>CM068378.1:34098068-36908834 GCA_034770075.1 Aralia elata
AGGTTAAATCATATTAGGAATAACAGGCTTCCAATCCAGCTTGCTGAATTGAATAGATTAGAATTCGGTAGGTTTGTTGGTATTGTAGGTTATCGTATAGAATCCAGGTTGCTTGGATTGGGGAAAACCAGTTTGATGAATTGAATAGTGTGAATCCAGGGATGCTAGGATTAGAGGTCAGTTGTAAATCTAGGATGCTGGATTGTAAATCCATTTTGGAATCCCAGATATTGCTAGATTGGCATCCAGTTTGCTGGATTTCCAATTTAGTTTGCTGGATTGGGGAAATCCAGTTTACTGTATTGCGTATTTAACCTACTGTATCCATAACAGAAATACTTATAAAAATGAAAGGACTTAGTGTTAATTTAACTAAGGTAATAAATTAAAGTAGTGATACCAATACGTACTCTTTAATATGATGAATGATTATATAAGTACTCTAGGCTAAAACCGATTTCCCTTCCAGGAAGGCGAAGGTATTTTACGAACCTAGCAAACCGATACTAAACTCCACTGTGGAAACAGTGTAGACGAGACGGAAACTAGTTTATTGCGTTGTTTGTGGGGAAACCACCTCCGGCATACTATATTGCAATACTGTTAACGACCCTCGATGTGATGCTAGTTTTTAGAATTATGAATGTATATGGTGTTAAAGTTGTACAGTATGCAAAACACTCCACAATCTAATTGTAATAAACGCAAACGGAAAAAACAGGAAAATAACAAATTTAATGCAACTTATCCCATGAATCACCTTATGGCATAGCTATTAATTTGAAGAAGAAATAACAAGAGAGAACAAACTCCCTATGATGACTTCAACTCTTGTAAACCGCTCACAAGAATCTACTCTTCATCTTGATTTCTTCCAAGCTTCTCCCAATCTACCAAATGTTTGTTGATTTCTATCAAGCTCCTCCAATTTCTTTGTTCCTTGAATTAAACACTAGCTAACCAAAGGTGTATGTAGCACTCTAGAGGTAATCCACCAAGAAATGATTATACACCAAGATCAACAAATAATTTGATTTCCTAGGAAAATCATGTGGATGGCTCAACTACCCCAATTAACATCATTTTATTCCTAACTCTTAAGAATAATAAAGAACCTCTTCATCAAGAACTCTTTCATTAGATGGGAGGGTCCTTAGAACTTCTCTAAGTGCAATAAATGCTTAGGTTAGATGAATTAGGAAAAACCCTAATATCAATTAGTATACTACCCAGAATAATACTTACATAATAATGTAAGATAAACATTATTCTCCTAACCCACAATGTTTTGATTTAAGCAATCTAACACATGTTATTAGCTTAGCCCACCTTTTGAATTTAAAATTTAAATGAAAATTTACATTTCATTTCCCATAATTATTCTTAATTCTTAATTAAGAATATAAATGTATAAATCACTAAACAGATTTCTCTTTATTACATTTTTATAATTCAATCATTTCTCACAAAATATATCATTATAACATAATTAAGCCATTTCAATTTATACCAACTAATAAATTAAAATACTATACATATTTATTATCATTAAGCCAATTTCTTCTAAATAATAATAAATTATTCTTTTTGCGGAATGGTGACCCCCTTTAGGTTCAATAATTATGCCTAGTGGTATGGTTAGAATAACATACAATTAGATTCGACACCACATTTAACATATATATTAATTTATAAAATTAAAATAAATTTAAAATTTTATTATTTTAATTATAAATTTATAATATATTATTTCATTATAAAAAAACACCTATATTAAAATTTAATATCATTATTTAATTATGTAAATTAAAATGAATTAAACTCCTTTAATTCACACATAAAAATAAATACCAATATATTTAATCTACATCATGAGGGACACCTGACGAATAATGTATCATGACTATCCGAATAATATGCAATCAAATGTTTAACCTCCACATAGCAACCAAATCAGTAGTAGTTACAGAACAAATTAAATCCTTCTACCCATACCATGATCCCCGATACAAATCTAAGACCATGCGCTAATTACTGACAAGTACTTATTTTGTATTTAATCATATGCAATTTCGATTTAAAAATGCACAACTGCCGATTACCAATAACTGTAAATTAGAACACTCACATATTCTAATTTTCCACATTCAACCCTGGCCAGGGATATTTTGAGTTGGTATCATATTATCAAATCGCACTAGGAACATTCATCTCCCTTTATCAGAAGTGGTAGAATCCGTTTGTCGATCATTCATCTAACCTCGTGTAAACTTATATTATACCCGAACATACCCTATTGACGTACCCTTAAGGTATTAAGGGGAATATGACAAAGGGTATAACTTTAACCCATACACAAGGATACTATGATGATCTCAAGGTCCACATAGGATCACTTGTACAACTATCAGCCATTAGACAGAACCTTCCCATATTGACAGGTGAATTAACAAACTTCCATTAGGGATTACTTTCAAGCGAGACACCGTTCACGTGAACTAATTCTCTACATTGAAGCACCTACATTACCTTTGCCTTTAGTGTCTTTCACCACACAATGATTATGAGATCCAATCATTATCTTCATAAAGATCACAGCATAGTATGATACTAATCTATCCGGATCCAGTAATCCCAATATTTAGGTGATCCCACGGATTAGGGAACATTTTAGTTTTGAAGCTTTCATAGACATTTAGATCTCACTTAGGCATGATACTCATCATGAATTTACTAAAAGCATTGTCTCGAAACCTATGGGATACCCATTACACATTTATTAAATATTCCACCCCCAATCAACTGGATAAAATATGCCTTTTATTTCTAATTATTAATATATTGAATTCCAAGATTTACCCCAAAGTACAATAGCTTAGTACAATCAAATATAATTGGCCTTGTGGGCATAATTACATTTCAATCTCCCACTTGCACTAAAGCCAATCACTTGGTATCTAATACCCATTTTATCGAAATGGCGATTGAATTGATCTTGCGATCATGCTTTAGTAAAATGGATCTGCAATGTTGTTCTGGGATTCCACTCTTTCTAAGGTGACATCCTCCTCTTTCAATTAATTTCTCTAATTAAATGAAATCGCCGCAACACGTGTTTGGATCTCTGATGAGACCTGGGTTCCTTAGCCTGTGCAACAGCTCCAGTGTTGTCACAATGAACCGGAACGGGTCCAGTAATGCTAGGAACTACCCTGAGTTTAGAAATGAACTTCTTCATCCAAACAGCTTCCTTTGCAGCTTCACTTGTAGCTATATACTCTGCCTCTGTCACTGAGTCATCAACTGTTTGCTGTTTGGAACTCTTCCAACTCACTGCTCCACCGTTCAAGGTAAATACATACCCTGACACGGATTTACTATCATCTTGGTCAGTTTGAAAACTTGAGTCTGTAAAGCCCTCTAGTTTCAAATCAGACCCACCATATACTATAAACACATCTTTAGTTCTTCTCAAGTACTTCAAGATGTTTTTCACAGCTTTCTAGTGTTCTTCTCCAGGATTAGACTGATAACTACTTGTTACACTAAGTGCATAAGCAACATCTGGTCTGGTACATATCATTCCATATATTATGGATCCTATTGCCGAAGCATAAGGTATTTGATTCATGCGTTCTCTCTCTTTAGGTGTCTTTGGGGACAATTTCTTAGAGAGATTTACTCCATGACTCATCGGTATGAGTCCTCTCTTGGAGTCTTGCATGCTAAACCTCTTTAGCATCGAATCAATGTATGCACCTTGGGTCAAGCCGAGCATCCTCTTTTGATCTATCTCTATAGATCTTTATCCCCAATATGTAGGATGCTTCTCCCAAGTCCTTCATGGAGAAGTGTTTTAGATAACCAAATTTTAACTGATTGTAGCATCGGTATGTCCATTCCCTATAAGTAATATATCATCAACCTATAATACCAGGGAATGTCACAGCACTCCCACTAACTTTCTTGTACACACACATGGTTCATCCTCATTTTTTGATAAAATCAAACTCTTTGATTGTCTCATCAAAACGGATGTTCCAACTTCGAGAAGCTTGCTTCAATCCATAAATGGATCCTTTGTAACATACACACTTGATTTGTTCCAACCTTTGAAACAAAACCCTCTGGCTGTATCCATATATACATCCTCATCTAGTTTCCCATTGAGGAAGGCCGTTTTCACGTCCATTTACCAGATTTCGTAGTCATAGTAAGCTACAATCGCAAGTAAAATCCGGATGGACTTGAGCATGGCTACTGGTGAGAAGGTTTCATCATAGTCAAACTCCTTGTCTTTGTTTGAAACCTTTTGCAACCAGTCTGGCCTTATAGGTCTCCACCTTGTCATCTGCTCCAGTCTTTTTCTTAAAGACACATTTACACCCTATAGGCACAATGCCTTCAGGTGGAGTAACCAAAGTCCATACTTGGTTTTCATACCATGGAGTCCATTTCGGATTTCATGGCTATTTGCCATTTCTCAGAGTGTTTACTACTCATAGCCTCATCGTATGTTACTGGATCATCATCAGTTATGATGCGTACCTCATCATCATCTTCTATGATGAGTGTATACCTTTTAGGTATTTTCGGCACCCATTCCAGATTTACGACTCGGTTGTGGTACAGAAGTTATATCTACTTGAACATGTTCCTCCACTTGAATCTGTAGTGATTTGTGGTTCTTGAATTTCTTCAAGATCTATTTTCCTCCCACTAGCCCCTTCAAGGATAAACTCCTTTTCCAAGAAGGTAGCGTGTTTGGCAACAAACACTTTTTGCTCGGTAGGATTATAGAAAATAATATCCTAAACTTTCTTTAGGATACCCCCACAAATTTGCACTTGTCAGATCTAGCCTCAAGTTTGTCGCTTTGTAACTTCTTTACGTAAGCGTTACAACCCCCAAATCTTAACATGCTTAAGACTGGGTTTCCTCCCTGTCCACATCTCATATGGAGTCTTAGGGACGGATTTTGAGGGAATCTGGTTAAGTAGATATGCAGCCGTTTCTAGGGCATGACCCCAGAATGATATTGGAAGGTCGGTGAAACTCATCAATGGACCGCACCATGTCCAACAAGGTACGATTCCTCCTTTCAGATATACCATTTAATTGTGGCATACCAGGAGGCGTCCTTTAGAGAGTAGAATACCATTTTTTTTGAGATGATTAAGAAACTCATTGCTCAAGTATTCTCCTCCTCGATCTGATCGAAGAATCTTAACACTTTTGCCAGTTTGTTTCTCTACTTCACTTCTGAATTCTTTGAACTTTTCAAATGATTCAGATTTGTATTTCAATTAAATACACATATCCAAATCTTGAAATGATCATCAGTGAATGTAATGAAATACGAATACCCTCCTCTGCATTCTGTTGTCATAGGTCCATATATACATCTGTGTGTACCAACTCTAACAACCCTGCAACCCTCTCTCCATGTCCACTAAATGGAGATTTAGTCATTTTAACCCATGAGACATGATTCACAAGTTGGATATGATTCCAAAATCGAATGGTTCTAAAAGACCATCAATATGCAACTTGTTTAATCTTGTTTCATTGATGTGACCGAGTCTACAGTGCCAAATGAAAGTATGATTTACTTCATCTCTTTTTCTTTTACAAGTTTGTTCAATTTGAAAAATATTTTCATGTAAGTCAAGTAAGTAAAAGTCCATCAATTAATCTACCAGTTCCAAACAAAACATTATTATTATAAATAGAACAACCATTGTTCTTAAAATATAACATCGAATCCTTCTTTGTCCAACATAGAAATAGATATAATGTTTCTAATGAGAACAGGTACATCATAACAATTTATTAAATTGATAGATTTTTCCCGTAGGCAGTGCTAAACAATAAGTCCCCACAGTTAATGCAGCAACCTTTGCTCCATTTCCCACTCGTAGAGTTACTTCTCCCTTGTTTAGCCTTCTACTATCTGCTTATTCCCTGCAATGAATTGCATATGTGAGAACCACAGCCGGTATCTAATACCCAAGTAGAATTTTGACTTACAGAAAGATTTATTTCAATCATGAATAAACCTGTATCCGTAGCTGAAGCTTCAACAAGCTTTTTCTGCTTTGCCTCTGCAAGGTAATCCGTGCAGTTTCTCTTCCCAATGTCCAGGCTTATTGCAGTGGAAGCAAAACTCCTTTGCTATCCGCATTTGTTTTATTCTTATTACCTTTATCAACTGTCTTTCCTTTTGCCTTCTTAGAATTTTTCTTCTTAGCAGAAGCTCCTTTGGGCCACTTCCTTTTCTTGGAAGCGTCACCTATCAGTAAGACTTGGTCTTTCTTGGATGGAAAGTGACTCTCTGCAGTTTTCAACATGTTAAGCAATTCCAGGCAAGCTGACATCAAGCTTGTTCATGTGAAAATTCACAACAACATTGTGAGTAGGAGTCCGGGAGTGACTGCAAGATCAAAATCTTGGCTCAACTCTCCATCCATTACAAAACCCAGTTGTCCCAATTGTTCAATCCAAATTGATCATTTTGAGGACATGTGGCCTGTACTGTAGGGCCATTCGGTCATTCTAGATCGGAAGAGCTCCTTAGATATCTCATATCTTGCAGACCTACTTTGTTCACCATACAACTCTTGCAGGTGAAGCACTATAGCAGGTGCATCCATTTTCTCATGTTGACGCTGTAACTCGTTACTCATATATGCGAGCATGATGCATTGAGCTACCATAGCATCATCTTGCCATTTTTTTAAAAGTAGCAATCTCTTCCTCAGAGACATTTTCTGCAACAGTTGCAGGGACAGGTGTATTAAGGACATAAGATAATTTTTCAGCGGTGAGAACAATTCTCAAATTCCTTAACTAATCCGTGTAGTTCGGTCCGGTTAGTTTATTAGCATCCAATATGCTCCGCAGTGATAGTGAATGGGCCATTGTAAAATTCTGAAAATGAATTTGTGATTTAAACAACATTAGCATGCATTCAATTTTATTAAACACCAATTTAATATAGGTCTTTATTAAAAGGTGTCCTCCCACTATTTTATTCAAACTATATGACCCTCCATATATAGTTCGACAAAATTTTCGAAAAATCTGTTTAGTGAGTAAGGATCCTATTGACATAAATATACAGCCTTGTGTGTGCACAACAAACCATATATTTATTCAAAGGGTAGACAACTCTTGTCAATTACATCAACTATGTAACTCCTTGTATTTTGCCTCTTAGATTATAATAGTCAAGTGTGTGCACATCCGAACTAAAATAATCCAAGTTAAGTTTCACCTAGTATTTCCATATAAGCGAATAGAAAAATATAGTCCTTGTGTGTGCACAACAAAACTAGTATTGTTCAATTCCTTATAAAACATTTTTAATGTAATAAAGCCAACATCTTAAAAATTTAATATGAGTCTTATGTGTGCACAACAAACTAATATTAAATAATTAATACTCTATTGCTTTATCATGCTAGAAGGCTACGTTTGATATTTTTGAAATACCTTTAAACGTATTCAACTTAATATTTTGTAATGAGGGTTTTGTTATTAATGGTCTCATCTTGTTTAGCGCGCATGCCAAGAATATATATAAAATACGCGTCATATTAAACATTCATCAACATGAATAATAATATATATTTAATATATATATAATAAGCATGCATTCATAGAATACTATATTCTATATGGGATGATTATGGACTTAATCTAATTTGATTCACTCGAGCCACCGAGTAAATCAATATGTCAAACCTAGGGTGCAAGAATAAATTTGAATATAACTATTACATTCAACCCAGGCTTCATTACAAATGGGTCTTCAATGCTCTTGCTCTTCGGTTCCAATTTCTCTAGTAACTCTATTAAATCCTATTACATTCATTTTAACAAAATAGAAACCTTGATCAACAGTCAAGGGGAAGTACATAGGAGAGAGATAGAAATTACATTTAGAAATTTAGATAGACGAGGTACGCAGACCCCATTATGAATAAAACCATTCATTCAAGCATCCATTCAAATTAAATCCAATCACATTGGTCAATAGTCCTTAATCATCCCCTATATATATCAACATATATAAATACCATTCATCTCATGAATAATAAACTATTCAATATATATTGATATCATTTAATGGGCAATTGACTAGTAGAAATCCAAAATCCAATTAAAATAAACTCCTTTATTTTAA
The DNA here is from genome assembly GCA_034770075.1 of Aralia elata. Classification (NCBI taxonomy): domain Eukaryota; kingdom Viridiplantae; phylum Streptophyta; class Magnoliopsida; order Apiales; family Araliaceae; genus Aralia; species Aralia elata. Next base: position 34,106,257 of record CM068378.1, read on the forward strand.
TCTATTCCAAATTAATATAAACTCCTTTATAAAAATTTAGAATCTTTGTTTAAAATTGAAATCCAATATTAATTAAAATAAACTCCTTTATTTTAAACCAATTTCAAGTCTAAAATAAACATCTTTATTTTTCAACATTGAAATTTTAAAATTGAAAAATCAATTTTTTTTTTTGTGAACAGTGCCCGGGCTGCCCGGTGAACAGTTCCGCTGCCCGCTGCCCGGTGAACAGTTCCCGCTGCCCAATGAACAGTACCGATGAACAGTGCCGGTAAACAGTTTCCGGCGTGAACAGTGTCCGGCGTGAACAGTTCCCGGCGATGAATAGTGTCCTTTTTTTTTTTTTTTTTTTGCTTTTGATGTTTTTCCAAAAAACATAATTTCATACTAACAATTATACCCAAAAAATTGTTCTAAACACATATCAACATATATATGATTGATAAAATTAATAGTACGCATAAGGATGGCTCTTGATACCACTGTAAGTATGCAAAATCACAATCTAATTGTAATACGCAACGGAAAAATGGAAATTAAAATTTTTGCAACTTATCCATGAATCACCTTATGCATAGCTATTAATTGAAGAAGAATAACAAGAGAAAATACCTTTGATGACTCAACTCTTGAACCGCTACAAGATCTACTCTTCTCTTGATTTCTTCAAGCTTCTCCAATCTACAATTGTTTGTTGATTTCTTCAAGCTCCTCCAATCTTTGTTCCTTGAATTAAACACTAGCTACAAAGTGTATGTAGCACTCTAGAGGTAATTCCACCAAGAATGATTATACAAGAAACAATATTTGATTTCCTAGAAAATCTTGGATGGCTAATCCAATTAAATCTTTTATTCCTAACTCTTAAGAATAATAAGAACTCTTCATCAAGAACTCTTTCATTAGATGGAGGCTAGAACTTCTCTAAGTGCAATAAATGCTAGGTTAGATGAATTAGGAAAACCCTAATTCAATTAGTATACTACCAAGAATAATACTTACATAATATGTAAGTAACATTATTCTCCTAACCCACATGTTTTTGCATTTAAGCAACTAACACATGTTATTAGCTTAGCCCACCTTTTGAATTTAATTTAAATGATATTTACATTTCATTTAAATTAATTCTTAATCTAATTAAGAATTAAATGATAATAATAATAAGATTTCTCTTATTAATTTATAATTCAATATTTCTCCAAATATATCATTATAAATATTAAGCATTTCAATTTATTCAACTAATAAATTAAATACTTAATTTATTATCATTAAGCCAATTTCTTCTAATATAATATTATTCTTTTTGCGGTGTGACCCTTTAGGTTCAATATTATGCCGGTAGTAGAATAAATAAATTAGAACAATTCTAATATTATTTATAATGAATTAAACTCCTTTAATTCAAACATAAATAAATAATATTTATTCTACATCATGAGGGACACCTTACGATAATGTATCATGACTATCCGAATAATATGAAATCAATGTTTAATCACATAGAACCTATTCAGTAGTAGTTACCGTACAATTCAATCCTTCTACCATACAATGTCCCGATTAAATATAAGACATGGAATTACTGACAAGTCTTATTTTATTTAATCATATGCATTTCGATTTAAAAATGCACAACTCCGATTAATGTAAATTAGAAACTCCTTTCTAATTTTCATTCAACCCTGGCCAGGGATTTCTGAGTTGTCATTTATCAAATCGCATAGGACATTCTCTCCCTTTATCAGAAGTGGTAGATCCTTTGTCGATCATTCATCTACCTCCGTGTATACTTTATTATACCCGTACATACCCTATGACATACCCTAAGGTATTAAGGAATATGACAAAGTATAACTTAACATACACAAGGTACTATGATGATCTCAAGTCCAAGGATCACTTGTACAACTATCACTTAAGAACTTCCCTATTGACAGGTGAATAAAACTCCATTAGGGTTCTTTAAGCGAGTCACGTTCAGTGAACTTATTCTCTAATAAGCACCTACATACTTGCTTTAGTGTCTTCACACAAATGATTATGAGATCAATCATTATCTTCTAAAGATCAAGCATAGTATGTACTAATCTATCCGGATCAGTAATCCCAATATTAGTGATCCAACGATTAGGAACATTTTAGTTTTGAGCTTTCTTGAATTTAGATCTCACTAGCATGATCTCATCATGATTCTAAAAGCATTGCTCGAAAACTATGGGTTCATCACATTTATTAATTCAACCAATTAACATGGATAAAATATGCCTTTTATTCTATTATTAATATTTGAATAAGATTACAAAGTAAATGCTTATTACATCAAATATAATTGGCCTGAGGGCATATTACTTTCAAAAGTGCTATCTAATATTTGATTACGTGCTTAAATATTAGAAGTGATATTATAAGGTATAATATGATTGGCTGATTAGAAAATCAATCTTATGACTGATAGGTCTTACGAAAGAAGTTAAATTAAATTGCGTAGCAGTAGTCAACGATCAAGGCAGGTTCCTAACCCTAAACTTCTTGCATTATTGCAAGTTTCTTAACTGAAACTTGAGTTATTATATTTCAAGCATGCTAGTGGATTAATTATTGACAATTATTATTCCACATCTATGATTATTGATATTCGCACTTTGTGCAATTGTTTTCTTGTTCTATTGTTTGGACTGAGAAATAATTAGAGTTCTTTATTCATAAATTGTTTATGAGCCATGTCTCAGCTAGTTGTCTCAGCTGGACCAAATAACTATTTATTAGCCATGTCTTAGCTAGTTGTTTCGGCTAGACTAATGTTAAATTGATATCGCATGAAACGTTCTATTATTTGAACTAATTTCTTATTAAAGATATATGCCATTTGATTCGTCTAGATCAAAATTGATATAATATGTTGAACTCAAAGTATTTCTTTAAAAACTATCCAAACCATATTGATGTGGTACAGACTCATGATGTAAGACTGAGATAAACAACCCTGAAAAATAAATCAGGAGAAATTTTATTGTCGGTAACCCGACCGCGCGCTATGTTTGAGAATTATGCATAATCTCGGGTACAATAAGGCTGATCACCTTAAGTACTTGCAGAAGAGTAAATATTAGTTTTTATAGCTAACTTTTACTCTTGAGGTAGTCAGTAATAATAATAATTGATGATTCCTCTAGCAGTTCTTGATCCATTTGTGATCACTCAGCATGAAATCTGGGAATAAACCCTATATATTGAATACTATTGCAGAATTACTAATCCTTTTTAACCAATTGAATATTATTGAATCTCTGAAAGAATTTTAACTCGTTCATTCTTGATGTATTATTCAGCTATTTTAAAATCTTTTGATTATTGATGAAGTTCTATAAAAGTTAAACTCCTCTATTCATGATATGTACCCTTTATTGTACTCTTAACTTGCTGAGCAAACTCGTTGCTCACCCTTGCTTCAATAAAACATTTCAACCCTTGATTATTGTACTCTTAAATTCTTAAATTGAAGAAGAAGGCATGTATTAACTGCGGAAAGAAATATTTTGGGGAATGTATGAAGGGTAAAAAGGTGTGCTATAATTGCGGACAAGTAGGGCATATCGCTCCCAATTGTTCCAAACCTAAGAAAGGAGGGTGTTTCACGTGTGGAAAGGTAGGTCATCGGGCCAGGAATTGTTCCAAAAAGAAGACAGGTCAAGGAAGAGGACAAAAGAAAGATTAAGTATGAGAGGTAGGACCTTTAGAAGTAAGATAATATGTTAGTAATATAATATCTTAGGCGATGGATAGGTATATGTGTGTGTGTGTGTGTGTGTATATATATATATATATATATATGAATGTAATCCTCACTTTGTATGAATACAATAACCTCTACAAGTTCCAACTTTTGTGTAAGTTGTAGTAGTGATTCCCGACTCTTGTTGTAAAAAAGGGATAGTAGATGTTTATAGCAATATGCGCTATATGATGTAAAGTGTTATGATCTAGTTGAATGAATATGAATATATATTTGATTAAGTAAATAAGTTTTGAGAATTAAGATAGTAAGATGTCTATCTAATAATATGTTAATTCATCAAACCATATTGGTTAATTTAGCAAACCGAATTGGTTAATTCAGTAAACCGAATTTGTTAATTCAGCAAACTGGATTCGTTAATCCAGCATGCTGAATTATAAAGTCCAGGGAATTGAATTGTGGTATGAGATTAAATTACATGTTAAATTTGAATGTTAACGCATATATGTTGAAGTATAAAATGTAAACCAAGGAAGAATAATTTAAAGTTTTATTCAGATAATGCCGCCAAGAAGAGAACCATGAAACCGAAGGGAAGAGAGGTCCGTTAATAATGAAGAAGGTAACACAAACTCGATGCAAGACTTTATAAATATGTTAGCAGAGGCAATGCAGAATAGAGCTCCAGCCGCGAGAAATCAGCCAAGTAATGGGTTGGCAAAATTCAAGGACTTTAAAGTAGTAGGACCGCCAGAATTTAGAGGGACAACTGACCCTATCGAAGCTCAAACTTGGGCGAAGGAGATGGAAAAAGCATTCATTATCGCTAGAGTTGCAGAGGAGTAAAAGACAGTTTTTGCTACTTATTTGATGAAAGGAGAGGTGAACTTCTGGTGGGAGTCGAACCAGAACATAGCCAGAGAAGGAGTAGTAACATAGGAGATATTTAAAGAATTATTTTTCGAAAATTATTTTCCACGAAGCATACAAGGAAGAATGGAAGTTAAGTTTTTGGAGTTGAAGCAAGAAAACATGTCAGTAGCTGAATACGCCGCCAAGTTCAACGAGTTAGCTAGGTTTGCACCACATCAGGTGGACACCGAGGAACGAAAAGCGCGACGTTTTGAGATCGGACTGAAACCGTGGATATTCAACAAAGTAGCTGTGTTGCAGATTTATTCATTTTCGACCCTGTTAGAAAAAGCAATTATCACCGAGGGGAGAAGTGAAGCCGTATCCAAATACAACCAAGAACAAAAGAAGAAAAAGATGGAATGAGGTAATAGGGGAGATAGTAGTGGAGGCAGTAACTCCAACAAGCGTAAGTGGAACGATAACATTCAATCAGGAAATAAGTCAGGAGATGGTAGGAAGAGAGGTGAACTGTGTACAAATTATGGGAAGAATCATCAGGGAGTCTATCTGAAGGGCAAGAGCGTATGTTATAACTGTGGCCAAGAGGGACACATATCTCCCAACTATCCCAGTCCGAAGAAATTGCAAGGTTGTTTCTCGTGTGGATCACCAGACCACCATAGCCGTAATTGTCCAAAGAAGAATGCAGAGAAAGGAAGCAACAACAGAGGAAACATCAGTGGGACGTTAATGATCAAAGGATCAGCTTAGTCAGGAAGACCAACGACACGCACGTTTAACATGACGGTTCAGGATGCAGTGGCTGCGAAGGAAGTGGTGACAGGTAAAATTCTACTCAGTAATATAATTGCATACGTATTATTTGATAGGTAACACTGTGAGGTGATGTCCATTTACCGATATGAGTCACAGTCAGGTTGGTATAGCACCATGAAAGTCACAAGTTAGTATGACGCATGTAGAAATGAAGAAATTGATGATACAACTTTAAAAAGTTATTAGAAAACGAATATAGTTATAAGTCATGGCAAGTCAAATGAGACTTGAGTTAAGACTTATGTGGAAAAATGTATGTTACTAATTGTTAGTAGGTCTCACTAATAGTTATTTAAATTAGTGGACTAACCTAAGAGTGTTAGTATTAAACAATTGACAAGATAGTAAGTTAATTAAATATTCAATTTACTTGAATATAGCAAGTCTAATTGGGTTATGAAAATAAAGTATAATTATAAATATAATAAAATGTGTATTAGTCCTAGTAATATAAATTATTAATGGACTAATTCATTTAGTATTTAATCAAGCCCATTTAATTAGTTTATTGTGGACTTGAAGGATTATTATATAAAGTGGGTAAGTAACCCATTAGAATTTAATTAAACCACATATAGAGAGCTCAATAATTTATTAAATTAGTAGCCCAAAATTGGTAGAAAGTAAACTTGATTTTTCAAGTAGCCTAAACTAAGTGTATTCAAGCCCAAAAAGAATTAAGTAATGGCCCAATTTTTGACCCAATAAAGGAGGGACTTTTTAGTCATTTGAGCAAGTGAATTAGTAATTAAAATAAAACTAAAATTTGAAGGAAAATGGTCTAGGTGGCCGGCTATATGGTACCACATGTGATGAGTTGTTCATTTTTTTGCTAGCTTGCTTAATAGAGTGGAGAAAGTAGTACAAGTAATAATTAATGCCCATCACCAAGTTGTCACATGAGTGTACTTACTAATCATGGAGAAATGGATAAATACAATACATGTATCTATTGATTTTGTAAGAAATGAGTTGGTATAGCAAAGTGGTCTCTTATTCATCTTCATTTTCTTAGTAAACTAGAGAGAGAAAATAGAGAGTAAAAATAATATCAAGGGGAGATAGAGAGAGAGAGGCCCACGACCAAGGGAGAGAAGAAAGAGGGAGAGATTTATCAAGTTTCAAAATTCCATAGCCATCTTGGAAGGAAGAAGGAGAAAGGAAATCAAGCCTAGAAGGTATAAAAACTTCTCTAAAAACCCTAAAAACCCTAATCATGGGTGTAATTTTATTTTAAAAATTTGAAATTTATGTGTTATATATTTAGAATCAAGTTAAATATATTTATGTTTTTGGATATGTGGTTGTGGTATAAAATGGTATGGGTTTGTGTAGAAAAGAAAAGCTAAAAACTTGAAAACATTTTTACCGACGCACAAACCATAGCTTGTTCGAATAAATTGTGTATTTTAAAATCTATGCATGATATTGTTGGTTTTATTTTTTTTGAGTTTTAAAGGGTAAGTTAAGAAAAGAACCTCATTGTAATCAATGAAAAAGAAGTTAAAATGAGAGAGTTATGTAATGTTTCTCAAAACACGCTAACTGTTGGTATATTGTCGGAATAGTCTACTTCTGGGCGAGTTTCAATGACTAAAACTTATGTAAATTTAGTGTTTGATGATAGGAAATTATAGTTCGGAAAGATACGAATCCAACGAGTCCGACTAGACCCTAATCCGAGTTGTAGATTTTATTTTATGAGTGTTTCCGTAACGGACCTCAAAACTGGAAATGGGACGAAACCCGCTGACCCCTAGTTGCCATGCAATGTTTTGAACCCTTAGCAAGTGCAATAAATTCCGGTCTTTATACCACTAAAACTATAGGAAGTTGTGTACCTTCTGTCCAAAAATTGCCGCATTCCGACTTGTAACGAAGAATCTACGAGTAAAATAAAAACGTAGAGTTTTCCGACAAAAATGGCTAAAATTAGAGATCTATAAACCGGATGATCACAAAATTTTAACTGGGAGTACTTGTTAATATGTATAAGATGCTATCAAAAATTTGGAGTCATCGGGGTTGTGCAAGATAGTGATCATTTTTCTTAGTTTCGAAAGTTAAAACGGACGTGTGAACGATGTTAAAAGAAATTGAAAATTTCCATAAGGAAAGTATTTTGAGTTTGGAATATATGTTCATATGTGTGGCAAGACTTGAAGAAAATAAAAATCGAGTATTAAAAGAGGCTAAATCATTTTAGGAATACAGGCTTCCAATCTAGCTTACTGAATTGAATAGTTAGAATCCAGGTTACTGGATTGTAGGCTAGTTAGAATCCAGGTTGCTGGATTGGGGGAAACAGTTTGATGAATTGAATAGTGTGAATCCAGGATGCTGGATTAGAGGTCAGTGTGAATCTAGGATGCTGGATTGTAATCCAGGTTGGAATCCAGTTTGCTAGATTGGCATCCAGTTTGCTGGATTGCCATTTAGTTTGCTGGATTGGGAATCTAGTTTACTGTATTGAGTATTTAACCTACTGTATCATAAAGAAAGACTTATAAAATGAAAGACTTAGTGTTAATTTATAAGGTATAAATTAAAGTAGTGGTACAATTGTACTCTTTAATAGTTGATGTATAGTATCTGGGCTAAACGATTCCTTCAGGGAGCAGAGGCATATACGAACTAGCAACCGATCTAACTCACTGTGAAAACAGTGTAGACGAGACGGAAACTAGTTTGTTAGTTGTTTGTGGGAAACCACTCAGCATACTATATTGAATACTGTTAAACACTCGATGTGTGCTAGTTTTAGAATGCTGAATGTATATAGTGTTAAAGTGCTATATAATATTTGATTACGTGCTTAAATATCAGAAGTGATATTATAAGGTATAATATGATTGGCTGATTAGAAAATCAATCTTATGACTTATAGGTCTTGCGAAAGAAGTTAAATTAAATTGCGTAGCAGTAGTCAACGATCAAGGCAAGTTCCTAACCCTAAACTTCTTACATTATTGCAAGTTTCCCAACTCAAACTTGAGTTATTATATTTCAAGCATGCTAGTGGATTAATTATTGACAATTATTCCACATCTATGATTATTGATATTCACACTTTGTGCAATTGATTTCTTGTTCTATTGTTTGAACTGAGAAATAATTAGAGTTCTTTATTCATAAATTGTTTATGAGCCATGTCTCAGCTAGTTGTGTCAAGCTGGACCAAATAACTATTTATTAGCCATGTCTTAGCTAGTTGTTTCGGCTAGACTAATGTTAAATTGATATCGCATAAAACGTTCTATTATTTGAACTAATTTGTTATTAAAGATATATGCCATTTGATTCGTCTAGATCAAAATTGATATAATATGTTGAACTCAAAGTATTTCTTTAAAAACTATCCAAACCATATTGATGTGGTACGGACTCATGATGTAAGATTGAGATGAACAACTGAAAAATAAATCAGGAGAAATTTTATTGTCGGTAACCCGACCGCGCGCTATGTTTGAGAATTATGCATAATCTCGGGTACAATAAGGCTGATCACCTTACGTACTTGCAGAAGAGTAAAGATTAGTTTTTATAGCTAACTTTTACTCTTGAGGTAGTCAGTAATAATAATAACTGATGATTCCTCTAGCAGTTCTTGATCCATTTGTGATCACTCGACATGAAATCTGGGAATAACCCTATGTATTGAATACTATTACAGAATTGCTAATCCTTCATAACAAATTGAATATTATTGAATCTTCGAAAGAATTTAACTCTTTCATTCTTGATGTATTGTTCAGCTATTTTGAAATCTTTTGATTATTGATGAAGTTTTATAAAAGTTAAACTCCTCTGTTCATGATATGTACCCTTTATTGTACTCTTAAATTGCTGAGCAAACTCGTTGCTCACCCTTGCTTCAATAAAACATTTCAGCTAAAGTCGAGGTAGCAGAGGGTTCTAATAAGGATAAAGGCAAAGCGAAGGCTACCGAGTAGTATCAAGTTGTTTAATGATTATTATATTATAATTTTGCTTAAGTCTTTTGTATTAATAGACATGTAATGTTAAGGTTAGTTAACCTGGAATGACGATGATATAACTATGTTTTAATGTATGTTTTTATTAAGGTAATGTAATGAATAATATAATTCATGCATGAATGGGTAGTTAGATGAGATGTGTATGTTGTACCGTGAGCACCGAATCTGAGGTCCAAGGGACCTGAATTTAGGTGCGTCACAGGTTGGTATCAGAGCTGTAGGTTATAAACCTTAGGTGGGGGGAAAAGCCTTAGGAATATAACCGTAAGAAAGATAGAAAAACTCATTTAGAGTTCTAAGTGATGAATTGAGGGAATTCATCAATAGTAAGATGTTGATATTTAGTAGTTATGAATGGTGTTTATTAGTAATGTACTAATAAAGTTGTTTAAACTGATTGAAGGATGTCAGGAGATGATGAGATTAAAGGAACTCAAGTTGTTGCTGAGGAATTAGCAGTTGCACCAATGCCGTTAGCTGAGGTGGCAGTTCAGTGGGTGATAGTTGAAGAAGTTTTAAAAGATGAACCTATGGTAAATCTAGGAAGCGATCATGACGAGTACCCTGAAATGGAACTGAGTGAAGATGAAGAAGTAGATTCCAAAGTGGCTAAGGTAGAGCCAGAAATAGAGGTAGAAGATGGAGAAAAAGGCAGAGTAGTAGTCGTAGATGGTCAAACATCAGTTGAAGTTCAAGAACTAAGGAATAAGGTGTTTTACCTGGAGGAAATGTGGAAGATGGAAAGTGCATTGCGGGAAATGGCAGAAGAACGAAATGAACTGAAAATGCAGATTAAGAAAATGGGGGTGGAATGCAGTAAGATGAAAAAGGAGAAGAATAATAAAAGGAAAAGGGACAACGATAGTGACAGTAACTCAGGGAACCAGCAAGGAAACTCACAGCCGAAGAAGAAGGCATGTATTAACTGCGGAAAGAAACATTTTGGGGAATGTATGAAGGGTAAAAAGGTGTGCTATAATTGCGGACAAGCAGGGCATATCATGATATGTACCCTTTATTATACTCTTATCTTGCTGAGCAAACTCGTTGCTCACCCTTGCTTCAATAAAACATTTCAGCTAAAGCCGAGGTAGCAGAGGGTTCTAATAAGGACAAAGGCAAAGCGAAGGTGACCGAGTAGTATCAAGTTGTTTAATAATTATTATATTATAATTTTGCTTAAGTCTTTTGTATTAATAGACATGTAATGTTAAGGTTAGTTAACCTAGGATGACGATGATATAACTATGTTTTAATGTATGTTTTTATTAAGGTAATGTAATGAATGATATAATTCATGCATGAATGGGTAGTTAGATGAGATGTGTATGTTGTATCGCGAGCACCGAATCTGGGGTTCAAGGGACCTAGATTTAGGGGCGTCACAGACAAGCTCAAATAATCACTCTACGATCCATCAAGACTCTAGACCTGCATTAAAGACAAAGGTCGTAAAACAGGAAAGTTCAGCAAGATCGAAGTGATCGTAGAGCTGAGTCTAAGATAATAGAAGCACTCAAGCAGTCTCAGCGAAACAAAGCAAAAAGGATCATAGAGCAGCACTCTATGACAAAAGGAAAAATGTCTGAAGATTAAGTAGAGCAGTCCTCTACATCAAAGGTGCCACAACAAACAAGAAAATCATAGAGCAGTCCTCTATGACACAACAGCAGAGCCAACACCTAAAGAACATAGAGCAGTCCTCTATGGTAAGCACACTATAGTAATGGCTCAACAAAGATCATAAATGCTATGCTCTAGAATGAAAAGCTAAATAGAGATCACAGAGCATAAGGAAGCACAGACTACAGTAAAGTGAGAATCACACCAAAGCACAATGCAAGTACAGTCAGCCACTCTACGAACTGCAAGAGAGCACAAGGCCACAACTGAAGGTAGCAGTAAACTCTACGACCAAAGGCAACAGTCTTCAGTTAGAAGCAAGCAGTTCACTTTACGATCAAAGATACAAGCTACACCTAAGATGATCGTAGAGCAAGTAAGAAAGTGCCAGCTAGATTAATAATATTAGCTATTCCAAGATGAGCGACTGAATAAATAAAGGAGTATAATATGTAACCAATTTGAGTGGAGCTCAAACAGTCATATCTGCAGCAGTCAACAAACAGCGCATGTGACTCCACTATCTTGGTACCAGCTAATGGATACTGACTCAGCCATCACTAGCAGACTTAGGGAAGTAAAATACTCAGTGATACAATAAACAAGTCTGCAGAAAGTTAGTCTCCAACGGAAAAAAGTGCAACGGGAAGATATCAACGGCAAGCTTCCAACGGGAAGAAAATGGAGAACTATAAAAGAGAAAACAACACTCGAATGTGAGTGTGTTGGTATGCAGTAAGCAAGAGAGCAAGAACATCAACTATACAATCAGGTAGAAGCTTCATTGTAACAAAGAAGTATGCCAAAAGGCTGGCATATGAGCTAAGAGTCGAATGACCAAGAAGCCAAGATCTAGAGTAACCAAATCCAGAATGAACAACTCTATGATCAAGCAAGGAACACTATGTGCTGAATAGATAAAGAAGTGACTTGGACAAGTCAACCAGTGTTCAATGGAAGTGATCATCTGCATCTGCTATGTACCAGAAGAAGGAAGGGCTTAAGCGACCATCATCAGCAGCATCTAGTGTGACGAACGAGATTTTAATAATTTAATTTAAATATTTATTGAATTAAATAAATATTTTTTTATGATTTAACTATTGAATTAATTGATTAATTGATGAGATTGTGCTAGATTAATTTAATTATATGTGTTACATTAGTTAAATTAATGTTGAGAATTATTTATATTCAAAGTATGTATTTAATTGAGCTTATTCGATTAAATGCATTATTTAAATAAGTATAATGTTATTTCTAATTAATTAATAATTAATTAGAGATTGAATAATTTGTCATGATCAATAAATGAGAATTTTAATTATGTGACTATGTGACTATGTGATTTAATGTGATATTATTCTATTTTATTTAATTGATTTAAATGAGATTATTTGATTGATTAAATATATGACATGAGCTATATTATAAGCAATTTATTAAAATAAATTAGAAGGGAGGAATAAATGAGTATCCAAACAAGGCCTTAATGGGAGTTGGTTCCAGTTATTAACTGACACCATGTTCTGCCATCTAATTTTTCACGTATTATTATTATACCGATCATTCTATCAACAGTTTCTAAAAGTTTATACAGAAATTAAGAGAGAGAATTGAGAGAAATTAGAGAATTGAGAAGAAGTTCCATTCAATTGTTGCATAATCCAAGCACTAATCAAGGTAATTCCTTGATTTTAGACTTTAATTTATGTTCTTATGAGATTTTATTCCATGAAGGTATATTTCAAGTTTTCTGTAAAGAAAATTCTATGGTTTAATTGTTAATAAAATTGATGTAAGATGTTTGTAAGCATGAATAAATGTATTTTGTATAATTTATATGGGATTTAGAGTAATTAAATCCATAAAATTACGTTTATATGAGAGTTTAGAAACTTACAGAGTAGTTATGTATGAATATGAACCATATGTATGAAATTGATACTTGTTTCGCATGATTATTGGTTAAATAGATCGCTAATTATGTTTATGCATGTAAAAACGAAGAAAACAAGAGTTAAACGGATTGAATTGATCAAGAAACGAATTTACAGTGATTAATTTTGTTAACTGTATCAAAACTTGATAATACAGTATGAACAGTTAAATTTTAGCATTTAATTGGGTTGTTTAGGTTGTCTGTGATGTTAAAATTACTGTATATGGAATCGATTTTGATTTTATACCATATATGATAATTGGGTAGTGATTTAATCGGTGAATTGTGAAAAACTTTGGCCAAATTTGGCATTTTTCTGCGTTCTTCGCGAACTGCAGAATCTGGATTTCGAGTTTCTCGCCCCGGCGAGCTCAATGAACTGCATTTTCTCGCGCCGGCGGGAGCTCGCCCCGGCGAGCTCATTGAACTGAGTTTTCTCATCCCAGCGAAGTCTCGCCCCGGCGAGAAAACTGTAAAGGAATTTCTCACCCCGATGAAGTCTCGCCCCGGTGAGAAATTTTGTGAAGGAATTCTCGCCCTGGCGAGCTCAGTGCAGGAAGTGTTAAAATTTTTCTTTCTTTGTAGTTATACTATGTCACCCTATGCATGTTTAAAACATAGATTAAAGTGTTGAATGAATACCAAGATGTTGAGTTGGATGCCAAGCATATACTTACTGATTATAAAACATAAAGATTGATGAACTCTAACTTAACGTTGAGTTTTAGGAATTTTTTTTAGTATGATATTGCTATAAATAGGCTTACAACTTCTAAAGTGAGTCTGATAACCAGAAAATAATTGAGATATTAAAATAAACTTGGATGAGAGTGCATCCTGAAGTGATAATACTATTGTGGCTAATCATCGTTACTGCTTTATAAACGGAATGTGTAGGTTGCTTTCTAAGTGTTGCTATGTGACTAATAAATGTTGTGCATGATTATATATCGTGTAGGATACGTGAAGTGCAGATAAGTATAGGCTAATTATGGTAATTGGTAATCTACATACCAAGCAAGTCTTTCAGTTCCTATTTGTTATGTGAACTAAATGATTGATTATTTTAAATCTATGATATAAAAGCATGATGAATTTTATATGTTGTATGTGCGAAACGACAAAGTCAATTTATGACTACGTTCGTTGAGTTAGAATGTTGATTGAGTTATGGAACTCAATTAATACTTGGTAACTGATGTACAACATGTATAATATGCTAGAATTATAATGTTTATGATTGTATAAACTGAGCATGTTGTTTATGTGCTACATGATGCATGAAAAAGTGTTAGATCTTGCTGAGCTGTCGAGCTCATTCTTACAAATAACCACTTTTGTAGGTTAAAGATTCAAGGTAACGTTATGTGCTACCCAAATGATATGGATCAAAATGATGCATGAAGATTAAATATTATAGTTGAAATTATTACCTGAATTATGTTAAGTTTTCGATGAATGTATTTATGTTGAGTTGTAAAGTTTGTATCGAGGTGTAAACTTTTATAATAAGTTCGACAAGGCGAATCATGATATTAACACGATTCTAAGATATTTAGATGTAAAGGTTGAAAATTTTGGGATCGAGAATGATTTGTAATAGAAAAGTTTAAAATTGTTCCGCATTTTATTAAGTTTAACATTAAATAATGTTGTAAGGTTAGAATGAGAATGTATTGCTAATGACCGATGTGGAGAGTTGAAGTGTATGAATTTTGGGGTCGTTACATCCAGAGGAAGATCACCATCAGCTGTCAAGTACTAGAAGATGAAGGAGATCAAAGTTCATCTTGGGAGCACAACCCAACAAATTACCAACACACCAAAGAGGGCGAGGTGTCCTTGTTTTAAGTAGCTAAACAAAGTCAAGTCTGCTGGACTTGCTGAGTACCGGAGGGTACAAGAGATTCTAAGTCTGCTGGGCTTAGTCTACAGGTTCCAAGGCTGCTTGCCTTGAAGGGTTCTTTGTGAACTAGGTTTCTAAGTCTGCTGGACTTGAAGAGGGTCATAGGATCCTTGTCCGAGGGACTAAAAATAACTCAAGTCTGCGGGACTCAAGAGGGGTCAGAGGATCCATGTCTGTGGGACTTGAGGAGGGTCATAGGATCCTTGCCTTTGTGGCTAAAAATAACTTTTGTCTGCTTGACTTGAGGAGGGCGTAGAGTCCTTGTCTTTGTGACTAAAACATTTAGTGGATTCTGACTTGTTGAAGTAGAAGAGTGGAGTAGGAGTTATTCAGTCTCCGAACCAATTAAAATCTCCTGTGTTATTTATTTACTGTCATTTACTTTATGCTAAATGAACTGCTATATCTGTTATCAACCATACCATAGATTTGTATATTGAACTGAGATTATGCTTGTATCTATGAAGGGGTGATTAATGATTATTCCGCTGTGCATAAATTGATTCTCTATTTCATAATTGTTATACTTTCATTAATAAGTGAAAAAGTTTTAGAGGATCTATTCAACCCCCTTCTAGATCCACTTTGTGTCCCCGGGAACCAACAATTAGTATCAGAGTGGGTTCTCATGAATATGTTAAAGCTAAATGCTTTGAGTAGATCAATGCCACAAAGTTAGATCAGTTCTAAGTCTAGGTATTGGTTGACAAAACAATGAGCTAACAAGTTGAAAATTGTATATGCATGAAAAACTATCCTAAGCTATCCAGGCTATCCCATGGGCTTAAATGGAAAAACTCATCATCACCAGGCATGCTGATGTCACTGAGCATATCGATCATCTCATAAGGAGGAAGTAGACAGATGCAGCAAAGAACGAAGATATTCTCCATTAAAAAGAGAATCTGCATCTCCACCCAAGATGTTGTGAAGTCCTACGAAGGATGATCAAGGGATTATCTAAAGGATAATGTGCCGTCATCAATGCACTTACAACGACTCCATATGCTTCTCAACACTTATGACATATTCCCACTCTACAAGATATGAACACAGAGGTTCATTCAAGCGCATCAATGATTATGGGATGTCATAACTAACCAAGTGCAGAATTCAAAGATGTGCTCAAAGTATCAATCAATGTAGCACAATAAAGGAACGAATGATGAGACCAGCAATGACCTGAGGGAGTTCATCTAACAAAGAAATGCATCACTACAAGCAGCACCACTGACTGTCAAGAAATTGACATCAGTGAGGTATCTATCTTTGTCTCCCTAAAAATGCAAATGTCTCTAACTATATTGCATAACTGCGTGTCTTCATACTTCAGTAAGCATATCAAGAAATCATTTTTTTCAAAAGGAAAAAGAAAGAAAGTGAGAATAATGGATTATTAAATCACTTCGCTGTCTGTTCATATTTGAGGCTGGAAATAAAACCCTTGAGATGAATATCTGAAGTCTCTACAAATAGAGTCTTTTGCTATCTTATTGCTAAATGAGTATAACATGCTTAAACTGTTTCGCAATTGCTGTTGTGTGTACTGGTAAAGACTCATAATTATTTATCTTGCTATTGAGAGTTTATTTTTAGAAGTGGAAAACCAAGTGTTCTGGGATTGTAATCTGTAATATCACCTCAAGCTATTTGCATCCTACCTTAGTCCTTACATCCTATTTGATGAGTAGTGCATTACTTCATGATCTAAGTCTTTGATAAGTCATAGAGTGTAGTTATGTCTGCAGTTGTGCATTGAAGGATTGTAGAGACTAATCAACTTTACGAACCATCTATGTACAACTCACAGAACTGACCACCACTCTACTAAGGTTCAAACACTTAGAACAAGATGCAAGCAATTACTCATCTAAGGAGAAGGATTGAGGACTCACATCCGCTTTATCATGTTTTCTCTCACACACACTGTGATATAGCATTGCCATCTCATTTAAGTTGCATAAATTATGAAACCACAGTCTGGAAAAGACTTGAGCTTTCAAAAGAACTAATCCAGCAGGACCCAAAGAACTTTGGGTACCAAGTTAGAAATTGAGTTAACATGCAGGTATCATGATTGCTCTGTCCTTACTCAAGCACATTCAAGGAAGAAGTTAGAAAAAGGATGATCCTCATCAACAAACTCCTGGCAAACGGCAAAGGCTTGATTCTCCAGTAAATCCCTCTCAAAAATTGGAGCTCCATACAGTATATTAAAGCTCCTCAAGAAGCAATACAAAAACCAGGTCTTCATCAACTCTACGATCACAGTGTGAATGGAAGGATCGTAGAGTAGCCAAGGGCACAAGACTTCATCAGCATTACAAGAGTAATACAAAGGAAAGGATCGTAGAGTAACCAGTGCTAAAGAGAATGCTCTACGACCAGATGAAGAAAGATGGACTTTCATCTAAAATGGAAGTATCAACTATGGGGGAGCAACAATCTGATAAGTTCAGCAATGCTCAATTTGATAAGGAGTCAGGGAAATTGAAGAGATGAAGAAAGTGAAGCTGCAAGATGGAAAGAGTCACAAAGCTACAGCCTTGGGTGCAAAAGAAAGTATTTGAGCCTAACAAAGGGCATGTAAGTATGCAGGGTCAAAAATTCTCCTGCAGGTTAAGAGACAAATCAAGTCCTTGATCTCAACTGGTTCATGACTCAAGCGAAATGAAGCTCCTATAAATTCTTAAGATGACACTCCATCATACACAACCCTGTCCCAGACTCAAAGTCTCAAAACTCTATGCCTGATGAACCAAATGATTCCTCATCAAAAAATCCCTAAACTCTACGACTGTTAAACCAGGTCAGCCATACTATTCAAAGTCGTAGAGTCATTATGATTGACATCATGATCGTAGAGCATGTTGACTCTATGACCACAGCCTACTAAACACTACTCCCATACTTCATATCTAATCAAACCCAAAAAGTAAAAGTGAGACATTCTATACACCATATCCAAATAGTTCTTTTTCAGATAAGTGCCTCAGAGACAAACCAAACCCTAAGTTTCTAAAACCTAGAGGCCTGCCCTTTCTGAGCTTCCTTAGTCCTGTCGAAAGACTAAATAAGAATGCATCACCAACACTTCTCCAGAGCTTAAAGTGTAAAAGAAACAAAGGAGAAAGGCTAATCCCTTAGAAGAGAGTTGATCATGAGGCTCTCTAGAAGAAAAAGAAGCTGGTCCTTAGGGAAAAATCTTCACCTAGCAAATAACTCTGCTTTACTACAAGATCAAATACAAAGCATGTAGAGCGTCATCACGGAGGTCAAGAGAAAACAAGTTTCCTTCAAGGATTACTTGCTCTAGAAAGAAGCCACTACAAGCCTAAATGGAGATTCTCTCATCAAGATCTGCAAGATAAGTGCAAAACAACATTTGGGTAGCAGTAAGTATGACAAAGCCTTATTCTTAAAGAAGACATGTTCATAGAGTAAAGGGTAATGACATCAAGTCACTCTACGAACAGGCTAAGTCAAGAGTTAAAAGGACATGGGCCACGCTCATAGTAACTGATGTGCAGCAGTTATAGAAGTTTCAATGCAGTTGCCCACGTTCAGCAAATGGGTTTCTCACACGTGTACTTGACAAAAAGAGGGAACTGATATAAGTAAGATTTTAAATACTGACGATTGCTCTTTCCTATCAGTTATCAATATAGTTCCTCTCATAATATTGTGTTGATCTCTCAAAACTCTAGAACCATCAAATCTTCAGTAAACCAAAACCAGCGACCTCCAGAAGCTCCAGAACCCTAATCACTTTAAATCTCCATCCTTAGTCAAGTATCCTTCTCTCCAAAAAACCCTCATTATGGAAAACTGTCAAGTTGTGTCAATTATTCAACTTGGGTTCGACAAATTTGGAGAATTAGATGAGAAATTCAAGGAGATTCTAGAAAGTTTGAAGTAGGCAGGATTCTCAGAATGTTTAGGATCAAACACCAAGATTTTCTCTGATCTTATCAAGGAATTCTACCAGAATGCAGTAATCGATGTTGATATTCTGACTACTAAAGTTCGTGGAATCAAACTGAAGATAAATGCTGCGAAAATCAATCAATGTTTGGGATTTACCAACCAAGGTCTGTCATCCCTAAAAGGAATCGATTCTGATGAAGGTAAGAAATTGATGGGCTATGTGAAAAATCCCCATGTGAAAGAAATGAAGAAAAAGGAATTTCCTGAGAAGTTCGAATTCCTAGCTGAGATTATGGGCAAGTGTATTCTATGCAAAGATATTGCCCATGACACAGTGAGTGATCTGCAACTAAAGATCATGACTGCCATTGTCATGAAGAGGAAGATGAACTTTGGAGCTATGTTGTCTGAGTGGTTGGTCAAAGAAGCCAGAAAAGTGAAGACATCAGATAAACCAGTCCTAAAGATTTACTATGGAAGGTTTTTAAGCATCATACTGAAGAAAAGGTTGAAAGGCAAGATTGGGGATGATGAAGGAGAAACCCTAAATGTCCGCAAAGTCATGTCACCTAAATTGTTTGACAATTGGAAGAAGAACTCCATGGAAAACAAGAAGTTGAGAACATCTGGTAGCAGTAGCAAAGGAACTTCAAAGGCTGGCAAAGGGAAGAGGAAAGCTAATACACTTAAGGAAGAAGCATCTCAATCTGAAAACTCTTCATCACCAGAGCCCATTCCCTCAAAATCACTCAAGAAGAAGATGAAAGTTGAGGCAGCCCTAGAGAGAAGTTCCTCTTCCTCCCAAGAAGAATCTAAGGAAGAGAAAGAAGCATCCGAAGCATCAATGGTCAAACCCTCAAGGAGACAAAGTACAAGGCTGAGGCTGATGATGAAACACCTAGGCCATAAGAATAAAGAAGAAATTACACCAGTGACAGTTGATCTTGAAGATAATGATAAGAGTGACAAAGTTGAGGATGCAGAGATGAGTAAACATGTGACATCTAGTAATGAATCTGCTGAAGAAGATGTAACCACACATATGTCTAAATCAGAAAGTGAGGATGTAGCCATGTCTGTTTAGAACAGTCTCAATAAATCAACAGAAGAAGATGATGACATTGAAGCAAGTTATAAAGAAAAGCCAACTGATAAGTCAATTGAAGAATCAACGGAAGTATCTGTGGAGGAAACAAGTTCGAAGGAAAAGAGTGCCAGAGATACTGGGAAAGGAAAGAAAGAAGTAGAGAGTGATGAAGTACCACAGGATTCTGATTCTGAGAACAGTGCATCAGAAAGCCACTTCAAGCCAGTAACCACAAGAATGCAAAGGAGGATTGTGCTAGAAGCATGTGACAAACCAGTAGCTATGTTGCCAACAAGATGGATAGATTATGGCGACGGTCAAATGAAAGTGGTATCAATGACCATAGAGGATCTTCTTAACAATTTTCAAGACATTGAGCTTGATCACACTATAGTTCTATATGATCCTGATAGTGAACAACTGACATGGTTTTACCCATGGATGCCTTGGTTGAAGGCCATTGAATTTGGAGATATAAGCTTCATCAGCTGGTGTTATTCACAGTTTCCAAATCTAAAGCTGATCTCTCAGAACTTCCCAAGAGTTCAAACTTATCCAAAGTTGCTGATCAAGGACACTCAACATTTCAAAGTCTACCGCCATGCTGAAGGTATATACATTCCATATTATGTGTTGGAAAACAGTGATAAAAGCAAACCAGCAAAACAGTTCGTAGAGTCAGTGATTGAGGAATTCCCTAACTCTACGACTGCAGCCTTCCAAACTCAGCCAAGCACCAAACGCCCTGATATCGCCACTGACATACCCTCTGATATCCCTTCCTCATCAAACAAAGAGCCATTTGATATCGTCACTGCTCTTGAAAACATCTACAAGAGTGAGAAGGCCAAGTCAACTACCCCAATCCTTGAAGAGTTCTCGATTGACCAAGAGCTATTGAAGAATTCAGAAGAATTGCTTGGGAATATTTCCTCAGTTACCAAAGCAGCAAAGAAGGTGATTAGAGGCGAAGACAATGAGTTCTACAGGAAGCTGCAAGCCTTATTTACAGATATGTCCATAAAGCTTCACCAACGAGATCAGATTTATCTCAAGTCAATAGAGCAGCAGGAAGCTAATGCTTTGAAACTCCAACAACAGAACAAACGCTCTATTCAAACTCTGTCAGCTAAAGTAGAGGACCTAGCTAGTCCCTCACTCAGCAAATGGAGCTTGGCCAGCAGGAGGTGAAAATGGAAGTTGGTAATACCTCCTACTTAGTTGAACAGCTCATTACGCATGTTTAGTATCTCTCCCAAATGATTGATTACAAAAAGGGGGAGAAAAAGATGAAGCATAAGAAGATAAAGAACAAAAAGAGGACAAGTGCCAGTATGACAAGAAAGGAGCTGAAGAAGAACAAACATAAAGCACCAACAACTGAGGGGGAGCCAGGAGAAGAAGAAGAACCAGCAGGAAGTGAGCCAGGAAAAGAAGAAAAACCAGCAAGAAGTAAGGGGGAGCATGTGCCAGTGAAGGACACAGAAGAATAAAGAGGACAGCAGTAGGAGAAAGCGGTCACAAGACAATATCAAGCAGAAGGTACATCTCTAATAAGCAAGGAGGAACTGTCTAACGCTAGTAGCTAGGATCTCCTTGTTAGATTACTATAGCTTGTGAACTGCATATGTTTAAATTTCTTGATATGATGTAAATAACTATCTTGAATGCACATCACTACATTTTATCTAGCAATACAGTGACTTATTGTATCTTAAGTCACATCAGCACTCATACATCTGCATGTATTACTTGAATTGAATGTTATGCTATAAGTGTTTTTGTCATCATCAAATAGGGGGAGATTGTTGGGAATCTACATGCGATCATCTAGCTCATTATCATAGGGGGAGAACGTTATAAGATCTGCATGTGATTACCTTTATTCATTATATGATTTGATTAATGACAAAATAATAAGAAAAACATTCATATTGTTAAAGCCTTGTAAAGTTTTTAATAAAATATATGTACAAGGACATAGAAGATCAAATATGTTAGGTTGATTTAAGCTAAATAAATATCTATCTGATCAAAGCATGATTGTAATATTAGGCTTTGTAAAGTCCTTAAAATGAATATGATGTACAAGGACTTAGAATAAAATAGAAGAAGATCAAACTTGTTAGGTTGATCTTATGTACTGTAATGACATATGTACAAACAAGGGCCAGACTGGTCGTAGAGCAATCAGCCCAACTTCGCAGTCAAGACTTGCCATCGCTGGTTTTTCCATACGATCGTAGAGCTTGCTCAACAGGACGTAGAGCTTCCTCGGCAGGACGTGGAGATTCCTTGGCCGGACGTAGAGCTTTCTCGGCAGGACGTAGAGTCGCCTCGGCAGGACGAAAAGTTGCCTCGACATTGCAGTGCTAAATCTAAGATCGTAGAGTCTGCCAGGCAAGCACAGTAACAGAATTGGCAGATCGTAGAGCTCACTCGGCAGCATTCACAGGACATCGTAGAGGTGCACATGTCAACACAGACTGTGCAAGGCAATTGTAGAGTATGGCTCGACAGAACAAAGAAATTATTCAGGTTCGTAGAGTGCACACTACGAAGAGGAAATTAGTGTGCCAATATGGGTTCGTAGAGTCATTCTAAAGTTAGCCACTCTATGACTCCCATGATCTGTCTGCAATCAAGCAACAACATAAAGCAGTCACCGCTGAAGCACTCAAAGTTAAAATGGCAATCTTCAAGACTACCAAGCAAGCTGAGCATGAGCTATCAGACATAGCAAGATCTCTGAGCACAACCAAAGCATCAAGCCATAATAGAGATCAAAGGACAAGGTCAAATAATCACTCTACGATCCATCAAGACTCTAGACCTGCATTAAAGACAAAGGTCGTAAAGCAGGAAAGTTTAGCAAGATCAAAGTGATCATAGAGCTGAGTCTAAGATAATAGAAGCACTCAAGCAGTCTCAGCGAAACAAAGCGAAAAAGATCATAGAGCAGCACTTTATGACAAAAGGAAGAATGTCTGAAGATTAGGTAGAGCAGTCCTCTACATCATAGGTGCCACAGCAAACAAGAAAATCATAGAGCAGTCCTCTATGACACAGCAGCAGAGCCAACACCTAAAGAATATAGAGCAGTCCTCTATGGTAAGCACACTATAGCAATGGCTCAACAAAGATCATAAATGCTATGCTCTAGAATAAAAAGCTAAATAGAGATCATAGAGCATAAGGAAGCACATAGTGCAGTAAAGTGAGAAGCACACCAAAGCACAATGTAAGTACAGTCAGCCACTCTACGAACTACAAGAGAGCACAAGGCCACAACTGAAGGTAGCAGTAAACTCTACGACCAAAGGCAACAGTCTTCAGTTAGAAGCAAGCAGTTCACTCTACGATCAAAGATATAGGCTACACCTAAGATGATCGTAGAGCAAGTAAGAAAGTGCCAGCTGGATTAATAATATTAGAGCACTCAGAGTTACTATTCCAAGATGAGCGGTTGAATAAATAAAGGAGTATAATATGTAACCAATTTGAGTGGAGCTCAAACAGTCATATCTGCAGTAGTCAATAAACAGTGCATGTGACTCCACTATCTTGGTACCAGCTAATGGATGCTGACTCAGCCATCACTAGCAGACTTAGGGAAGTAAAATACTCAGTGATACAATAAACAAGTCTGCAGAAAGGTAGTCTCCAACGGAAAGAAGTGCAACGAGAAGATATCAACGGCAAGCTTCCAACGGGAAGAAAATGGAGAACTACAAAAGAGAAAATAATACTCGAATGTGAGTGTGTTGGTATGCAGTAAGCAAGAGAGCAAGAACATCAACTGTACAATCAGGTAGAAGCTTCACTGTAACAAAGAAGTATGCCAAAAGACTGGCATATGAGCTAAGAGTCGAATGACCAAGAAGCCAAGATCTAGAGTAACCAAATCCAGAATGAACAACTCTATGATCAAGCAAGGAACACTATGTGCTGAATAGATAAAGAAGTGACTTGGACAAGTCAACCAGTGTTCAATGGAAGTGATCATCTGCATCTGCTATGTACCAGAAGAAGGGAGGGCTTAAGCGACCATCATCAGCATCATCTAGAGGAAGATCACCATCAGCTGTCAAGTACTAGAAGATGAAGGAGATCAAAGTTCATCTTGGCAGCACAACCCAACAAACTATCAACACACCAAAGAGGGCGAGGCGTCCTTATCTTAAGTGACTAAACAAAGTCAAGTCTACTGGACTTGCTGAGTACCGGAGGGTAAAAGAGATTTCTAAGTCTATTGGGCTTAGTCTACAGGTTCCAAGGCTGTTGGCCTTGAAGGGTTCTTTGTGAACTAGGTTTCCAAGTCCACTGGACTTGAAGAGGGTAATAGGATCCTTGTCCGAGGGACTAAAAACAACTCAAGTCTGCGGGACTCAAGAGGGGTCAGATGATCCATGTCTGCGGGACTTGAGGAGGGTCATAGGATCCTTGCCTTTATGGCTAAAAACAACTCTTGTCTGCTTGACTTGAGGAGGGCGTAGAGTCCTTGTCTTTGTGACTAAAACATTTAGTGGATTCCTACTTGTTGAAGTAGAAGAGTGGAGTAGGAGTTATTCAGTCTCTGAACCACTTCAAATCTCCCGTGTTATTTACTTTCTGTCATTTACTTTATGCTCTATGAACTGCTATATCTGTTATCAACCATACCATAGATTTGTACATTGAGCTGAGACTATGCTTGTATTTATGAAGGGGTGATTAATGATTATTCCGTTGTGCATAAATTGATTCTCTATTTCATAACTGTTATACTTTCATTAACAAGTGAAAAAGTTTTAGAAGATCTATTCAACCCCCCTTCTGGATCCACTTTGTGTCCCCGGGAACCAACATAACTAATTAATCAAGAGGAACGCTTAAGGAAGAATCATACCTCAAAGCCTTGACAGTTCTTTGCTCTTTAAATCGCGAGAGTTTCCTTTAAGAATTACCTTTACCTCTTAACTCACAATAACTCACTTTATGTCCGAACTAACAACCTCAACAAGTTTTACAAAATGAGCTAGGGGTCTCTATTTATAGAGAAACCTTTACCTAAGCGCTGGTCCTTACCCGAGTCATAGGACCAATACACAATGACAGTACCTATCGGGTAAGAAGGATTTGGTAAAAAGTATTTACCAAACCACTCCCCCGCCATACCCACCCTAATCATCCAATTAGCCTTTAATCAAGCAAGGTAGATGAATAGGCCATTGGCCTAAGTCGACTGATAGTACTAACGGGGCTAGAAATATAGGATTTCACATTCATTTATCTTATCCCTCCATGTCAGTAAAACATACTAGGGCCAACCCACTTTAGGTTTACTGACCCGATTGGTGCTCTGGTATCAACAACACTAATCTGAGGCTTATTGGGCTAGTGAATGTATCTACATTCGGTACATCTAATTGAGCCAATTCAATTACTTACATGATCGAATTTTAAGTCCACAAGCAATTAATCTGGGATGGGTTTGTTTTATAATCCACTTGGGCTAGTCCACTATTAATACATGCCTAGTGGAACTATAAATCATTATTAGTAACCTTTTACACCTTATCATTAATTAATAATCAAATTAATTAATTTACATAATCTAATTTAACTTGTTAGATATCAAGTTAATTGAATTATCTCATAGCTTGCCAACCTTATCAATAATTTGACATTACATTACATAGGTTGGTCCATTAATCTAATTAACCCATCAATTGGACCTTCATTTAATTATCTCAACATAATTAATCAAACCAAGCTATCATACAATAATTTGGTTTAATCGCACAACAATTTAATTTATTGATAATCAAAAATTTAATTCATCGATACTTAATTTCATTAATAAAAGTTGAAATATTCGCTGTTATTACATTCTACCCCTTATAAAAATTTTGTCCCTGGAATTTCAACATAACGTCACTCAAAAAGATGCAGAAAATTCTTCCTCATCTTTTCTTCCAGTTTCCACATAGTCTCTTCAGATGTGTGGTTCCTCCAAAGTACTTTAACCGAATGTATAACCTTATTCCTTAACGTCTGCTCTTTCCTATCTAGAATTTGGACAGGAATTTCTTCATACGACAAATCTCTCTCGACTTGAATCGGCTCATAGGAGATCACGTGCTTATAGTCAGGTTTATATGGTCACAACACCGAAACATG
Source organism: Aralia elata (assembly GCA_034770075.1). Lineage (NCBI taxonomy): Eukaryota > Viridiplantae > Streptophyta > Magnoliopsida > Apiales > Araliaceae > Aralia > Aralia elata. The sequence continues at coordinate 34,132,336 of CM068378.1, forward strand.
AAACACGTTGTGAATGTGCTCAAGTTCAAGAGGTAGAGCTACCTCGTACGCCATTTCACCCACTCGCTTTAGAATTTCGAATGGGCCTATGAACCTGGGGCTCAATTTCCCCTTCTTCCCAAACCTTATCTTTTTTTTCTAGGGAGATACCTTCAGAGATATGAAACTGTCAACTTCAAAATCTCGCTTTTAAAGATGTAAGTCAGCATACTTCTTCTGTCGATCTTGGGCTACAATCAAACGAGCTCTTATTACCTTGATCACATCTATGGTCTGTTGTACCAACTCAGGTCCCAACAGTCTTTGCACACCAACTTTGTCCCAACATAAGGGTGTTCGACATCTCCTTCCATATAAAGCTTCGTATGGTGGCATGCCAATACTAGCGTGATAACTGTTGTTGTAGGCAAATTCCACCAAGGGTAGATGATCCTCCCAGCTGCCTTTAAAATCCATTACACATGCCCTCAACATATCTTCAAACGTCTGAATGGTTCGCTCGCTCTGCCCATCCGTTTGAGGATGATACGCTGTACTCAACCTCAACTGGGTTCCCAACCTTTCTTGCAAGCTCCTCCAGAAATTCGACGTGAAGCGCGGATCTCTGTTAGACAAAATAGATACTGACACTCCATGTCGTGACATAATCTCCTTCATATATAACTTTGCTAACTACTCCAGATTGTACCATATCTTGATCGGTAGAAAATGTGCAGATTTAGTTAAACGATCCACGATCACCCAGATTGCGTCGTAACCCTTCTGAGTAACTGGGAGTCCCACCACGAAATCCATCGCGATGTGTTCCCATTTCCACTCCGGAATCTCTAATGGTTGTAGCAACCCACCTGGTTTCTAATGTTTTGCTTTAACCCTCTAGCAAGTTAAACACCGTCCAACACGTTCCGCGACCTCCCACTTCATGTTCAGCCACCAGAAGTGCTGGTTCAAATCCTGATACATCTTAGTACTACTAGGGTGTATCGAATACCTTGTAGAATGAGCTTCTTGCAGAATCTCCTCCCTTAACTCTGGAACCATCGGTATCCAGATCCTCCCTTCAAACCTTAGCAGTCCTGTGCTATCAATCTTGTACTTCAAGTTTTCACCTTCAAAAATCCTCTTCTTGATTCTGACATATTCTTCATCCTGCTCTTGAGTCTCCTTTATTTTTTCTAACAAAGTTGGACTCGCCTCCATTGCATACAATTTCTCATCTGCATCTTTCGGATACTTGACTTCCAACTTTAGTCTTTCCATTTCCTTTATTAATTCCTCTTGAGCTGTCACCATCATCAACTTTTCCCTGCCCTTTCTACTTAGAGCATCAGCTACTACATTGGCTTTATCGGGATGGTATAGAATCTCACAATCATAGTCTTTGATCAATTCCAACCATCTCCTCTGCCTCATGTTCAACTCCTTCTGCGTGAAGATATACTTTAGACTTTTGTGGTCCGTGTATATTTCACACTTCTCTCCGTATAGATAGTGCCTCCAAATCTTCAGAGCAAACACCACTGCTGCTAGTTCCAGGTCATGAGTCGGATATCCCTTCTCATAGTCCTTCAGCTACCGTGATGCGTACGCGATGACCCTCCCATGCTGCATCAATACACACCTAAGGCCCTTGTGTGATGCATCACTGTATATCGTAAAACCGCCCGTATTATCTGGTAAGGATAACACACATGCTTCACTTAGTCGCTTCTTCAACTCCAAGAAACTCTCCTCACACTTATCCGTCCATACAAACTTTACTGCCTTCCTCGTCAAATTAGTTAGTGGCGTCGCTATCTTCGAAATTTTTTGAATAAATCTCCGATAGTAACCCACCAACCCTAAGAAACTTCTAACCTCCGTCGGCGTCTTCAGTTGCTCCAAATTTATTACCGCTTCTACCTTTGTAGGATCTACTGAAACACCATCCTTGTCAATAATGTGTCCTAAACATTGAACTCTCTCCAACCAGAACTCACACTTTGAAAACTTTGCATATAACTTCTCCTTTCTCAGCGTCTCCAGAACTATCTTCAAATGCTCGGCGTGCTCCTCCTCCATCTTTGAGTAAACCAAAATGTCATCTATGAACACAACAACAAATTTGTCTAAGCACTACTTGAATAGTGTGTTTATTATGTCCATAAATGTTGTTGGCGTGTTCGTCAGCCTGAACGACATTACCAGAAATTCAAAGTGACCATATCGAGTTCTGAAGGTTGTCTTCGGTATGTCCTCTGTTCTCACCTTCAGCTGGTGATATCTCATCCTCAAGTCAATCTTTGAAAAGTACTTCGCTCCCTTCAGTTGATCAAACAGATCGTCTATCCTAGGCAACGGGCACTTGTTCTTAACCGTAACCTTGTTTAACTCCCAATAGTCGATAAAAGTCTTACTAATCCATCCTTCTTCTTAACAAACAACACTGGTGCTCCCCAAGGAGATACATTCGGCTGAATGTACTTCTTATCCAATAACTCTTGTAGTTGTATCATCAATTCCTTTGCCTCTACCAGAGCCATCCTATACGGTGCTTTCGATATCGGCGTTGTCCCCGGTACTAAGTCAATTACGAATTCCACCTCTCTATCTGGTAGTAAACCTGGTAACTCATCTGGGAAAACATCTGTAAATTCCCTTACTACAGGTATCTGTCCCACTTCACCCTCTACTCTAGGAGTATCCACCACGTGAGCCAGATAACCTATGCAACCCTTTCTAAGCAATCTTTTTGCTTGCATCATCGTCAGACAACAAGATTGTCTAGGCAATTTACTTCTATAGAATACAACCTTTGACTTATTCGGAGTCTTTAGGTGTATACATTTCTTCTGACAGTCAATCACAGTTCTATGATTAGACAACCAATCCATTCCAAGGATCACGTTAAATTCTCCTATACTTATCGGGATCAAGTTTACGCACAGTTAAACCCTCTAATTTCAGCACAACAATTCCTATGAACGAATTCTACAGGGATAACTCTCTATTAGCTACTTCTATATTTATAGGATTCTCTAATTTCTCATGAGGTAAATTTAACCGTTTAGCAAATTCATCTAACATAAACGAACAAGTAGCACCCGAATCAAATAATACGTATACATTAATATTATTGATCGGAATAATATCTGACAGCACATCCTTTGACTCCATTGCATTTTGTACTGTCATGTTGAAGGTGCATGCCACTGGCCTGTTCTACTGTGCTAGTCCTCCGATAGTCAGCTTACTGTTGTTCCCGTGGTTAGCACTGCTTGCATCGCTCTTCCTTTTTGGGCAATCCTTCCTCTGATGATCTGAAGCACCACAAGAAAAACACTTTCCCTTATTTGCTTTGGGCATTGCGGAGAAAATTGCCCTGACTGACCACAGTCAAAACAGACACCTTTTCCTTTCATACATTCACCAGAGTGATTCTTCCTATATCTTTCACACTTGCTTTCTTTCTTTGTTTCCCCTCTAGATTTACTGCCCGACATCTGACTGTTATTCCATTTTCTCTTGTTCGAGTTACTTCCCCGCTGCTATCTTCCTTATGACCATCGCGACTTTTCTTCTTTTTCTGCTCTTGGTTGTACTTTGACAAAGCTTCATTTCCTCCCTCTATAATAATTTTTTTTTCAAGCAACGTGGAAAATGCATTGATTTGTAAAACCGCGACCTTACTATACACCCAGGGCTTCAACCCTTGCTCAAATCTTTTCACCCTCCTTGCTTCGGTGTCCACCTGATGTGGAGCGAACCTAGCTAACTCATTGAATTTTGCGGTATACTCCACGACTGACATACCTCCTTGTTTTAGTTCCAAGAACTTTATCTCCATACTTGCCTTCATGCTTTATGGAAAGTAATTTTCAAAAAACAGTACCTTAAAACGATCCCATGAAATTGAGCCTTCCCCAGTTCGTCCTTTGTTTGCCTTCCACTAGTAATTTGCCTCACCTTTCATCATGAAAGTGGCAAACGATGTTTTCTGTTCCTCGGCCACCCTTTCGAACATAAAAACTTTCTCCATTTCTTCCACCCATGTCTGGGCTTCAATCGGATATGTAGTCCCATGAAACTCTGGTGGTCCTACTAATTTGAAGTCCTTAAAACTCGCCATGTGGCTTCCTAGCTGTTCTATCGCAATGGCTGGTCTGCCCTGCATCGCTTCTGCTAACATGTTCGTAAAAGCCCCATGGGGTCAGCCTGACCCTTCGTGTTATTTACTGAATCTTCCACCCTTGAGTTTCGGGGTTGTCTCCTTGGCGACATAGTCTGTTTTAGACAACACCTTACGTTATCATGTTGTGTTTTACGTTTTATGCCATATTTTAGTAGTGTTAGCATTTAAAATTTAACGCACAAATCAAACTCAGTCAAACATATAATAATAATGTCACATTTATATCCATATACCAACTAGTAGTGCTAAGCACTTACAATTTTCGGCATATTCCTATAAATGTTATCTATCCCTCTAGTCAATAATAGATGGGATTTACAAGAACTACATTCCCCTAAAACATAAAAAGTGGGGATGTATCATAATCGCATACCACCTCTCATAGTCTAAGGTTCACATCATAACCCTATGAACAAAAAGGGTTCTAACTGCCTCTATCTACAAGATATGCCAACTAAAACATAAAATTACTGCATGTGGCGGCGAACAACATCCTCATGCTCCTGTTGTGCAACCTTGTGCACTACTTGACGACGTACAGTGCGCCTAATCTGACCATCCTCAGTGGTGTACCTCTTATCCCTGTCTCTCAGTCTCTCAAAAGTTGTATCCAATGCACAACCTAGGGACTCAATCCTAACTCCCTTAGCCTGGACTTCTCCTCTATACGGATCTTTTTCGCGATCTCCAAGTCGAACTTGATCTTTATGGCCTCGTGCTCGACTCTCAGCTTGACCATCTTCAACTCCTCTTGTTCCAGTTTCTCCCTCAGCTCAGCATTCCTGGCCACCAACTGATGTAGCAGTGGTCCCACCTGTTGTGTCGAACTCTCATACCCATGTAGCTGCACCTTCAACTTTCTCATCTCATCCTCCAGTTGATATGCCAACTCTTTATACAGGTTTTCCGTGTCATGGTGTGTCTGATTCTGCTCCTCTAAGTGCCTAACTCGGTCCTCTAGCTCCAGGTTCCTATTTGCCAATTAGTCTACCAAATAATCCTCGGCTGCTAACTCCTTTGGCGAAGCATAGTACTCCACCTCCTCCATAGCCTCAACTATAAACTCATCTATGTCAACTGGCTCCTCGGCCTCCATGGCCTCCGCAGTTCCCTCGGCCTCTTCCGCCTCATCGTCCTCATCCTCGCTGTATGGCCTCATCACCCGACCTACAATTGGCTCCCCGTCAGATTCTAACTCAGACTCCCTCGACAGTACTGGCATAACTGGCTCAGTCAGCTCTACAAAGACAATATGCTTGTCCACAGCCTCAACATCAACAGCCTGGGTAGACTCACCAAACTCGGGCATCCTATAACCACAACAAAAGACAACACAAACAACCAACACAATCAGTACCATAATAAAATATATTCATTGATGGAATGAAATGATATTTTATTATGCACAAACTCAGCTCGATGAATCTCCATAATACATCTCCTACATACTCAACTCGATGAATCTCCTCGATCCATCTCCTTGTGTACTCTATACGAGTTTTTTTTAAGGTTATAACCTAGATTTCGTATCCTAATGTTTATAACCTACGACTTTGGTACCAACCTGTGACACCCCTAAATTCGAGTACCAATACCTCGAATTCGGTGCTCACAATAAGGAACATCCAATCACTTCTAAATAACATATATCAACTTATGTGGAATAAATAACATATGTTGTTCATTACAAAAGGCTCACTACGGTCCCAAGGTCTGCAGCCTTAAATAAGTACATCATAAAATACTCTAATAACACAAAAGAGTTCTATGATTATATAACGGAATAGTAACATATAAATGTTATTCACGCAACTATTCCTTAAGCTTTTCTTTGCCTTTGTCCTTTTTGGAACTCTCCGGCTTAACTACAATATGTTCATGATATAGCAAGGGTGAGTAACGAATTTGCTCAGCAAGTTTAACAATAAATCATGAAGATATATCATGAATGAATAAGAATAATAATCACATAATTCAACAATTTAAGAACATTGATGAAATAGCTTAATAACATAATCAACGTTCAAATGAAGAAATCAATATTGATTATTTACTACTTAGTGCTCTAATAGACCCTCAATATTTGCCAAAGAGTCAATCATTCAACTAACCCTTTTAAACCCTGGCCTGTCAATTGTATTTGAGGGGATCAACTTCTCGTACACCATGTATATGCATAACATTTAGCTCTGACTGTATCGGATAACCGACACTTATAGTCCCTTATTAAGGGTTGCTCTCTTAATCCAAGAATCCGCATCAACTACTAGTTTGGATAGCTTTCAAAAATATTCAACATGCATATGTCTAGCCGAAACAAATGGCATAGACCATTTCTTAAACAGTTCATGAATGAAGAACTTTAAACATTTTCCAGTTCAATAATAAAACAGAAATTCAAATGCACAAAGTGCGAATATCAATAGTTACCATGAATGTGAAGTAATTAGCAATAATTAAGCCACTAACATTAGTGAAAACAATAACTTGAGTTTAAGTTAGGAAACTTGCAGCATATATAGATTCATAACAATAATCAGGAACTTGCACAATGTATAAAGTTGTGTAAGTTAGAAACTTGCTCAATGTAAACGTTGAGTAAGATAGAACTTGCCTGATCTGCTGCTTACTATTTAACACTATGGTTCTACCCTTCAGATAACCTACATTAGTAGTAAGTTACTCTATTATTAATCTCTGCTGAGCATAATAATCATTACAACATCTACATCTAGTATTTACGCAGCACCCTTTAAAAATATCACTCGTTTAGAAGTCCGACCGATCATCTTTAGGTCAAGTAATAACTTACACCAAATATTCTTATTAGCATCTTTTATTAATCTTATTCCTTCTTGTAACCGAGAACACCTTGACAAACATTAGCTAAAGCCTAACTTTAACTAGTATGCCGGAGTGTCCTACGATTGGCGAATAGAATTCCCATATCGACTAACTCAGTCGCCCAATACTTGTATGGTTACTTTATGACCAGTTCGGTCACTTTACGGCCAGTCATTCGGAGGATTCAATCTATGATTTTGAATTGATTTATTAGGTTGGATCAGATTAAGGAGTGAACTAGAGATCGGTTTAAAAATAAAGTTCGGATTAGGCGTCAGTAACTTCGGGATCGGGATTCTAGATCGATCAATCGGTTCACTATCGAAATTCGGTTCGGATTCGCCTTCGGATATTTCCACAGGGGTTCTGGATCGTCGATGGACTTAGGTTCGACTCTTTAGGAGTCGGGGTTTAGGTCTCAATGTCATTAGGACTCAGCTTCAGATCAGTTTATTATCGGTCATATGATATCGGTTTAGGGACACGATCTGGAAGATTATGTCCATTTAGGAAAATTAGGGTCTGGTACTGAACCAAACCCAGAGTAGATACTAAAGCCTTTGGGTTCGGGAGTTCGGCCCGGATGACTCGTGGTTCTCAGGATTATATGTCGGATTCCACTTCGGGAACCTCTCGTAGTTCGAGTTCAGATGAAGAACTCCATCAGAATGGCTTCAACATCCCGTTATTAATTATTACTACCCCTTTTTCTAGAACCGACGCTATATTTCTTTTGGCACTGTCCACCTTTTCATTGGTTTAACTAGGATCTGGTCATGAGTTTTGTTGTGTACAATGGGTACATACAGACTATAGTTCTGACTCTTAACATTATCTGGGTAAAGGGACTAAGGCCATATTTATCAGTGTTACATGAAATTTCTCACTTACACATATTATACCCAACCTATGCATATACGGACAATCAATCCAGAATAACTAATTAATCAGGAGGAATGCTTAAAGAAGATTCATACCTCAAAGCCTTGATAGTTCTTTGCTCTCTGAATCGCGAGAGTTTCCCTTAATAATTACCTTTACCTCTCAACTCACAATAACTTTCTTTATGTTCGAACTAACAACCTCAGCAAGTTTTACAAAATGAGCCAGGGTTCTCTATTTATAGAGAAACCTTTACCTAAGCGTTGGTCCTTACCTGAGTCGTAGGACTAATACACAATGACAGTACCCGTCGGGTAAGAGGGATTTGGTAAAAAGTATTTACCAAACCACTCCCCCGCCATACCCACCGTAATTATCCAATTAGCCTTTAATCAAGCAAGGTAGATGAATAGGCCATTGGCCTAAGTCGGCTGATAGTACTAACGGGGCTGAAAATCTGGGATTTCACATTCATTTATCTTATCCTTCCATGTCAGTAAAACATACTAGGGCCAACCCACTTTGGGTTTACTGACCCAGTTGGTGCTCTAGTATCAACAACACTAATCCGAGGCTTGTTAGTCTAGTGAATGCATCTACATTCGGTACATCTAATTGGGCCAATTCAATTACTTACATGACCGAATTATAAGTCCACGAGTAATTAATCTAGGATGAGTTTGTTTCATAATCCAATTGGGCTAATCCACTATTAATAAATGCCTAATGGAATTATAAGTCATTATTAGTAATCTTTTACACCTTATCATTAATTAATAATCAAATTAATTAATTTACATAATCCAATTTAACTTGCTAGATATCAAGTTAATTGAATTATCCCATAGCTTGCCAACCTTATCAATAATTTGACATTGCATTACCTAAGTTGGTCTATTAATCTAATTAACCCATCAATTGGACCTTCATTTAATTATATCAACACAATTAATCAAACCAAGCTATCATACAATGATTTGGTTTAATCGCACAACAATTTAATTTATCGATAATCAAAAATTTAATTCATCGATACTTAATTTCATTAATAAAAGTTGAAATATTCGCGGTTAGATATTAAGCAAGGACTAGGAGCAAAGACTAGGATTTAACAGGGGATTAAAAACTTAATTGGGCGTGCAAGGAAGTAAAAATGAAAGGGCAAACAGGAACTAAAGAGCCGCAACGCTTGACAAAGGGGAGTCGCGACGCTGGTCTAGAGTCTCGACGCTGGGAAAGATGGGTCGCGGTGCTTGGTTAATTTTTCGAGCACGTGTGCGCAGTGAGGAGGAGCCTTTTCAGTTGATAAGTACCAGTGGAATATAACACGTACGGAAAGAAGTCTTGGAGGGGATTAAGAAGTCATAATAGAAGGCTAAATATACATTCTATCATATTATCGAGGAGATCGTTATCATCATTGGTGGAGAACTTTTTTTGGGAAGAAAAGGAAAAAGACAAAGATTGAATATCTAAGTAGTGGATCAAGGGTTGTTCAACAAATTCTTCTTTTACTTTTACTCTTAGATTTTTGTACTTTGATTATGTTTATGGATTACATGATGATGATGTTCTCTTCCTTCAATATGAACTAAATTTCTATTCAAGATTGCAATGGAACCCGATGATTGGATTTAATTGAGTATATTTCCTATTTAATTATGATCATTTATTTACAAGATTGTTTATTGTATTTCATGTTTAACGTAGTAATTTTGTGGCCAACAATTAATCTATTGATCTAGATGATATGGGATTGTTGATTCTAGATTGGGTGTGGAATATGATACATGTGTTGGAATTATTCTTCTTAGGAGTGAATATCCAATTTGCAAGAGGGATAGGACTATACCTAATTGTCGCATGAACTTGTATAAGAATTGATAATATTTGCTTCATTGTTAATTGTTCACATAGGAATATAGTGAATTAATTAGGAATGATGACATTTATCTAATCTTGAAATAAGGTAGATAAATACTCATTAATTATTGGTTAGCAAATTGCAATGATTGACTAATTAAGTAGGGAATGGATGAGTTGGGTACATCATCGGGGGAAATTGTAATCTTGGTATTTCATTTTACTAGTTATCATTCATAGTTATTTCGTTAATTAAATTTTGCTAATTTTGATAAATTCATTTGTTTAAATAGAATTGGGTTAATCAATGGTTAGTAATTGGATTAATTAATTAAATTATTAGATTATTCCTCGTAAGATCGACAACTCTCTTATTATTATATTACTTGTTGACCATGTATACTTGCACGTAAATTGCTAGTATAGATTTTGGCAAACAAGTTTTTGGCGCCGTTGTCGGAGAATAATTCGAATAATTTTCTTTCCAATATTAATTACAATTAATCTGATTTTAGTTTAAACACAAATTTTTGTTTTGTTTCTTTTATAAGTAATCTTGATATTGCTTCATAATGTAATATTTAGAGAATATGATTGCAGAAGAATAAAAAGCATTACAGGATTATGTTGTGCCTTTAGTGGTGGATATTCAATCTAGCATTCGAAGAGCTGGGATTCAAGCTAATAGTTTTGAGATACAGCCAGACATGATACATATGATCCAAAGTTCGATACAGTTTGGGGGTTCACCTAGTGACGATCCAAATGAGCGTTTGATTAATTTTTTGGAGATTTGTGACACATGTAGGTACGAAGGAGTTTCTGAGGATGCAATCAGATTGAGAATTTTCCCTTTCACACTTCGTGATAAGGCGAAAAGTTGGTTACATTTGCTACCGGCAGGTTCAATCGCTACATGGGTTAATCTGGCACAAAAGTTTTTGGCTAAGTTATTTCCGCCAGCTAAAACTACAAAGTTAAGGAAGGATATTGGTTGCCTAAATCTATAGTAGCAATTTACGTGCAAGTATACACGGTCAATCAAGTAATAAAGTGATAAGGAGTGTCGATCCCATGAGGAATAGTAACAACTAATCAATTCAATTTTATTTAAACAGTCGAGATTAAAAGATGAACTAAATTACAAAAATATTAATAATTAAAAGACTGAGATTACAATTTCACCCAATGGTTCACTTAAATCTCTTCATTCTCTTATTAATGAATTAGTAATGACAAATTGTTAACCGAGAATTATTGATTATCTATATAACTCTTTCCCAAGTAATTATATAATATATTCATTCATATTATTTCACTATATTCCTATGTGAAGCAATGAAGAATAAATTCATTAAGAATAGATTCTCAAATTGGCTACATACGGTATTTAGGTATATTCCTATCCTAAACACTAGCAAGCTATTCAATCTTTTGACAATTAACTTGATGCCTGCCACCATATAGGTATATTCCTATCCTATATGCAAATCTCATTAATTACCCTAAGTAGAACAAACTTTCGCATGTCATCATATTTAGGTCTAAACCCATACCCCATCTTCTAATTTCATATAGGTTACCAATTATAATTGCTAGCTAGACAATCATTCATGAAGCACAAAATATGACGAACAATTCATATATGATTAACCCTAATCAACAAGAGAATAAATTAATAAAAGCTAGATATCTGGTTCTATTGTAATCTCAATAAAAAGAGTAGTTCATATTAATAAATAAAATAACTAAAGTAATCAATGCAGAAAACATCCTAAAGTACAAGCAATTAAATTGAGAAGGAAGAATAAACTCTATCATAGTTGTGCTTCGCTCCTTACTTCAATCCTTGCAACCTTCAGGTGCCTCTCTAAAATCCTAACTATCTTCTGTATTCTACATACTCTCTGTCTCCCTCTCATGAATAATAATGAATGCCATAAATATTAAACCTCTAATAATTATCTGATAAACCTCAACCCATACAAGATAAGTGTAAATAAAATCTAAATCTTCAGCCTTAGGAGTTTGAAAACCTCCCAACTTCAATTATCACGCGTCCAAATTAATCAGCCATCAAATTTAGTCTTCAAATCCGCCGGGCGCGTGGGCAACACACGCATGCCCACAGACAGCCTAGCGTTGCGGCCTAGGTCTGGAGCGTCGTGTCTCTGATGAATGAGCGCCGTAGCTTCCAACTTTCTGTCCGTTTTCTCTCTTTTTCCTTTGCGCGCTTGCTTTAAGCATTCTTAATGCTTAAAGACAGCTACTTGCATTTTGATCCCGTCAAGCTTTCGTCCAACTAACTTTATCACCTGTAGCTTATATTAAGGCTAAATTTATAACAATTAACACGATTTACACTATTGTACAATAATACTAAATTGCACAATAATACTAAAATGCATTAAAAATAACTAAAAACACTTAAGAAAAAGCAAAATAATTAAGTTGAGATCATCTAATTTATAGATATAAAATCCACTCATCAGATATCGTAAAATTTGCCTAATTAGACTCTGAATCTCTATATGAAGCATGGGAAAGATTTAAGGAACTACTTAAAAAATGCCCACATCATGGTATTCCAAGGTGGTTGCAAATTTAGACTTTTTACAACGGTTTGAAGGATACAATGCGAACCAACATCGATGCAGTCGCAGGTGGAGCCTTAATGGAGAAAAATTGTGATGAAGCATATGAGTTATTGGAGATAATGGCAAACAATAATTACCAATGGCCCACAACAAGAAATACTGAAATTGGGACAGTGGGAGTGAATCAAAATGACATAATTTTGATATTAGTAGAGCCAGTAACGGCCTTAACGAAGAAAATGGATTCTTTTGTATCTCAATCTATGTAAAAAGGTGGTATTGTCATGTGACATTTGTGCAGGAAATCATGCAAAGGAACAATGTGTCATTAAGGTTGAGTCAGTGCAGTACATCGGAGGAATCAACAATCAAAGCAATCATAATCTCAACAATGATGATCAAGGATGGAATAATAAGCAATTTCAAGGGCAACATGCTTTTCAGCAAGAACAAAAGTCAACAATGGAGAAGATGTTATCGAAGTATCTAGCGCAAAATGAGGAGAGAATGTCTAAAGTGGAAAAACAACTAGAACATATTGTGACTAAGATGAATAGCTGACCACCAAGTTCTTCAGTCAACAATATGGAGGAAGTGTACAACACTGATGAGAAATGTCAAGCTGTTGTTTTATGAAGTGGCAAGGAATTACCCAAGGCAGATAGCAAGAATGCAATTGATGATTTACGTACTGATGAAGAGCCAGATGTGGAAGAAGTCAACAAGGAAAAGAAGTAAGAAAAGAAGGAAGATAATCCACAAGTCAAAGAAGATAAAGGTAACCAGATACAAAGGATGCTTTCAATTCCATTTCCATAGAGATTGCAAAAGCAAAAAGTTGATAATCAGTTTGCAAAATTCCTTGAGGTATTTAAAAAGCTCTATATCAACATACCATTTGCAGAAGCTTTGGAGCAAATGCCAAGTTATGCTAAGCTTATGAAAGAAATCGTGTCTAAGAAGAGGAGGTTGGGCGATTTTGAGACAGTGGCATTGACTGAAGAATGTAGTGCGATCTTACAAAAAAAGTTACCGCCAAAGTGAAAGGATCCAGGAAGTTTCACTATCCCACATACGATCGACAATCAATTTTTTGGAAGAGCATTGTGTGATTTAGGGGCTAGCATTAATTTGATGCCACTCTCAGTTTACATTCAGTTGGGACTAAAGGAACCAAAGCCAACGAATATCACCTTACAACTTGCAGATAGATCAGTAACATATTCGAGAGGTATTGTGGAAGATATTTTAGTAAAGGTTGATAAATTTATTTTTCCGGCTGACTTCATAATATTGGATTTTGAGGAAGATAAGGAGATACCGATCATACTTGGTCGCCCATTCTTAGAAACAGGAAAAACTTTAATTGACGTTCAAAAAGGTGAGCTAACAATGTGGGTTCAAGATCAAGAGGTTACATTTAATGTCTTCAAAACTATGAAATTTCTGAGGGAAGTGGAAGGATGTTTTCGAGTCGATTTAATCACAGAAGTAGTGGATGAGGTAATTTTAGAAACTTATCTTCCAGATCCACTTGAATCAACATTAGTAAGTCCAATAGTCTTAGATTTTCAGGTGTCACAAGAACACGTGCAAGTGCTAGATTCAACTCCAAAGTTTGTCAATTATATTCATCAATATGAAGTTTTGGATAGTTCTAAAAATTCTTCTTCACGTGCAAAGCCATCTCTAGAAGAACCACCTACATTGGAACTTAAAGCTCTACCTAAACACTTGCGGTATGCATTGCGGTATGCATATTTAGGTGATTCTTGTACGTTACTTGTTATTCTTTCTGCTTCACTTAACGAATTATAGGAAAAAAAAAGCTTTTGCGAGTAGTACGAGAGTACAAAACAACCATAGGTTGGACGTTAGCAGATATCAAGGGAATTAGCCCTTCATTTTGTATGCATAAAATCTTATTGGAGGATGAAACAAAACAAGTTATTGAGCAGGAACGTCAATTAAATCCCATCATGAAGGATGTGGTTAAAAAAGAGATCATCAAATGGCTAAACGCTGGCATAATCTATCCAATTTCATACAGTTTGTGGGTTAGTCATGTGCATTGTGTGCCAAAGAAGGGAAGACTGACTGTGGTTGCAAATAAAAATAATGTGCTTATTCCCATAAGGACAGTGACCGAATGGCGAGTATGTATAGATTACCGCAAGTTGAACATGGCAACTCGCAAAGATCATTTCCCGTTGCCATCATTGATCAGATGTTGGATAAGCTGACGGGTCATCAATTTTATTACCTTCTTAATGGGTATTCAGGATACAACCAAATTATAATAGCTCCGGAAGACCAAGAGAATACCACTTTTACATGCCCATATGGAACTTTCGCATTCCGGAGGATGTCTTTTGGTCTTTGCAATGAACCAGCTACGTTTCAAAGATGAATGATGGCTATTTTTTCGGACATGGTTGAGAAAAATCTAGAAGTGTTCATGGACGACTTCTTTGTTTTTGGAAATAGTTTTGACCTTTGCCTAAGTAATCTGATATTGGTTTTGAAACGGTGCGTGGAGACGAATCTGGCACTCAACTGGGAGAAATGCCACTTTATGGTTCGAAAAGGAATAATGTTGGGACACAAAGTTTCAGCTAAAGGTTTAGAGGTGGACAGAGCGAAGATTGAGACAACTGAGAATCTTCCACCACCAACATCTGTTAAGGGAATTAGAAGTTTTCTTGGGCATGCTGGATTCTATCGGCGATTTATCAAAGACTTTTCCAAGATTACTAAACCTCTGTGTAGTTTATTAGAGAAAGATATTCCTTTCATCTTTGATAAGGCATGCCTTGAAGCTTTTGAGTTATTAAAGAAGAAGTTAATTTCGACTCCAATGATTGTTGCACCGGATTGGAATTTACCATTTGAATTGATGTGCGACGCTAGTGATTATGCAATTAGTGTAGTGTTAGGTCAAAGAAAAGAGAAAATGTTTCAGACCATCTACTATGCAAGCAAAACATTGTCAGAAGCACAATTAAATTATACGACCACAGAAAAAGAGCTATTGGCAATAGTGTATGCCTTTGACAAATTCAGAGCTTACATAGTTGGTATAAAAGTAATTATTTTCACTGATCATGCGGCTATTAATATTTAATTTCAAAGAAAGATGCCAAACCAAGATTGATACGATAGGTACTACTACTACAAGAATTTGATCTAGAATTTCGAGATAGAAAGGGAATAGAAAATCAGGTGGCAGATTATCTTTCTAGACTCGAGAATTCGGAACATCAAAAAGGGGATGGTATGGAGATCAATGAGTTCTTCCCTGATGAACAGTTATTTGTAGTGACAAAAGAAATATCATGGTATGCGGACTATGTTAATTACATCGTTAGCCATGTAGTACCACCGGACTTGAGATACCAACAAAGAAATGAGTTCCAACACGATGTGAAAAACTACGTTTGGGATGAATGATATAAGGAGGGCCTTAATGGAATGATACAAGGCATTTGGAGCGACGATAGATCAAGTGTAGGGTTTGAGGAGCAGAATTCTAGGGCTTTGCAATTGGTTATGATGTTACAAGTAGACACGCCAAGGGTGGAAACGATGGAAACAAAAGAAGATGAAAATTCTCAAACATCAGGGTTCTCGCCCCGGCGAGAAAAACATGCCCAGGGATCCCGCCTCGGCGAGAACTAGCCCCGGCGAGAAAATCAGGCCCAGAAAGCTCACCCCGGCGAGAACTCCTCTGCCCATTTTCGCCCCAGCCAACTTTGAAGCCGCCCTGGCCCATTCCTCTCTGGCCATCTTCGCCCCGGCGAGCTTCCTAGTTCATTTTTCGTGCCCCGGTGAGAACGGTAAGATTTTGTTGGCGCATTTTTTGAGGCAGGCGCGTTTTGACAATTTAGGATGCGGATTTCTTCCTTAATTTTAGGGATTTCAGTATATTTTCATAATTCTATTGTAATTAGGATTTTCTAAGATAGGATTTTGATTCCAAATCAATTATTATTTCCTTTATGGATTCTAGGGTTTCATAGCTAGTATAAATAAGTTTTATGCTTGTAATTCAACATACAATTCAATTTTTATTTAGAGATTATTCATACTTGAGAGCTATTCTCTATTTCTGGTTCTTTGAAGAATTTCTACGCTATTTTCTTAGTTTTTCTTTGAGATTCATAGTTAACATATCATACAACAAACCATAGTTGTGTGGCGTTATTCTATCGCATCATACAATCGTACAGGGATTATTGTTTGATCTTAAACGAGGGTCAAAGTGTTGTTGGTGTTCCATCCTACGTGAATTCAATTGCTTGATCGAAATTATCAAGATTCTCGTCTCAAAATAGACATTGGGTTAAGGTATCGAGAGAGTTCCATCAAAGTTGACCTCACGCAAGCGTGCCGTGGAGTTTATCATTTGGTATCAAAGCTGCGTTTTCTAGCTAAGTATTTATCTTTATTGTATCGTTAAATTTGTGAGTAAAAAAACAAAAAAAACAAAAAAGAGTATAGAAAATTTTGTTATTTCAGTTATTTCAATTTGTCCGTAGAATTCATTTTCAATCCCGTAATCAAGGTTGTTGCTACTTCTATTCATACCGACTATATTGTTCGTGATAAGTTATTTTTGAATTGATTAGTAGAACCGAGAATTTTGCTAGGTAAATTCGAAAAGAACCTATTAAAGAGAATAATTAGAGGTAAAAGGCTTAGTGGTGAGATCAAATGAGGGAAAAGCGTATTGAGTGATACACGAGTGAAACATTAATCGAACGAAACACGTAACAGAGTGTTGAGGAAAATATATTGCTACTAACCTCTGTTTTGCAGGAAATATGTCTAACTCAAAGGATTAGGGAACTTTTGTAGAACCTTCATTGTCAGCTGATATGAAGTTGTTAATTGAAGCTATGAATAAGGATTGGGGTAGACGGTTGGATATGGCAATGGAACAGGTACATGAGCGTTTGACCAATTTAGCATTACTCGGGGGTAACCATCTCAAAACCGTAAAGGAACTCATCAACAAGGAGTAGTTTAGCAGAAAGGAGCTAGGGTGGAAAAAACTATTTCAATGACGGAGGATTTAGTGAAGAGGATGATCGAGAGTCCGATTTCTTACATCGGACGCAACGAGGAGCTAGAGATAGAGGAGTTCGGGATGAAGAGGATAACAACTTGGATAGTATAAAAATTAAAATTCCAACTTTCTAAGGAAGAAGTGATCCGGAGGCATATCTAGAGTGGAAAAAGAAGATAGATTAGATATTTGAATGTCATAACTACTCGGGGCTAAAGAAAGTAAAACTTGCCGCCACAGAATTCTTAGCTTATGCAGTCACTTGGTGGGATCAGTTGACGATCAGCTGGAGGAGGTGTGGAGAACGTCCAATTAAAACTTGGGAAGATATGAAGGAAGTGATGAAAAAGAGGTTCGTTCTAGATTACTATCACCGAGAGCTAGTTCGGAGTTTGCAAAGCTTAAAACAAGGTAGTCGGAGCGTTGGGGATTATTACAAAGATATGGAGATGTTGATGGCTAGGGCAAATATAAATGAGGATAGTGAATCAACAATGGCCAGATTTTCGGCGGGACTAAATTGGGAGATTGCAGACTTAGTGGAACGACAACATTACATGGTATTAGAGGATATGGTACACATGGCTATCAAGATTGAAAAACAGCTTAAGGGGAGAGGTAACCAACGATCGATACCTAATTCGGGATCATCATGGAAATCTAATGCAGGTAGGCGAGAGGAGAAACCAGCTGTAGTCAAGCCCAAGGTGGAGTTTAAACCAGACATGACTAACCGTGGAACGCAAGGTAAAATTGAACTACCTTCTTTTAGTCGTAATCGTGATATTAAATGTTTTAAGTGTCAAGGCAAAGGCCATATTGCAAGTCAATGTCCAAATCAACGGACAATGTTGTTACTTAAAAATGGTGAAATAGAGACCGAGGAGGAAGGAAGTGATACTGATTCTATGCCACCATTAGAGGAGGTAGAAGACAAGGAAGTTATAATATTTGGGGAAGTTTTGGTGACGAGAAGGGTACTTAGTGCACAAGTGAAGGAGAAAAGCGACGAGCAGCGTGAAAATTTATTTCATACTAGGTGTCTTGTGAATGGGAAAATTTGTTGTGTCATGATAGATTGGGGGTAGTTGCACGAATGTGGCAAGTAAGGCTATGGTAGAGAAATTGGGGCTTTCCACAACCAAACATCCTCAACCGTATCAATTGCAGTAGCTCAATGATAGTAATGAGATTAAAATGACTAAACAGGTGTTGGTGCCATTTATTATTGGGAAATATGTGGATGAAATTTTGTGTGACATGGGTCCAATGCAGGCGGGTCACATATTATTTGGTCGACCGTGGAAATTTGATAGATGTGTGAAGCATGATGGCTTTACAAATGAGTATTCTTTTGTTCACAATAAAAGGATGGTTACTTTATGTCCTATGTCACCACAACAGGTACATGAGGATCAAATTCATTTGCAGAAAGATCATGAAAAAAGATAAGAGAGTGAAGAAAAGAAAAATAATGAAGAAAAAAATAATGAGGGGAAAAATAAGAGAGAAAAAGAAAGAGAGAAAAGAAAAGATGAGGAGCAAAAAACAAATATCTATGCAAAAAAGAGCGATGTGAGGCGAGCTTTAGATGCTAAACAGCCGATGATTGTACTTCGGTATAAGGAGGCGCTTTTGAATACTAACGCTAACGATTCTTCTTTTCCTAGTGTTGTTTCATCTCTTTTGCAGGATTATAAGGATGTGTTTCCCGAGAAGCTTCCACAAGGATTACCACCAATTCGGGGAATTGAGCATCAAATTGACTTCGTACCAGGTGCAACCATTCCAAACCGTCTAGCTTATCATAGCAATCCCGAAGAGACGAAGGAGTTGCAAAAGCAAGTTGGAGAATTGATGGAGAAAGCGTTCATAAGAGAAAGTATGAATCCTTCTGCAGTTCCAGTGATTTCAGTGCCTAAAAAGGATGGAAAATGGCGTATGTATATTGATTGTAGAGCAGTCAATAATATTATGGTAAAATATCGACATCCCATTCCACGATTAGATGATATGTTAGATGAGTTGCATGGATCTGTTGTATTTTCAAAAATTGATTTAAAAAGTGGATATCACCAAATTCGCATGCATAAGGGTGATGAATGAAAAACAGCTTTCAAAATAAAATATGGGTTGTATGAGTGGTTAGTGTTACCTTTTGGCCTAACTAATGCTCCTAGTACTTTCATGAGATTAATGAACCATGTTTTGCGTCCGTTCATTGGAAAATTTGTAGTTGTTTATTTTGATGATATTTTGATTTATAGCAAAAACTTGGGAGAGCATGCATTGCATTTGAAATCTGTTTTAGTTGTTCTTAGAAAAGAAACGTTATTTGCTAACATAGATAAGTGCACGTTTTGTACGGATATAATTATTTTTCTTGGATTTGTTGTGAGTTCACAGGGAGTTCAAGTGGATGAGGAGAAAATACGTGCAATCCGAGATTGGCCGAGTTCATCAAATGTGAGTCAAGTTCGTAGTTTTTATGGACTGACAAGTTTCTACCGACGTTTCATGAAGAACTTCAGCGACATCACAGCGCCATTGACGGAAGTAATCAAAAAGAGTATGGGTTTTAAGTGGGGAGAAGAACAGGAAAAGGCATTTAAATTAATTAAAGATAAATTGACTAACGCTCCTTTGCTTGTGTTACCTAACTTTGCTAAGACTTTTGAGATTGAGTGTGATGCTTCAGGTTTAGGGATTGGAGCTGTGTTGATGCAGGAAAGGAAACCAGTGGCATACTTTAGCGAAAAGTTAAGTGGGGCAGCTCTAAACTTTCATACTTATGACAGGGAGATGTATGCATTAGTTCGAGCGTTGGAGACGTGGCAACACTACCTTTGGCCAAAAAAGTTCGTGATTCACACGGATCATGAATCGCTGAAATAATTGAAGGGACAACATAAGGTGAACAAAAGACATGTAAGGTGGATGGAGTTCATTGAGAAATTTCCGTACGTCATCCGATACAAACAGGGTAAGGAGAATGTTGTTGCTGATGCTCTTTCGAGAAGGTACGTGTTATTAAATACTCTTGATACAAAATTGCTTGGTTTTGAACGGATCAAAGAGTTAAATGGTAGTGACCTTGATTTTTGTGAAGAGTTTAAATCATGTGAAAAGAATGTTGTAGGTAAGTACTTTAAAGTTGATGGTTTTCTGTTTCGAGAAAATAAGTTATGTATACCTGCATGTTCTTTATGTGAGTTGTTGATTAGGGAGTCACATGAGGGAGGTCTGATGGGTCATTTTGGTGTTGAAAAAACTTTATCTGTTTTAAAAGAGCATTTTTATTGGCCTCATATGAAACGAGATGTGGAAAGAATTTGTGATAAATGCATTACGTGTAAACATGCTAAGTCTCGTGTTCAACCTCATGGATTGTATACACCATTGCCTATATCTAGTGAACCTTGGATTGATTTGTCTATGGATTTTGTATTGAGTTTACCTAGGTCTAAGCGTGGTCATGATTCTATATTTGTGGTCGTGGATAGATTTTCTAAGATGGCACATTTTATTCCATGTCACAAAACTGATGATGCATCCCATATTGCTAATTTGTTCTTCAAAGAAATTGTGCGTTTGCATGGCATGCCTACAACAATTGTTTCAGATAGAGATTCTAAATTTTTGACCTATTTTTGGAAGACATTGTGGTGTAAGTTAGGGACTAAACTGTTATTTTCAATTACTTGTCATCCACAAACTGAAGGTCAAACTGAAGTCGTAAATAGGACTTTATCTGCGTTGTTAAGAGCTATTATTAAAAAGAACATTAAAGTTTGGGAAGAATGTCTACCGCATGTTAAGTTTGCTTATAATAGATCTGTTCACTCTGCTACACAATTTTCACCATTCGAAATTGTATATGGTTTTAATCTGTTAGCTCCATTGGATTTATCACCATTACCTGCTTCTGAATTTACTAACATGGTTGGCAAGAAAAAGGCTGAATTTGTTAAGCAGATATATGAGAAAGCGAGGCTCAACATTGAGAGAAGAATGGAGCAATACGTCAAACATGCTAACAAATGGCGTGTACTGGTAATCTGGGATGGCAGGGGTTTTGATTTTATTTAGGGTCTGATTATAGGTGAACCATGGTTGTCCTTGCCAGGAATTTGGGACGATTGCATTTTGTGGTTGTTCCGGCATATTCGTCGAATTTTCTTATTGGGCAGCAGTGATGTCTTGGGCAGTGTGATGTTGTCCTATTCGTTGGGTTTCAAAATTCAAATGTTCTGCTGCACTACCCAATGTGGGTTTCGACTTTTTTTACATTAGGACCCACTATTTTTTATTGTTGGTCATGAAGTGGGCTGTTCTTTGGTGGTCAAATTGCATGTGAGTCCCACGTTGTTGCTATGTTTTGGCCAACAGTTGGGTCTTTAAATTTCAAATGATGATTAATTTCAATTGGGCTCAATCTTTGGTGGCTGGCTTTGTATGCCCGCGTGGACTTATGGATTTGATGTTCTGCTTGTATGCCTACGTGAGCTGGTCTTTCTTTCAGCCGGATGGGCTTTTGGGCCTAGTCTATGTTTGATATTTTTTGTTGTTATTCCAATTACCTAGCTTGTGGTTGTGAGGTAAATGTATTTAGGTTAGGTAATTTGTGTTTTAGGATTATCTAGGTGCTTTAGTACACTCGAGAGAAGAGGACTATGATTTAATCTTCATTGTAATATCCAAAGTTTTGTTTTTTTTAATATACAAACAAATTTAACAAAAAAAAGAAAAAGGCGTCGTCAAGTGATTTTTGAACCGGGAGAATGGGTGTGGTTACATATGCGGAAGGAAAGATTTCCAGCTCAAAGACGGTCTAAATTGCTTCCAAGAGGAGATGGTCCATTTCAAGTTCTCGAGCGCATCAATGATAATGCCTACAAATTAGATTTGCCTGGTGAGTATAATGTTAGTGCAACTTTCAACGTTACTGATCTAAGTCCATTTGATGTAGGTGACGATTTGAGGACAAATCTTTCCTAAGAGGAGAGGTATGATGAGGGCATCCTTGGTTTGGGGACGAATGATAACCATAGAGTGGATCCTATTGTAGGGTTTTCGACACATAAAGCAGCGGAATTTAAAATTTTTAAAAACAATTTTCGAAACCCTAAAACAAGATCCATGCGAAAGCATATTAATTCAGAGGTTTAGATTTGTGTTACCGGGCAGCGAGACCACCCGTCGGCTGATCAGTCAGCCGGACCACCGCCAGGGGGGAAACCCCCCCTTGGAACCCCCCCATCGTAGCGCACGATAGTCGTGACCCTAATATTTATATATAGTTTTCTTTAATTATAAAATTGTGTTATGTGTTTATTGTGATATGCATGGTGCACAGTTATGGCCCTTTTGACCCATAGGTTAGTGTTTTTTGTTTTGAAATACGGCTTGCATGTCGTGCCTTTCTATAAATTCTGATGTAATATTCTCTTCTCATCTAAATCCCCTCGAATGTAACTCGAGGTTTCTTTATGACATATAATGTACAAATGTAAACTATCAAGATGACAAGATGATGATGGAGAGGAGACACATACATGAGGAAGGCCCAAGGAAGCTACTATTTTGAAGATCTTTTACCACCTTAGACTGACCTTCAATCTTTTCATTAGCTTGAAAAGATTGACATAGGGTTGGGCCATAACTGTGACACATTTAATTTTGCACCTTATTTATGCTTGTATACGATAATATATGATAAATAATGTGCATGCTTAATAATATTAAAATTGGTGAGATCTAAATTAATTAATAAAATCCCTCATAAAAATTATTAAGTCTAAATCAGATGCCTTCCAATGAATAACACTCATCAAGACCTTGATCGATTGATGTAGGTTTGTTAAAGAGAAGTACCCTATTTATCTTGGTAAGATGCGATAGGATAATTGTGATATCCAAACTATTAAAATCATTGGGCCTGACTCAACTAAGTTATCTCAATAGGATTGTGGGCTTAGAGGCATAGAGTTTGGTAGGTACCATTAGATGGACTTAGAACAAATGTTGTTCACCAAACTATCTAAGAGTTATATATATATATGATATAATTGACAAAAGGGTTGTCTACATAAATAATTATGTTTTAAGAGACTAGCCAAAGCTAACTTAAGGCATAATGAAATATGGATCTTGGCTCACTAGAAAGATTTAAATAGAAAATGCTTTCCAAATTAATAGTGAGGGCTATTAATTTGAATAAAATAGTGGGAGATATATTTTGAATGTACTATTATCAATTACATAATATCAAAACTCTGCAATTTAACTTGTTATTTTTGCACTTGTAAATTGTAGATATCAATGGCAAACAACAACACAAATAGTCTTTCACTACGATCAGTCCTTAAGAAAGAAAAACTGAGTGAAATTAATTTCCTAGACTAGCATAGGAACTTGAGGATTGTCCTCAAACAAGAGCACAAGCTATATGTCTTTGATGGGCCCATTCCTGCAGCACGATCTAACACTGCATCACGTGTAGAGCATAATGCTTACAAGAAGCATCAAGATGATGCTTTAGATGTGAGTTGTCTCATGCTAGCAACTATGAACTCTGAGCTTCAGAAGTAACATGACTTAATGGATGCTTATGAGATGATCGAGCATCTTAAGAAATTGTTCGAAGGGCATGCTCGACAGGAGAGGTATGATACAAGCAAAGCGTTGTATCACTACAAGATGGGTGAACGTGATCCAGTTGGTCCACATGTTCTGAAAATGATTGGGTATATTGAGTACTTTGATAGGTTGGGTTTTTTGATTACTCAGGAAGCCCAAACTGATCTTGTTTTGCAATCTCTGAACAACAGCTACTCTCAATTTGTTATGAATTATCTCATGAATGAAACTGAGAAACCACTTACTGAGTTGTTGAGCATGTTAAGAACTGCCGAGAACAACATGAAAAAGGCAGGACCCGATCCCATAATGATGGTGCAAAAGGGGAATGCTAAGGGAAAAGGGAAAGGCGAGAAGAAGATAGGATCTAAATCTGGTGCCAAACCCAATTTCAAAAGTAAACAGGCTTTAAAACCTAAAGGTGGGGTGGCTAAAGAAGGTGATTGTCACTTCTGTGGAAAACCTGGACACTGGAAGAGGAATTGTCATGGTTATTTGGAAGAACTGAAGAAAAAGAAAGGAAGTGTGACTTCTGATTCAGGTATATATGTTATAGAAGTCAATTTGTCCACTTATACATCATGGGTATTGGATACTGGATGTGCTTCTCACATTTGTGTTAATGTGCAGGAACTCCAAAGGAGTAGGACTTTGGCGAAAGGAGAAGTTGGCCTACGAGTTGAGAATGGAGAAAAAGTTGTTGCACTAGCCGTAGGAACTTATCATTTATCTTTGCCCACCGGGCTAGTATTAGAATTAGAGGATTGTTATTATGTGCCTGCTATGAGCAAAAACATTATTTATGTTTCTTGTTTGGATAAGAAAGGTTTTTCATTTTTAATAAAGAACAACAGTTGTTTGTTTTACTTAAATGAAATATGTTATGGTGTTGCACAATTATTTAATGGTCTTTATATTCTTGATATTGAAATGCGTATCTATAACATAAATACAAAATGATTTAAATCAAATGATTCAAACCCGACATATCTCTGGCATTGTCGTTTAGGCAATATAAATGAGAAACGCATATCCAAACTCCATAAAGATGGGTTTTTGGATTCATTTGATTTTGAATCATATGAGAAATGCGAGTCTTGTTTATTAGGCAAGATGACTAAAGCCCCTTTCACTGGTCACAGTGAACGGGCTAGCGATGTATTGGGACTTATACATAGTGATGTATGTGGACCCATGAATTCGTTAGCAAGAGGTAGGTTCTATTACTTCATTACATTTACTGACGACTTCAGTAGATATGAATATGTGTTTGGAAAGCCCTTCGATCCGATCGAGGAGGTGAATACTTAAGCCAAGACTTTGATGACCTTCTAAAGGAGTGTGGTATTATATCACAGCTCACTCCACCTGGAACACCACAATGGAATGGTGTGTCTGAGAGGAGGAATCGCACCTTGTTGGACATGGTACGATTAATGATGAGTCATGCAGATCTTCCAATAAGCTTTTGGGGTCATGCCCTAGAGACAGCTGCATTCACACTTAACCGTGTTCCTACAAAGACGGTTCAAAAGACACCATATGAGATGTGGACTGGAAAACATCCTAGTATGTCGTTCATGAAGATTTGTGGTTGCGAGGCATTTGTAAAACGTCTGGCTTCTGACAAGCTCGGACCCAAATCTGAGAAATGTAATTTTATGGGATACCCTAAGGAAATAAAAGGGTATTATTTCTACAAACCTTTTGAGAATAAAGTGGTTGTTGCTCGAACTGGTATTTTTCTAGAAAGAGAATTTGTCTCTAAAGGAAACAGTGGGAGGAAATTAGAACTCGAATAAATTCCAAAACCAGAAAATATCATTGAACCTGAGTTGGAACATGAGCAGGAACCACAAGATATTGTGGAAAGTGAACCTGCTCAAATTACACGAGGAATTCGTAGATCTGGTAGGACACGTCAAGAGCCCAAGAGATATTATGGATTTCTTGTTACTCAAAACGGCGATGTGATGCTCATAGATCAAGATGAGCCTGCTTCCTACCAAGAAGCTATGAATGGACCAGATTCTTAAAGATGGCTTAAAGCCATAAAATCTGAGATGGACTCTATGTATACTAACTAAGTATGGACTTTGGTTGATCCACCCGAAGGGGTAAAACCAATCGGGTGCAAGTGGGTTTTCAAGAAGAAAACCGACATGGATGGTAATGTACAAACCTATAAAGGCCGACTGGTAGCAAAAGGTTTCAAACAAGTTCAAGGTGTTGACTATGATGAAACCTTCTCTCCAGTGACAATGGTTAAATCCATCAGGATCTTACTTGCTATTGCAGCCTTTTATGATTACGAAATCTGGCAGATGGATGTCAAAACTGCTTTCCTTAACGGAAATCTCCTTGAGGATGTGTATATAATACAACCTGAGGGTTTTGTCACTACAAAGGATGCTGGTAAGGTATGTAAGCTGCAGCGATCCATTTATGGATTGAAGCAAGCCTCTCGTAGTTGGAATCTTCGATTTGATGAAGCAGTCAAAGAGTTTGGCTTTATAAAAAATGAAGATGAAACTTGTGTATATAAGAAGGTTAGTGGGAGTCACATTGTATTCCTGGTATTATATGTTAACGACATATTAATTATTGGAATGACATTCCTTCCTTACAGGCTGTAAAAACATGGTTAGGAAAATATTTCTCCATGAAAGATTTGGGCGATGCAACCTATATTTTAAGTATTAAGATCTATCGTGATAGATCGAGAAAAATGCTTGGCCTAAGTCAAAGTACATATATTGATAAAGTGCTGAAACGGTTCAGCATGCAAGAGGCAAACAGGGGACACTTACCCATGTCTCGTGGTGTAAAGATCTCTAAGGCCCAATGTCCTAAATCACAAGATGATGAGAAGCGTATGAGAAAGATCCCTTATGCTTCGGCAATTGGATCTATCATGTATGCAATAATATGTACTCGTCCAGATGTCTCGTATGCTTTGAGCATGACGAGCAGATACCAGTCGAATCCAGGTGAAGGTCACTGGACAACAGTCAAGAATATCCTCAAGTACCTGAAAAGGACTAAGGATTCATTCTTAGTATATGGAGGTGAAGATGAACTGGCA
Source organism: Aralia elata (assembly GCA_034770075.1). Classification (NCBI taxonomy): domain Eukaryota; kingdom Viridiplantae; phylum Streptophyta; class Magnoliopsida; order Apiales; family Araliaceae; genus Aralia; species Aralia elata. The sequence goes on from CM068378.1 coordinate 34,159,485, forward strand.
GTAAAGGGTTACACAGATGCTAGCAAAGATGACTATAAGTCTCAGTCAGGTTTTGTGTTTTCCCTTAATGGTGGTGCTGTTAGCTGGAAAAGTTCGAAGCAAGAGACAGTAGCCGATTCTACAACAGAGGCTGAGTATATTGCTGCTTCTAGTGCGGCCAGGGAAGCCGTATGGATTAAAAAGTTCGTCACTGAACTTGGTGTTGTTCCAACTATTGTTGATCCAGTTGAGCTATACTGTGATAATGATGGAGCCATTGCACAGGCTAAGGAACCCAGATCTCACCAACGATCCAAGCTATACTTAGGCGGTACCATCTCATCCGTGAAATCATTGGTAGAAGAGATGTACATATATGCAGAGTGCCAACAGATGATAATGTTGCAGATCTACTGACCAAGGCTTTGTCGCAGCAAAAGCATAAAGGTAACACTAGTTCCATAGGTATTAGATACATGAGTGATTGGCTCTAGTGCAAGTAGGGGATTGTTAGAGTTTATGCCCTAAAGGCCAATTTTTGATGTAATTGCTTAACATTTCTTTTGATATTATATTTGATTGAATAAGTGAATTATTTTATTATTGTTTTATTTACTGCATTATATAAATGTTAGCATAATAAAAGTCCTTAGAATAATGATAGAAATTATATAGCTTCAAGTATGTGACTTGAACATGAGATTGTGTAATTACAATTAGTATCATTACTCTTAAATGTCCCTAGTCAAGTATCATTGTTAATGGGACAACAATGATACATTGAGATTAGTATGTGGATTGACTGATGGCCAAATCTCATTGGTCATAAATATATGAGATATTGAGTCAATGCATAGGTACATGTTAGAGAACAATGTACTGGATAAACCCACCATGAGAATTCTACGTGGAGTATTATGCAAAGTGTCATAAGCAATTCTCATAGTGACAATGATGTAATGATCCTCTGACCTGAAATCACTATATTACTACACGAGAATTTATGTACTTTGATATCATCAAAGGTCACCTTTAATAGGGTGGACAATAAAGGTGATTATTAGGTATATCATGAATCGTGTGAGGAATATGAGTGATCTAGATGGAATTTAACCCTCCTATATATTAGGGGTGATATCCATAGGCCTATTGATTGAGTAGGACTATGAAATGCATGGTCATGCTCAAATAGTGATTTGTTTCATAGAGTCTACTCATTGATCAAGAAAACTTAGATTAAATTATGAAGAGTATGACACATTCCATGGCTCGAGTTTAATCTAGGATGTCAAGGTTAAAAGGATTAAATTACATTGAAACATTGGTCACGAAAAGGTTGCATCGAATCACCGATCTTATTATTATTTGGGTAGCAGTGATGCATTACTAGATGCCACTCACTGTTTATAATTTTATAATATGATTTCAAAATTATTGCCAACATAATAATAACCTATAGGGTCACACACTTGGAACGTAATTAAAAGGGAATTAATTTAAATTATAAGGATTTAAATATATCAATATGATTGATAGTATTTAAATTACGAATTTAAATTAATAGGATAATTTGTATATTTGTATATTAATTAAGTAAGACTTAATTAAAATATAATATATATAAATTCGGAATTTATTTTTCTAAAACGGCTAGGGTTTTTGTCTTTCTTCTCACTTACTTAAAACAACTGATATATCATATATATATATATATATAGCAAAACCCTAAAACCATTAGAAAAGTAAAATCCGAATTTATATATATTATATTTTAATTAAGTCTTACTTAATTAATATACATATATACAAATTATCCTATTAATTTAAATTCGTAATTTAAATACTATCAATCATATTGACATATTTAAATCCTTATAATTTAAATTAATTTCCTTTTAATTGTGTTCTAAGTGTGTGACCCTATAGGTTATTATTATGTTGGCAATAATTTTAAATTATATTATAAAATTATAAACAGTGAGCGGCATCTAGTAATGCATCACTGCTACCCAAATAATAATAAGATCGGTGATTCGATGCAACCTTTTCGTGACCAATGTTTCAATGTAATTTAATCCTTTTAACCTTGACATCCTAGATTAAACTCGAGCCATGGAATGTATCATACTCTTCATAATTTAATCTAAGTTTTCTTGATCAATGAGTAGACTATACGAAACAAATCACTATTTGAGCATGGCCATGCATTTCATAGTCCTACTCAATCAAGAGGCCTATGGATATCACCCCTAATATATAGGAGGGTTAAATTCCATCTAGATCACTCATATTCCTCACACAATTCATTATGTACCCAATAATCACCTTTATTGTTCACCCTATTAAAGGTGACCTTGGATGATATCAAAGTACATAAATTCCTGTGTAGTAATATAGTGATTTCAGGTCGGAGAATCATTACATCATTGTCACTATGAGAATTGTTTATGACACTTTGCATAATACTCCACGTAGAATTCTCGTGGTGGGTCTGTCCAGTACATTGTTCTCTAACATGTACCTATGCATTGACTCAATATCTCATATATTTATGACCAATGAGATTTGACCATCAGTTAATCCACATACTAGTCTCAATGTATCATTATTGTCCCTTTAACAATGATACTCGACTAGGGACATTTAAGAGTAATGATACTAACTGTAATTACATAATCTCATGTTCAAGTCACATACTTGAAGCTATATAATTTGTATCATTATTCTAAGGACTTTTATTATGCTAACATTTATATAACGCAGTAAATAAAACCATAATAAAATAATTCATTTATTCAATCAAATATAATATCAACAGAAATGTTAAGCAATTACATCATAGAATTGGCCTCTAGAGCATAAACTCTAACACCTATGTGTATGCCGGATGGTCACGTGACAAGAGCTCGGGCTAAACGATTCAAGGAGGGCCTTAATGGAATGATATAAGGCATTTGGAGCGAGGATAGATCAAGTGTAGAGTTTAAGGAGTGGAATTCTAGGGCTTTACAATTTGTCATGATGTTACAAGCAGACACGCCAAGGGTGTGAACGATGGAAACAAAAGAAGATAAAAATTTTCAAATAGTAGGGTTCTCGCCCTGGCTAGAAAAACATGCCCAGGGATCCCGCCCCGGCGAGAACTCGCCCGGGCGAGAAAATCAGGCCCAGAAAGCTTGCCCTGACGAGAACTCCTCTGCCCATTTTTGCCCCAGCCAACTTTGAAGCCGCCCCAACCCATTCCTCTCTGGCCATCTTCGCCTCAGCGAGCTCCCTAGTTCATTTTTCTCGCCTCCGCGAGAACAGTCAGATTTTGTTGGCACGTTTTTTGAGGCAGACGCGTTTTGACAATTTGGGACGCGGATGTCTTCCTTAATTTTAGGGATTTTAGTATATGTTCATAATTTTATTGTAATTCAGATTTTCTAAGATAGGATTTTGATTCCAAATCAATTATTATTTCCTTTATGGATTCTAGGGTTTTATAGCTAATATAAATAAGTTTTATGCTTGTAATTCAACATACAATTCAATTTTTATTTAGAGATTATTCATACTTTAGAGCTATTCTCTACTTCTGGTTCTTTGAAGAATTTCTAAGCTATTTTTTTAGTTTTTCTTTGAGATTCATAATTAACTTATCATACAACAAACTATAGTTGTGTGCGGTGTTATTCTATCGCATCATACAATCATACAGGGATTATCGTTTGATCTTAAACGAGGGTCTAAGTGTTGTTGGTGTTCCATCCTACGTGAATTCAATTACTTGATCGAAATTATAAAGATTCTCGTCTCAAAATAGACGTTGGGTTAAGGTATCGAGAGAGTTCCATCAAAGTTGCTTACTAGAAACGATCCGGGCGACGACCACCTCACGCAAGCGTGCAGTGGAGTCTATCATATGTGTACTTCAAGAAGAAGTTGAACATATTCTTCAGCACTATCACTCATCGGAATATGGAGGGCATTGTGGTGGAGAAAGAACAGTAGTGAAAATTCTTCAATCAGGTTTTTACTGGCCAACTCTGTTTAAAGATGTTCACGGGTATGTAGCAAGGTGTGATAGATGCCAACGCACAGGTAATATTTCCAAAAGACATGAGATGCCATTGAACGCCATATTAGAGGTGGAGATTTTTGATGTGTGGGGTATAGACTTCATGGGCCCATTCTCAATATCTTTTAACAAGCAGTATATATTCGTGGCAGTTGACTACGTTTCCAAATGGGTAGAAACCGTTGCCTTACCTATAAACGAAGCTAAAACGGTAATTAATTTTCTGCACAAGAATATATTCACAAGATTTAGAACGCTAAGAGCAATAATCAGTGATCAGGGTACGCACTTCTGTAAAAAATCTTTCGATGTTATCCTTTCTCGGTATGGTGTAACGCATAAAGTGGCAACAGCTTACCATCCCCAAACTAGTGCTCAAGTTGAGATCTCTAATAGAGAAGTAAAACGAATCTTGGAGAAGATTGTGAATCCTAATAGGAAGGATTGGGCGAAAAAACTTAATGATGCGCTTTGGGCATACCGCACAGCATACAAAACACCAATTGGGATGTCACCATACCCGATTAGTGTTTGGAAAGGCATGTCACTTACCTGTAGAATTGGAACATAGAGCCTATTGGGCAATCAAGAAATTGAATTTTGATTTACAAGCAGCAGGCAAAAGAAGACTGTTACAGCTGAATGAAATGGATGAGTTCCGCTTGCAAGCATATGATAATGCAAAGTTGTACAAGGAAAAAGTGAAAAAATGGCATGACAAAAAGATCTTACAAAGAAAGTTTGAGCCGGGACAGTATGTACTCTTGTTTAACTCACGATTGAGATTATTCTCGGGCAAATTAAAATCACGATGGTTGGGGTCATTCATTGTCACAAAGGTATATCCATATGGAGCAGTTGAAGTCTCACCACTTGATTCAAACAAAACATTTTTAGTCAATGGGCAGCGACTCAAACAATATTGGGGTGGAGATGTGGATCGTCAAAAGGTCTCCGTCATTTTATCCGATCTAAAGTAAAAAGAGAAGTAGTCGGGCTGAGACTATAAAACAAGCGCTGATTGGGAGGCAACCCAAGAATTTTTATTTATTTATTTCGTAAGCAATTTATTCATTTTAAAAGTTTATACAAATTATTTTAAGTCATATTTATCAATTTTGTAGGAATACCAACCCAAATAAAGGAATAAACAAGGGAGTTAAAGCAAAAACGGAGGGCAGGATCAGAAGAGTAAGTGCCGCGACCTAGAACATAGGGCGCCACGACCCAAGCTAAGCACCGCATCTTAATAAGAAAGCGCCACAACTTTGACGTAGTTTCAGGGAATGTGTTTTTAATTAGCAAATTTGTGGAAAACAAAGCTTCTGAACTCCTACTCCTATTGTAAAACTAATTTAGCTCTTCCAGTCTAACTTAAGTTCTCTGCCTAGACTTTCAAGCTATAAATAAAGGATCAATTCACAATTGTCAATTCAGATCCCAAGACTACAGATTTTTTGGAGAGAAATTGAGTTTATAGTAGAAGGATTATTGGCGTGCAACATTCAACATGGCTAGCAAACGTCGAAGGAGTCATCGAACACCTACAGTTTTCATCGGTGAAGAGTATGATGAAACTAAGTTTGTCAGTAACGCAACATCAATGTATTATTATTTGTCATTGGCAAACCTGACGGGAATTCCGGAAAGAGGATTTTATCCTGACGAAAAGGACAATAGTGGAGTGTTTAAGATGATCCAAGAGTATGGATGGGAAAATTTCACACAGTAGCCAGGTGCTCCAGTAGTGGACATGGTAAGAGAGTTATACGCTAACGCAGTGGACATAGTTGGTGATATAGTGCAGGTGCGGGGTAGACAAGTTTCGTTTGATCCATCTACAATTAATGCCTATTTTCACATTCGTGATCTGAACGGAGAGGAATTTTCGAAGTATAGAGATGACGAATATTAATGGCACAAAGCACTTCAGTGTTTGTGTAGACCGAGATCCGTTTGGGAAATGCATCTGAGTGACAAATTACATATTTTAACAAATGAACTGAGTCAATATGGTTAAGCTTGGTTTTATTTTATATGTGCTCGCCTGCTTCTATCCACAAAAGTCACAGAACTTAATTGCGACAGAGCATCCTTGTTGTATGCTATTGTGAAAGGAAAGAAAATTGATGTGGGACTAGTCATCTGGGAGTTATCGTTAACACCCCAAAATTAAATCCTTACTTCTGCTCTACTAATACAGAAATCAGTATAGTGACAAGCAAGAGTCGATCCCACAGAGAGTGAATTGTTTTATATTTATTCTTTTATTTTTCTAAATCTAATTAAACAATGAAAATAAAGATTAGGGGGTTTTGAGTTTGATTAACTAATTAACAAAACAAAAAATAATTAATAAGAATAAATTATGACTAAAAGATTCCAGTTCTTCAGTTCAGTATCACCTTTTCACAATAACAGATTAATCAAGTATAACACTATTTATCCTTCAATAAAATTAATAGTCCTAGATAACCGCAATCGCTAATTATCCGAAATTCTCCTTAGGTTTTAAATCTAATATGATAATCGCCCCCACTAGACCCTAACTATCATACAACCTAGAACTATCAGTCTAGATTTAATATAACAATAACATTAAGGATTAGAGAATTAGACTATTCCAAGCAACAATCACACTATCAGGGATTATTTAACTTGCCTTCTAATAATCTTAATAATACCCAAAAGCTTGTCCACAATCAAGTATTATTAATTGCTACTTATGATCAGATACAATATCGTTTGCTTAATACTATATATTAATCTAGCAGATGATATTAATTAACCAATTTAATCCTGCAGAAACAAAATTAATTCAATAGCATATAAACAATTCAATCAGATTATCAAAATAAATCTCATATAAGAAGAATAATGAATACTTAATTAAACCATTAACTGTAAATAAGGTTCAACATCCCTTAGAACTGAAAATAAAACATAGCTTGACATGGCTTCAATCTTCTCCAATTAGGGTTACAATTGTAGTTGTCAAGATTGTGTCTCATATCTAACCAAAAACATCTATTTATAGTCCTCAGATAATATCCTAAGTCTCTAAGAATTAAAAATCCAATTCTGATTAAAAATCCTCAAAAATTCCAAAAAGTCAAAGCTAGTCAAAGTTGGTTAAAGCTGACCTTTCTCGTCGGGGCGAACAATTAAGCCTTTTTTCTCGCCGGGGCGAACTCCCGCTGGGGTGAAGATTTTGTTCTTGGTTTTCTCGTCGGGGCGAGAAACTCCAGAGAGGTCTAGGCCGGGGTGAAGCACTGGGGCGAAAACGGGCAGAGGCTTCCTCGCCGAGGCGGGAAATCCTAGGCCAAAAAGCTCGCCGGGGCGAGAACCTCAAATTTTCCAATTTTTCGTCTTTTTCTCCTTTTAGCTCCGATTTTCCATCCTTTTCTACTTTTGACTCTGAATCCTCCTGAAATCAATAAGCAACCTAATAACTGCATATACACAATAAAACATGTAATAAACTAAATATATAGGAATGAAAATAAATGAATATTATGTACTTATCAAATTCCCCCACTCTTAGTCTTTACACGTCCTCGTGTAAACTAAAACAAAGGCTATAGTGAAATCATTTGAATTCTATTCAACCAAACTCTCAAAGGTTCAAATTCAATTACCATCCATGAACATTAACACCCATCAACAGAAATTTGACCAATACTGTATCAATCAACTAACAACAATAACCTCTTCATTCCCCACTAAACATCTCAAAATCAAATTGAAACCACATAAGCATCTCCTATGATTAACACAGATCATCAACTTAGTTCATATGGAACAACAATTGTGCACACTGACTCAAATCCAGAACATGTTTTTTTCCTTTCTTTTTGCTATCCATTTTTTCATTCAGGTGAATGCATTTTATGCTCCATTTCACCTTTCTCATTTTTTTCTTAAGTTAGTTCATTTTATGCTCCATCTCGCTTTTCTTCTTGAAAGTAGTATGCACACAAGCCAATCATATTTGATATGATGTAGCATATATTTTGTAATCTTATTCATTTATTAATAAAAGAATTGATTTTCTTAAAAGGCATTTTAAATTATCTACATAATGCTGTTATATTAAATGTGATAAGTTTAGAATCATGATGGTGATCATGCTAATGAGATCTAAATTCTAGATAGCTCATAAACTAAAATCGTTCCTAATCATTGGATTACTAAAAAGGGGATTAGTGAATCCGGATAGATTAGTACATACGTTGCTTGCTCTTAGGAAGAGGATGATTGATCTCATAATCATTTGTGTGGAGACACTAAAGCAAGTATGTAGGTGCTTATTGGAGAATTTGTACACTGAACGTGGCTCGCTAAGGAATACCTAATGGAGTTTTACTCGCCTGTCAATAGAAATTCCTTTAGTGTTAGTAGTACAAGTGATCCTTGGACTTGAGATCATCATAATATCTTGTGTATGATGAGTTATACTTTGACATGTCCCTTAAGACCTTTAGGGTATATCAAAGGGTATGATTGGGTATAATAAGTTGTACATGGAGATAGGTGAATGATCAACAAAGAATCTACTACGTCTAGTAAAAGATGTAAATGTCCTATGTGATTCGATAAATGACAACTCAGTAGTCCTTGGCCAAGGCAAAATGAAATTAGAAAGGAGTTTCTAATTTGTATTATTTAGAGTTGTGCATTTGGGAATCGAAATACATATAATTAAATAAAATAAGACTTGACAGTAAATCCATGTCTTATATTTAATTGGGACATTTTATGGTAAAAGAATTGAATTGTACGGTAACTATTCACTGAAAGATTCTTTTGTGATTAATGTTGAAATCTATATTATCTAGAAAGTCGTTGATCGCTAAGGGGCTTACCCTTATTGTAGAATAAATATTATTTATTTAAATGAATTAAATAGTTTAATTTATTTATTTAAATAAAATTAGAATTGTTCTAATTGATTTATTCACAACCGGTTTAATATGGAGAACCTAAAGGGTCACACCGCAAAAGAAAAATATTTATTTAAGAAGTAAATGGCATAATTGTAATAATAAGTTAAGTGTATTTAATTTAATCTATAGAGATAGAATAAATTAAATAGATTAATATTTATTATTTAATATTTTGGAAATATTAAATATAAATTAATAAAAGGAGTCTTATTATTATTACTATTACTATTATTTAATTCCTAATAGGGATTGGGAATTAATTAATAGAAGTACTCTCCCATGAATTCCTAATTGGATTAGGAGCATAATTAATTAAAGGAGTTTAATTATAATAGAAACTCTAATCCTAAATAGTTTAGGGAAGGGTTATTCCTACATCTATAAATAAGAGGAGTCTTATCATAGATTAGGGTCACACACTCTTGCATTATATTGTGGAGAGTACTTACAATTTCTATAGAGATAGAAACTATGGTTTTGCCAAACACTCATCTTCTTGAATACCTATTCTTCCTTGGTGGATCACCTCTAGAGGCCAAACACTTGGGTGGCTAACGTTGATCAAAGGAAGGAATTCCATTGGTAGAATTCGAGGAGAACACGAAGGACTAGGAGTTGAACTTGTATTCGAGGAAGCTTTGATCTACGAGGGTATAATTCTCATTCACTTTTTCTTTCGTTTAATTGATAATTGAACACAAGGATAGATCATGGTGATGGTTTGTATTAAAATTTTAAAATTCGTTTTATCACGCTTCCGCCCTATTTATGTAATTTGATTGCATGTTTGCGTTATATACAAACCTAACAGTGGTATCAGAGCCTAATCCTTGTGTTAATTATTGATTTTGATGATTTCATGTATGAATTGATATGCGATACGATCGGATTTTTGGGCTGGAAATAATTTTCTGAATCAGCATCGCGGCGCGGCCACGCCGCTTCCAGTTCATTCTGGAGCGTGGTCGCGCCATAACCCAGAAAATGTTTCTGGGGGTGCAGCGCGGCCGCGCCGCTCCTAGTTCAATTTGGAGCGCGGCCGAGCTGGTGTGCAGACTTTAAAATTTTTTATTTTTCTCAATTAACATAAATGTTTTATTTAATTGATAAAAGTTTAAAATAAAGATGTTTATTTTATCTGGAATAGGATTTCAGATTGCTAAAATTAAAGGAGTTTAATTTGGATTTGGTTTTTGATTAAAATAAAAGAGTTTATTTTGTTTCAAAACTAAATATTAGCAAACGTTTTGCCCACTAATTGATATCAATGCATATATGGAATGGTTTTATTATTCATGAGATGAAAGTTATTTATTGATACATATAGAGATATGTATGATGATAAATAGGGGTTGATTATGGACTATTGACCAATGTGTGATTGAAATTATTTTAGAGGATGCTTGAATGTATGAGTTTTTATAAATGGGGTCTGCGTACCTCGTCTTCTCTAATTTTTCTTAATGTAAATTCTATCTCCCTCCTATGTACTTCCCCTTGACTGCCGATCAAGGTTTCTATTTATTGTAAATAGTTTTTGTAATAGGACTAGTTAGAATTAATTTTGAAGAATTGGAGACAAAGGAGCAAGGAGCGCTTGAAGACCCGTTTGTATTGGAGCCCGGGTTTAAATGTAATAGTTATATTTAAATTTAATTCTTGCACCCTAGGTTTGACCTTTTGGTTCACTTGGTGGCTCTAGTGAACCAAACTAGAATAAAAGTCCATAATCAGTCCGGGTAGAATATAGTATTCTATATGTGCATGTTTACTATATATATATATATATATATTATATTATACAACATGCTTCACATGTTAAAAAATATGATGCGTATTTTATATATATATATGTGCATGCACGCTAAACAAGACGAGACTAATAATTACAAACCCCTCAAAGAAATTATATTAAGTCCTAAGTGTTCAAAAATATTTAGAATATCGAACGTCGCCTTCTAGCATGGTAAAGCGATAGAATATTAAATATTTAATATGAGTTTGTTGTGTCACACAAGGCAAGTATTAAATATTTAAGATGTTGTTTTATCACATTTGATGCTTATAAATAGACTGAACGATGCTGTTTTGTTGTGTCACACAAGGACAGTGTTTTTCTTTCGAATATATGGAAGTGTTAGGTTGGACTTAACTTGGATAATTTTGATTCGGATGTGTCACACTTGATCAAAATAATCTAAGAGGCAAAATACAAGGAGTTACGTAGTGATGTAATTGACAATAGTTGTCTACCTATTTATTTATATATAGTTTGTTGTGTCACACAAGGATATATACATTTGAAATGAGATCCTTATTCTCACTAGCAAATCTTTAATTAGATTTGCCAAACTATATATTGAGGGTAATATAGTTTGATGAAAAAGTGAGAGATACTAATTTAAAATAAAGACCTAATTTATTTTGGTAATTAATTAAATGAATGTATGCTAAAATATTGTCTATTTCACATGCAGAATTTAAAAATGTCAAACTCACTATCACTGCGTAGCATACTTGATGCTAACAAACTGACCGGACCGAATTACACGGACTGGTTAAGGAATCTGAGAATTGTTCTCACTGCTGAAAAGATTTCTTATGTCCTAAATTCGCCAGTCCCTGCAAGTGTTGCAGAAACAGCCTCTGTGGAAGAGATTCCTACTTTCAGAAAGTGGCAAGATGATGCAATCCTGGCTCAATGCATCATGCTCGCATCCATGACTAACGAGCTTCAGCGTCAACATGAAACTATGGATGCTTATACTATATTGTTGCACCTCAAAGAGTTGTATGGTGAGCAAAGTAGGACTGCTAGATATCAGATATCTAAGGAGCTATTCCGATCTCGTATGACCGAGGGCACTGCTGTTGAGACTCATGTCCTTAAGATGATCAATCTGATTGAACAACTTGGACAACTAGGGTTCGTGATGGATGGGGAGTTAAGTCAAGATTTGATCTTGCAGTCACTCCCGGACACCTTCTCACAATTTGTTGTGAATTTTCACATGAATAAGTTGGACGTTAGCTTGCCTGAGTTACTTAACATGCTGAAAACTGCAGAAGGTCACTTCTCATCCAACAAGAACCAAGTCTTACTAGTGGATGATTCTTCTAATAAAAGGAAGAGGCCCAAGGTATCTTCTGAAAAGAAGAAAAACAAGAAGGCTAAGGGCAAGGCGAAGAGAAAGGATAAAAAGAAACCTGATCCAAATAGCAAAGGAATTTGCTACCATTGCAATAAGCCGGGACACTGGAAGAGGAACTGCAAGGAGTATCTTGCGGACCAGAAGAAGCTTGGAGAAACTTCGACTTCCGATCTAGGTTTGTTCATGATTGAAATTAATTTTTCTGAAAGTCTAAATTCTACTTGGGTATTGGATACCGGCTGTAGTTCTCACATATGTAATAATGTACAGGGACTAACCAGAAGTAGAAAGCTGAACAAGGATGAAGTCGTCCTACGAGTGGGAAATGGAGCAAAGGTTGCTGCATTAGCTGTAGGGATTTATTGTTTAGCACTGCCTTCAGGAAAGTTTATTAGTTTAAATAATTATTATTATGTTCTGACACTCATTAGAAACATTATTTCAATTTCTGTATTAGATATGGATGGTTTTGATATTATAATAAAGAACAACAGATGTTCTATTTATAATAAAAATGTTTTATATGGTATTGGGAACTTACTGAATGGACTTTACATACTTGACTTGCATGAAAATATACTTCAAATTGAACAAACTAAGAAAAGAAAAAGAGATGATGTTAATTATACCTTTATGTGGCACTGTAGACTCGGTCATATCAATGAAACAAGATTAACCACGTTGCATAAAGATGGGCTTTTAGAGCTATCTGATTACAAGTAAATATAGAAGAACCCAGATCCCAAATGAACAAATTCAAAATTGAAAAGGATCTTTCTCATATCCAACTTGTCAATCTTGTCTCATGGGTAAGATGACTAAATCTCCTTTTAGTGGAAAAGGAGAAAGAGTTACAGAGTTGTTAGCGTTGGTACACACAGACGTATGTGGACCTATGACAACGAATGCACGATGAGGGTATTCTTATTTTATTACTTTCACTGATGATCATTCTAGATTTGGATATGTGTATTTAATGAAATACAAATATGAATCCTTTGAAAAGTTCAAAGAATTCAGAAGTGAAGTAGAGAAACAAACTGGTAAAAGTATTAAAATTCTTCGATCGGATCGAGGAGGGGAATACTTGACCAATGAGTTTCTCAATTGTCTCAAAGAAAATGGTATAATCTCACAATGGACTCCACCAGGGACGCCACAGTTGAATGGTGTATCTGAAAGGAGAAATCGAACATTGTTGGACATGGTTCATTCCATGATGAGTTTTTACCGACCTTCTAGTATCCTTCTGGGGTTATGCCCTAGAATCGGCTGCATACCTACTTAGCAAGGTACCTACCAAATCCGTCCTAAAGACCCAATATGAGATATGGATAGGGAGGAAACCAAATCTTAAGTATGTTAAGACTTGGGGTTGTCCAGCTTATGTCAAAAGGTTTGAGCATGATAAGCTAAAGACTAGATCCGACAAGTGTAGATTTGTGAGATACCCTAAAGAAACTGTAGGGTATTATTTCTATCATCCTACTAATCAAAAGGTGTTTGTTACGAAACACGCTGCCTTTTTGGAAAAGGAGTTTATCCTTGAAGGGGTCAGTGGGAGTAAGATATATCTTGAAGAAGTTCAAGAACCACAAAATACTTCGGATCAAAGTCAGGTACCTAACCAAGTAGAAGAACCTACTGTACCACAACCTATTCGTAAATCTGGAAGAGTACCGAAGATACCTAAAAGGTATGGATTCATCATAGAGGATGATGATGAGGTACGCATCATAGATGATGATGATCCATTGACTTACGAAGAGGCTATGAGTAGTGAAGACTCAGAGAAATGGCTAGAAGCCATGAAATCCGAGATGGACTCCATGTATGAAAACCAAGTATGGACTTTGGTTTCACCACCTGAGGGCATTAAGCCTATTGGGTGTAAATGGGTCTTTAAGAGAAAGACTAGAGCGGACGGCAAGGTAGAGACCTATAAGGCCCGACTGGTTGCAAAAGATTTCAAACAAAGACAAGTAGTTGACTATGATGAAACCTTCTCACCAGTAGCTATGCTCAAGTCCATTCGGATTTTGCTTGCAATTGCAGCTTATTATGACTACGAGATCTGGCAAATGGACGTGAAAATGGCCTTCCTCAATGGAGAGCTTGAGGAGAATATATATATGATACAGGCAGAGGGTTTTGTTTCAACGGTTGGAACAAACCAAGTCTGTGAGCTACACCGATCCATTTATGGATTGAAGCAAGCTTCTCGAAGATGGAACATACGTTTTGATGAGATAATCAAAAGGTTTGATTTTATCAAAAATTAGGATGAACCTTATGTGTACAAGAAGGTTAGTGGGAGCGCTGTTTCATTCCTTGTATTATATGTTGATGATATATTACTGATAGGGAATGATGTTCCTATGCTACAGTCGATCAAAATTTGGTTATCTAAACACTTCTCCATGAAGGACTTGGGTGAGGCATCCTATATTTTGGGGATAAAGATCTATAGAGATAGATCTAAAAGGATGCTGGGCTTGACCAAGGAAAGTACATTGACTCGATGCTAAATAAGTTTAGCATGGAAGATTCCAAGAGAGGTCTCATACCGATGAGCCATGGAATACATCTCTCCAAGAAACAGGCCCCAAAGACACCTGAGGAGAGAGACCGCATGAGTAAGATTCCTTATGCTTCCGCAATAGGATCTATCATGTACGGTATGATATGTACTAGACCAGATGTCGCTCATGCACTTAGTGTAACGAGCAGATATCAGTCGAATCCAGGAAAAGAGCACTGGAAAGCAGTGAAAAACATCCTAAAGTACTTGAGAATAACTAAGGATGCATTTCTTGTCTACGGTAGGTCTGAATTGAAACTAGAGAGCTATACAGACTCAAGTTTTCAAACAGACCAAGATGACAGTAAATCCATTTCAGGGTATGTGTTTACTTTAAACGGTGGTGCAGTGAGTTGGAAGAGTTCCAAGCAGTAAACAGTTGCTGATTCAGTGACAGAAGCAAAGTACATAGCTGCAAGTGAAGCTGCAAAGGAAGCTGTTTGGATGAAGAAGTTCATAACTGAACTTGGAGTGGTTCCTAGCATTAGAGGAGCTGTACCTTTATTCTGTGACAACAACGGAGTTGTTGCGCAGGCTAAGGAACCCAGGTCTCATCAGAAATCCAAACACGTATTGCGGCGGTGTCATTTGATTAGAGAGATCATTGAAAGAGGAGATGTCACCCTTGAGTATGTGGACTCTCAAGACAACATTGCAGATCTATTTACTAAAGCTTTAACACAACAGCAATTTGATCGTCATTTAGAGAAGATGGGTATAAGATACCATGGCGATTGACTTTAGTGCAAGTAGGAGATTGAAAGTAGTATGCACACAAGCCAATCATATTTGATATTATGTAGCATATACTTTGTAATCTTATTCATTTATTAATAAAAGAATTGATTTTCTTAAAAGGCATTTTATATTATCTACATAGTGCTGTTATATTAAATGTGATAAACCCGTAGTTTTGAGCAATTCTTTTAGAATCATGATGGTGATCATGCTAATGAGATCTAAATTCTAGATAGCTCACAAACTAAAATTGTTCCTAATCGTTGGATTACTAAAAAGGAGATTAGTGAATCCATATAGATTAGTACATATGTTGCTTGCTCTTAGGAAGAGGATGATTGATCTCATAATCATTTGTGTGGAGACACTAAAGCAAGTATGTAGGTGCTTATTGGAGAATAAGCACACTGAACATGGCTCGCTAAGGAATACCTAATGGAGTTTTACTCATCTGTTAATAGGAATTCCTTTAGTGATAGTAGTACAAGTGATCCTTGTACTTGAGATCATCATAGTATCTTGTGTATGATGAGTTATACTTTGACATGTCCCTTAAGACCTTTAGGGTATATCAAAGGGTATGATTGGGTATAATAAGTTTTAATGGAGATAGGTGAATGATCAACAAAGAATCTACCACGTCTAGTAAAAAATGTGAATGTCCTATGTGATTCGATAAATGACAACTTAGTAGTCCTTGGCCAAGGCAGAATGAAATTAGAAAGGAGTTTCTAATTTGCATTATTTAGAGTTGTGCATTTGGGAATCGAAATACATATAATTAAATAAAATAAGACTTGACAGTAAATCCATGTCTTATATTTAATTGGGACATTGTATGGTAGAAGGATTGAATTGTACGGTAACTATTTACTGAAAGGTTCTTTTGTGATTAATGTTGAAATCTATATTATCTGGAAAGTCGTTGATCGCTAAGGGGACTTACCCTTATTGTAGAATAAATATTATTTATTTAAATAAATTAAATAGTTTAATTTATTTATTTAAATAAAATTAGAATTGTTCTAATTGATTTATTCACAACCAGTTTAATATGGAGAACCTAAAGGGTCACACCGCAAAAGAAAAATATTTATTTAAGAAGTAAATGGCATAATTGTAATAATAAATTAAGTGTATTTAATTTAATCTATGGAGATAGAATAAATTAAATAGATTAATATTTATTATTTAATATTTTAGAAATATTAAATATAAATTAATAAGAGGAGTTTTATTATTATTATTATTATTATTATTATTACTATTACTATTATTTAATTCCTAATAGGGATTGAGAATTAATTAATAGAAGTACTCTCCCATGAATTTCTAATTAGATTAGGAGCATAATTAATTAAAGGAGTTTAATTATAATAGAAACTCTAATCCTAAATAGTTTAAGGAAGGGTTATTCCTACATCTATAAATAAGAGGAGTCTTATCATAGATTAGGGTTACACACTCTTGCATTAGATTGTGGAGAGTACTTGCAATTTCTATAGAGATAGAAACTAGGGTTTTGCCAAACACCCATCTTCTTGAATACCTATTATTCCTTGGTGGATCACCTCTAGAGGCCAAACACTTGGGTGGCTAACGTTGATTAAAGGAAGGAATCTCATTGGTGGAATTCGAGGAGAACACGAAGGACAAGGAGTTGAACTTGTACCCGAGGAAGCTTTGATCTACGAGGGTATAATTCTTATTCACTTTCTCTTTCGTTTAATTAATAATTGAACACAAGGATAGATCATGGTGATGGTTTGTATTAAAATTTTAAAATCCGTTTTATCACGCTTCCGCCCTATTTATGTAATTTGATTGCATGTTTGCGTTATATACAAACCTAACACTTCTCACCAACGAGTGCGTTTTACGCTCCTTCTCGTTGCATGTGTTTATGGATGAGTGCGTTTTACGCTCCATCTCAATCCACCACATGTTTTCCTTTTGAGTCAATTTTCTTTCAGTTTTTTGTTTCAATTCTTTTTCAAATTTTCAATTTTTTCATATAGTCCTGCAAACAAAATAAGCAGTTAAACAGTTCTAAATCATGAAATCAGTGCACAAAGTCAACTCCACAGATAACTTAGTCAAGTAGATATATATCTCTTACTCAAGTACTCATACAATATCAACTCAATCTAAATCAGTCAATTATGGGTCCTAACTCAGTTATCATCATTTATCGGTTAATTCAACATCAAACAAATTCTATCAATGGCATCAATCCTCATTTTAAAACCAAAAACCCTTGAAAAACTTGACCAAACATAAAAAATTTCAAAAATTTTCACAAAACAACTCAGATTTTCACACTTAGAGCAAAAACCTACCCTATAATAACCTAAACCTAAACCCCTCCCCCACACTCAAATCTTACATTGTCCCCTATGTAAGACAATTATGCAAAGACGAAGTAACTACACAAAAGGCAACTAAAAAGTAAAAGGGATAGAAAAACAAATCTGAAATCTTGGGTTGCCTCCCAAGTAGCGCATTTGTTTTATGTCTTTTGCTCGACATCAATCCTTTCAATCTTTGTAATCGGACGTTCATACTTCCAGTGAACTGGCAATAGCCTCAACTCCAGATTAGGTGCCTGCTCAATAGGAGAAAATAATGTCTTGTGAGAAGCAGGTAACTGAATAAAGTAGACTACATACTTTTCTGAAAGTTGTGGCAAAGAATATAATGCAGTTGTTGCCTCCTTTAGATGCGAACTCTGCTCAATTCTTTCTTCTTTATTCAAAGTAGCTTGCAAATTCTCTTCGTTTGGTTTCCCAAACATTTCCTCAACCAGATGAACTATTTCCAGTACCACCGTCTCGTGCTTCTCCTTCGGCTCGAAAGAATCTATCTCCTCCTCGAACTCGTCACCATTTTTCACGGTAATTGCGCATACTTTCTCTCTTGGATTAACAACTGTCTGAGAGAGTAACTGACATGAGCCCTGAGACTCCAATCTACCAGTTGTGGTAGCTAGCTGACCCACCTGATTCTCCAAATCATGTATGGAAGTCCTTGTTTCATGTTGGAACTTTTGTGTCTGGATCATGAAAGCCTTGAACATATCCTCAAGAGATGGTCCAAGGTTTGTAGGAGTTACTTCATAACTGAAATCGGAACAATCTATCCATCCTGAATTGTAAGTGTCCCAATAAGGATCATATTGATGTTGTCTTGAGAATAACCCTACAACATTGACGTGTTGAACAGTTTCTTCCTCTTGTAAAATTGGACAATGATCTGAAGTATGCCCTGACATTGAGCAAATTCCACACACTTTTGCTACTGACATGTTTGCTATAGCCATCTGACGAACTATAGCTGTTAGATCAGAAATTTATTGCTCAAGAGTACATGTGCTTACCCCATTCACCCTTGTAGGTGTATGATCAATCCTAGTTCCATACTGTTGTGAGTTTGCTGCCATGTTTGCAATTAAGTTCTTTGCAGTTTCAGGTGTTTTATCAACTAATGTGCCTCCACTTGCTACATCAATCATACTCCTATCCATTAGCAATAATCCCTCATAAAAGTATTGGATCAAGTATTGATCATCGATTTGGTGGGGTGGACAGCTGGAACACAACTTCTTAAATCTTTCCCAATACTCATAAAGAGTCTCTCCATTAAACTGTTGGATGCCACATATCTCCTTCCTTATGGTAGGAACTCTTGAAGCAGGAAAGTACTTCTCCAAGAACAGCCTTTGCATTTCGTTCCATGATTGTATTGATCCTGAAGGAAGATAGTACAACCAATCCTTTGCCAAATCCGCTAGTGAAAATGAAAAAGTTCTAAGCTTGATTTGTTCCTCTGTTAATTCTTGTGGCTTCATGGTGGAACACACCACATGAAACTCCTTTAGATGCTTGTATGGATCTTCACCTGCAATACCACGAAAAGTATGTAAAAGGCGAATTAATCCTGATTGTAATTCAAAAGAAGCATCTAAAGTAGGATATTCAATACACAGTGATGGTTGATCAAGATTAAGCAATGCTAATTCTTTCAAAGTCCTGTTGTTATTGGGAGCAACCATCTTTTCTTCGTTTGAATCTGCAGTGGTGCTTTATTTCTGGATCAAATTTCAATGAGAGTGAGAGAATTGAGTCCTAAACTAAAAATAAAAATAAAAGAAAATAAAGAATAATTAAAAGAAAACAAAGAATAAACAAAAACAAATAACACTCCCCGGCAACGACGCCAAAATTTGGGAGCTGTCGTTAACACCCCAAAATTAAATCCTTACTTCTACTCTACTAATACAGAAATCAGTATAGTGACAAACAAGAGTCGATCCCACAGAGAGTGAATTATTTTATATTTATTCTTTTATTTTTCTAAATCTAATTAAACAATGAAGATAAAGCTTGGGGGGTTTTGAGTTTGATTAACTAATTAACAAAACAAAAAATAATTAATAAGAATAAATTATGAATAAAAGATTCTAGTTCTTCAGTTCAGTATCACCTTTTCATAATAACAGATTAATCAAGTGTAACACTATTTATCCTTCAATGAAATTAATAGTCCTAGAAAACCGCAATCGCTAATTATCCGAAATTCTCCTTAGGTTTTAAATCTAATGTGACAATCGCCCCCACTAGACCTTAACTATCATACAACCTAGAACTATCAGTCTAGATTTAATATAACAGCAGCATTAAGGATTAGAGAATTAGACTATTTCAAGCAACAATCACACTATCAGGGATTATTTAACTTGCCTTCTAATAATCTTAATAATACCCAAAAGCTTGTCCATAATCAAGTATTATTAATTGCTACTTATGATCAGATACAATATCGTTTGCTTAATACTATATCTTAATCTAGCAGATGATATTAATTAACCAATTTAATCCTGCAGAAACCAAATTAGTCAATTCAATAGCATATAAGCAATTCAATCAGATTATCAGAATAAATCTCATATAAGAAGAAATAAATAATGAATACTTAATTAAACCATTAACTGTAAATAAGGTTCAACATCCCTTAGAATTGAAAATAAAACTTAGCTTGACATGGCTTCAATCTTCTCCAATTAGGGTTACAATTGTAGTTGTCAAGATTGTGTCTCATATCTAACCAAAAACATCTATTTATAGTCCTCAGATAATATCCTAAGTCTCTAAGAATTAAAAATCCAATTCTGATTAGAAATCCTCAAAAATTCCAAAAAGTCAAAGCTGGTCAACTCTGGTCAAAGCTGCTCAACTCTGGTCAAAGCTGACCTTTCTCACCGGGGCGAGCAATTAAGCCTTTTTTCTCGCCGGGGTGAACTCCCGCCGGGGCGAAGATTTTGTTCTTGGTTTTCTCGCCGGGGCGAGAAACTCCAGAGAGATCTGGGTCGGGGCGAAGCGCTGGGGCGAAAACGGGCATAGGCTTCCTCGCCGGGGCGGGAAATCCTAGGCCAAAAAGCTCGCCGGGGCGAGAACCTCAAATTTTCTACTTTTTTGTCTTTTTCTCCTTTTAGCTCCGATTTTCCATCTTTTTCCACTTTTGACTCTAAATCCTCCTAAAATCAATAAGTAACCTAATAAGTGCGTATACACAATAAAATTTGTAATAAACTAAATATATAGGAATGAAAATAAATGAATATTATGCACTTATCATCATCTATAATTCAATTCGCCAAGCTATGAAAAGAGACTTAGTGGAAGGTTTGCCACACCCATCATTGATTTGCGGGCTATACATGGATGTAGGCGTAGTAGTTAGCTTTGATGAAGAACGTCAACTTCCACAAGTGCCAATCACATCTGAATTAATGAAGAAGTTTAGAATATGGGATGGGGGAGATTCTCATCCAACATGAGCTGGATTTATTGTGAAGCTGAGATTAAAAGGGAAAATGTTGACATCATCTCTAGTCATAGATCAGCTATTGACAAAAATTGGAGAGCTTCATGAATTTCGTACGGTAGTTCACTGTCAAATGGGTAAAGTTGATCCGTTATTACATAAGATGGATGAGTATCTAGACTGCACGAAAGAATTCAACTCCGCTCTGGTTCAAGTGCTTGAAAAGTTTAACAATGGTGCACAATTTCCCCCTTCTCCAAGGGTTTTTCGTAACAAGTTAGATGAAAATGGAACTATTATACGTAACAAGGCCAGATTAGTTGCACAAGGGTATAATCAACTTGAAGGTATTGATTATGATGAAACTTATGCTCCTGTTGCTAGAATTGAATCTATACGCATGTTATTAGCTTTTGCATGTCATAAAGATTTTAAACTGTTTCAAATGGATGTCAAATCTGCATTTTTAAATGGTATTATTGAAGAGGAAGTTTATGTTAAACAACCTCCTGGTTTTGAAGATTTTGATCATCCTGAATATGTTTACAAATTACATAAAGCCTTGTACGGTTTAAAACAGGCCCCCAGAGCATGGTATGAACGTCTAAGTAAATTTCTACTTGAAAACGATTTTAAAAGGGGAACTGTAGATACTACCTTATTCACCAAATACAAAAATGATGATATTCTTATTATTCAAATTTATGTTGATGACATCATTTTTGGTTCTACTGACATTACTATGTGCAATGATTTTTCTGAGAACATGAGTAAAGAATTTGAAATGAGCATGATGGGGGAATTAAATTTCTTCCTAGGATTACAAATCAAGCAAGGCGAAAAAGGTATTCATATTTCTCAATCCAAATATTGCAAAGAAATGATTAAGAAATTTGGTTTAGAGTCTGTGAAACCTCTTAATACTCCTATGTCAACTACTGATAAATTAACTGCCGATGAAAGTGGAAAAAGTGTTGACACAAAGAAATATAGAGGAATGATTGGAAGCCTATTGTATATCACAGCTAGTAGACCTGACATCATGTTCCGTGTCTGTAAATGTGCCAGATTTCAGTCAAATCCTAAAGAATCACATTTGGTTGCTGTTAAAAGAATTTTTCGATATCTTAAAGGAACCACAGAGTTAGGCCTATGGTATCCTAAAAATCAACCATTTAATCTTGTGTGCTTTTCAGATTCCGACTATGCAGGTCATCATGTTGATCGAAAAAGTACTAGTGGAACGTGTCAATTTTTGGGTGGATGTTTAGTTTCTTGGTTTTCTAAGAAACAAAACTCCGTATCTATTTCAACCACCGAAGCGGAATATATAGCTGCTGCACGTTGCTGTGCACAAATATTGTGGATGAAGCAGACTCTTGCAGATTATAATATAAAATTTAACTGTGTGTCAATATTATGTGATAATACCAGTGCTATAAATTTGAGTAAAAATACTGTATTGCATGCTAGATCAAAACACATAGATGTTAGACATCATTTCTTACGTGATCATGTAAATAGTGGCTCTATCAAATTAGAGCACATTGACACAGAGTTAAATATTGCTGATATATTCACTAAACCTTTAAGTTCAGATAGGTTTTGCAAATTACGTATTGAATTAGGCATGCTAGATATGTTTTCTTAATACTTTATGTTTTATTTTATCTTGACTAATAATTAATATATTAATATTAGTTTCCTATAGTTGGTGTCATATATTTTTTTGCATTTAATTTTGTTTAATATGATTTTATTACTCATATAAATATTTTTTTATTATAAAAAAAAAAAGCACAAATTCATCGTGACCATCGGATCATGATCAGCAAATAACCTCAGTTATTTAAAATCTCGGACTTCATCGTGATCGTCGATCACTTATGAGATTAACTCTCCACCGTTGGATCACTCAGGTAACCCTAGCAATAAATAGAAAATTTTTTTTACTATTAACACATTTTTTCGTTTTCTCCCTCTCTCTCCAGCCGCTCAATCCCTCTCTCTCTCCAAACGCTCTCAAACCCTAAGTTTTTTTTTCAGACCAAATCGTCGATTTCCAGTCTGATTTTGAGAAAATTAAACCGATCAAACGATTTCTCACATCTAAAACATACCTTCACCGATCAGTTTTGCAAGTTTTTTTTAATGTTGAGTTTTATATCGTCACCGATCAGTTTTTTTTTTCAAGATCTACTTCGATCATTCTTTTATCAAACCTTGATCTACCTATCCAGTGGTGAGACCTTCGTCTTGCATGCGATTCTGGATTAATGGGTATCATTGATTTTTACTTCTACCAGAAATTAAAAATATATATATATATATATAATATATATCCGTGCTGCGATTTGTATGATCAACTGTCCGAAGTTATGCTGAAAAGAAATGATTTTTCTTCATCTCAAAAATTAAATTTTTTTTGTTGTGCTCAGGTAACTCTTCTAAATTTTTGTTATGAAGATATATATATATTTCTTTTTGCATTGCTTGGTTGGGAGTGGATACTGATGTCCACTAATTTTTTTTTGTTATGAAGATATATATATATATATCTATATATATATTTGCATTGCTTGGTTGAGAGTGGATACTGATGAGATAAATGCATTTTTTTTGGGCTAAACTCTGTCAAAAATCAGGCTTTATTTGTTAAATTCTTTTTCTTTCGTCTATCAGCTCTGTTTCTCAGCTCTTTTTTTTTTGTGGGGGAGCTATCTGAGTTTCTTTAAATTGCTTGCGTATAAATGACACTAAATGCTTTCAGTGCTTGGATGAGGCTGATTTCTTTGCTATAATCATTTGCCGTAAAAACTTTGGCTCTTATTAAATGCCTAGCTTCTGGATTTTGCTTTTCTATCTATGTGTGCTGAACACTGGCTGTCAGCTGTTAAACCTTAACTATCTAGTTCGTACTGTTAATACTCCTTTTGAACTACAGCTTGGTTTCAATTTTCTTAAAACAAATGAGGTTGGTCAAAGTTTTTAATATGAAAGATTTTGGAGTCACTTTACTGTTTTACTGCTACAAACACTATTTTATTTAATACTATTCGAAAACATTCTAAACAGTAAGAAGTATGGGTTCTTCTCTTAACAACTCTCCATGTATTTACTGATGCAATCTATTTTACTTGCTCCGTGTGTATCTTCCACTATCAGACCTTATTTACTTCTTTGATCAAATGACACTCTTTGATATACATTACTTCTATAAAAAGCTACAACTAAAATGTTTTTGTTGCATAACTCCTGCATGCTTACCTGAGTATCATATATCTTTACTTCTTGAAGATGGAGCCTATCTATTCTTCAAAAAGAAAGAAACTTGCACCTTATTCTGAGATACACTCATCAGGCTCTGTCCCTTTTCTTGTCACACCTTCTGCTCAAGACAAATATAGGTTCATGCGATACAATCTGTCACCGGGTATAGGAGTTGCTTTCTGTAGTTTCCCAGAAATACTTGACCATCTTAAAGCCATAGGTTGGGAGAGTCTAGTTATATTCACTGACAGGAACATTTATCCCTTTCTGATTGCTGAGTTTTATACTCATATGGTCTTCAATAGAGACCACACTGGTCTCTTAACAAACATCAGCACATGTATTCAAGGCAAAGATTTTGTTATTGATGAGGATTTCCTCATTCGTGCATTACATTTTCATCCATCCATGTTGGAACTGCCCAAAATAAATGAATATCTGCATGCTTTGGGAACAACAATGACTGAGTGCATGCTTTTTAAACAAAATCTTTCCTTTACAACTGATCAACTCGTACCTGCTGTTTTGTTTGATGTCCCTGTTAATGTGGATTTGAAATTTCTGTCTCCTGCATGTCAGTTTCTTGGTAAAATTTTGAGGTACAATTTCATGCCTGTAAGAGAAGACCGAACCATGCATCCTTTTGATTTAGAAATCATTAAGTGTATTATGAACGAGTGCATGCCATATAATCTTGCATATTTTCTCTTGACCTCGTTTGAACATTGTTTCAACAACAACTGTCTGGGTTTTGGACTACTTCTCACTCATATTTTCAACTATCTTGAAATTGATCTCACTAATCATCAATTTCAAGCTGTTCAAAATACCAACATTGTGTCTCGGTTGCATATTCCTCCTACACCACTGATTGTGTTTAAACCTTGTGCTCCTGACACAAATGAGTCAGACCTTCATATGTCATCACAATTAGATGTTATACACAGTATGAACCAACTGATGTTATTTAATCTAAATAATGTCATGGTTCAAATGGAAACAATGCAACAAATGGTGCATCATCTTCAGGATATGTTACACTTTTTAATGGAAAATATGAAGCTTTCTATGCCTCCCTATCACTTTCCTGCAAGCTCAAGCACTACCCAGGTTACACCAACAGATCCCTTGCCTTTGGATGATGCTCTTCTCAATCTTGGTCATCATTTTTCTCCTCTCAATGAAGAAGATTACTAACTATTTGAGGACATGTAATAACTTTCTGCTACTAACTATTTACAAATATTGTAACTAACTAAATACTACTACTAAAAGTACCTATATATATATATATAATATATATATATCTGTCTGTATGCATGCATGCGGGAACCTATGTCTAAACTAACAACTTTTGCAGGTACTGGACTTTGACTTTTCCCCCCACTTTTTGTAATGACAAAGGGGGAGAAGAAAAATATCTGCTGACATATGAACTGCTATATCTGCTGACATATGAACTGCTATATATACATGTGAACTACTATATAAAGCAGGGATAGTAACTGTTAAACATGTGAACTGTTATTAGTACAACTGCAGTATAGTATTATAAATTGCTATAATATATTTTTAACTATTATAAAATCAGTTCACTGTCATGATGCAATGTTTTTGGCTGAACAAGGAACTATAAAATTTTAAATTTTATATATGCTCATTCTGAGGGGGAGTTTTCATAAACTAAGGAGAAGTTCTTTTATGGGAAAATATTTTTGGTATTGTCATCATCAAAAAGGGGGAGATTGATAGGTCTCCGATTTTTAGAATATTTTGATGATAACAATAATTAAGAAAAAGATTAACAAAAGGGTAGAATCCTCTCCATAGGTTTTGTTTTATAATTGTTTTGAATTATCCTCATTTACTTTGACCAAAAATTGTTTTCTAAATTTCCAAATGAATTAATATTTTATTAACCTTGATAAAATAATATCAAGTGTTAAAATGATTAATTCACATATTAACATTTCCTAAGGCAAAGGAGTATTCCTATTTCAAAAACAATTTTTTTTAAAGCTTTCGAAATAAATTTCAAAATGCAAAAAGATTATTTTTTTTATGCATGCATACTCGGATTAAGCCTTGAAACTATTTGTGAACCCGAAAATGAAGTCAGGCTTTTAATTGTTGCATTTGCCAAGTCTTTAACCAAAAGGAATGAGACACTATTTTGGGAATATTTATTTCATTCTATCCGAAGCTTTGAACTGGGATGGTTTGAAATTACATACATGTGTGTGTGTGTCATATAAATATATTATGTATGCATGTATGCCATAAGCTAAAGGCTTAAACAAGTGTGCTGACAAAACAAATGACTTGCATTTTGGGACAAAACCTTTCTTACTTCCGTATATGGGCTGGAAATCAATTTGAATTGAAAAAGGAGCATGTGATCATTTATTACACAAAGGATGGAAGAATTTTCAACCATCCTGAAAATTAATGCGGAAGAAAAACTGATCCGCGTGAGATCATTTCATCCGAGCCTTACATTTTAAAATAACATCATCACAGTCCTTGATTTTTCAAAAAGACCAACATGCCCCTAGCTTCAAAATTCTATAAATAGGAAGCTTATTCTTCATTCTCATTTGCCAATTTACAAAGAAAAAGCTTACTCCTTGCCTACATTCTCTCTCTCTAAAAAGCTTTAGCTCTCTTCTATTTTCAAGGTTCTGATTAGTTAAGGAAGAGAAAATTGGTCACAAGTGTTTGAGATAAGTTGTTTGAATTATTTAATTGCATTCTCTCTTACTTGTTTATGATTATAGATATACAAATACAAATTGTTATACACAATTATATATATCTATATTTCATCTATTTATTAATAATAAGTCAGTACTTAGACACCGATATAATTTGAATTTATTCACTCTTGAGCGAATTATTCAAACGGTCCTTAAAATCCTAAGTGGCTTTTTATTAATATTATTTATATAAATATTAGTAAAGTGGATTATAGCTTGATCGTCAGCACAACCCTGAGATACTTCTCTTATAGAGACGTATCCGAACAGTTTCTTGAATTTCTTGCGATCCACTGAAAATATTTATATAAGTATCAATTGTGAAACTATAAATTTTGCCCGTACTTAGAAACCGATATAATTTGAATTTATTCACTCTCGAGCGAATTATTCAAACGGTCCTTAAAATCCTAAGTGGCTTTATTTATAATCATTCACATAATAGATAAAATATTTTTCATATATCTTTGAGTTACAACAAATTTATTTGTTATATCAAATGCTGTTTATCTATATATGTTATTACAAGTATTTGAACCTAAAATCATTTTTTTTTACAATACTTGTTGCATAAATCAAAAGAAACACATTCTTTATTATAAAGAATAAATACTTCTTTATAAAATTGTATTAAATTATATATTTGCTTATTTAGAAGCACTGATATTTATTGAGCATAAACTCATACCTGCTTACATAAGAAGCATACTTTCTCAAATATAAAAGTCATTGAACTTTTATAAATATAACTGAATTTTAATTGCTATCTGGTTATTTGAAGAGCATTAAATATAAAAGTTATTTTAACTTTTATACATCTGTACTAAATTTCATCTGCTTATTTTAGAAGCATATTTACATCAAATCCATTTGTAAAAGGAAAAGGGTAGAGTTAGTTTCTTTTATGTACTTGTGAGAAAGACGAGTAATTCTTTGACCAAGACCAGAGTCTTAGAGAGGTCAGCTGGGAGTTGGGTCTCTAGTGTACTTGTGAGGTGAGGAAGAGACTGTCGTTTCAAGACCAGATCATAAAGTAAAACTGAACTCAAAGGAAAGGTGCAACTAAGTTTGAGGAGGGAGCTGAGAGCTTGCTGTCCAAGATAGTTAGTTGTGGAATAGTTGTAAGTTTGTCTATAAAACTTTGTAAAGGCTTCTCCGCCTGTTGAAGGAGTATTTATTACTGATAGTAATAGGATCTCAAGTTCTGGAGAGGAGCTTGAGACTGGACGTAGCAACATACCCTGGATGTATGTTGTGAACCAGACAAATCTCTGTGCATTGTGTGATTAAATTTTTACCATCTTGCATATTAATTTCTGACACTGCAAATTAATTTACTAAAAATTTAAAAAGGCCTAAGATAATTTTTTAAACGGTAATAATCTATTCAACCCCCCTTCTAGATTATTATTGGACTTTCAATTGGTATCAGAGCAGTGCTCTTTAACTTGTTTGTTGAGTAAGTACAGGCATACCAAAGAGTAGATCCATCTATGGCCTACAATGCTACCGGTTGTGGAGAAGGACTATCAATGTCCAGACCTCCACTATTTGATGGTACAAACTTTGCCACCTGGAAAAATAGATTCAAAATCTATGCCAAGTCACAAGGAATCAAAGTTTGGCTTGCCATAGAACGAGGTGTGAAAGTTCCCACAAAAATTGAAGGAGAAAAGATCGTAGAAAAAGATGCTGATGAATTCACCACTGAAGATGAAGAGGCTATGAACATAGCATCTAGAGCCGAACAAGTGCTGACCAGTGCTCTCATAGAAAAAGAGTACAAAAGAGTTAGCAACTGCAAGAATGCAAAAGAAATCTGGGAAAAATTGATTATAACCTATGAAGGAACTAATCATATCAAAGAAACCAGAAAAGATGCTCTAATCCAAGAGTATGAAAACTTCAGACTTGAAGAAAATGAAAAAATCATTGATATGGAAACACGTTTTTCCAGAATCATTGATGAGCTGGAACAACTCGGAAAAGCTTACACAACCAATGAGAAAAACAGAAGAATTCTCAAAGCTCTTCCATCCGTATGGAAAATGAAAGTTACAGCTATCAAAGAAATGCAGGATCTAACTGTCTATCCTCTTGACAGTCTTATCGGAAATCTTCGAGCTCATGAAGTCGACATGCTAGTCGAAAAAGCAGGATCGGATACATACCTCAAAAAGAAAGGAATTGCTTTCAAAGCTCTACTTGTAGATCAAGAAAGCGATGATGAGGAATTAAATGAAGAACTCCTAAGTTTAGATAATAATGAAGTTGCTTTATTATCTAGACAACTCAGGAGAGTAATTCAAAGTAAAGCCAGAAAATATGGCAAAGGCTTTCTGAAGACAAACAACAACTATAACAACTTCAGAGGCAAACAAGTCTTCAAACCAAAACCACAAGGAGGAAATTTCAAAGCAAACAACAACTTTAGAAATATCAGCTCCAATGAAAATTCAAATACATGTTTCGAATGCAACCAGCCTGGACATTTCAAAAAGGATTGTCCAAAATTAGTCAACAACAAAACACTAGTAGCTGAGGAAGGCTGAGATTTAAGTGACGAAGAAGGAACTATTGAGCAAACTGAAGAAAAAGCAAATTTGTGCTTAATGGAAGACGACGATTCATCACCAAGATCTGAGGTAAATTCTGAACATCAATTACCTAGTACTTCATTTGTCACACATACATTAGAAAATATAAATGAAGAACATCATGAATTACAAGAAGCTTATAATTGTTTATATGAGGACAATGAAATCATTAAAGAAGATTTTATTAAATTAAAAATTTCATTAGAAAAATTAATTAAGACTAACAAAAATCTTGAAATAGAAAATTCAAACTTAATTATAATTAATGAAAGCTTAAAAGAAGAAAAAGAAAAATTAGAAAATGATTTTTCAGAGAATTTATTACTAAAAGAAGAAATTGAAAAATTAAGAAAACTAAATAAAGATCTTGAAATAGAAAATTCAACACTTATTATTTCTGTTGAAAATCTTGAAATTGAAAATTCAACACTTGCTGTAGTAAATGAAGATACTCAAATACAAAATCAAGTGTTGAGCAAAGATATTTCATCTCTAAAAATAGAAGTTGAAAAACAAAAGGAAGACTCTTCTTTAATTGATCAAATTAGCACTTTAACTAAAGAACGTAATGATTTAAATACCATAGTTCTTAAATTCACTAAAGGAAAAGAAAACCTTGATGTTATGTTAAATCAACAAAAGTGTGGATTTAATAAAGAAGGATTAGGATACATTGGAGAATCGAGTAAAACAAAAGATAAAGGACTCTATCATGTTAAGAGTAAAGAAAAAGAAACTCATACATCTCCATTTACCAAATGTTCTTACTACAATCGAAATGGTCATTCTATTTACATGTGCAATGCTCGAAATGGAAACTATAAAGGTAAAATGATTTGGGTTCCAAAAGGAACTTACACTTCACCGATCATTGTAAAGAATACAAGAAAAGAATTTTATAATAAAAGACCTTACAAAAATTCTCATCATCATTATTCAGGTTATAAGAACAAAATGAATTATGCATACTATAGACCTGCTACTCATAGAATGCTTGTATCTACTGAAGATAATTATCCTGTACCCAGTTTTGTAAAGGAAAACACAAGTATTCCTTATACAAAGTGGAGAACTTACCCAAAGGACCCTCCTTATTAAAGGGTACCAATTTGTGAAATTAGTATATATTGCAGGAATGTCTCACAGCTGCAACTGGTAAAAGCAAATGGTATCTCGACAGTGGTTGTTCAAGACATATGACTGGAGACAAATCAAAATTGAATAATCTACAAGCCACAGACTATGCTGAGGTAACCTTTGGAGATAACAATAAAGGTAAAGTAGTTGGAATTGGTAGTGTGGGTAACAAACACATAACAATTTCTAACGTACAATTAGTCACAGGACTAATGTATAATCTTCTATCTATCAGTCAATTATGTGATAGTGGTTTTAAGATATCTTTTAATACTCATAATTGCTCAATATTTGATCAAGCTGGTAAGTTAGTCTTATTATGCCCTAGAAACCAAAATGTGTACACGTGTGACCTAGATGAATATTCTCATCTAGATAATGTATGTCTTGTATCTGCAAATGAAGATCCTTGGCTTTGGCATCGCAGATTAGGACACATCAACATGAAACTTATCAATAACATTTCTTCTAAGGATCATGTTCGTGGCCTTCCTAAAATAAAGTTCTTTAAAGATCATATTTGTGAAGCATGCGAATTAGGTAAACAAATTCATGCATCTCATAAACCTAGACTCACAGTGTCAACCTCTCGACCTTTAGAACTCTTGCATATGGACTTAGTAGGACCTATTCCTAAACACAGCATGGGTGGTGCTGTATATATTCTAGTTTTGGTCGACGACTATTCTCGATTTACTTGGGTTGATTTTCTAAAATTTAAAAATGAAGCTATAAATTCCTTTTGTGCTTTATGTAAGAAAATTCAGAATCAACAGGGAAGTTCTATTGTTTATATCCGCTCTGATCACGGAAGAGAATTTGACAATTCTGACTTCATTATTTTCTGTGATGAGCAAGGTATAAGTCATAATTTCTCTGCTCCTTACACACCATAATCAAATGGTGTAGTTGAAAGGAAAAATCGCACTTTACAAGAAATGGCCAATACAATGTTAAATGAATATCGTCTTCCTAAATATTTTTGGGCTGAAGCTGTGGCAACATCCTGTTATATCTTAAATAGAGTTTTATTAAGACCTATTTTGCTCAAAACTCCCTATGAGCTTTATTACAAAAGAACTCCAAAAATAAATTACTTTCGTGTTTTTGGGAGTAAATGTTTTATATTAAATACTAAAGGACATCTGTTAAAATTTGATCCCAAATCCGATGAAGGAATTTTTCTGGGATATTCACTTAATAGCAAAGCATACAGAGTTTTTAATAAACGAAGTTTGGTCGTTGAGGAATCAATGAACATAACGTTTGATGAATCTCAACCTCCTCCCAAATATAAAGAATTAGTTGACAGTGATGTTGTCATTGAAGATATTCTCAGAAATATGGAGGAACCAAAACTAGATAATGCATCTCCACCTATCAGTATTAATCCTCTTGAAAATCCCAATCCTCAATTGAATGACTTGCCCAAAGACTCACATATTATCAAAAATCATCCCATAGAAAATGTGATTGGTGATATTGATAAAGGAGTCCTTACCAGATCACAAGCACATAATTTAGCTGGTCATTTATCCTTTTTATCCCAAATTGAGCCTAAGAATATTAAAGATGCTTTACTGGATGAAGATTGGATAATTGCTATGCAAGATGAACTTGAACAGTTCACCAGAAACAAAGTCTGGGAGTTAGTTCCGAAACCTGAGGATACTTCCATTATTGGAACTCGATGGGTTTTTCGTAACAAGTTAGATGAAAATGGAACTATTATACGTAACAAGGCCAGATTAGTTGCACAAGGGTATAATCAACTTGAAGGTATTGATTATGATGAAACTTATGCTCCTGTTGCTAGAATTGAATCTATACGCATGTTATTAGCTTTTGCATGTCATAAAGATTTTAAACTGTTTCAAATGGATGTCAAATATGCATTTTTAAATGGTATTATTGAAGAGGAAGTTTATGTTAAACAACCTCCTGGTTTTGAAGATTTTGATCATCCTGAATATGTTTACAAATTACATAAAGCCTTGTACGGTTTAAAACAGGCCCCCAGAGCATGGTATGAACGTCTAAGTAAATTTCTACTTGAAAACGATTTTAAAAGGGGAACTATAGATACTACCTTATTCACCAAATACAAAAATGATGATATTCTTATTATTCAAATTTATGTTGATGACATCATTTTTGGTTCTACTGACATTACTATGTGCAATAATTTTTCTGAGAACATGAGTAAAGAATTTGAAATGAGCATGATGGGGGAATTAAATTTCTTCCTAGGATTACAAATCAAGCAAGGTGAAAAAGGTATTCATATTTCTCAATCCAAATATTGCAAAGAAATGATTAAGAAATTTGGTTTAGAGTCTGTGAAACCTCTTAATACTCCTATGTCAACTACTGATAAATTAACTGCTGATGAAAGTGGAAAAAGTGTTGACACAAAGAAATATAGAGGAATGATTGGAAGCCTATTGTATATCACAGCTAGTAGACCTGACATCATGTTCAGCGTCTGTAAATGTGCCAGATTTCAGTCAAATCCTAAAGAATCACATTTGGTTGCTGTTAAAAGAATTTTTCGATATCTTAAAGGAACCACAGAGTTAGGCCTATGGTATCCTAAAAATCAACCATTTAATCTTGTGTGCTTTTCAGATTCCGACTATGCAGGTCATCATGTTGATCGAAAAAGTACTAGTGGAACGTGTCAATTTTTGGGTGGATGTTTAGTTTCTTGGTTTTCTAAGAAACAAAACTCCGTATCTATTTCAACCACCGAAGCGGAATATATAGCTGCTGCACGTTGCTGTGCACAAATATTGTGGATGAAGCAGACTCTTGCAGATTATAATATAAAACTTAACTGTGTGTCAATATTATGTGATAATACCAGTGCTATAAATTTGAGTAAAAATACTGTATTGCATGCTAGATCAAAACACATAGATGTTAGACATCATTTCTTACGTGATCATGTAAATAGTGGCTCTATCAAATTAGAGCACATTGACACAGAGTTAAATATTGCTGATATATTCACTAAACCTTTAAGTTCAGATAGGTTTTGCAAATTACGTATTGAATTAGGCATGCTAGATATGTTTTCTTAATACTTTATGTTTTATTTTATCTTGACTAATAATTAATATATTAATATTAGTTTCCTATAGTTGGTGTCATATATTTTTTTGCATTTAATTTTGTTTAATATGATTTTATTACTCATATAAATATTTTTTTATTATAAAAAAAAAATAATAAATAAATAAATTATATATATATATATTTAACATATAATTAATATACATTTTTTTATTGGTATATAAATATCCTTTCAAATTATTGTGTATATATATATATATACATATATATATATATATATATTATTTAGCCGGAATTAATCAGGACCATCAGATCAAATTAGAACACATCTAATGGTTGATAGCATTAATCCGTGTGAATTGATTTAAGCCAATCAGAAGCAATCTAAGCAAAGCACCAGGATTCAAGCCTCTGACCGTTGGATCATCAGATAAAAAGCACAAATTCATCGTGACCATCGGATCATGATCAGCAAATAACCTCAGTTATTTAAAATCTCGGACTTCATCGTGATCGTCGATCACTTATGAGATTAACTCTCCACCGTTGGATCACTCAGGTAACCCTAGCAATAAATAGAAATTTTTTTTTTACTATTAACACATTTTTTCGTTTTCTCCCTCTCTCTCCAGCCGCTCAATCCCTCTCTCTCTCCAAACGCTCTCAAACCCTAAGTTTTTTTTTCAGACCAAATCGTCGATTTCCAGTCTAATTTTGAGAAAAGTAAACCGATCAAACGATTTCTCACATCTAAAACATACCTTCACCGATCAATTTTGCAAGTTTTTTTTAATGTTGAGTTTTATATCGTCACCGATCAGTTTTTTTTTTTCAAGATCTACTTCGATCATTCTTTTATCAAACCTTGATCTACCTATCCAGTGGTGAGACCTTCGTCTTGCATGCGATTCTGGATTAATGGGTATCATTGATTTTTACTTCTACCAGAAATTAAAAATATATATATATATATATAATATATATCCGTGCTGCGATTTGTATGATCAACTGTCCGAAGTTATGCTGAAAAGAAATGATTTTTCTTCATCTCAAAAATTAAATTTTTTTTGCTGTGCTCAGGTAACTCTTCTAAATTTTTGTTATGAAGATATATATATATTTCTTTTTGCATTGCTTGGTTGGGAGTGGATACTGATGTCCACTAATTTTTTTTTGTTATGAAGATATATATATATATATATATATATATATATATATATATATCTATATATATATTTGCATTGCTTGGTTGAGAGTGGATACTGATGAGATAAATGCATTTTTTTTGGGCTAAACTCTGTCAAAAATCAGGCTTTATTTGTTAAATTCTTTTTTTTTCGTCTATCAGCTCTGTTTCTCAGCTCTGTTTCTCAGCTCTTTTTTTTTGTGGGGGAGCTATCTGAGTTTCTTTAAATTGCTTGCGTATAAATGACACTAAATGCTTTCAGTGCTTGGATGAGGCTGATTTCTTTGCTATAATCATTTGCCGTAAAAACTTTGGCTCTTATTAAATGCCTAGCTTCTGGATTTTGCTTTTCTATCTATGTGTGCTGAACACTGGCTGTCAGCTGTTAAACCTTAACTATCTAGTTCGTACTGTTAATACTCCTTTTGAACTACAGCTTGGTTTCAATTTTCTTAAAACGAATGAGGTTGGTCAAAGTTTTTAATATGAAAGATTTTGGAGTCACTTTACTGTTTTACTGCTACAAACACTATTTTATTTAATACTACTCGAAAACATTCTAAACAGTAAGAAGTATGGGTTCTTCTCTTAACAACTCTCCATGTATTTACTGATGCAATCTATTTTACTTGCTCCGTGTGTATCTTCCACTGTCAGACCTTATTTACTTCTTTGATCAAATGACACTCTTTGATATACATTACTTCTATAAAAAGCTACAACTAAAATGTTTTGGTTGCATAACTCCTGCATGCTTACCTGAGTATCATATATCTTTACTTCTTGAAGATGGAGCCTATCTATTCTTCAAAAAGAAAGAAACTTGCACCTTATTCTGAGATACACTCATCAGGCTCTGTCCCTTTTCTTGTCACACCTTCTGCTCAAGACAAATATAGGTTCATGCGATACAATCTGTCACCGGGTATAGGAATTGCTTTCTGTAGTTTCCCAGAAATACTTGACCATCTTAAAGCCATAGGTTGGGAGAGTCTAGTTATATTCACTGACAGGAACATTTATCCCTTTCTGATTGCTGAGTTTTATACTCATATGGTCTTCAATAGAGACCACACTGGTCTCTTAACAAACATCAGCACATGTATTCAAGTCAAAGATTTTGTTATTGATGAGGATTTCCTCATTCGTGCATTACATTTTCATCCATCCATGTTGGAACTGCCCAAAATAAATGAATATCTGCATCCTTTGGGAACAACAATGACTGAGTGCATGCTTTTTAAACAAAATCTTTCCTTTACAACTGATCAACTCGTACCTGCTGTTTTGTTTGATGTCCCTGTTAATGTGGATTTGAAATTTCTGTCTCCTGCATGTCAGTTTCTTGGTAAAATTTTGAGGTACAATTTCATGCCTGTAAGAGAAGACCGAACCATGCATCCTTTTGATTTAGAAATCATTAAGTGTATTATGAACGAGTGCATGCCATATAATCTTGCATATTTTCTCTTGACCTCGTTTGAACATTGTTTCAACAACAACTGTCTGGGTTTTGGACTACTTCTCACTCATATTTTCAACTATCTTGAAATTGATCTCACTAATCATCAATTTCAAGCTGTTCAAAATACCAACATTGTGTCTCGGTTGCATATTCCTCCTACACCACTGATTGTGTTTAAACCTTGTGCTCTTGACACAAATGAGTCAGACCTTCATATGTCATCACAATTAGATGTTATACACAGTATGAACCAACTGATGTTATTTAATCTAAATAATGTCATGGTTCAAATGGAAACAATGCAACAAATGGTGCATCATCTTCAGGATATGTTACACTTTTTAATGGAAAATATGAAGCTTTCTATGCCTCCCTATCACTTTCCTGCAAGCTCAAGCACTACCCAGGTTACACCAACAGATCCCCTGCCTTTGGATGATGCTCTTCTCAATCTTGGTCATCATTTTTCTCCTCTCAATGAAGAAGATTACTAACTATTTGAGGACATGTAATAACTTTCTGCTACTAACTATTTACAAATATTGTAACTAACTGTCGACGCCGGGTTTTTCCGCTTAATGCGGTATTTGTCCTTTTCCAATTTTTTCCTTTTGATTTAATGATTCTTTTGGAAAAGATCGGCATTGATGTCGACGGGGTTTTGAAAGATCGTTTTTATGATGAGCCAATTAACCAGAGTCGCCAGTTGGTATATTTGAAATGGATGTACCAACTCATCCGAGTTTTCGTTCTTTTGTAAATCGCTGGCTCATATGTGACTCCGATTTAATTGGTCTGCGAATTGAGATTCATAGAGTTCGGGGGCTTGCTTAAGTGAGGGGAAGGTGTTAGGCACCCCCCGACTTCCGTGAAACACGGTTACCGCAATCTTGATGCTTTCCTATCCTTTAATTCATGAATGTGTATGTGTGTGTGTGTGTGTGTGCCTATGTGAATGTTGTGGGGAATTTGTATGAAAGAGTCATTTGGATTTTAGGGAAAATCGTGTTTTAATTTGAGAACGCTTCGGAATATCTTTCCGGTATACACGAGAAAGCTTTATTCTTTATGAGAAAGGTTTGATTTTAATTGTCCAAAACTATGAGATTTTCATTAAGTGTCGTTTTGGCAAAACAAGAGTTTTAAAACCTTCGTCAAAATAGGAATCGAGATCTATACGTTGCTTTCGTGAAACGATCGGGCAATTTCTAGAATCTCTTTCACACCCTATGCACAAAGATTTAATAAAACGTTACTTATTTCTAAAATCAAATTTTGTGATGTTTGAAAACGATTTTCTTTAGCTTTCTCATTAGATAGGAATCGATATTCATTAACATTTCTCAAATTTTAACCTCGTGATTCTAATATCCTACTTTGATTGATTTTATGAAAATCTTATCATTTAACTTTGAAATCAATTTCGTGTCATAAATCAAATCAAGCATTAAAATGCGTTGGGGCTATTCATGGGCATGTAAGCCATCAAAATGTCCCCGAACGCCAACAATCACAAATTTCACTATTTCGGGGCCTTAAATCCGATTCTCGCCTTAGCGTCGTTTTAAGGCCCGACGATTACATGTTTACAATGAAAACTACGTCATTTCTACTTCTTACATCAAGATATGTCCATCATCGGATTGGGACCCCGGGGTCGCTTTCCTAGGCTCACAACCAAATTTACACACACCCACAATCGGATATTACAAGAATTAACCAATACGGACAATCTACCAATATCAAGACATCCCAAAATAGAGATCTAAAAGAATCTATGTCAATATAACACAAAAAAACAAACAAGGAATCAATAAATAAATATCATCGGGTTATTAGGAAGAATTTTGTTCCAAATGGAACCCTCGCTAATACTCCCTAATTTATCATTCCATAATCATATGAAAACTTCATTTGATTTGACCAAAAGATGTGATAGAAATTGTAAAATTGAGGAGATTTTCACCTTGCAAATGAGATCAAAATGGATGTAAACTTGTGTATTGAATAGAAGAAGAAATATGTGTGATACAATCAAATCACAAAAATATTATTCCTCTCCTTTTTCTCACTTTTTCTCCTATTTTTGTTGCAAATCTAGCTATTTTCCTCTCAATTTTCGTGCTTTGTTGCTGCTGTATCCTCCTTCTTTTCCAATTCTGCTGAACCTCCTGTATGCTGTCCGAAGCTGTGCTTAAATAGGCTGGCCAGCTGGCACGCCTCCCATCGCACTCAGCTGGTAGTGCTGATTTCCTGGTTTCCGTGCTGGCGCACCCACTTGGCCGCAGATCTATCCGCGGCTGGCGGGCTTGACTTTCTCGATTTTCGTGCCACGCCTCGATTTCCGTGCCGCAACGTCGGTTTTCGCTGACATGCTCGTGTTCTGCAGTCCGGGAATTTCCGGGAGACGTGCCACCTCATTCGGAAGTGCCTGCTTCGGACGGCTCTGCTGTCACGTCGACTTGGGCTGCCCAAAACATTGCGGCGGTGCCGGGCGTTCGCCCTTGTGCCCGCTCCTTTGCTTCCGCAAGTCGGTTCAATTGACGATTTCGCCCTCCTGTCATGGTTAGTAGCAGGAAACGCAAAATTTGGGTGTCTACAGCTGCCCCTCTTTATCATGTTTATGAAATGATAAATGAAATGAACAGGATAAAGAATAGACACTCGATGCATGAATGACAGTGCGTAAGAATGACAGTACATACATGATGCCACACATATAGCTTATGATGCAACATAAGATGTAATGCATGAAAGACATTCGTAAGAGTGTCAATGTATCAACCCCTTGACCGTGTTTGTTAGTCTTTGGGTTCACTCTTTCAATCTATCGTCTCGTTCGGGGCCGGGTATCGTCGCCGGTCACCCATCTCGTAACCCCCAGTTATTGTCACCGGTTGGTTATCTTGTCGGAGCCGGTTATCGTCGCCGGACATCCATCTCGTGATCGCCGGTTATCGTCGCCGGTCGATCGTCTCTCGGGGCCGGGTATCGTCGCCGGTCACCCATCGCGTAACCCCCGGTTATCGTCGCCGGTTGGTTATCTTGTCGGAGCCGGTTATCGTCGCCGGTCATCCGTCTTGTAATCGCCGGGTCTCATCTCCGGTCGATTGTCCTGCGAATGCCGGGTTTCGTCTCCGGTCGCTCGTCTCGCGATCACCTTATCCCATCGCATTGTCATCAAAGGACGTTATCCTCCTGACTAGTTTGAGAGGCATCCTTGGAGTTCGTCCTTGTACATCGTTCTTGGCCGCCATCGCTTTTGACTCTGATAGGCTAGGACCTTGACACCTAACCTGCTCGATTTTTTTTTTCATTTCATGGATCACAGACAGAATTATCATCTATTCATGCATGTGACCCAACATGTAAATTGAGAAAAAATGACTCCTGTACAGTCTTTTGATACTGTTCTACAGATGTCATCACTTGTAGTGGTGCGCTTGGATGCCTTCCCAGGTTGCTCACCAACTTGTCGTGGTTTACTTGGATATCAGCCCTTCCCAAGGTGCTCACCATCTTGTCGTGGTTTGCTTGGATGCCTTCCCAGGTGGCTCACCGACTTGTCGTGGTTTGCTTGGATATCAGCCCTTCCCAGGGTGCTCACCATCTTGTCGTGGTTTGCTTGGATGCCTTCCCAGGTTGCTTACCAACTTGTCGTGGTTTGCTTGGATATCAGCCCTTCCCAGGGTGCTCACCATCTTGTCGTGGTTTGCTTGGATGCCTTCCCAGGTTGCTTACCAACTTGTCGTGGTTTGCTTGGATATCAGCCCTTCCCAGGGTGCTCACCATCTTGTCGTGGTTTGCTTGGATGCCTTCCCAGGTGGCTCACCAACTTGTCGTGGTTTGCTTGGATATCAGCCCTTCCCAGGGTGCTCACCATCTTGTCGTGGTTTGCTTGGATGCCTTCCCAGGTTGCTTACCAACTTGTCGTGGTTTGCTTGGATATCAGCCCTTCCCAGGGTGCTCACCATCTTGTCGTGGTTTGCTTGGATGCCTTCCCAGGTGGCTCACCAACTTGTCGTGGTTTGCTTGGATATCAGCCCTTCCCAGGGTGCTCACCATCTTGTCGTGGTTTGCTTGGATGCCTTCCCAGGTTGCTTACCAACTTGTCGTGGTTTGCTTGGATATCAGCCCTTCCCAGGGTGCTCACCATCTTGTCGTGGTTTGCTTGGATGCCTTCCCAGGTGGCTCACCAACTTGTCGTGGTTTGCTTGGATATCAGCCCTTCCCAGGGTGCTCACCATCTTGTCGTGGTTTGCTTGGATGCCTTCCCAGGTTGCTCACCAACTTGTCGTGGTTTGCTTGGATATCAGCCCTTCCCAGGGTGCTCACCATCTTGTCGTGGTCTGCTTGGATGCCTTCCCAGGTGGCTCACCAACTTGTCGTGGTTTGCTTGGATATCAGCCCTTCCCAGGGTCATTTGGCAGGCTTTTCCGCTGCTTTGTTCAGTTCATAGTCGGGCGAAGTGAGATTTGCCCCATTCGGACATCTGCTTATGTGCAATGGTTGCACCGAGACTTTGCCATGGTTGGTTTGAGTCAGTTTGGAGTATTTGATGACTCTTGAGTGATTTTCACTGATGACACCGCCCCAGAGGTATTTATTCCCCCCCCCCCCCCGAGTCTACGGATATGTCCTCCAGATATGATTCCATCTCAGCTGATTTTGCCCCTAGTCGGGTCGCTGAGGATGGCCGGATCCGTCTGGCCTTGATTACTACCGTTAGCCGAGCCATTTCTTTATTGGATCGTATCGACATGATGGGGCAGTAGATTGCAGGGGACGCCGATGCTTCAGACCTATCCACCACTTTATCCATCCTGCTTAAGTTAGTTTCAGATCTGTAGATCATTTTATCTCCTGCATAGATTATGTCAGTTTCATCTGTTATCGAAAAGGAAATCTTGTAACGAAATGACTTATATATATAGACATGCATTTATATTCAGTCATTTTCCCCTTTTTTCGTATCGTTGCCTTTCATCGGATCCTCATTTTATCCAGTCAACCACGATTTTGATATCTTGCCCTCTTTTTCTTCTCAAGTCTTGATGGAGATTTGGCAGATACTACCGCACACCCTGTTGATTTCATCGGACTGAGTCTTAGATTTTTTTGACTAAGTGTTTGGTTGGGTCCGGGTTATGTCACTTGAGATGAAGCTGATCAGGTGGCTGACTTCGGAAAGGTTTTGAGGGTATAGGAAGGCTTTTCTGGTTGTTGGGAATTGGTTTTGGCAGAAGAAAGTATTATTTTGTAAGGAATGGGACCGTGCCACGATGGCTGCCTACGTACCCCCACAAGTCGGGAGATCAGGTCCTACGTAGTTCGTTCTTTCAAAGAACAACGAGAAAACGATGATGATGATTGTTGGTTTTTTATTTTTTTTTTTTTATTATTTTTTTTTTTATTTTTTTTTTTTTTACAAAGCATGCCTTTCTTTAGCACTAGGTCATTTTCTTTGAACTTCTGAGGTCTTATCTTTTGTCGTAAGATCGAGAGATTCCTTGCTGATACAACTGGCCGCGTGGAATAGCAACCACCCCTTTCTCATCAATTAGGGCCAATTGGTCGTATCGACCTTGCATTCAACCCTCCTCGTTTATCTGAGCATCTCAACCTCAAATGGCAGAACTACCTCTATTCCGTATACCAGAGTGTAAGGGGTTGCCCCTGTAGAAATACGCACCGATTTTCGGTACGCCAGCAGGGTGAAAGGTAGCAGATCCGGCCATCCCCGATGTTTAGCAGACATTCTCGCCATGATCTTCTTGATATTCTTATTCGCAGCCTCCACTGCCCCACTCATTAGGACGGCAAATGACAAAATTGAGGTGTTTGATCTTGAACTGGTCATATAATTCCTTCATAAGGGTACTGCTCAAATTTTTGGCATTGTCGGAGACTAAGGCCTCAGGTTGCCCATATCGGCAAATGATATCTCCATACTGGCTTAACAGCTCTGTTTTATGGCTAGGGGTCAGATCTGTTCCTATTTTGAGCTCTCTGGGTTTGTCAGGGGTTCCAATTTTTTATGGTGATGGTTTGGTTTGAGTTGGGTTTGGGGTTTGTCTTCGACCCATCCTTTGATCTCGTCAGGCGTGCCGTCATTACCTGTCTCATCTTGCTCAATGCCCATTAAATCGAAATCCAGCCCAATATCAAAATCGTAGTCAACTTTCGAATTTGAAAAATCGTTTGTTAGGCAAGAGACACTCAAATTGGTACACCTGGCATGAAACAAAATGTTTGTCATATATATAAGGCATTTTCCTGCAATGATCATCTTTAAGACAACATGACAAAATAACATAATCATGCAAAATTTTAAAATAAGGGACAACAACTGGCATCTACTCATGGTCCTTCTTCATAACCTCTGGCTGCTCTACCACGATCTTCCCGCTATCGATCATATTCTGAATTTTGTGCTTCAGAGCCCAGCATTCCTGAGTATCATGACCAGGAGAACCCGAATGGTACGCACACTTCTTACTCGGATCAAATTCTCCTCCTTTCGGATCAATTGGGGGTGCCAAATCGCCTATCCTTCTCTGTGCTATCAATACCGCCAAAATCTGTTCAAGAGGCTCCCCAAGCGGGGTGAATACCCGATCTCTTGCTGTCTCAAATCTTCTTCGTTCGCCCGACCTTTGATAATTGAGATTATGTTGTCGGGGTGGCACAATTCTCTGTATTTGCACTGGAGGATTGTTTCTCTGCCTTTCTAGATGATCCCTGCAGGATGAGGGAAACATCTTCCTCCTTTTTCTGTTGAATTCTACGGGAAGTGCTGCCATAGTTTCCACACTGGATTTGCTCCGCAACCACTTCCAGAGCTGTGAGGTCCCGGATCTTACCAGATTTTAACCCCATGTCCACCATTTCTCCGTGTTTTATCATCTCGGCAAAAGGTCCCCCAATCCCCGATATCACCCGCTCATAATAGGGCGCCTCCTGAATGTCCACAAAGGTCATTACCATTTCCGCCTCGTTCATTGGGGGATTCACCTGTGCAGCCATACCCCTCCATCGTTGTGCATAGTCCCTGAAAGATTCTTTTGGTTGCTTCTTGATTTTTGTCATTTGATATCTATCAGGGGCCATCTGGGCCTGAAAGCTGTATTGAGTTAAGAAGGTATGGGCCAACTCCTCCCAGTTGTGGATTCGGGCATTGTCAAGGCGGGCATACCAGATCCTTGCCTCCCCTGCTAAGCTTTTCTGGAATAGCTGCATCCTCAGCCCCTCGTCCTCGGCATAAGACCCGAGTTCTCCAATGTATATTTTCAAGTGCGTGTAGGGGTCTCCCTTTCCATTGTATTTTTCGAACTCGGGGACCTTGAACTTCTCTGGATATCTGGTTCCAGGGAAGACACACAGATCTGAGTAATTAACCCTACCCAGGGAGCCTATGCCTCTTAGAGATTGGATGGTCTCCTCCATGTGTTTCATTTTTTTCCGAAGGTCGTCCGTGTCCCCTTCCTCTTGGATAGCAATCACGGTCCTGTTAGATATGGGAACGGCCTTTGGGATGACTGGCTCGTCCTTGAGTCGGGGTTGATCCTCTTTAAGCAAGTTTGTACCATTTTTAGGAGGATTCTGATCGTCCCCTGGTGGTGGAATATGATGCGATCCCTGGTTTACCGGATCCTGTCTGATTAAGAACTGTTCCTTTAACATTGTGGCCATTTCCATCATCTGTTTTTTAAAATCATCAAACTCCTCCCGAGATATGGAATTATGGTTAGGAATATCAGCCATTTCAGATGTAGAATTTTGGGCTTTCTTAGACTGCGAACGGGTTTGAGGAGCAATCCTGCGAAACAACGGTTCGAAGTTTAGTCTTTGGGCAATGAAAGGATGCGGATGCATGCTAAAGCTATAAATTTTTGGTGTTTTTGGGTTTTTTAATCTTTTTCTGCAAAACAACACGTTAGCGGTCCTTTATTGAAATAATGCATGCTGGATACGATTTATTATGCTTCCCGTGCCGTTCCCTGCAAAACACAGAGGTTAGTATTTTCTTTTGACATAAAGGGGAAGCATATATGAATATGTTGCAATGGGATTATGACATTTATACGTATAAACG
Organism: Aralia elata; assembly: GCA_034770075.1. Taxonomy (NCBI): domain Eukaryota; kingdom Viridiplantae; phylum Streptophyta; class Magnoliopsida; order Apiales; family Araliaceae; genus Aralia; species Aralia elata. The sequence goes on from CM068378.1 coordinate 34,204,345, forward strand.
TAAAAGGGCATGATGAGACTTTTCCTGCGTTGGGTTAATCTGGGGCTGACCTATCCTAGGGTTACTCTCACGGGCTTTTCGGCATGAAGGTTCCCAAATCTTCGCAATCTACTCGTTTGAGCCCTTTCGATTGGAGCGGATTTGAGTGGTGCGTTTCCTGAGCCATCTCCGGGGAGCAGCCCCTTCGAGTCCAGTAATAAGCGACCGACGGGTTCGCCTCAGGAGGAGGTACAATCTCAACATACATTCACATTCATCGTCCTCACCGTATGCAAATGATTACTTTAAGGTAAATCAACTCTATTCAACCATTCATTCATTGGACAGAAGCACACATTCACACAACAATAAGTAAAACAGGAAAAAATGTTGCACGCACATACATTCATAAATTTTAAAGGATAGGAGAGTATCAAGATTTTAATGCGGCTTAAGCCCTCTAATGTCCCCAGCAGAGTCGCCAGCTGTCGACGCCGGGTTTTTCCGCTTAATGCGGTATTTGTCCTTTTCCAATTTTTTCCTTTTGATTTAATGATTCTTTTGGAAAAGATCGGCATTGATGTCGACGGGGTTTTGAAAGATCGTTTTTATGATGAGCCAATTAACCAGAGTCGCCAGTTGGTATATTTGAAATGGATGTACCAACTCATCCGAGTTTTCGTTCTTTTGTAAATCGCTGGCTCATATGTGACTCCGATTTAATTGGTCTGCGAATTGAGATTCATAGAGTTCGGGGGCTTGCTTAAGTGAGGGGAAGGTGTTAGGCACCCCCCGACTTCCGTGAAACACGGTTACCGCAATCTTGATGCTTTCCTATCCTTTAATTCATGAATGTGTATGTGTGTGTGTGTGTGTGTGTGCCTATGTGAATGTTGTGGGGAATTTGTATGAAAGAGTCATTTGGATTTTAGGGAAAATCGTGTTTTAATTTGAGAACGCTTCGGAATATCTTTCCGGTATACACGAGAAAGCTTTATTCTTTATGAGAAAGGTTTGATTTTAATTGTCCAAAACTATGAGATTTTCATTAAGTGTCGTTTTGGCAAAACAAGAGTTTTAAAACCTTCGTCAAAATAGGAATCGAGATCTATACGTTGCTTTCGTGAAACGATCGGGCAATTTCTAGAATCTCTTTCACCCTATGCACAAAGATTTAATAAAACGTTACTTATTTCTAAAATCAAATTTTGTGATGTTTGAAAACGATTTTCTTTAGCTTTCTCATTAGATAGGAATCGATATTCATTAACATTTCTCAAATTTTAACCTCGTGATTCTAATATCCTACTTTGATTGATTTTATGAAAATCTTATCATTTAACTTTGAAATCAATTTCGTGTCATAAATCAAATCAAGCATTAAAATGCGTTGGGGCTATTCATGGGCATGTAAGCCATCAAAATGTCCCCGAACGCCAACAATCACAAATTTCACTATTTCGGGGCCTTAAATCCGATTCTCGCCTTAGCGTCGTTTTAAGGCCCGACGATTACATGTTTACAATGAAAAACTACGTCATTTCTACTTCTTACATCAAGATATGTCCATCATCGGATTGGGACCCCGGGGTCGCTTTCCTAGGCTCACAACCAAATTTACACACACCCACAATCGGATATTACAAGAATTAACCAATACGGACAATCTACCAATATCAAGACATCCCAAAATAGAGATCTAAAAGAATCTATGTCAATATAACACAAAAAAACAAACAAGGAATCAATAAATAAATATCATCGGGTTATTAGGAAGAATTTTGTTCCAAATGGAACCCTCGCTAATACTCCCTAATTTATCATTCCATAATCATATGAAAACTTCATTTGATTTGACCAAAAGATGTGATAGAAATTGTAAAATTGAGGAGATTTTCACCTTGCAAATGAGATCAAAATGGATGTAAACTTGTGTATTGAATAGAAGAAGAAATATGTGTGATACAATCAAATCACAAAAATATTATTCCTCTCCTTTTTCTCACTTTTTCTCCTATTTTTGTTGCAAATCTAGCTATTTTCCTCTCAATTTTCGTGCTTTGTTGCTGCTGTATCCTCCTTCTTTTCCAATTCTGCTGAACCTCCTGTATGCTGTCCGAAGCTGTGCTTAAATAGGCTGGCCAGAGCCAGCCGCAGATCTATCTGCGGCTGGCCGCAGATGGATCTGCGGCTGGCCAGCTGGCACGCCTCCCATCGCACTCAGCTGGTAGTGCTGATTTCCTGGTTTCCGTGCTGGCGCACCCACTTGGCCGCAGATCTATCCGCGGCTGGCGGGCTTGACTTTCTCGATTTTCGTGCCACGCCTCGATTTTCGTGCCGCAACGTCGGTTTTCGCTGACATGCTCGTGTTCTGCAGTCCGGGAATTTCCGGGAGACGTGCCACCTCATTCGGAAGTGCCTGCTTCGGACGGCTCTGCTGTCACGTCGACTTGGGCTGCCCAAAACATTGCGGCGGTGCCGGGCGTTCGCCCTTGTGCCCGCTCCTTTGCTTCCGCAAGCCGGTTCAATTGACGATTTCGCCCTCCTGTCATGGTTAGTAGCAGGAAACGCAAAATTTGGGTGTCTACACTAACTAAATACTACTACTAAAAGTACCTATATATATATATATAATATATATATATATCTGTCTGTATGCATGCATGCGGGAACCTATGTCTAAACTAACAACTTTTGCAGGTACTGGACTTTGACTTTTCCCCCCACTTTTTGTAATGACAAAGGGGGAGAAGAAAAATATCTGCTGACATATGAACTGCTATATCTGCTGACATATGAACTGCTATATATACATGTGAACTACTATATAAAGCAGGGATAGTAACTGTTAAACATGTGAACTGTTATTAGTACAACTGCAGTATAGTATTATAAATTGCTATAATATATTTTTAACTATTATAAAATCAGTTCACTGTCATGATGCAATATTTTTGGCTGAACAAGGAACTATAAAATTTTAAATTTTATATATGCTCATTCTGAGGGGGAGTTTTCATAAACTAAGGAGAAGTTCTTTTATGGGAAAATATTTTTGGTATTGTCATCATCAAAAAGGGGGAGATTGATAGGTCTCCGATTTTTAGAATATTTTGATGATAACAATAATTAAGAAAAAGATTAACAAAAGGGTAGAATCCTCTCCATAGGTTTTGTTTTATAATTGTTTTGAATTATCCTCATTTACTTTGACCAAAAATTGTTTTCTAAATTTCCAAATGAATTAATATTTTATTAACCTTGATAAAATAATATCAAGTGTTAAAATGATTAATTCACATATTAACATTTCCTAAGGCAAAGGAGTATTCCTATTTCAAAAACAATTTTTTTTAAAGCTTTCGAAATAAATTTCAAAATGCAAAAAGATTATTTTTTTTTATGCATGCATACTCGGATTAAGCCTTGAAACTATTTGTGAACCCGAAAATGAAGTCAGGCTTTTAATTGTTGCATTTTTTTGCCAAGTCTTTAACCAAAAGGAATGAGACACTATTTTGGGAATATTTATTTCATTCTATCCGAAGCTTTGAACTGGGATGGTTTGAAATTACATACATGTGTGTGTGTGTCATATAAATATATTATGTATGCATGTATGCCATAAGCTAAAGGCTTAAACAAGTGTGCTGACAAAACAAATGACTTGCATTTTGGGACAAAACCTTTCTTACTTCCGTATATGGGCTGGAAATCAATTTGAATTGAAAAAGGAGCATGTGATCATTTATTACACAAAGGATGGAAGAATTTTCAACCATCCTGAAAATTAATGCGGAAGAAAAACTGATCCGCGTGAGATCATTTCATTCGAGCCTTACATTTTAAAATAACATCATCACAGTCCTTGATTTTTCAAAAAGACCAACATGCCCCTAGCTTCAAAATTCTATAAATAGGAAGCTTATTCTTCATTCTCATTTGCCAATTTACAAAGAAAAAGCTTACTCCTTGCCTACATTCTCTCTCTCTAAAAAGCTTTAGCTCTCTTCTATTTTCAAGGTTCTGATTAGTTAAGGAAGAGAAAATTGGTCACAAGTGTTTGAGATAAGTTGTTTGAATTATTTAATTGCATTATCTCTTACTTGTTTATGATTATAGATATACAAATACAAATTGTTATACACAATTATATATATCTATATTTCATCTATTTATTAATTAATAATAAGTCAGTACTTAGACACCGATATAATTTGAATTTATTCACTCTTGAGCGAATTATTCAAACGGTCCTTAAAATCCTAAGTGGCTTTTTATTAATATTATTTATATAAATATTAGTAAAGTGGATTATAGCTTGATCGTCAGCACAACCCTGAGATACTTCTCTTATAGAGACGTATCCGAACAGTTTCTTGAATTTCTTGCGATCCACTGAAAATATTTATATAAGTATCAATTGTGAAACTATAAATTTTGCCCGTACTTAGAAACCGATATAATTTGAATTTATTCACTCTCGAGCGAATTATTCAAACGGTCCTTAAAATCCTAAGTGGCTTTATTTATAATCATTCACATAATAGATAAAATATTTTTCATATATCTTTGAGTTACAACAAATTTATTTGTTATATCAAATGCTGTTTATCTATATATGTTATTACAAGTATTTGAACCTAAAATCATTTTTTTTACAATACTTGTTGCATAAATCAAAAGAAACACATTCTTTATTATAAAGAATAAATACTTCTTTATAAAATTGTATTAAATTATATATTTGCTTATTTAGAAGCACTGATATTTATTGAGCATAAACTCATACCTGCTTACATAAGAAGCATACTTTCTCAAATATAAAAGTCATTGAACTTTTATAAATATAACTGAATTTTAATTGCTATCTGGTTATTTGAAGAGCATTAAATATAAAAGTTATTTTAACTTTTATACATCTGTACTAAATTTCATCTGCTTATTTTAGAAGCATATTTACATCAAATCCATTTGTAAAAGGAAAAGGGTAGAGTTAGTTTCTTTTATGTATTTGTGAGAAAGACGAGTAATTCTTTGACCAAGACCAGAGTCTTAGAGAGGTCAGCTGGGAGTTGGGTCTCTAGTGTACTTGTGAGGTGAGGAAGAGACTGTCGTTTCAAGACCAGATCATAAAGTAAAACTGAACTCAAAGGAAAGGTGCAACTAAGTTTGAGGAGGGAGCTGAGAGCTTGCTGTCCCAGATAGTTAGTTGTGGAATAGTTGTAAGTTTGTCTATAAAACTTTGTAAAGGCTTCTCCGCCTGTTGAAGGAGTATTTATTACTGATAGTAATAGGATCTCAAGTTCTGGAGAGGAGCTTGAGACTGGACGTAGCAACATACCCTGGATGTATGTTGTGAACCAGACAAATCTCTGTGCATTGTGTGATTAAATTTTTTACCATCTTGCATATTAATTTCTGACACTGCAAATTAATTTACTAAAAATTTAAAAAGGCCTAAGATAATTTTTTAAACGGTAATAATCTATTCAACCCCCCTTCTAGATTATTATTGGACTTTCACCTGCTAATAGTTGAAAGAGATGGTGGGTTGAGATGGAGCATAAAACGCACTCACCCCGACAAAAGTAAGTATGTGATGGAGCATAAAATGCACTCATTCTTAATTAAAAAAAGAAAGAAAATCAGAAGAAAAAAAGTATGTGTAAAAGCATTGGGGAAGAATAAGCATATCAAATGATCTTACTGTGCCTGTTAATTAAGTATCTCGTTGATTCGCTGGACTTATGGGTTGCCATGATGAGTGGAATTTATGTGAAAAGAAGGTTTCGAAAGTGTATCTAAGATTTTTATGGAACATTTGACTATGTGATTTCTTCTAAATTCTAACTATTGTGAACTGTATGATTACACACACACGTAAAGGGTTGTAAGTCGTTGTATGATTATCGAATTGATTAAATTATTAAACTTTGCATGTCTTGAATTACGAATCAGAAGTGGAAGAAATTGTCTTGAGGCCAATAGTCAAGTAGCATCATTTCATTATGTTGGGTAATTTGATTATTGATTGATTTAGATCTTTGCTTAAGGACAAGCAAAAGTTTAAGTTTGGGGGTATTTGATGAGTGGATTTTATATCCATAAATCATGTATTTTTAAATTAATTATTTTGTTAATTCTTAAGTATTTTTAGTTTAGTTTGATGCATTTTAATGTTTTTATGCAGGAATAGAAGATGTGATCTTAAATAGAGAAAGAACAATAAATGGTGTTTATTTAGCTTTGTTATGAAGCCAAATATGTTAAGCAAGGACTATGATCAACGACTAGGATTTAACAAGGGATTAAAAGCTTAATTGGGCTTGCAAGGAAGGAAAAATGAAAGGGCAAACAGGAACCAAAGAGCTGCGACGCTTGACAAAGGGGAGCCGTGAAGCTGGTCTAGAGCCGTGACGCTAGGCAAACAGGAACTAAAGAGCCGCGACGCTTGACAAAGTTGGGCCGCGATGCTTGGTTAATTTTACAAGCGCTTGGAGTGTAACGATCGGGAATTTTAGATTTCCTTGTAACCCGAGTTATGTATGAATAAAATGAAATTTTATTTTTATTTACATTATTATGTGTTACGTGCTTAAAAGTTGTGTAACAGCCTAGAATATATGTGGATGTTAAATTTTATGTGTTGTTGTGTCGTTGGAGTGAATAAATCGATTTTGCAAAAATTCGTAAAATCATTATTCACATGACACGTTTTCTAAGACACTATTCATGAGCACTATTCATGCCCGAACATTTTTTTTCGTCTTTTTTAGATTTCTATTAATTTAGTTATGACGTGTATACGAAGAAATAATTTTTTCAAGCGGCGGGAATTTTATTTGAGCGGCTTCGCGATTTAATCCGTATCCAAAATGTATAATATGCGTGTTCCGAATAAATGGACAAATCCCATAATAATTATTTTTACGTGTCCCAATAATTTATGGGAGTACCCATTTTAATTTTGGGTAGAGTTATTTACCAAATTTGGTACAAAAATGGGAGTATTCGGGTATATTTATCTGTATGTCCAAATTAATTGGAGAGGCAACTAAGCCTCAACCAATCAGGGGAGGGCATTAATTGCAAGTAACCAATCGGATGAGCGCAATAGACAGTCACAATACATCAAACCTTGGAAAGCAAATTCTTGCAAACATTCCTCCTCAATATTATTTCCAAGAAGCTCGGGTACTCCATTTTCGCTCTCCCAATACATTCCTTCTCCTCCCGAAGCCACTCCACTTAACCTCCCATCCACTCTTCCTCTCCTCACTCAACCATACTCATCTGATAACAACTAGAGAGAGGGAGCAGCTTTACCAAGGAAGAGAACGGTAGAGAGAAAAAAAGAGTAACATAGAGAGAGAGAGAGAATCTGCGGGAGGAAGGAGAGAAGGAAAGGAAGGAGAAGAGCAGCAAGAGGGAGTCTAGGAGCACTCTAACAACCATCTCATCTTACACGAAGCAAGCAACAAAAAGGTAATCAAACTACAACCCATTTCTTCTCCATTGAAGCTTTCATGAGTTTTATAGGCTTACATGCTTGCGGGTTGGATTTTGTTAATTTTTGTTGTTGTTGGTTGTGTTGAATCTATCATGGAGGTTCTTAAGAAGCTATATAAACCATTAACACCCTCAAAGTGGAACAAAAACAAGGAAAGATTCGAACCAAAGCATAAGGAGGAAGATAATGGACATTTTTGGACTTTTGGACCTTTAGACTGTTTAAAGGACTGTAAAGCCTTGATGGTGTAATTATTTTGATTGTTTGTTGTTGTAATATTGTACTTCCATGAGTCGAGAAGATAACCTAGTTGGAATGAACCAAAAAGATGCTAAAATGAAGTTATAGTGAAGGTTTTAGTGAAATGTATCATGACTGCAAAAAATAAAGTATCAATGTTGTGTTTTGGCTTAGGATTTGGCTGTGTTAGTGTTTATGGGTCATCCTGCATTTTTGATATGTTGTAGCCTCGTGTCTTAGGAATCCATAGAGTCCATAATGGACCAAATTGATCGAGTATAGAGGGAGTTACGAAGGCTGGAGCGAGGCGGGGTGCAGCTTCTTCGCGATTCTGCAACTGCAGAACTAGCTACTGCATGGCGCCTGTCTGCGCCTGGTCCGGGTCGGGTCGGACCCAATGAATTTTTCCCGCGGGTCCAAAACTTATATTTTTGTACAAAATGATTAGAGACGCTTATTAATTGTACCCTATTAATCGTTAAAGACTTAGTTAATTATAAAGCGAAAATCATTAACCGAATTACAATTCCCGTTTGATTTCTAGGGGGCACTGCACCCTTACACCCCGCCAACTCACCAGCGAGTTGGGCAGCCGCTCGCTCACCGAGGAGCGAGACCCCCGACTAAGTAGTCGTAGTGGCAATCAATGTATTTTAATGATGTGATTACTGTATTGAACCTAGTCCTTACGTGACTAATATTTATGATGATTTTAATGAACTATGTAGGGTATTATTTTTGAAGGACGATTAACGTCAAGATTTTTAACGCACACGCACGGCAAGTTCCTTACTCAACCCTTATTTAATTGTGCGAGTTTTCCTTACTCAATTTATTTATTGGGCAAGTTTCGAATTCTTGTTTAATTTATATATCGAACAAGTATTCTATATTAATACAAGTTTCCTATCTTCACTCAATTTAATTATTGACTGTGCAAAGTTTTTTAACCTAACTCATTTATCTATCGAGCAAGTCTCCTATCTTATTCAAGTTATTATTGTGCAAGTTTACTTACCCTACTAAAAATTATATTCGATCAAATATTATTTATTGAGCAAGCTTATTGAGTTTCTTGACTCCGTTCAAGTTACTTATCGATTTAGCAATTATTGTGCTAGTATTCATACTTTTATTCAAGTATTGTAATGAAAGTCCATTTCATGCAATGTTATATATTATGTGATTCCAAATATTATGAATTGTTATTCATTCAAGATATTATTGATGCTATTATGCATGTTGTTGAACCTTAAAGCTCTTTATTCCATAAACTGTTTGAAAGTTGTGTCAAAGCTAATTGTTTCAGCTAAACACTTATTGATTTGTTTATTGAAGTGAGGTTAAGTCCTCCAAATATTATTATTATTAAGTAAAGCTGTCTAATCAAATTATTTTGGTCCGGACTCCCATGTAAAGCTGAGAAGAACAACCCTCATGGCAGGGAAAATTGTATAAATGTCAGGGAACCTACACTCACGTAAATGGAAAATGTAAGGCTTATGCATAATGCCAGGTACTTTAGGCTGATCACCTATTGTACCCGCTTCGTGGATTATCGGATGAATTTCTAGTAATTCAAGTAGAATTCTGAGCCTTGGTGCTCACTCAGTATTGATTTGTCCCTTTCTTTGGGGAAACTTTGAAATCCTTGGATATCCCAAAAATCCTTCGGTCCATGGAGACCACTTCAACGGTGCTAAAAGAAATTGTTTATTTCCTTGAGTTATCTAACATCATTTAACTCCTATGATCTATAAAGTTATTCTTGTGATTATTCACTGCTATTATACTTTCGGGGCAAATTTGTTGCTCACCCTTGCTTTCCCTCAAAATATTTTAGTTAGTGCAACATGTGGCGAGAGCTCGGGAAAGGACAAAGGGAAGGGCAAAGCTACTGACTAGTTTTTGCTTTATCGTTTATAATCATCGTTGTATTATGACTTATTATCGATGTTATGTATTAAGACTTGGGACAGGATTATTTATGTTATATCAATGTAAACATTTCCTTTATTCCGCTATAAGTTATCGGTAGTATGATGTTTGTGTTAGAAAGTGATGAACCAGGTCCGTGGCTCAGGTGACGCGGATCTGGGGGCGTCACATGGAGCATGTGTGCGCGGTGGGGAGGAAGCCTTTTCAGCTGATAAGTCCTAGTGGAATAAAACATGTAAGGAGAGAAGTCTTAGAGGGGATTAAGAAGTCATAATAGAAGGCTAAATATACATTCTATCATATTATCGAGGAGATCGTTATCATCATCGGTGGAGAACTTTTTCTGGAAAGAAAAGGAAAAAGATAAATATTGAAGATCAGAGTAATGGATCAAGAGTTGTTCAACAAATTCTTCTTCTACTCTTACTCTTAGATTTTTATACTTTGATTATATTTATGGATTACATGATGATGATGTTCTCTTCCTTCAATATGAACTAAATTTCTATTCAAGATTGCAATGGAACCCGATGATTGGATTTAATTGAGTCTATTTCTTATTTAATTATGATCAATTGTTTGCAAGATTGTTTATCATATTTTGTGTTTAACGTAGTAATTATGTGTCCAACAATTAATATATTGATCTAGATGATATAGGAATGTTGATTCTAGATTGGGTGTGGAATATGATATATGTGTTGAAATTATTCTTCTTAGGAGTGAATATCCAATTTGCAAGAGGGATAGGACTATACCTAATTGTCGTATGAACTTGTATAAGAATTGATAATTATTGCTTCATTGTTAATTGTTCACATAGGAATATAGTGAATTAATTAGGAATGAGGACACTTATCTAATATTAGAATAAGGTAGATAAATACTCATGAATTCTTGGTTAGCAAATTGCAATGATTGACTAATTAAGTAGGGAATGGATGAGTTGGATACATCATCGGAGAAAATTGTAATCTTGGTATTTCATTTTACTAGTTATCATTCATAGTTATTTCGTTAATTAAATTTTGCTAATTTTGATAAATTCATTTGTTTAAATAGAACTGGGTTAATTAGGGGTTGGTAATTGGATTGATTAATTAATTTATTAGATTATTCCTTATCGGATCGACAACTCTTTTATCATTATATTACTTGATGACCGTGTATATTTGCACGTAAATTGCTAGTATAGATTTTGGCAAATAATAAAGCTATACCTAAAGAAGGGAATGTTGTTTTCAAATGTGCAAGTCTTTAGAAATTCCCTTAGGGAATATCAAATTCAAGAATGACATGATATTGAATTTAAGAAGAATGAGGGCAAAAGGGTCATGACTGAGTGTGTATATAAATGTGGATGGTATATACATGCAAGTCGAAATCCTACACTCGGAAGTTTTTAAATAAAGACATTCTACGCGCAACACACTTGTGGAAAACACTATGAGAATCACTTGGTAACTTCTTCTTATATTGTACATCATTACCTTGAGAGAATGAAGGATGATCCTAGTTGGGATATAGGAGCAATAATCAAAACTGTTAGGAGGGAGCTAAAGGTGGGAGTAATTGCTAGCCAGGTTTATAGGGCAAAAAGAAAGGTTAAAGATAATGTTGATGGGGGATATTAGGCTGCAATACATTAGGTTAAGGTATTATATAGCCACAGTTAATCGCACTAATCCTGGTTCTTTGTTGAGGTTGATAACAAACAGGCCAAGCTTAGGGTTGACAGAAAATTTTCAAAGGTAGTATGTCAGTTGTGCGGCATTGAAGCAAAGATTCATGGGGGGGGTTGCAGACCACTTATAGGACTCGAAGGTTGTTTCCTTAAGGGGATATATGGTGGGCAGTTACTTATCGCAGTTGCAAGGGATCCAAATGATAATGTATCCCCCCTTGCATATGTTGTAGTAGAGGCTGAAAATAAGGAGGTGTGGAATTGGTTTTTGACTACCTTGATGTCGGACATTGGAAATTATGAAGATATGGGTTAGAGTTTTATTAGTGACAGGAAAAAGGGATTGGTTGAGACATTTAATGAGAAACTGCTAAGAGTTGAGCATAGGCAATATGTGAAACGCGTGTGAAAACTTTAGAAAATTGTTTAAGGGACAAGAACTAAAAGAACTTATGTGGAAAGCTACTTCTTCATACAATATCTATGATTTCGAGGAAAACATGAACACGATTAAATCATTGAATATGAAAGCATATAACTGGTTGTCTAAGATGTAACGAATACGATTTTTGTGAATAAATAAAAATATTTATTGAGTTATATAAACATTTTTATTAATTTATTTATTGAGTAAAAAAGAATAGTATATAAAGTTATGGTGAGGGAATTTATGTTAAATGTTATTCAATTGTGATTTGATGTGATTATTCTAATTTAATTTAATAATTAAATTAGATGATTAAATGATTTATTTGAATAAAGGATTTATTTGAGTAGGGTAATTTATTTGGTGTTGTTGTAATTGGTTAAATAGAATTGTTAATTGATCTAGTAAGGTTTAATTGAATTTATTTAATAATAAGTTTAATCAAATTAGAAGTGTGACAATTAAAACTATAATATAATGATTTATTAAAATAAATGGAAAGGGTTTTATTTTTGTTTAACAAACAGGGCCTTACGACCTTTGGTTGGAAAAAAAATGGATTATTTTCTTTGGCTCAACCAAACAAAGCCTAGCCTTTGGAATTCCATTATTTTTACTTGGTTTGCCAAACAAGGCCTAACCTTTTATTTTCTTAAACTGATAAATTTAAAAGTACGTTAAAGGTTCATCAGGTTCATCAGTTTAAAAAAATAGAGAAGAAAAGAAAACAGAGCTTGAGAGTTCAGAGAAAGGAGAGAGCAAAAGTAGAGAGAAATTGAGAAAAGAGCTTGTGATTGAAGAGAATTCACCAAGTTCTTAAAATAATAGAAGGTATAATTCCTTTTCCTCTTTGTTTTACTTGACTGTATATAGTTTTAGTTCCTGTATGTGAATTCAATTGCTAAAATACATGAATTATTTGATATACTTGTTGGTAAGCATGCATTAGTTGATTATATGGTGTTTATAAGCTAATTTGAAAGATTTAGTCCATGAAAGCATGTCTAGAATAGAATTTTGGGTTTTTACAGAGTTTTATTTCATGTATGGCATATATGTATGAAAATTGATGTTCAATTTGGTTATTAACCGGTAAATTGACATTTGATTATGATTATATAATGAAAAATGAAAAGAATGCAAGTGGAATGGATTAAAATGGTTGAAAGATGAGTTTACAGTGGTTAATTTTATTAAAATAACTAAAACATGAATATTTGGTTTAAACAGAGAATTTTTGGTTCAATTTGGTTGGTTATGTGTATTATAATGGTTAGAATGTTTAGATACATGTTGGGTAATTGTTTTATAACATGTATGACGTTTGGGTATGTTTAAATTATGTATTGGATGGTAGAATTTGGAAAATTTTGGCCTAAGTTTTCACTGGTTCGCGAACTGTAGGAGGTGACTGCCGAGTCTCTCGCCCCGGCGAGAAAATTGTAAGGGAAATCTTCGCCCCGACGAAGTCTCGCCCCGGCGAGCTTTTTGTTAAGTAAATTCCTACCCCGGCGAGGTCTCGCCCCGGCGAGAGTTTTGTTAAGTAAATTCCCACCCCGACGAGGGAACAGTAACTGAAATATTTTTTATTTTTATTTTTTTTTATTATGAAGTCGTGTACATGTTTAAAGCTTAGATTAAAGTATTTAATAATAAATAAGATACTACAATGAGTGGTAAGCGAATATTTAATGAATATCAAATGACAATTGATATATTAAATGAAATGGGATAAGAACAAATCCTAAAGTGTATATTGTTCTGTAGCTAATTATTGTTACTGTTTTATAATCGAAATGTATAGGTCAATTAAGGAACGTGAATTATTTAAATCTGTAAGCTACGTGCGAGGCAAGTTTTCCTTCCTTAAACTTGTTATTTCATTTAAAGCAAGTTTATTTTCATTGAGCAAGATTATAAACCTTAGCTTATTGTTATTCAAGCAAGGATGCTATCATGATTAAGAGCTAAAGCTTATTCCAGTTATTTATTGTTCGATCATTGATCATTACTCAAACTTTGAACAGAATTTCTGTTGTACAAACTCTATCGATGAATCAAATGCTTTAATGACTAGCAAACCATAATTGATTCAGCTAGTCCTTAGTTGATGAGCGTTCTAAAGACTTAGAATATTTTAATAATTGTTCCGAACCGAGTTCCTTTTGGTACAGATTAACTGAGATGAACAACCCTAATATAGGGGATTAATTACGCGACAGCGTTAAAATGTTTGTGCACAATACATTGTACAAAGGGCTGATCCCCCTGAGTACAAGATGAATGGCCCATAGTCTATAAGACTGTTAAAGGTTGCGGTAGAAATACTTGATAACCTAGGACATAGTTCGAGGTCTTGTGACCCTCAGATACACTTTTAATCCTGAATCCATATTCAGTTCTTGAGCTAAGCTTTCTATTGAGTTTTCAGATTTTGACTAGTTATTGATTGAATTCAGGAAAACTATTATACCTCAGTTGAAATCTACTTCATTGGTTATTCAATTGTTATTGTTATTACACTTGTGGGAAATTGTTTGCTCACTCTTGCACTAAAACATTGCAGCTAAGGCAGAGAAATTGGACGAGCCGTCCACGAGCAAAGGCAAGGGCAAGATGCCGAAATAGCGAAAGACCTGTTATCCATTGAGTGTTTACTTGTAACAAAACTTATTTAATTTTTGTTTTTATTCCGCATTGATATAATAGAGGTTAGATAACCTGGGATTTGTTTGATTAAGAGATTGGAGATGTAACCCCTTTTGTGGGAAGATGTTTTATTCAGTTTAATTATATTATCTTAATCATGGGTAGTTAGTAATGAATGTATGCTATAGTGAACACCAAATATGTGGAGTTGAAGTACCCGAATTTGGGGGTGTCACAGGTTAGTATCAGAGCTGATAGGTTATGAACTTTTAGGAGGGGAAAACCTTAGGGTAGTAGCCTTTTAGAGGATAGAGAATATAGTGGTGATAAACTCTTATTGAGTTCTAAGGAATGAATTGCGGAAATTCATAAAAGATAATAAAATGATTATGTGTTATGTGCTTATTTGATAACAAACTTATGTGCTCGCGAGTATTATCGAGTAGTAATTAAAACTTAAAATTTTGTTGTCAGGATGACTGATAGAGGAGAACCCAGCCGGGCTAGGGAGGAGGAGCCCCGGGATATTCATGTAGTTCGGGAGCAGCTGGTGCAGAGGGAGCCATCCCCATTGATCACAGTTGCAGGTCCCGACTACGAGCCTGAGACTGATCTTGAGGAGGATCCAGAGGAGGTTGAGGAGGAGGAAGAAGACCCTGAGGAGATACCACTAACTTCCTTGGGTGTTCAGATGTACGAGCAGGTGTATGATCGCAACATAGAGTTGCAAGATAGAGTGGAGGAGTTAGAGAGGCAGTTGGCTGAGCGACAGACTGTCTTGGAGCAGAAGAACAGTAAGATTGAGGAGCTAGATATACGTCTTGGGGACGTGGAGTGGAAGCTGGTTCATGTTGAGAGCGAAAAGGAGGAGTTAGGAGAACAGGTTGTGGAACGTCAAGCCGCTCTAGAGCAGAAGGATGTCGAGATTCAGGACTTATCATCACGTCTTGCGGAGGTCGAGCAGATACTAGCTCAGTCTGAGTACAGACGAGGACAGTTATTGGCTAGAAATGAAATTGTACGAGAAGAATTGAAAGAGGAGTCAGCTAAGCGGGTTAGAGCTGAAAACGCTTAGCTGAGGGAGGCTAATCGCGCAGATCGTGTTGAATGTGAGGTGCGGTCAAAGAAGGCCAAGATTGATGAGATGGAGTATATTTTTCACACCACAGTAGATAGAGCTCAGGATCGAGTTCATCGTCATCCAGATATAATGGGTCGAAGGATGGTGACTCGTATTATGGAGTAGGAACGCGAGGAAGCTGTACGCCGTGGGATGTCATCATAGATTGGGATTAGAGGTGCTAGTATGAAAATCTATGAAGATTAATAAGTTGTAAATCCCAGTTTTATATAATGGGATAGAATAATGATGTAGTCCTGGAACCTTATGATTTCAGGATAGATGATTTGATGTAAATAACTATGACGTTATTTTTATTATGTTTTAAAGCAGTAAATGAATAAAATGCGAAAGTTTATCAGATGTGCTATGTGTTAAGTGTTGTTTATAAATGTTTAAGTTAAGACTTAAATGTTTAAGTAATTGAGTAATAATCTAATAGCGCGAATTCTTGACAGTAAGATGCCGCCAAGAAGACAAACCCGTCAACAGACCCCTGAGGGATCCACCAATAACAACGAAGACGTCAACGCTAATCCAATGCAGCAACTGGTAAATCTGCTAACAGGAGCATTTGCGAATCAACCCCAAGCTCAGGCCACGACTTTTAAAGATTTCAAGGTTGTTGGACCCCCAGAATTTCAAGGGTCTATGAATTCGATCGAGGCACAAACCTGGGTCATGGAGATGGAGAAAGTGTTTGATGTCGCTAGGGTTAACGAGGACCAGAAGACTGCATTTGCAACATTTATGCTCAAATCAGAAGCATGTTACTGGTGACAAGCTAATAAAACCTGAGGCAGGCAAGGGATAATACCGTGGGAGCGATTTAAGGAGATGTTTTTCGAGACCTACTTTCTGGCAAGCGCGCAAAATCAAATGGAGGTGCAATTCTGGAATTGAAGCAAGGTACCATGACGGTGCCTGAGTATGTTACAAAATTCAACGAGTTGGCGAGGTTTGCGCCATATCAAGTCAACACGGATGAGCGAAAGGCTAGAAGGTTTGAGCAAGGACTGAAGCCCTGGCTGTATAGCCGAGTTTCAATGTTCCAACTGAATTCATTTGCGGCAGTGTTAGAGAAGGTGATTATCACTGAAGGAGGGAGTGATGCTCTGTCTAAATACAATCAAGAGCAGAAGAAAAAGAAAAGTGAAAATGATAATAAAGCAAGTGCTAGCTATGGTGGCAGTAATCAAAAGAGAAAGTGGAGTGATAGTAACTCTGGTGGCAGTCAGCAGGGAAGTCAGAAAAGGAAGGTGGAGGTATGCAGTAACTGCGGAAAGAGCCATGTGGGTGTTTGTTTGAAGGGTAAGAGAGTGTGCTTTAACTGCGGTCAGGAGGGTCATATCGCACTGAATTGCCCTATCTCGAAGATGGGCGCATGTTTTATTTGCGGGTCAAAGGATCACTTTGCTCGGGATTGCCCTAAGAAAGCTACAGGTGGAGTTAGTGCAGGAAAGGGGAACAGTAGTGGTGGCAATCTGACTATCACAGGACCGACGCAGCCCAATCGACCAACCGCTCGAACATTCAACATAACGGTGCAGGATGCTGTGCAGTCAAAGGATGTAGTGTCAGGTATCATTCCGGTCAATAGTGTAAATGCTTACGTGTTATTTGATTCGGGTGCTACTTGTTCATTTATATCCGATGATTTTGCTAGAAAATTAGAGTTACCTCAGGAAGAATTAGATTACCCCATGAATATAGAAATTGCGAATAGGGAAGTGATTCCTGTTAGGTTTGTCCACAAAAACTGTTAGGTAGATATTAAGGGTCATGTGATGACAGTAAACTTGATCCCAATTCATCTTGGGGAGTTTGATGTCATTCTACGAATGGATTGGTTGTTCAATCATGGGGCAGTCATTGACTGTCAAAAGAAGTGTGTAAATCTTAAGACTCCGTCGAAGGTAGTATTTTATGGCAGCAAGTCGCCTAGACAAATGAGTTGTCTGACGGTGATGCAGGCCAGAAAGATGTTGAGACAAGGATGTGTAGGATATCTAGCCTACATAGTCGATACCCGAAAGGTGGGTGCAAAGCTGGAGGAGATACCAGTAGTTAGGGAATTTGCAGACGTGTTTCCTGATGATTTGCCGGGATTACCACCAGATAGGGAAATTGAGTTTGTAATTGATTTAGCACCGGGTACAGCCCCTATATCAAAAGCCCTATACCGAATGGCTCCAGTAGAAATGAAGGAGTTGATGGTGCAATTACAAGAGTTGCTGGATAAAAAGTATATTCAACCGAGCGTTTCGCCGTGGGGAGTGCCGGTGTTATTTGTCAAGAAGAAGGACGGGTCAATGCGTCTTTGCATTGATTATAGAGAGTTAAATAAGGTCACGATTAAAAACAAGTATCCGTTGCCAAGAATCGATGACCTGTTTGACCAATTGAAGGGAGAAAGACATTTTTCAAAGATAGATCTACGAAGTGGGTACCATCAGTTAAAGGTGAGAAAGGAAGACATACCAAAGACGGCATTTCGAACTAGATATGGTCACTATGAGTTTTTGGTCATGTCATTTGGTTTAACGAATGCGCCTGTAGAATTCATGGACTTAATGAATAGGGTGTTTAAACCATTTCTGGATAAGTTTGTAGTGGTATTCATAGACAACATTTTGGTTTACTCCAAAACTTAGGAAGAACACGTGGAGCATTTGAGGGTGACATTGGAGGCGTTAAGGAAAGAGAAATTGTATGCAAAATTTTCAAAGTACGAATTTTGGTTAGAGCGTGTTCAATTCCTTGGGCATGTTATCGATAAAGATGGGATTTCGGTGGATCCAGCTAAAGTGGAAGCTGTGATGAACTGGGATCAGCCGAAAACACCATCAGAAGTGAGGAGTTTCCTAGGTTTGGCAGGTTATTACAGGCGTTTTATTCAAGATTTCTCCTGGATCGCCACTCCGTTGACGAATTTAACAAGGAAATCAGTGAAGTTCGTTTGGACGGAGAAGTGCGAAGGGAGTTTCCAAGAACTAAAGAAGAGACTAAGTTCGGCACTTGTGTTGTCTTTGCCAGATGATACAGAAAATTTTGTGGTGTATAGTGACGCATCACATAAAGGACTTGGTTGTGTGCTTATGCAGAATGGTAAGGTTATTGCATATGCATCGCGCCAACTAAAAGACTATAAGAAAGGGTATCCGACCCATGATTTGGAGTTAGCAGCCGTGGTGTTTGCTTTGAAAATCTGGAGGCACTATCTCTATGGGGAGAAGTGTGAAATATATACAGACCATAAAAGTCTGAAGTATATTTTCACATAGAAGGATTTGAATATGCGGCAGAGGAGATGGATAGAATTGATCAAAGATTATGATTGTGAAATTCTATACCATCCAGGGAAGGCTAATGTGGTTGCCGACGCTTTGAGTAGAAAAGGTCGGGAGAAATTATTTTTGTTAACTGCTAAGGAGAAGCTTGTAGCAGAAATGGCTAAATTGGAGTTAGAGGTGAAGGGTCTGGCAAAGCCTAATGAAAAATTGTTCCATCTGGAAACCCAACCAACTTTGGTAGAAAAAGTGAAGGAAGCGCAACTTCAGGATGAGGAATGTGTTAAGATACGGAAAAGAGTGCTTGAGGGAGAAGAACTCAAATACAAAATCGACACCGAAGGGTTGCTGAGATTTGAAGGCAGAATCTGGGTTCCGTCAGTGCTGGAGATTAGAGAAGAGATTTTGAACGAAGCTCATAGCTCAAGATTTTCGGTACACCTGGGAAGTACAAAGATGTATCAGGATCTTCGCCGATATTTTGGTGGCCAAACATGAAAAGAGAGGTTGATGAGTGTGTTGCGAAGTGTCTCACTTGTCAGAGATCAAAGCAGAGCATCAACGACCAAGTGGTTTGTTACAGCCCTTGGAGATACCAGAATGGAAGTGGGAGCATATCACGATGGATTTTGTGGTAGGGCTTCCAACTACTCAAAAGGGTTATGACGCAATATGGGTTATAGTGGACAGATTGACAAAATCAGCGTATTTCTTGCCGATCAAAATCAGATTCACCCTGGATCAACTGGCTAAATTATACGTCAAGGAGATTATTTCGAGGCATGGTGTTCCAGTATCAATTGTGTCAAACAGAGATCCACGTTTCACATCAAAATTTTGGAGGAGTCTGCAAACTTGTTTGGGGACGCAGTTGAGAATGAGTACTGCGTATCATCCTCAAACCGATGGTCAGAGTGAAAGAACGATTCAAACGTTAGAAGATATGTTAAGGGCGTGCGTCATGGATTTTAAAGGCAATTGGGATGATCATTTACCTCTGGTCGAGTTTGCGTATAACAATAGTCATCATGCAAGTATCGGCATGCCGCCCTACGAAGCATTGTACGGAAGAAAGTGCAGAACTCCGTTATGTTGGGATGAGGTTAGAGAACGTCGACAGTTGGGACCCGAGCTGGTACAACAAACTGCTGAAATTGTCAAGGTGATCAGAGCCAGATTGTTAGCTGCTCAAGACAGGCAGAAGAAATATGCAGATCAGCATCGTCAAAATCGTGAATTTGAAGTCGGGAGTTTTATGTTTCTCAAAGTATCTCCCTGGAAAGGAAAAATTAGATTTGGTAAAAAGGGTAAACTCAGTCCGCGGTTTATCGGACCCTTCGAAGTGCTAAAACGAGTGGGTGAGGTAGCTTATGAGGTAGCTTTACCTCCCGAGTTAGATCACATTCACAATGTTTTCTACGTATCGGTGTTACGACCGTATAAGCCTGATTATAAACATGTAATAGCATATGAACCAATACAGTTTGAGAAAGATTTATCCTATGAAGAGATACCTGTACAGATAGTAGACAGGAAAGAGCAGGTTCTCAGAAATAAAGTAATACCTTCTGTTAAGGTAATCTGGAGGAACCACAGTGCTGAAGAAGCTACGTGGGAACTCAAAGAGAAAATGATGCAGAGTTATCCTCAATTATTTGTTTAATCTTTGTATCGCGATTCTAGGGACAGAATCTTTACAAGGAGGGGAGAATGTAACGGACGAATTTATTGCGTTGTGATTCTGGGGACAGAATCCTTTTAAGGAGGGAAGGTTGTAACGAATGCGATTTTCGTGAATAAATAAAAATATTTATTGAGTTATATAAACATTTTTATTAATTTATTTATTGAGTAAAAAATAATAGTATATAAAGTTATGGTGAGGGAATTTATGTTAAATGTTATTCAATTGTGATTTGATGTGATTATTCTAATTTAATTTAATAATTAAATTAGATGGTTAAATGATTTATTTGAATAAAGAATTTATTTGAGTAGGGTAATTTATTTGGTGTTGTTGTAATTGGTTAAATAGAATTGTTAATTGATCTAGTAAGGTTTAATTGAATTTATTTAATAATAAGTTTAATCAAATTAGAAGTGTGACAATTAAAACTATATAATATAATGATTTATTAAAATAAATGGAAAGGGTTTTATTTCTGTTTAACAAACAGGGCCTTACGACCTTTGGTTGAAAAAAAAAATGGATTATTTTCTTTGGCTCAACCAAACAAAGCCTAGCCTTTGGAATTCCATTATTTTTACTTAGTTTGCCAAACAAGGCCTAACCTTTTATTTTCTTAAACTGATAAATTTAAAAGTACGTTAAAGGTTCATCAGGTTCATCAGTTTAAAAAAAAGAGAAGAAAAGAAAACAGAGCTTGAGAGTTCAGAGAAAGGAGAGAGCAAAAGTAGAGAGAAATTGAGAAAAGAGCTTGTGATTGAAGAGAATTCACCAAGTTCTTAAAACAATAGAAGGTATAATTCCTTTTCCTCTTTGTTTTACTTTACTGTATATAGTTTTAGTTCCTGTATGTAAATTCAATTGCTAAAATACATGAATTATTTGATATACTTATTGGTAAGCATGCATTAGTTGATTATATGGTGTTTATAAGCTAATTTGAAAGATTTAGTCCATGAAAGCATGTCTAGAATAGAATTTTGGGTTTTACAGAGTTTTATTTCATGTATGGCATATATGTATTAAAATTGATGTTCAATTTGGTTATTAACCGGTAAATTGACATTTGATTATGATTATATAATGAAAAATGAAAAGAATGCAAGTGGAATGGATTAAAATGGTTGAAAGATGAGTTTACAGTGGTTAATTTTATTAAAATGGCTAAAACATGAATATTTGGTTTAAACAGAGAATTTTTGGTTCAATTTGGTTGGTTATGTATATTATAATGGTTAGAATGTTTAGATACATGTTGAGTAATTGTTTTATAACATGTATGACGTTTGGGTGTGTTTAAATTATGTATTGGATGGTAGAATTTGGAAAATTTTGGCCTAAGTTTTCACTGGTTCGCGAACTGTAGGAGGTGACTGCCGAGTCTCTCGCCCCGGCGAGAAAATTGTAAGGGAAATCTTCGCCCCGACGAGCTTTTTGTTAAGTAAATTCCCGCCCCGGCGAGGTCTCGCCCCGGCAAGAGTTTTGTTAAGTAAATTCCCGCCCCGGCGAGGGAACAGTAACTGAAATATTTTTTTTTTATTTTTTTTATTATGAAGTCGTGTACATGTTTAAAGCTTAGATTAAAGTATTTAATAATAAATAAGATACTACAATGAGTGGTAAGCGAATATTTAATGAATATCAAATGACATTTGATATATTAAATGAAATGGGATAAGAACAAATCCTAAAGTGTATATTGTTCTGTAGCTAATTATTGTTACTGTTTTATAATCGAAATGTATAAGTCAATTAAGGAACGCGAATTATTTAAATCTGTAAGCTACGTGCGAGGCAAGTTTTCCTTCCTTAAACTTGTTATTTCATTTAAAGCAAGTTTATTTTCATTGAGCAAGATTATAAACCTTAGCTTATTGTTATTCAAGCAAGGTTGCTATCATGATTAAGAGCTAAAGCTTATTCCAGTTATTTATTGTTCGATCATTGATCATTACTCAAACTTTGAACAGAATTTCTATTGTACAAACTCTATCGATGAATCAAATGCTTTAATGACTAGCAAACCATAATTGATTCAGCTAGTCCTTAGTTGATGAGCGTTCTAAAGACTTAGAATATTTTAATAATTGTTCCGAACCGAGTTCCTTTTGGTACAGATTAACTGAGATGAATAACCCTAATATAGGGGATTAATTACGCGACAGCGTTAAAATGTTTGTGCACAATACATTGTACAAAGGGCTGATCCCCCTGAGTACAAGATGGATGGCCCATAGTCTATAAGACTGTTAAAGGTTGCGGTAGAAATACTTGATAACTTAGGACATAGTTCGAGGTCTTGTGACCCTCAGATACACTTTTAATCCTGAATCCATATTCAGTTCTTGAGCTAAGCTTTCTATTGAGTTTTTAGATTTTGACTAGTTATTGATTGAATTCAGGAAAACTATTATACCTCAGTTGAAATCTACTTCATTGGTTATTCAATTGTTATTGTTATCACACTTGTGGGCAATTGTTTGCTCACTCTTGCACTAAAACATTGCAGCTAAGGCTGAGAAATCGGACAAGCCGTCCACGAGCAAAGGCAAGGGCAAGATGCCGAAATAGCGAAAGACCTGTTATCCATTGAGTGTTTACTTGTAACAAAACTTATTTAATTTTATGTTTTTATTCCGCATTGATGTAATAGAGGTTAGATAACCTGGGATTTGTTTGATTAAGAGATTGGAGTTGTAACCCCTTTTGTGGGAAGATGATTTATTCAATTTAATTATATTATCTTAATCATGGGTAGTTAGTAATGAATGTATGCTATAGTGAACACCAAATCTGTGGAGTTGAAGTACCCGGATTTGGGGGTGTCACATAAGATAAATCCTTGTTTGTGGGCTAGGTCATATTTTTCAACAAGAGCAAAGAGTGATGTAATTGTTAACAATGAGTCTTTTAATTGGATGATTGGGAAAGCAAGAGATATGCCAATGGTAAATTGTTTTGAGTGAATTCAAAGAAAATTGATGAAGAGAATACAAATAAAAAAAATGGGAATGGAGAGATATGGTGGTCTTATCTGTCCTACTATTCAAGAAATATTAGAGACTAAGAAGCTTAGTTGTAGTAATTGCTTTCCAGAATATTCAAGGGTGTTGGAATATAAATTTGATCATGGCAATAAAAGGTATATTGTGGATTTGAGTAGGCATACATGTGGCTGTAAAGAGTGGAATTTGACAAGGATACCACGTTGCCAAGCAATTGCAGCCACTTTTGCAAATATAAGGTCCTGTTTGCATTAAGAGAACTTTTTAGAAAACACTTTTCTAAAAACACTTATCTATTTTCGTTTTCTATTTTTTTAAAATGCGTTTGGTAATTGAAAACAGTTTTCTAATTTTTAGAAAATGGAAAACCTGATTGATGACTGTCTTTTTTAAATTCAAATTCACAAAATTAGTAATTAGTTAGTTTGTAGTGGTGACATAATAATAAAGTTAGGATAACAAACTTAATCACATTGTGTCATTATACATTACTATTAATAAAAGAGGATACTTTTTTTTAAAACAAAAAACAAATGGTAAGTGAAAATAAACATGTTCGGATAATGAAATTAGAATTTTATTATTGTTTAAAATGAAACTAATCAAATGTAAATTGAAATGATAAAG
The DNA here is from genome assembly GCA_034770075.1 of Aralia elata. Lineage (NCBI taxonomy): Eukaryota > Viridiplantae > Streptophyta > Magnoliopsida > Apiales > Araliaceae > Aralia > Aralia elata. The sequence goes on from CM068378.1 coordinate 34,228,504, forward strand.
ATAATGAATGCAAGCAAGAATTTTATTATTATTTAGAATGAAACTAACCAAAACCAAGTGTTTATTCAACAAATACAAACCAAGTTTTTTTTTTTTGTAGAATAAACACCTTAAGGAGGAATACCAATATGAAGATAGTTTTTGTAAATGTGGGGGCTACCATCTGCAAGTTGTCATCACAATGCCAACAGGGACCTAGACCATCTCTGTGACACCCCCAAATTCAGGTACCAATACCTCGAATCTGGTGCTCACGCCAAAATACATCCATACACCTCTAAACAACATAAATCAACTAATGCAGAATAAATAAACATATGTTGTTCATTACAAAAGGTTTACTACGGTCCCAAGGTCTAAAACCTTAAATAAAATACATCGCAGAATACAACAATAGTACAAAATGATTCCACGATTACATAACAAGATAGTACATTTAACTATTCCTTAAGCTTTCCCTTGCCTTTGTCCGCTTTGGAACTCCCCGGCTTAGCTGCAATAGGTTCATGATATAGCAAGAATGAGCAACTACTTTGCTCAGCAAGTTTAAAATGAATAAAGAGGACATATCATGAATGAATGAGAGTAATAATCGCATAGTTCAACAATTTAAGAACATTGAAGAAATAGCTGACAATATAATCAAAGTTTAAAAGAAATGATGAATATTGATTATTTACTGCTGAGTGGTCCAATAGACCATGAACTATTTGGCCAAAGGATCAGTTATTCAACTAACCCTTTTAAACGTCTGACCCGTCAGTAGTACTCGAGGGGATCAGCCTCTTATACCCTATGTATATGCATAACATTTAGCTCTGACTGCATCGAGTAATCGACACATTAAAATCCCCTACATAAGGGTTGCTCTTTCAGTCCAAGAATCCGCACCAACAATCGGTTTGGATAGCTTTTAAAATAATAACCTGTACGTGTCTAGCCAAAACAAGTGGCGTAGACTATTTGCTTAGACAGTTCATGAATGAAGAACTTAAACGTTTCACAATCCAACAACAGATAATGATTTCAAATGCATAAGCTGCGAATATCAATAATTTATCCTTGATGTGGAATAATTAACAATAATCAATCCACTAGCATAACTTGAAAGAAATAACTCGATTTGAGTCATGAAACTTGCAACAATATACAACATTTGTATAAAATAGGAAACTTGCTCAAATAAAAATAATTGAGTAAGGAACTTGCAATAATATAGAATGATTGCTCAATTAATAAACAACTTGCACAATAATAAAAGTTGTACGGGTTAGGAAACTTGCCCAACACAAGGGTTAGACAAGGGTTAGAGAACTTGCATTCAATATATAGAAAGAATGAAGTTAGGGAACTTACCTGAAGCGCTGCTACAATATAATACACGCTCCTTAATATCCTACACAATTAAGTACATATTTACATAACAATTAGTTACATTCCAAATAATGGTTCAAAACGGACGCTGCATCATTAAAACACATTGATTGCCCTACGACTACCAAGCCTAAATTGCAATTAGATTATACAATTTTCGCCTTAAGACAATACTAATTTGGTTGACATTTAATAAATAATTAAGCATTTAGGGCTTAACAAGATAGGAATAAATAACCTGTCTAATCATTTAGTACAAAGAAATATATAAGTGTTGGACCCATTGGGACCCGCTGAAAAGGATTCATTAGGTCCGACCCGACCTGACCCGGCCTGACTGCCCAACCCGGTCCAGACACGGAGCTGGCGCTACAGCGCCAAGCCAAAGCACTGGGCATCATGCTGCGGCGTGAGTCCCGTGCTTTCTCCATGATAGGGCCTCACGCTGCGGCGTGAGCCTTAAAGCTTGGGCCTCACACTGCGGCGTGAGTCCCGGTCTTTCCCAACTTACCCCTCGCTGCAGCGTGAGCTGCAGGGCTTATGGGTGGCGCTGCGGCGCCATTCTGCAGTAGCCGGATTCTGGGTTTCTTCCCAGTTCGCGACTCCGACCTCCGGCCACTCCAACCTCCATAACTCCTTCAATATGCAAGCAAATTAGTCCATTTCGGACTCTATGGACTCCTAGTCATGGGGCTACAACATATCAAAAATGCAGAGCTACCCATTAACATTAACATGGTCAAATCCTAAGCCAAAGTGTAAAGTTCATACTCTGTTCTTCGAGTTCTTGACATGTTTTACAAAAATCATTACTACGAACTCGTTTTAACTCCTTTTTGGTCCATTCCAACTGGGTTAACTTCGTAACCCATGGAATTACAATACCATAACAACAAACAAAATTAACAAAAATCATAGCTTTATAATCCTCTAAAAAGTCCGAATGTCCAAGTTCATGTCCAAAGTCCATTGTTCTTGCTCCATTAAGCCAAGGTAAGGATTTCTTGCGTTTTTGTTCCACTTTGATGTTATTAATGGCTTATATAGTCTTTTAACAACATTTACAAACAATCATAACAAACAAAAACACCAAGAATCGCCATAAATCTGACCCACAAGCTTAAGAGCTCAAAACTAAGAAAAACTTGAAAATCTTTACAAGAAATCAAATGGAATGGATTTGATTGATTGTTTACCTCTGTAAATCCTTCCTAGATGTTAAGGAGTTCGGCTAGGCTTTGTTTAGAGGCTTCTCCTTGCTTGAATCTTCTTCTTCCACCTGTGCCTTCTTCTTCTTCTTCCTTATTTTTTTTCCGGCGACCTCCTTCTCCTTTTTCCGGCGAACTCCGACGACTTCTTTCTCTTCTTTCTTTGCAGCTCTCTCTCTTTCTCTCTCTCTATCAGCTGATGGGAATGGGAGGAGTGTGGAATGCAAGAGAGAATGAATGTTTGAATGATTTGGGAGAAGTGGAAGAAAAATGGAAATGGGGTTGGTTGCTCAAGGAGCTTGCCGGCAACCTCCCTCCTTGCTCAATTCTAATTGGTCTAAAATGAGGGATTGGTTCCCTTTTGGAGTAACAAGCCAAAATAAATACCCGAAAATACCAAAAATATATCCGAAAACTCCCACTTTTGTACCAAAACTGGTAAATAACTCTACCAAAAATTAAAATGGGTACTCCCATAATTATTGGGATGTATAAAAATAATTATTATGGAATTTGTCTAAACATTCGGAACACTCGTATAACACATTTCGGATACAGATAAAATCACATATCAGCTCAAATAAAATTTTCGACACTTGAAAAAATTATTCGTACGCATACACCTATTTATGAAATTTATTAAAGTCGAAAAAGGCATAAAAATATTATGGCGTGAATAATGCCTCGGGAAACGTGCCCCGTGAATAGTGATTTAGCGACGCTATGCGAAATCAATTATTCACTTAAACAAAATTATAATACGTAAAATTGCATGCATTCACACAACCCAGGTTGTCACACAACCCAGGTTGTCACACAACCTTTAAACATACAATACAAAGATAATATTAATAAAATATAATATATTCATTAATATTCAAAAATTCGAATTACAAGGCAATTTCAGAATTCTCGGTCGTTACAATCTCAACGCTAAGCTCAAAGTCCCAAAGCTCAAATACTCTTCAACGCAAAACCTTAATTTTAATTTGAAGAGTTCAATCAAGTTTTACCTTCACATCGGCGAGAACACTCCCAAAAGCCAATGGGTCATTTCAAAAGCCTCACCTCTTACAAATTCATCAAGAGCTTCAAAATCGAATTGGGAGAAGTTGATGAGGATGATGAATGGTAGGGTGGAATGATGGGTTTTAGATTTGATACCATACATTACCTGCTAATTTGGGTTTGATGGAAAGGTTGATGAAGAGAGAAGAAGCTCTTGAGAACCACGAATTGGGTTTGGAGAGTGAGAGGATTGAGTGAGAGATTATACGGGTTAGGACTTAAGAGAGAAAAAAAATGGGCATTCAGAATTTGGAGTTGAGAAGATTTGAACCCATGCCAAATGAGGGCTTCTCTTTCCTAACCAACCTTTCTATGTTCTTTAATTTTCTAAAACTTCTGAAAACTTTGTTTACTAGGTTTCCAGATTGTGCTTTAGAAGGGTTGTACATTATTTTCAATTTTCTGAAAAGTTTTCCACTTTTTATATTAACCAAACAAGTTTTAACCCACATTTCTAAAAATTAGAAAACTGAAAACTAGGCAGTTTTCTAAAACCAAACAAGGCCTAGAGCTTCCGAACAATTATGTGAAAGTAATATGCCCTCAAGTCAATCACATTTGATGTGATAAGAATTTATTTTGTAATCTTATTCAATTATTAATAAAAGAATTAAAGGCATATTTATCCATGTTAATTGATTGAATTAATAAATGTGATAAACCCATAGTTCTAGAGCAATGCTTTTAGAATCATGATAAGATCATGCTAATGAGATCTAAATTGAAGATAGCTCAAAACTAAAATGTTCCTAATCGTTGGATCACTAATTTGGGATTACTGATTCCGGATAGATTAGTACATACTATGCTTGATCTTTTGAACATGATGATTGATCTCATAATCATTTGTGTAGAGACACTAAAGCAAGTATGTAGGTGCTTATTGGAGAATAAGTTCACTGAACGTGACTCGCTTAAAGAACCCTAATGGAGTTTTATTCACCTATCAATAGGAGTTCTTAAAGTGATAGTAGTACAAGTGATCCTTGGACTTGAGATCATCATAGTACCTTGTGTATTTTGAATTATACTTTGTCATATTCTTTAATATCTAGGGTATGTTATACGGTATGTTCGGGTATAATAAAGTATACACGGAGGTAGGTGAATGATCAATAAAGGATCTACCACATCTGATAAAGGGAGAGAATGTCATATGCGATTTCATAAATGACAGCTCAGAAATCCCTGGCCAGGGTTGAATGAAAATTAGAAAGGAGTTTCTAATTTACATTAATCAGAGTTGTGCATTCTTAAATCGAAATGCATATGATTAAATAAATAAGATTTGTCAGTAATTCCATGTCTTATTTTTAATCGGGACATTGCATGGTAGAAGGATTGAATTGTTCGGTAACTACTGCTGAATAGGTTCTATGTGATTAAACGTTGATTTCATATTATACGGATAGTCATGATACATTATCGTAAGGTGTCACTCATGATGTAGAATAAATATTATTTATTTATATATGAATTAAAAGGGTTTAATTCATTATAAATAATATTAGAATGGTTCGAATGTATTTATTCTACTACTGGCATAATATTGAACCTAAAAGGTCACACCGCAAAAGAAAAATATTATTTTAGAAATGACTGGCTTAATGATAGTAAATTAAGTATTTAATTTATTAGTAGAATAAATTGAATAGCGTAATATTTATAATTTTGTATTTAGATAAATATTGAATTATAAATTAATAAGAGAAATCTTATTATTATTATTATTATTGTTATTTAATTCCTAATTAGATTGGGAATTGAATTAATTATTAATTCCTAAAGAGTTTAGGAATAAGAATTAGTTTTATTAATTGAAATGTAAGTGAAATCCAAATTAATATGCAAGTGAAATGCAAATGCAAGTGAAATGCAAATGCAAGTGAAATGCAAATTAATATGCAAGTAAAATGCAAATGCAAATGAAATTCAAATTAAAGACTAATGTAACTTTCATGCATAATGTGATTATGTAAGAAAAATGTGTTAAGTGAGTTTGTAAGCATTCTTATGTTTCTTAATGGTTAGGAGAATATGAAGACTTACATGTATCATTTCGTAAGATGAATTGATTTTTGAAGCTTACGGATGGTTCTTGCAATCCTAGGAGTTAGGAAGAAAGAGAACATATGACTAGCCATTCTTGATTTCTAGAAAATCAAAATTTATTTTTTCAATAATCATTTTTCTTGGTGGATCACCTTTAGAGTGCTACATACACTTTGTAGCTTAAGTTTGATCCTTGAATTTGGTGATATTGGAGGAGCTTGAAGAAATCAAAAAGTTGAATCTTCAAAGACATTGGAGGAACTTGAAGAAATTAAGGAATTGATCTTGTAGTGGTTCAAGATTTAAATCTTCAAAGGTATAATTTCTTGTCCTTCTTCTATAAATTAATAGTTATGCATAAGGTGATTCATGGGAAGTTGCAAAAAAATTTTAATTTCATTTTGCGCTGTGTTTTACAATTTAGTTGTATCTTTGATCGTATTTTTGTAAACTTACTGTGGTATGAGAGTCATCCTTATGCATATTATTAATTGTTTTAATTTATATATATGTTGATATGTGTTTAGAACAATTTTTTAGGCAATATTTTGGCAAAAAATTTTGTTTTTCGGAAAAAGAACAAAAAGTCTAAAAAATAATAATAATAATAAAATAATATTAAAAAAGAAATTTTTTTTTTGAATTGAACTGCAAGTTATTTTTTTCCAGAAATTCTAAATTATAATAAAGGTGTTTATTCTGATTTAGAGTTGGATTAAAATAAAGATGTTTATTTTAATTGAAATTATGCTAAACAAATTGGAGTTGAAATTAGATTCCATGTTAACTAATTTGGTTTGGTATTGGATTTCATTCTTGATAATTTTGCCCATTAAATGATATCAATATGTATGATTGAATGTTTTATTATTCATAAGATGAATATTTGTATTTATATATATATATATATATATATATATGTATATATATATATATGTTGATATATATAAAGGATGATTAAAGACTATTGACCAATGTGATTGAATTTAATTTTGATGGATGTTTGAATGAATGGTTTATTCATAAATGGGGTCTGCGTACCTCGTCTATCTAATTTTCTGATGTAATTTCTATCTCTCTCCTATGTACTTCCCCTTGACTGCTGATCAAGGTTTCTATTTTATTAAAATAGAGTATAATAGGATTTAGTAAAATTACTCGAAAAATTGGAACTGAAGAGTAGGAGCAATGAAGACCCATTTGTGATAAAGCCTGGGTTGAATGTAATAGTTATATTCAAATTTATTCTTGCACCTAGGTTTGACCTTTTGGTTCACTCGATGGCTCGAGTGAATTAAACTAGATTAAGTCCATAATCATCCCATATAGAATATAGTATTCTATAAATGCATGCTAATTATATATTAAATATATTATTATACATGATGATGTATGTTTAATATGACGCGTATTTATATATATATTTGCATGCGCGCTAAATAAGATGAGACCATTAATAACAAAATCCTCAATTGAAAATATTAAGTTGAATACGTTCAAAGATATTTAAAAATATCGAACGTAGATTTCTAGCATGATAAAACAATAGAGTATTAAATATTTAATATTAGTTTGTTGTGCACACACAAGGCTCATATTAAAATTTTAAGATATTAGCTTTATTATATGAAAATGTTTTATAACGAATTGAACAATACAAGTTTTGTTGTGCACACACAAGGACTGTATTTTTCTATTCGCTTATATGGAAATGCTAGGTATAACTTAACTTAGATTATTTTAGTTCGGATGTGCACATACTTGACTATTATAATCTAAGAGACAAAATAAAAGGAGTTACATAGTTGATGTAATTGACAAGACTTGTCTACCTATTAAATAAATATATAGTTTGTTGTGCACACACAAGGCTGTATATTTATGGTAATAGGATCCATTCTCATTAAACAGATTTTAACAAAATTTGTCAAACTATATATGGAGGGTCATATAGTTTGAATAAAATAGTGGGAGACACCTTTTTAAATAAAGACCTAAAATTAATCTGGTGATTAATAAAATGAATACATGTTAATGTTGTTTAAATCACAAATTCATTTACAGAATTTTACAATGGCCCATTCACTATCACTGTGGAGCATATTGGATGCTAACAAATTAACCGGACCGAACTACACGGATTGGTTAACGAATTTGAGAATTGTTCTCACCGCTGAATAATTATCTTATGTCCTTAATTCGCCTGTTCCTATAACTGTTGCAGAAACTACCTCTGAGGAAGAGATTGCTACTTTTAAAAAGTGGCAAGATGATGCTATGGTGGCTCAATACATCATGCTCCCATCCATGAGTAACGAATTACAGTGTCAACATGAGAAAATGGATGCACCTACTATATATTACTTCACCTTCAGGAGTTGTATGGTGAGAAAAGTAGGTCTGCTAGATATGAGATATCTAAGGAGCTCTTCCGATCTAGAATGACCGATGGCCCTACAGTACAGGCGCATGTCCTCAAAATGATCAATTTGATTGAATAATTGGGACAACTGGGTTTTGTAATGGATGGAGAGTTGAGCCAAGATTTGATCTTGCAGTCACTCCTGGACTCCTACTCACAATTTGTTGTGAATTTTCACATGAACAAGCTTGATGTCAGCTTGCCTGAATTGCTTAACTTGTTGAAAACTGCAGAGAGTCATTTTCCATCCAAGAAAGACCAAGTCTTACTGGTAGGTGAGCCTTCCAAGAAAAGGAAGTGGCCTAAAGGATCTTCTGCAAAGAAGAAAAATTCTAAGAAGGCAAAAGGAAAGGCAACTGATAAAGGTAATAAGAATAAAACTAATGCAGATAGCAAAGGAGTTTGCTTCCACTGCAATACGCCTAGACATTGGAAAAGAAACTGTAAGGATTACCTTGCAGAGGCAAAGCAAAAAAAGCTTGTTGAAGCTTCAGCTACAGATACAGGTTTGTTCATGATTGAAATAAATCTTTCTGTAAGTCAAAATTCTACTTGGATATTGGATACCGGTTGTGGTTCTCACATATGCAATTCTTTGCAGGGAATAAGCAGAAGTAGAAAGCTGAACAAAGAAGAAGTAACTCTACGAGTGAGAAATGGAGCAAAGGTTGTTGCATTAGCTGTGGGGACTTATTGTTTGGCATTGCCTACGGGAAAGTCAATCAATTTAATAAATTATTATTATGTATCAGTTCTTATAAGAAACATTATTTCTATTTCTATGTTGGACAAGGAAGGTTTTAATATTATATTTAAGAATAATAGTTGTTCTATTTATAATGATAATGTTTTGTATGGAACTGGTAGATTAATTGATGGACTTTATTTACTTGACTTACATGAAAATATTTTTCAAATTGAACAAACTTGTAAAAGGAAACGAGATGATGTGAATCATACTTTCATATGACACTGTAGACTCGGTCACATCAATGAAACAAGATTAAACAAGTTGCATAGAGATGGGTTTTTAGAACCATTTGATTTTGAATCATATCCAACTTGTGAATCTTGTCTCATGGGAAAGATGACTATATCTCCATTTAGTGGACATGGAGAGAGAGTTGCAGAGTTGGTACACACAGATGTATGTGGACCTATGACAACAGATGCTAGAGCAGGGTATTCGTATTTCATTACATTCATTGATGATCATTCAAGATTTAGATATGTGTATTTAATGAAATACAAATCTGAATCGTTTAAAAAGTTCAAAGAATTCAGAAGTGAAGTAGAGAAACAAACCGGCAAAAGTATTAAGATTCTTCGATCAGATCGAGGAGGAGAATACTTGAGCAATGAGTTTCTTAATCATCTCAAAGAAATTGGCATTCTCTCACAATAGACGTCTTATGGTACGCCACAATTAAATGGTGTATCTGAAAGGAGGAATCGTACCTTGTTAGACATGGTGCATTCCATGATGAGTTTTACTGATCTTCCAATATCCTTCTGGAGTTATGCCCTAGAAACGGCTGCATATCTACTAAACAAGATCCCCTCAAAATCCGTCCCCAAGACTCCATATGAGATATGGACAGGGAGGATACCTAGTCTTAAGCATGTTAAGATTTGGGGTTGTACAACTTATGTAAAGAAATTACAAAGTGACAAACTTGAGGCAAGATCTGATAAATGTAGATTTGTGGGGTATCCTAAAGAAAGTTTAGGATACTATTTCTATAATCCTACCGAGCAAAAGGTGTTTGTTGCCAAACACGCTACCTTCTTGGAAAAGGAGTTTATCCTTGAAGGGGCTAATGGGAAGAAAATAGATCTTGAAGAAATTCAAGAACCAGAAATCACTACAGATCAAGTGAATGAACCTGTTCAAGTAGATATAACTTCTGTACCGCAACCGAATCATAAATCTGGAAGAGTGCCAAAGATACCTAAGAGGTATTTACTCATCATGGAAGATGATGATGAAGTACGCATCATAACTGATGATGATCCAGTAACATACGATGAGGCTATGAGTAGTAAACACTCAAAGAAATGACAAATAGCTATGAAATCTGAAATAGACTCCATGTATGAGAACCAAGTATGGACTTTAGTTACTCCATCTGAAGGCATTGTGCCTATAGGGTGTAAATAGGTCTTTAAGAAAAAGACTAGAGCAGATGGTAAAGTGGAGACCTATAAGGCCAGATTAGTGGCAAAAGGTTTCAAACAATGACAAGGAATTGACTATGATGAAACCTTCTCACCAGTAGCCATGCTTAAGTCCATCCAGATTTTGCTTGCGATTGCAGCTTACTATGACTACGAAATTTGGCAAATGAACGTGAAAACGGCCTTCCTCAATGGGAAACTAGATGAGGATGTATATATGATACAGCTAGAGGGTTTTGTTTCAAAAGATGGAACAAATTTAGTGTGTAAGTTACAAAGATCTATTTGTAGATTAAAGCAGGCTTCTCAAAGATGGAACATCCATTTTGATGAGACAATCAAAGAGTTTGATTTTATCAAAAATGAGGATGAACCATGTGTGTACAAGAAAGTTAGTGGGAGTGCTGTAACATTCCTGGTATTATATGTTGATGATATATTACTTATAGGGAATGACATACTGATGCTTCAATCAATAAAATATAGTTATCTAAACACTTCTCCATGAAGGACTTAGGAGAAGCATCCTACATATTGGGGATAAAGATCTATAGAGATAGATCAAAGAGGATGCTCGGCTTGACCCAAGGTACATACATTGATTCGATGCTAAAGAGGTTTAGCATGCAAGACTCCAAGAGAGGACTCATACCGATGAGTCATGGAGTGAATCTCTTCAATAAATTGTTCCCAACGACACCAGAAGAGAGAGATCGCATGAATCAGATATCTTATGCTTCAGCAATAGGATCTATCATGTATGGGATGATATGTACGAGACCTGATTTGCTTATGCACTAAGTGTGACAAGTAGATATCAGTCTAATCATGGAGAAGAATACTGGAAAGCTGTGAAAAATATCTTAAAGTACTTGAGAAGAACTAAAGATGTCTTTCTAGTGTATAGTGGGTCTGATTTGAAACTAGAGGGCTATACAGACTCAAGTTTTCAAACTGACCAAGATGATAGCAAATCCATTTCAGGGTATGTATTTACCTTGAACGGTGGAGCAGTGAGTTGGAAAAGTTCCAAGCAGCAAACAGTTGCTTACTCAGTGACGGAAGCAGAGTATATAGCTGCAAGTAAAGCTGCAAAGGAAGCTGTTTGGATGAAGAAGTTGATTTTAGAACTTGGAGTGGTGCCTAGCATTCAAGGACCAGTACCGGTTCATTGTGACAACACTGGAACTGTTACACAGGCTAAGGAACCCAGGTCTCATTAGAGATCCAAACATGTATTGCGTCGATTTCATCTAATTAGAGAAATTATTGAAAGGAGAGATGTCACCTTAGAAAGAGTGGACTCTCAAAACAACATTGCGGATCCATTTACTAAAGCATTATCTCAAGAGCAGTTCGATCGCCATTTCGATAAAATGGGTATTAGATACCAGGGTGATTGACTTTAGTGTAAGTGGGAGATTGAAAGTAATATGCCCTCAAGCCAATCACATTTGATGTGATAAGAATTTATTTTGTAATCTTATTCAATTATTAATAAAAGAATTAAAGGCATATTTATCCATGTTAATTGATTGAATTAATAAATGTGATAAACCCATAGTTTTAGAGCAATGCTTTTAGAATCATGATAAGATCATGCTAATGAGATCTAAATTCAAGATAGCTCAAAACTAAAATGTTCCTAATCGTTGGATCACTAATTTGGGATTACTGATTCCAGATAGATTAGTACATACTATGCTTGATCTTTTGAACATGATGATTGATCTCATAATCATTTGTGTAGAGACACTAAAGCAAGTATGTAGGTGCTTATTGGAGAATAAGTTCACTGAACGTGACTCGCTTAAAGAACCCTAATGGAGTTTTATTCACCTATCAATAGGAGTTCTTAAAGTGATAGTAGTACAAGTGATCCTTGGACTTGAGATCATCATAGTACCTTGTGTATTTTGAATTATACTTTGTCATATTCTTTAATACCTAGGGTATGTTATACGGTATGTTCGGGTATAATAAAGTATACACGGAGGTAGGTGAATGATCAATAAAGGATCTACCACATCTGATAAAGGGAGAGAATGTCCTATGCGATTTCATAAATGACAGCTCAGAAATCCCTGGCCAGGGTTGAATGAAAATTAGAAAGGAGTTTCTAATTTACATTAATCAGAGTTGTGCATTCTTAAATCGAAATGCATATAATTAAATAAATAAGATTTGTCAGTAATTCCATGTCTTATTTTTAATCAGGACATTGCATGGTAGAAGGATTGAATTGTACATTAACTACTGCTGAATAGGTTCTATGTGATTAAACGTTGATTTCATATTATACGGATAGTCATGATACATTATCGTAAGGTGTCACTCATGATGTAGAATAAATATTATTTATTTATATATGAATTAAAGGGGTTTAATTCATTATAAATAATATTAGAATGGTTCTAATTTATTTATTCTACTACCGGCATAATATTGAACCTAAAGAGTCACACCGCAAAAAAAAATATTATTTTAGAAATGATTGGCTTAATGATAGTAAATTAAGTATTTAATTTATTAGTAGAATAAATTGAATAGCTTAATATTTATAATTTTGTACTTAGAGAAATATTGAATTATAAATTAATAAGAGAAATCTTATTATTATTATTGTTATTTAATTCCTAATTAGATTGGGAATTGAATTAATAATTAATTCCTAAAGAGTTTAGGAATAAGAATTAGTCTTATTAATTGAAATGCAAGTGAAATGCAAATTAATATGCAAGTGAAATGTAAATTAATATGCAAGTGAAATGCAAATGCAAATGAAATTCAAATTAAAGACTAATGTAGCTTTCATGCATAATGATGATTATGTAAGAAAAATGTGTTAAGTGAGTTTATAAGCATTCTTATGTTTTTTAATGGTTAGGAGAATATGAAGACTTACATGTATCATTTCATAAGATGAATTGATTTTTGAAGCTTATGGATGGTTCTTACAATCTTAAGAGTTAGAAAGAAAGAGAACATATGACTAGCCATTCTTGATTTCTAGAAAATCAAAATTTGTTTATTCAATAATCATTTTTCTTGGTGGATCACCTTTAGAGTGCTACATACACTTTGTAGCTTAAGTTTGATCCTTGAATTTGGTGATATATTGGAGGAGCTTGAAGAAATCAAAGAGTTGAATCTTCAAAGACATTGGAGGAAATTGAAGAAATTAAGGAATTGATCTTGTAGCGGTTCAAGAGTTGAAACTTCAAAGGTATAATTTCTTGTTCTTGTTCTATCAATTAATAGTTATGCATAAGGTGATTCATGGGAAGTTGCAGAAAATTTTTAATTTCATTTTCCGCTGCGTTTTACAATTTGATTGTATCTTTGATCGTTTTACAATTTGATTGTATCTTTGATCGTGTTTAATAGTCTAGTTAAGACTTATTTTGGTGTTTAAATTGTAAACTTCTAGTATTTGATTTAATTTTGTAATTGGAAATCATATAACTGAAAAGTATTTTATTTTTATAAGACTTGACTTTTGTGAAATTCATCATGTATTTTTATGTTTGAGCTGAAGTGTGTGTGATAATCTGTCCTGAAGTTGCAGGACAAGGAATTTGCATGAGGGCATTGAAAAAATTAGTTAAAACAAATAAATTTGGTTTTGGATTATATGTTGATGAAACTCAAATTGTAATGAAGATGTAGTAAAGTCAAAATGACTTCTTGTTTTGAATCATTATTCTTTTGTCAAATTTCGGATACTATATGAATAATTGCAAGTTTTTTAGTAATTTCATTAGTTATGAACATCCAGCAGAATACAAAGTGTAATCAGTTAACTTTTAGACACAAAGCAGAGATTTATCTCACTTAAAATACAGGATATGTATATTAGATGTTCCATTAGACAATGACAAAAAGAAAACAAAGCTTTGTAACTTTGTATAAATAACATACAAATCCAATTAAAAGCCTTAATCTTCTTCCTTCAACAAAACAAAGGCTTCTGCTGCTTTTAAGTAAAATCCACCAGGAATACTATACTGCACTGTAGCTTTGTATAAATAACATACAAATCCAATTAGAAGCACAAGCACAAATCCAATTAAAAGCTTTGTCGCCACCTCCAAAAGTCCCTTGTAATGAAACTAGTTTTAAACAAATTCTATAAGCTTTGGAGCCCCACTGTATACATTTTGTGTGATGATTTGAGTTTTCGGAAATTATTAAAATAAAAATTTAAATAAATAAAATTCTTATTATGTGATATAATGTATGAATTGTAATGCATAAATGAATAAGTGTTGTACAATATATGACTTTTGTAAGTGAATGAGTAAACAAGGTTCAATATATTTACGTATATATTGGTAATGAATAAGTAAATTTATTCTTATTGAATAAATAAGGAATATATTAAAATAATTTTCGTAATTTTTAAAAATATTTAATTATTTAATTTTCAGAAATATTGAGGTACGTGTGCGTAATGTACCATTACGCGATACGTACGAAGGGCTTAAGTTAATAAGCTGAGTCATTGATTTGGTTAGCAGGAGGTGTGGGAGTGTTAAGCATATAGCCTAACACTCAGCCAAGCTAGGATAGCCTTAACAGAGAGAAGAAATCAGCCTATTCCCTTCTCTCCCATTCCCGTCCATTCCTTCTTTCCATTCTCTCACCATTATCAAATTCTAAGGAAGCTTGAGGAGAATAAAAAGGTTGGAGCAAATTGTGGGATTAAGGGAGAATTGAATCAAGTACTAATTAGAATTCATCAAGCAAACAAGGTAAGAATCAAACCGCCAAAATCCCAATTCTTCTTTTCTTGGATTATTGAAATTGAAAGTAGAAGAATGAATAAAAAGTTATTATATATAGCTTAAGTTATGTAATTGTTGTTATATAACTTAGAAATATAGAGCCTAGTTGTTGTTGTGAGGAGAAACAAGGTTAGAGGATTTCCATGATGAAATCTTAGATAATCAACAAACAAATGGCTATGAAAATCTGAAATTAAGAGACGCCCACTATGTATTTGATAAAATGCTTGAATGAGAAAATCTTATTAAAAACTAATAAATAGCTAAGATGGTGAGCCAAGAAGCAATTATACATGTATTACGATATGTTCTACAATGTTTGGGTGAATCAAACTAAGTCACAAAGCAATTTTACGAATTTGAATCAATTAAGTTTTGAATGAAAACTATGAATAACATGGACTTTTGAGTCTATGTAATTATTTGTTAAAGAAGCTTAAAAATTATTTCGTCTGGGGATGTATAGTAGATGTTATAAGCTTTCTATATCCTGGAGAACGAACTAATTTCGATATCGGGTGAAAAAGTTATGAGGATTTGAAGTTATGAAGATTTTGTCCAATAGACAAAATCTGGAAATGGGCATTATGTATTCTGCAGTTTGGGCGTTGTCTCGCTGCCCACAAGCCTATTTTGGGCGCGACCGCGCCTAAACAGTGTCAGGTGTGACTGTTTTGACTTTTTGTAGTAAAATAGACATAAATTTTGCATACGAACTCCGATTGGGGCGATTCAAGATGATCCGGAAAGAGGAAGAGTCGACCTACAATTTTCATTCTTTGAGATTTGAGGTCAGGAGCAGGGCTAAAATTGGCCATTTTTAGGACTGTTGTGTAGTCGAAGGCAATCAGAGGGCGTCAGGCGGTTGCGTATACTACATGCAATGCTCCCGACAATAAAAGACGTTTTAAGTTATAAAAGATGAACATTATGAAAAATAAATATGCTTAACACTAATCAATGTAGAAGTTGATTTAAGGAATATGTAATGAACGTAATGAAATGTTAAGCGTACGCACGAGTGTATCGCTTGAGTACTTGTAAAAGACCAAATGTGTGTGTGACGTTCAAGCGTCGACACACCGTGATTGGAAGTAAAGGGACTTAAATAGTGTTTTAATTCAATTGAATCAAACACTTTAAGAAATAAACAAATTTTAATATAAGCTAAGATGTCAAAAGATTCGAAAGAGAATTCTCAATAAAATTGAAACAAGAGTGGGCTAAGAGGTAATGTAAACTAAATTGTGCATTAAGTACATGTCTAAATCACAACGAAGATTGATTAAGAGACTTATGTCAAAGGCAATATTGGTTTATTTAAAAACTAAACCTAGAGACAAGTGTATATGACTCCCTTACACAGTAATGCAAGGGGGTCCTATAATATTTTAGTTGTTCAGGCATAGAATGACCATGCCAAGTATAGATTACTAAAAGATTCGCCAGTAAAACGAAGATTGGTTAGAAGTTCGCGAATGAAACGAATGTTATAAGAAACAAGATAAAATCAATGCAAACTAAATAACTTCATTTAGCATGTATAACTTAAAAATCTGTGTATATATGTTGTATGCTACGATTGAAGGACCCTAGCAAGATAGAGATGGAACAGAGTTAGAAACAACTCAGTTTTGGGCCTAAAAGGGACTAGCGTGGCCGCGCCACTCCCAGGCTTAATTGCAGCGCGGATGCGCTGTGCTGCAGAGTTACCAAGAAGCTTTGTTTGTTAAACCAAACCTAGGAGCATGTGTAGACGAGTTACCTATGCTGTATTAGGTGACTCAAATGGTGTCCCATCTAGCTATGCACTTATTGACTTAATAAAGTATGAATTGAATTAGTTTTAAAATGAGTAAACTAAAGAAAAGATTAAGAGTCAATGTAAACTAATGATTTCATTGAATCAATGTGATCTATATATGTGCTTTGAATGTATGATTGACGTGTGCCTATGGATAGACTAAAACCATATAGGATACGTGAAGCGCAGGTAGCTATAAGTTGTAATCTACGCACAAGGCAAGTCTTTCAGTTCCTATGTACTGTATGAACTTCTTGTTGAATATATAATGTGATCTTGATGAATATGTTGAATTGCATGCTATGCTTTATGAAATGTGAAAGTCAAACTATGACTAAATTGATTGAGTTATGGAACTCAGACTATATGTGATAAGTGATATCTTAGATATATCAAGCGTATAAAATTGCATGGTTTAGAATTATGATGTATGAAATGAGTAAGAAATTATGTGCTATGTGAAGCCTGAAAACTGTTGGATTTGCTGAGCTGTCAAGCTCAATCTTACAAAACATAAATTTTGCAGGTTAAGGACATAATGTGATATTACTTGCTATCTGGATGATGAAGATGGAAGATATGCGAAGGAATACATTTTCTTAAATTAGAAGTTGTAAAAAATTATGTTGATAGTTTTGGTATGTATGTACAGTTTGAAATGTTCAATGACTAAGGAATGGTTATTCTGAAACGAGAATGTGTTGTGGTGATTGCTTTGTATATTGGGAATATACGTGAAACATCTTTATAGAAGATGTTCAATATTAAGACTTGAATACTTATACATCTACTCTGATAAGAGGAATCATAAAATAAATATGATTATGAAATATAGAGAATCGTAAAGGTTGCGATTTAGGGAACAAAATGAAAGAAAGACAGAAAGAAAGAAAAGATTTTAAATTATCCGCATTTTCAGCTATTATTTCATCTTTGTATGATGTAAAGTTGAATCAAGATAGTATCTAACGCATAAGGTCTAGATTAAGTTAGTCCTGATTTTGGATTAAGTTAGTCCCGATTTTGGGATCGTTACACTTGGTATCAAAGCCATAAAGAAAGAGCCCAGAGCCTCTCACTGGCGACTCCCCGCGTGATAGACTCCACGGCACGCTTGTGTGAGGTGGTCGTCGCCCGGATCGTTTCTAGTAAGTAACTTTGATGGAACTCTCTCGATACCTTAACCCAACGTCTATTTTGAGACAAAAATCTTGATAAATTCGATCAAGCAATTGAATTCACGTAGGATGGAATACCAACAACACTTAGACCCCCCTTTAAGATCAAACGATAATCTCCGTATGATTGTATGATGCGATAGAATAACGCCACACACAACTAAGGTTTGTTGTATGATAAGTTAATTAAGAATCTCAAAGAAAAACTAAGAACAATAACTTAGAAATCCTTCAAAGAACCAAAAGTAGAGAATAGCTCTCAATTGTATTAATCTCAGAAAAATGTTGATCATCATATTACATTAACCATATAATCTATTTATACTAGTAGAAATAAACCCTAATTATAAAAAGAATTGAAATACTAGCAAATAGCTAATCTAGAAGTATTTACCCTCTAACAAACATCCTAGTCAACTTAGAATTATGATAGATATGATAAATCCCTAAAAATAAGGAAATAAATCTGATAAAATCTTTAAAAATGCGTTCCTTGGATTCCGTGTCAATGTCCTCGCGTCGGGGCACTGGAATTAGTCTAGAATGCAGCGTTGGGGCGCTAGTCGTTTTGCCATTCCTTGGATCCCAGCGCCGAAAAATGTTGATCATCATATTACATTAACCATATAATCTATTTATACTAGTGGAAATAAACCCTAATTATAAAAGGAATTGAAAAACTAGCAAATAACTACTCCAGAAGTATTTACCATCTAACAAACATCCTAGCCAACTTAGAATTGTGATAGATATGATAAATCCCTAAAAATAAGGAAAGAAATCTGATAAAATCTTCAAAAACGTGTTTCTCGAATTCCGTGTCAATGTCCTAGCGTCGGGGCGCTGGAATTAGTCTTGAATGCAGCGCCGGAGCGCTGGTCGTTTTGCCATTCCCTGGATCCCAGCGTCGGGGCACTAGTTTCTAGTTCAAAACTAGCGCCGAGGCACTGGTCAGCAAAATCACCTGAATTGCTTGCACCAAACTAACAAGCTTAAAACCATCTTCCTTAGTATAAGCCTTTGATCCATTCTTCATCCAGAACTCCTGAATTAAACCGTTCAGCCCTTCCTTGAAACGTTTAGCCCGAGCTCTCGTCACGGGTCCAATTAGAACTTGCACTGGATTCGCTCCACAGTTCTCATCCTTATTCAAGCTAGGCATGTCCTCATCATTCCTCTCCTCTTGAAAAAGATTTGCCCTTAAGTCATCACCTACATCAAATGGACTTAGATCAGTAACGTTAAATGTAGCACTAACATTATACTCACCTGGTAAATCCAATTTGCAGGCCTTGTCATTAATGCGCTCAAGAACTTGAAACGGTCCATCTCCTCTTGGAAGCAATTTTGAACGTCTTTGAGCTGGAAATCTTTCCTTTCGCAGATGTAACCACACCCAATCCCCCGGCTCAAAAAGCATTTGACGACGCCCTTTGTTGGCATGCTTGATGTATTTCTCCGTCCTTCTCTCAATGTTGAGCCTTGCTTTCTCATGTATCTGTTTAACAAATTCAGCCTTTTTCTTTCCATCCATGTTAGTAAATTCAGAAACAGCTAATGGAGATAAATCCAAAGGAGTTAGAAGATTAAACCCATATACAATTTCAAATGGACTAAAGTTAGTAGCAGAATGAACAGATCTATTATACGCAAACATTCTTCCCAAAACTTAATTTTTTTTATGATAGCCCTTAATAATTGCAGATAAAGTTCTATTCACTACCTCGATTTGACCATCGGTTTGTGGATTACAAGTAGTAGAAAACAATAATTTAGTATCCAATTTACACCACAAGGTCTTCCAGAAATAACTCAGAAATTTAGAATCTCTATCAGAAACAATGGTTTTAGGCATACCATGTAATCGCACAATTTCCCTAAAGAACAAATCTGCTACATGGGAAGCATCGTCTGTTTTGTGACATGGAATAAAATGTGACATTTTAGAAAATCTATCCATGACCACAAAAATTGAATTGTTACCACGCTTAGACCTAGGCAATCCTAACATAAAATCCATAGATTTGTCAACCCAAGGTTCACTAGGAATAAGCAATGGTGTATACAATCCATGGGGTCGAACACGAGACTTAGATTGACGACAAGTGATGCACCTATCACAAATTCTTTCTACGTCTCGTCTCATGTGTGGCCAATAAAAGTGCGAATGCAAAATCGCAAAAGTTTTATCTACTCCAAAATGACCCATCAAACTACCCCCATGCAATGAACTCGCAGGAATACATAATTTATTCTCACGAAATAAAAATCCATCAATTTTAAAATATTTTCTTGCTGCATTCTTTTCACAATTCTTATACTCTTCACCAAAATCAAGGTCATCAACATATAAATCTTTAATTCCCTCAAACCCAAGCAACTTTGTATCAAGAGTATTTAATAACACATACCTTCTTGAAAAAGCATCCGCAACGACATTTTCTTTACCTTGTTTATATCGAATGACATAGGGAAATGTCTCGATAAATTCCATCCACCTCGCATGCCGCTTGTTCAACTTGTGCTATCCCTTTAAGTACTTCAAAGATTTATGATCAGTGTGAATCACGAAACTCTTTTGGCCAAAGGTAGTGTTGCCACGCCTCCAAAGCGCGAACCAATGCATACAACTCCTTATCATAGGTTGGATAGTTCAAAGATGCTCCACTCAATTTCTCGCTGAAGTATGCTACTGGTTTTCCTTCTTGAATCAGCACCGCTCCAATCCCTAAACTTGAAGCATCATACTTAATTTCGAAAGTTTTAGCAAAGTTAGGCAAAACAAGCAAAGGCGCATTAGTCAATTTATCTTTGATTAAATTAAATACTTTTTCCTATTCGTCGCCCCACTTAAAGCCCACACTTTTCTTTATAACCTCAGTTAATGGTGTTGTGATGTCGCTGAAGTTCCTCACGAACCACCGGTAGAAACTAGCCAATCCATGAAAACTTCGAACTTGACTCACATTTGATGGACTCGGCCATTCTCGGATTGCACGTATTTTCTCCTCATCTACTTGAACTCCCTGTGAACTCACAACAAATCCAAGGAAAACAATTCTATCCGTACAAAACGTGCACTTATCCATGTTAGCAAATAACTTTTCTTTTCTAAGAACATCTAAAATAGATTTCAAATGCAATGCATGTTCTCCCAAGTTTTTGCTATAAATCAAAATATCATCAAAATAAACAACTACAATTTTTCTAATGAACGGACGCAAAAAATGGTTCATTAATCACATGAAAGTACTAGGAGCGTTAGTTAGACCAAAAGGTAACATTAACCACTCATACAACCCATATTTTGTTTTGAAAGCTATTTTCCATTCATCACCCTCATGCATACGAATTTGATGATAACCACTTTTGAAATCAATTTTTGAAAATACAACAGTTCCATGCAATTCATCTAACATATCATCTAAACGTGGAATGGGATATCGATATTTTACCATAATATTATTGACTGCTCGAAAATCAATGCACATACGACATTTCCCATCCTTTTTAGGAACCAAGATCACTGGAACTGCACATGGACTCATGCTCTCTCTTACGAACCCCTTTTCCATAAGTTCGCCCACTTGCTTTTGCATCTCTTTCGTCTCCTCGGGATTGCTCCGATAAGCTGGACGGTTTGGAATAGTAACACCAGGTATGAAGTCAATTTGATGCTCAATTCCCCGAATAGGTGGTAATCCTTGAGGAAGCTCCTCGGGAAACACATCCGCATAATCCTGCAAAAAAGATGAAACAACACTAGGCAATAAAGAATCATTAGCGTTAGTATTCAAAAACGTCTCCTTATACCGAAGTACAAAGGAATTTGATTTAAGAAAAAGTTCGTTTTAGCTTTGATTTTGATAAAAACCTATTTGGGGTGACGTTTTGAGAAAACATAGTTTTCAAAAATTTCGCCAAATTGGAATCGAGATTCTTCGTTATTTTTAATTTTAGCTTAAAGTTGTTCTACTAACCCGGATCGATTTAGTTTTCAAAGATCTTTATAGTTTTGATTGAAAATTGCTTTTTGGTGATACACGGAAAAAATCAAACATCAAAAAGGGGTTGGGGCCATTCGTGGGCATGAAAGCCATCTCGATAACCCCGACCACCCGCAATTATAATTTTCATTATTACGGGGCCTTAAATCAGATTGTCTCGGGATGAAACCCTTGATACCGTTTTTAGGCCCAAATTTACATGTATAAAGAATCGCATTGCAATAGTACAATCGAAAAATGTCCATCGTGGGAATTACGTCAACACGCATTAAACCAAGGTCTAAGGCCTTTACTCCATTCCTAGTCTCACATACTTAAATCCCAACAAGATAGTATATGTGACAACCCAAAAATTTATAAGATTTATTAATAAAATCTTGAATGATTAATAAAGGTTAAAGAATAAAACCTAGATTGTAAATAGAGGAATAATTAAAATTTTCGAGAAAAACCTATATGGGTTAACCTCTGAAAGAATGTGACGTTTTAAATTTTTGAAATATACTAAGTTAAGAATTTAAATAAATAAAATTCTTATTAAATGATATGTTATGTGATATTGTGTTGCATACGTGAACACGAACTATGCAATATGTGACTTTTATGCTTAATAAATATATTATTATTATATATTTATAATGTGTAAATAAATTGTAGGGGCAGTTTATTTAAAAGAAAGGAGATGGGTAAAATTTATCTATCGATATAAGTTAAATAATCTATATATTATTTTAAATTGGTGGCATTAAATATACTTAAGGTATAACCACCATTTTATTAAAGAAATCATGTATTACGTTATTGGATGTGATGTATGTATGTTTTTAATATAGTAAGTATATTATTATATTATATTTATTACAGTTAAATTATTGAGAACAATTTATAGAAGAGAAAAGAAAATAGTTAGTTTAAGTATACAAAAATATTGTATACTTTAATAAAGGATATTAAAATAAATTATAGCATTGGATTATTTTAATAAAGAGAGAATATTATTTTAATTATAATATCTTAGTTAGTGAATAAATTTCCATTTGTAAGGAAATATGAGTGAATATGTGTTATGTGAATTAAATAAGTTAATAAATTTATTTAATTTAAGTAAGCAAAGAAATGAAAAGGAAAACTATGTAGCATATTTATAAATATTATAAATATGAGGAGCTAATAAACTTAAGTGTTATAGTAATAGTCTAATTAGTAATTTATTAGTGGATTATCTCAATTGATTTAAATAATCGAGCTCACTTAATTAATTTATTATGGACTTGAATGATTGGTGTGTAAATTAATTAAATTAGCCCAATTCAATTTAATTAACCAACACATTTGGGAACCCAATAATTTAATTAGCTAGTGGCCCAACAATGGTAATAATTAATTTGATTAAGTTTGGTTTCTAGTGGCCCAAGCTAATATATTCCAAGCCCAAATTAATTAATTAGTGGCCCAATTTTTCACCCACCTAAAGAGGGACTTTTAAGTCATTTGATAAGCTAATAAAGCAATAAAAAGAAAATTAAAAATGTGGTAATTTGGAAGGGACATTCGGATAAGGAGCGAGTATTATAACATGTGCTAAATTTCTTTTTTTTCTTAGTTATTAAGTAATTAAAGAGATAAGAAAGAAAGATAAGATAAAGATAAGGAAGAAAGAGATAAGGAAGAATAGAAAGAGAGAGAAGATAAGAAAAAGAAATTAAGAGAGAGAGAGAAGAAGGCTTAGGCTCACGGCAAGAGGAGGAGGAGAAAGAGGAGAGAGAAAGGTAGTCATGGAAGATGAAAGAGAAGGATAGTTACCAAAAGGAAGGTATAAAGAAAATTTCAAGTTTTGTTAAAGCTTTCATGTAGTTTATGTACTATAATTTAAGATCCATGTAATTTAGCGATCTTGTTGGTGGGAACCTTATGAAAAGGTTGAATCTAGAGTTATGTGGTATAACTTGTTTATTATATGTTAGATTATGTTGGAAGTTTGGAGAAAAATGAAGTAAATAATTTTTGTTTCTTCCGAAAAATGTTTAGTTAAATAGTTGTGATCTATATGATTTATGTTGAGATCCATGTTTAATATTTGTGATATTCTTGTTGGGTGTGCTAAATGTATAAGTTATAAGCCAAAGCACTTTGGAATAACTCAAAAATGTTATGGAATGAACAAGATATGAAAGTTGTAATAAAACAACCCCGTGTTGGAATAATAATAAAGCTACTACCCAAAAATAGAAAATTCGAGATCACCTAGATTGTTTAGAAAATTCAAAGCTTTTGGTATGCTATAGTACATTGAATAAACTTTCTATAGACTCTGGAACGGACTAATTCCGACTTCGGAGCAACGGGTTATGATATTTCAAAGGAGGTGTGTCGAATTTGTCTAGATCTGAAAAATGGATTTGGGTCAGTCCCCTTACGTGAGATTCCTGGACTGATGTGTTCGGAATTGGAAAAATATCACCCAAAAATTGTAAAAAATGAAGAAGTTATGACCGTTTAAGCGAGCAAGGGTCTGTCAGCCAGTTTTCTCAGAAAACAGTTTTAATTTAGTCATTCCTTGAGGTGTGCAGCCTCGTGTGTTTGGAATTTGAAGATCATGTAAACACGAAAGTTGTAGATCTCGAAGTTGTATAGTTAGACTCGCGAGATTGAGTCATTTTATGGAGCAAAACATTTTTGAAACAAATTATTTAGTAAGACTGTCCAGAAAATGAGGTTGAAAAAAATGGACAATTCTCGTTGTCCTATCACTACCGTACACTGTTTGGACCCTATACCAAAGGAAATATATTCAGTCCTTTTTGTCACTGAAAATATAGGGAGTTATGTAGCTTCTGTCCAAAGATGGTCAAATTCCAACTTGTATCGATCGAGTTATGGCCAAAACAAAAACTAAGAGTTTTTCGACGAAAACAGCTATAACTGGAGTTCTATAACTCCGATGGCAACGAAATTTTAACTGAACCTTATGTTAATGTGTATAAGATTCTATCAAAAAATTGGGAATCATTGGAGTTGAGCAAGGTATAGATCATTTTTCCAAGTTACGAAAGTTAAAATTAACTTTTGAAAAATAGTAAAGGAAATTGAAAAGAATTCCAGAAAGATTATTTCTGATAAAGGAAATTGAAAAGAATTCCAGAAAGATTATTTCTGAGTATGGAATATATATATATATATATATATATATATATATATATATATATATATTGTGTGTGTGTGTGTGTGTGTGTGTGTGTGGCAAGAATAGAAGAAAGTAATGAAATGATTAATGAAGCTTAATGGGGTAATTAGGCTTTCAACGAAAGGAAAAACAGTTTGAATCCAGGTTGCTGCATAGATGTATTCAGCTTGTTGAATTAAGTATGTTAGCTTGTATGTGGCTTGCTGGATCGTGGTATTCGGCTTGCCGAATTGTTGAATCCGGCTTGCTGAATTGGTGAATATGGTTTGCTGAATTAATGAATCTAGCTTGCTGAATTGTAGGTTAGTTTAAATCCAATTTGCTGGATTGGAAAACAGTTTGTTGAATTGAATAGTTTGAATCTAAGTTGCTGGATTGTAGGATAGTTTGAATTCAGGTTGCTAGATTGGATGTCAGTTTGAATCCAGTTTGCTGGATTGGTATGTTTGGATAATCCAACTTACTGGATTAGGTATTCAGGCTTAATGGATTATAAAGAAGAACTTATAAAATGAAAGACTTAGTGTTAAGTCATAAGGTTTATGATAAAGTTGTAGTTCAGTCGTGTTCTTTTAATAGTTGATGTATAGTAGCTGGGCTAAACGATTCCTTCAAGGAGCGGAAGTATATACGAACTAGCAACCGATCTAACTCACTGTGAATACAGTGTAGACGAGACGAAAACTAATTTGTTGGTCGTTTGTGGGAAACGACTCGGCATATACTATATTGAACACTGTTAAAGACTCGATGTGTGCTAGTTTTAGAATTATGAATGTGTATGGTGCTAAGGTGTTATCTAATATTTGATTATGTGGTTAGATAATTTACTGCTAAAGAGTGATATTATAGGGTGATATATGTGATACTAATTGAAAGATCAATCTTATAACTGATAGGTCTTTCATAAGAGATTTAGTTAGATTATGTAGCAGTAATCGACGGTACATGCAAGTTTCCTTGACCTTACTCAAGTTTATATTGAGCAAGTTTCTCTTAACTCAAACTTGAGTTGTTATGTTTCAAGCATGCTAGTGGTTTAATTCTTTATAATTATTCCACCTCCTTAAATTATTGATTTGCATATAGTGCATGTTGTATATGTCCATCAGGTATGAAAGGCTGATCACCTTCATTACCCTAAGGTTCAGTTAAATTGTTCATGGTCATTATTGATATCCAGAATTATTGATTCACTCATTCAATTATTAAAATTATGATTCATGGTCTTTCACAATTATTATATTGTTGAAAATTCAAAGCTTATTCTTTCTTTCAATCATGATATATCTTTCTTGTATTTAAACTTGTTGTGCAGAATAGTTGCTCACCCTTGCTATATCATGATAACAAATTTCAGATTAATACAAATGTTCGAGGAACGACATAGACAGAAGCAAAGGACAAGATTATAGTGTTATGCATGATAACCAAATTAGTTATTTGATGTAAGTTAATTGTGTAAACCTTTTGTGAATCTAAAGGTAAATATGTATTAAAATAAAGGTTATAGACCTTGGGATATGTAGCAGAGATTATTGTATAAACAATTTATTGAAAGTAGTATGTACACAAGCCAATCATATTTGATATGATGTAGCATATACTTTGTAATCTTATTCGTTTGTTAAAGGAATTTTACTTTATCTACATGGTGCTGTTATATTAAATGTGATAAACCTATAGTTTTGAGCAATGCTTTTAGAATCATGATGGGGATCATGCTAATGAGATCTAAATTCTAGATAGCTCACAAACTAAAATCGTTCCTAATCGTTGGATTACTAAAAAGGGGATTAGTGAATCCGGATAGATTACTACATACGTTGCTTGCTCTTAAGAAGAGGATGATTGATCTCATAATCATTTGTGTGGAGACATTAAAGCAAGTATGTAGGTGCTTATTAGAGAATAAGTTCACTGAACGTGACTCGCTAAGGAATACCTAATCGAGTTTTACTCGCCTGTTAATAGGAATTCCTCTAGTAATAGTAGTACAAGTAATCCTTGGACTTGAGATCATCATAGTATCTTGTATGTGATAAGTTATACTTTGACATGTCCCTTAAGACCCTTAGGGTATATCAAAGGGTATGATTGGGTATAATAAGTTGCACATGGAGATAGGTGAATGGTCAACAAAGAATCTACCACTTCTAATAAAAGGAGTGAATGTCCTATGTGATTCGATAAATGACGGCTCAAAAGTCTTTGGCCAAAGCAGAATGAAATTAGAAAGGAGTTTCTAATTTGCATTAATCGGGGTTGTGCATTTGAGAATCGAAATACATATAATTAAATAAAATAAGACTTGACAGTAATTCTATGTCTTATATTTAATTGGGACATTGTATGGTAGAAGGATTGAATTGTACGGTAACTATTCACTGAAAGGTTCTTTTGTGATTAATATTGAAATCTATATTATTTGGAAAGTCGTTGATCGCTAAGGGGGCTTACCCTTATTGTAGAATAAATATTATTTATTTAAATAAATTAAATAGTTTAATTTATTTATTTAAATAAAATTAGAATTGTTCTAATTGATTTATTCACAACTGGTTTAATATGGAGAACCTAAAGGGTCACACCGCAAAAGGAAAATATTTGTTTAAGAAGTAAATGGCATAATTGTAATAATAAGTTAAGCGTATTTAATTTAATCTATGGAGATAGAATAAATTAAATAGCTTAATAATTATTATTTAAAATTTTGGAAATATTAAATATAAATTAATAAGAGGAGTCTTATTATTATTATTACAATTACTATTATTTAATTCCTAATAGGGATTGAGAATTAATTAATAGAAGTACTCTCTCATATATTTCTAACTGGATTAGGAATATAATTAATTAAAGGATTTTAATTAAAATAAAAACCGTAATCCTAAATAGTTTAGGAGGGTTCCCTAAATCTATAAATAAGAGGAATCTTATCATGATTTGGGGTTAGACAGTTACACACTCTTCCATAAGAATTGAAGAGAGAGAGAGAGTACTTGCAATTTCTATAGAGATAGAAACTAAGGTTTTGCCAACACCCATCTTCTTGAACAACTATTATTCTTTGGTGGATCACCTCTAGAGGCCAAACACTTGGGTGACTAACGTTGATCAAAGGAAAGAATTTAATCGGTGGAATTCAAAGAGAACGCGAAGGATTTGGAGGTGAACTCGTACCTGTGGAAGCATGGTTCTACAAGGGTATAATTCTATATCTCTATCTCTTTCGTTTAATTGATAATTAATCACAAGGATGATCATGGTGATGGTTTGTATGAAAAATTTTAAAATCCGTTTTATTGCGCTTCCGCACTATTTATGTAATTTGATTGCATGTTCGCGCTATATACAAGCCTAACAGTGGTATCAGAGCCTAACCTTGTGCTAATTATCGATTATTATGATTCCATGTATGTATGGGTATGTAATTAGATCGATTTTCTGGGCAGCGAAAAAAAATTTCGAAGTCTGCTACGCGGCCGCGCCGCTTCCAGTTCATTCTGGAGCGCGGCCGCGCCCGAACCCAGAAATCGTTTCTGGGGTGCAGCGCGGCCGAAATGCTCCTAGTTCATTTTGGAGCGCTGCCGCGCCGGTTTGCAGATTTTGAAATTTTTTATTTTGATTTTATTTATTTTCAATTAAGATAAAAGGTTTATTTTCAATTGGAATATAATTAAAATTAAAAGTTTTATTTGAACTTGGAATTGGATTCTACGCTAACTAGAATAAAGGAGTTTATTCACATATGGAATATGATTCTATGTTTCCTAGAATAAAAGAGTTTATTCACATATGGAATAGGATTCCATGTTTTCTTAAAAATAAAAATGTTTATTTTGATAAGGAATAGGATTTAACATATTTTATTTTTTCAAGCTATTTTAAGTTAAAATAAAGGAGTTTATTTTGAACTTGAAATTGGTGTCCATGTTAATTAAAATAAAGGAGTTTATTTTGATTAGGAATTTGATTAAAAATAAAGGAGTTTATTTTTATTCAAAATTGGATAAAATAAAATAAATAAGTTTATTATGATTTGAATTTTGATTAAAATAAAGGAGTTTATTTTGTTTCAAAATTGGATTTTTAGTAAACTTTTAATTGCCCATTAAATGATATGAATGCATATATGGAATGGTTTTATTATTCATGAGATGAATGTTATTTATTGATACATATGAAGATATGTATGATAATAAATAGGGATTGATTATGGAATACTGACCAATGTGTGAATGGATTTATTTTAGTGGATGCTTGAATGAATGAGTTTTTATAAATGGGGTCTGTGTACCTCGTCTTCTCTAGTTTTTTTTCTTGATGTAAATTCTATCTTCCTCCTATGTACCTCCCCTTGACTGCTGATCAAGGTTTCTATTTATTGTAAATAGTTTATGTAATAGTTTTAGTTAGAATTACTTGAAGAATTGGAGACAAAGGAACAAGGAGCGCTTGAAGACCCGTTTATAATGGAGTCCGGATTTAAATGTAATAATTATATTTAAATTTTGTTCTTGCACCCTAGGTTTGACCTTTTGGTTCACTTAGTGGCTCTAGTGAACCAAACTAGAATAAAAGTCCATAATCAATCCGGGTAGAATATAGTATTCTATATCTGGATGCTTACTATGTATATATTACATATTATACAACATGCTTCGCATGTTAAATAATATGACACGTATTTTATATATATATGTGCATGCGCGCTAAACAAGATGTGACAAATAATTACAAACCCCTCAAAGAAATTATATTAAGTACTAAGCGTTCAAAGATATTTGGAATATCGAACGTCGCCTTCTAGCATGGTAAAGCGATAGAGTATTAAATATTTAATATGAGTTTGTTGTGTCACACAAGGCAAGTATTAAATATTTAAGATGTTGCTTTATCACATTTGATGCTTATAAATAGACTTAACGATGCTGTTTTGTTGTGTCACACAAGGACAGTGTTTTTCTTTCGAATATATGGAAGTGCTAGGTTGGACTTAATTTGGATAATTTTGATTCGGATGTGTCATACTTGATCAAAATAATCTAAGAGGCAAAATAGAAGGAGTTACATAGTATGTAATTGACAACAGTTGTCTACCTATTTATTTATATATCGTTTGTTGTGTCACATAAGGCTATATATATTTGAAATGGGATCCTTATTCTCACTAGCAAACCTTTAATTAGATTTGCCAAACTATATATATTGAGGGTAATATAGTTTGATGAAAAGTGAGAGATACCAATTTAAAATAAAGATATAATTTATTTTAGAAATTAATTAAATAAATGTATGCTAAAATGTTGTTAAATTACAAATTCATTTAACAGAATTTTACAATGTCTAATTCACTATCACTGCGTAGCATATTAGATGCTAATTAACCGGACCGAATTACACGGATTAGTTAAGGAATCTGAGAATAGTTCTCAAGGCTGAAAAGCTATCTTATGTCCTTAATATGCCTATCCCTGCAATGGTTGCAGACAATGCCTCAAAGGAAGAGATTGTTACTTTTAGAAAGTGGCAAGATGATGCACAGTTGGCTCAATGCATCATGCTCACATCCATGAGTAACGAGCTTCAGCGTCAGCATGAAACTATGGATGCTCCTACTATACTCTTGCATCTTCAAGGAGTTGAAGGGTGAGGAAAGTAGGACTATTAGATATCAGATATCTAAGGGGTTTTTCCGATCTAGAATGACCGATGACACTACAGTACAGACATATGTCTAAAAATGATCAATCTGATTGAATAATTGGGACAACTGAGTTTTAATGGATGGAGAGTTGATCCAAGATTTGATCTTGCAATCACTTCCGGACTCCTTCTCATAAATTGTTGTGAGTTTCCACATGAACAAGCTATATGTCAGCCTGCCTGAGTTGCTTAAACATGTTGAAAACTGTAAAGAGTCACTTTCCAACCAAGAAAGACCAAGTCTTACTGGTAGATGATTCTTCCAGGAAGCGGAAGAGGGCCAAAGGATCTTCTTAAAAGAAGAACAATTCAAAGAAGGTAAATGGAAAGGCAAAAACAAAGGACAATAAGAACAAGACTGATGCAGATAGCAAAGGAGTTTGCTTCCATTGTAATAAGTCTGGATACTAAAAAGGAAACTATAAGGAGAATCTTACAGAGGCTAACCAGAAGAAGCTTAGTAAAACTTCGGTTACAGATATAGGTTTGTTCATGATTAAAATAAATCTTTCTGTATGACAAGGTTCTACTTAGGTATTGGATACCGGCTGTAGTTCTCACATATGCAATCCAATGCAGAGACTAAGCAAAAGTAGAAAGCTAAACAAAGAGTAAGTAATCTTATGTATGAGAATGGAGCAAAGGTTACTGCATTAACCATAGGAACTTATAGTTTAGCATTGCCTACGAGCAAGTCTATTAAGTTAATAAGTTGTTATTATGTTCTAGGTCTCATTAGAAACATTAGAACTTTCGTTGTTGGACAAGGAAGGTTCTGGTATTATATTTAAGAACAATTGTTGTTCTATTTATAATGATAATGTTTTGTTTGAAACTAGAAGAATACTTGATAGACTTTGTATACTTGACTTACATGAAAAACATTATGCAAACTGAATAAACTAATAAAAGAAAAGGAGATGGTCATTCAAAGAGTTGAATGTGTGTATTTGATAAAATACAAGTCCGAATCATTTGAAATGTTCAAAGAATTCAGAAGTGAAACATATTGACAAAGTATTAAGATTCTTTGATCAGATCGAGGAAAGAATACTTGTGCAATGAGTTTCTAGATCATCTCAAAATGGTATTTTCTCATAATGGACACCTCCTGATACGCAATAATTAATTGGTGTATCTAAAAAGAGAAATTATACCTTGTTGGACATGGTGCATTCCAGAATGATTTTTACCGACATTCTAGTATCCATTTGGGGTTATGCCCTAGAAACGGCTGCATATCTACAAAATAAGGTAACCTCAAAAATCCGAGCCCAAGACGCCATAAAGGTTATGTATAGGGAGGATTCCTACTCTTCAGTATGTTAAGATAAGGGGTTGTCCAGCTTATGTAAAAAGGTTTCAAAGATAAGTTTGGGACAAAATCTAACAAGTACAGACTTGTGGGATATCCTAAAGAAAGTTTAGGGTATTATTACTATAATCCTATACGCTGCCTTCTTAGATAAAGGTGTTTATCATTGAAGGAGCTAGTGGGAGGGTAATAGATCTTGAAGGAGTTCAAGAACCACAAAGCACTTTAAGTCAAATCGAGGAACCTGTAGATAGACCTATTGTACTACAACCGAATCGTAAATCTGGAAGAGTACCGAAGATACCTGGGAGGTATGGATTCATCATAGAGGATGATGATGAGGTACGCATCATAGAGGATGATGATCCAGTTATATACGATGAGGCTATGAGTAGAAGACACTCAGAGAAATGGCAGATGGCCATGAAATCCGAAATGGACTTCATGTGTGAGAACCAAGTATAGACTCTGGTTACTCCACAAAAGGGCATAGTGCCTAGAGTGTGAATATGGATCTTTAAGAGAAAGACTAGGGCAAATGGCAAGGTAGAGACCTATAAGACCAAACCTGTTTAAAAGGTTTTTCAAGTCAAGGAGTTGACTGTGATAAAACCTTATTACCGGGTAATGCTCAAGTCCATTTGGATTTTGCTTGTGATTGCTGCTTATTACGAAATTTGGCAAAATGGATGTGGAGACGCCCTTCCTCAATGAAGACTTGAGGAGAATGTATGTATGATACAGCCAGAGGAATTTGTTTCAAAGGTTGAAGCAAATCGTGTTTTAAGCTACAATAATCCATTGATGGATTGAAGCAAGTTTCTCAAAGATGGAACATTCGTTTTGATGAGACAATCAAAAGTGTTTGATTTTATCAAAAACGAGAATGAACCTAGTGTGTACAAAAGGGTCAGTGGGAGCACTGTGACATTTCTAATATTATATGTTGATATACTACTGATAAGGAATAACACACCAATGCTACAATCAGTAAAGATAAAATTGTATAAACATTCCTCTATGAATGACTTAGGAGGAACATCCTATAAATTGGGGATATAAATCTATATAGATAGATTTAAAAGGATGTTCGGCTTGACCCAATGAATGTATATTCATTTGATGCTAAAGGCGTTTAGCATGGCAAACTCCAAGAGAGGTCTCATGATGATGAGTCATGGAGTGTATCTCTCTAAAATTGTCTCCAATTAAAAGAGAGATCGCATGAGTTACTATCATGTATGCAGTGAATATACAAGGCCTGATGTTGATCAGTCATATTCTGGAGAAGATCACTGTAAGACAGTGAAAAACATCTTTAAGTACCTAACCGATATTGAGGATGTGATCATGATACATAGTGGATCTGAATTAAAACTAGAGGGCTAAACAGACTCAAGTTTTTCAGATTGACCAAGACGATAACAAATCCACTTTAGGGTAAATAGTTACCTTAAAAGGTGATGCAGTGAATTGGAAAGGTTCCAAACAGCAAAGAGTTGCTGGTATAGTGACAAAGACAAAGTATATAGCTATAAATGAAGCTGCAAGTTGATTGTTTGGATGAAAAGTTCATTACAGAATTAGGAATAGTTCTTAAGTCTCATCTTGGATTCAAACAAGTGTTGTGGCACTTTCATTTGATTAGTGGAATCATTGAAAGAGAAAAAGTCACTATAGAGGTAGTGGACTCCGGAGAACAACATTGCATATCCATCTACTGAAGCTTTATCCAACAGCATGATGATCGTCACTTAGAGAAGAAGGGTATTAGATACCATGGCGATTGGCTTTAAGTGCAAGTGGGAGATTGAAAGTAGTATGCACACAAGCCAATCATATTTGATACGATGTATCATATACTTTGTAATCTTATTCGTTTGTTAAAGACATTTTACTTTATCTACATGGTGCTGTTATATTAAATGTGACAAACCCATAGTTTTGAGCAATGCTTTTAGAATCATGATGGAGATCATGCTAATGAGATCTAAATTCTAGATAGCTCACAAACTAAAATCGTTCCTAATCGTTGGATTACTAAAAAGGGGATTAGTGAATCCGGATATATTAGTACATACGTTGCTTGCTCTTAATAAGAGGATGATTGATCTCATAATCATTTGTGTGGTGACACTAAAGCAAGTATATAGGTGCTTATTAGAGAATAAGTTCACTGAACGTGGCTCGCTAAGTAATATCTAATGGAGTTTTACTCGCCTGTCAATAGGAATTCCTTTAGTGATAGTAGTACAAGTGATCCTTGGACTTGAGATCATCATAATATCTTGTGTGTGATAAGTTATACTTTGACATGTCCCTTAAGACCATTAGGGTATATCAAAGGGTATGATTGGGTATAATAAGTTGCACATGGAGATAGGTGAATGGTCAACAAAGAATCTACCACTTCTAATAAAAGGAGTGAATGTCCTATGTGATTCGATAAATGACGACTCAGAAGTCTTTGGCCAAAGCAGAATAAAATTAGAAAGGAGTTTCTAATTTGCATTAATCAGAGTTGTGCATTTGAGAACCGAAATACATATAATTAAATAAAATAAGACTTGACAGTAATTCTATGTCTTATATTTAATTGGAACATTGTATAGTAGAAGGATTGAATTGTACGGTAACTATTCACTGAAAGGTTCTTTTATGATTAATATTGAAATCTATATTATCAAGAAAGTCGTTGATCGCTAAGGGGGCTTACCCTTATTGTAGAATAAATATTATTTATTTAAATAAATTAAATAGTTTAATTTATTTATTTAAATAAAATTAGAATTTTTCTAATTGATTTATTCACAACCGATTTAATATGGAGAACCTAAAGGGTCACACCGTAAAAGAAAAATATTTGTTTAAGAAGTAAATGACATAATTGTAATAATAAGTTAAGTTTATTTAATTTAATCTATGGAGATAGAATAAATTAAATAGCTTAATATTTATTATTTAATATTTTAGAAATATTAAATATAAATTAATAAGAGGAGTCTTATTATTATTATTACAATTACTATTATTTAATTCCTAATAGGGATTGAGAATTAATTAATAGAAGTACTCTCTCATATATTCCTAACTGGATTAGGAATATAATTAATTAAAGGATTTTAATTAAAATAAAAACTCTAATCCTAAATAGTTTAGGAGGGTTCCCTATATCTATAAATAAGAGGAATCTTATCATGATTTGGGATTAGACAGTTACACACTCTTCCATAAGAATTGGAGAGAGAGAGAGTACTTACAATTTCTATAGAGATAGAAACTAGGGTTTTGCCAACACCCATCTTCTTGAACAACTATTATTCCTTGGTGGATCACCTCTAGAGGCCAAACACTTGGGTGGCTAACGTTGATCAAAGGAAGGAATTTAATCGGTGGAATTCAAGGAGAACGCGAAGGATTTGGAGGTGAACTCGTACCTGTGGAAGCATGGTTCTACAAGGGTATAATTCTATATCTCTATCTCTTTCGTTTAATTGATAATTAATCACAAGGATGATCATGGTGATGGTTTGTATGAAAAATTTTAAAATCCGTTTTATTGCGCTTCCGCACTATTTATGTAATTTGATTGCATGTACGCGCTATATACAAACCTAACATTTATATTTATATCTTCCGCAGTTGTTATAAATATGATGTATCGTGATGCACCAGGTCCGAGGTTCAAGGGACCCGGGTCTGGGGGCGTTTACAAGTTGGTATCAGAGCTGATACATTATAAACCTTAGGTAGAAGTACTTTAGGCTATAACCGTAGAGAGAAGGATAAGGAATAAACTCAAACAGAGTTTAAATGCTAAAAGATGAATTTTTGGAAATTCATTATTAAGTAAAGAAAAAGATAAATAAGATTCAAAGAAGAATCTTGAAAAGTTATAAAGATAAGAATCAGGAGTTACCTGACTCCAGTAGTAAAGATGAAAAGCTTAAATAAAATCATAATATATAATTAAAGTGAAAAATAAGAAGATCGTAAAACAAAACGATCATGAGATAGAAAAGAATCGTAATATAACACGATTATGAGACGATTATAAGAAAGATCACAATGTGATCTGATTAAGATATGGAATGATAGATGATCAATCGAATGATTAAAAATTTTATAGCAGAATTATTGTACGAAAGTTATACTATGAAATTGTACTATGTAAACTCATGAAAGAGTGATTAATGTTGATATACGAATTAAATGAAATTTGTATTGAGTAAAGGAAAAGTTAGAATTAGGTGAGATTTCAATGGAGGACTTATGTTAGTGGTTGAGTTGTACAAATCCTTGTATGGGCGGGGAATTTGTGCTTGGTTTGACAACCACTTAGCTTCTTATATTGATAATCATTGAAATATTGGTGTCGCACTATCGATATATATATGGTGAGAAGGTGATTCTTTTCTCATATATATATTTGATAGTTAGAGAATATTAAGATTAAGTGCCAGTTCTTTAAACTCATACGTATGGTAAGTTCGTGACTCATAATCGTATGGTGAAACCCCTCAGCAAATGGACGATTTTGGTCTGACTAGGATAAGTTCCTAAACCCATATGATTATGGTAAGTTCTGAACTCATAACATGTGGTATGTTTGATGAAGTATACTAGAGTATAGACCGGTTGTGGATGAAAAATTGAGGGTTTTTAGTATAGTAAGCTTTAAGGATAATAGAAATAGATTGAATTATTAAGCAATGGATCATTAGAGAAATTGAAGTTGATGGTGGAAGCATATGTATTCCAAATCTTCTAGCTATGCTAGATTTCAAAATTTTTGATATCAAGCCAAATTCGCACTGATGTGCCTTTAAAAATAAAAATGAAAATTTTGTTATCCTCAAAACAAGGTTACAAGGGTGTGTAGATGGATTTCGAGTCATTCTCACATTGTTACCTGTCGCGGCATGATAACACCAAAAATGAATTATTTTTTTTTTTGGTTTTGAACTGTTTAAGGAAGAGTCTACGCTAGTTGTTTCAGCTAGACAAAAATAATTTAAAATATCAAAATGTATTTTTAAATAGTCATCAAAGCATCATAGAACCTGGTGTAGAATGACAGATGATGGAGTCATCAATGCAGATTAACCTAGTATTGGATGTGATCATAGTATCGTCAACCCACTATGGTATGATGTAGTATGACAAAGTCACAAAATGACGGAATCCTCAACGGACTGTAAATACAGTGCGGTATCATGACGTCATAAAATGATTTTCAGAATTTTAAACCAGTTAAAGAAAAGTCAATGCCAATTTAAGCAGCTAGACAAATATTTCGATTGATGTTCGAATTATTGGTATACGTCTAAGCTATTTGATTCGGCTAGACAAATATTGTAATAAATTATTGAATCGACATAAAAGATATCAAAGTAAAGAGCAGACTCAAATGATGTTCTAATAAAATAGACATAATATGATGTTGACTCAAGCATGTGATACAAGTTAGTATCTGACACAAGTTGGTGTCAATGCAAGAGTCTGACACAAATTAGTGTCAGGTTGATGCAAGTTGGTATCCGACACAAGTTGGTGTCAACATTACGTGATACAAGTTGGTATCAAATTAACACAAGTTGGTGTCAAGGTAATGCAATTTGATATTAAACGAACACAAGTTGGTGTCAGCATTACGTGATACAAGTTGGTATCAAATTGACACAAGTTGGTGTCAAGGTAATGCAATTTGATATTAAACGAACACGAGTTAGTGTCAGCATTACGTGATACAAGTTGGTATCAAATTGACACAAGTTGGTGTCAAGGTAATGCAATTTGATATTAAACGAACACAAGTTGGTGTCAGTTAAAATACCAGTTGGGGTATAGTGGATATAAGTTGATATCGAACCAAAACGCGTATAGTCGTTTAAGGATGTAGATAAGAGATTTCCGGATCAGATGATAGGGAATACTCTAGTTATGGGTTATGAGGAAGTTGACCTTAAATTGTAAGCTCAAAAGATTTAGTCCGAAGATTTTAGGACTTTCAGAGTAATAAGAAGATTGCATGGGTAATAGCAGAATACTATAAAATGAAAAGATAGGTGTACATGGAGATGCATGTTAATATAAATATGTGTATTACTATATGTTATGAGGTGATTAAATTTTAGCATTAATACTGAATGCTTTAAAATGAAGGATGAGAAAGTAATATATTTTTATTATACAGAATAATGCCGTCAAGGATACATCAGCATAATCAATCCGAGGTAGAGAACCAGAATAGAGAGCAAGTAGATGTTATGCAACAGTTTGTGGATCGAATAATAGAATTTATAAATAGAAACCTCATCGGGATAAATAATCCTCCAGCTTTGCTAGTAGCAAGCTTTAAAGATTTTAAGAATGTGGGACCACCTAAGTTTAAGGGGACCACTGAGCTTATAGAGGCTCAAGTTTGGATTAAGGAGATTGAAAAGGCATTTGCCGTTGCCAATGTGGGAGAGTAACAAAAGACAACTTTTGCTACCTATATGATGAAAGGTGAAGCTAGTTTTTGGTGGGAGGTTAATCAGAACAGAGCTGGTGAGGAAATAGTAACTTGGGAACGGTTCAAAGAGTTGTTCTTCGAGAATTACTTTCCTAAAAGTATGCGGAGTCAGATGGAGATAAAATTTCTCGAGCTGAAGCAGGAAGACATGGCGGTTTCCCAATATGCTGCCAAATTCAATGAGCTGGCGAGGTTTGCTCCACATCAAGTGGACACTGAAGTAAGAAAGACGCGTAGGTTCGAGCAAGATTTAAAACCTTTACTCCACAATAAATTATCACTACTGCAAGTCGACTCATTTGGGACGATCTTGAAAAAGGCTATGATAGCTGAGGGAGGAAGGAAAGAGTTAGATCAACTCTATTCTAAAGGGAAGGTCAAGAAGAATCAGGCGAAAGGAAGTCGTAAGCGAAAATGGAAGAAACATCCTAATGAAGGGCGAGAAGACTCGAAGAAAAGTAAAGCCAAGATGTGTTATAACTGTGGACAAAATGGACATATCTTTCCTAATTGTCCCAACCTAAAGAAAGGCGTATGTTTTACTTGTGGATCAGCGGATCATCAGGCAAAGAATTGTCCAAGGAGAGGGACAGGTGGAAAGAGCAGTGGAAATTTAACACTTGCTAAATTAGTAGATATGTAAGAATATATCTTTCATAAAGGTAGTAATGAAAATTTATATTTACTTTTGATGTAATAGTGATTCCGGGAACGAAATCCTTATAAGGGGGGAGAATGTGACAACCCAAAAATTTATAAGATTTATTAATAAAATCTTGAATGATTAATAAAGGTTAAAGAATAAAACCTAGATTGGAAATAGAGGAATAATTAAAATTTTCGAGAAAAACCTATATGGGTTAACCTCTGAAAGAATGTGCCGTTTCAAATTTTTGAAATATACTAAGTTAAGAATTTAAATAAATAAAATTCTTATTAAATGATATGTTATGTGATATTGTGTTGCATACATGAATACGAACGATGCAATATGTGACTTTTATGCTTAATAAATATATTATTATTATATTTTTATAATGTGTAAATAAATTGTAGGGGCAATTTATTTAAAAGAAATGAGATGGGTAAAATTTATCTATCGATATAAGTTAAATAATCTATAAATTATTTTAAATTGGTGGCATGAAATATACTTAAGGTATAACCACCATTTTATTAAAGAAATCATGTATTACGTTATTGGATGTGATGTATGTATGTTTTTAATATAGTAAGTATATTATTATATTATATTTATTACAGTTAAATTGTTCTCATTTATAGAAGGGAAAAGAAAATAGTTAGTTTAAGTATACAAAAATATTGTATACTTTAAATATAGGATATTAAAAAAATTCTAGTATTGGATTATTTTAATAAAGAGAGAATATTATTTTAATTATAATAACTTATTCAGTGAATAAATTTCCATTTGTAAGGAAATATGAGTGAATGTGTTATGTGAATTAAATAAGTTAATAAATTTATTTAATTTAAGTAAGCAAAGAAATGAAAAGGAAAACTATGTAGCATATTTATAAATATTATAAATTAATTAATTTATTATGGACTTGAATAATTGGTGTGTAAATTAATTAAATTAGTCCAATTGAATTTAATTAACCAACACATTTGGGAACCCAATAATTTAATTAGCTAGTGGCCCAACAATGGTAATAATTAATTTGATGAAGTTTGGTTTCTAGTGGCCCAAGCTAATATATTCCAAGCACAAATTAATTAATCAGTGGCCCAATTTTTGACCCACCTAAAGAGGGACTTTTTAGTCATTTGATAAGCTAATAAAGCAATAAAAAGAAAATAAAAAATGTGGCAATTTGGAAGGGACATTCGGATAAGGAGCGAGTATTATAACATGTGCTAAATTTCTTCTTTTTTTTCTTAGTTATTAAGTAATTAAAGAGATAAGATAAAGATAAGGAAGAAAGAGATAAGGAAGATTAGAAAGATAGAGAAGATAAGAAAAAGAAATCAAGAGAGAGAGAGAGTAGAAGACTCAGGCTCACGACAAGAGGAGGAGGAGAAAGAGGAGAGAGAAAGGTAGTCATGGAAGATGAAAGAGAAGGATAGTTACCAATGAAAGGTATAAAGAAATTTTTTCATGTTTTGTTAAAGCTTTCATGTAGTTTATGTACTATAATTTAAGATCCATGAAATTTAGCGATCTTGTTGGTGGGAACCTTATGAAAAGGTTGAATCTAGAGTTATGTGGTATAACTTGCTTATTATATGTTAGATTATGTTGGAAGTTTGGGGAAAAATGAAGTAAATGAATTTTTGTTTCTTCCGGAAAATGTTTAGTAAAATAGTTGTGATCTATATGATTTATGTTGAGATCCATGTTTAGTATTTGTGATATTCTTGTTGGGTGTGCTAAATGTATAAGTTATGAGCCAAAGCCCTTTGGAATAACTCAAAAATGTTATGGAATTAAGTTATGACTGTTTAAGCGAGCTAGGGTCTGTCAGCCAGTTTTCTTGCAAGACAGTTTTAATTTAGTCATTCCTTGAGGTGTGCAGCCTCGTGTGTTTGGAATTTGAAGATCATGTAAACACGAAAGTTGTAGATCTCGAAGTTTTATAGTTAGTCTCGCAAGATTGAGTCATTTTATGGAGCAAAACATTTTTGAAACAAATTATTTAGTAAGACTGTCCAGAAAATGAGGTTGAAAAAAATGGACAATTCTCGCTGTCCTATCACTAGCGTACACTGTTTGGACCCTATACCAAAGGAAATAAATTCAGTCCATTTTGTCACTGAAAATATAGGGAGTTATGTAGCTCTTGTCCAAAGATGGTCAAATTCCAACTTGTATCGATCGAGTTATGGCCAAAACAAAAACTAAGAGTTTTCCGACGAAAACAGCTATAACTGGAGTTCTATAACTCCGATGGCAATGAAATTTTAACTGGAACCTTGTGTTAATGTGTATAAGATTCTATCAAAAAAATTGGGAATCATTGGAGTTGAGCAAGGTATAGATCATTTTTCCAAGTTACGAAAGTTAAAATTAACTTTTGAAAAATAGTGAAGAAAATTGAAAAGAATTCCAGAAAGATTATTTTTGAGTATGGAATATATATATATATATATATATATATACATATATGTGTGTGTGTGTATGTGGCAAGAATAGAAAAAAGTAATGAAATGATTAATGAAGCTTAATGGGGTAATTAGGCTTTCAACGAAAGGGAAAAACAGTTTGAATCCAGGTTGCTGCATAGATGTATTCA
This sequence comes from Aralia elata, assembly GCA_034770075.1. Lineage (NCBI taxonomy): Eukaryota > Viridiplantae > Streptophyta > Magnoliopsida > Apiales > Araliaceae > Aralia > Aralia elata. Next base: position 34,270,564 of record CM068378.1, read on the forward strand.
GCTTGCTGAATTAAGTATGTTAGCTTGTATGTGGCTTGCTGGATCGTGGTATTCGACTTGCCGAATTGTTAAATCCGGCTTGCTGAATTGGTGAATATGGTTTGCTGAATTAATGAATCTAGCTTGCTGAATTAATGAATCTAGCTTGCTAAATTATAGGTTAGTTTGAATCCAATTTGCTGGAATGGAAAACAGTTTGCTGAATTGAATAGTTTGAATCTAGGTTGCTGGATTATAGGATAGTTTGAATTCAGGTTGCTGAATTGGATGTCAGTTTGAATCCAGTTTGCTGGATTGGTATGTTTGGATAATCCAACTTGCTGGATTAGGTATTCAGGCTTAATGGATTATAAACAAGAACTTATAAAATGAAAGACTTAGTGTTAAGTCATAAGGTTTATGATAAAGTAGTAGTACAGTCGTGTTCTTTAATAGTTGATGTATAGTAGCTGGGCTAAACGATTCCTTCAAGGAGCGGAGGTATATACGAACTAGCAACCGATCTAACACATTGTGAAAACAGTGTAGACGAGACAGAAACTAATTTATTAGTTGTTTGTGGGAAACCACTCAGCATACTATAGTGAACACTGTTAAAGACTCAATATGTGCTAGTTTTAGAATTATGAATGTGTATAGTGCTAAGGTGTTATCTAATATTTGAATATGTGGTTTAATATTAGATAATTTACTGCTAAAGAAGTGATATTATAAGGTGATATATGTGATGCTAATTGATAATTAAAAGATCAATCTTATAACTGATAGGTCTTTCATAAGAGATTTAGTTAGATTGCGTAGCAGTAATCGACGGTACATGCAAGTTTCCTTGACCTTACTCAAGTTTATATTGAGCAAGTTTCTCTTAACTCAAACTTGAGTTGTTATGTTTCAAGCATGCTAGTGGTTTAATTCTTTATAATTATTCCACCTCCTTAAATTATTGATTCGCATATAGTGCATGTTGTATATGTCCATCAGGTATGAAAGGCTGATTACCTTCATTACCCTAAGGTTCAGTTAAATTGTTCATGGTCATTATTGACATCCAAAATTATTGATTCAGTCATTCAATTATTAAAATTATGATTCATGCTCTTTCACAATTATTATATTGTTGAAAATTTAAAGCTTATTCTTTTTTTCAATCATGATATATCTTTCTTGTATTTAAACTTGCTGGGCAAAATAGTTGCTCACCCTTGCTATATCATGATAACAAATTTCAGATTAATACGAATGTTCAAGGAAAGACAGAGATAGAAGCAAAGGACAAGATTATAGTGTTATGCATGATAACCAAATTAGTTATTTGATGTAAGTTAATTGTGTAAACTTTTTGTGAATCTAAGGGTAAATATGTATTAAAATAAAGGTTATAGACCCTGGGATATGTAGCAGAGATTATTGTATAAACAATTTATGTTTATATCTTTCGCAGTAGTTGTAAATATGATGTATCGTGACGCACCAAGTCCGAGGTTCAAGGGACCCGGGTTTGGGGGCGTTTACAGTATATATAATTGACAACAAAGATTTAGAAAAGGGCTCCCAAGGACCTTAATCTCTTAATTGAACAATCGAAGCCGACATATCGAGGGACAACTACGCATCATCAAGATTTAGACAAAATAATCCAAGATCTAGGGAAACGAGATCCAAAGATCTAGATTCTTATAAATCCGTTGATGCTATAGGCGGGATTTTACCGATAATATAACCCAAATTAGCTATCAGGCGATTCAATTTATTAAAATCCCCTGATGGCCAAAAGGTGGGACTCCCTCACCACTAGATATATGTGACACCCCCAAATTCGGGTACTTCATTCCCATAGGATTTGCTGTTCATTATCCAAGCAAATAAATCTCATCACATCTAACTACCCATACAAATATAAATGAAAACTCTTAACTGAAATTGAAATCTCCCATTAAAGGGTTACAACATCTTAACAACATCAATCCCAGGTCATCTAACCTTAAATAAAACATCAATGCAGAAATATAACATAAATAACATAAGTCTTTTAGATAAACATCTTTCAAATAAAACAAACAAGTCTACATCACCTGTTTGCCTTGCCCTTTCCCTTACTAGTAGATGGTTCATCAACTCTTTCAACCTTAGCTACAATGTTATTATGCAAGAGTGAGCAACGATTGCCCAGCAAGTATAACAATAACAATAATAATAACATGCAAATAGTCAATAGATACAGGATAATTGAAGGCTCAGCTTTTGAATCAAGATTATAAAACAAGAATCAAAAGAACATTTGTGGGTCACAAGACCACGAACAATGTCCTAGGTTATTAAGTATTTTTACTTTAAACTTTTAACAGTCATAAGACTATATGGACTTTACTTCTCGTACTTAAGGGGACCAGCCCTTTGTACCATATATGTGCACAACATCTTAACGCTAATGCGTAAATATAATCCCTTACAAAAGGGTTGTTCATCTCAGTTTGACATTAGAGTCCGCACCAAAGGAAGTTTGGTTTGGATTTACTTCAATAACATTTCTAGAATTTAGAACTCTCATTAACTATGGACTAGTCGAATCAATAAGGGTTCGCTAGTCAATCAAGGCTCAATAATAAAATGTAAATGGTATTCAAGAACCAAGGACTAAATCTCAAAAATAAACAATTAAATAAACTATGTATAACTGCGGTATTACTTAAAAAGAATTAGAATATCTCATTTGAATTCATGAACTTGAATGAATTAGGGTAAAAAACTTGCTCAATATAAAGTAGAGTTAAGGAACATGCATTCAACGCAGTAAGAAGATTAAAGATAGGAAACGTGCGTAAAAGAGAAGTAGGGTTTAAGAACTTGCTCAAATAAAAATAATAAAGTTAAGAAAAACTTGCCTCGTGCGTCTGCTATAACTAATATTATCTATTTGCTCTTTAAGTAACCAATACATTCAAGTCACATTGAACAATTAATAATCATAGTTTAATTCAAAGTAATCATTTAATCACTTCATAACTCATATTCTTAATGCCTTATTATCTTTACTACATGCATAACATATTACATCATACGTGTGAAATTATTTTATTTCAAAAATATGGAAAATTTTCATTTTCTGGCCGACTCGACCTGGCAGGACCAACCCGACCCGGACCAGCGCAGCTGCGCCAGGTTTACACTATATATCGGCGCTGCTATGCCGCGACGCTACTGCGCGTAGTTAAGCCTGCCCAGCGGCGCAACTGCGCTGCGATGCAGATTTAGCTTCTCTATTCTTCGCGAACAACGAAAAACAGACCAAATTCTCCCAATTTCTTCACCCAATCAACAAATTAAACATACCCAATCATCATATATGTTATAAAACCAAAACCCATCATATGCACAATAATTTTAACATCATAAACAAACTAAACAACCAATTTAAAGGCCAAAAATTCACTGTTTATACTTTATTTTCATATTTTGGCACATTTAGCGTAATCAATCATTGTGAACTCGTTTCTTAACCAAATTAATCTGTATAACTTTCGTTCTTTTCGTTTCTACATGTATAAAGATAATCAATCATCAATTTACCGTTTTATATTTAATATGCAATTTAAACATAAATTTTCATACATTTAAGTCATATTCGAACATTGTTTCTCTGTAAATTTCAAAATTCTAATTAAAATAATATTTCACGGATTAGTTACTCTAAAATATCATATAATGATTCATACATGCACATTAATGAATACAAACAACTTTTCAACAATCTACTCATGAATTTCAATTATCAGAGAACTTACAGTATACGTTCATGGAGAAACTTAAAACATAAATTAAAGCTTGAGTTTAAGGAATTACCTTTGATTAGTGATTTAGATTGCTAGATGAAGGGAATTCTTCCTCCAATTCTCCAATTCTCTCAAAACTCTCTCTGTATTTCTCTCTATGTTTTCTAATTTGGCTAAGGAACATAATACGAATGAACTGATGTTATTAACTTGCGTAACATGGGTGTCAGTTAAGGCCAGTATGCACTTAACTACTCCTATGTTCTTAAGGCCATGTTTGGTTGTCCCTATAAGCTCCCTTTTGGTTTATTTTAATTAACTTACTTTATTATAAAGTTTATTGTCACACTTTAATTAATCAAATTATATTATTTAATTACAATTAAATAAAAGCCACTACTACTCATTAAATCAAATTATCACATAATTAAAAATTCTCATTTATTTAATTACCACGAATCAATAAATCTCTAATTAATTATTAAATTAATTAGAACAACATCACAATTAATAATCAACTCATTTAATTTAATTATCCCAATTAAATTCACGCTTTGCACTATAAAATTAATTCACATTAATACAATCAATATAACACATTTAATTAAATTAATCTACAACAATTTCATCAAATATTTATTTAACTTAATAAATAAATCAACACAAATATTTATTTAATTCAATAAATATTTAAAGATCAAATATAAAAATCTCGTTTGTGACAATATAAATCTAGGATTGTACGGGATAAACCATAGTCAAAATAATCAACTCTCAATAAAACAATCAAAAATGGGGAATCAATCTTTAAAATAATCACAATAAATTACAAAAGGACATCATCGGATGGCTAGGAGGAAATTACATTCGTGAGAAATCCTCTCTAGCCACCCTAGTCTAAAGATCAAGCTCTAATAAACTAGGGAGATCACAAAAGATTGAAACTTTATTACACGAGTGAATCTAAATCACAAAAATTAGCACAATATATATTAGATCTAAGCCAAATCTATGCCATAAACACAAAAAGATTAAATCTTTCACCTTGGGGTGAGTAACAAATGCCTCCTTGAGCCTTAAATTGAGAGATCTTACAACAATCTAGCTACAAATATGATGAGATTTAATAGATCTAGATTGATTCAAGTATTTCACTCCCTAAGATTTCTCTTACTTCTCTCTAAATTCACTTCTTTTTTCATAAAATTCTCTCTTTTAAAAATCTACTGAAGAAATGCCTTATCTAGGCTCCAGGCCTGGTCGTAGGTTCACTTGTGGCTGGCCCAGGTGGGGCCCACCTGCCTCGATTTTTGAGTCGTGTAGTCAACTTTTTGTCTTATTTGCTGAATCGTTCGTAACTTTTAATCCGAGAAGAGTTGGGAGACGTGTCATACCATTCTAGAAAGCTCTTTTCGAGAGCTATGCAATGACATAAAGTTTGGCCAATTTCGGATCGAGGAAGATAAAGTAGAATGTAGAAAATGGATCCTCCCAAAGCCGCTAGTAAGTCAACCGTCATGTCTTACATAGTTTGTCACGCGGTATTCATCGTTGTGTATCTGTTCTGAGACTTATAACCCCTTGTTTAAATGTCTCATCTTGGAGATAAAATGACACTTTTGCCCTCCTACTAGGTTTAGATAACAAATGCAAAATTTTGGGTGTCTACAAATGACCTTCTTTGTCATGTTTATGCAATGCAATGAAATGAACATGACAAAGATACAGACACCCGATGCATGACAAGATATATCAATGATGAGGGTTAATGATGTGATTTAAAACAAAATGATATGATGATGCAAATGTCGAATCTCAATATTATGCTACTTTGTTGGGGAAAGTTGTAATAGTATGGCCATTATTGGGTATCGTCTCTGATGCCGTCGCTGGGTATCGTCTCCAACGGTCATATCACCAGGTATCGTCTTTGATGCCATCGCTAGGTATCATCTCCAACGGTCATATCATCGGGTCTCGTCTCTGATGCCATCGCTAGGTATCATCTCCAACGGTCATATCATCGGGTCTCGTCTCTGATGCCATCGTTGGGTATCGTCTCCAATAGTCAGATCACCGGGTCTTATCTCTGATGTAATCGCTGGGTATCATCTCCAACAAACACATCACCGGGTCTTGTCTCCAGTGCCTTTGTTGGGTATGACTCTAACGGACTATATCATCGGGTATCGTCTCTGACGCCATTACTAGGTATTGTCTTCAACGGTCATATCATCGGGTCTCGTCTCTAATACCTTCGATGGGTATCGTCTCCAACGAACATATCACCGGGCCTCGTCCCCGATGTCATCATTGGGTATCGTTTCCAAATCTATGTTATAAACAAAAAAAATTGAATCTTTCACCTTAGGGTGAGTAACAAATGCCTCCTTGAGCCTTGAATTGAGAGATCTTACAATAATCTAGCTACAAATATGATGAGATTTAATAAATTTAGATTGATTCTAGTATTTCTGTCCCTAAGATTTCTCCTACTTCTCTTTAAATTCTCTTCTTTTTCATAAAATTCTCTCTTTTTAAAATCTACTGAAGAAATGCCTTATATAAGCTCCGAGCCTGGTCGCAGGTCCACTTGCGGCTTGCCCAGGCGGGCCCACCTGCCTCGATTTTTGTGTCGTGTAGTCAGCTTTTCGTCCTACTTGCTGAAACGTTCGTAACTTTTAATCCGGGAAGAGTTGGGAGATGTGCCATACCATTCTGGAAAGATTTTTTCGAGAGCTACGCAATAACATAAAGTTTGGCCAATTTCGGATTGGGGAAGATAAAGCAGAATGTAGAAAATGGATCTTCCCATAGCCGCTAGTCAAGTAACTGTCTTGCATAGTTTGTCACTCGGTAATCATCGTTGTGTATCTATTATGAGACTTGTAACCCCTTGTTCAGATGTCTCATCTTGGAGATAAAATAACACTTTTGCCCTCTTACCAGGATTAGATAACAATTGCAAAATTTCGGGTGTCTACAGATGACTCTCTTTCGCATGTTTATGTAATGCAATGAAATGAACATGACAAAGATATAGACACCCGATGTGTGACAAGATATATCGGTGATGCGTGTTAATGATGTGATTTAAAACAAAATGATATGATGATGCAAATGTTAAATCTCAATATTATGCTACTTTGTTGGGGAAAGATGTAATAGTATGACCATTATCGGGTATCGTCTCTGATGTAATCACTGGGTATCGTCTCCAATAGTTATATCACTGGGTATCGTCTCCGATGCCATTGGTGGGTATCATTTCCAACGCTCATAGCATCTGGTCTCGTGTCCGATGCCATTGTTGGGTATTGTCTCCAACGGTCAGATCACTATGTCTCGTCTCCTATGTAATCGTTGGGTATCGTCTCCAATGGACAGATCACCAGGTTTTGTCTCCGATGCGTTCGCTGGGTATCGTCTCCAACGGACTATATCACTGGGTATCGTCTCCGATGCCATTACTAGGTATTGTCTTCAACGGTCATATCACGGGGCTCGTCTCTGATACCTTCGATGGGTATCGTCTCCAACGAACAGATCACCAGGTCTCGTCCTCGATGTCATCATTGGGTATCATCTCCAACGGTCATATCACCAGGTCTCGTCTCCGATGCCATTGCTGGGTATCGTCTCCAATGGACACATCACCGGGTCTCATCTCCGATGCCTTCGTTAGGTATCGTCTCCAATGGAATCATCCATCATCGGGTATTATCTCCGATGCCTTCGCTACCAATTAATCAAAAGAAGACGCACCTTCTTCACTATTTGACCGTTTTTCTTATTCTTTGACCCGTTTTTTATCGTTTTTCTTGCTTTCAGATCTTAAGACCCATCATTATCAGATTTCATATTTTCATGATCTTCATTGCCTATAAATGACATTTTATGCTTCAAAAGTGCATTTTTCTTCACAATTGCACCTATTTGGACTGAAAAAGACTTGTTTTGACCTCAAATGCACGAAAATAGGAGGGGTGGGACCCACTAGGCAAGTGGAACAAAAAAATGAATGAGAAAAGGAGAAAATAGGATCGTCTAAAAGTCATGGAAAAGATATCCCTACTAAGAGCTACATCACACACACAATGCACATGTCATATGGAATTAGTTATATGAAGAATGATGTCTAAAATGAAGATGGAATATCTTTGATGAAGGAAAATAATTCTTTTGAATTTGATCTTGCTTATGTATAATGACTTGGATGCTTAGAAGTTTTCTTATAATTTTATAACCTATCAAATAAAAAAACACAATAATAAAAATAAAAATAAAAATAAAAATAAAAGAAATAACAATAATAATAAGTTTTGAAAGTTGCATATCTGTGAGACATCATTCACGAGTCACAACTCTTTTGTATAAATTTATTTTCCTAACTGATTCCAAGTTTTTTTAAGCAATTGGGTAAGAACACCACAAACACACGTCTAAGTTGTGGAGCAGATGAGCATTCAATTTCATGCACTTTAACTTTATATTCGTTCATATTGAGATTATACTAATTCTCACACCGAAGTTATTACCCGACGACCAAGCCATAAACCTTTTAGTGTGTATATTATTTGTTTGTTGCGCAGGTTATTGCCCATTTTTGGTAATTTGGCATGGTCAAAAAGGCTAGTTTTCCATTGTAATCATATTTTATTAGAGAATGTAAGTTCCCAACAACAACCCGTGTAAGGTCTGGGGCATTTTTGGGATTTGTCGAAATGAAATAGTTAAAGGCTATAACAAACTTGTCCTCATCAGAAGAAATGAAAGACTCTCGAGAAAATTATGGCGGAGTAGGTTCACTACAACAACGGAAGTGAAAAGACAAAATTCCATACCCAATCAAATTCTCGACTCAAGAATGAGTGTTTTATCGGTAAAATCGTATCATTTGACTAACCATGCGTCACTTAACATTTAAAATTCTTTTATTGAATTTCTCATACATCAGCCATTTATTCTTATTCATTCATATTTATTATTAATGTCAATATTAACTTGCGAAACATTAGTATACAATTAACATGCACATGTCAAAGATATAAATGTAAATATAAAGAAAAAAAGCCCCATAATATACGTGTAAAAGAAAATGTATAGGTAAATATCCGTGTTTGCCAAATATCGTACTAGTAAAAGCACGCAAGTATACGTGGTCAACAAGTAATAAAGTGATAAGTAGAGTATCGTTCCCACGAGGAATTAATTCTAACATTTTCCCAAATACCAATTTTATATCAAGCCAATCTTTTTTAAACGTATGAATAAATTAAAATTAATAATTAAACTAAATATTAAATATTAAAAATTAATAACTAAATAATAAAAAATAACTAATTAAATAAATAAATATAAGAATTCAACTTCACCACATGCTTCATTCAAATCTCATAACTTTCCATTTGATTATACGGTCACGATGAATTATTAACCAAGAATACGTAATTTTATTTATGAACCTCTTCCGATAGCAAATAAAAATACCCACTCTAACTAACTTGCTATATTCCTATGCAAATTAAATTAGAATAGATTCATTAAGAACAAATTCCCGAATTGGTTCCACATGGCGTATAGGTATATTCCTATCCTATACACGTACCTATACATGAATCATGAATTCCATCACATGCAGAAAACACAAACACATGTCATCATATTCAGATCTAACCCTAGATTTCATCTTCCAAATTCATCTAAAGTATCCCGCTAATTGTTGGCCGGACAATTAACCAATATGCACAAAATATAATGAACGAATTCATATAGTGCTAATCAAATAGAAAGAAAATCAATTTAAACTATATATGGGATTCCATTAAATACTTAAATTAACAACATGTTCATAGCAAATAAAATTATAATCCACAAAATATTCATCATCAATGAAAGATAAAGATAAATAATAGTTTAGAGAAAAAAAAACTGGTCCCCTATGTCTTCTAACTCTAAACTTCATTAATCCATGACCTCCATCTTTAATGATATTCTGTTTGCTCTTGAACTGGGAAGAGAGTTAGCCTCACATGACATTTCTTGGCCTTTTTCTCCACACCTTTTATAATTCCTAAATAAGACTATTTATAGGAGTTATTCCACCTAACCCTAATAAAATTACAATTACATTTATAACCTTAGGTGGATTTGTATTGAAGTCAGCCTTTGTAGTCTTTGTAACTCTTTAGGCTTCAATTGGCAAGTATCTCTCTTTATTTGAAAAACAAACAGCAGTTAAACCATTCAGCTCAGCCATACCACGCACGTGCACATGAACGTCCCGAGCGCCGCGACCCACATTAACGAGCGTCGCGGCCCACACATCCTGTCCGTTTTCTTGCTTTTCTTCCTTGCTCGCCCAATTGCTTCAAATCTTACGATTTTGCCACTTAACTCCTTTATTCCTATAAAATAAATAAAGACAATAAAATAAATACAAACTCTATAAAATAACATAAAATACTTAAAAATACACAAATTATTAGGCCTAAAAGTACTTAAATAATAGGTATAAAACCCACTCGTCAATCCGAGGGCATAAACACTCTTCAAAGAAGACAAGATAGCCTATAAGAACATCTCCAACACCATGCCCATGGTCAACGATACCCAAATCATCATATTTGGCAGTGAAACGTCAGCATGATCCTCACTCAAGCGGAGTATGTGGAGAAATAACAGCATGTCGAGATCTATTCTCAATCTACCTCTTATGAATGGGATCCCAAACACTCCTACTCAATCATTCATGAGGATTGAGTCGAGAACAAGATCTTCCAAATAGTGCATCGCTTGAGCTTTAGAGCCGATGGAGAAAACCTTCCGCTAGACATGAAATGCCTCTGACATAACTAGGCCCCAAGACATATTAAATCCAATGCCATCCAACAGCAAATCAGAAATGTGATCAATCACTCTCCAAGATCAACAAGTAGGTGGGTGGAATGGGATGCAAATATCGCCGATAACGCAGCGAAAGGCTCGCTTACCAAAGTAAGGCTCCTTCTCCTCTACTGTCTATTTTGTAATTTTAATTCCTTGCATAATATTTGCACGTCTTCCTTGTTAAGAGCCTTGCACGTATTGCTCACTAAGAGCCTTGTATAACATTTGTACGTCTTGCTCGCTAAGAGCCTTGCATAATGTTTGCATGCCTTGCTCACTACGCTAAGAGCCTTTCATAACATTTTCACATCTTGCTCATTAGAGCCTTGCACGTTTTACCCACTAAGACCTTTAATGCAAAAGTATCACTCATGGCTGTGTGAAACTGACGAAAAATCCCAAAATAACTCTCTCAGTTGTGTGAAACCGGTGTAATTTCCTAATACATCACTCATCCCTACATTTCAAACTATGTTTGGGCCTGATTCTTGATTATGAAGATACATAGGCAACTTTGTCAGGGGTTCGACATGAGCATTTAAGCATTCATACATATCATATAATGCATTGGACGTCTACGTCTTTGTCATGCTCGTTGTATTGTATTACATAAGCATGACAAACAGTGATGCAGGTAGGAAGAGACGGGAGGCGTCCATGCCCCCTCCTACCCCCTACCCTTACCCCAATCCATACCCATTTATAACATAGTATACAATTTTTTTTATTAATATTGATATTGGTCCCTATATTTTTAGTAGTGGACTCATATTTTGAGAATATAAATTTATATTATATTACAAGTTTCAATATATTTCAAAATGTAATTGTAATTTTCAATAGTAGGTAAATAAGGTTAATTTTAAAAAAATTAACTTAATTTTAAAGTCAAATAAATAATATTAGTATTATGGCTAATGTTAGGTGTCTCAAATTTATTCTCTTAAATCCTCTTAAATATACATCTTATCATTGTTTGGAATGTAATGAAATTCTTAAGATCGACTATGATTATTAACAAATATAATGATGACATGTATATATTAGATGCATTTGAATAAATTTAAAACCTTTAATTTATTCTAAAATTAAAAGTTTAAAATGTTTTGATATAGATGAATTTGAATGTTAAAACCAAAAATATATAAAGTCTTATTTTTTATGTTTATATCTTTTTAATATTACATTAATACTTTTTTGTATTGAAATTTTTTTGATACTATTTTGGCCCCATCCCACTTAAATTCATGGCTACGCCCCTGTTTATCAAAAGGGGCATCTGTAGACACCCAAATTTTGTGTGTATTCTTGATTTTTTATAACAGGAGGGCAAAATCATAAATTTATGACAAATTGAGGATATCAAGGAATGACTCACGAAGGCAAGGAGATTTACTTGGAGAAAGTCCATATACCTTAGGGTATTAAAGTATATAAAAGATGCCCCAAAGCATTACCTTTTGTTATAGTAAGATGTTTGTAGCTATTTTTCTTCCTTTTAACAAATTTGAACAGGCTTAACTTTATACCATTGCGAAGATCTCGAAATGATCTTTCTGGATTGGGATGACACGTTTTCTATCTTCTCCCGAATTGAAAGATATGGTCATTTAAAGTTAAGGGATCAAAAGTGCAAAAAGCTGGTGGGCCAAGAGGGAGCCTGGCAGGCGCCATTGCTAGAGAATTGGAGGACAAGATATCCCATCATCAAGCCAAGCCTTCATTAATACACCATATGAGATTTATTTGGAGGCTAAAGAACATGAGGAGGCAACAAAGCTTGAAGAAATTCCTTCCATCAATGTCTCTTCTACTTCTTTTTCTTTTATTCCCTTTCTTTATATAATTATTGTTGATCAATGGGTTTGATTTGTTGGAGATTATGTTCATTTAAGGTTCTTTAAGCATCCAAATGAATTATTAGTGGTGTTTAGGCCCTAAGATAGATTATGGGCAGCTAAAATGGTTTTTTGTAAATTGAAATTCCTACTATATAACTTACTTATGTATGAAATCTTATTTTGCTTATATTAGATTTTGGTAATATAATTAGAAATATGTGATATTTAGTGTTTTTTTGTGAATCTATGGAATTTAGAGTTTATGGTTCTCACTCCCTAGATCCAAAATTCTATTATTAAATTTTATTAGTACAGATAGAATTTGCATGATGTAATTAGTTGATACAAAGAAATATGTCCTTGTCCACACTAGAAAAGCTCTCTTCGGAGGAATTGTACAATCATTGGATTTATACTAACAAACAAAAAATAACAACTTATATATATGTGTGATTTAGGTGGATCTATGGGATTTGGGGTTTATGGGCTTCATCTCCTAAACTATAAATTCACTCTCTAGATTCCATGAGTTAGTATTTAATATATGTCGACGCTGAGACAATTTTTTTTTCCTAATTTCGCATTTCTACCCTTTTTTAAGATTTCGATTTATTTATTTCGCTTAAAGGGTGATTTTTAGGAAAAAAGCTGACATAAATATTGACGGGGTTTTGAAAGGTTGATTTTAAGGAAGGGCCAAGTAGACAGAGCCACCAGTTGGTAAAGATTTAAATGAATGTACCAACTCATCCGGATTTTTAAATTTTGAACGAAATATGGCCCTAAATGTGACTGTAAATTTGGTCTCGAAACTGAGATTCATAGAGTTCGGGGGCATACTTAAGCGAGGGGAAGGTATTAGGCACCCCCGACTTCCGTAAAAACACGGTTACTGCATCTTAATGTTTTTCTGAGTATGTGTGTGTGTGATTTAGAGAAACCTACCTAGCATTGAGTCGAAATCGTGAAAAGTGCATTATTTTGAAAATGACTTAAAATCTCTTTGATTAAAGAAAAAGTTCATTTTAGCTTTGATTTTGATAAAAACCTATTTGGGGTGACGTTTTGATAAAACATAGTTTTCAAACGCTTCGCCAAATAGGAATTGAGATTCTTCGTTATTTTTAATTTTAGCTTAAAGTTGTTCTACTAACTCGGATCGATTTAGTTTTAAAAGATCATTATAGTTTTGATTAAAAATTGCCTTTTGGTGATAAACAGAATAAATCAAACATTGAAAAGGGGTCGGGCCCATTCGTGGGCATGAAAGCCATCTCGATAACCCCGACCACCCGCAATTACAATTTTCTAAATTATAGGGCCTTAAATCTGATTATCTCGAGATGAAACCCTTGATACTGTTTTAAGGCCCAAATTTACATGTACAAAGAATCACATTGCAACATTACAATTGAAAAACATCCATCATGAGAATTACGTCAAGATGCATTAAACCGAGGTCTATAGCCTTGACTCTATTCCTAGGCCCACATACTCAAAATCCCAATAAGATAGTATATATAATTGACAACAAAGATTTAGAAAAGGGCTCCTGAGGACCCTAATCTCTTAATTGAACAATTGAAGTCGATACATCGAGGGACAACTACGCATCAACGAGATCTAGACAAAAGAATCCAAGATCTAGGAAAACGAGATCCAAAGATCTAGACTCTTATAAATCCGTTGATGACATAGGCAGGATTTTACCGATAATATAACCTAAATTAGCTATTAGGCGATTCAATTTGTAAAAATCCCCTGACGGCCAAAAGGTGGGACCCCCTCACCAGTAGATATAAATCTAGGATTGTACGCGATAAACCATAGTCAAAATAATCAACTCTCAATTAAACAATCGAAAATGGGGAGTCAATCTCTAAAATAATCACAATAAATTACAAAGGGACATCATCTGGTGGCTAGGAGGAAATTATATTTGTGAGAAATCCTCTCTAGCCACCATAGTCCAAAGATCAAGCTCTAATAGTCTAGGTTGATCACAAAAGATTGAAACTTTACAACACGAGTGAATCTAAATCACAAAAATTAGCACAATATATATTAGATCAAAGCCAAATCTATGTTATAAACACAAAAAGATTGAATCTTTCACCTTAGGGTGAGTAATAAATGCCTCTTTGAGCCTTGAATTGAGAGATCTTATAACAATCTAGCTACAAATATGATGGGATTTAATAGATCTAGATTGATTCTAGTATTTTTGTCCCTAAGATTTCTCCTACTCCTCTCTAAATTCTCTTCTTTTTCATAAAATTCTCTCTCCTTTTAAAATCTACTGAAGAAATGCCTTATATAAGCTCCGAGCCTGGTCGCAGGTCCACTTGCGGCTTGCCCAGGTGGGCCCACCTACCTCAATTTTCGTCTCGTGTAGTCAGCTTTTCGTCCTACTTGCTGAAACGTTCGTAACTTTTAATCCGGGAAGAGTTGGGAGATGTACCATACCATTCTGAAAAGCTTTTTTTGAGAGCTACGCAATAACATAAAGTTTGGCCAATTTTGGATCTGGGAAGATAAAGCAGAATGTAGAAAATGGATCTTCCCATAACTGCTAGTCAGTCAACCGTCTTGCATAGTTTGTCACTTGGTAATCATCGTTGTGTATCTGTTCTGACACTTGTAACCCCTTGTTCAGATGTCTCATCTTGGAGATAAAATGACATTTTTGCCCCCTACCAGGATTAGATAACAATTGCAAAATTTTGGGTGTCTACAGATGACTCTCTTTGTCATGTTTATGCAATGCAATGAAATGAACATGACAAAGATACAGACACCCGATGCGTGACAAGATATATCGATGATGCGGGTTAATGATGTGATTTAAAACAAAATGATATGATGATGCAAATGTTAAATCTCAATATTATGCTACTTTGTTTGGGAAAGATGTAATAGTACGACCATTATCGGGTATCGTCTCCGATGTCATCGCTGGGTATCGTCTCCAATGGTTATATCACTGGGTATCGTCTCCGATGCCATCACTGGGTATCATTTCCAACGCTCATAGCATCTAGTCTCGTGTCCGATGCCATTGTTGGGTATTGTCTCCAACGGTCAAATCACTGGGTCTCATCTCCTATATAATCGTTGGGTATCGTCTCCAATGGACAGATCACTAGGTTTTGTCTCCGATGCCTTCGCTGGGTATCGTCTCCAATGGACTATATCACTGGGTATCGTCTCCGATGCCATTACTAGGTATCGTCTTCAACGGTCATATCACCGGGTCTCGTCTCCGATGCCTTTACTAGGTATCGTCTCAAACAAATATATCACCGGGTATCGTCCCCGATGTCATCGTTGGGTATCGTCTCCAATGGTCATATCATCGGGTCTCGTCTCTGATGTCATTGCTAGATATCGTCTCCAATGGACACATCACCGGGTCTCGTCTCTGATGCCTTCGTTGTGTATCGTCTCCAACGGACTCATCATCATCGGGTATCATCTCCGATGCCTTCACTGGGTATCGTCTTTAACGAACTCATATCACCGATTAAGCAAAAGAAGACACACCTTCTTAACTGTTTGACTATTTTTCTTATTCCTTGACCCGTTTTTATCGTTTTTCTTGCTTTCAGATCTTAAGACCCATCATTATCAGATTTTAGACTTTTGTGCTCATCATTGCCCGTGAATGATGTTTTAGGCTTCAAAAGTGCATTTTTCTTTTCAATTACACCTATTTGGACTGAAAAGGACTCGTTTTGACCTCAAATGCACCAAAATAGGAGGGGTGGGACCCATTATGCCTGGCCACAGGTGCACCTGCGGCTAGCAGTAGGTACAACTTTGGCTAGCCGTAGTGGTTATACCCCACTCGGGCCCTGTTCTCTTTTCATTTTTTTTGGCTTCCTTTGGTTCTCATTCTTAGATTCTTCAATATTCTAGCATATATTCTCGTTCATTCCTCTTTGTAGGGTCCGATCTGACTCCGTACATTCATTTGCCATATTACAGGTAACATATTTCTATAACATTTGCATGTTTCTCATTCCGTATCATTACATTATGAATGTTAGTAAGTTAAAACATAATGTACACCAAATGTATGCTCAAATGACCCGATAAAAATATTCTGATTTGATGCATGGATGTATTTTAATATGTTGGACATGTAGACGTAAAATTTTTTATGTTCTAAGCTTGTTTTTGTGGCACATTTTTGATAAAAATTATCTATTTTAATGTTGAAATTCACCTTATACACAAGTTTCCAATTTTTGGGATATTTTGCTGCTATTGTATGCCTTCATTTGATTTGTATTAGTGTTTTAATCGTATCGTATCGTGAATTATGCATATCTCTTGGGTTGTGCCTTGGGTGCCTATAAATGGTTACAATGCATGCCATCGTACATGTGGATAATCTATATTATAGGGGAGACTGGCAAATTTTTTTCGTAAGTCGTGTGACTGGACGTAGGTATACATTCTATGTCGTATTTAGATGCAAAAACATGATGTAGACTCGACCTGATGTACATGCAGGCCATGCATGTTGTGATGACGAATATATTTATGACCTAGATATTCCCTATTTTAGCATTGTTTTGGTTAATGCAGATGACATTTTAAACATGTAGGATAAAATAGGGACGTACCTTATTTCATGTCATTTGATCTTTGTTTAGCCATGGATCCGAACATGTCGAGCAGCTCTACGTCCCATCGTGCTTCTTCCAGCGTTTGTCCTTGTAGGACGACCTATACTGCCCCATCTTCATGCGTTACGAGACAGGCTTGACGTTTGACAGAGTCCTGCATTCGTCCGATCGCTGTTGATCGAATTGATGATGCTGATGTAGATGATGATCTTCCCAAGCCTGATGCTGCCTGCTCGTGGTCGCACATTCCCTGGAGCTCGAGTATCCATTTTTGACCTCTTAGGTTCTGATTCGAGTCGTTATCTATTAGCGTACTTGTGCACTAATGAGGTATAGGAAAATTTAAGTCATTTTCTTTCTTCTTAATCTTCTTGGTTCAAGTTGTAGTCGTCTTATTTTTTCGTATCATATGTCCCGGAGTTTACAAAGCCTTGGGCAACTAGTTTAGTGTCTACGCTTTTTATCATGCCCTTCATGCTGATTACCGAGCACGAGTCGATTCTTGGGGCTTTGAGCAGTTCTTTACCACAGCTCCACGTTGCTGCCCATGGGGTTATCTTCGCACTTTATTAGAGAGGTGGTTTCACCAGAGCCAGTTTCTCCATTTGCTGGACTACGAGGTGATGATGACGCCTTTGGACTGGTGTTATATTACATGTATTAAGTTCTCTGGTCAGCGGGTATCTCTGGAGGTTAACATCTCACTTGCTGCTGTTCATGAATTATTTGTATTTTCTCCACATATCCGGGTCTTCAAGGCCCGTAGCATTCGTTCTGGTGCGTTGGCGTTCGATGCCATCAGAGGGGCCTTATCAGAGCCATTTCCTGACGACCTTATTGAGCGTGATCGGCTCCTACACGTCTCTTTTTGATCATCATGAGGGGTTATTTCCTGGCGAACAACTCCTCTACAACTCATTTTAGCATAGTGGGAGCCATCTGATATGTTGATCGTATTGGGGATTACGATTGAGGGTCATTTACATTTGCATATTTCCTTCACAGCATGCGCCTTTGTTCAGAGGGTTAGACTAATGCTTGGCTCGGCTTCTTTCCATTCCTCAAGGTAAGCCTTCTTTTCGATTTTTCTCGTCTGTTCGATCTATTGTCAATTTTCTGTTGTAATTGGTGTTTATGTTTCAGTTCTAGGCCTATGAGAGGCTTCCCTACCTTCGACCGGTCACAACTCTGGGTTTAGATACTTTCTCTCGGGGTTATCGATGGCATTAGACTACCTTGGAGAAAGTCCCTGTTTCTGATAATTTTGCTCATTGTCGTCTTCAGCTAGAGTTGATTACGACTACTGATGTGACTTGGGTTCCATATTTATCGGAGCACCTGACAGTTGGATTTGAGGATGGCTTTTCAAGTGGGCCAAAGTTTGCATTGTCCACCCGCTAGGTTCTTTTGTTATCATGTGGAGGTTGGGAGCTTTACCTCGGGAAGCGAGCCTTCAGATGTGTCTCGGGAGAGATTCGTATCCCCTTTCACCCCTTCCTCGAAGATCTTGGCCTGTTGATGTGCCGATTTCAGATATTCCCCTGGAGGGCGTGGACGGCTTCTTGTTATCTGATGGTCCCAGTACTTTGGAGGTTTTTACTACCTGATGGCAGCCCCAGACTATTGGTGCGCAGACCCGGGCTACTCATTTTTTGGGAGATCTTGCTAAGATTACTCAAATTCTTGTAATTGAGCAAGTTTTCTATTCAAACTCTTATTTAATGTTTTCTAAATGATAATTGTATGTTATATCCGCACTAAGGTGCATTTGAGAAATTCGTTCAGATATTGAATCATTAAGCATGAAACGTTCTAGTATGCATGAATTGCTTTGTTAATGAAAGTCTATGCCACTTGTTTCGGCTAGACTGATATTGATGTAATATGTTGAAATCATAGAATTTCTTTGACGCTAATCCAAATCATATTATTGTGGTGCGGACTCATGATGTAAGATTGAGATGAACAACCTTTAAAAAAAGGGGAACTTTATTGTCAGATCTCTGACCCTGCGCGCTATGTTTGAATGTTATGCATAATATGAAGTATAATAAGGTTGATCACCTTACGTACTTGCAAAGAGTGTAATTAGTCCTTGATGTTAACTTATACTCTCGAGGTATTCAGTTAAATAACTGATAATCCCTCTAAGAGTTCACGATCCATAGAGATCACTCAGCATGAAATTTGGGAATAATCCTCTCTATTAAGTTTTGTTACAGCATTGCTATTTCTTCACAATCAATTGGATATTGTTGAAACCTCACAGTATTTAACTCTTTTATTCATGATGTGTTATTCAGCATGAGATTCTGGAAAATCCTTGTTATTGGAAATGATTCATTGTTTCAGTTGCTTCACAATCTTTTGAATATTGTTGAAGTTCTAGAAAGTTAAACTCTTTTATTCATGATATATTATTTATTATATGCTTTAAACATGTTGAGCAAATTAGTTATTCACCCTTGCTTTAAATAAAACTTTTTCAGCTAAGACCAAGGTAGCCGAATGTTCTAGGAAGGACAAAGGCAAAGCGAAGGCGACCGAGTAGTGTCACTTATGTACTGATTATTATGTTATGGATTTGATATAAATCTTTTGTATTATTAGATATGTTTTATAAAGGTTAGTTGAACCTAGGAGAACAATATGTTTTGTATTAAGACAATGTAAGGAATGATGTAATTCATAACGAATGGGTAGATAGATGTGATGTGTATGTTGTACCATGAGCATCGAACCCAAGGTTCAAGGGACCCGAATTTGGGGGCTTCACATGTTGGTATCAGAGCTGATAAGTTATAAACCTTAGGTGGGGGAAAATGCCTTAGGTGTTGATTTGCAGAAACAAGATCAAAGCATATAATCTAATTGAAACGCAACAGAATCATGCAATAAAGCAATTTAAAATTTTCTGCAATCCAAGGAATCAACTTATGTAATATTATTAATTAAACAACAACGAAGAAGAAGGAATTATACCTTTGTAGATTCAACCTTTGAACAGCTACTAGTTCACCTCCCTTGCTTCTTCGCGTTCTTCTCTAATTCCTCGAATCAAACGTTCGTTACAATAGGGTGTAACGCCCAAGAGGTGATCCACCAAGAGTATATTGATTGAAGAAGAAGAATTTAGGTTCTACTAGACCTTGGGTGGCTAACCCTAGTTTTCTCTCCTAACTATTTAGGGTTTTGGGAATACTTGCAAAATTGCATTAACATTAGTCTATCCCACAATAAGACTTCTTCTATTTCTAGACTAACCCTATTTCTAAACCATTTAGAAATTAGGGTTTTATTTAATTTCCAATCTAATAATAATTATAATAATAAGACTCATCTTATTTATTTATAATTTAGTATTTCTCCAAATTATTTATTATTATTACTTAGTCAATTTAATAATAATAATAATAATAATAATAATAATAAGATGACTACTCTTATTAATTTATAATTTAGTATTTCTCTAAATACTTAATTATAAATATTAAGCTATTTAATTTATTCCACTAATAAATTAAATACACTTAATTTATTATTATTAAGCTAATCACTTCTAAAATCATAGTTCACTCTTTTATGGTGTGACTGTCTAGGTTCAATATTAAGCCGGTAAGTAGAATAAATAAATTAGAACCATTTTAATATTATTTATAATGAATTAAACTCCTTTAATTCACATATGAATAAATAATATCCATTCTACATCATGAGTGACACCTTATAAATAATGTATCATGACTATTCAGATAATATGAATTCAACGTTCAATCATAAAGAATTATCAAAATGAATACAAAAAACCTATTCTGTGAATAGTTACCACACAATTCAATCCTTCTACCATGTAATGTGACGCCCCCAAATCCGAGTTCTTTAATCCCACAGATTTGGTATTCACTATTCCATACATTCATGACTTACTACCCATAATAAAGGATAATAAAATTAAACTGAATAAATCATCTTCCTACAAAAGGGGTTACAACTTAAATCTCTTAGATAAATAAATCCTAGGCCATCTAACCTTTATTACATCATTGCGGAATTAAAACATAATATTAAATAAGTCTTATTACAAAACTCCATGACAAATAACAGTTCGTGAGGTACTTCTGCATCTTGCCTTTGCCCTTACTAGTGGACAGCTCATCTGACTTCTCAGTCTTAGCTACAATGTTTTATGCAAGGGTGAGTAAACAATTGCCCACAAGTATAATAACAACAATAATTAAATAGTCAATGAAGTAGATTTTAACTGAGGTATAATAGCCTTTTTGAAAACAATCTACAACAATCAAAGGACTGGAAGCTCAATAGAAAACTCGGTTTAAGAATTGAATTTAGATTTCAAGATCAAAAGTAAATCTGAGGGTCATAATACCTCAAACTATGTCCTAGGTTAACAAGTATCTCTGCTGTAACCTTTAACAGTCTTGTAAACTATGGACTATCCGTCTCGTACTTCGGGGGATCAGCCCTTTATACAATGTATTGTGCACAAATATTTTAACGGTGTTGCGTAATTAATCCCCTATATTAGGGTTGTTCATCTCAGTTTAATGTCAGAATCCGTACCAAAAGAAACTTGGTTTGGAATAACTACAAGATATTCTAAGTCTTTAAAACGCTCATCAACTA
This sequence comes from Aralia elata, assembly GCA_034770075.1. Lineage (NCBI taxonomy): Eukaryota > Viridiplantae > Streptophyta > Magnoliopsida > Apiales > Araliaceae > Aralia > Aralia elata. Next base: position 34,292,341 of record CM068378.1, read on the forward strand.
TGGACTAGCTGAATCAATAAGGGTTTGCTAGTCACTTAAGCATTTGATTCAACAATAAAATTGTACAATGAGATTTATATTCGAAGTTTGAATAACGATTCATGATCGATTAACAAATGACTGGAATAAATCATAAGTATCTGACATTATAACAACCTTGCTTGAACAATAATAAGCCAAGGTTAATAAACTTGCTTAATGAAAGTAAAGTAAAAAACTTGCTCGAATAAAACTTAAGTTTTAGGGAACTTGCTTTCAACGAAATAAAGAGATTAAGGATAGAAAACTTGCCTCGCGCGTAGATTACAGATTAAAATTCACGTTCCTTAATCAACCTATACATTCCGTTTGAAAAGCGGTAACAATAATTAGTTATAGTATTATAAGCACTTTAGAATTCGTTCTTATCCAATTTCATTTTAACATCTCAATTGTCATTTGATATTCTATAAGTATTTGCTTATCATCCATCGTAGTATCTCATTAATCATTTAATACCTTAGTCTAAGTTTTAAACATGCACTTGGCCATATAGCAAGATCAAAAAGAAAAGGAAAATTTTCATTTCCTGTTCCACCGTCGGGGCGGTGGATTCCTTCACAAACCAGCGCCGGAGCGAGGCTACCGCCGGGTGACAAAACCAGTTCATTCATACCGCTGGGGCGAGGACACCATCGGGGCACTAACTCTAGTACATTTCCACTGCCGGGGCGGTGGACCTGATTGTCAATTCCTACAGTTCGCGAACCAGTGAAATTTCATACCAAATTTCCCAAATTCTACCATCTGACTCACAAATTAAACATACTCAGACATCAAACATGTTGTAAAACAAATACCCAACATGTTTCTAACAATTCTAATCATTATAATTCACATAATCAACTAATTAAAGACCAAAAATTCACTGTTTATACAAAATATTCATGTTTTGGCCCTTTTAATGAAATCAAACACTGCGAATTCATCTCTAAACCATTTTAATCCATTCCACTTGCATTCTTTTCGTTATTGAACATACTAACAATAACAACAACCAATTTATAGATTATTACATGAATTGAACACTAATTTTAAACCCAAAGTAAGCTATATTCAAATGTATAAACCCAAGAACACAAAACCCATTTAAAACTTATTTTCATGGATTCTAGTTACATAAAATTATTTACAATTGCTATGTAACGGTTTATATACCCATACTAACATGCATAATCATCACATAAATAATTTCTAGCAAATTTTGGTTCACTAATATTTCACAGAGAACTAATTTGAAGAAAATAAAAACTAAAGTTTCAGGTTAGATTATTACCTGATAATTCTTCTTAGACTATGAAAAGGATTATACTAGCTTTAGTAATCCTCTTCCTTATCCTTCTCAATTCACAGAACTCTCTTATTCTCACCTTCAATTTCTCTGTTAAGCTTTTCTCAACCTTTTTTTTAAAATAACCTGATGAACCTTCATGAACACTAACTTTAACGTAACTTGATTTTAATTAGTCAGTTGCAAAACAAAGGGTTAGACCATGTTTGGCAAACCCAATAAAAAAATAGAACTTCAAAAGCCACAAGGCTTTGTTTAGTTTAACCAAAGCAAAATAAACCATTTTTACCAACCAAGGGTCACAAGGCCTTGTTTGGTTTAGCTAAAATAAAACCCTTTTTCCATTTATTTTAATAACTCATTATACTATATAGTTTAATTGTTACACTTTCAATTTAATAAGACCCATTAGTAAATAAATTCAATTAAACCTTAATAATTTAATTATAACTTTTATTTGACCAATAACAATATTACCAAATAAATTATTTTATTCAAATAAATCCTTTACTCAAATAAATCATTTTATCATTTAATTTAATTATTAAATTAAATTAGAATAAACACATCAAATCACATTCAAATAACAATTCACATAATTACACTTAAAATGAATTATTCCATAATAACTTTATCAATTATTTATTTTACTCAATAAATAAATTAACAAAAATATTTATTTAACTTAATAAATATTTTATTATTCACAAAAATTACATTCGTTACATCCTTCCCTCCTTAAAAGGATTCTGTCCCCAGAATCACAACGCAATTAATTCGTCCGTTACATGTAATGTCCCGATCAAATATAAAACATGAAATTATTGTCAAGTTTTATTTATTTGATCATATGTATTTCAATTCTAAAATACACAACTCAAGTTAATGTAAATTAGAAACTCCTTTTTAATTTCCATTCAACCCTCGCCAGGGATTTCTGAGTTGTCACTTACCGAATCACATAGTACATTCTCTCCGTTTACTGAAATTAGTAGATCCTTTGTTGATCATTCACCTATCTCTATATATACTTAATTATATCCGAACATATCCTACAACATATCCTAGAGTATTAAGGAATATGACAAAACATAACTCAGTATATACAAGATACTATGATGATCTCAATTCCAAGGATCACTTGTACTACTATCACTATAGGAACACGTATTGACATGCATGCAAAACTCCATTAGGGTTCCTTTATTCAAGTCACATTCAGTGAACTTATTCTCCAATAATCACCTACATACTTGCTTTAGCGTCTCCACACAAATGATTATGAGATCAATCATCCTCTTCAACAGAGCAAGTATAGTATGTACTAATCTATCCGGAATCAGTAACCCCACATTAGTGATCCATACGATTAACAACGTTTTAGTTTTGAGCTATCTTGAATTTAGATCTTATTAGCATGATCAACATCATGATTCTAAAAGCATTGTTTAAAAACTATGGGTGTATCACATTTATTAATTCAACTAATTAACATGGATAAAGAATGCCTTTTATTAAATAAATTCTCTTATTAATAAATGAATAAGATTTTAAAGTAAATTAATACTCATCACATCAAATGTGATTGGCTTGAGGGCATACTACGTTCAATCTCCCACTTGCCCTAAAGCCAATTGCCCTAGTATCTAATACCCATCTTCTCTAAGTGACGATCGAACTACTGCTGAGTTAACGGTTTAGTAAATGGATTTGTAATGTTGTTCTGAGAGTCCACTATCTCTAAGGTAACATCTCCTCTTTCAATGATTTCTCTAATCAGATGAAAGCGCCGCAACACATACTTGGATTTCTGATGAGACCTGAGTTCTTTAGCTTGTGTAACAGCTCCAGTGTTGTCACAATATACATGCACTAGTCCTTGTATGCTAGGAACTACTCCAAGTTCAGTAATGAACTTCTTCATCCAAACAGCTTCCCTTGTAGCTTTACTTGCAGCTATGTACTCTGCTTCTGTCACTGAATCAGCAACCGTTTGCTGCTTGGAACTTTTCCAACTCATTGCACCACTATTTAGGATAAAGACATAACCTGAGGTGAATTTGCTATCGTCTTGGTCTGTCTGAAAACTTGAGTCTGTATAGCCCTCTAGTTTCAAATCAGACCCACCATACACTAGAAACACATCTGTAGTTCTTCTTAAGTACTTTATGATGTTTTTCACCACTTTTTAGTGTTCTTCTCTAGGATTAGACTAATATCTTCTTGTCACACCTAGTGCATAAGCAACATCAGGTCTCGTACATATCATCCCATACATGATAGATACTATTGCCGAAGCATAAGGTATCTTACTCATGCGATCTCTCTCTTTAGGTGTCTTTGGGGATATTTTCTTAGAGAGATTCACTCCAAAACTCATCGGTATGAGTCCTCTTTTGGAATTTTCCATGTTAAACTTCTTTAACATCGAATCAATGTACGTTCCTTGGGTCAAGCTAAGCATCCTTTTAAATCTATCTCTATAGATTTTTATCCCCAAAATGTAGGATGCTTCTCCCAAGTCCTTCATGGAGAAGTGTTTAGACAACCATATCTTTACTGATTATAGCATTGGAATATCATTCCCTATAAGTAATGTATCATCAACATATAGTACTAGGAATGTCACAGTGCTCCCACTAACCTTCTTGTACACACAAGGTTCATCCTCATTTTTGATAAAATCAAACTCTTTGATTGTCTCATCAAAACGGATGTTCCATCTGCGAGAAGCTTGCTTCAATCCATAAATGGATCGTTGTAGTTTACAAACTTGATTTGTTCAAACTTTTGAAACAAATCCCTTTGGCTATATCATGTATACATCCTCTTCTAGTTTCCCATTGAGGAAGGCCGTTTTCATGTCCATTTGCCAGATCTCATAGTCATAGTAAGTTGCAAGTGCAAGCAAAATTCGAATGGACTTGAGCATTACAACTAGTGAGAAGGTTTTACCATAGTCAACTCCTTGCCTTTGTTTGAAACCTTTTGCCACCAGTCTGGCCTTATAGGTCTCTACCTTGCCATCTACTCCAGTCTTTCTTTTAAAAAACCTATTTACACCCTATAGGCACTATGTATTCCGGTGGAGTAACCAAAGTCCATACTTGGTTCTCATACATGGAATCCATTTCGGATTTCATGACAGTTTGCCATTTCTCTGAGTCTTTACTACTCATTGCCTCATCGTATGTTACTGGATCATCATCCTCTATGATGCGTACCTCATCATCATCATCTATGATGAATCTATACCTTTCAAGTATCTTCAGTACTCTTCCAGATTTACGACTTGGCTGTGGTACAGAAGGTATCTCTACTTGGACAGGTTCATCCACTTGACCTGTAGTTGTGACGACCTCGAATCCGGGTCCCAAATGCCCCGAGTCCAGTTCTCACGCAAAGTACATCCAACCACCTCCGAATAACATATGATAACTAACGCGGAATAAATAAAATATATATTGTTCATTACAAAAGATTTACTACAGTCCCAAGGTCTATAACCTTAAATAAATACATCATGAAATACTCTAATAATAATATAAAATGATTCTATGATTACAAAACCGGATAGAAGCACATAAACATCTAACATGCATCTATTCTGGAAGTTTTCCCTTGCCTTTGTCCTTTGAGGAACTCTTTGTCTTAACTGCAATTGGTTCATGATATAGCAAGAGTGACCAACTACTTTGCTCGTAAGTTTAAAATAAATGAATAATGGAGATATATCATGAATGAATAAGAATAATAATCGCATTACTCAACAATCTAATACAATTGATGAGATAACTGAACAATAAAATCAAGGTTCGAGTGATAGAATGAAGATTGATTTATTTACTGCTGAGTGGTCTAATAGACCGTGAACATAGCCAAGGAATTAATCATTAGACTAACCCTTTAATATTTTTAACCGCCAGTTTGTACTCGAGGGGATCAGCCTCTTGTACACCATGAGTATGCACATTATTAAACTCTGACCATGCCAGATATCCGACACTTATCATTTTCCTTATAGAGGGTTGCTCTCTTAGTCCAAGAATCCGCACCAACTATTGGTTTAGATAGCTTTAAAAATATTAACCTAAGTCTAGCCGAAACAAATGGCGTAGACTATTACTCCAAACAGTTCATGAATAAAGAACTTTAAATAATTTGTAGTTCGATAATAGAACAGAATTCAAATGCACTAAGTGCGAATGGCAAGAATAATCTTGATGTGGAATAATTAACAACCATTAAACCACTAACATGTATGAATAATAATAATTTAAAGTATAGCTAGGGAGCTTGCCCAATAAATAATCCGAATTGAATTAGAAACCTGCTCAATAAATAATTGAGTTAAGTTAGAAAACATGCATCGTGCGTCTGCTATAATAATACAACACACGCTCTTCAATTATCCTACACACATATATGCACATAAACATACTACAATCAGTCACATAATATTAAACAAGGTTATACACACTAGTTACAGTGTTATGACCTTCGTACAAAGTTACGCCAAACTTGCCTACTCGAACGCCCAATAGTCCTAAAAATGGCCCATTTTGAAATTGATCCAGGTAGTAACTTTTAATTCTAATTAACGAAAATTATAGGTCTACTTCTTAGCTTTCCCATCATCTTGAATCATCCAAATTGAAGTTCGTATGGGAGAGTTATGGTCATTTTACCAACAAACGTTCATGCTAAAAATTACAGAATCAGGCGGTCAAAGAGGCCTCCGCCAAAATCAAGGAGGCTGCGCCAGGGAGCTTAGCGAGGCCTCTGTCAAATCAGAGAGGTTGCGCCGGCATCCAGGGAGCTCAGTGAGGCCTCCGTCAAATCTGAGAGGCTGCGCCAGAACCCAGGTACTGCAGATTGCTCCCTTCGTGCAATCTGACCCTCCTTCACTCGAAGCTTCATATCTCCTTCTCTAGACGTCAAAATGAGTCCATTTCGGACTCTATGGACTCTTAATTCATGGGGATACAACATATCCAAAATTCATAGCTACCCATTAACAGTAACATGGCCAAATCTTAGGCCAAAATATCAACTTATGCTATGTTTTAGGTGTTCTAAGTGTTCTTCACTAAAATCATCAGCAAATCTTTGTTTTTACACCTTTTTACTCCATTCCAACTGGGTTAACTTCTTAACCCATGGAACTACAATATCATGACAACAAACAAATTAAACCAACACAAAAATTATCTACAGAGTCCTCTAAACCGTCCAACAGTCCATGTTTGTCCAAAAATATCCATTGTTCATCCTCCTTAAGCATAGGTCCAAATTTCTTCCATTTTTGTTCCACTTTAATGTTATTAATGGCTTACAGAACCTCTTAACAACATTACCAACCGTTCATAACAAACAAGAACAATAAGAATCGCCACAAAACTGACCCACAAGCTTAAGAGCTCAAAAACCATGAAAACCTGAAAACCTTAACCAAAAATCAAATGGAATGGATTAAGTTAATGATTTACCTCTGTAAATCCCTTCTAGATAATAAGATGATTAGCTAGGGCTTGCCTTGAGTTCTTGTTCTTTGCTTGGTTCCTTCTTCTTCCTTCACCCGAGCACCCACTTTCCTTTCTCTTTCTAGAACCTCTCTCTCTCTCTCTCTTATTTCTTCTTCTTTCTTCTTTGTTTTCTGCAGTTTGCTTCCTTCCACTCTTAGCAAATGGATAAGCTTGATTCAAGAGAAGGAAACGGATTGAATGATTTGGAAAGATGAAGTTTACGTAAGCCTTTCTCTCTCTTCTTCTCCTGCAAGTTCTTCTCTCCTCTCCCTTCTTTCTTCTTCCTTCTGATGGCTTTCTCTCTCTCAACTCTGCAGCAACTTGGAAAGGATATGGGAAGAATATTGGAATGAGAGTTGAATGGAGGCTTCGGGTGAAATGAAAGGGTAGTACCTGAGCCCCCTCTTGGAAATAGAATAGAGAGAAATGTTGGCCGAGAAGGAATTTTAAGGTATTAGGTGTTGTAATGCCAACACCTTGCCCGCAACCATTTCCTCTCCTAAATTCCTATTGGCTAATGGAGTTAGGTTGGTTACCTCACTAAGCAACAAGGAAAATTAATACACTAATTTGGTCTCTTCCATACCCGAATACTCCTACTTTTGTACCAAATTAGAACAATAACTGTTGGTCGATTTCGCAACCGATAAATACGCGCAAGTATACGCGGTCAACAAGTAATATAATGATAAGAGAGTTGTCTATCCCACGAGGAATTAACTCTAATGTATCCCCAATTACTAACTCAATATCGACTTGATCTAAATCAAACTCTTTGATTCAAGTGATAGATAAAGGTTACATCTAAATTCCATGTCATATAAATAACAAAAATAGATAGATAAAGGTCTAAGATTACAATTTCCCCCAACACTTTATTTAAATCACCTAACTCTCTCTTTTTCAACTAGTTAATACACAAGAATTGTTAACCGAGAAATTCACCTTATTCATAAGCCTTAGTGTATGGTCATATGAAAATCACCCATACACGACACATAGGTATATGTTTATCCCACATGCCAACAATCCATTCAATTCCATGAATAATCAACAAGACACACGCCACATAATCTTAGTCAATCTACCCATCAAACGAATGAACCTCCGTGTAGGGAGTCATTAAGTTTGTAATCTCATAATGGTTACACACGGTATTTAGGTATATCTCTATCCCAAATACTAGCAAGTCATCCATTCTTGAAGACAATGAATAAGACACACGCCACATAATCTCATACATCACCCACAAAAATCTCTAACTTTCGTATGATATCAAAACCAAGTCTCAACACTATAATCCACTTTTCAATTTCATATAGGTGATCAATCAATTAAACTTTCATTATAAATCATGCTAGACATTCAACTCGCAATTTATTACGTTAGAATGTTGGTCGAGAACACGAATGTAAAATATGGCCACCTCTCGATGCACCATATTCATATCACACTAAATCAACAATTGATAGAATGAATGTGAACACCCTAGATGACTAACGCACTATATCTCTACGTGAATTACAATCAAAAGGGTTGAAGCATAAGTTCTCAATTGGCCACATATGGTGCTTCGGTATATCTCTATCCTAGGCACGAATCTTAAATTCCATCACATGCAGAATTCATGAACACATGCTAGCATAATCAGATCTCAATCTATATTTCCTTTCTCAATTCCATATAGATTATCATACTAATTGATGATCAAGATAATTAATACATGAAGCACAAATTATGATATCCAATTCTAAAATGATAACTAATATCAAAGAGAGATAATTCAATTCAAACTAGGTGTTGGGTTCAATTACAATTTCAACCAAACACTAAAATCAAAAAAATAAACAAAGCAATAAACCTAACTAACATCCTTGGAGTACAAAGCTAGATGAAAAGATTAGAGATGAACTCCCTTTTGATCTTCTCCTTTTCTTGTATTGCAGCCCTTGTTAGTGGAGCAAGCCTTCCATTGTTGTTGGTTACTCAAGATTCCCCATTGGGGAGCTTGAGCTACCTTTTCTCCTTCTTGCTCTAGGTTAGCTTCCACCCTCCAAGAATGATGATTTTAGAAGTCTAGGTGTAATACCCAAGCCTTTGCTTAAGTCCCACATCGCCCCTTTACTAAAATTCTCCTCCTCCCTTAGCCTATATATAAGATATCAACCTTTGTTTTATTTTTACCAAACAATTAGTGCCTCCAAATTTTGTTTTGTGAGGAACTTTTTGTGTGAAGTCCTTTTTGGTAAGGACCTCCTTAGTAAAAATTTTCAGTATTGAGGGCGTAGGCAGACTGCGAACTTCATAATTTCGGGTATGTTCTTTTTTTTTCTTTCTTTCTTCCTTTCTTGTGTATTAGTTTAATTTAATTTTCTATATTATTATTGTATAATTTTAATTAGTATATTTTAGTTAGTTTGTTAGTTAATACTGTGGTATTATTTTGGATAAATATTAGGTATCTCAATTATAAGAAAATGTTCTCTTTAATTTATTAATTTAATTAATAATATGGAGGGTTCAATATATGCATAAAAACTATTAATACTAATATTATAGTATTTAATAAAATGTATTATTTTTGTGAATAGATTATATTGAGCGAGTTTAACCAATTGCATCTGTAATTGTGGGTATTGCATTACGTACTCCAGGTACGGATTCCGTACTCCTTCAGCGAAACTCTTTTTGAAATTTAATTAATTCGTTTGTTTCTCATTTTGAATTTCGTTATTAATTCACATAATTGTTTCATGTGACATTAATATGATAGTTTTTGTTTTAGCGTTGATACATAGAACTCGTATTTGTACTCTTTGAGTTGGATTATCATGTTTAGAATTATTTTGATATTTATATGTCAATATATTTTGGAGGCTTGTATCGATGATTTGTTTTGATTTGACATATACACATTAGAACCCCATTTTTTGTTGGTATTATGTCGCATGTGTTGTGACATCATATTTTTGTTAGAATATACCGTAGGGTATACTTGAGCTATAACCACCTGTGGGGGTACCACAGGCATGTCGTCTTGGCACGAGAGACATGACACTTTCCGTGGCAGTGTGATCAGTTCACGGCGTCTCCGTTTTGTGCTCCTATGGGAGTTGGTCATTTGGTGATTTGTTGTGGGAGACGTATGGGTCGACCCTAGTTTTCTGTTCTGTTCTGTGGATTGTTGATGTTGTGCCAAACACACTTTCCGATTTTGCATGCATTTGGATCTGCAGTCCAATGTGTGATTTGTCTATGTGGCATTATTTGACTTGTCTATGTGGCAAGCTATATTCTGAGCTCGGTATGAAATAACACCCAGCCCTTTGATTCAGCCTATTACTTCATTGTGTTAATTCGTTTCAATTCAGTTCATTAATTGATTTAGTTGAATTCAGTTCATATTTCTGTTCTCTATATCCGTACTGGGCATTTGGCTCATGCTGTGTCTTTCTTCCGGCAGGTACTCAAGGGGATCATGGGCAAGTGTGATGAGAGCTCCTCACCTAGATGGTTTAGATATTTTGGTTCTGTTTTGATGTTTGAGTCTCTGTTGTATTGAACCTTTAGTAAAATTTGGATGTACTAAACAATATGTATTTTGAGCCGGTTGGGCGGTTGTTAATATCACTTCAGACTAATCTTTTCTGGTTTATAATTTTGGTATTAGTTTATATTTTTGTTGTGCTTTGCACGTGACCTCCTTTTTCTATTTTTCGGAAAGGGGGTGTTACAGAGTTGGTATCAAAGCCTAGGTTCTTTCTTGTAGAAACCAATTTAGGTTCGACCTGTGAGTTATGGGTAGACTTTGGGTTAGGTTTTTGTTCCATTTGATATTTCGTTCAGCTATTATGTTAATCATATTCAAATTATTTTGCTTCAGTCCGTTGTTTTCTTTATTAGATGGCTCGTAGATCCGCTAGAGTTGCTGGTAGACGAGGAAATAGTAGGGGAAGAGGTGTGCGCCAACCCGAGTTACATTCTGATATGCAGCATGATGTGCAATCGAATAATCAAGATGATGCTCAAATGGCAGCTTTGGTAAATCAGGCGATTAATCAGGCTTTGCCGCAATTTGTGGCACAAGTCGTTCAGGCAATGCAACAACCGACGCCAGAAATTCCTAATCAGGGGAATCTCGGGAATGGTGGTTCGCAGACAAATGAAGAAGGAGTGAATACTGTTGGGATTAATCCATCTGTTGTTCCGATGTATTTGTGGTTAGAGAGATTTCAAAAACAAAAACCACATTCATTCACTTCAGCTCCAACTCCAATTGATGCAGAGAATTGGGTTGCCCATTTAGAAAAGATATTTGATGTGCTAGGATGTTCGGATAACCAAAAAGTGGTGCTAGCTACTTATAAATTAGAGGGGGATGCGCAAAGGTGGTGGAAAGCAATGAAAGTAACAAAGGGTGATGGGTTTGTGGAGGCACTTACATGGGTAGAGTTTTGTGACATCTTTTATCAACAATACTTCTCAGCTGCTGATAAAGAGGCTTATGGTAGAGAGTATCTGTCTATTAGGCAGAAGGAGGATGAGTCTGTTACGGATTTTATGACAAGGTTCACTATGTTGGCAAGTTTTTCAGGAACCTCCGCAGGGACTGCAGCAGAACAAGCTGAGAAATTTAAGTGGAGAATTCATTATAGGTATCGCCAACATCTCATTAACATTAAATTTGAAGATGTGTCAGCAGTGGCTAATGCAGCCAAGAATATTGAGATGGAGCGACAAGACTTTCGAGCTTCTAAACCGGAAGGAAGTCGGAAGAGGGATAGAGATGACCAACAGAGTCAAGTTTCGGGTCAACAGGGGAAAAATCAGAATGGTCAGTGGAATAAGAACCGAGGTGGTCAACAGGGACAGTGGCGTGGCCAGAATCAGAACACAAGCTATCAACAGTTGCCTCAGCAAGGTCATAATCGTCAACAATGGCAGAATCGTCAGCAAGGACAAAATCAAGGTCGTTACCCAGGACCAGCAGGCGGGGGTAACCCTAATCTTATTCCAATAACTCCTTGTGCTACTTGTGGGGCTAATCATCCAAGGAGACCTTGTCATAGAGTTACTGGTGCATGCTTTTTGTGCGGTCAGTTAGGTCATCTTGCTAAAGATTGTACTCGACCACGTGGTAATGATGAATTGGTGATAATGGTGGCAATGTTGGTCAGCGCCGCGGTGGACGGGTCTTTGCCTTGACACACAACCAGGAAGCAGGTGCGCCAGGTACTATTTCTGGCACTCTTATAGTTGGCAATCGTGAGGCTTCCATTTTATTTGATACTGGCTCTACCCATTCGATTGTTGCAAATTCTTTTGTTCGACATCTTGGTGTGTCGTCTCAGTGTTTAAATTCTGCTATGTCTATTACTACCCCGATGGAAAATTCTATTGTTATCTCTGATTTGTATCGAGATTGTCCTATTAGTTTTGGAGACAAGATTCGTAGGGTAAATCTTTTGCCGATGGGCATGCATGATTTTGATGTGATTCTTGGAATGGACTGGTTAGATAAACATCAGGCCACTATCGATTGTCAATCGAAGAGAATTATCTTTGGGGATTTGAAGTCCCCAGATTTTGTGTATCAAGGTTCACGACCGGGTAAGGTGGTGAAATTAATTTCAGCTCTAAAAGCTGGAAAATTGGTGGCTAGGGGTTGTGAGGGATATTTAGCATTTGTGAATGACACCTCTATGGGAGAGTCTCGTATTGAGGATGTTCCAATTGTTCGTGAATTTTTCGATGTGTTTCCTGAGGAATTATCAGGATTGCCACCGCAACGGGAAGTTGAGTTTACCATTGAGCTTGTTCCTGGTGCAGAGCCTATCTCTAAGGCACCGTATAGGATGGTACCATTGGAATTGCAAGAGTTGAAGGAGCAATTGCAAGAATTATTAGATCGTGGTGTAATTCGACCAAGTGTGTCATCGTGGGGAGCTCCGGTTTTATTTGTAAAGAAGAAGGATGGGTCTATGAGATTGTGTATAGACTATAGAGAGTTAAACAAGATTACCATCAGGAATCGGTACCCTTTACCGAGGATTGATGATTTATTTGACCAACTTCAAGGGGTGAAGTATTTTTCGAAAATAGACTTGAGATCGGGATATCATCAGTTGAGGGTAAGAGATGAGGATGTCTCTAAGACAGCTTTTCGTACTCGCTATGGGCATTACGAGTTTTTGGTGATGCCATTCGGGTTGACTAATGCTCTGGCGGTGTTTATGGATTTGATGAATCGGGTGTTTAGAGAGTATTTGGATAAATTTGTTATTGTTTTTATTGATGACATCTTGATTTACTCTAAGTCTAAGGAGGAGCATGAGGAACATCTTCGCATAGTTTTGGGAATTTTACAAAGAGAGAAATTATATGCTAAATTCTCCAAATGCGAGTTTTGGTTGGAGCACGTTATATTTTTGGGTCACATTGTGTCTGTTGAAGGCATTAAAGTGGATCCTGCGAAGGTTGAAGCTATCACTAAATGGCCAAGACCTACTATGGTGACGGAGGTTAGGAGCTTTTTGGGTTTGGCAGGGTATTATAGGCGATTTGTAGAAGGGTTCTCTTTACTTGCTTTGCCATTGACTCAATTGATGAAAAAGGGCACGAAGTTTGTGTGGAACGAGGAGCGCGAGAAGAGCTTTGAGGAGTTGAAGAAACGGCTTGTGACAGCTCTAATACTTACATTACCATCAGGGACAGGAGGTTACCAAATTTATAGTGATGCTTCTAAGAAGGGTTTGGGGTGTGTTTTGATGCAACACGGTAAGGTGATTGCTTATGCTTCTAGACAACTTAAACCTTATGAGGTGAACTACCTCACTCATGATTTGGAGTTGGCAGCAGTAATCTTTGCTTTGAAAATTTGGAGGCATTATTTGTATGGCGAGACTTGTGATATCTTCACCGATCACAAAAGTCTTAAGTACATCTTCACTCAGAAGGAGCTCAATATGAGGCAAAGGCATTGGTTGGAGCTTCTCAAAGATTATGACGCTAGAATTCAATATCACCCCGGGAAGGCGAATGTAGTTGCAGATGCACTTAGCCGAAAGAGTTCAGGGAGTGTAGCAGCCCTTATTACACAACCACAACTTATTTCAGATATGGAACGGTTGGAGTTAGAGTTGTATGTACAAGGTGCAGATGGACTTTTAGCAGGTATGAGAGTGGAGCCCTCTCTTATCTCGAAGGTTAAGGAAGCTCAGAAAGAAGATGGCGAGTTATGGGCTATAGCGCAAAATTTGGAGGGGGGAAAGCAGCCTGAGTTTCGTATTGATGACCATTACGTGATTTGGTTGGGTAAGCGGTTATGTGTGCCGTCGGATCCAACTATTCGGGAGGCAGTATTGGCTGAGGCTCATAGTTCACCATTTTCTATTCATCCGGGTTCTACGAAGATGTATAGGGATTTAAAGAAGAATTTTTGGTGGAATGGGATGAAGCGAGATGTGGCTGAATATGTGGGAAGGTGTCTTACTTGTCAGCAAGTGAAAATTGAGCATCAACGTGCTAGTGGATTACTGCAACAATTAGATATTCCTGTTTGGAAGTGGGAGGACATTACAATGGATTTTGTGACTGGATTACCAAAAACATTCAAGAAGAATGATGCTATTTGGGTTGTAGTAGATCGATTGACCAAATCAGCTCACTTCTTAGCTATCCAAGAGGGTTATTCTGTAGATAAGTTAGCACAAATCTTTCAACAGGAGGTTGTTAGACTTCACGGAACTCCAGTGTCAATTATTTTAGATCGAGACCCACGGTTCACTTCACGATTCTGGAAAGGGTTTCAACGAGCTTGGGGCACTCGATTAAAATATAGTACTTCTTTCCATCCACAAACTGATGGGCAATCTGAAAGGACTATTCAGACTTTAGAGGATATGTTAAGGTCTTGCGCATTAGAATGGTCGAGTAATTGGGATGATTACTTGAGCCTTGTTGAGTTTGCTTATAACAATAGTTGGCATGCAAGTATTGATATGGCTCCGTTTGAGGCATTGTATGGTAGGAGGTGTCGAACACCAACTTGTTGGGATGAAGTTGGCGAGAAGGCCATAGAAGGGCCTGAGTTAGTTCAAATCACTACGGAGAAAGTAGCTGTGGCTAAGGAGAAATTGAGGCTTGCTCGATCTCGGCAAAAGAGTTATGCTGATAAGCACAGAAGGACTTTAGAGTTCAAACTTGGTGAACATGTATTTTTGAAGGTTTCTCCTTGGAAGGGTATTTGACGATTTGGTTTGAAAGGTAAACTCAGTCCGCGTTATATTGGGCCATTTGAGATTCTAGAAAGGGTCGGCGAAGTTGCATATCGGTTAGCTCTGCCTCCACAATTAGCTCATGTGCATAATGTGTTCCATGTGTCGGTGCTGAGAAGTTATCATTATCATCCGTTGCATGTGGTACAATATCCGTTCGATAAGATTCGGAAGGATCTTACTTGTGAGGAACAAGCCGAGAAAATTTTAGATCGTCAAGAGCGGATTATGAGGAGGAAAACAATTTCGTTTGTTAAAGTTTTGTGGAAAAATCATTCAGAACGAGAGGCAACTTGGGAAATGGAGGAGTCTATCCGGGCGGAGTATCCCCATCTTTTTGATAATTAGGCACGTTCTTTTTCTTTTGATTCTGGGGATGAAATCATTTTAAGGGGGAAGTAATGTAATACCCAAGCCTTTGCTTAAGTCCCACATCGCCCCTTTACTAAAATTCTCCTCCTCCCTTAGCCTATATATAAGATATCAACCTTTGTTTTATTTTTACCAAATAATTAGTGCCTCCAAATTTTGTTTTGTGAGGAACTTTTTGTGTGAAGTCCTTTTTGGTAAGGACCTCCTTAGTAAAAATTTTCAGTATTGAGGGCGTAGGCAGACTGCGAACTTCATAATTTCGGGTATGTTCTTTTTCTTTCTTTCTTTCTTTCTTGTGTATTAGTTTAATTTAATTTTCTGTATTATTATTGTATAATTTTAATTAGTATATTTTAGTTAGTTTGTTAGTTAATACTGTGGTATTATTTTGGATAAATATTAGGTATCTCAATTATAAGAAAATGTTCTCTTTAATTTATTAATTTAATTAATAATATGGAGGGTTCAATATATGCATAAAAACTATTAATACTAATATTATAGTATTTAATAAAATGTATTATTTTTGTGAATAGATTATATTGAGTGAGTTTAACCAATTGCATCTGTAATTGTGGGTATTGCATTACGTACTCCAGGTACGGATTCCGTACTCCTTCAGCGAAACTCTTTTTGAAATTTAATTAATTCGTTTTGTTTCTCATTTTGAATTTCGTTATTAATTCACATAATTGTTTCATGTGACATTAATATGATAGTTTTTGTTTTAGCGTTGATACATAGAACTCGTATTTGTACTCTTTGAGTTGGATTATCATGTTTAGAATTATTTTGATATTTATATGTCAATATATTTTGGAGGCTTGTATCGATGATTTGTTTTGATTTGACATATACACATTAGAACCCCATTTTTTGTTGGTATTATGTCGCATGTGTTGTGACATCATATTTTTGTTAGAATATACCGTAGGGTATACTTGAGCTATAACCACCTGTGGGGGTACCACAGGCATGTCGTCTTGGCACGAGAGACATGACACTTTCCGTGGCAGTGTGATCAGTTCACGGCGTCTCCGTTTTGTGCTCCTATAGGAGTTGGTCATTTGGTGATTTGTTGTGGGAGGCGTATGGGTCGACCCTAGTTTTCTGTTCTGTTCTGTGGATTGTTGATGTTGTGCCAAACACACTTTCCGATTTTGCATGCATTTGGATCTGCAGTCCAATGTGTGATTTGTCTATGTGGCATTATTTGACTTGTCTATGTGGCAAGCTATATTCTGAGCTCGGTATGAAATAACACCCAGCCCTTTGATTCAGCCTATTACTTCATTGTGTTAATTCGTTTCAGTTCAGTTCATTAATTGATTTAGTTGAATTCAGTTCATATTTCTGTTCTCTATATCCGTACTGGGCATTTGGCTCATGCTGTGTCTTTCTTCCGGCAGGTACTCAAGGGGATCATGGGCAAGTGTGATGAGAGCTCCTCACCTAGATGGTTTAGATATTTTGGTTCTGTTTTGATGTTTGAGTCTCTGTTGTATTGAACCTTTAGTAAAATTTGGATGTACTAAACAATATGTATTTTGAGCCGGTTGGGCGGTTGTTAATATCTCTTCAGACTAATCTTTTCTGGTTTATAATTTTGGTATTAGTTTATATTTTTGTTGTGCTTTGCACGTGACCTCCTTTTTCTATTTTTCGGAAAGGGGGTGTTACACTAGGTCTCCCAAAAATGTAGGCTACATAATGTATTTATAGTTCCTAAGGCAAAAACCTAGCTTAGCCCACGAATTTTGACCAAAAATGAGCTGAAATCGCGAAATCTGGCGAATCCGGCGCAGCTGCGCGCTTGGATGCGCTGCATACTGAGTTCCCTGGATGCCGGGCGCAGCTGCGCCGCCATTGGCTTGCGTCCGGGCGCAGCTGCGCTGCCCAAAATCTACGTTTTCTGCATAAGGGCGCAGCTGCGCTGAATTTGTACTAGGAAGGGGCGCAGCTGCGCCGGGCACTGCTTCTGCTGCATTTTCCAGTTCTAACGTCTTTTGGGAAAATGGCCATAACTTCTTCGTCCGAACTCGGATTTAGGCGTGTAAATAGACTATGGAAAGCTAAGAAGCAGCTCTACAACGTCCATAACTGGAGCTCGTCGAGTTACAGGCCGTAACAAGGCTTAAATGGAGCCCGAAGCAACTGCGGCGTAAATTGCATGCAAAATCCGACGGTAAAATGATCATAACTCTCTCATACGAACTTTAAATAGGATGATTCTGGATGTTCTGGAAAGCTAAGATCAAAATCTACAACTTTCGTTCTTTGAGTTTTGAGAGATTCGGATTTCATCATGGGTGAAATTGATAAACAAGCAGCGGGAATGCTAGATTCAAGCCAAAAACGCATCAATCCAAAGGGCCTTTATTTCAATACCTACAAAACAACGTAAAAACACATAAAAGCACACAAATACATATAAAAGTAATACAAAACTATATTACACAACAATAAGATGAAAACACATAAAACCAAACGAAATAGCTAAAGACTTACAAATTATTAAGGCTAAAAGTACCCAATTTATGTATATAAAACACACTCATCAAATACCCCCAAACTTAAACCTTTGTTTGTCCTCAAGCAAAACACACAAACTATAAAAATTAAACATTTCTAAATAAAAACTATCTTGAGCAATGAGTTAATAAGCTTGAACAATGGTCTCAAAGCATAAACACATGAAAACTCAAGGAAACTTTCAAAGCGTTGCAAGTCTAGATTTACAATTAGCTAGTCATAGCTTGCTTTAGGTCCCTTCCGTGTGTGTGTGAGTACCCAGTGGCACTAAACCAATCAATATCGGATGAAGCTATGCAACCACATTACCTTATGAAATAATCAAAATAAACCACCAAAAACTACATGCTTAACACATCACTCAAAAGGTATACAAATCATAATTTCCAAAATTTTGAAATCAAAAGACTCTAGGTAAGTGCATTTTATGCTCCATCTTATCCTAAGTCCACTCTTGTGGGTGAGTGCGTTTTACGTTCCATCTCAACTCAACACAAGATTTGAAATATACAATTTTCTTTCTTTAATCACAATTATAAGAGAGTGCGTTTTACGCTCTATCTCTCCTACGCATGTGTCCATGAGTGAGTGCGTTTTACGCTCCATCTCAACTCACCACATGACCACAATTCAAACACAACAAATTTGGACACCTTGCTTCGAGTGATGTTTAAACGAGTTCTAGAGTTTATAGATATTTCCCACAAGCATTCGGTTATAAAAGCCTTCTCTAAGCATACAACTAGCTCAATACTCATGGGTAGGTGCAAAAGAGTGAAAGGACGCATAAGCAAAACAATAACCAATAATTACGATTAAGCACAAAGACTAAGCAACATTTATCCATTTTCCATGAGTTAGAATCAATTCAAACAAGTTCTTATCATAGACCATGAATTGTAGTTCAAATCAAATGAAAACAGTGCTCAAGAGACACATCCTAAAAATAAATAAATTTTTTTTATTTTTTATTTTTGAATAAAAATACATAACTTAAATCACATAAAAACTAAATTAAAAACACACAAATACGAAGTACTACCCCCAAACTTAAACTTGACATTGTCCTCAATGTCTGATATAGGAAAAATTAAAATAGAAGACTTCCCTGAAACCGTGTCAAGCACCATTGATATCATCTTTCAATACCTCAAAGTTGGGGCGCAATCCAAATTCCTTAGTACTCGATACCTAAAAACAATTAAAGAAATTAAAATGCAATTAAACAACCTATAATGCAATCAAACAAAATCAAAAGCAAAACAAAAAACTTGGGTTGCCTCCCAAGAAGCGTTGGGTTTATAATCCGCGACTCGACTTTATTTAAAACATAAATACAAGTTCAAATGAAGATCAAATCAATTGAAATTAATATTGGAAAAACATTATAAAAATAATTCCCCGGCAACGGCGCCAAAAACTTGTTGGTCGATTTCGCAACCGATAAATACGCGCAAGTATACGCGGTCAACAAGTAATATAATGATAAGAGAGTTGTCGATCCCACGAGGAATTAACTCTAATGTATCCCCAATTACTAACTCAATATCGACTCGATCTAAATCAAACTCTTTGATTCAAGTGATAGATAAAGGTTACATCTAAATTCCATGTCATATAAATAACAAAAATAGATAGATAAAGGTCTAAGATTACAATTTCCCCCAACACTTTATTTAAATCACCTAACTCTCTCTTTTTCAACTAGTTAATACACAAGAATTGTTAACCGAGAAATTCACCTTATTCATAAGCCTTAGTGTATGGTCATATGAAAATCACCCATACACGACACATAGGTATATGTTTATCCCACATGCCAACAATCCATTCAATTCCATGAATAATCAACAAGACACACGCCATATAATCTTAGTCAATCTACCCATCAAACGAATGAACCTCCGTGTAGGGAGTCATTAAGTTTGTAATCTCATAATGGTTACACACGGTATTTAGGTATATCTCTATCCCAAATACTAGCAAGTCATCCATTCTTGAAGACAATGAATAAGACACACGCCACATAATCTCATACATCACCCACAAAAATCTCTAACTTTCGTATGATATCAAAACCAAGTCTCAACACTATAATCCACTTTTCAATTTCATATAGGTGATCAATCAATTAAACTTTCATTATAAATCATGCTAGACATTAAACTCGCAATTTATTACGTTAGAATGTTGGTCGAGAACACGAATGTAAAATATGGCCACCTCTCGATGCACCATATTCATATCACACTAAATCCACAATTGATAGAATGAATGTGAACACCATAGATGACTAACGCACTATATCTCTATGTGAATTACAATCAAAAGGGTTGAAGCATAAGTTCTCAATTGGCCACATATGGTGCTTCGGTATATCTCTATCCTAGGCACGAATCTTAAATTCCATCACATGCAGAATTCATGAACACATGCTAGCATAATCAGATCTCAATCTATATTTCCTTTCTCAATTCCATAGAGATTATCATACTAATTTATGATCAAGATAATTAATACATGAAGCACAAATTATGATATCCAATTCTAAAATGATAACTAATATCAAAGAGAGATAATTCAATTCAAACTAGGTGTTGGGTTCAATTATAATTTCAACCAAACACTGAAATCAAAATAAATAAACAAAGCAATAGACCTAACTAACATCCTTGGAGTACAAAGCTAGATGAAAAGATTAGAGATGAACTCCCTTTTGATCTTCTCCTTTCCTTGTATTGCAGCCCTTGTGGTGGAGCAAGCCTTCCATTGTTGTTGGTTACTCAAGCTTCCCCATTGGGGAGCTTGAGCTACCTTTTCTCCTTCTTGCTCTAGGTTAGCTTCCACCCTCCAAGAATGCTGATTTTAGAAGTCTAGGTCTCCCAAAAATGGAGGCTACATAATGTATTTATAGTTCCTAAGGCAAAAACCTAGCTTAGCCCACGAATTTTGACCAAAAATGAGCTGAAATCGCGAAATCTGGCGAATCCGGCGCAGCTGCGCGCTTGGATGCGCTGCATACTGAGTTCCCTTGATGCTGGGCGCAGCTGCGCCGCCATTGGCTTGCGTCCGGGTGCAGCTGCGCTGCCCAAAATCTACGTTTTCTGCATAAGGGCGCAGCTGCGCTGAATTTGTACTAGGAAGGGGCGCAGCTGCGCCGGGCACTGCTTCTACTGCATTTTCCAGCTCTAACGTCTTTTGGGAAAATGGCCATAACTTCTGCGTCCGAACTCGGATTTAGGCGTGTAAATAGACTATGGAAAGCTAAGAAGTAGCTCTACAACTTCCATAACTGGAGCTCGTCGAGATACAGGCCGTAGCAAGGCTCAAATGGAGCCCGAAGCAACTGCTGCGTAAATTGCATGCAAAATCCGACGGTAAAATGATCCTAACTCTCTCATACGAACTTCAAATAGGATGATTCTGGATGTTCTGGAAAGCTTAGATCAAAATCTACAACTTTCGGTCTTTGAGTTTTGAGAGATTCGGATTTAATCATGGGTGAAATTGATAAACAAGCAGCGGGAATGCTAGATTCAAGCCAAAAACGCATCAATCCAAAGGGCCTTTATTTCAATACCTACAAAACAACGTAAAAACACATAAAAGCACACAAATACATATAAAAATAATACAAAACTACATTACACAACAATAAGATGAAAACACATAAAACCAAACGAAATAGCTAAAGACTTACAAATTATTAAGGCTAAAAGTACCCAATTTGTGTATATAAAACACACTCATCAATAACTATACCCATAATTTAAATGGGTACTCCCATAAATTATTGAGATAGGTAAAAATAATAGATACAGAGTTTGTCCATTTATTTGGATAACCCATAATAAACCTTTCGGATAAAATATAAATCCCGAATAAGCTCAAATAAAATTTTCGAAAATTTTCGACGCTTGGAAAAATTATTCCTCCGCATATACGCATTAACGAAATTATTCAAAAGTGAAAAAGACATAAAAATATTTGGCATGAATAGTGCCATCAATAGTGTCTCGGGAAGCGTGCCCGTGAATAGTGATTTAGCGATTTTTCGCAATCAATCTATTCACTCTCGTGCAACAAAATGACTTAATAAACAACACATGCACATAATCCATGTTATAAAATAACCCTTAAACATACCACATAACATAGAATAATATTAAAAAAAATTCATTTCATTTAATAATATTTCCACACACGAATTAGAAGGAAATCTAAATTCTCGATCGTCACATTCTCCCCCCTTATAAAGATTTTGTCCCCAGAATCACGGTAAGGTTAAACAAAAAGGTGAGGGTAATTCTCTCTCATCCTATCTTCTAACTCCCACATAGCCTCTTCGGCATTGTGGTTATGCCAAATTACCTTCACCGAAGATATAACCTTGTTTCTTAAAACTTGTTCCTTTCGGTCGATTATCTAGATTGGAACTTCTTCATATGACAAATCTTTCTCAACCTGTAAGGGTCCGTGCTCTATTACGTGCTTATAATCCTGTTTGTACAGCCGCAACACTGACACATGAAACACGTTGTGAATGTGCTCCATCGTAAGTAGTAAGGCTACCTCATAAGCCACTCCCCCTATGCGTCTCAATACATCAAACGGTCCAACAAATCTTGGACTCAGCTTTCCCTTCTTGCTGAATCGTATCTTCCCCTTCTAGGGAGACACTTTCAAAAACACGTAGCAACCTACGTCGAACTCTCGCTTCTTTCGATGTTGGCTAACATATTTCTTCTGTCGGTCCTGGGTTGCAACTAATCTCGCCCTTATTAATTTGAGGGTTTTCGCGGTCTGCTGCACCAATTTTGGTCCCAACAGTTGCCGTTCTCCGACCTCATCCCAATACAATGGTGTTCTGCACTTCCTTCCGTATAATGCCTTGTACCATGGCATGCCAATGTTCGCTTGAAAACTGTTATTGTAGGAAAATTCCACTAAAGGTAGCTAATCATCCCAACTACCCTGAAAGTCCATAACACATGCCCTACGCATATCTTCAAGCGTCTGAATCGTTTGCTCGCTTTGCCCGTCAGTTTGAGGATGATATGTGGTATTCAACCTCAACTGCGTTCCCAGTCTCTCTTGTAAGCTCTTCCAAAAATTGGACGTACGGATCTCTATTAGACACAATAGACACCGACACTCCATGTCGCGACACAATTTCTTTAACATACAGCTTCGCTAACTGCTCCAGATTATACCTGATCTTGATCAGTAGTAAATCTACGGATTTTGTCAAACGATCGATGATCACCCAAATTGCGTCGTAACCCTTCTGAGTAATTGGAAGTCCCACCACGAAATCCATCGTGATGTGCTCCCATTTCCACTCTAGAATCTCCAATGGTTGTAGTAGTCCACTCGGTTTCTGATGTTCTGCTTTAACCCTCTGACATGTTAAACACCGGCTGACGCACTTAGCCACTTTTCTCTTCATATTCGGCCACCAGAAATGCTGACGCAAGTCTTGATACATCTTAGTACTCCCGGGGTGTACCGAATATCTTGAACTATGAGCTTCTTGCAAAATCTCCTCCTTCAGTTCTGGATCCATCGATATTCAGATTCTACCTTCAAATCTCAACAGTTCTGTTCTATCAACGTTATATTTCAGCTCTTCTCCTTCTGAGATTCGCTTCCTTGTGGCAACACATTCTTCAGCTCTTTCTTGAGCCTCCTTTATCTTATCTAATAAAGTCGAACTCGCCTCCATTGCGAACAGTTTCTCGTCGGCATCCTTCGGATACTTGACCTCCAGCTCTAATTTTCCCATCTCTCTAATTAATTCTTCTTGGGTCGTTAGCCTCAACAGCTTTTCTCTACCCTTCCTGCTCAAAGCGTCTGCTACTACATTGGCCTTACCGGGATGGTATACAATCTCACAATCATAATTTTTGATCAACTCTAACAATCTCATCTGCCTCATGTTTAACTTCTTTTGAGTGAAGATGTAATACTCTCAATAGTTATGAGGCTTATTAATACGATCGTATATTGTTAGAAGTTAATTTAGTGACCTAAAACTAGGTATCGAGAAGTTTAAAACCTTAAAACCTAATGAGATTCGAATTTTGTAACATATATGCTTAATAAAGATCAAAATGATATTTCGAACCAGGTGTTTTGTGATTTTATAGTGTAAAAGATGAATTTGGTCAAATAAAAATTTTGTCAAGTGGCTTAGTCGTGCTTACATTGACAAAATGATTTGTCGTGCTTTCCACGATTTCTCCGAGAAGCATCTCATCAAATTGTTTTTTTGACAAGTTGTTGTGTCGTGCTTGGGAATGACAAAGTGATTTGTCGTGCTTACGGTGACAAGCTGCATTGTCAAGCTTGTAAGATATTTTCATTAAGGAGCTTAGAAGATAAGTTCAATTGCAAGCTACATTATCGAGCTTGGAAGATATTTTCATTAAGGAGCTTAGATTGCAAGCTGCATTGTCGAGCTTGGAAGATATTTTCATTGAGGAGCTTAGAAGATAGGTTCAATTGCAAGCTGCATTGTCGAGCTTGGAAGATATTTTCATTGAGGAGCTTAGAAGAATATTCTAAGAATATACTAGGGTACAAAGTGTAATAAGCCGAGCCCCTAACGTGCAATTAGTGAAACTTGGTTTTCCTATAAATAGCAAGCTTAGTTCTTCATTATTTCCTACCATTTCAAGAGCAGTTCAAGAGCTAAACCACTCTATATTTATATTATGAGAGATATTGTGAGATACAATTTACTTTCAAAGGATCGAAGCGCTACGCGATTGGAAGTAAAGCTAGCAACTACAAGAGGTATACTCTAGTGGTTATAATTTTCATTTTTATGTATGTATTAGTAAAAATATACTTTTATAAGCAGTTATAATGCCCAAATTATTTTATATATAGTACAAAAGTCCTATTTACAAGTAGTTATAATGTTCGATTTATTTCTCTTATATATTAGAAAATATACTTTTATAAGCAGTTACTATGTCCGATTTTTTCAAGTATTTAGTAAGAATATTCATTTTATAAGTAGTTATAATGCTGAAATTATCTCAAATACAATAACCGAATATTCATTTTATAAGCAGTTATAATGCCCAATAAATTTCAAACATAGTAAACGAATATTCATTTTGCAAGTAGTTATAATGCTCAATTTATTCTAAATATAGTTGAAAAATATTCATTCTATAAGCAATTATAATGCTGAAATTATTTCATGTATAGTACAAGAAGTCTTAATTATAAGCGATTATAATAACCGAAATAAAAACTTAAAATAGTTATTTGTTAAACGTTTAACTAGTTATGTACGCCGATAATCATATAGGATTTACGACGAACGTTTAGGCCGTTATATTTATCTTTAGAAGATATACGAGGCAAGCCTTCTATTCCTTTAAAATATGTGCAAGTATTCTAACGCTTATTATTGGTATAAATAGACATAAATAGACTGCGTGACGCCGATAGACCGCGTAAACTAAACGTATAACGCACAGGCAAGTCTCCAAACCTTGTTACCTTTATGCAAGTATTATACATCTTGCTATCAATTGTTGTGAAGTTATTGCTTCTTGATTTAACATAACTTAAGAAATGAATTATTATTCATATATTGTTTATCTGAGCATGAATTGTTGTGTCAAGCCAAATTG
This sequence comes from Aralia elata, assembly GCA_034770075.1. Lineage (NCBI taxonomy): Eukaryota > Viridiplantae > Streptophyta > Magnoliopsida > Apiales > Araliaceae > Aralia > Aralia elata. The sequence continues at coordinate 34,318,028 of CM068378.1, forward strand.
TTTGGTACGACATCTTATAACCGAGTATACAAACACCCTATATGGGTTGTTATTGTTGATAATATATTGACATCTAGTGCATGTTGGGCACGATTAGGATGGTATGCATACTCCTACGATATCGAATAGGCTGATCCCCTACAAGATATCTGAACAAAGCTATTTTAAGTCATTGAAGGCTGACAGAACTATTTAAAACACATGGTTCATGTACTGAACCCTCAGTTGGCAAAAGCTTTTGAACTTCTTTCAAATCAAACACATTGTGTTTACATTTTTGAAATAAACTTGTTGAGCATTCTGTAGCTCATCCTTGCATACAACTTTCCTTTTCAATTTTAGATGGTAATCCCGGAACTTCAGGGACGAACAAGGGAAAGAGGCCGTGTTAATTAGTTTTATCTTACGGTTCTGAATAAATTCAAGTCCTATAAGACTTAGTTGTAATAAGAACACAATACTGAGATTGTTGTAATCAAACTTAAGGTTGAAGTATATTATCATCTTTTGTTATATCACTTGCGTTGTATTTACATTCTTAGTTAAGTTAGAAAGTAGGATTTGAATTAGTACAATATCCATATGAACTATACATCTGAATCAGGGTATTTAAATGATATTGGGAGTTCTGTAAGCATTAAGGTTACACTTAATGAGAGCCGGTAAGGTGCCACCTTTACCGGAATGCGCTCCTCAGTTCCAAGAACAATCTTATCATTAATACTGTGAATGTCAGATAGATAGGAACTATCGATATAAAAGAGATATCCATAAGATATAAATCTATACATCCAAGTAAGGGTATCCAAACATAGTGAATGTTCTGACGAGAACTACTATCTGTTATGGGATACTGTGAACCTCGGATAGATAGAAGTTTTATATTATGGAATATCTAATAGTTAGTTAACTAGTTAAGCTTGAACACCAGATCTATTATAGAGGTATAAAGATTTAAGTTCGTAGATGTTGAAGTCATTTAACTATGCTAGGTTAACATTATTAGCAATGTCTAGAAAGTTCTGATGAGGAAAGGGGTTAGGTCATCTAATTGTGCGCCGTTTTAACAGAAAGCCCCCTCTTTCCTGGGAACTGACTGGTTGCTAATACTGCAAGTCTCGGATAGATAAATGGATATTTGTTTTTAAGTCTTTTAGGACTTATTTGTAATAATAACAAGTTATCTGGGAATGTTATAATTGTCGACGCCGGTTTTTTCGTCTCTTTAGTCTTTTCCAATTTTAGCCTTTTGATTGAATGATTTTTAGAAAAGATCGGCATTAATGTCGACGGGGTTTTGAAAGATCGTTTTTTTATGATGAGCCAATTAACCAGAGTCGCCAGTTGGTATATTTGAAATGGATGTACCAACTCATCCGAATTTTTCGTTTTTTTATAAATCGCTGGCTCATATGTGACTCCGAATTAATTGGTCTGCGAATCGAGATTCATAGAGTTCGGGGGCTTGCTTAAGCGAGGGGAAGGTGTTAGGCACCCCCCGACTTCCGTGAACCACGGTTACCGCAATCTCGATGCTTTCCTATCCTTAAATTCATGAAATGTGTGTGTATGCGCGTGTGTGTGTGTGTGCCTATGTGAATGTTGTGGTGAGTTTGTATGAAAGAATCATTTGGATTTTTAGGGAAAGTCGTGCTTTAATTTGAGAACGCTTTGGGAATGTCTTTTCGGCATACACGAGAAAGCTTTATGAGAAAGATTTGATTTTAATTGTCAAAACTATGAGATTTTCATTAGGTGTCGTTTTGGCAAAACACGAGTTTTCTAAACCTTCGTCAAAATAGGAATCGAGATCTATACGTTGCTTTCGTAACTCAAACGATGGGCAACTTCTAGAATCTCTTTAACCCTATGCACAACGGTTTAATAAAACGTCAATTATTTGACAAAATCATTCCTTATGATATTTGAAAACGATTTTCCTTAGCTTTCTCGTTTGAAATAGAAATCGACATTCATTAGCACTTCCCATTTATTAACCTCGTGATGCTAATAGCCTAGTTTGATTGATTTTATGAAAATCTTATCATTTAGCTTTGAAATCAATTTCGTCTCATAAATCAAATTGAGCATAAACACGCGTCGGGGCTATTCATGGGCATGTAAGCCATCAAAATAACCTCGAACGCCCACAATCACATACTTTCACTATTACGGGGCCTTAAACACGATTCTCGCCTTAGCGTCGTTTTAAGGCCCGACGATTACATATTTACAATGAAAGGTACATCGAATTTATTACATATATCAAAAAATGTCCATCGTCGGATTTGGACCACGGGGTCGCGCTCCTAGGCTCACATCCAAAATCGCTACACACCCACAAGATCCTAAAAATAACAATCTAAATAAACTATGCATAATACATCATTACAACGAGCTAAAATTCACCAAATGGATATCATCGGGCCATTAGGAGGAATTTCGTTCCATTTGGGAACCCTCACTAATAACCCTCAATCCATGGATTCACAACAATATACAAGAACAACTACATTTAATATAATTTGGATGACAAAAAGCTTAACAAAAATGGTAAAACAAAATGCTAAAACAAAGGATTTTTCACCTTGCAAATAATCGCCACAATATGTATGAGTTTGTGTATTGAATAGAGTAGAAAATATGAGATATAATCTCACAAAATGGGTACAATTGCTCACTATTTCTCCCTCTTTTCTCTCTTAATTTCTCTTATTTTCTGCTGTTTTTCTCCTCTCTTTTCCGCTGCTGCCGCCTCCTTTTCTTGCTGCTGAAACCCCTTCTAGATGAAATGAAGAAACTGAGCTGAAATAGGCTGGCTAGGGCAGCCGCAGATTGATCTGCGGCTGGCCGCAGATTGATCTGCGGCTGGCTGGCCCACCCCCCATCGCCCTCAGCTGGTTTCCTGGTTTCGAGTCCCGTGCGCACCACCATTATTTTAATCGTTTGGCCGCAGATCAATCCGCGGCTGGGTGGGCTGATTTTCTCGATTTCCATGTCGCACCTCGATTCGCATGTCGTGACATCGGTTTTCGTCGACAGGTTTGTATTTTGCAGTCCGGGAATCACTGGGAGACGTGCCACATCATTCGGGTATGCTCATTTCGGACGGCCCTGCTGTCACGTCGGTTTTTGATTTGCAAATCGTTGCGGTGGCGTCGAGTGTTCGCACTTGTGCATCCCTCGCTCTCACATGCCGGTTCATTGACGATTTTGCCCTCCTGTCACAGTTAGTATACGAAGCGCAAAATTTGGGTGTCTACAGCTGCCCCTCTTTATCATGTTTATGAAATGTTAAATGAAATGAACATGATAAAGAAATAGACACCCGATGCATGAATGACAGTGTCTAAGAATGACAATACATACATGATGCAACACATACAACTTATGATGTAACGCAAGATGTAAGGCATGCAACACATTTGTAAAGGTGTCAATGCATCAATCCCTAACCTGTCGCTCGTCTCGTAATCGCCGGGTCTCGTATCCGGTCGATTGTCCTGTGAATGTCGGGTCTCATATCCGGTCACCCCTCTCGTAATCACCTTATTCCATCCCATTGTCATCAAAGGAAGTTATTCTCCTGACTAGCTTTGAAGGGCATCCTTGGAATTCGTCCTCGCACATCGTTCTTGGCAACCATTGCTTTTGACTCTGATAGGCTAGGACCTTGACACCTAACCTGCATGGATCACGTACAGAATTATCACTTATTCAATGCATGTGACACAACATTTAAAATGAAAAATGACCCCTGTACAGTCTTTTGATACGATTCTACAATTGTCACCGTTTGTCGGAGCCGGTTTTCGTCGCCGGACATCCATCTCGTAATCGCCGGTTATCATCGCCGGTCAATTGTCTCGTCGGGGCCGGGTATCGTCGCCGGTCACCCATCTCGTAACCCCCAGTTATCGTCGCCGGTTGGTTATCTTGTCAGAGCCGGTTTTTGTCGCCGGACATCCATCTCGTAATCGCCGGTTATCGTCGCCGGTCGATTGTCTCGTCGGGGCCGGGTATCGTCGCCGGTCACCCATCTCGTAACCCCCGGTTATCGTCGCCGGTTGGTTATCTTGTCGGAGCCGGTTTTCGTCGCCGGACATCCATCTCGTAATCGCCGGTTATCGTCGCCGGTCGATTGTCTCGTCGGGGCCGGGTATCGTCGCCGGTCACCCATCTCGTAACCCCCGGTTATCGTCGCCGGTTGGTTATCTTGTCGAAGCCGGTTTTCGTCGCCGAACATCCATCTCGTAATCGCCGGTTATCGTCGCCGGTCGATTGTCTCATCGGGGCCGGGTATCGTCGCCGGTCACCCATCTAATAACCCCCGGTTATCGTCGCCGGTTGGTTATCTTGTCGGAGCCGGTTTTCGTCGCCGGACATCCATCTCGTAATTGCCGGTTATCGTCGCCGGTCGATTGTCTCGTCGGGGCCGGGTATCGTCGCCGGTCACCCATCTCGTAACCCCCGGTTATCGTCGCCGGTTGGTTATCCTGGATCTCAGCCCTTCCCAGGGTTTGTTATTTTTGTCTTTTTTCTTTTTGTGGATATCAGCCCTTCCCAGGGGTGCTCACCATCTTTGTCGTGGTTCGCGTGGATCTCAGCCCTTCCCAGGGTTTGTTGTTTTTTGTCTTTTTTCTTTTTGTGGATATTAGCCCTTCCCAGGGGTGCTCACCATCTTGTTGTGGTTCACGTGGATCTCAGCCCTTCCCAGGGTTTGTTGTTTTTTGTCTTTTTTTCTTTTTGTGGATATCAGCCCTTCCCAGGGGTGCTCACCATCTTGTTGTGGTTCGTGTGGATCTCAGCCCTTCCCAGGGTTTGTTGTTTTTTGTCTTTTTTCTTTTTCTTTTTTTTTGGATGGGATTGTTGATCGGCTTTTGTCCTGGATCTCCCACCAATATCGTCCACGTACCATGCCGCAAAAGCCATCACTCTGATCATTTGTGAGGTTAAAAGCGACGTGCTTGTACTTTCCTGAAGATTTTCATTTTGATCGTACCTGCATGCATGAAAAAGATGTTATGCATGATCTGGCAGATATGGTATGGACAGATGCATGTGCACAACATATGTTTAGATAGAAATGACCCCTGTTCAGTCAAATGATATGATTCGACAGTCGCCGTTGTTTGCCAACATTTGATTGAATCACGCCTCGTCGTGAAGTGTAGTTTCTAGACTTCAACCTTGGTTTCGTACTCTGCCTGTTCTTGGTCGTCCTCATTTCATCGAGTTGAGGCAGTCTGTTTCGCTCTCTGTGATGATCGACAGCTATGTGGGGCTCCTTGGCCTTTTGATCATTCCTGATGGCCGATATGCTGTTGTCCCGCATTATATCATCCTCGTATATGCTCATGCACGGGGATCATTTGGATGTCGAGGTAGTGATAGTCAGGATTGGGGAGAGGCCCAATGACGAGAAGTTCTGTACAGCCTCTGCTTCCTTCCATTTCACGATTCTTAACTGCCCTGCCTTGGCGCGTGTTGCTGCCAAGAAATTCTATCGAAAACTCGCGATGTTGACCGTGCTGAGTTATCCACAGCTCTGCAAGATCTTGCATATCAGATGACTAACAAATGCCAAAACTTGAAAGCTCGGGCCGCTAGTGTTAGCTCGACACAAAGATATTATAATCTCAACAAAAATACAGTTAAAGCACATTTATTTTTTCTTTTTTTTATTTTTTATTCTTTTTTATTCTTTTTTATTCTTTTTTCTTTTTTATTCTTTTCTTCTTTTTTTTTTTAATCCCTCGCGAGTTGATGATTTTTCATTTGACGAGTTATGAAATCGTAAGAACACCTTCAAGCATTCATGGTCATTGTACGTGAGTAAGGTCGGATTCAAAAGAACTACCTTCCCTCGTCAAAAGTATTCTGTCTCCATTCTCGACAACGTCCTTAGCAGGATTGATGTCATATGACAAATGCACTGTGCGATGCAACACTCAGTAGGGGTTTCTCTTCTATGACTTCTTGTTTAAGGCCGAGAGTTTTTCCATATTATCTTTTCTCTTTATTAGCCCACTTCACTTGTCTCGTTTTCTTAGGCTATCCAAAGTTACCCATTTAACGAGTTTTGGACCAATGACTCCCGAACCAGACGGTTTTGGGGCATTAGGTGTACAGACACCCCTTCGGGTTTATTTACTCGAGTAACAAAGGCCACGGTTCGAGACAAGCTGGTGGTCTGCCCCACTCATTCCTTGCTTGACCTTTCGCAAGATTCGTTTTCTTAGGCTTGAGTTACCCATATAGCGAGTGTTAGGCCGGTGACTCCCAAACCAGATGGCTTTAGGGCACCAGATGCAGAGACACCCCTTAGGCTTAATTACTCGAGTAGCCCATGCCACGATTCGAATCTGCTCGGGCCTCCTCGACCGTAATGCTCGTTTTCTTAGGCTCTGAGTTACCCATGTAACGAGTGTTGGGCCAGCGACTCCCAAACCAGACGGCTTTAGGGCACCAGGTGTATAGACACCCCTCGGGCTTAATTACTCGAATAACCCAGGCCACGATTCGAGACATCAGCTTGATGATCATTTATCGTCTGACTTCTTGATTTTAGCTTGATAATTATTGACTGTCTGACCACGTGTTAATTGCCATCAACGTCGTCATAATTTTATACCCCACAACTGAAAGTTCGTGCAAATGCAAAGTGAAGGTTGTCACATGAGGTCGATTCTGTCGCAAACGTTGCTTTGAATTAAGGCTTTGTACCCGATCAAAAGGGTTGAATAGCCTTCTTCGTCCAATCATACTCACGATCGTGCTCCACGGTTGCTTGTCAGAATTAATCCGATTCCTATCAAGTCAAATAAAATCCCCCTTCATGCGGATCATCGTATCCCGGGAAAACTATGCTTGACAAATGCCAGATGATCGTACCGTTGAAGATTGAATTGACATGACGCAGCATTTGATGATGGTGCATGTTGATGGGATTGTTGCATGGGTGCCAATTTGCACGTCATCATTTCCTGGGTAGTGACAAATGCCCCAGTGTTAAGTTGCTTTTCTTGTGATCTCCCTCGTACTGGTTGCATCGGTATCTTGCTGGGCTGACAAAAGATCCGGTCCTTTGACTTGTTGAAAGGTTTGGGGGATTTTTGATTTTTTTTGATTTTTTTTTTTTTTTTTTGATTTTTTTTTTTTTTTGAATTTTTTAGATCACAGAGTTGTTTCACAGAGTCAGAATTAACGGGCTGGGGAACGCCTTCCCGTCCATTCCTTGTTAGATGAGGGCTCCCCCAGAGAGGATTTTTTTATCGTGACGGCTCCTTTTAATTTAGAGCGAAATTCCCCATAGCTTCGTCTTGACAGGGCGTGATCCTTTTGAGGACTAAATCGTTTATTTTGAATTTCCGGGATCGTACCCTCTTGTCGTATGCCCGGGAGATGCGTAAGGGGCTGCCCCTGCAAATGTGCGAACTGAGGTTCGATAGGCAAACAGGGTGAGCGACAATAAATCCGGCCATCCCCCATGATTGGCGAACATTCTTCCCACGATCGTCTTTGTGTTTTATTTGCATCCCCCACTACCCCATTCATTTTGGGCCGATAAATGACTGAATCAAAATGTTTGATCTTGAATTTGTCGTATATCTCCTCCCTGAAGGCATCGTTCAGATTTCTATAGTCGATGCGACCCCTTACTTCTCCTCCTGGCTGTGGAACTGGGAGTCTGTCGGAAAGCCACTCAGGGTAAATAGACACCGTGATGATTCCTGCTTTAAACCGCTTGACAATCTCGTTCTTTACTTTCAACCTCCATTAAGGCTTCAACGTTCTCAACTTTTGCTTATAGGCAGTCGATGTCCTATAACGTCTGTGGACAATCCAATCACGTCGCCATGGGACCAAGCGAACATATCTCCATACAGGGTCAACAACTCGGCTATATATATATATATTTTTTTTTTTCGCTCGAATTTGCCCCGACTCCAGGTTCTTTGTGATCGTTAGGGGTTCTGATGTTTGATGGCGATGGTTTGGTCTAAGTCGGGTTTTGGGTTTATCCTCGACCCCTCCTTTGATCTCGCCAGGCGTATTGTCGATATCTGTCTCGTCCTGCTCAATCCCTATTAGATCGCAATCTAGCTCTATACCAAAATTGTGATCCTCCTTCAAATTTGGCCTATCGCTTATCAGGCCAGAATGCCTCAAATCGGGGTACCTGACATAAAACAAAAATGCTTGTCATATATATAAAATATTTCAGCACATGATCTTTTTTTTGGATAACATGACAAAATGACATGAACTCAGAATTTTAAAACCCATTAATCCTCTACTGGCCGGGATTCACTGCCATACTCCTGGATTTACCCCTTCCGGGATATCACCTGCTGCACGGTCCAACTGGCCACGGTGAGGTCAAGCAATGGAGCTCACTACGAGGTGCATGGATCGCATTGGCATGGATCTGGCATTGATGGCATTTCCTGACATGAGTATCGCAGTCAGTTTTCATGATTAGCCAGTAGTGACCCGTTCACATGATTTTCTTTGCCAAAAATGTTCTGCTCATATGGGCTCCGCACACATCGCCATGTACTTCGTTCATTTGTCTGTGGGCTTCTTCGGTTTCCAGATATCTCAGCAGTCCCGTAGCTAGGTCCCATTTATGCCCTTTGGTGCTGTATCCCCACGGCCTGCCGGATGACCAATTCGAGTCTCTAACTACTATCATCTTTTTAAATCCCACTCCCAGGGCTAATCTCAGTCCTAGGATGCATCCCTCGTATTCGGCCGTATTGTTGGAGTGGCAGAACTGTAATTTTAGGGCCACCGGCCTCTGCCATTTGGATGGATGGAGTATGGACTTTACGGCTTCTTAGTACTGTGCCAGTTACAAGTTGGCAGATGCATGTCAACACTGATGCATGATTATTATTTTTTCTCTTTCTTTTTCTTCTTTTTCTTTTTCTTTTTCCCTTTTTTTTTTTTTTTTTTTGTGGTCGAATATGCCCCTACTCCGGGTTCTTTGTGATCGTTATGCCACGCTTTCACGGTTCTCTTAATCTTATCCTGCAAAACAAGGTCAGTGTTTGATGACAGGATAGTATTTAGAAGTTTTTAGAAAACCTTGGTACGTGGCACCGATTGCCTTCCTGCAAAACCATGTCAGTATCCTCTTTATATGTGCAGGTGATGTAATCACATGATACAGGACATATTTATTACGATGATGCCGGTATGACAGTTATATGCCATTTACATGACATTTGTTTATTCGACTGAACGATAAAAAGGCATGAAGAAGCTTCCCTTTCGTTAGGTTCATCAGAGGCTGACCTACCCTAGGGTTACTCTTGCGGGCTTTTCGGCATGAAGGTCCCCAAATCTTCGCAATCTACTCGTCTGAATCCTTTCGATTGGAGCGGATTTGGGTGGTGCGTTTCCTGAGCCATCTCCGGGGAGCAGCCCTTTCGAGTCCAGTAATAAGCAACCGACAGGTTCGCCTCAGGAGGAGGTACTTTCTCAACATACATTCACATTCATCGTCCTCACCGCATGCATATGATTACTTTAAAGTAAGCAATTCCATTCAATCATTCATTCATTGGACAAAACACGCATTCACACAACAAAAGCACAAAAGATCAAAATATCGCATGCACACACATATTCATGAATTTTTGAAGGATAGGATAGCATCAAGATTTGAACGCGGCTTAAGCCCTCTAATATCCCCAGCAGAGTCGCCAGCTGTCGACGCCGGTTTTTTCGTCTCTTTAGTCTTTTCCAATTTTAGCCTTTTGATTGAATGATTTTTAGAAAAGATCGGCATTAATGTCGACGGGGTTTTGAAAGATCATTTTTTTATGATGAGCCAATTAACCAGAGTCGCCAGTTGGTATATTTGAAATGGATGTACCAACTCATCCGAATTTTTCGTTTTTTATAAATCGCTGGCTCATATGTGACTCTGAATTAATTGGTCTGCGAATCGAGATTCATAGAGTTCGGGGGCTTGCTTAAGCGAGGGGAAGGTGTTAGGCACCCCCCGACTTCCGTGAACCACGGTTACCGCAATCTAGATGCTTTTCTATCCTTAAATTCATGAAATGTGTGTGTATGCGCGTGTGTGTGTGTGTGTGCCTATGTGAATGTTGTGGTGAGTTTTTATGAAAGAATCATTTGGATTTTTAGGGAAAGTCGTGCTTTAATTTGAGAACGCTTTGGGAATGTCTTTTCGGCATACACGAGAAAGCTTTATGAGAAAGATTTGATTTTAATTGTCAAAACTATGAGATTTTCATTAGGTGTCGTTTTGGCAAAACACGAGTTTTCTAAACCTTCGTCAAAATAGGAATCGAGATCTATACGTTGCTTTCGTAACTCAAACGATGGGCAACTTCTAGAATCTCTTTAACCCTATGCACAACGGTTTAATAAAACGTCAATTATTTGACAAAATCATTCCTTATGATATTTGAAAACGATTTTCCTTATCTTTCTCGTTTGAAATAGAAATCGACATTCATTAGCACTTCCCATTTATTAACCTCGTGATGCTAATAGCCTAGTTTGATTGATTTTATGAAAATCTTATCATTTAGCTTTGAAATCAATTTCGTCTCATAAATCAAATTGAGCATAAACACGCGTCGGGGCTATTCATGGGCATGTAAGCCATCAAAATAACCTCGAACGCCCACAATCACATACTTTCACTATTACGGGGCCTTAAACACGATTCTCGCCTTAGCGTCGTTTTAAGGCCCGACGATTACATATTTACAATGAAAGGTACATCGAATTTATTACATATATCAAAAAATGTCCATCGTCGGATTTGGACCACGGGGTCGCGCTCCTAGGCTCACATCCAAAATCGCTACACACCCACAAGATCCTAAAAATAACAATCTAAATAAACTATGCATAATACATCATTACAACGAGCTAAAATTCACCAAATGGATATCATCGGGCCATTAGGAGGAATTTCGTTCCATTTGGGAACCCTCACTAATAACCCTCAATCCATGGATTCACAACAATATACAAGAACAACTACATTTAATATAATTTGGATGACAAAAAGCTTAACAAAAATGGTAAAACAAAATGCTAAAACAAAGGATTTTTCACCTTGCAAATAATCGCCACAATATGTATGAGTTTGTGTATTGAATAGAGTAGAAAATATGAGATATAATCTCACAAAATGGGTACAATTGCTCACTATTTCTCCCTCTTTTCTCTCTTAATTTCTCTTATTTTCTGCTGTTTTTCTCCTCTCTTTTCCGCTGCTGCCGCCTCCTTTTCTTGCTGCTGAAACCCCTTCTGGATGAAATGAAGAAACTGAGCTGAAATAGGCTGGCTAGGGCAGCCGCAGATTGATCTGCGGCTGGCTGGCCCACCCCCCATCGCCCTCAGCTGGTTTCCTGGTTTCGAGTCCCGTGCGCACCACCATTATTTTAATCGTTTGGCCGCAGATCAATCCGCGGCTGGGTGGGCTGATTTTCTCGATTTCCGTGTCGCACCTCGATTCGCATGTCGTGACATCGGTTTTCGCCGACAGGTTTGTATTTTGCAGTCCGGGAATCACTGGGAGACGTGCCACATCATTCGGGTATGCTCATTTCGGACGGCCCTACTGTCACGTCGGTTTTTGATTTGCAAATCGTTGCGGTGGCGTCGAGTGTTCGCACTTGTGCATCCCTCGCTCTCACATGCCGGTTCATTGACGATTTTGCCCTCCTATCACAGTTAGTATACGAAGCGCAAAATTTGGGTGTCTACAATAATCATGAACGAATGATGTTATAATATTATCACTTTTTCGCATTATACACTGATTAGTAGAAGTTAAAATTTCTATAGCATTATGTAAAGGTTGTACACGTGAGCACGAAGTTTGACCTGGCTAAAAGAAGCTAGCAGGTGGATTTTTGGGGCTTCATAGAAGATATACTTCAGACTTTTGTGGTCTGTGTATATCTCGCACTTCTCTCCATATAGATAGTGCCTCCAAATCTTTAGAGCAAACACTACTGCTGTTAATTCCAAATCGTGAGTCAGATACCCCTTCTCGTAATCCTTCAATTGGCGGGACGCGTACGCAATAACCTTGCCGTGCTGCATTAGCACACATCCAAGACCTTTGTGTGACGCATCACTGAACACCACAAATCCCCCTGTATTATCCGACAATGATAACACATGTGCTTCACTAAGTTTCTTCTTCAACTCCAAGAAACTCTCTTTGCACTTGTCTCTCCACACGAACTTCACAGTCTTCTTTATCAAATTTGTCAACGGCGTCGCTATCTTCGAAAAGTTCTGGATAAACCTCCGATAGTAACCCACTAATCCCAAGAAACTTCGGATTTCTGTCGGCGTCTTCGGCTGCTCCCAATTAATTACTACTTCAACTTTTGCAGGATCTACTAAAACACCATCCTTGTCGATTATGTTCCCCAAAAATTGCACCCTTTGTAGCCAAAGTTCACACTTGGAAAATTTCGCGTATAACTCCTTTCTCAGCGTCTCTAACGCTACCCTTAGATGTTCGGCGTGCTCCTCCTCCGTCTTGGAGTAAACTAAGATGTCGTCTATGAACACGACAATAAACTTGTCCAAGTACTACTTGAATACTCGGTTCATCATATTCATAAATGCTGCTGGCACGTTCGTTAGCCCAAATGACATCACCAAAAACTCAAAGTGGCCGTATCGAATTCTGAACGTTGTCTTTGGTATGTCTTCTTTTCTCACTTTCAGCTGGTGATATCATGTCCTTAAATCAATCTTCGAAAAATACCTCTGATGACTGGGTTTTATGCCTACGAATCAGGTCTTGTTAGACTTAATTATTGCGGTCTTTAAGTATTTTTAGTATTGTTTTAGTATTGTTTTATTCATTTTTGTGTTTGTTTATTGTAGGATGGAGCTGGAGGGGCAAAAGAGTCAATTTGGAGCTTAAAGGATTAAAATTTGACCTGATGGCATTTTTGTAAATCCTGGGACATAACCTAGCGCCTAGTGCGCTAGGAATTGAACTAACCTAGCGCCAGAGGCACTCATGCACGATTTTTGCTGATGATGTGCGGCTGGATGAGAGGAGAAGAAGCCAATTAGGAAGAGGATTGAAGTTTTTATCAGTTAGAAAGTGTGAAGGAGACTTGAAGAGGGAACTATTAGATTTTCATTCATTCTTCTATTACTTTTCAAGAGAGATTTGCCAATTTTATTGTGGATTATTATCGCTTGATTGCTGGATTTTGATGTGGGTTTGAGCTTTACTTTGGATTATATTCAACAACTGGGTTTGATTGTTCTATTCTTTCATTATTCATTTGTTTGATTATTATTCATGTGTTGTTTTGATCCCGTAATGGCTTTTGGTTCAGTCATGAACTAATCTCCATTATGGGATTCTAATGGATTTTAATATGTAGTCTAGTTATAAGCTTCATTGTTGGATTGTTTTACACATCATAAGAAATCTCTATCATGGTTGTTTTACATGTATGAATGATTGATCGCCATTCGGATTCAGTGCTTGTATGGAATTGAAAAATAACATATGAGTATGGATTGTAATCATGATAGCTTGCGAATATGAGGCTTAATTGGATAGCTTAATATTTTATGAGTCAGATAGAAATATACTGTTTCACCGTAGGAGTCAAAATAAGGGCTTGTGCTTTAAATCAATATAATTGCAATTTTCACATAAAAATATAGTGATTTTGGTTATAGTGGTGATTACATGGTGTCTGTTGATTATAGATATTATGTAAGTAGGTCATAATACATTGACAAATGGTTATGTCTATATCAGTGTTCTTGGCTATTTTTCTGTGATATGTGAACTCTCTAACAGGATGGTGAAACTAGATGAACTATTAAATGAAGTTAGGATCCCATTAATTCCAATTTTGATATATTACATTATTGTTTACATCTTTAGTTGTTAATTTGTTTAGAATTAATTTTGTTACCAAAATCAAGTCATAAGTTTAGGCAAATAAATATAGTGATAGAATTGATGCATAGTGATTTAATTTAGCACTTTCTCTGTGGGACGATACTCTACTTCCTCTGTATTACTTGTTGACACATGTATGCTTGCATGAGTTAGAGCTCTTTTACTAAAGATTAAAAAAGAGGCAACAAGTTTTTGGCACCGTTGCCGGGGAAAGGCGTTTAGATTTTCATTATTATCATCAGTTTTAAACTATATTGTTTGACTTAGACAAAACTAATCCTTTCTGATTTCTATTTTTGTTTTTGTTTTGGTTTTCAGGTACTTATAGAATTCTATGCACACACGATCATCCAACTCAGAATTGACACCAACACAGGATAATATTGACGGCAGAGGTTGGAAAGCAAGAGTGCGTAGAAATTTACAAGCACAGTTGGAAGGAACTATACCGAATATGGCGGAAGAACAAAGAGTGGAGCAAAGAGAGGAGCATAAAGCTTTGAGGGACTATTCTATGCCAAACATCAATGGATTACAGTCTAGCATAGTCAGATCAGCGATAGCAGCAAATACCTTTGAGATAAAACTGGGAACCATTCAAATGGTGCAGAATTCGGTTCAGTTTGGGGGTGCTCCTACAGACGATCCTAATGAGCATCTCTTAAGTTTCATTGAAATATGCGATACATTCAGATACAACGGGGTGACGGAGGATGCCATCCGACTAAGACTGTTTCCATTCTCATTGAGGGATAGAGCGAGAAGTTGGCTTCATTCTTTGCCTTTAGGATCAATTACTACATGGGAGGACCTAGCACAAAAGTTTTTAGCCAGGTTTTTCCCAATGGCTAAAACTGCAAAAATGAGGACAGCAATCTCTCAGTTTGAGCAACAACAGGGTGAGTCCTTATACGAGGCCTGGGATAGGTACAAGGAGATGCTAAGGAAGTGTCCGCACCATGGGATGCTAGATTGGATGGTGATCAACACATTTTATAATGGATTGGGATGGCAGTCGACGCAAATGGTAGATGCAGCTGGAGGTGGAGCTTTAGGGGCGAAGAGCTATGATGAAGCTTATAACCTTATCGAGACTATGGCAGCAAATGATTTTCAAAATCCTACAGCCAGAATGCCACAGCCTAGAGTTGTAGGTTTGTTGGAAGTGGATGCTATTACCCAGTTGTCAGCACAGATGGCAGCCATGGCGAAGAAAATTGATTCGTTGTCAGAAAGCAAAGCCAAGTCAGTTGCCTTCATATGTGAGATTTGTGCAGGGTCACATTCGACAGATCAATGTGCTATCAGCTCAGAGTCGGTGCAGTATGTGAATAGTTACAGGAAAGACCAAGGATAGTTTCAGAACATATACAACCCCAACAACCGTAATCATCCAAACTTTAGTTGGTCAAATAATCAAGGAAATCAGCCAGCGCAGCAACAGTTTCAGCAGAATAATCAGTTTCAGTCTCAGCCAGCGCAACAACAGTTTGCTCTAAGACTACCGTTTCCACCAGGATTTTCTCAACAACAACAACATCCTACTTCGTATGCACCTCAGCAAGAAAAGAAATCAGAAATGGAGGAGATGATGTTGAAGTACATGGCAAATACAAAGGTTATGATCAAAAGCCAGGCAGTGGCTATTAAATATCTGAAAACTCAAATGGGGCAAATGGCGAATATGCTTAACAACAGGCCCCAGGGTTTATTGCCAAGTAATATAGAGGCAAATCTACGGAGAGAGGGTAAAGAGCAGTGTCAGGCCATAACACTCAGATCTGGAAAGCAATATTCAGGAAATGCACCAGGCACAACAGCACCTAGTCTACATGGGGATGACACTGGGGCAGAAAATGAGACAGAAACTGAGACAGAAATCGAGGCTAAACAGAAAGAGAAGAAGGATGAGTCCGAGTCGAAGCAAGTAGAGAAGGATAAAGTGAGTTCAGATAAGAAGCCCGTGACTACAGTACCACAAGTTCACCCTCAGGTTCCGTATCCGCAAAGATTGAACAAACAGAGGGAAGATAAATAGTTCAGTAAGTTTTTGGAGGTTTTTAAGAAACTGCAGATCAACATACCCTTCGCGGAGGGATTGGAACAAATGCCAAGTTACGCAAAGTTTATGAAGGGTATACTGTCAAGGAAGAGAAGATTAGACGAGTTTGAGATAGTGGCCTTAACGGAGGAATGCAGTGCAGTGCTTCAGCATAAACTACCTCAAAAACTGAAAGATCCGGGCAGTTTCACAATTCCATGTACGATTGGAAAGATGAACTTCAATAAATGTTTCTGTGATCTTGGGGCAAGTATCAACCTGATGCCTTTGTCTGTATTTAGTCAGTTGGGATTGCCGGAACCAAGGCCAACAAATATTTCCTTGCAGTTAGCTAACAGATCCATCACGTATCCATGGGGGTTAGTAGAGGACGTACTGGTAAAAGTGGACAAATTTAACTTTCCGGTGGACTTCATCATCTTGGACTATGAGGAGGACAAGAGTATACCAATCATACTGGGGAGACCATTCCTAGCCACGGGGAGGACTCTGATAGATGTGCAGAAAGGGGAAGCTTACAATGCGGGTACATGATCAGGAGGTGAAGTTTAATGTTTTCAAGGCAACGAAGCTCCCAACCGATGAAGAGGAATGCTTCAGAGTTGACTTGGTGGATAATATAGTGAATGATGAAGTTGAGAGTTTGTTGGGATATGAACTACTGCAGAGAGTGATTGCTGAAGATTCAGATTTGGAGGATAAAGAATGTGCCGAACTTGTGCAATATCTGGATACTACCCCCAAATTCAGAAAATTCAGAACACCCGTCGAGCCACTTACGAGAGTTGGAGAGACATCGGTAAAGTTGAAACCATCTCTTGAGACACCTCCCGAACTTGAACTAAAACCACTTCCAGATCATCTCAGGTACGCATTTTTAAATAAAGATTCGAAACTACCTGTGATTATTTCTTCTGCACTAACATCTTTTCAGGAGGAAAAATTGCTACGAGTGCTTAGAGAGTTCAAATCAGCTATTAGATGGACCATAGCAGATATCAAGGGGATAAGCCCTTCATTTTGCATGCATAAGATCCTGCTGGAAGATGGTAGCAAGCCGACGGTTGAGCAGCAGAGAAGGCTTAATCCGATAATGAAAGAAGTGGTCAAGAAAGAGGTACTGAAATGGCTAGATGCAGGAATAATCTACCCGATTTCGGACAGTTCATGGGTGAGCCCTGTGCAGTGCGTACCAAAGAAGGGTGGTATGACCGTTGTCACCAATGAGAATAACGAGCTGATCCCAACGCGAACAGTAACAGGGTGGAGAATTTGCATGGACTACCGCAAGCTTAACAAAGCTACAAGGAAGGACCATTTTCCACTTTCGTTTATCGATCAGATGTTGGACAGACTGGCGGGTCATGAGTATTATTGCCTTCTGGACGGGTATTCAGGCTACAATCAGATTATGATAGCTCTAGAAGACCAGGAAAAGACTAAATTTACATGTCCATACGGCACTTTTGCCTTCAGAAGGATGTTTTTTGGGTTGTGCAATGCTCCAGCCACCTTCCAGAGATGCATGACAACAATTTTTTCAAACATTGTCGAACAGAATGTTGAGGTATTCATGGACGATTTCTCGGTATTTGGTGATTCTTTCGATATATGCCTTGAGAATTTGGTGATGGTCTTGAAAAGATGTGTTGAAACGAATCTAGTATTGAATTGGGAGAAGTGCCATTTTATGGTACAAGAAGGAGTTATACTGGGACACAAAGTCTCGAAGCAAGGAATTGAGGTGGACAGGGCAAAGCTGGAAACTATTGAGAATTTACCTCCACCTACGTCAGTAAGAGGTGTCCGCAGTTTTGTTGGACATGCAGGCTTCTACCGCAGATTCATCAAGGACTTCTTCAAGATAACTAAACCATTGTGCAGTTTATTAGAGAAGGATGAACAGTTTAAATTCGATGAGGCTTGCATGAGGGCATTTGAGCACTTAAAGGGAAAACTAACTTCAGCACCAGTTATCACAGTACCAGATTGGACATTGCCGTTTGAGTTGATGTGTGACGCCAGTGATTACGCCGTGGGGGCTGTTTTGGGGCAAAGGAAGGAGAAGATGTTTCATGTGATATATTATGCCAGCAAGACCCTTACGGATGCACAGTTAAATTACACCACCACAGAGAAAGAGTTATTGGCAGTGGTGTATGCCTTCGATAAATTTCGGTCATATCTAATAGGCACAAAGGTGATAGTGTACACGGATCACTCGGCAATCCGACATTTAGTGGCAAAGAAGGATGCGAAGCCTAGGCTAATCAGGTGGATATTATTACTGCAGGAGTTTGATTTGGAGATCAAGGACAGGAAGGGTACCGAAAACCAAGTGGCAGACCACTTATCTCGACTCGAGAATTCAGAAAGGGAGATAAACGACAAAGTTGCAATTTATGAATCCTTTCTGGATGAGCAGTTGTTTGTGGTGCAAGGGGAAGTGCCATGGTTTGCAGACTTCGCGAACTATTTGGTGAGTAAGATGATACCTTCTGACTTGGTGGGGCATCAAAAGAAAAAATTTCTGCATGATGTCAAATGGTATATATGGGATGAGCTGTATTTGTTTAAACAGTGTGCAGATCAAATGATAAGAAGGTGTATCCCGTATAGCGAGACCCAGGGGATTCTACAGGATTGCCATTCTTCTGTATATGGAGGTCACTATGGAGGAGAGAGAACAATGGCTAGAGTATTACAAGCGGGATTCTATTGGCCGATAATTTTTAAAGATGCTTACAGTTTCGTCCAGAGGTGTGATAGATGTCAGAGAGTGGGAAACATTTCAAAGAGGAATGAAATGCCTTTGAATACAATCCTCGAAGTAGAAGTTTTTGATGTATGGGGGATTGATTTCATGGGCCCTTTTGTGTCTTCGTGCGGTAATCTCTACATCTTGCTAGCAGTTGACTATGTGTCAAAATGGGTAGAAGTGGCAGCGCTCCTGACAAATGATGCCAAGGCAGTCCTAAAGTTTTACATCGAAGTATTTTCACTAGATTTGGGACGCCGAGGGCCATTACTAGTGATGAAGGTACGTACTTCTGCAACAGACAGTTTACAACTTTGTTGGCTAAGTATGGGGTGAATCATCGTATTGCTACAGCTTATCACCCACAGACGAACGGCCAAGCTGAAGTGTCCAATCGGGAAGTCAAAAGAATCCTCGAAAAAATTGTAAATCCGACGAGGAAGGATTGGGCTTTAAAGCTGGATGATGTTGTGTGGGCATATAGGACTGCTTACAAAACTCCGTTGGGCATGTCACCGTTTCAGCTTGTTTATGGAAAAGCTTGTCATCTTCCTATGGAGCTAGAGCACAAGGCATATTGGGCAATTCGGAAGTTGAACTTTGATTTGACAGCTGCAGGGGAGAAACGCTTACTCCAAATCAATGAGTTCGACGAATTTCGATTACGGACATATGAAAATTCGAAGCTGTACAAGGAGAAGGTGAAGAAATGGCATGATCGTAAGATCCTAGAAAGAACATTTGAATCGGGACAAAGGATTTTACTTTTCAACTCCAGACTTAAACTTTTTCCCGGGAAGCTGAAATCAAGATGGTCAGGACCATTCACAGTGAAGACGGTCTTTCCGCATGGTGCAATTGAAGTGTATGATAAATTCCCAGACCAGTCGTTCAAGGTGAACAGACAGCGTTTGAAGCATTACTTTGGGGATGAGGTGGACAGACAGAAAGTCACCTTAATCATGTCTGCGACATGAGATTCAAAGACAGTCAAGCTATTTGACTATAACTTAGCGCTATCTGGGAGGTAACCCAGCATTTTCATTTTCTGTTTTGTCTTTTGTTTAGTTAATTACTTCATTCTAAAAAAAAAAATTCTTGAAACTAACTTTGGACTTTGGGTTGATTTGTTTGCAGGCAGAAGCATGAACTGAGGAAAATTGGCTAAGTATAGGCTCAAACACCTAAAGCGCTCCAACAAGCACAAACGCAGCACCTGAGGCGCTAACCAAATAGTCGAGCTTCTGCATGCCAGCGCCTACAGCGCCCCAATATTCACAAACTCAGCGCCTGAGGCGCTAGCCAATTAGCCAAGCTACTGCACATTAGCGCTAGAGGCGCTCGGCCAAGTTCGCAGCATAGCGCTCTAGGCGCTCAAGCCGGCACCAGCTACTGCATAGTAGCGCCTTTGGCGCTCATTCCCTTGCTAAGTCCAGCGCTCTAGGCGCTATACCAAAACTCGGCTACTGTAAGTCAGCGCTTAAAGCGCCCAATCCTTCATTAATTGCAGCGCCTAAAGCGCTCGGCTGGAACCTTTAAAAAAAATGTTACAACCCTAGATTAGGCAAAAGGAGGGCACAACACAAAAATCAAGCTTCTCTTCTACTCTTAGCCGCCTCAAGTTGCCGCTATCCTCCGTTGTCACCAAATTTGAGCTTTACAACAACAAACACACACAATCTTCATCCAATTCCAATTTCTTGCCGGCAACAACATAACACCAAGGTTTGCTTCCTCCTTAACCAAGACAAATTACAATTCTACTAATTGGAAGTAAGGTTTTGTGAAGCAAATGAAAAATACTGGTAAGTAATAACTTGTGAGACATTGAATAATTGGATATTTATTTGCTTTGTATGAATTGCTAGTTCTTGGCCTAAGTTATTGTGATTGTGATCCCAATTGAGTTTGTGTTGGCTCAATTGGGGTTGGGTTAAAGCTTAAATTTTCTATCTATATGTTTGCGAATTGTGGGAGATTACATTGTTGCAAGATTGGGTTACTCTAAGTTTGGGGGAACCATTGTCAAAGGGTTTTTCAAGTGTTGCATACCAAGTGTTCGACAATTTGCCCCAACAAAGTTTTGAATTATTTTGAGTCTTGCTCATTCTTAAGTGATTATTCATGGCTCCCAAAAGACATAGAGGGGAAAGCTTAGGCTCATCTGCTGTTAAGTACGATAAGAAAAAGTTTGTTAGCCCTCAAGCGTACTACAGGTATAAAAACTGGTCCTCAGGGAAGTCCCTAATTCCTAAGCTAATGCTAAAGAAGCTAATGGGAATTTGGTGATGGTTCGTGGTAAGGAAGTAAATGTGGGGCGAAAAGCAATCAACATGTATTATGGGTTACAAAAGATTCACAGTGATGGATATACGAAATATATGCAACAGGATTTGGATTACACTGAGATCATAGCAACCCTTTGTGAGCCAGGAACGGAATGGAAATTGACCAATCAGCAAGAAGCCGTGCACTTCCCTTCATCCAAGTTGAGCAGATATGGAAAAGTGTGGCATGCTTTTATTTGTGCTAAGTTGATGCCGTGCCGCCATATGAGCGATGTGATTAATCAGCGGGCAACACTATTGTTTTGTATAGCCACAGGAAAGACAGTGGATATTGGGGATGTGATACATGAATCTATTGTGCACGGGCTTGAGGGTAGCACCACAGGTGGATTGCCTTATCCTTCATTGATCACCGATTTATGTCGCCGTGCTGGGGTCCAGTGGGATAAGGATGAACTAATGCAGGCCCCATTGTCTCCAATTGATCATGCTGCGATGGTACGGTACAGAGTATGGGATGGAGGTGAATCGCACCCGAGGGGCTTAGGCTTCATTATACCACAGGAGCAGCCACCACCTGTTGAGGATCCGGTTCAAGCCCCCAATGTAGTTGAGACTATCCGTCAGGACCTCAGGCACCATACTAGACAGATAGACTTAGTGGCAGGACAAATTCAGAGGGGTTTTGATCACATGACTCGTTAGTAGAGTCGACTTGCTCAACGCCAAGCAGAGATCTATGCTTACAATGTTAATTGTTCTACAGCGTTGGCGGATATGTTTGGGCGGTTGAATCCTTTGGTAGGGCCATTTCAGTTTCCACCAGCTCCTCCTCTTTCTATTTACCCACCTCCTGACTCGCCTCCTGATGCCGATGATGATGATGATGATGCTGCCGATGGCAGTGATAACGAGTAGCGTTTTCATCAGGGGAGTCCTTTGTTCTTAATTTCTTATTATTTCTCAATGAGGACATTGTTCAATTCAGTTTGGGGGTAGTTTTATGTTTTCATGCATATAGATTGTTTTGCTTCATTGTGTTTATACTTGTTGCATGGTAGTTGCATTTTAGGGTGTGTCAAGCATTTAGTTGCATGAATCATGTTACAAATGACATAGTTGAACCATTATGGCCAATGATAAGATTCTAGTGTTAAGTAAAAGCTTGCTAATGATTGAAATCTAGTGTTGAGCGATAACTTGAATGGGGAAGTTGAATTTGCTTGTCTGAAGTTCATGTTAACAAGGAAAGCATTTAGTCAACTGTTTAATCAATGTGATTCAAATTCTTATATAATCTGCATCGGGTAAGGAACTTGGGAATACAATGTGTTAATATCAATGAGACATCTATGAAGGCTCTAGTAAGCAAGAAATAAGTTTGGGGGAGTTCCAAAAAGAAAAAAAAAGAAAAACTTTCTTGGCTAGTTTAGTTTCGTGGCCATTTCTACTTGAGTAATTAGATCTTTAGGGGTGTCTTGACACCTAGTGCCCTAAAGCCAACTGGTTTGGGAGTCATCGGTTGAAAGCTCGTTACATGGGTAGTTTTGATAAGCCTAAGGAAACTAGACATTGCACATGCCAAGTATAAAAAAAATGATAAAAGAAAAAAGAAGCGAGATGGAGCGTAAAACGCACTCGTAAATGAAAAAAACATGTCGTAATTCCCCTTGTGTTAATTAAATGTTTACATGAGTCGGATTAGTTATTTTACTGATGGAGATGTGTAAAAATTAAGTGACTTTCTTAGATGTTGGTTATATGAGTAATTTGGGTTGTGATTGGTTATAGCAGTTGATACACACACACACACACAGCATGAACGATGACAAGCATGGTATGATTAATCAGTTTGAGTGGGAGCTTTACATTAGATAGTGGGCTAAAATGGATTGATTTATGGATATTTGAGGCCTGATATGGATTACTATGTTGTTTTAGTTATTTAATTCGTTTGCATTTTTCATGTTGGTATCATTGCATATCTTGGGGACAAGCAATTGGTTAAGTTTGGGGGTATTTGATGAGTGGGTTTTATGCCTACGAATCATGTCTTGTTAGACTTAATTATTGCGGTCTTTAAGTATTTTTAGTATTGTTTTAGTATTGTTTTATTCGTTTTTGTGTTTGTTTATTGTAGGATGAAGCTGGAGGGGCAAAAGAGTCAATTTGGAGCTTAAAGGATTAAAATTTGACCTGATGGCATTTTTGTAAATCCTGGGACATAACCTAGCACCTAGTGCACTAGGAATTGAATTAACCTAGCGCCAGAGGCGCTCATGCACGATTTTTGCTGATGATGTGCGGCTGGATGAGAGGAGAAGAAGCTAATTAGGAAGAGGATTGAAGTTTTTATCAGTAAGAAAGTGTGAAGGAGACTTGAAGAGGGAACTATTAGATTTTCATTCATTCTTCTATTAGTTTTCAAGAGAGATTTGCCAATTTTATTGTGGATTATTATCGTTTGATTGCTGGATTTTGATGTAGGTTTGAGCTTTACTTTGGATTATATTCAACAATTGGGTTTGATTGTTCTATTCTTTCATTATTCAATTGTTTGATTATTATCCATGTGTTGTTTTGATCCCGTAATGGCTTTTGGTTCAGTCATGAACTAATCTCCATTATGGGATTCTAACGGATTTTAATATGTAGTCTAGTTATAAGCTTCATTGTTGGATTGTTTTACACATCATAAGAAATCTCTATCATGGTTGTTTTACATGTATGAATGATTGATCGCCATTCGATTTCAGTGCTTGTATGGAATTAAAAAATAACATATGAGTATGGATTGTAATCATGATAGCTTGCGAATATGAGGCTTAATTGGATAGTTTAATATTTTGTGAGTCAGATAGAAATATACTGTTTCACCGTAGGAGTCAAAATAAGGGCTTGTGCTTTAAATCAATATAATTGCAATTTTCACATAGAAATATATTGATTTTGGTTATAGTGGTGATTACATGGTGTCTGTTGATGATGGATATTATGTAAGTAGGTCATAATACATTGACAAATGGTTATGTCTATATCAGTGTCCTTGGCTATTTTTCTGTGATATGTGAACTCTCTAACAGGATGGTGGAACTAGATGAACTATTAAATGAAGTTAGGATCCCATTAATTCCAATTTTGATATATACATTATTGTTTACATCTTTAGTTGTTAATTTGTTTAGAATTAATTTTGTTATCAAAATCAAGTCATAAGTTTAGGCAAATAAATATAGTGATAGAATTGATGCATAGTGATTTAATTTAGCACTTTCTCTGTGGGACGATACTCTACTTCCTCTGTATTACTTGTTGACACATGTATGCTTGCATGAGTTAGAGCTCTTTTACTAAAGATTAAAAAAGAGGCAACAACCTCGCCCCTTTAAGTTGATAAAAAAGATCGTCTATTCTAGGCAACGGGTACTCGTTCTTAATCGTAACTTTGTTCAACTCTCGATAGTCGATACAAAGCCTTAGCGATCCGTCTTTCTTCTTTACGAACAGCATTGGTGCTCCCCACAGTGACACACTTAGCTGAATGTACTTCTTGTCTAACAGTGCTTGTAATTGGACCATCAACTCCTTCATCTCAACTGGAGCCATCCAATACGGTGCTTTCGATATTGGCACGATTCCCGGTACTAAATCGATTACGAACTCGACCTCTCTATCCGGCGATAAACCCGGTAACTCATCTAGGAAAACATCTGAAAATTCCCTTACCACAGGTATCTACCCCATTTCACCCCCTATTCTCTGAGTATCAACCACGTGGGCCAGATAACCTATGCAACCATTCCTAAGCACTCTCTTTGCTTGGACCATCGTTAGACAACTGGATTGTCTAGGCGATTTACTCCCATGAAAAACCACCTTCGACTTATTCGGGGTTTTTAGGTGAATACACTTCTTCTAGAAGTCAATCACAGCCCCATGATTAGACAACCAATCCATTCCAAGGATTACGTCAAATTCTCCTAGTCATATCGGAATTAAATCAACGCCTAGTTTATAACCTCCTATTACATCATAACAATCTCAATGAACGTATTCCACAGGGATAACTTCTTTATTAGCTATTTCCATATTCATTGGATTCTCCAATCTCTCGCTAGGTACGTTTAATCGCTTAGCAAATTCGTCTGATACAAATGAACAGGTAGCACCCGAATCAAATAATATGTAGGCGTTAATATCATTGATCGGAATAATACCTGACACCACATCTTTTGATTCTATCGCATCCTGCACCGTCATGTTGAAAGTGCATGCTGCTGGTCGGTTCTGCTGTGTTGGTCCTCTGATAGCCAGCTTACTGTTGTTCCTGGGGTTAACACTGCTTACGTCACTTTTCCTCTTGGGGCAATCCTTTTTCTGATGATCAGTCGCACCGCAAGAGAAACAGCCTCCCTTCTTCGCTTTGGGGCATTGTGGAGAAAAGTGCCACGGTTGACCGCAGTTAAAATAAAATCCCTTTCCTTTCATGCACTCTCCTGAGTGATTCCTCCCACATTTCTCGCATTTGCTTCCTTTCTTCACTTCGCCTCTGGACTTGCTCCCCGACGACTGGTTGTCGTTCCACTTCCTCTTATTGGAGTTACTTCCTCCACTGCTTCCATCCTTGTGCCCCTCGTAGCTTTTCTTCTTTTTCTGCTCTTGGTTATGCTTTGTCAACACTTCATTTCCTCCTTCGGCGATAATGGCCATCTCAAGAAGTGTGGAAAAAATTTTGATTTGTAATACTGCCACCTTGTTGTAAACCCAAGGTTTCAACCCTTGCTCGAATCTTCTCGCCCTCCTAGCTTCGGTGTCCACTTGGTGTGGAGCAAACCTAGCTAGTTCGTTAAACTTTGCTGCGTACTCTGCTACTGACATACCATCTTGCTTCAGTTTTAAGAACTTTATCTCCATACTCTCCTGTGTGCTTTCTTGAAAGTCATTTTTGAAAAACAAATCCTTGAAATGAGTCCACGCAATTGTGCCTTCCCCAGCTCGACTTCTATTCGCCTTCCACCAGTACTTTGCCTTACCCTTCATCATGAAAGTGGCAAACGACATCTTCTATTCCTCGGTCACTCTTGCGACCTCGAAAACTTTCTCCATTTCTTCTACCCATGTCTAGGCTTCAATCAGATCCGTAGTGCCACGAAACTCCGATGGTCCTACTAACTTAAAATCCGTAAAACTCGCTATGGGGACATTTGGTGGATCGGGGTCCATGGGTCCCGCAGTTCTGCCTTAGATTATTCCTTCTAATAAGTCGGCTAATCATTGCATGGGGTCTGGCTGAACCCTTTCGTTATTAGTAGACCCTTCAGGGATTTGTTGTTCTCACATTTTACGTTGGGGCGACATTTTCTACTTAATAGAAAACACTTAATCTTATAATCCCATTACACCTTGTACGCATCTACATTAGTGCGACAATAAAGCAACACACGTAACACAAAACGTATATACTCATGGGCTAACAGTCAAAATATCACACATGATTACTCTATAGCATACCGCTATAAAATGACATCATCCATCCATTCACACCAAAAAAAGGTGAGGATTTACTACTAACAACTACCCCAACATATACTAAGGTTGGGGTTCACAAACACAAATCACATATTGTTTGGCACACAAACAAAACAGTCTAACCAAGCATACTGCGCTCCATAGTGCTAACATACTCTACCTGCCCTAACTGGGTTATCAACTCTCGACCCAAGGTGAGACGAGTCTGTTCTTCCTCAACGGGATAATGGTGCACAACATCCATCCACCCACTACTCGTCATGCTAACTGCACAGCCCCTTATAACTGGGTTCCCAAAGCCTCCACCTCTACCTGTGGGCTCGCTCCCCGCTACTTCGACTGCTCTAGCCTGATACTCCACTCAACATCTCTCGCCAAGAGGTGATGTAAGAGGGTACTCAACTAAATAGGACCTCCTTGCCCCAACTCGATTGGCTAAACTCAGGCATCCTACAGCCACAACAGAGACATCACAGATAATTAACACAAATAGTACCATAAAAAAATACATTCAATGATGGGATGAATTTATATTTCATTATGTACAAACTCGGCTTGATGAATTTCCACAATCCACCTAAAACACATACAACTCGATGAATCTCCTCGATTCATCTCCTAGCATACTCTATACGAGTTTTATTCTAAGGTTATAACCTAAGTTTAGTGTCCTAGTGTTTATAACCTACAGCTCTGATACTAACCTGTGACGACCTCGAATTCGGGTCCCAAATGCCCCGAGTCCGGTTCTCACGCAAAGTAATCCAACCACCTCTGAACAACATATGATAACTAACGCAGAATAAATAAACATATATTGTTCATTACAAAAAGTTTACTACAGTCCCAAGTTCTATAACCTTAAATAAATACATCATGAAATATTCTAATAATAATACAAAATGATTCCATGATTACAAAATCGGATAGAAGCACATAAACATCTAACATGCATCTATTCTTGAAGCTTTCCCTTGCCTTTGTCCTTTGAGGAACTCTCTGGCTTAACTGCAATTGGTTCATGATATAGCAAGAGTGAGCAACTACTTTTTTTTTTGCTAAATTGTTTCTTTGTATAGAAAATCAAAATATACATTAGTTAAGGGGCATACCCCAGGCTATAGCTAGATCATCCAGTGAGACAAAAGAGGAGCTAACTATAGAAAGGAAAAGATCCATAAATTACAAGAGCCAATTACAGTAATATTGACAAAAAATAGTGACCTTAAGAAAAGAGTTACAGTTTGACAGCCTAGACTTGATTATGTTGATAACATCAGTTAAAAGCCTATTAGATGGAATCATGGAATCCTTGTGTAGCTTCGAGTTCCTTGCTTCCCAAACTTTGTAGAAGGAAACTGCCACAGTAAGACTTAAGATCTTTTTTGAGAGCTTGGTCCCTTGAAATGAAGAGATGAATGAAGTAAGCCCATCCCAGTTAATGGGAGTATTGTTCCAATTCCCTAGGTGCAAAGCAGCCCGTAAGACAACTGAAGAATAATCACAGAGGAAGAAAAGGGGCTCAAAAGTTTCGGGATGCTTGTTGCACAAAGGGCATGCTAAAATTCTTCCTGTGTAATGCTTAGTCAGATCATTTGTTTGAATTCTCTTTAAGAAGCCAAGCCATAGAATGAAAGAGTACCTAGGCACATGCAGATTATTCCATGGAATATCATGCCAAGTCACTACCTGGCGATTCTGAATACAGTCCCATATATGCTGAGCTCTAACTAAGTTAATATACATGGAGTTCCAGTAGATACAATCATCAGTGTTAGAAGGGACTGGAATCGAGCAACTACTTTGCTCGCAAGTTTAAAATAAATGAATAATGGAGATATATCATAAATGAATAAGAATAAGAATAATAATCCCATCACTCAACAATCTAATACAATTTATGAGATAACTAAACAATAAAATCAAGGTTCGAGTGAAAGAACGAAGATTGATTTATTTACTGCTGAGTGGTCCAATAGACCGTGAACATAGCCAAGGAATTAATCATTAGACTAACCCTTTTATGTTTTTAACCGCCAGTTTGTACTCAAAGGGATCAGCCTCTTGTACACCATGAGTATGCATATCATTAAACTTTGACTGTGCTAGATATCCGACACTTATAATTTTGCCTATAGAGGGTTGCTCTCTCAGTCCAAGAATACGCACCAACCATTGGTTTAGATAACTTTAAAAATATTAACCTAAGTCTAGCCAAAACAAATGGCGTAGACTATTACTCCAAACAGTTCATGAATAAAGAACTTTAAATAATTTGTAGTTCGATAATAGAATAGAATTCAAATGCACTAAGTGCGAATGGCAAGAATAATCTTGATGTGGAATAATTAACAACCATTAAACCACTAACATGTATGAATAATAATAATTCAAAGTATAGTTAGGGAACTTGCCCAATAAATAATCCGAATTAAATTAGAAACCTGCTCAATAAATAATTGAGTTAAGTTAGAAAACTTACCTCGTGCGTCTGCTACAATAATACAACACACGCTCTTCACTTATCATACGCACATATATGCACATAAACATACTACAATCAGTCACATAATAAATACCAAATATGGTTTATACTACTCTATAATGTTTCATAATTATTAGAAACATAATATTAAACAAGGTTACACACACTAGTTACGGTGTTACGACCCTCGCACAAAGGTACGCCAAACTTGCCTACTCGAACGCTAAATAGTCCTAAAAATGGCCCATTTTGAAATTGATCCAGGTAGTAACTTTCAATTCTAATTAACGAAAATTGTAGGTCTACTTCTTAGGTTTCTAGATCATCTTGAATCATCCAAATTAGAGTTCGTACAGGAAAGTTATGGTCATTTTACCAATAAACGTTCATGCTAAAAATTCCATAATCAGGCGGTCAGAGAGGCCTCCGCCAGAATCAGGGAGGCTTCGCCAGGGAGCTTAGCGAGGCCTCTGTCAAATCAGAGAGCTTGCGTCACCATCCAAGGAGCTCAGCGAGGCCTCCGTCAAATTAGAGAGGCTGCGCCGGAACCTAGATGCTGCAGATTGCTCCCTTCGTTCAATCTGACTCTCCTTCACTCCAAACTTCATATCTCCTTCTCTCGACGTCAAAATGAGTCCATTTCGGGCTCTATGGACTCCTATTTCATGGGGATACAATACATCCAAAATTCATAGCTACCCATTAACATTAGCATGGCCAAGTCTTAAGCCAAAATATCAACTCATGCTCTGTTTTAGGTGTTCTAAGTGTTCTTCACTAAAATCATCACCAAATCTTTATTTTTACACCTTTTTATTCCATTCTAACTGGGTTAACTTCTTAACCCATGGAACTACAATATCATAATAACAAACAAATTAAACCAACACGAAAATTATCTATAGAGTCCTCTAAACTGTCCAACAGTCCATGTTTGTCTAATAATGTCCATTGTTCATCCTCCTTAAGCATAGGTCCGAATTTCTTCCATTTTTGTTCCACTTTAATGTTATTAATGGCTTACAGAACCTCTTAACAACATTACCAACCATTCACAACAAACAAGAACAACAAGAATCGCCACAAAACCGACCCACAAGCTTAAGAGCTCAAAAACCATGAAAACTTGAAAACCTTAACCAAAAATCAAATAGAATGGATTAAGTTAATGACTACCTCTGTAAATACCTTCTAGATAATAAGAAGATTAGCTAGGGCTTGGCTTGAGTTCTTGTTCTTTGCTTGGTTCCTACTTCTTTCTTCACCCGAGCACCCACTTTCCTTTCTCTTTGTAGAACCCCTCTCTCTCTCTTGCTTCTTCTTCTTTCTTCTTTGTTTTCTGCATTTTGCTTCCTTCCTCTCTTAGCAAATGGACTAAGCTTGATTCAAGAGAAGGAAACAAATTGAATGATTTGGAAAGATGAAGTTTACGTAAGCCTTTCTCTCTTTCTTCTTCTCCTGCAAGTTCTTCTCTCCTTTCCCTTCTTTCTTCTTCCTTCTGATGGCTCTCTCTCTCAACTCTGCAGCAACTTGGAAAGGATATGGGAAGAATATTGGAATGAGAGTTGAATGGAGGCTTCGGGTGAAATGAAAGGGTAGTACTCGACCCCCCTTGAAAATAGAATAGAGAGAAATGTTGGCCAAGAAGGAATTTTAAGGTATTGGGTGTTATAATGCCAACACCTTGCCGGCAACCACTTCCTCTCCTAAATTCCTATTGGCTAATAGAGTTAGGTTGGTTCTCTCACTAAGCAACAAGGAAAATTAATACACTAATTTGGTCTCTTCCACACCCGAATACTCTCACTTTTGTACCAAATTAGCACAATAACTATACCTATAATTTAAATGAGTACTCCCATAAAATATTGGGATAGGTAAAAATAATAAATACAGAGTTTTTTCATTTATTCGGATAACCCATAATAAACTTTTCGGATAAAATATAAATCCCGAATAAGCTCAAATAAAATTTTTGACGCTTGAAAAAATTATTCCTCCCCATATACGCATTAACGAAATTATTCAAAGGTGAAAAAGACGTAAAAATATCTGGTATGAATAGTGTCGTGAATAGTGCCTCAGGAAGCATGTCCGTGAATAGTGATTTAGCGATTTTTCGCAAATCAATCTATTCACTCCCGTGTGATAAAATCACTTAATAAACAACACATACACATAATCCAAGTTATAAAATAACCCTTATACACACCACATAACATAGAATAATATTAAAAAAAATCATTTCATTTAATAATATTCCCATACACGAATTAGAAGGAAATCTAAATTCTCGATCGTCACAGTAGTGATTTGTGGTTCTTGAATTTCTTCAAGATCTATTTTCCTCCCACTAGCCCCTTCAAGGATAAACTCATTTTCCAAGTAGGTATCGTGTTTTGCAACAAACACCTTTTGCTCAGTAGGATTATACAAATAGTGTCACAAACTTTCTTTAGGATATCCCACAAATCTCCACTTATCAGATCTTGTCCCAGGCTTATCATTCTTAAACCTTTTCACATAAGCTGGACATCCTCAAATCTTAACATTCTTAAGACTGGGTTTCCTCCTTGTCCATAACTCATATGGAGTCTTAGGGATGGATTTCAAGGGGACCTTATTTAGTAGATACGCAACCGTCTATAGGGCATAACCCTAGAAGGATATTGGAAGATCGGTAAAACTCATCACGGACATGTATAACAAGGTACGAGACACCGTTAAGCTATGGTGTACCAGGAGGCGTCCATTATGAGAGAATACCGTTTTCTTTGTGATGATTAAGAAACACATTGCTTAAGTATTCTCCTCCTCGATCCGATCGAAGAATCTTAATACTCTTGCCAGTTTGTTTCTCCACTTCACTTCTGAATTCTTTGAACCTTTCAAATGATTCAGATTTGTATTTCATCAAATACACATATCCGAATCTCGAATGATCATCAGTGAAAGTAATAAAATAAGAATACCCTCCTCGTGCATCTATTATCACAGGTCCACATACATCTGTGTGTGCCAACTCTAACAATCCTGCAACTCTTTCTCCATGTCCACTAAATGGAGATTTAGTCATCTTTTCCATGAGACAGGATTCACAAGTTGGATATGATTCAAAATCAAATGGCTCTAAAAGCCCAGCTTTATGTAACTTGTTTAGTCTTATTTCATTGATATAACTGGTTCTGCAATGCCATATGAAGGTATGATTCACATCATCTCTTTTTCTTTTATTAGTTTGTTCAATTTGTAAAATATTTTCATGTAAGTCAAGTACGTAAAGACCATCAATTAATCTACCAGTTCCATACAAAACATTGTCATTATAAATAGAATAACTATTATTCTTTATTATAATATTAAAACCTTCCTTGCCCAACAATGGAATTGAAATAATGTTTCTAATAAGAACTGGAACATAATAACAACTTATTAAATTAATTGATCTGCCAGAATACAGTGCTAAACAATAAGTTCCTACTGCTAATGCACAACCTTTGCTCCATTCTCCACGCGCAGGGTGACTTCTCATTTGTTCAGCTTTCTACTTCTGCTTAGTCCCTGCAAAGAATTGCATATGTGAGACCCACAACCGGTATCCAATACCCAAGTAGAATTTTGACTTACAGAAAGATTTATTTCAATCATGAAAAAACCTGTATCTGTAGCTGAAGCGGAAGCTTCTCTCAAGCTTATTTTGCTTCTGCTTTGCAAGATACTCCTTGCAGTTTCTCTTCCAATATCCAGGCTTGTTGGAGTGGAAGCAAACTCATTTGCTATCAGCATCAGCCTTTTTCTGGTCCTTAGGTTTCGCCTTTCCTTTTGCCTTCTTGGGATTTTTCTTCTTTTTAGAAGATCTTTTGGCCCTCTTCCGCTTCTTGGAAGAATCATCTACAAGAAAGACTTGGTCTTTCTTCATTAGAAAGTGACTCTCAGCAGTTTTCAACATGCTAAGCAATTCAGGCAAGCTGACATCAAGCTTATTCATGTGAAAGTTCACAACAAATTATGAAAAGGAGTCCAGGAGTGACTGCAAGATCAGATCTTGGCTCAACTCACCATCCATGATAAAACCTAGCTGTCCCAACTGTTCAATCAGATTGATCATTTTTAGGACATGTGTCAGCACTGTAGTGCCATCGGTCATCCTAGATCGGAAGAGCTCTTTAGATATTTCATATCTAGCCGACCTACTTTGCTCACCATATAAATCTTGAAGGTGCAGCAACATAGTAGGAGCGTCCATTTTCTCATGTTAACGCTTTAACTCGTTACTCACGGATGCTAACATGATGCACTGAGCCACCTGTGCATCATCCTGCCACTTTCTAAAAGTAGTCAGCACTTCCTCAGAGGCATCTTCTACAATTGTTGCAGGAACATGCGAGTTAAGGATATATACCAGCTATTCAGCTGTGAGAACTATTCTAAGATTCCTTAACCAATACGTGTAATTTGGTCCGGTTAATTTGTTAGCATCAAGTATGCTTCGCAGTGATAGTGAATTAGCCATTTGTAAAATTCTGCAGGTGATATTTAATTAACAACATTATCATGTATTCTTTTATTAATCACCAGATTAATTTAGGTCTTTATTAAAATGGTGTCTCCCACTGTTTTCTTCAAACTATATAACCTTCTTTATATATAGTTCGACAGATCTTGTATTTGTGACTTTGTAAAATCTGCTCAGTGAGAAAAGATCAATTGTAATAAATTTATAGCCTTGTGTGTGCACAACAAACTACATATTTATTCAAAAGGTAGACAACTTTTGCCGATTAAATCTCCATGTAACTCCTTTATATTTTGCCTCTTAGATTATAATGGTCAAGTGTGTGCACATCCGAACTAAAATAATCTAAATTAAGTCAAACCCAGCATTTCTATATAAGTGAAGAGAAAAATACAGTCTTTGTGTGTGCACAACAAAACGGTATTGTTCAATTCCTTATAAACATCCAATGTAATAAAGCAACATCTCAAATATTTAATACTTGCCTTGTGTGTGCACAACAAACTCATATTAAATATTCAATACCCTATCGTTTTACTATGCTAGAAGGCTACGTTCGAAATTCTCCAATGTCTTTGAACGCAATCAACTTAATATTATCTTTTGAGGGTTTTTGTTATTAATTGTCTCATCTTGTTTATCGCGCATGCAAATATGTATATAGAAATACGCGTCATATTAAACATACATCAACATGTATAATAATATATTTACTATATAATTAGCATGCATTTATAGAATACTATTTTTCTATACGGGATGATTATGGACTTAATTCTAATTTAGTTCATTGGAGCCGCCATGAACCAAAAGGTCAAACCTAGGGTGCAAGAATAAAATTTTTGAATATAACTATTACATTCAACCTGGGCTTCATTACAAACGGGTCTTCAATACCCCTGCTCTTTAGCTCCAATTTATTGAGTAATTTTATAAAATCCTATTACAAACTATTTTTCATAAAACAGAAACCTTGATCAGCAGTCAAGGGGAAGTACATAGGAGGGAGATAGAATTTACATCAGAAAATTAGATAGGCGAGATACGCAGACCCCATTTATAAAACTCACATTCATTCAAGCATCCATTAAAATTAAATCCAATCATATTGGTCAATGATCCATAATCATCCCCTTTATTTATCATACATGTCATCACATATATCAATAAAAGATTAGTCATACATGTCATCACATGTATCATAACATATTCATCCAATGAAAACAAACATTCAATATATATATATTGATATCATTTAATGGGCAATATTAGTTAGCATAAAATCCAATTTTGAATCAAAATAAACTCCTTTATTTTAATCCAAATTAAATCAAAATAAACTATTTATTTTAATGTAACATGGAATTCAATTCCAACTATAATAAACATCTTTATTTTAGTCCAATTCCAAATCAAAAATAAACTCCTTTATTTCTAATTTAGAATTTCTGAAAAAATACAAAAACTGGACTTACAGCCTTCACGCGCCGCGGTTCAGACAAGTGTCGCGGCTCAAAGAATGAAGCGTCGCGGCCCTCAAGAAGGGCATCAAGCGTCGTGGCGCAAGTAATGGAGCGTCGCGGCTCTAACCCAGCACCGCAGCTCACAAGGAGCGCGCCACGACTCTGAACTTCTGTCCATTCCGTTTTTTGTTTTTCCCAGATCGCGATTTTGCTTCTTCCTTTCATGAAACATGATTTTATACTAACAATTTCACCCAATTAAATTGTTCTAAACACATATCAACATATATATCGAATCAAAACAATTAATAATTCGCATAAGGATGGCTCTGATGCCACTGTTTATTTACAGAAACAAGATCAAAGCATATAATCTAATTGAAACGCAGTGGAAACATGCAATAAAGCAATTTAAAATTTTCTGCAATCCCAGGAATCACCTTATGTAATATTATTAATTAAACAACAACGAAGAAGAAGGAATTATACCTTTGCAAATTCAACCTTTGAATAGCTACGAGTTCACCTCCCTTGCTTCTTCACGTTCTTCTCCAATTCCTCGTATCAAATGTTCGTTACAATAGTGTGCAACGCCCAAAAGGTGATCCACCAAGAGTATATTGATTGAAGAAGAATTTGTGTAACGATCGGGAATTTTGAATTTTCTTGTAGCCCGAGTTACGTGTGAATGAAATGAATTTTTTATTTTATTTATATTATTATGTGTTATGTGCTTAAAGGTTGTGTTACAACCTAGAATATGTGTATGTGTTGAATTTTTCGTGTAATAGTTTTGTTTATGTGAATAATTGATTTCGCGTAGTGTCGCTAAATCACTATTCACGGAGCACGCTTAACGAGACACTATTCACATTATAATATTTTTGCGTCTTTTTCGACCTTAATAAATTTCAATAATGCACGTGTGCAAAGTGATATTTTTGAGCCCAATCGTGTTTTATTCGGTATCCGAAATGTATAATATGACTGTTCCGAATAAATGGACAAACTCCGTAGTAATTATTTTTATGTGTCCCAATAATTTATGGGAGTACCCATTTTAATTTTGGATAGATTTATTTACCAAATTGGGTACAAAAGTGGAAGTATTCGGATATATTTTTGTGTATTTGGGTATTTATTTTTGACTTGTTACTCTAAGAGGAGACCAAGCTAAATTCATGGACCAATCAAATGCAAGGATTGAGTCTATAGCCGGCAGCATGCTGCTATTTTTGTAGGCTCAATGCAATAATATTGTTGAACATTATAGAGCCATTCCCCTTCATCCTCCCGAAACCAATTTTCATCTCCTCCAAAAACCTCTTCTTGTTCATCCATCCAAAGCCATTCCAATTGCTATTCCTTGTTGCTGTTGAGAACTTGCAGAGAGGGAAAGGAACATAGAGGAAGAGAGAAAATAAAGGAAGAAGGAGAAGAACGGGAGGGAAGAAAATAGAAAAGCAGAGGAAGAAGAACACAGGAGAAGAAGAAGAGGAGCAAAGAAGAAGA
Source organism: Aralia elata (assembly GCA_034770075.1). Classification (NCBI taxonomy): domain Eukaryota; kingdom Viridiplantae; phylum Streptophyta; class Magnoliopsida; order Apiales; family Araliaceae; genus Aralia; species Aralia elata. Next base: position 34,354,592 of record CM068378.1, read on the forward strand.
ACTCAATCCAAGCAAAGCCTAACAATTTTCTTAGCTCCTAGAAGGAATTTGCAAGGTAAACAATCAGCAAAAATCCATTCCATTTGAGTTTTAATTAAATTTTTGAGTTATAAGTGTTCTTGAGCTCAAACCATTGGGTTTGAGCATTTCTTGCAATTGTTGTTGTAATTGTTGGTTGTAATATGTTTTTATTGTTGCCAAGACATCTTGTAAGATATTAATAACCTCAAAGTGGAACGAAATCAGTGAATGATCCGAACCTTGGCATAAAGGATGAAACTTTGGACTTTTGGACAAAATAACTTTCGGACGATTTAGAGGACTATAAAGCTTTGATTGAGTAATTGTTTGGTCTAATTGATGTTATAATATTGTAGTTCGATGGGTTACCTTCATAACCTAGTTGGAATGGAGTTAAAAGGTGTTAAAACAAAGATTTGGGGTTGATTTTGGTGAAGAACACCAAGAACACGAAAACAGAGTTTTTATTTTGTACTTTGGCTCAAAAATTGGTCGTGTTATTGTTTATGGGTGCTTCTAAATTTTTGATATGTTGTAGCCCCATGAGTTAGGAGTCCATAGAGTCCGAAATAGACCAATTTGAACGTGTATAGAAGAAGTTATGGAGATCGGAGTGGGAAGAGGTCGGAAATTCGCGTCTGGAGTTAGGTTTGTATATAGCGCGAACATGCAATCAAATTACATAAATAGTGCGGAAGCGCGATAAAACAGATTTTAAAATTTTTCATACAAACCATCACTATGATCATCCATGTGCTCAATTATCAATTAAACGAAAGAGATAAAGTATGAGAATCATACCCTTGTAGAACCATGCTTCCACAGGTACGAGTTCACCTCCAAATACTTTGCGTTCTCCTTGAATTCCACCGATTAAATTCCTTCCTTTGATCAACGTTAGCCACCCAAGTGTTTGGCCTCTAGAGGTGATCCACCAAGGAATAATAGTTGTTCAAGAAGATGGGTGTTGGCAAAACCCTAGTTTCTATCTCTATACAAATTGCAAGTACTCTCTCTCTCTCCAAGTCATATGGAATACTGTGTAACTATCTAACCCTAAATCATGATAAGACTCCTCTTATTTATAGATATAGGGAACCCTCCTAAACTATTTAGGATTAGGGTTTTTGTTTTAATTAAACTCCTTTAATTAATTAAACTCCTAATCCAATTAGGAATTTATGAGAGAGTACTTCTATTAATTAATTCTCAATCTCTATTAGGAATCAAATAATAGTAATAGTAATAATAATAATAATAAGACTCCTCTTATTAATTTATATTTAATATTTTCAAAATATTAAATAATAAATATTAAGTTATTTAATTTATTCTATCTCCATAGATTAAATTAAATACACTTAACTTATTATTACAATTATGTCATTTACTTCTTAAACAAATATTTTCCTTTTGCGGTGTGACCCTTTAGGTTCTCCATATTAAACCGGTTGTGAATAAATCAATTAGAACAATTCTAATCTTATTTAAATAAATAAATTAAACTATTTAATTCATTTAAATGAATAATATTTATTCTACAATAAGGGTAAGCCCCCTTAGCGATCAACGACTTTCTAGATAATATAGATTTCAATATTAATCATAAAAGAACCTTTTAGTGAATAGTTACCGTACAATTCAATCCTTCTACCATACAATGTCCCAATTAAATATAAGACATGAAATTACTGTCAAGTCTTATTTTATTTAATTATATGTATTTCGATTCTCAAATGCACAACTCTGATAATATAAATTAGAAACTCCTTTCTAATTTCATTCTGCTTTGGCCAAAGACTTCTGAGTCGTCATTTATCGAATCACATAGGACATTCTCTCCTTTTACTAGAAGTGGTAGATTCTTTGTTGACTATTCACCTATCTCCATATGTAACTTATTATACCCAATCATATCATTTGATATACCCTAAGGGTCTTAAGGGACATGTCAAAGTATAACTCATCACACACAAGATACTATGATGATCTCAAGTCCAAGGATCACTTGTACTACTATCACTAGAGGAATTCCTATTGACAGGCGAGTAAAACTCCATTAGGTATTCCTTAGCGAGCCACGTTCAGTGAACTTATTCTCTAATAAGCACCTACATACTTGCTTTAGTGTCTCCACATAAATGATTATGAGATCAATCATCCTCTTCCAAAGAGCAAGCAACGCATGTACTAATCTATCCGGATTCACTAATCCCCTTTTTAGTAATCCATCGATTAGGAACGATTTTAGTTTGTGAGCTATCTAGAATTTAGATCTCATTAGCATGATCCCCATCATGATTCTAAAAACATTGCTCAAAACTATGGGTTTATCACATTTAATATAACAGCACTATGTAGATAATATAAAATGTCTTTAATAACCGAATAAGATTACAAAGTATACGCTACATCATATCAGATATGATTGGCTTGTGTGCATACTACTTTCAATCTCCCACTTGCACTAAAGCCAATCGTCATGGTATCTAATACCCTTCTTCTCTAAGTGACGATCATCCTGCTGTTTGGATAAAGCTTCAGTAAATGGATATGTAATGTTGTTCTCGAGAGTCAACTATCTCTATAGTGACTTTTCCTCTTTCAATGATTCCACTAATCAAATGAAAGTGCCGCAACACATGTTTGAATCCAAGATGAGACTTAGGAACTATTCCTAGTTCTGTAATGAACTTTTCATCCAAACAATCAAACTTGCAGCTTCATTTACATCTATATACTTTGTCTTTGTCACTAAACCAGCAACTCTTTGCTGTTTGGAACCTTTCCAATTCATTACACCACCTTTCAAGGTAACAATTTACCTTAAAGTGGATTTGTTATCGTCTTGGTCAGTCTGAAAAACTTGAGTCTGTTTAGCCCTCTAGTTTTAATTCAGACCTACCATGAATCATGATCACATCCTCAATACTGGTTAGGTATTTAAAGATATTTTTCACTGTCTTACAGTGATCTTCTCCAGAATGTGACTGATTAACATCAAGCCTTGTATATTCATTGCATACATGATAGTAACTCATGCAATCTCTCCTTTAATTGGAGAAAATTTTAGAGAGATACACTCCATGGCTCATCATCATGAGACCTCTCTTGGAGTTTGCCATGCTAAACGCCTTTAGCATCAAATGAATATACGTTCCTTGGGTCAAGCCGAACATCCTTTTAAATCTATCTATATAGATTTATATCCCCAATTTATAGGATGCTCCTCCCAAGTCATTCATGGAGGAATGTTTAGACAATTTTATCTTTACTGATTGTAGCATTGGTGTGTTATTCCTTATCAATAGTATATATCAACATATAATAGTAGGAATGTCACAGTGCTTCCACTGACCGTTTGTACACACTAGGTTCATTCTCGTTTTTGATAAAATCAAACTCTTTTGATTGTCTCATCAAAACGAATGTTCCGACTTTGAGAAGCTTGCTTCAATCCATAAATGGATCATTGTAGCTTAAAACACGATTTGCTTCAACCTTTGAAACAAATTTCTCTGGTTGTATCATACATACATTCTCCTCAAGTCTTCATTGAGGAAGGGTGTCTCCACATCCATTTTGCCAGATTTCGTAATAAGCTGCAATCACAAGCAAAATCCAAATGGACTTGAGCATTACCCGGTAATAAGGTTTTATCACAGTCAACTCCTTGACTTGAAAAACCTTTTAAACAGGTCTGGTCTTATAGGTCTCCACCTTGCCATTTGCCCCAGTCTTTCTCTTAAAGACCCATATTCACACTCTAGGCACTATGCCCTTTTGTGGAGTAACCAGAGTCTATACTTGGTTCTCATACATGGAGTCCATTTCGGATTTCATGGTCATCTGCCATTTCTCTGAGTGTCTTCTACTCATAGCCTCATCGTATATAACTGGATCATCATCCTCTATGATGCGTACCTCATCATCATCCTCTATGATGAATCTATACCTCCCAGGTATCTTCGGTACTCTTCCAGATTTACGATTTGGTTGTGGTATAATAGGTCTATCTACAGGTTCCTTAGTTCGACTTAAAGTGCTTTGTGGTTCTTGAACTCCTTCAAGATCTATTACCCTCCCACTAGCTCCTTCAATGATAAACACCTTTATCTAAGAAGGCAACGTGTAGGATTATAGTAATAATACCCTAAACTTTCTTTAGGATATCCCACAAATCTGCACTTGTCAGATTTTTGTCCCAAACTTATCTTTGAAACCTTTTCACATAAGCTGGACAACTCCTTATCTTAACAAACCTAAGATGAGGAATCCTCCCTATCCATAACGTTTATGGAGTCTTGGGGCCGGATTTTGAGGTTACCTTATTTTGTAGATATGCAGCCGTTTCTAGGGCATAACCCCAGATGGATACTAGAATGTCGGTAAAAATCATTATGGACTGCACCATGTCTAACAAGGTACAATTACTCCTTTTAGATACACCAATCAATTATTGCATATCAGGAGGTGTCCATTATGAGAAAATACCATTTTGAGATTATCTAAAAACTCATTGCACAAGTATTCCTTCCTCGATCTGATCAAAGAATCTTAATACTTTGTCAATATGTTTCACTTCTGAATTCTTTGAACATTTCAAATGATTCAGACTTGTATTTTATCGAATACACACATTCAACTCTTTGAATGACCATCTCCTTTTCTTTTAATAGTTTGTTTAATTTGCAAAATTATTTTTTATGTAAGTCAAGTTTACAAAGTCCATCAAGTGATCTTCCAGTTTCAAACAAAACATTATCATTATAAATAGAACAACAATTGTTCTTAAATATAATACCAGAACCTTCCTTGTCCAACAACGGAAGTAATAATGTTTCTAATGAGAACTGGAACATAATAACAACGTATTAACTTAATAGACTTGCCCGTAGGCAATGCTAAACTATAAGTTTCTATGGTTAATGCAGCAACCTTTGCTCCATTCCACACATAAGATTACTTACTCTTTGTTTAGCTTTCTACTTCTGCTTAGTCTCTGCATTAGATTGCATACGTGAGAACTACAGCTGGTATCCAATACCCAAGTAGAACCTTGACTTACAGAAAGATTTATTTTTTAATCATGAACAAACCTGTATTTGTAACCGAAGCTTCACTAAGCTTCTTCTGGTTAGCCTCTGTAAGAATCTCCGTACAGTTTCCTTTATAGTATCTAGGCTTATTGCAGTGGAAGCAAACTCCTTTGCTATCTGCATCAGTCTTGTTCTTATTGTCCTTTATTTTTGCCTTTTCATTTACCTTCTTTGAATTGTTCTTCTTTTAAGAAGATCCTTTGGCCCTCTTCCGCTTCTTGAAAGAATCATCTACCAGTAAGACTTGGTCTTTCTTAGTTGGAAAATGACTCTTTACAGTTTTCAACATGTTTAAGCAACTCAGGCAGGCTGACATATAGCTTGTTCATGTGGAAATTCACAACAATTTGTGAGAAAGAGTCCGGAAGTGATTGCAAGATCAAATCTTGGATCAACTCTCCATCCATGACAAAACCTTGTTGTCTTAATTGTTCAATCAGATTGATCATTTTAGGACATATGTCTGTACTGTAGTGCCATTGATCATTCTAGATTGGAAAAGCTCCTTAGATATCTGATATCTAATAGCCCTACTTTCCTCACCCTTCAACTCCTTGAAGGTGCCGGAGTACAGTAGGAGCATCCATAGTTTCATGCTGACGCTGAAGCTCGTTACTCATGGATGCAAGCATGATGCATTGAGCCAACTGTGCATCATCTTGCTACTTTCCAGAAGTAGCATTCTCTTCCTCTGAGGCATTGTCTGCAACCATTGCAGGGATAGGCATATTAAGGACATAAGATAGCTTTTCATCCTTGAGAACTATTCTCAAATTCTTTAACCAGTCCGTGTAATTCGGTCCGGTTAATTAGCATCTAATATGCTACGCAGTGATAGTAAATTAGAAACTGTAAAATTCTGTAAATGAATTTATAATTTAACAACATTTTAGCATACATTCATTTCTTAATTAATTACCAAAATAAATTAGGTCTTTATTTTAAATTGGTATCTCCCACTATTTTTATCAAACAATATTACCCTCGTTATATAGTTCGGCAATTTTAATTAAAGATTTGCTAGTGAGACTAAGGATCCCATTTCAAATGTATATAGCCTTGTGGTGACACAACAAACGATATATAAATAAATAGGTAGACAACTATTGTCAATTACATCTCTATGTAACTCCTTGTATTTTTCCTCTTAGATTATTTTGATCAAGTGGTGACACATCCGAATCAAAATTATCTAAGTTAAGTCCATCCTAGCACTTTCATATATTCGAAAGAAAAACACTGTCCTTGTGGTGACACAACAAAACATCATCGTTCAGTCTATGTATAAGCATCAAATGTGATAATGCAACATCTTAAATATTTAATACTTGCCTTATGGTGACACAACAAACTCATATTAAATATTTAATACTCTATTGCTTTACCATGCTAGAAGGCGACGTTCCATATTCCAAATATCTTTGAACACTTAGGACTTAATATAATTTCTTTGAGGGGTTTGTTATTATTTGTCTCATCTTGTTTAGCGCGCATGCACATATATATATAAAATACGTGTCATATTATTTAACATGCGAAGCATGTTGTATAATATATAATATATATACATAGTAAGCATGCACATATAGAATACTATATTCTACCCGGATTGATTATGGACTTTTATTCTAGTTTGGTTCATTAGAGCCACCAAGTGAACCAAAAGGTCAAACCTAGGGAGCAAGAACAAAATTTAAATATAACTATTACATTTAAACCCGGGCTCCATTACAAACGGGTCTTCAAGCGCTCCTTGCTCCTTTGTCTCCAATTCTTCAAGTAATTCTAACTAAACCTATTACATAAACTATTTACAATAAATAGAAACCTTGATCAGAAGTCAAGGGGAGGTACATAGGAGGAAGATAGAATTTACATCAAGAAAAACTAGAGAAGACGAGGTACGCAGACCCCATTTATAAAAACCCATTCATTCAAGCATCCACTAAAATAAATCCAATCACACATTGGTCAGTAGTCCATAATCAATACCTATTTATTATCATACATATCTCCATATGTATCAATAAATAACATTCATCTCATGAATAATAAAACCATTCCATATATGCATTGATATCATTTAATGGGCAATTAAAAGTTTACTAGAAATCCAATTTTGAAACAAAAATATACTCCTTTATTTTAATCAAAATTTAAATCATAATAAACTTCTTTATTTTATTTTATCCAATTTTGAATAAAAATAAACTCCTTTATTTTTAATCAAATTCTAAATCAAAATAAACTCTTTTATTTCAATTAACATAGAAACCAATTTCAAGTTCAAAATAAACTCATTTATTTTAACTTAAAATTGCTTGAAAAAATAAAATATGTTAAATCCTATTTCTTATCAAAATAAACATCTTTATTTTTAAGAAAACATGGAATTCTATTCCATATGTGAATAAACTCCTTTATTCTAGGAAACATGGAATCCTATTCCATATGTGAATAAACTCCTTTATTCTAGTTAACTTGGAATCCAATTCCAAGTTCAAATAAAACTTTTTAATTTTAATTATATTGCAATTCAAAATAAACCTTTTATCTTAATTGAAAATAAATAAAATCAAAATAAAAATTTTTCAAAATTTGCAGACCGGCGCGGCCGCACTCCAAAATGAACTAGGAGCGGCGCGGCCGCGCTGCACCCCAGAAACGATTTCTGGGTTAGGGCGCGGCTGTGCTCCAGAATGAACTGGAAGCGACGCGGTCGCGTCGCGTAGCAAACTTCGAAAGTTTTTTTTTCGTTGCCCAGAAAATCGATCCAATCGCATACCCATACATACATGGAATCATATTAATCGATAATTAGCACAAGGTTAGGCTCTGATACCACTGTTACGTTTGTATATAGTGCGAACATTCAATCAAATTACATAAATAGCGCGGAAGCGCGATAAAACGTATTTTAAAATTTTTCATACAAACCATTACCATGATCATCCATGTGCTCAATTATAAATTAAACGAAAGAGATAAAGTATGAGAATCATACCCTTGTAGAACCATGCTTCCACAGGTACGAGTTCACCTCCAAATCCTTCGCGTTCTCCTTGAATTCCACCGATTAAATTCCTTCCTTTGATCAACATTAGCCACCCAAGTGTTTGGCCTCTAGAGGTGATCCACCAAGGAAGAACAAGTATTCAAGAAGATGGGTGTTTGCAAAACCCTAGTTTCTATCTCTATAGAAATTGCAAGTACTCTCTCTCTCTCCAAGTCATATGGAAGAGTGTGTAACTGTCTAACCCTAAATCATGATAAGACTCCTCTTATTTATAGATATAAGGAACCCTCCTAAACTATTTAGGATTAGAGTTTTTATTTTAATTAAACTCCTTTAATTAATTAAACTCCTAATCCAATTAGGAATTTATGAGAGAGTACTTCTATTAATTAATTCCCAATCTCTATTAGGAATCAAATAATAGTAATAGTAATAATAATAATAAAACTCCTCTTATTAATTTATATTTAATATTTTCAAAATATTAATAATAAATATTAAGCTATTTAATTTATTCTATCTCCATAGATTAAATTAAATACACTTAACTTATTATTACAATTATGCCATTTACTTCTTAAACAAATATTTTCCTTTTGCGGTGTGACCCTTTAGGTTCTCCATATTAAACCGGTTGTGAATAAATCAATTAGAACAATTCTAATCTTATTTAAATAAATAAATTAAACTATTTAATTCATTTAAATAAATAATATTTATTCTACAATAAGGGTAAGCCCCCTTAGCGATCAACGACTTTCCAGATAATATAGATTTCAACATTAATCATAAAAGAACCTTTTAGTGAATAGTTACCGTACAATTCAATCCTTCTACCATACAATGTCCCAATTAAATATAAGACATGGAATTACTGTCAAGTCTTATTTTATTTAATTATATGTATTTCGATTCTCAAATGCACAACTCTGATAATATAAATTAGAAACTCCTTTCTAATTTCATTCTGCTTTGGCCAAAGACTTCTAAGTCGTCATTTATCGAATCACATAGGACATTCTCTCCTTTTACTAGAAGTGGTAGATTCTTTGTTGACCATTCACCTATCTCCATGTGTAACTTATTATACCCAATCATACCCTTTGATATACCCTAAGGGTCTTAAGGGACATGTCAAAGTATAACTCATCACACACAAGATACTATGATGATCTCAAGTCCAAGGATCACTTGTACTACTATCACTAGAGGAATTCCTATTGACAGGCGAGTAAAACTCCATTAGGTATTCCTTAGCGAGCCACGTTCAGTGAACTTATTCTCTAATAAGCACCTACATACTTGCTTTAGTGTCTCCACACAAATGATTATGAGATCAATCATCATCTTCCAAAGAGCAAGCAACGTATGTACTAATCTATCCGGATTCACTAATTCCCTTTTTAGTAATCCATCGATTAGGAACGATTTTAGTTTGTGAGCTATCTAGAATTTAGATCTCATTAGCATGATCCCCATCATGATTTTAAAAACATTGCTCAAAACTATGGGTTTATCACATTTAATATAATAGCACCATATAGATAATATAAAATGCCTTTAATAACCGAATAAGATTACAAAGTATACGCTACATCATCTCAGATATGATTGGCTTGTGTGCATACTACTTTCACTGTTCATAAGGCCAAATTGGGCGCAGCTGTGCCGTACACGTGTCAGGTGCAGACGTGCCCGAGTGGACTGTTTTGACCTCCTGTAGTAAAATGTTCTCATACAAACTCAAAATTAGATGATTTAAGATGATTCGGAAAGAGGAAGAGTAGACCTACAACTTTTTTTCTTTAAGTTTTTCGATTTGAGGTCTGTATCATGGCCTAATTGGGGTCAATCGGAGGGCGTCGGGCATGCGCGTTTTTCGACCCTATAAAGTGATGTTCTAACTTTTATAACATGATTATTATGATTTATAATGATACTTAGCATTAACCAATAAGTATTAGATAAATCGAATGGGCGTGTTAGGCGTACACAATTGCATGTCTCTTGGGAATTCGAATAGGCAAGTTGGGCGTATAGACATGCAAGCGTCGTAACGCCATAACCAGTGAGCATAACCTTGTTTAATATTTTGTTTCTTATTTGAATGGGACATTATAGAGTTGTGTAACACATATTTGGTATCCCGTATGTGACTAATTATACGCGAATATGTACTTAATTGTGTAGGATATTAAGGAGCGTGTGTTGTAATCTTGTAGCAGTGCTTCAGGCAAGTTCCTAACTTCATTCTTTTTATATATTGAATGCAAGTTTCCTTTAACCCTACTCAATTATATTTGAGCAAGTTCTCTTAACTTTATTCAAGCTATTTATTGAGGAAGTTCTATCTTACTCAAGTTATAATTGGACAAGTATTCTAATGTATTGCAAGTTTCCTCACTCAACTATTTTATTTGAGCAAATTTCCTATCCTATACAAATGTTGTATATTGTTGCAAGTATCACTTCATTAAGCGAGTTTCTTATTTATTCAAGATATTCTATACAAGTACTTTACTTCAATCATTGTTATATTGCAAATGTTCTTAGAATGAACTGATAATCATTCACGTTATCTAGCCATACTTCAACGCATGTTATTAAAGCTTTCAAGTTCTATATTCCATGAACTACATAAGATAGATGTCAAAGCCAATTGTTTCGGGTAGACGTATGTTTAATCATCATTATTGTTAAGTAAAGCTATCGGATCAAATTTTTGGTTTGGATTCCTATGTAAAGCTGAGATGAACAACCCTCATAGCAAGGGAAATAGTATGTATGTCGGGGAACCGACACGTGCGCGAACAGTATGCAAAAGGGGTTATGCATAACACCGGGTACATTAGGCTGATCACCTAGTGTATTAGTATGTTGGGTTATGAGATGAATTTCTGGTAATTCTAGTAAAAGTTAAGTGTCATGATGACTACTCAGTATGGAATATTTCCCCCATTTGGGAACATTGAAATCATTCGGCCCATAGAGGCCCAACAATTGTGTTAAAGAGATCATTCGTAGAAATTGTTCAAGTTCTTGAGCTATCTTTTAATCTCTTGATTCTTGTAAGCTATAAAGTTTTCATTTGATGATTCACGATTATTGTTATTATACTTGCTGAGCAAAATTATTGCTCACCCTTGCTTTCCTTAAAATATTTTAGTTAGTGGAGCTCGTGGTGAAAGCTCAGGAAAGGATAAAGGCAAAGGCATAGCTACTGATTAGCTTTGCACCGTTAAGATTACTATTTTGATTATGTACTAAGACTCGTTGACTCATATGATGTATTAAGACTTAATTACCCTTATGTATTAAGTTATGTTTTGTAGAAGTTTTGGTTTCGAGACTTGGAACAGGATTATTTATGTTATATCAATGTAAATATTCCTTTATTTCCGCTGTAAGTTATCAATAGTATGATGCATGTATTAGATAGTGACGAACCAAGTTCGCGGTTCAGGTTCAGGCAAGAGTAGTTACAGCCCAAGACCGACAAAAGAATTATGCAGATCAACATCACCAGACGAGAGACTTCGACGTCGGCAGTTACGTGTTTCTGAAGGTATCTCCTTGGAAAGGGAAGATACGATTTGGAAAGAAGGGAAAGTTGAGCCTGAGGTTCGTAGGACTGTTCGAAGTATTGAGAAGAATGGGTGAAGTGGCGTACGAGGTAGCCTTGCCTCCTGAACTGGAGCATATCCACAACGTGTTCCACGTCTCAATGTTGCGACCATACAAGCCCGATTATAAGCACGTGATATCCTATGAGCCCGTCCAAATAGAGAAAGATCTTACGTATGAGGAAATTCCTATTCAGATAATCGATAAGAAAGAGCAAGTATTAAGAAATAAGGTTATACCATCTGTAAAAGTAGTTTGGCGAAACCACAATGCTGAGGAGGCTACGTGGGAATTAGAAGATAAGATGAAGGAGAATTACCCTCAACTTTTTGCTTAAGCTTGTATTGTGATTCTGGGGACAGAATCTTTATAAGGAAGGGAGAATGTAACGATCGGGAATTTTGAATTTTCTTGTAACCCGAGTTACGTGTGAATGAAATGAATTTTTTATTTTATTTATATTATTATATGTTATGTACTTAAAAGTTGTGTTACAACCTAGAATATATGTATGTGTTGAATTTTTCGTGTAATAGTTTTGTTTATGTGAATAATTGATTTCGCGTAGTGTCGCTAAATCACTATTCACGGGGCACGCTTATCGAGACACTATTCACGTCATAATATTTTTGCGTCTTTTTCGACCTTAATAAATTTCAATAATACACGTGTGCGAAGTGATAATTTTTCCAAGTATCAGATTTTCATTTTAAGCCCAATCGTGTTTTATTCGGTATCCGAAATGTATAATATGACTGTTCTGAATAAATGGACAAACTCCGTAGTAATTATTTTTATGTGTCCCAATAATTTATGGGAGTACCCATTTTAATTTTGGGTAGATTTATTTACCAAATTGGGTACAAAAGTGGGAGTATTCGGATATATTTTTGTGTATTTGGGTATTTATTTTTGACTTGTTACTCTAAGAGGAGACCAAGCTAAATTCATGGACCAATCAAACGCAAGGAATGAGTGTATAGCCAGCAGCATGCTGTTATTTTATAGGCTCAATGCATTAATATTGTTGAACATTATTGAGCCATTCCCCTTCATCCTCCCGAAGCCAATTTTCATCTCCTCCCAAAACCTCTTCTTGCTCATCCATCCAAAGCCATTCCAATTGCTATTCCTTGTTGCTGCTGAAAACTTGCAGAGAGGGAGAGGAACATAGAGGAAGAGAAAAAATAAAGGAAGAAGGAGAAGAACGGGAGGGAAGAAAATAAAAAAGCAGAGGAAGAAGAACACGGGAGAAGAAGAAGAGGAGCAAAGAAGAAGAACTCAATCCAAGCAAAACCTAACAATTTTCTTAGCTCCTAGAAGGAATTTGCAAGGTAAATAGTCAACAAAAATCCGTTCCATTTGAGTTTTAATTGAATCTTTGAGCTATAAGTGTTCTTGAGCTCAAACCATTGGGTTTGAGCATTTCTTGCAATTGTTGTTGTAATTATTGGTTGTGGTATTAATAACCTCAAAGTGGAACGAAATCAATGAATGATCCGAACCTTGGCATAAAGGATGAAACTTTGAACTTTTGGATAAAATGACTTTCGGACGATTTAGAGGACTATAAAGCTTTGATTTAGCAACTGTTTGGTCTAATTGATGTTGTAATATTGTAGTTCCATGGGTTACCTTCATAACCTAGTTGGAATGGAGTTAAAAGGTGTTAAAACAAAGATTTGGGGTTGATTTTGGTGAAGAACACCAAGAACACGAAAACAGAGTCTTTATTTTGCGCTTTGGCTTAAAAATTGATCATGTTATTGTTTATGGGTGCTTCTAAATTTTTGATATGTTGTAGCCCCATGAGTTAGGAGTCCATAGAGTCCGAAATGGACCAATTTGAACGTGTATAGAAGAAGTTATGGAGATCGGAGTGGGAAGAGGTCGGAAATTCGCGTCTGGAGAATTTCTGCAGATTGTGGCCTGTATGAATGGCGCAGCTGTGCTGTTCATAAGGCCAAATTGGGCGTAGCTGCGCCGTACATGTGTCAGGGGCAAACGTGCCCGAGTGGACTTCTTTGACCTCCTATAGTAAAATGTCCATAACTTTCTCATACGAACTCGAAATTAGATGATTCAAGATGATTCGGAAAGAGGAAGAGTATACCTACAACTTTCGTTCTTTACGTTTTTTGATTTGAGGTCTGTATCATGGCCTAAATTAGCCATTTATAGGACTGATGCGTAATTGGGGTCAATCGGAGGGCGTCGGGCATGCACGTTTGCACACGTAATGCCCCCGACCCTGTAAAGTGATGTTCTAACTTTCATAACATGATTATTATGATTTATAATAATACTTAGCATTAACCAATAAGTATTAGATAAATCGAATGGGCGTGTTAGGCGTACGCAATTGCGTGTCACTTGGGCATTCGAATAGGCAAGTTGGGCGTATAGACGTGCAAGCGTCGTAACGCCATAACTAGTGAGCATAACTTTGTTTAATATTTTATTTCTTATTTGAATGGGATATTATAGAGTTGTGTAAGAAATATTTGGTATCCCGTATGTGACTAATTATACGCGAATATGTACCTAATTGTGTAGGATATTAAAGAGCGTGTGTTGTAATCTTGTAGCAGCGCTTCAGGCAAGTTCCCTAATTTCATTTTTTTTATATATTGAATGCAAGTTTCCTTTAACCCTACTCAATAATATTTGAGCAAGTTCTCTTAACTTTATTCAAGCTATTTATTGAGGAAGTTCTATCTTACTCAAGTTATAATTGGACAAGTATTCTATTGTATTGCAAGTTTCCTTACTCAACTATTTTATTTGAGCAAGTTTTCTATCCTATACAAATGTTGTATATTGTTGCAAGTATCACTTCATTAAGCGAGTATCTTATCTTATTCAAGATATTCTGTACAGGTTCCTTTACTTTAATCATTGTTATATTGCAAATGCTCTTAGAATGAACTGATAATCATTCACATTATCTAGCCATACTTCAACGCATGTTATTAAAGCTTTCAAGTTCTATATTCCATGAACTACATAAGATAGATGTCAAAGCCAATTGTTTCGGCTAGACGTATGTTTAATCATCATTATTGTTAAGTAAAGCTATCCGATCAAATTGTTTGGTTTAGATTCCTATGTAAAGCTGAGATGAACAACCCTTATAGCAGGGGAAACAGTATGTATGTCGGGGAACCGACACACGTGCGAACAGTATGTAAAAGGGGTTATGCATACCACCGGGTACATTAGACTGATCACCTAGTGTATTAGTATGTTGGGTTATGAGATGAATTTATGGTAATTCTAGTAAAAGTTAAGTGTCATGATGACTACTCAGTATGGAATATTTCCCCCATTTGGGAACATTGAAATCATTCGGTCCATAGAGGCCCAACAATTGTGTTAAAGAGATCATTCGTAGAAATTGTTCAAGTTCTTGAGCTATCTTTTAATCTCTTGATTCTTGTAAGCTATAAAGTCGTCATTTGATGATTCACGATTATTGTTATTATACTTGCTGAGCAAAATTGTTGCTCACCCTTGCTTTCCTTAAAATATTTTAGTTAGTGGAGCTCGTGGTGAAAGCTCAGGGAAGGATAAAGGCAAAGGCATAGCTACTGATTAGCTTTGCACCGTTAAGATTACTATTTTGATAATGTACTAAGACTCGTTGACTCATGTGATGTATTAAGACTTAATTACCCTTATGTATTAAGTTATGTTTTGTAGAAGTTTTGGTTTCGAGACTTGGAACAAGATTATTTATGTTATATTAATATAAATATTCCTTTATTTTCGCTGTAAGTTATCAATAGTATGATGCATGTATTAGATAGTGACGAACCAAGTCCGTGGTTCAGGCGACCCGGATTTGGGGGCGTCACAATTTGGGTTCTACTAGACCTTGGTTGGCTAACACTAGTTTTCTCTCCTAACTATTTAGGGTTTTGAGAATACTTGCAAAATTTCATTAGCATTAGTCTATCCCACAATAAGACTTTGCCTATTTATAGACTAACCCTATTTCTAAACCTTTTAGAAATTAGGGTTTTATTTAATTCCCAATCTAATTAGGAATTACAATAATAATAATAATAATAATAATAATAATAATAATAATAATAAGACTCCTCTTATTTATTTATTATTTAGTATTTCTCCAAATACTTTATTATTATTATTTAGTCAATTTAATAATAATAGTAACAATAATAGTAATAATAATAGTAATAATAATAATAATAATAATAGTAATAATAATAATAATAATAATAATAATAATAATAATAATAATAAGATGATGATGATGACTACTCTTATTAATTTGTAATTTAGTATTTTTCCAAATACTTAATTATAAATATTAAGCTATTTAATTTATTCTACTAATAAATTAAATACACTTAATTTATTATTATTAAGTCAATCACTTCTAAAATCATATTTCACTCTTTTATGGTGTGACCCTCTAGGTTCAATATTAAGCCGGTAAGTAGAATAAATAAATTAGAACCATTCCAATATTATTTATAATGAATTAAACTCCTTTAATTCAAATATAAATAAATAATATTCATTCTACATCATGAGTGACACCTTATAAATAAGTATCATGACTATCCGGATAATATGAATTCAATGTTCAATCATAAAGAATTATCACAATGGAAACAAAAAACCTATTCCATGAATAGTTACCGCATAATTCAATCTTTCTACCATGCAATGTCCTGATCAAATATAAAATATGGAATTACTGTCAAGTTTTATTTATTTGATCATATGTATTTCGATTTTAAAATGCACAACTCAAGTTAATGTAAATTAGAAACTCCTTTTTAATTTCCATTCAACCCTGGCCAGGAATTTCTGAGTTGTCACTTATCAAATCACATATGACATTCTCTCCCTTTATTGGAAGTGGTAGATCCTTTGTTGATCATTCACCTATCTCCATATATACTTAATTATATGACAAAACAACCACGATAGTTGGCACAGTGGTTTAAATGAGGCCCCGGGGTGAACCGTAAACTCGGACGTCCTGGGATCGAATCCCACTTGCAACAATTGTTAAGCCTGGAAAGGCAACGCGACCACGGGTTGTACATTTCTGGGAGAAGCCACGTCTTAGGCGGAGGCTGTACGTAAAGCCTGGCTCGGGATGGGGAGATTATTCTGACTGCGGTTGAGACACTCCACATTATCAAAAAAAATGAATATGACAAAACATAACTCAGTATATACAAGATACTATGATGATCTCAAGTCCAAGGATCACTTGTACTACTATCACTATAAGAACACCTATTGACAGGCATGTAAAACTCCATTTGGGTTCCTTTATTCAAGTCACGTTCAGTGAACTTATTCTCCAATAAGCACCTACATACTTGCTTTAGTGTTTCCATACAAATGATTATGAGATCAATCATCATCTTCAACAGAGCAAGCATAGTATGTACTAATCTATCCGAAATTAATAACCCCACATTAGTGATCCATACGATTAGGAACGTTTTAGTTTTGAGCTATCTTGAATTTAGATCTCATTAGCATGATCAACATCATGATTCTAAAAGTATTGGTCAAAAACTATGAGTTTATCACATTTATTAATTCAACTAATTAACATGGATAAAGAATGTATTTTATTAAATAAATTTTCTTATTAATAAATGAATAAGATTACAAAGTGAATACTCATCACATTAAATGTGATTGGCTTGAGGGCATACTACTTTCATTAGGAATATGACAGTAAGAAAGATAGAAAACTCATTTAGAGTTCTAAGTGATTATTTGAGGAAATTCATTAATAGAAAGATATATTGATGTTTAGTATTGATGGATTTTGTTTTCCGGTGTTGTACTAAATAAGTTATTCAAATTGATTGTATGATGTTAGGAGATGATGAGATGAGAGATATCCATGGGGATACTGAGACGTTAACACCTGCACCAGTGCTGTTAACCGAGGTGCTGTTTGTCGATTTAGTAATCAATAAATACGTGCAAGTGTACACGATCAACAAGTAATAAAGTGATAAGAGAGTGTCGAACCCACAGAGAATTATTTAATAATAATTACCAAATACTAACTCATAATCAAATTAATTTTATTTAAACAATTCGATAAAAGATTTTGAATTTTGAAAATAAAGTACTAAACTAACTAATTACTAACTACCAAGAATTGAATTCAGATAAAAAGGCTTAAGATTACAATTTCCCTTAATGTTTCACTTGAATTAATACACTTCCTGTTAAATTATATTAATTATTCCGGATTGTTAATCAAGAACTCATCAATATTTATAACCATCTCTCGATGTATCATAAACGAATCAACTTAAATCCACACAAGATAGAATTAAGATGAACACCCTAGTTAACTAATTCACTATATCTCTATGTGAATTACAATTAAAAAGGATTTAAAGCATAGATTCTCTTTCAGATTACATGCGGCGTATAGGTATATCTCTATCCTAAACACAAATCATGAATTCCATCGACAGCAGAATACACAATCACATACTACTATGATTAGGTCTAAATCTATAATCCATCTCTCGAGTTCATATAGATTACCTCGGTAATTGTTGATCAGACAATTAAGCAATTAATCACAAATCATAATAGATAATCCGATAATAATCAACAATAATTAACAAGGAAGCATATCAATAAAAGCTACGCATTAAGATCCATTGTAATCTTAAAAAGAAATTTAGTTCATGATTGAATTAAAATCCTTAATCCACAATTGATAAAGCATTCAAGAATACAAAATAAAAGATTAGAGAAGAGAATAGAATCTGTAGTTGTAATCCTTGAGTCTCTCCTTTAGCTCCTATGATGAATCCTTCTTGCTTGCTCAATTGCTTCAAGCCTCCTTCTCTTTCTCCCAAACTAGGGTTAGCAAAAAGTAGCAAGATCTCTTCTATTCTATGTCTCATATCATGTATTTATAGGTTCTAGTTAAAGTCCTAAGCCAATTAGAAGTTACAATCCTTGTTCCATTCACTGTAGGTCAAAAATAAGCTTTTTAAAAATCCGACCAAGCGCGGCCGCGCCCAAGTGCCAGAAATCATGTTTTCCACTTTGCAGACCAGCGCGGCCGCGCCCAAAATACACTTGAAACTGGCGAGGCCGCGCCCGACCAAATTTTGCTCGGACATCTGTTGGTAAATGGTCATAACTTTTGATCCGGGAGGAGTTACGGGGCCTGCCACCTATCAAATCGAAGATATCGACGAGATCTACAATTTATCTTCTTTGAGCATTGAGAGATTCGGGCTGGAGAATGATTGAAATTGAGGTTCAAGTGACTGCTATGTAAATGACAACTCCAAACATTGATCTCTGTTGATAAAAATGTCATAACTCTCGCATCCGAACTCCGATTGGGGTGATTCAAGATGTTCCGGAAAGCTAAGAAGTAAATCTACAATAAAATCCAAGTTCCAAACCAAGAACATGCATCCATTTTAATGTTAAAAGCCCTGCAATCTTCCCTTCTCGCATTTGCTCGCATGTTATACTCCGAAAGATGTTCGGATTGCGTTTCCTTGCTCATTCCTACAAAATAACATAAAAACACTATAAATATCTACTACTAACTTAAAATACTTAAGAACTCACAAATTATCAAGCCAAACGTACTCAATTCGTAGATGTAAAACCCACTCATCAGGTGCCAGCACAGAGTGTTCCGATGAGTGATTCAGAGAAGGATTTTGAAGAGGAAATGCTAGTTAAGGGGGATGACGATGCAACAGTTGAATCTGTACTTTCTGAAAAAGTTTTAAAAGACGAACTTATGATAAATCTTGATCATGATGAGTACCCCGAGATGGAACTAAATGAAGAAGAGGCGAGGGGTACAATGAGTAACATTTGGTGATGTGAAAGGTATTGGAAGTTTCTTCTTCTTCTTGAAGAAGTGTAAGGAGGTAGAATGGCCTCGAAAGCGCTCGAAAAGGAAGATCTGAAGAAAGGAGTCTGGGATAAAGCAATTCAGATCGTACCTACACAAATGGGGAAATATTGATAAGTGGAAGAGAAATGCAATATGAAAAGACAATTACATGAAAAGATAATTGTTACGAGAATGAATAAAGTTAGAAATGGATACCTTCCAACAGATTCCTTCATAGCAAGGACAACTTCGTCTAAATGGTGATATAAGCTAATAGAGTGGCCAAGTTGAATATGTGGGCCAAGGGACCATCTACTGGTGAGCTAGGAAAAATGAAGCGAGATAGTCACATGGTCAAGTAGGCAACTAGCGAGAAAGGGCACTATTTTCCATGAAGAGCGAGAACTGACTCGTTGTGAATAGAACTATCCCATTTACCTGACTTATAGTCTTAGAAGAAATAACGCAGCTGGGAAAGCAATGAGATCTTTTGTCGATTGGGAGTCTCGAAGTTAGGAATGAGCTTATCACCTTGAAACCGCGAGGTGTAGTTGGAGGCTTGCCTGAAAGCTTCTGTCAGATATGTTACACACTCAACAACCCTAGAAGACAAATTGGACGGACCACATATAACGGAGGCGGCAGCAGGAAGGCTACAAAATACAAATCAGAATAAGCGCATAGTTTAAAGGAGAAATGAAATTCGTAAAAAGAATAAAAAAAAGAAATTTAATGGTAGACGGCATAAACGTCCTCTAGGGTTTAGCCACCTAAGGGGAGGTCCTTCCTCACTTTTTGTTCGCCCCGGCTTATTGAATGTTTGCTTGATTTTTTGATGTCTCTTCATTGAAGAAAGAAAGAAAAAATTTGAGGAAGAGATAAATTTCAAGAGAAAGCTAGAAGAACACAAGAATATGAATAGCCTGGATGAATATATATAGTGTTCCAAGTATGCTTACAAGAGTTATAGAAGTAAATATTCAATCCCTAAAGTTGGAAGGATTCGTTTTAGTTTCCAAGATAAGATAAGATTTGATTTGATTTTTAATTTGATAAAATCTTATTTTATTTAGTAATATCTAATTTCCATACTTGATTTGATTCATCTTGATTTAGTTTCTAGAAAATTAAGGAAACAATGATATTGAGCAAGATTTAGAAGATTTGCTAGAGATTTCATAAGACTCCTAGAAGAGCCCCATAAGGCTCGGGCCCCTTAGGGTTTGGGCCCCACAAGGTTTCCCTCTCTTAGGGACTTCATTTATTCGAGACTTGCAAGAATATTAAGCTCCAGAGGTTATTTAAAAAATTAAAGCGGGACTCAAAGACTTGAAATATTATGCACGATCATCACTTAAAAGGTGCAATTCATGCGCAGGGGGTAAATGTGAGCCCAAGTATAAATTACGGTTCACATGTGACCTAAAGAATTGAATGAAAGGCAAAAAAGTTATAAATAAATAAATAAGACGAAAATAAATGAACAAGACAAGCAATAAATGATCAAAATAGGGAACACCTAGGGTTTCAGCCCCCTAAGGTTTGGCCACCCCTAGGTGGTCCCACCTTAAGATAAATTTCAACGACGACTTCCCTGATTAAACTTGATTTGAACTACCAAAACAAAACAAGGAAAACGAACAGAGAAGGAAGAAGAAAGCTGAGGTGCCCCCTAGGCACCCTAGGGTTCAACCATCCTAGGGTTCGGCCACCCTAGGGTTCAATCACCCTAGAGGTTGGCCTCTAACGGGGCACATCATTTCATACTCTCGAATGTCGTGTCAGACAAGCTTTGAGCGGTGCAAAGACAAAATAACGAGCTCAAACCAAGGAAAGAAGCGAGGAAACTTATGAGGGTCTAGGAATAGTTTTCATTGAATCGTCCATGACAAGAGAAGCTTTGATCTTACAGGGCCAAAAACTCTGAGAAAAGATGAAGATCGAGTAAGAAATGCCAAGGCGAATAAAGTGGATCGAAGGAGGCACAAACCTAGGGTTTGCCCCTAGGCTTGGCCACCCATGGGTTCGGCCCCTAGGGGGAAGGGCTGAACCCTAGGGCATAGCCTCCCCAAATTTGTGCTAAGCTCCTCCGAAGTTTTCGACGCTGAGATTAAATGACATGGTGTTCAGATAAAGAAAGAAGAACGAAAAGGCATGGATTGAACAACAAAGACCTTAATATACGAGACCTGAGAGAGGCTTCCATAAGTCCTGAGGTAGAAGGCTTATGGACGCAACTCGTTATGGGAAATGGTTGAGGGATTGGATTTGCGGTAGAAGGACAGGACAATTTGGGCATTATATAGATAACTAAGGATATATTTGGAATTTTTCTTGAGGTCACATGTCAGGCACATGATTACTTTTCAGGAAACTCTATAAATACTCCCTCCATTCTAATAGAAGGCACTTTTGATTCTCTCTAGACCTGAGACACCGAGAAGGCTCTTTCTCCCTAATAGTTCTGCCACGTGTTGCTAGAGTAATTACCTACTTGTTCTTCTCTCCTCTTCAACTCTCCAATCATTTTCGTACTTTTTATGAATTTCTCTCCTACTCAGTTCATACGAAACTCTAATCCGAGTAAGGTACGATTTTCTTGCCTACAAAGATAAGACAAACTTTTAAACATATGAGAGAAAATGAAAAGAATAGGAGATGTCAATTTATGTATTCAAAACATTTTAGTCATTTTAATTGAAGAGTTGACTTCAAAAATAACAAAAATATTCCTTCTTTTAATTTTAAGGGTGACTAAACTAATGAATCCTTCTCTAGCTTTTATAATACAGATCGATAGACAATAGGTAAGAAAGGTTTTTTTATATTGAGCTCTAATTTGTGGATGCAATATAAGTACAATAAATTATATTATCGAGTACACAATCAGAATCCCAATTAAAACATCAATAAATTCATATTAACGGTGAAAAAATTATAATAAACATTTAAGCCTTGTAAAAGAGAAAATAACTTCATATATATAAAGCAAAAAATAAATTCACGCGTAAGTAAGAAAACAAACCTAAATGTTGATAAGGTCTTAGCAGATGGTAAGAATGAGGCATTTTAACCTTTAGACCTTAAATTTGATTTTCACATTACAATTAACACATTTATGCAAGTTTATTTCTTTATTTAATTATTGTGAAGCTTCTTTCAAGCTTTATGTGAGGTATAATTATTTATTATTGTAATTTTTCACCCTTAGTAGCTTAGTGTAAGTATTGATATTAAAATTTTTGATAGTATGCTTGATTATGAGAAGATTGTTGCTATATATAATAACAAATGTGTATTCATATTAAATAATAACGTACGTAGATAAATGAGATAAAAAAGAATAAAGAAGCGATCCATACATTACTATTCTCTATTAATCTCAATCTAAATTTGTCATGAATAAATGAACATATAAATCATTTTTCTTATGAGAATTCATGACACTTGTACTATGTTAACGCCAAGATTCCGCCGCACGTCCAATCATAAAAATACGCGCTGAATCCTGCACAGAAACGAGACCACACTCAGAGAGCTAACGGCTTTCGCCGCCGGGGGATAGCTCCGGTGTGAGAATAAGTACAGGCTGTTTAAGGTATTAACAATGGAGGTTTAGCACTTTAGTGAGCAAATAGTCATTACTTATGAATTAGGGTTTAACCTTGTATTTATAGATGCTCACACCTCCTTTGTCGCCTGGTCCTCGAATTGTAGTAGGACTCCTAATCATGGTAATTACCTATGATTGGATAGAAATGAATCTTCTTAAAGAACTCACACCTCCTTTGTCGCCTGGTCCTCGAATTGTAGTAGGACTCCTAATCATGGTAATTACCTATGATTGGATAGAAATGAATCTTCTTAAAGAAAGGAAGTCGGATATAATCCTGACTCTTTCATTAGGAACCAGAGTTTAAATACAGTAAGGAATCTTAGATTCCTTAAAGTCCTCCCGTTGCCCAAACTAGATTCCCACGTGAGGTCACCTCCTCTACAGGGATAAGGCCCACCAGATCCATCGGGCCCAATTAAACACGCCCCAACATTGCCCCCACTCTCTAGATATACCTGACTTATAGCAAGAGAGTATAACAAAATTAAGGCACTACCGAACATATTAGTCAAAACCAAATAGTCCCTTCTTGTTGCCCACGCCAACCAATGGACCCCACCCCCATTTTTAGTCACACCTCGCGAAACGTGTGTACTGAAGAGTCCCATTAAAACCCTTTCCCCCCAAAAACCAACTGACACTTTAATCAAAAGACTTTCTCTCTCCCTCTGCAACAACTTTCCCAGGCATACACAACGATCTTCTCCGGCAAGACACACCACTCTCCTTACAAACCCCAATCAATAATGGTCGATACCTCCAACCAAGCTGACAACCTCTACGCTTCAACCGCAGCTGATCTTAACCCTTCTTCTTTCCAAACCCCAGCCCAAACCCCCACAGAAACCGTCCTTTTCACCATCACTACAAATCCACCTACCCCCACAACTACCACCGCTACCTCCGACTCCCAAACCACTTCCTCCTCTACCACATCTCACCGATTCGAATCGAAGCAGAAATTATCGTACTAAAAATGCAACAGGAATATTCTTCGGTGAAAGCATTCACCCATATCAATACCAAATCTTCCATCACCAAGCAAAATCTCTTTGACATCCGCAAGCAGTATCTCATCCCTCCCACACACGACCTCCGTGTCCCGAACCTAGACGAAAAAATATACCAATGACCCGACGGCTGGACCGCCGTTTCCCTATACACATTAAAATACGGTGTCTGATTCCCCCTTCATGAATTCATCCTCACCTTCCTTGGATTCGTTAGAGTAGGACTCACTCAATTAGTCCTGAACTCCATCATCCATCTTATCTAATTCATCGCCTTCTATCAAGAGTGTGGCGTAGAACCATCCTTCGACTTCTTTTACGCCCTATTCACACTTGGAAAATCCAGGGAATCAGGGTTCTGCCAAATCAATAAGCAACCGAACAAAGCTGCTCAGAAACGAACCCTAATGAATACCCCCACCAGCAACAACGGGTGGCACTCCCACTGGTTCTTCATCAGGGGACCCGAAACCTATGAAATACTAGACTGGGCCGAAGCCTCAAGAGCCAACGTAGTGTTTGATAAATTTTTCCGCAGTCGAGCCGAAGAGTTAGCCCTACTCATAGCCAAAATGCCCGAAGAAGAGTGGAACATGTACCTCCTGAATAATCAAGCTTGGCTGTACAGCCATAAGTGTAAGTCAAACTAACTTGTTTACATATAAACTTTCAAACTATCATAATTCTGCCTAACACTTCACTTGCATACAGTATCTCTTATCAAGCCGAAGACAACTAAAGACATCGGTCAATCGTCATCTTTAACAACAACACCCGAAGTCATTCCCAATCTATCCGAAGAGACAACCCCCCCAACCATTCAACCAACCGAAGCTCCTATCCTGATAAACCCTATCTCTGCCATCCCCATAATACAACCTTTAACAACAGCCTCCGACCTCCCCACCGATATCCCTACACCAGGTTTCACCAAAAAGAGCCCCCTTGAGATGACTCTGCTGAAAAAGATGCCCTCTTTAAAAGGATATGCCGATTAGTTAAGCCATCCACCAAAAAACCTCCCCTCACCCCACCTCAACACCCAATCGTCGATCCTACCCAGACCCCCAATCTTAACATCATATAGCCAGATTCAGCCAAACCCACCGAATCTGCCGAACCCAAGGCCCCTTTACAGAAGAGGAAGGAACGAGTCGAATCATCCTCCCAACCTCCACCAAAAAACCACACAGAGCAACTTCTCAAACCCCAACAACATCAACAATCAATAAACACGCCCCTATCTGGATCGACATCACTCTCACCGAGGTTCGAGATATTCGAGAGCTTCGGGTCACAATGTCCCTATGGCTAGAAGACCTCAAAGACTATCTCATGGAGCTCTTTTAGTACTTCAATCTACCCAAAAACGATAGTAGATTTGAAGACATCATAAAAAATGAGTTAATCTATGCAAACTCTATGTATATGGGTCGAGTAAGTAGAACTGCCCCACACCTTATCCACTGTCCACATACACTTTACACCAGGTTAATCAATTTTAAATTGCAGTCTAATGCCGTCATCGCCCGAACCCATCGCCATCTTGAAAAAATGAAGGACAGGAGGGAGAACTCCACCTCCGGATCGAAGCTATTAAAACTGGCTTTGAAAAAGAACGGAGCCTTCACGCCAACACCACCTATCGCTGCAAAGAGCTGCAAAAAGAGCTGAAGAAGACCAAATGACAGCTGTCTGAAGTAGCCAAAAAGAGATAACAACTTCTGACAGAACGAACCGAAGATAAAAACTGAATAGACGTGATGGAGAAATCCATTACAAGCCCTCAAAATCGGCTTCGAATTTTACATTCTCAATTGGCTGAACTGATGAAGGAACATAAGTCGTTGGACACAAGTTACAATGAATTAAGAGCACAAGGACCTCCAATGACCGAAGAAGCCAAATAGAAGCTCATCCCTGAATACCGCCGATCTGATCGAAGAGGTCCTAAAACAATACGGCGACGGGTATTCGAATGCTCGACAGAAAGATAAAGCTAAAATGCTCAAGGCTGGCCTTGACCCCTCCATCCTGGATTCGCCTTTATTAAAATGCCTAGCTATTCGTCGCTACTAGTTAGCCAAACATACTACAGCTGACTCCCGAACCTCATCCAATAGATCCAAATTAAGTCGAAGCCCATCATCATTGTATAGCTCTTTATACAGACTGACTCGTAGAGAGGGAGAACCGATTTCCACAGGTACCAAGGCATCACTCCCATATGCCAACCTGAAGGGTGCATCCCCTGTAGTTGTCCTTGGGGTAGTCCGATATGCCCACAAGACACTGAGCAATTCCTCTGGCCAACGCCCTTTAGCTTCATCCAACCTTCGCTTAATTCCATTCAATAAGGTCCAGTTTGTCACTTCTACTTGCCCATTCGACTGAGGATGAGCCACTAAAGTCTTCTTATGTTAGATATTTAAGTCTTCCAGAAACTCTTAAAATTTCGAACCCACAAACTGCCGTCCATTGTCAGACACCAAAGCCATTAGAATACCAAAGCGAAACACTACAGACTCCTTAAAAGATTTTAAGCACTCTTACTCAGAAATAGACCGAAGTGGTTTCGCCTCTATCCATTTGGACATATAATCGATCGCGACTATCACGAAGCTGACCTATCCCTTAGCCTTCGGCAACGGTCCTAAGATATCAATCCCCTAAACAGCGAATAGAACTGGAGAAAGGACTGAAGAGGGGGCTGATGTTGTATCGGACTATTCAACAGGCATTTCGGGCACTTCTTTACATAGTCCTTCGCTTCTTGAAACACCGTTGGCTAGTAGTAACCCTGCCGAAAAACCTTGTATGACAACGCCTTCGCTCCCATATGGTCCCCACAAATTCCTTCGTTCACCTCCTAAAGTACATACTCAGCTTCGGACGGGACCAAACACTTTAACAAAGGGAAAATAAATGCCCGTTGATATAAATCTCCATCAATAAGCACAAAGTTCGAACTCCTTAATTTAATTTTCTTTGCTAACATGTGGTCTGAAGGTAACTCTCCATCAGCAAGATAACTTATGTAAGGTCCCATCCAATTGTCCAAACGTTCCACCACCATCACCTCTGTCCTCTGAACACTTGGTGAATTTAAGACTTCCAGATACACTGACCCACTGAATGAACTTGTATCAGTCGTTGCTAACCTGGCCAATGCATTGGCAACAGTGTTATTCGACCTATCTACTCCCTGAAAGGCAAACAAGCTGAAGTAATGGAGCCGATCTTTGACCTCTGCCAGTGATTTAGTCATCCTTGCCCCTCGGGCCTCATACTCCCCCGATATATGTTTAACTACCAACTGAGAATCGCTAAAGATGATCAACCTCTGGACCTCAAGACTCCTAGCCAAGCGCAAGCCCGCCAAGATAGCTTCATACTCAGCCTCGTTGTTCGTCACTTTGAATCCAAAGCTAATAGCCTGCTGCACCTTGAACCCGTCGGGACTTGTCAAGATCACCCCCGCACCTCTTACATCCGAAGTAGATGACCCATCAACATACAATGTCCACGAAGCCTAAGCTGATCGAACATCCGAGACCGAACCAACCACCTCCGGTTGATCAACTGAATTGGATTTGAAAAATGAATACTCTACCACAAAGTCAGCCAAAGCCTGACCCTTAATCGCCATCTAAGGATGATATTCCAGCACAAACTGTGTTAACTTCATAGCCCAAGTTGCAAGTCGACCCGAAATCTCCCATGTGTTCAAAATCTTCTTCAAGGGTTGATCTGTATATACAATTATTAACCATCCCTGGAAGTAGTGTCGAAGCTTCCGACTCGCTATGATCAAAGCATAGGCGAATTTCTCTAAATTTGGATATCTGGTCTCCACATCCCAAAGGGCATGGTTAACATAATACACAGGAAACTGCTATCCACCTGTGTCTCGAACCAACACTGCTCCAACCGCCAACGAGCTCGCTGCCAAGTAAAAATACAAAAGTTCCGAAAGGACCATCTTCATCAACAAGGTGAAGATAAATATTTCTGTATTCCCTGAAAGGTGTCCTCGTACTCTGAAGTCCACTGAAAAGTCTTCTCATTCTTCAGCCCCTTCAAAGTATCAAAAAACGGCAAACACCACTCTTTCGACTTCGACATGAACCTCTTTAAGATTGTAATCCGACCCGTCAACCATTGTACATCTTTGAAAGTTTGGGGAGACTTTATGTCCAAGATAGCCTGAATCTTCTATGGATTCGCTTCAATTCCCCTTTTGCTCACCAGGTAACCAAGGAACTTACCCGAGTCGGCTGAAAGTGTACTTCTTCTGGTTCAACCTGATGTTGTACTGTCTATCAGTCTGGAAACAATCCTCCAGGTTATCCAGATGTTCACGAACAGATAGGCTCTTGACGATAATGTCATCCACGTATACCTCCATACTTCGACCTAGCTACTTCCAGAACACATAGTTCATCATCCTCTGGTAAGTTACTCTGACGTTCAGCTGTCCGAAGGTCATCTTCTTGTAAGCATAGATCGCCCGATGTGTTATGAATGCCATCTTCAGAATATCTTTCTTATGCATCGAAATTTAGTTATACCTTAAAAAAGCATCTATGAAACTCAGCAGTGCATACCCCGATGTGGCGTCAATCAGTTGGTCGATGTGCAGAAACGGATAGAAGTCCTTCGGGTATGCCTTGTTCAAATATGTGTAATCGATGCATATCCTTCACTTCCCATTCTGCTTTCGAACCAACACCACGTTTGCCAGCCACTCGCGATAGTCAATCTCATCTATGAAGTCAGTCGCAGCAGTTTGGCTACTTCATCATTAATAATCTTTTGCCTTTCCTAGACAAACATCCTCCTCTTCTAGTGGATTGGTTTCTTAGCAAGGTCCACGTTCAGCTTATGTACGACGACCTTCTCATCAATCCCAAGCATGTCGCTGGGCTCCCACGCAAAAATGTCTACGTACACCTGAAGCAACTATATCAATCCCGTCTGAAAGGGTTCTTGCAACCCCGACCCGATCTTGATAATTTTTTCCTTCTTCCCCGGAATCAACTCAATGTCCTCTGTCTCTTCGACCGACAAAGCGAGGGGTTTTGTACTCCCTTCGGTAAACGGTTCGACCTCTATCGCCATCGCCTGCCTCTACTTGCACCTCCCAACTGCAGAAGATATCAGTGAATTTTTGTAACACCTCTGTACCATATCCAGATCTCCTCTCACCACGCCAACCCCGTTCGGCATAGGGAACTTCAACTTAAAGTAAGCGATTGAGGTCACTGCCTGCAACACTGTCAATATCGGTAGTCCCAAGATTGTGTTATAAGCTGAATCCACCTATAGGACAAAGAACCTGACAATAATTTCCCCCTGTTTAGGAGTCATCCTAAAGATGACTGACAACTCAATTATCCCTGCTACCCAAACCGGATCGTTGTTGAATCCATATAGCGGGGGCTCTTGCCCGATCTCCATCTTTCTCCCTTCCAAATCATGCCTCTGATATGCATGAGTATATATATGTCGACAGAAGAGCCATTGTCGATCATGATTCGCTTCATATCCATCGACCCGACCTGTGCAATAATAGCCAAAGCCCCTTCATACGGTTCAATGGGCTCCGATGGGTAATCCTTACTGGTGAAAGAGATTACCGTGCCAGAGTACATTCATTCCCTCCTGGAGTGGTTCAGATATTGATAGAACTGAGTCCAGCGCTCCACGCCTCTTCTTTCCGGTTACCTTCCTAACCGATCCACCCGTTATCACATCCACTACTCCCTGAACCGCTGGATCCTACCTGGGCTGAGACTGTGTATTCGGCTCTGTGTTGTTATTGTTCGTCGTCCTTCCCGAACCCTCTCACCTAGCAACGTATTGAACTAATTCCCCACTTTACACGATCTTCTCGATCAGGTCTTTCAGACTATAACAGTCTTCTGTAGAATGTCCCGAAGTCTGGTGGTAGTTGTAATAACGATTATGATTTTCCCTATAAAACTTCGTGTTCATTGGGCAAGGTTTGAAGCATGGCTTATTCCTGATCTCCTCTAGCATCTTCGCCCGATCGGTATTCAGGGGAGTGTAGATTTTATTCACATTTTTGTTCAGAAAAGGTGGTCTACCTCCTCCCGGGCCTCCTCCATTATAGCTTTGCCTCGGCTGATTATCTGACCTGGGAGTATTATTTCGATCATGGTCTTTTGGCTTCCCTTCTTGTTGTGCCTAAGGCTTCAAGCTTCCAATAGCTTCTTCGAGAGTAATATACCCATCGACCTGACTGTAAGCCTCTGACAAGTCCCCGGGGGGGATTAAGGATGAGATCTTTTACCAACTTCTTAAACTTTGTAATGTCCAATCCCGTAGTAAAGAATCCCACGACTTGCTGCACATTCAGGTCAGTCACAGTGCCGAATGCTTCCCTGAACCTCTTCACATACTGGCTGAGGCTCTTATCGGAATACTGTTTGATTTGCATCAAGGACATAGTGACGAACATGTGGCATTTGGCAGCGTTGGGATGGTCAGAATAATCTATAATCTGATTATATGCATATATGTGGTCATATGGATCCCCAATACCGTCGTACATCTCTAACAGCGGCATCTTCTTGGACTTTTCAGCTTTCCCGCTTTATCTCCAGGGTAAAAGGTGATCAAGCATTGTTCGACAACTCCTTCAGCTGATCGGCTACCGCCAACCTCTGTTCCACTTCCATAAGTCTTTTTGTGAGGTAGTCGGTCTCGTCCTTCCGGGGGGACAACTCAAGCCTGTCCCTAGCATTGTCCAGATAAATCCCATCCTCTTCTTGTTACCTGACCTCGCTCTTTCTAAAAAATTATCCTTGGAGCGGTTTTGATGCCTGCTCCGGTCTGATGTGCGGCTCTTCGGCCTACTTATATCCTGCGAGCGGCTTTTGTGCCTCCTGCGGATCGGGGAGTGGCTCATTAGCCTACTCAAGTCCTACGAATAGCTTTGGTGCCTACCGCGGATCGGGGAGCGGCGCTTTGGCCTGCTTTTGTCTCCTGTTGATAAGTAGGTTTCATACCTACTTATTGGATGCTATTTGGTTTCATTCGTTGCTTATCTAATAGCTACTTAGCACGTTTTCATGCATTTTTCCCTCTATTTCGGTTTTGATTTACTACTCTCATTATATGGCTTTTGCACGGTTTTTGGTAAATTTGACACGGAGTATATTGCATTTGTTGGTTGGGAGCTATTTGATTATTTGTTGCTTGTACAGGACACGAGAATAGAGAGATCAAGCTATAGCAGCACAGCAGCACAACAGCAGACTGGCAACCGGCGCAGCTGCACCCTGCTTGGCCTTGAGGCCGGCGCAGCTGCGCCCCTCATGTTCATTCCCTGCCCCCGGCGCAGCTGCGCCCCTTTTACAAAGGGCGCCAGCGCAGCTGCGCCTGTCGCCAGCCAGCCATGCAGCACGTTCCATCCAGCGAAGCAGCATTATCAGGAAATCATGCAATGCCAGATTTTGAGGGATCAGTGGGTTTAAACTTTATTAGTGGGAATCAGAATAAGTCAAAATAAGACAAATTAAGCATGTATTATTAACTAATTCGGAATTCAATTGGAGGAGCTCTCTCTCCTACACGAAAATTAGAGTAGTTTACTACATTCTAGCTTCAAACTTGGAAACAACCAGCTGAGCAAAAAATTGCATTTGGGAACTGAAGAATGGAGCCATATGGATGCTGAATTGGAGATTGGGAGCAAGAAATCAACAATCTACAAAACTTGGAAAACCATCAGAAGTTGCAGAACGGAAACAGGGAGCTTGAATATTTTCTATTTTTGATTAATTTTCCTATTCTTTAATTATGATGATGAACCAATTGTGTATGATGAATTCTAGTATTGTTATTATGAACTAAATTCAATTCTTGGGATTATAATGGATCTTTTGCTTAACTAAAATTGATATGCTTCCTTATTATCGCTAGTTGGCTATGTAATGAATGTCTAGCATAATCTATACTTAATGCTTAATTGCTTGATCACCAATTATAGTGATAATTTATATGGAATTGAGAAAGGAAATATAAATTGAGATCTAATTATGCTAGCATATGTTCATAATTATTACATTCCTCGTGAAATTATGTTTCGTGCTTAGGATAGAAATATACCGAAGCACCATATATGGCCATTTGAGAACTTGTTCTTAAACCCTTTTGATTGTAATTCACATAGAGATATAGTGCGTTAATCATCTAGGGTGTTCACATTCATTCTATCAATTGTGGATTTAGTGTGATATGAATATGGTGCATCGAGAGATGGTCATATGTTACATTCGTGTTCTCGACCAACATTCTATAGTAGTCAATTAGCAACAATAGGAAGCATGGAAATCTAAGTTTGCATTAAGTGAAATTATAATCCCAAGCTCTTAAAATCTATATTTTTACAACCATAATTTGTTCTATTTGTTTCATTAGTAATCGTTAGATAATCTCATCACTAAAATCAATTGTTTAAAGAGACCGAAATAATTATAAAATCGATGTTTGTAGTCATAAATGCAATTCAATTCCTCGTGGGATCGATACTTTACTTACTTTATATTACTTATGGGTCACGTACACTTGCGTGTATGAGTCGTATTTGTTATACATACAATTATCCCAACAAGTTTTTGGCGCCGTTGCCGGGGAGTTGTAATTGCGTTTATAACTTTCATCATCAATTTAAATTAGATTGGTCTTAGTTAAACAAATCTGTTCTTATCCTAATTCTATTTTATTTTCTTCTACATTATGATAGGTACTCTTGAGTAGTGTATGCATACTCGATCAAAGAATCCTAACCTACTGCCTTTCATGGATAACATTGAGAAAAGGGTTCAATAGTCAAGAAAGTGTGCTGAAAATACTCTGGAGGATCTAGACCAACCACAACCAATGGCGGGAGAAGCACAAAAAGCATTTAGAGATTATGCTACGCCAAGAATCAATGATTTGCAATCAAGTATCTCAAGGCCAACCATAACGGCCAATTCCTTCGAAATCAAGCCAGGGACTATCCATATGATCCACAATTCTGTCCAATTCGGAGGAATGGTGGTTGATGACCCGAATGAGCACTTGATAAACTTTTTAGAGATCTGTGATACATTCAAATTCAGTGGGATTTCGGAAGATGCGGTGAGATTGCGGTTATTCCCATTCACAATGAGGGATAAAGCAAAGAGTTGGTTACACTCACTAGCACCGGGATCTATTACTACTTGGCAAGATTTGGCCCAGAAATTCTTAGCAAAATTCTTCCCACCGGCCAAAAATGCCAAGTTGAGAAATGACATCTCTTCATATGAACAACATCATGGAGAATCCTTGTATGAGACATGGGAGCGGTACAAGGAACTATTGAGAAAGTGTCCACATCATGGTTTGCCCCAATGGATGCAGCTTAACACATTTTACAATGGGTTGAATATTCAAACATGGGCAGGCATCGATGCAGCTGCGGGTGGAGCATTCATGGGTAAAAACTATGACGAAGCTTATGAACTTTTGGAGACCATGGCTGCAAATAACTATCAATGGCCATCTTCTAGATCCAGCCAACCAAAAGTAATAGGGATACTAGAGGTTGACACGGCCATTTCACTTCAAGCCCAGATTTCAGCTATAGTCAAAAAGATTGATAACATATATGAAGGAAAAGGGCAGCAAGTCTCCATGATTTGTGAGCTTTGTGCAAGTTCACACTCTTCTGATCAGTGTGACATCAATGTTGAGTCAGTGCAATTTGTGAGCAACTACCAGAGGCCAACAAATCAATATCAGAACAACTACACTCAGGGGAATAGGAATCACCCCAACTTCTCGTGGAGCAACCGACAAGACCAACAGCAAGCTCCAAAACCTCTCAATCCTCCGGGGTTCCACCTTCAGCAACAAGTCTCGGCTACTGACAAAAAGGTTGCCGAAATGAGTGAAAATTTGGAGAGATACATGGCCAAAACTGACAAGTTGGAACAAGGCCAAACATTAGGTTCCAAGAATTTGGAGAATCAAATGAGTCAATTGTTGAGTTTGCTATCTAGTAGACCTCAAGGAGCTCTTCCTAGCGACACAAAAATCAATCCAAGGAGAAATGGGAAGGAGCAATGCCAAGCTGTCACCACCAGAAGTGGGAAGCAGACCCTGCCAGACAGCGCAGCTGCCCCCCTGTCACACGAGCAGACAGCGCAGCTGCGCCCCTCTTCAGCGCTGGAATCAACCGGCGCAGCTGCGCCCCTCCCCAGAAACTGCCTCTGCTGAAATTTTTGAAGAGGAGGATAGCCTTGAGAGATCTGAGCCCACACCAACAAAAAGCACAGAGAAGACTCAAACTCCTCCCACCAAATATTACCCACCAGTTCCGTACCCTCAAAGGCAGCAAAAGCAGAAAATGGACAAGCAATTTTCTAAGTTTCTTGCAGTTTTCAAAAAGCTTCAGATCAATATACCATTTGCAGAAGCCTTAGAACAAATGCCGAGCTATGCCAAGTTCATGAAGAGTATTCTGTCAAGGAAGAAGAAATTGCAAGATTTTGAAATTGTAGCTTTGACAGAGGAGTGTAGTGTGGTATTACAAAGGAAGCTACCTCCAAAGTTGAAGGATCCGGGCAGCTTCACTATTCCTTGCACCATTGGAGACCTGTCGTTCAAAAAATGTTTATGTGATCTTGGTGCAAGCATTAATCTCATGCCATTGTCCGTCTTCACTCAGTTGGGATTACCAGCACCCAAGCCAACAAATGTCTCTCTTTAGCTAGCAGATCGTTCAGTCACCTATCCGAGAGGTATTGTGGAAGATGTCCTTGTTAAGGTCGATAAGTTCATTTTCCCAGCTGATTTTATAATCCTAGACTTTGAGGAGGACAAGGACATCCCCATCATACTTGGGAGACCATTTCTAGCTACCGGGAGAACTCTCATTGATGTGCAAAAAAGAGAATTGACAATGAGGGTTCAAGACCAAGAAGTCACCTTTAATGTCTTTAAGGCTATGAAATTTTCGACCGAAGAGGAAGAGTGTTTCCGAGTTGACATCATTGAAAATGCAGTGACCGAGGAATTCATTAAGGCCACACATAGTGACTTGCTTGAGATGACACTGATAGGGGACATCGATTTGGACGAGCCCGAAAATTGTGAGTATGTTCATTTTCTAGATGCAATAACCAGGATGGCAAAGTTCAAGGTACCGATTGAGCCCTTGAAAGGCTTAAATGATTCCTCATCGCATTTGAAACCATCTAGAGAGGTACCTCCTAAACTTGAACTAAAGCCCTTGCCTAGTCACCTCAGGTATGCATATCTAGGCACTTCAGATACATTACCTGTCATTATTTCTTCTGCACTAACATCTTTGTAGGAAGGCAAGCTGATAAGAATCCTTCGAGAGTTCCAAGGAGCTATCGGATGGACCATTGCTGATATAAAAGGAATCAGCCCCTCATTTTGCATGCACAAGATCCTGATGGAAGATGACAGCAAGCCTACCATAGAGCATCAAAGAAGGCTGAATCCCATCATAAAAGAAGTGGTTAAAGCAGAAATTCTGAAATGGCTAGACGCTGGGGTCATTTATCCCATCTCTGACAGTCCGTGGGTGAGCTCGGTGCAGTGTGTACCCAAGAAGGGAGGAATAACTGTGGTAAGAAATGAGAACAACGAGCTAATACCAACCCGAACAGTCACGGGGTGGAGAGTTTGCATGGACTACCGAAAGCTCAACAAAGCCACAAGGAAATATCACTTCCCACTTCCATTCATTGATCAAATGTTGGACAGACTTGCAGGGCATGAGTACTACTGTTTGCTTGACGGATATTCTGGTTATAATCATATTGCCATCGCTCCAGAGGATCAAGAGAAGACCACTTTTACTTGTCCATATGGAACTTTTACTTTCAGGCGAATGTCTTTTGGTCTTTGTCCAATTACATTCCAGCGGTGCATGATGGCAATATTTTCTGACATGGTGGAAATCAACATGGAGGTTTTCATGGATGATTTTTCGGTGTTTGGAAATTCCTTCGACAGCTGTCTCGAGAATTTGGTCATGGTACTAAAGAGATGCGTAGAAACAAACCTCGTACTTAATTGGGAGAAGTGTCACTTCATGGTTCAAGAGGGAATAATCTTGGGTCATAAGGTCTCAGCAAAAGGTTTGGAGGTGGATAAAGCAAAGTTAGAAACTATCGAGAAACTGCCTCCACAGACTTCTGTGAAGGGAGTTCGAAGTTTTTTGGGCCATGCTGGATTCTACCAGAGATTTATCAAAGACTTCTCCAAAATCACAAAACCCCTGTGCAATCTATTGGAAAAAGATGTTCCGTTTCTATTCGATGAAAATTGCTTAACAACCTTTGAGTTATTGAAACAGAAGTTGACAACGGCGCCTGTGATAGTGGCACCGGATTGGTCTCTTCCATTTGAGCTTATGTGTGATGCTAGTGACTACGCTGTGGGCGTGGTATTGGGACAGCACAGAGATAAGGTTCTACATGTAGTCTACTATGCCAACAAAACACTTTCAGAGGCCCAAATGAATTACACCACCACCGAGAAGGAACTACTCGCGGTTGTTTATGCATTCGACAAGTTCCGATCCTATCTCATTGGAACAAAGGTAGTGGTGTACACTGATCATGCAGCCATTTGGTATTTGATCTCAAAGAAAGATGCCAAGCCAAGATTAATCAGGTGGATCCTTTTGCTCCAAGAATTTGACTTGGAAATTAAGGACAAGAAAGGCACGGATAATCTAGTGGCCGATCATCTTTCCAGATTAGACAATCCGGATTTAGAGAGCAAAGAGAAGGTTGAAATAAACGATTACTTCCCTGATGAACAGCTATTTGCAGTCACATCTGAGATCCCATGGTTCGCTGATATTGTCAACTATCTTGTGAGTCATGTACTACCACCGGATCTAACTTCTCAACAGAAGAAGAAATTTTTGCATGATACAAAGAGATACATGTGGGACGAGCCTTACTTGTTCAAACAATGCACGGATCTTGTGATTCGAAGATGCATCCCCGATGTCGAGACTACCAGTATATTACATGCATGTCATTCTTCTCTATATGACGACCATTATGGAACGCAGAGAATAGCAGCCAGGGTACTCCAGGCCGGGTTTTATTGGCCCACCTTGTTCAAAGATGCCCACCAATTCATAAAGAATTATGATCGATGCCAACGGGTGGGCAACATCTCCAACCGCAATGAAATGCCACTAAATGTGATCTTGGAGGTGGAGATCTTTGACGTATGGGGCATAGACTTCATGGGACCATTTTCATCATCCTGCAACAATCTCTATATCCTTCTAGCAGTTGATTATGTGTCCAAATGGGTGGAAGCTTCGGCGTTGCCAACCAATGATGCTAAGGTGGTTTTGAGGTTTCTACAGAAGAACATTTTCACTAGGTTTGGCACTCTACGGGCGATCATCAGTGATGAGGGCAGCCATTTTTGCAACAAACAGTTCACAGCCCTCCTGGCCAAATATGGAGTGAGACACCGAATTGCCACAGCATACCACCCATAGACAAATGGTCAAGCCGAAGTATCCAACCGAGAGGTAAAAAGAATTCTGGAAAAGATTGTTAATCCTTCCATAAAAGATTGGTCTCTAAAGCTAGATGAAGCCTTGTGGGCTTATAGAACTACATACAAAACACCTCTCGGCATGTCTCCTTACC
Organism: Aralia elata; assembly: GCA_034770075.1. Lineage (NCBI taxonomy): Eukaryota > Viridiplantae > Streptophyta > Magnoliopsida > Apiales > Araliaceae > Aralia > Aralia elata. Next base: position 34,392,590 of record CM068378.1, read on the forward strand.
ACATGGTCTATGGCAAAGCATGTCATCTCCCGGTCGAATTAGAGCACAAAGCTTACTGGGCGATTAAAAAGTTGAATTTCGACCCATCTGCAGCGGGAGAGAGGAGACTTCTACAGCTAAATGAGCTTGATAAGTTTCGATTGCAGGCCTTTGAGAATTCTAAACTCTACAAGGAGAAGGTAAAGAAATGGCACGACCGAAAAATCATCGAGAGGAAATTTGAACCTGGCCAAGCGGTCTTGTTATTCAACTCCAGGCTCAAGTTATTCCCGGGAAAGCTCAAATCCCGATGGTCGGGTCCCTTTACCATCACAGCTGTATTCCCACACGGAGCTATCGAAATTGTTGGAAAGGACAGTGAGCAACCATTTAAAGTTAATGGCCAAAGGTTGAAGCACTATTGGGGAGGCGAATTCGATCGCTAAAAATCCTCAGTTGTCCTAGCCATGCACTAAGCATCAATGATAGTCGAGCTAACCGACTTTAACCAAAGCGCTCCTCGGGACGCAACCCGAAATTCTATTATTATTTTTATTCTTGTGTGATTTTAATTTAGTTTGTATGATTTCATTTTAACATGCTTGTTTGTTTTCAGGTGTCCAATCGCGCCCTCAATCGTTTGACTTAAGCACACTTTAAGTTTGGGGGTGCATCGTCCCATTGCATTACGTATGCATCGTTCATAAGTTTACTAGTTTGTATTGAGATGTTCGTTTATTTTTAGTTTTGTTGGCTATTTATAAGAATTGTGTTGTTCACCTGATATTCTAACGTGTGTCAAGTGTGTTTTCAAAAACAAAAAAAAAATTTATCCAGGGAGTCGGAAGGCCGGCGCAGCTGCGTCGCACCTCAAGCCAAGCAAGTGCGCAGCTGCGCATTGGTCCAGCAGCATGCAGCATCTGAACATCAGCGCAGCTGCGCCCCACCACCAGTTCATCATCGGCGCAGCTGTGCCGGGGTCTACCTGAGCCAAATCTGAGCAGCTGCGCAGCTGTGCCACATTCCCAGTTCAACCATGGCGCAGCTGCGCCCCTCGCAGGAAAATATTTTTTATATAAAGGGAGTCCCCATCAGTCATATCACATCACAATCATAAACCCTAAAACTAAAACACTCTCTAGCAGCAGAGCACACCCTCTCCTCTCATCCCTAGCCACTCTCACTAAACCCTAGTTACATACAATCCTACACCAAACCCTAATTGCATTCAACCATGCCGAAGCGTGCACGCACACCCTAACCTTCCTCTTCTAGCAGCAGTGGTTCCGAATCTACTGGTGGTGGCATCAACACTCTGGATGCCACCAAGTTTGTCAATCTCTCTGCTCAACATTACTATTGGGAAGTTCTAAGCGTCAAATCCTTCATACCAGAGAGGGGCTTGAACCCCAAGGCACAAGATAGGCGTATTCTTGACCAAATCCGGCGTTTGGGCTGGTTGTTATTTATTGAGACGCCAAAGTCAGCCCCGATGGCCATTATTCGGGAATTCTATGCCAACGCCCGGGAATCGCGGAATGGGATTTCCTTCGTGCGGGGCAAGCAGGTCTCTTACTCTGCGCAGGCAATCAATGAACTTTTCCGCCTGCCATCTGCTACTGCTGAGGCCACCAACTGGGTGGTACATGAGCGCTTTGAGACCGACCTTGACGCTTTGGTACAGGATATGTGCCAACCGGGCACTCAGTGGAGGACCCAGCTAGGCACCACTCTAAAGGTCCACTTCCCTCAGACCACGCTGAACAGATATGCCAAGGCATGGTACGCCTTCATCTACGCAAGTATACTGCCGACCACCCATCACCAGGATGTGACCCGGGACCGCGCGGTTCTCTTACACCGCATTCTGCGTGGAGGGAGCATTGACGTGGGATATATCATTAACCAGTCCATGCTTCGTTTCATGCGGGCTGTCACTTCCGGTGCCATTCCACACGCCTCGATTATCACACGTCTATGTCTAGCGACGAACATGGAATGGGGCGAGGAGACCCTCCAGTTGCCCATGCGGGACATTGATAGCGCCACGATCAGAAAGTACAATGTATGGCGCGGTGGAGAGTCCCGACCTAATGGGTTGGGTTTTATTATGGTTGACGAGGAGGAGGAGGCCAGTGAGGAGGACATGCTTGCCCCGCCAGTACCGCAGAGGGGAGTCAGTGGACATGAGCGCGAGATGCGCCGCCTGCAGCGCCGCATGGACGCGTTGCACACGAGCTTCAGGGATTACAGCGTCACCTTTGCAGGTGCATTATCGGAGGCATTCATTCAGCAGGGGGTCCACGTTGAGTTTCCCATATTCGGTTCCGGCATCCCTTATCCTCCGCCCGACACGCCGCCTAGCGGCGCCGAGGACGCTTCTTAGGGGAGTACTCTTTACCCTTTTATCTCCAATGAGGACATTGCATATTTTAAGTTTGGGGGTATTAGGCTCGCCTAGTTTCTTTTATGATGCTTTTAATTATCTGTTTTTATTGTTAGTTTAATTATTTGTTTGCTTATTTGATTTAATTTTTTTAAAAAAAAGAAGAAAGAATGAAAAAAAAATGGTGAATTTCTCATGCATATCATGTAGTTTAGTTGCATGATCCTAATATCTTGATTAGTAAACATCCTCGCTTGCCTGTGATGAAAATTTTTGGAAATTTCTAAATGTTAAGACTTGGGTCGAATGCCATGATATATTGCAACTCTTATCTTGTGTTGATTATGATAGAACCGGTTTGCACGTTTTTTTAGTAGTTCTCTCACTAAGTAGCCTAAAGATTCGCATAATTGAGTTCTGGGGGAATTTGTTGTGTTATTAATAATTGAGGTATTTGTGGGTAGTATTAGTTGAGACCACACGTGTTCAAGTTGGGGGAACACTTAGTAGAGTATTTGTGCAACGAAATGGAGCGTAAAATGCATTCGTTGATATATATATATATATATAAAAACATTGAATAAATGCTTGGTTAGCCTAGTTTTGTGGCCTTTGATATTCGAGTAAGTACACCCTAGGGGATGTCTCTACACCTAGCGCCCTAAGACCAATTGGTTTGGGAGTCGTTGGCCGAAAGCTCGCTATATGGGTATCATTGGATAGCCTAAGGGAACTAGGCATTGCACAACCAAGCGTCATAGTCCGAATAACCTCTAAGTCGGTCCTCAATTTGGACATAGCGTGGTTTTAACTATATTTACCCCATTTGTTATTATGAAAGTTTGAGTATATAAATTTTCACTAAGAAACATATTATGAGAATCGATTAGGATTGCTATAAGTTTGATGAATACTGCACACACACACTCTATCATTCACCACAGAATTTGAGCTGCATGACTATCATGGTACACAGACATTTTGATGTGACGCTAGATTTTTCTGAGGCAAAACTTTTGGATTGATTACTAATTGATGATGGTCATGGTGCATTCTTATATCATTACATTGCATTCATGTTTGCATTTATTTCAGTGTATTTGCTTGAAGGCAAGCAATAATTTAAGTTTGGGGGTATTTGATAAGTAGGTTTCATACCTACTTATTGGATGCTATTTGGTTTCATTCGTTGCTTATCTAATAGCTACTTAGCACGTTTTCATGCATTTTTCCCTCTCTTTCGGTTTTGATTTACTACTCTCATTATATGGCTTTTGCACGGTTTTTGGTAAATTTGACACGGAGTATATTGCATTTGTTGGTTGGGAGCTATTTGATTATTTGTTGCTTGTACAGGACACGAGAATCGAGAGATCAAGCTACAGCAGCACAGCAGCAGACTGGCAACCGGCGCAGCTGCACCCTGCTTGGCCTTGAGGCCGGCGCAGCTGCGCCCCTCATGTTCATTCCCTGCCCCCGGCGCAGCTGCGCCCCTTTTACAAAGGGCGCCAGCGCAGCTGCGCCTGTCGCCAGCCAGCCATGCAGCACGTTCCATCTAGCGAAGCAGCATTATCAGGAAATCATGCAATGCCAGATTTTGAGGGATCAGTGGGTTTAAACTTTATTAGTGGGAATCAGAATAAGTCAAAATAAGACAAATTAAGCATGTATTATTAACTAATTTGGAATTCAATTGGAGGAGCTCTCTCTCCTACACGAAAATTAGAGTAGTTTACTACATTCTAGCTTCAAACTTGGAAACAACCAGCTGAGCAAAAAATTGCATTTGGGAACTGAGGAATGGAGCCATATGGATGCTGAATTGGAGATTGGGAGCAAGAAATCAACAATCTACACAACTTGGAAAACCATCAGAAGTTGCAGAACGGAAATAGGGAGCTTGAATATTTTCTGTTTTTGATTAATTTTCCTATTCTGTAATTATGATGATGAACCAATTGTGTATGATGAATTCTAGTATTGTTATTATGAACTAAATTCAATTCTTGGGATTATAATGGATCTTTTGCTTAACTAAAATTGATATGCTTCCTTATTATTGCTAGTTGGCTATGTAATGAATGTCTAGCATAATCTATACTTAATGCTTAATTGCTTGATCACCAATTATAGTGATAATTTATATGGAATTGAGAAAGGAAATATAAATTGAGATCTAATTATGCTAGCATATGTTCATAATTATTACATTCCTCGTGAAATTATGTTTCGTGCTTAGGATAGAAATATACCGAAGCACCATATGTGGCCATTTGAGAACTTGTTCTTAAACCCTTTTGATTGTAATTCACATAGAGATATAGTGCGTTAATCATCTAGGGTGTTCACATTCATTCTATCAATTGTGGATTTAGTGTGATATGAATATGGTGCATCGAGAGATGGTCATATTTTACGTTCGTGTTCTCGACCAACATTCTATAGTAGTCAATTAGCAACAATAGGAAGCATGGAAATCTAAGTTTGCATTAAGTGAAATTATAATCCCAAGCTCTTAAAATCTGTATTTTTACAACCATAATTTGTTATATTTGTTTCATTAGTAATCGTTAGATAATCTTATCACTAAAATCAATTGTTTAAAGAGACCGAAATAATTATAAAATCGGTGTTTGTAGTCATAAATGCAATTCAATTCCTCGTGGGATCGATACTTTACTTACTTTATATTACTTGTGGATCACGTGCACTTGCGTGTATGAGTCGTATTTGTTATACATACAATTATCCCAACACCTATCCTGCGAACGACTTCTGTACTTGCCGCGGATTAAGGAGCGGCTCTTCGGCCTGCTCCAATCCTGCGAACGACTTCTATGCCTGTCGCGGATCAGGGAGCGACTCTTTGGCCTGCTCCTTTCTCATTTGGTGCCGTCCGAACGATAGGTCCTAGATCGGCTCTGAACTATAATCTCCCGGTCATGTGGTCTGCTTGAAGAAGCCTCCTCTTCGGCCACCAACTTTTCTAATTGGGCGTCAATCTCCTATTGCTAAAGGCGCAGCGCTTCTATGGCAGCCTGATTCTACTGCTTCTTTTGGGTTAAGATTAGCAGTCTTTGATCCCGCTCACCCAAGCCACTCTCTCGCTGAACACGTGTCCGGGACGGGGTGTCCTCGGTATGATCAGGAGATTGCGGCGCCTTATGACTGTAGGAAAATAGCTATCAATGAGTCGACATTAACTGGGCTTTCTGGGGTCCCGCAGATTGGCCTTTGGGTCCCAACCTATCCTTCACCGATCTTTGGAGCCGATCCTTTACTGATCCCCCTAGGCTGAACCGTGGGGTTAATCGAATTTCCTGCCCGGTTCGATGTCGTGTTTACCATGGTTGTTAATTTTATTATTGCTTGTCAAAGTGATTGCAAATTAAACTGCACTAAAGGCCCTCCTTTTAGCGCCAATGTTAATGCTAAGATTCCGCCGCACGTGCAATCACCAAAATATGCACTAAATCCTATACAGAAACAAGATCACACTTAGAGAGCTGACAGCTTTCGCCGTCGGGGGATAGCTTCAGTGTGAGAATAAGTACAAGTTGTTCAAGGTATTAACAATGGAGGTTTAGCACTTTAGTGAGGAAAGAGTCGTTACATGTGAATTAGGGTTTAGCCTTTGTGAGCCCAAGTACAAATTAGGGTCCACAATATGACCTAATCGAATTGAATGCACAAATTAGGGTTTGAATTGTGACCTAATTGAATTAAATGAATAGACAAAAAGCCAGAAATAAATGTGCGAGACCCGAGAGAAACCTCCACGTGTCCCGACGCAGAAGACTCATGGAGGCAACTCATCATTTTGGGAATTGATTGAGGGATTGGATTGGTGGCTAGAATGACAGAGGCGATATGGGCATTACTCTGGTGACTAAGGGTATTTCTGAAATTTCCCCCGAGGGCATGTGCCTGGCACACGACCACTTTCCAGGAAACCCTATAAATACTCCTTCCATTCCATTGAGGAAGGGACTTTTTCCTGACTGGGCTTGGACTTTTGGAGAAGCTAAAGAACTTGGAGATTCTCTCTCAACCCGAAGTACACGCTAAGGCTCTCTGGATCCTAGTTACTCTAGAAGGCACTTGGATCCTAGGAGTCCTGCCACGTGTTACTAGGGTAATTGCCTACCTGTTCTTCTCTCCTATTCAATTCATCAATCAATACCATACTCTTCATGGATTTCTCTCCTTCTCAGCCAACACAAAACCCTAACCCTAGCAAGGTACGATTACTTTACCAATTGGTGAGCATATGCAACAATGGTGCCATAGATACCTTCAAGCCCCACCGCATCACAAAAGCCTACGATTCATTTGCGACTCTCTCGTCTTTTGCACAAGACTTAGGAGGAATTATGACATTGCCCACCAACCATGCAATGGTTAGATGGAAGGGCAAGAGGACAACTAATGTGGCTTTAGCAGATTCTCAGCCAAAACCACAAGGGGCAAGAGGGAAAGAAATGAGAAAAATTTTGAACAAAATAGCAGAGGGAAGCCTGGAGACAAGTTCGCAAGAATGCCAATTCTGGAGGCTATTACATGTAGTGAGAAGGCATTCAGGAACTTGTACGAACAATGCGTAGAGCATTGAGTGTTGAAACACCAAAACCCAGATTTGTAGTGACGGAAGAGATGAAGAGAAGGCCAGACTTCTATGTATACCGCTAATACAATGGACATTCTACCATGAATTGTTATAGTTTGTGGAGGATATACCATGAGAGGTTGGCGACAGGAGAAATAGAACTGGAAAAAGGAAGCAACGTGCGTAACAAGCCACTGCCTAATCATAAGGGAAAAGAAACATGCAACACTATTACTCATAGTGAGGCACCAGAAGTGGAGATGATGGAGAATGCATAAAGGATGGATGTTGATCCAGACCTACAAGTGACGACGCTAATGAATTGAGCTAAATTCAGAAAAAAGTTCGATTAGATAGGGTTGGCCAAGAAAGCAAGAATAGAAGCAACCAGGGCGATTATTAAAGCAGCCCAAACACAAGAAACCTGCATGGCGGTGAACAAATGATTTGTGAAGGCAGTGGAAAAGGAATAAAGCAAGATATCTTTCTCTAAAGCTGATAGAGAGATAAGATACCCGCACAACAAACCGTTGTATGTAACAACAATAATAAATGGCATAGAGGTGCGGAGGGCATTCATCGACAATGGACCGTCTATAAACATTATGTCCTACACCGTGTTTAAACGGTTAGGCCTGCCAGAGAAGAAAATTATGAAGGAATAGACAAACATCACATGGTTTGCTAACCAAAGCACGAGAACCCTTGGACACATTAAGGTAGATATGCAGGTGAGAAAGATGCGGGGGCCTGTGATGTTCCATGTGACAGAGGTGGATGCAGCATACCATGTGTTGTTAGGAAGGGCTTGGCAGAATGACTACGGGGTAGTTCCCTCGGTCTTTCACCAATGCCTAAAAGCTATTTGGAAAGGAAGAGAAGTGAAGGTACCAGCAACGAGGAATCCCTTTGGACCAGATGAGGCACACATCACTGAGGCAACTTTCTTTGATGATGTCGCTGAGAAAGGGGAAAATCATATTGCAAAACCTGATTCTCTGAAACTAGCCAGCCGGAAGGAAGTGCAGGCAGACAAGTTTGTGCCTGAGAAGAAGGAGAAGAAGAAGAGCTCGGAACCAGGGGAATGTTCCAAAAAGGCAGTAGTGGTAGTGTAACGATCGAGAATTTTGAATTTCCTTGTAACCCGACCTTATGTGTGAATTAAATGAATTTTATTTTTATTTATATTATTATGTGTATGTGCTTAGAGGTGGTGTTATAACCTAAAATATGTGTATGTGTTGAATTTTATGTGTTGTGGTGTTGTTGGGTTGAATATATTGACTTCGCGAAAAATCGCAAAATCACTTTTCACGGGGCACGTTTCCCGAGGTACTATTCACGCCACAATATTTTGTGTCTTTTTCGATTTTAATAAATTTCATTAATACGCGTGTGCGAAGAGATAATTTTTCCAAGTGTCGAATTTTTATTTTGAACCCAACCGTGTTTCATTCGATATCCGAAATGTATAGTATGGTTGTTCTGAATAAATGGACAAACCCTATAGTAATTATTTTTATGCGTCCCAATATATTATGGGAGTACCCATTTTAATTTTGGGTAGAGTTATTTACCAAATTGGGTACAAAAGTGGGAGTATTCAAATATATTTTTGGGTGTATTTATGTATTATTTTGACCTGTTACACCAAGAGGGAAAAAACAAAACCCTTCGGACCAATCATATGAGAGAATGAAGGGAGTGTTGGCTGAAAGTGGCATGGAACTAAACACAATGCATGGGATTTCCAAGCTTAGTAAGCATTCCATTTCATTTTAGTTTCCAAGGGGGCTCGGGTTACTCCCTCCCATTCACCCAAAGCCACTAGCACAACCACTCCCCCATTTCCCTCAATCTATTCCATTCCCATTCCAAGTTGGTTCTGCAGTAGAGAGTAGAGAGAAGGCAGAGAGAGAGAGAGAGAAAGGAAGAAGAAGAACAAAAAAAGAAGAGAATGGTCCGGAAGAAGAAGAAGGAGAAACGAAGAGAAGGAGAGGTTCAGGCGAACCAATAAGGAAGAAGGAGACTCAAGTCAAGCCCTAGCAAAGCCTCATAACACCTAGGAAGGATTCACAGAGGTAAATCTTCAACCTCAAACGATTTTCTTTTGATTTCATTAACTTTTTCAAAGTTTTCTTGGTAGGATGATTTATGGTTGATTTTTGTTGTTGTTGTTGTTGGTTGTGGTTGCTTAATAACGTTACTAAGACACCTTGTAAGCTATTAATACCTTTAAAGTGGAACAAAAACGAAGAATGATCCGAACCTTGGCATAAAGGATGAAACTTTGGACTTTTTCGACAATATGAACATTCGGATAAATTTTAGAGGACATGTAGCTTTGATTCTATGTTTGGTTAATTTGTTTATTGGTATGAGGTTGTTCTTCCATGGGTTACGAAGTTAACCTAGTTGGAATGGAGTTAAAAGGAGTTAAAACGAGTTCGTGGTGTTGATTTTGGTGAAGAACACCAAGACTTGAGAAACAGAGTATGAACTTAGTACTTTGGCCTAAGATTTGGACTTGATAATATTAATGGATAGCTCTGAATTTTTGATATGTTGTAGCCCCATGAATTAGGAGTCCATAGAGTCCGAAATGGACTGATTTGAACGTGTATAGAAGGAATTATGAAGATCGGAGCGGGGAAGGGTCGGACATTGGCGATTGTAGAAAATCTGTAGATTGATGAACTGCATGAACGGCGCATGTGCGCCGTTCATAAGGCCAATTTGGGCGTAGCTGCGCCAGACACGTGTTAGGCGCAGACATGCCCGAGTGGACTGTTTTGACCTCCTATAGTAAAATAGGCATAACTTTCTCATATGAACTCGGATTAAGGTGATTCAAGATGATCCGGAACGAGAAAGAGTAGACCTACAACTTTTGTTCTTTAAGTGTTTCAATTTGAGGTCTGTAGCATAGCCTAAATTGGTCATTTATAGGACTGATGTGTGTCGGGCATGCGCGTAAGCACATGTAATGCTCCCGACAATGTAAAATGTTGTTCTAAGTTCTAAAACATGAATGTTATGAATTATAATGATACTCATCATTAACCAATGAGTATTAAATAAATCGAAGGGCGTGTTAAGCACACACAAATGCGTGTCGCTGGGGCATTCGGATAGGCATGGTTGGCATATGGATGTGCAAGCGTCGTAACGCCATAACTAGTGTGTATAATCTTGTTTAATATTATGCTTCTAATAAGAATGTAATATTATAGAGTAGTATAGACCATTATTTGGTATCTAGTATGTGGCTAATTGTTATGCGAATGTGTACTTAATTGTGTAGGATATTAAGGAGCGTGTGTTGTAATATTATAGCAGGCGCACCAGGCAAGTTTCCTAACGCTTGTCTAATCCTTGTGTTAGGCAAGTTCCCTAACTCCATTCATCTTATATGTTGAATGCAAGTTTACTTACCTTACTCAATTTACTTATTGAGCAAGTTTCTTAACCAGTATAACTTTCATTTATTGTGCGAGTTTATTTGCTGATTGAGCAAGTATTCTATATTATTGCAAGTTTCTTTTCTAACCCTTGTCTAACCCTTGTGTAGGGCAAGTTTCCTATCCATACCTTTATTGAGCAAGTTTCCTAACTCAAACTCGAGTTATTATGTTTCAAGCATGTTAGTGGATTAATTATTGATAATTATTCTACATCCATAATATTTATTGATATTCGCACCTTGTGTAAGTTTTCAAATTCTTGTTTAATTTGACGTTGAAGAAGTATTCTATATTAAAGCAAGTTCTCTAAATTCACTTAAGTTATGTATTAATTACATGCGTTGCGATATTGAACTAGTTTTCTAAAACTTCCACAACTTATTTCATTGTGCAAGAACTCTTATGATTATTCAAATGATTTGACGTTCGTTCAAGCTATCTACCTGTGCTATAATGCATGTCGTTGAGCCTTAAAGCTCTTTATTCAATAAACTGTTTGAAAGCTATGTTAAAGCCAATTGCTTCGGCTAGACACATATTGATTTATTTATTGAAGTGAGGTTAAGTCCTCGAACTAATATTGTTGTTAAGTAAAACTATCCAATCAAATTGTTTTGGTTTGGATTCCTATGTAAAGTTGAGAAGAACAACCCTCATAGCAGGGACAATTGTATAAACGTTAGGGAACCGACACGCGTGTAAATAGTAAGTGAGGCTTATGCATAATGCCAGGTATTTTAGGCTGATCACCTATTGTACCGGTTTGGTGGATTATCGGATGAATTTCTGGTAATTCTAGAATAGAGTTCTGTGCCTTGGTGCACCACCCTCAGTATTGAATAGTTCCTTTCCTTGGGAAACTTTGAAATCCTTGGATGCTTCAAAAAATCCTTCGGTCCACAATGACCACTATAATGGTGATAAAAAGAAGCTGTTTATTTCCTTGAGCTATCTAATTTTTGACTCTTGTGAGCTATATAGATATTCATGTGATTATTCACTGCTATTGTACTTACGGGGCAAATTTGTTGCTCACCCTTACTTTCCTTAAAACTTTTCAGTTAGTGCAGTATGTGGCGAGAGCTCGGGAAAGGATAAGGGAAAGGGCAAAAGCTACTGATTAGTTTTGTTTAATTGTATTAGAATCACCATTTGTATCAAGACTTATTACTTGATGTTATGTATTAAGACTTATTTACTCTTATGTATTAAGTTATGTTTTGAAGTAGTCTTGGTTTCGAGACTTGGGACAGGATTATTTATGTTATATCAATGTAAATATTCTTTTATTCCGCTATATGATGAGTGGGTTTAATACCTACGAATCAGGTCTTGTTAGACTTAATTATTGTGGTCTTTAAGTGTTTTTAGTATTATTTTATTCGTTTTTGTGTTTGTTTATTGTAGGATTGGAGCTGGAGGGGCAAAAGGATAAATTTGGAGCTTAAAGGACACTTGATGGCATTTTTGTAAATATGAGGATATGACCTAGCGCCAGAGGCGCTAGGATTAGTACTAAGGTAGCGCCAGAGGCGCTAAGGCACGAAAGTTGTTGCTGAGTTGCGGCTGGAGGAGGAAAAGGAAGCCAATTTGGAAGAGGATTTAGATTATTATTGATCAGATTTAGAGAAGAAAATGAAGAGAAGGAACTTGGAGACTTCTATTACCATTATTCTATTTTTCTAGAGATAGTTTTTGGAGAGTTTTTTCACCGTGGATTATTATTGTTCAAGTGCTAGATTTTGATGTGGTTTTAAGCTTACTTTGGATTTTATTCCTCAATTGGGTTTGATCAATCTACTTCTTCTTACTTCAATTGATTGTTTATTTTCCTATGTGTAGTTTTGATCCCATAATGGCTTTTGGTTCGGTCATGAGCTAATCTCCATTATGGGATTCTAATGGATTTTAATATGTAGTCTAATTATAAGCTTGATTGTTAGATTGTTTTGCATATCATAAGGAACTTTTATCATGATTGTTTTGTATGTATGAATGCTTGATCACCATTCGTTCTCAGTGCTTGTATGGAATTGAAAAACAACATATAAGTATGGATTGTAATCATCATAGCTTGCGAATATGAGGCTTAATTGGTTAGCTTAATATTGTGTGATTCAGATAGAAATATACTGTTTCACCACAAGAGTCAAAATAAGGGCTTGTGCTTTAAATCAATATAATTGTAATGTCGCATAGAAATATAGTGATTTTGGTTATAGTGGTGATTACATGGTGTCTATTGAGTATGGATATTATGTAAGTAGGTCATAATACATTGACAAATGGTTATGTCTATTTTAGTGTCCTTGGCTACTTTTCTGTGATATGTGAACTTTCTAGCATGAAAGTGGTAATTAGATGAACTATTAAATGAAGTTAGGATCCCATTAATTCCAATTTTGATATATTCCATTAGTATTTGCATCTTTAGATGTTAATTGATTTAGAAATAATTTTGTCAACACAATGAAGTCATTAGTTTAGGCAAATAAATATAATGATAGGACTGATGCATAGTAATTTAGTTTAGCACTTTCTCTGTGGGACGATACTCTACTTCCTCTGTATTACTTGTTGACCACGTATACTTGTGTGAGTTAGAGCTCTTTTACTAAAGATTAAAAAAGAGGCAACACTATAAATCATCGACAATATGATGTATGTATGAGATAGTGATGAACCAGGTTCGTGGCTCAGGTGACTCGGATTTGGGGTCAGAGGTTGGTATCAAAGCCTTAGGTTATAAACCTTTAGAGAGAGGTCTTTAGGCTATAACCTTAGGAAGTGTTTAGGGGATAAGAGTAGATAAAACTCATGTAGAGTTTTGGGGCGATCTTAGATAGACGCGTCCTAGAGAGGTGTGAAAGGTATTTTCATTCCTTACAATGAAGCTATATTCCATTTCGAGTTGCTAATAGAGTGTGTTGTTTTGTGGTCTGCTTGTAGTACTGATGATAGATATCCTCGTAGTATATGAGATGATAACACTAAGCTTTCTTACATTTAGCAGAGAATGCGACCCAGACGCAACATACCACCCCCAGTAACACCTGAGGGATCAGTTAACAATGAAGGAGGTCCGACGGACCCCATGTAGTGGTTAATAGATATACTAGAGAGAATGGAAAGGAGAAATGCAGGACTCGTGAATCCCAACCCACCGACAGCACCCATAACAAACTTCAAGGACTTTAAGAGCGTAGGACTCGCAGAGTTCAGGGGAACAATTGATCCGATTGAAGCCCAGTTTTGGGTGAAGGAAATGGAGAAGGCTTTCATTATCGCATGTGTGGGGGATGACCAGAAAACGGTATTCGCCACCTATATGATGAAGGGAGAAGCAAATTACTGGTGGGAGGCTAACCAACAGTAAGCAGGCGAAGGAATGATACCGTGGGACAGGTTTAAGGAATTATTTTTCGAGAATTATTTCCCAAAGAGCATGGAAAGACAAATGGTACTGAAATTATTAGAGTTGAAGCAGGGAGACATGAAGGTGACTCAATACGCCGCCAAATTCAATGAACTCGCATGTTTTGCACTGCTTCAAGTAAGTACTGAAGAGCTGAAGACGCAAAGATTCGAACAAGGGCTGAAACCGTGGTTGTATAACAAGGTAGCCGTTCTTCAGATTGAAACTTTCAGTGCACTGCTGGAAAAAGCCATCATCGCTGAAGGAGGGATTGAGGCCCTGAATTAACACAAGAAGAATAAGAAGAGTGGAGGAGACTACCGTGGAGGTGGCAGTAGTGGTGGAAGCAACTCGGGAAAGAGAAAATGGGATGGTGGTAACAACAACAACAACCCCAACACTAATCAGACGGGAAATAATCAGGGAGGATTTAAGAAAAAGATTGAAGCCTGTTTAAAATATGGGAAAAATCATAAGGGAGAGTGCTGGAAGGGACATAATGTCTGCTACAACTGCAACCAGGAAGGGCATATAGCACCGCATTGTCCAAACCCAAGGAAGAACCTTGGATGTTATTCTTGTAGATCTAAAGAGCATCAATTCAGAGACTGCCCGAAGAAAGGAAGCAGCGGTGGTAGCAATAACCGAGGAGGAGGCAACAAAGTAATGGTTAGAGGGCCGACTCTGTCGAACCGAACCCCTGCCCGAACATTCAACCTGACCATCCAAGATGCAGTGATTGCTAAAGGCGTGGTGTCAGGTATTATCCCAATCAATAATATAAATGCCTACACATTATTTGATTCGGGTGCTACTCGTTCTTTTGTGTCTGAAGATTTTGCTAAACGATTAAATTTACCCCAAGAACAGTTAGAAAATCCTTTGAGCAATAGAAATTATGAATAATGAGGTAATTCCAGTAGAGTTTATCCTTCATAATTGTTGCGCTGAGATTAAGGGATATAATTCTCGCGTGGATTTGATTCCAATAAGGTTGGGAGAGTTCGATGTAATATTGGGAATGGATTGGTTGTGTAACTATACGGTAGTGATCAACTGTCAAAAGAAAAGTGTGAACCTTCGGACCCCTAACCGGTCAAGGGTAGTATTTTATGGTAGCACATCGCTGAGACGTTCATATTGTCTTACAATGATGCAGGCCAGGAAGTTGTTAAAGAAAGGATGTGAAGGCTATTTAGCCTATATTGTAGATACAAAGAAAGGAGGGGTAGAAATTACAGATATACCGATAATGAGAGAGTTTCCTGATGTGTTTCCAAGTGAATTACCCGGTCTTCCGCCAGACAGGGAAATTGAGTTTGCAATAGACTTAATGTTAGGGATTGCACTAATTTCGAAGGCTCCGTATCGTATGGCGCCAGTGGAAATGAAAGAATTGTTGATACAACTTCAGGAATTGCTGGACAATTGGTATATTCAGCCAAGTGTGTCCCCATGGGGAGCACCAGTGTTGTTTGTCAAGAAGAAGGACGGATCGATGAGGCTCTGCATCGACTACCGGGAGTTGAACAAATCAACGATCAAGAATAAGTATCCATTGCCAAGGATCGACGACTTGTTCGATCAACTAAAGGGAGCTAGACACTTCTCGAAGATAGATTTGAGGTCCAGATATCATCAGCTAAAAGTAAGGAAGGAAGATGTACCCAAAACTACATTTCGGACGAGATATGGTCACTACGAGTTTTTGGTGATGTCTTTCGGTTGACTAACGCGCCAGCAGCATTCATGGACTTGATGAACCGAATTCTAAAGTCGTACTTAGATAAGTTCGTAGTAGTTTTCATTGATGACATTTTGATTTATTCAAGGACCGAAGGAGAGCACGCTGACCATCTAAACCAAGTACTGGAGACACTGAGAAGGGAAAAGCTATACGTGAAATTATCCAAGTGCGAATTCTGGATGAAAAAGGTACAATTTTTAGGGCATATGATCGACAAAGACGGTATCTCAGTGGACCCTGCGAAGGTGGAGGCAGTTAGTAACTGGGAGCAACCGAAGACGCCAACAGAACTGCGAAGTTTCTTAGGGTTAGCAGGGTACTATCGAAGATTTATCCAGGATTTTTCGAAAATAGCAACCCCGTTGACCAATCTGACGAGAAAGACAATGAAGTTTGTATAGTCTGAAAAGTGCGAAGACAGTTTTCAGGAGTTGAAAAAGAGATTAAGCGAGGCGCCTGTATTATCCTTACTAGATGATACAGGAGGTTTTGTAGTGTATAGTGATGCGTCACACAAAGGTCTTGGTTGTGTGTTAATGCAACACGGCAAGGTCATTGCGTATGCATCACGACAGTTGAAGGACTACGAGAAACGATACCCTGCCCATGACCTGGAATTAGCAGCTGTCGTCTTTGCGTTGAGGATTTGAAGACATTACCTTTATTGAAAAAATGTGAGATATACACGGATCATAAGAGTTTGAAATATATCTTCACACAGAAGGAGTTAAACATGCGACAGAGGAGGTGATTGGAATTAATTAAGGATTACGACTACGAAATTCTCTATCATCCGGGAAAAGCAAACGTAGTAGCAGATGCATTGAGTAGAAAGAGGAATGAGAAATTGTTTATGTTGACAACTCACGAGGAGTTAATACTGGAAATGGCAAAACTGAAGATTGAAGTGAAAAGTCTGACAGAGGCAGCAGAGAAGTTATTCGTAATTGAAGCTCGTCCGACGTTACTCGACAGAGTGAAAGAAGTACAGGAAAAGGATGAAAAATGTGAAAGGATACAGAAGAGGATCGTAGAAAATGAGGAAGAGAAATTCCGAATGGATAAGGATGGTATGTTGAGATACGAGGAGCGAGTGTGGGTACCAGTCGTGACTGAATTAAGAGATGAGATCTTACATGAAGCACATAATTCAGCATATTCTGTTCACCCAGGAAGCACGAAAATGTACCGGGTTCTTCGTCAATATTTTTAGTGGCTTAACATGAAGCGAGACATAGCGGAGTACGTCAGCAAGTGTCTCACCTGTCAACAAGTCAAAGTAGAACATCAGAGACTGAGTGGGTTACTTCAACCACTGAATATACCGAAATGGAAATGGGAACACATCACTATGGACTTCGTGGTAGGACTTCCAGTTACACAGAAGGGTAATGATGCCATTTGGATTATCGTGGACCTATTGACGAAATTAGCACATTTTCTTTCGATAAAGATCCAATTTAATTTAAACCAATTAGCCAAGTTGTATATAAAGGAAATTGTGTCAATTGTCTCAAATCGAGATCTGCGCTTCACGTCAAATTTCTGGAAGAGCTTGTAAGAGAGGATGGGAACACAGTTGCGACTAAGTACTGCTTACCATCCTCAAACTGACGGACCGAGTGAACGAATAATACAAACGCTAGAAGACATGCTTAGAGCTTGTGTGATAGATTTCAAAGGGAATTAGGATGACCACTTACCACTCGTGGAATTTGCTTATAACAATAGCTATCATGTAAGTATCGGTATGCCGCCATATGAAGCCCTCTACGGAAGGAAGTGCAGAACACCGCTAAGCTGGGATGAGGTCGGCGAGCGGCGACTATTGAGACTAGAATTGGTGCAGCAGATTGCAGAAGTGGTCACAGTGATTAGGGCAAGATTAGTTGCAGTCCAAAACTGACAAAAGAAGTATGCAGATCAACATCGCCAGACGAGAGACTTCGACGTCGGCAGCTACGTGTTTTTGAAGGTGTCTCCTTGGAAGGGGAAGATACGTTTTGGAAAGAAGGAAAAGTTAAGCCCGAGGTTCGTAGGATCGTTCGAAGTATTGAGAAGAGTGGGTGAAGTGGCGTACGAGGTAGCCTTGCCTCCTGAACTAGAGTATATCCACAATGTGTTCCATGTCTCAGTGCTACGACCCTATAAACCCGACTACAAGCACGTGATATCCTATGAGCCCGTCCAAATAAAGAAAGATCTAACGTATGAGGAAATTCCTATTCAGATAATCGATAGGAAAGAGCAAGTATTAAGAAATAAGGTTATACCTTCTGTAAAGGTAGTTTGGCGAAACCACAATGTCGAGGAGGCTACGTGGGAATTAGAAGATAAGATGAAGGAGAATTACCCTCAACTGTTTGTTTAACCTTGTATTGTGATTCTGGGGACAGAATCCTTATAAGGAGGGGGAGAATGTAACGATCGAGAATTTTGAATTTTCTTGTAACCCGAGCTTATGTGTGAATAAAATGAATTTTATTTTTATTTATATTATTATGTGTTATGTGCTTAGAGGTGGTGTTACAACCTAGAATATGTGTATGTGTTGAATTTTATGTGTTGTGGTGTCGTTGGGGTGAATATATTGACTTCGCAAAAAATCGCAAAATCATTATTCACGGTGCACGTTTCCCGAGGCACTATTCACGCCATAATATTTTGTGTCTTTTTCGATTTTAATAAATTTCATTAATACGCATGTGCGGAGAGATAATTTTTCCAAGTGTCGGATTTTTATTTTGAACCCAACCGTGTTTCATTCGATATCTGAAATGTATAGTATGGCTGTTCTAAATAAATGGACAAATCCCATAGTAATTATTTTTATGCATCCCAATATATTATGGGAGTACCCATTTTAATTTTGGGTAGAGTTATTTACCAAATTGGGTACAAAAGTGGGAGTATTCGGATATATTTTTGGGTGTATTTGTGTATTATTTGGCTTGTTGCACCAAGGGGGAACCAACAAAACCCTTTGGACCAATCAGATGAGAGAATGAAGGGAGTGTCGGCTGAAAGTGGCATGGACTAAACACAATGCATGGGATTTCCAAGCTTAGCAAGCATTCCATTTCATTTTAGTTTCCAAGGGGGCTCGGGTTACTCCCTCCCATTCACCTGAAGCCACTAGCACAACCACTCTCCCATTTCCCTCAATCCATTCCATTCCCATTCCAAGCTGGTTCTGCAGTAGAGAGTAGAGAGAAGGCAGAGAGAGGGAGAGAGAAAGGAAGAAGAAGAACAAAAAGAAGAAGAGAAAGGTTCAGAAGAAGAAGGAGAAAGGAAGAGAAAGAGAGGTTCAGGCGAACCAAGAAGGAAGAAGGAGACTCAAGCCAAGCCCTAGCAAAGCCTCATAACACATAGGAAGGATTCACAGAGGTAAATCTTCAACCTCAAACAATTTTCTTTTGATTTCATTAACTTTTTCAAAGTTTTCTTGGTTCTCAAGCTTTTATGCTTGGCGGACGATTTGTGGTTGATTTTTGTTGTTGTTGTTGGTTGTGGTTGCTTAATAACGTTACCAAGACACCTTGTAAGCTATTAATACCTTTAAAGTGGAAAAAAATGAAGAATGATCCGAACCTTGGCATAAAGGATGAAACTTTGGACTTTTTAGACAATATGAACATTCAGACGAATTTTAGAGGACATGTAGCTTTGATTCTGTGTTTGGTTAATTTGTTTGTTGGTATGAGGTTGTACTTCCATGGGTTACGACGTTAACCCAGTTGGAATGGAGTTAAAAGGAGTTAAAATGAGTTCGTGGTGTTGATTTTGGTGAAGAACACTAAGGACTCGAGAAACATAGTATGAACCTAGTACTTTGGCCTAAGATTTAGACTTGTTAATATTAATGGGTAGCTCTAAATTCTTGATATGTTATAGCCCCATGAATTAGGAGTCCATAGAGTCCGAAATGGACTAATTTGAACGTGTATAGAAGGAGTTATGAAGATCGGAGCGGGGAAGGGTCTGACATTCGCGACTGCAGAAAATCTGCAGATTGATGAACTGCATGAATGGCGCAGCTACGCCGTTCACAAGGCTAATTTGGGCGCAGCTGCGCTGTTGATCGATTTCGCAACTGATAAATATGCGCAAGTATACGCGGTCAACAAGTAATATAATGATAAGAGAGTTGTCGAACCCACAGGGAATTGTTCTAGTGTATCCCAAGTACCAACTATATATCGTCTCGATTTTAATTAGACAAATGATGATTTGATATTTTTGTTATTGGTAGTGAATAAGATAATAATAATCAAGTAAAAGACAATGAAATCTAATATTAACAAGTCTAAGATTGCAATTTCCCCCAACACTTCATTTGAATATCCTAACTCTCTCATTTGAATTAATTAACAACATAGAATTGCCAACCGAGAAATCAAAGCTACTTATAAGCCTCTGTCGATGGTCAAATTCGAATCTTCCTAATGCGGCATGTAGGAATATGTCTATCCTACACACTATCAAGAGACCAATTTCAAGAACAATAACAAGACACGTGTCACTAAATCTCATTTTCCGTCCCTTCAATTACCAACTTTCACATAGGAAGTCATTAAGAATAGATTCTCCATTGGTTGCACACGGTATCTAGGTATATATCTATCCTAAATACTATCAAGTTACCTATCATTGAGGATAATCAACAAGACACACGTCACTTAATCTCAATTAATAACCCACGATAATCTTTAACTTTCGCATGATATCATAACAAGGTTTAAACACTATAATCCGTTCGTCAAGTTCATATAGGTTCCCACGGTAATTACTAGCTAGGCAATTAATATATGAAGCATAAATTATGACATACAATTCACAAATGAGTAATTAATAACAAAGAGAGAGAAATCAATTCAAACTATGTGTTGGGTTCCATTGAAATCTTAGAAATTAAGGTCTAGTTCATGGTAGCTAAGCAAAACATCAAACACATGGTGTTCATCATAAATTAGAATTACAAATTCAAAGGAAAGCAAGAGATGATAAAACCCAATTAGAAGATATTCATATGTTGCTTGCTTGGTTGATGCCAATCTCTAGCTTTTCCTCTTCCTTTGGCATTCTTTTCTCCTTTTGCTCCTTGGCTTGTTGCTGAAAATCTCTTTGAATTGCATACCTTAAGCTCTTCTTGGTGATGTATATGCAGCCTCCCTATGTCAAGATGTCCATTTGACACTCCTTTCCTTCTTGGTTCTTTTGATCTTGCTGAATTTTCCTTGTGTTGCAGCACTTTTGGCTCTCTAATTGATGTGTTTGTGTGGCCTCCCAATTCCTAGTTATCTGAAATGAAGCTTAAAAGAGATTATATATAGCCTCCATCAAGAAACCCTAGCAAAAATCGGACAAAATGGAGCTCAGATCGCACTAAAACTGTGTCAGATCGCACTCAGCACGGCATTGGCGCGCCCGCACGCCAGCGCGCGCGCCCGCGCCTAGCGCCTGGGCCACACGCCCACGCCCGCTGCCGAGGCCCCGCACGCCCAACGCCGCACGCCCACGCCGCGCGCCCGCACGCCGCGCCCAGCGCCTGGCGCCCGGCGCCCGCCGCACACGCCCGCACACGCCCGCACGCCCAGCGCGCCAACACGCCCGCACGCCCAGCGCGCCAACACGCCCGCACGCCCAGCGCGCGCCCGCACGCCGCGCCCATTCGCCCAGCGCCTAGGCCACACGCTGGCGCCCCGTCTGCCGCACGCCGTGCCCGCGGCTTGGTCGACGCCGCACGCCGTGCACGCTTTCCAACGCCGTGCACGCCCAACTTCCAAATGTCATCAAATTAAGCCCCGAGCATCGCCAAACATAAATTTTCACCGTGTTATCATTCGGGCACGGATATCTAAGCACGGGCTTGCCCTCGTGGCTTGGTCGACGCCGCACGCCGTGCACGTTTTTCCGACACCGTGCACGCCCAACTACCAAATGTTGTCAAATTAAGCACCGAGCGTCGCCAAGCACAAATTTCCATCATACTACCATTCGGGCACAGACGTCCAGGCACGGACATTGAGTTAATACAAACAACGATCCGAGCGGTCTTTATTTCAATTCCTACAAACATAATGAAAATGCATCAAAGCAACATAAAACATGTAAAAATAACTAAAAACTAATTTATGTAGAAATAAGATAAAAATACATAAAAACCACATAAAATACCTAAAGACTTGCAAATTATCAAGGCCAAAAGTACCCAAATTGTGTGTATAAAATACACTCATCAAATACCCCCAAACTTAAATCTTTGCTTGTCCTCAAGCAAAACAAACCTAAACTAAACAATTCAAAAACTTCTAATATAACCTAACTTGAGCAATGAATTAATAAGCCGACAGTGGTCTCAAAGGCATCAACACAAAGAACTCAAGAGAACAAACAAGGTGTTGCAAGTCTAAAATTTCAGTTAGCTAGTCATACTTTGCTTAAGGCCCCTTCCGTGTGTGTGTGAGTACCCAATAGCACTAAACCAACCAAGCTCGGATGAACTTTGCAACCACATTACCTTATGAAATAATCAAAATAAACCCCAAAACAACATGCTTAACACATCACTCAATACAAAGGTATACAAATCACAATTCCAAAAATTTTGAGAACCAAGGGCTCTAGGTGAGTGCATTTTATGCTCCATCTCAATCCTTAAGCACGCTCATATGGGCGAGTGCGTTTTACGCTCAACCTCAACCCCATGCAAAATTTGCAATAAACAATTTTTTTTTCTTTAATCACAATTATAAGAGAGTATGTTTTACGCTCTATCTCTCCTACGCATGTGTCCATGAGTGAGTGCGTTTTACGCTCCATCTCAACTCACCACATGACCATCAATTCAAATATAACAAATGTGGACACCTTGGTTCGAGTGATGTTTAAACGAGTTCTAGAGTTTATAGATATTTTTCACAAGCATTCGGTTATAAAAGCCTTCTCTATGCATACAACTAGCTTAATACTCATGGGTAAGTGCAAGAAAGTGAAAGGACGCATAAGCAAAATAATAACTAATAAACGATAAGCACAAAGACTAAGCAACAATTGTCTACGTCTCATGAGTTAGATTCTCTTCAAACAAGCCATTATCATAGACCATGGATTATAGTTCAAATCAAATTAAAACAATGCTCAAGGACACATCCTAAAAATAAATGAATTTTTTTTTGAATAAAACGAGAAACATACTTAAATCACACAAAAACTAAATTAAAAACACACAAATACGAAGTACTACCCCCAAACTTAAACTTGACATTGTCCTCAATGTCTGATATAGGAAAAATTAAAATAGAAGACTTCCCTGAAACCGTGTCAAGCGCCATTGATATCATCTTTCAATACCTCAAAGTTGGGAGCGTACCTGAAAGCAAATGACTAAAGAGATTAAAATGCAATTAAACCACTAAAATGCAATCAAACAAAAATAAAAGCAAAACAGTAAACTTGGGTTGCCTCCCAAGAAGCGCTTGGTTTAAAGTCGTTAGCCCGACTCCTTTATTTCCTATCAATCCGGCTCAATCGCAAAATTGACCATTGCATGCCACCTCGTTGTTCTTTCTTTGATTTGCATGGCATGCATGCCTGGTTGGTGACCTTCAAACTTTGTATCATCCGATGGCAAGAAGAAGCTTTCATCATCCGCTTTATCCATCATTGCACTTTTGTCAAGATCCACATGAAGATATTCTTCATGAACAAATGGGTGTTCGATGGCTTTGAAAACCTCGAATGTGGCTTCTTGATCTTCAATTTCCTTTTCATAATTCCCATTCATGCTCCTCGTATCATCAACCTCAGAATCATCATCCATAATAGGATGTACACTCTCAAAATTTTCACTAATAGCTTAGTGCGACTCCGCGCCATTTCCTTGATCATCCACCGAGCACTCCTCTTCACCTTCCTCTATGGGGTTGATCACTGTATCGCTAGGTAGGGTGCTTTGCGGGTGAATAATGTAAGAATTGGCAACATAGTTCATGATGCTCTGCACTAAAGCTTGTATATTTGCCAACCTAACCTCATTTTGAGAGATATGAGCCATGAGCTCCTCCCTCCTTCTTTCCGCTTTGTCACAACTATGCGAATTCACCAAACATTGCTCTTCACCTTCCTCTATAGGGTTAATCTGTGTAATACAAGGTAAGGTGCTTTGCGGGTGAATAAGCACTGCCTCGAGAAGTTGTGCCATTTGGTTCTCGACGCTTCGTAACAATTCTTGTTTCTCAATGAACAAGGGAAGAATCTCCTCCACATTAGATGTATCCTCATGGTATGGTGGAGGTTGGAATGAAAATTCTGAATGGTATGAGAGACTTGGATCAAAGCATTGATCTTGACTGTTGTCCCAAGAAAAGCTTGGATGATGTTGCCAACCCGGTTGATAGTAGTTTGGGTAGTAGTCAGCTTGATTCTGACTGTAGGCATTTTGAGTGGACTGGCCTTTAAGAGTGTCAACAGCCCTTGAAAGCGTTGCAAGTTGTTCTTGCAATTGCTTGAGAAGTTTTGATGAACTTGGTTGCGTCGTCCCTTCATAATCCTATTGATAGTTATGCTCATCCATTAACTGAAAACAAAATCAAAACAAAACAAAATAAATAATAAGCAAATTATTTACAAGTCTAAATTAAAACCAATTCGATTGTCATTAATAGTGGAAAACACTAGAAGAACAATTCCCCGGCAACGGCGCCAAAAACTTGTTGATCGATTTCGCAACCGATAAATACGCGCAAGTATACGCGGTCAACAAGTAATATAATGATAAGAGAGTTGTCGAACCCACAGGGAATTGTTCTAGTGTATCCCAAGTACCAACTATATATCGTCTCGATTTTAATTAGACAAATGATGATTTGATATTTTTGTTATTGGTAGTGAATAAGATAATAATAATCAAGTAAAAGACAATGAAATCTAATATTAACAAGTCTAAGATTGCAATTTCCCCCAACACTTCATTTGAATATCCTAACTCTCTCATTTGAATTAATTAACAACATAGAATTGCCAACCGAGAAATCAAAGCTACTTATAAGCCTCTGTCGATGGTCAAATTCGAATCTTCCTAATGCGGCATGTAGGTATATATCTATCCTACACACTATCAAGAGACCAATTTCAAGAACAATAACAAGACACGTGTCACTAAATCTCATTTTCCGTCCCTTCAATTACCAACTTTCACATAGGAAGTCATTAAGAATAGATTCTCCATTGGTTGCACACGGTATCTAGGTATATATCTATCCTAAATACTATCAAGTTACCTATCATTGAGGATAATCAACAAGACACACGTCACTTAATCTCAATTAATAACCCACGATAATCTTTAACTTTCGCATGATATCATAACAAGGTCTAAACACTATAATCCGTTCGTCAAGTTCATATAGGTTCCCACGGTAATTACTAACTAGGCAATTAATATATGAAGCATAAATTATGACATACAATTCACAAATGAGTAATTAATAACAAAGAGAGAGAAATCAATTCAACCTATGTGTTGGGTTCCATTGAAATCTTAGAAATTAAGGTCTAGTTCATGGTAGCTAAGAAAAACATCAAACACATGGTGTTCATCATAAATTAGAATTACAAATTCAAAGGAAAGCAAGAGATGATAAAACCCAATTAGAAGATGTTCATATGTTGCTTGCTTGGTTGATGCCAATCTCTAGCTTTTCCTCTTCCTTTGGCATTCTTTTCTCCTTTTGCTCCTTGGCTTGTTGCTAAAAATCTCTTTGAATTGCATCCCTTAAGCTCTTCTTGGTGATGTATGTGCAGCCTCCCTATGTCAAGATGTCCATTTGACACTCCTTTCCTTCTTGGTTCTTTTGATTTTGCTGAATTTTCCTTGTGTTGCAGCACTTTTGGCTCTCTAATTGATGTGTTTGTGTGGCCTCCCAATTCCTAGTTATCTGAAATGAAGCTTAAAAGAGATTATATATAGCCTCCATCAAGAAACCCTAGCAAAAATCGGACAAAATGGAGCTCAGATCGCACTAAAACTGTGTCAGATCGCACTCAGCACGGCATTGGCGCGCCCGCACGCCAGCGCGCGCGCCCGCGCCCATCGCCTGGGCCGCACGCTGGCGGCCCACGCCCGCACGCCCGCGCCGCGCGCCCGCACGCCAGCGCGCGCGCCCGCGCCCAGCGCCTGGGCCACACGCCCACGCCCGCTGCCGAGGCCCCGCGCGCCAAACGCCGCACGCCTACGCCGCGCGCCCGCACGCCGCGCCCATGCGCCCGCGCCCAGCGCCTGGCGCCCAGCGCCCGCCGCACACGCCCGCACGCCCAGCGCGCGCCCGCACGCCGCGCCCATGCGCCCGCCCCCAGCGCCCGCCGCACACGCCCGCACACGCCCGCACGCCCAGCGCGCGCCCGCACGCCACGCCCATGCGCCCGCGCCCAGCGCCTGGCGCCCAGCGCCCGCCGCACACGCCCGCACGCCCAGCGCGCGCCCGCACGCCGCGCCCATGCGCCCGCGCCCAGCGCCCGCCGCACACGCCCGCACACGCCCGCACGCCCAGCGCGCGCCCGCACGCCACGCCCATGCGCCCAGCGCCTGGGCCACACGCTGGCGCCCCGTCTGCCGCACGCCGTGCCCGCGGTTTGGTCGACGCCGCACGCCGTGCACGCTTTCCAACGCCGTGCACGCCCAACTTCCAAATGTCATCAAATTAAGCCCCGAGCATCGCCAAACATAAACTTTCACCGTGTTATCATTCGGGCACGGATATCTAAGCACGGGCTTGCCCTCGTGGCTTGGTCGACGCCGCACGCCGTGCACGCTTTCCGACACCGTGCACGCCCAACTACCAAATGTTGTCAAATTAAGCACCGAGCGTCGCCAAGCACAAATTTCCATCATACTACCATTCGGGCACAGACGTCCAGGCACAGACATTGAGTCAATACAAACAACGATCCGAGCGGTCTTTATTTCAATTCCTACAAACATAATGAAAATGTATCAAAGCAACATAAAACATGTAAAAATAACTAAAAACTAATTTATGTAGAAATAAGATAAAAATACATAAAAACCACATAAAATACCTAAAGACTTGCAAATTATCAAGGCCAAAAGTACCCAAATTGTGTGTATAAAATACACTCATCATGCGCCGGACACGTGTCAGGCGCAGACGTGCCCGAGTGGACTGTTTTGACCTCCTGTAGTAAAATAGGCATAACTTTCTCACACGAACTCGGATTGAGATGATTCAAGATGATCCGGAATCAGTAAGAGTATACCTACAACTTTCCTTCTTTAAGTTTTTTAATTTGAGGTCTGTAGCATAGCCTAAATTGGTCATTTATAGGACTGTTGTGTAATTGGGGACAATCGGAGGGTGTCGGGCATGCGCGTAAACACATGTAATGCTCCCGACAATGTAAAATGTTGTTCTAAGTTCTAAAACATGAATGTTATGAATTATAATGATACTCATCATTAACCAATGAGTATTAAATAAATCGAATGGGTGTGTTAAGCACACACAAATGCATGTCGCTCGGGCATTCGGATAGGCAGGTTGGCGTACGGACGTGCAAGCGTCGTAACGCCATAACTAATGTGTATAATCTTGTTTAATAAGAATGTAATATTATAGAGTGGTATAGATCATTATTTGGTATCTAGTATGTGACTAATTATTATGTGAATGTGTACTTAATTGTGTCGGATATTAAGGAGCGTGTGTTATAATATTGTAGCAGGCGCACTAGGCAAGTTTCCTAACGTTTGTCTAACCCTTGTGTTGGGCAAGTTCCCTAATTCCATTCATCTTATATGTTGAATGCAAGTTCACTTACCTTACTCTTTACTTATTGAGCAAGTTTCTTAACCCGTACAACTTTCATTTATTGTGCGAGTTTATTTACTGATTGAGCAAGTATTCTATATTATTGCAAGTTTCTTTTCTAACCCTTGTTTAACCCTTGTGTTGGGCAAGTTTCCTATCCATACCTTTATTGAGCAAGTTTCCTAACTCAAAGTCGAGTTATTATGTTTCAAGCATGTTAGTGGATTAATTATTGATAATTATTCTACATCCATAATATTTATTGATATTCGCACCTTGTGTAAGTTTTCAAATTCTTGTTTAATTTGACGTTGAACAAGTATTCTATATTAAAGCAAGTTCTGTAAATTCACTCAAGTTAGGTATTGATTACATGCGTTGCGATATTGAGCTAGTTTTCTAAAACTTCCACAACTTATTTCATTGTGCGAGTACTCTTATGATTATTCAAATGATTTGATGTTCGTTCAAGCTATCTACCTATGCTATAATGCATGCTGTTGAACCTTAAAGCTCTTTATTCCATAAACTGTTTGAAAGCTATGTTAAAGCCAATTGCTTCGGCTAGACACATATTGATTTATTTATTGAAGTGAGGTTAAGTCCTCGAACTATTATTGTTGTTAAGTAAAACATTTCTGATCAAATTGTTTTGGTTCGGATTCCCATGTAAAGCTGAGAAGAACAACCCTCATAGCAGGGACAATTGTATAAACGTCGGGGAACCGACACGCGCGTAAATAGTAAGTGAGGCTTATGCATAACGCCAGGTATTTTAGGCTGATCACCTATTGTACCGGTTTGGTGGATTATCGGATGAATTTCTTGTAATTCTAGAATAGAGTTTTGTGCCTTGGTGCACCCTCATTATTGAATAGTTCCTTTCCTTGGGAAACTTTGAAATCCTTGGATGCTTTAGAAAATCCTTCGGTCCACAGTGACCACTATAATGGTGATAAAAAGAAGCTATTTATTTCCTTGAGCTATCCAATTTTTGACTCCTGTGAGCTATATAGATATTCATGTGATTATTCACTGCTATTGTACTTGCGGGACAAATTTGTTGCTCACCCTTGCTTTCCTTAAAACGTTTCAGTTAGTGCAGTACATGGCGAGAGCTCGGGAAAGGATAAGGGAAAGGGCAAAGCTAATGATTAGTTTTGTTTAATTGTATTAGAATCACCGTTTGTATCAAGACTTATTACTTGATGTTATGTATTAAGACTTATTTACTCTTATATATTAAGTTATGTTTTGGAGTAGTCTTGGTTTTGAGACTTGGGACAGGATTATTTATGTTATATCAATATAAATATTCCTTTATTTCGCTATAAATCATCGATAATATGATGTATGTATGAGATAGTGATGAACCAGGTATGTGGCTCAGGTGACCCGGATTTGGGGGCGTCATAGGTAGACTTAGAGAAAGAAGGAAAAGGAGAAAAGAAGCGGGTTGCAGATCTGGGAGATGCTAGAAACATAATCAATGCAAAGCGAACAGCCCAATCAGAAGCTAGCAAAGAAGATAGAAGAAAAGAAGAACAGAGGACAAAATGGGAAAGGGTTGTTAAACCCAATGGGAAGATAGTCTTTCGTTTATGACGGTGCAAGGGGGAAGAAGATGAAGGTATAACCAAACCTAACGGCTTAGGAGGAGTCCCCCACTCCAGTAGTGAGGAAAAGGAAGAAGTTGTGCAGCAGAAGGTAGAGCCAGCTCCAGAGTGCTTTGAGGATAGACCAAAACCTCAGCAAAATGAATTAGAAGAAGTTGATTTGGTAGTAAATGGAGGAACGCCAAGACCAACTTATATCAATAGAGAGCTGAATGCCAATCAGAAAGAAGAGATGGTAAAGCTACTGCGAGAATATGGGGACGTCTTTGCTTGGAACTACGATGAAATGCCCGGGATCGACAAGGAGCTAGTAGAGCATAATCTGAACATAAGCCCAGGAATTAAGCCAGTAAGGCAAGCACCTCGTAACTATGCACCAGAAGTCAAAACACAAATAAAGGAGGAGATCAAGAAGTTGCTGGAAGTAGGATTCATCAAGCCAATTCAACATCCAATATAGCTATCCAGCATTGTACTAGTAAAAAAATCCAATGGACAGTTGCGGATATGTGTGGATTTCAGAGACTTAAACAAGGCGTGCCCAAGGGATATGTACCCATTACCCAATATAGATACTTTGGTAGATGCAATGGCTAATCATGAGTTGATGTCATTCATGGATGGGTTTGTGGGCTACAACCAGATTAAGATGTCCGTAGAAGATGCAGAATTGAAAGCATTCTGTACCCTGTTTGGGAATTTCTACTATGTAGTAATGCCATTCGGGTTGAAAAATTCGGGAGCAACTTATCAAAGGGCAATGCACGCTATCTTTCATGATATGATTCATGATATAGTGGAGGATTACGTGGACGACATAGTGGTGAAATCTAAAAAGGCGGTAACCCACGTAAAGGACTTAAGAAAAGTGTTTGAGAGATGTCGAAGGTACAAGTTGAAAATGAATCCGAAGAAGTGCACCTTTGGGATGACAGCTGGGAAATGTTTGGGCTTCTTAGTCCATAATAGAGGTCTGGAGGTAGACCCAAGCAAGGCAAAGGCTATTATAGAGATGCCCCCACCAAAAATGCAGAAGCAGTTGAAGAGCTTTCTAAGGAAGGTTTCTTACCTGAAGAGATTCATGCCAGCATTGGCAGAAGTCACGAAACCTCTTGGGAAACTGCTAAAAGGAAAGGCAGAATGGGACTGGGGGCAAGACCAGCAATAGGCCTTCGAGAAGGTAAAAGGAATTTTGGCTTCAGCACGAACGATGGTAGTACCACAAAGAGGAATACCGTTGCAGTTGTACATCACATCTACCACAAAGTCTGTAGGAGGATTGATCACACAGGAGGTAGATGGAGAAGAAAATTAGAGGACCGAAAACCCGATATTCGCAGGTGGAGAGGCATTGCCTTGCATTAGTGTTCATTGCGCAGAAAATGCGGCATTATTTTTTGGCACGTGAACTAAAGCTTGTAACGAAAACTGACCTGATCAGATGCTTGTTGACCAAGCCAACATTGGTAGGAAGACCTGCAAAATGGATGATGATCCTTTCAAAATATGACATCTAATATGTAACACCGAAGGCAAACAGATGTCAGGCTTTGGCAGACCTACTAGCTTAATTTCCAAATGGAGAATATGAACCTCCTTCCAAGGATCTTCTAGGGGGGAGAAATGGAAGAAATTAACATAGTATATGAGGACTCGGAATGGTGGAGTTTGGCCTTTGATGTGTCGTCTGCATAGGGCAAAGGAGGAATAGGAGTGGTGTTGACCACCAGGGAAGGAAAGGAAATGGCCTTACCATACAAGCTGGATTTCCCTTGCATGAATAATGAAGCAGAATACGAGGCATTTATATTGGGATTGTTGGCGGCTCAAGAGTTAGGAGCCAAACATCTTAAAGTAAGGGGAGATTCAAATCTGATAGTGCAACAAATAAGAGGTTAATTCACAGTGAAGGAATCTATCTTGGCACCATATCGAACGGTAGCACAAAAAGTGATGGAGGTCTTCAGGAAGGTGGTGATTGAGTTTGTGCCAAGAGGACACAACAAACAACATGATGCATTAGCAACAATAGCATCTATAGTGTATATCCAAGGAGAAGACCTAGATGTGAAGATAATAAAAAGAGCCCTCCCAACCACGGTGCTAGATTTGTTCCCCAAAGATATGACAGATGATTGGAGACATGATATCTCCCATCAGTTGCAAACAAAGGAGGGAACAATCTCACTGGTGGAACTTCAGAAATACAGCATCATTAAAAGGGTCTTGTATCACAAAGAAGCATATGGTGTATTGACACGATGTTTGAGGAGGCAGGAAGCGAACAGAATTTTGAATCAGGTACATGAAGAGAGCTGTGGATTGGCAGATATTGGGCTTTATCGCAGGTTGCAGCACCAAGGGTATTATTGGCCTGAAATGAAGAAGGAAGCAGATGCACTTCAACGACAATGTGTTTCATGCCAACAATACCCTGGGGAGGAGGAATGCGCCTTCATTGATGACATAGCGGATTGGCGAATCCCTTATATGGAGTTTTTACAAAGCGGCAGTCTTCCTTCCGAAAAGAAGGACGCAGTTATAATAAAGAAAAAATCACAACAATTCTTCTTACAAAATGGAGAATTATTTAGAAGAGGGTTCAATGGCACACTACAAGGAAAAGGCTTAGTTCCGATGGAATTTATTCCCTCGAAATTAGTATAATTTTGACGGAATATTCCGTTGAAAATAATTCCCTCGGTCATATGATTATTTCGACGGAATTCCGTCAGAGATATAACTCATTCCTTGGCGCCAATCTTCCTGCCAGCGCCAATCCCATGTTCGACGGAATGTGAACTAATTTCGACGGAATTTTTAGGTTTGTATATAACGCGAACATGCAATCAAATTACATAAATAAAGAGAAAGCGCGATAAAATCAGATTTTAAAATTTTATACAAACCATCACCATGATCTTTCTTTATGCACAATTATTAATTAAACGAAAGAGATAGAGATTAAGAAATTATACCCTCGTAAAACCGTGCTTCCTCGGGTACAAGTTCAACTCCAATTCCTTCGTGTTCTCCTTAATTTCCACTGATTAAATTCCTTCCTTTGATCAACGTTAGCCACCCAAGTGTTTGGCCTCTCGAGGTGATCCACCAAGGAATAATACTAGTTGAAGAAGATGGGTGTTGGCAAAACCCTAGTTTCTATCTCTATAAAAATTGTAAGTATTCTTCACAATTCTAATACAAGAGTGTGTAACCCTAATCTATGATAATACTTCTCTTATTTATAGATGTAGGAAAAACTCTTCCCTAAACTATTTAGGATTAGGGTTTCTATTCTAATTAAACTCCTTTAATTAAATTAAACTCCTAATCTAATTAGGAATTAATGAGATAGAATTTCTATTAATTAATTCCCAATCCGTATTAGGAATTAAATAATAATAGTAATAGTAATAATAATAATAAGACTCATCTTATTAATTTATATTTAATATTTCTAAAATATTAAATAATAAATATTAAGCTATTTAATTTATTCTATCTCCATAGATTAAATTAAATACACTTAACTTATTATTACAATTATATCATTTACTTCTTAAACAAATATTTTTCTTTTGCGGTGTGACCATTTAGGTTCTTCATATTAAACCTATTGTGAATAAATCAATTAGAACAATTCTAATCTTATTTAAATAAATTAATTAAAATTTTTAATTCATTTAAATAAATAACATTTATTCTACAATAAGGGTAAGCCCCCTTAGCGATCAACAACTTTTCAAATATATAGATTTCAACATTAATCACAAAAGAACCTTTCAGTAAGTAGTTACCGTACAATTCAATCCTTCTACCATACAATGTCCCAATTAAATATAAGACATGAAATTACTGTCAAGTCTTAATTTATTTAATTATATGTATTTCGATTCCCAAATGCACAACTCTAAATAATGCAAATTAGAAACTCCTTTCTAATTTCATTCTGCCTTGGCCAAGGACTACTGAGATGTCATTTATCGAATCACATAGGACATTCACATCTTTTACTAGACAAGGTAGATTCTTTGTTGATCTAACACCTATCTCCATGTATAGCTAATTATACCCAATCATACCCTTTGCTATACCCTAAAGGTCTTAAGGGACATGTCAAAGTATAACTCATCATACACAATATACTATGACGATCTCAAGTCCAAGGATCACTTGTACTACTATCACTAGAGGAATTCCTATTGACAAGCGAGTAAAACCCAATTAGGTATTTCTTAGTGAGCCACGTTCAGTGAACTTATTCTCCAATAAGCACCTACATACTTGCTTTAGTGTCTCCACATAAATGATTATGAGATCAATCATCCTCTTCCTAAGAGCAAGCAACGTATGTACTAATCTATCCAAATTCACTAATCCCCTTTTAGCAATCCAACGATTAGGAACGATTTTAGTTTGTGAGCTATCTCGAATTTAGATCTCATTAGTATGATCACCATCATGATTATAAAAACATTGCTCAAAACTATGAGTTTATCACATTTAATATAATAGCATAATGTAGATAAAGTAAAATGTCTTTAATAAACGAATAAGATTACAAAGTATATGCTATATCATATCAAATATGATTGGCTTGTGTGCATACTACTTTCAATCTCCTACTTACACTAAAGCCAATCGTCATGGTATCTAATACTTTTCTTCTCTAAGTGACGATCATCCTGCTGTTGGATAAAGCTTCAGTAAATGGATATGCAATGTTGTTCTTGAGAGTCTACTATCTCTATAGTGACTTTTCCTCTTTCAATGATTCCTCCAGTCAAATGAAAGTGCCGCAACACATGTTTGAATCCAAGATGAGACTTAGGAACTATTCTTAGTTCTGTAATAAACTTTTCATCCACACAATCAACTTGCAGCTTCATTTACAGCTATATACTTTGTCTTTGTCAATAAACTAGCAACTCTTTGCTGTTTGGAACTTTTCCAATTAACTGTACCACCATTCAAGGTAACGATTTACCCTAAAGTGGATTTGTTATTGTCTTGGTTAGTCTGAAAAACTTGAGTCTGTTTAACCCTCTAGTTTTAATTCAGACCCACCACGAATCATGATCACATCCTCAATACCGATTAAGTACTTGAAGATGTCTCTCACTATCTTACAGTGATCTTCTCTAGAATATGACTGATCAATATCAGGCCTTGTATATTCATTGCATACGTGATAGTAACTCATGCGATCTCTCTTTCAATTGGGGACAATTTTAGAGAGATACACTACATGGCTCATCATCATGAGACCTCTCTTAGAGTTTGTCATGATAAACGCCTTTAGCATCGAATGACTATACGTTCCTTGGGTTAAGCCGAGCATCCTTTTAAATCTATTTATATAGATTTATATCCCCAATATATAGGATGCTCCTCCCAAGTTATTCATGGAGGAATGTTTAGACAATTTTATCCTCACTGATTGTAGCACTGGTATATGATTCCTTATCAGTAGTATATCAACATATAATACTAGGAATGTCACAGCACTCCCACTAACCCTTTTGTACACACAAGGTTCATTCTCGTTTTTGATAAAATCAAACTCTTTTGATTGTCTCATCAAAATGAATGTTCCATCTTTGAGAAGCTTGATTTAATCCATAAATGGATTGTTGTAGCTTATATACATGATTTGCTTCAACCATTGAAATAAATCTATCTGGTTGTATCATATATACATTTTCCTCAAATCTTCATTGAGGAAGGATGTCTCCACATCCATTTGCCAAATTTCGTAATAAGCTGCAATCACAAGCAAAATCCAAATGGACTTTAGCATTACCCGGTAATAAGGTTTTATCACAGTTAACTCCTTGATTTTATTTGAAACCTTTTAAACAAAGTCTGGTCTTATAGGTCTCCACCTTGCCATTTGCCCCAGTCTTTCTCTTAAAGACCCAATTTCACTCTATAGGTACTATGCCTTTCAGTGGAGTAACCAGAGTCCATACTTGGCTCTCATGCATGGAGTCCATTTTGGATTTTATGGCCATCTGCCATTTTTTGAGAATCAACTACTCATAGCCTCATAGTATATAACTGGATCATCATCATTTATGATGCGTACCTCATCATTATCCTCTATGATGAATCCATACCTCTTAGGTATCTTCGGTACTCTTCCAGATTTATGATTCAATTGTGGTACAATAGGTCTATCTACAGGTTCCTCGGTTTGACTTGAAGTGCTTTGTGGTTCTTGAACTCCTTCAAGATCTATTACCCTCCCATTAGCTCTTTCAATGATAAACACCTTTATCCAAGAAGGCAGCATGTAGGATTATAGGTATAATACCCTAAACTATCTTTAGGATATCCCACAAATCTGCACTAATCAGATTTTGTCCCAAGCTTATCCTTTTGAAACTTTTTCACATATGCTGGACAACCCCTTATGTTAACATTGTTAGGTTTGTATATAACGCAAGCATGCAATCAAATTACATAAAAAGGGCGGAAGCGCGATAAAACGGATTTTAAAATTTTAATACAAACCATCACCATGATCTATCCTTGTGTTCAATTATCAATTAAACGAAAGAGAAAGAGAATAAGAATTATACCCTCGTAGATCAAAGCTTCCTCGGGTACAAGTTCAACTCCTAGTCCTTCGTGTTCTCTTCGAGTTCCACCGATGAGATTCCTTCCTTTGATCAACGTTAGCCACCCAAGTATTTGGCCTCTAGAGGTAATCCACCAAGGAAGAATAGGTATTCAAGAAGTTGGGTGTTAGTAAAACCCTAGTTTCTATCTCTATAGAAATTGTAAGTACTCTCCATATTCTAATGCAAGAGTGTGTAACCCTAATCTATGATAAGACTTCTCTTATTTATTGATGTAGGAAAACCCTTCCCTAAACTATTTACGATTAGGGTTTGTATTATAATTAAACTCCTTTAATTAATTATGCTCTAATCCAATTAGGAATTCATGTGAGAGTACTTCTATTAATTAATTCCCAATCCCTATTAGGAATTAAATAATATTAATAGTAACAATAATAATAAGACTCCTCTTATTAATTTATATTTAATATTTCCAAAATATTAAATAATAAATATTAAGCTATTTAATTTATTCTATCTCCATAGACTAAATTAAATACACTTAACTTATTATTACAATTATGTCATTTACTTCTTAAATAAATATTTTTCCTTTTGCGGTGTGGCCCTTTAGGTTCTCCATATTAAACCGGTTGTGAATAAATTAATTAGAAAAATTCTAATTATATTTAAATAAATAAATTAAACTTTTTAATTCATTTAAATAAATAATATTTATTCTACAATAAGGGTAAGCCCCCTTAGCGATCAACGACTTTCCAGATAATATAGATTTCAACATTAATCACAAAAGAACATTTGTAGTGCATAGTTACCGTACAATTCAATCCTTCTACCATACAATGTCACAATTAAATATAAGACATGGAATTTCTGTCAAGTCTTATTTTATTTAATTATATGTATTTCGATTCCAAATGCACAACTCTAAATAATGCAAATTCAAAACTCCTTTCTAATTTCATTCTGCCTTGGCCAAGGACTACTGAGTTGTCATTTATCGAATCACATAGGACATTCACATCTTTTACTAGACAAGGTAGATTCTTTGTTGATCATTCACTTATCTCCATGTATAACTAATTAAATCCAATCATACCCTTTGCTATACCCTAAAGGTCTTAAGGGACATGTCAAAGTATAACTCATCATACACAAGATACTATGATGATCTCAAGTCCAAGGATCACTTGTACTACTCTCACTAGAGGAATTCCTATTGACAGGCAAGTAAAACTCCATTAGGTATTCCTTAGCGAGCCACGTTTAGTGTACTTATTCTCTAATAAGCACCTACATACTTGCTTTAGTGTCTCCACACAAATGAATATGAGATCAATCATCCTCTTCCTAAGAGCAAGCAACGTATGTACTAATCTATTCGGATTCACTAATTCCATTTTTAGTAATCCAACGATTAGGAACAATTTTAGTTTGTGAGCTATCTTGAATTTAGATCTCATTAGCATGATCACCATCATGATTCTAAAAGAATTGCTCAAAACTATGGGTTTATCACATTTAATATAACAGAACTATGTAGATACTGTAAAATGCCTTTTAAGAAAATCAATTCTTTTATTAATAAATGAATAAGATTACAAAGTATATGCTACATCATATCAAATATGATTGGCTTGTGTACATACTACTTTCAATCTCCCACTTGCATTAAAGTCAATCACCATGGTATCTAATACCCATCTTCTCTAAGTGACGATCAAATTGTTGTTATGTTAAAGCTTTAGTAAATGGATCTGCAATATTGTCTTGAGAGTCCACACGCTCCAGGGTGACATCTCCTCTTTCAATGATCTCTCTAATCAAATGAAACCGTCGCAACACGTGTTTGGATTTCTGATGAGACCTGGGTTCCTTAGCCTGCGCAACAGCTCCGGTGTTGTCACAGAATAAAGGTACGGCTCCTCTAATGCTAGGAACCACT
Organism: Aralia elata; assembly: GCA_034770075.1. NCBI lineage: Eukaryota > Viridiplantae > Streptophyta > Magnoliopsida > Apiales > Araliaceae > Aralia > Aralia elata. The sequence goes on from CM068378.1 coordinate 34,430,166, forward strand.
CCAAGTTCAGTTATGAACTTCTTCATCTAAACAGCTTCCTTTGCAGCTTCACTTGTAGCTATGTACTCTGCCTCTGTCACTGAATCATCAACTGTTTGCTGCTTGGAACTTTTTCAACTCATTGCGCCACCGTTTAAGGTAAACACATACCCTGAAACGGATTTACTGTCATCTTGGTCCGTTTGAAAACTTGAGTCTGTATATCCCTCTAGTTTCAATTCAGACCCACCGTAGACAAGAAATACATCCTTAGTTCTTCTTAAGTACTTTAGGATATTTTTCACTGCCTTCCAGTGCTCTTTTCCTGGATTCGACTGATATCTTCTCGCTACACTAAGTCCATGAGCGACATCTGGTCTAGTACATATCATACCGTACATGATAGATCCTATTGTTGAAGCATAAGGAATCTTACTCATACGGTCTCTCTCCTCTGGTGTCTTTGGGGCCTGTTTCTTGGAGAGATGTATTCCATGGCTCATCGGCATAAGACCTCTCTTGGAATCTTTCATGCTAAACTTCTTTAGCATCGAGTCAATGTACTTTCCTTGGGTCAAGCCAAGCATCCTTTTAGATCTATCTCTATAGATCTTTATCCCCAAAATATAGGATGTCTCACCCAAGTCCTTCATGTAGAAGTGTTTAGATAACCAAATTTTGATCGACTGTAGCATAGGAACATCATTCCCTACCAGTAATATATCATCAACATATAATACAAGGAATGAAACAACGCTCCCACTAACCTTCTTGTACACTCAAGGTTCATCCTCGTTTTTCATAAAATTAAACCTTTTGATTATCTCATCAAAACCGATGTTCCATCTTCGAGAAGTTTGCTTCAATCCATAAATGGATCGTTGTAGCTTACAGAGTTGGTTTGTTCCAACCGTTGAAACAAAACCCTCTGGTTGTATCATATATACATTCTCCTCAAGCTCTCCATTGAGGAAGGTCGTTTTCACGTTCATTTGCCAGATCTCGTAGTCATAATAAGCTGCAATTGCAAGCAAAATCCAAATGGACTTGAGCATAGCTACTGGTGAGAAGGTTTCATCATAATCAACTCCTTGTCTTTGTTTGAAACCTTTTGCAACCAGTCGGGCCTTATAGGTTTCTACCTTGCCATCCACTCCAGTCTTTTTCTTAAAGACCCATTTACACTCAATAGGCTTAATGCCCTCAGGTGTGAAACCAAAGTCCATACTTGGTTTTCATACATGGAGTCCATCTCGGATTTCATAGCTTCTAGCCATTTCTCTGAGTCTTTACTACTTATAGCCTCTTCGTAAGTCAATGGATCATCATCTATGATGCGTACCTCATCATCATCCTTTATGATGAATCCATACCTATCAGGTATCTTCGGTACTCTTCCAGATTTACAAATAGGTTGTGGTAGAGTAGGTTCTTCTACTTGGTCAGGTACCTGACTTAGATCCGTAGTATTTTGTGGTTCTTGAATTTCTTTAAGATATATCTTACTCCCACTGACCCCTTCAAGGATAAACTCTTTTTCCAAGAAGACAGCGTGTTTCGTAACAAACACCTTTTGATCATTGGGATGATAGAAATAATACCCTACAGTTTCTTTAGGGTATCCCACAAATCTACACTTGTCGGATCTAGTCTTTAGTTTATCATGCTCAAACCTTTTGACATAAGCTGGACAACCCCAAGTCTTAACATACTTAAGATTTGGTTTCCTCCCTGTCCATAATTCATATAGGGTCTTTGGGACGGATTTGGTAGGTACCTTGTTAAGTAGATATGCAGCCGTTTCTAGGGCATAACCCTAAAAGGATATTGGAAGATCGGTAAAACTCATCATGGAACGAACCATGTCCAACAATGTTCGATTTCTCCTTTCAGATACACCATTTAACTGTGACGTCCCTGGTGGAGTCCATTCTGAGATTATACCATTTTCTTTGATATAATTGAGAAACTCATTGGTTAAGTATTCCCCTCCTCGATCTGATCGAAGAATCTTAATACTCTTACTAATTTGCTTCTCTACTTCATTTCTGAATTCTTTGAACTTTTCAAACGATTCAGATTTGTATTTCATTAAATACACATATCCAAATCTAGAATGATCATCAATGAAAGTAATAATATAAGAATACCTTCCTCGTGCATTTGTTGTCATAGGTTCACATAAGTATGTATGTACCAACGTTAACAACTCTGTAACTCTTTCTCTTTTTCCACTAAAAGGAGATTTAGTCATCTTACCCATGAGACAAGATTCACAAGTTGGATATGATTCGTAATCAGATAGCTCTAAAAGCCCATCTTTATGCAACTTGGTTAATCTTGTTTCATTGATATGACCGAGTCTACAGTGCCATATAAAGGTATAATTAACATCATCTCTTTTTCTTTTCTTAGTTTGTTCAATTTGAAGTATATTTTCATGTAAGTCGAGTATGTAGAGTCCATTCAGTAGATTGCCAACACCATATAAAATATTTTTATTATAAATAGAATAACTGTTGTTCTTTATTATAATATCAAAACCATCCATATCCAATACAGAAATTGAAATAATGTTTCTAATGAGTGTTGGAACATAATAACAATTATTTAAACTAATGAACTTGCCCGAAGGCAGTGCTAAACAATAAGTTCCTACAACTAATGTAGCAACCTTTGCTCCATTTCCCACTCGTAGGACGACTTCATCCTTATCCAGCTTTCTACTTCTGCTTAGTCCCTGCATATTATTACATATGTGAGAACTACAACCGATATCCAATACCCAAGTAAAATTTTAACTTTCAGAAAAATTAATTTCAATCATGAGTAAACCTAGATCGGAAGTCGAAGTTTCTCCAAGCTTTTTTTGGTCCGCAAGATACTCCTTGCAGTTCCTCTTCCAGTGTCTCGGCTTATTGCAATGGTAGCAAATTCCTTTGCTATCTGCATCAGGTATCTTTTTATCCTTTCTCTTCGCCTTTCCTTTAGCCTTCTTGTTTTTCTTCTTTTTAGAAGATACATTGGGCCTCTTCCTTTTCTTGGAAGAGTCATCCACTAGTAAGACTTGGTTCTTGTTGGATAAGAAGTGACCTTCAGCAGTTTTCAGCATGTTAAGTAAGTCAGGCAAGCTGACGTCCAACTTATTCATGTGAAAATTCACAACAAATTGTGAGAAGATGTCCGGGAGTGACTGCAAGATCAAATCTTGACTTAACTCCCCATCCATCACGAACCCAAGTTGTCCAAGTTATTCAATCAGATTGATCATCTTAAGGACATAAGTCTCAACAGCAGTGCCCTCGGTCATACGAGATCGGAAGAGCTCCTTAGATATCTGATATCTAGTAGTCCTACTTTGCTCACCATACAACTCTTTGAGGTGCAACAATATAGTAGGAGCATCCATAGTTTCATACTGACGCTGAAGCTCATTACTCATGGATGCGAGCATGATGCATTGAGCCAAGATTGCATCATCTTGCCACTTTCTGAAATTAGCAATCTCTTCCTCAGAGGCTGTTTCTGCAATATTTGCAGGGACTGGCGAATTTAGGACATAAGAAATCTTTTCAGCAGTGAGAATAATTCTCAGATTCCTTAACCAGTCCGTGTAATTCGGTCCGGTCAGTTTGTTAGCATCAAATATGCTACGCAATGATAGTGAGTTTGACATTTTTAAATTCTGCATGTAAAATAGACAACATTTTAGCATACATTCATTTTATTAATCATCAAAATAAATTAAGTCTTTATTTAAATTGGTATCTCTCACTTTTTCATCAAACAATATTACTCTCAATATATATAGTTCGGCAAATCTAGTTAAAGATTTGCTAGTGAGAATAAGGATCTCATTTCAAATGTATATAGCCTTGTGTGACACAATAAACTATATATAAATAAATAGGTAGACAACTATTGTCAATTACATCACTATGTAACTCCTTCTATTTTGCCTCTTAGATTATTTTGATTAAGTGTGACACATCCGAATCAAAATTATCCAAGTTAAGTCCAACCTAGCACTTCCATATATTCGAAAGAAAAACACTGTCCTTGTGTAACACAACAAAACATCGTTCAGTCTATTTATAAGCATCAAATGTGATAAAGTAACATCTTAAATATTTAATACTTGCCTTGTGTGACACAACAAACTCATATTGAATATTTAATACTCTATCGCTTTACCATGCTAGAAGGCGACGTTCGATATTCCAAATATCTTTGAACGCTTAGAACTTAATATAATTTTTTTGAGGGGTTTGTAATTATTAGTCTCATCTTGTTTAGCGCGCATGCATATATATATATATATATAAAATACATGTCATATTATTTAACATGCGAAGCATGTTCTATAATATATAATATATATATATATATATATATAGTAAACATGCACATATAGAATACTATATTCTACCCGGATTGATTATGGACTTTTATTCTAGTTTGGTTCACTAGAGCCACCAAGTGAACCAAAAGGTCAAACCTAGGGTGTTAGAATTAAATTTAAATACAACTATTACAATTAAATCCGGGCTCCAATATAAACGGGTCTTCAAGCGCTCCTTGCTCCTTTGTCTCCAATTCTTCAAAATTAATTCTAACTAGTCCTATTACAAAAACTATTTACAATAAATAGAAACCTTGATCAGCAGTCAATGGTAAGTACATAGGATGGAGATAGAATTTACATTAAGAAACATTAGAGAAGACGAGGTACGCAGACCCCATTTATAAAAACTCATACATTCAAGCATCCTCTAAAATAATTCCAATCACACATTGGTCAATAGTCCATAATCAATCCCTATTTATTATCATACATATCTCTATATGTATCAATAAATAACATTCATCTAATGAATAATAAAATCATTCCATATATGCATTTATATCAATTAATGGGCAAAAGTTTTGCTACTATTTAGTTTTGAAACAAAATAAACTCTTTTATTTTAATCAAAAACCAAATCCAAATTAAACTCCTTTAATTTTAGTAACCTGAAATACTATTCCAAATAAAATAAATATCTTTATTTTAAACTTTTATCAATTAAATAAACCATTTATTTTAATCGAAGGAAAAAACAATTTTTTAAAACCTGCAGACCGGCGCGGCCGCGCTCCAAATTGAACTAGGAGCGGCGCGGCCGCGCTGCACCCCAGAAACGTTTTCTGGGTTCAGGCGCTGCCGCGCTCCAGAATGAACTGGAAGCGGCGCGGCCGCGCCGCGATGCAGATTGAGAAAAAAAAATTCTGCCCAAAAATCCGATCGTATCGCATATCAATTCATACATAGAATCATCAAAATCAATAATTAACACAAGGATTAGACTTTGATACCACTGTTAGGTTTGTATATAACGCAAGCATGCAATCAAATTACATAAATAGGGCGGAAGCGCGATAAAACGGATTTTAAAATTTTAATACAAACCATCACCATGATCTATCCTTGTGTTCAATTATCAATTAAACGAAAGAGAAAGAGAATAAGAATTATACCCTCGTAGATCAAAGTTTCCTCGGGTACAAGTTCAATTCCTAGTTCTTCGTGTTCTCCTCGAATTCCACCGATGAGATTCCTTCCTTTGATCAACGTTAGCCACCCAAGTGTTTGGCCTCTAGAGGTGATCCACCAAGGAAGAATAGGTATTCAAGAAGTTGGGTGTTAGCAAAACCTAGTTTCTATCTCTATAGAAATTGCAAGTACTCTCCACAATCTAATGCAAGAGTGTGTAACCCTAATCTATGATAAGACTTCTCTTATTTATCGATGTAGGAAAACCCTTCCCTAAACTATTTAGGATTAGGGTTTGTATTATAATTAAACTCCTTTAATTAATTATGCTCCTAATCCAATTAGAAATTCATATGAGAGTATTTCTATTAATTAATTCCCAATCCCTATTAGGAATTAAATAATATTAATAGTAATGATAATAATAAGACTCCTCTTATTAATTTATATTTAATATTTCCAAAATATTAAATAATAAATATTAAGCTATTTCATTTATTCTATCTCCATAGACTAAATTAAATACACTTAACTTATTATTACAATTATGCCATTTACTTCTTAAAAAAAAAATTTTCCTTTTGCGGTGTGGCCCGTTAGGTTCTCCATATTAAACCGATTGTGAATAAATCAATTAGAAAAATTCTAATTATATTTAAATAAATAAATTAAACTTTTTAATTCATTTAAATAAATAATATTTATTCTACAATAAAGGTAAGCCCCCTTAGCGATCAACGACTTTCCAGATAATATAGATTTCAACATTAATCACAAAAGAACCTTTGCAGTGCATAGTTACCGTGCAATTCAATCCTTCTACCATACAATGTCCCAATTAAATATAATACATGGAATTTCTGTCAAGTCTTATTTTATTTAATTATATGTATTTCGATTCCCAAATGTACAACTCTAAATAATGCAAATTAGAACTCCTTTCTAATTTCATCTTGCCTTGGCCAAGGACTACTGAGTTGTCATTTATCGAATCACATAGGACATTCACATCTTTTACTAGACAAGGTAGATTTTTTGTTGATCATTCACCTATCTCCATATATAACTAATTATACCCAATTATACCCTTTGCTATACCTTAAAGGTCTTAAGGGAAATGTCAAAGTATAACTCATCATACACAAGATACTACGATGATCTCAAGTCTAAGGATCACTTGTACTACTATCACTAGAGGAATTCCTATTGACAAGCGAGTAAAACTCCATTAGGTATTCCTTAGCGAGCCACGTTCAGTGTACTTATTCTCCAATAAGCACCTTCATACTTGCTTTAGTGTCTCCACACAAATGATTATGAGATCGATCATCCTCTTCCTAAGATCAAGCAACGTATGTTAGTATCTATCCAGATTCACTAATCCCCTTTTTAGTAATCCAACGATTAGGAACAATTTTAGTTTGTGAGCTATCTTGAATTTAGATCTCATTAGCATGATCACCATCATGATTCTAAAAGCATTGCTCAAAACTATGGGTTTATCACATTTAATATAACAGCACTATGTAGATACTGTAAAATGCCTTTTAAGAAAATCAATTCTTTTATTAATAAATAAGATTACAAAGTATATGCTACATCATATCAAATATGATTGGCTTGTGTGCATACTACTTTCAAACATACTTAAGACTACGAATCCTCCCTATCCATAACTTTTATGGAGTCTTGGGGCTGGATTTTGAGGTTACCTTATTTTGTAGATATGCAGTCGTTTCTAGGATATAACTCAGATGGATATTGGAATGCCGGTAAAAATCATTATGGACTACACCATGTCGAACAAGGTACGATTTCTCCTTTTAGATACACCAATCAATTATTGCATATAAGGAGGTGTCCATTATGAGAAAATACCATTTTAAGATGATCTAGAAACTCATTGTAAAAGTATTCCTTCCTCGATCTGATCAAAGAATCTTAATACTTTGTCAATTTGTTTCACTTCTGAATTCTTTAAGCCTTTCAAATGATTCAGACTTGTATTTCATCAAATACACATATTCAACTCTTTGAATTACCATCTTCTTTTCTTTTACTAGTTTCTTCAATTTGCAAAATTATTTTTCATGTAAGTCAAGTATACAAAGTCTATCAAGTAATCTTCCAGTTTCAAGTAAAACATTGTCATTATAAAATAGAACAACAATTGTTCGTAAATATAATACCAGAACTTTCCTTGTCCAACAACGAAAGTAATAATGTTTCTAAAGAGAACTGGAACATAATAACAACTTATTAACTTAATAGACTTGCCCGTAGGCAACGCTAAACTATAAGTTCCTACGGCTAATGTAGCAACCATTTCTCCATTGTCCACACGTAAGATTACTTACTCTTTGTTTAGCTTTCTGCTTCTGCTTAGTCTCTGCATTGGATTGCATACGTGAGAACTATAGCCGGTATCCAATACCCAAGTAGAACCTTGACTTACAGAAAGATTTATTTCAATCATGAACAAACCTATATCTATAACCGAAGCTTCACTAAGCTTCTTCTGGTTAGCCTCTACAAGATGCTCCTTACAGTTTCCTTTCTAGTGTCCAGGCTTATTGCAGTGGAAGCAAACTCCTTTGTTATCCGCATCAGTTTTTGTTCTTATTATCCTTTATTTTTGCTTTTTCTTATACCTTATTTGAATTATTCTCCTTTTCAAAAGATCCTTTGGCCCCTACCAGTAAGACTTGGTCTTTCTTAATTGGAAAGTGACTCTCTACAGTTTTCAACATGTTTAAGCAACTCAGGCAGGCTGACAAATAGCTTATTCATGTGGAAATTCATAACAAATTGTGAGAAAGAGTCCGGAAGTGATTGCAAGATCAAATCTTGGATCAACTCTCCATCCATGACAAAACCCTGTTGTCCTAATTGTTCAATTAAATTGATCATTTTAAGGATATGTGTTTGTACTATAGTGTCATTGGTCATTCTAGATCGAAAGAGCTCCTTAGATATCTTATATCTAGTAGTCTTACTTTCCTTACCATTCAACTCCTTGAGGTGCAGGAATATAATAGGAGCATCCATAGTTTCGTGCTAACGCTGAAGCTCGTTACTCATGGATGTGACCATGATGCATTGAGCCACAGTTGCATCATCTTGCCACTTTCTAAAAGTAGTAATCTCTTCCTTAGAGGTATTGTCTGCAACCATTGCAGGGATAGGTGTATTAAGGACATGAGATAGCTTTTCAGCCTTGAGAACTATTCTCAAATTCCTTAACTAATCCGTGTTATTTGGTCCAGTTAATTAGCATTTAATATGCTCCGCAATGATAGTAAATTAGACATTATAAAATTTTGTAAATGAATTACCAATATTTTAACATACATTTATTTTATTAATTACCAAAATAAATTAGTTCTTTATTTAAATTGATATCTCTCACTATTTTCATCAAACTATATTACCCTCAATATATAGTTCGGCAAATTTAATTAAAGATTTGCCAGTGAGAATAAAGATCTCATTTCAAATGTATATAGCCTTGTGTGACACAACAAACGATATATAAATAAATATGTAGACAACTATTGTCAATTACATCACCATATAACTCCTTGTATTTTGCCTCTTAGATTATTTTGATCAAGTGTGACACATCCGAATCAAAATTATCCAAGTTAAGTCCAACCTAACACTTTCATATATGTGAAGAGAAAAATATTGTCCTTGTGTGACACAACAAAACAGTAATGTTCAATTCCTTAATAAGCATCAAATGTGATAAAGTAACATCTTAAATATTTAATACTTTCCTTGTGTGACACAACAAAAGTCATATTAAATATTTAATACTATATCGTTTTACAATGCTGGAAGCCAACGTTCGATATTCTAAATATCTTTGAACGTTTAGGACTTAATATGATTTCTTTGAGGGGTTTGTTATTATTAGTCTCATCTTGTTTAGCGCGCATGCACATATATATATATATATATATATATATATAAAATATGCGTCATATTATTTAACATGCGAAGCATGTTCTATAATATAATATAATATAATATATATATATATATATAGTACACATGCACATATAGAATACTATATTCTACCCGGATTGATTATGGATTTTATTCTAGTTTGGTTCACTAGAGACACCAAGTGAACCAAAAGGTCAAACTTAGGGTGCAAGAACTGAATTTAAATATAACTATTACATTTAAAGCTGGGCTCTATTACAAACGGGTCTTCAAGCGCTCCTTGCTCCTTGGTCTCCAATTCTTCAAAATAATTTAAAATAAATAGAAACCTTGATCAGCAATCAAGGGAAAGTACATAGGAGGAAGATAGAATTTACATCAAGAAAAACTAGAGAAGACGAGGTACACAGACCTCATTTATAAAAACTCATTCATTCAAGCATACTCTAAAATAAATCCAATCACATTTTGGTCAATAGTCCATAATCAATCCCTATTTATTATCATACATATCTCTATATGCATCAATAAATAATATTCATCTCATGAAATTAAAACATTTAATATATATATATATATATATATATATATATTGATATCATTCAATGGGCAATTTAAGTTAATATAAAATTCAATTTCAACTCCAATTAGTTATCATGGAATCCAATTCCAACTCTAGATAGTTATCATGAAATTCAATCCCAATTAAAATAAACATCTTTATTTTAATCCTTTTTCAAATCAAAATAAACTTTTTGTCTTAATTTTGAAAACCGCAAAAAAAAATTAAAATTAAAATCGGATTTTATGCCAGACCGGCATGCCCTGCGCTGGTCCTATAGAAGACGGTGTGCCCCGCACCATATCAGCGTGCCCCGCGCCACTGCCGATTTCATGTTTTTTTCAAATTGCGATTTTTGTTGTTTTCCTCAAAAAACATGATTTTATATCAACAATAATGCCCAATCAAATTGTTCTAAACACATATCAACATATATATGAATCAAAACAATTAATAATTCGCATAAAGTTTGGCTCTTGATACCACTGTTATGTTTTATATAACGCGAACATGCAATCAAATTACCTAAATAAAGCGGAAGCGCGATAAAATAAGATTTTAAAATTTTATACAAACCATCACCATGATCTTTCTTTATGCACAATTATTAATTAAACGAAAGACATAGAGATTAAGAAATTATACCCTCGTAAAACCGTGCTTCCTCTGGTACAAGTTCAACTCCAATTCCTTTGTGTTCTCTTTGATTTTTACCGATTAAATTCCTTCCTTTGATCAACGTTAGCCACCCAAGTGTTTGGCCTCTAGAGGTGATCCACCAAGGAATAATACTTGTTGAAGAAGATGGGTATTGGCAAAACCCTAGTTTCTATCTCTATAAAAATTATAAGTACTCTTCACAATTCTAATGCAAGAGTGTGTAACCCTAATCTATGATAAGACTTCTCTTATTTATAGATGTAGAAAAAACTCTTCCCTAAAATATTTAGGATTAGGGTTTCTATTCTAATTAAAATCCTTTAATTAAATTAAACTCCTAATCTAATTAGGAATTAATGAGATAGTACTTCTATTAATTAATTCTCAATCCGTATTAGCAATTAAATAATAATAATAGTAATAATAATAATAATAAGACTCCTCTTATTAATTTATATTTAATATTTCTAAAATATTAAATAATAAATATTAAGCTATTTAATTTATTCTTTCTCCATAGATTAAATTAAATACACTTAACTTATTATTACAATTATGCCATTTACTTCTTAAACAAATATTTTTCTTTTGTGGTGTGACCCTTTAGGTTCTCCATATTAAACCGGTTGTGAATAAATCAATTAGAATAATTCTAATCTTCTTTAAATAAATAAATTAAAATATTTAATTCATTTAAATAATAAACATTTATTCTACAATAAGGGTAAGCCCCCTTAGCGATCAACGATTTTCCAGATAATATAGATTTCAACATTAATAAAAGAACCTTTCAGTGAATAGTTACCGTACAATTCAATCCTTCTACCATACAATGTCCCAATTAAATATAAGACATGGAATTACTGTCAAGTCTTATTTTATTTAATTATATATATTTCGATTCCCAAATGCACAACTCTAAATAATGTAAATTAGAAAGTCCTTTCTAATTTCATTCTGCCTTGGCCAAAGATTATTGAGATGTCATTTATCGAATCACATAGGACATTCACATCTTTTACTTGATGTGGTAGATTCTTTGTTGATCATTCACCTATCTCCATATACAACTTATTATACCCAATCATACCCTTTGATATACCCTAAAGGTCTTAAGGGACATGTCAAAGTATAACTCATCATACACAAGATACTATGATGATCTCAAGTCCAAGGATCACTTGTACTACTATCACTAGCGGAATTCCTATTGACAAGCGAGTAAAACTCCATTAGGTATTTTTTAGCGAGCCACGTTCAGTGAACTAATTCTCCAATAAGCACCTACATACTTTCTTTAGTGTATCCACACAAATGATTATGAGATCAATCATCCTCCTCCTAAGAGCAAGCAACGTATGTACTAATCTATCCGGATTCACTAATCCCCTTTTAGCAATCCAACGATTAAGAACGATTTTAGTTTGTGAGCTATCTCGAATTTAGATCTCATTAGCATGATCACCATCATGATTCTAAAAGCATTACTCAAAACTATGAGTTTTGTGAAGCCCTCAAATTCTCTACACTCCCTATAGCAGATTTGGTGCTCACGTTGAACTATTCAACTATAAATATTCCATAATATATAACTTCTATCCATCCAAGGTTCATAGTATCCCATAACAGATAATAGTTCTCGTCAGAACATTAACTGTGTTTGGATACCCTCACTTGGATGTATAGATTCATATCTTATGGATATCTTTTTCATATCGATATTCACTATTTATCTGACATTCACAGTATCAATGATAAGTTTGTTCTTGGAACTGAGGGGCGCATTCCGGTAAAGGTGGCACCTTACCGGTGCTCATTAAGTGTAACCTCAGCGCTTACAGGACTCTCAATATCATTTAAATACCCTCATTCAGATGTATAGTTCCTATGGATACTGTACTAGATCAAATGTTACTTTCTAACTTAACTAAGAATGTAAATACAATGCAAGAGATATAACAAACGATGATATATATTTCATAACTTTAAGTTTGATTATAACGTTCTCAGTACTATGTTATTATTATAGCAAAGTCTTATAAGACTTGAATTTATTCAAAACAGTAAGATAAAACTAATTAACACGGCCTTTTTCCTTGTCTGTCCCTGAAGTTCCGAGATTACCATCTAAAACTGCAAAGGAAAGTTTTATGCAAGGATGAGCTATAGAATGCTCATCAAGTTTATGTCAAAAATGTAACCACAATGTGTTTGATTTGAAAGAAGTTCAAAAGCTTTTGCCAACTGAGGGTTCAGTTCATGAACCATGTGTTTCAACCAGTTCTGTAAGCCTTCAATGACTTAGAACAGCTTTGTTCAGATATCTTATAGGGGATCAGCCTAATCGAGATATCCTAGGAGTATGCATGCCATCCTAATCGTGCCCAACATGCACTAGATGTCAATATATTGTTGACAATAACAACCCATATAGGGTGTTTGTATACTCAATTATAAGATGTCGTACAAAATAATTTGGCTTAACCCAACAATTCATGCTCGAATAAACAATATATGAATAATAATTCATTTTCTAAGTTATGCTGAATCAAGAAGCAATAACTTCATAATAATTGATAGCAATACATAACTAGTTAAACGTTTAACAAATAACTATTTTAAGTTTTTATTTGGGTTATTATAATCACTTATAATTAAGACTCCTTCTACTATACATCATATAATTTCAGCATTATAACTGCTTATAGAATGAATATTCTTCAACTATATTTAAAATAAATTGAGCATTATAACTGTTTGCAAAATGAACATTCGTTTACTATGTTTGAAATAACTTGGGCATTATAACTGCTTCTAAAATGAATATTCGACTATTATATTTGAGATAATTTCAGCATTATAACTGCTTATAAAATGAATATTCGTTTACTATGTTTGAAATAACTTGGACATTATAACTACTTATAAAATGAATATTCGGCTATTATACTTGAGATAATTTCAGCATTATAACTGCTTATAAAATGAATATTCTTACTAAATACTTGAAGAAAATCGAATATAGTAACTGCTTATAAAAGTATATTTTCAACTTTATAAGAGAAATAAATCAGACATTATAACTGCTTGTAAATATGACTTTTGTACTATATACATAAAATAATTTGGGCATTATAACTGCTTATAAGAGTATAATTTTATTAATACATACATAAAAATAAAAATTATAACCACTAGAGTATACCTCTTGTAGTTGCTAGCTTTACTTCCAATCGCATAGCGCTTCGATGATTAGAAAATAATTTTTATCTCACAATATCACTCAGAATATAAATATAGAGTGTTTTTGCTCTTGAACTGCTCTTGAAAAATAGTAAGGAATGAATGAACTTAGCTTGCTATTTATAGGAAAATATAGTTTCGCTAATTGCACGTTAGGGGCTCGGCTTATTACACTTTGCATCCTAGCATATTCTTAGAATATTCTTCTAAGCTCCTTAATGAAAATATCTTCCACGCTCGATAATGCAGCTTGCAATCTAAGCTCCTCAATGAAAATATCTTCTAAGCTCGACAATGTAGCTTGCAATTGAACCTATCTTCTAATCTCCTCAATGAAAATATCTTCCAAGCTCGACAATGCAGCTTACAATCTAAGCTCCTCAATGAAAATATCTTTTAAGCTCGACAATGCAGCTTGCAATCTAAGCTCCTCAATGAAAATATCTTTTAAGCTCGACAATGCAGCTTGCAATTGAACCTATCTTCTAAGCTCCTCAATGAAAATATCTTCCAAGCTCGACAATACAGCTTGTTACCATAAGCATGACAAATCACTTTGTCATTCTCGAGCACGACACAATAACTTGTCAAAAATAATTTATCGGGATGCTTCTTGGTAAAATCGTGGAAAGCACGACAAATCATTTTGTCAATGTAAGCACGACTAAGCAGCTTGACAAAAAAATTTTATTTAACCTAATTCATCGTTTACATAATATAATCACAAAACACCTGCTTCGAAATATCATTTCAATCTTTATTAAGCTCATATGTTACAAATTTTGAATCTCATTAGGGCTTAAAGTTTTAAACTTCTTGATACCTAGTTTTAGGTTATACGCTCTAATTCTAAACGTATACGATAGCGTTTTTGAATCGTATTAGGTTTTCAAAGATTACCTAAACAGTCATTCATTAGAGTATACAATCACATAACACAGAGTCGGAATAAGAAATTTCATTTAATAATCACATAATTTACATATACGAGTCTTATTAAGGTCTGGAATATCACATTCACTCCCTCTAATAAAAATTTCGTCCTCGAAATTACAGTACAGGTTACAAAAATAAATGTGGGTAGTTGTCTTGCATTTTACTTTCAAGCTCCCACGTAGCTTCTTCTATGTTTTGATTTCTCCAAATTACCTTGACTGAAGGTATCACTTTATTCTTGAGAATTTGTTCCTTCCTATCTATGATTTCAATAGGAACTTCTTCAGATGACAAATCTTTTTCAATCTGAATAGGCTCGTGATCTATAACGTGTTTATAATCGGATTTGTATGGTCTAACACGGACACATGAAATACGTTATGGATATGTTCTAACTCAGGAGGTAGGGCTACCTCATAGGCTACCTCACCTATCCTCCTCAATATCTAGAATGGTCCAATGAATCTCGGACTCAATTTTCCTTTCTTATCGAAACGTATCTTGCCTTTCTATGGAGATACGTTCAAAAATATGTGGCTACTGACATCGAAATCTTGTTGTTTCCTGTGTTAATCCGCATACTTCTTCTGTCGATCTTGAGGCACTTGCAATCTCTCTCGTATAATCCGAACTACCTTAGCGGTTTGTTGAAATATTTTTGGCCCTAACAATTATCATTCACCGACTTCGTCCCAACATAATGGCGTTCTACATTTCCTTCCATATAGAGCTTCAAATGGTGGCATTCCTATGCTGGCATTGCAACTATTGTTGTAAGCAAACTCTACTAAAGGTAATTGATCCTCCCAACTTCCTTTGAAGTCCATGATGCAAGTTCGCAACATGTCCTCCAATGTTTGAATTGTCCTCTCACTCTGACCGTCTGTTTGTGCGTGATAAGTTGTGCTTAATCTCAACTGGGTTCCTAAGTGTTTCTGAAGACTTTTTCAAAAGTTTGAAGTAAACCGTGGATCTCGGTCTGATACTATAGAAACAGGGACTCCATGTCTAGAAATAACTTCATTGATGTAAAGCTTGGCTAATTGGTCAAGACTGAAGTTAACTTTTATGGGTAGGAAATGAGCTGACTTGGTAAGACGATCTATAATTACCCAAAGGGCATTGTGACCTTTCTGTGTTTGGGAGACCTACTACGAAATCTATGGTAATATGTTCCCATTTCCACTCGGAAATTTCTAAGGGCTGCAGTAACCCACTAGGTTTTTGATGTTCAGCTTTAACCCTTTGACAAGTTAAACATTTACTTACCCATTTTGCTATTTCTCTTTTCATATTCGACCACCAAAAGTGTCTACTTAAATCTTTGTACATTTTTGTACTACGCGGATGCACGACGAACTTAGAGTTATGAGCTTCATTCAGTATTTCATCTTTTAGTTCTTGTACTGAGGGGACCCAAATTCTATCCTCGTACCTCAGTACCCCATCTTTATCTATTCTAAATTTGACATTCTTTTTATGAGTTATTTCAATTTTACACTTCTAACACTCTTCATCTGTCTCCTGTAGTTCCCAGACTCTATCCAGTAAAGTCAAACCACTTTCTACAACGAATAACTTTTGGGTAGAGTTAACTGAAACTCTTACCTCAATCTCAAGTTTATTAAACTCTTTTATCAGTACCTTATTGTTTGTTATAACATTCAACTTCTCTTGATTCTTTCTACTTAACGCATCCGCAACGACGTTGGCTTTCCCGGGATGGTATAAGATTTCACAATCAAAATCCTTTATCAACTCTAACCATCTCCTCTGCCTCATGTTTAACTCTTTTTGCGTGAAAATATACTTCAGACTTTTGTGATATGTGTATATCTCACACTTTTCTCCGTACAAGTAATGCCTCCAAATTTTTAAGGCAAATACCACGACGGCTAACTCAAGATCATGAGTAGGATACTTCTTCTCATAATCTTTGAGTTGTCGTGATGCATATGCAATCACCTTCCTATGTTGCCTCAACACACAACCTAATCCCTTTTGTGATGCATCACTATAAACTACAAGACCCCCGGTATTATCTGGTAATGATAACACTGGTGCCATGCTCAAACGTTTCTTCAACTCTTGAAAGCTTTCTTCGCACTTATCTGTCCAGACGTACTTTACCATCTTTCGAGTTAAATTGGTTAGCGGGGTTACCATTTTTGAAAAATCTTGTATAAAACATGATAGTACCCTGCTTTCCCGAGAAAACTTCTTACTTCTGTTGGAGTTGTTGGTTGTTCCCAATTCACAACTGTCTCTATCTTCGCTGGACCTACAGCGATCCCGTCCATGTCAATCACGTGACCCAAGAATTGGACTCGTTGTAACCAGAATTCACACTTGGAAAACTTTGCATAAAGTTGTTCCTTCCGCAATATCTCTAATACGCTCCTCAAATGTTCAGCTTGCTCCTCCCGTGTTTTCGAGTATATTAAAATATCATCGATAAACACTACGACAAATTTGTCTAAGCATGGTTTGAACACTCAGTTCATTAAGTCCATGAATGCTGTAAATAGAACTTTTGTACTATATACATTAAATAATTTGGGCATTATAACTGCTTGTAAAAGTATATTTTTACTAATACATACATAAAAATAAAAATTATAACTACTAGAGTATACCTCTTGTAGTTGCTAGCTTTACTTCCAATCGCGTAGCTCTTCGATGCTTAGAAAGTAATTGTTATCTCACAATATCTCTCAGAATATAAATATAGAGTGTTTTTGCTCTTCAACTGCTCTTGAAAAATTGTAAGGAATGAATGAACTTAGCTTGCTATTTATAGGAAAACATAGTTTCTCTAATTGCACGTTAGCGACTCGGCTTATTACACTTTGTACCCTAGCATATTCCTAGAATATTCTTCTAAGCTCCTTAATAAAAATATCTTCCAAACTTGACAATGCAGCTTGCAATCTAAGCTCCTCAATGAAAATATCTTCTAAGCTAGACAATGCAGCTTGCAATTTAACCTATCTTCTAAGCTCCTCAATGAAAATATCTTCCAAGCTCGACAATGCAGCTTGCAATCTAAGCTCCTCAAGGAAAATATCTTTTAAGCTCGACAATGCAGCTTGCAATTGAACCTATCTTCTAAGCTCCTCAATGAAAATATCTTCCAAGCTCGACAATGCAGCTTGTTACCGTAAGCACGACAAATCACTTTGTCATTCTCAAGCACGACACATCAACTTATCAAAAATAATTTGTCGGGATGCTTCTTGGTAAAATCGTGGAAAGCACGACAAATCATTTTGTCAATGGAAGCACGATTAAGCAGCTTGACAAAAAAATTTTATTTGACCTAATTCATCGTTTACATAATATAATCACAAAACACCTGCTTCGAAATATCATTTCAATCTTTATTAAGCACATATGTTACAAAATTCGAATCTCATTAGGGCTTAAGGTTTTAAACTTCTTGATACCTAGTTTTAGGTTATACGCTCTAATTCTAAACGTATACGATAGCGTTTTCGAATCGTATTAGGTTTTCAAAGATTACCTAAACAGTCGTTCATTAGAGTATACAATCACATAACACAGAGTCGGAATAAGAAATTTCATTTAATAATCACATAATTTACATATACGAGTCTTATTAAGGTCTGAAATATCACAGGTTTATCACATTTAATATAACAACACAATGTAGATAAAGTAAAATGCCTTTAATAAACGAATAAGATTGCAAAGTATATGCTACATCATATCAAATAGGATTGGCTTGTATGCATACTACTTTTAGGAATATCCGTCGAAATTAGCTTAATCTCGAGGGACTTAGTTCTGACGGAAATTCCGTCAGAAAAAAAAAAAACCTAAAACATATCCGTACCCAGCTGCCACTGTCATTTTCTTTCTCTCACCTCCCTAGCTCGTCTGTTTCTCTGTCTCCCATTTTCTTCCTTGCTCCTCCTCCTCCTCCTCCTCTGCCTCCTCCTCCTCCTCCTCTTCCTCCTGCTGCTCGTGGTCCTCCTCCTCCTCAGAAGATTGCGTTTGGCCGTGGCAGCGGTGGTAGGGGCACTATGGTGGCTGAGCTCGTCGTCGTCGTCCTCCTCCATTACCATTAATTTATCTCTTATCAGTAGTTTTTAAAGGTTAGTATGTGTTTTCATTTACCTAATTTAGTGCATGAAATTCTTCTGCCCTAATTTGGAATTCCCTTAGTGAACAGTAATTATAAGTGATTAAGCTATTAATTTTATGCCTAAATTTGTATGTGGGAACAAGTATATGATAAACACATTAATTTTATGCCCTAATTTCTATTATTGCCAATATCCTGCCTATCACTGAAATCAGTCAAATATTATATGTTTCTGTGATTTAATACGAATTGGGACTGCCTAGCCTATATATGATTCTGGTAAATGATTATTTTGGGACTGATATTGTGTTTTGGGACTGATCATACGAATTGGGACTGCCTAGCTTATATATGATTTTGGTAAATGATCATTTTGAGACTAATATTGTGTTACTTGACTCATTTGGGAATGAATTTGTGTTCTTTGCCAATATTATCCTGCCTAGCTATATATTGCCTGAGAACTTGGTTTGGTATATTTGTTATTTCCGATGGAATTTCTTACGGAATTTCTGTCAGAATTATTCAATTGCAATATATGTGGGCCCTTCTTTATTTTATTATATATTTACTTAGTTTGCCAATATTAAAATAAACTAAGTAGAATTTACTTAGTTTTGTACTACGAAATAATAAAAATAATAAAATAAAATATAAATAAAAATAAATAAATAAATAAAAAGAAATTATATATTTTACTTAGTTTGCCAATATTAAAATAAACTAAGTAGAATTTTCTTATATTTGTACTACTAAATAATAAAAATAATAAAATAGAATATAAATAAAAATAAATAAAATTATTTATATATTTTACTTAGTTTGCCAATATTAAAATAAACTAAGTAGAATTTACTTAGTTTTGTACTACTAAATAATAAAAATAATAAAATAGAATATAAATAAAAATAAATAAATAAATAAAAATAAAATTATATATATATTTTACTTAGTTTGCCAATATTAAAATAAATTAAGTATAATTTACTAAGTTTTGTACTACTAAATAATAAAAATAAATAAATAAAAAATCAAGTAAAGAAAATAAAATATAATAATATAAAATAAAATGAAATAAATAAATTAAATTAAATTAAATTAATTAATTTAAATAATATAATATACTACAAAATAAATTAAAAATATAATAAAATAAAGAAAAATAAAGTAATTAAAATAAAATGAAATAATTAAATTAAACTAATTAATTTAAATAAAATAATATCTTTTAATATAATATAATATACTAAAAAATAAATAAATAAATAAAATACATAAAAATATGTAATATAACATAAAATAATACCAAATAAAGTAAAGAAAATAATATAAAATGAAATAATTAAATTTAATTAATTAATTTAAATAATATAATATAATATACTACAAAATAAATAAATAAATTAAATTGACAGTGATTTAATTAAAATACATAAAAATAAAGTATTATAACATAATATAATAAACTAAGTAGCATTTACTTAGTTTCACTGCTGTATAAAGTAAAGTACAAATAGTATAATATATTCATATAGATAATAATTCTCATAAACTGAGTAGCATTTGTTTAGTTTTTCGCAATTACAATAAACTGAATATATACTTGTGCATGTAGTATAGTTAATTTGGAGCTTAGAAACTCGTTTCACATTCACTAATTAGGAGTGGATGTCGAATAGTCCCCAGTTTGGGACTGTTACTTGATGTTATGTCTCTCACTTAGGGTGGTGCCAATGGGTTGAGTACGTTTTTTTTTGTTTTGAGGTTTTTTCGGCTGTTATCTCTACATGTTCTTCGAGTGCATACTTAGATTAAGTTATCTTAGTCTATTTCGTGTACTTGGAGACCATGGGGAGGTGCTGCCGAAATTTTCTTGAAACAAAAAGAAACGTGCTCAACGTGTTGACACTAGTGAGGAGACGCATCCAGGAACGGGATAGAAGCCTAACCCCTGTAGAGTGGAGATACTAGGAAAATATATATATTCATGCATGGACCACATACATGAATATTCCTGTACTGAATGTGTCTTAAATTTGTTCAGTTAAAGATGTCTGCCGACCAGAGTTGGATGTACCAAAGGATACCTATTGATGGGAGCGGATTAGTCTCAGCTTTTCGTGACGGGGTCTGTAACTTTTTGAACAAAGCAATAGAACATGCTGATGATCCTAACGGAAAGAAGTGATGCCCGTGTGTCAAGTGTAAAAACCTGATCTGGAAGAAAGCTGACGAGATTAAATTTGACTTATATTTTCGTGGCTTTGTAGATGGGTACTCCGTATGGATTCATCATGGGGAATCAGCTGAGTTGAGAGAAGGGATCGACTGTATTGTAGACCAACTAATTCAACGGGATTCATACGCCGATAACTATGATGTCGTGGAGATGTTGGTCGATGCCTATGGCCCTACCAATATTGACTAGGCTGAAAATGAGCATTCGTTAAGTAGTGCTCGGTTGGTCGATGCCTATAGCCCTACCAATATTGACTGGGCTAAAAATGAGCATTCGTCAAGTAGTGCTCGGCAAGATCCAAATGATACGGCTGCTGCCTTTTACAAGTTGCTATCTGAATCGGGGGTCTCGCTGTATCTGGGAAATGTTAAGCACACTAGGCTATCTGCAATGACTAAGCTCTTACACTTCAAGAATGAGCACGACTGCAGTGAGAGAGGTTTCAACGATTTGCTTGCTCTTATCAGTGAGTTCTTACCCAAGGATCATACTCTGCCCGCGAATTATTATGAAGTGAAGAAGATGATCAGGGGGTTAAATATGGGGTATCAAAAGATCGATGCTTGTGAGCAGGATTGCATGTTATACTATAGGGCGGACAGAGATAAGGTACAGTATGATATATGCAGCTTGCCTCGGTACAAGGTGATAAAACGTGGGGGGGAAGGAGAAACATGTGCCCAAGAAGGTCTTACGATACTTTCCTTTTGTGTCGAGGCTTCAACGGCTATTCATGTCGTCCCATATGGCTCATCATATGAGTTGGCATAGAACAAGGGACGTCATGCCTTGTCAGCTAACTCACCCAACAGATGGAGATGAATGGAAGAGATTTGATGAAAATTTTCCACAGTTTGCGGAGGAAGTCAGGAATGTGAGGCTCGACATGGCTACGGATGGCTTTTGCCCTTTTAATAATTTTAGCCAACCTTACTCTATTTGGCCAGTCATTATGGTAGCTTATAATCTTCCACCGTCAATGTGCATAAGGGATCCGTATTTGATCTTGACTTTACTCATACCGGGGGATAAGAGTCATACAAAAGACATTAACGTGTACCTCAGGCCGTTAGTCGATGAACTAAAGATGTTGTGGGAGACGAGGGTCTAGACGTATGATAAATCGATCGGAGAGAATTTTTTGATGAAGGCAACCTTGTTGTGGACTATTACTGACTTTTCAGCTCTTGGGATGATCAGTGATTGGTCAACTCACGGGAAGCTGACATGTCCAGTGTGTAGGGGATGTGCAAGGCAATCAGTTGCAGCATGGGCGGAAATGTAGTTTTTTGGAACATCTCGTAGATTCTTACATGTTGATCACAATTACAGAAAGATGTCTGCATAGTTCAACTGTAATGTCCAAGAAATTTTAAATATTATACTTATTTGTTTTAATATGTGAAATTCGTTATATATAATTTTTACAAATTTAATTGGATCCATGTAAGTATTATTATTTAAATGTATAAATACGTGGTTCAATAATTTTCTTTGCTTTAAAGGGGCTCAATAATAGTTTGAATAAATTAATGAGTAACCCTAACATTTGATTGGTAAGAAAATTAGGATAATTAAATAAATTAATTTATTTTACTATTAGCGGATTTAAATAATTCGCATAAAGAATTATTGTCGAAATAAATATCATGAATAATTAATTAATTTAATTATTTAATTCAATTTAGATATTAGGAGCATAGTGTTAATAATTTTAATTGGGCTATTTCCTTTTATTGACCCAAATTTTAATAGGGCTGAGCCCAATTTCCGTTTTTATTTTTCTATTGGGCCACCTTTCTAATCATTCCATCCGGCCCAATCTCAATTGGGTGAGCCCAATTCCCCTCCTACCGGGTCGAACCCATTTCCTCTTCTGACCGGGTTGGATCCGTTTCCTTTGGGGTTATCAGTAGCCGAATTGGGGGAAAGTTCGATCGGTGAGGTAAATTGGGGAAAGCCGAGCAAAAGGGACTCAAAGCCCTCAAATCAAACCAAGCCGAGAAGGTGAAGTAGGGGTTCGCTAGGGTTTCAACCTGGCGGAACAAGAGACGAGCGAAGAGAGGTCACACCAGGCGTGCCTCGGTGCGAAGATTGGCGAGACAGTTTGAGGCGACCGGCTGGTTGGACTGGGGAGGGAACCTAGCGACCGACGGCTACCAAGGGTTGACCAGCAGGCGAAGCGGGTTTCGCCACGGGCGACCGGACGCTCGACGAACGGACCAAAGGGTTTGAGCGTGCGGCGACGTGACCGGTGGGGGTTCGCAGCTCGAGGGTTTGCCTGCAAATCGCGGCTTGGGTTGATGGGTTTGGTGTGAACAATTGACAGCCTACTCCCTCCTACCGTTGGACAATGGTTCGGTCAATTGGGATATTGCCCAATAATTGGGTAACCAATATCCTATAAATTGAAGGTCCAAGTTGCCGATTCCCTGTCCTTGCGAGTCACAGTAGAAAAAAAAAATATATATATATATATATATATATATATATATAATAGAAATCGCAGCAAGAAGGCAGGGGAGGCCAACAGTGGATGTCCGAATTCATTTCCTATTTTGGACGTAGGAGAAGGACTGCAATTCGAACCACCCAAAGGTATACCGAGCTGCCGAATTTCTTGTGGGTTGGTTTCTTTGAAATTTTTCTTCTGTATTAGGATTAGTATTGTTGACTGTGTTAGGTGTGATATTAATGGTAGTGTACTGTGTAGTTTATGTTGTTGAGGAACTATTGTTAACGAACCTTGAAGGTTCTAGCAGTAATGGTATTAGTTATACTATACATTTGTGTTGGGATTTTATTGCATTGTGATGGTTTATTTTGATTAAGGAATATGTCATGGTATTGAATTGGATAGTTCCTCTGTTTGGGGTAAATTGTTCTAGGTACCATATTTAATCAAACTATTCTTTGTATTGGATTTAAAATTTTGAAATTG
Source organism: Aralia elata (assembly GCA_034770075.1). Lineage (NCBI taxonomy): Eukaryota > Viridiplantae > Streptophyta > Magnoliopsida > Apiales > Araliaceae > Aralia > Aralia elata. The sequence continues at coordinate 34,454,318 of CM068378.1, forward strand.
TTTGGGTTATACTGCTTGGTTGAGACTGTATAAGAACCATAAGGTTCGGCAACACACTTTTGCCTAGGAACTAAGCCAGTGTCGATTTTTGATACGCCCACAAGGTGCTCGACGAAATGTCTATGAGGACCAATGCGTAGCTTTGCCCAGTTTGTTGATCCATGGCTTGCTAGACTCAGGTTTCATTAAGCCTATAAACTAGTGAAATGTTGGTGGCTGGGAATCGGTTGATAAATGATAAGTTATTAATTATTATTTATCCATAAATGATAAATAAAATAATAAGTTCTAAATTATTATTTAGTTAATATCAAATAATAATAAGGATTAATGAAATAATTACCTACTCTTTACCAATACCCAATAAATAAAGGTTATAAATATTTAACTATTATTTAATTAATATTAAATAATAATTAATAAAGTTAATAAAATAATTATTTATTATTTATCAATGAATAATAAATAAGGATAATAAATATTTAATTATTATTTAATTGATATTAAATAATAATTAAGTATGGATAAAGGTAATAAAATAATTACTTATTATTTATCAATGAATAATAAATACCGATAATAAATATTTAATTATTATTTAATTAATATTAAATAATAATTAAGTATGAATAAAGTTAATAAAATAATCATTTATTATTGAATAATAAATAAAGATAATAAATATTTAATTATTATCAGATAATAAATAAAGATAATAAGAACTTAATTATTATTTAAGTAACAATAATAATAATTAAGTATGGATATAGCTAATGCATTAATTATCTAATTAATGGTGGATAAGGGAAATAATTTCGTAATTACCCTTGAAAGAGAGTAATAGCTAAGTGTAAATAGGACTTAAATAACCTGTTTATTTGTTACCACTGTTAATTAGTAATGCATTAATCAATTTATTATTTAGTATTGTAAATAATAACTGGGTTATTAAATATTGCTAAGTTGAATATCTAATAACCATGATTAGTTATTGAGATAATAACTGAAGGTCATTAAGTAATTTCTGATTAGCACAATATTGAATAGTAAGTTATTGTTAATGTAGCTAATAAAATGCGAAGTGTTTATTTTGCTAAATAAATCGCATAAGTGAGTGTATCGATATACGGTATGCAATGCTAATGGATAAACCGACTTTATCAACTGATAGGTTATCCACGGTCAATTAATTAAAGCTAGGATTTAATTGTAGCTGAGCAAACAGGCAAGTTCTTCCTTACTCAACTTTTACATTGAGCAAATTTCTAAACCTTATGCACTATTTTTAATTCGTGCAAAAAGGTATATATATATTGTTGCAAGTTATTCTTTAAGCTTGAATCTTATCTCCAAGCATGCTTTAAGTGGTCTAATTACTTTTAAAATTTTTCCACCTCTATGTATTTATTGACATTCACACTCGTGCATTTGAATTCGTACATTTATTAAAGTTCCGAGATTTAGGAACTATTCATAATTAAGTTTGAACCTTTGTTCGGTCAGACAAGTATGTGAAAATTTATAAAAGCTATCCGAACCAATCGAGGGTAAGGATTCTTAGACTGTATGAACACCCCTTTATTATAGGGGAGTACCCCATGTACCGAAAATAAGGTACAAATAGCAGAGTTAAATGTTATGCATACACATAGCGTACGCGAGGCTGATCCCCTCAAGTACTCTTTCTGTAGCCAGTAACCAGAGAGTCAACCAGCTATTGACTCCTTTGGAAGTTATTGTTCAAAGTCTACTTGACTATCAATTGTTCTAAAAGCATTTACTGTTATTGCTTCTGATAATTCTATTGTTGAAATCTCTTTCTATATCCCTTCCGTCATGATATATCCTTATTGTTGTACTTTAAACTTGCTGAGCAAACTCGTTGCTCATCCTTGCTATATCATGACTTCATTGCAGCTAAACCCGAGACGTCAGGGAAGAACAAAGGGAAAGAAAAGATGAAGTAGTAGACTTCATGTAGCAGATTTTAAACTTATGTGTAGTTAATTACTGTTAATGTAATTTAAACCCTGACTTTTATTTAGGGTATGGATTTGTGTAAGTGTTTAAGGTTTTTTTTGTATTCTGGGACTAGTAACACCTTTGTAATGAACAACGTATGTTTATTATATTCCGCATTTTAGTTACCATATATTGTTAGAGGTGAATGTTTGTATTGGATCGTGATGACCGGATCCGGGCATTTGGAGACCCGAATTTGGGGGCGTCACAGGTTGGTATCAGAGCCGTAGGTTATAAACTTTAGGATCGCGAAACCTAGGTTATAACGTTAGCATTAAACTCGTATTGAGTACGCTAGGACATGAATCAAGGAGATTCAGGTAATGGTCTTGTCTGGGGGTGGATTGTGGAAATCTGCCAAGCCGAGTTATACATGATAAAATATCATTTCATTCTATCAATGAACATATTTTATTATGATACTGATATCTGTTATCTCTGTCTGTGTTTGTAGGATGGCTGACAGGGAAGGGACTAGTGGGACCCAGGAGGAGGAGACATTCCTAGATATACCTGTAGTTGCGGAGCAGCTGGTGGGGTATGCTCCTATTGCCCCAGGGGTACCGCTAGAGGAGTCCGAGCCAGAGGAGGACTACCAGAGGGAGCTACCAGAGCCGGAGGTAGGTAGAGTTATGAGGTCTGGCAGTCAGGACCCAGATAATGAGGAGGAGGACCCCGAGACCGAGGGAGAGGAGCCACCTGCTTACGTGGATGGCATGGGTTCCACTGCCGACGATATTATAGAGGGACTGACCAGCAGAAATGAGGAACTGGAGGGCCGGGTAGCTCATCTGGAGGAGCAGAACCAGACCCACCAGATCAGAGAGGACCAGTATAGAGACCTGGCCTATCAGCTCGATCATGACCTGGGAGTAGCGAAGATGCAGTTGCAGGGATACGAGTCCTCAGCGCAGCAGATCGTACCACTGCTACATCAGTTGGTGGCCCGAAACGCTGAGTTGAGAGAGAGGCTGGAGCAGAGGGATCTACAGATCGCCCACCTGAAGGCGAAGCAGAAGGCCATGAGGTTTGAGTTTGGGCTGGAGGTGTCTGAGAGGAGGCATGTCAAAGAGGCCTGGGTCAGGGAGGCCAGAAGGGTTGATCAGTTAGAGGACCAGTTGGAGGCCAGCACAGTGAGGATAGAGACCCTAGGATATGCCTTAGACGCAGCCTACAGGAGGCCCCGGACTGAGGTAGGGGAGTCTAGCCGCTCTGTTCGTCGCAGGGTAGGGGATGGAGCATTCTCTTCTAGTCAGCAGACTCGGATCCGGCACGATGTGCAGTGACTTGATAGGACAGTTGATTTGTCTTTAGTACAGTCAGTCCCACTTTTTGTTATATTAGGGACGTATTCATGTTTGTCTTGTGAAACTTTATATTTGTATTTAGGTTTGGGGTAGCAGTTGAACCCCAACTTTTGTAGTCTTGAGGGATGAAGGGTTAGGATTCCCCACTTTTGTCTAAGGGGGAATGATGGGTGGGGCATGTAGTGGCGCATTTATAGAAGTATGCCACAGGTTTAGTCTTTGTAACAAACAGTGGTATATCAATATAAATGCAAATGTTTCATTTAAATCAAATGTGTTTGATAGATGTTTCTACCCTTAATTGCTGATTTTTATGACATATTGTGTAAAAATATATAACTATAGGTAAAAGTCAGCGGATTTCCCTTATCCAATCATGCCGCCAAGAGGACGACCACGAAACCGACAGGTTGAAGAGTCAGAAAGTGAGGTTGGGAATCAATCCAATCCAATGAGAATGTTCGCCGAAATGCTGGCAGAAGCCATGCAATCAAGACCGCCACCTGGAGGAACCCAAGCAGCAGCCGAGCCAGCGCATCATCTGGCAAATTTTAAAGACTTCAAATTGGTTGGACCACCCGAGTTCAAGGGAACTCTTAACCCAATCGAAGCACAGACCTGGATAGAGGAGATAGAAAAGGTCTTCGAGGTAGCACGGGTGGCAGAGGAACAGAAAACAAGTTTTGCTACCTTCATGTTAAAGGGCGAGGCAAACTACTGGTGGAAGGCCAACAGGGGCCGAGTGGAAGGAGGCATTGTCGCATGGGAACGCTTTAAGGAGATGTTCTTGGAAAATTACTTTCCGGAGAGCATGAAGCAAGAGATGGAGATCAAGTTCCTGGAACTAAAACAAGGAAACATGTCTGTGGCTGAGTACGGGGCTAGGTTTAATGAGTTGGCACGGTTTGCAACTCACCAAGTCAACACAGAGGAAAGGAAAGCTCGTAGGTTTGAGCAAGGGTTGAAACCATGGTTATACCGTTCTGTCGCGGTATTGAAAATCAAGACATTCGCAGAACTGCTGGAAAGGGCGATCATTGTAGAAGGTGGCAGTGAGGCCCTGACTAAGTACAATCAGGAAAAGAAGAAGGGTCATGAGGGCCAGAAGGCAGGAAGCAGCGGGGGCAGTAACCCCAACAAACGGAAATGGGTCGAGAGTCAGTCCTCTGGGGGAAACAAATCTGGAGGGGAGGTGAAGAAGCCAGGCAGGTGCAACAATTGTGGCAAGAACCACACGGGGGAATGCATGAAAGGGAAAAGCGTGTGTTACCGTTGTGGACAACGTGGGCACATGGCCCCACAGTGCCCTAATAAGCCGAAAGGAGGTTGTTTCTCCTGTGGATCACCTGACCACCAGATCAAGGATTGCCCGAAGAGGAAGGGCGACGCCGGGAGTGGCAACCGAAGCAATAACAACAGCGGGAATAACAACCAGCTGAGCTACGGGGCACCAGCCAGTCAAGCCAACAGGCCGATGGCATGCACGTTCAACATGACTGTTCAGGATGCCATGGAATCCAAAGACGTGGTGTCAGGTATTATCCCAATCAATGATGTAAATGCATATGTGTGATTTGATTCGGGTGCTACTTGCTCTTTTGTTTCCGAAGAATTTGCTAGTCAGTTAAATTTACCTCGTGAAAAGTTAGAACACCCTATGAACGTAGAAGTAGCAAACAAGGAAATTATACCCGTAGAATGCATTCATAGGAATTGTAGTGCTGAACTGCGAGGATTTAAGCTCAATGTGGATTTGATACCAATTCGGCTGGGAGAGTTTGATGTAATCCTGGGAATGGATTGGCTATCAATTCACGGAGCAGTTATTGACTGTCAAAAGAAATGTATACACCTGAGGACTCCTAATAAGTCGAAGGTGGTATTCTATGGCAGTAAGTCACCAAGACAATCTTGTTGTCTTACTACGATGCAAACAAGGAGATTACTTAAGAAAGGTTGCGTATGTTATTTGGCCCATGTGGTTGATACTCGTCAGGTCGGGGATGAGATGAGTCAAATACCAATCGTGAGGGATTTCGCTGATGTCTTCCCCGATGAACTTCCGGGACTGCCGTCGGATAGGGAAACCGAGTTCGTTATCGATTTGGCACCGGGAACCCCACCAATATCGAAGCCGCCGTATCGAATGGCACCTGTAGAAATGAAAGAGTTGATGGTGCAACTACAGGAACTGCTAGACAAGGGGTATATCAGACCGAGCGTGTCCCCGTGGGGAGCGCCAGTTCTGTTTGTAAAGAAGAAAGACGGTTCTATGCGACTTTGTATCGACTACCGGGAGTTGAACAAAGTTACGATTAAGAATAGGTATCCGCTTCCTAGGATTGACGATCTATTTGATCAACTTAAGGGAGCGAAATACTTTTCAAAAATTGACCTAAGGACAGGCTATCATCAGCTGAAGGTGAGGCAGGAAGATATCCCGAAGACGGCATTCAGTACTCGTTATGGGCACTTCGAGTTTCTGGTAATGTCATTTGGATTGATGAATTCACCAGCAGCATTCATGGATATGATGAACAGAGTGTTCAAGCAGTACTTGGACAAGTTCGTAGTCGTATTCATCGATGACATCTTGGTGTATTCGGAGACAGAGGAGGAGCATGCCGAACATTTAAAGATTATATTAGAAGCTCTTAGGAAGGAGAAGTTATATGCAAAGTTTTCTAAGTGTGAGTTTTGGTTGCAGAGGGTACAGTTTCTGGGTCATGTCATCGATAAGAATGGTGTTTCGGTGGACCCAGCCAAGGTGGAAGTAGTTATCAACTGGGAACAGCCGAAGACGCCGACAGAGATCCGGAGTTTCTTGGGATTAGCAGGATACTATCGGAGATTCATCCAGGATTTTTCAAAGATAGCATCGCCATTGACCAATCTCACCAGGAAAACAGTTAAGTTCGTTTGGTCGGAGAAGTGTGAGGAAAGCTTTATGGAGCTGAAGAAGAGACTCAGCCAAGCACCGGTGTTGACCTTACCCGACAACACTGGGGGTTTCGTAGTGTATAGCGATACGTCACACAAAGGTCTTGGCTGTGTGCTGATGCAGCACGGTAAGGTCGTGGCATACGCATCACGTCAACTGAAGGACTATGAGAAGGGTTACCCGACTCATGATTTGGAGTTAGCAGCGGTAGTTTTCGCCTTGAAGATTTGGAGGCACTACCTATACGGGGAGAAGTGTGAGATATATACAGAGCACAAAAGTCTGAAATATATTTTCACTCAAAAGGAGCTGAACATGAGGCAGCGCCAATGTTTAGAATTGATCAAGGACTACGACTGTGAAATTCTGTACCATCCGGGCAAAGCGAATGTAGTGGCTGATGCCTTGAGTAGAAAAGGCAAGGTGAGATTGATGCAGCTGACAGTTCAAGATAAATTGACAAAGGACTTTGAACGTCTGGAGTTGGAGGTTAAGTATCCAATGGAGACGGACGAAAAATTGTGTACCGTAACAGCAGGTCCGACTCTACTGGATAAGATAAAGGAGGCTCAAGAATTTGATGAAGAGTGCCTTGTCATTAAGGAGCAACTATCGGAGGGAAAAGCATTGCAGTACAAGGTTGACAGCACAGGATTGTTGAGATTCGAGGGAAGGATCTGGATACCGTACGTACAAGACCTAAGGGAAGAGATTCTGCAGGAGGCCCATAATACGAGATTTTCGGTACATCCGGGTAGCACCAAGATGTATCAAGATCTTCGTCAGCATTATTGGTGGCCGTATTTGAAGGGGGAAGTTGCAGAATTCGGCAGCCGGTGTTTAACTTGCCAGAGGGTTAAGGCAGAGCACCAGCGGCCGAGCGGATTGTTGCAACCCTTGAAGATTCCGGAATGGAAGTGGGAGCACATCACAATGGATTTTGTGGTAGGACTCCCGACAACACAAAATGGTCTAGACGCCATCTGGGTGATCGTAGATCGTTTGACCAAGTCTACCCACTTTCTACCGATCAAGATCAGGTACAAATTGGAACAGTTGGCAAAACTTTACGTGAAGGAAATAGTATCACGACATGGAGTGCCGGTATCTATTGTGTCTGACAGGGATCTGCGCTTCACGTCAAATTTTTGGAGAAGTCTACAGGAGAGACTGGGAACACAGTTAAGAATGAGTACGGCATATCACCCTCAGACTGATGGTCAGAGTGAGCGAACAATTCAGACTCTGGAGGATATGCTCTGGGCAGTTGTGATGGATTTAAGTGGTAGCTGGGACGATCACTTGCCCCTGGTAGAGTTCGCTTACAACAATAGTTACCATGCTAGTATTGGCATGCCACCGTACGAAGCGTTGTATGGAAGAAAATGTCGAACGCCGTTGTGTTGGGATGAAGTTGGTGAACGGAGATTGTTAGGACCAGAATTGGTACAACAAACCGTGGAAATTATCAAAGTAATAAGACAGCGGTTAGTAGCAGCCCAGGATTGCCAGAAGAAGTATGCGAATTTACATCGTCAGAACGAGACTTTGAAGTTGGTAGTTTTGTGTTTCTGAAGGTATCTCCCTGGAAAGGGAAGATCCGTTTTGGGAAGAAGGGCAAGCTGAGCCCTAGGTCCATAGGACCGTTCGAGATTTTGAGGAGGATAGGCGAAGTGGCGTACGAGGTAGCATTACCTCCTGAACTTGAGCACATCCACAACGTGTTTCATGTATCAGTATTACGTCCATATAAGCCAGATTATAAGCATGTCATTTCCTATGAACCGATTCAAGTCGAAAGGGACTTATCGTACGAGGAGATTCCTGTCCAAATACTTGATAGGAAGGAGCAGAAACTGAGAAATAAAGTCATTCATTCGGTTAAAATACTCTGGAGGAATCACGCGGTGGAAGAAGCCACGTGGGAACTCGAGGAGAAAATGAGAGCAGAGTATCCGCAATTATTTGAGTAACCTAGATTGAAATTCCGAGGACGGAATTTTTATAAGGGGGAGAGGATGTAATGTCCAAGAAATTTTAAATATTATACTTATTTGTTTTAATATGTGAAATTCGTTATATATAATTTTTACAAATTTAATTGGATCCATGTAAGTATTATTATTTAAATGTATAAATACGTGGTTCAATAATTTTCTTTGCTTTAAAGGGGCTCAATAATAGTTTGAATAAATTAATGAGTAACCCTAACATTTGATTGGTAAGAAAATTAGGATAATTAAATAAATTAATTTATTTTACTATTAGCGGATTTAAATAATTCGCATGAAGAATTATTGTCGAAATAAATATCATGAATAATTAATTAATTTAATTATTTAATTCAATTTAGATATTAGGAGCATAGTGTTAATAATTTTAATTGGGCTATTTCCTTTTATTGACCCAAATTTTAATAGGGCAGAGCCCAATTTCCGTTTTTATTCTTCTATTGGGCCACCTTTCTAATCATTCCATCCGGCCCAATCTCAATTGGGTGAGCCCAATTCCCCTCCTACCGGGTCGAACCCATTTCCTCTTCTGACCGGGTTGGATCCGTTTCCTTTGGGGTTATCAGTAGCCAAATTGGGGGAAAGTTCAATCGGTGAGGTAAATTGGGGAAAGCCGAGCAAAAGGGACTCAAAGCCCTCAAATCAAACCAAGCCGAGAAGGACAAGTAGGGGTTCGCTAGGGTTTCAACCAGGCGGAACGAGAAACGAGCAAAGAGAGGTCACACCAGGCGTGCCTCGGTGCGAAGATTGGCGAGATAGTTTGAGGCGACCGGCTAGTTGGACTGGGGAGGGAACCTAGCGACCGACGGCTACCAAGGGTTGACCAGCAGGCGAAGCGGGTTTCGCCACGGGCGACCGGACGCTCGACGAACGGACCAAAGGGTTTAAGCGTGCGGCGACGTGACCGGTGGGGGTTCGCAGCTCGAGGGTTTGCCGGCAAATCGTGGCTTGGGTTGATGGGTTTGATGTGAACAATTGACAGCCTACTCCCTCCTACCATTGGACAATGGTTCGGTCAATTGGGATATTGCCCAACAATTGGGTAACCAATTTCCTATAAATTGAAGGTCCAAGCTGCCGATTCCCTGTCCTTGCGAGTCACAGTAGAAAATATATATATATATATATATATATATATATATATATATATATATATATATATATATATATAATAGAAATCGCAGCAAGAAGGCAGGGGAGGCCAACAGTGGATGTCCGAATTCATTTCCTATTTTGGACGTAGGAGAAGGACTGCAATTCGAACCACCCAAAGGTATACCGAGCTGCCGAATTTCTTGTGGGTTGGTTTCTTTGAAATTTTTCTTCTGTATTAGGATTAGTATTGTTGACTGTGTTGGGTGTGATATTAATGGTAGTGTACTGTGTAGTTTATGTTGTTGAGGAACTGTTGTTAACGAACCTTGAAGGTTCTAGCAGTAATGGTATAAGTTATACTATACATTTGTGTTGGGATTTTATTGCATTGTGATGGTTTATTTTGATTAAGGAATCTGCCATGGTATTGAATTGGATAGTTCCTCTGTTTGGGGTAAATTGTTCTAGGTACCATATTTAATCAAACTATTCTCTGTATTAGATTTAAAATTTTGAAATTGTTTGGGTTATACTGCTTGGTTGAGACTGTATAAGAACCATAAGGTTCGGCAACACACTTTTGCCTAGGAACTAAGCCAGTGTCGATTTTTGATACGCCCACAAGGTGCTCGACGAAATGTCTATGAGGACCAATGCGTAGCTTTGCCCAGTTTGTTGATCCATGGCTTGCTAGACTCAGGTTTCATTAAGCCTATAAACTAGTGAAATGTTGGTGGCTGGGAATCGGTTGATAAATGATAAGTTATTAATAATTATATGTCCATAAATGATAAATAAAATAATAAGTTCTAAATTATTATTTAGTTAATATCAAATAATAATAAGGATTAATGAGATAATTACCTACTCTTTACCAATACCCAATAAATAAAGGTTATAAATATTTAACTATTATTTAATTAATATTAAATAATAATTAATAAAGTTAATAAAATAATTATTTATTATTTATCAATGAATAATAAATAAGGATAATAAATATTTAATTATTATTTAATTGATATTAAATAATAATTAAGTATGGATAAAGGTAATAAAATAATTACTTATTATTTATCAATGAATAATAAATACCGATAATAAATATTTAATTATTATTTAATTAATATTAAATAATAATTAAGTATGAATAAAGTTAATAAAATAATCATTTATTATTGAATAATAAATAAAGATAATAAATATTTAATTATTATCAGATAATAAATAAAGATAATAAGAACTTAATTATTATTTAAGTAACAATAATAATAATTAAGTATGGATATAGCTAATGCATTAATTATCTAATTAATGGTGGATAAGGGAAATAATTTCGTAATTACCCTTGAAAGAGAGTAATAGCTAAGTGTAAATAGGACTTAAATAACCTGTTTATTTGTTACCACTGTTAATTTGTAATGCATTAATCAATTTATTATTTAGTATTGTAAATAATAACTGGGTTATTAAATATTGCTAAGTTGAATATCTAATAACCATGATTAGTTATTGAGATAATAACTGAAGGTCATTAAGTAATTTCTGATTAGCACAATATTGAATAGTAAGTTATTGTTAATGTAGCTAATAAAATGCGAAGTGTTTATTTTGCTAAATAAATCGCATAAGTGAGTGTATCGATATACGGTATGCAATGCTAATGGATAAACCGACTTTATCAACTGATAGGTTATCCACGGTCAATTAATTAAAGCTAGGATTTAATTGTAGCTGAGCAAACAGGCAAGTTCTTCCTTACTCAACTTTTACATTGAGCAAATTTCTAAACCTTATGCACTATTTTTAATTCGTGCAAAAAGGTATATATATATTGTTGCAAGTTATTCTTTAAGCTTGAATCTTATCTCCAAGCATGCTTTAAGTGGTCTAATTACTTTTAAAAAATTTCCACCTCTATGTATTTATTGACATTCACACTCGTGCATTTGAATTCGTACATTTATTAAAGTTCCGAGATTTAGGAACTATTCATAATTAAGTCTGAACCTTTGTTCGGTCAGACAAGTATGTGAAAATTTATAAAAGCTATCCGAACCAATCGAGGGTAAGGATTCTTAGACTGTATGAACACCCCTTTATTATAGGGGAGTACCCCATGTACCATAAATAAGGTACAAATAGCAGAGTTAAATGTTATGCATACACATAGCGTACGCGAGGCTGATCCCCTTAAGTACTCATTCTGTAGCCAGTAACCAGAGGGTCAACCAGCTATTGACTCCTTTGGAAGTTATTGTTCAAAGTCTACTTGACTATCAATTGTTCTAAAAGCATTTACTATTATTGCTTCTGATAATTCTATTGTTGAAATCTCTTTCTATATCCCTTCCGTCATGATATATCCTTATTGTTGTACTTTAAACTTGCTGAGCAAACTCGTTGCTCATCAATGCTATATCATGACTTCATTGCAGCTAAACCCGAGACATCAAGGAAGAACAAAGGGAAAGAAAAGATGAAGTAGTAGACTTCATGTAGCAGATTTTAAACTTATGTGTAGTTAATTACTGTTAATGTAATTTAAAACCCTGACTTTTATTTAGGGTATGGATTTGTGTTAGTGTTTAAGGTTTTTTTTTGTATTCTGGGACTAGTAACACCTTTGTAATGAACAACGTATGTTTATTATATTCCGCATTTTAGTTACCATATGTTGTTAGAGGTGAATGTTTGTATTGGATCGTGATGACCGGATCCGGGTATTTGGAGACCCGAATTTGGGGGCGTCACATCAACAGAAAGACAGAGAAGAAGGGGGTTATCGGTCGATTGTCGGGCAGTGAGGTCTTGGGTTGGCTGAACGGTCTGACATTTCCTCCGCCGGGGAAAGAGCAAAGTAAATTGAGAGCAGTCGGTTACGGGAAGACTCGTAATTGGACACACTCGCCCATATGGTTTGAGTTGCCGTATTGGGTCACACTTTCAGTTTGTCATTGTATAGATGTCATGCATACAGAAAAGAATTTTTTTGAGAACTTATTTTACACCGTGTTAGATGCGAGTGGTAAAACTGAAGACAATGATAATGCAAGGAAAGATTTGGATGCAATGAACATCAGACCAGAATTATGGCTTCGCCCTAACAATACGAAACTTAAAGCTCCATTTTGTCTTACTAAGCAACAAGTTAAAGAGGTGTGCAAGTGGGTTAGTGAGTTGAAGCTCCCAGATGGATATGCGTCTAACATATCGCGCTATTGTAAGGTTGAACTGTTGAAATTTAATGGGTTCAAGAGTCACGATTGTCATGTATTCATGAAGAAGTTGATCCCAATTACATTTCGTGAGATGTTACCCAGAAAAGTTATGGATGTGTTGACCGAACTTTGAAAGTTCTTTCGGGATCTATGCTCAACTGTAATAAAGGACACTGATGTGGAGCAGATGGAGAACAATATTGTGATTACCATTTGCAAGCTCAAAATGGTCTTCCCTCTAGGATTCTTTGACTCAATGGAACATCTACCTATTCATCTACCGTATGAACTCAAACTTGGAGGACCGGTGCAATATCGATGGATGTATCCTTTTGAGAGATAATATAATCTACAAATTACATTCTGCTGCTCATATTAATAATACTGATATATATATATATATATATGGAACGTATATTAGGTATATGCGTCGATTAAAACAGAAAGTTGCTGAACGCTATACGGAGGAAGAGCTTGTCAACTTCTGCTCATTGTATTTTGACGATGTTGTCTCAACGAAGCACAACCATTTAAGTAGAAATGAGGTCGTTGGTCCCCAATCTCATGCTGATGATGAGCTTGTTGTATTCATATATTCGGCTAAGCCATTTGGCCATGAGACGATGACTTACTTAAGCGACAAAGATTTGAAGATTGTATCTACATACGTGCTTCTAAATATGCCCGAAGTATCATCATACATCAGGTACATATGAATAATTACAGTTCGTATGCATGAATAATTTATAAGTGTAGTCATCTATATATTAAGTCATTTTAATATTATTTCAGTTCATTCGAAGAGGAAGCGTATGCTTCTAACCTGACTTTAACTGCAGCAGAGTTGGAAGCATTCACTAATGCTAATTTTCAACAATGGTTTAAGAAAAGGGTTGGAGAAGAGAACATTTCTGAGCCTTTTATAGATGTCATCCAAGGACCTTACAAAGTCGTTAGTTCTTTTCCCGGCTGCATCGTGAATGGTTACAGATTTAAGGTCGATGACTTGAATGAACTCACATCAGTCAATTCTAGGGTTGTGGTGTTAGGCAGCTGTTACCAAGATTCTGAGTCCAATTGCTATGGACGTTTACAGGATGTGGTTGTGCTCCATTATCACGGGGGTAAAAAGGTAGTTACATTTCTGTGTTGCTGGTTTGATACTGAAAAGGGTGTTAAAGTTGATCGTAATAGAATCGTCACAGTAGATATCAAGTCGGTACTTAAATCTGATGACATATTCATTTTAGCCAGTCAAGCGAATCAAGTGTATTACGCTCCTAATGTCATAAATAGTAGAAGCCCATGGTATACAGTAGTCACAACTAAGACACGTGCATTTAATGCTGATAATATGTTTGGGCTAGATGAGGCGCTGTAAGAAGATGTTAGCAATCCCATGCAGGTAGTTTTAAATGCTGAAGATGTGATGACAACTAATGTGGTTGACGAACCTGAAGATGACGATGTCGAGGCAGACGTCGTCATGAACGAGTACGTAGTCGTTGAGGATGAGAATGACGACGAAACTGATCTCGAAACTGAGGATGATTCAGATACCGAATCTGAGAATGATATCGATGTTGAAACTGACGGGTTTGATGACGTGCGTAATCTAAAGTTATTTCAAATTAGTAAAAACTGCAATAGTAATATATATATATATATATTCATATATTTAATTATTTTACATTCAAATTCATATACGGTAATTTGGTTATTCCAGTAGCATATTCATGGCTAGACATAGCGGTGGAGGTCACCGCGGTGGTGGGCGATCCGGATCGGGAGACGCTAGCCATGATGGAGGCTCGTCTTCAGGAGCTAGTAAGTTTTCTTACATAGGATTTAAAAATATCTCAAGCTTCATTAGTTTTTGTTTATTGACTCGATTTTTTTAATAAGTGCAGATGCGCCTCGTCGACGAAACCGAGGGACTAACCTCGGTATCTTTGGTTGGCCCCAGCAACTCCACTTACAGTCCTGGTGGATGTCCAGTATGGACAGTAAGTTTTAATCCATTCGTTGTAGTAAAACTTTTAATTGTTCCTATTTAATTTATTACATAACACAATAAACGTAACGTGTATTGTTATATTTTTACTGTAGTATACTAGACCCGGTCGCTAAACACACCTTACATGCGATATGTCTGACGCATCTCCCGACTGGGTGCATGCGCTACAGCCAGTATATGCGCGGTACGATGCCACCTTTATGCAGACTGTCTTGCGGGAGTTTCACGTAAGTTAATAAGTTTACATTAGGTAGTAATATACATATTAGTACATAGTAGTTGGGACGTATGAAATTAATTGTTCCTAACTTTTTTCACTTTTGTTATAGTTATATTATAAATATGACCCTACCATCTCTCAGACAGCCGGCGACGATGTGATTATTGCACATGTCGCTAAAAATTACTCTGGCTGGTTATATGAGATGCGACAGAGGGCATCCCGGTCAGTTTAGCAGTAGCCCGAGACTACCATTAAAGATCACCAGCCCCGCATAGTCTTTGATTTAGCATGGGATGCTATATGTGTACACTAGGATGATGAGGACTTCAAGAAGAAGTCTAAGCAGGAAAAGAAGAACTGTGGCCAGCTCCGTTTAGTACACACGACTGGCTCGCAGTCTTTTGAGGAGGCGAAGACGGTAAGTGTAATGTATTTAGGTGTTTAGTTATCAAATTCTCACACGAATAATTAATAACTGTTTATTGAAGTATTTATTAGGCCTTGGGGAGGACATTGGGCCGAGATCCGACCATGTTAGAGTTTTGGGATAGAGCCCACACGCCTAAGGAACAGCGTGCTTTGTCTGAGGCAACATTAACTATACGGGTAAAACTAATCTTACTTTTTAGTAATTATTAATATTAAGCTGTTAAGAATATGATATAATTAACTCACGCATACAAAATAAATTATAGGACTGATTTCAGAAGCTTCGGGAGGAGCGTAAAGCTGAGTAGGAGGTTGCTAGGGGAGGTTCTGAGCTGTTAGATTCCACCATCCCCCCTCCCTGTGGCGCCCCCAAATCCGGGTACTTGAAACAAGTACTTGGTGCATCACGATACCATTTCTTTGAGTTGTTTAATATATTACAAACTTAATATTTATATCAAAGTTGTCTATTCCCCGGGTATGGCAACCTTTAATTACGTTCCTTACATGTTACATAATATATATGATCACAATACAAAAGACTAATTATTACAGATAACACCATACAACTTATTCCTTCAGCTTTCTCTTTCCCTTGTCCTTGCTAGAGCCTTCTGGTCGATGACACTTAGCTGAAAACATTTAAGTCAAAGAAAGAATGAGCATTCAATTGCTCAGCAAGTAATAACAATTATAATAATGCACTGAAGAAATAAATGTTTTCTTTGAGGACTACTTATACCACGAATAAATAGTAGTGAAGTCATTTAAAACCATTCTTAACAACATATCAAATTATTTTAAGATTTTTGAAACAACTGAGTAACTTTTGAATACTGAGTGGTCAATAGACCATGAACTGTTATTTTTCATTTTTGAAAAGGTTTAAACAGAAATTCATCTGTAAACCATCTGGTTTTACGGACACAGAGGATGATCAGTCTCGTTGTGCCCTGTATTGATCAACACTACATAATACATCACCGCCATTGGCGCATAAAATTTTTATCACCGCTTTTAGCGCATAAAATTTCCCATTTAGGGTTGTTCATACTCAGTCTGGAGTCCTAACTAAAACAATTAAGTTGGACGACTTTATCATAACCAATAACATTCGACAAATACTTTTCAAATCGTGTCTAGTTGGGACAAATAGCTTAGACAATCTTTAAACTAGGTATACACACTGGAATTTAATAGTATGTATCAGAACTTATCAACGAATTTTGAATTCAAGGGTAATTGATAATGTACAATAGTTCATATAAGTGGGGACACTTGCATAACCAAACTTAGAATACAAATTTTCAATATGAGTCATAGCAATTCAGTAATAAGATACTTTTAATAATGAACGAATCGAAGTAAATTCGAATTTATAATAATTATAACAATTTGTACAGGCGAGGACACTTGCACAAAGAATAGAACAATTTTGATTATAAATACATCACATGAGACAATATCGAGATATTTGAAATCAATAGATAGCTTGAATAAAGTTTAAGAATACTTGCATAACATATGGATCCATTGCATAAAGTAAATGCAAAGGATGGGATACTTGCATACATACACCTATTGCATAAAATAAATGCGTAGGTTCGGATACTTGTCTTGGTCGTTGAATACTACTACGCAATTTAATTTAACTTCTTTCGAAAGACCTATCAGTTATAAGATTGATCTTTCAGTCAGTCAATCATATTATACCTTATAATATCGCTTCTTTATAAGTAAATTATCTAACATTCAACCACATAATCAAATATTAGATAATACATTAACACCATACGTATTCAATTCTAAAGTTAGCACACATCGAGTCTTTAATAGTGTTCAATATAGTATGCTGAGTGGTTTCCCACAAACAACCAACAAACTAGTTTTCGTCTCGTCTACACTGTTTTCATAGTGAGTTAGATCGGTTGCTAGTTCGTATATACCTTCGCTACCTGAAGAAATTGTTTAACCCAGATACTATACATCGACTATTAAAGAGTACGACTGTACAACTACTTTATGAATTAACACTAAGTCTTTCATTATATAAGTCGTTCTTTATGATTCTGTAGGTTAATTACACAATCCAGCAAACTAGATTCCAAATCTAGTAAACTGGATTCCAACCTGGATTACAATCCAGTAACCTGGATTCAAATTCTTCAATTCAGCCAATTATTTTTGCAATCCAGCAACCTGGATTCAAACTATCCTATAATACAGCAAACTAGATTCGAACTAACTTATAATCCAGCAACCTGGATGCACACTATTCAATTCAGCAAGCTGGATTAAAACAGTTTTCTATTTTATTAAATAATTCATTTAATAGATCTAAAATGCCATAAACATTATACCACCTTACAAATGACCAAAACCATATAACCATATATAGGGTTCTCAAGTCATAAAAACTCATTTTACAAATTTTCAACTTCACATAATTAATTAAATTCATTTATTCATAACTTCATCATTTACATGAAAAATAGCAAATCATCTTCAAAATCATTTCTTTTCTGGAAATGGAAAATATATAGTCCCCATATGAAAATATATTTTTTTTCGGAATTTTTAAAATCCATTTACTATATTTAAATAGTCCAAAATAGCCAAATCTTGCTATATTTTTCATAAATCGAAACTTTGTTAGAAAATTATGACATTTATAGGGTATGTTCCTGCTATATATATATATACTCCCGGTAATTATTTCATAATTTTTAGAGTTAACCACAAAGAGTTATTCAAGAATACTTTTGACAGTGGTCCCTCACGATACAATCCATAACTTTCATTCTACATGGTCAAAAATTCTCTAATTTTTACAGGATTACATAACTTCCCCTATTATCACCCCAAATTTTCTAGAATTTTTATAGCACAAAACATGGATGAAACTGCAGGCTTTATTCTAGTTTTGAGAAAAGCTTGGACAGTTTAGACCAAATCAGTTGCTACAAATTTTGTACTTATTATTTTTTAGTTCTACCACTTAGATTTAATAGTTAACTTATATATCTAGCACTACTCTTTGACGTATCGCAAAAAGAGTTTATGAATCTCGAGTTATGGACTTACAAAGTGCTAGAAAGTTAAGGTTTTCTAATTGTTTAGAAACTAGTTTTACTTTTCTTGCTTTTGATCCAACTTTTGACATTTAAAAGGGTTAAATCTAAACATAAAACACTTACTAACATGTAGATAAAGAGTTCTAGGGTCCAGGATCACAAAAATCAAACCAAAATAATAGAAAATAAACTAGATTAAGGGAAAAAAATTATACCTTTGGTTTATTTCCTTCCTTTTTCTTCCTAAGTTGGCTATGGAACTTGAAGCTTGCTAAATTTCTCCTCCCCCTCACCTTTGTGGCCACAACAACCCCTCTCTTCTCTCTCTCTCTCTCTCTTTTTGTTTAGCTAAATGGAAAGTGAGAGATGAGAGAGAAATAAGATGGGTTTTGTTTTGCTTTATTAAATCTAATTACTTACAACACATATAGATATATAAATTATATCTATATATTAAAGCATCATTAACAAGCACACCTTACTTATACAAATTGACAACTTGGCGATGTAGAATGATTACTAATTATACTTTTATTATCCATGCTTACAAGTAATCTATAATTAAACAACACCTCACCCAATTGGTACAATAGGTGGCCGGCTGCCCCTTCTTGATTTTGCTTCAATTTTGCTTTTTTTTTATTGCTTTCATGTGTTAATTAAGTTAGTCCAAATATCTTTCAAGTGGGCTAGCAATTGGACTTTGTTTAAAATTAATTTGGGCTCACTTTTAATAAGTTTGGGCTACTAATTTCTAAATATTTTTAATCTATGCTTGGTTACTAATTTAATAAGTGTTGGGCCAATTTAATAAGTTCACACATTAATTATCCAAGTCCATGATTAATTAAATGAGTGGGCTTGGTTAGTAAACTAATTAGGCTAGTACATTAGTATTTTCTTACTACTTGGACTATTAAAATAAATTATCCATATAGCACATAATTCTCATTAATCAATACCTATATTAATTAATGTACGAAATTTATTCACTTACTATATTCACTTTAATTAAATAATTAATTAACTTACTACCTTATCAATTGTTTAATATTAATATCCTTAGGTTAGTCCACTAATTTAAATAACTATTAGTGAGCCCTATTTTAACTAACAATTAATCACATACATTATTCACATAAGTCATAACATATTTATCATCATTGATAAATAATTATCATACACATTTAACCACATGTTGTACATACATACATTCAAGTATAATCAATACTTATAGTTAGTTTTCAAATTTCCTTAAGAAAATAAATTCTTATTATTCATAATACACATATACATCCATTTAAATACAATTATAATAATAATTGTATTAATCATTAAAATCCATAATCATAGAACAAATTAGGTTTTGATTATCCCTTTAACTTTGCCTCATTTACCATACTTAGTCAATTTAAAATAAATTGACTAGTCTTACAAATTCATATCATAAAGAAATAATCATAGTAATAATAATAATATTAATAATCATTTCTTAAAATATATATTTATTATTTAAATAATAGAGTGATCATATTTTTACAAATAATCATATATCTTTAGTATAAAAATTTAATTTATTAACAAAATATAATTTATAATTATCAACTATTTCTTTAATAAGAAACTTACTTAAAACCATATATGAAAAAAAAATATGTACATATTACATATTCACATTCCTTTCCTTGCACACATTCCCATACTTACTTTAATATATAATAAAAATAATTTTATTATAAAAAAAAATTCATACGTAAAATTTCTTATTTTAATATATCGAAAATCTTGGGTTATTACATTCATACTCCCTTATAAGGATTCCGTCCCCGGAATCACCGTTCAATACCTACACCCATGAGGGTAAATATCATACACATTCATATCACAAGTAGATCACGATCTGATTCAATCGAATCGATCATTAACTATTTAGCATAAAGCTTGTCTATCTGATTATACGGAATTTGATTTCTAATAGAACTCAAATTCCTCCTTCAAAATACGTTAATAAAACGATTTATTATTAAATAATGTATTATTTATTTATTTATTAATCTAGGTCCTTTCCTATAATTTCGATGTTTTCAAACGTAAACGTACCCCACGATATATATAAGAATAAATTATTATTCGAATAATACCTGAAACTCCATCCCTGACTGCTACCGTATCTTGAACCGTCAGGTTGAAGGTCCTTGCGGTTGATTTGTTGGTCGGAGTCGGATAAGTGATCGCCAGCTTTCCGCCGCTTTTCCTTGTGTTCGCACTTTCCCCATTGATCTTTCTTTTTGGACAATCCCTTGCCATGTGATCAGTTGATCCACAAATAAAACAACCATTGTTCTTCCTTAAATTTGGACAATTTGAAGCGATGTGTCCCTCCTGCCCACACTTATAACATACACATTTCCCTTTCAAACACTCACCCGAGTGATTCTTTCCACAATTTTCACATTTCTTAACTTGCTTCTTTATTCCTTCCTGCTTATTACTAGAATTTCCAGCATTGTTCCATTTTCTTTTTCCACTTCCACTGCTTCTTTCAACCTTGACCTTATTCTTCTTTTCCTTGTTGTAGATGCTCATGGCCTCACTTCCTTCTTCGGCTATGATAGCCTTTTCCAAGAGTGATCCAAACGTACTAATCTGCAACACTGCAACCTTATTATAGGTCCATGGTTTCAAACCTTGTTCAAACCTTCGTGCTTTCCTTGCTTCAGTATCCACTTGGTGTGGAGTGAACCTAGCCAATTCGTTAAACTTTGTCGCATATTCAAAGACGGTCATATTTTCCTGTTTTAATTCCATAAATTTAATTTCCATCATAACCTGCATCCCAGTCGAGAAGTAATTCTCCTTGAACAGTTCTTTGAACCTTGTCCATGTGACGACTTCTGTTCCGGCCCTTGTTTGATTAGCCTCCCACCAGAAGTTCGCTTCCCCTTTCATCATATATGTAGCAAATGCAGTCTTTTGCTCCTCCGCTACCCTAGCAATCACAAACGCTTTTTCTATTTCCCTTACCCAAGTTTAGGCCTCTATCGGGTCAGTCGTTCCTTTAAATTCAGGCGGTCCTACTGCCTTGAAGTCTTTGAAGTTCGCCAACTGGTTATTTGGCTGATTTCTTGCTGCTGGTGCTTGATTCCGCATTGCTTGTCCCAACATATTCGCAAAATTCTGCATTGGGTCTACCTGACCTTCTACATTATTAACAGATTCTTCTACCCTTTGGTTTCGAGTTTGACGTCTTGGCGGCATTATCTGGTTATACCAAAACCTTAAATTATTATCTTATCCTTCATATTCCTTTATGCCATATAGTATCATAACATTATGAAATAAAATTCAAAACTTAGACCAATTCAGCTTGCCGGATTACCTAATCCAGCTTGCTGGATTGTCCATTTCAGCTTACTGGATTCCCAAATTCAGCTTGCCGAATTACAATTTATCAATTGATCAACATACTAGTAAAATCCTTAAAGTTTATTTACCAAAACAAACATATAACCATACCATTTCATTCATATTCATATTCGTTCTAACAGTACAACATACTTTTCATTATATAACATGCTGCTATAACCATTTACTATCCCTTAATGACAACAAAAGTCGGGATTAGTACATTACACACACATCATATCATACATAATCCTAAAGCACTTATCATATTTATTTCCTACACTGTTCTTAGATCCTGGGCAAACCTTTGCCTGGTGACCTACTATTCCACAAACAAAACAAATGCATTACTTCGGTTCGAGACAATGAGAAGAAACATGTCCTTCACGTCCACAATTATAACACACATTCTGTCCTTTTATGCATACACCTTCATGTTTCTTGTTGCAATTTGCATACCTTAATACTTTCTTAAAGTTTCCTTGGTCAGAATTTCCGATGTCACAATCATTTATCTTTCTTTTTCCTTTCTTGCTTGGAGTTACAGACGATTTACTGCATTTAGCTCTCATTACATCAATTTGACTTTTCAGTTTATCTTGTTCTTCCATTATTTCCATTAACGCTTTCCGCATTTGACTATTTAACACCCTGTCCATTTCCAATAACTTTTCCAGACATAACACCCTATCCCTTAGATTATGCACTTCTGTTGATGCTTGGTCAGCTCCAACTTCAGTGTTCGAATCACTATCTGTCAGCACCACCGTTTCTAGTTCTGGTTCTATGTTTTCCAAGATGACCACTTCATCTAGGTTGCTTTCAAGGTGAGCCTCTATTTCATCTATTGGCTTAAATATTGGCTCAAACGGAGTGATTTGCTCCTTATTCACAACATGAGAGTCTCCTAATCCTTTCTTACCTGACATCTATACACAAATTATCTTGATTAGTACATAATATATACACATAACAAACAATAGTTTATATAAGTTAGTTTTTATTTCATTTTATGATGAATTTCCTTAATTCATCTCCTTTAAACTCTATTGGAGTTATTCGTTTTTCAATGCTTCTATCTAGCTTAAGGTTATAGCCTAAGGTAATCCCCCACCTAAGGTTTCTAACCTATAGCTTTGATACCAACCTGTGGCGCCCCCAAATCCGGGTACTTGAAACCCGTACTTGGTGCATCACGATACCATTTCTTTGAGCTGTTTAATATATTACAAACTTAATATTTATATCAGAGTTGTCTATTCCCCGAGTATGGCAACCTTTAATTACATTCCTTACATGTTACATAATATATATGATCATAATACAAAAGACTAATTATTACAGATAACACCATACAACTTATTCCTTCAGCTTTCCCTTTCCCTTATCCTTGCTAGAGCCTCTGGTCGATCACACTTAGCTAAAAACATTTAAGTCAAAGCAAGAATGAGCATTTAATTGCTCAGCAAGTAATAACAATTATAATAATGCGCTGAAGAAGTAAATATTTTCCTTGAGGACTACTTCTACCACGAATCAATAGTAGTGAAGTCATTTGAAACCATTCTTAACAAAATATCAAATCATTTTAAGATTTTTGAAACAACTGAGTGACTTTTGAATACTGAGTGGTCAACAGACCATGAACTGTTATTTTTTATTTTTGAAAAGGTTTAAACAGAAATTCATCTGTAAACCATCTGGTCTTACGGACACGGAGGATGATCAGTCTCGTTGTGCCCTGTATTGATCAACACTATATAATACATCACCGCCATTGGCGCATAAAATTTTTATCACCGCTTTTAGCGCATAAAATTTCCCATTTAGGGTTGTTTATACTCAGTCTGGAGTCCTAACTAAAACAATTAAGTTGGACGACTTTATCATAACCAATAACATTCGATAAATACTTTTCAAATCGTGTCTAGCTGGGACAAATAGCTTAGACAATCTTTAAACTAGGTATACACACTGGAATTTAATAGTATGTATCGGAACTTATCAACGAATTTAAATTCAAGGGTAATTGATAATGTACAATAGTTCATACAAGTGGGGACACTTGCATAACTAAACTTAGAATACAAATTTTCAATATGAGTCATGGCAATTCAGTAATAAGATACTTTTAACAATGAACGAATCGAAGTAAATTCAAATTTATAATAATTATAACAATTTATACAAGTGAGGACACTTGCACAAAGAATAGAACAATTTTGATTATAAATACATTACATGAGACAATATCGAGATATTTGAAATCAATAGATAGCTTGAATAAAGTTTAAGAATACTTGCATAACATATGGATCCATTGCATAAAGTAAAAGCAAAGGATGGGATACTTGCATACACACACCTATTGAATAAAATAAATGCGTAGGTTCGGATACTTGCCTTGGTCGTTGACTACTGCTACACAATTTAATTTAACTTCTTTCGAAAGACCTATCAGTTATAAGATTGATCTTTCAGTCAGCCAATCATAGTATACCTTATAATATCGCTTCTTTATAAGTAAATTATCTAATATTCAACCACATAATCAAATATTAGATAACACATTAACACCATACGTATTTAATTCTAAAGTTAGCACACATCGAGTCTTTAACAGTGTTCAATATAGTATGCTGAGTGGTTTCCCACAAACAACCAACAAGCTAGTTTCTGTCTCGTCTACATTGTTTTCACAGTGAGTTAGATCGGATGCTAGTTCGTATATATCTCCGCTCCCTTAAGGAATTGTTTAGCCTAGATACAATACATCAACTATTAAAGAGTACGACTGTACCACTACTTTATGAATTAACACTAAGTCTTTCATTATATAAGTCTTTCTTTATGATTCTGTAGGTTAATTACATAATCCAGCAAACTAGATTCTAAATCCAGTAAACTGGATTCCAACCTGGATTACAATCCAGTAACCTAGATTCAAATTATTCAATTCAGCCAACTATTTTTGCAATCCAGTAACCTGGATTCAAACTATCCTACAATACAGCAAACTAGATTCGAACTAACTTATAATCCAGTAAGCTGGATCACACTATTTAGCAAGCTGGATTAAAACAGTTTTCTATTTTATTAAATAATTCATTTAATCGATCTAAAATACCATAAACATTATACCACCTTACAAATAACCAAAACCCATATCAAAAATCTGTATAGACCATATATAGAGTTCTCAAGTCATAAAAACCCATTTTCCAAATTTTTAACTTCACATAATTAATTAAATTCATTTATTCATAACTTCTTCATTTACATGAAAAATAGCAAATCATCTTTAAAATCATTTCTTTTCTAGAAATAGACTATATATAGTCCCCATATGAAAATATATTTTTTCAGGAATTTTTAAAATCCATTTACTATATTTAAATAATCCAAAATAGCCAAATCTTGCTATATTTTTCATAAATCGAAACATTGTTAGAAATTATAAAATTTATAGAGTATGTTCCTGCTATATATATATACTCCCAGTAATTTTTTCATAATGTTTGGAGTTAACCACAAAGAGTTATTCAAGAATACTTTTGACAGTGGTCCCTCACGATAAAATCCATAACTTTCATTCTACATGGTCAAAAATCCTCAAATTTTTACAGGACTCACATAAATTCCCCTATTATCACTCCAAAGTTTCCTAGAATTTTTATAGCAAAAACATGGACGAAACTGCCCCTGGATCCCAACAATCAGCAGGCTTTATTCCAGTTTTGAAAAAAGCTTGGACAGTTTAGACCAAATCAGTTGCTACGACTTTTGTACTTATTATTTTTGAGTTCTACCACTTGGATTTAATAGATAATCATATATCTAGCACTACTATTTGACGGATCACAAAAAGAGTTTACGGATCTCAAGTTATGGACTTACAAAGTGCTAGAAAGTTAGGGTTTTCTAATTGTTTAGAAACTAGTTTTACTTTTCTTGCTTTTGATCCAACTTTTGACATTCAAAAGGGTTAGATCTAAACATAAAACACTTACTAACATGTACATAAAGAATTTTAGGGTCCAAGATCACAAACTTCATATCACAAAAATCAAGCCAAAACAAAATAAAATAAACTAGATTAAGGAAAAAAAATTAACCTTTGGTTTATTTCCTTCCTTTTTCTTCCTAAGTTGGCTATGAAACTTGAAGCTTGCTAAATTTCTCCTCCCCCTCACCTTTATGGCCATGACAACCCCTCTCTTCTCTCTCTCTTTTTTTGTTTAGCTAAATAGAAAGTGAGAGATGAGAGAGAAATAAGATGGATTTTGTTTTGCTTTATTAAATCTAATTACTTATAACACATATAGATATATAAATTATATCTATATATTAAAGCATCATTAGCAAGCACACCTCAGTTTGATGAGTGGGTTTTATGCCTACGAATCAGGTCTTGTTAGACTTAATTATTGCGGTCTTTAAGTATTTTTAGTATTGTTTTAGTATTATTTTATTCGTTTTTGTGTTTGTTTATTGTAGGATGGAGCTGTAGGGGCAAAAGAGTCAATTTGGAGCTTAAAGGATTAAAATTTGACCTGATGGCATTTTTGTAAATCCTGGGACATGACCTAGCGCCTAGTGCGCTAGGAATTGAACTAACCTAGCGCCAGAGGCACTCATGCACGCTTTTTGCTGATGATGTGCGGCTGAATGAGAAAAGAAGAAGCCAATTGGGAAGAGGATTGAAGTTTTGATCAGTTAGAAAGAGAGAAGGAGATTTGAGGAAGGAACTATTAGATTTTCATTCATTCTTCTACTACTTCTCAAGAAAGATTTGCTAATTTTATTGTGGATTATTATCGTTTGATTGCTGGATTTTGATGTGGGTTTAAGCTTTACTTTGGATTTTATTCAACAACTGGGTTTTATTGTTCTATTCTTTCATTATTCAATTGTTTGCTTATTTTTCATGTGTTGTTTTGATCCCATAATGGCTTTTGGTTCAGTCATGAACTAATTTCCATTATGGGATTCTAACAAATTTTAATATGTAATCTAGTTATAAGCTTGATTGTTGGATTGTTTTACATATCATAAGAAATTTCTATCATGGTTGTTTTACATGTATGAATGCTTGATCACCATTCGATTTCAGTGCTTATATGGAATTGAAAAATAACATATGAGTATGGATTGTAATCATGATAGCGTGCGAATATGAGGCTTAACTGGATAGCTTAATATTTTGTGAATCAGATAGAAATATACTGTTTCACCGTAAGAGTCAAAATAAGGGCTTGTGCTTTAAATCAATATAATTATAATTTCACATAGAAATATAGTGATTTTGGTTATAGTGGTGATTACATGGTGTCTATTGATTATGGATATTATATAAGTAGGTCATAATACATTGACGAATGGTTATGTCTAAATCAGTGCCCTTGGCTATTTTTCTGTGATATGTGAACTTTCTAACATAATGGTGGAACTAGATGAACTATTAAATGAAGTTAGGATCCCATTAATTCTAATTTTGATATATTACATTATAATTTGCATTTTTAGTTGTTAATTTGTTTAGAATAAATTTTGTTACCAAAATCAAGTTATTAGTTCAGGCAAATAAATATAGTGATAGAATTGATGCATAGTGATTTAATTTAGCACTTTCTCTGTGGGACGATACTCTACTTCCTCTGTATTACTTGTTGACACATGTATGCTTGCATGAGTTAGAGCTCTTTTACTAAAGATTAAAAAAGAGGCAACAAGTTTTTGGCACCGTTGCCGGGGAAAGGCGTTTAGATTTTTATTATTATCATCAGTTTTAAGCTATATTGTTTGACTTGGACAAATCTAATCTTTTCTCATTTCTATTTTTGTTTTTGTTTTGGTTTCAGGTACTTGTAGAATTTTTATGCACACACGATCATCCAACTCAGAATTGACACCAGCACAGGATAATATTAATGGCAGAGGTTGGAAAGCAAGAGTGCGTAGAAATTTATAAGCACAGTTGGAAGGAACTATACCGAATATGGCGGAAGAACAAAGAGTGGAGCAAAGAGAGGAGCATAAAGCTTTGAGGGACTATTCTATGACAAACATCAATGGATTGCAGTCTAGCATAGTCAGACCGGTGATAGCAGCAAATACCTTTGAGATAAAACCGGGAACCATTCAAATGGTGCAGAATTCGGTTCAGTTTGGGGGTGCTGCTATAGACGATCCTAATGAGCATCTCTTAAGTTTCATTGAAATATGCGATACATTCAGGTACAACGGGGTGACGGAGGATGCCATCCGACTAAGACTGTTTCCATTCTCATTCAGGGATAGAGGGAGAAGTTGGCTTCATTCTTTGCCTTCAGGATCAATTACTACATGGGAGGACCTAGCACAGAAGTTCTTAGCCAAGTTTTTCCCAATGGCTAAAACTGCAAAAATGAGGACAACAATCTCTTAGTTTGAGCAACAACAGGGTGAGTCCTTATACGAGGCCTGGGATAGGTACAAGGAGATGCTAAGGAAGTGTCCGCACCATGGGATGCTAGATTGGATGGTGATCAACACATTTTATAATGGATTGGGATGGCAGTCGAGGCAAATGGTAGATGCAGCTGCAGGTGGAGCTTTAGGGGCGAAGAGCTATGACGAAGCATATAACCTTATCGAGACTATGGCAGCAAATGATTTTCAAAACCCTACAGCCAGAATGCCAAAGCCCAGAGTTGCAGGTTTGTTGGAAGTGGATGCTATTACTCAGTTGTCAGCACAGATGGCGACTATGGCAAAGAAAATAGATTCGTTATCAGAAAACAAAGCCAAGTCAGTTGCCTTCATATGTGAGATTTGTGCGGGGTCACATTCGACAGATCAATGTGCTATCAGCTCGGAGTCGGTACAGTATGTGAACAGTTACAGGAAGGATCAAGGATAGTTTCAGAACACATACAACCCCAACAACCGTAATCATCCAAACTTTAGTTGGTCAAATAATCAAGGAAATCAGCAACATCAGTTTCAACAGAATCAACAGTTTCCATCTCAACCAGCGCAGCAACAGTTTCCCCACGACCACCTATTCCACCGAGATTTTCTCAACAACAACATCCTACTCCATATGCACCTCAGCAAGAAAAGAAATAAGAAATGGAGGAGATGATGTTGAAGTACATGGAAAATACAAAGGTTATGATCAAAAGCCAGGCAGTGGCTATTAAAAATCTGGAAACTCAAATGGGGCAAATGGCGACTATGCTTAACAACAGGCCCCAGGGTTCATTGCCAAGTAACACAGAAACAAATCCACGGAGAGAGGGTAAAGAACAGTGTCAGGCCATTACAGTCAGATCGGGAAAGCAATATGCAGCAACAACCGATTTTCGTTGCTAAAGGTGTCATATTTCGTTGCAAAAGGGTTTTGGCAACGACTTTACTGTCGTTGCGTCTTTCGTTGCGCAATGAGCGTTGCTAATTATTCCGCAACGAACGTATTTTTTTTGTTGCCAAAAGTAATACATTTTGCAACGAAATTTGGCTTTCGTACAGAGACATCGATCCTTTAGCAACAAAATGTATTGTTACAGAATAATTAAAATTTCGTTGCTAAAAACCCCATTTCGTTGCAAAAGCCTGCTAATTGGCAACGAAATGAACTCTTTTTTTTGCAACGCCATGCATTGTCGTTGCAATCGACACCATTTTGCAACGACATGTTTCGTTGCAGTAAATTATGAAAATTGTTGCCTAAGCTTGCTTTCGTTACAGAATGTAAACTTTTTAGCAACGATTTTCGTTGCTGATTATATTATTTGACGACATTATGCTGAATCAGCAACGAAAATGTTTGTTGCTGGTTATTTTTTAATAGCAACGAAAGTCGTCGATTAGCAACGACATTATATGTTGTCGTTTCTTTATATGTGCAACGAAAGTTAATATGATTTGCAACGATAAAAAATATTACCTTTTATTTTTGTATTAGCAATAATATCCTCTCCATTGTTATTAGGTTAATTTTTCGTTTCCAAATATTATATTTTTAATGCCATTAGCAACGAAAATTTGTTGCTAAATGTATAAAAAATTGTTGCTATATTAAAACTTGTTCAATGCTTTGGTAATGAATTATATTGTTGCCAAATCAAAATTTGACATTCTTTTTGTGTACCTGGCCGGCTCAATGTCCCCATTGTAAATAATGGCAAAAATACAAAAAACTAAAATATTATTAACTTAATAAAATCATCCACTACATAATCATTCATTATCCTTACAATTAACCATCTAAAGCTACCACAGTTCTTCAATCAAAGTATATATCTACATATATAAAGAGAGTACACTTATTTCGTCCCTTGTCTTCCGTAAACGTAGCACGAAAATTTGATATCCAGTATTGTAAGGTAGGTCGTAGAAGCAGTCTTCCTGCACATATTTAAAAATAATAGCAAGTCAGAAAAATGAAGCATATAGGTCACCAGAGGCACTTAATGCCAAAATCAAAGACAATAGAGTTGCAACGTGGTACTAATGTACACCGTATTGCTCATAAGCAGAAAAAGATAAATAGGCAATCACAATATCTTTTTCTACAAATCCAAATAGAAAAAGAACCTTCAATGCGACTATATGATTGCTCTGTTACAAGAAAAAATTGTAATCTTAATCGGCCATTTCATGAATTAATTTCAGTAAGCATAGTGGTAAACATATTTTCTGTTACAAGACTTGTAGATTATTATTATATGTTGACCTCAAGTCAGAATTCAGTCACATTCAACAACCACAAACATCACACAATCTTAAATACCATCACACAATCTTAAATAACAATGTTTAGATTTCTATATAGAAAGGACAACAATTATGGAAAAGTTGAGGGTATTAGTCAATGTGGAAAAACTTTTCTTGAGACGACAAATTTACATACAGTATATGCCCCAAAGATGCTAGCTATAATCACAAACATCATAGGTTTAATTACACATGAATTCGTATTGATTGCTATTATATTATTTATAATCCATGAACAGGTCTATTAACCTAATTAGAAATTAATAAATAATAGACTTTCAGGACAAGATCTAGAAACAAACCAATACCAGCTTTTTCACCTGAACTGTTTAAACTTTTACGCTACCGTGTGACAATATCAGGGTATCCTGCACCTCAACTTATTGATTTCTGGAGGAACATTATCATACCTGAGCAAAAAGTAACTTGCATTAAGAATTCAAAGTGAATACTCTGACAACAATCTGACCAAATGGAACAATACTTCATGAATTCGCAACATACCCAAGTCGATCAACAAAGGGTTTTAGGGCCATTATCTTCTTCTCTGGATCGTTTTGTTGTCCAGTTCCCAGTCTAGGCATTCCTACCTGCCGGTTCGATTTAGTTCCTAAAACATTGGTGTCAATAACCAATACTTGCACTCCTCAGAAATGAAAAATAACTGTGTTGCTTAAAATACTATAATTAGTAAAAAATTCAGTGAGACTGTCTATAGTAAAGTCCATAACCAACTTGTTTGTCATCATGGCATAATCACATGTGATGGATTCATGTTACCTAAACTCCCCTCAACACTTCTCTGTACCAATCTCCTCTCAAAATTTATAGGTCCCAAGATCAACATGTATACTTTTACAAAATGACATGAAATCTCACGTGTTGAATAATATAGATTATATCAACGGATATGCATATGTTTGCTATAACTGGATAGTACATATGTCGAAATGGTGAATTTACCTTCCCAAAATTTAAACAAAATAAAAATAAAGAACCACCGCTGCAGATATCAAGACACAAGAAAAACGATTGTATAAGAAGTCAATGACATCATGTAGATTTAACATTGATGATGACAAACATTTCTAATTAATAAATCATGTTAAATAATTACATATACAAACTGTAAAATAGATTAAAAGTTTAGGATAAACTTACAGGAAATGGTTCACATTCATTCCATTTTCTAGCCAAATCAATTTCCTTCAAACCATGGAGACCAAGACGACGTAGTCCAGACTCGCTAAACTTCTTAAAAAGTAAATATTTCTCAGCATATGTAGTCTTCTCAACTCTAATAATTGGATTTAAAGAAACTCCGTGTAAGGCATCACTATGTACGCAATGTGTGTGATGGTAGAGATGATATCAAAAAAATACCAATTCTTTGAATAAAGGAGCGGGTGTCCCAATTACATGACCAACAGGTAAGCGATCCCAGGGTTTAATTGCCCTGGCTAAATCTCCGTTCTCATCAGAAAGCGATAGTATATTCTCAGGAGGCAAGTTGAGTTGCTTTAGTACCTTGATTGACATAACAACAGAAGAAAATCAGTGAAAGATCAAATTAAACGGCTTGTGCTTGTACAATTATGCAATGCATACCTCAATAGTAAATGACGGCATGAAAGGTACGTTCTAACAAGCAAGCTATTAAATAAACCAGCCCAACTGAAGTTCTTATAACAATAGAGCAGGAAGCTTCATCTTCCTTGTACAGCTTCCAAAATTTGGTATTCTACATTTAAAAGTGGAATATTTAACAAACAGAAATGTGAAGTCAAGTTCCAAAAGTCAATATATTTACAATATAAAGACTTACTTACATATATGCATTTCCTTCACTTGAGATACTCATTCCGATTTTAAGATAAGACGTGCATGTATAGTTTATAGGACGTGCATGTATAGTTATATTTAATTTTTTAAATATAAGAATCTTAATCTCTTTTATTTGTTTTAGGGAACTTGGTCCTCTCTTTATATGCAAGTTATGAATTTGTTTTCACTTTTGCGAATTTGAATCATTGAGAGAGAAATGGCATCTTATACAATCTAAAGCAATATTAAGTAATAATATTCTTCATTCATTTTCTTGAATTTCTTTCCTTTTCTAGTCACCTTTGGCATGTTAATTAGTTAATTAATTATTCATCAAAAGTATTCTGATAACCCAGGAGATTTAACCTTAATAAGCTCAGTTAACCACTTGCCCACTTTGGTTTGATTATCAAAAGTAATTATAAAGTGAAAAGTAAATTAACGCACTTAATTAAGAGAGAGAAAGACGCAACTCAATACTAGTAATCCAATAATAAAGATTAATTTAAGGAATAATGTTAGGAACATAAACTATACATAAAACCTGTGTACAAATAGTATAAAAAGAGAGAAAATAAGAAGAGGGATTTACGATTAGATATTTTACTCATATTCATTAGTAAATGATACATGGATCTTATTCTTTGTATTTGAGAACTTTAGTACCGTAAGCACATTGAGAGATCAGCCACCAAATTGCCGCAGCCACGCACCAGAATCACACAAATATTGAAGGCTTAGAAATAAATTATTATCTTAAGTTAATAATCTTTTTTTACTTCGATGATCGAATCAGATTAGGATTTCACATGAAGAGTTACGAGACACATAGTACATCAAATTTATACAAGTTAAATTTGTCGACTTGGAGAATGACGTATGCCTTTTTAGGCCTTAAAATCTCTTTTAAGCTGGGTACTATCGGTGTTAGAGATACGTTTAAAAATTATCTATTAATTTTTAAAAGTAATCATTTGAAAAATATATTTTAGAAAGAGGGAGTAGTTAAAATAAAGTGAGCAAAATTTTGAACGGAGGGGGAGATTTCAAAGTAGCTTAAAATATATTCACATGAAGCATCATTCACATTTTTCACACTATGAACGATTTGGTACATGATCCATGCAAGGTAATCGTTTCTTGATTCAGTCTGATGCACAACGAGCTTTATTTAATTTATATAAGAAAATAACTTTTGGACTTTGAATTTTGAATATTATGGTACTAATCCTGAAATATACCATAATAGAATTGAAGATAAAGGATAATTATATACATACCTTCACCGGCGGCAAGATGCAGCAGCAGCAAGCAGCCAGTACCTAGGAGGTCAGTACTCAACAACAATATACAGCAGCAACATGCAACAACCAGCAGCAGATTAGTAGCAACACAGGTACACATCAACATGCAACAGGCCAACATCAGCAACACAACAATATAACATTATACCAAAAGATATATTATGTAAACACCGTAATATTATGAATCCTTCGCTGGAATCCACATAAACTCAGTAATATAAAAATAAAAATCACGGCTGAAACCATAGAGCAAAGTGTTAAAATGTATTTACAGCAGATTCAGATTTATTTTTCCATCATTTGATTCTTGAACAGATATGCTCTCTCCAATGTGTTTGTGTCATTAAATTGCACCTGCTTATTGTTCAGCACCGCATCAATAAGACATTTAAAGCAAAAGGTTTTTAAATGTCAAAGAAGACACAAATTCAGGATCACAGATATTCTTACAATAAGAATCCTTGGATCATCTCATAGCATAAACCTAAATCTTAATAACACTGTAGATAAAATATTAACTAAAAAATACACCAAATCTAGTACAATATCAAAAAACTGAAACTAGGCAAGTACTTAGTCACTCAAATCAAAAATGTCTCTGGATATCTTCATCTTCTTGGTAGTACCGTTATAAAGCTCTTCGAGACTACAAGGCAGAGTGTTCTCTATTGGAGGTACTTTGTGAGGAGCTGTCTCGTTTCCTACTCCACCTCCTTCCCCAAAGAACAAATCATCACTAAATATACCACTTGAGAAGCTAGACCCTGTCATTCCACCACCCACACCTCCTCCCATCCCTCCAAACGGGCTTGAGAACCCAAAAAACTCCGCAAATATGTCATCTGCATTTCTTGGGTTAAAGTTAAATGTGGTGTGCCCGTTGGCAGTGGAAAAGGTGGCTCCCCTAGTAGAGCCATAATCTGCTGGTGGCACCTGATCATACACAGCTCTCTTTTGGGAATCACTTAGAACGTAGAAAAAAATAACAAAAACAAAACAACAAAACCATGAATTTGAGATAAGCATATGAACAATAAAAAATTAGATGTTTTAATCAAGATGATGTTACTACTACCATAAAAAGGATTCTTAAGACATGAGAGAGGGAGAGAGAGTTCATACGTCATAGGCTTCAGAGATATTTTTAAATTTAGCTTCAGCTTCATTCTTGTTATTGGGATTCTTGTCAAGATGCCACTGCATGGCTAGCTTTTTCTAAGATTTCTTTAAATCATCATCATTAGCGTTCCTATCTACCTCCAAGATCTTGAAGTAATCCACCACCATCTTTTCTTCAGGTTGTTATCCTTGAGTAGTTCCTGCTTTTACTGACAATTAATTTATTTGGCCTTGGTTAGTGTTATAATATTTATATGGCTTTGAGCTGTTGAGAATATAATGTAATACATGATATTATGAATATTTTAAGTAAGGCCAGTATTACAATTAGTGTCATATCCACACAGGCACGTGTGACCAGAATAATACTGCTATATTATCATAAATTTCAGTAGATCCATGAGGCCCACTTTTGAAAATTTAGGTGGGAGCTAGAGAAGTCTCTATTTGGAAATCTAATTATGCAGATAAAGATTGATACTTCAAAATGGTCAATCACATTCAAATTGCATGTTCGTAAACATTTATCAGCCAACGAATAACAAATTTAACCAAGGTTTTCATTTAACCATTTGGTTCAACCAAAGCATAATAAGATAGCCTCTTGGGTTCCAATGAATAAGTTTTATAACTGTATGACATGTAACAAGGAAAATACCAGACACTGCATAAGATTTCATAGAACTCGTCATTATTGCATTTTAATCAGATTGCTTGGATAGTTTATCTATATCTTCTCTTCCTTCATTTTTTCTTTCTCAAACTTCTGACTTGATTTTGCCTTACATTCGATGGGTAGATATTGTCATAAGATATGGTTTTCATTGTGTTGTAGTGGATTTCTGAGTGTGGATATATTAGAGGGAATTGTTTAATCTTTGACAGTATGGGCTTATACCAAAGAGAGAGACTGATAGGTTGTTATGATGAATAAGACTCCAAGGTTAAAAGGGGAAAAATGAAAAGGAGGGAAATATGTTGATCTCTTTTCCAAGGAATCTTCAATTTCCTCGCTCCTTAAATTATTGTAGTGCTAATGGAACTATGGGCCCTACTGCATAGGCCATACAGAACTTCTGGGTCCCGTCCCAAAGTGTTCTTTAGAGTTAAGGTCTCCCCGATCCTTCTCCCTCAGGTTTGAATAATACCAGTACAAAGATGGTGGGTGAATAAAGAGCATTATTCATACCTAATAGCTTACTCAAGTTCAGTTGTCTTAGAAAGATTCCATTCAGGCGGGTTACTAAGTGCCTGTATATGTTGATTTTGTTTGTTCATATTCCAAACTCTTTTGCCGATTATGCAGTCACTTTCCTTTCTTGTATTAATTTTGGTTGAATGGAATAATACTAAGCAACACAAAACCTAAGAAATAAAGAAGCTAAAGTGAACCCAGCAGGCCAGCAGGATGGATATCTGCAACCACAACCATCAGCTGGAAATACGTGACAATTGTTGAGATAATGACAAAAACAATTCCTGGACTCCTGCTATTCCCATAAAGAAAAATAACAAAAAAAGGTGGGAAATAAAGAAAGAAAATAACTAGTGTCGTAGATTTTGAAAAGTTAAAAAACTTTTTATACTTCCAAAAGCAAATGAGCTGCGACCTAATATGTCCCTACAAATTGGAAATAAAGATGAAAGAGAAGTAAGGACCTCAAGCACATGATCTCCTAAATGGGGGACCCTGTTTTTAACTCCAAAGAACGAATGACATTTTCTTTTCTCCAATATCACCCCCAGGTCTTCATCCACAACTTCAAAATCGAGCAGGGATAGCTATTGGATCCTTCAGATAATCTAACTTCCAAGGAACATCTAAATTACTTGAATATTTAAAAATTTAAATGTTAGCTTCTTACAAGTGTAGGATAATAGATTGCTCACTTATCAAATTATTACTAGTACAACTAGCTAAAAAGAAACTGTGAAAAACTCAATCATCCAAATACGGTTAAATAATGCAATTACAATTGACTAGGTGTTTGCCAAAATCTATACTAGCAAAAATACGCAAGTATACGCAGTCCACAAGTAATAAAGTGAAAGTAGAGTATCGTCCCACAGGGAAGAATTGATTCTACAATGACAAATTCTAAATTTAAATCAAATCAATTTTTAGTAAACAAATGGTTTTATATTTCTGAGGTTTTGAATTTAACTAATTAATTCTAAATTAAATTACTAACACTAGTTTGAGAACAGATTTTTAAAGACTTAAGACTACAACTTCACTTAATGCTTTATTTTACTTAACATGCTCTCCTTTGGATTATGTTAGTTATTCTAGATTGTTAACCAGGAACTCATCACTATTTATGATCATCTTTCAATGTTTCACAAACAACTTAACTTAAATCCACAATTGATAGATTCAAGTTAATCATCCTAAATAACTAACTCACTATATTTCTATATGAATTACAATTAAAAAGGATTTAAAGCGCAAGTTCCCTATTTTGATTACATGCGGTGATAGGTATATCTCTATCCTAATCACAAATTATGAATTCCATCGACAGCAGAAGACACAATCACATGCTATTATGGTCAGTTCTACTTCTATACTTCATCTTTCAAATTCATATAGAATAACCCAGTAATTATTGGCCAGATAATTAAGTAATTTAGCACAAACCATAATAGACAATCCAAAAATAACTAATCATAATATTCAAAGAAGCATGCTATTCAAAACTGCGCATTAAGATCCATTATAGCCTTAAAAGAAATTTAGTTCATAAATAAACTAGAATTCATCATCCACAAGTTTAATAACATCAAAAAGTTTAGAATAGAGAGAAAAGAGAAGAAACACTGTAAGCAATCCTTCAATCTCTGTCCTACTCCTCCTTCCTTGCTCTGTGCTATCAATCTTGCTTCCAGTCTTCCCCAATTGCTCCAAACTAGGGTTTCTAATAGATCATCCACCCACAACTAACTAGAAAACAACTATTTATAGTATCTGATAAAAACCCTAATTAATTAAAGAGAACCAAATCCAATTACACATCAAACTCTGTTTTAAAACACTAACAATTAACTCAGTCAACACGCACTAGCGCGCCCGCGCCAAGCCACAGTACAAACCCAGTGCGCTCGCGCAACACCCCAGCACAGATAGTCAACCTGACATCAAGCGCGCCCGCGCTGCCTCCCAATGTAAATCCTGCGCGCCCGCGCAGGTGCTCAGCAACTTGCAAAATTTTCTTAACTTTCCTGCTTCAACACTTCATCCCCACCACTTTGGTTCCAAATGCAAAGTGCCTACACAAACACAAAAAACAACACATGAAAAGTAACTATGACTTAAGGAAATTAACAATAGTGCAATCAAATGGTATCCAATTCGTAGGTATAAAACCTACTCATCACTAGGTTTTAAGCTTACATGGCACCAAAATTAGTACTTAGCTAAACCACTAATCTTTCACACTTTCCCTGCACATATTAGTGTAGACAAATGTTAAACTTTTTAATTACTACCATAGTGCTTGCAACCAAAACAGATTGACGCAACAATCTTTAGGATGGAAAATTCAAAATCTACAGCACCTAAACTAAAAGGCATTACGAAATTGACATAGTCCAACACAAACTAACTTTAAAATCCCACAAACTCAGGCCAAATTCAATAGTTCACCAAACAATGCTGATTATCACACATATCAGAAACCTAAGAATGCATTTAATTTAAAAGCATTTCACAGAAAACATAATTTTTTAAAAGTAAAACATTTTGAGTGAGAACTTAATATATGGTGAATGATTAAAACATTTTAAAATTTATGTATTCTGTTCTTAGTACAGACTACAAAGTGGGACATTTTATCAAACACTTCATGTGCATTACACACACAAACACTTCATTTCAAAATACTCAAAACCATAAACATGAATTGACCTCTATAAACATGAAATCCGCACAAACTGATGATTATTACGATATAAGAAAACTAAAAAAGTTAATTACAATCTATTAGATATTCTCAATTGAGGTTTTCGTCTTAGTTTAATTAATTCAGCAATTCATGAGCCATAGATTCTTATTTCAGTACAATTCATGCCTATTTTAAAATTGCCCATAGACATGTTCAAACTCTAGCCTTAATTCGTGGAATGAAGATCAAAACATCAAAACAATTGACGTACCAGTAGTCAGTAGAGCGGAGGCGGAGTTAGAGACGCGGAGAGACTGGAGGAGGAGACGCGATTTGGGGTTTCGGGTTAGGGCAGGCAGAGAGTGAGATGCGATTTGGTTTGCCTCTGTACTGGTTTTCACGTCAAGCTCCTCTTTTACCATACCAAGTACACAACGACTCTATTTCAAAAAAAGAGTTTGATTTTAACTTATAAAAATAAAAACTCTTTAAAAAGTAATATTATAAATAAAATTATTATTTCAAAAACTTAAATAGATTTAAATTTAAATTTAAATTTTAAGATGTCATAAATTAGTTAATAACAAACTGAAATATAACTCTTTTGTGAAACAAAAAAGTAATAATTTAGCACATGTGTGATCTGTTCCACAACAATAGTCTTAATTATTATATTTTTTTATTATCAATTTACAATATTTTAAAATTTGAATTATTGTAACTTAATATTTTAATTAATAAAACATTTAATATTATAAATTATTTAAAAAGTGTTATTAAGAATAAATTTTTATTTTAAAAAATTAATTACATTACAATTTGAGTGGTAGGATATCATAAATTAACTAAGAATAAAACTCAAACTTAACTCTTTTTGTAGAATAGATGAGTAATTTTTTAGCATTTATGGTCTATTCCACATAAGAGTATTATCCACTTTTTTATAATTTTTTTTACGGTCCATGTATGAAATTTTAAAGTTTAAGTTATTGTAAATTTATTTACTTTTATTTACTTTGATTATTCAATTTAAAGTTTATTTTCCTTCACAATTCCTTCACTTAAAAACTCCTCATGTGAAGGAATTCATTCCTTCACAAAATTTCCTTCGGTACATACATAATTTCTTGTAGTGAGTACATGAAATTAAAAATAAAATAAAAAAGGAAAATTAAAAAAAACTAGTAGACCAAGGCGTAAATAAACTTTTAAGGGTTTAATACACTATTTGTACGTACCACATTTTATATTTGGCATTGTACCACTGGCATTTAATTTTTTGTGGGCATATATTTTTTTGATTTTTATTAATTAATGTCATTTTTTAGTGGATAAATTTATTTTAATGTTTGAAGACTTTTTAGGTGACAAAAGATATATTACTTATGTTAGAGAATATTACTCATAGTGATATTAAATATAGTGGATGCGGATGATAATAATGTTGGATAAAACTTGTTCAGGCCAGACAAAGAAAAATATAAGTGATTGCATAGGTATGAGTAATATTCTCTAACATAAGTTTTAGTATGTTCCTATAGATGAAATATTGTGTGATGGTTCAAACACAATCAAGAAAAATAAATTGAAAAAAGACCTCCTTCGATAAATGATAAAACAAATATATTCCCGCGTTCGTTGAAAATTTTATCAATTGTACCCGCCTCCCTTCAAAAAACAAAAAATAATTTACGCGAAAAATTCAGTGATTGTAATGGTTGTCACAAATATTCTATAGTGATGACACAACTAGACATTAGTAAGAGCCATCATATATACTACCTATTTTGTGATTGCTAGTAAATTCCATCACATAATATATTGGTTGGTCATATATGCTTGTTTTTTAGTGATTGCCTTGACTGTCACAAATAGTTTATAGTGATGGCAAAATTAGTCATCACTAGGAGTCGTCATCTATATTATTATTTTGTGATTTTTGAAAAAGTCCATCATATAATACCATTTTTTGAGATTGCTTTAAATGTCGTCATAAAGGACCATCACATGTGGTTTTCTTTTCGTGATGGACTTGACCGTCACCAAATAGTTTTAAGGAGAAATATATAGGTGATGGTTGCATGCCATCACAAAAACTAAAAATTATTTTTGGACAATATTTGGTGATTGAAATAGCTGTCACATATATATATATATCCACGATGGCAAAATTAACCATCACTAGAGACATCATATATATACTATTTTTTGTGATGACTCAAATAATCCATCAGGAAATATTGTCTATTGTGATTGCTTTTGAAAATCGTCACCAGGATCCATCACGCATGCTTGATTTTCTAGTAGTGTAATAATAATAATTGTAATAATTATTATTGTATTAATAATAATAAATTTTAAATACTTAAAATGATAATAATAATAATTAAAATAATAATAATAATTAAAATACCCTAAAATAATATAAAGCAATTACAAATTAAATACCCTAAATATAAAATTACATTCAAAGTTTTTATAACCACTGAATCAAAATTTATTTTATTTTTTTTTGTACTAGTCACGTGGGTATCAATGTTTTTCGAGTAAAATTTATAGTTTTGACAAATTTTTCTTTTTATTGTTATAGGACTCGATCAAATTAAATTTAAATTTAAAAAAACCCATGGGTAAGTATAAGAATCGATCTAATAAATTACAAAGATGAGTACATTAGCGAATAACAAATATTTATAATAAAAAGATTTGCTAGAGTTCAATAATACTAATAATTGTAATAATAATAATAATAATAATAATAATAATAATAATAATAACTGTAATAATTAAAATAATAATACTAATATTTTAATTATTTAAAATTTATTATTATTATAACAATAATAATTATTATAATTATTATTAGTATTACAATTCCTAGTACAGTGACCAAAAAGTGTATTATCTCATCTTCACATGCGTAGAAACGATGTTAGGTGGTTTAAATATTAGTGTTACATAAATTTTAGCATAATAGGTAGTTGATTTAGTGGCTTTTGTTGGAATATAAGGTTTCTAGTTTGGAGAGGTTTGGAGTTTGATACTTGTGAGCAACATTTTCTTTAAGGATATTTTTAAGTCAGGTATTTCTGTCCTCCACGTCAGTAAAAATAACGGTCCAATATGCACAGTCAGCATTTCGTCTGTTTATTGTTTTGTTGGTCGGATGCTCTGCAGTGTTCTTGAAGTCCAATGCATTGCTCATTTGATCTGTTTTGGCCTTATGCTCTTGTATTGTCTTAGAATCTGAGTTTCACTGTTTGTTATGTTGAGTTCCCTTTCTTGACATTTTGTATCGATCTGGGGAATGCCCCTAAGTATATGTATCTCTTTTCTCTTATATACATTTAAATTTAGCAAAAAATAAATTAAATAATATGGAACAACTTATAAGTACAATTTATACAGCTTATATGTACAATTTATATTAGTAAATTTTAATTGATTTTTATGATCAATTATGAATGATGATGTATTTGATATGTCTCCCATTTATGATATGTATTTTTACAACTTTAAATGGTTGTGATTTGTTAGTAATTGGTCAATATTTTTTTATTTTTACTTTTTATAAATAAATTGAATAAATTGTTTATTAGGTGATTGACATTCGAATTCGTATATTTGAATAATTTGTTTATTCGAATAAAAAATAGAAACAAATATTTTTCGCATTTGGACATAATTTTTAAATACTAAATAGGAATATTTTTTGACAATTCTCCGAATACCGAATCTGGTCTTACAAAAACATGCTTATTGGGATTATCTTAATTTAAGACAATATTTTAATAGTCGTTCCAAAAAGTTGTATAAAATATGCAACGAAAATAAAAATTGTTGCCAATGAATGTGGTCCATATTAGGCAACAAAATATAGCAACAAAAAAACTTTCTTTGCCCACGATGAGGAGAAATCAAGTGGTTAGAAATTTTACAACGAATTTCTAACGAATTTTGTTTCCAAATTTTGCAACGACTTATGAATTTCGTTGCAAAAAGTGAAAGCCTGACACAAGCTACAACAAAAGATAAGTTTCGTTGCTAAACATACACGTTTAGCAACGACTTATACGTTGCCTGAAAAATCATTGCTAAAGCCCCATTTTTAGCAACAAAAAAAACTTTCGTTGCCCACGATGACGGGAAATCAAGTGGCCGAAAATTTTGCAACGAATTTCTAACGAAATTTTTTCCCGCCAATGAATTAGCAACTAAATTTTACAACGACTTATGAATTTCATTGCAAAAAGTGAAAGCCTGACACAATCGGCACCGAAGGACAAATTTCGTTGCTAAACATATACTTTTAGCAACGACCTATAAAGTCGTTGCCCGAAAAATCGTTGCTAAAGGCCCATTTTTTTGTAGTGAAAGTTTTAACTTCACATAATTAATTAAATTCATTTATTCATAACTTCTTCATTTACATGAAAAATAGCAAATCATCTTTAAAATCATTTCTTTTCTAGAAATAGACTATATATAGTCCCCATATGAAAATATATTTTTTCAGGAATTTTTAAAATCCATTTACTATATTTAAATAATCCAAAATAGCCAAATCTTGCTATATTTTTCATAAATCGAAACATTGTTAGAAATTATAAAATTTATAGAGTATGTTCCTGCTATATATATATACTCCCAGTAATTATTTCATAATGTTTGGAGTTAACCACAAAGAGTTATTCAAGAATACTTTTGACAGTGGTCCCTCACCATAAAATCCATAACTTTCATTCTACATGGTCAAAAATCCTCAAATTTTTACATGACTCACATAAATTCCCCTATTATCACCCCAAAGTTTCCTAGAATTTTTATAGAAAAAACATGGACGAAACTGCCCCTGGATCCCAACAATCAGCAGGCTTTATTCCAGTTTTGAGAAAAACTTGGACAGTTTAGACCAAATCAGTTGCTATGACTTTTGTACTTATTATTTTTGAGTTCTACAACTTGGATTTAATAGTTAAATCATATATCTAGCACTACTATTTGACGGATCGCAAAAAGAGTTTACGGATCTCAAGTTATGGACTTACAAAGTGCTAGAAAGTTAGGGTTTTCTAATTGTTTAGAAACTAGTTTTACTTTTCTTGCTTTTGATCCAACTTTTTACATTTAAAAGGGTTAGATCTAAACATAAAACACTTACTAACATGTACATAAAGAGTTTTAGGGTCCAAGATCACAAACTTCATATCACAAAAATCAAACCAAAACAAAATATAATAAACTAGATTAAGGAAAAAAAATTATACCTTTGGTTTATTTCCTTCCTTTTTCTTCCTAAGTTGGCTATGGAACTTGAAGCTTGCTAAATTTCTCCTCCCCCTCACCTTTATGGCCACGGCAACCCCTCTCTTCTCTCTCTTTTTTTTTGTTTAGCTAAATGGAAAGTGAGAGATGAGAGAGAAATAAGATGGATTTTGTTTTGCTTTATTAAATCTAATTACTTATAACACATATAGATATATAAATTATATCTATATATTAAAGCATCATTAGCAAGCACACCTCACTTTAATGAGTGGGTTTTATGCCTACGAATCAGGTCTTGTTAGACTTAATTATTGCGGTCTTTAAGTATTTTTAATATTGTTTTAGTATTGTTTTATTCATTTTTGTGTTTGTTTATTGTAGGATGGAGCTGGAGGGGCAAAAGAGTCAATTTGAAGCTTAAAGGATTAAAATTTGACCTGATGGCATTTTTGTAAATCCTGGGACATGACCTAGCGCCTAGTACGCTAGGAATTGAACTAACCTAGCGCCAG
The DNA here is from genome assembly GCA_034770075.1 of Aralia elata. Lineage (NCBI taxonomy): Eukaryota > Viridiplantae > Streptophyta > Magnoliopsida > Apiales > Araliaceae > Aralia > Aralia elata. The sequence goes on from CM068378.1 coordinate 34,498,735, forward strand.
AGGCGCTCATGCACGCTTTTTGCTGATGATGTGCGGCTGGATGAGAAAAGAAGAAGCCAATTGGGAAGAGGATTGAAGTTTTGATCAGTTAGAAAGAGAGAAGGAGATTTGAGGAAGGAACTATTAGATTTTCATTCATTCTTCTACTACTCAAGAAAGATTTGCTAATTTTATTGTGGATTATTATCGTTTGATTGCTGGATTTTGATGTGGGTTTAAGCTTTACTTTGGATTTTATTCAACAACTGGGTTTTATTGTTCTATTCTTTCATTATTCAATTGTTTGCTTATTTTTCATGTGTTGTTTTGATCCCATAATGGCTTTTGGTTCAGTCATGAACTAATTTCCATTATGGGATTCTAACAAATTTTAATATGTAATCTAGTTATAAGCTTGATTGTTGGATTGTTTTACATATCATAAGAAATTTCTATCATGGTTGTTTTACATGTATGAATGCTTGATCACCATTCGATTTCAGTGCTTATATGGAATTGAAAAATAACATATGAGTATGGATTGTAATCATGATAGCGTGCGAATATGAGGCTTAACTGGATAGCTTAATATTTTGTGAATCAGATAGAAATATACTGTTTCACCGTAAGAGTCAAAATAAGGGCTTGTGCTTTAAATCAATATAATTATAATTTCACATAGAAATATAGTGATTTTGGTTATAGTGGTGATTACATGGTGTCTATTGATTATGGATATTATGTAAGTAGGTCATAATACATTGATGAATGGTTATGTCTAAATCAGTGCCCTTGGCTATTTTTCTGTGATATGTGAACTTTCTAACAAAATGGTGGAACTAGATGAACTATTAAATGAAGTTAGGATCCTATTAATTCCAATTTTGATATATTACATTATAATTTGCATTTTTAGTTGTTAATTTGTTTAGAATAAATTTTGTTACCAAAATCAAGTTATTAGTTTAGGCAAATAAATATAGTGATAGAATTGATGCATAGTGATTTAATTTAGCACTTTCTCTGTGGGACGATACTCTACTTCCTCTGTATTACTTGTTGACACATGTATTCTTGCATGAGTTAGAGCTCTTTTACTAAAAATTAAAAAAGAGGCAACAAGTTTTTGGCGACGTTGCCGGGGAAAGGCGTTTAGATTTTTATTATTATCATTAGTTTTAAGCTATATTGTTTGACTTAGACAAATCTAATCTTTTCTCATTTCTATTTTTGTTTTTGTTTTGGTTTCAGGTACTTGTAGAATTTTTATGGACACACGATCATCCAACTCAGAATTGACACCAACACAGGATAATATTAACGGCAGAGGTTGGAAAGCAAGAGTGCGTAGAAATTTACAAGCACAGTTGGAAGGAACTATACCAAATATGGCAGAAGAACAAAGAGTGGAGCAAAGAGAGGAGCATAAAGCTTTGAGGGACTATTCTATGCCAAACATCAATGGATTGCAGTCTAGCATAGTCAGACCGGCGATAGCAGCAAATACCTTTGAGATAAAACCGGGAACCATTCACATGGTGCAGAATTCGGTTCAGTTTGGGGGTGCTGCTATAGACGATCCTAATGAGCATCTCTTAAGTTTCATTGAAATATGCGATAGATTCAGGTACAACGGGGTGACGGAGGATGCCATCCGACTAAGACTGTTTCCATTCTCATTGAGGGATAGAGCGAGAAGTTGGCTTCATTCTTTGCCTTCAGGATCAATTACTACATGGGAGGACCTAGCACAGAAGTTCTTAGCCATGTTTTTCCCAATGGCTAAAACTGCAAAAATAAGGACAACAATCTCTCAGTTTGAGCAACAACAGAGTGAGTCCTTATACGAGGCCTGGGATAGGTACAAGGAGATGCTAAGGAAGTGTCCGCACCATGGGATGCTAGATTGGATGGTGATCAACACATTTTATAATGGATTGGGATGGCAGTCGAGGCAAATGGTAGATGCAGCTGCAGGTGGAACTTTAGGGGCGAAGAGCTATGACGAAGCATATAACCTTATCGAGACTATGGCAGCAAATGATTTTCAAAACCCTACAGCCAGAATGCCAAAGCCCAGAGTTGCAGGTTTGTTGGAAGTGGATGCTATTACTCAGTTGTCAGCACAGATGGCGGCTATGGCAAAGAAAATAGATTCGTTGTCAGAAAACAAAGCCAAGTCAGTTGCCTTCATATGTGAGATTTGTGCGGGGTCACATTCGACAGATCAATGTGCTATCAGCTCGGAGTCGGTACAGTATGTGAACAGTTACTAGAAGGATCAAGGACAGTTTCAGAACACATACAACCCCAACAACCATAATCATCCAAACTTTAGTTGGTCAAATAATCAAGGAAATCAGCAACAACAGTTTCAGCAGAATCAATAGTTTCCATCTCAACCAACGCAGCAACAGTTTGCCCCACAACCACCTTTTCCACCGGGATTTTCTCAACAACAACATCCTACTCCATATGCACCTCAGCAAGAAAAGAAATCAGAAATGGAGGAGATGATGTTGAAGTACATGGAAAATACAGAGGTTATGATCAAAAGCCAGGCAGTGGCTATTAAAAATCTGGAAACTCAAATGGGGCAAATGGCGACTATACTTAACAACAGGCCCCAGGGTTCATTGCCAAGTAACACAGAAACAAATCCACGGAGAGAGGGTAAAGAACAGTGTCAGGCCATTACACTCAGATCGGGAAAGCAATATGCAGGAACTGTACCAGGCACAACAGTACCTAGTTTACAAGGGGGTGACACTGGGGTAGAAAATGAGACAGAAATCGAGGCTAAACAGAAAGAGAAGAAGGATGAGTCCGAGTCACAGCAAGTAGAGAAGGATAAAGTGAGTTCAGATAAGAAGCCCGTGAATACAGTACCACAAGTTCACCCTCAGGTTCCGTATCCGCAAAGATTGAACAAACAGAGGGAAGATAAACAGTTCAATAAGTTTTTGGAGGTTTTTAAGAAACTCTAGATCAACATACCCTTCGCGGAGGCATTGGAACAAATGCCAAGTTAAGTAAAGTTTATGAAGGGTATACTGTCAAGGAAAAGAAGATTAGACGAGTTTGAGACACTGGCCTTGACGGAGGAATGCAGTGTAGTGCTTCAGCGTAAACTACCTCCAAAGCTGAAAGATCCGGGCAGTTTCATAATTCCATGTACGATCGGAAAGATGAACTTCAATAAATGTTTATGTGATCTTGGGGCAAGTATCAACCTGATGCCTTTGTCTGTATTTAGTCAGTTGGGATTGCCGGAACCAAGGCCAACAAATATTTCCTTGCAGTTAGCTGACAGATCCATCACGTATCCACGGGGGATAGTGGAGGACGTACTGGTGAAAGTGGACAAATTTATCTTTCCGGCGGACTTCATCATCTTGGACTATGAGGAGGACAAGAGTATACCAATCATACTGAGGAGACCATTCCTAGCCACGGTGAGAACTCTGATAGACGTGCAGAAAGGGGAGCTTACAATGCGGGTACATGATCAGGAGGTGAAGTTTAATGTTTTCAAGGCAATGAAGCTCCCATCCGATGAAGAGGAATGCTTCAGAGTTGACTTGGTGGATAGTATAGTGAATGATGAAGTTGAGAGTTTGTTGGGATATGAACCACTGCAGAGAGTGATTGTTGAAGATTAAGATTTGGAGGATGAAGAATGTGCCGAACTTGTGCAATATCTGGATACCACCCCCAAATTCGAAAAATTCAGAACACCTGTCGAGCCACTTACGAAAGCTGGAGAGACGTCGGTAAAGTTGAAACCATCTCTTGAGACACCTCCCGAACTTGAACTAAAACCACTTCCAGATCATCTCAGGTACGCATTTTTAAATAAAGATTTAAAGCTACCTGTGATTATTTCTTCTGCACTAACATCTTTTCAAGAGGAAAAACTGCTACGAGTGCTTAGAGAGTTCAAATCAGCTATTGAATGGACCATAGCAGATATCAAAGGGATAAGCCCTTCTTTTTGCATGCATAAGATCCTGCTGGAAGATGGTAGCAAGCCGACGGTTGAGCAGCAAAGAAGTCTTACTCCTATAATGAAAGAAGTGGTCAAGAAAGAGATACTGAAATGGCTGGATGCAGGAATAATCTACCCAATTTCGGACAGTTCATGGGGTGAGCCCCGTGCAATGCGTACCAAAGAAGGGTGGTATGACCGTTGTCACCAATGAGAATAACGAGCTGATCCCAATGCGAACAGTAACAGGGTGGAGAATCTGCATGGACTACCGTAAGCTTAACAAAGCTACAAGGAAGGACCATTTTCCACTTCCGTTTATCGATCAGATGTTGGACTGACTGGCGGGTCATGAGTATTATTGCCTTCTGGACAGGTATTCAGGCTACAATCAGATTATGATAGCTCCAGAAGACCAGGAAAAGACTACTTTTACATGTCCATATGACACTTTTGCCTTCAGAAGGATGTCTTTCAGGTTGTGCAATGCTCCAGCCACCTTTCAGAGATGTATGACAATAATTTTTTCAGACATGGTCGAACAGAATGTTGAGGTATTCATGGACGATTTCTCGGTATTTGGTGATTCTTTCGATATATGCCTTGAGAATTTGGTGATGGTCTTGAAAAGATGTGTTGAAACGAATTTAGTATTGAATTGGGAGAAGTGCCATTTTATGGGACAAGAAGGAGTCATACTGGGACACAAAGTTTCGAAGAAAGGAATTGAGGTGGACAGGGCAAAGCTGGAAACTATTGAGAACCTACCTCCACCTACTTCAGTAAAAGGTGTCCGCAGTTTTCTTGAACATGCAGGCTTCTACCGCAGATTCATCAAGGACTTCTCCAAGATAACTAAACCATTATGCAGTTTATTGGAGAAGGATGCACAGTTTAAATTCGATGAGGCTTGTATGAGGGCATTTGAGCACTTAAAGGGGAAACTAACTTCAGCACCAGTTATCACAGCACCAGATTAGGCATTGTCGTTTGAGCTGATGTGTGATGCCAGTGATTACGCCGTGGGGGCTATTTTGGGGCAAAGGAAGGAGAAGATGCTTCATGTGATATACTATGCCAGCAAGACCCTTACGGATGCACAGTTAAATTACACCACCACAGAAAAAGAGTTATTGGCAGTGGTGTATGCCTTCGATAAATTTCGGTCATATCTGATAGGCACAAAAGTGATAGTGTACACAGATCACTCGGCAATCCGATATTTAGTGGCAAAGAAGGATGCAAAGTCCAGGTTGATCAGGTGGATTTTATTATTGCAGGAGTTTGATTTGGAGATCAAGGACAGGAAGGGTACCGAAAACCAAGTGGCAGACCACTTATCTCGACTCGAGAATTCGGACAGGGAGATAGACGGAAAATTTGCAATTAATGAATCCTTTCCGGATGAGCAGTTGTTTGTGGTGCAAGGGGAAGTGCCATGGTTTGCTGATTACGTGAACTATTTGGTGAGTAAGATGATACCTTTTGACTTGGTGGGGCATCAAAAGAAAAAATTTCTGCATGATGTCAAATGGTATATATGGGATGAGCTGTATTTGTTTAAACAGTGTGCAGATCAAATGATAAGAAGGTGTATCCCGTATAGCGAGACCGAGAGGATTCTACAGGATTGACATTCTTCTGTATATGGAGGTCACTATGGAGGAGAGAGAACATCGGCTAGAGTACTACAAGCGGGATTCTACTGGCCGACAATTTTTAAAGATGCTTACAGTTTCGTCCAGAGGTGTGATAGATGTCAGAGAGTGGGAAACATTTCAAAGAGGAATGAAATGCCTTTGAATACAATCCTCGAAGTAGAAGTTTTCGATGTATGGGGGATTGATTTCATGGGCCCTTTTGTGTCTTCGTGCAATAATCTCTACATTTTGCTAGCAGTTGACTATATGTCGAAATGGGTAGAAGTGGCAGCGCTCCCGACAAATGATGCCAAGGTAGTCCTAAAGGTTTTACATCGAAGTATTTTCACTAGATTTGGGACTCCGAGGGCCATTATTAGTGATGAAGGTACGCACTTCTGCAACAGACAGTTTACAAATTTGTTGGCTAAGTATGGGGTGAATCATCGTATTGCTACAGCTTATCACCCACAGACGAACGGCCAAGCTGAAGTGTCCAATCGGAAAGTCAAAAGAATCCTCAAAAAAATTGTGAATCCGACGAGGAAGGATTGGGCTTTAAAGCTGGATGATGCTGTGTGGGCATATAGGACTGCTTACAAAACTCCATTGGGCATGTCACCGTTTCAGCTGGTTTATGGAAAAGCTTGTCATCTTCCTATGGAGCTAGAGCACAAGGCGTATTGGGCAATTCGGAAGTTGAACTTTGATTCGACAGCTGCAGAGGAGAAACGCTTACTCCAAATCAATGAGTTGGACGAATTCCGATTACGGGCTTATGAAAACTCGAGGTTGTACAAGGAGAAGGTGAAGAAATGGCATGATCGTAAGATCATAGAAAGAACATTTGAACCGGGACAAAGAGTTTTACTTTTCAACTCTAGACTTAAACTTTTTCCCGGGAAGTTGAAATCAAGATGGTCAGGACTATTCACAGTGAAGACGGTCTTTCCGCATGGTGAAATTGAAGTGTATGATAAATTCCCGGACCAGTCGTTCAAAGTGAATGGACAGCGCTTGAAGCATTACTTCGGGGATGAGGTGGACAGGCAGAAAGTCACCTTAATCTTTTCTGCGACATGAGGTTCAGAGACAGTCAAGCTAATTGACTATAACTTAGCGCTATCTGGGAGGCAACCCAGCGTTTTAATTTTCTGTTTTTCTTTTGTTTATTCAATTATTTTGTATTCAAAAAAAAAGAAAGTTTTGCGACTAATTTTGGACTTTGGGTTGATTTGTTTGCAGGTAGAAGCTTGAACTGGGCAAAAAATTGGCTAAGTAAAGGCTTAAGCGCCTAAAGCGCTCCAACAGGTGTAACTTCAGCGCCTGAGGCGCTACATAAAGCTCCAGCTACTGCCACTCAGCGCTGGAAGCGCTAGACCATGCCCAATGTAAGCGCCTAAAGCGCTACCCCAACCACGAGCCACTGCAATCAAGCGCTCTTGGCGCTCAGTAACTTGCTCAAGTCAGCGCTCTTGGCGCTATAGCCAACGCACGGTTTCTGTCGCCAAGCGCTAGCAACGCTAATCCAAGTATAAAATGCAGCACCTAAGGCGCTATAATTTGACCAACACACTGCAAGGTAGCACTAGAAGTGCCCAACTCTTCACAAACCACAGCGCATAAAGCGCTCGGCAGGCGAATTCGAAAAAAAAGAAGGTTAAAACCTAGATCGGGCAAAAGGAGGGCACCACACCAAAAGTCAAGATTTTCTTCTTCTCCTAGCCACTTCCAACCGCCACTTTCTCTATTGTCACCGAGTGAAGCTACTTTCTCCCACCCAAACACCAACAAATTATCACCCACAATTAAATCTATTGTCGGCATATATCTTTTGCAATCAAGGAACTTTCTTCTCATAGCCAAAAAGGATTGAAGATTCTACATATGGGTACTTTCAATTTCAAGTAAGTTTTACATTATTGAGCAATTAGAACTTGAAATTGTTGGCTAGAGATTGAATTGCTAGTATTTGGAGAAAGTTCTTTGTTTTGATTGAGAACCCAATTGAGTTTGTGTTGGCTCAATTGGGATTTGGGTTAAAGCTTCAATTTTCTATCTATATGTTTGTGAATTGTGGGAGATTACGTTGTTGCAAGATTGGGTTACTCTAAGTTTGGGGGAAACATTGTCAAAGGGTTTTTCAAATGTTGCCTACCAAGTGTTCGACAATTTGCCCCAACGAAGTTTTGAATTATTTTGAGTCTTGTTCGTTCTTAAGTGGTTATTCATGGCTCCCAAAAGACATAGAGGGGAAAGCTCAGGCTCATCTGCTGTTAAGTACGATAAGAAAAAGTTTGTTAGCCCTCAAGCGTACAACAGGTATAAAAACTGGTCGTCAGGGAAGTCCTTAATTCCCGAGCACGGGTTGTTACCGATTGAGCGGGTAGATGGGGAATTAGCTCACATGATACGCAACCGTAATTGGATGACATTTACAGCGCAACCTAAGCCAGCTGTAGTTGAAATTGTAAAGGAATTTTATGCCAATGCTAAAGAAGCCAATGGGAATTTGGTGATGGTTCGTGGTAAGGAAGTAAATGTAGGGCGAAAAGCAATCATCGCGTATTATGGGTTGCAAAAGATTCACAGTGAAGGATATACGAAATATATGCAACAGGATTTGCATTACACTGAGATCATTTCAGCCCTTTGTGAGCCAGGAACGGAATGGAAATTGACCGATCAACAAGAAGCCGTGCACTTCCCTTCATCCAAGTTGAGCAGATATGGGAAAGCGTGGCATGCTTTTATTTGTGCAAAGTTGATGCCGTGCCGCCATATGAGCGATGTGATTAATCAGCGGGCGGCGCTATTGTTTTGCATAGCCACAGGAAAGACAGTGGATATTGGGGATGTGATCCATGAATCTATTGTGCACGGGCTTGAGGGTAGCACCACAGGTGGATTGCCTCATCCTTCATTGATCACCGATTTATGTCGCCGTGCTGGGGTCCAGTGGGATAAGGATGAACTAATGCAGGCCCCATTGTCTCCAATTGATCATGCTGCGATGGTACGGTACAGAGTATGGGATGGAGGTGAATCGCACCCGAGGGGATTAGGCTTCATTATACCACAGCAGCAGCCGCGGGAGCAACCACCACCTGTTGAGGATCCGGTTCAAGGCCCCAATGTAGTTGAGACTATCCGTCAGGACCTCAGGCACCATACTAGATGGATAGACTTAGTGGCAGGACAGATTCAAAGGGGTTTTGATCGCATGACTCATCAGCAGAGTCGACTTGCTTAACGCCAAGCAGAGATCTATGCTTACAATGTTAATTGTTCTACAACATTGGCGGATATGTTTGGGCGGTTGAATCCTTCGGCAGGGCCATTTCAGTTTCCACCAGCTCCTCCTCTTTCTATTTACCCACCACCCGACTCGCCTCTTGATGCCGATGATGATGATGATGATGCTGCCGATGGCAGTGATGACGAGTAGCGTTTTCATCAGGGGAGTCCTCTGTTCTTAATTTCTTATTATTTCTCAATGAGGACATTGTTCAATTCAGTTTGGGGGGTAGTTTTATGTTTTCATGCATAAAGATTGTTTTGTTTCATTGTGTTTATACTTGTTGCATGGTAGTTGCATTTTAGGGTGTGTCAAACATTTAGTTGCATGAATCAGATAACAAATGACATAGTTGAACCATTGTGGCTAATGATAAGATTCTAGTGTTAAGTAAAAGCTTGCTAATGATTGAAATCTAGTGTTGAGCGATAACTTGAACGGGGAAGTCGAATTTGCTTGTCTGAAGTTCATGTTAACAAGGAAAGCATTTAGTCAACTGTTTAATCAATGTGATTCAAATTCTTATATAATCTGTGTTTGGAAAGGAACTTGGGAATACAATGTGATAATATCAGTGAAACATCGATGAAGGCTCTAGTAAGCAAGAAATAAGTTTGGGAGAGTTCTAAAAAGAAAAAAAAAGAAAAACTTTCTTAGCTAGTTTAGTTTCGTGGCCATTTCTACTTGAGTAATTAGATCCATAGGGGTGTCTTGACACCTAGTGCCCTAAAGCCAACTGGTTTGGGAGTCGCTGGTTGAAAGCTCGTTACATGGGTAGTTTTGATAAGCCTAAGGAAACTAGACATTGCACATGCCAAGTAAAAAAAAAGAAAATGATAAAAAAAAGCGAGATGGAGCGTAAAACGCACTCGTAAATGAAGAAAACATGTCGTAATTCTCCTTGTGCTAATTAAATGTTTACATGAGTCGGATTAGTTGTTTTACTGATGGAGATGTGTAAAAAATTAAGTTACTTTCTTAGATGTTGGTTATATGAGTAATTTGGGTTGTGATTGGTTATAATAGTTGATACACACACACAGCATGAATGATGACAAGCATGGTTTGATTAATCAGTTTGAGTGGGAGCTTTACATTAGATAGTGGGTTAAAATGGATTGATTTATGGATATTTGAGGCCTGATATAGATTACTATGTTGTTTTAGTTATTTGATTCGTTTGCATTATAGTTAGTTTGCATTTTTCATGTTGGTATCATTGCATTGCTTGGGGACAAGCAATTGTTTAAGTTTGGGGGTATTTGATGAGTGGGTTTTATGCCTACGAATCAGGTCTTGTTAGACTTAATTATTGCGGTCTTTAAGTATTTTTAGTATTGTTTTAGTATTGTTTTATTCGTTTTTGTGTTTGTTTATTGTAGGATGGAGCTGGAGGAGCAAAAGAGTCAATTTGGAGCTTAAAGGATTAAAATTTGACCTGATGGCATTTTTGTAAATCCTGGAACATGACCTAGCACCTAGTGCGCTAGGAATTGAACTAACCTAGCGCCAGAGGCGTTCATGCACGCTTTTTGCTGATGATGTGCGGCTGGATGAGAAAAGAAGAAGCCAATTGGGAAGAGGATTGAAGTTTTGATCAGTTAGAAAGAGAGAAGGAGATTTGAGGAAGGAATTATTAGATTTTCATTCATTCTTCTACTACTTCTCAAGAGAGATTTGCTAATTTTACTGTGGATTATTATCGTTGGATTGCTGGATTTTGATGTGGGTTTAAGCTTTACTTTGGATTTTATTCAACAACTGGGTTTGATTGTTCTATTCTTTCATTATTCAATTGTTTGCTTATTTTCCATGTGTTGTTTTGATCCCATAATGGCTTTTGGTTCAGTCATGAACTAATTTCCATTATGGGATTCTAATGGATTTTAATATGTAATCTAGTTATAAGCTTGATTGTTGGATTGTTTTACATATCATAAGAAATTTCTATCATGGTTGTTTTACATGTATGAATGCTTGATCACCATTCGATTTCAGTGCTTATATGGAATTGAAAAATAACATATGAGTATGGATTGTAATCATGATAGCTTGCGAATATGAGGCTTAACTGGATAGCTTAATATTTTGTGAATCAAATAGAAATATACTGTTTCACCGTAAGAGTCAAAATAAGGGCTTGTGCTTTAAATCAATATAATTGCAATTTCACGTAGAAATATAGTGATTTTGGTTATAGTGGTGATTACATGGTGTCTATTGATTATGGATATTATGTAAGTAGGTCATAATACATTGACGAATGGTTATGTCTAAATCAGTGCCCTTGGCTATTTTTCTGTGATATGTGAACTTTTTAACATAATGGTGGAACTAGATGAACTATTAGATGAAGTTAGGATTCCATTAATTCCAATTTTGATATATTACATTATAATTTGCATTTTTAGTTGTTAATTTGTTTAGAATAAATTTTGTTACCAAAATCAAGTTATTAGTTTAGGCAAATAAATATAGTGATAGAATTGATGCATAGTGATTTAATTTAGCACTTTATCTGTGGGACGATACTCTACTTCCTCTGTATTACTTGTTAACACATGTATGCTTACATGAGTTAGAGCTCTTTTACTAAAGATTAAAAAAGAGGCAACACACTTACACAAATTGACAACTTGGTGATGTAGAATGATTATTAATTGTACTTTATTATCCATGTTTACAAGTAATCTATAATTAAACCACACCTCACCCAATTGGTACAATAGGTGGCCGGCTGCCCCTTCTTGATTTTGCTTCAATTTTACTTTTCTTTTATTGCTTTCATGTGTGAATTAAGTTGGTCAAAATATCTTTCAAATGGGCTAGCAATTGGACTTTGTTTAAAATTAATTTGGGCTCACTCTTAATAAGTTTGGGCTTCTAGTTTCTAAATATTTTTAATCCATGCTTGGTTACTAATTTAATAAGTGTTGGGCCAATTTAATAAGTCCACACATTAATTATCCAAGTCCATGATTAATTAAATGAGTGGGCTTGGTTAGTAAACTAATTAGGCTAGTCCATTAGTATTTTCTTACTACTTGGACTATTAAAATAAATTATCCATATAGCACATAATTCTCATTAATCAATACTCATATTAATTAATGTACGAAATTTATTCACTTACTATATTCACTTTAATTAAATAATTAATTAAATTACTACCTTATCAATTGTTTAATATTAATATTCTTAGGTTAGTCCACTAATTTACATAACTATTAGTGGGCCCTATTTTAACTAACAATTAATCACATACATTATTCACGTAAGTCATAATATATTTATCATCATTGATAAATAATCAGCATACACATTTAACCACATGTTGTACATACATGCATTTCAAGTATAATTAATACTTAATTATATTTAGTATTCAAATTTCCTTAAGAAAATAAATTCTTATTATTCATAATACACACATACATCCATTTAAATACAATTATAACAATAATTGTATTAATCATTAAAATTCATAATCATAGATCAAATTAGGTTTTGATCATCCCTTTAACTTTGCCTCATTTACCATACTTAGTCAATTTAAAATAAATTGACTAGTCTTACAAATTCATATCATAAAGAAATAATCATAGTAATAATAATAATATTAATAATCATTTCTTAAAATATACATTTATTATTTAAATAATATAGTGATCATATTTTTGCAAATAATCATATATATTTAGTATAAAAATTTAATTTATTAGCATAATATAATTTATAATTATCAACTATTTCTTTAATAAGAAACTTACTTGAAACCATATATGAAATAAATATATATGTACATATTACATATTCACATTCTTTTCCTTGCACACATTCTTATACTTAGTTTAATATATAATAAAAATAATTTTATTATAAAAAAAAATTCATACGTAAAATTTCTTATTTTAATATATCGAAAATCTTGGGTTATTACACTCCCGAGATTGAGTTATCTCGGGATAAGAAGCTGCGACTCTGGGTCGCGTCTTAGGATCCCCCTACTAGCAGTACCAACAGGTATTGAGTGGTGGGCCTGCCGAGGATACCCGCATATACACTACCTAGAGGTAATAAGATTTTTTATGTTTCACAGAATTATCATAACCTATCACATAATATAAATTAGTAATGTTATATATATTTTCGCAGGCTCCAGCCAGCACCAGCGTCCAAGAGCACCCGTTGGATCATCTCATACGGGCACTGGCCTGGATGTCGAGTTATTTAAGAGGCTGATAGCGACGGTGTCATATAGTTTTTCTTCGTTAGCAGTTGCCTAGCAGGTCTCGTCTTCACCAGCTCGCTCAGGAGGTTCTAGCAGGGGCCTCCGCAGAGAGTACGGGCTTACCGCGGGAGCAGTTCTACGCATTGAGCGGCGAGATGCTCCGGATGGTGGTTACCCTCCTAGAGCAGGCTTTTCGTTAGTCCCCGCCTACTCAAGTATATATTCTGCATGTTTATGATATTTTCATTTTAACAGTATCTTTTTAATTCTCACATATATATGGACTAATGCTTTTTATTTATAATTCTATCAACAGGGTGGCGATGGCGAGCGGACTGACGATGGTGAGCAGACTGGCGACGGTGACCGGGGGGATAACGACGCTGATTTTCATACACCAGAGCAACATTGTCGTTCACCTCCGCCCGATGATGATCCGATTACTAGTTTATAGTTTATCTGTATTCATTTTATTTATTCAATTGTATATCATTTGTATATATTGTAGTCTAGTTGAGTCTATACAAGTTTTGTAGATCATATTGTATATAATTTATTGCACATTAGCTTACTTTTACCCTTTTGATGAGTTAGAGCTATCATTTGTAATTGTTAGCTTATATATGTAATTGTCAGCTTAGTTATGGTGTTGATGATGAGTTAATACATCATTTTTCATTGTTAGCTTAGTTGTTGATGATGAGATGATACATGTTACATCTTATATATATATATATATATATATATATATATGTATATATAAATGTCTGTCTGTATTGGGATAAAACAGGTTACAGGTACTGAAATGGGTTTAAACACCTGGAAATTGCACTTTTAAAACAAAATTAAAAAAAGATACTTATTTTCGACGGAATAAGGTATTTCCGACGGATATACCTTCGGAACTATAATTCCAAACAAACTGGGAAAATTCGTTTTTTCCGTCGAAAGTACGTTATCGTCGACGAAATTTTCCGTCGGAAATAGTTAATAAATATTATTTTTTGAAATTAATTTTTCGTCGGAATTACGATATTCTCGAGGAAAAATTCAGTCGAAATTATAAATTAAATGCTTTTAAGAAAAATCCAATTTTTCGTCGAAAATATCTTATACCTAAGGGAAATTCCGTCGAAGATTGATTTCGACGGACTCATTCCGTCCGTCAGAGATAGACGTGTTGCGACGGAATTTCCGACGGACCTTATCTCTGAGGAACTTAGATAAGACAAAACTTTCGAGGGAATATTCCGTCGAAAATAAGCCTTTTCTTGTAATGGTAAGCCTTTACGGTGTTTGGAGCTAGGCGAGGCCAAAGATTTGGTTTATCAAATGCATAAAGATGAACACTAAGGGAGAGCCAAGTTGTACAAACAGTTGATTGATCATGGTTATTATTGGCCTAAAATGGAAGGAGATTGTTTGGAATTTGTCAAGAAATGTCATGTTTGCCAAATTCATGGGAATTTGATTCATGCTCCCGCTGTAGACCTGCGGACCATAGCAACACCATGGCCTTTCCATACATGGGGAATGGATCTTATAGGTTCCATTCATCCTAATTCCAAAGGTAATATATAGATCTTGACCTCCACTGAGATGTACACAAAGTGGGTAGAGGCAATCCCTTTGAAGAGGGCTACGGGGCCAACAGTGGCAAATTTCATCAAAGAACATATCATTTGTCGTTTCGGGATCCCGAAGATCATTTTATCAGATAATGGAAATCCCTTCATCAACAGGGACGTTAAAAGTCTGATGAAAAGATACAGGGTGAAGCACTACAAATCATCACCCTACTACTCAAAAGGAAATGGGCAAGCAGAAGCCACAAACAAAACCTTGATCAAGATTTTATCAAAAACCCTAGACGATCATCCGAAGACATGGGCAGAGCAATTACCGATAGCATTATGGGCATATCGAACTTCAAAAAGAAAGCCTACAAGTGAAACCCCATATGCTTTAGTCTATGGAGAAGAAGCTATCTTCCCCGCCGAAATAGAAATCCCTTTGGCTAGGATGAGACTCCGAAGCTTAGTTGAGGAAGAGAATCGACCAGCAGCCCTGGAGGCCTTAGCTGACTTCTGAGACCGAGCCAAAGAAAAATTAGAACGGTATCATGAAAGATTGCGACGACAATATAATACCGGAGTGGTACCATGACAAATTGTGGTGGGGGACTTGGTGCTCAAGACAGCGAATCAAGTCATGAGGGGAACACCAACCACCAAATTCTACCCTAAATGGGAAGGCCCGTATAGGGTACGAGAGATCTCCGAAAGAGGGTATTGCAAAATATCTCGTGTGGGATCAGATGTTATCTCAGGCCCACTAAACTTGAAATGGGTAAAGAAATATTACACATGAGATAGTCATCACAAAAGTTATACTTTTAAGTTCAAAAGTGACCGAGGAACCTGACTCTACAGCCCTTGGACCCGATAAGTTATACTTTCAACTTCAAAAGTAACCGAGGAACCTGACTTTACAGCCCTCGGACCAGACAAGTTATACTTTCAACTTTAAAAGTAATCAAAGCACCTGACTATAAGTCCTCAAAGTTATACTTTTAACTTTAAAAGTAATCGAGGCACCTGACTATAAGCCCTCAAAGTTATACTTTCAACTTTAAAAGTAATCGAGGCACCTGACTATAAGTCCTCAAACCCGAGATAGTTACACTTTATCTCTAAAAGTGGCGAACGTTATGCTTTCTCCGACAAAAGTAAGATCTAGTATTATTATCTTTATGAAAATTATGAAACGTTATGCTTTTCGTTAAAAGCAATCTGATTATCAATAAAATGTCAAACTTTCACTTATATTTGAATATATTTTTTTATTTTAAAAGTATGGATTCAAGTGTTGGTTTGCTAGAAATTAAAAAAAAATGTTTCATGTTTACTTTCATATTATGCATATTGCTGTCTTGGAGTATTAATTGGAATAACTTAAGATTTAATGTTAAACATTGGGTCTTAAGGAAGCTCTAGTAGGAGCCACTTTGGAAGCCACCATAGTATCCACCGGGGCACGAGTTGTAAGAATCAACGGTTGTGGGACCACTGATGATTCCCTGAAGTCTTTGTCAGTAGGAGGATAACCAAGGTCACTAAGTGGTGAGGTGGCAAAATCAGGATTTAGAGAATCAAATAAGGTAAGTGCCTCAACAGGCAAAGGCACATCCTTTATCTTCTCGCTTTGAAAAGGAAAATGACAAAGCATAATACATTACGAAGAAGAAAATTTAAGAAGACGAGTATATGTTAACTAAAGAAAATACTCACAAGGTAACTAATAGAGAAAGAGTTATGAGATGCCACGGAAAGTAGAATATTAGTGCCCCCACCCAAAGTGGTAGAAATAGTACCCTCTCGGGCACGTGCAATCTCCCTAGGGAGGATGAAAATTAGCTATAGGCTCAAGCGGATTCTCCCTCGAGGAATAAGGAGTCATGACCATAGGATCACCAACATCAGCTTGAGTTTCATCAGTGCCCACATGAATGCTACCATTAGGAGATGCAGTAAGAGGCTGTGATGGGGGAGACGTACCACCACCAGTAAGACTTGAGCCCACATCAGACTAAGAATCATCAGCCTCAAGACTGACACGATCATCACGTGGTGAAGAAGACTCGACAGTGATAGGACGGGGAGGCTCATAAGTAGTAGAAGCCGCTGCCTCAGTTGCCGTACGTGTCAGTAACCCACTAGGGACATAATCCTCATCATCATCTTCCTTGGCAATCTAAAAAGAAATAAACGAATAACATAAGGGGATAAAGAAGAAAATATATGAACAACATAAAAGAAAACCACACAACACTTACCACAAGTTTTTGGCGTCTATTGACCAGATCCTCAGCTGCCGGCATACTAGAGCTTGAATCATCATGGGGATATTTTGACGATAGGATGATTAACCTGATCTACTGAAGAATCTACAAGAGGCACCACCTCAGCAGCAATACTAGGGGGTGCTCTTTCTAGAAGGAGTAACCCTCACCTTATCGGCAGTAGAGGATCCCTGGGGAGGAGCTCCAAGAGGTATTCGAGACGAAGCCTGTGGTGGAAGATGCCTAGAAGTAATAGGGCCCTATGCTGGAGGAACATCTAGGACACTCCAAGGAAGACTCTTTGTCGACTGAGGAAAATAAAACTTAGGCATTAAAGCCTCACGTTCAATAAATCGACTACTGGCTGGCCAATGCTCGGAATGGGTATTAACTCTAGGAGTGCACAACATTTTGGCCCATTGGAGACATTCGGGAGGAGAAGCTGGCAATAAGCAAATAAAGGTATCATCCTGCCATATTTTTAGATTGATGAGCCAATAGTTACGCTCACTAGTGGAATATCGCCCTTTTCGAGAAGCTTTAGGGATAATGAAAGGAAGAGGATCGCGAGGAGTAGTTGGAGATCTTGGAAACTCCCACGAAAATAAGGGGGGTGGAGACAAAATTAAGGAGAGCAATCTCATATTCCCCCTCGTAAGAGCGACCGAAAGTTTGATGTTGATCAAATCCAAACTGTCTCATGACTCTGTAAGGGTTGTAAAGCACAGTGCCAAACTCGTCATCCTCAACGAAATATGGAAGTTCCGCAGCTCAAAGGAATATGAACCAGGAAAGGGAAGACCCACTGAAATCTTTAACAGTCGAGAAGGCACGTGAGTTATCCCTATAGAAGTGAGGCAGAAGGTCGCCATCTGGAATAATAGTATAAGGACAAGCGGTAAAGCATGAAAAATCGTCAATATAAAGCCGCAAATCTGAACTATGCCTGTGGTCAATCCAATGAGAGGTTCGGAGGACGATGTTTGGAGATAAGAAAGGAGGTAGAGGTTTCTTCTTCCTCTTGGAAAGGTGCACGGTGGTAGAATGACCCCAAAAGCGCTCGAAGAGGAATATTTGGAGAAGGGAGCCCGGAACAAAACAATTCACGTCATACCTGAGTGAAGAAAAAAAGGGGGGGTTAATAAGTGAAAGAGAAGTACAATAGGGAAAATAATGGACACAAAGAGATAAGTAAAGGGATATCTTCCAACAGATTCCCTCATAGCGAAGACAGTCTGGTCCAGGCGATGATACAAAGTCCCTAAGAAGAGAGGGGCAAGAGGAACCTCCAGGCCCCAAGATAACAAAGTCGCCAAGCTAAACATACGGCCCGAGGGACCATCTATTGGTAATCCAGGGAAGATAAAGCGGGATAACCACATAGTTAGATAAGCAGCCAGGGGGAAAGGGCAAGGCTCTTTATGAAGAGCAAGAACGGACTCGCTGTGGACGAAGCTATTCTAGTGGCCAAGCTGGTAATCCCGAAAGAAATATCGTACCCAAGATAATCAGGAGGTTTTCTGTCGGTTGGAAGTCCCGAAGTCTGAAAGGATTGTGTCACCCTAAAATCGTGAAGTGTAATTGGCAGCCCGCTTGAACGCTTCTGTCAAGTACGCAACACATTCAACATCCCTAAGAGACAAGTTAGATGGGTTACAAGAAGTCGAAGCAGCAGCAGGAAGACTGCAAAAATATAGTTCCTAGTGAGTATATAACTCAAGGAAGAGGAAGATGAATAAACAAAACAGAAAAGAAACTTACTGGTAAATAGCATAGACATCCTCTAGAGTAGGGGTGAATTCCCCCCAAGCAGTGACAAAGGTACATGTAGAGGAACACCAACATGAAACCAGTATGGTAAGAGTATCATGGTTCTGCTGGATACGGAGATCCCTACATAGGTGAACGCAATGTAGAATGTCAGCCTTCTCCAATATATCCACATAATCAAAATTTCCATGTATCTCATCGGTCCAATGCTGCCATCCCTGAAGACGATTGGATGAGTCGAACAGGAAGCGAATCGGACTGAAAGGGTAAGCCTGTTTCTCGATGCACATATGGGGAATGCTAGTAGAACAAACAAGCTGCCCGTACTTTTGCAAGCCACGACATATAGAAACAATCCCTCTTTCTCAGGTGGAGGAAAAGCTGCACGATTGTAGTTCTTAGCTTGTTCCCAGAAAACATCAAAAGGACCATAGAACGGAGCTTTTCCCCACTCGCTGATGAAGGGGACTTCCTTAGTAGTTTTTGGGTCTATGGAACATTCGCTGGAATTGGCCTGCAACAAAGAAAACTTAACATGAGAATTCTGGGGAACAAGAAAAGAAAGCGAAAAAAGCATTTGAAATTAAGTGCTTACCATGCCAAGAAAGAGGATCTGAGACTTAAAATGAAAACACTTGGTCAGAAAAAGACAGATCACGAACACCTGAAAAGAAGAAAAAACGAAGTAAGCCAAAAGACGAAGAATTACCCAAGGTTCGGCCACCTAGGGTTCAACCACCCCTAAGGTTCGGCCACCTAGTGTAATATTCCAAACCCTAATAAGATTTGTATATGTAAATTACGTGTTTATTAAATGAAATTTCTTATTTCGACTGTAGACACCCAATTTTTGCGTTCCCTGTACTAACTATGACAAGAGGGCAAAATCGTCAAATGAACCGGCTTGCGGGAGCGAGGGAATGGGCACAAGTGCGAACGCCCAACACCACCGCAATGATTGGCGACCAAAGCTGACGTGACAATAAGGCCATTCGAAATGGGCATTCCCGAATAAGGTGGCACGCCTCCCGGAAATTCTCGGACTGCAGAATACGAGCCTGTCAGCGAAAACTGACGTTACGGCACAAAAATCGAGGCATGGCACGAAAATCGAGAAAGTCAAACCGTCCAGCCGCGGATTGATATGCGGCCAAATAGTGCGCCTTTTGAAAACATGGAACTCGAAACATGAAACTCGAAATCAGGTGAGTGGAAGGCAGGCGGCCAGCCAGCCTATTTCAGCTCAGTTTCGTTGCAGCATACAGAGAGTTGAAAGTGGAAAGGATTTGAAGAAAGAAGAAGAGTCCAGCAGCAAAGAGCACGGAAATAGAGAGGAAAATATAGCAAGTTTTGCAACCAAATAGGAAGAAAAGAGAAAAAAAAAGTGAGGATTGATATTCTTTTGATTTTGATTGTATCAAATACACTCCTTATCCTATTCAAATACACAAGTTCACCTCCATTTGAGATCACTTGCAAGGTGAAAATTCCTATTTCTTCTAGCAATTTATATCATATTGTTTGGTTAAATTAGATGTAATTTTCATGTATCTTGTTGAACAATCATGGATTAGGGATTATTAGTGAGGGTTCCATTGGAACTAAATTTCTTCCTAATAACCCGAGGATATCCAATTGGTGAAATCTCTAGTTTGTTTATGATGATTTATTGGGTGTAATTTATTTAGATTGTCATTTTTGATTATCATGGTGTGTTAAGAAAACCCGTATTGGTTGGTGTTGTAGTATTCATTTTGTGGGCATGTAGTAATATTGGGTGTGAGCCTAGGAATGCGACCCCGTGGTCCAAATCCAATGATGGACGTTTTGATGTATGTAATAGATTCAAGGTGCCCGTTTTTTTTTGTAACATGTAATCGTCGAGCCTTAAAACGACGCTAAGGCGAGAATCGGGTTTAAGGCCCCGTAGTAGTGGAACATGTGATTGTTGGCGTTCGGGGATGTTTTGATGGCTTACATGCCCATGAATAGCCCCGACGCGTGTTTATGCTTGATTAGATTTTGTGACACAAAAATGATTTCAAGGATTGAACGATGAAGGTTTTTTATTAAAATCAAACAAGCTAGGTTATTAGAATCATGAGGCTAAAAATTGGAAGTGTTAATAAATGTCGATTCCTATTAAACGAGAAGGCCAAAGGAAATCATTTTCAACCATCACCAAAAAATGACTTTTATGAACGAACGAAATGTTTTATTAGATCTTTGTGCATAGGGTTAAAGATATCCTAGAAATTGCCCATCATTTTATGAAAGCAATGTATAGATTTCGATTCGTATTTTGACAAAGGTTTAAAAGATTCTTGTTTTGCCAAAAACAACGCCTAATAAAAATCTCATAGCTTTTGACAAGTAAAATCAAACCTTTCGCATGAATAAAAGAGCTCTCTCGTACTAACGGAAACGACGTTCTAAACATTCCCGAAATAAAACACGATTTTTCATAAAAGCCAAATATTTCACCTCACCACAATATTCACATAAGCACACACACTCACACACACACACGCACGTATACACATTTCATGAATCAAAGGATAGGAAAGTATCAAGATCGCGGTAACCGTGTTTCACGGAAGTCGGGGGGTGCCTAACACATTCCCCTCGCTTAAACAAGCCCTCGAACTCTATGAATCTCGATTCGCAGACCAATTAATTCGGAGTCACATATGAGCCAGCGATTTATAAAAAACGAGAACTCGGATGAGTTGGTACATCCATTTCAAACATACCAACTGGCGACTCTGGTTAATTGGCTCATCATAAAAAACGATCTTTCCAAAACCCCGTCGACATCAATGCCGACCTTTTCCCAAACTCATATAATAAAGAAGGCTAAAAATCGGGAAAGGCGAGAAATCGGCGTCGACAGCTGGCGACTCTGCTGGGGAACATTAGAGGGCTTAAGCCGCGTTCAAATCTTGATGCTATCCTATCCTTTTAAAATTCATAAAATGTGTGTGTGTGCGATATTTTGATTTTTTACTTTTGTTGTGTGAATGTGTATTTTTGCCCAATAAATGAATGATTGAATGGAATTGATTTACTTTTAAGTAATCATTTGCATACGGTGAGGGCGATGAATGTGAATGTATGTTGAGAGAGTACCTCCTTCTGAGGCGAACCTGTCGGTTGCTTATTACTGGACTCGAAGGGGCTGCTCCCCGGAGATGGCTCAGGAAACGCACCACCCAAATCCGCTCCAATCGAAAGGGCTCAGACGAGTAGATTGCGAAGATTTGGGGACCTTCATGCCGAAAAGCCCGTGAGAGTAACCCTAGGATAGGTCAGCCTCAGATTAACCCAACGCAGGAAAAGTTTCTTCATGCCCTTTTACGTTCACGCGTATAAAATGTCATGATCCCATTCATATATGCCTCCCCTTTTGTCAAAAGAAATTACTAACCTCTATGTTTTGCAGGGAACAGCTGGGGAAGCATAATAAAGTCAGGTTTAGCATTTGTTATTGCAGTAAAGGACTACTAACATGCTGTTTTGTAGAAAAAGATTAAAAAAACCCAAAACCCAAAAGTTACAGATTTAGCATGCATCCGTATTCTTTTATTCCCCTGGACTAAACTTCGAACCGTTGTTTCTGTAGGATTGCTCCTCAAACCCGTTCGCAGTCTAAGAAAGCCCAGGTCTCTACCTCTAAAATGGCTGATCTTCCCAATCATAGTTCCATATCTCGGGAGGAGTTTGATGATTTTAAGAAGCAGATGATGGAAATGGCCACAATGTTAAAAGAACAGTTCCTAATCAGACAGGATCCGCCAAACCAGGGACCGCACAATATTCCACCACCAGGGGGTGACCAGAATCCTCCTAAAAATGTTGCAAACCTGTTTAAAGATGACCACCCCCAACTCAAGGACGAGCCAGTCATCCCAAGGGCCGTTCCCATACCTAACAGGACAGTGATTACTATCCCAGAGGAAGGGGACACTGACGACCTTCGGAAAAAATGAAACACATGGAGGAGACCATCCAATCTCTAAGAGGCATAGGCTCCCTGGGTAGGGTTAATTATGTAGATCTATGTGTCTTCCCCGGAACCAGATATCCAGAAAAGTTCAAAGTCCCCGAGTTTGAGAAATACAATGGAAAGGGAGACCCCTATACACACTTGAAAATATACATTGGAGAACTCGGGTCTTATGCCGAGGACGAAGGGTTGAGAATGCAGCTATTCCAGAAAAGCTTAACAGGGGAGGCAAGGATCTGGTATGCCCGCCTTGACAATGCCCGAGTCCACAACTGGGAGGAATTGGCCCATACCTTCTTAACCCAATACAGCTTTCAGGCCCAGATGGCCCCTGACAGGTACCAAATGACAAAAGTTAAGAAGCAACCCAGGGAATCCTTCAGGGATTATGCACAACGATGGAGGGGTATGGCCGCACAGGTGAATCCCCCGATGAGCGAGTCAGAGATGGTGATGACTTTCGTAGATATTCAGGAGGCCCCGTATTATGAGTGGGTTATTTCAGGGATTGGTAGGCCTTTCGCCGAGATGATTAAACACGGGGAAATGGTGGATATGGGTCTAAAGTCTAGTAAGATTCGGGATTTCACGGCTCTGGAAACGGCTGCAGAGCAAACACAAAATGGAAATTATGGCAGCACTTCCCATAGGGTGCAAAAGAAAAAGGAGGAGGATGTTTCCCTCATCCTTCAGGGCTCATCTAGAAAGGCAGAAAACCATCTTCCAGTACAGGTGCAGCGAGTAGGGCCATCCCGACAGCCTAACTTTGCTGATCAGAGGGCGGAAGGGCGAAGGAGATATGAGGCCTCGCAAAATTGGGTATTCACCCCGCTCGGGGAGCCTCTTGAACGGGTTTTGGCGGTATTAATGGGCCAAAAGAAGATAGTTGGTTTGGCACCCCCGAGTGACCCAAAGGGAAGAAGGTTTGACCCAAGCAAGCGATGCGCATACCATTCAAGTTCCCCTGGTCATGATACGCAAGACTGTTGGACGTTGAAGCACAGAATCCAGAACTTGATTGATAGTGGGGAAATTGTGGTGGAACAGCCAGACTCCCCGAATGTTAAGGCCAATCCCCTGCCAAGGCATGATGGAGGGGGGGTCAATGCGACGGAGGCCAGTGAGGCCGAGGGGCCGTCGAGGTTGAACTATGTGCAGAAAATTGAGGAAATGATCAATATGATACATGATCATGGGAGTGCACGGGGAGTGCCCATCAGGTTGATAGGGGTAACTACAAATATCACGGAGGGACCTGTCAAGTTGACGGCTCCGAGACCCCTCATCCTTGCGGCAAGGCCGCAAATCCCTATCAGTAGTCTAAAGACGGTACCCTGGAATTATGGGGGAATGCCAGAGGAAGCGGCCAGTTGTGCTTCTGTGACGACAAAAGAGAACCCCTTATATCTTCCCGGGCGAGTCTTTGAGAACCAAAAGAAGAAAAATGAAGAAATTTCCGAGGAAAAGGCCATAGAATTCTTGAAAAGGATGGATCACCCGGAAACAAGAGGGATCCAGATTTTAAGTGAGGAGTCAACCCTAACATCAGTCATGGACTTGGTATTGTCGTCCAATGATCACTTCAAAACCCTGGCGAAAGTCTTGGAGGAGGCATACGTACCCAAGGAAATTAGTGAGGAAGGTTTCGGCCATCTGGTGGGCCATCTGTTGGAGAGTGATATAATATCCTTTGCAGATGAGGACATCCCCAAGGAGGGAAGGGGGCATCGAAAACCGCTACATATTGCGGTAATCTCCTCGGGTTATATCATGAATGGGGTGCTGATTGATGGAGGGTCGGCATTGAATATCTGTCCCCTCAGTACATTGCAGAAGATGAACATCAATCCCAAGCGCCTACGGGCCAGTCATGTAGTGGTGCGAGCCTTCGATGGTTCCCGGAGGGATACAATTGGAGAGATAGAATTGCCGGTGGAAATCGGACCTTGTACTTTTGATATCTCTTTCCAGGTCCTAGACATTGCAGCCAGTTATAACCTGCTATTGGGGAGGCCGTGGATACACATGGCCGGGGCAGTTCCTTCCACGCTACACCAACAAATCAAATTAATCATCGATAGGAATCTGATAACGATCTCGGCAGAATGTGATGACCCTTCTCCTCCCAGGAGTGGCATGCCAGTGATTAATGTGGACGAGTCAGCGGCACCTGCCAGTTTTTAGGCGTTGGAAATTAGCACTCCCCACTACAAATGCCTGGGAACCCCAGCCGTGAAACCTAAGATCTCTCCAGAACTTACCTTTGTTGCAAAGGAAATGATGAAAATGAAATTCCAACCTGGACAGGGGTTAGGAAAGAGTAGCCAAGGAATCACTGAGCCCATTCAGCTACCCCATCAGATAGGTAAAGCAGGGTTAGGATATCGTGAAGGCGTAGCACGGAGACACCGTAGGGGTGCGGATCCGATTCAACTAGCTGGCAGTCCGGTGACCAAGGTCAACAATGAACAGGGGACTAGCGAGCCTGTGATTGGGGCAGGGAATGAATAGTTAACCCCCGCAAGTGATGAATCGGCCAAGAGGGAAAGTTTCCTACAGGAGGTCGCGAAGGAGTTTGAAACCAAGTGCTATATCCCCGGACAATTAACAGGCGATGGAGAGGGGACGGATGTTGTCATGCCACGGGAAGCCCGACAGGGTGTGCCTATCATCGATTGGGCGGGGCTAATTATTCCTGGAGAGGATAGGAAGAGGGATTCAGGCGACGTAGCCGTAATCATCGGGGAAGTGTCCGACGTAAGGCCCCCTTTTATCCGGCGCATTTCATCTGACCTGACCGTCGACAACTGGACCATGAAACCCGTGATATCCAAACAAGGGTAAAACCCGACATCAGGGTGGTAGACCCCAGAGGATGGGAGAATGAAGAAGTTTATTTTTGTTTGTTGTTTTATATTTTGCATAATTATGTCGTTTCTTCATGTTATCTGAAAATGTGATCGTCGTGGAAAATAACTTATATATGACAACTATTTTGTTGCATGTCAGGTGTACCAATTTGAGTAATCCTTGCCTAACAAACGGTCTTTCAAATTTGAATGATGATTATGATTTTGACATTGAGCTCGACTTCGATTTGATGGGCATTGAGCAAGACGAGACAGATTACGACGACGCGCCCGACGAGATCAAAGGATGGGTCGAGGATAAACCCAAACCCAACTTGGACCAAACCATCACTATAGATATCGAAACCCCTGACAAGCCAAAAGAACTCAAGATAGGGACGGACCTCACCCCTAGCCAAAAAGCCGAAATGACTAAGTTGCTAAACCAATATGAGGATGTCTTTGCCTGGTCTCATGAGGATATGATCGGATTGTCCACCGACATTGTAGTACACCGATTGCCCATCAAGGAGGGTTTCAGGCCTGTCAAGCAAAAATTAAGAAAGTTGAAACCGGAGTGGAGCTTAAAAGTGAAGGAAGAGATCATCAAGCAGTTCAGGGCGGGAATCATTATGGTGTCCACCTACCCAGAATGGCTGTCCAATGTGGTCCCAGTGGCTAAACCTGGAGGGAAGGTGAGGGTATGTGTAGATTATAGAGATCTAAATAAGGCCAGTCTCAAGGATAATTTCCCGGTGCCTTTCATACACATCCTGGTGGATAACACAGCCCAGTACGAGATGTACTCTTTTGTGGATTGCTTTGCGGGGTATCATCAGATAATGGTGGCGGAGGAAGATCGGGAAAAGACCGCGTTCATCACCCCTTGGGGCACCTTCTGCTATAGACGATTGGCTTTTGGTCTCACAAACGCAGGGGTTACTTATTAGAGAGCCATGATGGCCCTGTTCCATGACATGATGCATAAGGAGATAGAGGTCTACGTGGATGACATTATTGTAAAATCGAGGGTAGAATCTGATCATATAACCCATCTTAAAAAGCTATTCGATCGACTCAGAAAGTATAATTTGAAGCTCAATCCAGCAAAGTGTGCTTTCGGAGTGCAGTCGGGTAAGCTCTTGGGATTTCTGGTTAGTGATCGAGGCATTGAGTTGGATCCAGCAGAGATTAAGGCCATTGTGGATATGCCGGCACCTCACACGGAGAGGGAGATAAGAGGATTCCTGGGAAGAATAAACTTCATCAGCCGCTTCATATCCCACTTGACAACTACATGTGAGCCAATTTTCAAACTGTTAAGGAAAGGTGCTTCCCAAGAATGGAATGAGCAATGTCAGAAGGCTTTTCAGACCATTAAGAAGCAACTGACAGAGGCACCAGTGCTGGTACCCCCGAAGGACGGGATCCCTCTGTTCATGTATATATCGGTCAATGCCATCGCGATGGGATGTATGTTGGGACAGAAAAATGAGGCAGGTAAAGAGCAGGCCATCTATTACCTCAGCAAGAGATTTAACCAATGTGAACAGAATTACACTCCCATCGAGAAGACCTGTTGCGCTCTGGCCTGGGCTGCAGGGAGATTACAGCACTACCTCCATGGGCATACGACATACCTGATATCGAGAATGGATCCCCTGAAATACATTTTTGAAAGGCCCATGCTGAATTGTCGACTGTCAAGATGGCAGTTAATCTTACAACAGTTCGACATGGTGTACGTAACTCAGAAGGCCATGAAAGGGCAGGGAATTGCAGATCAGTTGGCGAAAACCCCGTCAGGAGGGATGGAGCCGTTAGAAACTCCTCTACCGGGCGAAGATATATTTTGGGTGTCACACTCAAAATGTGACGACGAGGGGCAGTTCTGGAAGCTGTATTTTGATGGTGCCATGAATGCTGAGGGGGCAGGAGCCGGAGCAGTCCTGGTCTCTATCACCGGAGAGCAATACCCTGTGGCCACTAAACTGAAATTCAGCAATTCGAACAACACCGCTGAATACGAGGGATGTATCTTGGGACTCCGCTTTGCCCGCGACATGGGAGTGAAGAGGTTAGTGGTGTTTGGGGATTCAGAACTGGTAATCAGACAAGCGATCGGGGTGTACAACATAAAGGAGCTCCGGTTACTACCGTACCATCGTTGTGTTACCCAGTTGATGCAGGAATTCGAAGATATCGCTTTCCGACATATCCCCCGGGGACGGAATGATTTTGCCGATGCCTTGGCAACCCTGGCGTCATTAATCCACGTAATCGAGAACAGGGACGTTCCACGGATTGAGATAGCAGTACAGAATGCCCCGGCATACGAGGAACATGTTGCGGTATTATCAAACGAGGTGGTTCTGCCAAAGCAGCCTTGGTATCATGACATAAGGGAGTACCTGAGAGATAGATCCATTCCCGACCAGGCGAGCCGAGCTGAGAGGATGAGAATTCAAAGGATGGCAATGAAATTTTACTTGAGTGGGGATTCACTCTACAAGAGGGATGCTGGGTTGGGACTGTTGCAATGCGTAGATGAGACACAGGCCCAAAAGATTATGAATGAAATACATGGTGGGGTGTGTGGGCCACACATGAGTGGACCGATGCTGGCCAAAAAGATCTTGAGAACGGGGCATTATTGGTTAACGCTAAAAGCCGATTGCGATGATCATGTCAAACGGTGTTACCAATGTCAGGCGCACGGTAACGTGATCCATACGCCTCCCAATGAACTGCACTGTATGACATCCCCGTGGCCATTTTCAATGTCGGGAATGGATGTAATCGGACCAATAGAGCCCAAAGCGAGCAACGAACACCGATTCATTTTCGTCATGATCGATTACTTCACCAAAAGGGTAGAAGCAGCTTCTTTCCCCAAAGTAACTCAGGAGGTCATCGTGGGTTTCATCAGGAATAATGTCATTTGTCGATACGGGCAACCTGAGGTTTTGGTCTCCGACAATGCCAAGAATTTAAACAACGCCCTCATGAAAGGATTGTGCGACCAGTTTAAGATCAAACACCTCAACTCCGTCATTTACCGTCCTAAGATGAATGGGGCAGTGGAGGCTGCAAACAAGAACATCAAGAAGATCATGGCAAAGATGTCTGCTAATCATCGGGGATGGCCGGATTTGTTACCCCTCACACTGCTGGCATATCGAACGTCAACACTTACTTCTACAAGGGCAACCCCTTATGCTTTGGTGTATGGAATGGAGGCCGTTCTACCAATTGAGGTTGAAATGGTGTCCCTCAGAATAGTGATCGATGCTCAGATAAGCGAGGAGGATTGGATGCAAAGTCGATACGACCAATTGGCCCTAATTGATGAAAGAAGGGTGGCTGCTGTTTGGCACGGTCAGTTATATCAACAAAGGATCTCTCGATCATACGACAAAAGGATAAGACCTCGGAAGTTCAAGGAAAATGATTTGGTGCTAAAAAGAGTCATGCCTTGTCAAGATGAAGCCAAGGGGAAGTTCGCCCCGAACTGGGAGGGACCATTTGTAATTAAGAAAGTGCTATCCGGAGGAGCCCTCATGTTGCAAGAAATGGATGGTGAAGTATTTCCACAACCCCTCAATTCCGACTCGGTGAAGCGGTTCTACGCTTGAATAATCAATTTCTCCTTTTTCTTTCAGAACTAACTACGTAGGACCTGATCTCCCAACTTGTGGGGGTACGTAGGCAGCCTTCATGGCGCGGTCTGATCCTTCAAAAAAATAATAATCCTTTCCTTAAACAGAACCATTTCCCAACAGCCAGATAAAACTTCATAAACCCTCAAAACCTTCCCGAAACCAGCCGCCTAATCAGCTTCATCCCAAATGACATAACCCTGATCCAACCAGACAGTTATCCAAGATCTAAGACCCAATCTGATGAAATCAACAGGGGTACGGCAATATCTATCAGATCTACATCGAGACTTGAGAAGAGAAAGAAAGCGAAATGTCAAAATCGTGGTCAACGGGATAAAATGAGGGTCCAATGGAAGGCAATGATACGACGAAAAGGGAAAATGACTAAATTTAAATGCATGTTTATATATATAAGTCATTTTATTACAAGATTCCTCTTTCAATAACCGATGAAACTAACATAGTCTATGCAGGAAATAAAAATAATCTACAAATCTGAAACTAGCTGAAACAGGATGGATAAAGTGGTGGATAGATCTGAAGCATCAGCATCCCCTGCAATCTGCTGCCCCATCATATCAATACGATCCAATAAAGCGGTGGCTCGGCTGACAGTCCCAGAATGAGCATCTATAACTACCCTGGTCTGAAGTATAATGGCATCTCTGTCAGCAATGGCAGCATCTCTAGCCAGAATGGCATCATCTCTCTCGACAAGAGTGGCATCCCTCTTAGCCTCAGTAGTAATCAAGGCCAGGCGGAGTCGGGTATCCTCAGTAACCCGACTTGGGGAAGAATCGGCTGAGATGGAGTGGTATGTAGTATCATCTGGAGAAATCATTCCAAAGTCATCAAGGGCCCCAGTCCAACTCAAACCAGCCGGATCCAAGTCTCTGCGCAACCACTGCACGTAAGCAAATGTCTGGAGGTGGCAACCCTCACTATATTCGGCGGAGATCCGGCGAGACCAAAGATCGTATACCCGCAGTAGGTCCCTCTCTGTCTGGGATGATATAAGGAATCGATAGGCAGCTGCAGGAGTGAAGGGGTGAAAATCCTGTGTCTGATCAAACTGCCCTGCAACCGCCAGGGGATGGTAAGTCGTCACGCCCCTCAAGCCAGCAATAGGGATGAAATCCAGGTCGGGCACGTGAGTCAAGAAGCTCATAAAGGAGCAATAACCTGAATAGACTAGTAGATGAAAGGGGTCCTCAATGACCGACAAAAATGATATCCAGGAGGCCACATCAGTACAGCTCACGGGACGAAACGAAAACTGCGTGGTTATATCGTGGCTAAAGCAAAACCCTTGGCGACGGAAATGGCCGATGGGACTGAGATGACTCATGAACCATACGTACAACAAAGTCGAGCTCCCTCTGAATGCTCTACCGCGGAAAGACTGGCAATATGAGGCTGACATGTAGGTATCCGCCAATATCATGGGAAGAATGGTGTGATCCTCCTAAAGGGCTCGAACGATCGCGACAACCCGCATGTCCAACTGATCAAGTCCGGCGGGCAAGTACAAAACTGAGACGACACAGGCCATCAGAGCGTCCACTCTCAAGGCACCCCAGCGCTCCTCGGACACGGAATAATCACCGAAGAAAAGACGAAAACTGTCAGATGAGCCAAACCGGTCAATCAAGAACTGAAGGGGAACCAGATGGTCTGATGTGATCACCGGTAGCAAGACAGCCCTCCGCAAACCGGTAAAAGTCAAGAATTGACGGCGCATGGAACCAACTGTAACCCTGGCACAAGGACCGTCCAAAGGCAGACCGGTAAAGCGAGCATACTCCTCGAGGATGGGGGTCAGCTCTACTGTCCCTAATCTGAACACCTGACGGGCAGGGGTCCAATAGCTCAGAATACCCTCCACAAAGCCCGCTGGCACCTGAAAAGATAATAAGGACCAAGAATGTCCCAAAAGGCCATCTGTGATAACCCTGTCGGCCGGCGATAAACTGTCCAACCAGCGGAGGAGACTGCCGACCAACCCTGTAGGAGGAATGGAATCCAAACGTACCACGACATCTGAGGACGACATCTGTGAAAAAATAGTATCAAAAAGACTGTACAGTGGTCGTTCTCTATCCATAAATAAAAAGCATGCATCATACAGTTAATAATAGAACAAATGAATTTCATAGATATAAAAGATAAAAAAACTGTGCATAAAAAAATAAATGAGTTCAGTACATAGTGCATAAAATGAAAAATAAATCTAAACAGGTGCAGGTACAAAAGCCCTATCCTATCCTGATCTAAATAAAATCAATCTCATCTATGAAGGCGGGATCCTCAAACTGATCCCCTGGAGTCGCCGAAGTCGAAGGCCCAAAGTTCATGTCGGGGATGTATGGCTGCGCTGTGGCATCAGACGAGCTCGGGCCCGCATCATAACCCGCACCGTCAGGATCGTAGGCATAAGCATCCTCTGGAGTCCGGCCCAACACCCGAAGATATAGAGACAACTGGTCTACCTGACGGGTCAGGGTGGCGATCTGCTCAGCATGGGTAGGGCTCCGAACGCAGGCTGCCCAGTCAGTCAGTCATCATCACCGAGCCGGGGACCATATCCCCGAGGAAGAATGTGGCCCGGGTCTGAGGACCGATAGTGCGGGGCACCCACCAAGTACGGAAAGCATCACTCGTACTGGGACCCGTTGAAAGCATCTGGCCATCCTCCCCTGCGAGTATGATCTCCGAAGGCTGAGAATCCAGCGGTCAGGAGGTAGTGAAAGGAAGGGAATGCGGGATGCGGATCTCTCCAGTAACGCATCTGAATGCGCGCTCCCCCAGGTACATCACCCATCCTCCAACACTCTGCAAAGTGAGACGACTAGAAGGATGCCCATCAGCAAACCCCACAGTCAGATGCTCGGAGAGGTAGGGAACCCAGACGACATCAGCAGCCGTGATCAGATCCAGCTGGATGCGGCAGTGTGCAAAGCTGCCAGATACCGGGACCTCCTCCAAGGTGCTATGATGCCATCGCCGGCCCCGGGGATAAGTGTCCAGGCCAAGAGTAGTGACGGGCCTCAGGCATGGAAGACGCTCGTAGGCCCAGAACTGCGAACAGAAACAGTGAAAAGCATGAGCAACCGACAAATGCAGAAAGGAGAAATAAATGAAGGAAAGTCCAGTAAGAAAAGAGGAGGAGAAGCCTCACCAGCAAGAAGTGATAGAATCCGAGCCAAGCGTCTGTCTGGCCCTCCGAACGTAGACACTGATACGGCCCACGTCTCTGACGGCTCCTACGACGCTAAAATGAATGGTGGAGGAGTTGTTCCCTAGGAAACAACCCCTCATAATGGTCAGGAATAAGCGCCGTAGTAGAATGTCCCGAGTGCCCTGATCCGCTGGAATAGGCAGTGCGTATAGACCCCCAACAGCATCGACAGCCAAGGCACCGGATCGAATGCTACGGGCCTTGAAGACCCGGTCATCGGCGGCAAAGCCCAATAAAGCCCGGACCTCCGCTGGAGTAATGTCGAGATCTAGAGGGACACGGGACCCGGTGAACTCTATACCTGTGATGTACCTCCAATCCCAGGGGGTCAGCACAACCTCGCAGTCAAGAAGATGAAGGGACTGCGTCTGATGGAACCATCGCTCGGATAAGGCCCTCATATAACCCCAGGGGCACTGACGGGGGATGATAGTGAAAAAGTGACGGAAGCCCCAAGAATCCACCACCGCCCAATAGTCGCTGTGCAAAGCTGTGTAGAGGGAGTAGATATTGAACCAGTTGCCCCTGGGCTGAGTAAACTCCGGCACCTCTGGCAATCACCAATGGGTCAGTCCAGGTAGAACGGGAATTGAGAAATTGAAAATGAAATAAGAATAGAATTGAATATACCTCATTAGCTACAAGAGATGCCGAGGGGTGACGACTGAGATCCCGACCCAAAAGATCGGGTATCTGCATAGGGGCGCCAGAGGGAGCATGATGAGGAGATGGAGCCGGTGTGCTGGAGGATGGCCCCTCTGCCACAACCTCCGGAGGAGCAGCCTCCTTAACGTCCGGATGATCGGGACGGATAACAGCCTCCGCCAAGCGGCGAGCCTGACGGGTCCGAGGAAGAACAGGGGCAGGTGCAGCCCTACGACGGCGAACACCCGAGGTCCGAGACGCGGAAGAGCTACTAGGAGCGTCGGGATCCATAGCTGGAACAGAACAGGCAAGCAGAAAGGTAAGTTCCCTTTTTTAATTTATGCCACAAATATTCCAATATTTATCGTAGAATTAATGCAACATGATGCATGTTTATTATATGTACATAAAAAAAATCGGCAGAGTTCCGTTTGTAAAATGGACATCCCAGGCATAAGCCAAACATGTTTTCCATCAATCCAAGCCTCAAACAGATCAAAGTTGCATCCATATGTGTAATTACAGCATGTAAAGGACCATAATGCATGATTTTCTTTCAAAAAAGGGAACAACAGATATGTGGAACCGCATCATGAGCATAAAGTAAGACTCACACAGTTGATACATAGCATGTATATATGATAATACATAGTATAGAATTGTAAAGCATATATTTCTATCTCTAACCATGCAAATAGCCAAATATATAGCAAAACATTGACGAAATTGAAAAGTGAACGGTCAAAGTGTTACCTGTAGCGCGTAGATCGATCCTACCGGAGCAGTTTTTGCAGAAAGGTTGGAAAACTCGGCAAAAGGCCCTTGCAAACGAGCAAAATTGCAATAATCTATGTGGGGTACGAAGTTGAAAGTGACAGATCTGGAAGTGGCGAGCCGCTTATGAATCCCGATCTTGGCCGCAGATCCATCTGCGGCTGGCCCTGGTGGATCCCCCTGGTTCCCTTGCAGCCGTTTGATGTGTTTAGTGAAAATGAATTACGAGATGGGTGACCGGCAACGATACCCGGCCCCGACAAGACAATCGACCGGCGACGATAACCGGTGATTACAAGATGGATGTCCGGCGACGAAAACCGGCTCCGAGAAGATAACCAACCGGCGACGATAACCGGGGGTTACGAGATGGGTGACCGGCGACGATACCCGGCCCCGACAAGACAATCGACCGGCGACGATAACCGGCGATTACGAGATGGATGTCCGGCGACGAAAACCGGCTCCGACAAGATAACCAACCGGCGACGATAATCGGGGGTTACGAGATGGGTGACCGGCGATGATACCCGGCCCCGACGAGACAATCGACCGGCGACGATAACCGGCGATTACGAGATGGATGTCCGGCGACGAAAACCGGCTCCGACAAGTTAACCAACCGGCGATGATAACCGGGGGTTACGAGATGGGTGACCGGCGACGATACCCGGCCCCGACGAGACAATCGACCGGCGACGATAACCGGCGATTACGAGATGGATGTCCGGCGACGAAAACCGGCTCCGACAAGATAACCAATCGGCGACGATAACCGGGGGTTACGAGATGGGTGACCGGCGACGATACCCGGCCCCGACGAGACAATCGACCGGCGACGATAACCGGTGATTACGAGATGGATGTCCAGCGACGAAAACCGGCTCCGATAAGATAACCAACCGGCGACGATAACCGGGGGTTACGAGATGGGTGACCGGCAACGATACCCGGCCCCGACAAGATAATCGACCGGCGACGATAACCGGCGATTACGAGATGGATGTCCGGCGACGAAAACTGGCTCCGACAAGATAACCAACCGGCGACGATAACCGGGGGTTACGAGATGGGTGACCGGCGACGATACCCAGCCCTGGCAAGACAATCGAGCGACGACGATAACCGGCGATTACGAGATGGATGTCCGGCGACGAAAACCGGCTCCGACAAGATAACCAACCGGCGACGATACCCGGCCCCGACGAGACAATCGACCGGCGACGATAACCGGCGATTACGAGATGGATGTCCGGCGACGAAAACCGGCTCCGACAAGATAACCAACCGGCGACGATAACCGGGGGTTACGAGATGGGTGACCGGCGACGATACCCGGCCCCGACAAGATAATCGACCGGCGACGATAACCGGCGATTACGAGATGGATGACCGGCGACGAAAACCGGCTCCGTCAAGATAACCAACCGGCGACGATACTCGGGGGTTACGAGATAGGTGACCGGCGACGATACCCGGCCCCGACGAGATAATCGACCGGCGACGATAACCGGCGATTACGAGATGGGTGACCGGCGACGAAGCCCGGCCCCGACAAGACGATCATCCGCATTGACACCCTTTTATGAATGTCTTGCATCCATTACATCTTACGTTGCACCATAAGTCATATGTGTTGCATCACGTATGTATTGTTATCCTGGTGCACTGTCATTCATGCATCGAGTGTCTTTTCTTTATCCTGTTCATTTCATTAAACATTGCATAAACATGATAAAGAGGGGCAGTTGTAGACACCCAATTTTTGCGTTCCCTGTACTAACTATTACAGGAGGGCAAAATCGTCAAATGAACCGGCTTGCGGGAGCAAGGGAATGGGCACAAGTGCGAACGCCCAACACCACCGCAATGATTGGCGACCAAAGCTGACGTGACAATAAGGCCATTCGAAACGGGCATTCCCGAATAAGGTGGCATGCCTCCCGGAAATTCCCAAACTGCAGAATACGAGCCTGTCAGCGAAAACCGACGTTACGACATGAAAATCGAGGCGTGGCACGAAAATCGAGAAAGTCAAACCGTCCAGCCGCGGATTGATATGCGGCCAAATAGTGCGCCTTTTGATAACACGGAACTCGAAACACGAAACTCGAAATCATGTGAGTGGAAGGCAGGCGGCCAGCCAGCCTATTTCAGCTCAGTTTCGTTGCAGCATACAGAGAGTTGAAAGTGGAAAGAATTTGAAGAAAGAAGAAGAGTCCAGCAGCAAAGAGCACGGAAATAGAGAGGAAAATATAGCAAGTTTTGCAACCAAATAGGAAGAAAAGAGAAAAAAAAAAGTGAGGATTGATATTCTTTTGATTTTGATTGTATCAAATACACTCCTTATCATATTCAAATACACAAGTTCACCTCCATTTGAGATCACTTGCAAGGTGAAAATTCCTATTTGTTCTAGCAATTTATATCATATTGTTTGGTTAAATTAGATGTAATTTTCATGTATCTTGTTGAACAATCATGGATTAGGGATTATTAGTGAGGGTTCCATTGGAACGAAATTTCTTCCTAATAACCCGAGGATATCCAATTGGTGAAATCTCTAGTTTGTTTATGATGAATTATTGGGTGTAATTTATTTAGATTGTCATTTTCGATTATCATGGTGTGTTAAGCAAACCCGTATTGGTTGGTGTTGTAGTATTCATTTTGTGGGCATGTAGTAATATTGGGTGTGAGCCTAGGAATGCGACCCCGTGGTCCAAATCCAATGATGGACGTTTTGATGTATGTAATAGATTCAAGGTGCCCGTTTTTTTTTGTAACATGTAATCGTCGGGCCTTAAAACGACGCTAAGGCGAGAATCGGGTTTAAGGCCCCGTAGTAGTGGAACATGTGATTGTTGGCGTTCGGGGATGTTTTGATGGCTTACATGCCCATGAATAGCCCCGACGTGTGTTTATGCTTGATTAGATTTTGTGACACAAAAATGATTTCAAGGATTGAACGATGAAGGTTTTTTATTAAAATCATACAAGCTAGGTTATTAGAATCACGAGGCTAAAAATTGGAAGTGTTAATAAATGTCGATTCCTATTAAACGAGAAGGCCAAAGGAAATCATTTTCAACCATCACCAAAAAATGACTTTTATGAACGAACGAAACGTTTTATTATATCTTTGTGCATAGGGTTAAAGATATCCTAGAAATTGCCCATCATTTTATGAAAGCAATGTATAGATTTCGATTCCTATTTTGACAAAGGTTTAAAAGATTCTTGTTTTGCCAAAAACAACGCCTAATAAAAATCTCATAGCTTTTGACAAGTAAAATCAAACCTTTCGCATGAATAAAAGAGCTCTCTCGTACTAACGGAAACGACGTTCTAAACATTCCCGAAATAAAACACGATTTTTCATAAAAGCCAAATATTTCACCTCACCACAATATTCACATAAGCACACACACACTCACACACACACACACACGTATACACATTTCATGAATCAAAGGATAGGAAAGTATCAAGATCGCGGTAACCGTGTTTCACGGAAGTCGGGGGGTGCCTAACACCTTCCCCTCGCTTAAACAAGCCCCCGAACTCTATGAATCTCGATTCGCAGACCAATTAATTCGGAGTCACATATGAGCCAGCGATTTATAAAAAACGAGAACTCGGATGAGTTGGTACATCCATTTCAAACATACCAACTGGCGACTCTGGTTAATTGGCTCATCATAAAAAATGATCTTTCCAAAACCCCGTCGACATCAATGCCGACCTTTTCCCAAACTCATATAATAAAGAAGGCTAAAAATCGGGAAAGGCGAGAAACCGGCGTCGACACCGACTTTGTGTTATGTGATTGTATATTTTATTAAAGAATTAGATCAAATAAAAATATTTTCGAAGCTGCTTAGTCGTGCTTACACGGAGAAAATGATTTCTCGTGCTTCCAACGATTTCATCGAGAAGCATCTCGGCAAATTATTTTGGTAAGCTGCTGTGTCGTGCTTGGAAATGATAAAGTGATTTGTCGTGCTTCGGAGTTAATATAATATTATATTAACTGATAAAAATCTAAATAAGTTAACTAGGGTTAAAAATGATAAATTAAATTATAAACCCTAATCAGAAAACCCTAATTGATAAAAGTTATTCGAATTGGTGAATCGAAACCCTAATTGTGACACAAGAATCTTAATTGATATAATTAGATTCTAAGTAATGAATCATAACATTAATTATGAATCATTGAACTTAGATTAAAACCCTAATTGAAAGATTTATACCCTAATTCATGAGTTAGGAAACCCTAACCCTAATTATGAAACCCTAATTCTAATTAGGTTATCTTAAACTATAAATTATGAAATGTTAAACATTAATTATGATATATAAACTTAATTAAGGTATTACTAGACATAATTAAACATCCTAAACATGATTAACAAAAATTTAAGTTTAATTAGTAAGGAAATAAATCAAAAATAAAACTTTAAACCAATTAGAAAGGGATAAGAATGTAGGATCAGATATTTTGGCAACTCTCCGGCACAAGTAGGTGACTAATATCAGATCAGAAGCAGCACAAGTAACAAGGCTAGGATATTTGTGGAAGCAAAATGTGGAAAAATGACGTAAAAACCCTAATTTACAAGTTCTATAAATAGGACAGCCATCTGATCATCTAAGCCACGAAAATCTTTAACCTATACACTTATTTATCAAGCCAAAATAAGCCTCTGCAAACACAAGATCAGGATCAAAGATCAGAAATCAAAAGTTGAGCAAAAAGGTGCAAAAATCCTAAAGTTTTACTAGATCTTTAAAACTTTGTTAGATGTTAGGTTTAGATGTTTAGGGATATGTAATAACATGTTATTTAATGATCTGGGTTGTTAAATCATGCTTCCATAACATCCAGATATCAAAATTAGGCAAAAATATTGAACAGTCTGACAAGGACTTTTGTCAGACCTTTTGATCGTCTTAAGTGTTTGTTTGATGTATTTCAAACCTTGTAGTTGTAGTCTGTCATGTTATCTATAATATCCAATTTATAGAATGTTAAAAAAATATCTAGAAAGAAAGTTATTCATGATCAAACTACGTTGACCGTTTAGCTGGGACTGTTTCTGAGCAACCCAGAAACCTTCAAGAACTTTGACAGTACACTGACAATTATTTGAGCCGCCCAGATCGTGCCTAAATGATTTTATAAATGTTATTTCTTGGCTTGGACTTATAATATGCTATGTAGACTACATCCTTGAATCGTTAAAACACCTAATAAATAACTAACTGGCACGGAATTTATGGTCAAACTACGTTGACCATTCACGCTGGATGAGTTTCTGGGTAACCCAGAAAACACAAGAACAATTTGAACGGCCTAGTTTGACCTGATCAAATCTTGCACAT
This sequence comes from Aralia elata, assembly GCA_034770075.1. NCBI lineage: Eukaryota > Viridiplantae > Streptophyta > Magnoliopsida > Apiales > Araliaceae > Aralia > Aralia elata. Next base: position 34,538,044 of record CM068378.1, read on the forward strand.
GAGATGTTGTTTGATCTCAAATCAAATCTTGCACATGAGATGTTGTTTGATCTCAAATCAAATCTTGCACATGAGATGTTGTTTGATCTCAAATCAAACATGTCGTTATACCTTGCCATGTCTAGTATAACGAGCAATAAAGATTGAATTCAAACAAGCAACCAACTGAAAATTTAATTAAGTCAAAAGTCCCTGTTTGGCATTGACCGACTGTTCTTCAGCCCATGAAGAACACCTATAGCGACACATAACCGTCGCTATAGGGCCCTTAGACGACACTCTCCTTCCGGCCAGCCAACAACACCTAAGGCGACAATGACTGTCGCTAAAGCCCTTTATAATAAATAAAAATTAATAATAAATTCTAATAATTAAATAATTTATAAATAAATATTAAATAATTCATAATAATTAATAATTAAATATTAAAATTCATTTTTTATTATATTTAAATTTTTTTAATATTCTGACATAAATTATTTAATTTAATTAAATATTAATAATAATAAAGTATTTAATAAATATATTAAATAAATGATTTAAAAATGATATTAATGTATTTAAATTATTTTAAATGATAATTAAATCATTTAAAAATTTTACTAACTTTCTAATATTATTATAAATGATAAATAAATTATTTTAAATAATATACTAAATATTTAAAAATATTATAAATGATAATTGAATCATTTAAATATTAAACTAAGTTTTAGAAATTATTATAAATAATAATTACATCATTTAAATAATAAAATAAATTCTAAAAATATTATAAATGATAAATAAATCATTTAAATAATATTTTAAATATCTAAAATTATTCTAAATAATAAATAAATCATTTAAATAACATATTAATATTTTAAAATTATTATAAATGATAATTAAATCATTTAAAAATATTTTTAAGCTTGTAAAAATTATTTAAAAATAATATTAAACTTGTAAAAATATTATAATCGATAATTAAATTATCTAGATTAATATTAAGCTTCCAAATGAAGTTTTATTGATAAACCAATGTGTTTAGCTATCTAATGACACGACCGAGATACCGAATCGACGCCGAACCTTAATGAAACTTGTATAGTTCAACTTGTTACATGTTATTATAAGTTCTAACGCTTACTATTAGTATACATAGACTACGTACGCTGATAGACCGTGTTAACATTAGTTAAAAGATCTACGCTAAGGCAAGTCTTCTAACCTTGTTACATTTAAGCAAGTATATCATATCTTGCTATCAATTGTTGCAAAGTTATTGCTTCTTGTTCAACATAACTTAAGAAATGAATCATTATTCATATATTGCTTGATAGAGCTTAAATTGTTGCGTCAAACAAAATTATTTTGGTAAGACATCCTATACTGAGAAATGAAACACCTTGATATAAGGTTGTAAATGTTGATTATATATTGACACAAATTGTAGGATGATATGCATACTCCTAGGATATTCGATAGGCTGATCCCCTACCAGATATCCGAATCAAGCTTTTCTAAGTCATTAAAGACTGATAGAATTGGTTGAAAAACATGGTTCATGTACTGAACCCTTAGTTATACATCTTTGACATCTTTTAACTCAAACACATTATGTTTACGTTTTCAAATAAACTTGCTGAGCATTTGTAGCTCATTCTTGCATAAAACTTTCTTTGTAGTTTTAGATGGTAATCTCGGAACTTCAGGGACAGACAAAGGAAAAGGCGATGTTAATTAGTTTTATCTTACTGTTATGAATGATTTCAAGTCTTATAAGACTTTTGTTGTAATAAAGACATAATACTGAGAACGTTGTAATCAAACTTAAGCTTATGAAATATATATCATCTTTTGTTACATTTCTTGCGTTGTATTTACATTTTTAGTTAAGTTAGAAAGTAGCATTTGATCTAGTACAGTATCCCTGGGAACTATACATCTGAATGAGGGTATTTAAATGATACTGGGAGTTCTGTAAGCACTGAGGTTACACTTAATGAGCGCCGATAAGGTGCCACCTTTACCGGAATGCGCCCCTCAATTCCAAGAACAATCTTATCATTAATACTGTGAATATTAGATAGATAGGGAATATCGATATGAAAGAGATATTCATAAGATATGAATCTACACATCCAAGTGAGGGTATCCAAACAGAGTTAACGTTCTGGCTAGAACTATTATCTGTTATTAGATACTGTGAACCTTGGATAGATAGAAGTTATATATTATAGAATATTTATAGTTGAATAGTTTCACGTGAGCACCAAATCTGCTACAGGGAGTGTAGAGAATTTGGGGGCGTCACAAGTTGGTATTAGAGCTGTAGATTATAGCTCTAAGGTAGTTAAGAAATACCTTAAGATATAGTCTTTGAGTCCGTAAAATACTTAATTATACATGAAATAATCTTAAAAGCTTTATATTATGTGTAAATTTACTTCACTATAATACTAAACAAGTAAAATTCTTTTGTAGGATGTTAGAGACAAATTAGAATGCCCTTCCAGTTATAGATCAACCTATGGGATAATGGGAGACAGATAGTGATCCAGAGGAAGAGCCAGAAGAGATATATCCAGCACTAGGATCACTAGAGGAGGAGGATCCTGAGGAGGAAGAACTCTTACATGATCAGGAGATATTGGATGCTGAGGAAGCTAAAAATCCTATAGATGGACAGTTAGTAAATCCTAATGAGGAGGTTGGAGCTAGACAGATGATGAGTGTTGACAGACATGAAGAGATAGTCACGAGGATGGTACAACAATCGACCGAAGACTTAGAGGTTGCCAACTTTTGGACATTCATAGCTAAAGGTTTGTTGGAGTGTGAGAAGGGTACTACTCGTCGTCTTAGGACACTACTCCAGAGTCTTCAAAAGGAAAAGCAAGATGCACAGATGCAGTTATACCGAGCTGAGAAAGGATGCCGTGATACATTCGACGACTTAGAGCGTCGAGTGCTTAGATATCCAGTAGAGGAGAAGAAGGTGGACTATATGATAGATCGATCAGTGGTATGCCACATGGTACAGGATGCCTATATAGAGGCGCGTGGTCGTTAAGTATAGTTTAGTACGTAGGTTTATTTTTCGCAGTTTGTATTATAAAGATTTTGGTTGTAAAATAGGGAATCCTTTGTACTAACTAGTGGTAGTATAAATCATTAGTCGAATATGTAAACTTTCAGTATGTGAAATACAAGTTATGTTTGCACAAATCAAGTTGTTAATTCTGTGTGTAGTATATACTTGTATTTATACTTGTCTTTCCTTTATTTATAGAATCATGGCAACGAGAAGGAGAAATCAGAATGAGAGAGAGAATGAGGATAGAGAAACAAATCCTACCCAACAATTAGTGGACATACTCTTAAGAGCCTTACAAGGTCGTCAACCATATCAACCTACTGCAGTTACTCCACAGGGTACCGTGTTTAAAGACTTTAAACTTGTAGGACCACCCGAGTTTAAGGGAGCCGCAGAACCTATTGAGGCTCTAACTTGGATTACCGAGATAGAGAAGTTCTTTGTGGTGACTAATGTCAGCGAAGACCAAAAGATGGTCTTTGCCACCTTTTTCGTCAAAGGTGAGGCGAATCATTGGTGAGAAACAAATAATATTCGTGCAGGAGTTGGGATAATTCCTTAGGCTAGATTCAAGGAACTATTATTTGAAAATTACTTTTCCCAATCGATGCAGGATCGTATGGAGGTACGATTCCTAGAATTGAAACAAGGGGAGCTTAGTGTATCCCAGTATACGGTTAAGTTCAATGAATTAGCTAGGTTTGCCCCACATCAAGTAGATACGGAGGCAAGGAAGACCAGGGAGGTATGAGGAGGGGTTGAAACCCCAAATTCGTAGTGTAATAGCCAGAACTTAAGTCACATTGTAAATGAATATATTAATTAAATATTAATGATATTGAAAATTTTGTGACATATACGGAATGAATATGTGATAAATGATCTATGTGACTAATTGTTAGTTAAAGGAGGTCCCACTAATAGTTATTCAATTTAGTGAACTAACCTAGGAATTTTAATATCAAGCAATTTATAAGATAATAAGTTAATTAAATATTCAATAAAATTGAATATAGTAAGTAAATGAAATTGTAAATTAATTCATATGAGTATTAACTAATGAGGATTATTTGAAATATAACTAATTAATTTTAGTAGTCCATTTAGTAAGAAAACACTAGTGGACTAGCCTAATTAATTGATTAACAAAGCCCACTCAATTAATTGAACATGGACTTGGATAAATAATGTGTGGACTAATTAAATTAGCCGAACATCTAATTAAACTAGTAACCAAGCTTGGATTAATAATCTTGGCAAACTAGTGGCTCAAACTAATTAATAGTGAGCCCAAGTGATTTAAAACCAAACCCAATTGTTAGCCCACTTAGGAAATATTTTTGGCAACTTGTTTAATCCATTAAAGCAATTAAAGGAAAAGGAAAAATGGGACCAAAACCCCATGGGGGCTGCTGAATATAGAGGAGGAGAACGGCCACTTGACTTCAAAAATTGGATATAAATCAATTAGAAGCTTGTATTGGTTTTTGTGTGTACTTGGAAATGATAGCCTAGACACCAAAGTTGTCACGTTAGCCACCCTATAAACAAGCCTACTAGGACTAGCTTCATGATGCTAAGATATATAGATATAGTTAGTGTATCTATATGCAAGAGCTAGCATACTTGCAAGATCTATTTCATTATAATCATATATTACTTCCATTTTACAAGTTAGAGAGAGAAAGTAAAGAGAAAGTATACTTTGAGAGCAAAAATACTAGAGAGGAAGGAGGAGAGTTCTTGGATGACCCATAATTTCATCTCCTACTTTGGAAGGAAAAGGAAGTAAGCCATCAAGCTAAGAAGGTATACTAACTAACTTAAAAACCCTAATTTTGGGTTATAGGTGTAATCTTATGTTAGAAATTTGAAGTTTATATTTTTAATATTTAGAATCATGCTAAATATGTTTATGTTTGATGATATATGGTTGTGGTATAAGATGGTATGGGTTTATGTAGAAAAATTAAACTAAAAGCTTGAAAACCTTTTTACCGACGAACAAACCGTAGCTTGTTCGAATAAATTATGTGTTTTCAAATCTATAAATGGTATTGGTGATTTTCTTTTTTCTGAGTTTTAAGGGGTAAGTTAGGAAGAGAATCTAGTTGGAATCGTTCAAAACGAAGTTAAAATGAGGGAGTTATGTAATTTTTACCAAAACAGTCAAGGGGCTATATAGAACAGTCCAATTCCGGGCCACTTTCAGTGGTCAAAACCTGTCCAAATTTGGTGTTTGATGATGAAAAATTATAGCTCAGAAAGATACGAATCCAACGATACTGACTAGACCCTAATCCGAGTTGTAGATTTCATTTTATTCGCGTTTCCGTGAAGAATCCTGCGGCTGGAAATCAAGAGGCAGCATGTATGCTTAATAAAAGTGAACCGGCCCGGTTCACGAGAGACCTCCGACGACGGGTCAAGCCTTTTTCGGCCGGTTTCGGCGACGAGTCCCAACCCAAAAGTTTTCTAAAATGTGAAAAAATTATTATAATATTTAATTTGGTATTTGTTGGTGTAATTAGTAATTATTAGAGTGACTAATGGTTTAATTCCTTTCTAAATCATTTGAGATTACTAACTAACAAATTTTTATGTTACTAATTAATAATTACACTAATTAAATATTGTTTAAGTGTAATTAACTATTTAATTATTATTTAATTAACATTGGGTAATAATTAAATAGAGTTAGTATTACTAACTAACTATTTGTTATTTAGTAAAGACTAAATAATAAATAAGGAGAAAAAAATAATCATATTAAATGAGAGTTCAAAAGAGGAATTAAGATATTGAGTTAGACATTCAATAGCCTATTTTGAATAGTACGATGCATTGAATAGTGTGAATCCAAGTTACTGGATTGGAAAATGATTTGATGAATTGAATAGTATGAATCCAGGTTGCTGAATTAGAGGTTAATATGAATCCAGGTTGCTGGATTAGAGGTCAGTTTGAATCCAGGTTGCTGGATTGTATTCCAGTTTGAATCTAGTGTGCTGGATTATAATCCAGGTTGGGATCCAGTTTGATAGATTGGAATCTAGGTTGCTGGATGGCCATCTAGTTTGTTGGATTTGGAATCTAGTTTGCTGGATTGGGTATTTAACCTACTGAATCATAAAGAAAGACTTATATAAGGAAAGATTAAGCAATAAAGTGATTAAAAGATTATCAAATAATAATTATAACACTAAGACTTTAAAGTAATGTCTAATACTAAACTATGTGACTGACTATTAAACAATGTAATGTAAAGTAATGAAATTGTGGGTGAAATGTGTGATGCTAATTAAGAGATCAATCTTATAAATGATAGGTCTTTCAAAAGAAGTCATATTAAATTGCGTAGTAGTAGTCAACGATCAAGGCAAGTTCCCTAACCTTACTCAAATTTATATTGAGCAAGTTCTTAACTTACACAACTTCGTACATTGTGTAAGATCCTGATTATTGATACAAACTTTTATATACTGCAAGTTCTCTAATTCAACCTTGAATTATTATTTCAACACCTGTTAGTGGATAATTATTTTTGATTATTCCACATCCATGATAATTATTGTTATTCACAATTGGCGCAATTGAATTCCTGTTCTATTATTGTTGAACTGTGAATTAGTTAAAGTTCTTTCATTCATGAACTATTTATGAGATAGATCTATGCTAGTTGTATCAGCTAGATCAAGCATCTTTAAATTTGTTAAATCAAATTGATTTTAAAAGCTGTTCCGAACCAATTAATTTGGTAAGGATTTCAGACTGAGAAAAGAATAACTTTTAAGGCATTATATTAGAAAATAATTGTTTGCACGTCTTATTAAGTGATTATGCATATTCGTCGGGTATGAGAGGCTGATGCCCTCGATTACCAAAACTTATTAGAGGACCAGTTTAAATACTGACAACCTCCGTATATGTTCACGATCATTGTTGACCCCTCAACATCATTGATTCAATCTTTCAAATATTGAAACTTGAACTCTTATTCTTTCACAATTGATATTTATTGTTGAAAGTTTTAAAGGTTAAATTCCTTTCTAATCATGATATATCTCCTTTGTAATTAAACTTGCTAAGCAAATTAGTTGCTTACCCTTGCTATATAATGACGTTTATTTCAGCTAGATCGGAAAGTTCCAAGAAGGATAAAGGAAAAGGCAAAGCTCAGTAATAGACTTATGTGAATGTTTAATTATCGTATTATCTGATGTAATAATTTTAGATAAACCTTTTGTAATATTAAGGGTATGTTTTAAGTTAAGGTTATCAGACCTTGGGATTTGATGTAGAACCTTATTTAAATGAACAATATATGTTTATTATTTCGCAATAGTTCATAGAATGTGTATGATGATGATGGATCATGAGCACCGAATCCGAGCTTAGAGAACCCAGATTTGGGGGCGTCACAGGTTAGTATCAGAGTTGTAGGTTATAAACATTAGGATGCGAAACCTAAGTTATAACCTTAGAAGAAAACTCGTATAGAGTATGCTAGGAGATGGATTGTGAAAATTCATCAAGTATAGATTGCACATAATAAAATATCATTTCATTTTATCAATGAATATATTTTATTGTGATACGGATGTTATGTATCGTTGTTTTGGTGTTGTGATTATAGGATGCCTGAAGAACAGCAAGGTAGCCACACCGTGGACCAAGAACAGGTAGATCCGGTGGAAGAACCGGTAAAGCAGGAAGTGATGCTAGATACGCCTAAGGATGAATTGATCGGCGACCTAATAGCTAGGAACCATGAGTTAGAAGAGAGAATTGCCCACTTAGAGGAAGAAAACGAAACCCATCAGCTTATGGAGCAACAATATAGAGATGCAGTTCATCAGGCTCAAGGGCAGTCAGTTGAGTTGAGAGGGAGGCTGGAGCTAGCGGAGTTACAGCAAGGAGTAATGCAGGTAGAGAATGAAGCTTTGAGGTTTGAGTTTGACTTGGAGATAGCTGAGAAGATAAGAATTGAGGATGCATGGGTCGATGCGGCTAGGAAAGTTGATCAGCTGAAGGGGGAATTGGAGGCCAGAGAGGTCAGGATCGAGTCCCTGGGGCGGGCATTAGATGCTGCATATGCAAGTCCCAGATCTGGAGAATGGAGGTAGTATTTTGAGACCAGTGAGTCGAGTCGTTCTGTTCGACGTCGAATGGATGGAGATGCACTTCAGGAGCAGGAGCATGTCCATGCTGAGGTGGTTCAGCCGGACAGTCAGTGATGTGTTGAGTTAGTTGTTATGTATATAGATGCATTAGTACCCCTTTTGTTTATTAGGGTTATGTATGATGTAAACCTCAGGCAGTGAGAGATAGTATGTAATTTGGATGTATCCCCAACTTATGTGTATAGGGGAGTATATCTTTTAGTAGACCCATCTTTTGATGTTAAAATAGGGTAGTGAGCATTTATAAAAATATGCCAGGCATGTAAGTGTGTAACACTAAGATTTGGTATATGAATATAAATGCAGTATTATGGTTACATGTTTGATTAAGTAAATAAGATTTGAGAATTAAGCTAGTAAGCTGTCTATCTGAAAAATGTTAATTCAGCAAACCGTATTGGTTAATTTAGCAAACCGTATTGGTTAATTTAGCAAACCGTATTGGTTAATACAACAAACTGTATTGGTTAATACAGCAAACCGTATTGGTAAATTCAGTAAGCTACATTTTAAAATCTAATGTTATGGTTCTATGAGTTTAAATTATATATTACATTTTAAATGCTAGCACTAATAAGTTATGGCATAACATAAAACTCAAGAAGTAACTTAAGGTTTTGTTTATTCATACAATGTCGCCGAGATGACAAACTCGAAACCAAAGGGAGGAAAGATCTGTTAATAACGAAGGGGGTCAAGCGAACCCAATGCAAGACTTTGTCAACATGTTAGCACAAGCAATGCAGAATCAAGTACCACCAGTAGGAAATTCGCCAGTGAACCAATTGGCGAATTTTAAGGACTTTAAAGCAGTAGGTCCGCCAGAGTTTAAGGGGACAATAGATCCTATTGAAGCTCAAACATGGATAAAGGAGATGGAGAAGGCTTTTATTATTGCAAAAGTTACAGAAGAGCAAAAGACAGCTTTTGCTACCTATTTAATGAAAGGTGAGGCTAATTTTTGGTGGGAATCAAATCAAAATAGGGTCGGTGAAGGAGTGGTAACGTAAAGGCTTAAAGAATTATTTTTCGAAAACTATTTTCCACGAAGTATGCAAGGAAGAATGGAAGTTAAGTTTTTGAAGTTAAAACAAGAGAATATGTCAGTCTCAGAATACGCAGCCAAATTTAATGAGTTAGCAAGGTTTGCACCACATCAGGTAGATACCGAGGAGCGAAAGGCGCGAAGATTTTAGAACGGGTTGAAACCCTGGATTTTTAGCAAGGTGGCAGTATTACAAATTGATTCGTTTTCAACTCTGTTAAAGAAAGCTATCATTGCAGAAGGTGGTAGTGAAGTAGTGTCCAAGTACAATCGGGAAAAGAATAAGAAGTAGAATGAAGGTGGAAATCAGAATGTTAGTAGTGGAGGTAGCAACAGCAAGAAACGCAAATGGAACAACAGTGGCAACAACTCAGAGACTCAGCAAGGGAGTGTTCAGCAGAAGAAGAAAGCATGTGACAAGTGTGGAAAGAATCACTTTGGGGAGTATATGAAGGGGAAGAATGTTTGTTATAATTGTGGTCAGGAAGGACATCTTTCTCCAAATTGCCCTAAGCCAAGGAAAGGTGGTTGTTTTTCATGTGGAGGAACGGTTCATCGATTCAAGGATTGTCCGCCGAAGAAGAATACTGAGGGAAGAAGCGGCAACAAGAGCAGTAACCCAAAGTTAACCATTGGAGGGCCAATACAGCAGAGCAAGCCAACAGCTACAATATTCAACATGACTATGCAAGACGCGGTTGCATCAAAGGAAGTGATGTCAGGTATTATTCCGATCAATAATATAAATGCCTATATATTATTTGATTCGGGAGCTACCTGTTCATTTGTATCTGATGATTTTGCTAAAAGGTTAAATTTACCTTATGAAAAGTTAGAAAACCCAATGAACATAGAAGTTGCAAATAAAGAAGTGATCTCTGTAGAATTTATCCATAAAAACTGTTGTGTGGAAATAAGGGGACATACGTTATGTGAATTTAATTCCGATACGATTAGGATAATTTGATGTAATCCTAGGAATGGATTGTTTGTTTAACCATGAGGCAGTTATTGACTGTCAGAAAAAGAGCATATGCCTTAAGACACCTAATAAGTCTGAGGTTGTATTTTATGGTAGCAAGTCGCAAGACAAACGAGTTGTCTGATGATGATGCAGGCCAGGAAGATGTTTAAGAAAGGATATGAGGGTTATTTGGCTCATGTAGTGGATACACGAATGATGAATTCTGACATAGGGAAGATACCTATAGTGAATGAGTTTGTGGATGTTTTTCCAGAGGAATTTCTAGGACTTCCACCAGACCGAGAGATAGAGTTTGTAATTGATTTAGTACTGGGGACAGCGCCGATATTGAAAGCACCGTATAGGATGGATCCGGTAGAAATGAACGAGTTAATGGTTCAACTGCAGGATTTGTTGGATAAGAAGTACATTTAACCTATTGTATCTCTGTGGGGGGCACCGGTATTGTTTGTAAAGAAAAAGGATGGATCGATGAGGTTGTGCATAGATTATAGAGAATTGAATAAGGTGATAATCAAGAACAAGTATCCGTTACCGAGAATAGACGATCTGTTTGATCAACTTAAAGGAGCGAAGTATTTTTCGAAGATTGATTTGAGGACTGCATCAGTTGAAGGTAAGAACGGAGGATGTACCCAAGACAGCATTTAGAACTCGTTACGGCCATTATGAGTTTCTAGTGATGTCGTTTGGACTGACAAATGCGCCAGCTGCTTTTATGGACTTGATGAACAGAGTATTTAAACAGTACCTAGATAAGTTCGTGGTTGTGTTCATTGACGACATCTTGGTGTATTCAAAAACTGAAGAGGAGCATGTTGAGTATTTACGGATAATACTGAAGACATTGAGAAAAGAGAAATTATATGCAAAATTTTTAAAGTGTGAATTATGGTTGAAAAGAGTTCAGTTTTTGGGTCATGTTATTGATAACGAAGGAATTTCTGTTGATCCAACAAAAGTAGAAGCGGTGAAAAATTAGGGACAACCGAAGACGCCAACGGAGGTTAGAAGTTTCTGGGGATTGGCAGGATATTACCGGAGGTTTATTCAAGATTTCTCAAAGATAGCGATGCCATTGACAAATTTGACCAGGAAGACAGTTAAGTATGTGTGGACGGAGAAATGTGAGCAGAGTTTTCAGGAGTTAAAGAAGCGACTAAGTGAAGCACCTGTGTTATCCTTACCAGATAGTACGGGAGGTTTTACAGTGTACAGTGATGCGTCATAGAAGGGACTAGGTTGAGTGTTAATGCAGAATGGTAAAGTCATTACGTATGCGTCACACCAGTTAAAAGATTATGAAAAGGGATACCCTACCCACGACCTGGAATTGGCAGCAGTAGTGTTTGCCCTTAAGATTTGGAGACATTATCTTTATGAAAAAAAGTGTGAGATATACACAGATCACAAAAGTGTGAAGTATATCTTTACACAAAAGGAGTTAAACACGAGGCAGAGAAGGTGGTTAGAATTGATCAAGGATTATGATTGTGAAATTCTATATCATCCAGGAAAGGCCAATGTAATAGCAGATGCTTTAAGCTGTCAGAAAGTCAAGACAAAGCATCAACGATTGGGTGAATTATTGCAGCCACTAGAGATTCCTGAATGGAAATGGGAGCATATCACGATGGATTTTTTGGTGGGGCTTCCAACAACACATAAAGGTTACGACGCCATATGGGTGATTGTGGATCGTCTTACAAAGTCAGCGCACTTTTTGCCGATCAAGATTAGATACAATTTGGATCAACTAGCCAAGTTGTATATCAAAGAAACAGTTTCAAGACATGGAGTGCCGATATCAATTGTATCTGATAGAGATCCGCACTTCACTTTAAATTTTTGGAGGAGTCTTCAAGAAAGAATGGGGACACAATTAAGGTTAAGTACCGCTTATAATCCACAGACCGATGGGCAAAGCGAGAGAACAATTCAAACATTAGAAGATATGCTCAGAGCCTGTGTGATGGACTTCAAGGGAAGCTGGGAGGATCATCTTCCACTCGTAGAATTTGCGTATAATAACAGTTATCACGCTAGTATTGGAATGCCACCATACGAAGCATTGTATGGGAGGAAATGTAGAACGCCCTTATGTTAGGATGAAGTAGGTGAATGCAGACTGTTGGGGCCAGAATTGGTGCAGCAGACCGTAGAGATCATCAGGGTAATAAGTGCTCGTCTGGTAGCAGCTCAGGATCGTCAAAAGAAGTATGCAGATTTACATCGCAAGAAGAGAGACTTTGACGTAGGGAGCTACGTGTTTTTGAAAGTATCTCCCTGGAAAGGGAAAATAAGATTTGGCAAGAAAGGAAAATTAAGTCCGAGATTTATTGGACTGTTCGAGATACTGAAGAAGATAGGTGAAGTAGCGTACGAGGTGGTTCTACCTCCTGAACTAGAACATATCCACAACGTGTTTCACGTGTCAGTGTTGTGTCCGTATAAGCCTGATTATAAGCATGTTATATCGTATGAACCGATTCAAGTCGAGAAGGACCTATCGTATAAAGAAATTCCTATAAAAATTTTGGATAGGAAAGAGCAGAAATTAAGGAATAAAGTTATACATTCTGTTAAAGTGCTCTAGAGAAACCACATAGTTGAGGAAGCTACGTGGGAACTCGAGGAAAAGATGAGAAAGAATTATCCTAATCTTTTTGAGTAACCTTATGTGAAATTCCGGGGACGGAATTCTTATAAGGAGGGGAGAATGTAATAGTCAGAACTTTAAGTCACATTGTAAATGAATATATTAATTAAATATTAATGATATTGAAAATTTTGTGACATATACGGAATGAATATGTGATTAATGATTTATGTGACTAATTGTTAGTTAAAAGAGATCCCACTAATAGTTATTCAATTTAGTGGACTAACCTAGGAATTTTAATGTCAAGTAATTTATAAGATAATAAGTTAATTCAATATTCAATTCAATTAAATATAGTAAGTAAATGAAATTGTAAATTAATTAATATGAGTATTAACTAATGATGATTATGTGAAATATGACTAATTAATTTTAGTAGTCCATTTAGTAAGAAAACACTAGTGGAACATGGACTTGGATAAATAATTTGTGGACTAATTAAATTAGCCCAACATCTAATTAAACTAGTAACCAAGCTTGGATTAATAATCTTAGCAAACTAGTGGCCCAAACTAATTAATAGTGAGCCCAAGTGATTTAAAACCAAACCCAATTGTTAGCCCACTTAGGAAATATTTTTGGCAACTTGTTTAATCCATTAAAGCAATTAAAGGAAAAGGAAAAATGGGACCAAAACCCCATGGGTGCTGCCGAATATAGAGGAAGAGAAAGGCCACTTGACTTTAAAAATTAGATATAAATTAATTAGTAGCTTGTATTGGTTTTGTGTGTACTTGGAAATGATAGTCTAGACACCTAAGTTGTCACATTAGCCACCCTATAAACAAGCCTAATAGGACTAGCTTCATGATGCTAGGATATATAGATATAGTTAGTGTATCTATATGCAAGAGCTAGCATACTTGCAAGATATATTTCATTATAATCATATATTACTTCCATTTTACAAGTTAGAGAGAGAAAGTAAAGAGAAAGTATACTTTGAGAGCAAAAATACTAGAGAGGAAGGAGGAGAGTTCTTGGATGACCCATAATTTCATCTCCTACTTTGGAAGGAAAAGGAAGCAAGCCATCAAGCTAAGAAGGTATATTAACTAACTTAAAAACCCTAATTTTGGGTTATGGGTGTAATCTTATGTTAGAAATTTAAAGTTTATGTTTTAAATATTTAGAATCATGCTAAATATGTTTATGTTTAATGATATATCGTTGTGGTATAAGATGGTATGGGTTTGTGTAGAAAAATTAAACTAAAAGCTTGAAAAACTTTTTACCGACGAATAAACCATAGCTTGTTCGAATAAATTGTGTATTTTGAAATCTATAAATGGTATTGGTGATTTTCTTTTTTCTAAGTTTTAAGGGGTAAGTTATAAAGAGAATCTAGTTGGAATCGTTCAAAACGAAGTTAAAATGAGGGAGTTATGTAATTTTTACCAAAACACATGACTGTCAAGGGGCTGTGCAGAATAGTCCACTTCCGAGCCACTTTCAGTGGCCAAAACCTGTCCAACTTTGGTGTTTGATGATGGAAAATTGTTGTTGGAAATATACAAATCCAACGGTACCGACTAGACCCTAATCCGAGTTGTAGATTTCATTTTATTCGCGTTTCCGTGAAGGACCCCGCGGCTGGAAATTAAGAGGCAGCATGCATGCTTAATAAAAGTGAACTGGCCTGGTTCACGAGGGACCTCCGGCAACGGTTCAGGCCTTTTCCGGCCAGTTCTGGCGACAAGTCCTAAAATGTGAAAAAATGATTATAATATTTAATTTGGTATTTGTTGGTGTAATTAAGTAATTATTAGAGTGACTAATGGTTTAATTCCTTTCTAAATCATTTGAGATTACTAACTAACAAATTTTTATGTTACTAATTAATAATTACACTAATTAAATATTGTTTAAGTGTAATTAACTATTTAATTAGTATTTAATTAACATTGGGTAATAATTAAATAGAGTTAGTATTACTAACTAACTATTTGTTATTTAGTAAAGACTAAATAATAAATAAGGATAAAAGATTAATCATATTACATGAGAGTTCAAAAGAAGAATTAAGATATTCAGTTAGACATTCAAAAGCCTATTTTGAATAGTACGATGAATTGAATAGTGTGAATTCAGGTTGCTGGATTAGAGGTTAATATGAATCCAGGTTGCTGGATTAGAGGTCAGTTTGAATCCAAGTTGCTGGATTGTAATCCAGTTTGAATCCAGTGTGCTGGATTATAATCTAGGTTGGGATCCAGTTTGCTAGATTGGAATCCAGGTTGCGGGATGGCCATCTAATTTGCTGGATTTGGAATCCAGTTTGCTGGATTGGGTATTTAACCTACTGAATCATAAAGAAAGACTTATATAAGGAAAGATTAAGCAATGAAGTGATTAAAAGATTATCAAATGATAATTATAACACTAAGACTTCAAAGTAATGTCTAATACTAAACTATGTGACTGACTATTAGACAATCCCCAGAATTTTCCTCTTCTGCACCCACGGCTTCAATACCAACTCGAACCTTCTTGCCTTCCTGGCCTCCGTGTCCACCTGATGTGGAGCGAATCAGGCTAACTCGTTTAACTTTGCCGCGTACTCTGCGACCGTCATATCGCCCTGTTTCAGTTCCAAAAACTTGACCTCCATATCCTGTTGCGTATTTTACGAGAAATAATTCTCGAAGAATAGCTCCTTAAATTTGTCCCAAGGGATAACTCCATCGCCTGCTCACCCCTTATTGGCTTTCCACCAATAATTAGCTTTGCCCTTCATCATGAAGGTGGCGAATCCGGTTTTCTGCTCCTCGGCCACTCGTGTGACCTCGAAGACTTTCTCCATCTCTTTAACCCAAGTTTGTGCTTCTATTGGGTCGAGAGTTCCCTTGAACTCGGGTGGTCCAACCAGCTTGAAATCCTTAAAGTTGGCCAGGTGATGCGCTGGTTGGGGTGCTGGGTAACCTGCTGCTGGCGGGGGTCTAGCCTGCATAGCCTCAGCTAGCAGTTCAGCGAATACTCTCATGGGGTCAGGTTGATCTCCAACCTCACTTTCTGACTCGGCGACACATTGATTGCAGGGTCTAACTCTGGGTGGCATTATGATCTGCTAAAGAACAAATCTTAGGCTTTCGCTTATAATGTTACGCTTTTCGCACTATGCCGATTAAGTCAATATTCAATAGTAAAAGCATCTATCAAACACATTCGATTCAAAAGGAAATAACTGCATTTATATTCATATACCAATATTTTAATACAGACTGGCCTAACATTTGGCATACTACTATAAACGCTCAATGGCATAAACTACCTACTGCTAACTATCCTCTATTAGACAAAAGGTGAGAATTTACTACTACCTACCCCCTCTATCAAAACAAAAGTTGGGGTTGACTACCATTCTAAGCATACAACAAGGCATCAGAATTCTCAACATAAATCTGTCCCTTTTAACAAAAGTGGGACTTACTACCACAACCAAGTAAATACAAGGGTACTAAATTAATAAGTCAATATCTGCTACGGCGGACTGCCCGTCGGAGTGCCCGATGAGCCAACGGATCAACCACTCAGCGTCTGATCATGCGCCGACTACTGCCCTCCTCCCGAGGGTATCTTCTGACTCGGTCCTACAGTCCAGCCACTGTCGTATATATAGCATACTCTAAGGTATTAATCCTAGAGGATCCATCTCGAACCTCTCCCTTAAGCACATCCACCCTCGTGGCTGCTCGAATCCAAAAATCCTGTATCCGAATCCTATCTGCCTGCTCCAAGTCTCGCTCAATCCTAACAACCTGTAGAACTGACTACAGCTCCACCTCTCTGGCATCCGACTGCTCTAATGCTTGCCTCAGCTGACTATTTTGCAACATCAGCTGCTGCACTGTGGGGCTCAACTGGGGTGTAGCACTCTTTAATTGCTGAATCTGGGCCTTCAGCTCAGCTATCTGCAACTGTAGCGAGTACGCCTCTGCCTTATACTGTTCTTCCATCTCCTGATGGACAAAATTCTCCTCCTCTAATTGCGCGATACGAGCATTCTGCTGCTTGATAATCTGCTCCTGCTCTATTATGCGATCGACATAATCTCCAAGTAAGTCATCCTGAAATGTGTGAAATACCAGAGATCCCTCCTCAGGTACCTCCTCAACAGCTCCACCTATCTCCATATCAACTGGGTCCTCCTCGGACTCATCCTCCCTATCCTGACTGTCGGATCTGAACACTCCGCCTATGACAGGCTCCACCAAATCCATCAAGTAGTCCTCCTCTGACCCAGACCCACTCAATGGTACTACTGGGGCAATGGGTGCATAGCCTACTAGCTGCTCCGTAGTAACGGGTATGTCGATGAATACCTCCTCCTCTCGGACTCCACTGGTCTCTCCTACGGCAGCCATCCTATAAACACCCAAAACTAACATTAGTACAATAATAAAATATATTTATTGAAGGAATGAAATTATATTTCATTGGGTACTACTCGACTCGATGAATTCCCCAATTCATAAAAATACCAAATATGATAAATCTCCCTGATTTATCTCCTAATGCACTTAATACGAGTTTAATACTAAGGTTATAACCTAGGTTTCACAATCCTAATGTTTATAACCTAAGGCTCTGATACCAACCTGTGACGCTCCCAAATTCAGGTTTCAAACACCCGGATTTGGTCATCACGATCCAATACAAACATCCACCTCGAAATAACATAAAATGACTAAATGCGAAATATAATAAACTTATGTTGTTCATTCAAAAGGTTATACTAGCCCCAAGATTCGTAACCTGAATTACACAATCCAAACATACCCTAGGATACTAATTAGGGTTCATATTACAATAACATTAACCATGAACTGAACAGAACGTGGAATAAATATCCAACTGCTGGAAGTCTATTACTTCATCTTTTCTTTACCATTGCCCTTCCCCGAAGTCTCGGGTTTAACTGCAATAAAAGTCATGATATAGCAAGGATGAGCAACTAGTTTACTCAGCAAAAATTTGAATACAATAATAAAGAATATATCATGACGAACGGAATATAAAGAGAGGAATTCAACAATATGAATATCGGAAGCAAGAATAATAATTTCTTTTAGAACGAATGATAGTCAAGTAGACTTTGAACAATAAACTTCCAAGGGAGTCAATAGCTAATTGACCCTTTGGTTACTAGTTACAGAATAAGTACTTGAGGGGATCAGCCTCGCGTACGCTATGTGTATGCGTAACATTTAACCCTGCTATTTGTATCTTATATTCGATACGTGGGATACTCCCCTATACTGAAGGGGTGTTCATAAAGTCCAAGATTCCGCACCATCAATTGGTTTGGATAGCTTTTAAAATCTATACCGCAAATGTCTAGCCGAACAATGGCTAAGACTTAACTATGGCAGTTCATCCATATTAGAACTTTAATAAAGTACAAGTCAACGTTTGTGCGAAAACAATTGCACAATGTGCGAGTGCCAATAACAACGATGTGGAATAATTGTTAAGTAATTAAACTACTTAGAGCATGCTTAAGGAATTAAAGGTTCAAGCTTAAATAAATAACTTGCAATAAATAATACAAGAATGGGTTCAAGGAACTTGCAACAATTAAGGTTTCGGGGTAGAGAACTTGCCTATTTGATCAGCTACAATAATCTAGCTTTAAATTAAATTGCGTGAAACGACCTAACATTAATAAGTCGGTTCCTTAGTTAGTACAGTATAAACTAGCATGAGTTTACACTTACAAGAGGTTACATACCAAGTAATCCAATCATATAGTCACGTAGATGGAACCACTATTACTAAGTCTATAACCATTAATTCCCATCTTAGCTAAATAAGTTAACAAGTCTAGAATACCTCGATTCTAAGCATTAATGTAAGCTTGAACACATAGCACACCAGTTAAATCATGCAATACAGCTTAAGACATACATACATACATACTGCAAGGCTCTGTTTACAATTTAACACAACTGGACAAAACTGGTGACCGGCGCGGCCGCGCTGGTTTTTGCCTTAGGAGTGGCGCGGCCGCGCCACTCACTGGACAGACCAAGAATGAAATTTTATTCAGCTGAAATCCGAGCCTATTCCCTAACATACCGGCTACTGATATAACTCAAATACACATGCTCATAATGTTATTACTTGAGTTTGAAACCTAGCATGCTCATTCTAAATCCAATCCAAAGTCATAAGGCTTTATGTCGGAAATTCCTACACTTTAGGCCAAACAAGTCCATTTCACAAGTAATACGTTATTATGGTCATAATACCACATGGTGAGACTAAACAATATTTGACATGCATGTTCATGCGTACATAACACATGTACACAATAATCACATAGTTTACACTTGAAATTCCATTTCCTTGAACATGCGAGCATAGGTCGAATCCATATTTAACTAGATGATTCTCATGCTAAATCTGACTATAGGCATAATGAGTCCTATTAATTATGCTTGTATGGTCAAAACACAACTTCAATAATATTTGACGATACTCGCCTTTAATCTCTATATTTTCCTTTGAAAATCATACTAAGACAACTTACGCAACGTAGCTCATGCAAGACAACTTGGAATTCATAACTCGCATGCATTTGAACACATATATAAGATACATACACATACTCAAATGGTCAGGTTATAAAGAGACGCCCATTTGACAAGTTCATTGCAAAGTTCTTAAGTTTTCCTTGGAAAATACATGCTAGAATGACGTGTGCAAGTCATGGCACTCATAGGGTCAATAAATGTGATGCCCCCAAATCCGAGTCGCCTAAACCGCGGACTTGGTTCGTCACTATCTAATACATGCATCATACTATTGATAACTTATAGCAGAAATAAAGGAATATTTACATTGATATAACATAAATAATCATGTCCCAAGTCTCGAAACCAAAACTTCTACAAAACATAACTTAATACATAAGGGTAATTAAGTCTTAATACATTACATGAGTCAACGAGTCTTAGTACATAATCAAAATAATAATCTTAACGGTGCAAAGCTAATCAATAGCTATGCCTTTGCCTTTATCCTTCCCTGAGCTTTCACCACGAGCTCCACTAATTGAAATATTTTAAGGAAAGCGAGCAACAATTTTGCTCAGCAAGTATAATAACAATAATCGAGAATCATCAAATGAAGACTTTATAGCTTACAAGAATCAAGAGATTAAAAGATAGCTCAAGAACTTGAACAATTTCTACGAATGATCTCTTTAACACAATTGTTGGGCCTCTATGGACCGAATGATTTCAATGTTCCCAAATGGGGGAAATATTCCATACTGAGTAGTCATCATGACACTGAACTTTTACTAAAATTACCAGAAATTCATCTGATAACCCAACATACTAATACCCTAGGTGATCAGCCTAATGTACCCGGTGTTATGCATAACCCCTTTTACATACTGTTCACGCACGTGTCGGTTCCCCGACATACATACTGTTTCCCCTGCTATGAGGGTTGTTCATCTCAGCTTTACATAGGGATCCAAACCAAACAATTTGATCGGATAGCTTTACTTAACAACAATGATGATTAAACATACGTCTAGCCGAAACAATTGGCTTTGACATCTATCTTATGTAGTTCATGGAATATAGAACTTGAAAGCTTTAATAACATGCGTTGAAGTATGGCTAGATAACGTGAATGATTATCAGTTCATTCTAAGAACATTTGCAATATAACAATGATTGAAGTAAAGGAACCTGTACAGAATATCTTGAATAAGATAAGAAACTCGCTTAATGAAATAATACTTGCAAGAATATGCAACATTTGTATAGGATAGGAAACTTGCTCGAATATAATAGTTGAGTGAGGAACTTGCAATAACATAGAATGATTGCTCAATCAATAAATAACTCGCATAATAGAACTTGCCCAACACAAGGGTTAGACAAGCGTTAAAGATAGCTTGAATAAGGTTAAGAGAACTTGCATAATACACTACATCCTGCTCGAATGTAAATTGAGTAGGGTTAAAGGAAACATGCATTCAATATATAGAAAGAATGAAGTTAGGGAACTTGCCTGAAGCGCTGCTACAATATTACAACACACGCTCCTTAATATCCTACACAATTAGGTACATATTCACATATAATTAGTCACATACGGGATACCAAATATTTGTTTACAAAACTCTATAATGTCCCATTCAAATAAGAAACAAAATATTAAACAAGGTTATGCCCACTAGTTACGGCGTTACGACGCTTGCACGTCTGTACGCCCAACTTGCCTATTCGAATACACAAACGACACGCAATTGCGTACGCCTAACACGCCCATTCGATTTATCTAATACTCATTGGTTAATGCTAAGTATCATTATAATTCATAACATTCATGTTATGAAAGTTAGAACATCACTTTATAGGGTCGGGGGCATTACGTGTGCAAACTCACATGCCCGACGCCCTCTAATTGACTCCAATTACGCATCAGTCCTATAAATGACTAATTTAGGCCATGATACAGACCTCAAATCGAAAAACTTAAAGAACGAAAGTTGTAGGTCTACTTTTCCTCTTTTCGAATCATCTTGAATCATCTAATTTCGAGTTTATATGTAAAAGTTATGGACATTTTACTACAGGAGGTCAAAACAGTCCACTCGGGCACGTCTGCGCCTGACACGTGTCCGGGGCAGCTGCGCCCAATTTGGCCTTATGAACTGCGCAGCTGCGCCATTCATACAGCCCAGAATATGCAGCTGTTCTGCAGTCGCGAAAATCTGACCTCCTCTCACTCCGATCTTCATAACTTCTCCTATACACAAGCAAATTGGTCCATTTCGGACTCTATGGACTCCTAATTCATAGGACTACAACATATCAAAAATTGAGCAATACCCATAAATATTAACATGACAAATTTATAAGCCAAAATACAAAATGAAAATTTTATTTTCGTGTTCTTGGTGTTCTTCACCAAAATCAACCCCAAATCTTTGTTTTAACACCTTTTAACTCCATTCCAACTGGGTTATGAAGATAACCTATGGAACTACAATATTGCAACATCAATTAGACCAAATAATTACTCAATCAAAGCTTTATAGTCCTCTAAATCGTCTGAAAGTCATTTTATCCAAAAAGTCCAAAGTTTCATCCTTTATGCCAAGGTTCAGATCATTCATTGATTTTGTTCCACTTTGAGGTTATTAGTAGCTTACAAGATGTCTTGGCAACAAGAAAAATCAACCACAACCAACAATTACAACAACAATTGCAAGAAATGCTCAAACCCAATGGTTTGAGCTCAAGAACACATAGAACTCGAAAATCCTATCAAAATCACATAGAATGAATTTATTGGTTGATTGTTTACCTTGAAAATCCCTTCTAGGTGCTAAGAAATTGTTGGGTTCGATTGGATTGAGCTCCTCTTTCCCTTCTCTCGTTCACTCCGTTTCTTTTTCTTCCGTGTTCTTCCTTTTCTTCTTGTTCCTCTGCTTCTTCTTGTTCTTCTGCTCCTTTTTCCCTTCAATGTTCTCTCTCTCTCTAACTGCAACACTCTCACTCTCAATCTCTCTCAATCTTCAGTTGGTTTAGGGGAGGAATGGGAGAGAAGAAGTTTGAATGGAAATGGCAGCTTGGAGGGCTTCAGGAGGATGAAGGGAGTGGCTCAAGAATGCTCAATAATTTGGGAAATTAATGTATTGAGCTTATCAAAATAGCAGCATGCTGCCGGCTATACTCTCTACTCCCTCATCTGATTGGTCCAAAGGTTTAGATTGGTTCCCTCTTGGAGTAACATGCCAAAATAAATACACAAAAATATACCCGAATACTCCCACTTTTGTACCCAATTTGGTAAATAACTCTACCCAAAATTAAAATGGGTACTCCCATAAATTATTGTGACACATAAAAATAATTATTATGGGATTTGTCCATTTATTCGGAACAGTCATATTATACATTTCGGATACCGAATAAAATACGAAATGAGCTCAAAATGAAAGTCTGACACTTGACAAAATTATCACTTCGCACACGTGTATTATTGAAATTTATTAAGGTCAGAAAAGACGCAAAAAAATATTATGGCGTGAATAGTGCCTCGATAAGCGTGCCCCGTGAATAGTGATTCTGCGATTTTTTACGAAGTCAACATATTCACCCTAACGACACTACAACACGTAAAATTCAACACATACGCATATTCTAGGTTATAACACAACCTTTAAGCACATAACACATAATAATATAAATAAAGATAAAAATTCATTTTGTTCACACATAAACTCGGGTTACAAGGAAATTAAAAATTCTCGATCGTTACAATAGATAACATAACAAACCTATTATCATGCATAAATGGACTAAACTAGCATGCTCAAAACATTAAAGCATAGCAACATTTTCTGGAAGCCAGCGTGGCCGCGCTGGTTTTGGCCTTGGGAGTGGCGCGGCCGCGCCACTCCTGCACTGATTCGGGTTCGGCTCTACTTCAGCAGAATTCGAAAATTCATATGCTCTAACCTTTCTAAACGCAACTCAGTACAACCACACTGGTCCCAAACATGTATATAGACCCATATAACATCATTACACTAATTAACAAACTAATTAGCAAGAATCATGGATGTCATAGAATTTCATGGGCTAAGAATTTAAGAACAGAATGTACCTTCTTGATGCTAATTTCAAATCCTTAAATGCTTAATAGCAGATTACTCTCACTCTCAGCAATACTCACTCTATATATATGATTTTAACAGAGAACTTAGCAACTGGAATTGTGAAGAAGAAGCTCCAATTCATAGAGAATTCATTACCCAGGCAATGCCTTTGTCCAAATTGAAGAACCAACGAAGAGAAGAAGAATCTACTGGTTAATGGAGATTAGGTAGAAAGCTGGGCATGGATCACCTCAACCCACTCCCTCCTTCATCATGTTCTTCATCTGAACAAGTAATAAGCTTGTGCCTATACGCGGCTGGAGAAGAGAAGGAATTGGAGCTCTACTATTCATTCAATATTTTGATTTCTCTTTCCCAAATTGCAGACCACGGTTGGGATATGTCCTGTAATTCTTGTCCCAAATTAATGTTACTTAGTTAAATAAATCCCACCATTAAAACCCAATTAATCTAGTATACATTTATTACCCAATTCGTAATTTCATAAAAAGATGGAATTAATAACTTAATCTAGTCCGCTTAGTATTAACCCACTAAATGGACTATTAAATAATAATATCAATATTGCACACATTAATTAATAATTATATTAATTAATTTAGGCAAATTAAATTCCTCTACTATATTCAAATAAATTGAATATTTAAATAATAGACAACTTTATCAATTCTTCTAATATTAAACCTTAGGGCTAGTTCACTAATTTAATTAAACCATTAGTGACTCCCTTTAATAAATCTAGGCAATTACGCGAAATCACATAATCAATTAATCACACAAGATTTAAATAAGCATACAGAGCTAACTCATTAAAATTAAATTTATATTTAATTAATAATGGAGTTTAAAAATTCACGGTCATTACAGTTCTTCAGTCCATGAAGAATACCTATACCGACACATAACCATTGCTATAGGGCCCTTAGACGACACTCTCCTTCCGGCCAGCCAAGAACACTTAAGGCGACAGTGACTGTCGCTAAAGCCCTTTAGCGACGAAAATAAATAAAAATTAATAATAAATTCTAATAATTAAATAAATTAAAAATAGATATTAAATAATTCATAATAATTAATAATTAAATATTAAAATTCATTTTTTATTATATTTAATAATTTTTAATATTCTGACATAAATTATTTAATTTAATTAAATATTAATAATAATAAATTATTTAATAAATATATTAAATAAATGATTTAAAAATGATATTAATGTATTTAAATTATTTTAAATGATAATTAAATCATTTAAAATTTTTTATAACTTTTTAAAATTATTATAAATGATAAATAAATTGTTTTAAATAATATACTAAATATTTAAAAATATTATAAATGATGATTGAATCATTTAAATATTAAACTAAGTTTTAAAAATTATTATAAATAATAATTACATCATTTAAATAATAAAATAAATTCTAAAAATATTATTAATGATAAATAAATTATTTAAATAATGTTCTATCTTTCTAAAAATATTATAAATGATAAATAAATTATTTAAATAATATATTAAATATCTAAAATTATTCTAAATGATAAATAAATCATTTAAATAACATATTAATGTTTTAAAAATATTATAAATGATAATTAAATCATTTAAAAATATTTCTAAGCTTGTAAAAATTATTTAAAAATAATATTAAGCTTCTAAAAATATTATAATCGATAATTAAATTATCTAGATTAATATTTAAGCTTCCAAATGAAGTTTTATTGATAAACCTATGTGTTTAGCTATCTAATGACGCGACCGAGATACCGAATCGACGTCGAACCTTAATGAAACTTGTCTAGTTCAACTTGTTACATGTTATTATAAGTTCTAACGCTTACTATTGGTATACATAGACTACGTACCCTGATAGACCGCGTCAATGATTTTGTGCGTTCTGGGAAGATCTCAAATTCCATTCATGCTCAGTCCATGTTTGATAAAAGTCCTCAGAGAGAAATTTCCCCCAAGATGATTCCTGAAGTAAGTCCCTGCCTTGAAAATGATATCTTCATTTTGGTTTCTTGTGTTGGGGAGGGACCTTTGCCGGAGTGTGCCACCCAAGCGCAGCGTAAGTCTGCCAGCCCTGTCACTCTTCTAGGCTCAAATTCAAATTCAAAATCTAAAATTAGCCCTGGTTCCCCCCAAGAGGAGGGTGAAATTCAAAGTCAAAATGTGGGGTCCCCAAAGTCTTGGTGTGACGTTGTATCCAAAAGTACTGATAAAAATAAGCTCTCTCTTAATTTTTTCCCTCCTTCTGCAAACGAGGGTCAGATTCTGGTCAAGCCACCAACTGATGTCCTTCTTAAAGGAAACCAACGCTAGTCTTCGAGCTTAGTTGGATATTTTCTCCATTCCAAACTCCCCTACAAGGTTGTTGAGCCTATTGCAAATCGCCTGTGGGGTGATATGGGTCTTGAAAAAGTTCTTCTCAATGATAAGGGATTCTATATCTTCAAGTTTAGAACTAATAATGAGCGTGACAATGTCCTCGCCCTCTGGGCCTTGGCACTTTGCCTTAAAGCTTATTGTCTTGCAGCCTTGGAAAGAGGGTTCTATCTTTTCAAAATCTGAATGCAGGAAAGTACCAATATGGGTTAAGTTCAGTCATATTCCTCTCTCCTATTGGACACCTGAAGGCATTAGCTATCTAGCTAGTGGCATAGGAAAGTCCCTTTTTGCTGATGAGATGACATAAAAGCTTGACCCCATGTCTTTTGCCATAATTTGTATTGAAGTAGATGCCGACTTTTCTTTCCCATCTACTATAAATGTGGCTGTCTTCAATGAAGAATGTTCTGAAGAAATGGTTGTGCCTGTTGAAATTGAATACCAAATCAAACCACCATCTTGCCCTGTGTGCAAAGTTTTTGGGCACAATCCTTCGAAATGCCCAAATGATTCTTTTAAATGGGTTCCAAAAGAGCAAAATTCAGCTATCCCGAATGCTGAGCCCTATGAAGCTCCTTTTGATTCTCTTAAGACCTCTGGTGGTGCTATCCTATCGGCTAATGCTGAATCTGTTGCCGATGATAAAAATTGGGTTACTGTCTCAAGAGGTGCAAAACTGTCCATTTCGAATGCGGTTGAGCCTCAAATTACCTCCCCAAATTCCTTTTCTCCTATTGATATAAATCCTGCTACAGACATTGCAATTTCTGACTCCGATTCTCCTGCTGCTCCAAATCCTCTAGTTTCAAAGCTTAAAGTTGTGGATGAAAAGGAATGCAATGATCTTAAACAGAAATCAAAAATGGGGAAGGATAATCCTAAAGCGTCCAAAAGGAGGAATATGGGTAATGGGGGTACTTCTTCTCTCTAATTAAATGTTAGCTTCCTATAATATTAGAGGTTTAAATAAAAAGCCTAAGCAAGCTTATGTTAGGTAGTTCATTGCAGATAACCAGGTCTCTTTTGTTGGGTTGCTGGAAACTACGGTTAAGAAGCATAATGCTAATAGAATTTCCAAAGCCCTCTGTAGTAATTGGAGCTGGGCTTTTAACTATGGATGTCATTATAATGGCAGGATTTGGATAGGTTGGAATCCTCTTTTGTGGAATGTAGACATCCTTTTTGTATCTTCCCAACTGATCCATTGTAAAATTCAGCAGCTCAATAGTAATTGTGATTTCTTTTATGTCTCAGTTGTTTATGGTTTCAATACTATTACTGAAAGAAGAATCCTTTGGGGTGAGCTTCAATCTCTCAATCCTTCTTACTGTTGGTGCATTTGGGGGATTTTAATGAAATTAAAAAGCTTATCTGAATCGGATAGAAATGATGACTCTTGGGATATTGGTATGGATGATTTTAATAATTGTCTGGAATCTATTAGTGTTGATGACATTAGAGGCACTGGTCTTGTCTTTACTTGGTAGAACTGCCAAAAATCAAGACCAATACACAAGAAACTTGACAGGGCTCTTGGAAATGATTTCTGGTTCTCAGCAATTCCCCTTGCTCATGTCTACTATGGTCCTAGGGGCCTCTCAGACCATTCTCCAGTCATCCTTAATACTGGAATTCAATTCGCAAAAGCTAAGAAGCTATTTCAATTCTTTAACTTTATGCTTCAGCTTGATGGATTTCTGGAATGTGTTACATCTGCTTAGGTCCAACCAACTTTTGGTAATCCTTTCAAAATCTTTGCTCAAAAACTAAAAAGAACCAAAGCTGCTATTATAAGCCTTAACCGTTTAATTGGAAACCTCTCTACTTTAGTGAAGATTGCTACTGATGACCTTCACCATACTCAATCTCTTCTTCACATTAATCCAACTGATCTTGATCTTATTGAGAAGGAGAATAGATGTCTTCAAACCCTCTAGACAGCTTTAGACCATGAGGAAAGTCTTATCCAACAAAAATCCAGAGCTTCTTGGCTTGTTGCAAGTAACAGGAACACAAAGTTTCTTTCTAATGTCATGAAGAGTAGATGGAATTTCAACAAAATCCTATCAATTAAAAATTCCGCTGGCGATACAGTTCATGGGCAGACTGCTGTGGAAGAGGTTGGAATGGACTTTTTCAAAGACTTGTTCAATCCTCCTAATAGTATCCCTTATGATGGAATTGAAGATTTGGCCCCTTTATTTTCTAAACATGTAAGACAAACTCATCACAATCTTTATCAGCCCCTATTACTGATGATGAAATATTCAAGGTCATAAATTCAATGAAAAGGAACAAAAGTCCAGGCCCTGATGGCTTTAATGTGAATTTCTTC
This sequence comes from Aralia elata, assembly GCA_034770075.1. Lineage (NCBI taxonomy): Eukaryota > Viridiplantae > Streptophyta > Magnoliopsida > Apiales > Araliaceae > Aralia > Aralia elata. Next base: position 34,566,382 of record CM068378.1, read on the forward strand.
ATTCATAGTTGGAGCATTGTGGGAGCTAACTTCACTAAAGCTGTTCAATATTTCTTTTCTACTTGTTGCATGCCTAAAGGTATAAACTCCATAGCCATTGCTCTTATTCCCAAATCAGCAAACCCTTCTTGCATGGCTGATTTCAGGCCTATTTCCTGCTAGAACACCATATACAAGTGTATCTCAAAGATCTTAGCTGATAGATTAAAGGCAGTGCTTCCCTCTATTATTGATGTTGCTCAGTCAGCCTTTATCAAAGGAAGGAACATAAGTGATAACATTCTTCTTGCCCAAGAACTCTTCAGAAATTACCACAGAAGCTCTGGCCCCCCTCGCTGTGCTTTGAAAATTGACTTAAGGAGGGCTTTTAACACTATTCGATGGGAATTCCTCTTTGACACTCTTACCCACTTTCAGTTTCCCTCTATTTTCATTGATTGGATCCGGGCTTGTGTCACCACCTCTATGTTCTCTATAAAGGTGAATGGTACCCTTGCAGGTTACTTCAATGGCTCGAGAGGTTTAAGGCAAGGTGACCCCTTATCTCCATACCTTTTGTCCTAGCTATGCAAGTACTCTCTGTGAAACTCAATTGGGGGACTTTACAACCTGATTTTAAATTCCACTGGTGAACAAAACAGTGCAAGCTCTCCCATCTCTTCTTTTCAGATGATATCCTTGTGTTTTGTCATGGTAGTCTAAAATGTGTTGAGATCATCCACTCATGTATAAGCTCCTTTTCTCTTTTTTCTGGGCTCATCCCTAGTGCTTAAAAGAGTCAATATTTTTTTGGCAAATGTGGGACTTTCCCCCTCTCTTGCTATCCTATCTCTTCTTGGGTTCCCGTCTGGTACTCTTCCAATAAAATTTTTGGGAGTTCCTCTTATCTCCTCTAAACTCAGCTTACATGAGTGCATACCTTTAATCAACAGAATCCTAAGCAAAGTTACCTCCTGGACTTCAAAAACTCTAGCCTATTCTGGATGGTTACAACTCATAAACTCTGTCCTGTTTTCTATTCAATCCTTCTGGTCTAAACATTTCATTTTGCCAAAGGCTGCCTTAATCTCCATTCAATCTATTATGAGTAAATTTCTTTGGAAGGGACCTTCCCTTGCCAAATATGGTGCAAAAGTGGCTTGGAGATTTCTTGCTATGCCGAAACAAGAAGGGGGACTGGGAGTGAAATGCATTATGGACTAGAACAGATCCTTTATTCTGATGCATTGATGAGGGCATCCTTGGTTCTGGAACGAATGACAACCGTGGAATGGATCCTATGTGTATGCCGGATGGTCCCGTGACGAGAGCTCGGGCTAAACGATTCAAGGAAGGCCTTACTAGATTGATACAAGGTATATGGAGCGAGGATAAAACAAGTGTAGAGTCCGAGGAGCAGGAAACGAAGGCTTTGCATTTGGTCATGATGATACAAGCAAATACGTCAAGGTTGGAAACGATGGAATCAAGAGAAGACGAAAAGTTCCAAGTTTCAGAGTTCTCGCCCTGGCGAGAATTTCAAGGCCAAATGTCTCGCCCCGGCAAGAACCTCTCTGTCCATTCTCGCCCCAGTCAGCTTTGAAGCCGCCCCAGCGAAAAAGCTCTCTGTCCATTCTCGCCCCGGCGAGAATTGCAGTACAAATCTCTCGCCCCGGCGAGAACTATCAGAATTGGTTGGCGCGTTTTTCGAGGCAGACGCGTTTTTGAAGATTTTTATCAGATTTCTTTTCCTTAATTTCAGGGATTCAGTATATTTTCATAATTCTATTGTAATTAGGATATTTTAAGATAGGATTTTGATTCCAAATCAATTGTTATTTCCTTTTTGGATTCTAGGGTTTCATAGTTAGTATAACTAAGTTTTATGCTTGTAATTCAAATACAATTTTCAATAATAATTCAGAGTTTATTCATACTTGAGAGCTATTCTCTACTTTTGGTTCTTTAAAGAATTTCTAAGTAATCTTTCTTAGTTTTTCTTTGAGATTCGAAGTTAACTTATCATACAACAATCCATAGTTGTGTGTGGCATTATTTACCAGTTATCAATCGTTGATTGTACCGAAGGTTCCTGCTTCATATAAGTACGGGGTTTAGGTGTCATTGATAATCCACCTACGCGAATTCATCTACTTGAACGATTATACCAGAGTTTTCGTCTCAATATAGACGTTGGGTTAAGGTGTCGGGAGAGTTCCATCTTATTGGCTTACTAGAAACGATCCGGGCGACGACCACCTCACGCAAGCGTGCCGTGGAGTCTATCATTTGGTATCAAAGCTGCGTTTTCTAGCTAAGTATCTATCTTTATTGTATCGTTGGATTTGTGAGCAAAAAAAAAAAAAAGAGTATAGAAAATTTTATTTTAGTTATTTCAATTTGTTCGTAGACTTCATCTTCAATTTCGTAATCAAGATTGTTGCTACTTCTTTTCATACCGGCTATATTGTTCGTGATAAGTTATTTTTGAGTTGATTAGTAAAACCGAGAATTTTTGCTAGGTAAATTCGAAAAGAACCTATTAGAGAGAATATTTAGAGGTAAAAGGCTTAGTTGTGAGATCATTCGAGGGGAAAAGCCTATTGAGTGATACACGAGGGAAACATTGACCGAGTGAAACACGTAAGCGAGTGGTGAGGAAAATATTTTGCTACTAACCTTTGTTTTGCAGGAAAATGTCTAGTTCAAAAGATAAAAGTGTTATGGAAGATCCTCCAGCAAAGTTTGATCCAAAATTTGTGATGGAAGCTATGATGAAGGAATTCACTAGAAAGTTGGATATGGCGATGGAGTAAGTGAATGAGCGTTTCGACCAAATGAGTGCGTCCCAAGGACCCCAGTTTCAACATCCTCATGGGGCTCGTCAGCATGGAAGAACGCATCAAAGAGAAGCTAGACAAGAGGAAAATTACTATGAAGGGGGATTTAGTGAAGAAGAGGATCGTGAATCTGACTTTCTCCATAGGAGGCGAGGAGCTAGGGATAGAGGGGGTCGAGATAGAGAGGACAACAACTTGGATAGTATAAAGATGAAAATTTCGACTTTCCAAGGAAGAAGTGATCCGGAGGCCTGTCTAGAGTGGGAAAAGAAGATGGATTGGATATTTGAATGTCATAACTACTCGGGACTAAAGAAAGTGAAACTCGCCGCCACAGAATTCTCAGCTTATGCTGTTACTTGGTGGGATCAGTTGATGATCAGTCGGAGGAGATGTGGGGAACGTCCGATTAAAACTTGGGAAGAAATGAAGACCGTGATGAAAAAGAGGTTTGTTCCAGATTACTATCACCGAGAGCTAGTTCGGAGTTTGCAAAGCTTGAGGCAAGGAAGTAGGAGCGTAGAAGATTATTACAAAGAAATAGAGATGTTGATGGCTAGGGCAAACATCAATGAGGATGGTGAATCAACAATGGCCAGGTTTTCGGCGGGATTAAATTGGGAGATTGCCGACCTAGTGGAACGACAATATTACTTAGTATTGGAGGATATGGTTCACATGGCTATCAAGATTGAGAAACAGCTTAAGAGGAGAGGTAGCCAACGTTCGATACCTAATTCAGGATCATCATGGAAGTCTAATGTTGGGAAACGAGAGGAGAAGCCAGCCGTAAGTAAATCCAAGTTTGAGCCAAAAACGGAGACGATTAATAAGGGAGTGCAAGGTAAAACTGACCCTTCTTCTTTTAATCGTAATCGGGATATAAAATGCTTCAAGTGTCAAGGAAGGGGACATATTGCAAATCAGTGCCCAAATCAAAGGACGATGTTGTTACTTGACAATGGAGATGTGGAAACCGAAGAGGAAGCTAGTGATACCGACTCAATGCCACTGTTAGAGGATATAGATGATAGGGAGTTGGCTGTGCATGGTGAGATGTTGGTTACAAGGCGAGCACTTAGTACGCACGTGAAAGAGGAGAACGGGGAGCAACGGGAAAATTTATTTCATACCAGATGCCTTGTGAATGGTAAGGTTTGTTGTGTGGTGATAGATGGAGGAAGTTGCACAAATGTGGCCAGCACGATTATGGTGGAGAAGTTGGGAATGTCCACAACCAAACATCCCCAACCATACAGATTGCAGTGGCTTAATGATAGTGGAGATATAAAGGTGACTAAGCAAGTGTTGGTTCCGTTCACGATTGGGAAATATGTGGATGAGGCATTGTGTGACGTGGTTCCGATGCAGGCGGGTCATTTATTGCTAGGTCGTCCATGGCAGTTTGATAGGCGGGTGAAGTATGATGGTTTCACGAACGAGTATTCTTTTGTTCATAATCAGCGAAAGGTTACGTTATGTCCTATGTCACCAAAGCAGGTGCATGAGGATCAATTATATTTGCAAAAACATCATGTACAAAGAAAAGAAAGTGAAAAAAAGGAAAGTGAGGAAAAAAATGAGGGAAAAAATAAGAGAGAAAAAGAAAGAGAGAGAAGAAAAGATGATGAGCGAAAAACAAGTATCTATGCAGAAAAGAGCGACGTGAGGCGAGCTTTAGATGCTAAACAGCCAATGATTATACTTCGGTATAAGGAGGTGCTTTTGAATACTAACGCTAATGATTCTTCTTTGCCTAGTGTTGTTTCATCTCTTTTGCAGGATTATAAGGATGTGTTTCCCGAGGAGCTTCCACAAGGATTACCACCTATTCGGGGAATTGAGCATCAGATTGATTTCGTGCCCGGAGCATCCATTCCAAATCGTCCAGCTTATCGGAGTAATCCAGAGGAGACAAAGGAGTTGCAGAAGCAAGTTGGAGAATTAATGGAGAAGGGGTTTGTGAGAGAGAGCATAAGCCCATGTGCAGTTCCGGTGATCTTAGTGCCGAAGAAGGATGGGAAATGGCGGATGTGCATCGATTGTCGAGCGGTAAATAACATTACGGTAAAATATCGACATCCCATTCCTCGATTAGATGATATGTTAGATGAATTGCATGGGTCTTGTATATTCTCAAAAATTGATTTAAAAAGTGGTTATCATCAAATTAGAATGCAAGAGGGTAATGAATGGAAAACTGCTTTCAAAACAAAATATGGTCTTTATGAGTGGTTAGTGTTACCTTTTGGTTTAACTAATGCTCCTAGTACTTTCATGAGATTGATGAACCATGTTTTGCAACCATTCATTGGCAAATTTGTGGTAGTTTATTTTGATGATATCTTGATATATAGCAAAAACTTGGGAGAGCATGCATTGCATTTGAAATCTGTTTTAGATGTTCTTAGAAAAGAAAAGTTGTTTGCTAACATGGATAAGTGCACGTTTTGTACGGATAGAGTTGTTTTCCTTGGATTTGTTGTGAGTTCACAGGGAGTTCAAGTGGATAAGGAGAAAATACGTGCAATCCGAGAATGGCCGAGTCCAACAAATGTGAGCTAAGTTCGAAGCTTTCATGGATTGGCTAGTTTTTACCAGCGGTTCGTGAGAAATTTCAGCGACATCACAACACCCTTAACGGAAGTGATCAAGAAAAGTGTAGGGTTTAAATGGGGTGAAGAGCAGGAAAAAGCGTTTAAATTGATTAAAGATAAATTGACTAACGCTCCTTTGCTTGTTTTACCTAACTTTGCTAAAACCTTTAAAATTGAGTGTGATGCTTCAGGTTTGGGAATTGGAGCTGTGTTGATGCAGGAAGGGAAGCCCGTAGCGTATTTCAGCGAGAAATTGAATGGAGCAGCCTTGAACTATCCGACCTATGATAAGGAGCTGTATGCGTTGGTTAGGGCGTTGGAGACGTGGCAACACTATCTTTGGCCTAAAGAGTTCGTGATTCATACGGATCATGAATCGTTGAAATACTTGAAGGGACAGCATAAGTTGAACAAAAGACACGTGAGGTGGATGGAGTTCATTGAGACATTTCCGTATGTCATCCGATACAAACAGGGTAAGGAGAATGTTGTTGCTGATGCTCTTTCGAGAAGGTACGTGTTGTTGAATACTCTTGATACAAAATTGCTTGGGTTTGAACGAATTAAAGAGTTGTATGTTAATGACCTTGAATTTTGTGAAGAGTTTAAATCATGTGAAAAGAATGCTGTGGGTAAATACTTTAAAGTTGATGGTTTTCTGTTTTGAGAAAATAAGCTATGTGTACCTGCATGTTCTTTGCGTGAATTGTTGATTAGAAAGTCACATGGGGGAGGTCTAATGGGTCATTTTGGTGTGGAAAAGACTTTATCTGTTTTGAAAGAACATTTTTATTGGCCTCATATGGAACGAGATGTGGAAAACATTTGTGATAAATGCATTACGTGTAAGCAAGCTAAGTCTCGTGTTCAACCTCATGGATTGTATACACCATTGCCTATATCTAGTGAACCTTGGATTGATTTGTCTATGGATTTTGTATTGGGTTTACCTAGGTCTAAGCGTGGTCATGATTCTATATTTGTGGTCGTGGATAGATTTTCTAAGATGGCACATTTTATTCCATGTTACAAAACTGATGATGCATCCCATATTACTGATTTGTTCTTTAGAGAAATTGTGTGTTTACATGGCATGCCTAGAACAATTGTTTCAGATAGAGATTCTAAATTTTTGAGTTATTTTTGGAAGACATTGTGGTGTAAGTTAGGTACTAAACTGTTATTTTCAACTACTTGTCATCCACAAACTGACGGTCAAACTGAGGTAGTAAATAGAACTTTATCTGCATTGTTAAGAGCTGTTATCAAAAAGAACATTAAAGTTTGGGAAGAGTGTTTACCACATGTTGAGTTTGCATATAATCAATCTGTTCATTCTACTACACAATTTTCACCATTTGAAATTGTTTATGGTTTTAATCCTTTGACACCGTTGGATTTATTGCCATTACCTTTGTCTGAATATACTAACATGGATGGAAAAAAATGCTAAATTTGTCAAGCAAATACATGAAAAAGCAAGGCTTAACATTGAAAGGAGGACGGAGCAATATGCAAAACAGGCCAACAAGGGTCGACGTCAAGTGATTTTTGAACCAGGAGAGTGGGTGTGGTTACATATGAGGAAGGAAAGATTTCCAGCTCAACGACGTTCAAAATTGCTGCCAAGGGGAGATGGTCCATTTCAAGTTCTTGAGCGCGTCAATGATAATGCGTACAAATTGGATTTGCCTGGTGAGTATAACATTAGTGCAACTTTTAACGTTACTAATCTTAGCCCGTTTGATGTAGGTGACGATTTGAGGACAAATCTTTCTCAAGAGGAGAGGTATGATGAGGGCATCCTTTGTTCTGGAACGAATGACAACCGTGGAATGGATCCTATGTGTATGCCGGATGGTCCCGTGACGAGAGCTCGGGCTAAACGATTCAAGGAAGGCCTTACTGGATTGATACAAGGTATATGGAGCGAGGATAAAACAAGTGTAGAGTCCGAGGAGCAGGAAACGAAGGCTTTGCATTTGGTCATGATGATACAAGCAAATACGTCAAGGTTGGAAACGATGGAATCAAGAGAAGACGAAAAGTTCCAAGTTTCAGAGTTCTCGCCCCGGCGAGAATTTCAAGGCCAAATGTCTCGCCCCGGCGAGAACCTCTCTGGCCATTCTCGCCCCAGCCAGCTTTGAAGCCGCCCCAGCGAAAAAGCTCTCTATCCATTCTCGCCCCGGCGAGAATTGCAGTATAAATCTCTCGCCCCGGCGAGAACTATCAGAATTGGTTGGCGCGTTTTTCGAGGCAGACGCATTTTTGAAGATTTTTATCAGATTTCTTTTCCTTAATTTCAGGGATTCAGTATATTTTCATAATTCTATTGTAATTAGGATATTTTAAGATAGGATTTTGATTCCAAATCAATTGTTATTTCCTTTTTGGATTCTAGGGTTTCATAGTTAGTATAAATAAGTTTTATGCTTGTAATTCAAATACAATTTTCAATAATAATTCAGAGTTTATTCATACTTGAGAGCTATTCTCTACTTTTGGTTCTTTGAAGAATTTCTAAGTAATCTTTCTTAGTTTTTCTTTGAGATTCGAAGTTAACTTATCATACAACAATCCATAGTTGTGTGTGGAGTTATCTACCAGTTATCAATAGTTGATTGTACCGAAGGTTCCTGCTTCATATAAGTACGGGGTTTAGGTGTCATTGATAATCCACCTACGCGAATTCATCTGCTTGAACGATTATACCAGAGTTTTCGTCTCAATATAGACGTTGGGTTAAAGTGTCGGGAGAGTTCCATCAAATTGGCTTACTAGAAACGATCCGGGCGACGACCACCTCACGCAATCGTGTCGTGGAGTCTATCATGCATCTCATTAACATTGTTAAATTTGCTTCAAATTCTCTTTGGGCCAAATGGGTTAAATCCACTGTTCTTAAGGGGAGGAATTTCTGGAATGCTCAAATCCCTTCGGACTGTTCTTGGATCTGGAAACAAACATTAAAGCTCCGACCAACTACTCTTAATCATCTCAAATATCATGTGGGCAGAGGAAACAACATAAATTTACGGTATGATCCTTGGATAAATGGGGTCTCAATAAATCCAAATGCTTTCCTCCTATCAAATTCTGGATTACCAAAAACTGCAACTGTTAGTAGTATTTTGTTTAATTCTACCTGGTCTCTGCCTAGTAGTTTTCATCATGAAGTTATCACTTTTCGCAGACGAATTGAATCCATTCTTGTTCCTACTCCGTCTAAAGATAGTATATTTTAGGATTCTATGCCAATTCAAAATGTTAAGGCTCAGCATATCTGGGATAGTATATGAGCTAACCAACAGGAGGTCGCCTGGCACAAAATCCTTTGGCATAAGCTTCATGTTCCTAGATATTCATTCATCCTATGGCTGGGTTTGCTTCAGCGATTACCCACATGTGACATCACTATTAATTACTCTCATGGGCAGACTCATGTTTGCCCTCTCTGCATGAACCACAATGAAACTTTTGAACATCTTTTCTTCCAATGTGATTACTCCTCTTATGTCATACAAAGCACTCTTACCGTTGGAAACTGGCAACACCTACCTATACATTGGGCTGGGTTAATTAATTCTTCCATTAATTATCAAGGATGTACTCTCACCAAGAACATACTTTGGCTCACCCTTGTTACTTCTTTCTACGAGATATGGGAAATGCGAAACAAAAAAATGCATAATGAAATCCTCATTCCTCCGCGCCAACTCACAAAGGACATCATACACATTGTCAAATCACAAGTTTCAAAGTCAAATTCTTTTGTTAAAATTGCAAATACCAGTCACTATTTTTGTAATTGGCTAATATAATTGCGGTTCTGATGATGTTTTTCTCCTGTTCATATAGCTTGATCCTCTAAAGGCCTGTCTTTAGATGAGCTAAATATATTTTTTGGGGTATGCCCCTGTGCCATTGTAATTATGGTTCCATTTATGACAACAACAAATTTAGCAAAAAATAAAAATAAAAATAAAAAGATCTACGCTAAGGCAAGTCTTATAACCTTGTTACATTTAAGCAAGTATATCATATCTTGCTATCAATTGTTGCAAAGTTTTGCTTCTTGTTCAACATAACTTAAGAAATGAATCATTATTCATATATTGCTTGATAAAGCTTAAATTGTTGCGTCAAACCAAATTATTTTGGTAAGACATCCTATACTGAGAAATGAAACACCTTGATGTATGGTTGTAAATGTTGATTATATATTGACACAAATTATAGGATGACATGCATACTCCTAGGATATTCGATAGGCTGATCCCCTACGAGATATCCGAATCAAGCTTTTCTAAGTCATTAAAGACTGATAGAACTGGTTGAAATACATGGTTCATGTACTGAACCCTCAGTTATACATCTTTGACATCTTTCAACTCAAACACATTGTGTTTATATTTTCAAATAAACTTGCTGAGCATTTGTAGCTCATTCTTGCATAAAACTTTTTTTGCAGTTTTAGATGGTAATCCCAAAACTTCAGGGACAGACAAAGGAAAAGACCATGTTAATTAGTTTTATCTTACTGTTATGAATGATTTCAAGTCTTATAAGACTTTTGTTGTAATAAAGACATAGTACTGAGAACGTTGTAATCAAACTTAAGCTTATGAAATATATATCATCTTTTGTTACAGCTCTTGTGTTGTATTTATATTCTTAGTTAAGTTAGAAAGTAGCATTTGATCTAGTACAATATCCCTATGAACTATACATCTGAATGAGGGTATTTAAAGGATACTGGGAGTTCTGTAAGCGCTGAGGTTATACTTAATGAGCGCCGGTAAGGTGCCACCTTTACCGGAATGCGCCCCTCAGTTCCAAGAACAATCTTATCATTAATACTGTGAATGTCAGATAGATGGGGAATATCGATATGAAAGAGATATTCATAAGATATGAATCTATACATCCAAGTGAGGGTATCCAAACAAAGTTAACGTTTTGGCCAGAACTATTATCTGTTATGGGATACTGTGAACCTTGGATAGATAGAAGTTATATATTATAGAATGTTTATAGTTGAATAGTTTCATGTGAGCACCAAATCTGCTACAGGGAGTGTAAAGAATTTGGGGGCGTCACACCTAGGGTTCAGCCACCCCTAGGGTTCGGCCACCTAGGGTGGTCCAACTACATGCAGTGTCTCGTTTTTCTTCGAACTTCGTTGTTTGGTCGTTATAATTAAGCACCGCTCCAAGTTCCCGAAATCGTCAATCTTTTTTTATTATCCGAGGGAAAAAACTAAGATATGATCAAGGTAATATGGCTCGAAAAGAAAAAGAAAGATTAGAGTTACCTGAAATAAGAAGCAAGAGAAAGCACAAATATGAGAAGTCATTCGAATAAAAGGGTAAATGAAGAACAGAAAATATGTAAAGGATGAGGCCGAAGCCCCTAGGTTCGCCCCCCATAGGGTTCGGCCCTTAGGGTTCGGCCACTTAGGGAACTCTCCCCTCGTACCTTTAATTCCTCCTTGCTCGATGAATCAACCGCTCAGAATAAATGCTTCTTTGCCGCGGAAAAAGTGTAGCCTTTCTTTGAGAATATCTGAACCAAAATCCTTTTAAGGTGAGATGGTCTGGTAAAGAAAGACTACCGGAACAGATGTTTCGTTCTTGTGGCGAAAAAAGTGTAGCCTTTTCTTTGAGAATATCTGGACCAAAATCCTTATTAAGGTGAGATGGCCCAGAAAAGAAAGACTTCGATTACCAAAAAAGAGAAATAGACGAAGCAAATCAAGAAAAAAACCAAAGAAATGAAACAAGTAAGCAAGAAAGTGAAAAGAAAGTGAAGACAAGAGGAATAGGTAGGACCCCTGGGGTGTGGCCAACCCCTAGGATTCGACCTTATAGGGCTAGACTCCTAGGGTTCGGCTACTCAAGGAGGAGTCCTTCTTGTCTTAGTCCTTTTATTTGCTCGGATTGAAGAGGAAGGGGTGGGACCCATAGGCTTCGGCCACTCCCTAGGGTTCGACTACCCAAGGAGGAGTCATTCTTGCCTTAGTCCTTTTGTTTGTCCGGAGTGAATGCTTCCTTGTTGCGGCGGAAAAAAGTTTTCAGAATATCTGGACCAAAATCCTGTTAAGGTGAGATGGTCTGAAAAAAAAGGACTACCGAAACGGATGAAGGTTACAATCACCTAAAAAGAAAGAAAAAATAGATAAAGCCATCACAAAGAACTAACCAAACGAAAAGTCAACACATCAAAAACATATAAAGAATTTATATGAAGTTGACTAGCAGTAACTTGTTAAATGGTTATTAATGTGATTAGTGGGTGACCTGTTATTAATAACTATTATTAGTATATGTAAGTGGGTGTCTGATACATGCATGTGAAATGGGTTATCCTATTATAATACGGGCATCCTCTTTCGCATCCAGAATACAAGCCCAGTAATGAAAGTAAATCGCGAAGAAAGGATTCAAAAGAAATTTAAGAAGTGAAGCAGATAATAGGAAATAAAGCGGATTAAAAAGAATATATATATATATATATATATATATATATATATTAAAAAAAACATAATACAAATTGAAAGGAAAACAATAGTTGGAATACCTTTCAAGTGGTTGCTTTATATCTCTATTATAAGTAAAAGGATCAAGCATCTCCTAGTACCCTTCTTGCCTGAAATCCAGAGCAGTATATGAGACTAAAGGTACGAACTAAATGATTATATATAAAAACGCATATAAACTAATCTTTCTCCCACCGTTCCAAAACGAGAACCTCCTGACCTTTTGTCTGTATCTAATTATTTCTTCCTTGGCCTTAGTGACTGCTAGTACATATGATTACCTTATTATGGGACATGTATATATATGCTCTCCCACTCGGTGGTTATAGCGAATCAGGGGTTAGAATATATATATAATGATTTGATTTTATTTCCAAAATAAAATAAAAAATAATTTGATCTTGTTAAGATTTTATTTTATTTGGTAATATTTAATTTATCTTGATTTAGTTTCCAATATATATATATATATATAAATTAATTAAGGAAACAACGAGATTGTGCAAGGTTTGGAAAGATTTGATGGAGTATTGCACAAAATATCTTGGAGAGCTCCCTTAGGGATTCCCTCTCTTAAGAATTTTTGTTTTCGAGGCTTGCAGGATCGAGTTCAGCGGATGGTCCGGAAATTTGAAGCATAACTCAGAGGCTTGAAGTACTTTGCACGATCATCACTCCAATGGCGTGACTCACGTGCAGGGGGCAAATGTGAGCCAAATTAGAATTCACAATATGACCTAATCGAATTGAATGCACAAATTAGAGTTTGCATTGTGGCCTAATTGAATTAAATGAATAGACGGAAAAGCCAAAAATAAATGTGCGAGACTCAAGAGAAGCCTTCACGTGTCCCGAGGCAGAAGACTCGTAGAGGCAACTCATCATTTTGAAAATTAATTGAGGGATTGAATTGGTGACTAGAAAGACAGGGATGATATGGGCATTACTCTGGTGACTAAGGGTATTTCTGAAATTTCTCCCGAGGGCATGTGACTGGCACATGACCACTTTCTAGGAAACTGTATAAATACACCTTCCATTCCATTGAGGAAGGGACTTTTTCCTGACTGGGCTTGGACTTTTTGAGAAGCTAAAGAACTTGGAGATTTTCTCTCAATCTGAAGTATACATAAGGCTCTTTGGATCCTAGTTACTCTAGAAGGCACTTGGATCCTAGGAGTTCTGTCACGTGTTACTAGGGTAATTGCCTACCTGTTCTTCTCCCCTCTTCAATTTATCAATCAATATCATACTCTTCGTGAATTTCTCTCCTTCTCAACCAACATGAAACCCTAACCCTAGCAAGGTACAATTTCCTTGCCCACAACCTTGTATTTATAGATGTTCACACCTCCTTTGTCGCCTTGTCCCCGAATTGTAGTAGGACTCCTAATCATAGTAATTACCTATGATTGGATAGAAATCAACCTCCTTAAAGAAAGGAAGTCGGATTTAATCCTGACTCTTTCCTTAGGAACCAGAGTTTAAATACAGTTAAGAATCTTAGATTCTTTAAAGTCCTCCCGCTGCCCAAAATAGATTCCCACACGAGGTCACCACCTCTGCAGGGATAAGGCCCACCAGATCCATCGGGCCCAATTAAACACTCCCCAACATACTACATTCCCAAATTAAGATTTTTAAAAAAATAAAATAAAATCTGGAAATCTAGATAAATTCATGTTAATATTTATTTATTTTTTTGAAATAGTTCAAAATTGACTTAAATATATTAAATCTATAAATTTGTTACGATTCATGAAATAATTAAAACTGAAAAACAACAGAAACACTAAGATTAAGTTAACTTTGGTTAGATAAATAATCTGTTACGAAGTATTCTAATATTTGTTAAGCACAATTTGAGATTAAAGTTTTGCTCAAGTACTCTGACCTAGTTATCCTGTTACTCAAAGGACACGTGAAGGTGAAGGTAAATCAAGCTGCAATTGGATTTACGATGGTTGTTGAGATTTTATTCATTATGGGCTGAAAAGGTCTGAAATCAGATTTTAGACAGTTAAAAAGGGTCGGCCAAATAGGTAAGCTACTACCTCCAAGTGGTCTAATTATTTCTCTCCACTTGTCATAGCCAGGGCTCTGATGAGTTAACTTGACTCACAAAATTGACTATTATTAACTTGGATAAGGTTCTCTCTCTCTATACATATACATATACATACATATATATATATATATATATATATATATATATATATATATATTCTTGTTCTTTATTTGTTTATTTTGTTTTTACCAATTGCTTAGATCACTAATAATATCATAGTAATATTTATACTGTTGCTACGATGATAAAAAATTATAAAAATTAGTTTACAAAATAAAATAATATGGTAGAGTGTAATTAGTAGATGATCCACCATACATGGGTGAGCCTAATGATAGCAACCAACCACAACCAACTACATCATTTTATAAGCAATTTTTTGTAAGATTTTTTTGTCATCAAAATACTAATATTATATATTTAATAATATTGTTAGACTTATTTTAATAATATTTTTTATTTTAACTATAATATTTTACTCTGATAATATAAATATTATTATGATATTATTAACAGACAATTTTATAACAAATTAATTGGGCCACGGAAGTCCTGCATTGCATGTATATTTACAATCATACCTTTCTATTTTTTGTACAATTATTATACACTAAATACAAAATTATTGGCTTTTTTTTTCATTTGAACACCCTTTTACACTAATTTAAGATTGTTGAAATTGACAAAGTAAAAATAGTAATACTAGAACAATAAGAGTCGCTCATAGTGTTAAGTGTTGTTATAATAATTGTGAAAATAACGTTAAATAAATATTTGTTATGACTATTTTTACATTGGTAATATCAATGATCTAAATAAATGTGAAAAAATCTAAGTTAATTATTACTCTGATCTCCATCTCTAAAAAGATGAGCAAAGTATAATTTGAACACATTAAGAAAATAAAAGTAGAGAAAAGAGAGTAAAAAGGCTCCAAATTTATGTTTAGTGGTCTTATATGATTATATAAAATGATAGATACTTTTATTTTTTTAATATTAGTGAACCTCACTAAATAACTTAGTTCTTCTTTATTTTATATACTTTATCTTATCTTTTTTAGAATAAAAAATTTATCTTTTTAGTTATCTTTTTAGAAACGAAGGGAGTACGTACTAACTATTATATAGATATCAAATCATACAAAATACATAGGCAAACAAGAAGTATACAAGTATATGGAATTTGACTTCAACAAAAGAAAGTCAAGTTAGTAGATACTAGTAATGAAGTGCACGAGCAACCTCTCAACTACAATATTAAAAGAAAAAAACTACCACTATCTAGTACTGGAATTCTCATGCTTGCTAGCAAGGATATGAGCTGTTAGTGCTGGATTGCAACACAAAAATCTTAACCCTCACGAGCCTATTTAAAGACTCTTTCACTTCAATATTCAAAAACACAAAAACCACCTAAATTTCTCTATATACCAAAAACAAAAACTTCTTCAAAATGCGCTGTACTATTTTCTTCAACACAATGCTACATCTTTTCCTCTTCCTCCTCTCCCCTCCAATGCTTGTCATTAACGAGCCGAGCGCCATTTTTTCTAGGGTTTGTGGTGCTACAAGACCTTTAGATGAAAAAAGTACTCGAGCATACGTAGCATTCAAGCCCGAGATGGGAGGTGATAAAGTTCACCAGGGCGTCGAGAACTGCTTGCCTAAAGGGTTTCGTCGTACTTCTGCTCCTAGTCGATATATAAATGATCATACTTTTGGTTCAACTTTGTGCTCTTCAGGCAAACATGAAACCAAACCATGAAATTTCATTTGTGTCGATGGAGCTTTGTTAAATGTTTGAACAAAGAAGTGGCTTTTAGTCCTCCTTTTCTAGTTTTTTTGTGTGTGTGTGTGTGTTACCTTTTTCAGTGTGTTTACTATACAAAATACTAGTAAAAATTGTACAACTTAATTAGTTGTATATGGTCTTCTCTATTTGATAAACGCTGATTGTATACCTCTTAATATTATATGCAAATGCATTATAGCCAAGTGTTATAAAGGGCTGTTGTGTCAATATATTCTCTACATTTATTGATCTTCTTATTGTTCTCATAATGTACCTAACCTAAACCATGTCATAGCACAACCGCTACAATATTTTCCAGCTTCTACCATAAAGCTAGAGCAATCTTTTGGAAAACAAAAATGAACGAATTGAACTGTCACTCGCGCATTATTTTATTATTAGTAAACTTTATAAAAAATAAATAAAAATGTACGACTCTATTATCATTCGTACTTATCTCATTAATTATCTATATTGGTCGTAAACTAAAAATAGGTGAACAACTGTTGAACTACTCTTTGAAAAACAAGAGACAGCTAGGTAACTTGAAAATGCACGACAAACAAGTTCATAGTGCTTAAATTGATTTATATAACAAAAACTTGTAATTAGCATGCCATATGCTCGCTGATTCTAGGTTGATGCATATAGCTGCATGGAGCGACAAATTAATTTTAGTCTTAAAACTTTAATAATGAAAGAGAGTTATTGACTAAAATATGTACATTTGAATTGATCTCAAACGTGTACATAAGAATGTAAAACAAAACTCTCCTTTTAGGATGGAGATAACGCGATACGCAATCTCATGTGTATGTCTAATCTTTTTATTGTAAATTTGGAATATCATTTTATTTGGTAACATATATTTGTTAGAGAATAATAACACAGTCAAAGTAATAAGAGAAATAAAAAAAAATCACATAAAACACAAAATTTAAGTGTTTCAGTATCGAAACATTGAACTTGTTCACGATTGGTGACATATTAGTCTCACTATCTTTAGAATTTTCATTACATCATACAATGCAGGATCCCCTTCTTATATAATATAATATTAAAAATTTAAAAAAAACATACTAATTTAACCCGAAAGTACGAAACTAGTAGCTTTACAATTATCTCTAAATTAAAGTTCAGATTAGGCTTGACCAATAACAAAATTTTCACATATGCTGTTATGTAATTAAGGCCGTAAAATGAACAAAACGGTTTGGGCTTGATTCGTACTCGCTTGACTAAAAGTTCGATTCAAGTTCAACTCAAAACGTAAACGATTCAAATATGAGCAAAGTTTCATGTTCGTTAAATTACTCGAACATCTTTAAATTACAATTTTCTATTGATATTCAGATCATATTCATTGGAAAAGTTCAAACTGCTCGGACTCGATTCGAGATTGTGCCTGATTCAGTAGTTAAACAAGCCTCAATCAAACCTTATTTAGTACCCGATAAATTTTATAAACCAAATTTGAGCAATTCAATATTCGGTTTGATTCGGTTCATTTACACCCTGTATGTAATGATGTTTTAAATGGGTAACTATGAAAATTTTGTATGGGGACTAAAAACTTGACCAGCCTCAGATCTAGCGGACCCGAAATAGAATGAGCACGTGGTGTGAAGCCCAATGGGCCTAAACCCAATTCACAGATATATTTACGTGAAATCTCTTATGTACGCATTCGAATAAGTAATTTAAGAAGCATGGTGCTTCTTGTTTTCTGTTTTGAGGATTGCATAATATGAGTATTTAAAAATTATTATCACTAATTTATGTATGTGTTGAATACCCATATTTTATCAATATATTGATAAAAACATAAATAAAAGTCAAAAGACTAAAATAACCTCTAAATTATAAAAGCCCACAAATATTTATTAAAATTATCATGGACTTTGTCTGAGGACTAATATGACAGCGACGCGTGGCAGATAAAATTCGAATGACTGAATAACTGATGTAGTTAACTCCTTAATTCCCACCATCAGACGGAGTTTCAGAAAGTTGAGAAGATCATGGACATGGAAGTTACACTGGTTATCTAAAAAATCATAAAGTAGCCACATCAGAATCAGAATGAAGACACACGAATTATTCAACAACAAATTAGCAGAACTTCTCTCTTCAGAGTATCTATCTTAGGATTAGAATTAGTCACCTGTTGGGTGCATTGCCAGGCAATCTAGAAGAAAAGAATTAGTGTAATAATAGCTTTTGTAAACAATCCCCAGTCTCGTGTTACTAGAATTATAGTAGTTTAGAGACAATTTTAAGTCTCATGTTACTAGAATTGTATTAGTGTAACTTTTCGTTCTATATCATATTTTTTTTTGCATTCTAAGAAGTCTTTGAATCTAAAGTATATATCGACCACGCAGTTGCTTGGTCCTTAATAAATGATTGGAAGTCTTAAATTGTTTATTGTCTAAAACAAATTTTCAACATTAACGTTAAAGTAATATTGGTTTTTCTCCAGAGTATGTATTAGCTTATAAATAGTAGACTCAAATTTACCCATACTTGTGAGGTCCCCACAGGTAAACAAAAAAATGCGGTTAATGGACCTCATATTGTTCATTAACTAGCGTTTGAAGTGTTCGAAGGTTTCAAACGCACCAGTTGAGAATATTGTTTATTTACAAGCAGTTTATTTCAAACAGAACTTATTTAACTCACGAACGCTGTGTTTGGAGTGTAAACGTGATGAGATCCTGACCAGGCTCGCATCGAACAACATTCACTCAACTCGAGTTCGAGAGGTTCAACGAATGATTTCAAGTAATTGGGCTAAAGTTTATTCAAGAATGATTATTTTGGAGCTCAATTCAATAGGGCCACGAGAAGAGGATCAATGCATGTAGAGTCATCAATTCCGTGTTCATTTGTATTGTCTAATCATCGATAAAGCTACATTTCATTTCATGAGAAGATTAGCGTTCACGCGACATTGCGATTGTTCAAGCATGTCCAAGAGATCACAATTTATCACGCAACAACACAAGGTTGCAAAATACGGAATAATGGACAAGAATTCAAGCTTTACGACAAGGAGTTCGTTATGGAAGTTGGTTTTAAGATCATTAATTTGGTTCAAGTTTGGTGGAGAAAGTAAGAGAGGAGCATGTAACCACATTCGGGACATAAAACCAACGAGGGAGCAAATCTGCCAGATCGGCGCACCTCGCGCCGCTATTGTACTAGAGCTAGCGCGCCCTGCACCAGATATGCTGAAGTTCTACAGGAGCAATGCATCCCGCGCCGCTGCTAAGCTATTTTCGGCGCGCCCCACGCCAGGGCGACAACACTTCTGGCGCGTTTTTCGAAGATAATACACTTTTGATTAATAAAATTCTTGTGAGATTCTTCTCATCTTTTGGTTCTTTAAGAATTCCTAGACTAGTTCTTAGATTTCTTGAGATTCAATTTGACTTATCATATAACAAGTCATAGTTATGTGTGGCGTCTTTCTATCATGCATCAATCGTCGATTGTACTTTTGGTTCTTGTCTCTTTATAGACATTGGGTCAAGGTGTCGTTAGTGTTCCATTCAACGCAAGCCTCCTAGTGCAAAGCAATTATACCAAGGTTCTCGTCTCAATATAGACGTTGGGTTAAGGTGTTGTGAGCGTAACACCTTCATAACTTGCTGGAAACGATCGGGGCGACGACCACCTCACATAAGCGTGCCGTGGAGTCTATCATTTGGTATCAAAGCTAAGTTCCTAGCAAGTAACTTATCCTTTATTTTTCGTGTTGAATATATATTGAAAAAAATATATATTGTTAGTAAAAAAATAAAAATAAAAAAAGTATAGAAAAATTTTCAATAATTTTTTACAATTGTGCTAACTAAGCTTGTGGCACACCATCAAATCATCAAATTTCAATCAAGAGATCTTTTCATTCCATAATCATCAATTCTGAAGCTTACAAGGAATTCAATCCGACGGTTACAAGGAGTTCGCGATTATTGGTATTTCGAGAGTCATACCTTCTATATTTGTTCTTGATAAGTTATTTTTATAGATAAACTGTGAATTTTATTTGGTGAATTCAAAAGAACCTATAAGAGGGAATATTGAGAGGTAAAAGGCAAGAGTAGTGAGCTTATTAGAGGATAAAAGCCTAATTGTGTGACACACGAGTATTTTCATAATTGTGTGATACATTGTTTGAGCGAAACACGTAAGGGAGTGTGAGAAAAAAATTCTTCATCTGCTAACCTTTGTTTTGCAGCAATCATGTATGGATATAATTGTAAAAATAATTATGAGTGGAAAAAGAGATCTTTTCAAGGTAGAGCGGATCCAGAAGCTTATTTGAGTTGGGAGAAAAGGAAGGAACGAGAATTTGGCTGTCATGAATATTCCGAGCAAAAGAACTTCAAACTTGCAGTTCTAGAATTTTTCGATGATGCACGTACATGGTGGGCTCAATTTGAACGTGATAGGAGAAAATATGGAGAGCATCCGATCGATACATGGAGAGAGTTGAAAACTGTGATGAGAAGGCGGTATGCCCCAGTATAGCCTAACAGGAGGAATGAATATGCATTTCCAAGACATAAAGAGCAACCTTCAAGGCGATCAACTTAGGAGGATGAAAAGAGGGTTCAAAGGCATGATGAGTCACATTGGAGAAAGTCACGAGAAACTCCTAAGGTGTATAGAGAACAATTATTTTCAAAGGAGGCAAGGGAGGACATCATGGATTCATTTCGTAAGGGGGTGGAAGATTGTTGGATGGAACTACAAAACATCTCTAAGGCACAAAAGGAGCAAGATCAGTCGAGGGAGGTGGAAGATGAAAAAAGAATATGCAGTCCAAGGAGAATTATTAGGTTCTAGTGTACATGATGAAGTCCATGAAGATTTAATGATTGTGCAAAAAGATTGTGATCAAAAGGAAGAAAGTGAACGACAAAGAGACATTGACCAAGAGAGAGAAAAAGAAAAGATTGAAAAGAGTGAGGAAGAAAACAAAAGAGATTGAGAAAAATGAGAATGAAAAAAATAGAGAGATTGAAAAAAAAGAGTGAAAATAAACGAGAGAATGAGCAAAAAGAAAAAGAGAGAAAAATAAGTGACTATGAAAAAAAGAATGAGTTGAAAGAAGAATTGTGTTTTGAAAAGCCAATGATTGTACATTCGTACAAGACGGCGCTTTTGAATACTAACCGGAGTAACTCTGTTTTATCTAGTTATGTTGTTTCTCTTATACAGGTGAGGGATTACATACCCAGTGCTGCCATTCCATACCCGTTACCTTATGGTGTTCTTGAGGAGACGAAGGAGTCACCGAAGCAGGTTGGAGAATTAGTAGAGAGAGGTATTGTAAGTAAGACATGAGTTCATGTGCCGTTCGTGAAATCATAGTACCCAAGGAGGATAAGACGTCGAGCATGTTTGTCGATTTTGAATTGGTAAACAAGTATCGTTATTGTTTTCTTTACTTAGATAATATGTTTGATAAATTGCATAGTACCTGTGTTTTATCTACATTTGTTGATAATAACCATGTGATGAAGTTACGTAATCAAATTAGTGTGGGAAAAAGTGATAAATGGGAAATTGTGTCGACATATGATTTGTATAGGTGGATAGTTATTTCTGTTAGATTAACTGATGCATCTAGTGTTTTCATGAGTTTATTAAAACATGTTTTACATGCTTCCATTGATAAATTCATTGTTAGTTATTTTGAGGGTATAATCGTCTTTATCATTAACTATGAAGGATATTTGATTTTTGTTGAGTTAGTTTATGAGCATGCGTTGTATTCTCGTTTTCAGTGTTTGTACTATCATTTGTTATATTTGTTTTCAAAGTTCTTATCGTCATAGAATTCATTCTAGGGTTTCTAGTTCGAATTCTTGTTTTCATATTGATCAATCTTTACATGATATGTCGTTAGTTGATAGTGGTAGTGATCATGTGTTTACATTAGGACAATCTTCATTGCATGATTTGCTATCATCTGGTCGTGAGTTAAAAAGTGTTTATCATCAACTTGGAGTGAGATATGATTTATGTGCGGGTTTAGTTAGTTCATTCAGATTAGCTAATGCATTGAGTGATTTCATATTAAATCATATTTTACATTCTTTCGTGGGGAAATTTGCTAATATCTGTGTTGATGATACTTCGACTTTTGTCAACGCTTGGGAAAATTCTTTAGCATGTATTAAGTTTGATTGTAATCGTCTTAGTGTTGGATATGCTATTGATTTTTCGTCTTGTGATGTTAATAGTGACCTTTTAATTCCATTGATGTCATTATTTGGTATTGAATGTGTTAATGCGTGGGTTTTTACTTACAAATTAGATACATCCTTGGCTTAAATCTTTACTGTCTTTAAGAGTTATTAGTGTCTTTTTACTTGTTTTTGTGTTTATTTTGTAGGAGGCGGGTACGGATTGGCAAATTGGAAAACTTGAAGTTCAGTGGCAATTTGGTAGTTTGTGAGCACACTTCTCGCCGGGGCGAGCTTTTAAAGCTTAAGTTCTCGCCGGGGCGCGGATTTATAAGGCAAACTTCTCGCCAGGACGAGGATATGTGGAAAGAGAAAAAATATTTTTAGATTAGTTATTTTAGGAAGTTGACATTGATGAGGATTCTTTCTACTAATCTGATGAGAAGATTATAAAAGACATATGATGGCATGGAAAAGGGTTACACACGGACGATAACAAATACGCAGAGATTGACTTGCAGAGCTAAACGTGGAGATTAGAGATTGGAGAAACTTCGTGAAGAATTCAGATTTTATGACTTGAAGATTAAAGAAACTTATTGAGTTTTTCCTAATCTTTTATCTCAGATTTGTAATTAATTATGATGGTTTATTCTAGGATTCTGGTTTTTATTTTCAGCACGAACTAAACCTTTAACTAAGGCTATAATTGAACCTTTTGTGCTTATGAAAAAAGTATCTATTTGAATCCAATTATTACTTCATATTGAGTTGTCTATCTTATTCTGTGTTTATTGATTAATTGTTTGGCCAACAATTAGCGGGATACTTTAGATGAATTCGGGAGATAAAACTAGGGCTAGATCTGAATATGATAGTATGTATTCTTAATTATTTGCATTGGATGAATAATTAGGGTTGTGAAGTGAATAGGAATATCTCTTCATTGCATGTAACTACTGGGAATTGGTGCTTAATGAATTTAATCTTTTAGTTTTGCATAGGAATATCGCAGAATTGATTGAGTTAAATAAATTTGTTTGATCACTTGGAAAAGGGCTTTCAAATAAAGTTAAATTCCTGTTAACAGTACTGAGCTTAATAATTGGATGAATTGGAGAACTTAGTTTATATTGTATGAATGAGGATATTGTAGTCTTAAGCTTTAAAATCTGAATTTCAATCTTTGTGTTTAGTTATTAATCTTAGTTTTAATTTAATTAGTTTTAATCAACATCCAAATCATGATTGTTTAATAAAATAGTGTTAATATAGGTTGATAGATGAAAGTATAAATTGCAATAATTCTCCGTGGGAACGATACTCTACTTATCATTATATTACTTGTTGATCGTGTATACTTGCACGTAATTGTTGATTGTGAAATCGGACAACAAGTTTTTAGTGCCGTTGCCGGGAAACTATTTTTGTTTATAATTTTCAATATCAATTCAATTAATTCTTTTTTAATTAAGCATATTTATTTTTCTTTTATTTCCTGTTTCAGGTGATCTTTGGTTCGTTTATGCAAACGCAATCAAAACAACCAGAACTTGTGCAGTGTGAGGATAATCTTGAAAACAAGTTACGCTAATTGAGAAAATTTTACCAAGAGACACTTGAAAAAGAGAAAATGGCGAACGAAGAGTAGAAATCACTAAGGGACTATGCTATGTCTAAAATTGATGAGATTAAGTCAAGCATCACAAGGCCAGCTATCACTACTAATTCCTTTGAGATTAAGTCGGGTACAATTCAGATGATTCAGAACTCAGTACAGTTTGGGGGATTGGCTAATGATGATCCGAATGAGCATTTGGTGAGCTTCCTGGAAATCTGTGATACATTCAAATACCAAAATGTTGCGGAAGATGCGGTGAGACTACGGTTATTCCCCTTCACATTACGGGATAAAGCAAAAAGTTGGCTGCATTCGCTTCCACCGGGATCCATCACCACTTGGGATGACCTGCCCCAAAATTTTTTAGCAAAATTCTTCCTGCCAGCGAAAACTGCGAAGATGAGAAACGACATTACTACTTTTGAGCAGCAACATGGAAAATCTCTGTATGAAGCTTGGGAGAGGTTTAAAGAATTATTGAGAAGAGGCCCACATCATGGATCACCCAAGTGGTTACAGGTTCATACGTTTTATAACGGGTTAAGTAGTAGAACTCGGACGAGCATAGACGCAGCTACGAGAGAGGCACTCATGGCCAAGAACTTTGATGAGGCATTTGATTTATTAGAAACCATGGCAGCCAACAATTACCAATGGCCTATAGTAAGGGAAAATGCACCGAAAGTAGCTGGAAAATTTGAAGTAGATGCAGTAACAGCTTTATCAGCACAGTTGGCGGCACTAACGAAAAAGATTGACATATAGGGGCCACAAGCAACTCCGCAAGTGGCGATGATTTGTGAATTATGTGCAGGGAATCATGCTACGGATCAATGTGCCATCAGTGTAGAATCGGTGCAGTTTCTAGGGAGTTATAATAGACCGCCATAACCATATTAGAATGCTTATAATCCGGGTTGAAAAAATCATCCGGGTTTTTCTTGGAGTAATAACTAGGCTCAAAATTAAGTTCCAAGGCCACAAAATCCACCAGGATTTCAAAACCAAGTTCCACAATAGGCAGAAAGAAAACCGAGTTTAGAGGAATCGTTGGCAAAATTCATTACAGCGTCAGAGAAGAGAATGAATGATCAGGATAAGCTGTTAACTCAAGTAGATTTAATGTGAAAAGCCAAGTAATGTCGATTAGAAATTTAGAGAATCAGCTGGGACAGTTAGCTCACGTTTTGAACAGTCGGCCACAAGGAGCACTACCGAGCGACACTAAGGTTAATCCGAGGATAAATGGAAAAGAACACTGTAAGGCCGTAACTCTAAGGAGTGGAAAAGAGCTTTCTAATATGATCAAAGGAAATTCTAGGCCAGAAACAGTTGTGATGAATGAAGAAGATGTAACCTTGGGGAAAAATGAGGTAGATGAAACACAAAAGGTGAAGGATACAGGTTTGAAGGCCAAGCCAAATGAACTCAAGCAAGACAGTGTAGTGCCTCTTGTTCCATTTCCTCAGAGATATCATAAATCAAAATTAGACAAGCAATTTTCTAGATTTATAGATGTTTTCAAGAAATTGCACATCAACATACCGTTTGCGAAAGCCCTGGAACAGATGCCCAGTTATGTAAAATTCATGAAGGAGGTTTTGTCTAAGAAGAGAAGGTTGGGTGAATTTGAAACAGTGGCATTAATAGAAGAATGCAGTGCTATCTTACAGAATAAATTGTCGCCAAAGCTAAAGGATCCGAGAAGCTTCACCATTCCATGTGTAATTGGTAATCAATTTTCTAGAAGGGCATTGTGTGAGTTAGGAGCGAGCATCAATTTAATGCCTCTATCAGTTTACACTCAGCTAAGGTTAAAAGCGCCAAAACCAACGAATATTAGTGTGCAGTTAGCAGATAGGTCAGTGACATACCCGAGGGGTATTGTGGAAGACATTCTGGTTAAGGTCGATAAGTTTATCTTCCCGGATGACTTTATCATTTTGGATTACGAAGAGGATAAGGAAATCCCAATTATATTTGGTCGTCCGTTCTTAGCGACAGGGAGAACTCTGATAGATGTACAGAAGGGTGAATTGACAATGAGAGTTCAAGATTAGGAAGTCACCTTCAATGTATTCAAAGCAATGAAATTCCCTAAAGAAGGCGAGGAATGCTTACGGATAGACCTGATGGACGAAATAGTGACTAAAAGGACCGATGCAAGTTATTTAGAAGATCTACTAGAAGTTGCCTTGGTTGGTATAGACACTTTTGATGACTTGGAGGAGTGGGATTACGTCAAGATATTAGATGCATTACAAGTCTCTCAGAAATTCAGCAATCAATTTGATACTCTTGACCGGCCTAAAGAAGGAGAAAAGAGGTCCAAAACATCAGTGGAGGAACCGTCTGTGCTCGAACTCAAACCTCTTCCCTCTCATTTAAGGTATGCTTACTTGGGAAATTATGACACTCTACCAGTTATAGTTTCTACTCACTTGAATGAGTCTCAAGAAGAAAAGCTATTAAGGGTTTTGCGTGAGTATAAAACGACAATCAGGCATAAAATTTTGCTTGAGGAAGGGGCAAAATCAGTGATTGAGCAACAAAGAAGGTTGAGTCCGATCATGAAGGAAGTAGTAAAGAAGGAAATCATCAAGTGGTTAGACGCCGGTATTATCTATCTAATTTTAGACAGTTCTTGGGTAAGTCCTGTACAGTGTGTGCCAAAGAAAGGGGGAATGACAGTGGTTGAAAACAAAAATAATGAACTCATTCCTACAAGAACAGTTACTGGTTGGCGAGTATGTATGGATTATCGCAAGTTGAATAAGCTACTCGCAAGGATCACTTTCTATTGTCATTCATTGATCAGATGTTGGATAGGTTGGCGGGTCATCAGTTCTACTGCCTTCTCGACGGATACTCGGGATATGCAATGCACCGGCTACATTTCAGCGGTGCATGATGGCTATCTTCTCGGATATGGTTGAGCAAAAGTTGGAGGTATTTATGGATGATTTTTCTGTATTCGGTGATAGTTTTGACTTGTGCCTTAATAATCTGATCTTAGTTCTAAAACGTTTTGTGGAAATAAATTTGGTGCTTAACTGGGAAAAGTGCCACTTTATGGTACAAGAAGGGATTATATTGGGTCACAAAATGTCCACAACCGGCTTAGAAGTAGATAAAGTGAAGATTGAAGCTATTGAAAAATTACCTCCGCCGACATCCGTAAAGGGCATAAGGAGTTTTCTCGGACATGCGGGTTTTTACCGACGATTTATCAAGGATTTTTCCAAAATTTCAAAACCATTATGTTCACTTCTTGAAAAAGATGTTCCATTCAAGATTGATCAGTCGTGCATTGAGGCTTTTGAAGTGTTGAAAAAGAAGTTAGTCACAACACCGATCATAGTTACTCTCGATTGGACTTTGCCATTTGAATTGATATGTGATGCGAATGACTATGCAGTTGGAGCGGTGTTGGGTCAGCGTAGGGATAAGATTTTTCATACCATTTACTACTCAAACAAGACGCTTACTGATGCTCAGTTAAATTACACCACCACAGAAAAGGAGTTACTTGCAGTGGTCTTTACCTTTGATAAATTCCGAGCATATCTAATTGGGACCAAGGTAATTGTCTATACTAATCATTCCGCTATCAAATACTTGATTATAAAGAAAGATGCCAAACCAAGGTTGATTCGATGGGTCCTTCTTTTGCAAGAATTCGACCTGGAAATCCGAGACAAAAAAGGGTACGGAAAATCAGGTGGCTGATTATCTTTCGAGGTTAGAGAATTCAGAAATTCAGAAAAAGGATGATGTGGTGATCAATGAGTTATTTCCGGATGAGCAACTATTTCGTTTTAACACAGAAGTGCCTTGGTATGCGGATTACGTGAACTACTTAGTCAGTAATGTACTCCCGCCTGATTTAAACTTTCAACAATGAAAAAAATTTCTCCATGATGTCAAGCAATACCTTTGGGATGAACCATTTCTTTTCAAAACTTGTGCGGATCAAATGATACGACATTGCGTGCCACGTGAAGAGATGGAAAGCATATTGAATCGGTGCCATTCTTCAGAGTATGGGGGACACCATGAGGGAGAGAAAACAGCGGCAAAAGTGCTACAATCAGGGTTTTTTTGGCCTTCATTGTTCAAAGATGCCCACCTTTTTATTCTAAAGTGCGACAGATGTTAGAGGTTTGGCAACATTTTGAAACGGCATGAAATGCCTCTCAACACTATCCTGGAAGTTGAACTCTTCGACGTATAGGGCATTGATTTTATGGGGCCATTTTTGTCATCATTTAACAATCAGTACATACTTTTGGCAGTGAATTATGTATCAAAATGGGTTGAAGTAGCTGCTTTACCCAGAAATGATACCAAAGTGGTTCTGCGGTTCTTGCGGAAATATTTTTACTCGATTCGGTACACCAAGGGTCATAATCAGTGACGAGGGCACCCATTTTTGCAATAAGCACTTCACCAAATTGCTCGCTAAGTATGGAGTCAAACACAAGATTGCTATGGCATATCATCCCCAAACCAATAGCTAAGCGAAAGTGTCAAATCGTGAAGTTAAGCAAATTCTGGAAAAAGTTGTGAATCCATCTCGAAAGGATTGGGCAATGAAGTTAGACGATGCTTTATGGGCGTATCGAACGACCTACAAGAATCCGATTGGAATGTCATCATATCAAATGGTTTACAGAAAAGTGTGCCATTTACCGGTCGAGCTTGAACATAATGCATTCTGGGCCATTCCGAAGTTGAACTTTGATCTACAAGCATCTAGCGAGAAAAAGTTTGCTTTAACTAAATAAGATGGAGGAATTTCGATACCACGCATATGAGAACGCTAAGTTGTACAAAGAAAAAGTCAAGAGGTGGCATGACAAGCGGGTAATTGAGCGAAAATTTGAACCAGGGCATACGATATTGTTGTTCAACTCTAGATTGAGGTTATTTCCCGAGAAGTTGAAGTCTAGATGGTCAGGTCCTTTTGTGGTCACTTCTGTAGCTCCCCACAAGACAATTGAACTTGATGAACCTAACACAAAGCGCACGTTCAAGGTCAATGGTCAAAGACTTAAACATTATTGGGGAGGCGATGTTGATCGACAAGCAACCTTGATTTATCTCACTTCGATCGACCAGATTGACCCATGATACTGCAGAGAAAGTCGGGCTAACGACTATAAACCAAGCGCTTGATGGGAGGCAACCCAATCATGTTATTTTATTGCTTTAGTAGATTAGTCTAGTTCAATATTCTTGCGTATATTTAGTATAATTAGTAACTTATTTGTTTTAGAATTTTAACTATTTCTCCAATCTCTCGTTGTTGTGTTAATCCAAGCTATTTTACTTTGAACAGGGACAATAATTTTGGAGTGCATTAATAGAAGGGACAAGGTTTTGGGGATAGCACCAATTGAAGAAAGGAGGAAAAAATTAAAATTTCAAGAGCAGCAATCTTCGCCCCGACGAGAAATTAAGCCTGGAGATTCTCGCCCCGACGAAAACCCCTCTGCCAGTCTTCGCCCCAGCGG
The DNA here is from genome assembly GCA_034770075.1 of Aralia elata. NCBI lineage: Eukaryota > Viridiplantae > Streptophyta > Magnoliopsida > Apiales > Araliaceae > Aralia > Aralia elata. The sequence goes on from CM068378.1 coordinate 34,595,535, forward strand.
CTCCAGCGCGCGCTTCGGCCAAGACCTCTCTACAATTCTTCGCCTCGGCGAAGATAACGAATTTAAGTTTTTAAAAATCGTTCCAAATCAGATTGATTTCATTCCAATTCCAAGTCAAACTCGATCTTCGGATAAGATAAACACAGATTGATTTCATTCCAATTCCACAACTCTTGCATAGATCCCTCCCCAAACCAAAACCCATCTTCGGATTATCCAAATTCAGGATACAACTCCAATTTTAGTCCAATTTGGATTTCTTGCTTCTCCACAACAATTCTACACGGATTTTGCCACTTCAAGTGAACAATTACGAGGGTTATCAGCTATTTGAAGGAACAATTCCAACTTTGCATTCATGTAAACATACACAAGTTCTTCTTCAGGTTAAGTGCATCCGTCAGGTATCACACATTGGGTAAATTGTTACTCTAGCATTCCATTTAATCTGATATAATTCATTTGGGATTAGGACTGGTCAATTGTTAACTCATGGCATATATTTGAATTGTTGTTCAATTTAGTTACTGCTGGTTCAAGTGGGTTTTGATTTGTTTTATATTCTTCAATTGTGCTAAGTTCAGTCAGAAGTTGGTGTAATTTGAGTTTAGGGGAGACTTATATCAAAGGATTTCATATCCGACACATTAGTTGTTTGTTTCATTGCTTCAACGAACATTCAGTTGGTTTGTTCGCACGTTAGTACGGGGGTTTCAATTTTTCTTGGGTTAGTTTGAGCGCTGTGTTCTATAAACTCAATATTACACCACATGGCTCCCAAAAGACAACAGGGTGAGAGTTCCTCCTCAGCACCATCAAGGCAATATGATAGACAAAAATTCGTCAGTGCCGAGGTTGCAGATAGATTTGACTCATATATATCGGGTAAAGCTCTAACTCCCGAGCGCGGTCTCTAACCTGATGAACTGCTAGATGGTGAGATGATGCTTCAGATTATATAAAGGGGATGGGAAACTTTCACAACCCACCCAGAACCTGCATGCATAGCCATAGTCAAGGAGTTTTATGCTAATGTAGAGGATAAAACACCTTGTGAGGTTATGATCAGGGGCAAGAAGGTTTCTTTCAGTGCACAGACTATCAATGAATTTTATAATTTGAGATGTGACACCCCCAAATTCAGGTACCACTACCTCGAATCTGGTGCTCATGATAAAGTACATCCATACACCTCTAAACAACATAAATCAATTAATGCGGAAAAAATAAACATATGTTGTTCATTACAAAAGGTTTACTACGGTCTCAAGGTCTATAACCTTAAATAAATACATCACGGAATATAATAATAATACAAAATGATTCCACGATTACATAATGGGATAGTAAATATAACTATTCCTTAAGCTTTCCTTTGCCTTTGTCCGCTTTGGAACTCTCCGGCTTAACTGCAATAGGTTCATGATATAGCAAGGGTGAGCAACTACTTTGCTCAGCAAGTTTGAAATGATTAAAGAAGATATATCATGAATGAATGAGAATAATAATCGCATAGTTTAAAAATTTAAGAACATTAAAGAAATAGCTGACAATATAATCAAAGTTCAAATGAAATAATGAATATTGATTATTTACTACTTTGTGGTCCAATAGACCATGAACCTTTTGGCCCCAAGAATCAATCATTCGACTGACTCTTTTAAAAAAAATGGCCCGTCAGTAGTACTTGAAGGGATCAGCCTTTCGTACCCTATGTATATGCATAACATTTAACTCTGACTATATCGAATAACCGACACATTATAATCCCCTAATAATGGTTGCTCTCTCAGTCCAAGAATCCGTACCAACAATCGGTTTAGATAGCTTTTAAAATAATAACCTGTACATGTCTAGCCGAAACAAATGGCGTAGACTATTTTTTTAAACAGTTCATGAATAAAGAACTTAAACATTTCTCAGTCCAATAACAGATCAAGAATTCAAATGCACAAGGTGTGAATATCAATAATAAACTTTGATGTGGAGTAATGGACAATAATTAATCCACTAATATGGTTTGAAAGTAATAACTCCATTTGAGTCATGAAACTTGCAACAATATACAACATTTGTATAAGATAGGAAACTTGCTCAAATAAAAATAGTTGAGTAAGGAACTTGCAATAATATAGAATACTTGCTCAATCAATAAATAACTCGCACAATAAATAAAAGTTGTACGGTTGAGAAAACCTGCCCAATATTAAATTGAGTTAGGGTAAGAAAACTTGCCCAACACAAGGGTTAGACAAGGGTTAGAGAAGAAACTTACCTGGTGCGTCTACTACAATATTACAACACACGCTCCTTAATATCCTACACAATTTAGTATATATTCACATAACAATTAGTTACATATTGGATACCAAATAATGGTTTATACTACTCTATAATGTTTCATTCTTATTAGAAATATAATATTAAACAAGATTATACATACTAGTTACGACGTTACGACGCTTGCACGTCCGTACGCCAACATTGCCTATCTAAATGCCCAAGCGACACGCATTTGTGTACGCTTAACACGCCTATTCAATTTATCTAATACTTATTGGTTAATGATTATAATACATAACATTCATATTTTAGAACTTAGAACAACATCTTACATTGTCGGGAGCATTACATATGCTTACGCGCATGCCCGACACCCTCCGATTGCCCCCAATTACACATCAGTCCTATAAATGGCCAATTTAGGCCATACTACAGACCTCCAATTGAAAAACTTAAAGAACGAAAGTTGTAGGTCTACTCTTTCTCGTTCCGGATCATCTTGAATTACCTCAATCCGAGTTCGGATGAGAAAGTTATTCCCATTTTACTACAGGAGGTCAAAACAGTCCACTTAGGCACGTCTGCGCCTGACACGTGTCCGGCGCCGCAGCGCCAATTTTAGCCTTATGAATGGCGCCGCAGTGCTATTCATCAGTGACCGGAATATGGGTTTATTTCCAGTTCGCGATTTCAACCTTTCCTCCTTCCGATAATCATATCTCCTTCTATACACGTTCAAATCAGTCCATTTCAGACTCTATGGACTCCTAAGACACAGAGCTACAACATATCAAGAATTTACAGCTACCCATTAACATTAACATGCTCAAATCCTTGATCAAAACTCAAGTTCATACTCTGTTTTAGGTGTTCTAAGTGTTTTTCACTAAAATTATCACCAAATCTTTGTTTTTTTTGCTAAGTTTGGGGGTAGGGGGATTCGAACTCTAGACCTCTTGCTTAGCAAGAGGCTAGACATACCAACTGAGCCAAAAGCCGCCAGTGAAATCTTTATTTTAACACCTTTTTACTCCATTCCAACTAGGTTAGCTTCGTAACCCGTGGAACTACAATACCATCACAACAAACAAATTAAACAAATACGGAATCATAGCTTTACATTCTCTAAAATGGTCCGAACGTCCAAAGTCCATGTTTTGTCCATTGTTCTTGCTCCATTAAGCCAAGGTAAGGATTTCTTGCGTTTTTGTTCCACTTTAATGTTATTAATAGCTTACATAACCTCTTAACAACATTTACAAACATCCAAAACAAACAACAATATCAAGAATCGCCATAAATCAAACCCACAAGCTTAAGAGCTCAAAACTAAGAAAAACTTAAAAAACTTCACAAAAATAAAATGAAATGGATTGTGGTTGCTTGTTTACCTCTGTAAATCCTTTCTTGATGCTAAGGAGCTCAGCTAGGCTTGCCTTAAGTGTTTCTTTCTTTCTTGCCTTCTCTTCCTCCTCCACCCGTGCGCTTTCTCCTTCTTCTTCCTTGTTCTCCTTCTTCTTTGTTCTTCTTCTTCTTCCTACTGAACTCTCTCTCTCTCTCTCTCTCTCTCTCTATCTTTTCCCTTCTATTTTCTACAGATGGAATGGGAGAGAAGGAATGGATTGGGAGAAGTGGAGGGAATGGCTTCAAGAGGGATGAAATGGAGCACTTGGTTGCTCAATGCATTTGTCCAACAAATGCAAGGCTTGCCCGACCATTCCCTCTAACTCTATCATTTGATTGGTCCAAAATGGTTGGTTGGTTTTCTCTTGGAGTAACATGCAAAAATAAATACACAAATACACCAAAAATATATCCGAAAACTCTCACTTTTGTACCCAATTTGCTCAATAACTCTACCCATAATTAAAATGGGTATTACCATAAAATATTGGGATGGGTAAAAATAATTATTATGGGATTTGTCCATTTATTCGGAACACCCATATTATACATTTCAGATATAAATTGAATCACTAACGAGCTCAAATAAATATTCTAGCGCTTGAAAAAATTATCACTTCGCTCACACGTATTAATAAAATTCATTAAAATTGAAAAAGACACAAAATATTATGGCTGAATAGTGCCTCGGGAAATGTGCCCCATGAATAGTGATTTAGTGACGCTACGCGAAATCAATTATTCACTTAAACAAAATTATAACACGTAAAATTTCATGCATTCACATAATCCAGGTTGTCACACAACCTTTAAACACGTAACACAAAATAATGTTACTAAAATTAATAATATTCATTAATATACATAAATTCAAATTACAAGGCTATCCAGAATTCACGGTCGTTACATCCTCCCCCTTATAAGAATTTTGTCCCCAGAATTACAACCTAGGTACGGAGAACTCAACATGGGTTCACTTAAAAAGATGCGGATAATTCTTCCTCATCTTATCTTCCAGTTCCCACGTAGCTTCTTTAGCCGTGTGGTTCCTCCAAAGGACTTTGACCGAATGAATGACCTTGTTTCTTAACGTCTGCTCTTTCCTATCTAATATTTGGACAGGAATCTATTCATATGACAAGTCTCGCTCGATTTGAATCGGTAGTCGGGTTTATATGGTCGTAAAATAGAAACGTGGAACACATTATAAATGTGCTCAAGTTCAGGAGGTAAAGCTACCTCGTACACCACTTCACCTACCCTCTTTAAAACTTCAAAGGGTCCTACAAACCTGGAACTCAATTTTCCCTTCTTTCCAAATCTGATCTTCCCTTTCTAGGGAGATACCTTCAAAAACACAAAGCTGCCAACTTCAAAGTCTCGCTTCTAACGATGCAAATCGATATATTTCTTCTAACGGTCCTGAGCCGCTACCAATCGAGCTCTTATCACTTTAACGACATCCACGGTCTGCTGTACCAATTCAGGTTCCAACAGTCTCTATTCACCGACTTCATCCCAACACAGAGGTGTCCGACACTTCCTCCCATATAATGCTTCATATGGAGGCATGCCAATACTCGCGTGATAACTGTTATTATAAGCAAACTCTACCAATGGTAGGTGATCATCCCAGTTACCTTTAAAATCTATCACACATACTCTAAGCATGTCCTCAAGCATCTGAATTGTTCGCTCGCTTTGCCCATCCGTTTGAGGATGATATGTCGTACTCAATCTCAACTGAGTTCCTCACCTTTCTTGTAAGCTCTTCCAAAAATTCGACGTGAAAAGCAGATCTCTATCAGATATAATAGATACCGGCACTCCATGTCGTGACACAATCTCTTTCACATATAACTTTGCTAGCTGCTCCAGATTGTACCTTATCTTGATCAGTAGAAAATGTGCAGATTTAGTTAAATGATCCATGATCACCCAGATCGCGTCGTAACCCTTCTGAGTTGGTGGAAGCCCTGTCACAAAATCCATCGTGATATGCTCCCACTTACACTCCGGAATCTCCAACGGTTATAGCAGTCCACCCGGTTTTTGATGTTCTGCTTTTACCCTTTGACATGTCAAACATCGTCCCACACATTCCGCGACCTCCCTCTTCATGTTCAGCCACCAGAAGTGCTGACGTAAATCCTAATACATCTTGATACTACCAGGGTGTATCGAATACTTTGTAGAATGAGCTTCATGCAGAATCTATTCTCTCAACTCCGGAACTATCGGTATCCAGATCCTCCTTTCAAACTTTACCAATCTTGTGCTATCAGTTTTGTACTTCAATTCCTCTCCTTCTGAGATTCGCTTCCTTATGGCAACACATTCATCATCCTTTTCTTGAGCCTCCTTTATCTTGTCAAATAAATTCGGACTCGCCTCTACTGCGAATAGTTTCTCGTCTGCATTTGTCGGATACTTGACTTCCAACTCCAGTCTTTCCATGTCCTTTATCAGTTCTTCTTGAGCTGTCAGCATCATCAACTTATCTCTGCCCTTCCTACTTAGAGCATCAGCTACTACATTGGCCTTACCGGGATGGTATAGAATCTCACAATCGTAGTCCTTAATCAACTCCAACCATCACCTCTGTCTCATGTTTAGTTCCTTTTGAGTGAAGATATACTTCAGACTTTTGTGGTCTGTGTATATCTCACACTTTTCCCCATATAGATAGTGCCTCTAAATCTTCAGAGCAAAACCACTACCGCTATTCCAGGTCAAGTCGGATACCCCTTCTTATAGTCCTTCAGCTGCCGTGACGCATACTCAATAACCTTCCCATGCTGCATCAATACACACCCAAGGCCTTTGTGTGACACATCACTGTACACCACAAATCCCCCTGTATTATCTGGTAGTGATTGAAAGTAGTATGCACACAAGCCAATCATATTTGATATGATGTAGCATATACTTTGTAATCTTATTCATTTATTAATAAAAGAAAATATTTTCTTAAAAGGCATTTTATATTATCTACATGGTGCTGTTATATTAAATGTGATAAACCCATAGTTTTGAGCAATGCTTTTAGAATCATGATAGTGATCATGCTAATGAGATCTAAACTCTAGATAGCTCACAAACTAAAATTGTTCCTAATCATTGGATTACTAAATTGGGGATTAGTGAATCCGGATAGATTAGTACATACGTTGCTTGCTCTTAGGAAGAGGATGATTGATCTCATAATCATTTGTGTGGAGACACTAAAGCAAGTATGTAGGTGCTTATTAGAGAATAAGTTCACTGAACGTGACTCGCTAAGGAATACCTAATGGAGTTTTACTCGCCTGTCAATAGGAATTCCTCTAGTGATAGTAGTACAAGTGATCCTTAGACTTGAGATCATCATAGTATCTTGTGTATGATAAGTTATACTTTGACATGTCCCTTAAGACCTTTAGGGTATATCAAAGGGTATGATTGGGTATAATAAGTTGTACATGGAGATAGGTGAATGATCAACAAAGAATCTACCACGTCTAGTAAAAGATGTGAATGTCCTATGTGATTCGATAAATGATAACTCAATAGTCCTTGGCCAAGGCAGAATGAAATTAGAAAGGAGTTTCTAATTTGCATTATTTAAAGTTGTGCATTTGGGAATCGAAATACATATAATTAAATAAAATAAGATTTGACAGAAATTCCATGTCTTATATTTAATTGGGACATTGTATGGTAGAAGGATTGAATTGTACGGTAACTATTTACTCAAAGGTTCTTTTGTGATTAATGTTGAAATCTATATTATCTGGGAAGTCGTTGATCGCTAAGGGGGCTTACCCTTATTGTAGAATAAATATTATTTATTTAAATGAATTAAATAGTTTAATTTATTTATTTAAATAAGATTAGAATTTTTTCTAATTGATTTATTCACAACCGGTTTAATATGGAGAACCTAAAGGGTCACACCGCAAAAGGAAAATATTTATTTAAGAAGTAAATGGCATAATTGTAATAATAAGTTAAGTGTATTTAATTTAGTCTATGGAGATAGAATAAATTAAATAGCTTAATATTTATTATTTAATATTTTGGAAATATTAAATATAAATTAATAAGAGGAGTCTTATTATTATTATTACTATCACTATTATTTAATTCCTAATAGGGATTGAGAATTAATTAATAGAACTATTATTTATTTTCTAATAGGGATTGAGAATTAATTAATAGAAGTACTCTCTCATTAATTCCTAATTGGATTAGGAATATAATTAAAGGAGTTTAATTAAAATAGAAACCCTAATTCTAAATAGTTTAGGGAAGGGGTTTTCCTACATCTATAAATAAGAGAAGTCTTATCATAGATTAGGGTTACACACTCTTACATTAGATTGTGGAGAGTACTTACAATTTCTATAGAGATAGAAACTAGGGTTTTACCAAACACCCAACTTCTTGAATATTTGTTCTTCCTTGGTGGATCACCTCTAGAGGCCAAACATTTGGGTGGCTAACATTGATCAAAGGAAGGAATCACACCGTTGAATTCAAGGAGAACTCGAAGGACTAGGAGTTGAACTTGTACCTGAGGAAGCTTTGTTCTACAAGGGTATAGTTCTTATTCTCCATCTCTTTCGTTTAATTAATAATTGTGCATAAAGAAAGATCATGGTGATGGTTTGTATAAAATTTTAAAATTCGTTTTATCACGCTTCCGCTCTATTTATGTAATTTGATTGCATGTTCGCGTTATACAAACCTAACAGTGGTATCAAGAGCCAAACTTTATGCGAATTATTAATTGTTTTGATTCTAATTATATATGGGTATGTATTTAGAATAATTTATTGGGCATAATTAGTTGTATAAAATTATTATTTTATGAAAAACAAACTCACTTGATTTAATTAAATGGGTGTAACAGGATTACATATATATATATATATATATATATATTATATATATATATAATCAGGTAACGTGATTCTATATATATATATATATATATATATATATATATATTATACCGTGGTTCACATATATTATATATATGTATACCGTAGTAATCCTGGCATGTTATAAGTTATATATATATAAATATATATATATATATATATATATATATATAATATTCTTAATAATTTTATAATTAAAATAAAAAGTTTATTTTAATCTTGAAATTGGATTTCATGCAACTTAAAATTGCCCATTAAATGATACTCATATATGTATAGAATGATTTTATTATTCATGAGATGAATGTTATTTATTGATACATATAGAGATATGTATGATAATAAATAGGGATTGATTATGGATTATTGACCAATGTGTGATTGAAATTATTTTAGAGGATGCTTGAATGTATGGGTTTTTATAAATGGGGTCTGCGTACCTCGTCTTCTCTAATTTTTCTTAATGTAAATTCTATCTCCCTCCTATGTACTTCCCCTTGACTGCTGATCAAGATTTCTATTTATTTTAAATAGTTTATGTAATAGGATTAGTTAGAATTATTTTTGAAGAATTGGAGACCAAGGAGCAAGGAGCGCTTGAAGACCCGTTTGTAATGGAGCCCGGGATTTAAATGTAATAGTTATATTTAAATTTAATTCTTGCACCCTAGGTTTGACTTTTGGTTCACTTGGTGGCTCTAGTGAACCAAACTAGAATAAAAGTCCATAATCAATCCGGGTAGAATATAGTATTCTATATGTGCATGCTTAGTATATATATATTATATATTATCCCACATGCTTCGCATGTCAAATAATATGACGCGTATTTTATATATATATGTGCATGCGCGCTAAACAAGATGAGACAAATAATAATAAACCCCTCAAAGAAATTATATTAAGTCCTAAGCGTTCAAAGATATTTGGAATATCGAGCGTCGCCTTCTAGCATGGTAAAGCGATAGAGTATTAAATATTTAATATGAGTTTGTTGTGTCACACAAGGCAAGTATTAAATATTTAAGATGTTGCATTATCACATTTGATGCTTATACATAGACTGAACGATGCTGTTTTGTTGTGTCACACAAGGACAGTGTTTTTCTTTCGAATATATGGAAGTGCTAGGTTGGACTTAACTTGGATAATTTTGATTCGGATGTGTCACACTTGATCAAAATAATCTAAGAGGCAAAATACAAGGAGTTACATAGTGATGTAATTGACAATAGTTGTCTACCTATTTATTTATATATAGTTTGTTGTGTCACACAAGGCTATATACATTTGAAATGGGATCCTTATTCTCATTAGCAAATCTTTAATTAGATTTGTCGAACTATATAATGAGGATAATATAGTTTGATGAAAATAGTGGGAGATACCAATTTAAATAAAGACCTAATTTATTTTGATGATTAATAAAATGAATGTATGCTAAAATGTTGTCTATTTCACATACAGAATTTAAAAATGTCAAACTCACTATCACTGCGTAGCATACTTGATGCTAACAAACTGATCGGACCGAATTACACGGACTGGTTAAGGAATCTGAGAATTGTTCTCACTGCTGAAAAAATTTCTTATGTCCTAAATTCGTCAGTCCCTGCAAATGTTGCAGAAACAGCCTCTGAGGAAGAGATTGCTACTTTTAGAAAGTGGCAAGATGATGCAATCTTGGCTCAATGCATCATGCTCGCATCCATGAGTAACGAGCTTCAGCGTTAGCATGAAACTATGGATGCTCCTACTATATTGCTGCACCTCAAAGAGTTGTATGGTGAGCAAAGTAGGACTGCTAGATATCAGATATCTAAGGAGCTCTTCCGATCTCCTATGACCGAGGGCACTGCTGTTGAGACTCATGTCCTTAAGATGATCAATCTGATTGAACAACTTGGACAGCTTGGGTTCGTGATGGATGGGGAGTTAAGCCAAGATTTGATCTTGCAGTCACTCCCGGACACCTTCTCATAATTTGTTGTGAATTTTCACATGAATAAGTTGGACGTCAGCTTGCCTGAGTTACTTAACATGCTGAAAACAGCTGAAGGTCACTTCTCATCCAACAAGAACCAAGTCTTACTGGTGGATGATTCTTCCAAGAAAAGGAAGAGGCCCAAGGTATCTTCTGAAAAGAAGAAAGACAAGAAGGCTAAGGGCAAGGCGAAGAGAAAGGATAAGAAAAAACCTGATCCAGATAGCAAAGGAGTTTGCTACCACTGCAACAAGCCGGGACATTGGAAGAGGAACTGCAAGCAGTATCTTGCGGACCAAAAGAAGCTTGGAGAAGCTTCGACTTCTGATCTAGGTTTGTTCATGATTGAAATTAATTTTTCTGAAAGTCAAAATTCTACTTGGGTATTGGATACCGGCTGTGGTTCTCACATATGTAATAATATGCAGGGACTAAGCAGAAGTAGAAAGCTGAACAAGGATGAAGTCGTCCTACGAGTGGGAAATGGAGCAAAGGTTGCTGCATTAGCTGTAGGGACTTATTGTTTAGCACTGCCTTCGGGAAAGTTCATTAGTTTAAATAATTGTTATTATGTTCCGACACTCATTAGAAACATTATTTCAATTTCTGTATTGGATATGGATGGTTTTGATATTATAATAAAGAACAACAGTTGTTCTATTTATAATAAAAATATTTTATATGGTGTTGGGAACCTACTGAATGGACTTTATATACTTGACTTACATGAAAATATACTTCAAATTGAACAAACTAAGAAAAGAAAAAGAGATGATATTAATTATACCTTTATGTGGCACTGTAGACTCGGTCATATCAATGAAACAAGATTAACCAAGTTGCATAAAGATGGGCTTTTAGAGCTATCTGATTATGAATCATATCCAACTTGTGAATCTTATCTCATGGGTAAGATGACTAAATCTCCTTTTAGTGGAAAAGGAGAAAGAGTTACAGAGTTGTTAGCGTTGGTACACACAGACGTATGTGGACCTATGACAACGAATGCACGAGGAGGGTATTCTTATTTTATTACTTTCACTGATGATCATTCTAGATTTGGATATGTGTATTTAATGAAATACAAATCTGAATCGTTTGAAAAGTTCAAAGAATTCAGAAGTGAAGTAGAGAAGCAAACTGGTAAGAGTATTAAGATTCTTCGATCGGATCGAGGAGGGGAATACTTAACCAATGAGTTTCTCAATTGTCTCAAAGAAAATAGTATAATCTCACAATGGACTCCACCAGGGACGCCACAGTTGAATGGTGTATCTGAAAGGAGAAATCGAACATTGTTGGACATGGTTCGTTCCATGATGAGTTTTACCGACCTTCCAATATCCTTCTGAGGTTATGCCCTAGAAACGGCTGCATATCTACTTAACAAGGTACCTACCAAATCCGTCCCAAAGACCCCATATGAATTATGGACAGGGAGGAAACCAAATCTTAAGTATGTTAAGACTTGGGGTTGTCCAGCTTATGTCAAAAGGTTTGAGCATGATAAGCTAAAGACTAGATCCGACAAGTGTAGATTTGTGGGTTACCCTAAAGAAACTGTAGGGTATTATTTCTATCATCCTACTGATTAAAAGGTGTTTGTAGCAAAACACGCTGCCTTCTTGGAAACGGAGTTTATCCTTGAAGGGGTCAGTGGGAGTAAGATATATCTTGAAGAAGTTCAAGAACCACAAAATACTACGAATCAAAGTCAGGTACCTGACCAAGTGGAAGAACCTACTGTACCACTACCTATTCGTAAATTTGGAAGAGTACCGAAGATACCTGATAGGTATGGATTCATCATAGAGGATGATGATGAGGTACGCATCATAGATGATGATGATCCATTGACTTACGAAGAGGCTATGAGTAGTGAAGACTTAGAGAAATGGCAAGAAGCCATGAAATCCGAGATGGACTCCATGTATGAAAACCAAGTATGGACTTTGGTTTCACCACCTGAGGGCATTAAGCCTATTGGGTGTAAATGGGTCTTTAAGAGAAAGACTGGAGCGGATGGCAAGGTAGAGACCTATAAGGCCCGACTGGTTACAAAAGGTTTTAAACAAAGACAAGGAGTTGACTATGATGAAACCTTCTCACCAGTAGCTATGCTCAAGTCCATTCGGATTTTGCTTGCAATTGCAGCTTATCATGACTACGAGATATGGCAAATGGACGTGAAAACGACCTTCCTCAATGGAGAGCTTGAGGAGAATGTATATATGATACAGCCAGAGGGTTTTGTTTCAACGGTTGGAACAAACCAAGTCTGTAAGCTACAAAGATCCATTTATGGATTGAAGCAAGCTTCTCGAAGATGGAACATCCGTTTTGATGAGATAATCAAAAGGTTTGATTTTATCAAAAATGAGGATAAACCATGTGTGTACAAGAAGGTTAGTGGGAGCACTGTTTCATTCCTTGTATTATATGTTGATGACATATTACTGATAGGGAATGATGTTCCTATGCTACAGTCGATCAAAATTTGGTTATCTAAACACTTCTCCATGAAGGACTTGGGTGAGGCATCCTATATTTTGGGGATAAAGATCTATAGAGATAGATCTAAAAGGATGCTTGGCTTGACCCAAGGAAAGTACATTGACTCGATGCTAAAGAGGTTTAGCATGGAAGATTCCAAGAGAGGTCTCATGCCGATGAGCCATGGAATACATCTCTCTAAGAAACAGGCCCCAAAGACACCTGAGGAGAGAAACCGAATGAGTAAGATTCCTTATGCTTCAGCAATAGGATCTATCATGTACGGTATGATATGTACTAGACCAGATGTCGCTCATGCACTTAGTGTAACAAGCAGATATCAGTCGAATCTAGGAGAAGAGCACTGGAAGGCAGTGAAAAATATCCTAAAGTACTTGAGAAGAACTAAGGATGTATTTCTTGTCTACGGTGGGTCTGAATTAAAACTAAAGGGCTATACAGACTCAAGTTTTCAAACGGACCAAGATGACTATAAATCCGTTTCAGGGTATGTGTTTACCTTAAACGGTGGCGTAGTGAGTTGGAAGAGTTCCAAGCAGCAAACAGTTGTTGATTCAGTGACAGAGGAAGAGTACATAGCTGCAAGTGAAGCTGCAAAGGAAGCTGTTTGGATGAAGAAGTTCATAACTGAACTTGGAGTGGTTCCTAGCATTAGAGGAGCCGTACCTTTATTCTGTGACAACACCGGAGCTGTTGCGCAGGCTAAGGAACCAAGGTCTCATCAGAAATCCAAACACGTGTTGCGGCGTTTTCATTTGATTAGAGAAATCATTGGAAGAGGAGATGTTACCCTGGAGCGTGTGGACTCTCAAGACAACATTGCAGATCCATTTACTAAAGCTTTAACACAACAGCAGTTTGATCGTCACTTAGAGAAGATGGGTATTAGATACCATGGCGATTGGCTTTAGTGCAAGTGGGAGATTGAAAGTAGTATGCACACAAGCCAATCATATTTGATATGATGTAGCATATACTTTGTAATCTTATTCATTTATTAATAAAAGAATTGATTTTCTTAAAAGGCATTTTATATTATCTACATGGTGCTGTTATATTAAATGTGATAAACCCATAGTTTTGAGCAATGCTTTTAGAATCATGATAGTGATCATGCTAATGAGATCTAAACTCTAGATAGCTCACAAACTAAAATTGTTCCTAATCATTGGATTACTAAATTGGGGATTAGTGAATCCGGATAGATTAGTACATACGTTGCTTGCTCTTAGGAAGAGGATGATTGATCTCATAATCATTTGTGTGGAGACACTAAAGCAAGTATGTAGGTGCTTATTAGAGAATAAGTTCACTGAACGTGACTCGCTAAGGAATACCTAATGGAGTTTTACTCGCCTGTCAATAGGAATTCCTCTAGTGATAGTAGTACAAGTGATCCTTAGACTTGAGATCATCATAGTATCTTGTGTATGATAAGTTATACTTTGACATGTCCCTTAAGACCTTTAGGGTATATCAAAGGGTATGATTGGGTATAATAAGTTGTACATGGAGATAGGTGAATGATCAACAAAGAATCTACCACGTCTGGTAAAAGATGTGAATGTCCTATGTGATTCGATGAATGATAACTCAATAGTCCTTGGCCAAGGCAGAATGAAATTAGAAAGGAGTTTCTAATTTGCATTATTTAAAGTTGTGCATTTGGGAATCGAAATACATATAATTAAATAAAATAAGACTTGACAGAAATTCCATGTCTTATATTTAATTGGGACATTGTATGGTAGAAGGATTGAATTGTACGGTAACTATTTACTCAAAGGTTCTTTTGTGATTAATGTTGAAATCTATATTATCTGGAAAGTCGTTGATCGCTAAGGGGGCTTACCCTTATTGTAGAATAAATATTATTTATTTAAATGAATTAAATAGTTTAATTTATTTATTTAAATAAGATTAGAATTTTTTCTAATTGATTTATTCACAACCGGTTTAATATGGAGAACCTAAAGGGTCACACTGCAAAAGAAAAATATTTATTTAAGAAGTAAATGGCATAATTGTAATAATAAGTTAAGTGTATTTAATTTAGTCTATGGAGATAGAATAAATTAAATAGCTTAATATTTATTATTTAATATTTTAGAAATATTAAATATAAATTAATAAGAGGAGTCTTATTATTATTATTACTATCACTATTATTTAATTCCTAATAGGGATTGGGAATTAATTAATAGAACTATTATTTATTTCCTAATAGGGATTGGGAATTAATTAATAGAAGTACTCTCTCATTAATTCCTAATTGGATTAGGAATATAATTAAAGGAGTTTAATTAAAATAGAAACCCTAATCCTAAATAGTTTAGGGAAGGGGTTTTCCTACATCTATAAATAAGAGAAGTCTTATCATAGATTAGGGTTACACACTCTTACATTAGATTGTGGAGAGTACTTACAATTTCTATAGAGATAGAAACTAGGGTTTTGCCAAACACCCAACTTCTTGAATATTTGTTCTTCCTTGGTGGATCACCTCTAGAGGCCAAACATTTAGGTGGCTAACATTGATCAAAGGAAGGAATCACACCGTTGAATTCAAGGAGAACTCGAAGGACTAGGAGTTGAACTTGTACCTGAGGAAGCTTTGTTCTACAAGGGTATAGTTCTTATTCTCCATCTCTTTCGTTTATTTAATAATTGTGCATAAAGAAAGATCATGGTGATGGTTTGTATAAAATTTTAAAATTCGTTTTATCACGCTTCCGCTCTATTTATGTAATTTGATTGCATGTTCGCGTTATACAAACCTAACAGTGATGACACAGGTGCTTCACTAAGTTTCTTCTTCAACTCTAAGAAACTCTCTTCGCACTTATCTGTCCAAACAAACTTCACAGTCTTCCTTATCAAATTTGTTAAGGGTGTCGCTATCTTTGAAAAGTTCTGAATAAACCTCCGATAGTAACTTGCTAATCCCAAGAAACTTCGGACTTCTGGCGGTGTCTTTGGCTGCTCCCAATTTATTACCACTTCTACCTTCGCAGGATCCACTGAGACACCATCCTTGTCAATTACGTGCCCTAAGAACTGCACCCTTTGTAGCCAGAATTCACACTTGGAAAACTTTGCATATAGTTTCTCCCTTCTTAGCTTTTCCAGGGCTATCCTCAAATGCTCGACGTGTTCCTCTTCCGTCTTTGAGTAGACTAGGATGTCATCTATGAAAATGACAACAAATTTATCTAGGTATTGCTTGAACACTCTGTTCATCATGTCTATAAATGCTGCTGGCGCATTCGTCAGCCTAAACGACATCACTAAAAACTTAAAGTGTCCATATCGAGTTCTGAATGCTGTCTTTGGAATATCCTCCTACCTCACCTTCAGTTGGTGATACCCTGTCCTCAAGTCAATCTTGGAAAAGTATTTCGCTCCCTTCAATTGGTCAAACAAATCATCAATTCTGGGCAACGGATACTTGTTCTTAATGGTAACCTTGTTCAATTCCCTGTAGTCGATATAGAGCCTTAACGCTTCATCCTTCTTCTTCACGAACAGTACTGGCGCTCCCCACGGAGATACACTCGGACGAATATACCCTTTATCTAGAAGCTCCTGCAGTTGAACCATCAGTTCTTTCATCTCCACCGGTGCTATCTTGTACGGTGCCTTTGAGATCGGTGCGGTTCCCGGTACCAAATCGATCACAAATTTCACTTCTCTATCCGGCGGCAAACCCTATCATCTGGGAAAACATCGGTGAATTCCCTTACAACTGGTATCTGACCCAACTCATCCTCTACTCTTCGAGTATCAATCACATGAGCCAGATAACCTATGCAACCTTTTTTGAGCAATCTCCTTGCTTGCATCATCGTCAGACAATGAGATTGTCTAGGCGATTTACTTCCATAGAATACAACCCTCGACTTATCTGGAGTCTTCAGGTGTATACATTTCTTTTGGCAATCAATCACAGCTCCATGATTAGACACCAATCCATTCCAAGGATAACGTCAAATTCTCCTAGTCGTATCGGAATCAAATTTACGCCTAAATTATATCCTCTTATTTCAGCATAGCAATTTCTATGAATATGTTCTACAGGAATAACTTCCTTATTAACTACTTCCACATTCATTGGATTCTCTAATTTCTCACGAGGTAAGTTTAACCGTTTAACAAATTCATCCGACACAAATGAACAGGTAGCACCCGAATCAAATAATACATATGCACTGATATTATTGATCGAAATAATACCTAACACCACGTCCTTCAACTCCACCGCATCCTGCATGATCATGTTGAAAGTGCGTGTCGTTGGTCTGTTGGCTTGGCTAGCTGGCCCTCCAATGCTCAGACTGTTATTGTTGTTGTTCCTGTTGCCACTTGCTGCATCCCCTTTCCTTTTCGGGCAATCTTTAATTTTATGATCTGATGCTCCACATGAGAAGCATCCTTCTTTGTTTCCCTTTGGGCACTGAGGAGCAAGGTGCCCCTGTTGCCCACAGTTGTAGCAAATCCCTTTGCCCTTCAGACACTCCTCCGAGTGATTCTTTCCATAATTATTACACTTATTACCCTTCTTAACTTCTCCTCCAGACTTGTTGCCCACGGAAGATTGGCTATCACTCCATTTCCTTTTATTCGGGTTACTTCCCCCGCTGCTTCCTCCCTTGCTTCCTTTGTGACCCTTCTTTTTGTCTTGATTGAACTTTGCTAGAGCTTCGTTGCCTCCTTCGGCGATGATGGCCTTTTCCAATAACGTAAAAAATGTGTCAATCCTTAAAACTGCCACCCTACTGTACACCCACGGTTTCAGGCCTAATTCAAATCTCCTTGCCTTTTTGGCTTCAGTGTCTACCTGGTGAGGTGCAAATCGGGCTAACTCATTAAATTTAGCCGCATACTCTGCAACTGACATGCTCCCCTGCTTGAGCTCCAGAAACTTCACCTCCATGTTCTGCTGCATACTCTCCGGGAAGTAATTCTCGAAGAATAGCTCCTTAAAACGTTCCCATGGTATCACACCATCTCTGACATGGCTTTTGTTGGCCTTCCACCAATAGTTCGCTTCACCTTTCATCATAAAGGTGGCGAACCCTGTCTTCTGTTCTTCAGCCACCCTTGCAATCTCGAACACTTTTTCTATTTCTTCTACCCATGTCTGGGCTTCAATCGGATCCGTAGTCCCACGAAACTCCGGTGGTCCTACTAATTTGAAATCCTTAAAACTCGCTATGGGGACAGTCGGTGGATTGGGGTCCATGGGGCCCACAGTTTTGCCTTGGATTACTCCTTCCAATAAGTTGACTAATCGTTACATGGGGTCTGCCTGACCCCTATCATTATTAGTAGACCCCCCGGGGATTTGTTGTTCTCGTATTCTGCGTCTGGACGACATTTTTTTTTTGCTTACTAGAAAACACTTAACATTATAATCCCATCACACCTTGTACGCATCTATTCTAGAGAGACAATAAAGCAACACACGTAACACAAACGTTTATACTCATAAGCTAACAGTCAAAACATCACAAATGATTACTCTATAGCATATCGCTATAAATGAAATCATCCATCCCTTCACACCATAAAAAGGTGGGGATTTGTGGCGCCCCCAAACCCGGGTACTTGAAACCCGTATTTGGTGCATCACGATACCATTTCTTTGAGCTGTTTAATATATTACAAACTTAATATTTATATCAGAGTTGTTTATTCCCCAAGTATGGCAACCTTTAATTATATTCCTTACATGTGACATAATATATATGATCATAATACAAAAGACTAATTATTACAGATAACACCATACAACTTATTCCTTCAGCTTTCCCTTTCCCTTGTCCTTGTCAGAGCCTTCTAGTCGATCACACTTAGCTGAAAACATTTAAGTCAAAGCAAGAATGAGCATTCAATTGCTCAGCAAGTAATAATAATTAATAAACATTAGCTGAAAGAAGTAAATGTTTTCTTTGAGGAGTACTTCTACCATGAATCAATAGTGGTGAAGTCATTTGAAACCATTCTTAACAACAGATCAAATCATTTTAAGATTTTTGAAACAACTGAGTGACTTTTGAATACTGAGTGGTCAAAAGACCATGAACTGTTATTTTTCATTTTTGAAAAGGTTTAAACAAAAATTCATCTGTAAACCGTCTGGTCTTACGAACACGGAGGATGATCAGTCCCGTTGCGCCCTGTATTGATCAACACTATATAATACATCTCCGCCATTGGCGCATAAAATTTCATCACCGCTTTTAGCGCATAAAATTTTCCCATTTCGGGTTGTTCATACTTAGTCTGGAGTCCTAACTAAAACAATTAAGTTGGACGACTTTATCATAACCAATAACATTCGACAAATACTTTTCAAACCATGTCTAGCTGGGACAAATAGCTTAGACAATCTTTAAACTAGGTATACATACTGAAATTTAATAGTATATATCAGAACTTATCAACGAATTTCGAATTCAAGGGTAATTGATACTATACAATAGTTCATACAAGTGGGGACACTTGCATAACCAAACTTAGAATATAAATTTTCAATATAAGTCATAGCAATTCAGTAATGAGATACTTTTAACAATGAACGAATCGAAGTAAATTCGAATTTATAATAATTATAACAATTTGTACAAGTGAGGGCACTTGCATAATGAACAGAACAATTTTGATTATAAATGCATCACATGAAATAATATCGAGATATTTGAAATCAATAGATAGCTTGAATAAAGTTTAAGAATACTTGCATAATATATGGATCCATTGCATAAAGTAAATGCAAGGGTTACGATAATTGCATAAACGAATAACAAAGATCATTATGGATATGAATAATTTATTCAGCAAGCTGGATTCAAACTGTTTTTTATTTTATTAAATAATTCATTTAATCGTTCTAAAATGCCATAGACATTATACTTCCTCACCAATGACCAAAATCCTTATCAAAAATCTGTATGAACCATATTTAAGGTTCTCAAGTTATAAAATCCCATTTTTCATATTTTTAACATCACATAATTAATTAAATTCATTTATATATAACTTCATCATTTACATGAAAAATAGCAAACCATCTTCAAAATCATTTTTTTTTCTTCTGAAAATAGACTATATATAGTCCCCTTTTGAAAATATATTTTTTCCGGAATTTTTAAAATCCATTTACTATATTTAAATAGTCCAAAATAGCCAAATATTGCTACATTTTTCATAAATCGAAATTGCTTCCAACAATTCTAAAATTTATAAGGTATGTTTCTGCTATATACATATACTCCCAGTAATTATTTTATAATTTGTGGAGTTAACCACGAAGAGTTATTCAAGAATACGTTTGACAGTGGTCACTCACGATAAAATCCATAACTTTCATTCTACATGGTCAAAAATCGTCAAATTTTTACAGGACTCACATAAATTCCCATATTATCACCCAAATATTCCTAGAATTTTTAGAGCAAACAACATGGACAAAACTGCCCCTGAAATTGGATAGTCAGCGGGCTTTAATCCAGTTTTGTTCACTACCCGGACTGTTTTGACTAAAACAGTCCATACGAATATTGTACCAACTATTTTTGAGTTCTACCACTTAGGTTTTATAGTTGACTTATATATCTAGCGCTACTCTTTGACGGATCGTAAAAAGCATTTACGGATCTCAAGTTATGAACTTAGAAAATGATGAAAAGTTAGGGTTTTCTAGTTTTGTTTTAAAACAACCTAGTTTTCCTTTTCTTTTCTTAATCAACCAAACACATCAATATATAAATTAAGCACAACCAAGCATAAAACATTATTTAACATATAGCTTAAGGGTTTTAGACTTTAAGATCACAACTTTATACCATCAAAAATCAAATCAAAACAACAAGAAATAAACTAGGGTTTTGTTATACTTTTTTCTTGATTTCTTTCCTCCTTCTTCCTAAGGTAGCTATGGAACTTGAAGTTTTAGAAAATCTCCCCCCTACTAGCCATGGCCTCTCCCTCTTCTCTCTCAAAATATTATTTTGGAGAGAAGGATGGATGAAAGAGAAAGAGTAGATTTTTAATTTCTATTTTCTCTCTCTCTAACTTGGAAGAAATGAAGATGAACAAGACTTTGTTTTAATAAATTTAATACTTACAATATCTATAGATATAGGAATTATATCTATATATTTTATCATCATTTGCAAGCACACCTCTTACACATTATTAGGCAACTTGGTGATGTGTTATGATTACTTTTTGTCCTTCTTTTTCCATCCTAGCAAGCAAGCTATAAAAAAATTCAACAACTCACCCTCCCATGTGGCCTCTATGCCGGCAGCCCTCTCCTTCATTTGTCCCATTTTCTTAGTCTTCTTTTATTGCTTTAATAACTTATTAAGTTGATCAAAATATCTACCAAGTGGGCTAACAATTGGGCTTCAATTAAACTCCTTTTGGGCTCCCTTTTAACTAGTTTAGGCCACTAGTTTTCTAATTTTATTATTCCATGTTTGGTTACTAATTTAATAAGTATTGGGCTAATTTAATTAGTCAACACATTAATTATCCAAGTCCATGATTAATTAAATGAGTGGGCTTGGTTAATAAATTAATTAGGCTAGTCCACTAGTATTTTCTTACTACTTGGACTATTAAACTTAATTATTCATATATCATATAGTTCTCATTAATTAATATTCATATTAATTAATGTACAAAATTTATTTACTTACTATATTCACTTTAATTGAATATTTAATTAACTAACTATCTTATTAATTGTTTAATATTAATATTCTTAGGTTAGTCCACTAATTTAAATAATTATTAGTGGACTCTATTTTAACTAACAATTAGTCACATATATTATCCACATAAGTCATAACATATTTATCATCATTGATAAATAATTATCATACTCATTGAATCACATATTATACATACATGCATTCAAGTATAATCAATACTTATATTTAGTATTCAATTTCCTTAAGAAAATAAATTCTTATTATCCATAATATACATACATTCATTTTAAATACAATTATAACAACAATTGTATTAATCATTAAAATTCATAATCATAGATCAAATTAGGGTTTTGATCATCCCTTTATCTATGTCTCATTTACCATACTTAGTCAATTTAAAATAAATTGACTAATTTTATAAATTCCTATCCTAAAGAAATAATCATAGTAATAATAATAATATTAATAATCATTTCTTAAAATATACTTTTATTATTTAAATAATATAGTAATCATATATCTTTAATATAAAAATTAATTTATTAACAGAATATAATTTATAATTGACAACTATTTCTTTAATAAGAAATTTACTTGAAACCATATATGAAATAAATATATATGTACATATTACATAATCACATTCCTTTCCTTGCACACATTCCCATACTTTCTTTAATATATAATACAAATAATTTTATTATAAAAAAAAATTCATACGTAAAATTTCTTATTTTAATATATTGAAAATCTTGGGTTATTACAGGATTTACTACTAACAACCACCCCTAACATATACTAAGGTTGGGGTTTACAAACACAAATCACATATTGTTAGGCACACAACCAAAACAGTCTAACCAAGCATACTGCGCTCCACAGCGCTAACATACTCCACCTGCCCCAACTTGGTCATCAACTCTCGACTAAAGGTGAGATGAGTTTGTCCCTCCTCAACTGGATGATGGTGCACACCATCCATCCACCTACTACTCGTCATGCTAAATGCATAGCCCATTCTCTTCATCCTTCTCTAACTGGGTTCGCCGAGCCTCCACCTCTACCTGTAGGCTCGCTCCCCATTGTTCTGACTGCTCTAGTCTACTACTCGACCTTATATCCCTCGCCAAGAGGTGATATACAAGGGCACTTAACTGGATAGGAGCTCCCTGCCCCAACTCAACTGGCTAAAATCAGGCATCCTACAGCCACAACAAAGACATCGTAGACAATCAACATAGATAGTACCATAACAAAATACATTCATTGATGGGATGAATTTGTATTTTATTATGTACAAACTCGGCTTGATGAATTTTCACAATCCACTTCCGACACATACAACTCGATGAATCTCCTCGATCCATCTCCTAACGTACTCAATACGAGTTTAATACTAAAGTTATAACCTAAGTTTCGCATTCCTAAAGTTTATAACCTACAACTTTGATACCAACCTGTAACACCCCCAAATTTCAGGTACCAATATCTCGAATCTGGTGCTCTGTTGTCCGATTAATATAACGACAATTTACGCGCAAGTATACGCGGTCAACAAGTAATAAAGAGTAAGTAGAGTATCGATCCCACGAGGAATTGTTACTAGTCTTTTCCAAGTATTAACCTTTTATCATCTCAATCTTATTTAAACAAGCGATGATTGTTTTTGTTGTTTTGCATTAAGGAAGATGACAAATAATCAAAGAACTATGGAAAGCTTTAATATAATGAAATCTAATATTAACAAGTCTAAGATCACAATTACCCCCAACACTTCACTTGAATATCCTAACTCTCTTTTTTCAACTAGTTAAATCACAAGGATTGTTACCCAAGAAATCACAAGTATGTCTAAGCCTCTCTCGATGGTCAAATACGTATTCCCCATTACGGTGTATAGATATATCTCTATTCTACACACTAGCAAGATTCTCATATCAAGAACAATTAGTAAGGTGTATGTCACAAAACCTCATTAACTACTCCATCAATTACCAACTTTCGCAATAGAAATCATTAAGCATGGATTCTCCAATGGATACATGTGGTATTTAGGTATATGTCTATCCTAAATACAATTAAATTATCCATTCATGAAGGTAATAAATAAAACACACGTCACATAATTTCATAAATTACCCATAAGAATATCTAATTTTCACATGATATCATAACAAGGTCTCAACCTATACTTCCTCTCTCAATTCCGTATAAGTTCCTAAGGTAATTACTAGCTAGGTAATTAATATATAAAGCACAAATTATGATATCCAATCACAAATAATTAACCAACATCAAAGAGAGAGCATTCAATTCAAACTATGTATTGGGTTCCATTGAAATCTTAGAAAATTAGTTCTAGTTCATGGTAACTACAAATAACATCATATTCAATTTATACATCATGTTGAAGTACAAAATCAAAGGGAAAGTAGAAATGATAGAACCCAATTTGAAGATATTCATATGTTGCTTGCTTGAGGGTTGATGATTCCTAGCTTTCCTCCTTGATTTGGTACTCCTTTCCTCAATTAATCCTTTGATTTTGCTGGAATTTCCTTGTATTGCAACCCATTTCTCTTCAATTTTGATGTTTATGTGCAGCCTCAACAAGTGTCACTGCCCATTTTCGAGCCTCTGATATGTTATATGTGTTAGGTGTGAGTAAACCTAACTTAGCACCCCCAAAATGACCAAAAAACCTGAAAAATCTGCTTCTGTCCGCGACGAGCTCGCCCCGACGAGCTTTTTGGCATAAGAATTCTCGCCCCGGCGAGGAATTTGTGTAGGAAATTCCCGCCCCAGCGAGCTCTGGAAAAACAACCATAACTTCTTCTTCCGAACTCGGATTAAGGCGATTAAGTAGGCTATGGAAAGCTAAGAAGTAGCTCTACAACTTTCATAACTGGAGCTTGTCAAGATAATGGCCGGATAAAGGTTCAAATTGAGCCCGAAGCAATTGCTGTGTAAAAGTCATGCAGAATCCGATGGTAAAATGACCATAACTCTCTCATACGAACTTCAAATTGGATGATTCTGGATGTTCTGGAAAACTAAGATCAAAATCTACAACTTTTGTTCTTTGAGTTTTGAGAGATTCAGATTGCATCATGGGTCAAATGGAGAAATAAGCAGCGAGAATGCTAGATTCAAGCCAAAAACGCATCGATCCAAGGGGCCTTTATTTCAATACCTACAAAACAACGTAAAAACACATAAAAGTACACAAATACATATAAAAGTAATATAAAACTACATTACACAACAATAAGATGAAAACACATAAAACCAAACGAAATAGCTAAAGACTTACAAATTATTAAGGCTAAAAGTACCCAATTTGTGTATATAAAACACACTCATCAAATACCCCCAAACTTAAACCTTTGCTTGTCCTCAAGCAAAACACACAAACTATAAAAATTAAACATTTCTAAATAAAAACTATCTTGAGCAATGAGTTAATAAGCTAACCAATGGTGTCAAAGCATAAACACAATAAAATTCAAGGAAACTCTCAAAACGTTGCAAGTCTAGAATTACAATTAGTTAGTCATAACTTGCTTTAGGTCCCTTCCGTGTGTGTGTGAGTATACCCAATGGCACTAAACCAATCAAGCTCGGATGAAGCTATGTAACCACATTACCTTATGAAATAATCAAAATAAACCATAAAAACTACATGCTTAACACATCACTCACTACAAAGGTATACAAATCACAATTTTCAAAAAAATGAAATCAAAGGACTCTAGATAAGTGCATTTTATGCTCCATCTTATCCTAAGTCCACTCTTGTGGGTGAGTGCGTTTTACGCTCCATCTCAACCCAACACGAGATTTGATAAACATAAATTTCTTACTTTTATCAAAATTATAAGAGAGTGCATTTTACGCTCTATCTCTCCTACGCATGTGTCCATGAGTGAGTGCGTTTTACGCTCCATCTCAACTCACCACATGACCAACAATTCAAACACAACAAATTTGGACACCTTGCTTCGAGTGATGTTTAAACGAGTTATAGAGTTTATAGATATTTCCCATAAGCATTCGGTTATAAAAGCCTTCTCTAAGCATACAACTAGCTCAATACTCATGGGTAGGTGTAAAAGTGAAAGGACGCATAAGCAAAACAATAACCAACAATAATGATTAAGTGATGAGTGGGTTTTATACTTACGAATTAAGTACGTTTGACTTGATAATTTGTTAGTTCTTAAGTATTTTAAGTTAGTATTAGATATTTATTGTGTTTATATGTTATTTTGTAGGAATGAGCAAGGAAACGCAATTCGAACATCTTTTGGAGTACAACATGCGAGCAAGTGTGAGAAGGGAAGATTACAGGGCTTTTAACATTAAAATAGATGCATGTTATTGGTTTGGAACTTGGATTTTATTGTAGATTTATTTCTTAGCTTTCCGGAACATCTTGAATCACCTCAATCGGAGTTCGGATGCGAGAGTTATGACATTTTTATCAACAGAGATCAAGGTTTGGAGTTGTCATTTACATAACAGCCACTTCAAGCTCAATTTCACCCATGATCCAATCCGATTCTCTCAATTCTCAAAGAATGAAAGTTGTAGATCTCGTCGATATCTTCGATTTGGTAGGTGGCAGGCCTCATAACTCCTCCCGGATCACAAGTTATGGCCATTTTACAAACAGACGTCAAAGTAGAAAATATTTCCTCGCTGGGGCGAGAATTGCAAGCTTAAATTTCTCACCGGGGCGAGAATGAGCAGAAGTTTTCTCGCCGGGGCGAGAATTTCCTCGCCGGGGCGAGAATGCGTGGAAGGAAAAAAATATTGAAGTTCAGTTCTTTTTGGAAATCCATTTGGAATTGGATTCTTTCTATTGATTTGATTCAGAAACTATAAAGGAGACATAGAGAGATGGAAATAGAGAATATACATAGATACACATGTTTCTCGATTTAGTAATCAATAAATACGTGCAAGTGTACACGATCAACAAGTAATAAAGTGATAAGAGAGTGTCGAACCCACAGAGAATTATTTAATAATAATTACCAAATACTAACTCATAATCAAATTAATTTTATTTAAACAATTCGATAAAAGATTTTGAATTTTGAAAATAAAGTACTAAACTAACTAATTACTAACTACCAAGAATTGAATTCAGATAAAAAGGCTTAAGATTACAATTTCCCTTAATGTTTCACTTGAATTAATACACTTCCTGTTAAATTATATTAATTATTCCGGATTGTTAATCAAGAACTCATCAATATTTATAACCATCTCTCGATGTATCATAAACGAATCAACTTAAATCCACACAAGATAGAATTAAGATGAACACCCTAGTTAACTAATTCACTATATCTCTATGTGAATTACAATTAAAAAGGATTTAAAGCATAGATTCTCTTTCAGATTACATGCGGCGTATAGGTATATCTCTATCCTAAACACAAATCATGAATTCCATCGACAGCAGAATACACAATCACATGCTACTATGATTAGATCTAAATCTATAATCCAGCTCTCGAGTTCATATAGATTACCTCGGTAATTGTTGATCAGACAATTAAGCAATTAATCACAAATCATAATAGACAATCCGATAATAATCAACAATAATTAACAAGGAAGCATATCAATAAAAGCTACGCATTAAGATCCATTGTAATCTTAAAAAGAAATTTAGTTCATGATTGAATTAAAATCCTTAATCCACAATTGATAAAGCATTCAAGAATACAAAATAAAAGATTAGAGAAGAGAATAGAATCTGTAGTTGTAATCCTTGAGTCTCTCCTTTAGCTCCTATGATGAATCCTTCTTGCTTGCTCAATTGCTTCAAGCCTCCTTCTCTTTCTCCCAAACTAGGGTTAGCAAAAAGTAGCAAGATCTCTAAACTAGGGTTAACAAAAAGTAGCAAGATCTCTAAACTAGGGTTAACAAAAAGTAGCAATATCTCTAAACTAGGGTTAACAAAAAGTAGCAATATCTCTCCTATTCTATGTCTCACATCATGTATTTATAGGTTCTAGTTAAAGTCCTAAACCAATTAGAAGTTACAATCCTTGTTCCATTCAATGAGGGTAAAAAATAAGCTTTTTAAAAACCCGACGCAGCGCGGCCGCGCCCATATTTGGCCTAGGAAGCAGCGCGGCCGCGCCCAAGTGCCAGAAATCATGTTTTCCACTCTGCAGACCAGCGCGGCCGCGCCCAAAATACACTTGAAACCGGCGCGGCCGCGCCCGACCAAATTCTGCTCGGATATCTGTTGGTAAAATAGTCATAACTTTTGATCCGGGAGGGGTTATGGGGCCTGCCACCTATCAAATCGAAGATATCGACGAGATCTACAATTTATCTTCTTTGAGCATTAAGAGATTCGGGCTGGAGAATGGCTGAAATTGAGCTTCAAGTGACTGCTATGTAAATGACAACTCCAAACATTGATCTCTGTTGATAAAAATGTCATAACTCTCGCATCCGAACTCCGATTGGGGTGATTCAAGATGTTCCGGAAAGCTAAGAAGTAAATCTACAATAAAATCCAAGTTCCAAACCAAGAACATGCATCCATTTTAATGTTAAAAGCCCTGCAATCTTCCCTTCTCGCATTTGCTCGCATGTTGTACTCCGAAAGATGTACGAATTGCGTTTCCTTGCTTATTCCTACAAAATAACATAAAAATACTATAAATATCTACTACTAACTTAAAATACTTAAGAACTCACAAATTATCAAGCCAAACGTACTCAATTCGTTGATGTAAAACCCACTCATCAACACACATACATGGTACATTCATAGTTGCATACATACGCAAGGATTGAGACACAGAGCTGAATTGGGAGATTGGAGACTAGAGAAAGCATCGCAAGGAATTCAGATTAGAGACTAGAAGATTGAAGAACTTCTACTGAGTTTTTCTTATCCTCTATCTTAGATTTGTAATTTAATTGTGATGACTTATTTGGGATTCATGTTTTCTATTTTCAGTATGAACTAAATTTGGGCTACAATTGAATCTTTTGTGTTTATGGATTAATTATTTATTTGATTCCAATTATTATCTAATATTGAGTTGTCTATCATATTTTGTGTTTATTGAGTAATTGTCTGATCAACAATTAGCGGGATACTTTAGATGAATTAGGGAGATGAAATCTAGGGTTAGATCTGAATATGATAGCATGTATTCTTAATTATTTGCATGGGATGAATAATTGGGGTTGTGAAGTGAATAGGGATATCTCTTCGTTGCATGTAACTATTGGGAATTGGTGCTTAATGAATTTAATTCTTTAGTTTTGCATAGGAATATTGCAGAATTAATTGAGTTAGATAATTTTATTTGATCACTTGGAAAAGGACTTATAAAAACTTTGAATTCCTGTTAATAACTCTGTTGAAGTTAATAATTGGATGAATTGGATAATTAGTTTGTATTGCATAATTGGGGATATTGTAGTCTTAAGCCTTTAAAAATCTGAATTTCAACCTTTGTGTTAGTTTTTATTCTTAGTTTTAATCATTATACAAATTGTGATTGTTTAATTAAAATTGAATTGATATAGTACTAGTAGTTGGAAATTATTGAACAGAGATTTCCTGTGGGTTCGACACTCTATCTTATCACTTTATTACTTGTTGATCGTGTATACTTGCACGTAATTGTTGATTGTGAAATCTGACAACAAGTTTTTGGCGCCGTTGCCGGGGAATCTTTTTGTTTAATATTTATTTCCATATTAGTTATAATCAATTCAATCTTAATTTAAACGTTTTATTTTTATTTTATTTATTTATTTTTCTGTTTTACTTCCTTGTGAGGTACACCATGACCAACTATGACTATCAGTGGCCGTATACGAGAATGACGCAACTAAGAGCGGCAGGGATTTATGAATTCGATGAATTGTCAGCACAGATTGAGACACTTTCGAGGATGGTTGACGCTTTTGCAGTACAACGTAGTCAAAGTGTGGCGGAAATTTGTGATTATTGTGCTGGAAATCATCCGAGTCATCAATGTGCCATCAATTTTGAGTCAATGCAGTATGGTGGCAATTTCGATGATTACCCCAACAGTTATGCCTATCCAAACAACTATCATCAGGATTGGGGGTATCAGCCGAATTTTTCATGGAGCTATAATACTCAAGTCCAAATCTTTGCTCCAAGCCAATCATACACTCCAGAATCTCAGGATTCAGCCTCTCCACTTGAAGAAAGGAAACTGAGTTTGGGGAAGACCTTGGCGAGGTTTATTACAGCTATGGACGAAAGAATGAGTGATCAAGATCAGCTGTTGAACTTAGTGGATTCAAATATAAAAAGCCAAGCAGTGTCGATTCGAAATCTTGAGAACCAGATGGGACAGCTTATCAACGCAGTCAGCAATAGCTCTCATTGTGTATGGCCCAATGACGTGGTTCTTGAGGCTGATGGATTGCCCGTGCCAAAGCTGCAATCGGATGTGCTAATTGATGATGATTTTGATATGGAGGATAATAGTGGGGATCAGGAAGATACAGCCGAAGAAAATCTAGCCGTGAGTTCCGATGCTGATGTACTGATTTTGTTAGTTCCCCATGTGCCTTCTTCACCAAACCACCACGATCCGGGTAGTTTTGCAATCCCTTGCCCAATTGGTAGTCATATCGTCGGCAAAGCTCTATTTGACATCAGAGCTAACATGAATCTGGAGCCATGGTGGGATGAGAAAGGGGTCTATAAGAAGTTAGTTGATGATCCCGTTGTGTTCAAAAAGTTTCAATTCAATATTTCGTTCACAAACACAATGGAGCATAAGCCTGGCTATTTGAAGGTTATAAAGGAGATTCTACAGGAAAAGAGTATGCTAGGTGATTTTGGATCAATGGCCCTTATAGAAGCAAAGCCCTCAGACGTTTCATTATTACTAATGGATGGAGGATTCCTCAATTTTCGAAGAGGCATTGGATAAAAAAGGAAGTAGTCAGGCTGAAAGACTCTAAATCAAGCGCTTGATGGGAGGCAACCCAATCATTTTATTAGTCTTAGTGTTTTAGTTTTCTATATTTTTGCATTTAGTTAGGATAGTAATAGTTAATTTCTAAGATTTTCAGTGCTTTGCTAGTCTCTCATGCTTCTAAAAAGGTTGTGCTAATCCATGCTATGCTATGTTGCTTTGAACAGGTAAAAGGTTTTGTGATTGTAGCAATTGAAGAGAGGAGGAAAAAATTAAAATTTTTAAAAACAAGGATTCTCACCCCGGCGAGATCCCAAGGCAAAAATGTTCGCCCCGGCGAGATCAGTTTTAAAAAAAACTTTTAATTTGAAATCCCTCACCAACCTTCAACGAAATCTCTAATCCGACTTCTTCCATTCGAAATCAATCAAAGATGTTCGTGAGGATGAATCCGAGTGCAGTTCCAGTTCCAGTTTCCCAAGCCTCAGTCGTTGCCAGTTTTTCTATCATCCAGACTTTAATGATGTCGATCACACCGCTTGACCAGTCAGGGAAGTCCTTCGTTTTAATTTCTTTATTTTGCAAACAATGAGGACATTGTTCATTATGAGTTTGGGGGTGAATTTGCTGTCATTATATATAGTCAGGTCATACTGCATTACATAATTGTTTAGTTCACGTATTATGCATTGCATATTGTAGGAATAGTTTAATAAAAAAGTAAAAATTTAAAAATCACAAAAATATTTTTTTGTTTTTATTGCATTCTCTTATAACTTTAGGATCATATAAAATTACATTTAGGATAGTTTGAGCAATAAATTGATGTAGAATATTTAAGGAAGGCCAATGATGAAAATTGTGATCAGTTAGTTAATTAGTTTAGCAAGATGGATAAGGAGTGCTAAATTATGAATTTTGACTGTTCCTGATTTTGTCAAGCTTAAGACCCTTTTAATTCTTTTATGCACATATCCATTTGGTTGAGCTAGTTTTACTTTGAGGAAGTTTATATGTTAAATGCTCATAGAAGATATTTCTGAACTCTATATCTTGTTTGATCATAACTTAAAGTGTAATATGAGGAAGAATATAATTTGGAGGAAATCTTGGTTAATTTGAAAAATGAAAATTTTGAACCTTTCCCGATTGAAAAAATGGATCATGTGGTGGGTTGAGATGGAGCGTAAAACGCACTCACTCATAAACACATGCAGCGAGATGGAGTGTAAAACGCACTCGTTCAATTGAAGGTGAGAAGGAGCGTAAAACGCACTCACTAAAAAAAAGAGAATGAAAAGAGAAAAAAATTATTTGAATTTGTGGGGAAGGGTTTTAAAAGGAGCTTAAATATTTTAAATAACCTTGTGATCTTCTAGTGATGTTTTTCTATATTTGCTTTGAGTTGTGGAAGATAAGCATATAGAGTTCTTGTTGTTATACTAACCTTTTTGATATCTTTAATGATGCATTTGATTTCATGAGCTTCTTTGAGTGTTTTTTTTCGCTAGTTTGATATATTTGGATTCACACATGCACGAAAGGGTTGAAAGTAAGATGATATTGGTGATAAGTTGATTTCTTGATGGTGCATAAATTTGAATTTTTGCTCAATTGTTAGTTACTGATCTTTGAGGTCTGATATTTATAATCTATATTGATTGATTGCTAGGTCGTAATACATCATACATCTGCATTCATTTAGATAGGTTTGTTTGATGAGTGGGTTTTATACTTACAAATTAAGTACGTTTGACTTGATAATTTGTTAGTTCTTAAGTATTTTAAGTTAGTATTAGATATTTATTGTGTTTATATGTTATTTTGTAGGAATGAGCAAGGAAACGCAATTCGAACATCTTTTGGAGTACAACATGCGAGCAAGTGTGAGAAGGGAAGATTACAGGGCTTTTAACATTAAAATAGATGTATGTTCTTGGTTTGGAACTTGGATTTTATTGTAGATTTATTTCTTAGCTTTCCGGAACATCTTGAATCACCTCAATCGGAGTTCGGATGCGAGAGTTATGACATTTTTATCAACAGAGATCAAGGTTTGGAGTTGTCATTTATATAACAGCCACTTCAAGCTCAATTTCACCCATGATCCAATCCGATTCTCTCAATTCTCAAAGAATGAAAGTTGTAGATCTCGTCGATATCTTCGATTTGGTAGGTGGCAGGCCTCGTAACTCCTCCCGGATCACAAGTTATGGCCATTTTACCAACAGACGTCAAAGTAGAA
Organism: Aralia elata; assembly: GCA_034770075.1. Classification (NCBI taxonomy): domain Eukaryota; kingdom Viridiplantae; phylum Streptophyta; class Magnoliopsida; order Apiales; family Araliaceae; genus Aralia; species Aralia elata. Next base: position 34,628,564 of record CM068378.1, read on the forward strand.
AATATTTCCTCGTCGGGGCGAGAATTGCAAGCTTAAATTTCTCGCCGGGGCGAGAATGAGCAGAAGTTTTCTTGCCGGGGCGAGAATGCGCGGAAGGAAAAAAATATTGAAGTTCAGTTCTTTTTGGAAATCCATTTGGAATTGGATTCTTTCTATTGATTTGATTCAGAAACTATAAAGGAGACATAGAGAGATGGAAATAGAGAATATACATAGATACACACATACATGGTACATTCATAGTTGCATACATACGCAAGGATTGAGACACAGAGCTGAATTGGGAGATTGGAGACTAGAGAAAGCATCGCAAGGAATTCAGATTAGAGACTAGATTTTTCTACTGAGTTTTTCTTATCCTCTATCTTAGATTTGTAATTTAATTGTGATGACTTATTTGGGATTCATGTTTTCTATTTTCAGTATGAACTAAATTTGGGCTACAATTGAATCTTTTGTGTTTATGGATTAATTATTTATTTGATTCCAATTATTATCTAATATTGAGTTGTCTATCATATTTTGTGTTTATTGAGTAATTGTCTGATCAACAATTAGCGGGATACTTTAGATGAATTAGGGAGATGAAATCTAGGGTTAGATCTGAATATGATAGCATGTATTCTTAATTATTTGCATGGGATGAATAATTGGGGTTGTGAAGTGAATAGAGATATCTCTTCGTTGCATGTAACTATTGGGAATTGGTGCTTAATGAATTTAATTCTTTAGTTTTGCATAGGAATATTGCAGAATTAATTGAGTTAGATAATTTTATTTGATCACTTGGAAAAGGACTTATGAATAACTTTGAATTCCTGTTAATAACTCTGTTGAAGTTAATAATTGGATGAATTGGATAATTAGTTTGTATTGCATAATTGGGGATATTGTAGTCTTAAGCCTTTAAAAATCTGAATTTCAACCTTTGTGTTAGTTTTTATTCTTAGTTTTAATCATTATACAAATTGTGATTGTTTAATTAAAATTGAATTGATATAGTACTAGTAGTTGGAAATTATTGAACAGAGATTTCCTGTGGGTTCGACACTCTATCTTATCACTTTATTACTTGTTAATCGTGTATACTTGCACGTAATTGTTGATTGTGAAATCTGACAACATTAAGCACAAGGACTAAGCAACATTTATCCATTTTCCATGAGTTAGAATCAATTCAAACAAGTTCTTGTCATAGACCATGGATTGTAGTTCAAATCAAATTAAAACAATGCTCAAGAGACACATCTTAAAAATATTTTTTTTTTCAAAATAGCAAACAAACATTAAAATGCACAAATAACAAACATATACTATGTAACTATGATGCCAATGCTATATGATCCACCCCCAAACTCAAAGTGAACAATGTCCTCATTGTTTATAAGATAAAGAAATGAAAACTGAGAACTTCCCTGATTGGCCAAGCATCATGCTCGACCATAGCCTTCTAAACATTTGAGTCTGATTGTGGATAAACTGGAAATGGTTGTAGCTCAAGAACATGCATTGGGGTGGCATTCGGATAATAACCAAGCAATTCCTTACCAAACAATGCTCAATCAGGCCAACATTCTTTTAGACAATTCGTTGACTACGTGATGTGCACTGATTGAAATTCTTCATCAAATACCTCCCCCAAACTCAGTTTCAACAAAAATTGCTAAGTTATTACAATATTCAATCAAATCATAGCAATGAATAACCCAAAATCCTCCAATTGAGCCAACACAAACTCAATTGGGCAACCAATCTAAATTTATCCAAATTTGACAGTACATGATTACCCAATTCTAATTCAAGTATAAGCGTTTAACTAACCAAGAATACCCATCACAATTGACAAATTTAATTTACTTGTATGCAAAAATTTGAGTGAGTACCTTGCTTTGTGTTGGCAAAAGATGTTGTTTGTTTAGTACCTTCAATTTGGAGATGAATCCTTTTGAATGCTCAGTGGGTTAAGATGAATCCATGTGGGAGAGGGGAAGAATGAGTTTGGAAGTGTGAATGACAATACAATCCGGCTTGGGAAGAATTTTTTTTTTTAAAAGCTCGCCGGGGCGAGAAAATCATGCCTTGTGAGCTCGCCGGGACGAGCTCGCGCCGGGGCGAGAACTCCCTGGATCCCCAAAAAATATTTTCTGATTTTTTTTCAATTTCAAAGCCATATCCATCCTCAATACACCTAACCTGATATAATTCAACATACAAAACATATATTAGACATATTGAGCGACAAATTGGCCTATAGAGCAACTCAAGCATACAAGCTAAACAAGCAAAACACAAATGCAATGAAAACTTAGAAACTTGAAAATTTGAAACTTGCGTAATTCAAATATAACAACTAAACATAAAGGATACGGATAGAGATAATGGGTTGCCTCCCATCAAGCGCTTGGTTTACAGTCCTCGGCCTGACTAACTCCCTGTTTTTATCCAATTCCCCTTCGAAATTTGATGAACCCACCATCCTTCAATAGCCATGTAGCTTTTGGGAGGTTCCCATTAGTGAGAGCCATTGAGTTAAAGTCACCTAGATTGCTTTTTGTAGATAAGTTCTCAATTACAAATGTCAATAAGCTAGGTGCTTTCTCCGTTGTGTCTGTGATAAGACTGGGGCATTGGGGCTTGTCAAACACAACGGGCTCTTCTTCTATCTTCATTTCCTCGACCCACCATGGTTCCACATTCATACTATCTCCATCGTCACATAGAGCCTCGCCTAAGAAATGACTACCAAGTGGACACGGTTTTGCAAAACTGACTGGATTCTTGAACTTTGGTGGAGAAGGCACTTGGGGTATTAATACAATCAGCTCATCATTGTTGGAACTTAAGGCTGGATCCTCGGCCTCCTTTTCCCGCTCCCCACTTGTCTCCCCACTTTTGACATCTTGTGGCTCATCCAGTTGCAGATTTGGCGTGGGTCGCCCATCAATCTCAGGAACCATGTCATAACACCAATTATTTTGAGGACAGTTGTTCAAAGCTTTGGACATTTGATCAATCTGATTCTGAAGATTTTGAATTGATATTTCCTGACTTTTCAACATCTCCTTATTCAAAGCCATGATCTTGGACACAAGTTCCTCAAATTTTGACATTCCTTCTTCTTGAGTAGGAGCTTGATTCTGAGATTCAAGAGTGTATGATAGGCTTGGAGCATAACATTGATCATCATAATTGTAGCTCCATGTAGTATCCGGGTGATACCCCCAATCTTGGTGATAATCGGGATAATCATAGTTGTTGGGGTAATCACCACCGTATTGTACCGGTCCAAAATTGACGGTGCATTGATGACTCGGGTGATTGTCAGCACAATAATCACAAGTAACCACCACACTTTGAATATTTTGTGCTTCTAAAGCATCAACCTTCCTCGAAAACGTCTCAAATTGTGCTAACAATGCAGAAAATGCATTGAGTCTATCAATCCCAGTTTCGCTTCGTTGAGTCATACTCATGTACGGCCATTGATCAACAAAGTCATCCATGGTGTACCTTGCAAAGAAGAAAGCATTAAAACAGAAAAATAAATGATAAAACAATCTAAAAGCAAATTTATATACAAGTTTAAATTAAGTCTAATTTGATTATGACTAATATTGAAAAAACACTAGAAGAATAATTCCCCGGCAATGGTGCCAAAAACTTGTTGTCCGATTAATATAACGACAATTTACGCGTAAGTATACACGGTCAACAAGTAATAAAGAGTAAGTAGAGTATCGATCCCACGAGAAATTGTTACTAGTCTTTTCCAAGTATTAACCTTTTATCATCTCAATCTTATTTAAATAAACGATGATTGTTTTTGTTGTTTTGCATTAAGGAAGATGACAAATAATCAAAGAACTATGGAAAGCTTTAATATAATGAAATCTAATATTAACAAGTCTAAGATCACAATTTCCCCCAACACTTCACTTGAATATCCTAACTCTCTTTTTTCAACTAGTTAAATCACAAGGATTATTACCCGAGAAATCACAAGTATGTCTAAGCCTCTCTCGATGGTCAAATACGTATTCCCCATTACGGTGTATAGATATATCTCTATTCTACACACTAGCAAGATTCTCATATCAAGAACAATTAGTAAGGTGTATGTCACAAAACCTCATTAACTACTCCATTAATTACCAACTTTCGCAATAGAAATCATTAAGCATGGATTCTCCAATGGATACATGTGGTATTTAGGTATATGTCTATCCTAAATACAATTAAATTATCCATTCATGAAGGTAATAAATAAAACACACGTCACATAATTTCATAAATTACCCATAAGAATATCTAATTTTCACATGATATCATAACAAGGTCTCAACCTATACTTCCTCTCTCAATTCCGTATAAGTTCCTAAGGTAATTACTAGCTAGGTAATTAATATATAAAGCACAAATTATGAAATCCAATCACAAATAATTAACCAACATCAAAGAGAGAGCATTCAATTCAAACTATGTATTGGGTTCCATTGAAATCTTAGAAAATTAGTTCTAGTTCATGGTAACTACAAATACCATCATATTCAATTTATACGTCATGTTGAAATACAAAATCAAAGGGAAAGTAGAAATGATAGAACCCAATTTGAAGATATTCATATGTTGCTTGCTTGAGGGTTGATGATTCCTAGCTTTCCTCCTTGATTTGGTACTCCTTTCCTCAATTAATCCTTTGATTTTGCTGGAATTTCCTTGTATTGCAACCCATTTCTCTTCAATTTTGATGTTTATGTGCATCCCCCACAAGTGTCACTGCCCATTTTCGAGCCCCTAGATATGTTATATGTGTTAGGTGTGAGTAAACATAGCTTAGCACCCCCAAAATGACCAAAAAACCTGAAAAATCTGCTTCTGTCCGCGACGAGCTCACCCCGGCGAGCTTTTTAGCCTAAGAATTCTCGCCCCGACGAGATCTCGCCGCGGCGAGGAATTTGTGTAGGAAATTCCCGCCCCAGCGAGCTCTGGAAAAACGACCATAACTTCTTCGTTCGAACTCGGATTAAGGCGATTAAGTAGGCTATGGAAAGCTAAGAAGTAGCTCTACAACTTTCATAACTGGAGCTCGTCGAGATAATGGCCGGAGAAAGGTTCAAATTGAGCCCGAAGCAACTGCTGTGTAAAAGTCATGCAGAATCCGATGGTAAAATGACCATAACTCTCTCATACGAACTTCAAATTAGATGATTCCGGATGTTCTGGAAAGAGAAGATCAAAATCTACAACTTTTGTTCTTTGAGTTTTGAGAGATTCGGATTGCATCATGGGTCAAATGGAGAAACAAGCAGCGGGAATGCTAGATTCAAGCCAAAAACGCATCGATCCAATGGGTATATCCTTAATTTCTACACCTTCTTTCTTTGTATCTACAATATAGGCTAAGTAGCCTTCACATCCTTTCTTTAGCAACTTCCTGGCCTACATCATCGTAAGACAACAAGATCGTCTCAGCGATGTGCTACCATTAAACACTACCCTCGACCGGTTAGGGATCCGAAGGTTCACACTTTTCTTCTGACAGTCAATCACTGCCGCATGATCGTACAACCAGTCCATTCCCAATATTACATCGAACTCTCCCAACCTTGTTGGGATCAAATCCACGCAAAAATTATATCCCCTAATCTCAGCGCAACAATTACGAAGAATAAACTCTACTGGAATTACCTCATTATTCGCAATTTCTATACTCAAAGGATTTTCTAACCGTTCTTGAGGTAAATTTAACCGTTTAGCAAAATCTTCAGACGCAAAAGAATGGGTAGCACCCAAATCAAATAATACACAGGCATTTATATCATTGATTGGGATAGTACCTGACACCACGTCCTTAGCAATCACTGCATCCTGGACAGTCATGTTGAAGGTTCGAGCAGGGGTTCGGTTCGGCGGAGTCGGTCCTCCAATTATGAGTTTGTTGTCTCCTCCTCGGTTGATGTTTCCACCACTGCTTCCTTTCTTCGGGCAGTCTTTGATCTGATGCTCCACTGATCCACAAAAATAACATCCACGGTTCTTGTTCGGGTTTGTGCAGTTTGGTGCCATGTGCCCCTCTTGGCCACAATTGTAACAAATATTGCGCCCCTTCCAGCACTCTCCCTTGTGATTTTTCCCACATTTGGAACACGCTTCAATCCTCTTCTTAAATCCTCCTTGATTATTCCCCGTCTGATTAGTGTTGGTGTTGTTGCTGTTGCCACCGTCCCATTTTCTTTTTCCCGAATTGCTTCCACCGCTACTGCCACCTCCGCGGTAGTCTCCTCCACTTTTTTTATTCTTTTTGTGTTGATTCAGGGCCTCAATCCCTCCTTCCGCGATGATGGCTTTGTTGTTCGATTAATATAACGACAATTTACGCGCAAGTATACGCGGTCAACAAGTAATAAAGAGTAAGTAGAGTATCGATCCCACGAGGAATTATTATTAGTCTTTTCCAAGTATTAACCTTTTATCATCTCAATCTCATTTAAACAAATGATAATTGCTTGTGTTGTTTTGCATTAATAAAGATAACAATTAATTAAAGAACTATGGAAAGCTTTAAGATAATGAAATCAAATATTAACAAGTCTAAGATCACAATTTCCCCCAACACTTCACTTGAATATCCTAACTCTCTCTTTTCAACTAGTTAAATCACAAGGATTGTTACCCGAGAAATCACAAGTATGTCTAAGCCTCTCTCGATGGTCAAATACGTATTCTCTATTACGGTGTATAGATATATCTCTATTCTACACACTAGCAAGATTCTCATATCAAGAACAATTAGTAAGGTGTATGTCACAAAACCTCATTAACTACTCCATCAATTACCAACTTTCGCAATAGAAATCATTAAGCATGGATTCTCAAATGGATACATGTGGTATTTAGGTATATCTTTATCCTAAATACAATCAAATTATCCATTCATGAGGGTAATAAATAAAACACACGTCACTTAATTTCATAAATTACCCATAAGAATATCTAATTTTCACATGATATCATAACAAGGTCTCAACCTATACTTCCTCTCTCAATTCCATATAAGTTCCCAAGGTAATTACTAGCTGGGCAATTAATCCATAAAGCATAAATTATGATACCCAATTCACAAATGAATAACCAATATCCAAGAGAGAACATTCAATTCAAACTATGTATTGGGTTCCATTGGAATCTTAGAAAATTAGTTCTAGTTCATGGTAACTACAAATACCATCATATTCAATTTATACATCATGTTGAAATACAAAATCAAAGGGAAAGTAGAAATGATAGAACCCAATTTGAAGATATTCATATGTTGCTTGCTTGAGGGTTGATGATTCCTAGCTTTCCTCCTTGATTTGGTACTCCTTTCCTCAATTAATCCTTTGATTTTGCTGGAATTTCCTTGTATTGCAACCCATTTCTCTTCAATTTTGATGTGTATGTGCAGCCTCCACAAGTGTCACTGCCTATTTTCGAGCCCCTGGATATGTTATATGTGTTAGGTGTGAGTAAACCTAGCTTAGCACCCCCAAAATGACCAAAAAGCCTGAAAAATCTACTTCTGTCCGCGACGAGCTCACCCCAGCGAGCTTTTTGGCCTAAGAATTCTCGCCGCGGCGAGATCTCGCCGCGGCGAGGAATTTGTGTAGGAAATATCCGCCCCGGCGAGCTCTGGAAAAACTACCATAACTTCTTTGTCCGAACTCGGATTAAGGCGATTAAGTAGGCTATGGAAAGCTAAGAAGTAGCTCTACAACTTTCATAACTGGAGCTCGTCGAAATAATAGCCGGAGAAAGGTTCAAATTGAGCCCGAAGCAACTGCTGTGTAAAAGTCATGCAGAATCCGATGGTAAAATGACCATAACTCTCTCATACGAAATTCAAATTGGATGATTATGGATATTCTGGAAAGCTAAGATCAAAATCACCAACTTTCGTTCTTTGAGTTTTGAGAGATTCGGATTGCATCATGGGTCAAATGGAGAAACAAGCAACGGGAATGTTAGATTTAAGCCAAAAACGCATCGATCTATGGGGCCTTTATTTCAATACCTACAAAACAACGTAAAAATACATAAAAGTACACAAATACATATAAAAGTAATACAAAACTACATTACACAACAATAAGATGAAAACACATAAAACCAAACGAAATAGCTAAAGGCTTACAAATTATTAAGGCTAAAAGTACCCAATTTGTGTATATAAAACACACTCATCATGCTCACGATAAAGTACATCCATACACCTCTAAACAACATAAATCAACTAATGCAGAAAAAATAAACATATGTTGTTCATTACAAAAGGTTTACTACGGTCTCAAGGTCTATAACCTTAAATAAATACATCACGGAATACAATAATAATAAAAAACGATTCCACAATTACATAACGGGATAGTACATATAACTATTCCTTAAGCTTTCCTTTGCCTTTGTCCGCTTTGAAACTCTCCGACTTAACTACAATAGGTTTATGATATAGCAGGGGTGAGCAACTACTTTGCTCAGCAAGTTTAAAATGAATAAAGAAGATATATCATGAATGAATGAGAATAATAATCGCATAGTTCAACAATTTAAGAACATTGAAGAAATAGTTGACAATATAATCAAAGTTCAAATGAAATAATGAATATTGATTATTTACTGCTGAGTGGTCCAATAGACCATGAACCTTTTAGCCCTAAGAATCAATAATTCGACTAACTCTTTTAAAAAACTGGCCCGTCAGTAGTACTTGAGGGGATCAGCCTCTCATACCCTATGTATATGCATAACATTTAAATCTGACTGCATCGAATAACCGACACATTATAATCCCCTAATAAGGGTTGCTCTCTCAGTCCAAGAATTTGTACCAACAATCGGTTTGGATAGCTTTTAAAATAATAACTTGTACATGTCTAGCCGAAACAAATGGCGTAGACTATTTCCTTAAACAGTTCATGAATAAAGAACTTAAACGTTTCTCAGTCCAATAATAGATCATTAATTCAAATGCACAAGGTGCGAATATCAATAATAAACTTTGATGTGGAGTAATTGACAATAATTAATCCACTAATATGGTTTGAAAGTAATAACTCCATTTGAGTCATGAAACTTGCGACAATATACAACATTTATATAAGATAAGAAACTTGCTCAAATAAAAATAGTTGAGTAAGGAACTTGCAATAATATAGAATACTTGCTCAATCAATAAATAACTCGCACAATAAATAAAAGTTGTACGGTTGAGAAAACCTGCCCAATATTAAATTGAGTTAGGGTAAGGAAACTTGCCCAACACAATGGTTAGACAAGGGTTAGAGAAGAAACTTGCCTGGTGCGTCTGCTACAATATTACAACATACGCTCCTTAATATCCTACACAATTAAGTACATATTCACATAACAATTAGTCACATACTGGATATCAAATAATGGTTTATACTACTCTATAATGTTTCATTCTTATGAGAAACATAATATTGAACAAGATTATACATACTAGTTACGACGTTACGACGGTTGCACGTCCGTACGCTAACCTTGCCTATCCGAATGCCCAAGCGATACGCATTTGCGTACGCTTAACACGCCCATTCGATTTATCTAATACTCATTGGTTAATGATTATAATACATAACATTCATATTTTAGAACTTAGAACAACATCTTACATTATCGGGAGCATTACATGTGCTTACGCGCATGCCCGTCACCCTCCGATTGCCCCAAATTACACATTAATCCTATAACTAGCCAATTTAGGCCATGCTACATACCTCAAATTGAAAAACTTAAACAATGAAAGTTATAGGTTTACTCTTTCTCATTCCGGATCATCTTGAATCACCTAAATTCGAGTTCGGATGAGAAAGTTATGCCCGTTTTACTATAGGAAGTCAAAACAGTCTACTTGGGCACGTATACGCCTAACACATGTCCGGCGCCGCAGCGCCAATTTTAACCTTATGAATGGAGCCGCAACGCCATTCATCAGTGACCGAAATCTGGGTTTATTTCCAGTTCGCGATTTCAATCTTTCCTCCTTCTGATCATCATATCTCCTTCTATACACGTTCAAATCAGTCCATTTTGGACTCTATGAACTCCTAAGACACAGAGCTACATCATATCAAGAATTTACAGCTACCCATTAACATTAAAATGCTCAAATCCTTGTCCAAAACTCAAGTTCAATCTCTGTTTTAGGTGTCTAAATGTTCTTCACTAAAATTATCACCAAATCTTTGTTTTAACACCTTTTTACTCCATTCCAACTGGGTTAGCTTCGTAACCAATGGAACTACAATATCATAATAACAAGCAAATTAAACAAAAATGGAATCATAGCTTTACAGTCCTCTAAAATGGTCCGAACGTCCAAAGTCCATGTTTTGCCCATTGTTCTTGCTCCACTAAGCCAAGGTAAGGATTTCTTGCGTTTTTATTCCACTTTAATGTTATTAATAGTTTACATAATCTCTTAACAACATTTACAACATCCAAAACAAACAACAACATCAAGAATCGCCATAAATCCGACCCACAAGCTTAAGAGCTCAAACTAAAAAAAACTTGAAAAACTTCACAAAAATCAACTGAAATGGATTGTGGTTGCTTGTTTACCTCTGCAAATCCCTTCTTGATGCTAAGGAGCTCAGCTAGGCTTGCCTTGAGTGTTTCTTTCTTTCTTGGCTTCTCTTCCTCCTCCACCCGTGTGCTTTCTCCTTCTTCTTCCTTGTTCTTCTTTTTCTTCTTCTTCTTCTTACTACTGAACTCTCTCTCTCTCTTTTCCCTTCTATTTTCTGCAGATGGAATGGGAGAGAAGGAATGGATTGGGAGAATTGGAGGGAGTGGCTTCGGGAAGGATGAAATGGAGCACTTGGTTGCTCAATGCATTTGTCCAACAAATGCAAGGCTTGCCCGACCATTCCCTCTACTCTATCATTTGATTGGTCCAAAATGGTTGGTTGGTTCCCTCTTGGAGTAACATATCCGAAAACTCTAAAAACTCTACCCATAATTAAAATGGGTATTACCATAAAATATTGGGATGGGTAAAAATAATTATTATGGGATTTGTCTATTTATTCGAAACACCCATATTATACATTTCGGATATAAATTGAATCACTAACGAGCTCAAATAAATATTCTAGCGCTTGAAAAAATTATCACTTCGCTCACACGTATTAATGAAATTCATTAAAATCGAAAAAGACACAAAATATTATGACGTGAATAGTACCTCAGGAACGTGCCCCGTGAATAGTGATTTAGCGACGCTACGTGAAACTAACTATTCACTTAAACAAAATTATAACACTTAAAATTTCATGCATTCACATAATCCAGGTTGTCACACAACCTTTAAACACGTAACACAAAATAATGTTACTAAAATTCATAATATTCATTAATATACATAAATTCAAATTACAAGGTTATCCAGAATTCACGGTCGTTACATGAGGCCTGACGAACGATGCCGATATTCACAATTTCTTGCTGAAGGGCCAAATCTGGAGAAGGTAGTGATTGACTTATGCAAACCAGGGACAATTTGGATGTCTAAAGGACCACACACTGCAATACACTTCAATAGTAAAGACTTAAGCTGCTATGGAAAGATCTGGTTTGCATTTCTGTCAGCCAAGTTGATGCCGTCTCAACATGTGAGTGATGTCCCAAAGGAGAAAACACTTCTGTTATATGCAATTGTGATGGTTTTGAAAATTAATGTGGGGAATGTGATTGAGGCATCGATTCACTGAAGTTTAAGAGGAAATACTCAGGGTGGTTTGCCACACCCCTCACTTATTTGTGGGTTGTGCCTTCAAGCGGGCGTTCGATGGAATACAGAGGAAGCTGTGTAATAACCTTTGCTTCTGTTGGACCATGGTTTAATTGCACGTTATAAGGAATGGGAAGGTGGTGAGTCACTTCCCCGTGGGTTAGGGTATATCATTCACCCTCCGTCTGAAGATGAGGAGCATGAGTCCGATGATAAGGTGAAGGGCCCTTCGACTTCGACTACTGCAAGCAAGGCTAAATTCAGTAACCAATTCCGGAATTTGCAACATCATATAGATGCTCAGTAAAAGACCGTATTGCGGCAGAATCAACGGTTGGCAGAGTGACAGGCGCATATGTTCGCTTATCAGACGAGTTGTACTCAGGCATTAGCCGAGATATTTGATAGGATGCGGCCATTAGTGGATCCTATTAATTTTCCAGAGCCACAGCCGTTGCCGGTATTTCCACCACCAAACCCATATGATAATGTAGAGGTCTAGCCCGACGCTTGACCTGTCAGGGAAGTCCTTGGTTCTCAATTCTTTATGTTTTAATCAATGAGGACATTGCTTATTTTGAGTTTGGGGGTGTTGTGTGTCGTTAGTTCATATAGTTTCATTGCATTGCATTTATGTTATTATTATTAATGCATTAATTTTTGCATTAGTTTTATGTCCGTAGTTCTTTTAATTGTCTAGTTTAATATTTTAAAAAACAATTTAGGATCATATAGAATTGCATTTAGGATTGTTCAAGCAATGAATTAATGTTAAGCATTTATGGAAGGCCGATGATGAAAATTTGATCAGTTATTAATTAGTTTAACGAGATGGATAGGGAATGCTAAGTTAGGAGTTTTGATTGTTCCTGGTTATATCTATTTGAGACCCTTGGTTTTTAATTGTACACGTCAATGTGTTGAATTGGTTAGGATTTGGTTCAATTTTGTGTATTAAGTGCTCATTAAGGATATACAGACTTTTATCACTTGTTGGATCGTAAAAAAATTTGTTGAATAAACGCTGGTTCGATGTCTATCTAAAATGCAAGAAAAAGAAGAAATATGAAAAAGAGAAGAATATAGACAGATAAGAGCAGATCTTGACTAGTTTGTCTTTGTGGCCTGTGTCATTTGAACAAGTAAGCCCCTAGGATGTGTCTTTACACTCAGCGCCCTAAAATCATCTGGTTTAGGAGTCGTTGGTCGAAAGTTCGCTACATGGGTGGCATTAAAAAGCCTAATAAAGATGAACCTTGCACAAGCCAAGGAAAATATATATATATATATATATATATATATATATATATATATATATTTTATATCAACGAGATGGAGCGTAAAATGCATTCGTTGGGTAAAAAAAAGGAAAAAGGAAAGAAAAGTGAAGACAAGTGGATAAAAGGAGAGCTTAAAAGTCACATATATAAAATTATCTTTAACTGCACACTGTGATACTAAAGATTGAATTCATATTTTGACTGGTTTGATATATTGAACACATACACACATGGAAGGGTTGAAAGTACGATATAATTGGTGATAAGTTGGATTGTTGATGGTGCATGAATTTGAAGTCTTGTTGAATATTTAGTACTGGTTTTTGAGGCCTGATTTTTGGTAGTTTATGTTGATTGATTATTTGAATTTAGAAAATCATGCATGCGCATTCATGTGGTTAGTTTAGTTGTTTGTTTATTGTGTTGTGTTTTTCCTTGAGGATAAGTAAAGTTTTGAGTTTGGGGGTATTTGATGAGTGAGTTTTTACTTACGAATTAGATACATCTTTGGCTTAAATATTTACTGTCTTTAAGAGTTATTGGTGTCTTTTTACTTGTTTTTGTGTTTATTTTGTATGAGGCCGGTTCGGATTGGCGAATTGGAAAACCTGAAGTTTAGTGGCGATTTGGTAGTTTGTGAGCAGACTTCTCGTCGGGGTGAGCTTTTAAAGCTTAAGTTCTCGTTGGGGCGTGGATTTATGAGGCAAACTTCTCGCCGGGGTGAGGATGCACGGAAAGAGAAAAAATATTTTTAGATTAGTTATTTTAGAAAGTTGACACTGATGAGGATTCTTTCTACTAATCTGATGAGAATATTATAAAAGACATATGATGGCATGGAAAAGGATTACACACGGACGATAACAAATATGCAGAGATTGACTTGCAAAGCTGAACGTGGAGATTAGAGATTGGAGAAACTTCGTGAAGAATTTAGATTTGTGACTTGAAGATTGAAGAAACTTATTGAGTTTTTCCTAATCTTTTATCTCAGATTTGTAATTAATTATTATGGTTTATTCTAGGATTCTGGTTTTTATTTTCAGCATGAACTAAACCTTTAATTAAGGCTACAATTGAAACTTTTGTGCTTATGAATTAAGTATATATTTGAATCCAATTATTACTTCATATTGAGTTGTCTATCTTATTCTGTGTTTATTGATTAATTGTTTGGCCAACAATTAGCGGGATACTTTAGATGAATTCGGGAGATGAAATCTAGGGAGATCTGAATATGATAGCATGTATTCTTAATTATTTGCATGAAAAATTAGAGTTGTGAAGTGAATAGGGATATCTCTTTACTGCATGTAACTACTGGGAATTAGTGCTTAATGAATTTAATCTTTTAGTTTTGCATAGGAATATCGCAAAATTAATTGAGTTAAATAAATTTGTTTGATCACTTGGAAAAGGGCTTTCAAATAAAGTTAAATTCCTATTAACAACTCTACTGAGCTTAATAATTGGATGAATTGGAGAACTTAGTTTATATTGCATGAATGGGGATATTGTAGTTGTGACACCCCCAAATCCGGGTACTTCGTTTCCTCAGGATTTGGTGTTCACTATCCAAATACATCACATCACATCTAACTACCCATTCAAATATAAATGAAAACTCTTAATTAAAATAGAAATCTCCCATTAAAGGGTTACAACATCTTTAACAAATAAATCCCAGGCCATCTAACCTTAAATAAACATCAATGCGGAAACATAACTTAATTCTATTACATAAACATCATTTAAACAAATACAACAACTCTTCATCACTTGTTTGCTTTTTCTTTGCCCTTACTAGTGGATGACTCGTCAGTTCTTTCAACTTTAGCTGTAATGTTATTATGCAAGGGTGAGCAACAATTGCCCAGCAAGTAACACAACAAAAATAATAATAACATGCGAATAATCAATGGATATCGGATAATCGAATTCTTGACTGTTGAATTAAGATTAGAATATAAGAATCAAAAGAACATCTGAGGGTCACAATACCACGAACTATGTCCCAGGTTATCAAGTATTTTTACTTTAAACCTTTAACAGTCGTAAGACTATATGGACCTTACTTCTCGTACTTAGGGGGATCAGCCCTTTGTACCATGTATGTGCACAACATCTAAACGCTAACGCATAAAATAATCCCCTATATAAGGGTTGTTCATCTCAGTTTGACATCAGAGTCTGCACCAAAGGAAGTTTGGTTTGGATTTACTTCAATAACGTTTCTAGAATTTAAAACGCTCATTAACTATGGACTAGTCGAATCAATAAGGGTTCGCTAGTCAATCAAGGTTCAATAATCTAATGTGAAAAGTATTTGAGAACAAAAGACTGAATCTCAAAGCAATACAATTGAATAAATTCTGTATAATTGAAGCATTATAAAGAGGAAATTAAAACAGCTCATTTGAATCCATGAAATTGAATGAAACGGAACTAAGAGTTTGCTCTGTTAAGTAATAGCATTATGAAGCTTGCATGGTAAAAGAAATGTAGTTCAGGAACTTGCGTAATTGAAATTAAGGTAGTAAGGAAGGATAAGATACTTGCTTTTAATGAAATAAAAAGATTAGGAGTAGTAAACTTGCCTCGTGCGTAGATTACAAATTAAAATTCACGTTCTTTAATCAACCTATACATTACGTTTATAAAGCAGTAACAATAATTAGTTATAGTATTATAAACACTTTAGGATTCATTCTCATCCAATTTCATTTTATATCTGATAATCAATGGGTATATGCTTACCACCCGTCACAGTATCTTAATGTTCATTTCATACATTAGTCTAAGTTTTAGATATGTCTACGATAACATAACATGATCACAAAGAAAGAAGAAAATTTTTACTCTCTTCTTTTTACTCTTTTTTTTGTTCCATCGTTGGGGCGGTGGGTTTCTTCACAAAGTTCCCACCGGGGCGAGGCTTACCGTCGGGGCGACAATTGCAGTTCATTTTGGGCGCCGGGGCGAGGTCATCGCCGGGGGGACCAAACTAGTTCATTTCTACCGCCGGGGCGGCAATCCTAGAGTAATTCCACCGCCGGGGCGGTGGACTCGAAACCCAGTTCCTGCAGTTCGCGAAGAACACAGAAAAATACCAAATTTGGCCAAAGTTTTTCATCGAATGACAAATTTAAGTCTACCTATTCATCATATGTATTATAAAATCAAAACCCATTACATACACAACGATTTCAACATTACAGACAATCTAGACAACTAAATAAAGGTTAAAAATCCACTCTTCATGTTTCGTATTTACATATTGATATAGTTAATGTAATTAAACATTGTGAATTCGGTTCTTAACCAATTCAATCCGTTTAAATTACGTTTTCTTAATTTTTACATGCATAAATATAATTAGTCATCAATTTAACCGATTAATATGCAAAACAAGCATCAATTTTATACATTTAAAGTATATTCGTATATTACTACTCTGTAATTATAGAACTTCATTTAAACACATCATCTCATGGATTTAATTACTATAAATCATATACAAACCATATAAATTAGATTTATGCATGCTTACAAACATCTAACATCAAGTTATTAAAGATTTAGCCATAGAATTTAATTTACAAAAAACTCAGTGTACGTTCATGGAATAAAACTTAAAAGAACATGAATCAAAGTTGAATTTAAGGAATTTACCTTGATTAGTAGCCTAGATTTACAAATGAACTAATTTCTTCTCCCTTTCTCTAATTCTCTCAAATCTCTCTCTTTTTCTCTCTGTATTAACTTTTAAAAATCGATGAACAATGATGCGTATGTGAAAATTAAATGGCAGAATATGGTGTCAGTTAATAACTGGCACCAACTCCCACTAAGGCCTCGTTTGGCTAGTCATTATTCATCCTTTCTAATTTATTCTAATAATTTACTTATAATATAGTTCATGTCACATATTTAATCAATTAAATAAACTCATTTAAATCAATTAAATAAAATAGAATAATACTACATTAAATTACATAGTCACATAAATAAAATTTATCATTTATTGATTATGACAAATTATTAAATCTCTAATTAATATTAAATTAATTAGAAATAACATTATACTTATTTAAATAATGTATTTAATCAAATAAACTCAATTAAACACATACTTTAAATATAAAAATTCTCCACATCAATTTAACCAATGTAACACATATAATTAAATTAATCTACCACAAATTCATCAATTAATTATTTAATTCAATAGTCAAATCATCGAAAAATATTTATTTAATTCAATAAATATTTAAAATAAGTTACAAAAATCTCATTCGTCACATCTTTCCCCCTTTAAAAGGATTCTGTCCCCAGAATCACGACTCAATTAATTCGTCTCGTTACATTCTCCCCCCCCCCTTACAAAGATTCTGTCCCCAGAATCGCTACACATAGACTAAGCAAATAGCTTTGGATAATTTCTCATCATTTGATCTTCGAGTTCCCACGTAGCTTTTTCAGCATTGTGGTTCCTCCAGATCACCTTAATAGAAGGTATAATTTTATTTCTTAGCACTTGCTCTTTCCTGTCAACTATCTGAACAGGCTTTTCTTCGTAAGACAAATCTTTTTCAACTTGTAGGGGTTCATACTCTATGACATAATTATAGTTGGGTTTGTATGGTCGTAACACTGAGACATGAAAAACATTGTGGATGTGTTCTAGCGCCGGAGGTAAAGCTACCTCATACGTGACCTCTCCAACTCTTCGTAGCACTTCAAAGGGTCCAATGAACCTCGGGTTCAGTTTTCCCTTCTTACCAAAACGAATCTTCCCTTTCCAAGGAGATACCTTCAAGAAAACGTAGCTACCAGACTCAAACTCTCGATTCTTACGATGTTGGTTGGCATATTTCTTCTGTCTATCCTGAGCTGCTATCAATCTTGCCCTGATCACTTTGACGATTTCTGCGGTCTGTTGTACTAGTTCTGGTCTTAGCAATTGACGTTCGCCAACTTCATCCCAGCATAATGGAGTTCTGCACTTTCTGCCGTACAACGCTTCGTAAGGCGGCATGCCAATACTTGTGTGGTAACTGTTATTGTAAGCAAATTCCACCAACGGTAGATGATCATCCCAATTTTCCTTGAAATCCATGATATAGGCTCTTAACATATCCTCTAGTGTTTGAATCGTTCTTTCACTCTGTCCGTCGGTCTGTGGATGATATGCTGTACTCATACGTAACTGCGTTCCCATGCATTCTTGTGGTCATTTCTAGAAGTTCGACGTGAAGCGCGGATCCCTATCTGAGACAATAGATATTGGAACACCGTGCCTCGAAACAATCTCTTTCATATACAACTTTGCCAACTGATCTAAGTTGAATTTGATCTTGATTGGTAAGAAATGTGCTGATTTCGTCAGTCGGTCCACGATAACCCATACTGCGTCGAAATCTTTCTGAGTCGTCGGAAGACCTACTACGAAATCCATGGTAATGTGCTCCCATTTCCATTCTAGGATTTCTAACGGTTGTAATAGCCCACTTGGCCTCTGATGTTTTGCTTTAACTTCCTGACATATCAAACACTTGGCTACACAATCAGCAACGTCTCTCTTCATATTTGGCCACCAGAAATGCTGTCGGAGATCCTGGTACATCTTCGTACTTCCCGGATGAATCGAATATCTTGAATTATGAGCCTCGCTCAAAGTTTCCTCCTTAGCCTCTGGTACTGGTGGGAGCTGTCGTTTTACACTCCAAAATTAATACCTTACTAACACTCTACAGGCACAAAACTTAGTATAATGACAAGGAAGGATCGATCCCACAGAGAAGTGAATTAGTCTTTTACTTATTCTAATATTCCTATTATTTCTATGAATGGGGGGTTTTGAGTTTGATTCACTAAGCTAACAAAAGTAATTAAGAATGATCAATGAATAAAAAGCTTCAGTTCTTCAGTTCGGTATCACCTTATCATAATTATGGAAAAGTCAAGTTTAACAATATTTATCCTTCAATGAGATTAATAACCCTAGATAACCGCAATCGCTAGTTATCCAAAATTCTCCTTATGTGTAAATCAAATGTGACAATCGCCTCAAGAGACTCTAACTATCATATAACCTAGAACTATCAGTCTAGATTTAATATAACAGCAGCATGAAGAATTAGAGAATTAGGTTATTCCAAGCAACAATTGCACAATCAGGAATTATTTAACTTGCCTTCTAATAATCTTAATAATATCCAAAAGCTTGTCCACAATCAAATACTATTAATTGCTACTTATGATCAGATATAATATCGTTTGCTTAATACTATATCTTAATCTAGCAGATGATATTAATCAAATTAATTCAATTGGCCAAATCAAATCAAAAGATTAAATAACATGTAATCAATTAAAAACAGATTATCAGAATAAATCTCATGCAAGAAGGAATAAATAAATAAAACCTGATTAAACCATTAATTATGAAAAAGGTTCAACATCCCTTAGAACTGAAAGTAAGAGTTTAGCCTGACATACCTTCAATCTCCTTAAATTAGGGTTACAATTGTAGTTGTCAAAATCCCCTAATAATAAATTAAAAACATCTATTTATAGTCCTAAGATAATATCCTAAGTCTCTAAGAATTAAGAATCCAATCTGAAATAGAAATCCTCAAAAATTACAAAAAGTCAAAGCTGGTCAAACTTGGTCAACGCCGCCTCTCTCGTCGGGGTGAGGATTTTGCACTAGGTTTCTCGCCGGGGCGAGAAACTCCAGAGAGGTCTGGGCTGGGGCAAACTCTGGATCGGCTGGGGCGAAAACGGGCAGAGCACTTCTCGCCGGGGCGAGAAGTCTTGGTACAAAGTTCTCGCCGGGGCGAGAACCTCAGATTTTCCAACTTTTCAACTTTTTCTCGTTTTAGCTCCGATTTTCCATCTTTCTCCACTTTTGACTCTGAATTCTCCTGAAATCATTAAACAACCTAATAAATGCATATACACAATAAAATATGCAATAAACTAAATTTAAAGGAATGAAAATAAATGAATATTATGCACTTATCAAATTCCCCCACAATTAGTCTTTACACGTCCTCGTGTAAATAAAACAAAAGTTATATTGAAATCATTTGAATTCCATTCAACCAAACTCCCAAAGGTTCAAATTCAATTAGCATCCATGAATACTAACACCAATCAACAGAAATTTGTTCAATACTTCATCAATCAACTCATAACAATAACCTCATCATTCCCCACTGAACATCTCTAAATCAAATTGAAACGACATAAGCATCTCCTATGATTAACACAGATACTCAACTCAGTTTGTACGGAACAACAACCATACACACTGACTCAAACCCAGAACATATTTTTTTCCTCTTCCTGCCATTCATTTTTTTTTCATTCAGGTGAATGCATTTTATGCTCCATTTCACCTTTCGCATTCTTTTCTTAAGCGAGTGCATTTTATGCTCCATCTCACTTTTCTTCTCACCAACGAGTGCGTTTTACGCTCCATCTCGCTGCATGTGTTTATGGGTGAGTGCGTTTTGCGCTCCATCTCAACCCACCACATGTTTCCCTTTTGAGACAAAATGTTTCAGTTTTTTTTTTCAATTCTTTCAAATTTCCAATTTTTGTCTTCACATGGTCCTGGAAACAAGATAAGCAGTTAAACATTTCTAAATCAGTGCACAAAGTCAACTCCACAACTAACTCAGTCAAGTAAACACGTATCTCATACTCAAATACTCATGCAATACCAACTCAATCTAAATCAGTCAACTATGGGTCCTAACTTTATTATCATCATTTATCAATTAATTCAGCATCAAACAAATTCAATCAATGGCATCAATCTTCATTCTAAAACCAAAAACCTTTGAAAACTTGAGCAAACACAAAAATAAAATTCAAGATTGTTTCAAAACAACTCAGTTTTTCACATTTAGAGCAAACCTACCTACCCTATACTAACCTAAACCTAAACCCCTCCCCCACACTCAAACCTTACATTGTCCCCAATGTAAGACAATCATGCAAAAGACGAGATAACTAAATAAAATGCAACTAAAACTAAGAAGGAAAGGGATAGAAAAATCAAATCTGAGATCTTGGGTTGCCTCCCAAGCAGCGCATTTGGTTAACGTCGTTAGCCCGACACCGATTCTCCTCAATCATTCATAGCTTGGATCCACTAGGTCTATCATCTCCACACTCTCCATCGAAAATCCTTCACAGAAAGGTTTCAGCCTATGTCCATTGACCTTGAATACTTTCCCTGTCTTTAGATACTGTATATTTATAGCACCATGAGAAAACACATTAGTAATAACGAATGGACCTTCCCAACGAGAGCGCAACTTACTTGGAAATAACTTCAGCCTCGAATTGAATAGGAGAACTTGTTGTCCAATAGTGAAATCTTTCCTCAAAATCTGCTTATCATGGAAGGCCTTTGTTTTATTCTTGTATAGCCTAGAACTCTCATATGCTTCATTCCTCAGCTATTCTAATTCCTGTAACTGGAACTTCCTATGCATCCCCGCTTTAGCCAAACTCATATTACATTGCTTGATCGCCCAAAAAGCTCTGTGTTCTAATTCCACAGGTAGATGACATGGCTTCCCAAAAACCAATAGGGAGACATACCAATGGGAGTTTTATATACGGTTCTATACGCCCACAATGCATCTTCTAACCGCAGACTCCAATCTTTTCTGCTTGGCTTGACAACCTTCTCCAAAATGGATTTCACTTCACGGTTGGATACTTCAGCCTGACCCTTGCTTTGCGGATGATAAGATGTAGAAATCTTATGCAAAACATTGTATTTCCTGAAAAGTGCTACTAGCATCCTGTTGCAAAAATGAGTTCCTCTATCGCTGATGATAGCTCTAGGAGTTCCAAATCTGACAAATATGTTAGTTTTGACAAAATCTGCAACAACTTTAGAATCATCAGTCTTGGTGGCTTTAGCTTCCACCCATTTAGAAACATAGTCAACAACCAAGAGAATGTAAATATTACCATGAGAAACAAGAAAAGGTCCCATAAAATCAATACCCCAAACATCAAAAATCTCAACAATTAAAATAGGAGTTTGTGGCATTTGATTTCTATGTGATATGTTACCCGTTCATTGACAATTCTCGCATGATTTACAAAATAGATATGAGTCTTTAAAAATTGTTGGCCAATAAAAACCACTTTCTAAAACCTTATGAGCAGTCCGTTTGGGTCCAAAATGACCTTCACAAGCATAGGAATGGCAAAAAGTTAGAATAGACAATGTTTCGGTATTAGGCACACATCTACGAATTATCTGATCAGCACAAAATTTTTACATATATGGATCATCCCAAACATAATGTCTAGCATCACTCCTAAGCTTATCCTTCTGGTTTTTAGAAAATTCATTGGGAATAAAGGCACTTACCAAATAATTAACAATATTAGCATACCAAGGCAATTCCTCCTGAATAGAAAAGAGATGCTCATCTAGAAAGGAATTGTAATGTCCAGGAATTTTAAATATTGTATCGAATTTATTTTTAATAAATAAAATTCATTTATTATATATTTTTACGAATTTAATTGGATCCATGTAGGTATTTTTATTTAATTATATAAACATGTGGTCTAATAATTTTCTTCGCCTCGAAGGGGTTCACTAATAGTCAAAATAAATTAGTGAGTTGACCCTAAGGATCTAGCATGAGCAGATTAAATAAAATAAAGGATTATGGTTAAAATAAATATTTGAAATAACTAATTAAGTGGTTTAGTTATTTAATTTAAAATATAAGGAGAACAAGGTGATTAATTTAATTGGACCATTTGGGTTTGTTTACTTTTAAAATCAACCAGCCCAACTAGTGGGTGAAGCCCAAATTAACTTCCAGCGGGTTGGGCAAATGGCACCGGATCGACCCGATTAAAAAAAAAGGAAACGGGTAATTGCTTAAAGTTGCAGCCGAGCAAAATTTTGGGACAATCGGTGAAATTGAACGGGAGATTAGCAGAAACCGAGCAAAATCCTAAACCCTCAAACCAGTTGAGACCAAGCCAAGTGAAATCAGACACTCAAATCAACAGCCGAGCGACCTAAGCCTAGCTTCTCAATCAATCAAACCAAAGCCCTCAATCGATCGGTCGAAACGGACGGGTGGAGAAGGACCGGCGGACAAGAGGCGACCGGCGGCTACCACGGTTTAACCAGCGGGTGAAGCGAGTGAGGGTAACGACCGACCAAGCGGCACCAAACGGACCAAAGGTCCCATAAATTCGGCGACGCGACCGGTGGGGGGTACGGCGCTCGAGGAATTGGCCGGCGAGTTTACAGTCGGCGTGATGTATACCATCAATTGCCTATTTCCTTCCGACCGATGGTCCTTAACTGGCCAAATGAGGTAATACCCAGCCAATTTGGGTAAAAATTTCACTATATATTGAGCCCCATGCCCTAAACCAAAACTGCCGATTCCTTTGTTTTGTGAGTTCCCAATTAGAAAGTTTAGGGTTCCAAATTAGAGAGAGAGGAATTGCAGAGGAGAAAGGGAGCAGGGGCTAGCCGTGAATGTCCGATTTCGTCAATTATTTTGGACGAAGAAGAAGGGCTGCCGTTCGCACCACATTGAGGTATAACCACAGGGTTTTCGAGCTACTATGATAGTTTTCTAGTTAGGGTTTTTGTATAATTTTCTTGTGGGTTGTTTTAGTTCTTCTTTCTGTACTTAGGCTGTGATGTTCAACTGTGCTGGGTTAATTGGTTTAGAAATCTGGTATGGTGTTGATTTTACTATACCTTGTAGTGTATTGAGTTAAATTGTTCCCTTGTATTGAGGAATTTTATTTCTCTGAATTAAATTAAAATGGTTCGTTGGAATTGTTTGGTTTACGTTATACATTGTATTGGATTTTGTGATTTCTCTGAATTGGGTCGAGCTGTTCTTGGTAGTGTATTGAGTTATACTTTGTGTATTTTTGGGAAAAACTGGTATGGCAGAACTTGAGGTTCGGCAGTCTAATGTTGGTATAGGACTAGGCCAATGCCGAGTTTTAGAATGCCCAATATATGTTTGTTGTAATGCCTAACCCAAATGTTGTCTTCATTTTTGATAACGGTTGTTCTGTCAGCATCATGGATGATAAAGAAAATCGAATAGGGTTTCTGTTCTGTATGTGTTAATGTTGGGCAAAACAATAATAAATAATTACTTGTTATTTAAATAATAAGTAACAAATAAGATAATAAGTATCTAAATTATTATTTAGTTAATATTAATAAATTAATAATAATTGTTTATTATTTTTGTTTTCGTCAATATAAAATAGGTAAAGATAATAATTATTATTCAATGAATATTGAATAATAATTAAGTATAAATAAAGTAATAAATAATAACTATTTATTATTTATCAATAAAGACAATAAATATTTAATTATTATTATAATTAAGTATGAACTAGGTTAACAAATAATTATTTATTATTTACCATAAATAATAAATAAAGGTAATAAATATTTAATTATTATTCAATATTAAATAATAATTAAGTATAAGTAAAGTTAATAAATAACTATTCATTATTTATCTATTAATAAGAAATAAAGATGCTAAATATTTAATTATTATTAATTAATATTTAATGATAATTAAGTATAAATGAAGTTAATAAAATAACTATTATTTATCACTAATTGATAAATAAAGTTAATAGGTACTTGATTAAATAAATTAGTAAAATAATTATTTATTATTTATCAATAAATAATAAATAAAGATAATAAATATTTAATAAAGATAATACATACTTAATTATTATTTAATTAATATTAAATAATCATTAAGTGTGAATAAAACTAATTATTAGTTATTGTCTAATTAGTATTAAGTAATAAAATAAGTACGAATATAAATTACAAATAATTATTTATTATTTAGCAATAAATAATAAATGAAGATAATAAATATTTAACTACTATTTAATTCATATTAAATAATAATGAATAGGGTTAATAAGATAAATTTTTATCATTTGGATAATATAAATAATAATTGAGTGTGTGTGAATTTATACATTAATTAATGTTAAATAGGGAACACGATTAATAATTACTCAATTACCCCTAAGGTAAATAGTAATTAAGCACAATATAATTTACTAAGTGATCAGCTATTATTTAGTTGCTATTAAATCATGAAAAATGTATTATTTATAAATGGTAAAAAAAAAAAAGATTGTTAACCCATATTTAGGGACAAATAAGAGTAATAAATTTGAGTAATCGAAGAATAGTAATCATGATGAACTACCACTATTTTAATAGCTAAAGGTCATTAATTACTTTCTGTTTAGCTAATGTTAAATATTAATTAAATGAAAATGGTAAAGTGGTTATCTGCCAAATAAATGGTATAGTAAGGTGTGCCAATATGCAACTATGCCATATTAATTGATAAATCGACTTTATCCAATGATAGGTCATTCAAGATCAATTAATTAGAGCAAAATTTTATCTGTAGCTGAGCAAACAGGCAAGTTCATCTTACTCAACTTTTATATTGAGCAAGTTTCTAAACCTTATGCATTATTTTTAATTCATGCAAAAGGTATACATTATTGCAAGTTATTCTTTAAGCTAGAAATCTTATCTCCAAGCATGCCTTAAGTGGTCTAATTATTTTTATTCCACGTCTATGTATTACATTCGCACTCGTGCATTCGAATTCGTATATCTATTTAAAGTTCCGAAATTTATGAACTATTCATGATTAAGTCTGAACCCTTGTCTCGGTCAGGCACGTATGTGAAAATTTATCAAAACTATCCGAACCAATCAATGGTGAGGATTCTTAGACTGAATGAACACCCCTTTTATTATAGGGGAGTACCACAGGTATCGTATATAAGGTACCACTAGCAGAGTTAAATGTTATGCATATACATAGCGTACGCGAGGCTGATCCCCTCAAGTACTTATTCTGTAGCCAGTAACCAGAGGGTCAACTAGCTATTGACTCCTTTGGAAGTTATTGTTCAAAGTCTACTTGACTATCAATTGTTCTAAAAGCATTTATTGTTATTGCTTCTGATAATTCTATTGTTGAAATCTCTTCCTATATCCCTTTCATCATGATATATCCTTATTGTTGTACTTTAAACTTGCTGAGCAAACTCGTTGCTCATCCTTGCTATATCATGACTTCATTGCAGCTAAACCCGAGACGTCAGGGAAGAACAAAGGGAAAGAAAAGATGAAGTGATAGGCGTCAAGTAGCAGATTTTAAATTTATGTGTAGTTAATTACTGTTAATGAAATTTAAACCCTGACATTTATTTAGGGTATGGATTTGTGTAAGTGTTTAAGGTTATTGTATTCTGGGACTAGTAACACCTTTGTAATGAACAACATATGTTTATTATATTTCGCATATTAGTTACCATATGTTGTTAGAGGTGAATGTTTGTAGTGGATCGTGATGAGCGGATCCGGGTATTTGGAGACCCGAATTTGGGGGCGTCACAGGAATCATATAATGGTAGTGCCTCCTCATCTCTCACCAGTCGACTCAAGTGATCTGCTACCAAGTTATCCTCTCCCTTCTTATCCTTGATTTCCAAGTCAAATTCCTGCAACAGCAGAATCCATCTGATAATCCTGGGTTTAGAGTCCTTCTTGGTTAACAAATACCTGAGAGCTACATGGTCAGAATAAACTATAACTTTAGTGCCAAGTAAATAAGATCGAAATTTATCTAAAGCAAAAACAACAGATAAAAGTTCTTTTTCTGTTGTCGAGTAGTTAATCTGAGCTGCATTCAATGTTCTAGAGGTATAATAAATAACATGGACAGCTTTGTCAACTCTTTGGCCCAAAACAGCTCTGACTGCATAATTGCTTGCATCACACATTATTTCGAAGGGAAGATTCCAATTTGGCGGTTGAATCACAGGTGCGGAAGTCAATAGGCTCTTCAACATGTCAAATGCCTCCTTGCACGCTTCATCGAACTGGAATTCCACATCTTTTTGTAGCAACTTACATAATGGCAGAGCTATTTTGGAGAAGTCTTTGATAAATCTCCGATAGAAACCTGCATGTCCAAGAAAAGAGCGAATCTCCCGCACACTGGCGGGGTAAGGCAAAGCAGACACAATATCTATCTTAGCTTTATCAACCTCTAAACCTTTAGCTGACACAACATGACCAAGCACTATACCCTGTTCTACCATAAAGTGACACTTTTCCCAATTAAGAACAAGGTTAGTTTCCAAGCATCTATCTAGCACACGCATTAGATTTTCCAAGCACAAATCTAAAGAATCACCATGTACTGTGAAATCATCCATAAAGACCTCGATGCAATTTTCTAAAAGATCAGAAAAAATGCTTACCATGCATCACTGAAAAGTACCAGGTGCATTGCAAAGTCCAAAGGACATCCTTCGGTATGCAAAAGTACCAAATGGACACGTGAATGTGGTCTTTTCCTAGTCTTCGGGTGCAATCACGATCTGATTATAACCTGAAAAACCATCTAAAAGCAATAATAAGTATGCCCCGCTAATCGTTCTAGCATTTGATTAATAAAAGGAAGAGGAAAGTGGTCTTTTCGAGTTACAACATTTAATTTCCTGTAGTCAATACACACTCTCCATCCTGTTTGTATCCGTGTGGGCACCAACTCATTATTGTCATTTGTGATGACAGTTATTCCAGACTTCTTCGGAATTACCTGTATCGGACTCACCCACTGACTGTCGGAGATGGGGTAAATTATGCCTGTATCAAGTAATTTAATCACCTCTTTCTTGACTACCTCCATCATGGGTAGATTTAATCTTCGTTGTGCTTCTCTCGTGGGCTTTGCTCCATCATCCAAAAGAATCATATGCATGCACATCGCGGGGCTAATACCTTTGATATCTGCTATCGTCTAACCAAACACTGTGACATGGTCCCTTAGGACTCTCAACAATTTCTCTTCCTGCACTTTGGTTAGATTACTAGCAATAATCACAGGCAAAGTTTCATTAGTCCCTAAATATGCATATTTCAAGTGAGCAGGTAAGGGTTTCAATTCTAAGATTGGAGTTTGCTCCACAGATGGAAACAGTTTTTTTATGAGAAACAGGCAATTGAATTGATTGAACTGCATACTTATCTGTGAATTTTGGTAAAGAGTGCAATGCAGCCACAACTTCCTTCAATTCCTGATTCTGGTCAAATTCTTCCTCTTTATCCATGTACAAGTTGTTAGTAATGGCCATCTCCAAGCTTTCCCGATGTACTTAATCAAAAGATTCCTGCACTATAGAATCAATAATGTCAATAGCAAAAACATGATTAACATCACTAGGGTACCTCATTGCATCATATATATTGAACTGAATTTTCTCTCCATCAAATTCCATGGTCAAGGTCCCATTGTGCACATCGATCATTGTCCTTGCTGTTTTCAAGAATGGCTGCCCTAACAAGATATATGAAGGATTTGGAGATCTGTCATCTTCCATATCCACAATGTAAAAATCTGCAGGAAATATTAACTGATTCACCTGCACTAAGACATCTTCAATTACCCCTTAAGGGTAAATGTTAGTATGATCAGCAAGTTGAATGATAACACTAGTTTGTTTCAAAGGTCCTAGATTTAAAGAAGCAAATACAGACAATGGCATGACATTTATTGAAGCTCCTAGATCTAGCATGGCTTTCTCAAATCTGGTATTACCTATTCTGCATGGGATTGTAAACATTCCTGGATCTTTATATTTAGGGGGCATTTTTCTTTGAAGCACTGCCGACACATTCTCTCCTATAGTGACTTTTTCATCATATTTTAATTTTCTTTTGTTAGTACACAATTCTTTCAAAAACTTTGCGTACCTGGGCACTTGTTTGATGGCATCCAATAGAGAAATATTTACCTCTACCTTCCTGAAGGTTTCCAAAATTTCCTTTTCGTTTTCCTCCTTCTTTGAAGTCTTGTGTGTTCTAGGTGAAAACGGCAATAGTGGGGTCTTAACTGGAGTAGATGGGGTAACAATTTTCCTCGGTGTCTCAGTCTCCTTTTTAGCTTTGTCCTCTTCAATTTTCGTAACTGCTTTGGGTACTTCCAACTCTTTTCCATTCCTTAGTGTAATCGCACTAGCATTCTCCCTTGGATTGACAACTGTTTGGGAGGGCAACTTTCCTGAACTTTGAGAATCCAATCTCCCCACTGTGGTGGCAAGTTGACCTATATGATTTCTCAAGTCTTGAACAGAATTTTTCGTTTCCTGCTGGAACTGCTGTGTCTGACTTATGAATGTCTTGAACATGTTTTCCAAAGATGTTCCAGGATTTGCAGGAGCTGCCTGTCTAGGTTAATATTGGGGTTGAGTTGGTTGAGAGCCTTGTGGGAACCCTTGTTGTCTAACCGGATACACACTTTGCGCTGGTGGCCTATTTCCTCCATAACTAAGGTTAGGATGATCCCTCCATCCTGGATTGTAAGTATTGGAGTACGAGTCATACTTCCGCTGTGGTTGTGCCTGATAGTTCCCCATCGCATTAGCTTGCTGTGCAGTTTCATCCTCTTGCAATGTCGGACAAGATTCAGTACTGTGACCACCCATTAAATAAATCCTACACACTTTTGATGCTGGTGTATTTCCTATAGCCATTTGTCTAACCATCGCAGTTAGATCAAAAATTTGTTGTTCAAGGTTGCTCATGGTCATCTCATTCACTCTTGTAGGTGCATGGTCATTCCTTGTCCCATACTGCTGAGAATTAGCAGCCATATTTGCAATTAGAGTCCTCGCAGCCTCCGATGTCTTATCTACTAGTGCTCCTCCACTTGCAGCATCGATCATACTCCGATCCATTGGTGATAATCCCTCATAAAAGTACTGAATCAGGTGTTGATCGTCTATTTGATGGGGAGGACAACTGGAACACAGTTTTTTAAATCTTTCCCAATACTCATATAGTGTCTCTCCGTTGAACTGTCGAATGCCGCATATCTCCTTTCTGATGTTGGCAACTCTTGAAGCAGGAAAGTACTTCTCCAAGAACAGCCTTTTCATGTCATTCCATGACTGTATTGACCCTAAAGGAAGATAGTACAGCCAGTCTTTCGCTAGATCTCCCAATGAGAATGGAAATGCCCTTAACTTGATTTGATCCTCAGTTATTCCATGTGGTTTCATGGTGGAACACACCACATGAAATTCCTTCAAGTGCTTATATGGATCTTCACCTGTAAGACCACGAAAAGTAGGCAGAAGATGAATTAGTCCCGATTTAAGTTCAAAAGCAGCAGTTAAAGTAGGATATTCAATGCACAAGGGTTGTTGATTAAGATTAGGAGTGGCTAATTCTTTGAGTGTTCTATTGTTATTTGGCACCGCCATTTCTTCTTCTTCCTCTGAATCGGTGGATGATGTATTTGACAGTAATTCAAGTGCTATGTTGAGTCCCGGTGATGGAGCTTCGTCTGACTCTGCAGTGATGCCTCGAACTTGATGAGCTTCTTTCCTTAGCCTGCGTGCAGTTTTCTCAATTTCTGGATCAAAATTTAAATCACCGGATTGAGAGGATCGTGTCATAAACTACAATAATGAACAAAAATAAAATAAAATAAATTAAAATGAAGAATAAATAAAGATAAATAACACTTCCCCGGCAACGGCGCCAAAATTTGGGAGATGTCGTTTTACACTCCAAAATTAATACCTTACTAACACTCTACTAGCACAAAACTTAGTATAATGACAAGCAATGATCGATCCCACAGAGAAGTGAATTAGTCTTTTACTTATTCTAATATTCCTATTATTTCTATGAATGAGGGTTTTGAGTTTGATTCACTAAGCTAACAAAAATAATTAAGAATGATCAATGAATAAAAAGCTTCAGTTCTTCAGTTCAGTATCACCTTATCATAATTATGGAAAAGTCAAGTTTAACAATATTTATCCTTCAATGAGATTAATAACCCTAGATAACTGCAATCGCTAATTATCCGAAATTCTCCTTATGTGTAAATCAAATGTGACAATCGCCTCAAGAGACTATAACTATCATATAACCTTGAACTATCAGTCTAGATTTAATATAACAACAGCATTAAGAATTAGAGAATTAGGCTATTCCAAGCAACAATTGCACAATCAGGAATTATTTAACTTGCCTTCTAATAATCTTAATAATATCCAAAAGCTTGTCCACAATCAAATACTATTAATTGCTACTTATGATCAGATATAATATCGTTTGCTTAATACTATATCTTAATCTAGCAGATGATATTAATCAAATTAATTCAATTGGCCAAATCAAATCAAAAGATTAAATAACATGTAATCAATTAAAAACAGATTATCAGAATAAATCTCATGCAAGAAGGAATAAATAAATAAAACCTGATTAAACCATTAATTATGAAAAAGGTTCAACATCCCTTAGAACTGAAAGTAAGAGTTAAGCCTGACATGCCTTCAATCTCCTCCAATTAGGGTTACAATTGTAGTTGTCAAGATCCCCTAATAATAAATTAAAAACATCTATTTATTGTCCTAAGATAATATCCTAAGTCTCTAAGAATTAAGAATCCAATCTGAAATAGAAATCCTCAAAATTACAAAAAGTCAAAGCTGGTCAAACTTGGTCAACGCCGCCTTTCTTGCCGGGGCGAGGATTTTGCACTGGGTTTCTCGCCGGGGCGAGAAACTCCAGAGAGGTCTGGGCCGGGGCGAACTCTGGATCGGCTGGGGTGAAAAAGGGCAGAGCACTTCTCGCCGGGGCGAGAAATCTTAGTACAAAGTTCTCGCCGGGGCGAGAACCTCAGATTTTCCAACTTTTCAACTTTTTCTCGTTTTAGCTTCGATTTTCCATCTTTCTCCACTTTTGACTCTGAATTCTCCTGAAATCAATAAACAACCTAATAAGTGCATATACACAATAAAACATGCAATAAAATAAATATAAAGGAATGAAAATAAATGAATATTATGCAGTTATCAACTGGCGGAACCCAAATTCTTTCCTCGAATCTTAATACTCCTTCGTTATCTACTTTGAATTTCACTTCATCACCTGCAGATATTCTTTTCCTAATTCTGTCACATTCTTTGTCCTGAATTTGTGCTTCCTTAACCATATCCACCAAAGTTGAACCGAATCTCAATTGAAATAATTTTTCGTCACACTCCTCTGGAAATTTCACCTCCAACTCTAGTTTTGCCATTGCTGTAATTAGCTCCTCTTGAGCGGTAATCATAGACAATTTCTCTCGACCCTTTCTGCTTAGGGCGTCGGCCACAACGTTCGCTTTACCCTGGATGGTATAAAATTTCGCAGTCGTAATCTTTTATCAATTCCAACCATCTCCTCTAACGCATGTTCAGATCCTTCTATGTAAAAATATATTTTAGACTCTTGTGGTCTGTATATATTTCACACTTCTCCCCATAAAGATAATGCCTCCATATCTTCAAAGCAAACACTACCGCAACCAATTCGAAATCATGGGTCAGATACCCCTTCTCATAGTCCTTTAATTGTCGTGACGCATATGCAATGACCTTACAGTTCTGCATAAGCACACAACCTAGTTCTTTATGAGATGCATCACTGAACACCATAAAATTTCTTGTGCTATCCGGTAGAGACAACACATGCGCCGTACTCAACCTCTTCTTTAATTCTTGAAAACTTTCCTCACACTTCTCCGTCCAAACGAATTCACCGTCTTCCTAGTTAAATTCGTCAACGGAGTCGTGATTTTAGAGAAGTCTTATCATAGATTAGGGTTACACATTCTTGCATAAGAATTGTGGACAGTACTTACAATTTCTATAGAGATAGAAACTAGGGTTTTGCCAACACCCATCTTCTTGAACAAGTATTATTCCTTGGTGGATCACCTCTAGAGGCCAAACACTTGGGTGGCTAACGTTGATCAAATGAAGGAATTTAATTGGTGGAATTCAAGAAGAACGCGAAGGAATTGGAGTTGAACTTATACCTGAGGAAGCTAGAATTCTACAAGGGCATAATTCTTATTCTCCATCTCTTTCGTTTAATTAATAATTGTGTATAAAGAAAGATCATGGTGATGGTTTATATAAAATTTTAAAATATGATTTTATCGCGCTTCTGCTTTATTTATGTAATTTGATTGCATGTTCGCGTTATATACAAACCTAACAGTGGTATCAAGAGCCCAAACTTTATGCGAATTATTAATTATTTTGATTATGTATATACATTGATATGTGTTTAGAATAATTTAATTGGGCATAACTGTTTGTGTAAAATTATTATTATTATTTTTTAAAATTTTTTTATTTTTATAAAAAAAAAAAATTGGTCAAAGTCAACGGTCAAACGTTGACTGTTGACTGGTCAAACGTTGACCGGTCAACTGTTGACTGGTCAACTGGTGACATGGCACAGACTGCTGATGTGGCGCTGACTGGTCAACTGTTGACTGCTGATGTGGCGTTTACTGCTGATGTGGTGCTGACTGTCAACCTTTAAAAATGAAATAATTAATTTGGAGCTAGAGGGTTTTGAACCCTTAACCTATTGGTCATATTTTGGAATCCTTACTACTACACTAGAATCACTTTTGATTATGAATCAGAATGTTTAATATTTAAACTATATAATTCTGGGTTTGACTTAAAGGCTTGTTTGATTATTTCTTTTAAAGGTTTATGATCAAGGGTTGACCTCATTTTTTTATTATTTTTTTATTTTTTTAAATTAAAATAAAGAAGTTTATTTTGATTTGGAATTTGATTAAAAAATAAAGGAGTTTATTTTTATTCAAAATTGGATAAATTAAAATAAAAGAGTTTATTTTGATTTGGATTGGATTAAAATAAAGAAGTTTATTTTAATTGGAATTGGATTTCATGATAACTAATTAGAGTTGGAATTGGATTCCATGATAACTAATTGGAGTTGAAATTGGATTTTATACTAACTAATATTGCCCATTAAATGATATCAACGCATATGTGGAATGATTTTATTATTCATGAGATAAATGTTATTTATTGATGCATATGGAGATATGTATGATAATAAATGAGATTGATTATGGACTATTGACCAATGTGTGATTGAAATTCTTTTAGAGGATGCTTGAATGAATGGATTTTATAAATGGGGTCTGTGTACCTGCCTTATCTAGTTTTCTTAATGTAAATTTTATCTCCCTCCTATGTACTTCCCCTTGACTGTTTATCAAGGTTTCTATTTATTTTAAATAGTTCATGTAATAGGATTAATTAGAATTATTTTGAAGAATTGGAGACAAAGGAGCAAGGAGCACTTGAAGACCCGTTTGTAATAGAGTCCGAGATTTAAATATAATAGTTATATTTAAATTCAATTCTTGCACCCTAGGTTTGACCCTTTGGTCCACTTGGTGGCTCTAGTGAACCAAATTAGAATAAAAGCCCATAATCAATCCGGGTAGAATATAGTATTCTATATATGCATGATTGCTATATATATATATATATATATATATATATTATATACAACATGCTTCGCACGTTAAATAATATGACGCGTATTTTATATATACATATGCATGTGCGCTAAACAAGATGAGACTAATAATAACGAACCCCTCAAAGAAATTATATTAAGTCCTAAACGTTCAAAGATATTTGGAATATCGAACGTCGCCTTCCAGCATGGTAAAACGATAGAGTATTAAATATTTAATATGAGTTTGTTGTGTCACCACAAGGCAAGTATTAAATATTTAAGATGTTGCCTTACCACATTTGATGCTTATTAAGGAATTGAACATTACTGTTTTGTTGTGTCACCACAAGGACATTATTTTTCTCTTCACATATATGGAAGTGCTAGGTTGGACTTAACTTGGATAATTTTGATTCGGATGTGTCACCACTTGATCAAAATAATCTAAGAGGCAAAATACAAGGAGTTACATAGTGATGTAATTGACAATAGTTGTCTACCTATTTATTTATATATCGTTTGTTGTGTCACCACAAGGCTATATACATTTGAAATGGGATCCTTATTCTCACTAGCAAATCTTTAATTAGAATTGCCGAACTATATATTGAGGGTAATATAGTTTGATGAAAATAGTGTGAGATGCCAATTTAAATAAAGACCTAATTTATTTTGATGATTAATAAAATGAATGTATGCTAAAATGTTGTCTATTTCACATGCAGAATTTAAAAATGTCAAACTCACTATCACTGCGTAGCATACTTGATGCTAACAAACTGAACGGACCAAATTACACGGACTGGTTAAGGAATCTGAGAATTATTCTCACTGTTGAAAAGATTTCTTATGTCCTAAATTCGCCCGTCCCTGCAAATGTTGCAGAAACAGCCTCTAAGGAAGAGATTGCTACTTTCAGAAAGTGGCAAGATGATGCAATTTTGGCTCAATGCATCATGCTCGCATCCATGAGTAACGACCTTCAGCGTCGCATGAAACTATGGATGCTCCTACTATATTGCTGCACCTGAAGGAGTTGTATGGTAAACAAAGTAGGACTGCTAGATATCAGATATCTAAGGAGCTCTTCTGATCTCGGATGACCGAGGGCACTACCGTTGAGACTCATGTCCTAAAGATGATCAATCTGATTGACAACTTGGACAGCTAGGATTCGTGATGGATGGGGAGGTAAGTTAAGATCTGATCTTGCAGTCACTCCCGGACACCTTCTCACAATTTGTTGTGAATTTTCACATGAATAAGTTGGACGTCAGCTTGCCTGAGTTACTTAACATGCTGAAAACTGCCGAAGGTCACTTCTCATCCAATAAGAACCAAGTCTTACTAGTGGATGATTCTTCCAAGAAAAGGAAGAGGCTCAAGGTATCTTCTGAAAAGAATAAAAAGAAGAAGGCTAAGGGCAAGGCGAAAGGAAAGGATAAAAAGAAAGTTGATCTTGGTAGCAAAGGAATCTGCTACCATTGCAATAAGTCAGGACACTGGAAGAGGAATTGCAAGCAGTATTATGCGGACCAAAAGAAGCTTGGAGAAGCTTCGACTTCCGATCTAGGTTTGTTCATGATTGAAATTAATTTTTCTGAAAGTCAAAATTCTACTTGGGTATTGGATACCGGCTGTGGTTCTCACATATGTAATAATATGCAGGGACTAAGCAGAAGTAGAAAGCTGAACAAGGATGAAGTCGTCCTACGAGTGGGAAATGAAGTAAAGGTTGCTGCATTAGCTGTAGGAACTTATTGTTTAGCACACTACCTACGGGCAAGTCTATTAGTTTAAATAATTGTTATTATGTTCCAACACTCATTAGAAACATTATTTCAATTTCTTTATTGGATATGGACGGTTTTGATATTATAATAAAGGACAACAGTTGTTTATTTATAATAAAAATGTTTTATATGGTGTTGGCAATTTACTAAATGGACTTTACATACTTGACTTGCATGAAAAATATACTTCAAATTGAACAAACTAGTAAAAGAAAAGGAGATGATCATTCAAAGAGTTAAATATGTGTATTTAATGAAATACAAGTCTGAATCATTTGAAAGGTTCAAAGAATTCAGAAGTGAAACAAATTGACAAAGTATTAAGATTCTTTGATCAGATCGAGGAAGGAATACTTGTACAATGAATTTCTAGATTATCTCAAAATGGTATTTTCTCATAATGGATACTTCATGATACGCAATAATTGATTGGTGTATCTAAAAAGAGAAATTGTACCTTGTTGGACATGGTGCGATCCATAATGATTTTTACCGACATTCCAGTATCTATCTGAGGTTATGCCCTAGAAACAGATGTATATCTACAAAATAAGGTAACCTCAAAATCCGGCCCAAGACTCCATAAAAGTTATGGATAGGGAGGATTACTAGTCTTAAGTATCTTAAGATAAGGGGTTGTCCAGCTTATGTGAAAAGGTTTCAAAAGGATAAGCTTGGGACAAAATCTGACAAGTGCAAATTTATGAGATATCCTAAAAAGGGTTTAGGGTATTATTACTATAATCCTACATGCTGCCTTCTTGGAAAAAGGTGTTTATCATTAAAGGAGCTAATGGGAGGGTAATAGATCTTGAAAGAGTTCAAGAATCACAAAGCACTTTGAGTCAAACCGAGGAACCTATAGATAAACCTATTGTACCACAACCGAATCGTAAATCTGGAAGAGTACCGAAGATACTTAGGAGGTATAGATTCATCATAGAGGATGATGATGAGGTACACATCATAGATGATGATGATCCAGTTATTTACGATGAGGTTATGAGTAGTTGATACTAAGAGAAATGACAGATGGCCATGAAATCCAAAATAGACTCCATGTATGAGAACCAAGTATGGACTCTGGTTACTGTAATGCTCGTGAATTTTGAACGTCATTATTAATTAAATATAATTTTAATTCTAATGAATTAACTTTGTGTTCTTATTTAAACCTTTGGGTGTATTGGTGGATTATGTGACTATGTGATTTACTGATATAAATTTGTATTAAGGGAATCACTAGTAGTATATTTAAACTAGTGAACAAACCCTAAGGCTTTATATCCATAAAGTTGGCAAGGTATTTATTAAATTAAGTATTCAAGTAAATTGAATATAGTTAGTAAATAAAGTGTGTGCGTTAATTAATGAAAGTAGTTGTTAATGAGATATGGTCCAAATTGGATAATAATAATTAATAGTTAAGTTAGTAATTTATTTACTAATTGACTAAGTTACTTAATTAATGAACCTAGTTCAATCATTTATATTAATCATGGATTTAGGTATTAATTGTGTGGCTTATTAAATGAGCTATCATGGGGTTAAATTAAATGACCCAATATTGCATTAAATAGATTTGAATTTTTATTAGGCTAATCATTTAAATTGGAAGCCCAATGGTATTTAATGTGTGGTCCAAAACCTAGCCATTTGATAAATTAAATGTGTAGCATTTGTTTATTAATTAAAGCTGTTTAGGACAACATTTTTGGGACAACTTCCTTCTTGGCCGTGCACTAGGAGAGAGGGGAGAGCAAGTTGATTTCAAATTTTACTTTAATTAAGTAGCTAGCTTGTCTTGGAAGTTGAAGTTGTAGACTTGATATCATAGCTTCCTATCATATCAAGTAGCTTCCTATTATGTCATAGCGTCCTAAGATGTCAACTAGCCACCCTAGTGATACAAGGCTACTCACTAGCTCCATGATGACAAAAGGTAGAGGTTTCTTGCTAGTATCCAATTAGTAAGCCTTTTATTCAAGGGACAACAAAGATATGGGGGATATTAGTAACTCTTACACAAAGGACAAGGTTGTCAAGCTCCCATTGGTGAAAAATCTAATTAGCACACTTAAAGATAAGATTAAGGCTAAATGGAAGGGATAAGGTGAACTCTTATATCCAAGGGGCAAGAAAGATGTAGGGGATAATAGCATGAATTCTAATTTAGCATTATACTTGCAAGTATTCTATCCTTTCATTTCATTTCAAGTTCATTTCTCCTTTTCATCTCCTTCTTTCATTTCTCTCAAGCAAGAACATAAAGTAAGAGCTTAGAGAAGAAAAGAGAGTGAGATTAGCATAGTTCATGCATCCCAAGTTTATCACATACTTTGGTAGATCAAGGAGAGTAGCTACAAGATCAAGGTGAAACCCTAAACCATTTCCTTCATTCTTACTTTGTTTTATTTTCATAGTTTTTGAGAGATTTTGTTCTAAGACTCAAGAATCATTAGATCTTCATGCTTCATGTATAGATCTAATCCTCTTGAGTGTTAGAATGGAGATTCAAAGGAAGAAAAGGAACTTATGTTCTTAAAGGGTAAAAACCCTAGCTTTTCTTCACTTGGATCACCCATAACTTGAGATCTACAACTTGGATTTGTGATCCGTCGAAAGGGGGTGCTAGGTACATGAGTTAGCTAGTAAACCCAAGTGGTGGAACACAAATCCATCAAGTTTTGCAGCCATGGGGGCTATTTTTCCCGAAACAGTCCATTTAAAGTCTTAAAACCAAGAAGCTTGCTGTCCTCGTTTTTCCAAAGGTTGTTTCGGCCAGTTATATATCTTTTAAAAATCTGAAAAAAATCACAGAGGTACCTTAAGAAGTATCTACAAGTAGGAAAAATAACGAACATGTTTCGATGTGTAGTTTTTGTGTAATGGCTTTTACCGTGAAGGACTCCTAAATATTCATACTCGGATTTCTCACTGTGTGTACCTTGAAACAATATGAAATGTTTACAGTATGTTTATGTACATTATGAGAGTGTACCCTGAAAATTTCAGAATTGTCTGAGTGAAACTCGATTTATGAAAAATATAACAAGATTCGGAGGTTTTGAGTACTTTAAAAATAGTAAATCATTTTCTAAATTTCCCGGAAAATTGGTGGATCATTGTTGGATCATATACTATCCAGATCCAGAGGATAAGAATTTTCAGAACCTATTTGCTATTTTTCATAATAATGTTATAGTTATGGTTAAAAGAAAATAAATGGTTAAATGATGTCATAAATAACGAAAATGTGATTTTTAAGCTTGGATACTCCTAATATTATATATTCTGACTATTGAGGGGTATTTTGGTAATAATTAATGAGAAATAATAATTATGACCTTTTATGGGTAGTAAATGAGTTGTTTAATAAAGGGTAAAACAATTAGAATAAATTGTTCATTCGCCTAATAACTTATTAAAATATTACTATGATAATTGTAATATAAGAATTTGATATTTTTAAGTAAACAAAGAAATATTAAGATTAAAATTTCATGGAAATATTATTGAATGGGTAATAATATTTGTTTTAAGCATTAATAAATGATTAAGATATTATTAAAATGGCTAATAATATTAAAATATTATTAATGATATGAGAATTAAAATATTATTAAGAGATTAATAATATTAGATTAAAGTATTATTGGATGATTAAAATATTATTAAGATGTTAATAATATTAGTAAACGAATAAAAGTGTTATTAGTGGACTAATAATACTAAGAGGTGAATTAAATATTATCAGGATTAATTATATTAAGTGTCTTATAGGATTTACGATAGTTTATTAACTTATGTGTGCTATGTGATTTGCTTAATTGTTAAATAAATAGCATAAGTAAGCGTATCGATATACAACTACGCAGTACTAATTGGTAGATCGACGTTATCAATGTTAGGTTCTTCAAGGACAATTAGTTAAAGCTAGAATTACTTGTAGCTGAGCAGACAGGCAAGTTCCCTAACTCAAACTCGAGTTATGATTTTTGTAGCATGTTAGTGAATAATTATTGTTGATTATTCACATCTATACTGGTTATCGAGATTCGCACCTTGTGCAATTGAATTCCTATTCTATTGTTATTGAATTGTGAATTAGATTAAAGTTCTTTCAAGCATGAACTGTTTATGAGATAGATCTATGCTATTTGTATCAGCTAGATCAAGCATGTCTAAATTTGTGAAATCAAATGTATTTTAAAAGTTGTTCTTATTAATTGTTATAGTAAGAACTCTTGGCTAAGAAAAGGATAAATTTGATTAAGGCATGATATCAATGCTGGTTTATTAAGTGTTTATGCATAAATCACGGGGTATGAAAGGCTGATCCCCTTGATTACCAAAACTTTTTAAGAGGTCCAGTTTAAATGCTGAGAACCTTGGTAAATGTCTATGGTTATTTCCAACCACTCAGTAATTGTCATTCAATTATTCAGATATTCAATTGGCGACTATTAATTCATGTTTCTTCACAATTTTATACTGTTGTTGAACATTGAAAGCAAAATTTCCTTCTATTCATGATATATCTCCATTGTGTATAAACTTGCTAAGCAAACTAGTTGCTTACCCTTGCTATATCATGATCTTTATTTCAGCTAAGGCAGAAACGTCTAAAGGGGACAAAGGAAAAGGGAAGGTGCAAGAGTAGTTGCCTGATATGGCTTATGTACTAGTTTATCTTAAATATTATTTGGCTATGTGAACTTTTTATTGTATTAAGTGTACGTTTTAAGTTAAGGTTAAAGAACCTTAGGACCATGATTGTAAGACTTTATTACTATTTCGATAAACAATGTATGTTTATTATTCCGCATCAGTTAGAAACTATGTTTGTTGTTGAGTATCGTGAACATCGAATTCGAGGTTAGGAAACCCGGATTTGGGGGTGTCACAGGTTGGTATCAGAACTATAGGTTATAACCCTTAGGAGAAAGTGTCCTTAGGCTATAACCTGAGAGAATGTAGAGGAATAGAAGGGGATAAAACTCATATAGAGTTATTTTTGGGTAGAAATTTATTATGATCTTAGAATTGAGGATTTGGATCATACGTTGGTGTTATTAAGCTTGTGGATAATTTGAGGAATGTGTATTGATGAGATAATATCGTAAAGTGAAGACCATTAAGTATGGACGATCCATTGTAAACTGGAGTTATAGATATTCGAGGTAATTAAATTAATCATTTGATGCTATTGATCAATTCTGTGGCTATTGATCAATTTTTGTGGCTATTCATTAGATAAGATATTGGAGTAATGCTGTATGGAGTTTCTTTGTGATGAAAAGAGGGTACCTTAGAATCTGTTGGGTTAAGGTTTGCAAGAAGGAAATGATTGATTTGATAAATAATGAATATATCGATATTTTGAAGTGTTAGTTAAGTTATTAAGCTTTATTGTGGAATGCTAGGTGAGACAAAGGTAATGGACTTATATAGAGTTGTTAAGCAAAAGTTGAGAGTATTGAGATGAATGATGTTATATGCAAAAAAAAAAAAATTAGAGATGACTAATGGCAATTTAGATTGTTTTGATGATTAGAAAGGAGAGACAATGGAGAGATTATAAGAAATGAACCAAGGGTAGATTTAGTGTCTGATATGGAAAAAGTATCTAGAGATGGAATTGAATGATGAGATAATGGAAATCCCTAAGGAGGATCAATTGGAGCCCGATATAAGGAATAGATAGAGGAAATGAAAGAAAGAAAGGTTAAGTCTGAGAGTTATAAGACCTTTGTGAGTCGTAATGAATGAAGAATAGTGGTCAATGTATATGTACTAGTATATCTATGCATGTAAGAAATGTGAATCTCAGTTTTTGTACAGCTAGCAGTATATCTGTTGTAAGTCCTAACTTTGTGTAAGTTGTGGAGTAGTTATGTGAATCCCATCTTATTGTTAGTAACAGAGGGATAAGTGGATATCAGGAATGCTATATGATGTAAGTAGTACGAGGTACTAAGATGAGCTTATTAGTATTTACTAAAGGTGCCTTGAGTTGATATGATGATGATACATCCCCACTTTTTAGATCTAGGGGAATGCAGTTCTTATTAATCCCATCTTTTGTGTCTTAATGGGATAGTTAACATTTATAGGAATATGTCGGAATTATAAGTGTTTGACACACTAAGGGGTGTATGAATATAAATGTGGTATTATTATTACATGATTGATTATGATCGATTTGTGCCTTGACTCTTAAATGATAACATCAGTAGAATTTTGCACGATGTGTAAAACAAGAAGGATTTATGTAAGGTTTTGTTTAGAACAAACAATGTCGTCAAGGAGACAACCCCGATACACGAGGGTGGAAGAGTCAGTGAATAACGAGGAGGGTCAGACTGACCTCAAGAGGACCTTTGCGAACTTCTTAGAGGAAACGATGTAAGGCAGACCAGCCATTGTGGTTGTTCGGCCATGAAGTCACATGGCGAACTTTACGGGTTTCAAATTACTAGGACCACCGGAGTTTCGTGGGAATACGGATTCGAGTGAAGCCTAGACATGGGTAGAAGAAATGGAGAAAGTTTTCAAGGTCGCAAGAGTGACCGAGGAATAGAAGACTTCGTTTGCCACTTTCATGAGGAAGGGTGAGTCAAATTACTGGTGGAAGGTGAATAGAAGCCGAGCTGGGGAAGGCACAACTGCGTGGACTCGTTTTAAGGAGCTGTTTTTTGAAAAATTACTTTCTAAAAAGCACGCAGGCAAGTATGGAGATAAAGTTCTTGGATCTGAAGCAAGATGATATGTCGGTAGCAGAGTACGCAACGAAGTTTAACAAACTAGTTAGGTTTGCTCCACACCAAGTGGACACCGGAGCTAGGCGAGCGAATAGATTTGAACAAGGGTTGAAGCCCTCGGCGTATAGTAAGGTTGTGGTTTTGCAGATCAACACATTTCCTACGTTACTTAAGGAAGTAATCTTTGCCGAGGAGGAAATGAAGCGTTGACAAAGCACAACCAAGATCAGAAAAGCCATGATGGTCACAAGGAAGGTAGCCGTGGGGGAAGTAACCTGAATAAAAGGAAAGGGATCGATAACCAATCTTGCAGAGGCAACAAGTCTGGATGAGAGGTTAAGAAGGATATATTCGTCCGAGTGTATCTCCGCAGGGAGCGCCAGTTCTGTTCGTAAAGAAGAAGGATGGATCGTTAAGGCTCAGTATCGATTACAGGGAATTGGACAAGGTTACGATTAAGAACAGGTACCTGCTACCCAGAATAGACAATCTGTTTGATCAACTCAAGGGAGCAAAATACTTTTCAAAGATTGATTTAAGGACATGCTACCATCAGCTAAGGGTGAGACAGGAGGATATCCCGAAGACGGCATTCAGAACTCGTTATGGACATTTTGAGTTTCTGGTAATGTCATTTGGACTAACAAATGCACCAGCGGCATTCATAGATATGATGAACAGAGTGTTCAAGCAGTACTTGGACAAGTTCGTGGTAATATTCATCGATGACATCTTGGTGTATTCAGTGACAGAGGAAGAACATGATGAACATCTAAGGATTGCTTTAGAGGCATTAAGAAGGGAGAAGTTGTACGCGAAGTTTTCAAAGTGTGAATTTTGGTTGCAAAGAGTGCAGTTTCTTGGACACGTCATTGACAGGAATGGTGTTTCGGTAGACCCAGCAAAGGTGGAAGCCATTATCAACTGGGAGCAGCCGAAGACGCCAACGGAGATCAGGAGTTTCCTAGGGTTAGCAGGATACTATCGGAGATTCATCCAGGATTTCTCGAAGATAGCATCACCGTTGACCAATCTAACCAGAAAGACGATATAGTTCGTTTGGACGGAGAAGTGCGAGGAGAGTTTTATGGAGTTGAAGAAAAGACTTAGCCAAGCACCAGTGTTGACTTTACCGGACGACACTGGAGGTTTT
This sequence comes from Aralia elata, assembly GCA_034770075.1. Lineage (NCBI taxonomy): Eukaryota > Viridiplantae > Streptophyta > Magnoliopsida > Apiales > Araliaceae > Aralia > Aralia elata. The sequence goes on from CM068378.1 coordinate 34,672,823, forward strand.
GTTGTATACAGTGATGCGTCACACAAAGGTCTTGGTTGTGTACTAATGCAGCATGGCAAGGTCATTGTGTACACTTCACGTCAGCTGAAGGACTACGAGAAGGGATACCCGACTCATGACCTGGAGTTAGCAGCAGTAGTATTCGCTTTGAAGATTTGGAGGCACTACTTATATGGAGAGAGGTGCGAGATATATACAGATCACAAAAGTCTGAAATATATCTTCACTCAGAAGGAGTTGAATATGAGGCAGTGTCGATGGTTAGAATTGATCAAGGATTACGACTGTGAGATTCTGTACCATCCGGGCAAAGCAAATGTAGTGGCAGATGCCTTGAGTAGGAAAGGCAGAGAGAAATTGATGAGACTTACAACTCAGGCGGAGTTGATAAAGGAGTTCGAACGTCTGGAATTGGAGGTTAAGTATCCGATGGAGACGGACGAGAAATTGTTCACAGTGACAGCGAGCCCAACCCTATTGGATCAAATTAAGGAGGCTCAAGAAAAGGATGAGGATTGTGATTCAATAAAGAAGCGAATTCCTGAAGGCGAGGAGCTTAAGTATAAGATTGATAGCACTGGGTTGCTAAGGTTTGAAGGGAGAGTCTGGGTACCGTTGGATCTGGAATTGAGGGAAGAAATCCTTCAGGAAGCTCACAGCACGAAGTACTCAGTACATCCCGGGAGGACAAAAATGATTTGCGGCAGAATTTTTGGTGGCCGAATATGAAACGAAAAGTGGCAGAGTGCGTCAGCCGATGTCTGACATGTCAACAAATTAAAGCAGAGCACCAGCGACCGAGCGGACTGCTTCAACCACTAGAGATTCTGGAGTGGAAGTGAGAGCACATCACAATGGACTTTGTGGTGGGACTGCCACCAACTCATAAGGGTTTAGACGCCATCTGGGTAATTGTGGATCGTCTAACCAAGTCTGCTCATTTTCTGCCAATCAAGATACGGTACAATTTGGAGCAATTAGCAAAGCTTTATGTCAAGGAGATTGTATCGTGTCATGGAGTACCGGTATCTATTGTATCAGACAGGGATCCGCGCTTCACGTCGAATTTTTGGAATAGTCTGCAAGCAAGAATGGGAACGCAGTTGAGGTTGAGTACAGCGTATCATCCTCAAACCGACGGCCAGAACGAGCGAACGATTCAGACCTTAGAAGATATGCTTCGGGCAGTCGTTATGGATTTAAAGGGCAGCTGGGATGACCATTTGCCACTGGTGGAGTTTGCTTACAACAATAGCTATCACGCCAGTATCGGCATGCCCCCGTACGAAGCGCTATATGGAAGGAAATGCCGAACCCCGATGTGTTGGGATGAGGTTGGGGAGCGAAGATTGCTGGGACCAGAAATGGTGCAACAGACTACAGACATCGTGCGGCTGATCAAAAACCCTCTGGTAGCAGCTCAAGATTGCTAGAAGAAATATGCCGACTTACATCGTCAGAAGCGGGACTTTGAAGTTGGTAGCTTTGTATTTTTGAAGGTATCTCCTTGGAAAGGAAAGATCCGATTTGGGAAGAAGGGCAAATTGAGCCCTAGGTTCATAGGACCGTTTGAGATTTTGAGGCGAATCGGCGAAGTGGCGTACGAGGTAGCGTTACCTCCTGAACTTGAGCACATTCACAACGTGTTTCATGTGTCAGTGTTATGGCTGTATAAACCAGGCTATAAGCACGTTATCTCCTATGAACCAATCCAAGTCGAGAAGGACTTAACGTACGAGGAAGTTCCTGTCCAGATACTCGATAGGAAGGAACAGAAGCTGAGAAACAAGACCATCCATTCCGTCAAGGTTCTCTGGAGGAATCACGCAGTCGAAGAAGCTGCGTGGGAACTCGAAGAGAAAATGAAAGCGAATTATCCGTTTCAATTTGAGTATCCCTATTTTTGTAATTCCGAGGACGGAATTTTTATAAGGGGGGAGGGATGTAATGCTCGTGAATTTTGAACGTCATTATTAATTAAATATAATTTTAATTCTAATGAATTAACTTTGTGTTCTTATTTAAACCTTTGGGTGTATTGGTGGATTATGTGACTATGTGATTTACTGATATAAATTTGTATTAAGGGAATCACTAGTAGTATATTTAAACTAGTGAACAAACCCTAAGGCTTTATATCCATAAAGTTGGCAAGGTATTTATTAAATTAAGTATTCAAGTAAATTGAATATAGTTAGTAAATAAAGTGTGTGCGTTAATTAATGAAAGTAGTTGTTAATGAGATATGGTCCAAATTGGATAATAATAATTAATAGTTAAGTTAGTAATTTATTTACTAATTGACTAAGTTACTTAATTAATGAACCTAGTTCAATCATTTATATTAATCATGGATTTAGGTATTAATTGTGTGGCTTATTAAATGAGCTATCATGGGGTTAAATTAAATGACCCAATATTGCATTAAATAGATTTGAATTTTTATTAGCCTAATCATTTAAATTGGAAGCCCAATGGTATTTAATGTGTGGTCCAAAACCTAGCCATTTGATAAATTAAATGTGTAGCATTTGTTTATTAATTAAAGCTATTTAGGACAACATTTTTGGGACAACTTCCTTCTTGGCCGTGCACTAGGAGAGAGGGGAGAGCAAGTTGATTTCAAATTTTACTTTAATTAAGGAGCTAGCTTGTCTTGGAAGTTGAAGTTGTAGACTTGATATCATAGCTTCCTATCATGTCAAGTAGCTTCCTATTATGTCATAACTTCCTAAGATGTCAACTAGCCACCCTAGTGATACAAGGCTACTCACTAGCTCCATGATGACAAAAGGTAGAGGTTTCTTGTTATTATCCAATTAGTAAGCCTTTTATCCAAGGGACAACAAAGATATGGGGGATATTAGTAACTCTTACACAAAGGACAAGGTTGTCAAGCTCCCACTGGTGAAAAATCTAATTAGCACACTTAAAGATAAGATTAAGGCTAAATGGAAGGGATAAGGTGAACTCTTATATCCAAGGGGCAAGAAAGATGTAGGGGATAATAGCATGAATTCTAATTTAGCATTATACTTGCAAGTATTCTATCCTTTCATTTCATTTCAAGTTCATTTCTCCTTTTCATCTCCTTCTTTCATTTCTCTCAAGCAAGAACATAAAGTAAGAGCTTAGAGAAGAAAAGAGAGTGAGATTAGCATAGTTCATGCATCCCAAGTTTATCACATACTTTGGTAGATCAAGGAGAGTAGCTACAAGATCAAGGTGAAACCCTAAACCATTTCCTTCATTCTTACTTTGTTTTATTTTCATAGTTTTTGAGAGATTTTGTTCTAAGACTCAAGAATCATTAGATCTTCATGCTTCATGTATAGATCTAATCCTCTTGAGTGTTAGAATGGAGATTCAAAGGAAGAAAAGGAACTTATGTTCTTAAAGGGTAAAAACCCTAGCTTTTCTTCACTTGGATCACCCATAACTTGAGATCTACAACTTGGATTTGTGATCCGTCGAAAGGGGGTGCTAGGTACATGAGTTAGCTAGTAAACCCAAGTGGTGGAACACAAATCCATCAAGTTTTGCAGCCATGGGGGCTATTTTTCCCGAAACAGTCCATTTAAAGTCTTAAAACCAAGAAGCTTGCTGTCCTCGTTTTTCCAAAGGTTGTTTCGGCCAGTTATAGATCTTTTAAAAATCTGAAAAAAATCACAAAGGTACCTTAAGAAGTATCTACAAGTAGGAAAAATAAGGAACATGTTTCGATGTGTAGTTTTTGTGTAATGGCTTTTACCGTGAAGGACTCCTAAATATTCATACTCGGATTTCTCACTGTGTGTACCTTGAAACAATATGAAATGTTTACAGTATGTTTATGTACATTATGAGAGTGTACCCTGAAAATTTCAGAATTGTCTGAGTGAAACTCGATTTATGAAAAATATAACAAGATTCGGAGGTTTTGAGTACTTTAAAAATAGTAAATCATTTTCTAAATTTCCCGGAAAATTGGTGGATCATTGTTGGATCATATACTATCCAGATCCAGAGGATAAGAATTTTCAGAACCTATTTCCTATTTTTCATAATAATGTTATAGTTATGGTTAAAAGAAAATAAATGGTTAAATGATGTCATAAATAACGAAAATGTGATTTTTAAGCTTGGATACTCCTAATATTATATATTCTGACTATTGAGGGGTATTTTGGTAATAATTAATGAGAAATAATAATTATGACCTTTTATGGGTAGTAAAGGAGTTGTTTAATAAAGGGTAAAACAATTAGAATAAATTGTTCATTCGCCTAATAACTTATTAAAATATTACTATGATAATTGTAATATAAGAATTTGATATTTTTAAGTAAACAAAGAAATATTAAGATTAAAATTTCATGGAAATATTATTGAATGGGTAATAATATTTGTTTTAAGCATTAATAAATGATTAAGATATTATTAAAATGGCTAATAATATTAAAATATTATTAATGATATGAGAATTAAAATATTATTAAGAGATTAATAATATTAGATTAAAGTATTATTGAATGATTAAAATATTATTAAGATGTTAATAATATTAGTAAACGAATAAAAGTGTTATTAGTGGACTAATAATACTAAGAGGTGAATTAAATATTATCAGGATTAATTATATTAAGTGTCTTATAGGATTTACGATAGTTTATTAACTTATGTGTGCTATGTGATTTGCTTAATTGTTAAATAAATAGCATAAGTAAGCGTATCGATATACAACTACGCAGTACTAATTGGTAGATCGACGTTATCAATGTTAGGTTCTTCAAGGACAATTAGTTAAAGCTAGAATTACTTGTAGCTGAGCAGACAGGCAAGTTCCCTAACTCAAACTCGAGTTATGATTTTTGAAGCATGTTAGTGAATAATTATTGTTGATTATTCACATCTATACTGGTTATCGAGATTCGCACCTTGTGCAATTGAATTCCTATTCTATTGTTATTGAATTGTGAATTAGATTAAAGTTCTTTCAAGCATGAACTGTTTATGAGATAGATCTATGCTATTTGTATCAGCTAGATCAAGCATGTCTAAATTTGTGAAATCAAATGTATTTTAAAAGCTGTTCTTATTAATTGCTATAGTAAGAACTCTTGGCTGAGAAAAGGATATATTTGATTAAGGCATGATATCAATGCTGGTTTATTAAGTGTTTATGCATAAATCACGGGGTATGAAAGGCTGATCCCCTTGATTACCAAAACTTTTTAAGAGGTCCAATTTAAATGCTGAGAACCTTGGTAAATGTCTATGGTTATTTCCAACCACTCAGTAATTGTCATTCAATTATTCGGATATTCAATTGTCGACTATTAATTCATGTTTCTTCACAATTTTATACTGTTGTTGAACATTGAAAGCGAAATTTCCTTCTATTCATGATATATCTCCCTTGTGTATAAACTTTCTAAGCAAACTAGTTGCTTACCCTTGCTATATCATGATCTTTATTTCAGCTAAGGCATAAACGTCTAAAGGGGACAAAGGAAAAGGGAAGGTGCAAGAGTAGTTGCCTGATATGGCTTATATACTAGTTTATCTTAAATATTATTTGGCTATGTGAACTTTTTATTGTAATAAGTGTACGTTTTAAGTTAAGGTTAAAGAACCTTAGGACCATGATTGTAAGACTTTATTACTATTTCGATAAACAATGTATGTTTATTATTCCGCATCAATTAGAAACTATGTTTGTTGTTGAGTATCGTGAACACCGAATTCGAGGTTAGGAAACCCGGATTTGGGGGTGTCACAGTTACTCCACTAAAAGGCATAGTATAGTGCCTATAGAGTGAAATTGGGTCTTTAAGAGAAAGACTAGGGCAAATGGCAAGGTGGAGACCTATAAAACCAGACCTGTTTAAAAGGTTTCAAATAAAGTCAAGGTTTCAGATAAAACTTTATTACCAGGTAATGCTCAAGTCCATTTGGATTTTGCTTGTGATTGCAGCTTATTACGAAATCTGGCAAATGGATATAGAGACGTCTTTCCTCAATGAAGACTTGAGGAGAATGTATGTATGATACAGCCAGAGGAATTTGTTTCAAAGGTTGAAGCAAATCGTGTATATAAGCTACAATGATCCATTTATGGACTGAAGCAAACTTCTCAAAGATGGAACATTCGTTTTGATGAGACAATCAAAAGAGTTTAATTTTATCAAAAACGAGAATGAACCTTATGTGTACAAAAGGGTCAATGGGAGTGCTGTGATATTCCTAGTATTATATATTGATATACTACTGATAAGGAATGACATACGAGTGCAACAATCAGTAAAGATAAAACTGTCTAAACATTCCTCCATGAATAACTTGGGAGGAGCATCCTATAAATTGGGGATATAAATCTATATAGATAGATTTAAAAGGATGCTCGGCTTAATCCAAGGAATGTATATTCATTCGATGTTAAAGACGTTTAGCATAGCAAACTCCAAGAGAGGTCTCATGATGATGAGCCATGGAGTGTATCTCTTTAAATTGTCCTCAATAAAAGAGAGATCGCATGAGTCAGTATCATGTAAGCAATGAATATACAAGGCCTGATGTTGATCAATTATATTCTGGATAAGATCATTGTAAGATAGTGATAAATATCTTTAAGTACTTAACCGGTATTGAAGATGTGATCATGATTTATGGTAGGTCTGAATTAAAATGAGAGGGTTAAACAGACTCAAGTTTTTCAGACTGACCAAGATGATAACAAATCCACTTTAGGGTAAATTGTTACCTTGAATGGTGGTCCAGTGAATCGGAAAATCTCCAAACAACAAAGAGTTGCTAGTTTAGTGACAAAGACAAAGTATATAGCTGTAAGTGAAGCTACAAGTTGATTATTTGGATGAAAAGTTCATCACAAAACTAGGAATAGTTCCTAAGTCTCATCTTGGATTCAAACATGTGTTGTGGCACTTTCATTTAATTAGAGGAATCATTGAAAGAGGAAAAGTCACTATAGAGATAGTGGACTCTAAAGAATGACATTGCATATCCATTTATTGAAGCTTTATCCAACAGCAGTATGATCGTCACTTAGAGAAGAAGGGTATTAGATACCATGGCAATTGGCTTTAGTGCAAGTGAGAGATTGAAAGTAGTATGCATACAAGTCAATCATATTTGATATGATGTAGCATATACTTTGTAATCTTATTTGTTTATTAAAGGTATTTTACTTTATCTACATGGTGCTGTTATTTAATATGTGATAAAACCATAGTTTTAAGCAATGCTTTTAGAATCGTGATGATCATCATGCTAATGAGATCTAAATTCTTAGAAAGCTTAAAACTAAAATCGTTCCTAATCTTTAGATTACTAAAAAAGGGATTAGTGAATCCGGATAGATTAGTACATATGTTGCTTACTCTTAGAAAGAGGATGATTGATCTCATAATCATTTATGTGGAGACACTAAAGCAAGTATGTAGGTGCTTATTGGAGAATAAGTTCACTTAACGTGACTCGCTAAGGAATACCTAATTGAGTTTTACTCGCCTGTCAATAGGAATTCCTCTAGTGATAGTAGTACAAGTGATCCTTGGACTTGAGATCATCATAGTATCTTGTGTATGGTGAGTTATACTTTGACATGTCCCTTAAGACCTTTAAGGTATATCAAAGGGTATGATTGAGTATAATAAGTTATACATGGAGATAGGTGAATGATGAACAAAGAATCTACCACGTCTAGTAAAAGATGTAAATATCCTATGTGATTCGATAAATGACAACTCAGTAGTCCTTGGCCAAGGCAAAATGAAATTAGAAAGAAGTTTCTAATTTGCATTATTTAGAGTTGTGCATTTGGGAATCGAAATACATATAATTAAATAAAATAAGACTTGAGAGTAATTCCATGTCTTATATTTAATTTGGACATTGTATGGTAGAAAGATTGAATTGTATAGTAACTATTCACTGAAAAGTTCTTTTATGATTAATGTTGAAATCTATATTATTTGGAAAGTCGTTGATCGCTAAGGGAGCTTACCCTTATTATAGAATAAATATTATTTAACTAAATGAATTAAATAGGTTAATTTATTTATTTAAGTAAGATTAGAATTGTTCTAATTGATTTATTTACAACCGGTTTAATATGGAGAACCTAAAGGGTCACACCGCAAAAGGAAAATATTTGTTTAAAAAGTAAATGGCATAATTATAATAATAAGTTAAGTGTATTTAATTTAATCTATGGAGATAGAATAAATTAAATAACTTAATATTTATTATTTAATATTTTGAAAATATTAAATGTAAATTAATAAGAGGAGTTATTATTATTATTATTATTATTATTATTATTACTACTATTATTATTATTCTTATTATTATTATTATTATTATTACTACTATTATTTAATTCCTAATAGGGATTGAGAATTAATTAATAAAAGTACTCTCTCATGAATTCCTAATTAGATTAGGAGTTTAATTTAATTAAAGGAGTTTAATTAGAAATAGAAACCCTACTCCTAAATAGTTTAGGGGAGAGTTTTCCTACATCTATAAATAAGAGAAGTCTTATCATAGATTAGGGTTATACACTCTTGCATAAGAATTGTGGAGAGTACTTACAATTTCTATAGAGATTGAAACTAGGATTTTGTCAACACCCATCTTCTTGAACAAATATTATTTTTGAAGTTTTAAAGAGGGTAGGTGAAGTGGCGTACGAGGTAGCTCTACCTCCTGCACTTGAGCATATTCACAATGTGTTTCACGTTTGTGTGTTACGACCATATAAACCCGACTACAAGCATGTGATATCCTATGAAACGATTCAAGTTGAGTGAGACTTGTCATATAAAGAGATTCCTATCCAAATATTAGATAGGAAGGAGCAGACGTTAAGAAATAGAGTCATCCATTCGGTCAAAGTCCTTTAGAGGAACCACATGGCTGAAGAAGCTACGTGGAAACTAGAAGAGAAGATGAGGAAGAATTATCTGCATCTTTTTGAGTGAACCCATGTTAATTTTTTCGTACCTAGGTTGTAATTCTAGGGACAGAATTCTTATAATGGGGGAGGAGGATGTAACGACCGTGAATTCTGGATAGCCTTGTAATTCGAGTTTATGAATATTGATGTATATTATTTAAATGAATTTTATGAGTAATATTTTTATGTGAATAAATAAATATTTATGTGTTATATATACATATATTTATTTTTATATGATGAGATGTATATTTATAGTTGGTTTAAACTAGTTTAATTGTTTGAACTTACTAAAGAAGTAACACTTCAAATTAAGTGGTTAAAACTCAAATTTGAGTTCGGATTAGAATTTGGAGAAACGGACTGTAGATTTAAATCCAAAACGTCCAAATTAGTCAGAATAGACCCTAAACACATTTTATGTTGAGGTTGACTTTTTGGTAAAAAGTCAAACACAAATTTCGGAGATGAATTTGACGAAACAGATATTCCCATGACGATGAAAACGTCGATTTTAGTACGAATCGATTGTCTTCACGGAAAAAGTTGATTTTCGAATGTCAAAATGGTAAAATGGGCCATTAAATGGATAAATGAGTATTAATTGGGAGTAATCAGCCAAAGTGGGACCCATTGGATAGTTGACCACTATTTCTAAATTGGAGAAATCAGCAACTAAGGAAATGAAGAGGAAGCCCAACGGTTGCAGAGAAAAGAAAAGGAAAATAAAAAAAATGGAGAAAACTTTCCAAATTCCAAATCCTTTCATCTTCTTCTTACCAAACCATCTAATGAAGAATACGAAGAGTTGGGGGAAGAGGAAGAGACCAGCTAACAACTTCTATATATACCCCCTTCATAAACATTTGCTAAAATTTTGCAAAGCTATACTACCCAAATGAAAATTGAGAAGAGAAATTAGAGAAAGAGAGAAACCATTCTAGAGGGAAAAGCAAGTAGGTGGAGTAAAGAAGCCTGTATAAGTGTTTGGGAGAAGCAAGGGAGAAGAGGAGAGGAAGCCACAAACTCTAACTAAATCATTTAGCAACCAAGAAGGAGAATCCAAGAGGTAATCATCATACTCTAACTCATTCCTCCTTAGTTTCAAGCTTTCTTTGTTTCTTAAGCTTCTATCTCGCTGGGTTGAATTTGTTGTTGTTATGATTGTTATTTTTGGTTGTGAACGATTAATGATGATATTCATAGGTTATTTAAACAATTAATAACTCAAAAGTGGAACAAGAATGAAAGAAATCTGAACCCATGCGTAAGGAGGAAGAAAACGGACGAAAATGGACAACTATGGACAATGGACTGATTTAGAGGACATTAAGGGCTAGTAATCATGTCTGATAATTTTGTTAGTTATTATAATGTTATACTTCCATGGGTTATGAGAATATCCCAGTTGGAATGGAGTAAAAAGGTGTTAAAACGAATTTGTAGTAAGAGTTTTGGTAAAACATATTAGAAAATGAAGAATGGATTGAATAGTGACCAATGAGTCAATTTTTGGTATTAATGTGTTACTTGAAAATTTGTGAACTTCTAGAGTAGTATAGTACACTGAGTTATGAAGCCATAGGCTTTGGAACAAACGCATTCTGACCTTGGATGAGGGAGTTTTGGTGATTGGAAGGAAATATGTCAAAACTGTCCAATCTAGAAAACCAGATTCAGATCAGTCCATTGTATGAATTTTCTGGACTTATGTGTTCAAAATTTGAAAATGGTTAAAGCATAAAATTATAGCCCCGGAATTTAGCTTCGCGTGGGCGCAAGAATCGCTTAAAAAGCTTTTAAAACGAATTAGTTATGACTATTTTAGCGGGAGAGGGTAAAGCTGGCCAGATTTTTGTAGCAATCTGACCTTGGTTGTAAAAAGTGAAAACCTGTTTTGATTGAACAATGGCTCAAAACCAGGGCCTAGATGAGATTAAAGTAGACTGTATAAGCTTTAATTTGACGTAAGAATAAATGAAAATGAATGAGTAACGAAGGAGATATGATAAAAACAAGAACGATGTTTTGTTAAAGAAAAACTGCGAAAATGAATTTTTATAACTCAGATTGAAATGAATTTTAAGCAATGTTATATTTTGAAGTAAAATATCATAAGGGGGCGGCGATAAGCGGGTCGCGTCATTTTCGAATGCCTCAACGCTTAGAGACATTTTTGAAGATTGATCGCGTTATTTTAATTATAAAATACGAGCTATATAAGATGAGTAGTAAAATAACTTAAACCAAGTTATGGAAGTCTATATGTGACTAATTGTTATGTGAATATGTACTTACATATGTAAGATAATTGAAGAGCGTATTCTATAATTCTGTAGCAGACGCTCGAGGCAAGTTCTATCTTACTCAACGTTTATATTAAGCAAGTTCCTTAATTCCATTCATTTTATATATATTGAATGCAAGTTCTAACTTACTCAACTTTTATATTTGAGCAAGCTCCCTAATTCCATTCATTTTATATATTGAATGCAAGTTCCCTTACCTTACTCAAGATTGTATTTGAGCAAGTTTTCTAAACTTACTCAACCTTTATATTTGAGCAAGTATTATATCTTGTTGCAAGTTTCCTAACTCAAAATCAAGTTATTATTTTTCAATCATGTTAATGGATTAATTATTGTCAATTACTCCACATCAAAGGTAATTATTGATATTCGCACTTTGTGCATTTGAATTCATGATCTGTTGTTGGACTGTAAAATATTTAAGTTCTTTATTCATGAACTGTTTAAGAAATAGTCTACGCCATTTGTTTCGGCTAGACATATACAGGTTAATATTTTTGAAAGCAATCCAAACCAGTAGTTAGTACGGATTCTCGGACTGAGATAGCAACCCTTATTAGGGGACAATAATGTGTCGGTTATCCGGTGCAGTCAGGACTAAATATTATGCATATACATGGGGTACGAGAGGTTGATCCCCTCAAGTACTACTGACAGGGCCAGGTTTTAAAAGAGTTAGTTGAATGATTGACTCTTTGGCTAAAAGTTCATGGTCTATTGGACCACTCAGCAGTAAATAATCAATATTCATTTCTTCATTTGAATGTTGGTTATATTATTCAGTTATTTCATCAATGTTCTTAAATTGTTGATATATGCGGTTATTATTCTTATTCATTCATGATATATCTCCATTATTCATTTTAAACTTGCTGAGCAAAATAGTTGCTCACCCTTGCATAATCATTGCAGTTAAGCCGGAGAGTTCCAAAGCGGACAAAGGCAATGGAAAGCTTAAGGAATAGTTATATGTACTATGTAATTGTGGAATCGTTTTGTATTATTAAGTATTTCATGATGTATTTATTTAAGGTTATAGACCTTGGGACCGTAGTAAACCTTTTGTAATGAACAATATATGTTTATTTATTCCGCATTAGTTGTCATATGTTGTTTAGAGGTGTTTGGATGTACTTTATCGTGAGCACCAAATTCGAGGTATTGGTACCTGAATTTGGGGGTGTCACATGAATAGTTTCACGTGAGCATCAAATCTGCTACAGGGAGTGTAGAGAATTTGGGGGCTTCACAATCCTAATTCCCCTTAAAACCCATGACACAAGCTCTCAACATATCTTCCAATGTCTGAATCGTCCTTTCACTCTGGCCATCGGTTTGAGGATGGTATGCTGTGCTCATTCTTAACTGTGTTCCCAAGCATTCTTGCAACCTCCTCCAGAAATTAGATGTGAAACGCGGATCTCGATTTGACACAATTGACACTAGAACACCGTGCCTTGAAACAATTTCCTTAATATACAGTTTTGCCAACTGATCCAGATTAAACCGAATTTTAATCGGCAAGAAATGCGCTGATTTCGTCAGTCGATCCACTATGACCCATATTGCGTCATATCCCTTTTAAGTAGTTGGAAGACCTACCACGAAATCCATCGTGGTATGCTCCCATTTCCATTCCGGTATCTCTAACGGCTGTAATAACCCACTTGGCCGTTGATGCTCTACTTTGACTTTCTGACATGTTAAGCTCTTTGCAACACATTCAGCAACTTCCTTCTTCATATTTGGCCACCAAAAATGATGTTGAAGATCTTGGTACATTTTCGTACTCACCCCGGGTGAATTGAATATCTCGAGCTATAAGCTTCACTCAAAATTTCATCTCTGACTTCTTGTATCGGTGGAACCCAGATTCTCCCCTCGAACCGTAGCAACCCCTCGGTATCGATCTTAAATTTCACTTCATCCCCTTCAGACACTCTTTTCCTGATTTTCTCACATTCTTCATCCCGAAGTTAAGCTTCTTTTACCTTCTCTACCAAAGTTGAACTGGTCTCCACCTGGAACAGTTTTTCGTCTGACTCCTTCAGATATTTTACCTCCAACTCTAGTTTTGCCATTTCTGAGACCAGCTCCCCCTGAGCAGTTAATGTAAACAGCTTTTCCCGACCCTTCCTGCTTAATGCATCGATAATGACATTAGCTTTACCCGGATGATAAAGGATCTCGTAGTCATAGTCTTTAATAAGCTCCAACCACCTCCTCTAACGCATATTCAGATCCTTCTGTGTGAAAATATATTTCAGACTTTTATGGTTTGTATATATCTCACACTTCTCCCCATAGAGATAGTGCCTCCAAATCTTCAAAGCAAATACCACCGCAGCTAACTCCAATTCATGGGTCGGATACCCTTTCTCATAATCTTTTAACTGTCGCGATGCATACGCAATGACCTTGCCATTTTGCATAAGCACACAGCCTAGTCCCTTATGCGATGCGTCGCTATAGACCACAAAATTCCCTGTATTATCTAGCAAAGACAACACAGGTATTGTACTTAATCTTTTCTTTAATTATTGAAAACTTTCCTCGCATTTTTCTGTCCATATGAACTTTACTACTTTCCTTGTTAAATTAGTTAACGGAGTGACTATTTTAGAGAAATCTTGAATTAACCGACGGTAATAACCTGCCAAGCCTAGGAAACTCCTCACTTCCGACGGTATCTTCGGCTGATCCCAATTTATCACAGCTTCCACTTTTGCTGGATCTACCAAAATTTTGTCCCTATCAATTATGTGCCCAAGAAATTGCACGCGCTCCAACCAGAACTCACATTTTGAAAATTTCGCATATAATTTTTCCCTTCTTAATGATTCCAACGTTAGTCTCAAATGCTCAGTGTGCTCCTCCATGGTTTTGGAATACACCAAAATGTCATCAATGAAGACCACTACAAACTTATCCAAAAATGGTTTAAACACCCTGTTCATTAGATCCATAAATGATGCAGGTGCATTCGTTAGACCAAATAACATCACCAAAAACTCGTAATGACCATACCGAGTTCTAAATGTTGTCTTCGGTACATCCTCCCTTCTCACCTTCAACTGGTGATACCCACTCCTTAAATCTATTTTCGAGAAATACCTACCCCCTTCAACTGGTCAAACAAGTCATCGATCCTTGGCAACGGATATTTATTTTTAATCATGATCTTGTTCAACTCTCTGTAATCAATGCAAAGTCGCATTGATTCATCTTTCTTCTTGACAAATAATACTGACGCTCCCCACGGTGATATGCTCGACTGAATATACTTCTTATCTAGTAACTCTTGTAGTTAAACCATCAACTCTTTCATCTCCACTGGAGCCATAGGATATGGGGCTTTTTGATATAGGGGCAGTTCCTGGTGCTAGATCGATCACAAATTCAATTTCCCGATTAGGCGGAAGTCCTGGCAAATCGTCTGGAAACACGTCCACAAACTCTCTAACTACTGGTATTTCCTCCAGTTTCACACCCACCTTTTTCGTATCGACTATGTAGGGTAGATATACCACACATCCTTGTCTTAATAACTTCCTGGCCTGTATCATCGTCAGACATCTCGTTTGTCTAGGCGACTTGCTGCCATAAAATACTACCTTTGACTTCTTCGGAGTCTTAATATTTGCACACTTCTTCTGGCAATCAATTATCGCCCCATGGTTAAATAACCAATCCATTCCTAAGATAAAATCAAATTCCCCAAGTTGAATTGGAATCAAATCTACCGACATCACATGACCCTTAATATCTACCCGACAATTCTTATGTACAAATCTAACAAGAATCACCTCTCTATTTGTAATTTTTATATTCAGAGGGTAGTCTAAATCTTCCTGAAGCAATTCTAATTTCTTAGCAAATTCGTCAGATATAAATGAACAAGTAGCACCCGAATCAAATAATACATAAGCATTTACATCATTAATCGGAATGATATCTGACACCACATCCTTTGACTGCACATCATCCTGCACCTCATGTTAAAAGTACGAGCGGTTAGTCGATTCGATGGTGTTGGTCCGGTAATAGTCAAATTGCCACCGCTGTTGTTTCCTCTACCTCCACTTGCTCCTCCTGATGCTTTCTTAGGACAATCTCGGGCTAAGTGTTCCTTTGACCCGCAAGTAAAACATGCTCCCTTTTTCGAACTAGGGCAGTTTGGTGCAATGTGGCCCTCCAACTCGCAGTTGAAACATACCTTTTTTCCCTTCAAGCACACACCTACGTGATTCTTCCCACACATAGCACATGCCTCGATCTTCTTCTTCTGACTTCCCTGCTGATTCCCAGCAGTAACACTGTCATTCCATTTCCTCTTTTGACCACTGCCACCATGGTTACCACTTGCTCTGTTCTTATTTTCATTCTTCTTCTTCTTCTTCTGCTACTGGTTGTATTTTGTCAGGGCATCACTTCCCCCTTCTGCTATAATTGCCTTTTCTAGCACAGGTGCAAACAAATTGACTTGAAACATAGAAACTCGACTATACAGCCAGGGCTTCAGTCCCTGCTCGAACCTCCTCACTTTTCTCTGGTCGGTATTGATTTGATATAGCGCAAACCTCGCCAATTCATTAAATTTTGCGGCATACTCGGGAACCGTCATCGTACCTTACTTTAGCTCCAGAACTTGAACCTCCATCTGGTCCTGTGAACTTGGCGGAAAGTATGTCTCAAAGAACATCTCCTTAAATCTTTCTCAAGGAATTACTCCTTGACCACCTCGGCTCCTATTCGCCTGCCACTAGTAGCTAGCGTCCGACTTTAGCATAAACGTCGCGAAGGCAGTCTTCTTATCTTCACCAACCCTAGCGACATCAAAAACCTTCTCCATCTCCATGATCCATGTTTGAGCTTCGACTAGATTCATAGACCCTTGATATTCCAGGGGTCCCACAGCTTTAAAGTCCTTGAAAGTTGTGGCTTGAACCTGGGGCTGATTTGCAAACGGTCAACAGGTTCACCAGCTGCTGTATTGGGTTAACTTCAGCTTCGTTATTGTTTGTAGACCCCTCAGGGGTTTGCTGACGAGTTTGTCTTCTCCTTGGCGGCATCTTTCTGATCAAAATATTCGCCATTAGTTTATTATTCACTTACTTAAACATTTAAGACTTAACTTAAACATTTTTAAACAACACATAGCACATAACACATCTGACAAACTCTTGTGTTTTATTCATTCATTGTCTTTAAACATAACAAAGATAGTGTTACCGCTATTTACATCATTTACCCCATCAAAATGAAATTCAAAACCACATCAACATCATATTCCTTTATTATATCAACAATTGGGATTTACATTTTATTATTACGTGTGGCTAGCTATCATAATATGTTATTGCGTTATTGCAACCTACATCCCACGTCGCACCGCTTCTTCACGCTCTTGCTCCATGATACGAATCATCGTCCTGCGATCTATCATGTACCATGGTAAATCCTCGAACTGCACTACATAGTGGAAAATTCGATCCTGTGCTCTATCCATCGTTGTGTGAAACGCATAGTCCATCTCATCCATTCTAGCCTTCTTTGACCGAACCTCATCCTCAACACGATCTGCACGATTAGTAGCCTTCAACCATGCGTCCTCGGCTTTCACTCATTTCGCTGACTCCTCCCTCAATTCATCCTTCATGTCCTCATTCTCAACCATTATTTCTGCTCTTTGATATTCTAACCGAGCTAGCTTCTGATCAAGTTCTGCAACTTGTGCAGTGAGATCCTGAAACCTCAAATCCTTTTATTCTATAACGGTCTGATGCTCTGCCGCTTGCTCCTCTAACTCCTCAACCCTATCCTGCAACTCAATGTTGCGATCATACAACTCATAATACATCATAGCTCCTAACGAAGATAGTGGTATGTCAACCGGATCCTCCTCCTCTTCCTCCTCCTCTATCTCTAACTCTTCAGGATCAGATTCAGGCTCATATTCAGGGCCTACAACTGTGATCAATGGGGATGGTTCCCTCGGCACTAACTGCTCCCAGACTGTATGAATGTCTCGGGACTCCTCCTCTCTAACCTGGCTGGATCCTCCTATATTAGTCATCCTACCATCAAAATATTTTAAGTTTAAATTACTACTCGATACGACTCGCGAGCACATAAGTTTATTAAGTAAGCGCATAAAGTCTTTTTATTATATTTTTTTCTTAGAACTCGACAAGAGTTTGATCACCACTATCTTTTCGATTTTCTATAAGGTTATAGCCTAAGGTTTTCTCATATAAGGTTCATAACCTAAGGCTCTGATACCAACCTGTGACACCCCCCAAATCCGGGTACTTTAATCCCATAGATTTGGTGCTCACTATCCAAACAATCTCATCTAACTACCCATAATAAAAGATAATAATAAACTTTGAATATATAAATCCTTATAAAAGGCTACATAATCCAATGAGAACTGATTACATACGTAAATAAAATTCCCAGGTCATCTAAACCTTAATTATTACATCTTAGCAGCGGAATAAAATTAAAACATAATAATAATAATGTTTCATTACGTAAACTTTATCAAGTAAATTTAAACTTCTTCATTTGTTCATCTTGCCCTTGTCATTGCTCGTGGATGGCTCATTAGACTTCTCAGCCTTAGCTGCAATGTTTTATACAAGGGTGAGCAAAACAATTGCCCACCACGTAACAATAATAATAACGACATCGAAATAAGCAATAAATGGACTTTAGATGAATAACATAATCTTTCATGAGGTCAGATAACAATAAACAAGAACTGATAGCTCAATAGAAAGTTTGACTTTTGATTCAAGATTTGAAAACAAGATCAAAAGTACATCTGAGGCTCACAAGACCACAAACTATGTCCTAGGTTAACAAGTATCTCTACCGTAACCTTTAACAGTCTTATAGACTATATGGATCATTCATCTAGTACTCTGGGGGATCAGCCCTTCGTACAATGTATTGTGCACAAACATTTTAATGATACTGCGTAGTATAATCCCCTATATTAGGGTTGTTCATCCCATCTTTGACGTTCAAATCCGCACCAAAGGAAGTTTGATTTGGAATAACTTCAATAGAAATTCAAGATTTTAGAACGCTCATCAACTATGGACTAG
This sequence comes from Aralia elata, assembly GCA_034770075.1. Classification (NCBI taxonomy): domain Eukaryota; kingdom Viridiplantae; phylum Streptophyta; class Magnoliopsida; order Apiales; family Araliaceae; genus Aralia; species Aralia elata. The sequence goes on from CM068378.1 coordinate 34,691,206, forward strand.
TCAAATCAATAAGGGTTCGCTAGCCACTAAAGGGTTTAATGCAATAAAAAGATTGTACAATGATATTTATGTTCAAAGTTCGAACAACATTGAATCACAATCCAATAATGATATAACTTGAACAATGTAATACAATTAAAGGTAGAATATTGATAACTCATACTTGGATAAATGTTATGTATCGAGGTAGTGTTTTCAAATGAATTAGAATACTTGATTCAAACATAAACATTGGACACCATAATAAACCTTGCTTGAATATCAATAAGTCAAAGTTATAAAACTTGCTCAATGAAAAGTAAAGTTTAGAGACTTGTCTGTTACGTCTTCTACAGTTAATATTATCTACTTGCTCTTTGAGTGACCTATACATTCAAGCCACATTGATACATCAATCAGTCACAAAACGATATTCACTAGTCACTTACATAAACCCCATTCTATGACCCATCATTCTTTGATTGTCATATATAATATCATCTCATGTGATTAAGACTTGTTATTATATCCTATTATATATTTAATGTTTCACCACATTCACTAGAATAGGTTAAGAAACTATCCCCTGAACTTTACATTTAAACCTTCTTTACTGGGCCGCGCCGCTTTTGTTCTTAGCACCAGCGCGGCCGCGCTGGTGCGCAGACTTAGATACGGAAGTTCGCTACACAGACTCTGCTACAAACCAGCATTCATGTATTCTCCACTTAAGACCCAAATTAACCAATCTCAGACGCTATAAACTTTATAAAACTTAAACCCAACATATATTCAACAACTCTAACAATATAAATCGCACAAACAGTTAATTCAAAGACTCAAAAATCATAATTCATGCCTTATTTTCTTATCTTGACATCTTTAGCGTAATCAAACACCTCGCATTTGTTTCTTAACCATTTTAATCCATTCAAGTTGCATTCTTTTCGTTTCTTAACGTATTAACATAAACAACTATCAATTTACAAATTAAAGCATGAATTTATAGCAAATTTTGTCATCAAAATAGACCCTCTTATAAACAATAAACCAAAAGTTTAATTCCTCTTCTTTTTCACATAAACACATTTGATTACTACAAAATCATCTATAGATGATATATAACAAATATTATCCACACCCATAAACATATATACATAATTCCTCAACAAATCGTATAACAAAACTCGTTCACAAAGAAGAACTCAAGGAAACAAAAATAAAGATTTTGGGGTTAATTTATACTTTTAATTTTTTAGAAAAACTTAGTTAATTTTCCTCCTCTTCTTTGATTTCTTGGACTCTTGCTCTCAATTCACAGAGAATCCTCTCTTCCTCTCCTCTTCTCTGTGTTTCTTAGCCTTATGAAAATAAACTGACAAAACTTTACGTAGTTTTATCAAGCTTCAATGGACAAAACTTTATTTAATAAATCATTAATTCTCTAATTTAATTATTTAATTAAACTAGAATATTACCACTCCATTAGCGTAATAAAATTATGCACCAAAATATAAATCATCTAACGCGAATTTAACCAACATATTCACACATAAATAAATTATTCCATAATAATTTTCATGATTTATTTATTTTATTCAATAAATAAGCTAGCTAAAATATTTATTTGATTCGATAAATATTTTAATTATTTACAAAAAAAATAACATTCGTTACATTTCCTGTTGTGGTTGAGCTGGGCCTTGGAAACCTGATGGATGAAATTGCCTTGGAGTTAATGATTGATTGTGATTATTGCTCCACGAAAACGTTTGGATGATTTCTCTGAAAGTAGTATGCACACAAGCCAATCATTTATTGATATGATGTAGAATATACTTTGTAATCTTATTCGGTTATTAAAGTCATTTTATATTATCTACATAGTGCTGTTATATTAAATGTGATAAACCCATAGTTTTGAGCAATGCTTTTAGAATCATGATGGTGATCATGATAATGAGATCTAAATTCTAGATAGCTCACAAACTAAAATCGTTCCTAATCATTGGATTACTAAAAAGGGGATTAGTGAATCCGGATAGATTAGTACATACGTTGCTTGCTCTTAAGAAGAGGATGATTGATCTCATAATCATTTGTGTGGAGACACTAAAGCAAGTATGTAGGTGCTTATTGGAGAATAAGTTCACTGAACGTGGCTCGCTAAGGAATACTTAATGGAGTTTTACTCACCTGTCAATAGGAATTCCTCTAGTGATAGTAGTACAAGTGATCCTTGGACTTGAGATCATCATAGTATCTTGTATATGATGAGTTATACTTTGACATGTCCCTTAAGACCTTTAAGGTATAACAAAGGGTATGATTGGGTATAATAAGTTGTACATGGAGATAGGTGAATGATCAACAAAGAATCTACCACATCTAGTAAAAGATGTGAATGTCCTATGTAATTCGATAAATGACAACTCAGTAGTCCTTGGCCAAGGCAGAATGAAATTAGAAAAGAGTTTCTAATTTGCATTATTTAGAGTTGTGCATTTGGGAATCGAAATACATATAATTAAATAAAATAAGACTTGACAGTAATTTCATGTCTTATATTTAATTGGGACATTGTATGGTAGAAGGATTGAATTATATAGTAACTATTCACTGAAAGGTTCTTTTGTGATTAATGTTGAAATCTATATTATCTAGAAAGTCGTTGATCGCTAAGGGGGCTTACCCTTATTGTAGAATAAATATTATTTATTTAAATGAATTAAATAGTTTAATTTATTTATTTAAATAAGATTAGAATTGTTCTAATTGATTTATTCACAACCTGTTTAATATGGAGAACCTAAAGGGTCACACCGCAAAAGAAAAATATTTATTTAAGAAGTAAATGGCATAATTGTAATAATAAGTTAAGTGTATTTAATTTAATCTATGGAGATAGAATAAATTAAATAGCTTAATATTTATTATTTAATATTTTAGAAATATTAAATATAAATTAATAAGAGAAGTCTTATTATTATTATTACTATTACAATTATTTAATTCCTAATAGGGATTGAGAATTAATTAATAGAAGTACTCTCTCATGAATTCCTAATTAGATTAGGAGTTTAATTTAATTAAAGGAGTTTAATTAGAATAGAAACCCTAATCCTAAATAGTTTAGGGAAGGGTTTTCCTACATCTATAAATAAGAGAAGTCTTATCATAGATTAGGGTTACACACTCTTGCATAAGAATTGTGGAGAGTACTTATAATTTCTATAGAGATAGAAACTAGGGTTTTGTCAACACCCATCTTCTTGAACAAGTATTATTCCTTGGTGGATCACCTTTAGAGGCCAAACACTTGGGTGGCTAACGCTGATCAAAGGAAGAAAATTAATCGGTGGAATTCAAGAAAAACGCGAAGGAATTGGAGGTGAACTTGTACCTGAGGAAGCTAGAATTCTACAAGGGTATAATTCTTATTCTCCATCTCTTTCGTTTAATTAATAATTGTGCATAAAGAAAGATCATGGTGATGGTTTGTATAAAATTTTAAAATCTGATTTTATCACGCTTCCACTTTATTTATGTAATTTGATTGCATGTTCGCGTTATACAAACCTAACATTCTCCATCCCAGATTGTACGCGTTAGAATACGTACCCTGCTTGTTCCCTATAAAATTCACTGTTTTGGTATTGATTGCACACTGGTTTGTGTTATGACTTCTTGCACACAATTCACAAACTGCAGCTACCTATTGCACTGATTGCGTTCCCATTGCATCAATTTTCTTTGATAGATTTGTCAATTGTGCGGCCAGAGTTGTTACTGCATTTATCTCAAATTTCTCTCCACTCTTTGGTTGAATCAATCGAGCAGTTGGCCACTGATAATTGTTCGCAGCCATTGTCTCCAACAATTCATACGCTTCTTCGAAATTCTTACCCATAAGAGCCCCTCCTGCAGCTGCATCAATACTAGTTCGTGTAACAACCCATTATAAAATGTTTGTACTTGCAACCACTTCGAGAGTCCATGATGAGGACACCTTCTCAACATGTCCTTGAAACGTTCCCAAGCTTCATACAGTGATTCTGAATCCTGTTGTGTGAAAGACGTAATCTCATTTCTCATTTTCGTTGTCTTTGCTGGGGGAAAAAATTTAGCTAAAAATTTCTGAGCTAAATTATCCCAAGTATTGATTGAACCCACTGGTAACGAATGTAGCCAACTCTTTGCCTTGTCACGAAGTGTGAAATGAAAGAGCCTTAGTCTTACTGCGTCATCAGTCACATCCTTGTATTTGAATGTGTCACATATTTTCAAGAAACTTACAAGGTGATCGTTTGGATCATCATTTGGCATACCCCCAAATTGGATTGAATTCTAAACCATCTGAATCGTATTAGGTTTGATTTTAAAATGTTGGCCTGAATTGCGGGCCTCCTAATGCTTGAATGAATCTCAGTGACTTGCGGCATCGAGGTCCTTAAGTGATTTTTATGCCTCGTCGTCAGCCATAGCTTGTTGCTTAATTGTTTCTTTACAAAATTGTCGTATTTTACGAAGCCTTCTGTCAATCTCGTCCTCGAACGGAAGTAACTCTTGCTCCTTTGACCTAGTTTGCATACAAAGCTACCTGCGAATAGAAACCAGATTCATAAATATGCAATAAAATCTAAATTAAAATTAACTTATGGAAATTAATAATAGAAAAATTATGCTATCTATTTGCTCCCCAGTAACGGCGCCAAAAACTTGTTGAACTAAATCTACACTAGCAATTAACGTGCAAGTATACACGGTCAACCAAGTAATAAAGTGATAAGGAGTGTCGATCCCACGAGGAGCGAATAATAACCTAAATAATTCTAAACACTAATTATGCATCAATTAATTTAATCTAGATAATTTTGATAACAAATGAGTGAATTAACTAATTTACCAACTACTGAAATATTAAATCAATGAAAAAAGAGGTTAAGGAATCAATTTCCCCCGATGAATCATTCAAATAATACTTTCATTCTTTTATTAAATTGATTAATCAGAATTGTCAACGAAAAATCACTAATAATTAATATAACCACCTTTCGAATAATTATATAGCATACCTATTATTACCAATTTTCCTATATTCCTATGAGAAACAATAATAATAAATTCATTAAGATTCATTTTCCACCCGTTGCTTATGGTATTCAGGTATATTCCTACCCCGTCCACAAAATTAGCACTCAATCAGAAATCAGTATTACTGAAAAGAATTACTAATCACAAGTTATTATACCCAGATCTTAACTTAGAATCTATCGTTAGATTTCATCTAAATCCATCTAATAATTGTTAATCAGGCAATTATGACAAAATAAAATAATATATAATAAACAATTCAATTCATAATCAACTTAAATATAAGAATTAATAAATATTAAATAAAATCATCATTGGGTTCCATTGAATCCTTAACAAAGGAAATTAGTTCATAATGAAAATAAAAAACATCAATGATTTATCAAAAGCCATTCTAGATTACAAAATAAAGTAATAGAAGAGAAGAAATAAACTCTTTCGAATCAAGTCTTTGCTCCTAGGCTCCAATTCTCCTCTGGAATAAAACTCTGATGAAACCTTTATTTTCTTACGTACTGAATACTATTGAATATTGAATGATAATGAATAAAATATAAACCTAAATATATTAGTCTATTACTAACTACAGATAAGTTTCAACCCATACACAATAACTGTAACATAAATCAAATCTTAGCCAAAAGAATCCAAATTCACCGGGCGTGTGGCTGCACGAGTAGTATGCACACAACCCAATCATATTTGATATGAAGTAGCATATACTTTGTAATCTTATTCGGTTATTAATAAAAGAATTAATTTATTAAAGGCATTTTCATTATCTATGTAACGATCGGGAATTTTGAATTTCCTTGTAACTCGAGTTACGTGTGAATGAAATGAATTTTTATTTTTATTTAAATTATTATGTGTTATGTGCTTAAAGGTTGTGTTATAACCTAGAATATGTGTATGTGTTGAATTTTTCGTGTAATAGTTTTGTTTATGTGAATAATTGATTTCGCGTAGTGTCGCTAAATCACTATTCACGGGGCACGCTTATCGAGACACTATTCATGTCATAATATTTTTGCGTCTTTTTCGACCTTAATAAATTTCAATAATACACGTGTGTGAAGTGATAATTTTTCCAAGTATCAGATTTTCATTTTGAGCCCAATCGTGTTTTATTCGGTATCCGAAATGTATAATATGACTGTTCCGAATAAATGGACAAACTCCGTAGTAATTATTTTTATGTGTCCCAATAATTTATGGGAGTACTTATTTTAATTTTGGGTAGAGTTATTTACCAAATTGGGTACAAAAGTGGGAGTATTCGGATATATTTTTGTGTATTTGGGTATTTATTTTTGACTTGTTACTCTAAGAGGGGACCAAGCTAAATTCATGGACCAATCAAATGCAAGGAGTGAGTGTATAGCCAGCAGCATGCTGCTATTTTTGTAGGCTCAATGCCTTAATATTGCTGAACATTATTGAGCCATTCCCCTTCATCCTCCCGAAGCTAATTTTCATCTCCTCCCAAAACCTCTTCTTGCTCATCCATCCAAAGCCATTCCAATTGCTATTCCTTGTTGTTGCTAAGAACTTGCAGAGAGGGAGAGGAACATAGAGGAAGAGAGAAAATAAAGGAAGAAGGAGAAGAACGGGAGGGAAGAAAATAGAAAAGTAGAGGAAGAAGAACACGTGAGAAGAAGAAGAACTCAATCCAAGCAAAGCCTAACAATTTTCTTAGCTCCTAGAAGGAATTTGCAATGTAAACAATCAACAAAAATCGATTCCATTGGAGTTTTAATTGAATTTTTGAGCTATAAGTGTTCTTGAGCTCAAACCATTGGGTTTGAGCATTTCTTGCAATTGTTGTTGTAATTGTTGGTTGTGGTATGTTTTTATTGTTGCCAAGACATCTTGTAAGCTATTAATAACCTCAAAGTGGAACGAAATCAATGAATGATCTGAACCTTGGCATAAAGGATGAAACTTTGGACCTTTTGGACAAAATGACTTTCGGATGATTTAGAGGACGATAAAGTTTTGATTGAATAATTGTTTGGTCTAATTGATATTTTAATATTGTAGTTCCATGGGTTACCTTCATAACCCAGTTGGAATGGAGTTAAAAGGTGTTAAAACAAAGATTTGGGGTTGATTTTGGTGAAGAACACCAAGAACATGAAAACAGAGTTTTCATTTTGTGCTTTGGCTCAAAAAATTGGTCGTGTTAATGTTTATGGGTGCTTCTAAATTTTTGATATGTTGTAGCCCCATGAGTTAGGAGTCCATAGAGTCCGAAATGGACCAATTTGAACGTGTATAGAAGAAGTTATGGAGATCGGAGTGGGAAGAGGTCGGAAATTCGCGTCTGGAGAATTTCTGCAGATTGTGGCCTATATGAATGGCGCAGCTGCGCTGTTCATAAGGCCAAATTGGGCGCAGCTGCGCCATACACGTGTCAGGCGCAGACTTGCCCGAGTGGACTGTTTTGACCTCCTATAGTAAAATAGACATAACTTTCTCATACGAACTCAAAATATGAGGATTCAAGATGATTCGGAAAGAGGAAGAGTAGACCTACAACTTTCGTTCTTTAAGTTGTTCGATTTGAGGTATGTATCATGGCCTAAATTAGCCATTTATAGGACTGATGTGTAATTGGGGTCAATCGGAGGGCGTCGGGCATGCGCATTTGCACACGTAATGCCCCCAACCATGTAAAGTGATGTTCTAACTTTCATAACATGAATGTTATGAATTATAATAATACTTAGCATTAACCAATGAGTATTAGATAAATCGAATGGGCGTGTTAAGCATACGCAATTGTGTGTCGCTTGGGCATTCGAATAGGCAAATTGGGTATATAGACGTGCAAGCGTCGTAACGCCGTAACTAATGAGCATAACCTTGATTAATATTTTGTTTCTTATTTGAATGGGACATTATAGAGTTGTGTAAACAAATATTTGGTATCCCATATGTGACTAATTGTACGCGAATATGTACCTAATTGTGTAGGATATTAAGGAGTATGTGTTGTAATATTGTAGCAGCGCTTCAGGCAAGTTCCTTAACTTCATTCTTTTTTTTATATTGAATGCAAGTTCTTCTTTAACCCTTGTCAAACCCTTGTGTTGGGCAAGTTCTATTCTGCAAGTTAATTATTGATTGAGCAATCCTTCTATGTTATTGCAAGTTCCTCACTTAACTATTTTATTTGAGCAAGTTTTCCCTAACTTCATTCTTTCTATATATTGAATGCAAGTTTCCTTTAACCCTACTCAATTATATTCGAGCAAGTTTCTTAACTCAATTCGACTTATATTTGAGCAAGTTCTCTTAACTTTATTCAAGCTATTTATTGAGGAAGTTCTATCTTACTCAAGTTATAATTGGACAAGTATTCTATTGTATTGCAAGCTTCCTCACTCAACTATTTTATTTGAGCAAGTTTCCTATCCTATACAAATGTTGTATATTGTTGTAAGCATCAATTCGTTAAGCGAGTTTCTTATCTTATTCAAGATATTCTGTACAGGTTCCTTTATTTCAATCATTGTTAAATTACAAATGTTCTTAAAATGAACTGATAATCATTCACGTTACCTAGATATGCTTCAATGCATGTTATTAAAGCTTTCAAGTTCTATATTCCATGAACTACATAAGATAGATGTCAAAGCCAATTGTTTCGGCTAGACGTATGTTTAATCATCATTGTTGTTAAGTAAAGCTATCCGATCAAATTGTTTGGTTTGGATTCCTATGTAAAGCTGAGATGAACAACCCTCATAGCAGGGAAAACAGTATGCATGTCGGGGAACTGACACGTGCGCGAATAGTATGTAAAAGGGGTTATGCATAACACCGGGTACATTAGGCTAATCACCTAGTGTATTAGTATGTTGGGTTATCAGATGAATTTCTGGTAATTCTAGTAAAAGTTCAGTGTCGTGATGACTACTCAGTATGGAATATTTCCCCCATTTGGGAACATTGAAATCATTCGGTCCATAGAGGCCCAACAATTGTGTTAAAGAGATCATTTGTAGAAATTGTTCAAGTTCTTGAGCTATCTTTTAATCTCTTGATTCTTGTAAGCTATAAAGTCTTCATTTGATGATTCACGATTATTGTTATTATACTTGCTGAGCAAAATTGTTGCTGCTTCCCTTAAAATATTTCAGTTAGCGGAGCTCGTGGTGAAAGCTCAGGTAAGGATAAAGGCAAAAGCATAGCTACTGATTAGCTTTGCACCGTTAAGATTACTATTTTGATTATATACTAAGACTCGTTGACTCATGTGATGTATTAAGACTTAATTACCCTTATGTATTAAGTTATGTTTTGTAGAAGTTTTGGTTTCGAGAATTGGGACAGGATTATTTATGTTATATCAATGTAAATATTCCTTTATTTCCGCTGTAAGTTATCAATAGTATCATGCATGTATTAGATAGTGACGAACCAAGTCCGCGGTTCAGGCGACCCGGATTTAGGGGTGTCACAGGTTGGTATCAGAGCCTTAGGTTATAAACCTTTAGAGAGAGGTCTTTAGGCTATAACCTTAGGAAGTGTATAGAGAATAAGGGTAGATAAAACCCATGTAGAGTTTTGGGGTGATCTTAGATAGACGCGTCCTTGAGAGTTGTGAAAGGTATTTACTTTCCTTACAATGAAGCTATATTTCATTACGAGTTGCTAATAGATTGTGTCGCTTAGTGGTCTGCTTGTAGTACTCATGATAGATACTCTCGTAGTATGATGAGATGATGACATTAAGCTTTCTTACGTTTAGCAGAAAATGCCGCCCAGACGCAACGTACCACCCCTAGCAATACCTGAGGGATCGGTTAACAATGGAGGAGGTCCGACGGACCCCATACAGCGGTTAGCGGATATATTGGAGAGGATGGAAAGGAGATGTGCGGGAATCGTGAATCCCAACCCACCGGCAGCACCCATAATAAGTTTCAAAGACTTCAAAAGCGTAGGACCCCCAGAGTTCAGGGGAACGACTGATCTGACTGAAGCCCAGTCTTGGGTGAAGGAAATGGAGAAGGCTTTCGTTATCGCACGCGTGGGGGATGACCAGAAAACGGCGTTCGACACCTATATGATGAAAGGAGAAGCAAATTATTGGTGGGAAGCTAACCAATAACGAGCAGGCGAAGGAGTGATACCGTGGGGCAGGTTCAAGGAATTGTTTTTCGAGAATTATTTCCCAAAGAGCATGGAAAGACAAATGGTAGTGAAATTCTTAGAACTGAAGCAGGGAGACATGACGGTGGCTCAGTATGTCGCCAAATTCAATGAACTTGCACGTTTTGCACCGCTTTAGGTAAGTACTAAAGAGCTGAAGGCGCAAAGGTTTGAACAAGGGCTAAAACCGTGGATATATAACAAGGTAGTCGTTCTTTAGATTGAGACCTTTAGTGTATTGTTGGAAAAAGCCTGATGAGTGTGTTTTATATACACAAATTGGGTACTTTTAGCCTTAATAATTTGTAAGTCTTTAGCTATTTCATTTGGTTTTATGTGTTTTCATCTTATTGTTGTGTATTGTAGTTTTGTATTACTTTTATATGTATTTGTGTGCTTTTATGTGTTTTTACGTTGTTTTGTAGGTATTGAAATAAAGGCCCCATAGATCGATGCGTTTTTGGCTTAAATCTAACATTCCCGCTGCTTGTTTCTCCATTTGACCCATGATGCAATCCGAATCTCTCAAAACTCAAAGAACGAAAGTTGGTGATTTTGATCTTAGCTTTCCAGAATATCCATAATCATCCAATTTGAATTTCGTATGAGAGAGTTATGGTCATTTTACCATCGGATTCTGCATGACTTTTACACAGCAGTTGCTTCGGGCTCAATTTGAACCTTTCTCCGGCCATTATTTCGACGAGCTCCAGTTATGAAAGTTGTAGAGCTACTTCTTAGCTTTCCATAGCCTACTTAATCGCCTTAATCCGAGTTCGAACAAAGAAGTTATGGTAGTTTTTCCAGAGCTCGCCGGGGCGGATATTTCCTACACAAATTCCTCGCCGCGGCGAGATCTCGCCGCTGCGAGAATTCTTAGGCCAAAAAGCTCGCCGGGGTGAGCTCGTCGCGGACAGAAGTAGATTTTTCAGGTTTTTTGGTCATTTTGGGGGTGCTAAGCTAGGTTTACTCACACCTAACACATATAACATATCCAGGGGCTCGAAAATAGGCAGTGACACTTGTGGAGGCTGCACATACACATCAAAATTGAAGAGAAATGGGTTGCAATACAAGGAAATTCCAGCAAAATCAAAGGATTAATTGAGGAAAGGAGTACCAAATCAAGGAGGAAAGCTAGGAATCATCAACCCTCAAGCAAGCAACATATGAATATCTTCAAATTGGGTTCTATCATTTCTACTTTCCCTTTGATTTTGTATTTCAACATGATGTATAAATTGAATATGATGGTATTTGTAGTTACCATGAACTAGAACTAATTTTCTAAGATTCCAATGGAACCCAATACATAGTTTGAATTGAATGTTCTCTCTTGGATATTGGTTATTCATTTGTGAATTGGGTATCATAATTTATGCTTTATGGATTAATTGCCTAGCTAGTAATTACCTTGGGAACTTATATGGAATTGAGAGAGGAAGTATAGGTTGAGACCTTGTTATGATATCATGTGAAAATTAGATATTCTTATGGGTAATTTATGAAATTAAGTGACGTGTGTTTTATTTATTACCCTCATGAATGGATAATTTGATTGTATTTAGGATAAAGATATACCTAAATACCACATGTATCCATTTGAGAATCCATGCTTAATGATTTCTATTGCGAAAGTTGGTAATTGATGGAGTAGTTAATGAGGTTTTGTGACATACACCTTACTAATTGTTCTTGATATGAGAATCTTGCTAGTGTGTAGAATAGAGATATATCTATACACCGTAATAGAGAATACGTATTTGACCATCGAGAGAGGCTTAGACATACTTGTGATTTCTCGGGTAACAATCCTTGTGATTTAACTAGTTGAAAAGAGAGAGTTAGGATATTCAAGCGAAGTGTTGGGGGAAATTGTGATCTTAGACTTGTTAATATTTGATTTCATTATCTTAAAGCTTTCCATAGTTCTTTAATTAATTGTTATCTTTATTAATGCAAAACAACACAAGCAATTATCATTTGTTTAAATAAGATTGAGATGATAAAAGGTTAATACTTGGAAAAGACTAATAATAATTCCTCGTGGGATCGATACTCTACTTACTCTTTATTACTTGTTGACCGCGTATACTTGCGCGTAAATTATCGTTATATTAATCGAACAACAAAGCCATCATCGCGGAAGGAGGGATTGAGGCCCTGAATCAACACAAAAAGAATAAAAAAAGTGGAGGAGACTACCGCGGAGGTGGCAGTAGCGGTGGAAGCAATTCGGGAAAAAGAAAATGGGACGGTGGCAACAGCAACAACACCAACACTAATCAGACGGGGAATAATCAAGGAGGATTTAAGAAGAGGATTGAAGCGTGTTCCAAATGTGGGAAAAATCACAAGGGAGAGTGCTGGAAGGGGCGCAATATTTGTTACAATTGTGGCCAAGAGGGGCACATGGCACCAAACTGCACAAACCCGAACAAGAACCGTGGATGTTATTTTTGTGGATCAGTGGAGCATCAGATCAAAGACTGCCCGAAGAAAGGAAGCAGTGGTGGAAACATCAACCGAGGAGGAGACAACAAACTCATAATTGGAGGACCGACTCCGCCGAACCGAACCCCTGCTCGAACCTTCAACATGACTGTCCAGGATACAGTGATTGCTAAAGACGTGGTGTTAGGTACTATCCCAATCAATGATATAAATGCCTGTGTATTATTTGATTTGGGTGCTACCCATTCTTTTGTGTCTGAAGATTTTGCTAAACGGTTAAATTTACCTCAAGAACGGTTAGAAAATCCTTTGAGTATAGAAATTGCGAATAATGAGGTAATTCCAGTAGAGTTTATTCTTCGTAATTGTTGCGCTGAGATTAGGGGATATAATTTTTGCGTGGATTTGATCCCAACAAGGTTGGGAGAGTTCGATGTAATATTGGGAATGGACTGGTTGTACGATCATGCGGCAGTGATTGACTGTCAGAAGAAAAGTGTGAACCTTCGGACCCCTAACCGGTCGAGGGTAGTGTTTAATGGTAGCACATCGCTGAGACGATCTTGTTGTCTTACGATGATGTAGGCCAGGAAGTTGCTAAAGAAAGGATGTGAAGGCTACTTAGCCTATATTGTAGATACAAAGAAAGAAGGTGTAGAAATTAAGGATATACCGATAGTAAGAGAGTTTCTAGATGTGTTTCCAAGCGAATTATCTGGTCTTCTGCCAGACAGGGAAATTGAATTTGCAATAGACTTAGTGCCAGGGACTGCACCAATTTCGAAGGCTCCGTATCGTATGGCGCCAGTGGAGATGAAAAAATTGTTGATACAACTTCAGGAATTGCTGGACAACAGGTATATTCATCCGAGTGTGTCCCCATGGGGAGCCCCAGTTTTGTTTGTCAAGAAAAAGGACGGATCGATAAGACTCTGCATCGACTACCGGGAGTTGAACAAATCAACGATCAAGAACAAGTATCCATTGCCAAGGATCGACGACTTGTTCGATCAACTAAAAGGAGCCAGACACTTCTCGAAGATAGATTTGAGGACCGGATATCATTAGCTAAAAGTAAGGAAGGAAGATGTACCTAAAACTGCGTTTCGGACGAGATATGGTCATTACGAGTTTTTAGTGATGTCTTTTGGTTTGTCCAATGCGCCAGCAGCATTCATGGACTTGATGAACCGAGTTCTGAAGCCGTACTTAAACAAGTTCGTAGTAGTTTTCATCGATGACATTTTGATTTATTCAAAGACCGAAGAAGAGCATGCTGATCATCTGAACAAAGTACTGGAGACACTAAGAAGGGAAAAGTTATACGCGAAATTATCCAAGTGCGAATTCTGGATAGAGAAGGTGCAATTTTTAGGGCATATGATCGACAAAAAGGTATCTCAGTGGACCCTGCGAAGGTGGAGGCAGTTAGTAACTGGGAACAACCGAAGACGCCAACAGAAGTGCGAAGTTTCTTAGGGTTTGCCGGGTACTATCAAAGATTTATCCAGGATTTTTCGAAGATAGCAACCCCATTGACCAATCTGACGAGAAAGACGGTGAAGTTTGTATGGTCTGAAAAGTGCGAAGACAGTTTTCAGGAATTGAAAAAGAGGCTAAGTGAGGCACCTGTATTGTCTTTGCCAGATGATACGGGAGGTTTTGTAGTGTATAGTGATGCATCTCACAAGGGTCTTGGTTATGTGTTGATGCAACATGGCAAGGTCATTGCGTATGCGTCACGACGGTTGAAGGATTACGAGAAGCGATACCCTACCCATGACCTAGAGTTAGCAGCTGTCGCCTTTGCATTGAAGATTTGGAGACATTACCTTTATGGGGAGAAATGTGAGATATACACGGATCATAAGAGTCTAAAATATATCTTCACACAAAAGAAATTGAACATGCGACAAAGGAGGTGGTTGGAATTAATCAAGGATTACGACTGCAAAATTCTTTATCACCCAGGAAAAGCAAATGTAGTGGCAAATGCGTTGAGTAGGAAGGGGAACGAGAAATTGTTTATGTTGACAACTCATGAGGAGTTAATACTAGAAATGGCGAGACTGGAGATTGAGGTGAAAAGTCCAACAGAGGCAGCAGAGAAGTTATTCGTAATTGAAGCTCGTCCGACATTACTCGACAAAGTGAAAGAAGCACAGGAAAAGGATGAAGAGTGTGAAAGGATACAGAAGAGGATCGCAGAAAATGAGGAAGAGAAATTCCGAATTGATAAGGATGGTATCTTGAGATATGAGGAGCGAGTGTGGGTGCCAGTCGTGACCGAATTAAGAGATGAGATCTTACCTGAGGCACATAATTCAGCATATTCTGTTCACCTACCGAGATCTTTGGCAATATTTTTGGTGGCCCAATATGAAGCGGGACGTAACAAAGTACATCAGCAAGTGTCTCACCTGTCAACAAGTCAAAGCAGAACATCAGAGACCAAGTGGGTTACTTCAACCACTAAATATACCAGAATGGAAATGGGAGCACATCACTATGGATTTCGTGGTAGGACTTCCAGTTACACAGAAGGGTTATGATGCCATTTGGGTTATCACAGATCGATTGACGAAATCAGCACACTTTCTACCGATAAAGATCCGATTTAATTTGAACCAATTAGCCAAGTTGTACATAAAAGAAATTGTTTCACGACATGGAATGCAAGTGTCAATTGTCTCAGATCGAGATCCGCGCTTCACGTCAAATTTTTGAAAAAGCTTGCAAGAGAGAATGGGAACACAGTTGCGACTAAGTACTGCTTACCATCCTCAAACTGACGGACAGAGCGAACGAACAATTCAAACGCTAGAAGACATGTTGAGAGCTTATGTGATGGATTTCAAGGGAAGTTGGGATGACCATTTACCACTTGTGGAATTCGCTTACAATAACAGTTATCATGCAAGTATTGGTATGCCGCCATACGAAGCCCTCTATGGAAAGAAGTGCAGGACACCGTTAAGTTGGGATGAGGTTGGCGAATGACGACTGTTGGGACCAGAATTAGTGCAGCAGATAGCAAAAGTGGTCAAAATGATCAGGGCAAGATTAGTTGCAGCCCAAGACCGACAAAAGAAGTATGCAGATCAACATCGCCAGATGAGAGACTTCGACGTCGGCAGCTACGTGTTTCTAAAGGTATCTCCCTGGAAAGGGAAGATACGATTTGGAAGGAAGGGAAAGTTGAGCCCGAGGTTCGTAGGATCGTTCGAAGTATTGAGAAGAGTAGGTGAAGTGGCGTACGAGGTAGCCTTGCCTCCTGAACTGGAGTATATCCACAACGTGTTCCACGTTTCAGTGTTACGACCATACAAGCCCGATTATAAGCACGTGATATCCTATGAGCCCGTCCAAATAGAGAAAGATCTTACGTATGAGGAAATTCCTATTCAGATAATCGATAGAAAAGAGCAAGTATTAAAAAATAAGGTTATACCTTCTGTGAAAGTAGTTTGGCGAAACCACAATGCCGAGGAGGCTACGTGAGAATTAGAAGATAAGATGAAGAAGAATTACCCTCAACTTTTTGCTTAACCTTATATTGCGATTCTGGGGACAGAATCCTTATAAGGAGGGGAGAATGTAACGATCGGGAATTTTGAATTTCCTTGTAACCCGAGTTACGTGTGAATGAAATGAATTTTTTTTTATTTAAATTATTATGTGTTATGTGCTTAAAGGTTGTGTTACAACCTAGAATATGTGTATGTGTTGAATTTTTCGTGTAATAGTTTTGTTTATGTGAATAATTAATTTCGCGTAGTGTCGCTAAATACTATTCACGAGGCATGCTTATCGAGACACTATTCACGTCATAATATTTTTGCGTCTTTTTCGACCTTAATAAATTTCAATAATACACGTGTGCGAAGTGATAATTTTTTCAAGTATCAGATTTTCATTTTGAGCCCAATCGTGTTTTATTCGGTATCCGAAATGTATAATATGACTGTTCCGAATAAATGGACAAACTCCGTAGTAATTATTTTTATGTGTCCCAATTATTTATGGGAGTACCCATTTTAATTTTGGGTAGAGTTATTTACCAAATTGGGTACAAAAGTGGGAGTATTCGGATATATTTTTGTGTATTTGGGTATTTATTTTTGACTTATTACTCTAAGAGCGGACCAAGCTAAATTCATGGACCAATCAAATGCAAGGAGTGAGTGTATAGCCGGCAGCATGCTGCTATTTTTGTAGGCTCAATGCCTTACTATTGCTAAACATTATTGAGTCATTCCCCTTCATCCTCCCGAAGCCAATTTTCATCTCCTCCCAAAACCTCCTCTTGCTCATCCATCCAAAGCCATTCCAATTGCTATTCCTTGTTGCTACTGAGAACTTGCAGAGAGGGAGAGGAACATAGAGGAAGAGAGAAAATAAAGGAAGAAGGAGAAGAACGGGAGGGAAGAAAATAGAAAAGTAGAGGAAGAAGAACACAGGAGAAAAAGAAGAGGAGCAAAGAAGAAGAACTCAATCCAAACACAACCTAACAATTTTCTTAACTCCTTAAAGGAATTTTCAAGGTAAATAATTAACAAAAATCCATTCCATTTGAGTTTTAATTGAATTTTTGAGCTATAAGTGTTCCTGAGCTCAAACCATTGGGTTTGAGCCTTTCTTGCAATTGTTGTTGTAATTGTTGGTTGTGGTATGTTTTTATTGTTGCCAAGAGATCTTGTAAGCTATTAATAACCTCAAAGTGGAACGAAATCAATGAATCATCCGAAACTTGGCACAAAGGATGAAACTTTGGACTTTTTAGACAAAATAACTTTCGGACAATTTAGAGGACTATAAAGCTTTGATTGAGTAATTGTTTAGTCTAATTGATGTTGTAATATTGTAGTTCCATGGGATACCTTCATAACCCAGTTGGAATGGAGTTAAAAGGTGTTAAAACAAAGATTTGGGGTTGATTTTGGTGAAGAACACCAAGAACACGAAAACAGAGTTTTCATTTTGTGCTTTGGCTCAAAATATTGGTCGTGTTAATGTTTATGGGTGCTTCTAAATTTTTGATATGTTGTAACCCCATGAGTTAGGAGTCCATAGAGTCCGAAATGGACCAATTTGAACGTGTATAGAAGAAGTTATGGAGATCGGAGTGGGAAGAGGTCAGAAATTCGCGTCTGGAGAATTTCTGCAGATTGTGGCCTGTATGAATAGCGCAGCTGCGCTGTTCATAAGGCCAAATTGGGCGCAGCTGCGCCGTACACGTGTCAGGCGCAGACGTGCCCGAGTGGACTGTTTTGACCTCCTGTAGTAAAATAGGCATAACTTTCTCATACGAACTCTAAATTTGATGATTCAAGATGATTCGGAAAGAGGAAGAGTAGACCTACAACTTTTGTTCTTTAAGTTTTTTGATTTTAAGTCTGTATCATGGCCTAAATTAGCCATTTATAGGACTAATGCGTAATTTGGGTCAATCGGAGGGCATTGGGCTTGCGCATTTGCACACGTAATGCCCCCGACCCTGTAAAGTGATGTTCTAACATTCATAACATGAATATTATGAATTATAATGATACTTAGCATTAACCAATGAGTATTAGATAAATCGAATGGGCATGCTAGGCGTACGCAATTGCTTGTCGCTTGGGCATTCGAATAGGCAAATTGGGCGTATAGACGTGCAAGCGTCGTAACGCCGTAACTAGTGGGCATAACCTTGATTAATATTTTGTTTCTTATTTGAATGGGACATTATAGAGTTATGTAAACAAATATTTGGTATCCCGTATGTGACTAATTGTACGCGAATATGTACCTAATTGTGTAGGATATTAAGGAGCATGTGTTGTAATATTGTAGCAGCGCTTCTGGCAAGTTCCTTAACTTCATTCTTTTTTTTTATATTGAATGCAAGTTCTTCTTTAACCCTTGTCTAACCCTTGTGTTGGGAAAGTTCTATTGTGCAAGTTAATTATTGATTGAGCAATCCTTCTATGTTATTGCAAGTTCCTCACTCAACTATTTTATTTGAGCAAGTTTTCCCTAACTTCATTCTTTCTATATATTGAATTTAAGTTTCCTTTAACCCTACTCAATTATATTCGAGCAAGTTTCTTAACTCAATTCGACTTATATTTGAGCAAGTTCTCTTAACTTTATTCAAGCTATTTATTGAGGAAGTTCTATCTTACTCAAGTTATAATTGGACAAGTATTCTATTGTATTGCAAGTTTCCTCACTCAATTATTTTATTTGAGCAAGTTTCCTATCCTATACAAATGTTGTATATCGTTGCAAGCATCACTTCGTTAAGCGAGTTTCTTATCTTATTCAAGATATTCTGTACAGGTTCCTTTATTTCAATCATTGTTAAATTACAAATGTTCTTAAAATGAATTGATAATCATTCACGTTACCTAGCTATGCTTCAATGCATGTTATTAAAGCTTTCAAGTTCTATATTCCATGAACTACATAAGATAGATGTCAAAGCCAATTGTTTCGGCTAGACGTATGTTTAATCATCATTGTTGTTAAGTAAAGCTATCCGATCAAATTGTTTGGTTTGGATTCCTATTTAAAGCTGAGATGAACAACCCTCATAGCAGGGAAAACAGTATGTATGTCGGGGAACCGACACGTGCGCGAATAGTATGTAAAAGGGGTTATGCATAACACCGGGTACATTAGGCTAATCACCTAGTGTATTAGTATGTTGGGTTATCAGATGAATTTCTGGTAATTCTAGTAAAAGTTCAGTGTCGTGATGACTACTCAGTATGGAATATTTCCCCCATGTGGGAACATTGAAATCATTCGGTTCATAGAGGCCCAACAATTGTGTTAAAGAGATCATTCGCAGAAATTGTTCAAGTTCTTGAGCTATCTTTTAATCTCTTGATTCTTGTAAGCTATAAAGTCTTCATTTGATGATTCACGATTATTGTTATTATACTTGCTGAGCAAAATTGTTGCTCACCCTTGCTTCCCTTAAAATATTTCAGTTAGTGGAGCTCGTGGTGAAAATTCAGGGAAGGATAAAGACAAAGGCATAGCTACTGATTAGCTTTGCACCGTTAAGATTACTATTTTGATTATATATTAAGACTCGTTGACTCATGTGATGTATTAAGACTTAATTACCCTTATGTATTAAGTTATGTTTTGTAGAAGTTTTGGTTTCGAAACTTGGGACAGGATTATTTATGTTATATCAATGTAAATATTCATTTATTTTCGCTGTAAGTTATCAATAGTATCATGCATGTATTAGATAGTGACGAACCAAGTTCATGGTTCAGGCGACCCGGATTTGGGGGCGTCACAATCTACATGATGATGTTATATTAAGTGTGATAAACCCACAGTTTTGAGCAATGCTTTTAGAATCATGATGATGATCATGCTAATGAGATCTAAATTCTAGATAGCTTAAAACTAAAATCGTTACTAATCGTTGGATTACTAAAAGGGGATTAGTGAATCCAGATAGATTAGTACATACTTTGCTTGCTCTTAGGAAGACGATAATTGATCTCATAATCAGTTGTGTGGAGACACTAAAGTAAGTATGTAGATGCTTATTAGAGAATAAGTTGCATTATTTAGAATTGTGCATTTCAGAATCGAAATACATATAATTATATAAAATAAGACTTGACAGTAATTCTATGTCTTATATTTAATTGGGACATTGTATGGTAGAAAGATTGAATTGTACAGTAACTATTCACTGAAAGGTTCTTTTGTGATTAATGTTGAAATCCATATTATTTGAAAAGTTGTTGATCGCTAAGGGGGCTTACCCTTATTGTTGAATAAATATTATTTATTTAAATGAATTAAGTAGTTTAATTTATTTATTTAAATAAGATTAGAATTGCTCTAATTTATGTATTCACAACCGGTTTAATATGGAGAACCTAAAGGGTCACACTGCAAAACGAAAATATTTATTTAAGAAGTAAATGGCATAATCGTAATAATAAGTTAAGTGTATTTAATTTAATCTATGAAGATAAAATAAATTAAATAGCTTAATATTAATTATTTAATATTTTGAAAATATTAAATATATATTAATAAGAGGAGTCTTATTATTATTATTACTATTATTATTATTTAATTCCTAAAAGGGTTTGGGAATTAATTAATATAAGTACTCTCATAAATTCCTAGCTAATTGGATTAGAAGTTTAATTAATTAAAAGAGTTTAATTAGAATAAAAAAAACCTAATCCTAAATAGTTTAGGAGGGTTTGTTAGTTCCCTGGGACACAATAGAGATCTAGAAGGTGGGCCGAATAGATCCTTTAAAAACTTTTTTCGTTTATTACGAAAGTATAATAATTATGATTAATGGAATCAATTCATGCACAACGGACTATACTTTAAGAACCCCTTGAAAGATATACAGGTAGTCTCAGTTCTATAAATAATTCTACAGTATGGTTAATAGCAGATAAGCAGTTATTGTGCATAATGTAAAAGACATAAGGTAAATAACACAAGAGGTTTTAAGTGCTTCGGAGACTGAACAACTCCTACTCCACTCTTCTACTTCAACAAGTAGGAAATCCACTAAGAATTTAGTCACTAAGACAAGGACGCTCCACCCTCCTCAAGTCCAGCACACATGAGTTATTTTTAGCCACTAAGGCAAGGATCCTCTGACCCTCCTCAAGTCCAACAAACATGAGTTTTCTTTAGCCACTAAGGTAAGGATCCTCTGACCCTTCTCAAGTCCAGCAGACATGAGGTATTTAGTCATAAGACAAGGACGCAACGCCCTTTCGCTCCAAGCCCAGCAGACTCTGAAGCTTTAGTCAATTAAGACAAGGACCCAGAAGACCCTCTTTCCAAGTCCAGTAGAGTTGAAGCTTTAGTCACTTAAGACAAGGATCCTCTGACCCTCCTTGGTGTGTTGATGGTTGTTTGGTTGTGCTGCTAAGATGAACTTTGATTTCCTTCATATTTAGGTACTTAGCAGCTGTTGGTGATCAGCCTCTGGATGCCGCTGACATTGGTCGTTGATGCTCTTCTTCTTCAGGTATTCAGCAGATGTAGTTGATCACCTTCTATGTACTACTTAAGCTCTTCAAATAAGCTTGATATATTCTTGAGCTTAGCAGTCATGAACACTTGTTGTCTTGTTTACAGAACCCATTCTGTTCTTCATCTTGTCAACTCACAGTGTTCATGGTTGATCACAGAGTTGCTCTTCTTGATCTGCTTTTAGCTTTAGTTACTCTTGATTTTGGCTTCTTGGTCATTCGACTCTTAGCTCATATGCCAGCACTTCGGCATACTTAGGTAGAGCTTCATCAGATGTGTTCAATCAGTGTTCTT
This sequence comes from Aralia elata, assembly GCA_034770075.1. NCBI lineage: Eukaryota > Viridiplantae > Streptophyta > Magnoliopsida > Apiales > Araliaceae > Aralia > Aralia elata. The sequence continues at coordinate 34,713,220 of CM068378.1, forward strand.
GCTTTTGTTTTCCACACACACAATCTTGATGTTGTTCATCTCTTATAGTTTCCTTTATTGTCTTGTCGTTTGGAAACTTTGTCGTTAATAGCTTCCCGTTGCAAATCTTCCCGTTGGAGATTCTCTTGCTTTAGACTTCTTTATTGTACCAATGCATATTTTACTCTTTAAAGACTGCAAGTGATGGCTGAGTCAGCTTCCATTAACTGGTACCAAGGTAGTAGAGTCATGTATGTTGTCTTTAACTGTTGAAAACATGGCAGTTTGAACCCCACTGAGATTGGTTCCCCATTTCGCTCATTTAAGTAATCAGCCGCTTATCTTGGGATAATTAACTTAAGTGCTCCGATATCTGTAGTCTTTGCTGGCACTTACGTACTCTATGATCAACTGAGTTGTAGCTTTTCGCTTCTAATCGTAGAGTTATCTACTTGCTCCATTATGTGGCTTTATGATCATGTTTGTTGCACACTGCCTTGGAACTCGTAGAGTGACTGACTACAGTTGATCTACGCTTTAATATGATTCTTACTATTCTGAAGTTATGCCTTTTATGCTCTATGATCTCCATTTTGCTTTGCATTCTTAGAGCATATGTTCATGATTGGGTTGAGCTTTTGTCGTAGCTTTCTTATCATGGAGGAATGCTTTATGATCTTCAGGTGCTAGCTCTTTCACTGTAGAGGAATGCTCCACTATCTTCAGATATTATCTCTGTTGTTATGTCATAGAGGACTGCTCTATGGTCTTCTGATGCTAGCTCTTTCACTGTAGAGGAATGCTCTACTATCTTCAGATATCATTTTTGTCGCGTTGTTGGCTGAGCAGCTTATTTATCTGTGGCTCAACTCTACGATCACTTGATCGAGCTGTTTGCTAACCCACTCTACGATCTTGCCCAAGATGCAAGTTGTAGAGTCTTTGGTGAAAACATAAAGTATTAGATTGAGCTGCTCTATGATCTCTGTTACGACCTTGATGCTCTAGATGTACTCTGAGATCTTCGTTTAGCTTGTAAGGACAACTTACTTGATAATCTTTATGAGAATTGCTGCCTTAACCTTGTATGCTTATACAGAGGTTACTCTACGTTCTTGCTTGTTCGTAGACTGTTTATGGGAGTCGTAGAGTGACAGACAGTATTGACTCTAGGATCCTTAGATAGCTCAACGATTCTCACTTAGCTTTATTCTATGCTGCCTGGCAGACTCTACAATCATGAGATAAAGCACTCTACGATACCGAGTGAGCTTTGTGACTGGTCAAGTCTTACTCTACGTTTGTCTGACAAACTCTGCGATGACATACTTAACTCTGCGTCTGTTCTTTGGTCATGCAAGAGTTTGCTCTATGATACCGAGAAGGAACTCTACGATCTGCCTAGCCTTTGTGCTTGCATTTGCTTGGCGAGCTCTTCGACCTCACACTTAGTTCTGTTGGTTTGCGGACTGTTCGATGATCGTTCTCTGGCTGTTCTTTGGTTATGCCAGAGTTGCTCTTTGATAACTATTGTAGAATTCTACAATCAGTCTAGCCTTGCTTTTACATATAACATTTCAGCTCATAAGATCAGCCTAACAAGTTTGATCTTTTCTAATCTAAGTCCTTGTACATAAAATTCACTTAAGGACTTTACAATACTTAACATTACAAATGTGCTTTGATTAGTTAAATGATAATTCAGCTCACATCATTCTAACATACTTGATCTTTCCAATCTAAGTCCTTGTACATATATTTTTTTAAGGACTTTACAAAGCTTTATCATTGTGAATGTTCTTTTAATTATTTTGTCATCAAACAAATCTCATATACTGAAATATAGAATCTCATGCAGATCTTTTAACAATCTCCCCCTATGAGAGTGGACTTAAGAGACTCATGCAGATTCTCAACAATCTCCCCCTATTTGATGATAACAAAAACACTTATAGCATAACATTCACTTTAATCAATACATGCAGATGTATGAGTATGAACGTGACTTAAGATACACTAAGTCACTGTATTACTAGACCAGGAAATTGAATGAAATGATGAGCATTCAGAATAATCATTCTTAAAACATAGTATAAGCATGACATAAGTATTTAAGTACATACAGCTCATAAGTATATTAGTTCAGCAAGGAGATCCTAGGTCTAGATCACAGTTCCTGCATATAACCATTAAATTTCTCCTTGCTTGATTAGAAATGTACCTTCTCTTTGTTGATTCATGCTTAGGTACCTTGTGACTATTTTTAGCTGTTATTGTCTTCTTCTTTTTCATTCTCCTTTGGCTCCTCCTTCTGCTCCCCCTCAGATCTTGCTACTTTTCCTTCATCTTCTTCTGGCTCCCCCTCAGTTGTAGACTTCATATCTTTGTGCTCCAGCTTCTGAGTTTTCCTTTTCATGACAGCAGCTCTAGCTCTACTCCTCTTTTCCTGCTTCATCCTTTTCTCCCCCTTTTTGTCATCAATCATTTGGGACAGGGACTAAACATGGGTAATGAGTTGGTCAACAAGGTATGAGGCATTTCCAACTTCCATTTTCACCTCCTGCTGGCTGAGTTCCATTTGTTGAGAGAGGGATTGGTTTAGATTGTCAATTTTCTCTGAGAGAGACTGAATAGATCTCTCATTTTTCTTCTGAACTCTCAGGGCTTCTTTCTTCTGTTTTTCAATGGACTTAAGATATATCTGATCTCTTTGATGAAACTTGATAGACATATTTGTGAATGATGCTTGCAGCTTCTTGTAGAAATCATTCTCTTCACCTCTAGGCATATCCTTCACTGCAGCAGTAACTGAGGAAATGTTTCCAAGCAATTCTTCTAAGTTTTTCAACAACTCTTGATCAATCAAGGGGTCTTCAAGGATTGGTGCAGTTGGCTTGAGTTTCTCACTTTTGTAGATGTTTTCAAAAGCGGTGACTATATCAAAGAAATCTTTATTTGATGAAGAGGGAACATCAGAGGGTATTTTAGTGGAGGTATTTGACGTCTGATGGAGTGGGTCATTCGGCTGAGACTGAAATACTGCACTCATATAGTTAGGAGGCTCTACGACCATTGACTCTACGGTCTTGGTTTTCGCTTTACCTTTATCAAGGTTTTCCAGCATATAGTATGGAATGTATATCCCTTCAGTATGTTGGTAGATTTTGAAGTGTTGGGAATTCTTGATCAGCATCTTTGGAAAGGATTGAACTCTTGGGAAGTTCTGAGAGATCATCTTTAGATTTGGAAATTGTGAGTAACACCAGCTGATGAAGCTCTTGTCTTTAAGTGAAATGGCCTTTAACTAAGGCATTCATGGGTAGAACCATGTTAACTGCTGACTCTCATGATCATATAGCACAGTGGTTCGATCTAGTTCAATATCTTGAAAATTGTCGAGTAGATCCTCTATGGTCATTGATACTACTCTGATTTGTCTGTTGCCATGATCTATCCACCTTTTTGGCAACACAGCTCCTGGTTTGTCACAAGTTTCCAGCATTATCCTTCTTCGAATTCTTGTAGCTGCTGGGAGTGGATCAGAATCGCTTTCTGACCTATAATTTTCAGAGTTAGAATCCTCTTGTGCTTCATCCTCTTCTATTGTTTCCTTTCCTTTCCTTATGTCAGTCTCTCTGACATTCTTTCCCTTTGAGCTTGGTTCCTTCATTGTCACTTTCTTTGATACTTTTACTAGCTCACCAGCCATTGTTTCCAATTGTTCTTCATTGCTCATCTCTATATCAACATCATCTTCTATTGATACATTAAGAGTCTCTTTGGTAGACACAGCCTCATCCTCACTTTCTGATTTTACTCACTTGTGGTCACATCCTTTTCATCAAACCCATCATTTGATGCCATAGGTTCACTGACGGCCTTTGCAGCCTCTTCATTATCAACTTCATCATCATCACCAAGATCAATGATCTTAGGTGGAATACCTTCTTCACTTGTATGACTTGAGAATTTTATCATTTGTCGAAGGCGTGCACTTTGTCTTCTTTTTGCAGGCTTGACAGCAGGTATCTCAGATGCTTCTTCCTCTTTTTCAGATTCACTTCTAGGTACTGAAGGACTCTTCAATGGAACTTTTGCAGAGTCTTTCTTAGTCTTGAGTTTCTTCTTGGATGACTTTGATGGAATAGAAACTGGGGACAAAGAATTATCAGACTATGATGATTTATTTTTAATCATGCTTACTTTCCTTTTTCCTTTGTCTGCTTTGTGAGCCTTCTTACTGCTGCTGCCAGATATCTTCAATCTCTTATTCTCCATGGGATTCTTCTTCTAGTTGTCAAACAGTTTGGGGCACATAATCTTGTTGACATTTAGGGTTTCTCCCTCATTATCCCCAATCTTGTTTTTCAACTTTTTCTTCAGGATGATGCTTAAGAACGTTCCATGATACACCTTTAAGATTGGTTTATCTGAAGTCTTCCTTTTCTTAACCTCTTTGGATAACCAATCAAATAGCACAGCACCAAAATTTATTTTCTGCTTCATGACAATGGCAGACATGATTCTTAGTTGTAGATTGCTTACAGTATCATGAGCGGTATCTTTACATAGGATACATTTACCCACAATCTCTGCTAAGAACTCAAATTTCTCTGGAAATTCCTTTTTTTTCATTCCCTTAAGATGAGGATTCTTCACATACCCCATCAATCTCATGCATTCATCAGGGTCAATTTCTTCTAGAGATGATAGACCTTGATTAGTGAACCCTAGATATCTATTGATTTCTGCAGCACCTATCTTTATATTAGTTCCTCGAACTTTGGCGAACAGAACATTATCATTGATTGTTGCATTCTGGTAGAATTCTTTCACCAATTCAGAGAATATTTTGGTGTTGGATTCTAAGCATTCTGAGAATCCCGCTTCCCTTACGATTTTAAGAATATCCTTGAACTTCTTTTCTGATTCTCAAAACTTATCGAAACCAAGTTGGATACCTGATACGACTTGATAGTTTTCCATAACAAGGGTTTTGATAGATGAAAGATATTTGACTGTAGATGGATATTTGAAACAATATGGGTTTTGGAGTTTTTGGAAGTTTTGATGATTTGGGTTTGCTGAAGGTTTGATGATTTTTGGGTTTTGGGAGTTTTACACGATTTTGAAAGAAGATAAATTTTGATAACTGATAGAAAGAACAACCGTCAGTGTTTGTGTGATATTCGATGTAATGACCATGAATTTTCGGATAATTTAAACGAATTATTCGTGGTGCAAATTTCTTGAACCAATTTGTGTTTATCTTAGTAATTTCTCTCAACCCTCTTCTCTTACTAGCAAAAATGGACTAATGAATTTGAATGAAGTAGGAAGGAACGGATGGAATGTATGGGAAGAAGAATGGGTTTGTTTTGCTAGGTTCCTTGGAAATGGATTTGATAAGAATGTTGCCAAAATGGGATTTTTGATGCATGGGATTTAGGAAGTGGGAAGCATCCTGCCGAGCACTCCCTCCTTGCTAAATTCCTATTGGCTAATGCATTTGAATTGGTTCCCACTTGGAGTAACAAGTCAAAATAAATACACAAATACACAAAAATATATCCGAATACTCCCACTTTTGTACCAAATCTGGTAAATAACTCCACCCAAAATTAAAATGGGTACTCCCATAAATTATTGGGACGCATAAAAATAATTATTATGGGATTTGTCTAAATATTCAGAACACCCATATAATACATTTTGGATACAAATTAAATCATTAACGAGCACAAATAAATATTTCAGCGCTTGAAAAAATTATCACTCCGCTCACACGTATTAATGAAATTTATTAAAATCGAAAAAGACGTAAAAATAGCTGACATAAATAGTGTCGTGAATAGTGCATCGGGAAGCGTGTCATGTGAATAGTGATTTAATGACGCTACTCGAAATCAATTATTCACTTAAACAAAACTATAACACGTAAAATTTCATGCATTCACATAATCCAGATTGTCACACAACCTTTAAACACGTAACACAAAATAATGTTACTAAAATTCAAAATATTCATTAGTACACATAAATTTAAATTACAAGGCTATCCAGAATTCGTGGCCGTTACATCTTCTCCCCCTTATAAGAATTCTGTCCCCAGAATTACAATCTAGGTATGGAAAACTTAACATGGGTTCACTCAAAAATATGCGGATAATTCTTCCTCATTTTCTCTTCCAGTTCCCACGTAGCTTCTTCAGCCGTGTGGTTCCTCCAAAGCAGTTTGACCGAATGGATGACCTTATTTATTAACGTCTGCTCCTTCCTATCTAATATTTGGACAGGAATCTCTTCATATGACAAGTCTTTCTCAACTTGAATTGGTTCATAGGATATCACATGCTTGTAGTCGGGTTTATATGGTCGTAAGACAAAAACGTGAAACACATTGTGAATATGCTCAAGTTCAGGAGGTAGAGCTACCTCGTACGCCACTTCACCTACCCTCTTTAAAACTTCAAAAGGTCCCACGAACTGGGGACTCAATTTCCCTTTCTTCCCAAATCTGATCTTTCCTTTCCAAGGAGATACCTTCAAAAACACAAAACTGCCAACTTCAAAGCCTCGCTTCTGACGATGTAAATCGGCGTATTTCTTCTGTCGGTCCTGAGCCGCTACCAATCGAGCTCTTATCACCTTAACGACATCCACAGTCTGTTGCACCAATTCAGGTCCCAACAGTCTCCGTTCACCGACTTCGTCCCAACACAAAGGTGTTCAGCACTTCCTTCCGTATAATGCTTCGTATGGTGGCATGCCAATACTTGCATGATAACTGTTATTATAGGCAAACTCCACCAATGGTAGGTGATCGTCCCAGCTGCCCTTCAAATCCATCACACATGCTCTAAGTATGTCCTTAAGCGTCTGAATCGTTCGTTCGCTTTGCTCATCCGTTTGAGGATGATATGATGTACTTAACCTCAACTGGGTTCCCAACCTTTCTTGCAAGCTCTTTCAGAAATTCGATGTGAAGCGTGGATCTCTGTCAGACACAATAGATACCGGCACTCCATGTCGCGACACAATCTATTTCACATATAACTTTGCTAGCTGCTCCAGATAGTACCTTATCTTGATCGGTAGAAAATGTGCAGATTTAGTTAAACGATCCACGATCACCCAGATCGTGTCGTAACCCTTCTGAGTTGGTGGAAGCCCCGTCACAAAGTCCATCGTGATCTGCTCCCACTTCCACTCCAGAATCTCCAGTGGTTGTAGCAGTCCACCCGGTTTCTGATGTTCTGCTTTTACCCTTTGACATGTCAAACACCGTCCAACACATTCCGCGACCTCCCTCTTCATGTTCGGCCACCAGAAGTGCTGACACAAATCCTGATACATCTTGGTACTACCCGGGTGTATCGAGTGCCTTGTAGAATGAGCTTCCTGCAAAATCTCTTCCCTCAACTCCGAAACCATTGGTACCTAGATCCTCCCTTCAAACCTTAGCAGTCCCGTGCTATCAATTTTTTACTTCAATTCCTCTCCATCTGAGATTCGCTTCCTTATGAAACACATTCATCATCTTTTCCTTGAGCCTCCTTTATCCTGTCTAATAAAGTCGGACTCGTCTCTACTGCGAACAGTTTCTCGTCTGCATCTTTCAGATACTAGACTTCCAACTCCAGTCTTTCCATATCCTTGATCAGTTCCTCTTGAGTTGTCAGCATCATCAACTTATCTCTTCCCTTCCTACTTAGAGCATCAGCTACTACATTGGCCTTACCGGGATAGTATAGAATCTCACAATCGTAGTCCTTGATCAACTCCAACCATCGCCTCTGTCTCATGTTTAGTTCCTTTTGAGTGAAGATATACTTCAGACTTTTGTGGTCTGTGTATATCTCACACTTCTCCCCACACAGATAGTGCCTCCAAATCTTCAGAGCAAACACCACTACCGCTAGTTCCAGGTCATGAGTCGGATACCCTTCTCATAGTCCTTCAACTGCCGTGACGCGTACGCAATGGCCTTCCCATGCTGCATCAATACGCACCCAAGGCCTTTGTGTGACGCATCACTATACACCACAAATCCCCCTGTATTATCTGGTAGGGATAGCACAGGTGCTTCACTAAGTTTCTTCTTCAACTCCAAGAAACTCTCTTCGCACTTATCCGTCCATACAAACTTCACAGTCTTCCTTATCAAATTTGTCAACGGTGTCGCTATCTTTGAAAAGTTCTGAATAAACCTCCGATAGTAACTTGCTAATCCCATAAACTTCGGACCTCTGTCGACGTCTTTGGTTGCTGCCAATTTATTACCGCTTCTACCTTCGCAGGATCCACTAATACACCATCTTTGTGAATTACATGCCCCAAGTACTGCACCCTTTGTAGCCAAAATTCACACTTGGAAAGCTTTGCATATAGCTTCTCCCCTCTCAACGTTTCCAGGGCTATCCTCAAATGCTCGACGTGTTCCTCCTCCGTCTTCGAGTAGACTAGGATGTCATCTATGAAAACGATAACAAATTTATCCAGGTATTGCTTGAACACTCGGTTCATCATGTCCATAAATGTTGCTGGTGCGTTCGTCAACCTAAACGACATTACCAAAAACTCAAAGTGTCCATATCGAGTTCTGAATATTGTCTTCGGTATGTCCTCTTTTCTCACCTTCAGTTGGTGATACCCCGTCCTCAAGTCAATCTTCGAAAAGTATTTTGCTCCCTTCAATTGATCAAACAAATCATCAATCTTGGGCAATGGGTACTTGTTCTTAATCGTGACTTTGTTCAACTCCCGATGGTCAATGCAAAGCCTAAGTGATCCGTCTTTCTTCTTTACAAATAGTACTGGCGCTCTCTATGGAGATACACTCGGACGAATATACCCCTTATCTAGTAACTCCTGCAGTTGAACCATCAATTCTTTCATCTCCACCAGTGCCATCATGTATGGTGTCTCTGAGATCGGTGTTGTCCCCGGTACTAAATCGATTACAAATTCCACTTCTCTATCCGGCGGCAAACCCGGTAGATCTTCTGGAAAAAATCTGGGAATTTCCTTACTACAGGTATCTGACCCAGCTCACCCTCTACTCTTCGGGTATCAACCACGTGAGCCAGATAACCTATGCAGCCCTTTCTAAGCAATTTCCTTACTTGCATCATCGTCAGACAACAAGATTGTCTAGGCGAATTACTACCATAGAATACAACCTTTGACTTATTTGGAGTCTTTAGGTGTACGCACTTCTTCTTACAATCAATAACAGCTTCATGATTAGATAACCAATCCATTCCAAGAATTACGTCAAATTCTCCTAGTCGTATCAGAATTAAATCTACGCTCAGTTTATACCCATTTACCTCAGCACAACAATTTCTATGAATGAATTCCACAGGGATAACTTCTTTATTAGCTACTTCCACATTCATAGGATTCTCTCATTTCTCACAAGGTAAATTTAACTGTTTAGCAAAATCATCCGAGACAAAGGAACAGGTAGCACCCGAATCAAATAATACATATGCACTGATACTGTTGATCGAAATAATACCTGACACCACGTCCTTTGACTCTACCGCATCCTGCACTGTCATGTTAAAAGTGCGTGTTGTTGGTCTGTTGGTTTGGCTAGCTGGCCCTCCAATGCTCAGCCTATTGTTGTTCTTATTTCTATTGTTGTTGTTCCTGTTGCCACTTGTTGCATCCCCCTTCCTTTTCGGGTAATCCTTGATTTGATGATCTGATGCTCCATATGAGAAGCATCCCGCTTTCTTTCCTTTTGGGCACTGAGGAGCAAAGTGCCCCTATTACCCACAGTTATAGCAAGTCCCTTTGCCCTTCAGACACTCCCCCGAGTGATTCTTTCCACAATTATTGTACTTATTACCCTTCTTAACCTCTCCTCTAGACTTGTTGCCACCGGAAGGTTGGCTATCGTTCCATTTCCTTTTATTCGGGTTACTTCCCCCGCTACCCTTCTTAACCTCTCCTCTAGACCCTTCTTTTTGTCTTGATTGAACTTTGCTAGAGCCTCGTTGCCTCCTTCGGTGATGATGGCCCTTTCCAACAGTGTAAAAAATGTGTCAATCCTTAAAACTGCCACCCTACTGTACACCCACGGTCTCAGGCCTAATTCAAATCTCCTTGCCTTTTTGGCTTCAGTGTCTACCTGGTGAGGTGCAAATCGGGCTAACTCATTAAATTTAGCCGCATACTCTGCAACTGACATGCTCCCCTGCTTGAGCTCCTGAATACTCTCCGGGAAGTAGTTCTTGAAGAATAGCTCCTTGAAACGTTCCCATGATATCACACCATCTCCAGCACGGCTATTGTTGGCTTTCCACCAATAGTTCACTTCACCTTTCATCATAAAAGTGGCGAACCCTGTCTTCTGTTCTTCAGCCACCCTTGCAACCTCGAACACTTTTTCTATTTCTTCGATCCAGGTTTGGGCTTCAATTGGGTCTAGTGTTCCCTTGAACTCGGGGGGTCCTACTAGCTTAAAATCTTTAAAACTAGCCAAATGTTGCGTGGGCGGCCGCTCTGGCTGTTCTCCAACAGGTGGGGGTCTATTTTACATAGCTTCTGCCAGCAACTCAGCAAACGCTCTCATTGGGTCGCGTTGATCCCGTACCTCGCTTTCTGACTCCTCAACTCGTTGGTTACGCGGTCGTCCTTTTGGCGGTATGATCTGATAAAAGAAAACCAGCTCGTTGGCATGACCCGTCAACCACTAACTATCCCCTAAAGAACAAAAATGGAGAATAATAACCTTCCATCCCTCTATCAGAAACAACATTGGGGTTTAACTACTATCCCATGCACGTTACAAGTATAGGGATTTACAACATAAGTATGCCCCTATTATAATAAAAGTGGGACCTACTACGAACAAAATGCTAAAAATAACACATCACCGCCTGCTGCGGCGAATTGCAACCTTGAGCTCCCGTCGAGCCAACCTGTCGACCACTCAGCGCCTAATCACGCGCTTGTTGCTCCCCTCATCCTTGGGGTACCTCTAAAAGTAGTATTCACGCAAGCCAATCATATTTGATATGATGTAGCATATACTTTGTAATCTTATTCGGTTATTACAGGCATTTTACTTTATCTACATAATGCTGTTATATTAAATGTGATAAACTCATAGTTTTGAGCAATGCTTTTAGAATCATGATGGTGATCATGCTAATGAGATCTAAATTCTAGATAGCTCACAAACTAAAATCGTTCCTAAGCGTTGGATTACTAAAAAGGGGATTAGTGAATCCGGATAGATTAGTACATACGTTGCTTGCTCTTAAGAAGAGGATGATTGATCTCATAATCATTTGTGTGGAGACACTAAAGCAAGTATGTAGGTGCTTATTTGAGAATAAGTTCACTGAACGTGACCTGCTAAGGAATACCTAATGGAGTTTTACTCACCTGTCAGTAGGAATTCCTCTAGTGATAGTAGTACAAGTGATACTTGGACTAGAGATCATCATAGTATCTTATGTATGATGAGTTATACTTTGACATGTCCCTTGAGACCTTTAGGGTATATCAAAGGGTATGATTGAGTATAATAAGTTGTACATGGAGATAGGTGAATGATCAACAAAGAATCTACCACGTCTAGTAAAAGATGTGACTGTCCTATGTGATTCGATAAATGACAACTCAGTAGTCCTTGGCCAAGGCAGAATGAAATTAGAAAGGAGTTTCTAATTTACATTATTTAGAGTTGTGCATTTGAGAATCGAAATACATATAATTAAATAAAATAAGACTTGACAGTAAAATCCATGTCTTATATTTAATTGGGACATTGTATGGTAGAAGGATTGAATTGTATGGTAACTATGCACTGAAAGGTTCTTTTGTGATTAATGTTGAAATATATATTATCTGGAAAGTCGTTGATCGCTAAGGGGGCTTACCCTTATTGTAAAATAAATATTATTTATTTAAATAACTTAAATAGTTTAATTTATTTATTTAAATAAGATTAGAATTGTTCTAATTGATTTATTCACAACCGGTTTAATATGGAGAACCTAAAGGGTCACACCACAAAAGAAAAATATTTATTTAAGAAGTAAATGGCATAATTGTAATAATAAGTTAAGTGTATGTAATTTAATCTATGGAGATAGAATAAATTAAATAGCTTAATATTTATTATTTAATATTTTAGAAATATTAAATATAAATTAATAAGAGGAGTCTTATTATTATTATTACTATTACTATTATTTAATCGTAATAGGGATTGGGAATTAATTAATAGAAGTACTCTCTCATGAATTCCTAATTGGATTAGGAGCATAATTAATTAAAAGAGTTTAATTATAATAGAAACCCTAATCCTAAATAGTTTAGGGAAAGGTTATTCCTACATCTATAAATAAGAGGAGTCTTATCATAGATTAGGGTTACACACTCTTGCATTAGATTGTGGAGAGTACTTATAATTTTTCTAGAGATAGAAACTAGTGTTTTGCCAACACCCATCTTCTTGAATAACTATTCTTCCTTGGTGGATCACCTTTAGAGGTCAAACACTTGGGTGGCTAACGTTGATCAAGCAAAGGAATTTAGTCGGTGTAATTCAAGGAGAACGCGAAGGAATTGGAGGTGAACTTGTACCCGAGGAAGCACGGTTCTACGAGAGTATAATTTTTATCTCTATCTCTTTCATTTATATCGTTAATTGAGCACATAAATTGATCAGAGTGATGGTTTGTATTAAATTTTAAAAATCAGATTTTATCTCGCTTCCGCTTTATTTATGTAATTTGATTGCATGTTCACATCATATACAAACCTAACAGTGGTATTAGAGCCTAATCTTGTGCTAATTATCGATTTTGATGATTCCATGTGTGTATGGTATACGATTGGATCGAAATTTTTGGGTAGAATCTGTTTTTTCTGAATATGCTACGCGGCGCAGCTGCGCCATTTCCAGTTCATTCTGGAGCGCAGCTGCGCCCAAACCCAGAAAGTCGTTTCTGGGGTTCAGCGCAGCTGCACCGTTTCCCAGTTCATTCTGGGCGCAGCTGCGCCGAACAGCAGAATCTGAAAAAATAATTTTTCCTTCAATTAAAATAAATGGTTTATTTAATTGATATAAGTTTAAAATAAAGATGTTTATTTTATCTAGAATAGGATTTCAGATTGCTAAAATTAAAGGAGTTTAATTTGGATTTAGTTTTTGATTAAAATAAAAGAGTTTATTTTGTTTCAAAACTAAATATTAGCAAAACTTTTGCCCATTAATTGATATCAATGCATATATGGAATGGTTTTATTCTTCATGGGATGAATATTATTTATTGATACATATAGAGATATGTATGATAATAAATAGGGATTGATTATGGACTATTGACCAATGTGTGATTGGAATTATTTTAGAGGATGCTTGAATGTATGGGTTTTTATAAATGGGGTCTGCGTACCTCGTCTTCTCTAATTTTTCTTAATGTAAAATTCTATCTCCCTCCTATGTACTTCCCCTTAACTGCTGATCAAGGTTTCTATTTGTTGTAAATAGTTTTTGTAATATGACTAGTTAGAATTAATTTTGAAGAATTACAGACAAGGGAGCAAGGAGTGCATGAAGACCCGTTTGTAATGGATCCTGGGTTTAAATGTAATAGTTATATTTAAATTTAATTCTTGCACCCTAGGTTTGACCTTTTGGTTCACTTCGTGGCTCTAGTGAACCAAACTAGAATAAAAGTCCATAATCAATCCGGGTAGAATATAGTATTCTATATGTGCACGCTTGCTATATATATATATATATATATATATATATATATATATATATATATATATATTATATTATCCAACATGCTTCGCATATAAAATAATATGACGCGTATTTTATATATATATATGTGCATGCGCGCTAAACAAGATGAGACTAATAATAACAAATCCCTCAAAAAAATCATATTAAGTCCTAAGCGTTCAAAGATATTTGGAATATCGAACGTCGCCTTCTAGCATGGTAAAGCAATAGAGTATTGAATATTTAATATGAGTTTGTTGTGTCACCACAAGGCAAATATTAAATATTTACGATGTTGCATTATCACATTTGATGCTTATTAAGGAATTGAACATTACTGTTTTGTTGTGTCACCACAAGGATGGTATTTTTCTCTTCACATATATGGAAGTGCTAGGATGGACTTAACTTGGATAATTTTGATTCGGATGTGTCACCACTTGATCAAAATACAAGGAGTTACATAGAGATGTAATTGACAATAGTTGTCTACCTATTTATTTATATATCGTTTGTTGTGTCACCACAAGGCTATATACATTTGAAATGGGATCCTTAGTCTCACTAGCAAATCTTTAATTAGAATTGCCGAACTATATATTGAGGGTAATATAGTTTGATGAAAAAGTGAGAGAAACCAATTTAAAATAAAGACCTAATTTATTTTGGTAATTAATTAAATGAATGTATGCTAAAATGTTGTTAAATTACAAATTCATTTAATAGAATTTAAAAATGTCAAAATCACTATCACTGCGTAGCATATTAGGTGTTAAATCAACCGGACCGAATTACACGGACTGGTTAAACAATTTGAGAATAGTTCTCAAGGCTGAAAAAACTATCTTATGTCCTTAATATGCCTATCCCTGCAATGGTTGCAGACAATGCCTTAGAGGAAGAGATTGCTACTTTTAGAAAGTGGCAAGATGATGCACAGTTGGCTTAATGCATCATGCTCGCATCCATTAGTAACGAGCTTCAGCATCAGCATGAAACTATGGATGCTCCTACTGTACTCCTACACCTTCAAGGAGTTGAATGGTGAGGAAAGTAGGACTGCTAGATATTAGATATCTAAGGAGCTCTTCCAATCTAGAATAACCGATGGCATTACAGTATAGACAAATATCCTCAAAAATGATCAATCTGATTGAATAATTGGGATAACTGGGTTTAGTAATGGATGGAGAGATGATCCAAGATTTGATCTTGCAATCACTTCCGGACTCTTTCTCACAATTTGTTGTGAATTTTCACATGAATAAGCTAAATGTCAGCCTGCCTGAGTTGTTTAAACATGTTGAAAACTGAAGAGAGTCACTTTCCAACCAAGAAAGACCAAGTCTTACTGGTAGATAATTCTTCCAGGAAGCGGAAGAGGGCCAAAGGATCTTCTTAAAAGAAGAACAATTCAAAGAAGGTATAAGGAAAGGCAATAACTAAGGACACTAAGAACAAAACTGATGCAGATAGCAAAGGAGTTTGCTTCCACTGCAATAAGCCTGGACACTAGAAAGGAAACTGTAAGGACCATCTTGTAGAGGCTAACCAGAAGAAGCTTAGTTAGGTTTGTTCATGATTGAAATAAATTTTTTCTGTAAGTCAAGGTTCTACTTTGGTATTGGATACCAGCTATAGTTCTCACATATGCAATCCAATGCAGAGACTAAGCAGAAGTAGAAAGCTAAACAAAGAGTAAGTAATCTTACGTGTGGAGAATGGAGCAATGGTTGCTACATTAGCCGTAGGAACTTATAGTTTAGAGTTGCCTATGGGCAAGTCTATTAAGTTAATAAGTTGTTATTATGTTCCAGTTCTCTTTAGAAATATTATTACTTCCGTTGTTGGACAAGGAATGTTCTGGTATTATATTTAAGAACAATTGTTGTTCTATTTATAATGATAATGTTTTGTTTGAAACTGGAAGATCACTTGATGGACTTTGTAAACTTGACTTACATGAAAAATAATTTTGCAAATTGAACAAACTAGTAAAAGAAAAGGAGATGATCATTCAAAGAGTTGAATATGTGTATTTAATGAAATACAAGTCTGAATCATTTGAAAGGTTTAAAGAATTCAGAAGTGAAACAAATTGACAAAGTATTAAGATTCTTTGATCAGATCGAGGAAGGAATACTTGTGCAATAAGTTTCTAGATCATCTCAAAATGGTATTTTCTCATAATGGACACCTCCTCATACGCAATAATTGATTGGTGTATCTAAAAGGATAAATTGTACCTTGTTGGACATGGTGCGGTCCATAATGATTTTTACTAACATTCCAGTATCCATCTAGGGTTATGCCCTAGAAACGGCTGCATATCTACAAAATAAGGTAACCTCAAAATTCAGCTCCAAGACTCCATAAAAGTTATGGATAGGGAGGATTCCAAATCTTAAGTATGTTAAGATAAGGGGTTATCCAACTTATGTGAAAAAGGTTTCAAAAGATAAGTTTGGGACAAAATCTGACAAGTGCAGAGTTGTGAGATATCCTAAAGAAAGTTTATGGTATTATTACTATAATCCTACACGCTGCCTTCTTGGATAAAGGTGTTTATCATTGAAGGAGCTAGTGGGAGGGTAATAGATCTTGAAAGAGTTCAAGAACCACAAAGCACTTTAAATCAAACCGAGGGACCTGTAGATAGACCTATTGTACCACAATCGAATCGTAAATCTGGAAGAGTACCGAAGATACCTAGGAGGTATGGATTCATCATAGAGGATGATGATGAAGCACGCATCATAGAGGATGATGATCCAGTTATATACGATGAGGGTATGAGTAGAAGACACTCAGAGAAATGACAGATGGCCATGAAATCCGAAATGGACTCCATGTATGAGAACCAAGTATAGACTCTGGTTACTCCACCGAAAGGCTTAGTGCCTAAAGGGTGTATATGGGTCTTTAAAGAGAAAGACTAGGGCAAATAGCAAGGTAGAGACCTATAAGACCAGACCTGTTTAAAAGGTTTCAAATGAAGTCAAGGAGTTGACTGTAATAAAACCTTATTACTAGGTAATGCTCAAGTCCATTTGGATTTTGCTTGTGATTGCAACTTATTACGAAATCTGGCAAAATGGATGTGGAGATGTCCTTCCTCAATGAAGACTTGAGGAGAATGTATGTATGATACAGCCAGAGGAATTTGTTTCAAAGGTTGAAGCAAATCGTGTTTTAAGGTACGATGATCCATTTATGGATCGAAGCAAGCTTCTCAAAGATGGAACATTCGTTTTGATGAGACAATCAAAAGAGTTTGATTTTATCAAAAACGAGAATGGACCTAGTGTGTATAAAAGGATCAGTGGGAGCACTGTGACATTCCTAGTATTACATGTTGATATACTACTGATAAGGAATAACACACCAATGCTACAATCAGTAAAGATAAAATTGTCTAAACATTCCTCCATGAATGACTTGGGAGGAACATCCTATAAATTGGAGATATAAATCTATATAGATAGATTTAAAAGGATGTTCGGCTTGACCCAAGGAACGTATATTCATTTGATGCTAAAGGCGTTTAGCATGGCAAACTCCAAGAGAGGTCTCATGATGATGAGCCATAGAGTGTATCTCTCTAAAATTGTCCCCAATTGAAAGAGATATCGCATGAGTTACTATCATGTATGCAATGAATATACAAGGCCTGATGTTGATCAGTCATATTCTGGAGATGATCACTATAAGATAGTGATAAACATCTTTAGGTACTTAACCGGTACTGAAGATGTGATCTTGATTCATGGTAGGTCTGAATTAAAACTAGAGGGCTAAACAGACTCAAGTTTTTCAGACTGACCAAGATGATAACAAATCCACTTTAAAGTAAATCGTTACCTTGGAAGGTGGTGCAGTGAATTGGAAAAGTTCCAAATAGCAAAGAGTTGTTGGTTTAGTGACAAAGACAAAGTATATAGCTGTAAATGAAGCTGCAAGTTTGATTGTTTGGATGAAAAGTTTATTACAGAACTAGGAATAGTTCCTAAGTCTCATCTTGGATTCAAACAAGTGTTGCGGCACTTTCATTTGATTAGTGGAATCATTGAAAGAGGAGAAGTCACTATAGAGATAATGGACTCTCAAGAACAACATTGCATATCCATTTACTGAAGCTTTATCCAAATAGCAGGATGATCGTCACTTAGAGAAGAAGGGTATAAGATACCATGGCGATTGGCTTTAGTGCAAGTGGGAGATTAAAAGTAGTATGCACGCAAGCCAATCATATTTGATATGATGTAGCATATACTTTGTAATCTTATTCGGTTATTAAAGGCATTTTACTTTATCTACATAGTGTTGTTATATTAAATATGATAAACCCATAGTTTTGAGCAATGCTTTTAGAATCATGATGGTGATCATGCTAATGAGATTTAAATTCTAGATAACTCACAAACTAAAATCGTTCCTAAGCGTTGGATTACTAAAAAGGGGATTAGTGAATCCAGATAGATTAGTACATACGTTGCTTGCTCTTAAGAAGAGGATGATTGATCTCATAATCATTTATGTGGAGACACTAAAGCAAGTATGTAGGTGCTTATTGGAGAATAAGTTCACTGAACGTGACTCGCTAAGAAATACCTAATGGAGTTTTACTCACCTGTCAGTAGGAATTCCTCTAGTGATAGTAGTACAAGTGATCCTTGGACTAGAGATCATCACAGTATCTTATGTATGATGAGTTATACTTTGACATGTCTCTTGAGACCTTTAGGGTATATCAAAGGGTATGATTGGGTATAATAAGTTGTACATGGAGATAGGTGAATGATCAACAAAGAATCTACCACGTCTAGTAAAAGATGTGACTGTCCTATGTGATTCGATAAATGACAACTCAGTAGTCCTTGGCCAAGGCAGAATGAAATTAGAAAGGAGTTTCTAATTTACATTATTTAGAGTTGTGCATTTGAGAATCGAAATACATATAATTAAATAAAATAAGACTTGACAGTAAAATCCATGTCTTATATTTAATTGGGATATTGTATGGTAGAAGGATTGAATTGTATGGTAACTATGCACTGAAAGGTTCTTTTGTGATTAATGTTGAAATCTATATTATCTGAAAAGTCGTTGATCGCTAAGGAGGCTTATCCTTATTGTAGAATAAACATTATTTATTTAAATAAATTAAGTAGTTTAATTTATTTATTTAAATAAGATTAGAATTGTTCTAATGGATTTATTCATAACCGATTTAATATGGAGAACCTAAAAGGGTCACACCGCAAAAGGAAAATATTTATTTAAGAAGTAAATGGCATAATTGTAATAATAAGTTAAGTGTATTTAATTTAATCTATGGAGATAGAATAAATTAAATAGCTTAATATTTATTATTTAGTATTTTGGAAATATTAAATATAAATTAATAAGAGGAGTCTTATTATTATTATTACTATTACTATTATTTAATTCCTAATAGGGATTGGGAATTAATTAATAGAAGTACTCTCTCATGAATTCCTAATTGGATTAGGAGCATAATTAATTAAAAGAGTTTAATTATAATAGAAACCCTAATCCTAAATAGTTTAGGGAAGGGTTAATCCTACATTTATAAATAAGAGGAGTCTTATCATAGATTAGGGTTACACACTCTTGCATTAGATTGTGGAGAGTACTTACAATTTCTATAGAGATAGAAACTAGGGTTTTGCCAACACCCATCTTTTTGAATAACTATTCTTCCTTGGTGGATCATCTCTAGAGGCCAAACACTTGGGTGGCTAACGTTGATCAAGCACAGGAATTTAGTCGGTGTAATTCAAGGAGAACGCGAAGGAATTGGAGGTGAACTTGTACCCGAGGAAGCACGATTCTATGAGGGTATAATTTTTATCTCTATCTCTTTCATTTATATCGTTAATTGAGCACATAGATTGATCATGGTGATGGTTTGTATAAAATTTTAAAAATTCGATTTTATCATGCTTCCGCTTTATTTATGTAATTTGATTGCATGTTCGCGTCATATACAAACCTAACAACCTCCTCACCCTGTCAGCCTGCCAATGAAGTCAAGCCTAAACTGAGGGAATCAATCCTGGCTGCTCTGTCTACACGGATTCTGTTCGCAACCTCCAGATCAAACTCTGCAGTCAGGGCTGCCAACTGCTCTATACCCTCATCTCTCTCCAGACTAGTAGTCTCCAGCTGATCCTCTACCCGCTCCATCTGTCCTACCAACACCACATTCCTCTCTAAGAGGACATAAACCATCACACCAAGCTGAACAGAAGCCCCACGCCGACCTTGAACCTCTGCCTCTAGCTCGGCAATCCTCTAGTCCTTTTCCTGTAGCTTCTGGGTCAACTCGGCCTTTTTCCCCAAAGTTTGATACGCTAATAACATGTACTGCTCCTCTCGGTCCTGGTGATCCTGGTTCTGCTCTTCTAAGTGGGCTACTTGATTCTCGAGCTCCTCATTCCTATTTGTCAGCTCTTCGATGATGTCACTAGCAGTAGTACCCATGCCATCTGCATACTCAGGTGACTCATCATCCTCTGTCACTGGATCCTCCTCAGGATCCTCATCTTCCCCCTCATCACTTAACAGCCTCAGCACCCCTCCGGTAACTGGCTCCTTCTCAGAACCATACTCGGCCTCAGACTCATCCCTAGTGTCCAACATCTCTGACTCACTTGGCTGGACCTCTAGTAAACGCTCTGTGTCCACATGAATGTCTGTGAACTCCACCTCTTCAGCATGACTGGGCTCTCCTATCTCAGACATCCTACAGCTACAGACAAAAACAAACAGACAGCAAGATGCCAGTGTAATAATAAAATATATTCATTGATAAAATGAAATGATATTTTATCATGCATAACTCGACTCGATGGATTTCCACAATCCACCTCCAGACATGATCACCAAATGAATCTCCTCGATTCACCTCCTAACATACTCAATACGAGTTTAATACTAAGGTTATAACCTAGGTTTCGCATTCCTAAAGTTTATAACCTACAAGTCTGATACCAACTGTGACACCCCCAATTCAGGTACCAAATAAAGTACATCTATACACCTCTAAACAACATAAATCAACTAATGCGGAGATAAATAAACATATGTTGTTCATTACAAAAGGTTTACTACGGTCCCAAGGTCTATAACCTTAAATAAATACATCATGGAATACATTAATAATACAAAACGATTCCACGATTACAAAACTGGATAGTACATATAACTATTCCCTAAGCTTTTCCTTGCCTTTGTCTGCTTTGGAACTCTCCGGCTTAACTGCAATAGGTTTCTGATATAGCAAGGGTGAGCAACTACTTTGCTCAGCAAGTTTAAAATGAATAAAGAAGATATATCATGAATGAATGAGAATAATAATCGCATAGTTCAACAATTTAAGAACATTGAAGAAATAACTGACAATATAATCAAAGTTCAAATGAAATAATGAATATTGATTATTTACTGCTGAGTGGTCTAATAGACCATGAACTTTTTGGCCAAAGGATCAGTCATTCAACTGACCCTTTTAAATGTCTGGCCCTGTCAGTAGTACTCGAGGGGATCAGCCTCTCGTACCCTATGTATATGCATAACATTTAACGCTGACTGCATCGAATAACCGACACATTATAATCCCCTAATAAAGGGTTGCTCTCTCAGTCCAAGAATCCGTACCAACTACTAGTTTGGATAGCTTTTAAAATAATAACATGTATATGTCTAGCCGAAACAAATGGCGTAGACTATCTCCTTAAACAGTTCATGAATGAAGAACTTAAACGTTTCACAGTCCAATAACAGATAATGAATTCAAATGCACAAGGTGCGAATATCAATAATTATCCTTGATGTGGAGTAATTGACAATAATTAATCCACTAATATAATTTGAAAGTAATAACTCAATTTGAGTCGTGAAACTTGCAACAATATACAACATTTGTATAAAATAGGAAACTTGCCTAAATGTAAAGGTTGAGTAAGTTTAAGAAACTTGCATTCAATATATAGAAAGAATGAAGTTAGGGAACTTACCCAACACAAGGGTAAGACAAGCGTTAGGAAACTTGCGTGGTGCGTCTGCTACAATATTACAACACACGCTCCTTAATATCCTACACAATTAAGTACATATTCACATAACAATTAGTCACATACCGGATACCAAATAATGGTTTACACTACTCTCTAATGTTTCATTCTTATTAGAAACATAATGTTAAACAAGATTACACACACTAGTTATGGCGTTACGACGCTTGCGCGTCCGTACGCCAACCTTGCCTATTCGAACGCCAAAGCAACACGCAATTGCGTACGCCTAGCACGCCCATTCGATTTATTTAATACCCATTGGTTAATGCTAAGTAGCATTGAAATTAATAATATTCATGTTTTAGAACTTAGAACATCATAACTTAGCGTCAAAAACATTACACGTTGCACACGCACATGTCCGACACCCTCCGATTGTCTCCAACCGCACAACAGTCATAAAGATAGCCAATTTGGGAATTGATCCCGACCTCAAATGTTAAAACTTATTAAAAGAAATTTGTATGTCTACTCTTTCTCTTTCTGAATCATCTTGAATCACCTCAATCCGAGTTCGTATGAGAAAGTTATGCCTATTTTACTAAAGAACGCCAAAGCTGACTCTGGCCTAAACTTGACTCAGCGTAGCTACGCCCAAAACTTGCCTTTGGGCGGCGTCATTATGCCCAAGTGCAGCACTCCGGCGTAAAGCCAGCGTCGCTATGCCCAAACTCGGTTTTGTTCTTTCTTGGATGCTCTATTTTGACACACTTACTACAAACCTTCATAACTTCTTCTATACACGTTCAAATTGGTCCATTTCGGACTCTATGGACTCCTAATTCATGGGGCTATAACATATCAAAAATTCATAGACACCCATTAACATTAATATGTCCAAATCTTAAGCCAAAGTACTAAGTTCATACTCTGTTTTTAGGTGTTCTAAGTGTTCTTGACTAAAATCATCACCAAATCTTTGTTTTTACACATTTTTGCTCGATTCCAGTTGGGTTAACTTTGTAACCCATGGAACTACAATACCATAACAACAAACCAATTAAACACACACGAAATTATAGCTACAAAGTCCTTTAAACCGTCTCATAGTCCATGTTTGTCCAAAAATGTCCATTGTTCTTCATGTTCTTCATGTTCTTCATCCTCCTTAAGCATAGGTACGGATTTATTCCATTTTTATTTCACTTTGATGTTATTAATGGCTTACATAGTCTCTTAACAACATTTATACACAATCATAACAAACAACAACATCAAGAATCGCCACAAAAATCATCTGTTAGCTAAAAAGCTCCAAAAACCAAAAGTTTGGAAAATCTTTGACAAACTCAAATGAAATGGTTTTAAATGAGATGTTTACCTCTGCAACTTTCTTATGGAAGATAGAGGAGCTAGCTAGGGTTCGTTAGAGTTGATAGAAGCTCTTCTTCTTCTCCTTCTTATTCACCCGTGCTCTTCTTTTCTTCTCTTCTCCTTCCACACTTCTTCTTCTTCTTCTTCTCTTCTTCTTCCCGTGTGTCTTCTTCTTTTTCCTTCTTGGATACTAGATGGTTGTTAAAGCTTGTAAAAATCTGATTTCCTTCCTCTTTAAACACTCCCGTAGCTTCAATCAAGCAAAAATCACTCCACCCATTACTTTCTCTCTCTAGAATGGTTGAAGTTGAAAAAGATAAATAGGGAGTTCTCTTTCTCCTCTTCTTAGTAATTTCTCTCAACCCTCTTCTCTTGCTAGCAAAAATGGACTGATGAATTTGAATGAAGAAGGAAGGAACGGATGGAATATATGGGAAGAAGAAATGGGCTTGTTTTGCTAGGTTACTTGGAAATGGATTTGATAAGAATGTTGCCAAAATGGGATTTAGGAAGTGGGAAGCATCCTGCCGAGCCCTCCCTCCTTGCTAAATTTCTATTAGCTAATGCATTTGAATTGGTTCCCACTTGGAGTAACAAACCAAAATAAATACACAAATATACAAAAATATATCTGAATACTCCCACTTTTGTACCAAATCTGGTAAATAACTCCACCCAAAATTAAAATGGGTACTCCCATAAATTATTGGGACGCATAAAAATAATTATTATGGGATTTGTCCAAATATTCGGAACACCCATATAATACATTTCGGATATAAATCAAATCACTAACGAGCTCAAATAAATATTCCAGCGCTTGGAAATATTATCACTTCGCTCACACGTATTAATAAAATTTATTAAAATCGAAAAAGACGTAAAAATATCTGGCATGAATAGTGTTGTGAATAGTCCCTCGGGAAGCGTGCCACGTGAATAGTGATTTAGCGACGCTATGCGAAATCAATTATTCACTTAAACAAAACTATAACACGTAAAATTTCATGCATTCACATAATCCAGGTTGTCACACAACCTTTAAACGTAACACAAAATAATGTTACTAAAATTTAAAATATTTATTAATACACATAAATTTAAATTACAAGGCTATCCAGAATTCGTGGTCGTTACAGCAATTCTAGAGACTTCTACTAGGGTAAAATTAGGGCAACACTTTTAGGATTTTTATTACTATAATTAAGTCATTGTACTAGTATAAATAAGCCTCAAGGCCACGGGTTTTGGGCACTGAATGATTTAATAATATTTCTTCTTTTTAGATTACTTGAGAGTATTCTATATTTGTTCTTTTCAACAACTTTTGATCTTATCGGTGTATCCGTGGTGATCAATCCGACTTATCAGGCATCAATTCATAGGTGTTTGTGGTGTCCTCTACCATACATCAACCGTTGATTGTACCAAAGTT
The DNA here is from genome assembly GCA_034770075.1 of Aralia elata. NCBI lineage: Eukaryota > Viridiplantae > Streptophyta > Magnoliopsida > Apiales > Araliaceae > Aralia > Aralia elata. The sequence continues at coordinate 34,737,812 of CM068378.1, forward strand.
ACCACTTCAATATAAGCGATGGGTCAATCTATTATTGATGTTCCACCCATAACCATTGCTAGAACGATCCGGACGATGACTACCTCATGCAAGCATGTCGTGGAGTCTATCATTCGATATTAGAGCTAAGTTTCTAGCGGGTTACTTATCCTTTTATTGTTCTTGTTACGTATTATAAAAAAAGTATATGCATATTATTGTTTTGTGCTAACCCAAATTCGAAACGTCAATCATTGCTTCAAATCCGCAGCAATCAACCATCCTCACATCTGAATACATTATCATCAATTCTAAACAAGCAAAGCCATAAAATTTCGCAAGTCTAACTAGTTTTGCCGAAAATTTAAAGGCATACGAGAAGCAAGCCAATCCGAAATCAACAATAAACCAAGGTCAACCGAAGCAATTAATCCAAGAAAAGGTGTTTCAAACCGTGTGCGTCAAAGTCGCCAAAAAACTTTCAATTTAGATTGTTCTTGATAAGTTCTTGATTGGTTGTAATAGATTACAGTGATTAGTAATTAGTTCAAGAAAAGAACATAAAAGAAGAATACCTGAGAAAAAAAAAAGGCAAAAGAGGTGAGTTCAAAAAAGGAAAAAAACCATTTGAGTGTATACACGAGGGTAGAGTGAATCATCATTAGAGCGATACACGTGAGGGAGTGGTGAGGACTTTTTATTTTACTAACTCTTGTTTTGCAACGAAAAATGTCTGACACGAAGAATAAGGGTATTTTTGAAAAACCTCCATCAACGTTTGATCCGAAATTTATAATGGAGGCCATGATGAGGAAGTTTTCCAAGAAATTGAACATGGCAATATAACAGATGCATGAATGCATTGATAAGATAAGCGTTACACGAGGAGAACCATCTCAAAACACTCATGGTGTGCGTAGAAAGGGAAGAGGGCAACCTAGGGGAGCTAGGATGGACGACGAGGAGTACTATGGATGTACGGTCAGTGTAGAGGACCATGATCCAGATATGGGCCGCAAGAGATATGGAGGATGGGGTATGGATGATGAGAATGAGGAGCGTGAATAAAGGAGATTTGGAGGAAGGGGTAGGGCTGATGAGGAGGAGGAACGTGACCTACGGAGGTATGGAGGAAGGATTAGAGGAGATAGGAACAGGGAAGATAATAGCTTGGGCAGCATTAAGATGAAGATTCTAACCTTTCATGGGAAAAATGATCCTGAGGCGTACTTGGAGTGGGAGAAAAAGGTAGATTGGGTGTTTGACTGCCACAATTACTCTGAGCTCAAGAAAGTCAAACTGGCGGCCATCGAATTCTCTGACTATGCAGTAGTATGGTGGGACCAGTTAGGGATCAATAGGAGGAGGTGTGGTGAGAGGTCAATTGAGACATGGGCAGAGATGAAAGCCGTTATGAAAAAGCGGTTTGTGCCATCACACTACCACCGGGAGCTGTTCAAGATATTGCAGACTCTGAAGCAGTGAACTCAAAATGTGGAGGATTACTACAAGGAGATGGAGATCCTGATGTCCAAAGCCAACGTAGAAGAGGATCGGGAGGCCACCATGACAAGATTCTCAGCAGGATTAAATTGGAAGATTGCAAACTTAGTGGAGAGATAGTATTACGTGGAATTAGAGGACATGGTCCACATCGCCATCAAAATTGAGAAGCAATTCAAGAGGAGAGGAAGCCAATGACCAGTCCCCACGACAAGTTCATCATGGAAGCCAAATGTTGTAAAGAATGAGGAGAAACAAGTCGTGAGCAAGCCCAAGGCGGAGCCAAAATAAGAGGGGTCCAATCGCGGTATTCAAGGTAAAATTGAACCTTCCTCTAGTCGTAATCGAGACATAAAATACTTTAAATGCTAAGGCAGGGGTCATATTACAAACTTATGTCCAAATCAGTGGGCTATAATTCTCTTGGATAATGGTGAGGTGGAGACAGAGGATGAAAAGGATGATACAAATTCTATGTCACCGTTAGAGGAGGCAGATGGTGATAAGGAGTATACCATCCTAGGTCAGCCTTAGTAACAAGAAGAGTCCTTAGTGAACAACTGAAGGAAGATGACATGACACAACGGGAGAACCAATTTCATACAAGGTGTCTTGTCAACAACAAGACCTGTTTTGTGGTAATAGATACTACAATGGTCAAGAAGTTGAGTCTGCCTTAACCAAACATCCTCATCCATATTGATTGTAGTGGCTCAATGACAGTGGAGAGATCAAGGTGTCAAAGCAAGTGTTGGTACCGTTTAGTATTGGAAGATACACAGATGAGGTATTATGCGACATGGTTTCGATGCAGGCAGGTCACTTATTATTTAGGACGCCCTGGCTGTTTGATAGACGAGTAAAACATGATGGTTTTACAAATTAATACTCATTTGTACATAATAATATATCAATCACTCTTTGTCCTATGAAGCCAAAATAGGTTCATGAGGACCAATTACATTTTCAAAAAGATAATAGTCAAAGAAAAGAGATTGAAAAAGAGAAAACAAAAAGAGAGGAAAAAAAGAAAAGTTGAGAGAAAAAAAGAAAGTGAGAAAAGAAGAGAGAAAAACAAACATATATGCAAAAAAGAGTGATGTGAAAAGAGCATTGATTTCTAAACAACCAATGATTATACTTATGTAGAAAGGAAGTATTTTTAAATACTAACCCGGATAACTCTTCTTTGTCTAGTGTTGTTATGTCTCTTTTGTAGGAATATATTGATGTGTTCCTCGAGGAGCTACGACAAAGATTCACACCAATTCGAGGGATCGAACATCAAATAAATTTTGTTCCCAGTGCAACCATTCCAAATCAACCAGCCTATAAGAGCAGTCCGGAGGAAACAAATGAGTTACAAAGACAGGTGGGAGAGCTAATGGAGAAAGGGTTCGTACGGAAAAGCATGAGTCCGTGTGCAATTCCGGTAATTCTAGTACCTAAGAAGGATGGGAAATGGCGCATGTGCATCGATTGTTGAGCGGTAAATAATATAACAGTAAAATATCGACATCCTATTACTATTAGATGACATGTTAGATGAATTGCATGGTTCATATATATTTTCAAAAATTGATTTAAAAAGCAGATATCATCAAATTCGCATGAAAGAGAGAGATAAGTGGAAAACTGCATTTAAGATAAAATTTGATTTGTATGAGTGGTTAGTTTTACCATTTGGGTTAACTAATGCACCTAGCACTTTTATGAGATTGATAGCACTTTTATGAGATTGATGAACCATATTTTACATGCTTTTATTGAAAAATTTGTAGTTGTCTACTTTGATGATATTCTTGTTTATAGCAAAAACTTGGACGAACATGCAGTACATTTAACATCTGTTTTAAATGTGCTTAGGAAAGAAAAGTTATTTGCTAACATGAAAAAATACACGTTTTGCACAGATAGAGTCGTGTTCCTTAGTTCTGTTGTTAGTTCACAAGGAATACAGGTGGACTAAGAGAAGATACGTGCAATTCAGGAGTAGTCGAGTCCTACCAATGTGAGCCAAGTTCGAAATTTCCATGGACTCGCGAGTTTTTATAGATGATTTGTGAGAGACTTCAGCAGCATCACTGTGCCATTTACTGAAGTCATAAAGAAGAGTATTGGATTCAAATGGGGAGATGAACAGGAGAAAACTTTTCAATTGATTAAAAAAAATTAACTAATGCTCATGTGCTTGTTTTACCCAATTTTTCTAAAACTTTTGAACTTGAATGTGATGCATCAGGTGTAGGTGTTGGAGCTGTCTTGATGCAAGAAGGAAAACCAATGGCGTACTTTAGTGAAAAGTTGAGTGGGGCGTTCTGAACTACCCTACATATGACAAGGAGTTGTACGGTTTGGTTCGTTCACTAAAAACCTGACAACACTACCTTTGGCCTAAAGAGTTTGTGATACACACTGATCACGAGTCCTTGAAATACTTGAAAGGCCAGCGAATGTTGAATAAGAGATGCACGGTGGATGAAATTCATAGAGACGTTTCCCTACGTAATCAAATATAAAACAAGGTAAAGAAAACATCATTGCAGATGTTCTATCAAGAAGGTATGTATTAATCTCAACTCTTAACACATGATTGCTTGGTTTTGAGCAAATTAAAGAGTTATATGTTGTAGACCATGATTTTAGTGAAGAGTTTAGATCATGTGAAAAGAATGCAGTGGGTAAGTATTTTAGGTATTATGGATTTTTATTTCGTGAAAACAAATTACGTATACGTGCTTGTTCATTGCATGAGTTATTACTTAAGGAGTCTCATGGTGGGAGGTTAATGGGACACTTTGGTGTGGACAAAACTTTGACTATATTACAAGAACATTTTTATTGACTACACATAAAACAGGATGTAGAGAAGTTGTGTGATAGATGTATCGTATGTCGTCAAGCTAAATCCCGAGTGAAACCCTATGGTATACACCACTGCCTATTCCTAGTGAGCCATGGATTGACCTATATATGGATTTTATATTTGGTTTACCTAGGTCTAAGCGAGGTAATGATTCTATTTTTATGGTTGTGGATAAATTTTCAAATATGACACATTTTATTCCATGCCACAAAACTGATGATGCTTCCCATGTTGTAGATTTGTTCTTTGAAGAAATTGTTAGATTACATGGCATGCCTAGGACAATTGTATCGGATAGAGATGCTAAATTCTTGAGTTATTTCTAAAAAAATTTGTGGTGTAAGTTAGGAACTATATTGTTAATTTTCTATTACTTGTCACCCTCAAACCGATGGTCAAACAGAAGTAGTGAATCTACATTGTTAAGGTCAATAAATCAAAAGAACATCAAAAACTTGGGAAGAGTGTTTACCACATGTTGAGTTTGTATATAATAGATATGTTCATTCTATTACTAATTTTTTTCAATTTAAAATTGTATATAGTTTTAATCCTTTAACTCCATTGGATCTAACGTCATTACCTGTTTCTGAATATTCTAACTTAGATGTGAAAAAGAAGGCTGATTTTGTGAAGGAGATACATGAGAGGACAACATATAAAGGAGGACGAAGCAATATGCCAAGCAAGCCAACAAGAGACGCCGCCGAGTAATTTTTGAACCCGGAGATTGGGTATAAATACATATGAGGAAAGAACGATTTTCAACCCAAATGCGTTCGAAGTTGCTTTCACGAGGGGATGGTCCTTTTCAAGTCTTTGAACACATGAACAATAACGTCTACATATTAGATTTACCAGGTGAGTATGGTGTTAGTGCTACTTTTAATGTTACTAACCTAAGTCTGTTTTGAGGACAAATTCTTCTCAAGAGGAGGGGAATGATCAGGACATAGCTTGGGCTAATTCTAACAGGACTAAAGTAGCGTGTCGGGATCCAATTCAAGTGTCAGTTGGACCAATTACAAATGCTAGAACTAAAAGGTTCAAGCAAAGCCTCAATGGATTAATCCACGATGTTTGGGTTGAAGCTAACTCAAGGAGACCCAAGGAGGAAGCTAAAGAGCATGAGACACAAGTTTGGATCAATTTGATACAAGCCCAGTTCAGGAATTAGAGAAGATTTTGCATATTATATTGTATTTTGTTTCCTTTTATTTTAGGTAATTTAGCATGATTCTAGGGTGGTTATGATTTATTTCGATTGCAATTCTAAAGACTTAAACTAGGATAAAATTACGACAACACTTTTAGGATTTTTATTACCATAATTAAGTCCTTGTACTAGTATAAATAAGCTTCAAAACCAAGGGTTTTGGGCACTGATTGATTTAATAATACTTCTTATTTTTAGATTACTTAAGAGTATTTCATCTTTAGAACTCTTGATCTTACCGGTGTGTCCGTGACGATCAATCGGACTTATCAGGCATCAATCAATAGGTGTTTGTGTCGTTTTCTACCATACATCAACCGTTGATTTTACCAAAGTTACCTTTTTAATATAAACGAGGGCTCAACATGTCATTAATCTTCCACTCATAACCATTGCTAGAACGATCCAGACGACGATCACATCACGCAAACGTGTCATGGAGTCTATCAAGATGTAAGACCATGATCTTACAATATCTCACTTAAATATTTAACGTCTTCATCAGGCCCGAAACATATTTTTCACAAGCTAGAAACTTCCTCTCTAGTCATAGTAAGACTAGCAAAAGGCCCGAAACATATTTTTCACAAGCTAGAAACTTCCTCTCCAGTCGTGGTAAGACAATAGCAGATGTCCACCTCTAACACGATCCTTAATGATAATACCGACTGCCTTCGTATTTGACCTAATCATCCTGGCCTGACATTTTTTCGTCCTGACCTGGAAGAGTCTGATATTTGTCCTTCAATTGATTGTTTACTAATAAACTCGTCTTGATTTGCTTTTCTCAGTACGAAAGGATGAGAAACTTCAACCTCTTGGGACAAATTTAAATATATTTGAATTGCATAAAATCATGGCGGCTTTATTTTCTTGCGACTTGATGCTAAAACCGAGCCAAAGCGTGCCCCAAGCACCATAAGCATTATTGACTTCAAAATGTAAAAGAAGATACAAAATCAAACTATTCACATATCTTTGATACTATATACTGTAAATTTTTTACACGATATCAACTGCTACAAGAGAACACATTAAAGAATATTAAATCAAACAAAACTTGATAACAAACTAAAAGGATGAAGAAGCTAAACCCAATAAAAGGAGATTACAAAAATGGAATATGAAACAAACGGGTAAAAGGCAAAATTTCATGACATGTATCTTACAACTAAAGGAGATGAGGTTGCTGAAGCATGAAGTGTCCTCAACAATGCCACAAAGTTAAATAGACTTTCTTCCGAGAACCACCTGACCTTCCATGTAAGAGGAAACGAAGCTGTAACCATGGTGCGTGTTGTATCCTCCATCTTATCAGCTGTGTCTTCAGGGCACGACTTGGAAATGGCATTTTTAAGGATTAATGTCACGCACAAACTTTCCTGCGTTTCAATAACCTGAAAATGAAGAATGGTAACATTATTAAACTCAACCATTTTACTAGAGCTATGAAAATTATAATTAAAAAAAAAAAGATAACAAGATGCATGTAAAATGGAGGAAAAATAAACAAAACATTCAATAAAAAAATAAAAAAAATTACCAGCGTAGCATTACAACAAAATTAAATAAATATAAACATAAATAGTACTATGTACCGAATCACCATAGACCTTAAGAAATTACTAATAACTGTCAGTTAATGGATCAGGAAGACAATGAAGACGCATTTCCAAATTGCAACCAGGAGTACCATAAAGCACAGTGATATGAATCTATATTGCCAATGAAACAGAGACATAGTACGGCAACAAGTCTGAGAAATTAATTAACAAGTGACCTTTAGCTAGGACTTCAGAATGATGGGCTAATGCAACAATAGACATTATAACTGTGGTGCATTATATTATATTCATCGGGTTAAACGCTTTTTTAGTCACTATATAGAGGTCCAATTTACATTATCATTATTGAACTTGATTTTTCTACAATCAACTCATTGAACTTTATAATTTTCACAAAAAATCGAAAAATAACCTAGACCGTTAATTTATTAACAGCAGAACAATGTGGCAATGCTTATGTGTATAAAACTGAACAAAAGTAAGGAAATTCAACATGTGGCACCTTGTCCTTATTTATGTGTCCATAAAATAATTCACCCTACAATCTAACCCACCCAAAACATAACCCACTCAAAACATAACCCATGTTCACTAACACCCATCTTCTTCATCTTCAATTACCACCACCATTTGATTTCTCTATCTTCTGTATACCACCAATATTAACATCAGCGCCTACTACCACCAGCACTTCGCCATTCCAGCACCGCCATCATCTAACCAACACCACCTTAACATGTCACCCACCCAATTTCAATGCCGCGGTAAAATTATGTGATCCTTTCTCAAATCACGCTGTAGCAAAAAAACCCGTCTTAGATACAGGTAATACTTGCACCACTGATTTGCATTTAGTTTTTAAATTCATTACTCTAAAACTTGATTCTCTCTCTCCCCCCTTGTCAATCATCATCCATATACATTCAATCTGCAATTTTCTGGTCCACAAAACCAAGAATATTTATTTGCACTTTTTTGTCCCCAAATTCATGTTTTAATTTTACCTTCAACCATGAAACGTGCTGGAATTTGACCAGATCGTCGAACAAATTCATAAAGTTGACTAATCAAAAAAAAAATTAATTAGTCATCACGAGGAAACATTTGGTAACACTTGTTGGAGTTTTTGTGACGCCCCCAAATCACACGGTACCTTTAAATCCTGGATATGGTGCTCCACAGTACTACCCATTCAACACATCTATCTATGAAATCTCATAGACATAAGAGTAATTACTATATCATTACAATATGTCTTAGTCTAATCCCAGGTTCTAAGACCTTTACATACTCAAAACATAATATAATATCTTTTACAATATTACATCAGTACAATATTGCAATTAATACAAAAATCTTTCTAATCATTATCTTTTCCTTTCCCTTGACTTTTCCGGATCCTTTAGATCGCTCTGGCTTAGCTGAAAATATTTATTTTAAGCAAAAGTGAACAACTAATTGCTCAGCAAGTAATAAACAGTTGAATAAATAACAATCTCATGAATAGAACCTCATCTGAATCTTCAACAATTGAACAATAATTGTGAAGCAGCTCAAATAAATAGGACTAAAAATTTTCCTTTACCTTCAACACCTTTAACATGCATACTGAGCGGTCATAAAGACCTTAAACCTTTTCTTTTCTTCTCAAAAAGGGTTAAACAGTACTTTTCAACTGCAAACCGTCAGAATATTTAACAATCACCAAGACTGAAAACATTCTCTGCAAGTACTTTAGGGGATGAGCCTATCGTACCCTATATTGTGCACATATAACTTTTAAAACGACTATATGCGTTTATTTTGACACCACCTGTGTCTCGTCGGACATTCCCGACTAAAAATACCCCTAATATTAGGATTGTTTATCTCAGACTTACAATCAGAGTCTGTACCAAAACAATTTGGTTTGGATTAGCTCTACTTAGCATCAATAATCTATAAAGAATTTTACCAATTCAATAGCTCATCTCAACATCTGTCTAGCCGAAACAAATAGCATAGACACATTCTTAACGCAGTTCATGAATAAATAGAACTTTAAAAGCCTGAACAGTTTAATAACAGAACATTCCTTCTCAATAGCACATAAGTGCATATATTGACATATAAGCACAATTTAAACAATTTAAGAATTTTTGCATAGCTTGAATACTTGCACAAATATATAAAATTTGCTCAAGTTTAAAACTTGCTACAAGTAAACAAAACATGTACAAGGTTAGAAAATACTTGCACAGAATAATAATCTGACACAAGGTATAGAAAACTTGCATTCAATACAAAAGTCAAATGAAAGTAGAAACTTGTCTGGTACACTCTTTATAATTTACGTTAAATCGCTCTTCAAATGACCTACACAATTTAATTAACATCAACATACCAATTAGCCACATAATGACTTCAAATATTGGTTTACTTTAACTTTATTTTATATTGAAAATGTTCGTCTTCAAAGGAATCGGAACACTTCAACATCATCTCACGGCGTCACGGCGTTCGTATGACCGCATGCCCGACCTGCCTACGCGAACGCCCAAACGGCACACCCGCAACCTCACGCCGCGTGCCTAGCAGCCCCCACGTGCAGGCCCACGCGCGCAGCAGCCCAGCCCAGCGCCCCACGCCCACGCGCAGCAGCAAGCGCGAGCCTGCCAATCCAGCGCCCATGCCTGCCCAACGCCATAGTTGTCACGGCGCCACGGCGAGTCATGGCGGTAGCCGACTGCCAAGACGCCTAGGCGACAAGGCGACCGCCATGGCGTCCGTATGGAGTCATTTACAACGTGCAATTTATATATTATTTATTTTACTTAACAAGTATATTGGCAATAAAATTTTATATACATTAAAACTCAAAACATAACACTATGGAATAACATTAAAGGCATAATTATGTAAATACTTAGCAATAACAATCTAAAAACAAAACACTTGATATTAAAAATTAGTAAAAGAAATGAAGAATTCAACAAACACCACATAGAAAATAAAGTTGTAACCAACCATCACAAAAATGTAGTCTAATAACTAATAAAACACCACATAGCAAGCCAAAATAATGTCTTAGACTCTCTACACTAGTCTAGAAACATCGTTCAAGCAAAATCATCAAGGAAAAGGTCATCTCCATCTCCTCCACGAGAACTGCTCTCATTCAAAGGCGTAGGTGGTCTTTCTCCAAAATCATCCTCTACATCTTCATCATCATTTGGAATTCTCTCTTCTTCATCAACTTCATCATCGGAGTTGGAATCCATCAACCTTGATTCCCTTGAAGTTGAACCACCACCACGTCGAGAGTATGTCATGAGATTCTCACTAGTATTAGCACGAGCCCTCCTTGAAAGATTGCGACCCTCAAGCGTGTTGGATGCACCGGTTGCTCGATCCACATCATTCCATGTAAGATCCTCCCCGGGATGAACAACTTTGTCCTCATTATTGATCCATTCATTACCCCATTCAAAGTCATCAATGGCTAATGGATCAAAAAAATTTCCAAGTTCACGCCTCTTTTGGAACCTTGAGACGATCTTTCGATTGTATTGGACATACACCAAGCCACTCAATCGTTTGTGTTCCAATCTATTCCTCTTCGTATGAATCTAAAATAAATAGAACAAAAAATAATATTAATGATAAAATTTTAATTATATAAAAAATAGTTAGTATTAATAGTGAATGACTTGTTACTTTTGAAATTTGAACTAACAATAGAAAGTACTTACAAACTCAAATGTACTCCAATTGCGCTCACAACCGGAAGAAGAACAACAAAGGCCTAGAATTCTTTTTGCAAACGAGGATAGCTCAGAAGTCCGCCCTCCAAAAGCATTCCACCAATCAACTAGCAGACATTTAAAAGAAATATAAATATTTTTAAAGGGAGGAAAGGAAGAATGTACATAAATTATAATTATAATTTAGCTTTTATATCTTTATATATATTTTAATATACTTACGAGGATTCTTTATTTTCCGTTGTCTAATCGCGATTTCTCTTGCAAAAGTATCTCGAGAAGCAACATAGTTATCGGCTAGATTGCTTATCTTGTCTAGCAAATCTAGCTCGGGCACCATCTTTGCAAGAATGTCATTGAAGTCTTCTCGTAAATTACCAGCAAACACCCGACGTTCCTCTTTGATATCAAAGTACTTGCCCGGATTGAGAAACAACGCAATCCCATATAATTTTTGCTCCATTTGACTTTCCCATCGCCGCTCAACAATTTCAATCACCTTCTTATACAGTCTTTGTTTGTTATCAAATGCATCTTTGATTTTTTTCTTCGCGTATTCCATCGCAGCGAAAACTTCTGGCATAGCAGGCTTCTCATCACCATCAACAATCCTCAAGACTATAAGAAGTGGTTGTGACGCCCTAATGCAATCCTCAACATGATGCCAAAATGTTGTTGAAATAACAGTATCACATACTTTCTTCCCTGCTTTAGTAGCCGACAACTTTAATTTTGACCAATCCTCGCGTATGACCACCTGAACAACATACTCGGGGCCAATTTCCTCAATCTTGCTATCAAGTAGATTTGCCAACATTGTGGCATCTTGCGACTAACTGGAGATCAACAGAACCCATGAAATAAGTCCCCTCCGGACTATTAACAAGGAAATTTAACAAGTGTCTTCCCCTCTTATCTGTCCAACCATCCGACATGAGTGTGCAACCATATTCCTTCCAAGCAACTTCATGTTTTTTCTTTAACTCATCGGTTTTGGTCGTTGCCTTCTCAAGTAAAGGAACTCTCAACTCATGATACGTTGGAGGCTTTAAACCCGACCCATCCCTATGGACTCGATCATTACTTCAAAGCTCCTTGCATTTGCAGCATTGAATGGTATGCCACACTCGTAGAAAAAGTCGGCAATGTGCATATGGACTCTCTCCTTTTCCTCCGGTGTCCTCAAACGATTTTCAATACTCGTTTGGCTCAAACGATTGCTATGCCTCTCCTCTACAACTTCTTCGGGAGTCTTCCTTAGAAGTGCTTCAACCGTCTTTGTTGAAGCATTTGGTTGTGGCTTTTGGAATTGAAAAACAGCTTTCTTTCTTTTGGAAGCCGTCCCAGAACTTGGAATAGTGTTAGAAGAAGCATTGGAAGCCATGGTTGGATGAGCAGATGATTGTTCTTCTTGCACTTCTACTACATCATCATCATCATCATCTAGCTCAACTGGCTTGTTCCTCTTTTTACTATTCAAAGCCGCTTGCATTTCCCTCATAATTTCTGTTGTTTTGGGGCACTTCGCTACATCTCCAAAATTTTCAGCTAGATGTTGCTTGAGTCTCTTGATGCCTGAATGACATTTCTTCTCGCAAAATATACATTGCACGACATCCTTATTATTTATATTCAGCCAATATCCATATTTCCAACCCGGATCGTTCGATTTAGCTTTTCTTTTAGGGTCTTTCGTTATATCATAACTATCGGCCACCAAACTTTCCGCCATTTTACTTTCTACACAATACAATCAAATAAAAAATATAAGACAAATTGTATCAATATATATTGTATATATGTATAACAGTATAAGTAATTAAGTATGTATCAGTAGTTCAATATATAACCACATTAAGTAGATAAATTATATAACCACATCCTTTTGTATTCGTATCGCAAATCAAATTAATCAGGAAAGGCCTAATTAAAATAAATTAGACAACATTTTTAATAACACAAATTTTGCAGTAGGAATGCACTGGATGTACAATTGTACACTAAATTAGATAAAGTTACATTACTTATACATATATATAATTATATATTGAACATCCAGTGCATTCCTTCTTATACAAAAAAAAAACCATCCAACATCTATTATTTAAAAATAAAAACACATAATTTTATACTAATAAAACTATTAAGTAACAAAGGTAAAAATTAATGATTGTTTTTTTTATGGTAGATTAAATTGAGTGATGATAAGAAAATAAATAAATTTATTAAATTAATAGAATGATTTTTATTTCTCTCTTTCAATCGATTATATATAATTATATTAAATGACTAGTAAAAAGAATTTATTATATTATTCTTAAAGGACTACTACTATATTTATGCTTCTGCTATATATTTAATGCTTTGCACCAGCTGCCTAATTAATGCCTTAATGGGTGCCATTAATTAGAGTTTAGAAAGTTTCAAAAAAATAAAATAAATGAGTTGATAAATATGGAAGACCCATCTGTTGCCAATCACAAAACATAACTCCTAAAATAAAAAAAGGCGGCGTCATCCTTTGCGAGAAGGAGACGAAAGAGAAGAAAGAGAGCATACCTGAGGAAGATCGGAGCTGCGTCGCCTCGTCGCCGTCGGTCGTCGGTACCGGATACTCTCTCTCTCGCTCTCTCGCTCTGCTTCTACTCTTCTACTTCTGCAGTTCTGTTCTTCTTCCGTTGAAAATCGCGATTAGATTTAGGGCATGAAAAAACAATGTCGTTTTGTTGTTGTTTTTTAAAACCTAGCAGTCCAACAATCAAGTCGCTCTACAGCTCGCCTACGTCGTCGTCCAAGGCGTCCATGGCGACAACTTTTTTCCTAGGCGCCCGACTTTCAATCATCCACCAAGTCGCCCTAACGCCTTACTTGTATCGGCCCGACTGGACGACTAGGCGTCGCCTAGGCGTCGTCGTGACAACTATGCCCAACGCCTCAGCGCCATTGACCAGCGCTGCGGCACCTGGGCTCCTGCAGACCCAGCGCCTCGGCGCTGCCAGCCGGCGCCTAGGCGCTCCCCCAACAGAACCAAGCCTAGGTTTCCTTGTGCTTTCCAATTATATCAATTTTATGATCCTTACTTCAACGCTTCATAATTTGCTCATCCGAAGCCGGAATGAGTTCGTTCTTGGGCCATTTTCTTACTGAGTTCATTAATTACTAAACCCCAAAGGCCTTAATTTATCAACATCATTTATAAGCCAAAACAGTGGCTCAAAAATCGCACGACCAAGGGTTTCTAACATGACATGTTTTACTAGAAAATTCGCCATAAATTTTATTTAACATATTTTAGCTTCGTTGCACTTGGGTTATCTTCATAACTCATAAGAGCATCAACCCATCTTTCCGAAACTCAAAAATAACTTATACACAACAAGTTATGCTCGTTCGAAAAACTGTATATAAATAAGTCTTTCATTTTTCTTTCTTTGGTTCTTTAATATAGTTTTTCTTCCACTTTCATGCATATTACTATGGTTTAAACATATAACCACCATCATATCCTCTTATACCTTCGGATCCACCATGATCCTCATCACAACAACTCCCACAACCAAACAAACATAAACATATAAAGCTTTAAAATGGTGTTAGGGTTAGGGTTTAAGAGATACCTTCTTGGTTCTCCTTTCCTTACTTCTTGCTACTTGGCTTTGCTTTTCCTCTTCTTTCTTCCTTAAATTTCCGAAATTTCTCTCTATCAAGCTCTCTTGCTTTCTATTGCTCTAGCTTTTCTTAGATGAAAATGAAACAAGGGTTTGAAATGGATGATGGATTGGTGTATATATAGAATAACTTTCACAAGCATTCTAAGTTGGTCACTTAACTTTGGTCTTTAATACTAACCTCTCCTAGGTTAACTTAATCATCCAACTCAATTAGGCTAACCAAGGTTAAGATAGGTAGACACAATGAGTGCTAACAAGACTATGAGAGTTGTTGGAAGGACTTTTGAGGTTGCTTGCAAGTGAACTAAACAGTTTAAACTTTCCATAAATGGAAAGTTCAGCCCCCTTGGCTTCCCCCGCCGCCCCTGCCCAGCCGAAATCCCCCCCCCCCCTTCTCATCTCTTTTGCTTTGTTTTTTCTTCTTTTGAACCAAGCTTGGCCAAAGGTTGGACCATAACACTTGGGCTTAACATTGGGCCTCTATTAAACTATGTTTGGGCTTCTCAAATGCTAACACTCACTTGCCGAACACATTAGGTTGGGCTTCTACAACCCCTCTCTTGGACTCTCTCAATTGGATTAGCAATTGGGCTTGCCAAATTGACTAATTACATAACAAATAAATACATAACTCACATACTAGCAAATAAATATATAACACACATATTTATTCATTCATCACATTCACACAAAATAATATCCATAAAAACTTCATTTTATTAGAGAAATATTCATAAACCAAATTATAAGGTTATATAATTTTCTTGGCTGTTACATTATTTCCTCCTTATAAGGATTCCGTCCCAGAATCACTATTACAAGGTTACATCAAAAAGATAGGGATAATTTTCATCATCTTTTCTTCGAGTTCCCACTCAGCTCCTTCGGCATTGTGGTCCCTCCATACTACCTTTTCAGAAGGTATTATATTACTTCTCAAAATTTGGTTATCGCTAATGTACCCCCCTTATTTCCCTTACTTCCGCTTCCTCCATTTGTCCCTTTATTCGGTCAATTTCTTGTTTGATGATCCAACGATCCACAAGTATAACACCCATTTTGCTTTGAATTAGGGCAATTAGGAGAGATGTGTCCCTCTTGCCCACAGTTGTAGCACGCCCTCTTACCCTTTAAACATACCCCATATGATTCTTCCCACAGTTCTCACACGCTTCAACCCTCTTCTTCGGGTCTCCTTGTTTACCCCCAAAATTGTTGTTCCATTTCCGCTTATGGCTTCCTCCGCTTCCACTGCTTCCTTCTGCTTTGCTTCCTCCTTCAATTTTCTTGCTCTTTTCCTCACGATTGAATTGACTTAACGCCTCGCTTCCTCCCTCAGCTATTATAGCCTTCTTCAGAATCGTCCCGAACGAGCGATTTGAAACACCGATATTTTGTTGTAGAACCAGGGCTTTAACCCTTGCTCAAACCTACGCGCCTTCCTCTCCTCAGTGTCCACTTGGTATGGAGCAAATCTTGTGATGCCCCCAAATCTGGGTCCCTTAAACCTCGGATTAGGTGCTCACAGTACAACATACACATACACATCACATCTATCTACCCATTCATTATGAATTACATCATTCCGTACATTATCTTAATACAAAATCTAACGTTGTCCCAGGTTTAGCTAACCTTTACAAAACATATCTACTAATACAAAAGATTTACATCAACTCATAACATAATAATCAATACAAAAATGACACTACTCGGTCGCTTTCGTCTTGCCTTTGTCCTTCCTAGAACATTCAGCTACCTCAGTCTTAGCTGAAAAGTTTTATTTAAAGCAAGGGTGAACGACTTTGTTCAGCAAGTTTAAAGCGTACAATGAATAATATATCATGAACGAAAAAGTTAAATATTCTGACATCTCAACAATATTGAATTGATTGTGAAGAATTAACAATACAACATCATTTTCAATAAAAAGGATTTTCTCAAATTTCATGCTACGTGATGATCGTGAACTGCTAGAGGGATTATCAGTCATTTAACTGAATACCTCAAGAGTACAAGTTAATCATGAAGACTATTTATACTCTCTGCGAGTACGTAAGGTGATCAGCCTCAGTGGATCCTATATTATGCATAATATTCAATCATAGCGTAGAGTCGGATGTCCAACAATAAAGTTCCCCTTTATAAGGTTGTTCATCTTAGTCTTATATCATGAGTCCGCACCACAACAATATGATTTGGATTAGCTTCAAAGAAATTCTATGATTTCAACATCTTATATCAATATCCGTCTAGCCGAAACAAGTGGCATAGATCTTCATTAACAAAGCAATTCATGCATACTAGAACGTTTCATAGTTAACAATTTAACATTTGAACGAATCTTTTCAAATGCACCTAAGTGCGGATATAACATGCAATTAGCATATAGAAAGCAACAAATATGAGTTTGAATAGAAAACTTGTCTGTCTCGTTGTCTACGTTTAACCTTAGTACGCCGTTACTCAGATAACCAACAACATCCATAAAGATTCGCTTAAACGTTACCCTTGTAATAACATCGCCGGTAATTATCGTAACCTAACCCGATAATCACTCTATTGACTTAATCTGAACGTAAACGTCCTTTTACATTATACTTATAATATTTTCATAAAAATATGCAATTGACAACCAAATAGACTCTCACGTCACATATGAACATATTCCAGTCGGTAGGAATCATTTCGGTAATTCCCGACTTTACGATTTTTAATTGTTTTTATTCCGTTAAAAGCCTAATTCCCCCATTAAGCCTTCTTAACCACTTTATTAATTTTTTTTTCTTTTCTGGCCACACATATACAAATATATTCCACACAAAAATAATTTTGTTGCAATTTTTCAACTTCCTTTAGTATTTTTCAAAAACCTGTTTTTAGTTTGTAACTTAGCAAACTTGGCTATATCGTACTTAATTCCAAAATTTACCAAATTTGGTCAAAACCTTGAACACAGCAAAGTAAAGTTCCAGTTTAAATTTTGAGGCCATCGGAGTTATAGAACTCAAGTTATAACAGTTTTCGTGTTTAAAATCCTAAAATTTAATTGGTCATAACTCACTCGTCCGAAGTCGGAATACGTTCAATTTCGGACAGGAGCTACGTTATATCATATAGTTTCATGTCCCAAAAGGCCTGAATTTATTTCAATGTTTAAGTGGCCCAAACAGCCCATGGAAAAGCCCATTCAGGGGGTTTGGTCAGTTTTTCGGGTTTGACCTGTTTTAGTAGAAACTGTCCACAAAAAATCTACAAAGTATTTTCCGAAAATTCCAGTTGGAGTGTTTAGAGGACTCTCATATCTAACTCCAGAACTTGACCTCACTCAAAAATTGGAAATGGCCTAAGAGTTATGCTTGTACAAATTTCAGGTTCTGTTTTTGAAAATTTTCAGTTTTCCGCAGATTAGGTTTTCTTAGAAAGCTCTCTTGTTTCATGATTTTTCATACATATACATAACAAGTATATATACTCCAATATATCCACCCTTATATCATAGGATCCACCATGATCCTCCATTCAAACAAATCTCCCACAACAACCAAGCAAAACACAATTTAAGCTTAAAGACTTGAAATTAGGGTTTTAAGGCTATACCTTCTTGTTAGTGTTTGAAGACGAGATGCTCTCCTTGGTGGTTGGGGCTTGCTAGCTCCTCTCCTTCTTATCCTTCCCTAGTTGTGGGTTTCCCTCACTTTCCCTCTTTTCTTCTCAAGCTCACTCGCTTGCTAACTTCCTCAAACTTTCTAACTCTCTCTAACTTTTTATCTTGCAAAATGTTGAAAATGAAACAAAGTGCAAGTCTTCCTTGGTGACTTCTATTTATAGGCCTCATGTAACCTTACTTAGCCTTCCTATAATCATCCAACATATCAATTAACCAAGCTTAAGGTCTTAATTAATGAGCTTACTATGCCAAGAATTGTCAACTACAATGATAGCTATTTTGGCGATGGAGTGAAGAAATGTACAAAGAAAATTCAAGCAAGCTTTAGCCTCATTTTTCTTCACAAGTGGGACCCACTCCTTGACCAACACTTACCCCCCATGTGGGGCCCACAAGGGGCCGGATATCCCTCCATTATCCCTCCATTTTTGTTTTCTTTTTCCTTCAATTATGACATCATGGTACTTTTTCTTGCTTATGTCATCACCTCCCAATTTGGGCTACCTATTGGACCATAATTTGGGCTTGGTCTTGGGCTCCCTACGAGGTTTGTTAGGGCTTGGTATGAGTTTAAGTTTAGGCCTTAATAACCCCTCTCTTGGACTCTCCCAAATAGTAATGCATTAGGGTTTAACTAGGTTAAATATTTAACTCAATTTTGGTCCCTTAATAAAATTTACTAGCTTAATTAGCTTAAGCCTTTTAACATTTCCACACAAGGCTATAATTTCAAACTTAGTTAATTAATAACATAATCTTAACTTGATAAATTCTCTCTCTTGACTTTCCTTTCTGTTTCACTAATTCCTTAACTCAATTAGCCCTAATTGGCTTGAAAACTCTTATCGTTCGATCGACAAATTATTACATATATTTATCCATATTCATACAAGCATTCCATTAATTATACTACTTAATCACTTAATGATTACTAATCTTTTCATTTGTCATTCAAAGCCAACATTCAAGCTATGTTAATTCACAACATAAGCTTATCTTGCTTCTCCTCAATTAACTTGGTTAATTATTCATCTTGGCTTCCCCTTTTCATTTCTTAGTTAATTTAAATTAACTAACTTATTTAATTCTCATCACAAAACACATATTCACACATATACTCAAGACAATTCCTCATAAAAATTCATTCCAATAATGTTTTAATTTAAAATAACCTTTATTGTGACACTTAATATTCTCGGTCATTACAAATCTTGTCAGCTCATTAAATTTGGCTGCGTACTGGGGAACCGACATGTCCCTGCAGCTATTATAGCCTTCTCCAGAATCGTCCTGAACGAGTCGATTTGAAACACCGATATTTGTTATAGAACCAAGGCTAACCCTTGCTCAAACCTACGCGCCTTCCTCTCCTCAGTGTCAACTTGGTATGGAGCAAATCTTGCTAGCTTATTTTAAATTTGGCTGCGTACTAGGGAACCGACATGTCCCCCTGCTTCAGCTCTAAAAACCTCATCTCCATTCTACTCTGCATACCACACGGGAAATAGTTCTCAAAGAACAATTCCTTCAACCTCACCCAGGTTACTACCCCTTCTCTAGCTCTATTTTGATTGGTCTCCCACCAGAAATTAGCTTCTCCCTTCAACATATAGGTAACAAAAGCCGTCTTTTGCTTTTCTTCTACCCTTGCGATAATAAATGCCTTTTCTATTTCTTTTATCCATGATTGAGCCACTATAGGCTCAGTGGTCCCCTTAAATTCAGGCGGCCCCACGCTTTTAAAATCTTTAAAGTTTGCCACATGCAAAGTTGGAGGATTTACAATTACTTCATTGGGGTTTCTGTTTTGCAACGCCCCTACTAACAAGTCTGCCAATTGCTGCATTGGATTTAATTGATCTCTATTCTCGTTTTCTGCCTCTTCTTGAGTTCTTCTCGGCGACATATTTCTGATTAATAAAATGTGTTATTATTAATTCATTACTTATTTTAAAGCATTCTTAATTAATGCTAAAAATTAATCTTCACAAAGCACATTTAATAATCATATTTATCTTCATATGCTTCTCGTAGTACATCGTACTTTATATCTCTACACTGATATATATATATATATATATATAAACATCTATATATTTAACTCGAAGACCCCGCCTACTAAAGTCTTCACTCATCATCGGCCATATCTAGCACTAGATCTCTGCTGATCCGTGTGCCTAGTCTAGCCTCCCTCTACTGGGTAATAGAACACCCTATTCTCCTCTACTGGCTCATCCTCCTCGGATGCAAGATGCTCCTCAACACCCTCCTCTGGCTCAGACTCATCCTCAGGTACTGCTTTTGCCACTGGTTTAGGTGCAGCAATCAACTCCTCACTAACTACATGAATATTTCTAAATTCTTCTTCCCCTGACATTCTACCATCTAGTTTAATAACTTATTTAGCACTTCGCAATAAAATATTTTTATTATCATTTCTTTCGATGAATTTCCTCAATTCATTTCTTAAAACTCTTGAGTTTTTTTCTCTATATTATCTTCACTAATTTCTCTAAAGTTATATCCTAAGATATTTTCACCTAAGGTTTATAACCTACAGCTCTGATACCAACCGTTGACGCCCCCAAATTCGGGTACCTTCAAACCCTGGATATGGTACTCCACGGTACTACCCATTCAACACATCTATGAAATCTTACAGACATAAGTGTAATTACTATATCATTACAATGTCTCAGTCTAATCTCAGGTTCTAAGACCTTTACATACTCAAAACATAATATAATATCTTTTGCAATTTTATAATATTACATCAGTACAATATTGCAATTAATACAAAAATCTTCTAATCATTATCCTTTCCTTTCCCTCGACTTTTCCGGATCCTTCAGAGTGCTCTAGCTTAGCTGAAAATATTTATTTTAAGCAAGAGTGAGCAACTAATTGCTCAGCAAGTAATAAACAGTTGAATAAACAACAATCTCATGAATAGAATCATCTTCCTCTGAAATCTTCAACAATTGAACAACAATTGTGAAGCAGCTTGAATAAATAGGAATAAAAAAATTTCTTTACCTTAAACACTTTTAACATGCGTGTCGAGCGGTCATAAAGACCCAACTTTTTCTTTTCTTCTCAAAAAGGGTTAAACAATACTTTTCAACTGTAAACCGTCAGAATATTTAACAATCACCAAACCTGAAAACATTCTCTGCAAGTATTTTAGGGCAAGTATTTTAGGGGATCAGCCTTTCATACCCTATATTGTGCACAACATATAACTTTTAAAACGACTATATGCGTTTATTTTGACACCACATGTGTCTTGCCGGACATTACCGACTATTTTATTTTGACACCACGTGTCTTGCCGGACATTCCCGACTAAAAATACCCCTAATATTAGGGTTGTTTATCTCATACTTACAATCAGAGTCCGCACCAAAACAATTTGGTTTGGATTAACTCTACTTAACATCAATAATCTTTAAAGAATTTTATCAATTCAATATCTCATCTCAACATCTGTCTAGCCAAAACAAATAGCATAGACACATTCTTAACGCAGTTCATGAATAAATAGAACTTTAAAAGCTTGAACAGTTTAATAACAGAACATTCCTTCTCAATAGCACATAAGTGTGGATATTGGCATATAAGCACAATTTAAACAATTTAAGAATTTGCATAAGTTTAAAACTTGATACAAGTAAACAAAACTTGTACAAGGTTAGAAAATACTTGCACAGAATAATAATCTGACACAAGGTATAGAAAACTTGTATTCAATACGAAAGTAGAAACTTGCATGTTACGCTCTTTATAATTTACGCTAAATCGCTCCTCAAATGACCTACACAATTTAATTAACATCAACATACCAATTAGCCACATAATGACTCCAAATATTGGTTTACTTTAACTTTATTTTATATTGAAAATGACTGTCTTCAAAGGAATCAGAACACTTCAACATCATCTCACGGCGTCACGGCGTTCGCATGACCGCACGCCGACCTGCCTACGCGAACGCCCAAACAGCACGCGCACAGCCGCACGCAGCTCGTCCAGCAGCCGTGGGAGCACGCCCGCGCGCGTGCGCCCACGCCGCAGCAGCCCAGCCTAGCGCCCCACGCCCGCGTGCAATAGCGTGCGCCTGCCCATCAAGCGCCCATGTGTGCCCAGCGCCTTGGCGCCACTGGCCAGCGCTGCGGCACCTGGGCTCCTGCAGACCCAGCACCTCGGCAATGCCAGCCAGAGCCTCGGCGCTCCCCCAGCATAACCAAGCCCTAGGTTTCCTTATGCTTTCCAATTGTATCAATTTTCCGATCCTTACTTCAACGCTTCATAACTTGCTCATCCGAAGATGGAATGAGTTTGTTCTTGGGCCATTTTCTTACTGAGTTCATTAATTACTAAACCCCAAAAGGCCTTAATTTATCAACATCATTTATAAGCCAAAACAATGGCTCGAAAATCACACATGACCTAGGGTTTCTAACATGATATGTTTTACTAGAAAATTTGCCATAAATTCTATTCAACATATTTTAGCTTCGTTGCACTTGGGTTATCTTCATAACTCATAAGAGCATCAACCCATCTTTCCGGAACTCAAAAATAACTTGTACACAACAAGTTATGCTCGTTCGAACAACTGTATGTAAACAAGTCTTTCATTTTTCTTTCTTTGGTTCTTTACTATAGTTTTTCTTCCAGTTTCATGCATATTACCATGGTTTAAACATATAACCACCATCATATCCTCCTTATACCTTCGGATCCACCATGATCCTCATCACAACAACTCCCACAACCAAACAAACATAAGCATATAAAGCTTTAAAATGGTGTTTGGGTTAGGGTTTAAGAGATACCTTCTTGGTTCTCTTCTTTCCTTATTTATTGTTACTTGGCTTTGCTTTTCCTCTTCTTTCTTCCTTAAATTTCCAAAATTTCTCTATCAAGCTCTCTTGCTTTCTATTGCTCTAGCTTTTCTTAGATGAAAATGAAACAAGGGTTTGAAATGGATGATGGATTGGGGTATATATAGAATAACTTTCACAAACATTCTAAGTTGGTCACTTAACTTTGGTCTTTAGTAGCCAATCCCCTCATCTCTCATAATCTTACTAACCTCCCCCCCCCCAGGTTAACTTAATCATCCAACTCAATTAGGCTAACCAAGGTTAAGATAGGTAGACACACACAATGAGTGCTAACAAGACTTCTCTCTTTTGGATGGGATGGGATGGGGAGTTGTTGGAAGGACTTTTGAGGTTGCTTGCAAGTGAACTAAACAGTTTAAACTTTCCATAAATGGAAAGTTCAGCCCCCTTGCCCCCCCCCCCTTTTCTCATCTCTTTTGCTTTGTTTTTTCTTCTTTTGGACCAAGCTTGGCTAAAGGTTGAACCATAACACTTGGGCTTAACATTAGGCCTCTATTAAACTATGTTTGGGCTTCTCAAATGCTAACACTCACTTGCCTAACATATTAGGTTGGGCTTCTACAAACCCTCTATTGGACTCTCCCAATTGGATTAGCAATTGGACTTGCCAAATTGACTAATTACATAACAAATAAATACGTAACTCACATACTAGCAAATAAATATATAACACGCATATATTTATTCATTCATCACATTTACACAAAATAATATCTATAAAAAACTTCATTTTATTAGATAAATATTCATAAACCTAATTATAAGGTTACATAATTTTCTCGGTTGTTACAGTTTTAGCCGTCGTGCTTAGAAATTGAAGACTAGGTTGGGTGGTGGCTCTGCTTGATGGTGGTGGTGCTGCGTGATGGTGGTGGTGTTGTGGTGGTTGTGGGTGTTGGGTGGTGGATGTTAAAGCAGGATGGAGGATGGAAGATGCAGATATTAATTTCTTCCCCAAAATTTTATTTTTCCCAGAATTCTGCTTTTATTTTATAAATTTCCTTCCATTTTTCCTAAATTTTCCTTTCCTTTTTTTTAATAACTTTTCCTCCATTTTTCTTAAATTTTATGACTTTATTTTAATTTTTCTCCCATTTTCCTTTTTTTTATTTTAATTTAGCTTTAAAATTTCCTTGCATTATCTCACGTATCATGGTATTATTTTACATTTCCAAAAAAAAATTAAGGGTTACTTAACTTTTGATTTTACATATTGGTGTTTTTTATTTAAGTTTTATAAAAAAAAAATTGGTCTATCAATTTTTTTTTATCCTCGTCTCATTAAAATAAATTTCTACAATTTAAAATATATTTTTTCAATGTTCTAAAAGTCGCTAGTCGGTCCCAGGTCGGTTGGCTACCGACTAGCGACTAGGGGATTAGTCGGGGATTAATCGGCTAGGGGCTTAAATGAAAGAAAATGAAAGTGTAGGGGCTGAAATGAAAGAAAATAAAACTATAGGGGCTGATATATAACATTTTAGGGACTATTTTGAAATTTAAGAAAACTTTTAGGACTAACATAAGTAACACAAATCATCAAATAAAAACATTACAACATATAACAGTCAAACCAAATAGTTCGATGCTCTAAGTTCAAAACCAATTAACCAAATAAAACTGAGTAGCACAAAATCAATAGGCAATCACTCCTCCTCTTTCTCCATATCCCTCTAAGACTAGCTCTCTATCGGACTCAAACTCATAATCTTCATCTTCGTTCGGTTCGTTATCATCTTCCGACACAAACTCGTCTTCATCTAGCTCTCGCACATTTCTACCACTTCTTCTAGGTAGAAGGACCTCATCCGCTCCCATAGCTTCCCCAACCATATCCCATGTAAGTCCCGAACCCGGCTCAACTTCATCGTCACCACCTTCAACAATCCATCCTTGTGCATTTGTTGCTTCACTAGTAATTAGGACATCCTTCTCCTTTACCCTTCTTTTCTTGTTGACAAGTTTGGCATTGAATTGGACATACACTAGATTGTTCAACCTTGTTGTATCAAGTCTATTCCTTTTCTTCGTATGTATCTATACATTAAAGAAAATTCTCAAGTTAATAATTCTAATACCCTTATTAAAAAATTACAACATATAATAAAGAGAGGGAATATGTACTTACTCCCTCAAAAGTGCTCCAATTTCTCTCACACCCGGATGAACTTGAAGTCAAAGAGAGAATTCTAATGGCCATTTTTTTCAAGTTGGGTGTATGATTTCCATAGTTCAACTAATCATGAAAGAAGCACAATTCAATGAGTAATTTAGTACTAACTATAAGTTACTTGATTAGGGAAAAAAAACTAAGTTACTAACTAAAAAAACTAGAAAAGCAATTACTAAGTTACCCGATCATAAGTGTCATTGTTCTCCTCACATCCCTTTGCGGCCAATGGTCTACCAAATCCACCCTCTTTGTTCTTGTACTTCAACAACTCTTTATTGATGACCTCATTTTGAACTTCAAAATCATCGGGGAAGAAAGATTCAACACAAGTAAAAACACCATCCATGATCATTGGATCATCTTTCATGGTAGGATCCTTGAAGAGGTAAAATGGATTCAAAAAGTAAGCCGTCAAATGCAATGGACTATCAAGCCGACCTAAGCCTTTTGTGTCAATGACTTGTAGTATTAGTCGGTAGTTACCCTCGTTTTGTTTGTATGCCTCTTTAATCTCTTCTTTCGCTTTCTTGAGCTCTCCATACACAAAGCCCATTGAGGGCTTCCAATCCCCATCAACAAGACGAAGAACCATCACTAATGGAGCAAACACTTTCAAGCAAAGAGTTACGCTATTCCAAAACGCCGTACTCATCACCGTAGCAAATGCGGCTTTCCCCTTTGCGGTCTTCACCCATGGAAGAGCTCCCCATTCATTAGTAGTACACATCATCTTCAACTCTTGTTTCTTCTCCATCATACTTTGCATTGTCAAGAAAAGAAGGCGGTTGCAAATCTAGTAACACCCGGCCTCACTATGTCTCTCTTTTTTGTATGTTTTCTCATCAATGCCAAGGTTCTATGATGACTATAAATAAATATAGTGAACTTCTTTGCCCTTTCAATAGTGTCTTTGAACTTTTGTTGCTTTCCAATCCCTTCAAGCATGAGGTTTATTGTATGTGTTGCACATGAAGTCCAAAACATGTGTGGTCTCTTGGCCTTCAACAATTCCGCCGCTGCCATATTATTAGAGGCATTGTCCGTGACTACTTGGATTACATTTTTCGCTCCAACTTCATCAATGCACTTGTCAACATAGTCAAATATATGTTCAGCCGTGTGCGACACCTCTGAATCTTCCTTAGAAGAAAGAAAACAAGTCCCAGTCCTACAATTAACACATAAATTCATGATGCTTCTTCTTTTTCGATCGGTCCAAGCATCAGTCATGATAGAGCATCCCGTTGAAGCCCACTCTTCTTCTTGTTTCTTGAGTGATTGTTTGGTTCTCTCCACCTCCTCCTTCAACAACGGCTCCCTTAATTGGTATTGGCTTGGGGGTTGGTAGCCCTGACCAAATATACCCACCGCCTCAACAAAGCGTTTAAAGCTATCATTGTCAATACCATGAAATGGAATACCTGCTTCGTACATCCATCGAGCCAAGTACCTATTCACATCATGAGTTCTCTCTTTCCAAAGTGCATCATTCATGTTTTGTTGTCGCATCTTCTTACTTGCACTCAAATCTGGATTGATGGCCCTTGCATATCTATCTATGGGACCAAGATAATGGGGCCTCTTTCTTGACCCTAAAACTTCAACTTCTTCGTCTTCATTTCCTTCTGGAATTGCATGCACTTCCACTTCCGCTCTAACATTCAAGTCATCTATCCTCTTGTCTCTCTTTTTAGTTGCTGCCTTGTCAAGTGCCATCTTACACTTTTCTTTATCTTCCTTGGTTGACTTGGAGCATGGTGCTATATTTCCTTTGATATTTGCTATGTGTTGTTTCAATCTATAAACTCCTCCACCATACTCTTTGTCA
Organism: Aralia elata; assembly: GCA_034770075.1. Lineage (NCBI taxonomy): Eukaryota > Viridiplantae > Streptophyta > Magnoliopsida > Apiales > Araliaceae > Aralia > Aralia elata. The sequence continues at coordinate 34,764,936 of CM068378.1, forward strand.
CACAATTTGCATCTCCAACGATCCTTGTTACTAGGATTTACAAGGAAGCCATATTCCCATCCAACATCATCTGAAGCTCTTTTTAATACTGAACATTGAGAAGTAGTAGAGGCTGCCGAAGATGCTGATGGAGATTGAGCCATTGATACTACACTATACGGCTATACGTATGCAAAATACAAAATACAATTAAACAAACAAAAAAAATTACATTAAGCAAATATGTTACAAGTAAGAGTAAAATTACAAGTATTTAATATTTATATGAATATTGATATATATTGTTTTCTAATAATTTACCATATTTATAATGCAGGTTGTAGACTTATAGCACATCAAATCACAATTCACAACAAGAAGGAAGCAAGATCAAGTCAAAATGATAATTTTATTATAGTTGTAATTTTTTAAACTTGTACCAACTTCAAATTATGTAAATGGTGATACCTTTGTAATATTTAGTATAATTCAATATAATTCTTAAACTTATGTTTAGTTTCTCAAGTTTTAATTTTTAACATTGTATATAATATATATAGAATAACATTAATTTCAATACTAAGATCATTCATTCTAAATTTAAAGACACTTTTTTTACATTCAGCAAATATGTTACAAGTAATAATAAAACTAGTAAACAAATAAACAAATTTGAATTGTAATATTCCAACCAAATTGTTATAAACAAATGGTAATTTGTAAATTGTAATAATAAAACAAGTAAAAAAAATTATCATGCTGCAATTTTTATTTTTTTTAGTTACTACTTATTACATTACTATAATTTATAGTATAAATTATAGTAATGTAATAAGTAGTAACTTAAAAATTTGGAAATATCTATCAAATTTAAATAATAAGTATACATTACATTATACACTTTGCTGCCTACAAACAATAAAATAACTAAATAAGTAGCAGCCAGGCATCCAAACAAGGAATAAGCAATAAAGAATACACCAAAAAAAACAATCAACAGCAGCAAACAAGGAATAAGCAATAAAGAAATAAAGAATACATAAAAAAAAACAATCAGTAGCAGTAACAAAGCAGAATACAACTCCTGAATAGATAAAGAAAAAAATTGGGCAGCATAACCCTACAAATTGGGCTAAGAGAAAAAAAAAAGGCCAGAGTCGATCAGAAGAAGAGAGAACAGAATTAAAGAAAAAAATTGGTCAGCATAACCCTACATATTGGGCTAAGAAAAAAAAAAGAAAAGTCGCCAGTCTATCAAAAGAAGAGGAGAGAAGAACGGAAGTAGAAGAAGACAAGAAAAGAAGTCGTGCCTGTACCTGTGATTGATCGGAGTCGGAGCAAATCTGTCACGGTAAGTCTCTCCCTCTTGCTCCCCTTTCTCCCCTTTCTCCCTATCTGTACTCTCTATACTTGTTCTGGATTTTGGAGTCAAATCGATGGATTAGGGTTAACTGGTTAAGCAGCTGCACTTTTTTTTTTTACCCATTTAAGTTCGGGTCATACCAAACTAATTCCAAGTCGACCGCTTCCCCGACTTCCCCGACTTTCCCGACTAGTCCCGACTAGTCTCCGACTAAGTCTTACAGCGATTAATTGAAGCGACTATGCCCAAATCGACTCGGCCACCTTCCGACTCTGACCTAGTCGCCGACTAGTCGGCCGACTAGGCCGACTTTTAGAACAGTGTTTTTTTTACACATCATCACTAAAATGTGATTTAGGTGGAGCACTAATCTTAATCATATGCCAAATCAGTTTTTTTCAAGGTTATCAAGTCGTCACCTAGTCGTCGACTAGGCGACGCCTAGGCGCCTGAGCGGTAGCAAGCAGCAAGTCGAAGGGACGACTAGGGAGAAGCAACTAAGTCGTGCGACTTAGTGAAGAAATCGTCGCCTTAGGTCGCCTAGGCGATGCCTTGGCCGACTACCTTCCAAGGCGCACAATCTGGAAAAGAGAAAAAAAGGAAACGAAAAAGAGAAGAAAAGAAGAGATCGAAGGAAACGAAAGAGAGAGAAAAGAAGAGATCGCCACTGTCGGAAGCTTCCATCGCCATCACCGGAGTCATCTTCGTAGCCGACCGTCGCAGTTTGTGTCGATTGTTGAAGATGCCTCTCGATTTTATCTTACCGTTGCTTCTTTTGTGTAAGAAAACAAAAAGGAGACTGATTTCATCTTACCGCTGCTTCTTTTGTGTAAGAAAAGAAAAAGGAGACTAAGATATAAAAATATCTTGGATTTAATACAATTTAGTACCTCATTTTTCTTAAACTTTAGATCTAGTCCCTTAAGTTGCAGACTTTTCATTTAAGCCTTTATTTTTCTTTCATAATCACCCCTACGTTTTTTGAGTTTACATTTTAACCCCTAGACCTCCATATTTTCAATATTCCCTATTCATTAGTTTAGTTTTCAATTAGTGTAAATGAGATATAAATGTGAAATATTAATATGTTTTGGTTTTTAATGGTACTTAAGAATATTGCTTGTGAAGTAGTAATATACGTATAAAATTTACATTTTTAACGACTTGTCGACTTGCGGAGGACTAGTCAGGCGCCTTGTCGCCTAAGTGCTTAAGCTCCCGGCTATCGTTTCGCCTCGACTTGTTGCCTTGATAACTATGGTTTTTTGTTAAAAGTCAAAAGTGCTCTTAATGGTTTTTGTAACGTTTTGTTAAAGAAAATGAGTTCGATGATGCAAATGTAAATCAGCTCCTAGTTCAATGACCAAAAAAGCATTTAACCCTATATTCATCAACAAACATGTGATGAATAAATTAATGGCTTAAATACACTTTTATCTTTTATGTTTTCGAATTTAGAACTTAAATCCTAATGTTTCAATTTAAAGACATTGAACATTAATGTCCTTGAATTTCTATAAATAAAACCTTTTGGCCACCAGATTTAGCATTTCTTGCCGGAATAAGTCACGCGAGTCAAACTGAAAGGACAATGTAGTCTTTTAATCGTTTATATTAGCTATGATTTTTCCACCTTTCTCTTCCCTTCATCACACATTAATCACGTGCCTACCATTTTATGTGCTTCCAACTATATCTAAGAGTGAAATTACCCCAAATACCCTCACTCTGATCAATTATCACACGGTGATGGCTAGAAGGTTTTATTTTAATGAAACACTGGGGTTTAAGTTCTAAAATACTTAAAACTTAAAAGGTTCAAAGCGTATTTGAGAATTGAGAATAAATTTAATGAACACAGGATAGCATCAGTTAAAAACTTTAAATGGCTGTAACACTACCCTTTTCTTTCTTTGATAAGTAATACTGAAAAACCATCAATAAACAGATGAGTGTATGAAAAGTAAGACATACTTAGAATGCTAAAGAATAGCATATGAAAAGTAAGACATACTTAGAACGCTTAAGAATAGCCGGATAACACTAAAAAGGACATACCATCTCCTGTACATCAACAATTGAGCAGCATGAATCGAGTGAGAAGTACGAAGAGTAAGATGAATCCTTAGAAAAAGAGCCAAAGTGCAATAAGTCTTCAATACACACAAGCAAATGCCTTTCAAGGACAAACAGAGATCTTGAAAGCCATAAATCCTCTGGCGTTACAAGGAGGAGAATTTTAAGTATTAGTAAACAATATGAAACCATATTTCTCAATCAAAAAATAAGTATAGAAAGCTAATATCAAGAAAATATCAGTAAGAATAAAGAAACAACCAAAACAAATATCAAAAAATTAAGTGTTGAAGATACTGTAGTCCAACAATCAAAAAAAGGTGAACAAAAAGAGCTAAAAGTTTAATCAATATGTTCACCAATCTCCACAATAAATTCTTCTAACAAACACGAAAAGGCTCAGAAAATTACCTTTTAATTAAATACTCCCTCTGTTCCAAAATATAAGATCATTATTGACCTTTTAAAGTCAACACAGGTCATTTTCAAACTTAAAATTGATATGAAAACTTTTAGTTTTAGTCGATAGAATTATGAAATTTATATTCAAAAAGTACTACTCATGGTAAGATTTATTGTTTCATAATTTTTGATTAATCATCTCAATTTTAAGTTCGAAAATGTGTCAAATCGACTTTCAAAAGTCAATAATGATCTTATAATTTGGAACGGATATAGCATATTGTTTAACTGTTTAATAGCAGCACCAGCCAGTAAAGCTCCAATCTCTGGCACTAATTTTCATACATCTTATGTATATATATAGATAGAAGAATTAATTATAGTATATTGGATTTTAATTAAGTGATTGTTTCCTTTTTAAATTAGGGTTTTAATTATAGTAGTTTATTTGAATTAGGAGATAAGAATTAATTATAGTAGTAGATTCTAATTAGAAGATTATTTCCCTTCTAGTGTTAGGATTCTTTACTTGGTCGTCAAGTCATAGTCCCTATATAAAGAGTTGTAATCATTATTGATTTTTAGATTATTAAATATGAATTGATTTGAGAATTGTGTGTTTTGTGGCTTGTGACTCTTTTTATCGCTTAATTCCCTCCACCGCTCCCTTGTCCTATCTTAGTAGAAGGGTTTTAATGCAGAATTAAAGCGTGTAAGGGTTGAATAAAACTTCAATCCATAATCAAAGCTTGAGTTTCTCAAGCGAAACAAAGGAAGAAGCTAAGTAGCTAAAAATCTTTGTTTAGAGCAATATTGTTATGTGTCTCGAATTCTAATTTGGGTTCTGACATTAGTAGACTCAACCCGACTTATATTTTGCAGCGACCCGAAGGAAAAGAAAGATAATAAGATCTAGTGGCAAGGGACCTGTTATATTATTTGGGCATATTATGTTTTTAGCTTGGCTATATGTATGTTAAATGTAACTAGAGATTTTGCATTTCTTTTCTTTCTCAGTTTGCAGCCACCTTTAGAGGGGGAGAGAGAAACAGTTTGTTTGTATTCACGTCTTGAAGTGTGGGAGTTCTCTTCGTAGATTATATTCTTTACATTTGGATATAGCAATACCATTTGCCTCTCGCCCGTGATTTTTTCCAGACTTGGACTATCCACGTAAATCTTGTGTTCTTGTTTTTAGTTTAATACATTGACTTGTGTGTGTGGATGTAGTTTGTTGTAACAAATATAATCATTAAAATATGTCTAAAAAATGAATTACATCAGCTTTTATAGGTGTGATGACAGAATTTCTAAGTTTCCAGTAATTACTAATTCTGGTTCCAACTAGACTTCTCAAGTTCCAAGACACAAAAGGATCTTTAAGCACCTACAATTAAACCACAAGTTTCCAAGAATATTAGTGATAGCAATAATTATTCTTTGACAAGAACTTTCCAGAATTGCTACTGCATCAGGTTTCTTTTACAATCCCCTTGTTAAGAAGGGTTTCGTCACTTTCTAATACCCTTTAATTCAAAGGGCATCTTTTCTTTTCTTCCGCTGTGCTATATCAGGTCTTCTTCTTCTTAAGTAAAAAATCTGCACGCCTATCATGAAAGTCTTCTTATGAACTAGAAGGTCTACTTATCCAAAAAATAAAAAATGGACTAAAAAGTTTTGGTTGAGGTTGCTCGTTTGAAACAATTAATCTGGAGTATCATAGGTGCAAGGACAACATTATTACATCTAAAACTTGAAGCTTCATATCTCAATGTCCAGTGAAGGTCAATTCCATCAGTCAAGATTTTGTGAAAATTGTTCAATGCCTATATATATATATATATATATATATATATATATATATATATATATATGTTACATGGACTCGACAACCCCTAAAAGGATTCTTAAAAGGACACGGCACGGACACGCCTATTTTTAGAACATTTTGGTTCATTTTCAAATAAACTATCATATCTGAAACCCGCACCCGTACCCGTGCTGTCGTGTTGCCATGGGTAGTTCTGGATTTTAGAAGAGCCCAAGTAATAAAACTATATACATTATTATCTTGGGAAAAAGCTTTTAATAAGGTTGCTTACTTCGACATAACTTAGTTGGACATAATTAGGGATTCAGATCATTCACATCCCAACCTAGTTTCACCACATATCTGGATTATAAAGGTACAGATATAGTGATGGTTCAAAGATATTCAAATGTTTGTACCAAATAACAAATTTGAGATCAATACCTTGTGATACTCTCATATACATATCTATTAAGAAGCACGAATATAACGATTCACCAAATCTTAAAAGTTGGGGATTTGGGTCTAGCACATATTTTATTATTAAATTGTATATATTCGTGTATAATAATTATTTAACATATATAAATAATACAATATTCAACAAAAATAGATAATACATGGGAAAAACAACAAACATCCGACAAACAATATAACTTTCATGTTTACATAAACATTAAGTCATAAACAATCACAAAAATAATCATAGATAACTCACAACACACAAGTTATAAAGCAGGGGAGAATCCTGAGATTAGAGTATCTAGTGCGGGGATACAGCAATTCATCTGGGTCTAAGATAATGGAGAATCTTGCTCACTGCTCATGGTTACCACGAACGTTGATTGGTTGGGTACGCGATACGAAATTGGGTACAAGGAAAACTACTTAGATAAGAATGTATAAGACATTTAGTTTTCGTGCCTCGATTCGGAACGATATAGTACCCAACAGGCGGAACGTCAGGCAATAAGAGTTCGTGCTTCCTAAGCATTTCCCACATTTCTTCAGCATGACCAGTATTATAATAAAGTTTTTTATTTCGCGTGCACATCCGTCCTTTCTTGAACATTCCCTAAAGCCTGACCCAACAATCCTTAAGAGTGCTAACATACGACTTCCCAGTGTTCTAAAAATCGTTAGGCGGACCTAGATAGCGGAGGAGGCGCCTAGCGCCTAGGCCGCTAGGCGGTGCCTAGGCATTTTCCTAGGCGGATTAGATGTTTTCTTAGGCAATCTCATTTATTTATTTTCCTACTGTATATACTTGTTATACTATACAAAACATAGAGTATATGTAATTTTTTAAAATTTTACATGAAACATTACCAAAAAAACAATCTTTTAAGGCTTAACAAATTCATTTAAGTATTGTAGAGTTTCAAAGTAAATGTCTGATTCTGCCTAAGCGGGGGCCTAGGCGCCTAGCCAAATCAAGGCGATAGAGGACCGCCTAATGCCTAAGCGGGGATTAATCGGACCTAGGCGGAGATTTTTAGAACACTGCGACTTCCTTGATGCAAAAAAACATAATTGTTAAAGAAGAACTACAAAAGCATTGCCACATATATTCCATGTTACAAAGGACTCTTCACTTTGCCCTAAAGTACCCGTGTCTGACATTCGACACTCGGACAAGGGTATGGGCACTGGACACTTCATTTTAGTGTAAAAAATGGCAAAATTGAGGACAAGAGTATGGGTACTGGACACTTCATTTTAGTATAAAAAAATGGCAAAATTGAAGAGTGCCCGTATCTGACTCTTCTAAATACCGTGTCTACCGAGTCTTGTAACATAGCATATACCTAATGTGTAAATCTAATTTGTACACTTTCTTTATGGTACATAATAAAGGATAAGACCTTTTACATAGTTTCAAAAATACCCTTGAAACATCAGCAAATGTACAATTTAGCTCAACTGTTTTGGTGCATTTAGCATTTCTAAAAGAACAATATATGTACCATGGAATGACATTCTAAAAACAGAATATTAATGGAATTACAGAGTAATTATCATGAAAACGTTGCCTTCCAGACTCTCTTAATTTTTAATATGATGATCTCTTTGTAGTAAGTAGCTCTAAATCGGTGCTGTTGCAAAGAAGTTAGTTATGTTAAGTTCATTGTAAAGGTGTGGTGGCAGGGTGGTTGCTTTGCTATTCTCTAGGGTATTTGGACGAAGATGAATGCTCTAATTTTTAGCAGCCAATTTGTCAGACGGGTACAAATGTATGTCAGCCAAAAAAAAATAAATTCTAGTAGTCAGTATGTTCATTAAAGAATATAGCATCTTTGCAAGAGCTCCTATTTCCCTAATGCTAATAAATACCTATCCAAAAGATAAAGAAGGCTGTAGAAGACTATTATAAGCACAAGAAAACAATAAAGGCCATACAACAAGTTACCAAGCAGCGGAATACTGAGAACGATGAATGCAACAAGGGCTCAAGGAATGCTAAAACTCATTCTGAGGCAAGATTTTGCTATTGAAAAATTGAACTAAATAAAATTTCTAGTTGGTGGTGTTAACGGGTATAAATGTATGTTAGTAAATAATAGAATATTCTAGTAGTCAATATGTCCATTAAAGAATATAGCATCTTTGCAAGAGCTCCTATTCCCCTGATGCTGATAAATACCTATCCAAAGAAGACGGCAGCTGTAGAACAATATTATTTTATTTTTTTTAGATAAAAGAAGAATTTTTATTGATTAGAGGAGAAAATTACAATGCATGATGAGGATAAGAAGTCCTCCAAAAATAAATTAGAGAAAACAAAATGAGCATAATTAGATATTAATAAAGTGCCGCCCGCCAATCTCTTTGAAGATCAGATAAAGAAATTCCTCTAAAATCTCTCATTTCATGAGCCCAAAGAGAAGCAAAGAAAGATTATCCCAAAGCAACTCAATATTTGTAATCCGATCGCAAAAAATTATAACATTCCTCTCAATCCAAATTCCCCACAAAATAGCAAAACAAGCACATCTCCAAAGAATCCTTCTATCATTCGTAAGACCAAAACCCCTGAATTTGCATAGTAAAAGATCTTCCATCGAACAGGGACATATCCAACTTTCACCCATCACACTAAACAAACAGCACCACAACCATCAAGTCATCGAACAGTGAAGAAATAAATGAGAATGAGACTCACTATCTTTCAAACACATTACACACATATCTTGGGATAAAGATTTGTAAGGTCTACGCCTTTGACGCATATCATTAGTGTTAAGCCGACCAAGAATTAAAGACCACATAAAAGCCTTAATTTTTTAAGGAGCCTTTGCTTTCCAAATATAAGAGGCTAGAGGAAAATGATGAACTGGCAATAAGTATGTTAAAAAAGAACGACACAAGAAGATTCCCAAAGAATCAAAACACCAAACACGCCGATCCAAGGACGAAGAAAAGGAAGCTATATTAAGAAGTTGAATAGATAAAGAGAATTCCTGTCCCCCTATCATTTAAGTTACGGAAAAAATGAAAATCCCCATAAATTGAATCTCCGTCCCAAGTATAGAAATTAGAAATGGGAGAATTATGCTCAGACGAGAGGTAAAAAAGACGAGGAAAAGATAATGGAGGAACATCTCTATCCAAATATCCTCCCAAAATTGAATATTCATGCCATTACAACTTAGAGACGAACAAGAAAATGAAAGGAAATGTAACCTTGGAAGATAAATTTTCAGGGACTAGAATAAGTAACACAAGAAGGACAAGGATATGCATCCCACCCATTATGCTGAATTCCATACTTGCTTCTAATCACCTGATGTCAAAGAGAGTCAAGTTCCAAAGGAAAGCGCCACAGTCATTTGCCTACTAGAGCCTGGTTCTTAGACACCAAGTTCTCAAGACCTAAACCCCCTTCCTCTTTAGGACAACACACATAATCCCAATCAACCAAATGGTCCTTCCTATCCTCACTGTCCCCAGCCCAACAAAAGTTGCACATAATACGTTCAAGAGATTTGGCTACCCCTACTGGGACCTTAAACGACAAGAGATAATAAAGAGGAATACTCGCTAAACAAGCCTGAATAAGATTAATCCTCCCACCCAATGAGAAGTAAGCACCTTTCCAACAATCAAGCCTCCTACCCTCTCGCTCTATTACAGGATCCCAAAAAGACTAAGATCTTGGATTACCACCTAAAGGGACCCATAAATAAGTCATAGGACTCAACTTCACACCTTACCAGTGAAACATAAGAAACAAGAACATACCCCTCCATATTAATACCAGTGAGACTACACTTTTGAAAGATTAATTTTCATACCCGATATAGACTCAAAAATTTGAAGGAGCGACAAGACATTCTTAAAACCTACAGATGATATAACCTTCAGACACCTGCAGATGACATTCTTAGACACCTTCAGCGAGAAAAAGAATGATATCGTCTGCAAACTGAAGATGAAAAACTCTAACTTCATCTCGACCAACTACACAGCCATCAACGTCTACCCCCATCTCGCTTTTTCGAATCATCCTACTCAAAACGTCCACTACAAGAGTAAAGCGAAATGGAGAAAGTGGATCCCCTTGTCTAAGACCCCTAGATGCCTTGAACCAAGATTTAGGCTCACATTAACAATCACAAAAAGATGGGAAAAAGAAAAACAACCCTTAATCCACATTCTCCATTTAAGCTCAAAACCTTTCCTAGCTAAAACCTTATCTAGAAAGTTCCAATTAACCCTATCATATGCTTTCTCAAAATCCAACTTCAAAATCAAAGCCCTACACCCTCTTCGTCTCACATGTTCGACCACCTCTTAGCAACTAAAGCTGCATCTAGAATTTGTCTACCACCTACAAAAGCTACAAAAGCACTCTGATTAGAAGAAATAGTACGACCTAAGACATCTCTAATACGCTTAGAAAGAACCTTAGTGAGAATCATATACACACTAGTCACTAAGGTTATAGGTCTATAGTCTCCAACCCGGATGGATCTATCCTTCTTAGGCACTAAAGTAATAAAGGTATAGTTAATGCTCTTACACAAAACTCCATTAGCATGAAACTCTTGGAAGAAACACAAAAGATCATCCTTTATAGTACTCCAACACTATTGGAAAAAAACTAAGAAAAATCCATCCGGACCTAGAGCTTTGTCACCCTCCATTTCAAAAACAGCCCGTCTAATTTCTTCCTCAAAAGGCCCCTCTAACCACAAACTCTTATCCTCTCAATAGGATCCCATTACAACTATCCTCCTTATACAAAGCTTTAAAAAAATTAGTAATATCATCAGCTATCAAGTCATTAGACCTATGAACCTCCCCAGACTCCAATTCAATTTCTTTGACAAAAATTCGCCTGCGCTTCCACTTGCAACTTTATGAAAAAGCTTAGAATTACAATCCCCATGTTTAACCCACTTAGCGTTTATCTTCCATCTCCAACAAACTTCTTCCTTTATAACTAATTCCTCAAACTCCTTCTTAAGCATAACCCTCCTACTAACTAAATCTCCGGATAAAGGACCATCTTCTTCTAACCTGTCAATGTCTCTCACCTCCTCCACTAGCGTAACTTTCCTTGATCGCAAGTCACCAAAAATCTCTTTATTCCACTCCTTCAACCTAACTTTATAAGCACAATAGAACCATAAAGGCCATGTAACAAGTTCTTAAGCCGCTGAATATTGGGAATAGTGAATAAAACTCATTCTGTGGCAAGCTTTTGCTATGGAAAAGTTCCATTAAAAAATTTCCAGTTGGTGTTAACTTTGATCCTGAAGGCTAGTGGAAGATGGAAGTTTCAAGGGATTTTGACAAGTTGAAGCTAACTTTGATCCTGAAGGCTAGTGGAAGATGGAAGTTTCAAGGGATTTTGACAAGTTGAAGCTACCCTAACCTTAAGAACAAGATTGTTTATAAGGGGAAAGGAACGTTAGATGGGTACAGATGATGGTGTTAGTAAATAACAGTATATTCTAGTAGTCATTATGTTCTTCGTGAGTTAGTAATGGGTGAATGATAAGAGAAAGTGATGCCTTAGTTTCTAGCATTAGTACATCTAGTATAAATAGGTGATATCGTGTATATTCATTTTCAAGCAATGAATGATGAATGGAATCTGAGAAGCATTTGGTCTCAATTCTATCTCCTCTCCTATATCTCACATATGTCTCTGTCTATCTTCTTCTTCTCTTCTCTTCTGATGTGCTTCTCTAATCTTAGTAATCTATCATTATATCACTCCTTCCTACCAAATTATCTTCTTCTCCTCTCTCTCCCTCCTCTCAGAATCTGTATCTCCAGCTCAGGACCGACACAATTCATGTCCTCTCATAGGTAGGTCATTTTCCTGGCTCCTCCTATGTGATCTTCAGCTGACTGGACAAGCTCTCTTCTAAGAGCTTTGAATATTTTCCCTTTTCTATTTTAGGAGGATTTAATCCTCCACTTATAATTTACCAATCTCTCTTTTTTAGTAGTTCTTCTTTCTTATCCCCCAGAAAAACCAATCAAAGGAAAAATGGATGACATCCTTACAGGACGTCCTCTCAAGTAGCAGTAACCAAACATGGACGAAGCAAGACAGGATTCCCTGAAACGGCAGGTAACCTCATATTCCCAAAAGTTGATTACTCTGAAAGAGGGGAAAAAAAACCTGATCCAAGGAGTTGGATTAATCCCAAACCATAAGCTTAGCCAGGTTGCAATTAGCTACATTGGAATAATAGCAAAAAAGACCAAAAGCAATCTATAGCAAGAAATCCTTCCCACTATCAATTTCCAATTTATCAAACTACGACACAACCACAACTTGCACCCTTCTCCAAATTCAAACCTGCCTTCCTCAAATTCTGTCTGACGACTCCTATATTTCCATTGATCAGCCACCAAAAACATACTTCTATCCCCTATGAAGGAATTAATTCTCGCTGGACTTTTATAAAGTTAGGAGAACAGCTTTTGCTTCAATTGTGATGAACTATATCTTCATGGGAATAGAATTAAAGAATTGACAGCAGTATATAGGAGAAGATTTGTCAGAAAAGGATTTACATATTTTTATAGGAAGTTTATGTTCCTCAATCCTTTTCTCAGAAAAGAAAAAAAAAAAAAAAAAAAAAGGTTTAACACTGCAATAGAACTTAAACATTTCACCAAATATAGCCACTTGAAAGTGAATTTCATAGTTCTGAGTACATGTTTGTCATCATTTAAAGAGATTCACCAATCAAGGGTTTCGATTTAAACTTTCAACTCACAAAAGTTGGAAACTCTCTAGAATCAAAAACTCATCACAAATTAATGCCAACTCTACCCCCAAAAATATTTATTAAAATCATTTGGGTCTCAACTTAGGAGTCTCTCCAAATACTTTAGTTCCTTTTTTCGCTTTACACCTTTCTTCTTCTTCTTTTTTTTTAATAGGTTTAACACCTTCCTTTTTGTTTCATGAAGACAGAAAAGAGAACGGTGGCAGACTACAGTCCACATACCTTTGCAAGTATAGCTCCAAAAGAGCACCATTGAATACTGAAAGATGCTCACATTTGAACCTCTAAAGAAACGCCTCACAAACAAATCTACTTGAACTTGCTCGAAACTGCCATATAAATCCAAAACCCGTTATCATAAAGAAGAAGTAAACATAAATACCTACTAAAAGTTAGAAATCAAAACAAACAAAGATACATGACCCATCAAGTTGCAAGAACCATCACACAAAAAATTCATAGTTTAATGTAGCAAGGCAGAGACTAAATAGGTCACCTTCTGATAGAAAAACCATCCTTTGCCACATATGAATCAAAGATATCTAATATGCAGAATAGTTGCCTTGATTTCTCTAGACTCCTGGTGACAAACCGATATGTTCCATTCCTCCCAATGTACACCCTAACACAACCAGTATGGAATTGATGGAGCTATAAAAGTTATAAGCTTGCTGATTGCTGAAAGAAATAATTACAATTATATACCTTACAACCTGAAGTCCTAAACCAACAATTGCCTCTTTAACATCCTCCATTTTGTGACAACCTATTTGGCTTAAGGTAATCTCTGCAAAACGCCAACAACACAAGCGGAACATAAGCAGATGACTATCTCCAAATAAACAACATAAACGAGTGAAAATATGTGGCTCTTGCAAAACGTTCATACCGCAACAAACCTAACCTGACCCATCATATCCGCTGCTGATGAGTAGCATATACAACTTTTGCTCACTGCTCTGCAGTACAGCTACTTCACTGTATGCAGATAAGAATGAGATTAAGATGGAAAGACACAGAAAATGTCTGACCAGTAAATGATTTCTAGAAACTGCTCTGGCAATCTAGAACAATCTAAAAATACCAAAAACAATACAGGAAGAAATATTTATGTTTCTGTTGGACCAATATATTTCTCCATAGTAAAGCATAAAGTGTTTTATAAAAGTACCAGATCACCCTCGTGAATCTTTATTCAAGAGTTTTTAAGTAATGTGCAATCAAGTGGAAGATCAAGAGATAAGATTATAACACGTGGCATATTACTCAAATCGGCACACTGAAGGGAGATGGACTTAAGAATTTAAATGGTTCAGTTAGAGTTGGCGCCAAGAAAGGACTTGAAGAGTTATGGAGCAGTTATACTCCATCTCTTTAAAAGACAATCCAGTTCATAAGGAAGAAAGAACGACTCTCGCACAAAATAACATCAACAAAAGCATAGTCAGACTCAATTATCTTAGCAGTAGAATACTTGGTTTGCAGCCTCTGCATAGTTGTCAGAATCTTACAATACAAGATCATATGATACGATGCAGGAGCAATTCAATACAGAATCGCTAGCGAATCAGAAAGTGAGCCGTATCTTACTATATGCCACACATATCCTACAATACGATACAATTTATAATATGGTCGATACATTTTTAAGTTAGATGTAAACTTGATAAGAGTTAAAATAACACATTAAAGCCCCTTTTTTCCCATAAATACATAAATAATTTTATGGAGACATAAATACATTTTTGGAGTTGTCTTTTTCTCTACACTCCAGTTTGGGGCTTGATGTTACATTGAATTCATACTTAAAAGGTTAATAAGCTATTTTTTTGTCTTGTTCCTTAATAAATATTACTTAAACAATATTCATTATTGATTAAACCTCTAGTTTAAACTCTTCAAACTATAATTTTAATATTTAAAATTTGCTTATAGACTCGTTTGATGACTTTAGCATTACACTTATGTTAATATAATAATGTAATGTCTAATAAAATGAGTTCGCAATATGTTTAAATATATAATTTATTTGTTTTTGCATGTCATTTTGTATCTTACAATACGATTCACGATACAGTATACCATTTACAATTCAGGATTTTCGATACATGATACGATTCACGATTTAACAACTTTGGTAACCTGTAGAAGCAACTCGCTAAGTGTGGCAAGGTGAAGTAGGATTAGTTGTAAGGTAATTTAATCTCCATGATCAAGTAGTTCATGATCAGTACTACTCTTTCTAATTGTAATATTGTAACTCTACGGTTGTTTGATTATAATTGAAGTTCTAGTTACTTTTTCATTCTCTGGAAATCCAAGAAGTCCTTTATCTTGGGCATCGAACTTCACAATAGTCTGACCTTAAATATTTTCTTTGCTTCAAGTATTTACTATCTAAAATTTTATTCAGCATTAGAAATAAAATAAAAAAAAAACGAATTTCGGAATTT
Source organism: Aralia elata (assembly GCA_034770075.1). Lineage (NCBI taxonomy): Eukaryota > Viridiplantae > Streptophyta > Magnoliopsida > Apiales > Araliaceae > Aralia > Aralia elata. The sequence goes on from CM068378.1 coordinate 34,780,275, forward strand.
TATTGACCACATGTTGAATTGGCACGCCCAGTGGGACCAATAATTGGATTTCCAAATCAACAGCACCAGCCCAAAGGAGTGAGGCAAGGAACAGACTGCCAAAGAGGAAGCCAATATCCAAGCTCAACCAACTCCAAGCAAAGGCAAGGTAAGTGGTGAAGAATTTAAGAAAGATAATGATAAACATAAGCCTAAAATAAGGGAATTTATTGAAATAGGAAAGCCTATAACTAAGCCTGAACATCCGATCTGATTAAGGAAAGAAAGTGCATCAGAAATTTAAAGGTCTAACATCATATATTAAAACTTACTTAGAATATACACAGTGGCCAATGAAAATTAATCAAAAATTGTGACTAGAAACAAATTGTAAATAAGTATCCCAAAAAATTTATACGCTAAAGATATATATAAAAATATATTCTATATCTTGTAATCAGAAAATATAAATAGAGTATATACCTATGTTATGAAAAGTATAATATGATTTAATACAGATGAGTGCTTAAACTTTCATAACAATCTGGAACAGCTAACATTACCTTTCTTTGCACTCAGATATCTCCTCAAGAATACAGTTGCAGCACATATATTGTCTACAAGTTTCCTGGACTACAGAATCAGCAACATTTGAACTAAAATAATTCATGATGATATCATCTGTGCCCAGATAATCCAATTTTGTTTCAGATAGGATATTTTGACTGTCATTGGAATTTGAGGTTGATAGGATATTTTGACCGTCATTTGAATTTGAGGTTGCGAGTGCTTTTTTACATGTATGTCTGTCACTACCATGTGAAACTTGTTTCATGCGTTCGTCTACCACATCATCTCTTGAAACATCCAAACTTCCGTTTACCTCATGTGCTGGTACCGTCTTGTCATCCATATTATTCTCATTGGTCAATGAAATAACTCTTCTTTTAGATCTCCTATTGCACTTTTTATTCTCCAGCGAATCAGCCTCCTGTTTTACATGACAAACAGTTTCACCATCATGCGCTCTAGCAGAAAAACTATCGTGGCATAATAGTGGGGAAGTGCATGGTTCTGTGTGTTTTATGATACCAGAATTTTGTCGAGCACGCGAATCCAAGGAATATTTTCCATTTTGTGTAAATTGTGAAACATTATGCCTTTTCTGAGTAGAAGTCTCCACGGAATGAAGTACAGATGAGTAGTAATCATCCACACTTCTGTCTGAAAGCTCATTGATGAGTGATGGATCGTCTTGCGGTATGAATACTACAAATTCAGCAGAATCATCATCACTATAGCTTGTATTACTATCTGAAGATGCAATTGAATAGGATTCCGCAGATAGCTGCAGAAATTCTTCCTCCAAATTTTGCCGACGTTGCAGAATATCCTCTTGATAATGAGGAGGTGAACCCAAGCAAGCTGAGGATGAATAAGATTCCATAATATCATCAATAGCAGCTAAAGGTCTGACACTCTTTTTTTCCCTCATCTTATCAACTGCTGGGACTGTACAGGAATCAAGATGGGAGCTTCCAGCCTTTACAGACTGAGCGCCTTCAACGTAATAGGATTTCAGATTATCCTGATTTGGATCACTCCTTCCAATTAAAGGAACAGAGACCCCAGCAGCATGCCCCGTGAAAATTTTTGAAACTGCTTCATCAATTCGATCTATGTATTGTTGGCCACTAAAACCAGCAGACATATCTTCAACAGAATTATCAGACTCTGGAATATTCATACTGTTCTCCTCGCCATAAGATTGCACAGAGTCAGCGACATATCTTGAGGACTCACCAAGATGCTTATGTCCTGTCTTGCTTTCCGAATAATTTCCACTATCCGGATCAAGTATTATATCACCACTATATTTACCACCATCATAAACAGAAATGTCAGAAGCTTGATTCATCCATTCTTTGAACTCCTCCAACCACAAATTGGAACGCTCTTTTTTCATGAACTCAATTCTATTCATTAAATCAACTATTTCAGCTTCATCATCCAAAGCAACATTCTCCTCTTTGCCTTGAACTTCATTGTCACATGAAACTGATTCTTGGTCTGAACATACACATGTACTCTGCCCTTCACTCTCAATATCAGCAAGACGAGACAGCTTCTTCTGCAAAACATACCATTTCAAACTGTTCACATACAAGCTACTCTGCAAAACTGTGCTACTTTTGAATGGTAGAACTTTTTTCCAAATATATGTGTGTGTGTGTGTGTTTGTGTGTAGGGATGTACAATGGACGTATTAACCCTATGGGGTATTTTAGTTGGATACCCTCTAGGGTATCTCCCTTTTTCACACACACATATGTATATTAAAAAAGGCATGAGCATAACAACCTGCCAATAAACTTTAACATCTACGTACCCGTTTTGTGTTGATCGTGCCCTCTAACCCAGCATCGTCTTTTGCTGTAAAATAAAAACCAAAGCTAGCAGGTCGTTTCTGCCTACTAGCAATAATAATTTGCCGCTTCCAAAACTCTCTGGTGCATATTTTCTTATCATCCAACTCCAACTACACATACAATGGAAAGAAGAGACATGAAAATTTTAAGTGTGTCAAACCAGAGAAACGTGTGTAATACTTGCATCAATGATCTTCGTCATCTCTGCTGAAGGCAATTTTAGTGCACAAATATTACCAAAAAAAAAAAGTAAAAAATAGAAGTTATATATACACCCCTTACTTCATCTGGATGAGGGAAAAAGCTAAATACTTGGGGCCGATACCACCTCGCAGAACACAATGGATTTCCTTCCAACCACAAGCTTTTCAGAGATAAGAGCCCAGAAAGGATCTCTAACTCCGAAAAATTGGAAAGGATATTGTAGGAGAGATCAAGCCCCTCAAGTGATTGCAAATTCTCAATCCCACGTAATGTTGTGAGAGCATTGTTCCTCAAAACAAGCTTAACAATTTGACGATAGACCTGCATAGCCAGCAACATTAATTTTGGGAAAAACCACCATGACATGTAAGGTAGATTCATTCCAGAAAAGATTAATGCATTGGTCAACATTAACACTTGTGCCAAACCTTTAACCTAAAACAAGACCTTTTTATTATACGTGTAACATGCCATTGGTACATACGTCACATTCAATATATAGGTCACTTTAGGATTGACCACCCGACACTAACCATATGTGACCCATGAATACCAAATTCATGGGGAAATCCATGCAGAACATTTCAAAATCTAATTCATAATAAGCCACAAATATGCGGCACAAAGAAGAGTTGTCTACTTATCTTAAAGTATATCCAAACTATTAAGGATATAATTCAGATGACCACATGAGGCTTACACTAAATCTCAAATCACCGCGTAACTTTTAAAAGTAGACACATAAACAATGGTACTTGTGAGGCTAAGTGCAACTATTGGTTTTTCCGTCCAAGATGAATGTTTGTGACTCTCACTCGCCAAAAGAGTGTGGACATGTCAAATATTATGAAAAACTACCCAATATGCCCCTTAGGAACCTCATTTTAATCTTCTGCCCAAACATGGACTTAGTTTTCATCTTCTGACACGAATATACTTGTACAAGAAGATGAGCAGAACCCCCCAAATTCATCCATCAAGGCTTGAAAACCTCTGGGTATCCAACCTCAAGTAAAGTCAAACCATATAAGCCATTAACAAACATCTGTGTGGTAATTACATCAGCAAATCAATTGGAACCCTATTTTTGTTTATGTTGTGTAGAAATGATAATTACTTCGGAAAATCAATCTAAGTACTTGAGATGACATTTTTTGCCAAAAACATAGATAAAATATGCTAATCAATCTGAGTTTGCAAGATGACATTTTTTGCCGGTAAATCCATTGGAATCCTCTTAAACCCTTCATTTGCATCGGGAACCACTGAGCTTTATCTAGCCAGCAATTTTCACCAACTTGAAGAGGAATAGAGACCAAACATCGCAAAAAGTTAGATCAAAACCCACCTGTTGCAAGATGCTCTGTTTTTTGGACAATTACTACACCTATTTGAGAAATTTGTTCATATCCGATCACCATTTTGAGGTATAATCAACCACTATCACCGATTTCCCCCTTTTCTCCTCCCTAACCGGACATAACCCTCTCTTACCCTCTTCTCCATTTTCGAAAGTTCTATTCAAGATGCGTATTTGTTTGGAAGCTTGGGTAGGTCATGATTAAAAATTAATGGTTGAAAATTCATAAAACCGCTTATAATGGTACATACATGAAGATGTTGGAAAGTTTGCCTTTTTCTCTCTTTTCCGGTTTGCTCTAATGATCTGAATTTTACCCAACTATTAATAGTAAATATTACAAACCATAGTTATGTGTATTTTAATAATATATCTATATATGTATATAAATACACACACGCGCATATATATATAGTGACAATTAAAGAAGCTGTAAAATGGTGAATGTGCAGGACAACACAAGATGTCAGTTTCATAGCTTAAATGGTTGACTCACCGCACGCCACAAACTCGACCCATTTATAATTTTGTCGCAAGAGTGAACTAAATTTATGACACACAATTAGGAATAAATTTATGAAACAGACACAATTAAGACACCCAATCCATTTTGGGTTTGAGTTGTCTCAACATGTCATGTCAAAAGTCACCACCCTATTGAAGACAAACAAAAATTTCAGGCCTATAGTGGGGAATAATGAGAATTCTGCAAGTCAAGAATCTCTACTCCGAATGGGAATTCTACAAGTCAAATTTTTTTACTCTGACAACTTAAACTTGCCTAACAATTGCTTCTTCACAAGTCAAGAAAATCCTCCAGCACAATTTGCTGCTAGATAATGTATTAATGCTTTCATTGAAAAGTCAAGTTTTGTAATGCAAGTTTCTGCTGCAAATGGATGAATTTGTCTAAGCAAAAGATCTATATAAGGATCTTCATGACTTCATATTACTCTTGTATGGCACCATTAAATGACAAACTTACCTGGCTTGTTTTCAACAGATCTTCTGTTAGAAGTAGTGCTTAGTGTGCTGTATTTGTTTCCTATATGCTGTATGCACTGAGGAAAACAGGGAACGTGTTTTCCTCCTCCACTTGTATCAAACTTGTATAAATTAGGGAATTGTAATATGTAAAACATACAGATGTATATAGTTTTCTACAATTTATCATGGTATCAGAGCCTACTGCTTAACAATTTTTAGCAGTTAAATTTTTTTTCTCTTTCTTTTTCCTTCCGCGTCGCCACTGACCAAACAATTCATCAGAAAGCTAGCCAAACAACCATATATTAAAAAATTGACATCATATTTGGTATACCTGTCTCCGGGCGAACTCGTCGGAACTTTCAATTTCCCGACCCACCGCCGCACGCGCCGCCACGCGCCGACCAGTCGCCGGAGCGCCGACGCCACGCGCCGGCGCGTGAGCCTGTTTCCGGCAGCCTTTTCCGGCGCGGCTTCTCCCGGTCCGGTCGCCTCTTCCTCCTCTTTCCATCCACAGTGGTCTCCTAGAGAAAATATCAGGTTTGCTTGGATTTGGCTTAATTTTTTGGTTCGGTTGGCTTGTTTTTCTTCACTGTTATCACTGGTGGCTTGAACCCTCGCACTGTTCGGTCTATATATTGGGTCACCATTGCTGGTATATCTACTTTGGATTATTTGTATTACCAAGTACTGTTACTGTTTAAACTACTGCTGCTGCTATTCATATTGTTTGACACAAAAAAAAAGAAAAAAGAAAAAGGGCTTGTTTTATCGGTGTTAAACTAGTACCGTTTAAACTCGTGCTATTTTTGGAAGCCTGTGTAGTGTCCTTGTTGTTAAATCCCTTGGATAAATTGTTGCTCCTACTATACCACCATGGCAGAATCTGGTCCTATTATCGAAACCAATAAGGGACAGATGATAAGAAATCATCATCTTAATTCTGCGCTGGTCCTTAGTCCATTTAAGTTGGACAGAAATAATTATCTCGCTTGGTCCCAAGCATGTCGTATGTCCATTGAAGCTAACCGAATGCAGCATTTTATCACCGGTACAACAACCATGCCTATACAAGCAGGCGTAGCCCAAGAAGAGTGGAAATCTGATAACTCCATGGTCAAAACATGGATTTTTAACTCAATGGAACCCAGTATGAGGAGCAGTTATATGTTCTTAGACACTGCATATGCACTTTGGGAAGCTATCTCTCAAACCTTCTCTGTTAGTGGTGATATATCCAAAGCATATGATATCCGCAAAAGAATCCGTGAACTAGGTCAAGGTGAGAAGTCTGTGGCACAATATTTTGCAGAAATAAATGCACTGTGGCAGGAGCTAGACCATTACCGGGTTTTTTCACCTAAATGTCTGGAAGATACAGCTGCTTATCAGAAATTTGTTAATGAAGATAGAGTTGTGGATTTCTTGGCCGGGTTGAATATAGAATTTGATCAAGTTCGAGCACAGCTACTTGGTCAGACTCCTTTTCCATCACTACGAGAGGCTCATGCTAGAGTCCAACAAGAGGAGAGTAGACGTCGGGTAATGGTCCTAAATATAAATCCAGTTGACCGCTCAGCCATGATTGCTTCATATCCTAAGCCTGGCCTTCCCATCCCTTCTTCTATTGAAAGGGAGTCCCGTGAATGTGACTATTGTGGGGGAAAGAATCACACCAGGGATCGTTGTTTTAAGCTTCATGGGCGTCCTAGAGGACGTGGAGGTCGATCTGGTCGTGGACGTGGGTCTCATGCCTACATATCTAGTCCTCCACCTTCTGTTGATGTATCTAGCACTACTACTACTACTACACTCACTCCTGAGGAAATCTCAGCTTTTCGGAAATTCTGTTCCAAATCCACCTCATCTCATTATGTCCAGACAGGTATACTTCCTTGTGCCTTTCATGTTTCCTCTACTTGCCCTAGTTGGATTATAGACACAGGTGCCTCTGAACATATGACTGGATCCTCCAACCTCTTTACCTCATACACGCCCCGCTCTGGCAAAGACAAAGTTCGAGTAGCTGATGGTCTTCTATCTCTGGGAGTGGTTCTGTCGTTTGTACCCCTACATTGACATTATCATCTGTTCTTCATATTCCTTCATTTACTGCAAACCTATTATCTGTCCAACGCCTTTCTGAATCTATGCACTGCTCAGTAACCTTTTTTCCTAATCATTGTGTTTTTCAGGACTTAGTGACGGGGCAGAAGATTGGCAGTGGTAGTGCAGTTGATGGTCTCTATTATTTAGATGTTCCTTCATCTAACATGCTCTCTACTCAGGCTCTCCACTCTACACCTGACTCTGCTCCATCAATGGCATCGTCGCTTGGGTCATCCTTCCTTCTTTGTATTGGAGTCTCTATTTCCATCTTTAGTTAAGCAATGTAACAAAACTCAATTTTTGTGTGAACCATGTGAATTCGGTAAACACAAACGTTCAACTTACTCTACTATTAATAGTCGTCATTCTGAGCCTTTTGCTGTTATCCACACTGATGTATGGGGACCTTCTCGGGTTGTTTCCCGTTCTGGTTTTAGATGGTTTGTTAGTTTTATTGATTGTTATTCTCGTGTCACTTGGATTTACCTTTTGCGTTCCAAAAGTGAAGTCTTTACTTGCTTTCAAGACTTTCACAAAATGATTCAAACCTAATTTAACGCTAAGGTCAAAATTTTACATAGTGATAATGGTCGAGAATATAGTAACAATCATGCTTTTGCATCTTACCTCTCTCAGCATGGGATAATTCTTCACACCACCTGTGTCAAAACACCAGAACAAAATGGAATTGCGGAAAGAAAAAATCGACACTTACTAGAAGTTGCTCGCACTCTTATGTTCACAATGACAACTCCTAAATTTTTATGGGGAGATGCGGTTCTGACTGCCGCATTCCTCATCAATCGCCTTCCTTCTAGGACCCTCAGGAACAAAAGTCCTATCTCTTTTCTTCCGCAACTACCCAGTCCGTCTCCTTCACCTCGAATTTTTGGTTGTGTGTGCTATGTTCATGATAAATCTCCCACTCGAGGTAAATTAGATCCCAAGGCCCTTAGGTGTGTTTTCATTGGTTATTCTCCCACCCAAAAAGGATATAAATGTTATCATCCTCCTTCTAACAAAGTATTTGTCACTCGGGATGTCACCTTTTGGGAATTAGAACCTTTTTACTCCTCACCTTCTCCTCAGGGGGAGGAGGCTGTTATTAATGAGGAGAAGCTTCCTTCTGAGACTGGTATTACAAGTACTATTATATCATCTTCTTCTACTCCTGTTATTGTTTCTGATAATTCTGCACAGGGGGAGTTACAGTTACAAGAGTCATGTGATAAACTGCCTGAGCCTGAGTTGAGGACCTATGCTCGGAAAGGGAAAAATAAGGTTACCATCGCTGCACCACTACATCAACCTTGCTCCGAACCTAGTCTCGATAATACTAATGGTGAGAATCCTATTCATTCTTCTGATGATACTGACATTCCTATTGCTCTTAGAAAAGGTGTCAGATCTTGCACACAACATCCTATCTCGAATTTTGTATCATATGATAAACTATCTGCATCCTACCATTCCTTTGTTTCTTCTTTGTCCTCTATATCTATTCCTCAGGGGTGGAAAGAAGCAATGAGCAATGAGAACTGGAAACATGCTATGATAGAAAAGATGAATGCCCTAAAAAAGAATGATACTTGGGAATTAGTTACTCTTCCTTATGGAAAGAGACCAGTTGGTTGCAAATGGGTATATACAGTGAAACAAAAGGCAGATGGGACAGTTGAAAGACTCAAAGCTAGGCTAGTTGCAAAAGGGTACACTCAGACTCACGGGATTGATTACCAGGAGACTTTTGCTCCCGTGGCAAAGATGAACTTTATTAATACCATTATCTCATGTGCAGCGAACTTTGGCTGGGATATTCAGCAATTGGATGTGAAAAATGCATTTCTTCATGGTGACCTGGAAGAAGAGGTATATATGGAAATACCCTCTGGGTTTACCTCACCTGTCACCAGGGGTAAGGTTTGTAGACTGCGAAAGGCCTTATACGGATTGAAGCAATCTCCTCGAGCCTGGTTTGGTAAATTCCACAAAGCAATGGTAAAACTTGGGTACAAACAGAGTCGAGCAGATCACACCCTATTTGTCAAACAAATAAATGGTAAGAATGTCATTCTTATTGTTTATGTTGATGACATTGTTGTAACAGGGGATAATAAACAAGAGATAGTTAATCTCAAGGCAAGTCTGGCTAAAGAGTTTGAAATCAAAGATCTGGGCACCTTAAAATATTTCCTTGGTATTGAAGTTGCAAGATCTTCCAGTGGAATTTTTCTATCTCAACGGAAGTATGTTCTTGATCTCTTAACAGAAACTGGCATGCTGGGATGTAAACCTGCTAATTCTCTTATTGAAGTTAATCATCATCTAGAAGGAGGCACAGGACCTACAGTTGATAGAGAAAGATATCAACGTCTAGTGGGACGACTAATATACCTGTCTCATACTAGACCCGATATATCTTATGTTGTGGGTATAGTCAGTCAATATATGCATGATCCTCGACAAAGCCATATGGAAACTGTTTACAGAATTTTGAGGTATCTCAAGTCTGCACCCAGTAAAGGTTTATTGTTTGCACCACATGGTCATATGAAAGTCGAAGCTTTTTCCGACTCAGATTGGGCTGGCTCTATAGAGGATCGTCGATCTACATCAGGCTACTGTTCATTTGTTGGAGGTAATCTTGTCACTTGGCGTAGTAAGAAACAGTCGGTTGTGGCAAGATCTAGTACTGAAGCTGAATACCGTGCTATCGCCTTAGGTATATGTGAACTAATGTGGCTTCGAACCTTGCTAGAAGATTTGGGTGTTTCAACTACAGGGCCTATGCAGTTGTTTTGTGATAACAAGGCAGCCATTAGTATTGCAAATGATCCGGTACAACATGATAGAACGAAGCACATTGAGATTGACCGACACTTCATCAAAGAAAAATTAGTCAGTGGTCTTATTTGCTTACCTTTTGTAAAAACAGAACATCAGCTAGCTGATATTCTGACTAAAGGTCTTAGTGGCAAGATGTTTCATCCCTTGTGTTTCAAGTTGGGTATGCGAGATATCTATACACCAACTTGAGGGGGAGTGTTAGAAGTAGTGCTTAGTGTGCTGTATTTGTTTCCTATATGCTGTATGCACTGAGGAAAACAGGGAAACTGTTTTCCTCCTCCACTTGTATCAAACTTGTATAAATTAGGGAATTGTAATATGTAAAACATACAGATGTATATAGTTTTCTACAATTTATCATCTTCTCTATCTACCCTCATCAAAAAGGTTCTTTCTTTCCAATACCGCTTAATTCAAGGGTTTCTTCTCTTCTCTTTGTGCTACATCAATATGGAATTGGAGCAATATCTTTGGCTTGAAATTTCTTTCGATTGCAACCATCAAAAACACCCACCTGCTGTTATACTACAATACTTCACAAACTCCCACCTCTGCGCACTGTTTTAAACAATCAACAACTAACATGTATCATCACCAACAGATCCGAATATCCGATCATTATTGCTGTTCAAATTGCACTGAACAATTGTTGTTGCTCAAATTGACCCTATAGGAAGGGAAACAACTATATTTGGTTAGAAGTAAATTGGTGATTTCACTTAACACTTCCTTCCAAAAACAGGATGTTATGGTTTTTACAATGAGTAATGGCCTTCTCCACAGCCCAAAGCCAATTATGAGCATTGCATCTTTAGTGTCAACTAAGGAGTAGGATCCTCAAGATCTTTGAACTAAGAAGGATTTGAAATTCAGATATGGAGTTGAGAAAGGTCATCAAGTACGATTTTTAGGAGGATTAATCGAGCATTGGGTGGGACAGAACAAATTCTCACTAGCTATTAATCCTTTATATATCATTTCTTCAATGCATGATGCACCTAGTTCCAGTTTCATCAAGCCTTATGGAGCTTTTCTTGGGATTTTATTTTTTCAAGAATCTTAAAAATATGGACACAGTGTTACCGAATTTTAAAATGAGCAGAAAAGAAAAGAAATGGGTGGAAAACCTAAACTTTCTGTCCAATTCTTTTGTTATTGAGTTTTTCAATGAACATAAAACTTGGCCACTTTTCTTGCCAAACTCTTTCTGTCCAAAAGTGTCCTATTTGGACAACTAAATAGCATAAGTAAATTATAAAAAAAAAAGTGTAATCCCTATCATACATAATAAAACTAATTAACTTAGTAATCTACATGACTAAATATAAAACTTGAGTTTTCTTTTCTTTTCCTTTATAAACTCAGTAACAAGACAACGTTTTCTTTTCTTTTTTTTCCATTATAAATTAAGTTTTCTATTCTTTTCTTTTCCGTCTAAAACTCAAAAACATAGTGGGAGTCTAATGAGTTATTACATTTGCTTATGTAGCTTACAACTGTACAATTATGCTCCTCCTCTAATAAGTGAATATGGAATTTACATCAAACTAGTACTTATTCACGCAAGAACTATTTATCTCCTAATGCGCTCAGCTGTTCCTATTCCATTAGCTTCGTACATTGAAAGCCAAATTCCCTTTCAAAGCAAGGCTTTTGTTTGGTAATTAATTTTACAAAGATTGAGCACATTATCTCTATGAGGAACGTAGACCTTATAAGTCTCTATCTCCAGATATATGCTTTATTTGCAAGCAAAGAAATGAGACGTGTGCTCATTTATTTCTATAGTGTCCAGTTGTTAGGGTATGTTGAGCTTTCTTTTTGGAGTTTTCGGAGAGGAATGGATGACTCATGCTTCCATTGAAGATATGATGTAAATTTTCTTTCAAAGATATGGAAGCAAGAAGTATGACAAAATTTATGGAAGTGTACTTTTTTTTCAATTCATGTGGAATGGAAATGAGCATAATGCTAAACTGTTTAGAGAGAGTTCCTTAGCCATTAAGTTGCGAACGAAATGGGGTTATTTTTCTTACTTCCCTTTGGATTTCTATTATGCTGGCATTTTGGGATACTTTTATAATTGATTCGCGTAGAAATTGGAGGGTTGCGCTCTTTTAAGGGTTCTTTTGATATTGTGTTCTGGTGTACGGTGACGGTGACTTCTTGTCCACCTGCTTATCGTATTCTCTCTTTTCTATCTGTAAAATTTCTTCTTTTACCCCAAAAAAAGAAGGCTTTGAAACTTGTGAGTCCTTCTGGAAGTGAAGGTTATTCTCTTGTACAATGCAAGAAAAAGACGACGAGTGGGGGAAAAGCTGAAGAGACCAATCATGCCACATGAGGGATTGACTTAGACTTTAGGCATAGGCTTAGCATGAAAGATGTAGATAGAGAGACTATCTTACATGCTTTTAATTTCATTTTCCTTTTTCCTACTGCTTCTCATCACCTTTTTGTTATCTTCTATTAATAAAATTCCACTTTTTTATTGTTTAGGTATTAGGTAAGAAGTTTGGCGAATTCGAACACAGCCTTGAATAGCTCTGTTCCTATAAACTACATTGAAATTTCCCTTATTTTGGCTTAACATTTAGATAGAGGGTCCTTTAGAGGTATTTTTGTGACTGATTTGTGTAGAGATTGGAGGGCTGCACTTTTTTAAGTGCTCTTTTTTTTTCTTTTTTTTTTTACTCCATTGAGGGTGGACTTCTTGTTCCCCTTCTCATCACCTTTTTGTTATCTTCTATTAATAAAATTCCACTTTTTTATTGTTTAGGTATTAGGTAAGAAGTTTGGCGAATTCGAACACAGCCTTGAATAGCTCTGTTCCTATAAACTACATTGAAATTTCCCTTATTTTGGCTTAACATTTAGATAGAGGGTCCTTTAGAGGTATTTTTGTGACTGATTTGTGTAGAGATTGGAGGGCTGCACTTTTTTAAGTGCTCTTTTTTTTTCTTTTTTTTTTTACTCCATTGAGGGTGGACTTCTTGTTCCCCTTTTTATTGTATCCTTTCTTTTCTATTAATAAAATTTCTTCTTTATCAAAAAAAAACATTTAGATAAAGGGCATCTGCATGGATGGTTTTTGTATTCTAATGACTTGCCTTAAAGCACCGACTCCGGATATATGTTTCATGTTATGGCCCTTTTGCAAGATGGCCTTAGAGTTTATTGTATCCTAAGACGGTTGCGGACCTTCTTGTTCGATTTCATTTTTTGGGACTGGAAGGAGGGCAAATTCTACAGAGGTATGACTGCTTTTGCCAATTTATGCTCATTTGTAAAGAGAGGAATAGCTGTATCGTTTTTGGATAATACTCACCATTTCAATTGATGTGGGATATTATTACCTTTCTTGTGTCTTCATGGGATTCAGCCGTGGGTGCATTTAGAGGAAATTTTTCAAAGGTCTGAACAGGGATTGGTAGGCCACCTCTTGAGTTAGGATTTGTAACCCCCCCCCCCCCCCGACAAAAAAAAACATGTTTCTTGGAGGACTATGCACCTTTCATGCTCCTCTTTTCAAATAAAATATTCTTCTTTAATCCAAAATTACATAAATTATTCAACCTGAAGAAATATATATTCGTGAAAGTAGCTCTAAAATATGCCTAGGATAGCCAAATTTAAAACTGCAGGGTGTAGGATTCCCGCATATGTTGCCATGCCCATTATATGTACCACAACAATGGTAACAAGTAACAACACCCCATGCCAAAAACAAAGATCATCCATCTATATAGCAGGAAAATCTAAGTGAATAGGTTATCCACACATCCCTAAATTCATCACATGCGTATATACCTTTCTTAAATACTATAAAATTCCTTTCAGGTTATTATTCTTCTTTCTTTTTAGCGAATTTTTGTGTCATGCATTGAAATTTTTTTCATTTTGATTTGAGGATTGAAATGGAGAACTTATATGCATACTCTACATATTACTTGCAATCTGACTATGATGAAGAAAATACTTATCCAGGTAATGTCTCTTTTGTTGTTCAATTACAGGCTAGCGAGATATTCAAAGTACAAACAACATCAATGGAAAAAATTTATTCTTATGACCAATTGTAGTTTCTTTTGAGACTACTTCAAATAGAAATGGCTCCTATACTTTAGGTTGTGTCAGGGATTTTTAAGTAAGACGCGATAAAAACATATTTCTAGACTATATATTTTGTAAATTTTTAAATACCAAACAAATGAAATATATATCAGGGATATAAAAACATTTTAGAATATAACACGTCTTCAAATTTCTGCTCACATCCTTCAAAAAAATATTTATAAAAAAAAAAAAAGCAGCCAAACAAAGGGAGTATATGCTTAAGGACTACTTTATGCATGTCCAAAGACAAAACTGCAATCAAGTCATAATTATCAACCAACTTAATAAAAGAGGTTAAATTAGTTTTACCTCATTTAATGATACAATTGTTCTCAGCTGATTGAACCCGAGATCTAGGTGCTTCAATTTGGTGCATTTCCGAAGATTATCCACCTTTGTAAACTTGTTCCTACTTAGATCTAGGGTTTCCACAACTGGAAGAAGTTGTAAAGACTCATCCATGAGAAACAAGCCATTACAAGCACATGAAACAAAATTTAACCGATTCCAATTTGGGGAGTCTTTTATCTCAGCAATTCTACTTGCAAATACATGCCGAAGTGCATCCTGGGTCAAAACAACAAAAAGCAGTGACCAACAATTTTTCTAGAACTTTAATAAATGACCATCAATTTATGTATGATACGTATAAACTAGGTTCACTTATAAATTATCTACTGCATTCTAGAAATATGGAATTTGATTGAAGAAATAAAAGAATTTTTTTATAACGTAAAATAAAGTTAGTACATAATATTATAGTTAGTTCATATTTATTCAAGAGAGTAAACTGGTTTGGATCATACTTATCAAGGCGACAAGTCGAAGCGATGCGATAGCCGGGAGCTTAAGCACTTAGGCGACAAGGCGCCCGACTAGTCGTCCGCAAGTTGACAAGTCGTTAAAAATGTAAATTTTATACGTATATTACTACTTCAAAAGCAATACTCTTAAATACCATTAAAAACCAAAACATATCTCATTTACACTAACTGAAAACTAAACTAATGAATAGGGAATACTGAAAATATGGGGGTCTAGGGGTTAAAATGTAAACTCAACAAACTTAGGGGTGATTATGAAAGAAAAATAAGGGCTTAAATGAAAAGTCTGCAACTTAAGGGACTAGATCTAAAGTTTAAGAAAAATATGAGGTACTAAACTGTATTTCATCCAAGATATTTTTAAATCTCAGTCTCCTTTTTCTTTTCTTGCACAAAAGAAGCAGCGATAAGATGAAATCAGTCTCATTTTTGTTTTCTTACACAAAAGAAGCAGCGGTAAGATGAAATCGAGAGGCATCTTCAACAATCGACACAAACTGCGACGGTCGACTACGAAGATAACTCTGGCGATGGCGATGGCGATGGAAGCTTCCGACAGTGTTGATCTCTTCTTTTCTTCTCTCTTTCGTTTCCTTCGATCTCTTCTTTTCTTCTCTCTTTCCTTTCTTTTTTTTTCTCTTTTCCAAATCGTGCGCCTTGGAAGGTAGTCGGCCAAGGCATCGCTTAGGCAACCCAAGGCGACGATTTATTCACCAAGTCGCGCGACTTAGTTGCTTCTCCCAAGTCGTCCCTTCGACTTGCTGCTTGCTACCGCCCAGACGCCTAGGCGACGACTTGATAACCTTGGTTTGGATAGCACAATTAGAATGCATTTTTCTGTCGGACGAGGTGTTTTTAATGCGGAACAGAAAAGGAAGACTAATGAAAATAAATTGATTGTAATTACATCTTTAAATTTATTGGAGATAATTATGTGTCTAAGTAGATATGTTAGCCATACTTAGCATATGGTATTTGTCATTTTCTTTAAATTCTTAATTTTGAAGATTACACAAATAAAAATAATTTCATAATTAATAATATCAAATGTCTCATTCAATAAACTTCACACTAATTTTTAAAAATAACATTTATTTAAATTTTTTAGAGAGAAGAAGTACGTATATATATATATATATATATGAATATACTAGTAACACTAATTCTATAATTTAATTATTTCAAGTAATGGATATATATATATATAGTTTGTTTTAATTCATTGAAGCAATTGTTTTCATTGAAGCATGATGATACAAGAATACTCTTAAAAATTCAATTTCAAACACAAAATTAACATGAATTCATTTGTTTTATATCAATATGAATATGAATATTATAAATTACTTAAAAATACATTTATTAATTTTAAAAATTAAACAAATTATGTGTTTGAACTTTGACATTGGCAATATGGATATGTGTTTGAACTTTAAGCAAAGGCTTTTATTATCTTTATTATAGATTGTTTTGATTTATATTATTGTTTTGTTTGGATAAATGTAAGATAAAATATTAAATTGGCTTAAAATAAAAAATCCTGCCTAGGCCCCCCCGGCCGCCCGCCTCCCGCCTAGCGCCTTTTAGAACATTGAGTTAGTGTTCATTGAAAAGAAGTTATTGTTCATAAAGGAAAACAAGAAGTCATCACTTATCCGGATACAACTTCGATAGCACATTCCACCATCATTTATCAAGTTTCATGGCTATCTCTTGTTTAGTTATCTGTTAGAGTATATATTTTGTCTCACATCGAATACGTTGACAAAGTATGTCTAGTATATAATGAGTTGGGTCACTCTTGTCATTGCCAATTTGTTTTGAGTTAGAGAGTTTGATGTCTTTATATACTAGAATTTGGGCCCATTTTATAAATCTAACATAATCTTTTTCAGTAAGCCCATAAGTTGGAAAAAAAGAATAACACAAAGTAAAAAGTGAGTCTAAAAAACCAGTCCAAAAAATCATTTTTTATGTAATCATGGTGGATGAAATGGAACTAACTGGCAAACTTGATGCTTTATTAGAGCTCCGGAGAAAGCCAACAAGAAAGTCTCGTCATTTATTTCAATTTTCAGCACGAGGAAACAGAAAAGTGATTTTAAAAAATTGCAGCAACTATCCAAGCCCTTCGTTCTGACTAAAAGGGTAGTAGAGGACAAGAACCTCCACATGTTGATCACCCATTCTCAAGAGGATCCTAAAAAGGAAAAGAGTTGTGGTTGTTGATCAAATTGAAGATTCATAATCAGCTCGCACCAATAAATCAAAGTGCAGGCAAAGCCAAATCGATTTTATGCTTCTATATGGTGAGTTTTAGTCTCAAACTTTTTAAGAGTTCTATATTTTCTCAACTATTGTCAAAGATGCAACACGTGGAATTCAAGCTGCACTGAATGACCGCCCTTTGTTCATATCCTTTTCATTATTCCTCATTATAAAACTCGATATCAAGTTTCTCCAGTGAAGGAGAGAACGATGTGGAACATAAAAGGAAGAATGAGAAAATTGCAAAGGTTTGTTAGTAATTATTTTGTATATTATGGATAAATTGACTATAAATAAGTTATTAGAGTTAATAAGGATTAATCTAGTTAATTAGGTTGTTTTAAGTATTTTTTGTATCTACTTTCCTAGTATAATTATTTAGGTAATTAGAATTATTTCCTTAATAGTATTACTTATTAGTATACTACCTACTGGCTACTACTGGAGTTTTTCTTGCTCCCTAAGTTTTAAGTTTTAGGTTCACTATATAAGTACTGTAGTCTCCACAAGCTTAAATAGAGTTGAATATTTATTTGACAATCTCAATGCCTTAGGATACTACCTTATGCCATTGTGGCCTTCGGGCTGGTTGCTCATCCTCTTACCCCTTCTTTATTCCTTTTTTATTCTTTCCCTAATCCCTTCTAAACCCTTATCAGCATCAACTTTATTTCTAGAATTAAAAGTTACTAGTTCATAGACCATAATCCTTTTACCTCTATCAATATTGTCTAAAACTATCAAATTTTTACCTTTTTCATTTCACGTTACTCTCTATACTTGATAGACAAAAACATCACAAAGCCATCTCTTTAATTTAGTTTTTTTTTTTCAACTGAGGCCTGATTTACTGAATATGAACTTTTATAATGACCATATACTCATCTATGACGAGCATATATCTTATACTCCATCCATTCTAAGAGGAGAGTCCATTTATCAAAAGATCATACTCACTCTGTGTCCAGCTATAGTTGTCCCAACTTGGCTTTTGAGAAATCATTAGTTTACATAAGGTTATTTAGAGTCTACAATGCTTTAATATTCCTTAATTTCAGGTATGTTCTTTAATTATGAAAAAAGGGAAGAAAAAAATGATGTTATCCTATGCCCGCAGAAGAGTCACGAGGTTTTCCGCTATTCAAATCGTATTTTATTTGTAGATGGAGGTAATGTGTCACCCTAAACGGAAAGTATCATGTTTCCTCTCCCTCCTCTACTATCCAAATGCATCGCTGCTGTCTGTGCCAACGTCAATGTAGTTCCCAATCCTTTCAGAATTCAGCCATATTATGGACACGAGAGTGCAGAGGGCGAAGAAGAGGGAAGATTTTAAATCCCTTACACAATCTTCCATTTAACATTAATAATTCATACTTATTTTGGGGAGGATTATTTAACATAACATAAAAAAATTGTAGTATGCGTCTGCAGAGATCAAATAGAGTATACTGGAGGAATAAATTGTAAAACTCACAGTTGAATTATGGCAGATAAGTTTCTCCAGTGTATGCCTCAATTCAAGAAGCCCTCGAGCTGCCGAAGTGGATAGATCGCATCCGCGAAGCTCCAAAACCCTCAACCTCCCAAACGGAAGCAACGAGAGCGGAGTCGGGTCCCTAACAGGCGGCGGAAGAACGGACACAACTTTCAACGTCGTCAGGAGCCGTAAAATCCGGCGGAGCTGCTCGAGGGCGCGGTGATCACCGAGGTCAGAGACATAGGCGCGGAGGTAATCGACCGGAGCTCCGGCTAGGAGGCTCTCAAGCTCGGCTAGAGCTTCGAGTCTTGATTGCACGTAGTGTAAGCCTACAGGATTCAACTTGAGAACTAGGGTTCCTTCGATCAACGGTCCGGCTACGTTCTCCACGAATTTCACCAGTGATTCGAGGTATCGATCTCCGGTCACAATAGACATGGCACAGAATTAATCTTTTGCTGCCGGAATCAACACATGTCCTACACACATACATACAACATACATGTGTATATTATGAATTAGGGTTTCTAGGTCGAGATTTCTACAGAAAGGGCAAAGGGATTGGTAATTAAGGAGAGAGAAACGGCCATGGGAGAGACAGGGTTAATGACTATTACTTAATAAGCCCGGCTAATGATTGGGGGTTAGAGAAATGGATTTTAGGGAGACACGTGGGCACATGCACCATTGGGACCATGTGACGTGTTGGTCATGGTAACGGTCGTTTTCGATACAGTAGGTTAGAAATTTGATCCATCTGTGAGTAGCAAGTACAAGCGCAAACCGCGGACGAACAGGGTGGATCCATCGCAACGTACCGTATACTGTATTTTTCAATTGAAATTGATGTGTGATTGAATTTTTCTTTGCTACATCATAATGGTATGATGTACCATACATATTGTTTTTTAATCAATAATCATTCGATATGTATTTATATAAAAGTGGTATTTTATCCTAATGAATCATACGGGAACCACACAAAATCACTCAAAATAAAAACAGAAATGGGAGAACCGGTAATCCAACTTGGAAGGGAACTTGCAACTTGGAAAGGATTTAATTTATTTATTTAGTATTATGTAGGTAGGTGTTAGTATTAAGTATTATATTTAAAACCTTTAACAACTAATTTAAATTTTAGATAATAAACTCTCAAGTATTCATTTTTTTTATCACAAATCTCACATTTTTCACATTATTCTCTCTCATTGACATAAGTTAGTGAAATAAAGGAGTCCTTCCATACATTATGGTGGTTTTGATGCATGTACATCACTTTTAATGCTATCCATTAGATATCTTGATCATTCATTATATATTAAAGCATCAGTAAAATTTATACTTTTTAATAACCTGTAACTTGTTAAATCGGTCACCGATACATATTTTAACTTGAATTTTGTCAAAAACATATAATACCACCTAAATTTATCTTAAAACAAGTAACCAGATTATATGAATAAATGTGGACCAAATAATATCACGTACTCTCTCTCTTATCCTTTTTAAGTAAAAATATGGATTAAATTAAGCCACATACTATTTTTCCTTCTTCCTTTTATAAAAGTCAATTATTTAAATCTTAAAATTTTATATTTTTATATAAATAAATCTTGTGAATTGATATTTTCACAAGTAAAAATGTTAGTTCTACAAGATCCTCCTAACATGAATAGTAAGTGAGATCCATTTTCATGTGAGAGAAGACCTTGTGGAGCTAACATTTTCACTTGTGGAAATATCGATTCCCTAAATCTTTTACGTAGTAATTCATGTATTTATAAGAGATTTTTTTTCTTATTTCTTAGTAAGTTATATATAATAATTTATATAATTTTATATAATGACCCACAATAATCATATATGATGCAGCTAACGAGATGACTCATAAATTTTATAATTGAAAAAGTAAAACAAATTTTATGATTTTAAATAAATAATCTTCTAATTAATAAGTCAATAATATATTTTTATTATTTCATAGTAAATAATATATTATAATTATATTTATTTTAAAGTACCGACTCTAAATGATTTTGTTAATATTGATTAAAAGATACATTTAAAAGATTAAATATAATTCTGAATATGTAGATTTTACAATTCCTATTCATAAATTTATATAAATTCATATTTTTTATAAAGATTTTTTTAATTAATAAATTAAAAGATAAACATTTTTTCTCAGATCATAGTAAATTATGTATAATATTAAGTAATTACCCCCAAAATAATTTTGTAGCATGCAATTAATAGATTTATTGAAAATTTTCAATAAATATTAAATAAATAAATCTTTTAATTATTCATTTTAAATAAATAAATCTCCTAACATCAAACCCTCAACCCTAAATCATAAAGCATATGTAAAAGTGTATAATAACTTTATGATAAATAATCACATATTAATTATGATTTCACTACAACATCAACTATATAAAAAAATATAAACTTTGTTTTTAAATATATTAATAAACACCATAAGAAATAGTCAATTTATTTTATTTAACTATTATTTACGCAAAACCACTTCTAAAAAAATATAAATTTTGTTTTTAAATATAATAAAAACACCATAAGAAATAGTCAATTTATTTTATTTAACTATTATTGTAACGCCCCCGAAATCGGGAGCAACTAAATCCAAAATTAGGACTAATCCTAATCCCGACCTTGTGCGTTAAATAATATCTTAATTCAGCTTTACATCATACTAGGATGAAATAATAGCTGAAAATGCGGATAATTAAAAACTTTTTAAATCTTTCTATTTTTCATTCGTTCCCTGAATCGCAACTTTTACGATTACATATATTTCGGAATCATATTTATTTAACGATTCCTCTTATAAGAGTAATTAGAATTTATCTATGTAACTTTACATACGAGATAATCACCACTATACATTCTCATTCCAAAACAAGCATTCCCTATTCATATAATATTTTACAATTTACATTGTATATTGTACATCATCAACATAATACCAGATAAGTTTCAACTAAAGAAAACAGTATTCCTTTGCTCATCTTCTTATCCTTATTGTATCTTGAACCTGCAAAAAGTTTATTTTTGCAAGATTGAGCTCGACAGCTCAGCAAATTTAACAGTCTATCATGCATCACGTAGCACATAGTTTCATATTCGAATCATACCTTTAATATTATCAACTTATCATCATTTGCATATCACATGCTTTAAACAAATTGAGTTCCTTAACTCAAATCACATTAGTCATATATTGACTTTAGTCATTCACGAAGCAACATAAAGCAAATCATGAATATCCACATACTTGTAAACATAAGACATGTTAACACAAAAATAGACTGAGAAACTTGCCTTGATTGGAGATTATCGTTATAATTTAATTTAGCTTCTCTCCACAAATCCTACACAATTGTGTTTACATGTACACACATATCAGGTAACTCATCATGTCACAAAACATGTATGTATAGGTATTAATTATGATTATTAGTTATATAACCATAATCTTTTATTCTTAGAATAAAACCAATCTTAGTTTCTTTAGAAAGTTTACTCATTTTAGCCTTTTTGGACTATTCATGAGTTAACTCAGTTATTGCCTCGTGCACAAATATCCGTTTACTTAAAATATGAAATTTCATATTTTTAATATATTTTCATTGCATTATTTATGTCCGAAATGAATTTTCATGACATAAATTTATCAAAAAAGTCAAATCTCGCATATTGGGACTATATTAGACTTAATGTGGCTTAAAACTTAGCCCGAACGCGAATCGAAACGACGAATGTTAAAATAGTCCATATCGGCTAAGTCCGATGTAATGCCCCCAAATCTGGGTCTACCTTTAAACTCGGGTTCAGTGCGTCACGGTACTATTCATCCAACATACACATATATCTTACTATATAATCTTAAATGACATGAATGTAATTACTATACTATTACAATATGTCTTACTCTAATCCCAGGTTCTATAACCATTACATCATTCCTCGTCATAATATTAATACATATTACATCATTTATAATAATAAATCCTTCATAGTCTAAAACTATTACACATATGGATATTATAATCCTACTCGTTAACTTTTCCTTTGCCTTTGTCCCGGCGGAAACCTTCGGCAATCTCTTGTTTAACTGAAAATGTTTAATTTAAAGTAAGGATGAACATTCAATAGCTCAGCAAGTATAATAGTTGAATAACAACAAAATCAGGAATCATATCATAACAATTCAACAACTGAACAATAGTTGTGAAACATGCTGAATAAGTAAGAATAATACTTTGCTTTTGTTTGAAGAAATTTTCGAAACAACATACTGAATGGTCATAATACTTTGAACATTCTTTTTTTCATTCATAAAAGGTTTCACCGTATGTCTACCGCAAACCGATGTACTTACGAGCACTTCTAGGTGATCAGCCTATAGTACTCTATGTTGATCAACACTCTACTTTAGACTACTATATGCGTCTGATTAGGCACTTGCAGCCATGCCGGAAAATCCGACTAAAAACTTTTCCCTATTATCAGGGTTTTTCATTTCATACATGCATTTGAATCCTAACCGAATCAATTCAGTTGGATAGCTCTACTTAACATCAATAATATTTCAAAGATTTATAACGCAATCGATAAAATATTTTAAACATTTGTCTAGCCGAGTCAAATGACATCAACAGTCTTCATAAACAGTTCATGAATATAGAACTTGAAAGCTTTAACAATTTATGCATAGCATATCTTGAATACTTGTACAAATAATAAAAGATTTGCATAAGTCTGGAATTCACATAACCATTCAAGGGTTATGTAAATATGAATAACAACATGTCAAAATAAACTTTACAAGAACATAATCAAATAAAGTTAGAAAACTTGCCTTAAGCGTCTTCTAAAACTTATGCTAGTTGCCCTTCGAATGACCTACACAATTAAGTTCACATACACATACCAATTAATCACATACTTGACGCCAAATATTGGTTTACTTTACCCTATTCAGTAACTTATAACGTTTGTTTTATAAGAATTGGAACATCTTCTAAAGTTATAAATACTTGGTACAACGTTTCGACGTTTGCACGTCGTACGCCCAATTTTGACTTACGCGAACGCCCAAGCGACACACCCTTGTGTACGCTTAGCACACCCTTACCATTTATCTAACACTCTTTGATTAAGGTTAAGTACTTTACACTTCATAATGTTTGTCTTTTATAACTTAGAACAACATTGCTTAACTTTAGAAACATTGCACGTCGAACACGCGAACGCCCGACGCCCGAACGCTCGGCGACACAAAATTTCCCCCAGCCGAGCGACTACTCAGCCCTGTCCAAGCGCCTAGGCGCTCACCATTTTCCCCAGACTCTGTGAGAAAGCGCCTAGGCGCTAGGCTTGGTTGCCCAGATTTTTCAGCTTTCTCGTTTTGACTCGTTTACTTCCGAATGCAATAACTTTCTCATCCGACATCGGAATGAGTCCGTTCTTGAGCCTATGACTCACTATTCTCATGAACTTTAATAGTCTCACTAAATCGGTCTTTCTCGAACACATGATCTACTTGCTAACTTAGCCCAAAGTGGTACCAAGCTAGGGTTTTCACTATCTAACGTCTTTTACTTGACATTTCGCCATAACTTCGTTATAGCTTGTTTTAATTCCGTTCCATTTGGAACATTTTCTTAACTCATTTGAGTACATTCTCTTATTCTTAGATTTTTAATTATTAGCATGCAAATGATGGTTTTAAACTTGTCCATCAACAACATTTACATACGATTTCATACTTTCTTGGTTTTGGTTATTTATTATCGCTATCTTCTCACTTAACATACATATTAAAGTGATTTAGTCCTCTAAATCCATTATCCTTATATCTTCGAATCATCAATGATCCCCATTACTCAACAACCACAAACAATACATTTCAATAACTATATTTACAAAGCATTGAACAAAGTAAAAGTTAGGGTTTCCAAGTTTACATTCTTGATGATTTTTCCTGTTATTGCTTAAGTGTGTTATCTTGCTAGCTTTTCTCTCCTCTTCCTTACTCAAATTTGAAATTCCTCTCTCTCTATCTCAATGTGACTATAGTTTCTCTTCTTAGTTTGTGAATTGGTGAGGATTTGTGAAGGAATGGCTTACTATTTATAGGATTTCCAAGGCTTGGGCTAGTTTGGTCATTATGCAACCTTTGCTAGGGTTTGTAAGTACTCCCCTTAAGCTTGGTCTTGTGTGGTCTATTTGTTAGAGTTTATACCCTAGAGGCCAATTATTTAATGTAATTGCTTAACATTTCTCTTGATATTTAATTGAATAAATGAATTATTTTATTATGGTTTCATTTACTGTGTTATATAAATGTTAACATAATAAAAGTCCTTAGAATAATGATACAAATTATATAGCTTCAAGTATGTGACTTGAACATGAGATTATATAATTACAATAAGTATCATTACTCTTAAATGTCCCTAGTCGAGTATCATTGAGAATGAGACAACAATGATACATTGAGACTAGTATGTGGATTGACTGATGGCCAAATCTCATTGGTCATTAATATATGAGATATTAAGTCAATGCATAGGTACATGTTAGAGAACAATGTACTGGACAGACCCATCATGAGAATTCTACGTGGAGCATTATGCAAAGTGTCATAAGCAATTCTCATAGTGACAATGATGTAATGGTCCTCCGACCTGAAATCACTATATTATTATACGAGAATTTATGTACTTTGATATCATCAAATGTCACCTTTAATAGGGTGGACAATAAAGGTGATTATTGGGTACGTCATGAATCGTGTGAGGAATATGAGTGATCTAGATGGAATTTAACCCTCCTATATATTAGGAGTGATATCCATAGGCCTCTTGATTGAGTAGGACTATGAAATGCATGGTCATGCTCAAATAGTGATTTGTTTCATATAGTCTACTCATTAATCAAGAAAACTCAGATTAAATTATGAAGAGTATGACACATTCCATGACTCGAGTTTAATCTAGGATGTCAAGGTTAAAAGGATTAAATTACATTGAAACATTGGTCACGAAAAGATTGCATCGAGTCACCGATTTTATTATTATTTGGGTAGCAGTGATGCATTACTAGATGCCACTCACTGTTTATAATTTTATAATATGATTTTAAAATTATTGCCAATATAATAATAACCTATAGGGTCACACACTTAGAACGTAATTAAAAGAGAATTAATTTAAATTGTAAGGATTTAAATATATCAATATGATTGATAATATTTAAATTACGAATTTAAATTAACAAGATAATTTGTATATATATATATTAATTAAGTAAGACTTAATTAAAATATAATATATATATATAAATTTGGATTTTACTTTTCTAATAGGATTAGGGTTTTGCTTAACCTTTTTGGACTCTATATATATCAGATATATCAGCAGTCTTGTTTACGTGAAACTAAATAGAAAACCCTAGCCGTTTTAGAAAAGAGAGTTAAGAGCAACACTTGAGAAAATCCAGATCTTGGCGGCTAGTATCGGAGTTCTCTTTGCTGCAGATCGTGTGACGATTTGTGGGACGTTCGTGTGGATACCGTAGAGACACAGTTCCGTTGGATTGCGTTGGAGATTCGAAGCCGATCAGAATTTCATCGTTCCATTCAAGTTCGGATAATCGGTAAAACAAATCTAAACCTCTGAATTAATTTGTTCTTTTCGCATGGATCCTATTTTAGGGTTTCAGAAAATTAATTTTAAATTTTAAATTCCGCTGCGTTTATGTGTCCAAAACCCTACAGTGGTATCAGAGCTACTTGCGAAAAAGATTAATTCAGATTATGTGTTTTAATTGTATTCGATATATATATGATATTTGATTATGCATGTTTACCGATCTGAAAATTGAATATATCCTATTCTGCATGTATGCGAGTTTTGGAAAAACAGTAAGATATATGCATGTATAAGATGTTTTATTAGTCGTATCCTAGAAGGTGGAATAACAATACAACTACTGTTCTAATTGGATTAGAAACATGATTCGATTTAATATGATTAACCTAAACTGGACATATATGATATGTTCTGAATGTATTGTTATTATGTGTGTTTTGGGGTTTGTATACGAATTCGATCAGCCGAACCACCGCCAGGGGGGAACCCCCCTTGGACCCCCCGTCATAGCGCACGATGGTCGTAACCCTAATATTTGATATTTTTTTTATTATATAAAATTGTGTTATGTGCTTATTGTGATATGCATGGTGCACAGTTATGGCCCTTTTGACCCATAGGTTAGTGGTTTTTGTTTTTGAAATACGGCTTGCATGTCGTGCCTCTCTATAAAGTCTAATGTAATATTCTTTTCTCATCTAAATCTCCTCGAATGTAACTCGAGGTTTCTTTATCACATGTAATGTACAAATGTAACCTATCAAGATGACAAGATGATGGAGAGGAGACGCATACACGAGGAAGACCCGAGGAAGCTACTATTTTGAAGTTTTTTTTTATCACCTTAGACTGACCTTCAATCTTTTCATTAGCTTGAGAAGATTGACATAGGGTTGGGCCATAACTGTGACACATTTAATTTTGCACTTTATTTATGCTTGTATACGATATGATATGATAAATAATGTGCATGCTTAATGAGATTAAAAAATTGGTGAGATCTAAATTAATTATTAAAATCCCTCATAAAATTATTAAGTCTAATCAGATGCCTTCCAATGAATAACACTCATCAAGACCTTGATCGATGGATGTAGGTTTGCCAAAGTAAAGTACCTTATTTATCTTGGTAAGATGCGATAGGATAATTGTGATATCCAAATTGTTAAAATCATTGTGCCTGACTTAACTACGTTATCTCAATAGGATTGTGGACTTAGAGGCATAAAGTTTGGTAGATACCATTAGATGGACTTAGAACAAATGTTGTTCACCAAACTATCTAAGAGTTATATACGATATAATTGACAAAGGGTTGTCTACCTAAATAATTATGTTTTGAGAGAATAGCCAAAGCTAACTTAAGGCATAATGAAATATGGATCTTGGCTCACTAGAAAGATTTAAATAAAAATGCTTTCTAAATTAATGGTGAGGGCTATTAATTTGAATAAAATAGTGGGAGGTATATTTTGAATGTACTATTATCAATTTCATAATATCAAAAACTCTGCAATTTGACTTATTATTTTTTTGCACATATAAATTGTAGATATCAATGGTAAACAACAACACAAATAGTCTTTCACTACGATCAGTCCTTGAGAAGGAAAAACTGAGTGGAATTAATTTCCTAGACTGGCATAGGAACTTGAGGATTGTCCTCAAACAAGAGCGCAAGCTATATGTCCTTGATGGGCCCATTCCTGCAGCACCAGCTAACACTGCACCACGTGCAGAGCATAATGCTTACAAGAAGCATCAAGATGATGCTCTGGACGTGAGTTGTCTCATGCTAGCAACTATGAACTCTGAGCTTCAGAAGCAACATGAGTTAATGGATGCTTATGAGATGATCGAGCATCTCAAGAAATTGTTCGAAGGACATGCTCGACAGGAGAGGTATGATACAAGCAAAGCATTGTATCACTGTAAGATGGGTGATCGTGATCCAGTTGGTCCACATGTTCTGAAAATGATTGGGTATATTGAGTACCTTGATAGGTTGGGTTTTCCAATTACTCAGGAAGCCCAAACTGATCTTGTTTTGCAATCTTTGAACAACAGCTACTCTCAATTTGTTATGAATTATCTCATGAATGAAATTGAGAAACCACTTACTGAGTTGTTGAGCATGTTAAGAACTGCCGAGAACAACATGAAAAAGGCAGGACCCGATCCCATAATGATGGTGCAAAAGGGGAATGCTAAGGGAAAAGGGAAAGGCAAGAAAAAGATAAGATCTAAATCTGGTGCCAAACCCAATTTCAAAAACAAACGGGCTTTAAAGCCTACAGTTGGGGTGGCTAAAGAAGGTGATTGTCACTTCTGTGGAAAACCTGGACACTGGAAGAGGAATTGTCATGCTTATTTGGAAGAGCTGAAGAAAAAGAAAGGAAGTGTGACTTCTGATTCAGGTATATAAGTTATAGAAGTCAATTTGTCTACTTCTACATCATGGGTATTGGATACTGGATGTGGTTCTCACATTTGTGTTAATGTGCAGGAACTCCGAAGGAGTAGGACTTTAGCGAAAGGAGAAGTTGACCTACGAGTTGGGAATGGAGCAAAAGTTGTTGCACTAGCCGTAGGGACTTATCATTTATCATTGCCCACTGGGCTAGTATTAGAATTAGAGGTTTGTTATTATGTGCCTGCTATGAGCAAAAACATTATTTTTGTTTCTTGTTTGGACAAGAAAGGTTTTTCATTTTTAATAAAGAACAACAGTTGTTCGTTTTACTTAAATGAAATATGTTATGGTGTTGCACAATTGTTTAATGGTCTTTATATTCTTGATTTTGAAATGCCTATCTATAACATAAATACAAAACGATTTAAATCAAATGATTCAAATCCGACATATCTCTGGCACTGTCGTTTAGACCATATAAATGAGAAACGCATATCCAAACTCCATAAAGATGGGTTTTTGGATTCATTTGATTTTGAATCATATGAGAAATGTGAGTCTTGTTTATTAGGCAAGATGACTAAAGTTCCTTTCACTGGTCATAGTGAACGGGCTAGCGATGTATTGGGACTTATACATAGTGATGTATGTGGACCCATGAGTTCGTTAGCAAGAGGTAGGTTCTATTACTTCATTACATTTACTGACGACTTCAGTAGATATGGATATGTGTATCTTATGAGACACAAATCCGAATCCTTTGAAAAGTTCAAGGAATTCAAGAATGAAGTTCAAAACCAATTTGGCAAAAGCATAAAAGCCCTTCGATCCGATCGAGGAGGTGAATACTTAAACCAAGACTTTGATGACCTTCTAAAGGAGTGTGGTATTATATCATAGCTCACTCCACCTGGAACACCACAATGGAATGGTGTGTCTGAGAGGAGAAATCGCACCTTGTTGGACATGGTACGATCAATGATGAGTCATGCAGATCTTCCAATAAGCTTTTGGGGTCATGCCCTAGAGACAACTGCATTCACACTTAACCGTGTTCCTACAAAGATGGTTCAAAAGACACCATATGAGATGTGGACTGGAAAACGTCCTAGTTTGTCTTTCATGAAGATTTGGGGTTGCAAGGCGTTTGTGAAACGTCTGGTTTCTGACAAGCTCGGACCTAAATATGAGAAATGTAATTTTGTGGGATACCTTAAGGAAACAAAAGGGTATTATTTCTACAAACCTTCTGAGAACAAAGTGGTTGTTGCTCGAACTGGTATTTTTCTAGAAAGAGAATTTGTCTCTAAAGGAAACAGTGGGAGGAAAGTAGAACTCGAAGAAATTCGAGAACCATAAAATATCATTGAACCTGAGTTGGAACATGAGCAGGGACCACAAGATGTTGTGGAAAGTGAACCTGCTCAAATTACACAAGGCATTCGTAGATCTAGTAGGACACGCCAAGAGCCCGAGAGATATTATGGATTTCTTGTGACTCAAAACGGCGATGTGATGCTCATAGATCAAGATGAGCCTGCTTCCTACCAAGAAGCTATGAATGGACCAGATTCTGAGAGATGGCTTGAAGCCATGAAATCTGAGATGGACTCCATGTATACTAAACAAGTATAGACTTTGGTTGATCCACCCGAAGGGGTAAAACCAATCGGGTGCAAATGGGGTTTCAAGAAGAAAACCGACATGGATGGTAATGTACAAACCTATAAAGGCCGACTGGTAGCAAAAGGTTTCAAACAAGTTCAAGGTGTTGACTATGATGAAACCTTCTCTCCAGTGGCAATGTTTAAATCCATCAGGATCTTACTTGCTATTGCAGCCTTTTATGATTACGAAATCTGGCAGATGGATGTCAAAACTGCTTTCCTTAACGAAAATCTCCTTGAGGATGTGTATATGACACGACCTGAGGGTTTTGTCACTCCAAAGGATGCTGGAAAGGTATGTAAGCTGCAACGATCCATTTATGGATTGAAGCAAGCCTCTCGGAGTTGGAATCTTCGTTTTGATGAAGCAGTCAAAAAGTTTGGCTTTATAAAAAATGAAGATGAACCTTGTGTATATAAGAAGGTTAGTGGGAGTCACATTGTATTCCTGGTATTATATGTTGACGACATATTAATTATTAGGAATGACATTCCTTCCTTACAGGCTATAAAAACATGGCTAGGAAAATGTTTCTCCATGAAAGATTTGGGCGATGTAACCTACATTTTAGGTATCAAGATCTATCGTGATAGATCAAGAAAAATGCTCGGCCTAAGTCAAAGTACATATATTGATAAAGTGCTGAAACGGTTCAGCATGCAAGAGGCAAAAAGAGGATATTTACCCATGTCTCATGGTGTAAAGATCTCTAAGGCCCAATGTCCTAAATCACAAGATGATGAGGAGCGTATGAGAAAGATCCCTTATGATTCGGCAATTGGATCTATCATGTATGCAATGATATGTACTCGTCCGGATGTCTCGTATGCTTTGAGCATGACGAGCAGATACCAGTCAAATCCAGGTGAAGGTCACTGGACAGCAGTCAAGAATATCCTCAAGTATCTGAAAAGGACTAAGGATTCATTCTTGGTATATGGAGGTGAAGACGAACTGGCAGTAAAAGGTTACACAGATGCTAGTTTCTAGACTGATATGGATGACTATAAGTCTCAATCAGGTTTTGTGTTTTGTCTTAACAGTGGTGCTGTTAGCTGGAAAAGTTCGAAGCAAGAGACAGTAGCCGATTCTACAACAGAAGCTGAGTATATTGCTGCTTCTAGTGCGGCCAAGGAGGCTGTATGGATTAAAAAGTTCGTCACTGAACTTGGGGTTGTTCCATCCATTGTTGATCCAGTTGAGCTATACTGTGATAATGATAGAGCCATTGCACAGGCTAAGGAACCTAGATCTCACCAACGATCCAAGCATATACTTAGGCGGTACCATCTCATCCGTGAAGTAATTGGTAGAGGAGATGTACACATGCAGAGTGCCAACAGATGATAATAGTGCAGATCCACTGACTAAGGCTTTGTCACAGCAGAAGCATGAAGGTCACACTAGTTCCATGGGTATTAGATACATGAGTGATTGGCTCTAGTGCAAGTGGGAGATTGTTAGAGTTTATGCCCTAGAGGCCAATTATTTAATGTAATTGCTTAACATTTCTCTTGATATTTGATTGAATAAATGAATTATTTTATTATGGTTTCATTTACTGTGTTATATAAATGTTAACATAATAAAAGTCCTTAGAATAATGATACAAATTATATAGCTTCAAGTATGTGACTTGAACATGAGATTATATAATTACAATAAGTATCATTACTCTTAAATGTCCCTAGTCGAGTATCATTGAGAATGGGACAACAATAATACATTGAGACTAGTATGTGGATTGACTGATGGCCAAATCTCATTGGTCATTAATATATGAGATATTAAGTCAATGCATAGGTACATGTTAGAGAACAATGTACTGGACAGACCCATCATGAGAATTCTACGTGGAGCATTATGCAAAGTGTCATAAGCAATTCTCATAGTGACAATGATGTAATGGTCCTCCGACCTGAAATCACTATATTACTATACGAGAATTTATGTACTTTGATATCATCAAATGTCACCTTTAATAGGGTGGACAATAAAGGTGATTATTGGGTACGTCATGAATCGTGTGAGGAATATGAGTGATCTAGATGGAATTTAACCCTCCTATATATTAGGAGTGATATCCATAGGCCTCTTGATTGAGTAGGATTATGAAATGCATGGTCATGCTCAAATAGTGATTTGTTTCATATAGTCTACTCATTAATCAAGAAAACTCAGATTAAATTATGAAGAGTATGACACATTCCATGACTCGAGTTTAATCTAGGATGTCAAGGTTAAAAGGATTAAATTACATTGAAACATTGGTCACGAAAAGGTTGCATCGAGTCATCGATCTTATTATTATTTGAGTTAGGGAACTTGCCTGTCTACTCAGCTACAAGTAATTCTAGCTTTAACTAATTGGCCTTGAAGAAACTAACATTGATAACGTCGATCTACCAATTAGTACTGCGTAGTTGTATATCGATACGCTAACTTATGCTATTTATTTAACAATTAAACAAATCACATAGCACACATAAGTTAATAAACTATCGTAAATCCTATAAGACACTTAATATAATTAATCCTGATAATATTTAATTCACCTCTTAGTATTATTAGTCCACTAATAACACTTTTATTCGTTTACTAATATTATTAACATCTTAATAATATTTTAATCATCCAATAATACTTTAATCTAATATTATTAATCTCTTAATAATATTTTAATTCTCATATCATTAATAATATTTTAATCTAATATTATTAGCCATATTAATAATATCTTAATCATTTATTAATGCTTAAAACAATTATTATTACTCATTCAATAATATTTTCATAAAGTTTTAATCTTAATATTTCTTTGTTTACTTAAAAATATCGAATTCTTATATTACAAATATCATGGAAATATTTTAATAAGTTATTAGGCGAATAAACAATTTATTTTAATTATTTTACCCTTTATTAAACAACTTATTTAATATCCATAAAAGGTCATAAATATTATTTATCATAATAGATTGCCAAAATACCTCACATAGGTTAGATTACACCATAATAGGAGTACCTAAGTTTTAACATCCTATTTTTCTCATTTATGACATTATTTAACCATTTATTTTCTTTTAAGCATAACTATAATATTATTATGAAAAATAGCAAAAAAGTTCAAAAAATTATTATCTTCTGGATCTGGACAATATATGACCCAACAATAATTTACAAATTTTCCTGGAATTTTAGAAAATGATTTACTATTTTTAAAGTACTCAAAACCTCTGAATCTTGTTATATTTTTCATAAATTGAGTTTCGCTCAGAAAATTCTGACCTTTTCAGGGTACACTCTCATAATGTATATAAATATACTGTAAACATTTCATATTGTTTCAAGGTACACACAGTGAGAAATCCGAGTATGAATATTTAGGAGTCCTTTACGGTAAAACCCATTACACAAAAAGTACACATCGAAACGTGTTCGTTCTTTTTCCTACTTGTAAATACTTCTTAAGGTACCTCTGTGATTTTTTTCAGATTTTTAAAAGATCCATAACTGGCCGAAACAATTTTTGGAAAAACAAGGACAACAAGTTTCTTGGTTTTAAGACTTTAAATGGACTGTTTCGGGGAAAATAGCCCCCATGGCTGCAAAACTTGATGGATTTGTGTTCTACCACTTGGGTTTACTAGCTAACTCATGTACCTAGCACCCCCTTTCGACGGATCACAAATCCAAGTTGTAGATCTCAAGTTATGAGTGATCCAAGTGAAGAAAAGCTAGGGTTTTTACCCTTTAAGAACATAAGTTCTTTTTCTTCCTTTGAATCTCCATTCTAACACTCAAGAGAATTAGATCTATACATGAAGTATGAAGATCTAATGATTCTTGAGTTTTAGAACAAAATCTCTCAAAAACTATGAAAATAAAACAAAGTAAGAAAGAAGGAAATGGTTTAGGATTTCACCTTGATCTTGTAACTAATCTCCTTGATCTACCAAAGTATGTGATGAACTTGGGATACATGAACTATGCTAATCTCACTCTCTTTTCCTCTCTAAGCTCTTACTCTATGTTCTTGCTTGGGAAAAATGAAAGAAGGAGATGAAAAGAAGAAATGAACTTGAAATGAAATGAAAGGATAGAATACTTGCAAGTATAATGCTAAATTAGAATTCATGCTATTATCCCCCACATCTTTCTTGCCCATTGGATATAAGAGTTCACCTTATCCCTTCCATTTAGCCTTAATCTTATCTTTAAGTGTACTAATTAGATTTTCCACCAATGGGAGCTTGACAACCTTGTCCTTTGTGTAAGAGTTACTAATATCCTCCATATCTTTGTTGTCCCTTGGATAAAAGACTTACTAATTGGATAATAGCAAGAAATCTCTACCTTTTGTCATCATGGAGCTAATGAGTAGCCTTGTGTCACTAGGGTGGCTAGTTGACATCTTAGGAAGCTATGACATAATTGGAAGCTACTTGACATGATAGGAAGCTATGATATCAAGTCTACAACTTCAACTTCCAAGACAAGCTAGCAACTTAATTAAAGTAAAATTTGAAATCAACTTGCTCTCCCCCCCTCTCTCCTAGTGCACGACCAAGAAGGAAGTTGTCCCAAAAATGTTGTCCCAAATAGCTTTAATTAATAAACAAATGCTACACATTTAATTTATCAAATGACTAGGTTTTGGACCACACATTAAATACCATTGGGCTTCCAATTGAAATGATTAGGCTAATAAAAATTCAAATCTATTTAATGCAATATTGGGTCATTTAATTTAACCCCATGATAGCTCATTTAATAAGCCACACAATTAATACCTAAATTCATGATTAATATAAATGATTGGACTAGGTTCATTAATTAAGTAACTTAGTCAATTAGTAAATAAATTACTAACTTAATTATTAATTATTATTATTCAATTTGGACCATATCTCATTAACAACTACTTTCATTAATTAACCCACACACTTTATTTACTAACTATATTCAATTTACTTGAATACTTAATTTAGTAAATACCTTGTCAACTTTATGGATATAAAGCCTTAGGGTTTGCTCACTAGTTTAAATATACTACTAGTGATTCCCTTAACACAAATTTATATCAGTAAATCACATAGTCACATAATCCACCAATACACCCAAAGGTTTAAGTAAGAACACAAAGTTAACTCATTAAAATTAAAATTATATATAATTAATAATGACGTTCAAAATTCACGGGCATTACATCCCTCCCCCCTTATAAAAATTCCGTCCTCGGAATTGCAAAAATAGGGTTACTCAAATAAAAACGGATAATTCGCTTTCATTTTCTTTTCGAGTTCCCACGTAGCTTCTTCGACTGCGTGATTCCTCCAGAGAACCTTGACGGAATGGATGGTCTTGTTTTCTCAGCTTCTGTTCCTTCCTATCGAGAATCTGGACAGGAACCTCCTCGTATGTTAAGTCCTTCTTGACTTAGATTGGTTCATAGGAGATAACGTGCTTATAGCCTGGTTTATACGGCCGCAACACTGACACATGAAACACGTTGTGAATGTGCTCAAGTTCAGGAGGTAACGCTACCTCGTACGCCACCTCGCCGATTCGCCTCAAAATCTCGAACGGTCCTATGAACCTAGGGCTCAATTTGCCCTTCTTCCCAAACCGGATCTTTCCTTTCCAAGGAGATACCTTCAAAAATACAAAGCTACCAACTTCAAAGTCCCGCTTCTGATGATGTAAGTCGACATATTTCTTCTAGCGATCTTGAGCTGCTACCAGCCGGTTTTTGATCAGTCGCACGATGTCCGTAGTCTGCTGCACCATTTCTGGTCCCAGCAATCTTCGCTCCCCAACCTCGTCCCAATACATCGGGGTTCGGCATTTCCTTCCATATAGCGCTTCGTACGTTGGCGTGCCGATACTGGCGTGATAGCTATTGTTATAAGCAAACTCCACCAGTGGCAAATGGTCATCCCAGCTGCCCTTTAAATCCATCACGACGGCCCGAAGCATATCTTTTAAGGTCTGAATCGTTCGCTCGCTCTGGCCGTCGGTTTGAGGATGATACGTTGTACTCAACCTCAACTGCGTTCCCATTCTTGCCTGCAGACTTTTCCAAAAATTCGACGTGAAGCAAGGATCTCTGTCAGATACAATTGATACCGGCACTCCATGTCGTGACACTATCTCTTTCACATAAAGCTTTGCTAATTGCTCCAGATTGTACCGAATCTTGATTGGCAGAAAATGAGCAGACTTGGTTAGACGATCCATAATTACCCAGATGGCGTCTAAACCCTTATGAGTTGGTGGCAGTCCCACCACAAAGTCCATTGTGATGTGCTCACACTTCCACTCCGGAATCTCTAATGGTTGAAGTAGTCCGCTCGGTCGTTGGTGCTCTACTTTAATCCGTTGGCATATCAGACATCGGCTGACGCACTCTGCCACTTCTCGTTTCATATTCGGCCACCAAAAATTTCGCCGCAAATCCTGATACATTTTTGTGCTCCCGGGATGTACTGAGTACTTCGTGCTGTGAGCTTCCTAAAGGATTTCTTCCCTCAATTCCGGATCTAACGGTACCCAGACTCTCCCTTTAAACCTTAGCAACCCAGTGCTATCAATCTTATACTTAAGCTCCTCGCCTTCGGCAATTCGCTTCCTTATTGAATCACAATCCTCATCCTTTTCTTGAGCCTCCTTAATCTGATCCAATAGGGTCGGGCTCACTGTCACTGTAAACAATTTCCCATCCGTCTCCATCAGATACTTAACCTCCAATTCTAGACGTTCGAACTCCTTTATCAACTCTGCCTGAGTCGTGAGCCTCATTAAATTCTCTCTACCTTTCCTACTCAGGGCATCTGCCACTATATTTTCTTTGCCTGGATGGTACAGAATCTCACAGTCGTAATCCTTGATCAATTCTAACCATCGGTGCTGCCTCATATTCAGCTCCTTCTGAGTGAAGATATATTTCAGACTTTTGTGATCTGTATATATCTCGCACCTCTCTCCATATAAGTAGTGCCTCCAAATCTTCAAGGCGAATACTAATGCTGCTAACTCCAGATCATGAGTCGGGTATCCCTTCTCATAGTCCTTCAGTTGACGTGAAGCGTACGCAATGACCTTGCCATGCTGCATTAGTACACAACCAAGACCTTTGTGTGACGCATCACTGTATACAACAAAACCTCCAGTGTCGTCCGGTAAAGTCAACACTGGTGTTTGGCTAAGTCTCTTCTTCAACTCCATGAAACTCTCCTCGCACTTCTCCGTCCAAACGAACTTTACCGTCTTTTTGGTTAGATTGGTCAACGGTGATGCTATCTTCGAGAAATCCTGGATGAACCTCCGATAGTATCCCGCTAACCCTAGGAAACTCCTGATCTCCGTTGGCGTCTTCGGTTGCTCCCAGTTGATAATGGCTTCCACCTTTGCTGGATCTATCGAAACACCATTCCTGTCAATGACGTGTCCAAGAAACTGCACTTTTTACAACCAAAATTCACACTTTGAAAACTTCGCGTACAGCTTCTCCCTCCTTAATGCCTCTAAAGCAATCCTTAGATGTTCAGCATGTTCTTCATCTATCACTGAATACACCAAGATGTTATCGATGAATACTAACACGAACTTGTCCAAGTACTGCTTGAACACTCTGTTCATCATATCCATGAATGCCGCTGGTGCATTTGTTAGTCCAAATGACATTACCAGAAACTCGAAATGTCCATAACGAGTTCTGAATGCCGTCTTTGGGATATCCTCCTATCTCACCCTTAGCTGATGGTAGCCTGTCCTTAAATCAATCTTTGAAAATTATTTCGCTCCCTTGAGTTGATCAAACAGATCGTCTATTCTGGGTAGCGGGTACCTGTTCTTAATCGTAACCTTGTTCAATTCCTTGTAATCGATACTGAGCCTTAACGATCCATCCTTCTTCTTTACGAACAGAACTGGCGCTCCCCGCGGAGATACACTCGGACGAAAATATCCTTCTTAACCTCTCCCCCAGACTTGTTGCCTCCACAAGATTGGCTATCGATCCCTTTCCTTTTATTCGGGTTACTTCCCCCATGGCTACCTTCCTTGTGACCATCATGGCTTTTCTGATCTTGGTTGTGCTTTGTCAACGCTTCATTTCCTCCTCGGCAACGATTGCTTCCTTAAGTAACGTAGGAAATGTGTTGATATGCAAAGCCACAACCTTACTATACGCCAGGGCTTCAACCCTTGTTCAAATCTCTTCGCTCGCCTAGCTCCGGTGTCCACTTGGTGTGGAGCAAACCTAGCTAGTTCGTTAAACTTCGTTGCGTACTCTGCTACCGACATATCATCTTGCTTCAAATCCAAGAACTTTATCTCCATACTTGCCTGCGTGCTTTCTAGATCAATCTTTGAAAATTATTTCGATCCCTTGAGTTGATCAAACAGATCGTCTATTCTGGGTAGCGGGTACCTGTTCTTAATCGTAACCTTGTTCAATTCCCTGTAATCGATACTGAGCCTTAACGATGCATCCTTCTTCTTTACGAACAGAACTAGCGCTCCCAGCGGAGATACACTCGGACAAAAATATCCTTCTTAACCTCTCCTCCAGACTTGTTGCCTCCGCAAGATTGGCTATCGACCCCTTTCCTTTTATTCGGGTTACTTCCTCTACGGCTACCTTCCTTGTGACCATCATGGCTTTTCTGATCTTGGTTGTGCGTTGTCAACGCTTCATTTCCTCCTCGGCAACGATTGCTTCCTTAAGTAACGTAGGAAATGTGTTGATCTGCAAAACCACAACCTTACTATACGCCCAGGGCTTCAACCCTTGTTCAAATCTCTTCGCTCGCCTAGCTCCGGTGTCCACTTGGTGTGGAGCAAACCTAGTTAGTTTGTTAAACTTCGTTGCGTACTCTGCTACCGACATATCATCTTTCTTCAGATCCAAGAACTTTATCTCCATACTTGCCTGCGTGCTTTCTAGAAAGAAATTTTTCGAAAAAAACAGCTCCTTAAAACGAGTCCACGCAGTTGTGCCTTCCCCAGCTTGGCTTCTATTCGCCTTCCACCAGTAATCTGACTCACCCTTCCTCATGAAAGTGGCAAACGAAGTCTTCTGTTCCTCGGTCACTCTTGCGACCTTGAAAACTTTCTCCATTTCTTCTACCCATGTCTGGGCTTCACTCTAATCCGTATTCCCACGAAACTCCGGTGGTCCTAGTAATTTGAAACCCGTAAAGTTCGCCATGTGACTTTATGGCCGAACAACCGCAATGGCTGGTCTACCTTGCATCGTTTCCTTTAACAAGTTCGCAAAGGTCCTTTTGGGGTCAGTCTGACCCTCCTCGTTATTCACTGACTCTTCCACCCTCGTGTATCGGGGTTGTCTCCTTGACGGCATTGTTTGTTCTAAACAAAACCTTACATAAATCCTTCTTGTTTTACACATCGTGCAAAATTCTACTGATGTTATCATTTAAGAGTCAAGGCACAAATCGATCACAATCAATCATGTAATAATAATACCATATTTATATTCATACACCCCTTAGTGTGTCAAACACTTATAATTCCGGTATATTCCTATAAATGTTAACTATCCCATTAAGACACAAAAGATGGGATTAATAAGATCTGAATTCCCCTAGATCTGAAAAGTGGGGATGTATCATCATCATATCACCTCAAGGCACCTTTAATAAATACTAATAAGCTCATCTTAGTACCTCGTACTACTTACATCATATAACATTCTTGATATCCACTTATCCCTCTGTTACTAACAACAAGATGGGATTCACATAACTACTCCACAACTTACAGAAAGTTGGGACTTACAACAGATATACTGCTAGTTGTACAAAAACTGAGATTCATATTTCTTACATGCATAGATATACTAGTACATATACATTGACCACTATTCTTCATTCATTACGACTCACAAAGGTCTTATAACTCTTAGACTTAACCTTTCTTTCTTTCATTTCCTCCATCTATTCCTTATATCGGGCACCAATTGATCCTCCTTAGGGATTTCTATTATCTCATCATTCAGTTCCATCTCTAGATACTTTTTCCAGATCAGACACTAAATCTACCCTTGGTTCATTTCTTATAATCTCTCTGTTGTCTCTCCTTTCTAATCATCAAAATAATCTAAATTGCCATCAGTCATCTCTTAATTTTTTTTTGCATATAACATCATTCATCTCAATACTCTCAACTTTTGCTTAACAACTCTATGAGTCCATTACCTTTGTCTCACCTGGCATTCCACAATAAAGCTTAATAACTTAACTAACACTTCAAAATATCGATATATTCATTATTTATCAAATTAATCATTTCCTTCTTACAAACCTTAACCCAACAGATTCTAAGGTACCCTCTTTTCATCACAAAGAAACTCCATACAACATCACTCCAATATCTTATCTAATGAATAGCCACAAAAATTGATCAATAGCCACATAATTGATCAATAGCATCAAATGATTAATCTAATTACCTCGAATATCTATAACTCCAGTTTACAATGGATCGTCCATACTTAATGGTCTTCACTTTACCATATTATCTCATCAATACACATTCCTCAAATTATCCACAAGCTTAATAACACCAACGTATGATCCAAATCCTCAATTTTAAGATCATAATAAATTTCTACCCAAAAATAACTCTATATGAGTTCTATCCCCTTATATTCCTCTACATTCTCTCAGGTTATAGCCTAAAGACTCTTTCTCCTAAGGGTTATAACCTATAGCTCTGATACCAACCTGTGACACCCCCAAATTCGGGTTTCTTAACCTCGAATTCGGTGTTCACGATACTCAACAACAAACATACTTTCTAACTAATGCGGAATAATAAACATGCAATGTCTATCGAAATAGTAATAAAATCTTACAATCATGGTCCCAAGGTTCTTTAACCTTAATTTAAAACATACCCTTAATACAATATGAGTTCACATAACCAAATAACATTTAAGATAAACTAGTACATAAGCCATATCATGCAACTACTCTTGCACCTTCCCTTTTCCTTTGTCCCCTTTAGACGTTTCTGCCTTAGCTGAAATAAAGATCATAATATAGCAAGGGTAAGCAACTAATTTGCTTAGCAAGTTTATACACAAGGGAGATATATCATGAATAGAAGGAAGTTTCGCTTTCAATGTTCAACATCAGTATAAAATTGTGAAGAAACATGAATTAATAGTCGACAATTGAATATTCGAATAATTGAATGACAGCTACTGAGTGGTTGAAAATAACCATAGACATTTGCCAAGGTTATCAGCATTTAAACTGGACCTCTTAATATGTTTTGGTAATCAAGGGGATCAACCTTTCATACCCCGTGATTTGTGCATAAACACTTAATAAACTAGCATTGATATCATGCCTTAATCAAATTTATCCTTTTCTCAGCCAAGAGTTCTTACTATAGCAAATTAATAAGAACAGCTTTTAAAATACATTTGATTTCACAAATTTAGACATGCTTGATCTAGCTGATACAAATAGCATAGATCTATCTCATAAACAGTTCATGCTTGAAAGAACTTTAATCTAATTCACAATTCAATAACAATAGAATAGGAATTCAATTGCACAATATGCGAATCTCAATAACCAGTATAGATGTGAATAATCAACAATAATTATTCACTAACATGCTTCAAAAATCATAACTCGAGTTTGAGTTAGGGAACTTGCCTGTCTGCTCAGCTACAAGTCATTCTAGCTTTAACTAATTGGCCTTGAAGAACCTAACATTGATAACGTCGATCTACTAATTAGTATTGCGTAGTTGTATATCGATACGCTTACTTATGCTATTTATTTAACAATTAAGCAAATCACATAGCACATATAAGTTAATAAACTATCGTAAATCCTATAAGACACTTAATATAATTAATCCTGATAATATTTAATTCACCTCTTAGTATTATTAGTCCACTAATAATACTTTTATTCGTTTACTAATATTATTAACATCTTAATAATATTTTAATCATCCAATAATACTTTAATCTAATATTATTAATCCCTTAATAATATTTTAATTCTCATATCATTAATAATATTTTAATCTAATATTATTAGCCATATTAATAATATCTTAATCATTTATTAATGCTTAAAACAATTATTATTACCCATTCAATAATATTTTTATAAAGTTTTAATCTTAATATTTCTTTGTTTACTTAAAAATATCGAATTCTTATATTACAAATATCATAGCAATATTTTAATAAGTTATTAGGCGAATAAACAATTTATTTTAATTGTTTTACCCTTTATTAAACAACTTATTTAATATCCATAAAAGGTCATAAATATTATTTATTATAATAGATTGCCAAAATACCTCACATAGGTTAGATTACACCATAATAGGAGTACCTAAGCTTTAACATCCTATTTTTCTCATTTATGACATTATTTAACCATTTATTTTCTTTTAAGTATAACTATAATATTATTATAAAAAATATCAAAAACGTTCAAAAAATTATTATCTTCTGGATCTAGACAATATATGACCCAACAATAATTTACAAATTTTCCTGGAATTTTAGAAAATGATTTACTATTTTTAAAGTACTCAAAACCTCCGAATCTTGTTATATTTTTCATAAATTGAGTTTCACTCAGAAAATTCTGAAATTTTCAGGGTACACTCTCATAATGTATATAAACA
Source organism: Aralia elata (assembly GCA_034770075.1). Taxonomy (NCBI): domain Eukaryota; kingdom Viridiplantae; phylum Streptophyta; class Magnoliopsida; order Apiales; family Araliaceae; genus Aralia; species Aralia elata. Next base: position 34,823,331 of record CM068378.1, read on the forward strand.
TTCTGTCAAAAGTTGATATTGTTTCAAGGTACACACAGTGAGAAATCCGAGTATGAATATTTAGGAGTCCTTTACGGTAAAAGCCATTACACAAAAACTACACATCGAAACGTGTTCGTTCTTTTTTCTACTTGTAGATACTTCTTAAGGTACCTCTGTAATTGTTTTTAGATTTTTAAAAGATCCATAACTGGCCGAAACAACCTTTGGAAAAACAAGGACAACAAGCTTCTTGGTTTTAAGACTTTAAATGGATTGTTTCGAGGAAAACAGCCCCCATGGCTGCAAAACTTGATGGATTTGTGTTCTACCACTTGGGTTTACTAGCTAACTCATGTACCTAGCACCCCCTTTTGACGGATCACAAATCCAAGTTGTAGATCTCAAGTTATGGTGATCCAAGTGAAGAAAAGCTAGGGTTTTTACCCTTTAAGAACATAAGTTCTTTTTCTTCTTTTGAATCTCTATTCTAACACTCAAGAGGATTAGATCTATACATGAAGCATGAAGATTTAATAATTCTTGAGTCTTAGAACAAAATCTCTCAAAAACTATGAAAATAAAACAAAGTAAGAAAGAAGGAAATGGTTTAGGGTTTCACCTTGATCTTGTAGCTACTCTCCTTGATCTACCAAAGTATGTGATGAACTTGGGATGCATGAACTATGCTAATCTCACTCTCTTTTCCTCTCTAAGCTCTTACTCTATGTTCTTGCTTGGGAGAAATGAAAGAAGGAGATGAAAAGAAGAAATAAACTTGAAATGAAATGAAAGGATAGAATACTTGCAAGTATAATGCTAAATTAGAATTCATGCTATTATCCCCCACATCTTTCTTGCCCCTTGGATATAAGAGTTCACCTTATCACTTCCATTTAGCCTTAATCTTATCTTTAAGTGTGCTAATTAGATGTTCCACCAATGGGAGCTTGACAACTTTGTCCTTTGTGTAAGAGTTACTAATATCCCCCATATTTTTGTTGTCCCTTGGATAAAAGACTTACTAATTGGATAATGGCAAGAAACCTCTACCTTTTGTCATCATGGAGCTAGTGAGTAGCCTTGTGTCACTAGGGTGGCTAGTTGACATCTTAGGAAGCTATGACATAATAGGAAGCTACTTGACATGATAGGAAGCTATGATATCAAGTCTACAACTTCAACTTCCAAGACAAGCTAGCTACTTAATTAAAGTAAAATTTGAAATCAACTTGCTCTCCCCTCTTTCCTAGTGCACGACCAAGAAGGAAGTTGTCCCAAAAATGTTGTCCCAAATAGCTTTAATTAATAAACAAATGCTACACATTTAATTTATCAAATGGCTAGGTTTTGGACCACACATTAAATACCATTGGGCTTTCAATTTAAATGATTAGGCTAATAAAAATTCAAATCTATTTAATGCAATATTGGGTCATTTAATTTAACCCCATGATAGCTCATTTAATAAGCCACACAATTAATACCTAAATTCATGATTAATATAAATGATTGGACTAGGTTCATTAATTAAGTAACTTAGTCAATTAGTAAATAAATTACTAACTTAACTATTAATTATTATTATTCAATTTGGACCATATCTCATTAACAACTACTTTCATTAATTAACCCACACACTTTATTTACTAACTATATTCAATTTACTTGAATACTTAATTTAGTAAATACCTTGTCAACTTTATGGATATAAAGCCTTAGGGTTTGCTCACTAGTTTAAATATACTACTAGTGATTCCCTTAACACAAATTTATATCAGTAAATCACATAGTCACATAATCCACCAATACACCCAAAGGTTTAAGTAAGAACACAAAGTTAACTCATTAAAATTAAAATTATATTTAATTAATAATGACGTTCAAAATTCACGGGCATTACACTACCCCCCACAACTTCTTACCTCTTGCAACCATACCCTTGCTTGGCTTGACCATGGTTGAGTTAAAATGATCATCTAAGACTTTTGGGGTGTTAGGTATTTAATGGCATTAAATTCTACAACCACTTGCAAGACTAATTGGCCAAGATTCCTAAGGAAGCTTGGCATGGGCGGCTACTACCCCCATGGGTGGTCCCTCTCCCACTTGGTTGCTCTATTTGCCTACCCATGTGCTCCATGGTTGACCCATCTTGACCCACTTGGATTTTGGGCTTGTGTTATTATTAGTTTGGGCCAATCTTTGGGCCTCCTAACCATTTTACTAGGGCCTTGATTAATTATATCTTGGGTCTCCTACATTACTTCCATTGGGCTCCCGTAATCAAAGCCCGAATGATTAAAGATTAAAATCTTGACTTTCATTAACTTTCGGTTGACTTTTCGTAATCCGATCCATAGTCGAAAAACTGTGAAATTCGTTTTTGAATTTTATTGGATATTATGAATCGTGACATCATATAAACGATGACGTCTTTCGAAATTTCAAAAAACGTGAAAGGTATTTTTAGCGTGAATAATGTTATTTCGTCTTTTTCTCGAAAAATTTTTTATTCTTCGTTTGAAACCCTAGTTCGTCAATTCTAATATATAAACATTGTCTAGGTTATAATACAACCTTTAAACACATAACACAGAGTAATATTCATAAAAATTTCATTTATTTAATAAAACCCTAATTACAAGCTAATCAGGATTCTCGGTCATAACATTCTCTCCCTTTATAAGGATTCTGTCCCTAGAATGAAACTACAGGGTTACACAAAAAGATGGGCATAATTTTCTTCATCTTTTCTTTGAGTCCCCACTTCGCTTCTTCGGCGATGTGGTTCCTCCATACTACCGCTGCTAATGGTATTTTCTTTAAGTCTTGATCTTTCCTATCAATTATCTAAATCAAAATTTCTTCATATGTTAAGCCCTTTTCAACCTAATTAGGTTCATACTCAAGTACTTACTTATAGTCGTAATTACCGACACATGAAACACATTATAGACGTGCTCTAACTCAAGGCTATTTCGTAAGCCCCCCTCTCTCACTCCACGTACTACTATAGCGGTCCTATAGATCTTGGACTTAGCTTTCCTCTCTTCTCAAATCGTATCTTCCCTTTCTAAGGAGACACTTTCAAAAAAACACGTGCGACTCGACTTCAAAATCTCTTTCTTGGCGATGCTGATCCGCATACTTCTTCTGTCGATCTTGAGTCGTTACTAACTGTGCGCGTATTAATTTAACAATTTCCGCAATCTGCTGCACCAACTCTGGTCCCAACAGTCGACGTTTCCCTACCTCGTCCCAGTATAGTGCCGTTTTGTACTTTCTCCCGCATAACGCTTTGTATGGCGGCATGTCCATGCTTGCTTGATAGCTATTATTGTAAGTAAATTCTACTAAAGGTAGGTGATCGTCCTAACTCCCCTTAAAATCCATAACGCAGGCCCGTAGCATATTAGCATATCTTCTACGGTCTGAATTATCCGCTCACTCGGCCCGTCTGTTTGAGGATGATACGCCGTACTCAACATTAGCTATGTTCCCATTTGCTCTTGCAACCTCTTCCAGAAGTTCGACGTGAACCGCGGATCCTGATCCGACATAATCGAAACTGGTACTCCATGTCTTGAAACTATTTCCTTAACATAGAGTTTAGCTAATTGGTTTAAATTAAACCTAACTTTGATCGGTAAGTGTTTCGCCGACTTAATTAGATGATCTACTATAATCTATATAGCGTTGTAACCCTTCTGCGTCATTGGAAGTTCTACCACGAAATCTATTGTGATATACTCCCATTTCCACTCTGGAATTTCTAATGATTGTAGCAATCCACTTGGTCTCTGATGCTTTGCCTTGACTTTTTAAGAAGTCAAGCGCCTACTTTCACACTCCGCGACTTCTCCCTTTATGTTTAGCCACCAAAAATATTGTCGGAGGTCTTAATACATCTTGGTGCTAGCAGGATGCCTCGAGTACCTTGAACAATAGGTCTCGTGCAAAATTTCTTCTTTTAATTCCGGGTTTGTTGGAACCCAAATTCTTCCTTCAAACCTTATTACTCCATCATTGTCAAGTTTATACTTAATTTCCTCCCTGCCTGAAATTCTCTTCCTTATCCCTTCGCACTCCTCATCATTGAGTTGTGCTTCCTTTACTATGTCCAAAATGGTCGGATGAGTCTCCATTGAAAATAACTTCTCCCCTGATTCCTTCGGGAAGCTAACCTCTAATTCCCTTCTGGCAATCTCTGTTATTAGCTCATCTTGAGCCGTTAACATTGACAACTTTTCCCGACTCTTCCTACTTAAGGCGTCGACTACTACATTCGCTTTCCCCAGGTAATATAGAATCTCACAATCATAGTTTTTGATTAATTCTAACCACTGCCTCTGCCCCATGTTCAACTCCTTATGTGTGAAGATATACTTCAGACTTTTGTGGTCCATATATATCTCACATTTCTCATAGTATAAATAGTGCCTCTAATTCTTAAAGACAAATCCACTGCTGTCAACTAGAGGTCATGAGTAGGGTATCCCCTCTCATAATCCTTTAATTGCTGTGACGCGTACGCAATAACTTTATCGTGCTACCTAAGCACGTATCTAGTTCTTTATGCAACGCATCCCTATATATTACAAGATCACCAATATCATCAAATAATGATAATACAGGCGTCTCACTCAATCCCTTCTTGAGCTCTAGAAAGCTCTCCTCACCCTTCTCCGTTCATACATACCTTACCTCCTTCCTCATCAAATGGGTCAATGGGGTAGCTATCTCCGAAAAATCTTGGATAAATCTTTGATAGTATCCCGCTAACCCTAAGATACTATGCACTTCGATCGGCGGCTTCGGCAGTTCCCAACCGATTACCACCTCCACCCTTACTTAATCTACGGATACACTAACCTTATCGTTCACGTGTCCCAAAAATAAAAACAAAATATAGGACCCTCTCTAGCCAAAATTCACACTTCATGAATTTCGTGTACAACTTCTCCTTCCTTAGTGTCTCTATCACTACCCCTAAGTGTTCAGCATGATCTCCTTGCATCTACGAATAGACCAGAATATCACCTATGAATACAACTACAAACTTACTTAGATACTGCTCGAACACTCTGTTCGTCAGATCCATAAATGCGGCTAACATATTCGTCAACCCAAATGACCCCACCAGGAACTTTTATGGCCGTAACGAATCCTAAATGCTGTCTTTGGTACGTCCTCTCCTCTAACCTATAATGGGTGATACCCCGTTCTTAAATCTATCTTAGAAAAGTATTTGCCCCTTTCAACTTATCAAATAGATCGTTGATCCTGGGCAGTTGATACTTACTATTGATCGTCACTTTGCTCAACTCCCTATAGTCGATACAAAGCCTTAATGATCCGTCCTTCTTTTTAACGAATAATACTGATGTTCCCCCATGGAGACATATTTGGTTGAATATATTTCTTATCTAATAATTCCTACAATTGTATCATCACTTCCATCATTTCTGCTGGCGCCATCCTATATGGAGCCCTTATGACTAGTGTCATCCCGAACATTACATCTATAACAACTTGATCTCCCTATCTGGCGGAAGACCTTGCAACCTATCTGAACATATATCTACGAATTCTCTTACTACGGGTATCTGACCCCTTTCTACTCCGACTCTCTAAAGGTCTACATTGTAGGCTAATTAACCCACACAAACTTTTCTTAACAGCCTTCTGACTTGCGTCACTGCCAATAATAAGAATGTTTGGCAATTTACTATTATAAAACACTACCTGAGACTGCTTTGGAGTCTGAAGGTTTACGCTCTTCTTTAGATAATCTATTATCACCCCGTGGTTATATAACCAATATCTTCCCTAATATTACGTCTAACTCTCTTAGTTTAATCGAAATTAAACCTACCGATAACTTATGTCTTCAAATTGTGGTGCAACAATTCTATGAATATCTTCCACAGAAAATTGCACTACCTAAATTTCGTTGTAGAGCTAGGGTTTCAGGCCCTGCTCACTTCCTAGCCTTCCTCTCCTCAGTATCCACTTAGTGTGGAGCAAACCTAGTCAGTTCATCGAACTTGGCGATGTACTGAGAAACTGACATGTCCCCTTGTTTGAGTTCTAAGAATCTCCTCCCTATCCAACTTCGCATGCTCCTGGGAAAGTAGTTCTTGAAGTATAACTTCTTGAACTATTACCAAGCTACTACTCCCTTACTAGCCCTGTTCTGGTTTGCCTCCCACCAGATGTTGGCTTTACCCTTTAACGTGTAAGTAGCAAAAGCAATCTTTTGTTCCTCACCTAATTTGGCAATAATAAGTGCCTTCTCTTTCTCATTAATCCATGATTCAATCTCTATAGGCTCAGTGGTTCCCTAGAATCGGGTGGTTCCACTCTCCTAAAATCCCTGAAGCTTGCTACCTGCAAAGCTGGAGGATCTACGTTTACTCCGGCGAGGTTGCTATCAATCAGTCTCTATTAACAATTCCATACGCTGTATAGGGTTTTCTTATTCCCTATTCTTGTTTTCTAGTTCTTCTTGCGTTCTATGCGTCTTAGGCCTACCTCTCGGCGACATTTTCGATTTGATGAGATTTATTATTCCATTTCTTATTTTAAAGCATTTTTATTTAATGCTCAAAATATTACTCTTCGTATACCCCATAACCAAGCACATTCAATAAATATTATATATATATATTGAATGTTTGATTTTCTTAAGGAAAAAGATCTTGCTTTATAAAATTTTAATAAAGGAAGATTTTGTTTCTAAATAATAAAATACGATTTGATTATTGGATTTTATTTAGTGATATCTGATGATCTTCCTTGTTTTAATTCTCAGAAAATAAGGAAATAAATATTGAGCAAAATGAGGAAGCTTTCAGATGATCTACTAAGAGTTTCAAGGAGAGCCCTTCTAGGTCTTGTCTCCTTAGGGTTTAACCCTAATGGTTTGGCCCCTAGGGGTTCCCTCTTCTAGCACTCTTGTGTTCAAGACTTGAACAAGGGAAGTCACACAAAATCATTCGAAAGCTTGGAGTATTTTGCACGAGCGTCTCTCAGGAATCGTGACTCTCGCGCAGGGGGCAAATGTGCGCCCATGTGCAAATTAGGGTTCATGTGACCTAATTAAATGTACAAATTAGGGTTTACAAAAATCTAATTAAATGCGTTAGACCCGGGGAAGTCTCCACGTGTTCCAAGGCAGAAGACTCGTGGATGCGACCTATTTTGGGAATTGATTGAGGGATTGGATTGGTGGCTAGAAGAACAGGGCAATTTGGGCATTACTTTGATGATTAAAGGACATTTCTGGAATTTTCCCTTTAAAACATGACTAAAGGGTATTTCTGGAATTTTCCTTAAAATATGTGCCTGGCATGTGACTATTTCTCAGGCAAGCTCTATAAATAGTCCCTCTATTCTAAAAAAAGGGAATCGCTCTCAAGACATTACACTTAGACTCTTGAAAGCTCATTACACTTGGAACTCTTTCTCAACTCAAAGACTCAAGAAGGCTCTTGGAATCCCTGCTACCCTAACCCGGTTTCCGAATTCTAGGAGTTTTGCCACGTGTCATTGGAGTAATCGCCCACCTGTTCTTCTCTCCTCTTCAGTCAATCAATCAATTCCGTGCTCTTCGTGGATTTCTCGCCTCTCCAGCCAACACGAAACCCTAACCCCAGCAAGGTGTAATTTCTGTACCTACAGGTAGTATTAGGTAGCTTGCTTTCAACGAAATAATAGATCAAGGTAGAAAACTTGCGTAAATGTAAAAGTAAGGATATGGTACTTACCTCGTGCGTAGACTATAAAATAAAATTCACGTTCTTTAATCAACCTATACATTCGGTTTATAAAGCAGTAACAATAATTAGTTACAGTATTATAGACATTTCAGGATTCATTGTCATCCAACTTTCATTTTAATATCTCAATAGTTATCGGATAACCAATGGGACCCATCACAGTATCTTACTGTTCATTTCTTACATTAGTCTAAGCTTCAGATATGTCTAAGATAACATAACATGATCTCAAATAAAGAAGAAAATTTTTACTCTCTTCTTTTTACTCGTTTTTTTTTTAAATTCCCGCCGGGGCGAGAAAATCCTTCACAAACTCTCGCCGGGGCGAGGAATTCCTTCACAAAACTCTCGCCGGGGCGAGAGACGCAGTTCATTTAGCTCACCGGGGCGAGCTCCCACCGGGGCAAGAAACTCAGTCCATTAAGCTCGTCGGGGCGAGAATCACGAATTCCAGCTTCTGCAGTTCGCGAAGAACGCAGAAACAGGCCAAAAATTTCCAATCTTGTTATTCTTATATCAAATTAAACATACACAATTACTATAATTCATATAAAATCGTTACCTAAGCCTTCTAGCATGATTCTAACAACTTAAATCACATAAATGATGAATCTAAGAATCAAATTTGAGGTTTTTTTTTTATCATTTATCAGAGTTTCTTCAAATTTCATGAAATTACACATAACAGGTTCATTGTAACACCAAATTAATCCGTTTAACTTTCATTCTTTTCGTTTTTACGTACATAAATATAATTAGTCATCAATTTAACCAATTAACATGCAAAACCAGTATCAATTTCATATATTTAAGCCATGCTCGTAACTAACTACTCTGTAACTTTTCAGAACTTCAATTAAAACATGATTTCATGGATTTAATTACTCTAAATCATATATACATCATATAAAAGATGCTTATACATGTTTTCTAACATCTAATCATCAATTTATAAAAGTTTAGCCATAGAATTTAGTTTACAAAGAATACAGAGAACTCAAAAACATACATTTATGGAAGAACTTCAAGAGTATAAATTAAAAACTTAAATTAGAAGAATTACCTTGAGTAATGGTTTAGATTATGCAGCAAAAGAATGGAACTCTTCTAAATTCTCTAATTCCTCTCAAAATTCTCTCTTTTTCTCTCTGTATTGGCTATTAGGAACTGATGAAACAAAACTCGTATAACATGAAACAGACAACATGGGTGTCAGTTAATCCCATAATGGGTTAACTGACTCCAACCTCCCTTAAGGCTTTGTTTGGTTAACACATTTATTCCCCTTTCTAGTTTATTTTAATAAATTACTTATTATATAGTTCACGTCACACATTTAATCAACTAAATAATCTTACTAAAATCAATTAAATAAAATAGGATAATTCTACATTAAATCATATAAATAAAATTCTCATTTATTAAGTATGATAAATTATTAAATCTCTAATTAATATTAAATTAATTAGAAATAACATTATACTTATTTAAATAATGCATTTAATCAAATAAATTCAATTAAACACATACTCTAAATATAAAAATTCTCCATGTCAATTTTACTAATGTAACACATATAATTAAATTAATCTACCACAAATTCATCGATTAATCAATTAATTCAACAATCAAATCATCGAAAAATATTTATTCAATCAATAAATATTTAAATTAAGTTACAAAATTCTCGTTTGTCATACTTATTGGTACTGAGGGTCCATAAGACCTTGAACTTTTTCGTATTCTGTGGGTACTATGACGCACAAACGTTTGACAATCACAAGGACTGAAAAACTCTTAACTCTTGTCCATAACATTTCTATCATAATAATAACTGAGTGGTTATTTAAACCAAAAACTTTTCTTTCAATACCCGTCGAAATCATATTATTCGACATCAGGGCAACCCATCGGAATCATAGTGCCCGATCTCATGGTAACACATCGGAATCATAGTGTCCAATCCCAATCTTAACTTTGACACCCATCGGAATCATATGTCCAATTTCTAGGCTCAAATTTTTGGACACATAACATCTAATACTTACGTCGGAATCATGTGCCCGACCTGAAGTATTTCCCTTTTTCAAGGTTGTTCATTTCAGTTACTATTATGATCAAACTTAACCTCGTTCATCCTTAGTCTGTATTCATTTCTAACTATATACTTATCTATGTCATTACCTTTTTGGTTTGACACTATTATTAGCAATTCAATATATATGAGAAAAGAATCACCTTCTCAAGGTATATATAAAGAATATTTTGACACCAGATTTCGATCAATTATCAATATAGTAAACTGACTGTGTCCTCCACCCAAGAACTAATGAATCAGTTTTCCGTCTCATCAACATTGCCACAGTTGTATCAACAGTATGTACCGACTTTACGATACCTCAACACTGCACAACTGTATCTTCAGTGAGTTAGATTGGTTCCCTAACACATATAAAACTCCTGCCCATACAAGAGAGTCGTTTAATTATTCCCCTTGCCCATACAAGAGTTTTTCATCTCTGACACTATCATGAGTTTTTAATTGAAATTCCTACTCATTTCTTAACTATCTTATGAATTTCTTTAATCCATATTACTAACATTTCTTTATTCGTCTACATCTCTACTTACTTAGGTTTTATGCAAAATAATATAATTTAAACATAATTCCAAACACATAACTTTAATCAGATAACACTTGATTTATTTCAACATTACTCTTCAATCAGTATATTCTTTCACATAATGTTTTTATGTATTAAGATTTAATAAGATTTATTCATATCTTTTACTTATCTACGGACTCTTCACAAGTCCATTAATTCTTAATCCATTAGATTGTACTCTAAGGTACTCGTTACCTCGAAAATATAACCTATTGCTTTGATACCAATTGTAACGCCCCGGAATTCGGATGATCGCCGCCCGAATGAGGGTCAACGTTAACTCAATATCTTTCGTAACTTAACCAATGATCCCATAATCATATTGGTTGAATTAGTCTATTACAGACTATAAAAATTATAAATTTCCTTAACTTCATCCCTGGATCTTAACTTGATCTCGATCTCATTCTTTCTACAAGTATCAACTTGTAGTTCATTCGTATATATGGATAACACCATATATATATATATCGGTTAAATTTTAACCTTAAGATTCAGACATTCTATAATTTTACATATCCAATTTTCACAGTATTAATAACAAAGATTGTTCTTGGCAACAGAGGGCGCATTCCGATAATTTTGGCATCTTACCAACGCTCATTAGTGTAACCTCAGTGTTTACAGAACTCCCAGTATCATTCAATACCGTCACTTAGACATATATCCTTATAGATATATCTCTTCATATCGATATTTCCTATTTATCTGAATTTCACAATATTAATAACACACTTGTACTTGGAATAAAGGAACCTTGCAATGAATTTGGTTTCTTCATCGGTGCTAGATCTCTGGTCTTACAGTACTCACAATGTTATTCAATATCCTCATTCAGATTTATAGTTCTTTATCAACATTGTATTAATGTTTTACTATCTATCTGAAGTTCAGAGTATCAACATAACATGATTAGTCTATATTATCAATACTCTCACTCAGATTTATAGTTCTTTAACAATTCTAAGTTATATCAAAGTAAAGCCATAACAACATTCTGATAATAATAACATGGTATTATTAATATAATCTTCAATTACATGGTTTGCTTGTTTGTATTACAACAATCATTATGACTAAATACAAATACAAGTAATTAAAACATGAAACCTAGTTTACGCTTCTTTTTTACGTTCATTATCTTCTTATCATTCGTCATGACTGCAATTAAAGGTTTATTCGCAAGAATGAGCACTACGGCTCAGCAAGTCTATCTAATAACACATAAATAGTTTATGTTTTCATATAAATTTTAACATGCTTGAGTTGACATAACTTTCAGTTAACGATCATATTAACTCATCCTTGATGATAGAACATAATCATATATGACATAACATATCATTAAACATTTAACATTTAATCAACATATCTTACTTAACATCACATAAGGCTTTCATACATATACTTTCACATATCAACTATCCCATATGAAAAAGCGTAGAAATATTTGCACATAGGTTTAGGATAGAAGACTTGCCTTGATCGTAAATTAAATTTTTCCCGGTACGCATTAAAAAGCCTATATAAAGGGTTTCGCGTATCCGAAAGTTTGTTTATTGAATTTTACTTCTTAATAAGTGTTTTTATAACTTAATAAAACTATTTCCATAGGTGGAATGAATAAAAAAATTCATTTGCAAAAACATTAATTTCGGATTTGGGTAGCCTACTTGGCTGTCGGGCCAGCCGCAGTGTTTTGGTCATAACTTTCTCAAAACAAAACATTTTTGAGTGTTTTTTGAGTCTAAATTCATTATAATTTCATGATCTACAACTTCCTTTTATATTTCAGAAGCATATTCGGAATTTAAGATTTCAGAAATTTGCTTCAAAAGTCAGTAAGCAAATCTATCTAGAAATTCCAAAATCAGCTTGTACCTCTTTTGCTAAAACAGGCATAACTTTTTCATAACAAAATATTTTGACATGCTTCTTGAATCTAAATTGCTTAAAATTATCTACAACTTTCATTTAGGTTGCTAAGGCAGATTCAGAAGTTAAGTTTTCGAAAATCTGGGCAAAAGTGCTGGAATGGAAGTTTGCTCACAACTTCTTCATTCCACTTGGTAAAACATGATACCACAAGCTTCAACTTGCTATGTAAACATGTTCTAACACTTAATTAACTTCAATAACATTAAAATAACCAAATCATAAACCAACTTATGTAAGATTTATGACCTTTTCTCAAGAACACCAAGAACACTTTGAAAAATTCAAACATGACAACTACTTATGATTTGAGCGTTTCTTCACTATATTTGTAATGATTTGGACATTATTACTACTAGTGATTATGATATATACTACACTAGCTATAAAATGAATTTTGACATCATAACTACTAGTAAAATGCATAATTAGCTATAACTACGAATTGAAATCAAACATTATAACTACTAAGATGATTACCTCTTGAAGTTGCAAGCTTTAACTATTTCTTTGCAACTTTCAATACTTAAAATATATATAGAGAGCAATTTTGTTCTTGAAATACTTGTGAATTGGTGAGTTATAAGTGAAGGAAGAAGGGCCTATTTATAGGATTTCCTAAGTTAGGGTATAATGGTCTTTAAGCCACAAAATATCTTCTCAAGACTTAGCCCTGAACTTTACTTAGCCTCGAAGTTTACTTAGCCCCGAAGTTTACTTAGCCTCAAAGTTTACTTAGCCTCGAAGTTTACTTAGTCCCGAAGCTTACTTAGCACCGAAGTTTACTTAGCCTTGAAGCTTACTTAGCCCTAAACTTTACTTAGCCTCGAAGTTTACTTAACGTCGAAGTTTACTTAGTCTTTAAGTATTTCCATTAGTTTAACTTTATTGTTCGTACTTGACTTTTCAGTACTTTTGTTCCATGTAAACACTATTTTGTAAAACAGAAAGTTGATCCGAAGTGGCACGTTTTTTGGTGAATAGTGTTTTTGACAACTATTTCTCAGAATATGGTTAAACGATCAAAAAGTCAAAAAATACTTCTTTTCATCTTTTCCCTATTTCGTCTTATTCCCAAGAATAGTAATTTGCACGTTTTTCGAGAAATTTTTTTTATCGGATAATACGTATCTATGTTCCATACAAACACTCAATCTTCAAACGAAACGTTCAGAAAGGAAAAGCGTTTCTGTATGAATAGCATTTCCCGCATTTTCAACGGAAAAACTTTTAATCGCTAATATGCATCTACACCTTATATAAACACTGTTTCATGAAATACGAAAAGTCCCAAAAGGATGCAAGACAGATTTCACGGGCATAACTGATTTCTAGGTTTTAACCCTTAAGGTTTAGGTTTTAACCTTTTTCCCAATTTAGGTTTTAGCCTTAAATTAACTTCTTGATTTTAATAAGTGTTAAGGTTACCTAGTTAAACCAAAACACAAAATCCTACACATAGCAAAATCATATAACACATTTGAAGCTTAATTCAAGCTTATTTATTTATATAACACATAGCTTAGGTTATAGTTCTAACCTCTAATCGTATACGATCGTATCTACGAGTCAATTTTGGTCTTTTAAATAGCTCAACGTATACTTGAGCAATCGTTCTTAGGTTTTAAATTGACAACCTTTATTAGATCTTGTCAGATCACATATGAAATATTTGAGATATTACACCAGTAGAGTTAAAGGAGTTACATGTGCAATTACAAGAACTCTTAGACAAAAAGTATATACAACCAAGTGTTTCACCATGGGGAGAACTTATGTTATTTGTAAAGAAGAAGGATGGAACTTTAAGATTATGTGTCGATTATCGAGAGTTGAATAAATTGATAATAAAGAATAAGTATCCTCTGCCAAGGATTGATGATTTGTTTGACTAGTTGAAAAGGGCCAAACACTTTTCGAAGATCGACCTACGATCAGGAGATCATCAATTAAAGGTGAAGAGGAAGATGTGCCGAAGACAACATTTAGAACACGCTACGGACATTATGAGTTTCTTGTGATGTCCTTTAGGTTAACGAATGCACCGGCAACATTCATGGATTTAATGAATCGAGTGTTTAAGTCATGCTTGGACAAATTTGTTGTGGTGTTTATCGATGATACTTTAATATACTCGAAAACACGGGAGGAGCATGCCGAACACTTGAGGAGCGTATTGGAGATACTACGAAAGGAACAACTTTATGCAAAGTTTTCCAAGTGTGAATTCTGGTTAGAAAGAGTCCATTTCTTAGGTCATGTAATTGACAAAAATGGAGTAGCAGTAGATCCAGCAAAGATAGAAATGGTTATGAATTGGGAACAACCAACAACTCCAACAAAATTACGAAGTTTTCTCAGTTTAGTAGGGTACTACCGTCGTTTTATAAAAGATTTTTTAAAGATAGCGACCCCGCTAACCAATTTAACTCGAAAGACGGTGAAATACGTCTGGACAAATAAATGCGAAAAAAGCTTCTAAGAGTTGAAGAAATTATTGAGCATGGCACCAGTGTTGTCTTTACCAGATGATACTGGGGGCCTTGTAGTTTATAGTGATGCATCACACAAGGGATTAGGATGTGTGTTAATGCAACATGGGAAGGTGATCGCGTATGCGTCACGACAACTCAAAGATTATGAGAAGAGGTATCCTACTCACGATCTTAAGTTAGCCGCAATAGTTTTTACCTTAAAAATCTTGAGGCATTACTTGTATGGGGAAAAGTATGAAATATACACAGATCACAAAAGTCTGAAGTATATCTTTACCCAAAAGGAGTTGAATATGAGGCAGAGAAGGTGGTTAGAGTTGATAAAAGAGTTTGACTGTGAAATCCTATATCATCCCGGTAAAACCAATGTAGCGCAGACGCATTAAGTCGAAAGAATCAAGAAAAGTTAAACGTAATAACAAACAACGAGGTACTAATAAAAGAAATGCAGGAGAAAGATGAAGAGTGTCAGAAGTGTAAAACTGAAATAACTCATATAAAGAATATCAAATTCAGAATAGATAAAGATGGGGTACTGAGGTACGAGGATAGAATTTAGGTTCTGTTAGTTCAAGCACTAAAAGATGAAATCTTAAATGAAGCCCATAGCTCTAGATTAGTCGTGCATCCGGGTAGTACTAAAATGTATAAAGACTTGAGTCGACACTTTTGGTGGTCAAACATGAAACAAGAAATAGCGGAGTGGGTAAGTAAATGTCTCACGTGTCAAAGAGTTAAAGCCGAACATCAAAAGCCGAGTGGATTGCTACAAGCCTTACCAATTCCCGAGTGGAAGTAGGAACATATAACCATGGATTTCGTAGTAGGTCTTCCTACCACATAGAAAGGCCACACTGCCATTTGGGTAATAGTTGACCATCTCACCAAATCGGCCCATTTGCTGCCTATTAAGGTTACCTTTAACCTAGATCAACTGGCCAAGTTATACATAAATGAAATTATCTCTAGGCATGGAGTCCCTGTTTCTATAGTGCAAGGCCGAGATCCACGTTTTACTTCAAACTTTTGGAGGAGTCTTCAAAAACACTTAGGAACCCAGTTGAGATTAAGCACAACATATCACCCACAAATAGATGGACAAAGTGAGAGAACCATCCAAACCTTAGAGGATATGTTGAGAACCTGTATTATGGATTTCAAAGGAAGTTGGGAGGATCAGTTGCCTTTAGTAGAATTTGCCTACAACAACAGTTACCATGCCAGCATAGGAATGCCACTATATGAAGCCTTGTACGACAGAAAATGTAGAATACCTTTGTGCTGGGACGAAGTCGGGGAAAGACAAATGCTAGGACCCGAGATAGTCCAACAAACCATTGAGATAATTCGAAGTATATGTAACGACCCCAAAATTCATACAATTCAACTCTCAACATCGGTCGTTATCAATACATTTTCATTCTGACTTTACAACGATATTCAGTGTTATACTTAATAAAATGCGGAATAACTTTAAACTTTTCAGTTTTCTTTCTTTGCTTTCCCTGAATCATAACCTTAAATCATCTACGTATTCTAGAATCATATTTACTTTATGATTCGCTTCACCAAAGTTAAAATAAAAACAAAACTTCTAGATTCAATACCCTTTATACATCGGATAAAATTAAATTATAAGTCAATACAATTTTTACAACTTAACCTCTGATACATTTAATACATCATCATCTACATCAACCAGAACCTTTAACATGGTTCAAAAACATAATTTAAGCTAAAACAATTAATCTTCATGCATAACATCTGAATCATGCCTTTCAAGCAGCACATAACGTTACCTTGGATCTTTCACCTGTAAAAGTGGTTATTTGCAAGAATGAGCTCGACAGCTCAGCAAAATCTAACAGTTTGCATGCATCACATAGCACATAGATAACATGCTCATCATCTAAGTCATAATCATTTGACTAAACATATCATACATAATGATTAACACATATCAAGTAAAGATTGAGTCCCATAACTCAATCTACATTCTTTACTTAACGAACGTAGTCATATTTTGACTTTGTCGTTTCATAATTGCAACATATATAAAATACAACATGCTTTTACCCATAAATATAAATCAGTTAACCATTTAGTTCACATAACAAATAGGAACTGAAAGACTTGCCTTGCGAGTTGATTACAACTACCGCTACCTGCGCTTCACGAATCCTCTTTGATCTTCCCTAACCTAGATAGATGATGAAGTGGACTATTCTTCCTTGATTCCTCTTTCTTCTTCCTTCTTTGATTCTCCAGGGTTCTCCTCAATACACACATAGAATTTCCTCTCTCACAAACCCTCCCTTTTCTCTCAATTTTCTCCCAACAAGAAGAACACTGAAGAACTAAAAACTTATACATATATTATTACCTAGCCATCAGTTATACAGACCAAGAGTTTTAGCAGTTACAAATACCAAGAGTCTCAGCAGTTACAAATACCAAGAGTCTTAGCAGTTACAAATACCAAGAGTCTCAGCAGTTACAAATACCAAGAGTCTCAACAGTTACAAATACCAAGAGTCTCAACTGTTATGGAATTGAAGAGTCTAGGCCACGTTTGGCAAAACCAATTTAAAACTCCATTCTAATTTATTTTTATAATATACCTCTTACTATATGATACATTGTCACACTCTAATTTAATTAAACTTATTCTCTTTATTTGGCCAACACCATATTTTCATAGCCAATTACTCACTCCCTAATTTAATTATTTAATTAAATTAGAACATTACCATTCCATTAGCGTAATAAAAATACGCACCGATTATAAAATTGTTTATCAACAATTACTTAATATCATCATAAATTATTCTCATAATAATTTCCATCAAAATATTTATTTTATTTGATAAATATTTTAGCTATTTACGAAATTCACAATCGTATTATATATATATATATATATATATATCGTCATTTAAATGAATTACTCTCATTATTAATGAAATTTAATTCATAAAAATATCATTGCCAACAAAACATAATAATCAAATTATATTATTTAAAAATATAATTTTCAACCTAATTAAATTAATAACAATATTTAGTAAATTTCCATTTTCGTAACAATTTCATTTACTTACTTCAATAGTTTAATTAACTATTGAACTTCGTTTCCATTTCTCAATATATATAAATTTATGTTTCTAAAGTATGTTCATACCAAATCACATAACCAAAATACATCGCACATCAATATAAACTCAACCCGACACATAACAAGAATTTTTATTTATTAAATTCTCATTTTAATAGCTTCTGAAAATCCGGGTTGTCACAGTATACGCGAGAGATTGCAAGCATCTCAGGATCGACAGAAGAAGTATGCGGATCAACATAGCCAACGACGAGAGTTTAATGTCGGGAGCCACTGTGACAACCCGAAAATTTATAAGATTTATTAATAAAATCTGGAATGATAAAATAAAGGTTAAAAAATAAAACCTAGATGGTAATTTGAGGATTTATTTAAAATTTTTAAGAAAAACCTATATGGTTTACCCTTTAAAAAAGAATAGAGAAAATATGGGTTATAAAATTTCAAAACCCTAGAAATGAATTTATATGTACTTGAAGGGATATTATGGATAAGGTATTTCAATACCTATAAATTTGATGTGAACTAATTGGTGTAAGAAATTTTATAATGATATAAGTGGAAAATTTATTAAGAAAATAAATTTTCAAATGAAGAGATGCTATAAGGTTAAAAAAAATGTGTATTGGTACATATATATATATATATATATATATATATATATATATACACACACACACACACACACACACACACTTATTGATGTGCTATATATATTGTAGCAAGAGGAATGATGATGATGATAAATAGGTATATTTATTGCGCATGAATAAATTGTTATGAAACAATTTCTATTACGAAGCGAAATCATTAGTTAAGTATACGGAAATATTGTATACTTTAAATAAAGGATATTAAAATAAATTCTAGCATTGAATTATTTTAATAAAGAGAGAATATTATTTTAATTGTAATATCTTATTTACTAAATAAATTTCCATTTGTATGGGAATATGAGTGAATATGTGTTATGTGAATTAAATAAGTTGATTAATTTTTTTATTTAAGTAAGCAAAGAAATGGAAAGGAAAGCTATGTAACATATTTATAAATATTATAAATATGAGGAGTTAATAAACTTAAGTGTTATATTAATAGTCCAACTAATAAATAAATACTAGTGGACTAGTCTATTTGGTTAAATAATCAAGCTCACTCATTTAATTGATTATGGACTTGGATAATTAATATGTAAAATTTACTAACTTAGCCCAATTGGAATGTTTACCAAAAGATTTAATAAACTAGTAGCCCAAGTAATGGTCTAGTAATGCTTACATACTAGTGGCCCAAATAATTTTAAATGAAAGTCCAATTAATGGCCTATTTGGTGTAGACTTTCTAGTAAGTTAATTATTCTAATAATAAAAGAAAAAAATTAGGCATTGGAATTAAATAACCTAAAGGGTTATTTTTATTTAGTGGTCTTAGTATTTTAATTATATACTAGTGACCTAATCTAAGGGATTTATTTTATTATCTCAATGTATTAAATTATTTTGTATGAATATGTAAGTAAATGAATATGAATATTATGTGATTGTTTATATTTGTTTATTATATAATAAACAAATAAAAGAAAACTAGTGTAACCTAATCATTATATATTAGGTATGAAAATTAAATAACCTAAAGGGTTATGGTATGGGAGAATAATAGTATATAAAATAAATAATAACTCTAAGAGATTTATTTTATATATCTCAACTAATTAATTTTATAACCTAATTAAAGTAAGTCTAATTGAGTTAAGAAATTAAATGTACATGAGTAAAGATTTAAATTACAAATGAGTGGACTAGAAATCCTAATTACATAATTAGGGTAATGAAAAATAAGAGCATTGGACTATGTTATTATATGGCCAAGCAATTTAATTAGAGAGCCCAAATAATAATATTAATTTTTGGAAGCCCAAAACATTTTATTAAAGGCCCAAACCTTGATCCAATTAGGGAAGGACTTTTTAGTCATTTGTAAGCTTAATAATGCAAGTTCCTTAACCTGACTCAAATTTATATTGAGCAAGTTCCTTAACCTTACTCAAATTTATATTGAGCAAGTTCCAAACCCTAAACTTCTTACGTTATTGCAAGTTCTTCTTAACTCAAACTTGAGTTGTTATGTTTCAAGCATGCTAGTGGTTTAATTCTTTATAATTATTCCACCTCCTTAAATTATTGATTCGCACATAGTGCATGTTGCATATGTCCATCAAGTATGAAAGGCTGATCACCTTCATTACCATAAGGTTCAGTTAAATTGGTTCGTGGTTATTATTGACACCCTGTATAATTGAATTCAGTCATTCAATCATTGAAAATTTTGATTCATGTTCTTTCACAATTATTATATTGCTGAAAATTCGAAAGTTTATTCTTTCTTTCAATCATGATATGTCTTTCTTGTATTTAAACTTACTGAGCAAAGTAGTTGCTCACCATTGCTATGTCATGATAACAAATTTCATATTTAAGGCAAATGTTCGAGGAAAGACAGATACAAAAGCAAAGGACAAGATTAGATGGTTATGCATGTTAACTATTTAGTTATCTGATGTAAACGATATTGTAAACCTTTTAAGTTACTGAAGGTATGTATTAAGTTAAGGTTAGAAACCTTGGGATATGTTATAAATTTAATTGTATAAACAATTTATGTTTATATCTTCCGCAGTAGTTGTAAATATGATGTATCGTGACGCACCAGGTCCAAGGTTCAAGGGACCCGGATTTGGGGGCGCCACAACCACGTGTTCTTGAAAGTGTCCCCTTGGAAGGGCAAGATACGTTTCGGCAAGAAGGGAAAATTGAGTCCGAGATTCATTGGGCCATTCCAGATATTGAGAAGGATAGGTGAGGTAGCCTATGAGGTAGCCCTACCTCCTAAGTTAAATCATATTCATAATGTGTTTCGACCGTATAAACCTGACTATAAACACGTTATATAGACTACGAGCCTGTCCAAATCGAGAAGGATTTATCCTATGTGGAAGTTCCTGTTCAGATCATTGATCGGAGGGAACAAATGTTGAGAAACAAAGTATTATCATCAGTCAAAGTGATCTAGAGAAACCAGAATGTCGAAGAAGCTACGTGGGAGCTCGAGGATAAAATGCGAAAAAATTAACCACATTTGTTTTCGTAGAATACATTTTTTATTTCGAATACGAAATTCTTATAAGGGGGAGTGAATGTAATAATCCAAACCCTAATAAGAATTATTAATATTTATACAAGTTATTATATTTGTACTTGAAATTACGTATAATTATATTATGTGATTAATATTATGTGTTGTTATATGTTAACAAATGAATTTTAACACTATCAAATTTAATTATGAAAACATAATTAGGAAACCCTAATCTAAAATTTGAAAACCCTTATCTTGTTTAGTAAACCCTAATCTTAATTAGTAAGCCTTAGCACCAATTGATAAACCCTAAGAGTCAAACCTTAAGGGATAAACCCTAAACCCTAGAGAGGCATGAAAAATGACCAAATTACCCCTAAAATCTCAGCCACATGAAAGAGGAAGCAAAGATGGTTTTCTCTTCCTTTAATAAAGAAAATAATGAAAATGAGGCCAATTTATGTCCACACATTTTGGAAATAGGTGAGTCATCTTTTGTAATGATTCTAAGTACATTGAATGGAAATTAAAGGCTTACAAATCGACACCAAGGCCAACCACTTGATGGATCAAAACTTAGCTTGGAAGTAATGTTTTAAAGACCATAAAACCCTAGCTTTGGTCTCCTATAAATTGCAAGCACTCCCATTCATTAAATCCACAAAATAAACACCCAAAATCAGATATAAGTTGAGCTATATCAAATCCATAACCATTAAAGATCAGAATCAAGGAGAAAGAATCGAAAATTTGCTTAGAAAGGTAAAAACTCTAATTCATTGCTAGATCTTTAAAGCTTCAGTAGATTTTATGTTTTAATATTTAGATATGTTAAGTTTTATGTTATTTGATGATCTGGGTTGATAAAACATGGTTTCATAACATCTAAATGCATAAAAATAAAAAAAATAGCAAACTGTCCAAAGTTAGAAAAAGTGGTCTGACAGCCTAATATTAACGATTTGGAATTGGAATCATGCTAATAGGATCATTGTGCTGCAAGTTATTGATGGTCAAAACCCGTTGACCGATCACAGAAATCTATTTATGGAATTTTCAGAAAACTTATGATGGTCTGACAGGCGTCTGACAGCCTTTTGACTAGCCTAGATCTTTCATGTAGGATATTGGTAGGGTAATATTTTGAAACCATTTTGTACCCTGACATGTATACTACAAATCTAAGTCATTAAATCACCTAAACAGTACATAGGAGGAAAGATATTAACGGTCAAATAGCATTGACCGGACCATTTCTGGAATTTCCAGAAATGTGAAGAACAAGTTGATCAACGTAGTTTGACCAATCATATCTTCCTGTAATGATGTAATTAGATCCCAAACTTTGTGTATAATTATAGAGTTACATGAATACTACAACCTAGAGTAATTTAAACATCCAAGGAGACAAAACAGTTGGAAGTTATACCCGGTCAAACTAGCCTCCAAGGCATTAACCGGCTGTTCTTCATGTTCTTCAACAGATGAAGAACACATTTAGCGACGATCCTGCCTGTCGCCGCGATAGCTTTCAGCGACGACAGTAAATAAAAATAAATAATAAAAATACCAATAAATTAGAAATAAATAGTAAATAATTATTAATAATTAATAATTAAGTTTTAAAATTCATTTTAAGTTATATTTAGTAACTTTTAATATTTTGACATGAATTTCATTAATAATTTAATTTATGTAAGTATTAATGATAATAAATCATTTAAGAATTGTAGTTAAATAAATCATTTAAAAATAGTATTAAGGTTTTAAAAATTATTATAAATGATAATTAATTATTTAAAAATTATTATAAGCTTCTAAAAAAATATTATAATGATAAATAAATTATCTAAAATAATATTTAATCTTTTAAATAAAGTTTTATTGATAAACCAACACGTTTAACTGTTTAATAAAGCAAACAAGATGCCGACTTGATACCAAAACCAAACCATACTTAAATAATTTGATTAGATATTCGTTCTTATAATTTCTAACGACCATAATGAATACATGCTAACATATTTAGGTTTCGTAACGACTCCAAATAGCATTAATTGAACGTTCTTCGCATAGGCAAGTTTTTCTAACCTTACTCAAGTTATATTTGAGCAAGTTTCTATCTCTTGTTTAATTATCATGATTAAGAAAGTTTCTAACTCTCATTCGATTTACGTTCTTATGCAAGTCTTCTAAATCCTTGTACATCTGTTGTACGCATTCTTTTAAATATTTTGTTCGTGTTATCTATTATTGGGAAGTTATTGCTTTTTGTTCAAGCATAACTTAACGAAATGAACTATTATTTGCGTGAATTTGATTTGATATTATATCACAGTATAAACTGTGCAGAAACTAATAATGTTTGGTACGAAATATATATACTGATGATGACCAGGCAGAGATATACTGACCGGGATGTATAGGCAGTACTAAACTTACCTTTGTGTGTCTATGACACTGTTGGTAGGATGATATGCATACTCCTAGGATATAAATCGGTTGATCCCCTATTGAATATCCAAACTAATGATTCCTAAGTCTATATGACCTCTGGGAATGATTAACATGTTTGGTTGAACATAATCAACCTATGAATTCTAAGTCTTTATGACTGTCAAAATCTAGCGAATTTGGGGGTTTGACAGACAAACCTCAGTATATATATGTGTAAAAATCTTTGAACTATATGTTCATGCAATTCAAACACAACGTGAGTATAAACTGTAAATATTTAAAATTTGCTTAGCCTTTTGTAGCTCATCTTTGCAAATATTATTTTCCTTTGTAGCGTCGAATGATAATCCCGGATGCTCTAACACACACTTCTGTGGATAAAGACTTTACTAGATTAACTTCAATGCTATTGACTTATTTTTGCTTAAGTCTTTACAGACTCTGTTGTAATAACAATACGATTTTGGAATCTATGTAACTGAACTTAAAGTTATGAAATATATTATCATCTTTTGTTATATTAATTGCGTTGCACTTACATTCTTAGATGAGTTAGAAAGTAGTACTGATTTAGTACAGTATCCATATGAACTATACATCTGATTGAAGGTATTGACTGACTTTGGGAGTTCTGTAAGTACCGAGGATACGCCCCTCGGTTCCAAGAACAATATTATCATTAATACTGTGAATATTGGATAGATAGGAATTATCGATATGAAAGAAATATCCATGAGATATAAATCTATACATCCAAGTGAGGGTATCCAAACACAGAAATTATTCTGACGAGAACTACTATCTGTTATGGGATACTGTGAACCTTGATAGATAGAAATTATATATTATAGAATATTTATAGACGTGAGCACCAAATCTGCTACAGGGAGTGTAGAGAATTTGGGGGCGTCACACATATCAGTCTAAGAATTCGCACCAAACTACTGGTTTGGATAGCTTTTAAATTATTTAACCTGTATAAGTCTAGTTGAACAAATGATTTAGACCTCTCCTGGATAGTTCGTGAAGAACAGAACTTAAAATGGTGCAATTCAATGACAGAAATCAAATTTTCAAATGCATATTGTGCGAATGTCAATAAATATCAACGTCGTGGAATAATTTTCAATAATTACACCACTTAATACGAATAAGGAATAATAATTCACATCTGATTCAAGAAACTGGTAATCTGATTTATATATATATGTAATCGTAAGTCACTGGCTCAAAGAGAAAATTTGCACAAGATGGGATTGGAAATTTGCAATACATAAGAAGTTTAGGGTTAAGAACTTGCCTGATGTGTTGCGTACTAATTACTTTATGCTTCGGCTCTGCAATTATCCTACAGTAATCATAATGCACTCTCTGATCAGCCATAGTTAAGTATTAACGATGGATTAAATAAACGTGCTCAAGAGACTCATGCGGTCTATCCTATGGTCCCTTCATTTTACCCATGGTCTGCCTTGACAGCTCTACGATCGGTAGAGTTGACTCTACGATTGACTGGTAAAGCTCAGCAAAGTTCACTCTACGACTGACTGGTGAAGCTCTACGATCGGCAAAGTTGACTCCTACGATTGCCGAGTGGTTCGACTGACTTACTCTACGATCTACAGTGCGATCTACGATCGAAGTGAAGTCACTCTACGATCGTAGAGTCTTCTTCACTACTTAATGAGAATCAAGGTTAATCATGATCTCAGCTTAAAGAATATCCCTTGGCTGATAAGTCTAAGGTCATGTACATCTGGAAACATGGCTTAAGGTCTGACCGACCCGCTATTTACAAAGTTTTGGCTTCGGCTCCACCTCGGAGCCTCTCGTAGTTCGGGGACCTCTCGTACATCAGGGGTCCTCTTCGGCATCGGATGGTGCTTGAATGTTTGGCTTTGGAAAGTTAATGGTTTGGGTCTCAACAACATTTTTGGATTTCGGCTTAGAAGCTATGACTTCGGACATCAGGTCCGAGCCTTACTGATATTAGAGGTGTTTGGCTTCCGGTCCAGCGTTGAACCAGACCCATGGCAGCTACTAGAACCTTTGGGGTTCGACTACAGATTTTATTTCGGGAACCTCTTTACGGTTTGGGGTCGGGTGACAACCCTATGTCTAATCCCGTTACTTAAGTTCATGGGTTCGGGTAAGGGGACAAACCTCATCGGAATGACTTCGGTATTCCCACCATTACTCATATTGACTCTCTTAGTTAGACAGACTATTATAATCCTTTCGGATACAATCCACACCTTATGTTGAGTTAACTAGGACTCGGTCATAAGTCCTATGGACAACATTCATGGTTTTATTCAAGATATGATTACAGAGCATTCAACACATAAACTATTCCTGACTTTTACGCTAGCCGAGTATGCAAAAATATAATATATGGATAAACCGTAACTACCGAGATGGAAAAATTTCTCACCTCTTCGGAACGATTGCGCATCTTCTCTTCTTTCTGAAGTACGTGATGAAAACCAGAGGACCTCCGCTGGATAGCCTCTCCTTGCTCTCAAACTCACAATGTCTCTATCTAACTCAGATCCAACAATCTCAGTAGAATTCATTAGATGATATAGGAGCTATATTTATAGAGAAACCTTTACTCCACCGCTGGTCTTTACCCAACACGTGATGGCCATACCGGTCAGAAGAGAGTAGGTGGGAAGTACTACCAACTCCGTTCCCCGCTATACCCTTGACGCTGCAGAGTAGGATAATAGGTCGTTGGCCTAGATAGCTTGTGTATAAAACACGTAAGAAATCCTATCTTACCAAATAAAATGTGGTCTGCTATAGTTAAAGATAAAACCCTCAATTGGGCTTACCGGCATACCCCATTGGACCCTTCCCGTTATATGGCTGTCCATATTTACCAAGGCTGACCATATTTACCAAGGCTGGCCCAATTTAATAATCGATGCCCAACCACAAGTCCATACTTACTTTGGATGTGGCTTGTTTAATGAATAAATGGACTAGTCCACTATTAATAACTCATTAGTGGAACCATTTATTAATAATAATATTATAACCATCTACAAGTCTAATACAAAATTAATTGCTTGGGCTTGTTTAAAAATTCACTAGACTAACCCACTAATATTTTAATAGACTATCAAATCAATTCACATATAACCACACATAGTCACCCAAGACATTTAAGGGTTTAAAATAATACGTAAAAGAATTTAATAATAGAACGTTTAGGACTTAATATGATTTCTTTGAGGGGTTTGTTATTATTAGTCTCATCTTGTTTAGCGCGCATGCACATATATATATATAAAATACGCGTCATATTATTTAACATGTGAAGTATGTTGGATAATAATATATAATATATATAGTAAGCATGCACATATAAAATACTATATTCTACCCGGATTGATTATGGACTTTTATTCTAGTTTGGTTCATTAGAGCCACCAAATGAACCAAAAGGTCAAACCTAGGGTGCAAGAACTGAATTTAAATATAACTATTACATTTAAACTCGGGCTCTATTACAAACGGGTTTTCAAGCGCTCCTTGCTCCTTAGTCTCCAATTCTTCAAAATAATTTTAACTAATCCTATTACATAAACTATTTAAAATAAATAGAAACCTTGATCAACAGTCAAGGGGAAATACATAGGAGGAAGATAGAATTTACATCAAGAAAAACTAGAGAAGACGAGGTACGCATACCCCATTTATAAAAACCCATTCATTCAAGTATCCTCTAAAATAAATCGAATCACACATTGGTCAATAGTCCATAATCAATCCCTATTTATTATCATACATATCTCCATATGCATCAATAAATAATATTCATCTCATGAAATTAAAACATTCAATATATATATTGATATCATTTAATGGGCAATTTAAGTTAATATAAAATCCAATTTCAACTCCAATTAGTTGTCATGGAATCCAATTCCAACTTTAGTTAGTTATCATGAAATTCAATCCTAATTAAAATAAACATCTTTATTTTAATCCTTTTTCAAATCAAAATAAACATTTTATCTTAATTTTGAAAACTGCACAAAAAAAAATTAAAATCAGATTTTATGCCAGACCGGCGCGCCCCGCCCTGCCCATGGCGCGCCCCGCGCTGGTCCTGGAGAAGACAACGCGCCCCGTGCCATATCAGCGCGCCCCGTGCCACTGCCGATTTTAGGTTTTTTCAAATCACGATTTTTGTTGTTTTTCTCCAAAAACATGATTTTATATCAATAATAATGCCCAATCAAATTGTTCTAAACACATATCAACATATATATGAATCAAAACAATTAATAATTCGCATAAAGTTTAGCTCTGATACCACTGTTAGGATTGTATATAACGCGAACATGCAATCAAATTACATAAATAAAGCAAAAGCGCGATAAAATCATATTTTAAAATTTTATACAAACTATCACCATGATCTTTCTTTATGCACAATTATTAGTTAAACGAAAGAGATGGAGAATAAGAATTATACCCTTGTAGAATTCTAGCATCCTCAGGTACAAGTTCACCTCTAATTCCTTCACGTTCTCCTTGAATTCCTTAAATTACTTCCTTTGATCAACGTTAGCCACCCAAGTGTTTAGCCTTTAGAGGTGATCTATCAAGGAATAATACTTGTTAAAGAAGATGGGTGTTAGCAAAATCCTAGTTTCTATCTCTATAGAAATTATAAGTACTCTCCACAATTCTTATGCAAGAGTGTGTAACCCTAATCTATGACAAGACTTCTCTTATTTATATATGTAGGAAAACCCTTCCCTAAACTATTTAGGATTAGGGTTTTTATTCTAATTAAACTCCTTTAATTAAATTAAACTCCTAATGTAATTAGGAATTAATGAGAGAGTACTTCTATTAATTAATTCTCAATCTCTATTAGGAATTAAATAATAGTAATAGTAATAATAATAATAAGACTCCTCTTATTAATTTATATTTAATATTTACAATATATTAAATAATAAATATTAATCTATTTAATTTATTCTATCTCCATAGATTAAATTAAATACACTTAACTTATTATTACAATTATGTCATTTACTTCTTAAACAAATATTTTTCTTTTGCGGTGTGACCCTTTAGGTTCTCCATATTAAATCGGTTGTGAATAAATCAATTACACAATTCTAATCTTATTTAAATAAATAAATTAAACTATTTAATTCATTTAATTAAATAATATTTATTCTACAATAAGGGTAAGCCCCCTTAGCGATCAACGACTTTTCAGATAATATAGATTTCAACATTAATCACAAAAAGACCTTTCAGTGAATAATTACCGTACAATTCAAGTCTTATTTTATTTAATATATATTTCGATTCCCAAATGCACAACTCTAAATAATGTAAATTAGAAATTCCTTTCTAATTTCATTCTGCCTTGGCCAAGGACTACTGAGATGTCATTTATCGAATCACATAGGACATTCACATCTTTTATTAGATGTGGTAGATTCTTTGTTGATCATTCACCTATTTCCATATACAATTTATTATACCCAATTATACCCTTTGATATACCCTAAAGGTCTTAAGGGACATGTCAAAGTATAACTCATCATACACAAGATACTATGATGATCTCAAGTCCAAGAATCACTCGTACTACTATCACTAGAGGAATTCCTATTGACAGGCGAGTAAAACTCCATTAGGTATTCCTTAGCGAGCCACGTTCAATGAACTTATTCTCTAATAAGCACTTACATACTTGCTTTAGTGTTTTCAAACAAATGATTACGAGATCAATCATCCTTTTTTTAAGAGCAAGCAACACATGTACTAATCTATCCAGATTCATTAATCCCCTTTTTAGTAATCCAACAATTAGGAACGATTTTAGTTTTAAGCTTTCTAAGAATTTAGATCTCATTAGCAAAATCATCATCATGATTCTAAAAGCATTGCTCAAAACTATGGGTTTATCACATTTAATATAACAACACCATGTAGATAAAGTAAAATGCCTTTAATACTTTTATTAATAAATGAATAAGATTACAAAGTATATGGTACATCATATCAAATATGATTGGCTTGTGTGCATACTACTTTCAATCTCCCACTTGCACTAAAGCCAATGACCATGGTATCTAATAACCATTTTTTCTAAGTGACGATCAAACTGCTATGGGGTTAAAGCTTTAGTAAATGGATCTGCAATGTTGTCTTGAGAGTCCACACGCTCCAGGGTGACATCTTCTCTTTCAATGATCTCTCTAATCAAATAAAACCGCCGAAACACGTGTCTGGATTTCTGATGAGACCTGGGTTCCTTAGCCTGCGCAACAGCTCCGGTGATGTCACAGAATAAAGGTACAGCTCCTCTAATGCTAGGAATCACTCCAAGTTCAATTATGAACTTCTTCATCCAAACAGCTTCCTTTGCAGCTTCACTTGCAGCTATGTACTCTGCCTCTGTCATTGAATTAGCAACTGTTTGCTGCTTGGAACTTTTCTAACTCACTACGCCACCGTTTATCAATTTAATCGTATTTGCGGTCTGTTGCACCATCTCAGGTCCCAGCAGTTTTCGCTCTCCCACTTCGTCCCAACACAACGGTATTAGACACTTTCTTCCATATAACGCTTTGTACGGTGACATGCCGATACTAGCATGATAACTGTTATTGTAAGCGAACTGCATTAGTGGTAAGTGATCATCCTTGTTGCTTTTCAAATCCATCACTACCGCTCTAAGCATATCCTCCAATATCTGAATTGTTCGCTCACTCTAGCCATCAGTTTGAGGGTGATACGCAGTACTCAACCTCAACTGTGTCCCCATTCTTTCTTGCAAACTCCCTAGAATTTTGACGTGAAGCGCGGATCTCTGTCAGACACAATACATACTAGCATCCCATATCATGACACAATCTCCTTCACATAAAGCCTTGCTAACTGCTCCAGATTGGACCTGATCTTTATCGGTAGAAAATGTACAGATTTAGTTAAACGATCCATGATCACCCAAATTGCGTTGTAACCCTTCTGAGTTGGTGGAAGTCCTACCACAAAATCCATCGTGATATGCTTCCACTTCCATTCTGAAATCTTTAATGGTTGTAGCAGTCCACTTGGTCACTGGTGTTCTGCTTTAACCCTTTGACACGTCAAACAATGACTGACACATTCCGCCACCTCCCTCTTCATGTTCGGCCACCAGAAATGTTGTCGCAAGTCTTGATACATTTTAGTACTCCCAGGGTGTACGGAATATCTTGAACTGTGAGCTTCTTGTAGAATCTCCTCTCTTAACTCCAGAACCATCGGTATCCAGATCCTTCCTTCAAGCCTCAACAGCCCTGTGCTATCAACCTTATACTTCAGCTCTTCTCCTTCGGAAACTCGCTTCCTTATGCCTTCACATTCTTCATCCTTCTCTTGAGTCTCCTTTATCTTATCTAGTCGGACTCGCCTCCACTGCGAACAGTTTCTCATTTAGCTCCTTCGGGTACTTCACTTCCAATTCCAATCTTTCTAATTCTTTTACCAACTCTTCCTGAGTTGTTAACACCAGTAACTTCTCCCTGGCTTTCCTGCTCAAAGCATTCGCCATAACATTCTCTTTACCCGGATGGTACAGAATTTCACAATCGTAATCTTTGATTAATTCCAACCATCGTCGCTGCCTCATATTCAGCTCCTTTTGAGTGAAGATATACTTCAGACTTTTGTGGTCTGTGTATATCTCACACTTCTCTTCATCTAGATAGTGCCTCCATATCTTCAAGGCAAAAACCACTGCTGCTAACTCCAAATCGTGAGTCGAATACCCCTTCTCGTAGTCCTTCAGCTCGCGTGACGCGTACGCAATGACTTTGCCATGATGCATTAGTACACAGCCAAGATCCTTGTGTGACGCATCACTATACACTACAAATCCCCCTGTATTGTCGGGTAGAGATAACACAGGTGCTTTACTAAGCCTCTTCTTTAATTCCAAGAAACTTACTTCATATTTCTCCGTCCAAATAAACTTAACCGTCTTTCTGGTTAGATTGGTTAACGACGATGCTATCTTCGAAAAATCTTGAATGAATCTCCGATAGTATCTCGCTAATCCCAAGAAACTTCTGATCTCCGTCAGCGTTTTCGGCTGCTCCCAGTTGATAACTGCCTCCATCTTTGTTGGATCCACCGAAACACCATCCTTGTTGATGACATGCCCTATAAACTTCACTTTCGACAACCAAAATTCGCACTTCGAGAATTTCCCGTACAACTTTTCCCTTCTCAAAGTTTCCAGTGCTACCCTCAGATGTTCAGCGTGTTCTTCCTCCGTCTTCGAGTAAACCAAAATGTCATCTATGAACACGACAACAAACTTATCCAAGTATTGCTTGAACACTCTGTTCATCATGTTCATAAATGCTACTAGCGCATTCGTCAATCCAAACGACATCACTAGAAATTCATCATGTCCATATCGAGTTCGGAATGCAGTCTTTGGAATATCCTCCTTCCTCACTTTCAACTGGTGATAGCCAGTCCTCAAGTCGATCTTCGAAAAGTGTTTCGCTCCCTTCAATTGATCAAACAAATCGTCTATCTTAGGCAACGGGTACTTATTCTTAATCGTAACTTTGTTTAGCTCCCTATAGTCGATACAAAGCCTTAGCAATCCATCCTTCTTCTTTATGAATAGTACTGGAGCTCCCCACGGGGACACACTTGGTCGAATATAACCTTTATCCAACAACTCTTGCAATTACACTAATAATTCCTTCATCTCTACCAGAGCCATTTGGTACAGTGCCTTGGATATCGGTGTTGTACCCGGTACCAAGTCAATTACAAACTCTACCTCTCTATTCGGCGGCAAACCCGGTAACTCATTCGAGAAAATATCAGAGAATTCCCTTACGATAGGTATCTGACTCAGTTCACTCCCTACTCTTTGAGTATCAACCACATGAGCTAGATAACCTACGCAATCCTTCCTTAACAATCTCTTCGCTTGCATCATCGTCAGACAACAAGATTGTGTTGGCAATTTACTACCATAAAATACAACCTTTGACTTATTTGGAGTCTTCAGGTGTATGCATTTCTTCTGGCAGTCAATCACAGCTCCATGATTAGATAACCAATCCATTCCAAGAATTATATCAAACTCTCCCAATCGAATCGGGATTAAATTCATGCCAAATTTATGCCCTCTTAGTTCAGCACAACAGTTCCTATGAATGTAATCTACGGGGATAATTTCTTTATTAGCTACTTCTACATTCACGGGGTTCTCTAGTTTTTCACAAGATAAGCCTAACCGTTTAGTGAAATCTTCTGAAATAAAAGAACAGGTAGCACCTGAATTAAATAATACGTATGCATTGATACTATTAATCGGAATAATACCTGACACCACGTCCTTCAAATCCACTGCATCTTGTGCGATCATGTTGAATGTGCGTGTCGTCGGCCTGCTTGCCTGATTGGATGGCCCTCCAATTGTCAACTTGTTGTTGAAAGTAGTATGCACACAAGCCAATCATATTTGATATCATAAAGTATGTTCTTTGTAATCTTATTCGTTTATTAATAAAAGGAATTATTTATTAAAGGCATTTTCTATTATATACATGGTGTTGTTATATTAAATGTGATAAACCCTTAGTTTAAGCAATGTTTTTAGAATCATGATGATGATCATGCTAATGAGATCTAAATTCTTAGATAGCTTAAAACTAAAATAGTTCCTAATTGATGGATTACTAAAAAAGGGGATTAGTAAATCTAGATAGATTAGTACATACTTTGCTTGCTCTTAGGAAGAGAATGATTAATCTCATAATCATTTGTGTGTAGACACTAACGCAAGTATGTAGGTGCTTATTAGAGAATAAGTTCACTGAACGTGGCTCACTAAAGGAATATCTAATGGAGTTTTACTCGCCTGTCAATAAGAATTCCTCTAGTAATAATAGTACAAGTGATCCTTGGACTTGAGATTATCATCCTTGGACTTGAGATTATCATAGTATCTTGTGCATAATGAATTATGCTTTGACATATTCCTTAATACATTTAGGGTATGACATAGGATATGCTTGGGTATAATAAGTTATACATGGAGATAGGTGAATAATCAACAGAGAATCCATCGCTTCTAGTAAAAGGAGAGAATGTCCTATGTGATTCAATAAATGACAATTCAGTAGTCCTTAGCCAAGGCAAAATGAAATTAAAAAGTTGTTTCTAATTTCATTATTTAGAATTATGCATTTGTGAATCAAAATACGTATAATTAAATAAAATATGACTTGACAGTAATTACATGTCTTATATTTAATTGGGACATTGTATGGTAGAATGATTGAATTGGACGGTAACTATTCACTGAAAGGTTCTTTTATGATTAATGTTGAAATCTATATTATCTGAAAAGTCGTTGATCGCTAAGGGGCTTACCCTTATTGTAGAATAAATATTATTTATTTAAATAAATTAAATAGTTTAATTTATTTAATTAAATAAGATTAGAATTGTTCTAATAAATTTATTCACAACTGGTTTAATATGGAGAACCTAAAGGGTCACACCGCAAAAGAAATATATTTATTTAAGAAGTAAATGACATAATCGTAATAATAAGTTTAAGTGTATTTGATTTAAACTATGTTGATAGAATAAATTAAATAACTTAATATTTATTATTTAGTATTTTGAAAATACTAATTATAAATTAATAAGATGAGTCTTATTATTATTATTATTACTATTACTATTATTTAATTTCTAAATGAGTTAGGAATTAATTAATAGGAGTATTCTCATATTAGATCCTAATTAGATTAGGAGTATAATTAATAAAACCCTAAACCTAAATAGTTTAGGAGGGTTGCCTACATCTATAAATAAGAGAAGTCTTATTATGATTTAGGGTTACACACTCTTCCATAAGAATTGAGAGAATACTCATAATTCTATAGAGATAGAAACTAGGGTTTGTCATCACCCATCTTCTTGAGTAAGTATTATTCCTTGGTGGATCACCTCTAGAGGCCAAACACTTGGGAGGCTTGCGTTGATCAAAAGAAGGAATCTTCGTGAAGAATTTTTGGAGTAGAACTCGTACTTGAGGAAGCTAGTTTCTACAAGGGTATAATTTCTAATTCTCTATCTTCCTATGTTAATTAATAATTGCACATAAAGATTGATCCTGGGTTTTTGGTTTGTCAAATTTTAAATTCTAATTTACCATACTTCTGCTCATTATATGCAATTTGATTGTATATTCGCGTTATATATAAACCTGACAGTGGTATCAGAACCAAACTTTATGCGGATTATTAATTGTTTTGATTCGATATATATGTTAATATGTGTTTAGAACAATTTAATTGGGCATTATTGTGATATTCCAGACCTTGATAAAATTCGTATATGTAAATTATGTGATTATTAAATAAACTTTCTTATTCTGACTCTGTGTTATGTGATGGTATACTCTAATGAAGAATTAGGTCAAATAAATTTTTTTTGTCAAGCTGCTTAGTCGTGCTTACATTAACAAAATGATTTGTCGTGTTTTCCACGATTTCAGCAAGAAGCATCCCGACAAATTATTTTTGACAAGTTGCTGTGTCGTGCTTGGGAATGACAAAATGATTTGTCGTGCTTACGGTAACAAGCTGCATTGTCGAGCTTTGAAGATATTTTCATTGAGGAGCTTAGAAGATAGGTTCAATTGCAAGCTGCATTGTCGAGCTTGGAAGATATTTTCATTGAGGAGATTAGAAGATAGGTTCAATTGCAAGCTACATTGTCGAGCTTGGAAGATATCTTCATTGAGGAGCTTAGATTGCAAGCTGCATTATCGAGCTTGGAAGATATTTTCATTGAGGAGCTTAGAAGAATATTCTAAGAATATGCTAGGGTGCAAAGTTTAATAAGCTGAGCCCTTAACCTGCAATTAGCGAAACTATATTTTTCTATAAATAGCAAGCTAAGTTCATTCATTCCTTATTAGGTTTGTATATAACGCAAGCATGCAATCAAATTACACAAATAGGGCGGAAGCGTGATAAAACGGATTTTAAAATTTTAATACAAACCATCACCATGATCTATCCTTGTGTTCAATTATCAATTAAACGAAAGAGAAAGAGAATAAGAATTATACCCTCGTAGATCAAAGCTTCCTCGGGTACAAGTTTAACTCCTAGTCCTTCGTGTTCTCCTCGAATTCCACCAATGGGATTCCTTTTTTTGTGAGTTATCTAGAATTAAGATTTCATTAGCATGATCACCATTATGATTCTAAAAGCATTGCTCAAAACTATGGGTTTATCACATTTAATATAACAGCACTATGTAGATAATGTAAAATGCCTTTTAAGAAAATCAATTCTTTTATTAATAAATGAATAAGATTACAAAGTATATGCTACATCATATCAAATATGATTGGCTTGTGTGCATACTACTTTCAATCTCCCACTTGCACTAAAGCTAATCGCCATGGTATCTAATAGCTATCTTCTCTAAGTGACGATTAAACTGCTGTTGTGTTAAAGCTTTAGTAAATGGATCTGCAATGTTGTCTTGAGAGTCCACACACTCTAGGGTGACATCTCCTCTTTCAATAATCTCTCTAATCAAATGAAACTGCCGCAACACGTGTTTGGATTTCTGATGAGACCTGGGTTCCTTAGCCTGCACAACAGCTCCGGTGTTGTCACAGAATAAAGGTACAGCTCCTCTAATGCTAGGAACCACTCCAAGTTCAATTATGAACTTCTTCATCCAAACAGCTTCCTTTGCAGCTTCACTTGCAACTATGTACTCTGCCTCTGTCATTGAATTAGCAACTGTTTGCTGCTTGGAACTTTTCCAACTCACTGCGCCACCATTTAAGGTAAACACGTACCCTGAAACGGATTTATTATCATCTTAGTCCGTTTGAAAACTTGAGTCTGTATAGCCCTCTAGTTTCAATTCAGACCCACCGTAGACAAGAAATACATCTTTAGTTCTTCTCAAGTACTTTAGGATGTTTTTCACTGCCTTCCAGTGCTCTTCTCCTGGATTTGACTGATATCTGCTTGTTACACTAAGTGCATGAGCGACATCTGGTCTAGTACATATCATATCGTACATGATAGATCCTATTGCTGAAGCATAAGTAATCTTACTCATACGGTCTCTCTCCTCAGGTGTCTTTGGGGCCTGTTTCTTGGAGAGATGTATTTCATGGCTCATCGACATGAGACCTCTCTTGGAATCTTCCATGCTAAACTTCTTTAACATCGAGTCAATGTACTTTTCTTAGGTTAAGCCAAGCATCCTTTTAGATCTATCTCTATAGATCTTTATCCCCAAAATATAGGATGCCTCACCCAAGTCCTTCATGGAGAAGTGTTTAGATAACCAAATTTTGATCGACTGTAACATAGGAACATCATTCCCTATCAGTAATATATCATCAACATATAATACTAGGAATGAAACAACGCTCCTACTAACCTTCTTGTACACGTAAGGTTCATCCTCATTTTTCATAAAATCAAACTTTTTGATTATCTTATCAAATCAGATGTTCCATCTTCGAGAAGCTTGCTTCAATCCATAAATGAATCGTTGTAGTTTACAGAATTGATTTGTTCCAACCGTTGAAACAAAACCCTCTGGTTGTATTATATATACATTTTCTTCAAGTTCTCCATTGAGGAAGGTCGTTTTTACGTCCATTTGCCAGATTTCGTAGTCATAATAAGCTGTAATTGCAAGCAAAATCCGAATGGACTTAAGCATAGCTACTAGTGAGAAGGTTTCATCATAGTCAACTCTTTGTCTTTGTCTGAAACCTTTTGCAACCAGTCGGGATTTATAGGTCTCTACCTTGCTGTCCGCTCCAGTCTTTCTCTTAAAGACCCATTTACTCCCAATAGGCTTAATGCCCTCAGGTGGTGAAACCAAAGTCCATACTTGGTTTTCATATATGGATTCCATCTCGGATTTCATGGCTTCTAGCTATTTCTCTAAGTCTTTACTACTCATAGCCTCTTCGTAAGTCAATGGATCATCATCATCTATGATACGTACCTCATCATCATCCTCTATGATGAATCTATACCTATCAGGTATCTTCGGTACTCTTCCAGATTTACGAATAGGTTGTGGTACATTAGGTTCTTCCACTTGGTCAGGTACCTGACTTTAATCCGTAGTATTTTGTGGTTTTTGAACTTCTTCAAGATATATCTTACTCCCACTGACCCCTTCAAGGATAAACTCCTTTTCCAAGAAGGCAGCGTGTTTCGCTACAAACACCTTTTGATCAGTAGGATGATAGAAATAATACCCTACAGTTTCTTTAGGGTATCCCACAAATCTACACTTATCGGATCTAGTCTTTAGCTTATCATGCTCAAACCTTTTGACATAAGCTGGACAACCCCAAGTCTTAACATACTTAAGATTTGGTTTCCTCCTTGTCCATAATTCATATGGGGTCTTTGGGACGGATTTGGTAGGTACCTTGTTAAGTAGATATGCAACCGTTTCTAGGGCATAACCCCAGAAGGATATTGGAAGGTCGGTATAACTCATCATGGAACGAACCATGTCCAACAATGTTCGATTTCTCCTTTTAGATATACCATTTAACTGTGGCGTCCCTGGTGGAGTCCATTGTGAGATTATACCATTTTCTTTGAGACAACTTAGAAACTCATTGGTCAAGTATTCCCCTCCTCGATCCGATCGAAGAATTTTAATACTCTTACCAGTTTGCTTCTCTATTTCACTTCTGAATTCTTTGAACTTTTCAAACGATTCAGACTTGTATTTCATTAAATACACATATCCAAATCTAGAATGATCATCAGTGAAAGTAATAAAATAAGAATACCATTCTCGTACATTCGTTGTCATAGGTCCACATACGTCTGTATGTACCAACGCTAACAACTCTGTAACTCTTTTTCCTTTTCCAATAAAAGGAGATTTAGTCATTTTACCCATGAGACAAGATTCACAAGTTAGATATGATTCGTAATCAGATAGCTCTAAAAGCCCATCCTTATGCAACTTGGTTAATCTTGTTTCATTGATATGACCGAGTCTATAGTGCCACATAAAGGTATAATTAACATCATCTCTTTTTTTTTTCTTAGTTTGTTCAATTTGAAGTATATTTTCATTCAAGTCAAGAATGTAAAGTCCATTCAGTAGATTGCCAACTTCATATAAAACATTTTTATTATAAATAGAACAACTGTTGTTCTTTATTATAATATCAAAACCATCCATATCCAATACAAAAATTGAAATAATGTTTCTAATGAGTGTTAGAATATAATAACAATTATTTAAACTAATGGACTTTCTCGTAGGCAATGCTAAACAATAAGTTCTTATAGTTAATGCAACAACCTTTGCTCCATTTCTCACTCGTAGGACGACTTCATCCTTGTTCAGCTTTCTACTTCTGCTTAGTCCCTGCATATTGTTACATATGTGAGAACCACAACCGGTATCCAATACCCAAGTAGAATTTTTACTTTAAAAAAAAAATTAATTTCAATCATGAACAAACCTAGATCGGAAGTCGAAGCTTCTCCAAGCTTCTTCTACTTTTGATCCGCAAGATAATCCTTCCAGTTCCTCATTCAGTGACCTGATTTATTACAATGGTAGCAAAAACCTTTGCTATCTGGATCAACTTTCTTATTATCCTTTCCTTTCGCCTTGCCCTTAGCCTTCTTCTTTTTCTTCTTTTTAGAAGATACCTTGGGCCTCTTCCTTTTCTTGGAAGAATCATCCACTAATAAGACTTGATTCTTATTGGATGAGAAGTGACTTTCAGCAGTTTTCAGCATGTTAAGTAACTCAGGCAAGCTGACGTCCAACTTATTCATGTGAAAATTCACAACAAATTGTGAGAAGGTGTCCGAGAGTGACTGCAAGATCAAATCTTGACTTAACTCCCCATCCATTACGAACCCTAGTTGTCCAAGTTGTTCAATCAGATTGATCAACTTATGGACATGAGTCTCAACGGTAGTGCCCTCGGTCATACGAGATCGGAAGAGCTCCTTAGATATCTTATATCTAGCAGTCCTACTTTGCTCACTATACAACTCCTTGAGGTGCAGCAATATAGTAGGAGCATCCTTAGTTTCATGCTGACGCTGAAGCTCGTTACTCATGGATGCGAGCATGATGCATTGAGCCAAGATTGCATCATCTTGCTACTTTCTAAAAGTAGCAATCTCTTCCTCAGAGGCTGTTTCTACAACATTTGCAGGGACGGTCGAATTTAGGACATAAGAAATCTTTTCAGCAGTGAGAACAATTCTCAGATTCCTTAACCAGTCCGTGTAATTCAGTCCGGTCAATTTGTTAGCAACAAGTATGCTACGCAGTGATAGTGAGTTTGACATTTTTTAAATTCTACATGTGAAATAGACAATATTTTAGCATACATTAATTTTTATTAATTACCAAAATAAATTAGGTCTTTATTTTAAATTGGTATCTCCCACTATTTTCATCAAACTATATTATCATCAATATACAGTTCGACAAATCTAATTAAAATTTGCTAGTGAGAATAAGGATCACATTTCAAATGTATATAGTCTTATGTGACACAACAAATGTAGGTAGACAACTATTGTCAATTACATCACTATGTAACTCCTTGTATTTTGCCTCTTAGATTATTTTGATCAAGTGTGACACATCCGAATCAAAATTATCCAAGTTAAGTCCAACCTAGCACTTCCATATATGTGAATAGACAAATACCGTCCTTGTGTGACACAACAAAACAGTAATGTTCAATTCCTTAATAAGCATCAAATATGA
The DNA here is from genome assembly GCA_034770075.1 of Aralia elata. Lineage (NCBI taxonomy): Eukaryota > Viridiplantae > Streptophyta > Magnoliopsida > Apiales > Araliaceae > Aralia > Aralia elata. The sequence continues at coordinate 34,863,736 of CM068378.1, forward strand.
TAAAACAACATCTTAAATATTTAATATTTGCCTTGTGTGACACAACAAACTCATATCAAATATTTAGTACTCTATCGCTTTACCATGCTAGAAGGCGACGTTTGATATTCCAAATATCTTTGAACGTTTCGGACTTAATATGATTTCTTTGAGGGGTTTGTTATTATTAGTGTCATCTTGTTTAGCGCGCATGCACATATATATAAAATACGCGTCATATTATTTAACATGCAAAACATGTTGGATAATATATAATATATATATATATAGTAAGCATGCACATATAGAATACTATATTCTACCCGGATTGATTATGGACTTTTATTCTAGTTTGGTTCACTAGAGTCACCAAGTGAACCAAAAGGTCAAACCTAGGGTGCAAGAACTGAATTTAAATATAACGATTACATTTAAATCCGGGCTCCATTACAAACGGGTCTTCAAGCGCTCCTTGCCCTTTTGTCTCCAATTCTTCAAAACAATTCTAACTAGTCCTATTACATAAACTATTTACAATGAATAGAAACCTTGATCAGTAGTGAAGGGGAAGTACATAGGAGAAAGATAGAATTTACATCAAGAAAAACTAGAAAAGACGAGGTACGCATACCCCATTTATAAAAACCCATTCATTCAAGCATCCTCTAAAATAAATCCAATCACACATTGGTCAATAGTCCATAATCAATCCCTATTTATTATCATACATATCTCCATATGCATCAATAAATAATATTCATCTCATGAAATTAAAACATTCAATATATATATATATATATATATTGATATCATTCAATGGGCAATTTAAGTTAATATAAAATCTAATTTCAACTCCAATTAGTTATCATAGAATCCAGTTCCAACTATAATTAGTTATCATAAAATTCAATCCCAATTAAAAGAAACATCTTTATTTTAATTCTTTTTCAAATCAAAATAAACTTTTTATCTTTATTTTGAAAACTGCACAAAAAAAATAAAAAATAAAAATCAAATTTTATGCCAGACCGGCGCGCCTCGCGCCGCCCATGGCGCGCTCCGCGCTGGTCCTGTAGAAGACGACGTGCCCCGCGCCACTACCGATTTCAGGTTTTTTCAAATCACGATTTTTGTTGTTTTTGTCCAAAAACATGATTTTATATTAACAATAATGTCCAATCAAATTGTTCTAAACACATATCAACATATATATGAATTAAAACAATTAATAATTCGCATAAAGTTTGGCTCTGATACCACTGTTAGGTTTGTATATAACGCGAACATACAATCAAATTACATAAATAAAGCGAAAGCGCGATAAAATCATATTTTAAAATTTTATACAAACCATCACCATGATCTTTCTTTATGCACAATTATGAATTAAACGAAAGAGATGGAGAATAAGAATTATACCTTGTAGAATTCTAGCTTCCTCGGGTACAAGTTCACCTCCAATTCTTTCGCGTTCTCCTTGAATTCCACCGATTAAATTCCTTCATTTGATCAACGTTAGCCACCCAAGTGTTTGGCCTATAGAGGTGATCCACCAAGGAATAATACTTGTTCAAGAAGATGGATGTTGGCAAAACCCTAGTTTCTATCTCTATAGAAATTGTAAGTACTCTCCACAATTCTTATGCACGAGTGTGTAACCCTAATCTATGATAAGACTTCTCTTATTTATAGATATAGGAAAACCCTTCCCTAAACTATTTAGGATTAGGGTTTCTATTCTAATTAAACTCCTTTAATTAAATTAAACTCCTAATATAATTAGGAATTAATGAGAGAGTACTTCTATTAATTAATTTTCAATCCTTATTAGGAATTAAATAATAGTAATAGTAATAATAATAATAAGACTCCTCTTATTAATTTATATTTAATATTTCCAATATATTAAATAATAAATATTAAGCTATTTAATTTATTCTATCTCCATAGATTAAATTAAATACACTTAACTTATTATTACAATTATGCTATTTACTTCTTAAACAAATATTTTTCTTTTGCGGTGTGACCCTTTAGGTTCTCCATATTAAACCGGTTGTGAATAAATCAATTGGAATAATTCTAATCTTATTTAAATAAATAAATTTAACTATTTAATTCATTTAATTAAATAATATTTATTCTACAATAAGGGTAAGCCCCCTTAGCGATCAACGACTTTCCAGATAATATAGATTTTAACATTAATCACAAAAGAACCTTTCAGTGAATAGTTACCGTACAATTCAATCCTTCTACCATACAATATCCTAATTAAATATAAGACATGGAATTACTGCCAAGTCTTATTTTATTTAATTATATGTATTTCGATTTTCAAATGCACAACTTTAAATAATGCAAATTAAAAACTCCTTTCTAATTTCATTCTGCCTTGGCCAAGGACTACTGAGATGTCATTTATCGAATCACATAAGACATTCACATCTTTTATTAGATATGGTAGATTCTTTGTTGATCATTCACTATCTCCATATACAACTTATTATACCCAATTATACCCTTTGATATACCCTAAAGGTTTTAAGGGACATGTCAAAGTATAACTCATCATACAGAAGATACTATGATGATCTCAAGTCCAAGGATCACTTGTACTACTATCACTAGAGGAATTCCTATTGACAGGCGAGTAAAACTGCATTAGGTATTCTTTAGCGAGCCATGTTCAGTGAACTTATTCTCCAATAAGCACCTACATACTTGCTTTAGTGTCTCTACACAAATGATTATGAGATCAATCATTCTCTTCCTAAGAGCAAGCAACGTATGTAATAATCTATTTGGATTCACTAATCCATTTTTTAGTAATTCAACAATGAGGAACGATTTTAGTTTTAAGATTTCTAAGAATTTAGATCTTATTAGCACAATCATCATCATGATTCTAAAAGCATTGCTCAAAACTATGGGTTTATCACATTTAATATAACAACACCATGTAGATAAAGTAAAATGCCTTTAATACTTTTATTAATAAATGAATAAGATTACAAAGTATATGCTACATCATATCAAATATGATTGGCTTGTGTGCATACTACTTTCACATATGTCAAGTCCTTCTCAACTTGAATTGGTTCGTAAGATATCACGTACCTATAGTGAGGTTTCTATGGCCGTAACACGGAAACATGAAACACGTTGTGAATGTGCTCAAGTTCAGGAGGTAAGCCTACCTCGTACGCCACTTCACCTACTTTCTTCAGAACCTCAAATGGTCCTATGAATCTTGGGCTCAGTTTTCCCTTTTTCCTAAATCTGATCTTCCCTTTCTAGGGAGATACCTTCAAGAGCACAAAACTGCCCACTTCAAGGTCCCGCTTCTGGCGATGTAAGTCGACGTATTTCTTCTATCGATCGTGAGCTGCTACTAGACGGGATCTTATGAATTTAATCGTATTTGCGGTCTGTTGCACCATCTCACGTCCCAGCAGTTTTCGCTCTCCCACTTCGTCCCAACACAATGGTGTTAGACACTTTCTTCTATATAACGCTTCGTACGGTGGCATGCCGATACTAGCGTGATAACTGTTATTGTAAGCCAACTGCACTAGTGGTAAGTGATCATCCTTGTTGCCTTTCAAATCCATCACTACCGCTCTAAGCATATCCTCCAATATCTGAATTATTCGCTCATTCTAGCCATCAATTTGAGGGTGATACGCAGTACTCAACCACAACTGTGTCCCCATTCTTTCTTGCAAACTCCCTAGAATTTTGAAGTGAAGCGCGGATCTCTATCAGACACAATACATACTAGCATCCCATGTCATGACACAATCTCCTTCACATAAAGCGTTGCTAACTGCTCTAGATTGAACCTAATCTTTATCGGTAGAAAATGTACAGATTTAGTTAAACGATCCATGATCACCCAAATTGCGTTGTAACCCTTCTGAGTTGGTGGAAGTCCTACCACAAAATCCATCGTGATATGCTCCCACTTCTATTCTGAAATCTTTAATGGTTGTAGCAGTCCACTTGGTCGCTGGTGTTCTACTTTAACCCATTGACACGTCAAATAACGACTGACACATTCCGCCACTTCCCTCTTCATGTTCGGCCACCAAAAATATTGTCGTAAGTCTTGATACATTTTAGTACTCCCAGGGTGTACGGAATATCTTGAACTGTGAGCTTCTTGTAGAATCTCTTCTCTTAACTCCAGAACCATCGGTGTAGCTTACAGACTTGATTTGTTCCAACAGTTGAAACAAAACCCTCTGGCTGTATCATATATACATTTTCCTCAAGTTCTCCATTGAGGAAGGTCGTCTTTACGTCCGTTTGCCAGATTTCGTAGTCATAATAAGCTGCAATTACAAGCAAAATCCGAATGGACTTAAGCATAGCTACTAGTGAGAAGGTTTCATCATAGTCAACTCCTTGTCTTTGTCTGAAACCTTTTGCAACCAGTCGGGATTTATAGCTCTCTACCTTGCCGTCCGCTCAAGTCTTTCTCTTAAAGACCCATTTACTCCCAATAGGCTTAATGCCCTCAGGTGGTGAAACCAAAGTCCATACTTGGTTTTCATATATGGAGTCCATCTCGGATTTCATGGCTTCTAGCCATTTCTCTAAGTCTTTACTACTCATAGCCTCTTCGTAAGTCAATGGATCATCATCATCTATGATGCGTACCTCATCATCATCCTCTATGATGAATCTATACCTATCAGGTATCTTCGATACTCTTCCAGATTTACGAATAGGTTGTGGTACATTAGGTTCTTCCACTTGGTCAAGTACCTGACTTTAATCCGTAGTATTTTGTGGTTTTTGAACTTCTTCAAAATATATCTTACTCCCACTGACCCCTTCAAGGATAAACTCCTTTTTCCAAGAAGGCAGCGTGTTTCGCTACAAACACCTTTTGATCAGTAGGATGATAGAAATAATACCCTACAGTTTCTTTAGGGTATCCCACAAATCTACACTTATCGGATCTAGTCTTTAGCTTATCATGCTCAAACCTTTTGACATAAGCTGGACAACCCCAAGTCTTAACATACTTAAGATTTGGTTTCCTCCCTGTCCATAATTCATATGGGGTCTTTGGGACGGATTTGGTAGGTACCTTGTTAAGTAGATATGCAACCATTTCTAGGGCATAACTCCAGAAGGATATTGGAAGGTCGGTATAACTCATCATGGAACGAACCATGTCCAACAATGTTCGATTTCTCCTTTTAGATATATCATTTAACTGTGGCGTCCCTGGTGGAGTCCATTGTGAGATTATACCATTTTCTTTGAGACAACTTAGAAACTCATTGGTCAAGTATTCCCCTCGTCGATCCGATCGAAGAATTTTAATACTCTTACCAGTTTGCTTCTCTATTTCACTTCTGAATTCTTTGAACTTTTCAAACGATTCAGACTTGTATTTCATTAAATACACATATCCAAATCTAGAATGATCATCAGTGAAAGTAATAAAGTAAGAATACCATTCTCGTGCATTCGTTGTCATAGGTCCACATACGTCTGTATGTACCAACGCTAACAACTCTGTAACTCTTTATCCTTTTCCAATAAAAGGAGATTTAGTCATTTTACCCATGAGACAAGATTCACAAGTTAGATATGATTCGTAATCAGATAGCTTTAAAAGCCCATCCTTATGCAACTTGGTTAATCTTGTTTCATTGATATGACCTCTTCTACAGTGCCACATAAAGGTATAATTAACATCATCTCTTTTTTTTCTTAGTTTATTCAATTTGAAGTATATTTTTATTCAAGTCAAGTATGTAAAGTCCATTTAGTAGATTGCCAACTTCATATAAAACATTTTTATTGTAAATAGAATAACTGTTGTTCTTTATTATAATATCAAAACCATCCATATCCAATACAAAAATTGAAATAATGTTTCTAATGAGTGTTAGAATATAATAACAATTATTTAAACTAATGGACTTTCTCGTAGGCAGTGCTAAATAATAAGTTCTTATAGTTAATGCAGCAACCTTTGCTCCATTTCTCTCTCGTAGGATGACTTCATCTTTGTTCAGCTTTCTACTTCTGCTTAGTCCCTGCATATTGTTACATATGTGAGAACCACAACCGGTATCCAATACCCAAGTAGAATTTTTACTTTAAAAAATAATTAATTTCAATCATGAACAATCCTAGATCGGAAGTCGAAGCTTCTCCAAGCTTCTTCTACTTTTGATCCGCAAGATAGTCCTTCCAGTTCCTCTTTCAGTGACTTGATTTATTACAATGGTAGCAAAAACCTTTGCTATCTGGATCAACTTTCTTATTATCCTTTCCTTTCGCCTTGCCATTAGCCTTCTTCTTTTTCTTCTTTTTAGAAGATACCTTGGGCCTCTTCCTTTTCTTGGAAGAATCATCCACTAATAAGACTTGATTCTTATGGGATGAGAAGTGACCTTCAGCAGTTTTCAGCATGTTAAGTAACTCAGGCAAGCTGACGTCCAACTTATTCATGTGAAAATTCACAACAAATTGTGAGAAGGTGTCCAGGAGTGACTGCAAGATCAAAACAGATGTTCCATCTTCGAGAAGCTTGCTTCCATCCATAAATGGATCGTTGCAGTTTATAGACTTGATTTGTTCTAACCGTTGAAACAAAATCCTCTGGCTGTATTATATATACATTTTCCTCAAGTTCTCCATTGAGGAAGGTCGTCTTTATGTCCATTTGCCAAATTTCGTAGTCATAATAAGCTGCAATTGCAAGCAAAATCTGAATGGACTTAAGCATAGCTACTAGTGAGAAGCTTTCATCATAGTCAACTCCTTGTCTTTGTCTGAAACCTTTTGCAACCAGTCAGGATTTATAGGTCTCTACCTTACCATCCGCTCCAGTCTTTCTCTTAAAGACCCATTTACTCCCAATAGGCTTAATGCCCTCAGGTGGTGAAACCAAAGTCCATACTTGGTTTTCATATATGGAGTCCATCTCGGATTTCATAGCTTCTAGCCATTTCTCTGAGTCTTTACTACTCATAGCCTCTTCGTAAGTCAATGGATCATCATCATCTATGATGCGTACCTCATCATCATCCTCTATGATGAATCTATACCTATCAGGTATCTTCGGTACTCTTCTAGATTTACGAATAGGTTGTGGTACATTAGGTTCTTCCACTTGGTCAGGTACCAGACTTTAATCCGTAGTATTTTGTGGTTCTTGAACTTCTTCAAGATATATCTTACTCCCACTGACCCCTTCAAGGATAAACTCCTTTTTCCAAGAAGGTAACGTGTTTCGCTACAAACACCTTTTGATCAGTAGGATGATAGAAATAATACCCTACAGTTTCTTTAGGGTATCCCACAAATCTACACTTATCGGATCTAGTCTTTAGCTTATCATGCTCAAACCTTTTGACATAAGCTGGATAACCCCAAGTCTTAACATACTTAAGATTTGGTTTCCTCCCTGTCCATAATTCATATGGGGTCTTTGGGACGGATTTGGTAGGTACCTTGTTAAGTAGATATGCAACCGTTTCTAGGGCATAACCCCAGAAAGATATTGGAAGGTCGGTATAACTCATCATGGAACGAACCATGTCCAACAATGTTCGATTTCTCCTTTTAGATACACCATTTAACTGTGGTGTCCCTGGTGGAGTCCATTGTGAGATTATACCATTTTCTTTGAGACAACTTAGAAAATCATTGGTCAAGTATTCCCCTCCTCGATCCGATCGAAGAATTTTAATACTCTTACCAGTTTGCTTCTCTACTTCACTTCTGAATTCTTTGAACTTTTCAAACGATTCAGACTTGTATTTCATTAAATACACATATCTAAATCTAGAATGATCATCAGTGAAAGTAATAAAATAAGAATACCATTCTCGTGCATTCGTTGTCATAGGTCTACATACGTTTATGTGTACCAACGCTAACAACTCTGTAACTCTTTTTCCTTTTCCAATAAAAGGAGATTTAGTCATTTTACCCATGAGACAAGATTCACAAGTTATATATGATTCGTAATAAGATAGCTCTAAAAGCTCATCCTTATGCAACTTGGTTAATCTTGTTTCATTGATATGACCGAGTCTATAGTGCCACATAAAGGTATAATTAACATTATCTCTTTTTTTCTTAGTTTGTTCAATTTGAAGTATATTTTCATTCAAGTCAAGCATGTAAAGTCCATTCAGTAGATTGCCAACTCCATATAAAACATTTTTATTATAAATAGAACAACTGTTTTTCTTTATTATAATATCAAAACCATCCATATCCAATACAGAAATTGAAATAATGTTTCTAATGAGTGTTGGAACATAATAACAATTATTTAAACTAATGGACTTTCTCGTAGGCAGTGCTAAACTATAAGTTCTTACAGTTAATGCAGCAACCTTCGCTCCATTTCCCACTTATAGGACGACTTCATCCTTGTTCAGCTTTCTACTTCTGCTTAGCCCCTACATATTATTACATATGTGAGAACGACAGCCGGTATCCAATACCCAAGTAGAATTTTGACTTTCAGAAAAATTAATTTCAATCATGAACAAACCTAGATCGGAAGTCGAAGCTTCTCCAAGCTTCTTTTGGTCCGCAAGATACTCCTTGCAGTTCCTCTTCCAGTGTCCCGGCTTATTTCAATGGTAGCAAATTCCTTTGCTATCTGGATCAGGTTTCTTTTTATCCTTTCTCTTCGCCTTGCCCTTAGCCTTCTTGTTTAGCTTCTTTTCAGAAGATACCTTGGGCCTCTTCCTTTTCTTGGAAGAATCATCCACTAGTAAGACTTGGTTCTTGTTGGATGAGAAGTGACCTTCAGCAGTTTTCAGCATGTTAAATAACTCAGGCAAACTAACGTCCAACTTATTCATGTGAAAATTCACAACAAATTATGAGAAGGTGTCCGGGAGTGACTGCAAGATCAAATCTTGATTTAACTCCCCATCCATCACGAACCCAAGCTGTCCAAGTTGTTCAATCTGATTGATCATCTTAAGGACATGAGTCTCAACAGCTGTGCCCTCGGTCATACGAGATCGGAAGAGCTCCTTAGATATCTAATATCTAGCAGTCCTACTTTGCTCACCATACAACTCTTTGAGGTGCATCAATATAGTAGGAGCATCCATAGTTTCATGCTGACGTTGAAGCTTGTTACTCATGGATGTGAGCATGATGCATTGAGCCAAGATTGTATCATCTTGCCACTTTCTGAAAGTAGCAATTTACAAGGACTGGCGAATTTAGGACATAAGAAATCTTTTTAGCAGTGAGAACAATTCTCAGATTCCTTAACTAGTCCGTGTAATTTGGTCCGATCAGTTTGTTAGCATCAAGTATTCTACGCAGTGATAGTGAGTTTCACATTTTTAAATTCTGCATGTGAAATAGACAACATTTTAGCATACATTCATTTTATTAATCGTCAAAATAAATTAGGTCTTTATTTAAATTGGTATCTCTCACTTTTTCATCAAACTATATTACCCTCATTATATAGTTCGGCAATTCTAATTAAAGATTTGCTAGTGAGATTAAGGATCCCATTTCAAATGTATATAGCCTTGTGGTGACACAACAAACGATATATAAATAAATAGGTAGATAACTATTGTCAATTACATCACTATGTAACTCCTTGTATTTTGCCTCTTAGATTATTTTGATCAAGTGGTGACACATCCGAATCAAAATTATCCAAGTTAAGTCCATCCCAGCACTTCCATATATATGAAGAGAAAAATACCGTCCTTATGGTGACACAACAAAACAGTAATGTTCAACTCCTTAATAAGAATCAAAAGTGATAAAGCAACATCTTAAATATTTAATACTTGCCTTGTGGTGACACAACAAACTCATATTAAATATTTAATACTCTATTGCTTTACCATGCTAGAAGGCGACGTTCGATATTCCGAATATCTTTGAACGCTTAGGACTTAATATGATTTCTTTGAGGGGTTTGTTATTATTTGTCTCATCTTGTTTAGCGCATATGCACACACACACACACACACACACATATATATATATATAGTAAACATGCACATATAGAATACTATATTCTACACAGATTGATTATGGGCTTTTATTCTAGTTTGGTTCACTAGAGCCACCACATGAACCAAAAGGTCAAACCTAGGGTGGAAGAATTAAATTTAAATATAACTATTATATTTAAACCCGGGCTCCAATACAAACGGGTCTTCATAGCGCTCCTTGCTCCTTTGTCTCCAATTCTTCAAAATTAATTCTAACTAGTCCTATTACAAAAACTATTTACAATAAATAGAAATCTTGATCAGCAGTCAAGGAGAAGTACATAGGAGGGAGATAGAATTTACATTAAGAAAAATTAGAGAAGACGAGGTACGCAGACCCCATTTATAAAAACTCATACATTCAAGCATCCTCTAAAATAATTCTAATCACACATTGGCCAATAGTCCATAATTAATCCCTATTTATTATCATACATATCTCTATATGTATCAATAAATAACATTCATCTCATAAATAATAAAACCATTCCATATATGCATTGATATCAACTAATGGGTATGCGATTGGATCGATTTTCTGGGCAAAGAAAAACATTTCGAACTCTGCTATGCAGCGCGGCTACGCCGCTTCCAGTTCATTCTGGAGCGCGGCCGCGCCCGAACCCAGAAACTGTTTCTGGGGGTGCAGCGCGACCGCGCCGCTCGTAGTTCAATTTGGAGCGCGACCGCGCCGGTCTGCAAAATTTGAAATTTTTTTATTTTAATTTTATTTATTTTCAATTAAGATAAAAGGTTATTTTGAATTGGAATATGATCAAAATTAAAAGTTTTATTTTAACTTGGAATGAAATTTCACGTTAACTAGAATAAATGAGTTTATTTTATTTTGGAATAGGATTCCATGTTTCTTAGAATAAAGGAGTTTATTCACATATGGAATAGAATTCCATGTTTCCTTAAAAATAAAGATGTTTATTTTGATAAGGAATAGGATTCAACATATTTTATTTTCCAACAATTTTAAGTTAAAATAAAAGAGTTTGTTTTGAACTTGAAATTGGATTCCATGTTAATTGAAATAAAAGAGTTTATTTTGATTTGGGATTTGATTAGAAATAAAGGAGTTTATTTTTATTCAAAATTGGATAAAATAAAATAATAAAGTTTATTATGATTTAAATTTTGATTAGAATAAAGGAGTTTATTTTTATTTCAAAAATTAGATTTCTAGTAAACTTTTAATTACCTATTAAATGATATCAATGCATATATGGAATGGTTTTATTATTCATGAGATGAATGTTATTTATTGATACATATAGAGATATGTATGATAATAAATAGGGATTGATTATGGACTACTGACCAATGTGTGATTGGATTAATTTTAGTGGATGCTTGAATGAATGGGTTTTTATAAATGGGGTCTACGTACCTCGTCTTCTCTAGTTTTTCTTGATGTAAATTCTATCTTTCTCCTATGTACCTCCCCTTGACTGCTGATCAAGGTTTCTATTTATTGTAAATAGTTTATGTAATAGGTTTAGTTAAAATTACTTGAAGAATTAGAAACAAAGGAGCAAGGAGCGCTTGAAGACCCGTTTGTAATGGAGCTCGGGTTTAAATGTAATAGTTATATTTAAATTTTATTCTTGCACCCTAGGTTTGACCTTTTGGTTCACTTGGTGGCTCTAGTGAACCAAACTAGAATAAAAGTCCATAATCAATCCGGGTAGAATATAGTATTCTATATGTGCATGATTACTATATATATATATATTATATATTATCCAACATGCTTCGCATGTTAAATAATATGACGCGTATTTTATATATATATATGCATGCGCACTAAACAAGATGAGACAAATAATAACAAATCCCTCAAAGAAATCATATTAAGTCCTAAGCGTTCAAAGATATTTGGAATATCGAACATCGCCTTCTAGCATGGTAAAGCAATAGAGTATTAAATATTTAATATGAGTTTGTTGTGTCACCACAAGGCAAGTATTAAATATTTAAGATGTTACATTATCACATTTGATGTTTATTAAGGAATTGAACATTACTGTTTTGTTGTGTCACCACAAGGACGATATTTTTCTCTTCACATATATGGAAGTGCTAGGTTGGACTTAACTTAGATTATTTTAGTTCGGATATGCACACACTTGACCATTATAATCTAAGAGGAAAAATACAAGGAGTTACATAGTGATGTAATTGATAATAGTTGTCTACCTATTTATTTATATATCGTTTGTTGTGTCACCACAAGGCTATATAGATTTGAAATGAGATCCTTATTCTCACTAGTAAATCTTTAATTAGAATTGTCGAACTATATATTGAGGGTAATATAGTCTGATGAAAATAGTTAGGTACCAATTTAAAATAAAGACCTAATTTATTTTGGTAATTAATTAAAAAAATGAATGTATGCTAAAATGTTGTTAAATTACAAATTCATTTACAGAATTTTATAATGTCTAATTTACTATCACTGCGGAGCATATTAGATGCTAATTAACCAGACCAAATTAAAAGGACTGGTTAAAGAATTTGAGAATAGTTCTCAATGCTAAAAAGCTATCTTATGTCCTTAATATGCCTATCCCTACAATGGTTGCAGACAATGCCTCAGAGGAAGAGATTGCTACTTTTAGAAAGTGGCAAGATGATGCACAGTTGGCTCAATTCATCATGCTCGCATCCATGAGTAACGAGCTTCAGCATCAGCATTAAACTATGGATGCTCCTACTGTACTCCGACACCTTTAAGGAGTTGAATGGTAAGGAAAGTAAGACTGCTAGATATTAGATATCTAAGGAGCTTTTCCAATCTAGAATAACCGATGGCACTACAGTACAGACTCATGTCCTTAAAATGATCAATTCGATTGAACAATTGGGATAACTGGGTTTAGTAATGGATGGAGAGATGATCCAAGATTTGATCTTGCAATTACTTTCGGACTCTTTCTCACAATTTGTTGTGAATTTCCACATGAATAAGCTATATGTCAGCCTGCATGAGTTGCTTAAACATGTTGAAAACTGTAGAGAGTTACTTTCCAACCAAGAAAGATCAAGTCTTACTGGTAGATAATTCTTTCAGGAAGCGGAAGAGGGCCAAAGGAGCTTCTTAAAAGAAGAACAATTCAAAGAAGGTAAATGGAAAGGCAAAAACAAAGGACAATAAAAACAAGACTGATGTAGATAGCAAAGGAGTTTATTTCCACTGCAATAAGCCTGGATACTAGAAAGGAAACTGTAAGGACAATTTTACAGAGGCTAACCAGAAGAAGCTTAGTAAAGCTTCGATTACAGATACAGGTTTGTTCATGATTGAAATAAATCTTTCTGTAAGTCAAGGTTCTACTTGGGTATTGGATACCGGCTATAGTTCTCATGTATGCAATCCAATGCAGAGACTAAGTAGAAGTAGAAAGCTAAACAAAGAGTAAGTAATCTTATGTGTGAGAATGGAGCAAAGGTTACTACATTAACCATAGGAACTTATAGTTTAGCATTGCCTACGGGCAAGTCTATTAAGTTAATAAGTTGTTATTATGTTCCAGTTCTCATTAGAAATATTAGAACTTTCGTTGTTGGACAAGGAAGGTTCTGGTATTATATTTAAGAACAATTGTTGTTCTATTTATAATGATAATGTTTTGTTTGAAATTGGAAGATTACTTGATAGACTTTGTATACTTGACTTACATGAAAAACATTTTGCAAATTGAATAAACTAATAAAAGAAAAGGAGATGATCATTCAAAGAGTTGAATGTGTATTTGATAAAATACAAGTCTGAATCATTTGAAATGTTCAAAGAATTCAGAAGTGAAACATATTGACATAGTATTAAGATTCTTTGATCAGATCGAGGAAGGAATACTTGTGCAATGAGTTTCTAGATCATCTGAAAATAGTATTTTCTCATAATGGACACCTCCTGATACGCATTAATTGATTGGTTTATCTAAAAGGAGAAATTGTACCTTGTTGGACATGATGCAGTCCATGATGATTTTTACTGACATTCTAGTATCCATCTGGGGTTATGCCCTAGAAACGGCTGCATATCTACAAAATAAGGTAACCTCAAAAATTCGAGCCCAAGACTCCATAAAGGTTATGGATAGGGAGGATTCCTACTCTTAAGTATGTTAAGATAAGGGGTTGTCCAGCTTATATGAAAAGGTTTCAAAGATAAGTTTGGGACAAAATCTGACAAGTGCAAATTTGTGGGATATCCTAAAGAAAGTTTAGAGTATTATTACTATAATCCTACACGCTGCCTTCTTAGATAAAGGTGTTTATCATTGAAGGAGCTAGTGGGAGGGTAATAAATCTTGAAGGAGTTCAAGAACCACAAAGCATTTTAAGTCAAACCGAGGAACCTGTAGATAGACCTATTGTACCACAACCGAATCGTAAATCTGGAAGAGTACCGAAGATATCTAGGGGTATGCATTCATCATAGAGGATGATGATAAGGTACGCATCATAGAGGATGATGATCCAGTTTTATACGATGAGGCTATGAGTAGTAGACACTCAGAGAAATAACAGATGGCCAAGAAATCCAAAATGGACTCCATATAAGAGAACCAAGTATAGACTCTGGTTGCTCCACAAAAGGGCATAGTGCCTAGAGGGTGAATATAGGTGTTTAAGAGAAAGACTGGGGAAAATGGCAAGGTGTAGACCTATAAGACCAGACTTGTTTAAAAGGGTTTTCAAGTCAAGGAGTTGACTATGATAAAACCTTATTACCGGGTAATGCTCAAGTCCATTTGGATTTTACTTGCGATTACAGCTTATTATAAAATCTGGCAAATGGATGTGGAGACGTCCTTCCTCCATGAAGACTTGAGGAGAATGTATGTATGATACAACCAGAGGAATTTGTTTCAAAGGTTGAAGCAAATCATGTATATAAGCTGCAATGATCCATTTATGGATTGAAGCAAGCTTCTCAAAGATGGAACATTCATTTTGATGAGACAATCAAAAGAGTTTGATTTTATCAAAATGAGAATGAACCTTGTGTGTACAAAAGGGTCAGTGGGAGCGCTGTGACATTCTTGGTATTATATGTTGATATACTACTGATAAGGAATAACACACTAATGTTACAATCAGTAAAGATAAAATTGTCTAAACATTCCTCCATGAATGACTTGGGAGGAGCATCCTATAAATTGGGGATATAAATCTATATAGATAGATTTAAAAGGATGTTCGGCTTGACCGAAGGAACGTATATTCATTTGATGCTAAAGGCGTTTAGCATGGCAAACTTCAAGAGAGATCTCATGATGATGAGCCATGGAGTGTATCTCTCTAAAATTGTCCCCAATTGAAAGAGAGATCGCATGAGTTACTATCATGTATGCAATGAATATACAAGGCTTGATGTTGATCAGTCATATTCTGGAGATGATCATTAAGAGACAGTGATAAACATCTTTAGGTACTTAACCGGTACTGAAGATGTGATCATGATTCATGGTAGGTCTGAATTAAAACTAGAAGGCTAAACAGACTCAAGTTTTTCAGACTGACGAAGACGATAACAAATCCACTTTAAGGTAAATCGTTACCTTGAAAGGTGGTACACTGAATCAGAAAAGTTCCAAACAGCAAAGAGTTGCTGGTTTAGTGACAAAGACAAAGTATATAGCTGTAAATGAAGCTGCAAGTTGATTGTTTGGATGAAAAGTTCATTACAGAACTAGGAATAGTTCCTAAGTCTCATCTTAGATTCAAACAAGTATTGCGGCACTTTCATTTGATTAGTGGAATCATTGAAAGAGGAAAAGTTACTATAGAGATAGTGGACTCTCGAGAACAACATTGCATATCCATCTACTAAAGCTTTATCCAACAGTAGGATGATCGTCACTTAGAGAAGAAGGGTATTAGATACCATGGCGATTGGCTTTAGTGTAAGTGGGAGATTAAAAGTAGAATGCACATAAGCCAATCATATTTGATATGATGTAGCATATACTTTGTAATCTTATTCGTTTATTAAAGGTATTTTACTTTATCTACATAGTGCTGTTATATTAAATGTGATAAACCCATAGTTTTGAGCAATGCTTTTAGAATCATGATGGTGATACATATAGAGATATGTATGATAATAAAGAGGGATTGATTATGGACTATTGACCAATGTGTGATTGGAATTATTTTAGAGGATGCTTGCATATATGGGTTTTTATAAATGGGGTCTGCGTACCCCGTCTTCTCTAATTTTTCTTAATGTAAATTCTATCTCCCTCCTATGTACTTCCCCTTGAATGCTGATCAAGGTTTCTATTTATTGTAAATAGTTTTTGTAATAGAACTAATTAGAATTAATTTTGAAGAATTGGAGACAAAGGAGCAAGGAGCGCTTGAAGACCCGTTTGTATTGGAGCCCGGATTTAAATGTAATAGTTATATTTAAATTTAATTTTTGCACCCTAGGTTTGACCTTTTAGTTCACTTGGTGGCTCTAGTGAACCAAACTAGAATAAAAGTCAATAATCAATCCGGGTAGAATATAGTATTCTATATGTTTATGCTTACTATATATATATATATATATATATATATATATATATATATATATATTATCCAACATGCTTCGCATATTAAATAATATGACGCGTATTTTATATATATATATGTGCATGCGCGCTAAACAAGATGAGACTAATAATAATAAACCCCTCAAAGAAATCATATTAAGTCCTAAGCGTTCAAAGATATTAGGAATATCGACCGTCGCCTTCTAGCATGGTAAAGCAATAATGTATTAAATATTTAATATGAGTTTGTTGTGCACACACAAGGTGAGTATTAAATATTTAAGATGTTGTTTTATCACATTTGATGCTTATTAAGGAATTGAACATTACTGCTTTGTTGTGCACACACAAGGGCGGTCTTTTTCTCTTCACATATATGGAAGTGCTAGGTTGGACTTAACTTAGATTATTTTAGTTCGGATATGCACACACTTGACCATTATAATCTAAGAGGCAAAATACAAGGAGTTACATAGTGATGTAATTGACAATAGTTGTCTACCTATTTATTTATATATCGTTTGTTGTGTCACCACAAGGCTATATACATTTGAAATGGGATCCTTATTCTCACTAGCAAATCTTTAATTAGATTTGCCGAACTATATAATAAGGGTAATATAGTTTGATGAAAAAGTGAAAGATACCAATTTAAATAAAGACCTAATTTATTTTGATGATTAATAAATTGAATGTATGCTAAAATGTTGTCTATTTCATATGTAGAATTTAAAAATGTCAAACTCACTATCACTGCGTAGCATACTTGATGCTAACAAACTGACCGGACCGAATTACACGGACTGGTTAAGGAATCTGAGAATTGTTCTCACTGCTGAAAAGATTTCTTATGTCCTAAATTCGCCAGTCCCTGCAAATATTGCAGAAATAGCCTCTGAGGAAGAGATTGCTACTTTTAGAAAGTGGCAAGATGATGCAATCTTGGCTCAATACATCATGCTCGCATCTATGAGTAACGAGCTTCAGGGTCAGCATGAAACTATGGATGCTCCTACTATATTGCTGCACCTCAAAGAGTTGTATGGTGAGCAAAGTAGGACTGCTAGATATCAGATATCTAAGGAGCTCTTCCGATCTTGTATGACTGAGGGCACTGCCGTTGAAACTCATGTCCTTAAGATGATCAATCTGATTGAACAACTTGGACAACTTGGGTTCATGATGGATGGGGAGTTAAGTCAAGATTTGATCTTGCAGTCACTCCCGGACACCTTCTCTAAGTGACGATCAAACTGCTGTTGTGTTAAAGCTTTAGTAAATGGATCTGCAATGTTGTCTTGAGAGTCCACACGCTCCAAGGTGACATCTCCTCTTTCAATGATCTCTCTAATCAAATGAAACCGCCGCAACACGTGTTTGGATTTCTGATGAGACCTGGGTTCCTTAGCCTGCGCAACAGCTCCGGTGTTGTCGCAGAATAAAGGTACGACTCCTCTAATGTTAGGAACCACTCCAAGTTTAGTTATGAACTTCTTCATCCAAACAGCTTCCTTTGTAGCTTCACTTGCAGTTATGTACTCTGCCTCTGTCACTGAATCAGCAACTATTTGTTGCTCGGAACTTTTCCAACTCACTGTGCCATCGTGTAAAGTAAACACATACCCTGAAACGGATTTTCTGTCATCTTGGTCCGTTTCAAAACTTGAGTCTGTATAGCCCTCTAGTTTCAATTCAGACCCACCGTAGACAAGAAATACATCCTTAGTTCTTCTTAAGTACTTTAGGATGTTTTTCACTGCTTTCCGGTGCTCTTCTCCTGGATTTGACTGATATCTACTCGTTACACTAAGTGCATGAGCGACATCTGGTCTAGTACATATCATACCGTATATGATAGATCCTATTGCTGAAGCATAAGGAATCTTACTCATACGGTCTCTCTACTCAGGTGTCTTTGGGGCCTGTTTCTTGGATAAATGTATTACATGGCTCATCGGCATGAGACCTCTTTTGGAATCTTCCATGCTAAATTCTTTAGCATCGAGTCAATGTACTTTCCTTGGGTCAAGTCAAGCATCCTTTTAGATCTATCTCTATAGATCTTTATCCCCAAAATATAGGATGCCTTACCCAAGTCCTTCATGGAGAAGTGTTTAGATAACTAAATTTTGATCGACTGTAGCATAGGAACATTATTCCCTATTAGTAATATATTATCAACATATAATACAAGGAATGAAACAGCGCTCCCACTAACCTTCTTGTACACACATGGTTCATCCTCATTTTTGATAAAATCAAACTTTTTGATTATCTCATCAAAACGGATGTTCCACCTTCGAGAAGCTTGCTTCAATCTATAAATGGATCGTTGTAGCTTATAGACTTGGTTTGTTCCAACCGTTGAAACAACACCCTCTGGCTGTATCATATATACATTCTCCTTAAGCTCTCTATTGAGGAAGACCGTTTTCACGTCCATTTGCCAGATCTCGTAGTCATAATAAGCTGCAATTGCAAGCAAAATCCGAATGGACTTGAGCATAGCTACTGGTGAGAAGGTTTCATCATAGTCAACTCCTTGTCTTTGTTTGAAACCTTTTGCAACCAGTTGGGCCTTATAGGTCTCTACCTTGCCGTCCACTCCAGTCTTTCTCTTAAAGACCCATTTGCACCCAATAGGCTTAATTCCCTCAGGTGGTGAAACCAAAGTCCATACTTGGTTTTCATACATGGAGTCCATCTCGGATTTCATGGTTTCTAGCCATTTCTCTGAGTCTTTACACTCATAGCCTCTTCGTAAGTCAATGGATCATCATTATCTATGATGCGTACCTCATCATCATCCTCTATGATGAATCCATACCTATCAGGTATCTTCGGTACTCTTCCAGATTTACGAATAGGTTATGGTACAGTAGGTTCATCTACTTGGTCAGGTACCTGACTTTGATCTGTGGTATTTTGTGGTTCTTTAATTTCTTCAAGATATATCTTGCTCCCACTGACCCCTTCAAGGATAAACTCCTTTTCCAAGAAGGCAGCGTGTTTTGTAACAAACACCTTTTGATCAGTAGGATGATAGAAATAATACCCTGATGTTTCTTTAGGGTATCCCACGAATCTACATTTGTCAGATCTAGTCTTCAGCTTATCATGCTCAAACCTTTTGACATAAGCTGGACAACCCCAAGTCTTAACTGCTTAAGATTTGGTTTCCTCCCTGTCCATAACTCATATGGAGTCTTTGGAACGAATTTGGTAGGTACCTTGTTAAATAGGTATGCAGCCGATTCTAGGGCATAACCCCAGAAGGATACTAGAAGGTCGGTAAAACTCATTATGGAACGAACCATGTCCAACAATATTCTATTTCTCCTTTCAGATACATCATTCAACTGTAGCGTTCCTGGTGGAGTCCATTGTGAGATTATACCATTTTCTTTAAGACAATTGAGAAGCTCATTGGTTAAGTATTCCCCTCCTCGATCCGATCGAAGAATCTTAATACTCTTACTAGTTTGCTTCTCTTCTTCACTTCTGAATTCTTTGAACTTTTCAAACGATTCAGATTTGTATTTCATTAAATACACATATCCAAATCTAGAATGATCATCAGTGAAAGTAATAAAATAAGAATACCCTTCTCGTGCATTCTTTGTCATAGGTCCACATACATTTGTGTGTACCAACGCTAACAACTTTGTAACTCTTTCTCCTTTTCTACAAAAAGAGGATTTAGTCATCTTACCCATGAGACAAGATAAACAAGTTGGGTATGATTCGCAATTAGATAGCTCTAAAAGCCCATCATTATGCAACTTGGTTAATCTTGTTTCATTGATATGACCAAGTCTACAGTGCCACATAAAGGTATAATTAACATCATCTCTTTTTCTTTTCTTAGTTTGTTCAATTTGAAGTATATTTTCATGCAAGTCAAGTATGTAAAGTCCATTCAGTAAATTGCCAACACCATATAAAACATTTTTATTATAAATAGAACAACTGTTGTTCTTTATTATAATATCAAAACCATCCATATCCAATACAGAAATTGAAATAATGTTTCTAATGAGTGTTGGAACAAAATAACAATTATTTAAACTAATGGACTTTCCTATAGGCGGTGATAAACAATAAGTTCCTACAGCTAATGCAGCATACTTTGCTCCATTTCCCATTCGTAGGACGACTTCATCCTTGTTCAGCTTTCTACTTCTGCTTAGTGCCTGTATATTATTACATATGTGAGAACTACAGCCGGTATCCAATACCCAAGTAGAATTTTGACTTTCAGAAAAATTAATTTCAATCATGAACAAACCTAGATCGGAAGTCGAAGCTTCTCCAAGCTTCTTTTGGTCCGCAAGATACTCCTTATAGTTCCTCTTCTAGTGTCCCGGCTTATTGCAATGGTAGCAAATTCCTTTGCTATCTGGATCAGGTTTCTTTTTATCCTTTCTCTTCGCCTTGCCCTTAGCCTTCTTGTTTAGCTTCTTTTCAGAAGATACCTTGGGCCTCTTCCTTTTCTTGGAAGAATCATCCACTAGTAAGACTTGGTTCTTGTTGGATGAGAAGTGACCTTCTGCAGTTTTCAACATGTTAAGTAACTCAGGCAAGCAGACGTCCAACTTATTCATGTGAAAATTCACAACAAATTGTGAGAAGGTCTCCGGGAGTGACTACAAGATCAAATCTTGACTTAACTCCCCATCCATCAAGAACCCAAGCTGTCCAAGCTGTTCAATCAGATTGATCATCTTAAGGACATGAGTCTTAACGGCAGTGCCCTCGGTGATACGAGATCAGAAGAGCTCCTTAGATATCTGATATCTTGCAGTCCAACTTTGCTCACCATACAACTCTTTGAGGTGCTGCAATATAGTAGGAGCATCTATAGTGTCATGCTGATGTTGAAGGTCGTTACTCATGGATGCGAGCATGATGCATTGAGCCAACTGTGCATCATCTTGCCACTTTCTAAAAGTAGTAATCTCTTCCTCAGAGGCATTATCTGCAACCATTGCAGGGATATGCGTATTAAGGATATAAGATAGCTTTTTAGTGTTAAGAACTATTCTCAAATTCTTTAACCAGTCCTTTTAATTTGGTCCGGTTAATTAGCATCTAATATGCTCCACAGTGATAGTAAATTAGATATTGTAAAATTCTGTAAATGAATTTGTAATTTAACAACATTTTAGCATACATTCATTTTTTAATTAATTAACAAAATAAATTAGGTCTTTATTTTAAATTAATACCTCACTATTTTCATCAAACTATATTACCCTCAATATATAGTTCGGCAATTCTAATTAAAGATTTACTAGTGAGAATAAGGATCCTATTTCAAATGTATATAGCCTTGTGGTGACACAACAAACGATATATAAATAAATAGGTAGACAACTATTGTCAATTACATCACTATGTAACTCCTTGTATTTTGCCTCTTAGATTATTTTGATCAAGTGGTGACACATCCGAATCAAAATTATCTAAGTTAAGTCCAACCTAGCACTTCCATATATGTGAAGAGAAAAATACCGTCCTTGTGGTGACACAACAAAACAGTAATGTTCAACTCCTTAATAAGCATCAAATGTGATAATGCAACATTTTAAATATTTAATATTTGCCTTGTGGTGACACAACAAACTCATATTAAATATTTAATACTCTATTGCTTTACTATGCTAGAAGGCGAATATTCCAAATATCTTTGAACGCTTAGGACTTAATATGATTTCTTTGAGGGGTTTGTTATTATTTGTCTCATCTTGTTTAGCGCGCATGCACATATATATATAAAATACGCGTCATATTATTTAACATGCGAAGCATGTTGGATAATATATAATATATATAGTAATCATGCACATATAGAATACTATATTCTACCCGGATTGATTATGGACTTTTATTCTAGTTTGGTTCACTAGAGCCACCAAGTGAACCAAAAGGTCAAACCTAGGGTGCAAGAACAAAATTTAAATATAACTATTACATTTAAACCCGGACTCCATTACAAACGGGTCTTCAAGTGCTCCTTGCTCCTTTGTTTCCAATTCTTTAAGTAATTCTAACTAAACCTATTCATAAACTATTTACAATAAATAAAAACCTTGATCAGTAGTCAATGGAAGGTACATAAGAGGAAGATAGAATTTACGTCAAGAAAAACTAGAGAAGACGAGGTACGCAGACCCCATTTATAAAAACCCATTCATTCAAGCATCCGCTAAAATTAATCCAATCACACATTGGTCAGTAGTCCATAATCAATCCCTATTTATTATCATACATATCTCCATATGTATCAATAAATAACATTCATTTCATGAATAATAAAACCATTCCATATATGCATTGATATCCTTTAATGGGTAATTAAAAGTTTACTAGAAATCCAATCAATCATTATGAGAAAATACTATTTTGAGATGATCTAGAAACTCATTGGTCAAGTATTTCCCTCCTCGATCCGATCGACAATTTTTAATACTCTTACCAGTTTACTTCTCTTCTGAATTCTTTGAACCTTTCAAATGATTCAGACTTGTATTTCATCAAATACACATGTTCAACTCTTTGAATGATCATCTCTTTTTCTTTTACTAGTTTGTTCAATTTGCAAAATTATTTTTCATGTAAGTCAAGTTTACAAAGTCCATCAAGTGATCTTCCAGTTTCAAACAAAATATTATTATTATAAATAGAACAACAATTGTTCTTAAATATAATGCCAGAACCTTTCCTTGTCCAACAACGGAAGTAATAATGTTTCTTAAGAGAACTAGAACAAAATAACAACTTATTAACTTAACAGACTTTCCCGTAGGCAACGCTAAACTATAAGTTCCCACGGCTAATGAGCAACCATTACTCCATTCTCCGCACGTAAGATTACTTACTTTTTGTTTAGCTTTCTACTTCTGCTTAGTCTCTGTATTGGATTGCATACGTGAGAACTATAACTGGTATCCAATACCCAAGTAGAACCTTGACTTACATAAAGATTTATTTCAATGATGAACAAACCTATATCTGTAACCGAAGCTTCACTAAGCTTCTTCTAGTTAGCCTCTGCAAGATGCTCCTTACAGTTTCCTTTCCAGTGTCCAGGCTTATTGCAGTGGAAGCAAACTTGATGCTAACAAACTGACCGAACCGAATTACACGGACTGGTTAAGGAATCTGAGAATTGTTCTCACTGCTGAAAACACTTCTTATTTCCTAAATTCGCCAGTCCCTACAAATGTTACAGAAACATCCTTTGAGGAAGAGATTGTTACATTTAAAAAGTGGCAAGATGATGTAATCTTGGCTCAATGCATCATGCTCGCATCCATAAGTAACGAGCTTTAGCGTCAGCATAAAACTATGGATGCTCTTACTATATTGCTACACCTCAAAGAGTTGTATGGTGAGCAAAGTAGGACTGCTAGATATCAGATATCTAAGGAGATCTTCCGATCTCGTATAATCGAGGGCACTGCCGTTGAAACTCATGTCCTTAAGATGATCAATCTGATTGAACAACTTGGACAACTTGGATTCGTGATGGATGGGGAGTTAAGTCAAGATTTGATCTTGCAGTCACTCCTGGACACCTTCTCACAATTTGTTGTGACATAAATAAGTTGGACGTCAGCTTGCTTGAGTTACTTAACATGATGAAAACTGCTGAAGGTCACTTCTCATCTAACAAGAACTAAGTCTTACTAATGGATGATTCTTCCAAGAAAAGGAAAAGGCCTAAAGTATCTTCTGAAAAAGAACAAAAACAAGAAGGCTAAGGGCAAGGCGAAAGGAAAGGATAAAAAGAAACCTGATCCAGATAGCAAAGGAATTTGCTACCATTGCAATAAGCCGGGACACTTGAAGAGGAACTGCAAGGAGTATTTTGCGGACCAAAAGAAGCTTGGAGAAGCTTCGACTTCCGATCTAGGTTTGTTCATGATTAAAATTAATTTTTCTGAAAGTTAAAATTCTACTTGGGTATTGGATATCGGCTGTAGTTCTCACATATGTAATAATATGCAGGGACTAAGCAGAAGTAGAAAGCTGAACAAGGATGAAGTCGTCCTATGAGTGGGAAATGGAGCAAAGATTACTGCATTAGCTGTAGGAACTTATTGTTTAGCACCGCCTACGGGCAAGTCCATTAGTTTAAATAATTGTTATTATGTTTCAACACTCATTAGAAACATTATTTCAATTTCTGTATTGGATATGGATGGTTTTGATATTATAATAAAGAACAACAGTTGTTCTATTTATAATAAAAATGTTTTATATGGTTTTGGCAATTTACTGAATGGACTTTACATACTTGACTTGCATGAAAATATACTTCAAATTAAACAAACTAAGAAAAGAAAAGGAGATGATGTTAATTATACCTTTGTGTGGCACTGTAGACTCAGTCACATCAATGAAACAAGATTAACCAAGTTGCATAAAGATGGGCTTTTAGAGCTATCTGATTACGAATCATATCCAACTTGTGAATCTTGTCTCATGGGTAAGATGACTAAATCCCCTTTTACTGGAAAAGGAGAAAGAGTTACAGAGTTATTAGCATTGGTACACACAGACGTATGTGGACCTATGACAACGAATGCACGAGGAGGGTATTCTTATTTTAGTACTTTCACTGATGGTCACTCTAGATTAGGATATGTGTATTTAATGAAATATAAATCTGAATCGTTTGAAAAGTTCAAAGAATTCAGAAGTGAAGTAGAGAAGCAAACTGGTAAGAGTATTAAGATTCTTCGATCGGATCGAGGAGGTGAATACTTGACCAATGAGTTTCTAAGTTGTCTCAAAGAAAATAGTATAATCTCACAATGGACTCCACTAGGGACGCCACAGTTGGATGGTGTATCTGAAAGGAGAAATCGAATATTGTTGGACATGGTTCGTTCCATGATGAGTTATACCGATCTTCCAGTATCCTTCTGTGGTTATGCCTTTGAAACGGTTGCATACCTACTTAACAAGGTACCTACCAAATCCGTCCTAAAGACCCCATATGAATTATGGACTGGGAGGAAACCTAGTCTTAAGCATGTTAAGACTTGGGGTTATCCAGCTTATGTCAAAAAGTTTGAGCATGATAAGCTGAAGACTAGATCCGATAAGTGTAGATTTGTGGGATATCCTAAAGAAAGTTTAGGATATTATTTCTATCATCCTACTGATCAAAAGGTGTTTGTTGCGAAACACGCTGCTTTATTAGAAAAGGAGTTTATCCTTGAAGGGGTCAGTGGGAATAAGATATATCTTGAAGAAGTTCAAGAACCACAAAATACTATGGATCAAAGTCAGGTACCTGAGCAAGTGGAAGAACCTACTGTATCACAATCTATTCGTAAATCTGGAAGAGTACCGAAGATACCTGATAGGTATAGATTCATCATAGAGGATGATGATGAGGTACACATCATAGATGATGATGATCCATTGACTTATGAAGAGGCTATGAGTAGAAAAGACTCAGAGAAATAGCTAGAAGCCATGAAATCCGAGATGGACTCCATGTATGAAAATCAAGTATGGACTTTGGTTTCACCACCTGAAGGCATTAAGCCTATTAGGTGTAAATGGGTCTTTAAGAGAAAGACTGGAGCAGATGGCAAGGTAGAAACCTATAAGGCCCGACTGGTTGCAAAAGGTTTCAAACAAAGACAAGGAATTGACTATGATGAAACCTTCTCACCAGTAGCTATGCTCAAGTCTATTCGGATTTTGCTTGCAATTGCAGCTTATTATGACTACGAGATTTGGCAAATGGATGTGAAAACGACCTTCCTCAATGGAGAGCTTGAGGAGAATGTATATATGATACAGCCAGAGGGTTTTGTTTCAATGGTTGGAACAAACCAAGTCTGTAAGCTACAACGATCCATTTATGGTTGAAGCAAGCTTCTCGAAGATGGAACATCCGTTTTGATGAGATAATCAAAATGTTTGATTTTATCAAAAATGAGGATGAACCTTGTGTGTACAAGAAGGTTAGTGGGAGCGCTGTTTCATTCCTTGTATTATATGTTGATGATATATTACTGATAGGGAATGATGTTCCTATGCTACAGTCGATCAAAATTTGGTTATCTAGACACTTCTCCATGAAGGACTTGGGTGAGGCATCCTATATTTTGGGGATAAAGATTTATAGAGATAGATCTAAAAGGATGCTTGGCTTGAACCAAGGAAAGTACATTGACTCGATGCTAAAGAAGTTTAGCATGGAAGATTCCAAGAGAGGTCTCATGCCGATGAGCCATGGAATACATTTCTCCAAGAAACAGGCCCCAAAGACACCTGAGGAGAGAGACCGTATGAGTAAGATTCCTTATGCTTCAGCAATAGGATCTATCATGTACGGTATGATATGTACTAGACCAGATGTCGCTCATGCACTTAGTGTAACAAGAAGATATCAGTCGAATCCAGGAGAAGAGCACTGGAAGGCAGTGAAAAACATCCTAAAGTACTTGAGAAGAACTAAGGATGTATTTCTTGTCTACGGTGGGTCTGAATTGAAACTAGAGGGCTATACAGACTCAAGTTTTCAAACGGACCAAGATGACAGTAAATCCATTTCAGGGTACGTGTTTACCTTAAACGGTGGCGCAGTGAGTTGGAAAAGTTCCAAGCAGCAAACAGTTGTTGATTCAGTGATAGAGCCAGAGTATATAGCTGCAAGTGAAGCTACAAAGGAAGCTGTTTGGATGAAGAAGTTCATAACTGAACTTGGAGTGGTTCCTAGCATTAGGGGAGATGTACCTTTATTCTGTGACAACACCGGAGTTGTTGCGCAGGCTAAGGAACCCAGGTCTCATCAAAAATCCAAACACGTGTTGCGGCGGTTTCATTTGATTAGAGAGATCATTGAAAGAGAAGATGTCACCCTAGAGCGTGTGGACTCTCAATACAACATTGCAGATCCATTTACTAAAGCTTTAACACAACAACAGTTTGATCGTCACTTAGAGAAGATGGGTATTAGATACCATGGCGATTGGCTTTAGTGCAAGTGAGAGATTGAAAGTATTATGCACACAAGCCAATCATATAAGATATGATGTCGCATATACTTTGTAATCTTATTCATTTATTAATAAAAAAAATTGATTTTCTTAATAGGCATTTTACATTATCTACATAGTGCTATTATATTAAATGTGATAAACCCATAATTTTGAGCAATGCTTTTAGAATCATGATGGTGATCATGCTAATGAGATCTAAATTCTAGATAGCTCACAAACTAAAATCGTTCCTAATCGTTGGATTACTAAAAAGGGGATTAGTGAATCCGGATAGATTAGTACATACGTTACTTTCTCTTAAGAAGAGGATGATTGATCTCATAATCATTTGTGTGGAGACACTAAAGCTAGTATGTAGGTGCTTATTGGAGAATAAGTTCACTGAACGTGGCTCGCTAAGGAATACCTAATGGAGTTTTACTCGCCTGTCAATAGAAATTCCTCTAGTGATAGTAGTACAAGTGATCCTTGGACGTGAGATCATCATAGTATCTTGTGTATGATGAGTTATACTTTGACATGTCCCTTAAGACCTTTAGGGTATATCAAAGGGTATGATTGGGTATAATTAGTTATACATGGAGATAGGTGAATGATCAATAAAGAATCTACCTCGTCTAGTAAAAGATGTAAATCTCCTATGTGATTCGATAAATGACAACTCAGTAGTTCTTGGCCAAGGCAGAATGAAATTAGAAAGGGTTTCTAATTTGTATTATTTAGAGTTGTGCATTTGGGAATCAAAATACATATAATTAAATAAAATAAGACTTGACAGAAATTCCATGTCTTATATTTAATTGGGACATTGTATGGTAGAAGGATTGAATTATGCGGTAACTATGCACTAAAAGGTTCTTTTGTGATTAATGTTGAAATCTATATTATCTGGAAAGTCGTTGATTACTAAGGGGCTTATCCTTATTGTAGAATAAATATTATTTATTTAAATGAATTAAATAGCTTAATTTATTTATTTAAATAAGATTAGAATTGTTCTAATTGATTTATTCATAACCGGTTTAATATGGAGAACCTAAAGGGTCAAACCGCAAAAGAAAAATATTTATTTAAGAAGTAAATGACATAATTATAATAATTAGTTAAGTGTATTTAATTTAGCCTATGGAGATAAAATAAATTAAATAGCTTAATATTTATTATTTAATATTTTGAAAATATTAAATATAAATTAATAAGAGGAGTCTTATTATTATTATTACTATTACTATTATTTAATTCCTAATAGGGATTGAGAATTAATTAATAGAAGTACTCTCACATGAATTCCTAATTGGATTAGGAGCATAATTAATTAAAGGAGTTTAATTATAATAGAATCCCTAATCCTAAATAGTTTAGGAAAGGGTTATTCATACATCTATAAATAAGAGAAGTCTTATCATAGATTAGGGTTACACACTCTTGCATTAGATTGTGGAGAGTACTTGCAATTTCTATAGAGATTGAAACTAGGGTTTTGCTAACACCCAACTTTTTGGAATACCTATTCTTCCTTGGTGGATCACCTCTAGAGGCCAAACACTTAGGTGGCTAACGTTGATCAAAGGAAGGAATCTCATCGGTCGAATTCGAGGAGAACACGAAGGACTAGGAGTTGAACTTGTACCCGAGAAAGCTTTGATCTACGAGGGTATAATTCTTATTCTCTCCCTCTTTCGTTTAATTGATAATTGAACACAAGGATAGATCATGTTGATGGTTTGTATTAAAATTTTAAAATCCGTTTTATCACACTTCCGCTCTATTTGTGTAATTTGATTGCATGTTTGCGTAATATACAAACCTAACATGACTTGTATGAAAATATACTTCAAATTGAACAAACTAAGAAAAGAACAAGAGATGATGTTAATTATACCTTTATATGGCACTGTAGACTCGATCATATCAATGAAACAAGATTAACCAAGTTGCATAAATATGGGCTTTTAGAGCTATCTGATTACGAATCATATCCAGCTTGTGAATCTTGTCTTATGGGTAAGATGACTAAATCCCCTTTTAGTGGAAAAGGAGAAAGAGTTACAGAGTTGTTAGCGTTGGTACACAGACGTATGTGGACCTATGACAACGAATACACGAGGAGGGTATTCTTATTTTATTACTTTCACTGATGATCATTCTAGATTTGGATATGTGTATTTATGAAATACAAATCTGAATCGTTTAAAAAGTTCAAAGAATTCAGAAGTGAAGTAGAGAAGCAAACTGGTAAGAGTATTAAGATTCTTTGATCGGATCGAGGAAGGGAATCCTTAACCAATGAGTTTCTCAATTGTCTCAAAGAAAATGGTATAATCTCACAATGGACTCCACCAGGGACGCCACAGTTGAATGGTGTATCTGAAAGGAGAAATCGAACATTATTGGACATGGTTCGTTTCATGATGAGTTTTACCGACCTTCGAGTATCCTTTTGGGGTTATGCCCTAGAATCAGCTACATACCTATTTAACAAGGTACCTACCAAATCCGTCCCAATGACTCCATATGAGTTATGGACAGGGAGGAAACCAAATCTTAAGCATGTTAAGACTTGGGGTTGTCCAGCTTATGTCAAAAGGTTTGAGCATGATAAGCTGAAGACTAGATCCGACAAATATAGATTCGTGGGATACCCTA
The DNA here is from genome assembly GCA_034770075.1 of Aralia elata. Classification (NCBI taxonomy): domain Eukaryota; kingdom Viridiplantae; phylum Streptophyta; class Magnoliopsida; order Apiales; family Araliaceae; genus Aralia; species Aralia elata. The sequence continues at coordinate 34,893,976 of CM068378.1, forward strand.
AAGAAACATCAGGGTATTATTTCTATTATCCTACTAATCAAAAGGTGTTTGTTGCGAAACACACTGCCTTCTTGGAAAAGGAGTTTATCCTTGAAGGGGTTAGTGGGAGTAAGATATATCTTGAAGAAATTCAAGAACCACAAAATACTACGGATCAAAGTCAGGTACCTGACCAAGTAGAAGAACCTACTGTACCACAACCTATTCGTAAATCTGGAAAAGTACCGAAGATACCTGATAGGTATGGATTCATCATAGAAGATGATGATGAGGTACGCATCATAGATGATGATGATCCATTGACTTACGAAGAGGCTATGAGTAGTAAAGACTCAGAGAAATGACTAGAAGCCATGAAATCCGAGATGGACTCCATGTATGAAAACCAAATATGGATTTTGGTTTCACCACCTGAGGCATTAAGCCTATTGGGTGTAAATGGATCTTAACGAGAAAGACTGGAGCGGATGGCAAGGTAGAGACCTATAAGGCCCGACTGGTTACAAAACATTTCAAACAAAGATAAGGTGTTGACTATGATGAAACCTTCTCACCAGTAGCTATGCTCAAGTCTATTCGGATTTTGCTTGCAATTGCAGCTTATTATGACTACGAGATCTGGCAAATGGACGTGAAAACGGCCTTCCTCAATGGAAAGCTTGAGGAGAATGTATATATGATGCAGCCAGAGGGTTTTATTTCAACAGTTGGAACAAACCAAGTCTGTAAGCTACAACGATCCATTTATGGATTGAAGCAAGCTTCTCGAAGATAGAACATCCGTTTTGATAAGATAATCAAAAGGTTTGATTTTATCAAAAATGAGGATGAACCTTCTGTGTACAAGAAGGTTAATGGGAGCGTTGTTTCATTCCTTGTATTATATGTTGATGATATATTACTGATAGGGAATGATGTTCCTAGGCTACGGTCGATCAAAATTTGGTTATCTAAACACTTCTGTATGAAGAACTTGGGTGAGGCATCCTATATTTTGGAGATAAAGATCTATAAAGATAGATCTAAAAGGATGCTTGGCTTGACCTAAGGAAAGTACATTGACTCGATGCTAAAGAAGTTTAGAATGGAAGATTCCAAGAGAGGTCTCATGCCAATGAGCCATGGAATACATCTCTCCAAGAAACATGCCCCAAAGACACCTGAGGAGAGAGACCGTATGAGTAAGATTCCTTATGCTTCAGCAATAGGACCTATCATGTACAGTATGATATGTACTAGACCAGATGTCGCTCATGCACTTAGTGTAACAAGCAGATATCAGTCGAATCCAGGAGAAGAGCACTAGAAGGTAGTGAAAAACATCCTAAAGTACTTGAGAAGAACTAAGGATGTATTTCTTGTCTACGGTGGGTCTGAATTGAAACTAGAGGGCTATACAGACACATGTTTTTCAAACGGACCAAGATGACAGTAAATCCATTTCAGGGTACGTGTTTACCTTAAACGGTGGCGCAGTGAGTTGGAAAAGTTCCAAGCAGCAAACAGTTGCTGATTCAGTGACAGAGGCAGAGTACATAGTTACAAGTGAAGCTGCAAAGGAAGCTGTTTGGATGAAGAAGTTCATAACTGAACTTGGAGTGGTTCCTAGCATTAGAGGAGATGTACCTTTATTCTGTGACAACACCAGAGCTGTTGCGCAAGCTAAGGAACCCAGGTCTCATCAGAAATCCAAACACGTGTTGCGGCGGTTTCATTTAATTAGAGAGATCATTGAAAGAGGAGATGCCACCCTGGAGCGTGTGGACTCTCAAGACAACATTGCTGATCCATTTACTAAAGCTTTAACACAACAGCAGTTTAATCGTCGCTTAGAGAAGATGGGTATTAGATACCATGGCGATTGGCTTTAGTGCAAGTGGGAGATTGAAAGTAGTATGCACAAAAGCCAATCATATTTGATATGATATAACATATACTTTGTAATCTTATTCATTTATTAATAAAAGAATTGATTTTCTTAAAAGGCATTTTACATTATCTACATAGTGTTGTTATATTAAATGTGATAAACCCATAGTTTTGAGCAATGCTTTTCGAATCATGATGGTGATCATGCTAATGAGATCTTAATTCTAGATAGCTCACAAACTAAAATTGTTCCTAATCGTTGGATTACTAAAAAGGGGATTAGTGAATCCGGATAGATTAGTACATACGTTGCTTGCTCTTAGGAAGAGGATGATTGATCTCATAATCATTTGTGTGGAGACACTAAAGCAAGTATGTAGGTGCTTATTGGAGAATAAGTACACTGAACGTGGCTCGCTAAGGAATACCTAATGGAGTTTTACTCGCCTGTCAATAGGAGTTCCTCTAGTGATAGTAGTACAAGTGATCCTTAGACTTGAGATCACCATAGTATCTTGTGTATGATGAGTTATACTTTGACATGTCCCTTAAGACCTTTAGGGTATATCAAAGGGTATGATTGGGTATAATTAGTTATACATGGAGATAGGTGAATGATCAACAAAGAATCTACCTCGTCTAGTAAAAGATGTAAATGTCCTATGTGATTCGATAAATGACAATTCAGTAGTCCTTGGCTAAGGCAAAATGAAATTAGAAAGGGTTTCTAATTTGCATTATTTAGTGTTGTGCATTTGAGAATCGAAATACATATAATTAAATAAAATAAGACTTGACAGAAATTCCATGTCTTATATTTAATTGGGACATTGTATGGTAGAAGGATTGAATTGTGCGGTAACTATGCACTAAAAGGTTCTTTTGTGATTAATGTTGAAATCTATATTATCTGGAAAGTCGTTGATTACTAAGGGGGCTTATCCTTATTGTAGAATAAATATTATTTATTTAAATGAATTAAATAGCTTAATTTATTTATTTAAATAAGATTAGAATTGTTCTAATTGATTTATTCACAACCGGTTTAATATGGAGAACCTAAAGGGTCACACCGCAAAAGAAAAATATTTATTTAAGAAGTAAATGACATAATTGTAATAATAAGTTAAGTGTATTTAATTTAGTCTATGGAGATAAAATAAATTAAATAGCTTAATATTTATTATTTAATATTTTGGAAATATTAAATATAAATTAATAAGAGGAGTCTTATTATTATTATTATTATTACTATTATTTAATTCCTAATAGGGATTAGGAATTAATTAATAGAAGTACTCTCACATGAATTCTTAATTGGATTAGGAGCATAATTAATTAAAGGAGTTTAATTATAATAGAATCCCTAATCCTAAATAGTTTAGGGAAGGGTTTTTCCTACATCTATAAATAAGAGGAGTCTTATCATAGATTAGGATTACACACTCTTGCATTAGATTGTGGAGAGTACTTGCAATTTTTATAGAGATAGAAACTAGGGTTTTGCCAACACTCAACTTCTTGAATACCTATTCTTCCTTGGTGGATCACCTCTAGAGGCCAAACACTTAGGTAGCTAACGTTGATCAAAGGAAGGAATCTCATCGGTAGAATTCGAGGAGAACACGAAGGACTAGGAGTTGAACTTGTATCCGAGGAAGCTTTGATCTACGAGGGTTGTAAGGACCGAAAATTTTATATGATTATATATGTAAATTTTACGAATAAATTTTTCTTTTTTGAAATTACTTGATGCATATAAGTGAATATGTGAATTAAGCAAGATAGTTAATTTATTTTATTTTAAGTTAACTAAGATGAATACTTAATCAATTTGATTAACGAAAAGCAAGATAAGTTATGTTGAGAATTAACATAACTTAAATGTTAACCTTGAATGGTAAATAAAAGATTTATAATCTTTAAAGGATTAATTAGTATTACTAATCTAAAGTGATTATATGATTGTTTAATATCTTACTAAAGGAAATAAGTCTATTAAATTATTTGTTAAGTGTAACGTACACTTTGTGACTTACATTGAATGGATATGTGTATAAATAAATATAATAATTATTTATCAATGAGGATAAATATGTTATGACTTATGTGGAAAATGTATGTGACTCATTGTTAGTTAAAGTAGGTCTCACTAATAGTTATTTAAATTAGTGGACTAACCTAAGAGTGTTAGTATTAAACAATTGACAAGATAGTAAGTTAATTAAATATTCAATTTACTTGAATATAGCAAGTCTAATTGGGTTATGAAAATAAAGTATAATTTTAAATATAATAAAATATGTATTAATCCTAGTAATATAAATTACTAATGAACTAATTCATTTAGTATTTAATCAAGCCCATTTAATTAATTTATTGTGGACTTGAAAGATTATTACATAAAGTGGGTAAGTAACCTTTTAGAATTTAATTAAACCATATATAGAGAGCTCAATAATTTATTAAATTATTAGCCCAAAATTGGTAGAAAGTAAACTTGATTTTTCAAGTAGCCTAAACTAAGTGTATTCAAGCCCAAAAAGAATTAAGTAATGACCCCATTTTTGACGCAATAAAGGAGGGACTTTTTAGTCATTTGAGCAAGTGAATTAGTAATTAAAATAAAACAAAAATAGGAGCAAAAGTGGGGGAGGCCAGCCGGCCATATAGTACCACAAGTGGTGAGTTGTTGATTTGAGGATAACTTGCTTGTAGGAAGGGAGAAAAATGTACAATAATTAATGGCACCATATCACCAAGTTGTCAAATAAGTGTCCTTGCTAATAATGGTAATATGGATAGATACAATACATGTATCTATAAATTATGTAAGTAAGTAATTAGTAGTCTTATTCATCTTGTTCCTTGATAGTTTAGAGAGAGAGAAATCTAGAGAGAAAGAGAAATCAAAGGGAAGAGAGAGAGTTCTTGTGGGGGGAAAGGGGAGAGGGGTTGTCGCCACCTAGAGAGGAAGGAGGAGATCTTGTGGATGTCCCATAAGTTCATCGCATTCTTTGGAAAGCAAAGGAAGAGAGCCACCAAGCAAAGAAGGTATAAAACTAAACCTAAAAATCCTAAAAACCCTAATTTTGGGTTATGGGTGAAGTCTTATGTTAAAAATTTGAAATTTATATTTTAAATATTTAGAATCATGGTATATATGTTTATGTTTGATGATATGTAGTTGTGGTATGAAATGGTATGGGTTTATATAGAAAAGATAAGCTAAAGGCTTAAAAACATTTTTACCGACGAACAAACCGTAGCTTGTTCGAATAAATTATGTATTTTGAAATCTATGCATGATAATTGTGATTTTCTTTTTTCTGAGTTTTAAGAGGTAAGCTAAGAAAAGAACCTCGTTAGAATCAATGAAAAAGAAGTTAAAATGAGAGAGTTACGTAATTTTTACCAAAACACACTAACTGTTGGTGCACTGTCAGAATAGTCCACTTCTGGGTAAGTTTCAGTGACCAAAACGTGTCCAAATTTAGTGTTTGAGGATAGAAAATTTTAGTTTGGAAAGATACGAATCCAACGAGTCTGACTAGACCCTAATCTGAGTTGTAGATTTCATTTTATGAGTGTTTCCGTAAGGAACCTCAAAACTGGAAACAGGACAAAACCCGCTGACCCTTAGTTGCAGTGCACTGTTTTGAACCCTTAGCAAGTGAAATAAATTCCAGTCTTTTTACCACTGAAACTATAGGAAGTTATGTACCTCATGTCCAAAAATCACCACATTCTGACTTGTAACGAAGAATCTACGGCTAAAATAAAAACGTAGAGTGTTTCGACGAAAACAGCTAAAATTGGAGTTCTATAAACCCGATAACCACAAAATTTTAACTGGGAGTACTTGTTAATATGTATAAGATGCTATCAAAAAATTGGAGTCATCGGGGTAGGGCAAGATAGTGATCATTTTTCTTAGTTTTGAAAGTTAAAACGGACGTGTGAACGATGTTAAAGGAAATTGAAAATTTTCATAAGGAAAGTATTTTGAGTTTGGAATATATTTTCATATGTGTGGCAAGACTTGAAGAAAATAAAAATCGATTATTAAAAGAGATTAAATCATTTGAGGAATGCAGGCTTCCAATCCAGCTTGTTGAATTGAATAGTTAGAATCCAGGTTGCTGGATTGTAGGTTAGTTTGAATCCAGGTTGCTGGATTGGGAAAAACAGTTTGCTGAATTGAATAGTTAGAATCCAGGTTGCTGGATTGTCGGTTAGTTTGAATCCAGGTTGCTGGATTGGGGAAAACAGTTTGATGAATTGAATAGCGTGAATCCAGGATGCTGGATTAGAGGGCATTTTGAATCCAGGTTGCTGGATTGTAATCCAAGTTGGAATCCAGATTGCTGGATAGCCATCTAGATTCATAAGGTATATGATAAAGTAGTGGTACAATCGTACTCTTTAATAGTTGATGTATAGTATATGGGCTAAACGATTCCTTCAAGGAGCGGAGGTATATACGAACTAGCAATCGATCTAACTCACTGTGAAAACAATGTAAACGAGACGAAAACTAGTTTGTTGGTTGTTTGTGGGAAACCACTCAACATACTATATTGAACACTGTTAAAGACTCGATGTGTGCTAGTTTTAGAATTATGAATGCATATGATGTTAAAGTGTTATCTAGTATTTGATTACGTGCTTAAATATTAGAAGTGATATTATAAGATATAATATGATTGGCTGATTGGAAAATCAATCTTATGACTGATAGGTCTTACGAAAGAAGTTAAATTAAATTGCATAGCAGTAGTCAACGACCAAGGCAAGTTCCTAACCCTAAACTTCTTACATTATTGCAAGTTCATAACCCTAAACTTCTTACATTATTGCAAGTTTCTAACCCTAAACTTCTTATATTATTGCAAGTTTCCTAACTCAAACTCGAGTTATTATATTTCAAGCATGCTAGTGGGTTAATTATTGACAATTATTCTACATCTATGATTATTGATATTCGCACTTTGTGCAGTTGATTTCTTGTTCTATTGTTTGAACTAAGAAATAATTAGAGTTCTTTATTCATAAATTATTTATGAGCCATGTCTCAGCTAGTTGTGCCAGCTGGACCAAATAACTGTTTATTCTTGATGTATTATTCAGCTATTTTGAAATCTTTTGATTAGTGGTGAAGTTCTATAAAAGTTAAACTCCTCTATTCATGATATGTACCCTTTATTGTACCCTTAACTTGTTGAGCAAACTCGTTGCTCACCCTTGCTTCAATAAAACATTTCAGCTAAAGTCGAGGTAGCAGAGGGTTCTAATAAGGACAAAGGCAAAACGAAGGCGACCGAGTAGTATCAAGTTGTTTAATGATTATTATATTATAATTTTGTTTAAGTCTTTTGTATTAATAGACATGTAATATTAAGGTTAGTTAACCTGGGATGACGATGATATAATTATGTCTTAATGTATGTTTTTATTAAGGTAATGTAATGAATTATATAATTCATACAATGAATGGGTAGTTAGATGAGATGTGTATGTTGTACTGTGATCACCGAATCTGAGGTTTAAGGGACCCGGATTTGGGGGCGTCACAGGTTGGTATCAGAGCTGTAGGTTATAAACCTTAGGTGGGGGGAAAAGCCTTAGGAATATAACCGTAAGAAAGATAGAAAAACTCATTTAGAGCTCTAAATGATGGATTGAGGAAATTCATCAATAGTAAGATGTTGATATTTAGTAGTTACGAATGATGTTTATTAGTAATGTACTAATAAAGTTGTTTAAACTGATTGAAGGATGTCAAGAGATGATGAGATTAAAGGAATTCAAGTTGTTGCTAAGGAATTAGCAGCTGAACCAATGCCGTTAGCTGAGGTGGCAGTTCAGAGGGTGATAGTTGAAGAAGTTTCAAAAGATGAACCTATGGTAAATCTAGGAAGTGATCATGACGAGTACCCTGAAATGGAACTGAATGAAGATGAAGAAGTAGATTCCAAAGCGGCTAAGGTAGAGCCAGAAATAGAGGTAGAAGATGGAGAAAAAGGCAGAGTAGTAGTCGTAAATGGTCAAACATCAGTTGAAGTTCAAGAACTAAGGAATAAGGTGTTTTACCTAGAGGAAATGTGGAAGATAGAAAGGGCATTGCGGGAAATGACAGAAGAACAAAATGAACTGAAAGCACAGATTAATAAAATGGGGGTGGAATGTAGTAAGAAGAAAAAGGAGAAGAGTAATAAAAGGAAAAAGGAACAACGACAGTGACAATAACTCAGGGAACCAGCAAGGAAATTCACAGCCGAAGAAGAAGGCATGTATTAACTGCGGAAAGAAACATTTTGGGGAATGTATGAAGGGTAAAAAGGTGTGCTATAATTGCAGACAAGCAGGGCATATCGCTCCCAATTGTTCCAAACCTAAGAAAGGTGGATGTTTCACGTATGGAGAGGTAGGTCATCGAGCCAAGAATTGTTCCAAGAAGAAGACAAGTGAAGGAAGAGGACGAAAGAAAGATTAAGTATGAGAGGTAGGACCTTTGGAAGTAAGATAATATGTTACTAATATAATATCGTAGGCGATGGATAGGTATATGTGTATATATATATATATATATATATATATATATATATATATATATATATATATATATATATATATGAAGGTAATCCTCACTTTGTATGAATATTGAGATAACCTCTGCAAGTTCTAACTTTTGTATAAGTTGTAGTAGTGATTCCCGACTCTTATTGTCAAAAAGGGATAGTAGATGTTTATAGCAATATGTGTTATATGATGTAAAGTGCTATGATCTAGTTGAATGAATATGAATATATGTTTGATTAAGTAAATAAGTTTTGAGAATTAAGATAATAAGATGTCTATCTAATAATATGTTAATTCAGCAAACCATATTGGTTAATTCAGTAAACCGAATTGGTTAATTCAGTAAACCGAATTTGTTAATTCAGCAAACTGGATTCGTTAATCCAGCAAGCTGAATTGTAAAATCCAGTAAATTGAATTGTGGTATGAGATTAAATTACATGTTAAATTTGAATGTTAACGCTCATATGTTGAAGTATAAAATGTAAACCAAGGAAGAATAATTTAAAGTTTTATTCAAATAATGCCGCCAAGAAGAGAACCACGAAACCGAAGGGAAGAAAGGTCCGTTAATAATGAAGAAGGTAATACAAACCCGATGCAAGACTTTGTAAATATGTTAGCAGAGGCAATGCAGAATAGAGCTCCAGCCGCGAGAAATTAGCCAGGTAATGGGTTGGCAAACTTCAAGGACTTTAAAGCAGTAGGACCGCCAGAATTTAGAGGGACAACTGACCCTATCGAAGCTCAAACTTGGGTGAAGGAGATGGAGAAAGCATTCGTTATTGTTAGAGTTGCAGAGGAGTAAAAGACAATTTTTGCTACTTATTTGATGAAAGGAGAGGCGAACTTCTGGTGGGAGTCGAATCAGAACAGAGCCGGAGAAGGAGTAGTAACATGGGAGAGATTTAAAGAACTATTTTTCGAAAATTATTTTCCACGAAGTATACAAGGAAGAATGGAAGTTAAGTTTTTGGAGTTGAACCAAGAAAACATATCGGTAGCTGAATACGCCGTTAAGTTCAATGAGTTAGCTAGGTTTGTACCACATCAGGTGGACACTGAGGAACAAAAAGCGCGACGTTTTGAGATTGGACTGAAACCGTGGATATTCAACAAAGTAGCTGTGTTGCAGATTGATTCATTTTCGACCCTGTTAGAAAAAGCAATCATCGCCGAGGGAGGAAGTGAAGCCGTTTCCAAATACAACCAAGAACAAAAGAAGAAAAAGATGGAAGGAGGTAATAGAGGAGGTAATAGTGGAGGCAGTAACTCCAACAAGCGTAAGTGGAACGATAACAGTCAATCAGGAAATAAGTTAGAAGAGGGTAGGAAGAGAGATGAACCGTGTACAAATTGCGGGAAGAATCATCAGGGAGTCTGTCTGAAGGGCAAGAGCGTATGTTATAACTGTGGTCAAGAGGGACACATATCTCCCAACTGTCCCAGTCCGAAGAAATTGCAAGGTTGTTTCTCGCGTGGATCACCAGACCACCATAGCCGTAACTGTCCAAAGAAAAATGCCGAGAAAGGAAGCAACAACAGGGGAAACAGTAGTGGGACGTTAATGATCAAAGGACCAGCTCAGTCAGGAAGACCAACGACACGCACGTTTAATATGACGGTCCAGGATGCAGTAGCTGCAAAGGAGGAAGTGTCAGGTAAAATTCCATTTAGTAATATAATTGCGTACGTATTATTTGATAGGTAACACTGTGAGGTGATGTCCATTTACTGATATTAGTCACAGGCAGGTTGGTATAGCACCATGAAAGTCACAAGTTAGTATGACGCATGTAGAAATGAAGAAATTGACGATACAACTTTAAAAAGTTATTAGAAAACGAATATAGTTATAAGTCATGGCAAGTCAAATGAGACTTGAGTTAAGTAAAAGATTTTCCGCCCTGAATAGGGTGGGAAAGAGTAAATGCAAGAAGAAGCGCAGTAATACCTATATTAAGGTAATAAAATTTTGAATGACGAATAAGTGTCTAATGATAGACATAATCTGAGTATACGGTAATAGTGATTCCGGGGACGGAATCCTTATAAGGAGGGGAAAATGTAAGGACCGAGAATTTTATATGATTATATATGTAAATTTTACGAATAAATTTTTTTTTTTTTTGAAATTACTTGATGCATATAAGTGAATATGTGAATTAAGCAAGATAGTTAATTTATTTTATTTTAAGTTAACTAAGATGAATACTTAATCAATTTGATTAAGGAAAAGCAAGATAAGTTATGTTGAGAATTAACATAACTTAAATGTTAACCTTGAATGGTAAATAAAAGATTTATAATCTTTAAAGGATTAATTAGTATTACTAATCTAAAGTGATTATATGATTGTTTAATATCTTACTAAAGGAAATAAGTATATTAAATTATTTGTTAAGTGTAATGTACGCTTTGTGACTTACATTGAATGGATATGTGTATAAATATATATAATAATTATTTATCAATGAGGATAAATATGTTATGACTTATGTGAAAAATGTATATGACTCATTGTTAGTTAAAGTAGTCTAACTAATAGTTATTTAAATTAGTGGACTAACCTAAGAGTGTTAGTATTAAACAATTGACAAGATAGTAAGTTAATTAAATATTCAATTTACTTGAATATAGCAAGTCTAATTGAGTTATGAAAATAAAGTATAAATATAAATATAATAAAATGTGTATTAATGCTGGTAATATAAATTACTAATGGACTAATTCATTTAGTATTTAATCAAGCCCATTTAATTTGTAACGAATGTAATTTTTGTGATTAAATAAAAATATTTATTGAGTTATATAAATATTTTTATTAATTTATTTATTGAGTAAAATAAACAATTTATAAGTTTTGGTGAAAGAATTTTTGTTAAATGTTATTTGATTGCGATTTGATGTGATTATTCTAATTTAATTTAATAATTAAATTGGACAATTAAATGATTTATTTGAATAAAGAATTTATTTGAATAAGATAATTTATTTGGTGTTATTGTTATTGGTTAAATGGAATTATTAATTAAGTTAGTAAGGTTTAATTGAATTTATTTAATAATAAGTTTAATTAAATTAAAAGTGTGACAATTAAAACTATATGTTATAATGAGTTATTAAATTAAATAGAAAGAGTTTTTATTTCCATCAATCCAAACAAGGCCTTATGACCTTTGGTTGGAAATAATGAGTTATTTCAATTTTGGTTTGCAAACAAGCCTTATGGCTTTTGAATTTTTATAACTGATGATTTAATTAGAAAATATACGTTCCATCAGTTTTTATTTGTTTTGCTTGTCAGTTGTTAAAAGAAAAGAAAACACAGAGTTTAAAAAAAAGAATATACAGAGAAGAAGAGAGAATTGAGAGTTTGAGAGTTTTGAGAATTGAGAGAGAGAAGGAAAAGAATTGCTAATTTAGGAAATCATCTTGTTTAGCTCAAAGGTATAATTCTTTTAAAAGTTCTTCACTATATTCTTATTATCTTACTTATCTGTATATGAATTCTATTTTCCTGTATATGAATTTTATGCTAAGTACATGAATTATTTGATTATAATTGATTCTAAGCATGTATTAGAGATTATGTGATGATTATAGATTAATTTGAATGAGTTTATCCATAAAATCATGCTTTAGAATGAAGTTTTTGGTTTTACAGAGTCTTATTTCATGTATGGCATATATGAATGATAATTGATGTTTAAATTGGTTATTAATCGGTTAATTGATATTTGGTTGTGATAATATGATGAAAAATGAAAATAATGCAAGTAGGGAGGATTAAAATGGTTGAAAGATGAATTCACAGTGTTTGATTTCATTAAAATGGCTAAAATATGAATATTTGTATAAATAGTGAATTTTTGGGTTTTAATTGGTTGATTATGTGTTTATCATGGTTAAATTAGTTAGAAACATGTTGGGTAATTGTTTTCTAGCATATTTGATGTCTGGGTAAGTTTAAATTATGTATTGGATGGTAGAATTCAAAATATTTTGGCCAGATTTGGTTTAAGTTTTCACTGGTTCGCGAATTGTAGAAGGTGTCACTCGCGCCTACCGCCCCGGCGGTAGAAATAAGCTAGAAATATCGCCCCAGCGGTCTTGTCGCCCCGGCGACATCCTCGCCCCGGCGACGATTTTGTTAAGAATTTCACCGCCCCGGCGGTGGAACAGTAATTAATTAAATTAAAATTTATTTATTTGTTTTGTGATATTGCTATGTTGTTATATGTATGATTAAAACCTATATTGAAATAATAAATGACCTATGAGATACCACGAGGGTTGTTAGCAAATATTTGTGGAATATTGAACGTCAATCGTGATGGTTCAATAAAACAGGAGAAGAACGAGACTTAAAATGTGTATGAATTTGTAACTAATTATCGTTATCGTTTTGTAATCAAAATGTATAGGGTGATTAAGGGACGTGCATTATTTAAATCTGTAATCTACGCGCGAGGCAAGTTCCTTATCTCAATTTATTACTTTTACGTTGAGCAAGTTTCCTTTCTTTAAACTTGTTATTTCATTTAAAGCAAGTTAATTTTCATTAAGCAAGATTTTAAACCTTAGCTTATTGTTATTCAAGCGAGGTTGCTATCATGATTAAGAGCTAAAGCTTTATTCCAGTTATTTATTGTTCGATCATTAATCATTATTCAATCTTTGAACATAATTTCTATTGTACAAACTTTATCAATGAATCAAATACTTTAGTGACTAGCAAACCTTTATTGATTCAGCTAGTCCTTAGTTGATGAGCGTTCTAAAGACTTAGAATATTTTAAAATCTTTCCAAACCAAGTTCCTTTTGGTACGGATTCTGATGCTAAACTGAGATGAACAACCCTAATATAGGGGATTAATTACGCGACAATGTTAAAATGTTTGTGCACAATACATTGTACAAAGGGCTGATCCCCTTGAGTACGAGATGGATGGTCCATAGTCTATAAGACTGTTAAAGGTTGCGGTAGAAATACTTGATAACCTAGGTCATAGTTCGAGGTCTTGTGACCCTCAGATACACTTTTAATCCTGAATCTTTATTCAGTTCTTGAGCTAAGCTTTCTATCGAGATTTCAGTTCTTGACTAGTTATTGATTGAAATCAGAAAAACTGTTATACCTCTGTTGAAATCTACTTCATTAGTTTTTCAATTGTTATTGTTATCACACTTGTGGGCAATTGTTTGCTCACTCTTGCGCTAAAACGTTGCAGCTAAGGCAGAGAAATCGGACGAGCCGTCCACAAGCAAAGGCAAGGGTAAGATGCCAAAGTAGCAAGAGATTTATTATCCACTTGATGTTTATTTGTAACAAAGACTTATTTAATATTATGTTTTATTCCGCACTGATGTAATAGAGGTTAGATAACCTGGGATTTGTTTATTTAAGAGATTTGTGATGTAACCCCTTTTGTGGAAAGATGTTTTATGCAGTTTAATTATATTATCTTAATCATGGGTAGTTAGTAATGAATGTATGCTATAGTGAACACCAAATCTTTGGAGTTGAAGTACCCGGATTTGGGGGTATCACAGGTTGGTATCAGAGCTGATAGGTTATGAACCTTTAGGTGGGGAAAACTTTAGATTAGTAGCCGTTTAGAGGATAGAGAATATAGTGGTGATAAACTCTTATCGAGTTCTAAGGAATGAATTACGGAAATTCATGAAAGATAATAAAATGATTATGTGTTATGTGCTTACTTGATAACAAACTTATGTGCTCGCGAGTATTATTGACTAGTAATTAAAACTTAAAATTTTGTTGTCAGGATGACTGATATAGGAGGACCCAGCCAGGCTAGGGAGGAGGAGCCCGGGATATTCATGTAGTTCGGGAGCAGCTGGTGCAGAGGGAGCCATCCCCATTGATTACAGTGGCAGGTCACGAGTACGAGCCTGAGACTGATCCTGAGGAGGATCCAGAGGAGGTTGAGGAGGAGGAGGAAGACCCTGAGGGGATATCACTATCTTCCTTAGGTGTTCAGATGTACGAGCAGGTGTATGATCGCAACATAGAGTTGCAAGATAGAGTGGAGGAGTTAGAGAGGCAGCTGGCTGAGCGACAGACTGTCTTGGAGCAGAAGAACAGTGAGATTGAGGAGTTAGATATACGTTTTGGGGACGTGGAGTGGAAGCTGGTTCATGTTGAGAGCGAAAAGGAGGAGTTAGGAGAACAGGTTATGGAACGTCAAGCTGTTCTAGAGCAGAAGGATGTCGAGATCCAGGACTTATCATCACGTCTTGCAGAGGTCGAGCAGAGACTAGCTCAGTCTGAGTACCGACGAGGCCGGTTATTGGCTAGAAACGAAATTGTACGAGATGAACTGAAAGAGGAGTCAGCTAAGCGGGTTAGAGCTGAAAATGCTTGGCTGAGGGAGGCTAATCGCGCAGATCGTGTTGAATGTGAGGTGCGGTCAAAGAAGGCCAAGATTGATGAGATGAAGTATATTTTTCACACCACAGTTGATAGAGCTCTGGATCGAGTTCATCGTCATCCAGATATGGTGGATCGAAGGATGATGACTCGTATTATGGAGCAGGAACGCAAGGAAGCTGTGCGCCGTGGGATGACATCGTAGATAATGATTAGATATGCTAGTATGAAAATTTATGAATTTAATAAGTTGTAAATCCCAATTTTATATAATGGGATGGAATAATGATGTAATCCTGGAACTTTGTGATGTCAGGATAGATAATTTGATGTAAATACCTATGACGTTATTTGTATTATGTTTAAAAGCAGTAAATGAATAAAATGCGAAAGTTTGTCAGATGTGCTATGTTAAGTGATGTTTATAAATGTTTAAGTTAAGACTTAAATGTTTAAGTAATTGAGTAATAAACTAATAGCGTAAATTTTTAACAGTAAGATGCCGCCAAGAAGACAAACCCGTCAACAGACCCCTGAGGTATCCACCAATAACAACGAAGAAGTCAACGCTAATCCAATGCAACAACTGGTAAATTTGTTAACGGGAGCCTTTGCAAATCAACCCCAAGCTCAGGCTACGACTTTTAAAGACTTCAAGGCTGTCGGACCTCCGGAATATCACAGCTTTATGAATCTAATTGAAGCCCAAACTTGGATCATGGATATGGAGAAAGTGTTTGATGTCGCTAGGGTCAACGAGGACCAGAAGACTGCATTTGCAACGTTTATGCTCAAGTCAGAAGCAAGCTACTGGTGGCAAGCTAATAAAACTCGAGGCGGGCAAGGGGTAATACCGTGGGAGCGATTTAAGGAGATGTTTTTCGAGACCTACTTTCCGGCAAGCGCGCAAAATCAAATAGAGGTGCAATTTCTGGAATTGAAGCAAGGTACAATGACGGTGCCTGAGTATGCTGCAAAATTCAACGAGTTGGCAAGGTTTGCGCCATACCAAGTCAACACGGATGAGTGAAAGGCTAGAAGGTTTGAGCAGGGACTGAAGCCCTGGCTGTATAGCCGAGTTTCGATGTTCCAATTAAACTCATTTGCGGCAATTTTGGAAAAGACAATTATCGCTGAAGGAGGCAGTGATGCTCTGTCCAAGTATAATCAGGAGTAGAGGAAAAAGAAGAATGAAAGTGAAAACAAAGCAAGTGGTAGCCATGGGGGCAGCGGTCAGAAGAGGAAGTGGAGTGATAATAACTCTGCGGGAAGTCAGCAGGGTAATCATAAAAAGAAGATAGAGGCATGCAATAACTACGGAAAGAGCCATGTGGGTGTTTGTTTGAAGGGTAAGAGGGTATGCTTTAACTGCGGTCAGGAGGGTCATATCGCACCGAATTGACCTAATCCGAAGAAGGGCGCATGTTTCATCTGCGGGTCAAAGGATCACTTTGCCCGAGACTTCCCTAAGAAAACAACTACAGGTGGAGCCAGTTTAGGAAAAGGAAATAGTGGTGGTGGAAATCTGACTATCACAGGACCGACACAGCCCAATCGACCTACCGCTCGAACATTCAACATGACGGTGCAGGATGCTGTGCAGTGAAAGGATGTCAAAGGATGTAGTGTCAGGTATCATTCCATTCAATAATGTTAATGCGTATGTATTGTTTGACTCGGGTGCTACTTGCTCATTTATATCCGATGATTTTGCTAAGAAAGTAGAGTTACCTCAGGAAGAATTAGATTACCCCATGAATATAGAAATTGCGAATAGGGAAGTGATTCCTGTTAAGTTTGTCCACAAGAATTTTCAGGTAGATATTAAGGGTCATGTGATGACAGTCAACTTAATCCCAATTCGTCTTGAGGAGTTTGACGTTATTTTGGGTATGGATTGGTTGTTCAACCATGGGGCAGTCATTGATTGTCAAAAGAAGTGTGTAAACCTTATGACTCCGTCAAAGGTAGCGTTTTATGGCTGCAGGTTGCCTAGACAAATGAGTTGTCTGACGATGATGCATGCCAGAAAGATGTTGAGACAAGGATGTGTAGGATATCTAGCCTACATAGTCGATACCCGAAAAGTGGGCGTAAAGCTGGAGGAGATACCGGTAGTTAGGGATTTTGCGGACGTGTTTCTTGATGATTTGCCAGGATTACCGCCAGATAGGGAAATTGAGTTTGTAATTGATTTAGCACCGGGTACAGCCCCTATATCAAAAGCCCCATATAGAATGGCTCCGGTAGAAATGAAGGAGTTGATGGTGCAATTGCAAGAGTTGCTGGATAAAAAGTATATCCAACCGAGCGTTTCACCGTGGGGAGCGCCGGTGTTATTCGTCAAGAAGAAGGACGGATCAATGCGTCTTTGCATTGATTATAGAGAGTTGAACAAGGTCACAATTAAAAACAAGTATCCGTTGCCAAGGATCGATGACCTGTTTGATCAATTGAAGGGAGCAAGATATTTTTCAAAGATAGATCTGCGAAGTGGGTACCATCAGTTGAAAGTGAGAAAGGAAGACATACCAAAGACAGCATTTCGAACTAGATATGGTTACTATGAGTTTTTGGTTATGTCATTTGGTTTAACGAATGCGCCTGCAACATTCATGGACTTAATGAATAGGGTGTTCAAACCATTTCTGGATAAATTTATGGTGGTATTCATAGACGACATTCTGGTCTACTCCAAAACTCAAGAAGAACACGTGGAGCATTTGAAGGTGACACTGGAGGTGTTAAGGAAAGAGAAGTTATATGCAAAATTTTCAAAATGCGAATTTTGGTTAGAGCGTGTGCAATTTCTTGGGCATGTGATTGATAAGGACGGGATTTCAGTGGATCCAGCTAAAGTGGAAGCTGTGATGAACTGGGATCAGCCGAAAACACCGTCAGAAGTGAGCAGTTTCCTAGGTTTGGCAGGTTATTACAGACGTTTTATTCAAGATTTCTCTAGGATCGCCACTCCGTTGACGAATTTAACAAGAAAATCAGAGAAGTTCGTTTGGACGGAGAAGTGCGAAGAGAATTTCCAAGAACTAAAGAAGAGACTAAGTTCGACACCTGTGTTATCTTTGCCAGATGAAACAGGAAATTTTGTGGTATACAGCGACGCATCACATAAAGGACTTGGTTGTGTGCTTATGCAGAATGGTAAGGTTATAGCATATGCATCACGCCAATTAAAAGATTATGAAAAAGGGTATCCGACCCATGATTTGGAGTTAGCAGCCGTGGTGTTTGCTTTGAAAATCTGGAGGCACTATCTCTATGGAGAGAAGTGTGAAATATATACAGACCATAAAAGTCTGAAGTATATTTTCACACAGAAGGATTTGAATATGCGGCAGAGGAGATGGATAGAATTGATCAAAGATTATGATTGTGAAATTCTGTACCATCCGGGGAAGGCCAATGTGGTTGCCGACGCTTTGAGTAGAAAAGGTCGGGAGAAACTATTTTTATTAACTGCTCAGGAGAAGCTTGTAGCGGATATGGCTAGATTGGAGTTAGAGGTGAAGGGTTTGGCAGAGCCTAATGAAAAATTGTTTCAGATGGAAACACAACCAACTTTGGTGGAAAAGGTGAAGGACGCGCAACTCCAGGATGAGGAGTGTATTAAGATATGAAAAAGAGTGCTTGAGGGAGAAGAGCTTAAATATAAAATCGATACCGAAGGGTTGCTGAGATTTGAAGGCAGAATCTGGGTACCGTCAGTATTGGCAATCAGAGAGGAGATTTTGAACGAAGTTCACAGTTCAAGATTTTTGATTCACCCGGGAAGTACAAAGATGTCCCAGGATCTTCGCCAACATTTTTGGTGGCCAAACATGAAAAGAGAGGTTGCTGAATGTGTTGCGAAGTGCTTAACTTGTCAGAAAGTCAAAGCAGAGCATCAACGACCAAGTGGTTTGTTACAGCCCTTGGAGATACCAGAATAGAAGTGGGAGCATATTGCGATGGACTTCGTGGTAGGGCTTCCAACTACTCAGAAAGGTTATGACGTAATATGGGTCATAGTGGACAGACTGACAAAATCAGCACATTTCTTGCCTATCAAAATCAGATTCACTCTAGATCAATTGGCCAAATTATACGTCAAGGAAATTATTTCGAGGCACGGTGTTCCAATATCAATTGTGTCAGACAGAGATCCACGATTTACATCAAAATTTTGGAGGAGTCTGCAAGCTTGTTTGGGGACGCAGTTGAGAATGAGTACAGCCTACCATCCTCAAACCGATGGCCAGAGCGAAAGAACAATTCAAACGTTGGAGGATATGCTTCGGGCATGCGTCATGGATTTTAAAGGCAACTGGGATGATCATTTACCTCTGGTCGAGTTTTCCTATAACAATAGTCATCACGTGAGTATTAGAATGCCGCCATATGAAGCGTTGTATGAAAGAAAGTGCAGAACTCCGTTGTGTTGGGACGAGGTTAGTGAACGTCGCCTATTGGGACCCGAGCTGGTACAACAAACTGCTGAAATTGTCAAAGTGATAAGAGCCAGATTGTTAGCTGCTCAAGACAGGCAAAAGAAATATGCGGATCAGCATCGTCAAAATAGTGAATTTAAAGTTGGGAGTTTTGTGTTTCTCAAAGTATCTCCCTAGAAAGGAAAAATTAGATTTGGTAAAAAGGGTAAGCTCAGTCCGCGGTTTATTGGACCCTTCGAAGTGCTGAAACGAGTAGGCGAGGTGGCTTATGAGGTAGCTTTACCTCCCGAGTTAGACCACATTCACAATGTCTTCCACATATCGGTGCTACGACCGTATAAGTCCGATTATAAACATGTCATCGAATATGAACTGATACAGTTTGAGAAAGATTTATCATATGAAGAAATACCTGTACAGATAGTAGACAGGAAAGAACAGGTTCTCAAAAATAAAGTAATACCTTCTGTTAAGGTAATCTGGAAGAACCACAGTGCTGAAGAAGCTACGTGGGAACTCGAAGAGAAAATGATGCAAAATTATCCAGAATTATTTGTTTAATCTTTGTATCGCGATTCTGGGACAGAATCCTTTTAAGGAGGGAAGGATGTAACGAATGCAATTTTTGTGATTAAATAAAAATATTTATTGAGTTATATAAATATTTTTATTAATTTATTTATTGAGTAAAATAAATAATTTATAAGTTTTGGTGAAAGAATTTTTGTTAAATGTTATTTGATTGCGATTTGATGTGATTATTCTAATTTAATTTAATAATTAAATTGGATGATTAAATGATTTATTTGAATAAAGAATTTATTTGAATAAGATAATTTATTTGGTGTTATTGTTATTGGTTAAATGGAATTATTAATTAAGTTAGTAAGGTTTAATTGAATTTATTTAATAATAAGTTTAATTAAATTAAAAGTGTGACAATTAAAACTATATGTTATAATGAGTTATTAAATTAAATAGAAAGAGTTTTTATTTCCATCAAACCAAACAAGGCATTATGACCTTTGGTTGGAAATAATGAGTTATTTCAATTTTGGTTTGCCAAACAAGCCTTATGGCTTTTGAATTTTTATAACTGATGATTTAATTAGAAAATATACGTTCCATCAGTTTTTATTTGTTTTGCTTGTTAGTTGTTAAAAGAAAAGAAAACATAGAGTTTAAAGAAAAAGAATATACAGAGAAGAAGAGAGAATTGAGAGTTTGAGAGTTTTGAGAATTGAGAGAGAGAAGGAAAAGAATTGCTAAGCTAGGAAATCATCTTGTTTAGCTCAAAGGTATAATTCTTTTAAAAGTTCTTCACTATATTCTTATTATTTTACTTCTCTGTATATGAATTCTATTTTCCTGTATATGAATTTTATGCTAAGTACATGAATTATTTGATTATAATTGATTCTAAGCATGTATTAGAGATTATGTGATGATTATAGATTAATTTGAATGAGTTTATCCATAAAATCATGCTTTAGAATGAAGTTTTTGGTTTTACAGAGTCTTATTTCATGTATGGCATATATGAATGATAATTAATGTTTAAATTGGTTATTAATCGGTTAATTGATATTTGGTTGTGATAATATGATGAAAAATGAAAAGAATGCAAGTAGAATGGATTAAAATAGTTGAAAGATGAATTCACAGTGTTTGATTTCATTAAAATGGCTAAAATATAAATATTTGTATAAACAGTGAATTTTTGGGTTTTAATTGGTTGATTATGTGTTTATAATGGTTAAATTAGTTGGAAACATGTTGGGTAATTGTTTTCTAGCATATTTGATGTCTGGGTAAGTTTAAATTATGTATTGGATGGTAGAATTCAGAAACTTTTGGCCAAATTTGGTCTAAGTTTTCACTGGTTCGCGAACTATAGAAGGTGTCAGTCGCGCCTACTGCCCCGGCGGTAGAAATAAGCTAGAAATATCGCCCTGGCGGTCTTGTCGCCCCGGCGGCAGATTTGAACTATGTTTATCGCCCCGGCGACATCCTCGCCCTGGCGACGATTTTGTTAAGAATTTCACCGCCCCGGCGGTGGAACAGTAATTAATTAAATTAAAATTTATTTATTTGTTTTGTGATACTGCTATGTTATTATATGTATGATTAAAACTTATATTGAAATAATAAATGACCTATGTGATACCACGAGGGTTGTTAGTGAATATTTGTGGAATATTGAACGTCAATCGTGATGGTTCAATAAAACAGGAGAAGAACGAGACTTAAAATGTGTATGAATTTGTAACTAATTATCGTTATCGTTTTGTAATCAAAATGTATAGGGTGATTAAGGGACGTGCATTATTTAAATCTGTAATCTACGCGCGAGGCAAGTTCCTTATCTCAATTTATTAATTTTACGTTGAGCAAGTTTTCTTCCTTTAAACTTGTTATTTCATTTAAAGCAAGTTAATTTTCATTGAGCAAGATTTTAAACCTTAGCTTATTGTTATTCAAGCGAGGTTGCTATCATGATTAAGAGCTAAAGCTTTATTCCAGTTATTTATTGTTTGATCATTGATCATTATTCAATCTTTGAACAGAATTTCTATTGTACAAACTTTATCAATGAATCAAATACTTTAGTGACTAGCAAACCCTTATTGATTCAGCTAGTCCTTAGTTGATGAGCGTGTTAGGTTTGTATAATGCGAACATGCAATCAAATTACATTAATAAAGCGGAAGCGCGATAAAATCAGATTTTAAAATTTTATACAAACCATCACCATGATCTTTCTTTATGCACAATTATTAATTAAACGAAAGAGATGGAAAATAAGAATTATACCCTTGTAGAATTCTAGCTTCCTCAGGTACAAGTTCACCTCCAATTCCTTCGCGTTCTCCTTGAATTCCACCGATTAAATTCCTTTCTTTGATCAACGTTAGCCACCCAAGTGTTTGGCCTCTAGAGGTGATCCACCAAGGAATAATACTTGTTCAAGAAGATGGGTGTTGGCAAAACCCTAGTTTCTATCTCTATAGAAATTGTAAGTACTCTCTACAATTCTTATGTAAGAGTGTGTAACCCTAATCTATGATAAGACTTCTCTTATTTATAGATGTAGGAAAACCCTCCCCTAAACTATTTAGGATTAGGGTTTCTATTCTAATTAAACTCCTTTAATTAAATTAAACTCCTAATCCAATTAGGAATTCATGTGAGAGTACTTCTATTAATTAATTCCCAATCCCTATTAGGAATTAAATAATAGTAATAGTAATAATAATAATAATAATAAGACTCCTCTTATTAATTTATATTTAATATTTCTAAAATATTAAATAATAAATATTAAGCTATTTAATTTATTCTATCTCCATAGACTAAATTAAATACACTTAACTTATTATTACAATTATGCCATTTACTTCTTAAATAAATATTTTTCTTTTGCGGTGTGACCCTTTAGGTTCTCCATATTAAACCGGTTGTGAATAAATCAATTAGAACAATTCTAATCTTATTTAAATAAATAAATTAAACTATTTAATTCATTTAAATAAATAATATTTATTCTACAATAAGGGTAAGCCCCCTTAGCGATCAACGACTTGTCAGATAATATAGATTTCAACATTAATCATAAAAGAACCTTTCAGTGCATAGTTATCGTACAATTCAATCCTTCTACCATACAATGTCCCAATTAAATATAAGACATGGAATTACTGTCAAGTCTTATTTTATTTAATTATATGTATTTCGATTCTGAAATGCACAACTCTGATTAATGCAACTTAGAAACTCTTTTCTAATTTCATTATGCTTTGGCCAAAGACTTCTGAGTCGTCATTTATCGAATCACATAGGACATTCTCTCCTTTTACTAGAAGTGGTAGATTCTTTGTTGATCATTCACCTATTTCCATGTACAACTTATTATACCCAATCATACCCTTTGATATACCCTAAAGGTCTTAAGGGACATGTCAAAGTATAACTCATCATACACAAGATACTATGATGATCTCAAGTCCAAGGATCACTTGTACTACTATCACTAGAGGAATTCCTATTGACAGGCGAGTAAAACTCCATTAGGTATTCCTTAGCGAGCCACGTTCAGTGAACTTATTCTCTAATAAGCACCTACATACTTGCTTTAGTGTCTCCACACAAATGATTATGAGATCAATCATTCTCTTCATAAGAGTAAGCAACGTATGTACTAATCTATCCGGATTCACTAATCCCCTTTTTAGTAATCCATCGATTAGGAAAAATTTAAGTTTGTAAGCTATCTAGAATTTAGATCTCATTAGCATGATCACCATCATGATTCTAAAAGCATTGCTCAAAACTATGGGTTTATCACATTTAATATAACAGCACCATGTAGATAATGCAAAATGCCTTTAACAATCAAATGCCTTTAACAACATCATATCAAATATGATTGGCTTGTGTGCATACTACTTTCAATCTCCCACTTGCACTAAAGCCAATCGGCATGGTATCTAATACCCTTCTTCTCTAAGTGACGATCATCCTGCTGTTTGGATAAAGCTTCAGTAGATGGATATACAATGTTGTTATTGAGAGTCCACTATCTCTATAGTGACTTATCCTCTTTCAATGATTCCACTAATCAAATGAAAGTGTCGCAACACATGTTTGAATCCAAGATGAGACTTAGGAACTATTCCTAGTTCTGTGATGAACTTTTCATCCAAACAATCAACTTGCAGCTTCATTTACAGCTATATACTTTGTCTTTGTCACTAAACCAATAACTCTTTCCTGTTTGGAACATTTCCAATTCACTGCACCACCTTTCAAAGTAACGATTTACCTTAAAGTGGATTTGTTATCGTCTTGGTCAGTCTGAAAAACTTAAGTCTGTTTAGCCCTCTAGTTTTAATTCAGACCTACCATGAATCATAATCACATCTTCAGTACCGGTTAAGTACCTAAAGATGTTTATCACTGTCTTATAGTGATCATCTCCAGAATATGACTGATCAACATCAGGCCTTGTATATTCACTGCATACATGATAGTAACTCATGCGATCTCTCTTTTAATTGGAGACAATTTTAGAGAGATACACTCCATGACTCATCATCATGAGACTTCTCTTAGAGTTTGCCATGCTAAACGCCTTTAGCATCAAATGAATATAAGTTCCTTGGGTCAAGCCGAACATCCTTTTAAATCTATCTATATAGATTTATATCCCCAATTTATAGGATGCTCCTCCCAAAGAATTCATGGAGGAATGTTTAGACAATTTTATCTTTACTGATTGTAGCATTGGTGTGTTATTCCTTATCAGTAGCATATCAACATATAATACTAGGAATATCACAGTGCTCCCACTGACCCTTTTGTACACACTAGGTTCATTCTCGTTTTTGATAAAATTAAACTCTTTTGATTGTCTCATCAAAACGAATGTTCCATCTTTGAGAAGCTTGCTTCAATCTATAAATGGATCATTGTAGCTTAAAACACGTTTTGCTTCAACCTTTGAAACAAATTCCTCTGGCTGTATCATACATACATTCTCCTCAAGCCTTCATTGAGGAAGGACGTCTCCACATCCATTTTGTCAGATTTCGTAATAAGCTGCAATCACAAGCAAAATCCAAATGGACTTGAGCATTACCTGATAGTAAGGTTTTATCACAGTCAACTCCTTGACTTGAAAAACCTTTTAAACAGGTCTGGTCTTATAGGTCTCTACCTTGCCATTTGCCCCAGTCTTTCTCTTAAAGACCAATATATACCAGAGTCTATACTTGGTTCTTATACATAGAGTCCATTTCGAATTTTATGGCCATCTGCCATTTCTCTGAGTGTCTTCTACTCATAGCCTCATCGTATATAACTGGATCATCATCCTCTATGATGCGTACCTCATCATCATCCTCTATGATGAATCCATACCTCCCAGGTATCTTCGGTACTCTTCCAGATTTACGATTCGGTTGTGGTACAATGGGTCTATCTACAGGTTCCTCGGTTCGACTTAAAGTGCTTTGTGGTTCTTGAACTCCTTCAAGATCTATTACCCTCCCACTAGCTCCTTCAATGATAAACACCTTTATCCAACAAGGTAGCATGTAGGATTATATTATCCTAAACTTCTTTAGGATATCCAACAAATCTGCACTTGTCAGATTTTGTCCTAAACTTATCTTTGAAACCTTTTCACATAAGCTGGACAACCCCTTATCTTAACATACTTAAGAGTAGGAATCATTCCTATCCATAACCTTTATGGAGTCTTGGGCTCGAATTTTTGAGGTTACCTTATTTTGTAGATATGCAGCCGTTTCTAGGGTTTGACTCCAGATGGATACTAGAATGTCGGTAAAAATCATTATGAACTGCACCATGTCTAACAAGGTACAATTTCTCCTTTTAGATACATCAATCAATTATTGCGTATCAGAAGGTGTCCATTATGAGAAAATACCATTTTGAGATGATCTAGAAACTTATTGCACAAGTATTCCTTCCTTGATCTGATCAAAGAATCTTAATACTTTGTCAATTTGTTTCACTTCTGAATTCTTTGAACATTTCAAATAATTTATAAGTGTATTTCATCAAATACACACATTCAACTCTTTGAATGACCATCTCCTTTTTTTTTTTATTAGTTTGTTCAATTTACAAAATTATTTCTCATGTAAGTTAAGTATACAAAGTCTATCAAGTAATCTTCCAGTTTCAAACAAAACATTATCATTATAAATAGAACAACAATTGTTCTTAAATATAATACCAGAACCTTCCTTGTCCAACAACGAAAAGAAATAATGTTTCTAAAGAGAACTGGAACATAATAATAATTTATTAACTTAATAGACTTGCCCGTAGGCATCGCTAAAATATAAGTTCCTACGGCTAATGTAGCAACCATTGCTCTATTTTCCACACGTAGGATTACTTACTTTGTTTAGCTTTCTACTTCTGCTTAGTCTCTGCATTGGATTGCATACGTGAGAACTACATCTAGTATCCAATACCCAAGTAGAACCCTGACTTATAGAAAAATTTATTTCAATTATGAAAAAACCTATATTTGTAACCGAAGCTTCACTAAGCTTCTTCTGGTTAGCCTCTGTAAGATTCTACTTACAGTTTCCTTTCTAGTATCTAGGCTTATTACAATGGAAGCAAACTCCTTTGCTATTTGCATCAGTCTTGTTCTTATTGTCCTTTGTTTTTGCCTTTTCATTTACCTTCTTTGAATTGTTCTTCTTTTAAGAAGATCCTTTGGCCCTCTTCCGCTCCCTGGAAGAATCATCTACCAGTAAGACTTGGTCTTTCTTGGTTGGAAAGTGACTATTTACAGTTTTCAACATGTTTAAGCAACTCAGGCAGGCTGACATATAGCTTGTTCATGTGAAATTCACAACAATTTGTGAGAAAGAGTCCGGATGTGATTGCAAGATCAAATCTTGGATCAACTCTCCATCCATTAAAACCAGTTGTCCCAATTGTTCAATCAAATTGATCATTTTGAGGACATTTGTCTATACTATAGTGCCATCGGTTATTCTAGATTGGAAGAGCTCCTTAGATATCTGATATCTAATAGTCTTACTTTCCTCACCCTTCAACTCCTTGAAGGTGCAAGAGTATAGTAGGAGCATCCATAGTTTCATGCTGACGCTGAAGCTCGTTACTCATGGATGCGAGCATGATGCATTGAGCCAACTGTGCATCATCTTGCCACTTTCTAAAAGTAGCAATCTCTTCCTCAGAGGCATTGTCTGCAACCATTACAGGGATAGGCATATTAAGGATATAAGATAGCTTTTCAGCCTTGAGAACTATTCTCAAATTTCTTAACCAATCCGTGTAATTCGGTCCAGTTAATTAGCATCTAATATGCTATGCAGTGATAGTGAATTAGACATCGTAAAATTCTATAAATGAATTTGTAATTTAACAATATTTCAGCATACATTCATTTTAATTAATTACCAAAATAAATTAGGCCTTTATTTTAAATTGGTATCTCCCACTATTTTCATCAAACTATATTACCCTCAATATACAGTTCGGCAAATGTAATTAAAGATTTGCTAGTGAGAATAAGGACCCCATTTCAAATGTATATAGCTTTGTGTGACACAACAAACGATATATAAATAAATAGGTAGACAACTATTGTCAATTACATCACTATGTAACTCCTTTTAATTTGCCTCTTAGATTATTTTGATCAAGTGTGACACATCCGAATCAAAATTATCCAAGTTAAGTCCAACCTAGCACTTCCATATATTCGAAAGAAAAACACTGTCCTTGTGTGACACAACAAAACAGCATCGTTCAGTCTATGTATAAGCATCAAATGTGATAAAGCAACATCTTAAATATTTAATACTTGCCTTGTGTGACACAACAAACTCATATTAAATATTTAATACTCTATCGTTTTACCATGCTAGAAGGCGACGTTCGATATTCCAAATATCTGTGAACGCTTAGGACTTAATATAATTTCTTTGAGGGGTTTGTTATTATTTGTCTCATCTTGTTTAGCGCGCATGCACACACACACACACACACACACACACACACATATATATATATATATATATATATATATATATATATATATAAAATACGCGTCATATTATTTTACATGCGAAGCATGTTGGATAATATATAATATATATATAGTAAGCATGCACATATAGAATACTATATTCTACCCGGATTGATTATGGACTTTTATTCTAGTTTGGTTCACTAGAGCCACCAAGTGAACCAAAAGGTTAAACCTAGGGTGCAAGAATTAAATTTAAATATAACTATTACATTTAAACCCGGGCTCCATTACAAACGGGTCTTCAAGCGCTCCTTGCTTCTTTGTCTTCAATTCTTCAAAATTAATTCTAACTAGTCCTATTACAAAAACTATTTACAATAAATAGAAACCTTGATCAGCAGTCAAGGGGAGATACATAGGAGGGAGATAGAATTTACATTAAGAAAAATTAGAGAAGACGAGGTACGTAGACCCCATTTATAAAAAACCCATACATTCAAGCATCCACTAAAATAAATCCAATCACACATTGGTCAATAGTCCATAATCAATCCCTATTTATTATCATACATATCTCTATATGTATCAATAAATAACATTCATCCCATGAATAATAAAACTATTCCATATATGCATTGATATCATTTAATGGGCAATATTAGTTAGTATAAAATTCAATTTCAACTCCAATTAGTTATCATGGAATCCAATTCCAACTCTAATTAGTTATCATGAAATCCAATTTCAATTAAAATAAACTTCTTTATTTTAATCATATTCCAAATCAAAATAAACTCTTTTATTTTAATTTATCCAATTTTTTTTTTGAATAAAAATAAACTCCTTTATTTTAATCAAATTCCAAATCAAAATAAACTCATTTATTTTAATTAATATGGAAACCAATTTCAAGTTTAAAATAAACACCTTTATTTTTAACTTCCAATTGTTGGAAAATAAAATATATTGAATCCTATTCCTTATCAAAATAAACATCTTTATTTTTAAGGAAACATGGAATCCTATTCCATATGTGAATAAACTTCTTTATTCTAGGAAACATGGAATCATATTCCATATGTGAATAAACTCCTTTATTCTAGGAAACATGGAATCCTATTCCATATCAAAATAAAACTTTTAATTTTAATCATATTCCAATTAAAATAAACCTTTTATCTTAATTGAAAATAAATAAAATCAAAATAAAAAAAATAAAATAAAATAATTTTACACAAACAATTATGCCCAATTAAATTGTTCTAAACACATATCAATGTATATACAGAATCAAAACAATTAATAATTCGCATAAAGTTTGGCTCTTGATACCACTGTTAGGTTTGTATAACGCGAACATGCAATCAAATTACATTAATAAAGCGGAAGCGCGATAAAATCAGATTTTAAAATTTTATACAAACCATCACCATGATCTTTCTTTATGCACAATTATTAATTAAACGAAAGAGATGGAGAATAAGAATTATACCCTTGTAGAATTCTAGCTTCCTCAGGTACAAGTTCACCTCCAATTCCTTCGCGTTCTCCTTGAATTCCACCGATTAAATTCCTTCTTTTGATCAACGTTAGCCACCCAAGTGTTTGACCTCTAGAGGTGATCCACCAAGGAATAATACTTGTTCAAGAAGATGGGTGTTGGCAAAACCCTAGTTTCTATCTCTATAGAAATTGTAAGTACTCTCTACAATTCTTATGTAAGAGTGTGTAACCCTAATCTATGATAAGACTTCTCTTATTTATAGATGTAGGAAAACCCTCCCCTAAACTATTTAGGATTAGGGTTTCTATTCTAATTAAACTCCTTTAATTAAATTAAACTCCTAATCCAATTAGGAATTCATGTGAGAGTACTTCTATTAATTAATTCCCAATCCCTATTAGGAATTAAATAATAGTAATAGTAATAATAATAATAATAAGACTCCTCTTATTAATTTATATTTAATATTTCTAAAATATTAAATAATAAATATTAAGCTATTTAATTTATTCTATCTCCATAGACTAAATTAAATACACTTAACTTATTATTACAATTATGCCATTTACTTCTTAAATAAATATTTTCCTTTTGCGGTGTGACCCTTTAGGTTCTCCATATTAAACCGGTTGTGAATAAATCAATTAGAACAATTCTAATCTTATTTAAATAAATAAATTAATCTATTTAATTCATTTAAATAAATAATATTTATTCTACAATAAGGGTAAGCCCCCTTAGCGATCAACGACTTTCCAGATAATATAGATTTCAACATTAATCATAAAAGAACCTTTCAGTGTATAGTTATCGTACAATTCAATCCTTCTACCATACAATGTCCCAATTAAATATAAGACATGGAATTACTGTCAAGTCTTATTTTATTTAATTATATGTATTTCGATTCTGAAATGCACAACTCTGATTAATGCAAATTAGAAACTCTTTTCTAATTTCATTATGCTTTGGCCAAAGACTTCTGAGTCGTCATTTATCGAATCACATAGGACATTCTCTCCTTTTACTAGAAGTGGTAGATTCTTTGTTGATCATTCACCTATTTCCATGTACAACTTATTATACCCAATCATACCCTTTGATATACCCTAAAGGTCTTAAGGGACATGTCAAAGTATAACTCATCATACACAAGATACTATGATGATCTCAAGTCCAAGGATCACTTGTACTACTATCACTAGAGGAATTCCTATTGACAGGAGAGTAAAACTCCATTAGGTATTCCTTAGCGAGCCACGTTCAGTGAACTTATTCTCTAATAAGCACCTACATACTTGCTTTAGTGTCTCCACACAAATGATTATGAGATCAATCATTCTCTTCATAAGAGTAAGCAACGTATGTACTAATCTATCCGGATTCACTAATCCCCTTTTTAGTAATCCATCGATTAGGAACAATTTAAGTTTGTAAGCTATCTATAATTTAGATCTCATTAGCATGATCACCATCATGATTCTAAAAGCATTGCTCAAAACTATGGGTTTATCACATTTAATATAACAGCACCATGTAGATAATGCAAAATGCCTTTAACAATCAAATAAGATTACAAAGTATATGCTACATCATATCAAATATGATTGTCTTGTGTGCATACTACTTTCAGAGCGTTCTAAAGACTTAGAATATTTTAAAATCTTTCCAAACCAAGTTCCTTTTGGTACGGATTCTGATGCTAAAATGAGATGAACAACCCTAATATAGGGGATTAATTACGCGATAAGGTTAAAATGTTTGTGCACAATACATTGTACAAAGGGCTGATCCCCCTGAGTACGAGATGGATGGTCCATAGTCTATAAGACTGTTAAAGGTTGCGGTAGAAATACTTGATAACCTAGGACATAGTTCGAGGTCTTGTGACCCTCAGATACACTTTTAATCCTGAATCTTTATTCAGTTCTTGAGCTAGGCTTTCTATCAAGATTTCAGTTCTTGACTAGTTATTGATTGAAATCAGAAAAACTGTTATACCTCTGTTGAAATCTACTTCATTAGTTTTTCAATTGTTATTGTTATCACACTTGTGGGAAATTGTTTGCTCACTCTTGCGCTAAAACGTTGCAGCTAAGGCAAAGAAATCGGACGAGCCGTCCACAAGCAAAGGCAAGGGCAAGATGCCAAAGTAGCAAGAGATTTATTATCCACTTGATGTTTATTTGTAACAAAGACTTATTTAATATTATGTTTTATTCCGCACTGATGTAATAGAGGTTAGATAACCTGGGATTTGTTTATTTAAGAGATTTGTGATGTAACCCCTTTTGTGGAAAGATGTTTTATGCAGTTTAATTATATTATCTTAATCATGGGTAGTTAGTAATGAAAGTATGCTGTAGTGAACACCAAATCTGTGGAGTTAAAGTACCCGGATTTGAGGGTGTCACATAATTAGTTTATTGTGGACTTGAAGGATTATTATATAAAGTGGGTAAGTAACCCATTAGAATTTAATTAAACCACATATAGAGAGCTCAATAATTTATTAAATTAGTAGCCCAAAATTGGTAGAAAGTAAACTTAATTTTTCAAATAGCCTAAACTAAGTGTATTCAAGCCCAAAAAGAATTAAGTAATGGCCCAATTTTTGACCCAATAAAGGAGGGACTTTTTAGTCATTTGACCAAGTGAATTAGTAATTAAAATAAAACAAAAATAGGAGCAAAAGTGGGGGAGGCCAGCCGGCCATATAGTACCACAAGTGGTGAGTTGTTGATTTGAGGATAACTTGCTTGTAGGAAGGGAGAAAAAGGTACAATAATTAATGGCACCATATCACCAAGTTGTCAAATAGTGTCCTTGCTAATAATAGTAATATGGATAGATACAATACATGTATCTATAGATTATGTAAGTAAGTAATTAGTAGTCTTATTCATCTTCTTCCTTGATAGTTTAGAGAGAGAGAAATCTAGAGAGAAAGAAATAAAGAGAGAGAAAGAGAAATCAAAGGGAAGAGAGAGAGTTCTTGTGGGGGGAAAGAGGAGAGGGGTTGCCTCCACCTAGAGAGGAAGGAGGAGAGCTTGTGGATGTCCCATAAGTTCATCTCATACTTTGGAAAGCAAAGGAAGAGAGCCACCAAGCAAAGAAGGTATAAAACTAAACCTAAAAACCCTAAAAATCCTAATTTTGGGTTATGGGTGAAGTCTTATGTTAAAAATTCGAAATTTATGTTTTAAATATTTAGAATCATGGTATATATATTTATGTTTGATGATATATAGTTGTGGTATGAAATCGTATGGGTTTGTGTAGAAAAGATAAGCTAAAGGCTTAAAAACATTTTTACCGACGAACAAACCGTAGCTTGTTCGAATAAATTGTGTATTTTGAAATCTATGCATGATAATTGTGATTTTCTTTTTTCTGAGTTTTAAGAGGTAAGCTAAGAAAAGAATCTCGTTAGAATCAATGAAAAAGAAGTTAAAATGAGAGAGTTACGTAATTTTTACCAAAACACACTAACTGTTGGTGCACTGTCAGAATAGTCCACTTCCGGGTATGTTTCAGTGACCAAAACATATCCAAATTTAGTGTTTGATGATAGAAAATTGTAGTTTGGAAAGATACAAATCCAACGAGTCTGACTAGACCCTAATCTGAGTTGTAGATTTCATTTTATGAGTGTTTCCGTAAGGGACCTCAAAACTGGAAACGGGACAAAACCCACTGACCCCTAGTTTCCGTGCACTGTTTTGAACCCTTAGCTAGTGAAATAAATTCCGGTCTTTTTACCACTGAAACTATAGGAAGTTATGTACCTCCTGTCCAAAAATCGCCACATTCCGACTTGTAACGAAGAATCTACGGCTAAAATAAAAACGTAGAGTTTTTCGACGAAAACGGCTAAAATTGGAGTTCTATAAACGCGATGACCACGAAATTTTAACTGGGAGTACTTGTTAATATGTATAAGATGCTATCAAAAAATTGGAGTCATCGGGGTAGGGAAAGATAGTGATCATTTTTCTTAGTTTTGAAAGTTAAAACGAACGTGTGAACGATGTTAAAGGAAATTGAAAATTTTCATAAGGAAAGTATTTTGAGTTTGGAATATATGTTTATATGTGTGGCAAGACTTGAAAAAAATAAAAATCGATTATTAAAAGAGATTAAATCATTTGAGGAATGCAGGCTTCCAATCCAGCTTGTTGAATTGAATAGTTAGAATCCAGGTTACTGGATTGTAGGTTAGTTTGAATCCAGGTTGCTGGATTGGGGGAAACAGTTTGCTGAATTGAATAGTTAGAATCCAGGTTGCTGGATTGTAGGTTAGTTTGAATCCAGGTTGCTGGATTGGGAAAAACAGTTTGATGAATTGAATAGTATGAATCCAGGATGTTGGATTAGAGGGCATTTTGAATCCAGGTTGCTGGATTATAATCCAAGTTGGAATCCAGGTTACTGGATAGCCATCTAGTTTGCTGGATTTAGAATCCAGTTTGCTGGATTGAGTATTTAACCTACGGGATCATAAAGAAAGACTAATAAAATGAAAGACTTAGTGTTAATTCATAAGGTATATGATAAAGTAGTGGTACAATGATACTCTTTAATAGTTGATGTATAGTATCTGGGCTAAACGATTCCTTCAGGGAGCGGAGGTATATACGAACTAGAAACCGATTTAACTCACTGTGAAAACAGTGTAGACGAGACGGAAACTAGTTTGTTGGTTGTTTGTGGGAAACCACTCAGCATACTATATTGAACACTGTTAAAGACTCGATATGTGCTAGTTTTAGAATTATGAATGCATATGATGTTAAAGTGCTATCTAGTATTTGATTACGTGCTTAAATATTAGAAGTGATATTATAAGGTATAATATGATTGGTTGATTGGAAAATCAATCTTATAACTGATAGGTCTTACGAAAGAAGTTAAATTAAATTGCATAGCAGTAGTCAACGACCAAGGCAAGTTCCTAACCCTAAACTTCTTACATTATTGCAAGTTCCTAACCCTAAAATTCTTACATTATTGTAAGTTCCTAACCATGAACTTCTTACATTATTGCAAGTTTCTTAACTCAAACTCGAGTTATTATATTTCAAGCACGCTAGTGGGTTAATTATTGACAATTATTCCACATCTATGATTATTGATATTCGCACTTTGTGCAGTTGATTTCTTGTTCTATTGTTTGAATGGAGAAATAATTAGAGTTCTTTATTCATAAATTATTTATGAGCCATGTCTCAGCTAGTTGTGTCAGCTGGACCAAATAACTGTTTATTAGCTATGTCTTAGCTAGTTGTTTTGGCTAGACTAATATTAAATTGATATTGCATGAAACGTTCTATTATTTGAACTAATTTGTTATTAAAGATATATGCCATTTGATTCGGCTAGATCAAAATTGATATAATATGTTGAACTCAAAGTATTTCTTTGAAAACTATCCAAACCATATTGATGTGGTACGGACTCATAATTTAAGACTGGGATGAACAACCCTGAAAAATAAATCAGGGGAAATTTTATTGTCAGTAAGCCGACTGCGCGCTATGTTTGAGAATTATGCATAATCTCGGTTACAATAAGGCTGATCACCTTACGTACTTGCAGAAGAGTAAAGATTAGTTTTTATAGCTAACTTTTACTCTTGAGGTAGTCAGTAATAATAATAACTAATGATTCCTATAGTAGTTCTTGATCCATTTGTGATCACTCAGCATGAAATCTGGGAATAACCCTATGTATTGAATACTATTGCAGAATTGCTAATCCTTCATAATCAATTGAATATTATTGAATCTTCGAAAGAATTTTAACTCTTTCATTCTTGATGTATTATTCAGCTATTTTGAAATCTTTTGATTAGTGGTGAAGTTCTATAAAAGTTAAACTCCTCTATTCATGATATGTACCCTTTATTGTACTCTTAACTTGTTGAGCAAACTCGTTGTTCACCCTTGCTTCAATAAAACATTTCAGCTAAAGCCGAGGTAGCAGAGGGTTCTAATAAGGACAAAGGCAAAGCGAAAGCGATCGAATAGTATCAAGTTGTTTAATTATTATTATATTATAATTTTGCTTAAGTCTTTTGTATTAATAGACATGTAATGTTAAGGTTAGTTAACCTGGGATGACGATGATATAATTATATCTTAATGTATGTTTTTATTAAGGTAATGTAATGAATGATATAATTCATGCAATGAATGGGTAGTTAGATGACATGTGTATGTTGTACCGTGAGCACCGAATCTGAGGTTTAAGGGACCCAGATTTGGGGGCGTCACAACGGTATAATTCTTATTCTCTTTCTCTTTCGTTTAATTGATAATTGAACACAAGGATAGATCATGGTGATGGTTTGTATTAAAATTTTAAAATCCGTTTTATCACGCTTCCGCCCTATTTATGTAATTTGATTGCATGCTTGTGTTATATATAAACCTAACAGCGGTATCAGAGCCTAATCCTTGTGTTAATTATTGATTGTGATGATTCCATGTATGAATTAATATGCGATACGATCGGATTTTTGGGCAGAAATTTTTTCCTGAATCTGCATCGCGGCGTGGCCGCGCCGCTTCCAGTTCATTCTGGAGTGTGGCCGCGCCTAAACCCACAAAACGTTTCTGGGGGTGCAGCGCGGCTGCGTCGCTCCTAGTTCAATTTGGAGCGCGGCCGCACCGGTATGCAGGTTTTGAAAAATTATTTTTTCCTTCAATTAAAATAAATAGTTTGTTTAATTGATAAAAGTTTAAAATAAAGATGTTTATTTTATCTGGAATAGGATTTCGATTTGCTAAAATTAAAGGAGTTTAATTTGAATTTGGCTTTTGATTAAAATAAAAGAGTTTATTTTGTTTCAAAACTAAATATTAGCAAAACTTTTGCCCATTAATTGATATCAATGCATATATAGAATGGTTTTATTATTCATGAGATGAATGTTATTTATTGATACATATAGAGATATGTATGATAATAATTAAATAGAGATTGATTATGGACTATTGACCAATGTGTAATTGGAATTATTTTAGTGGATGCTTGAATGTATGGGTTTTTATAAATGGGGTCTGCGTACCTCGTCTTCTCTAATTTTTCTTAATGTAAATTCTATCTCCCTCTATGTACTTCCCCTTGACTGCTGATCAAGGTTACTATTTATTGCAAATAGTTTATGTAATAGGTTTCGTTAAAATTACTTGAATAATTGGAGACAAAGGAGCAAGGAGCACTTGAAGACCCGTTTGTAATGGAGCCCAGGTTTAAATGTAATAGTTATATTTAAATTTAATTCTTACACCCTAGGTTTGACCTTTTGGTTTACTTGGTGGCTCTAGTGAACCAAACTAGAATAAAAGTCCATAATCAATCTGGGTAGAATACAGTATTCTATATGTGCATGATTACTATATATATATATATATTATCCAACATGGTTCGCATGTTAAATAATATGACGCGTATTGTATATATATATGTTCATGCGCGCTAAACAAGATGAGACTAATAATAATAAACCCCTCAAAGAAATCATATTAAGTCCTAAGCGTTCAAAGATATTAGGAATATCGAATGTCGCCTTCTAACATGGTAAAACAATAGAGTATTACATATTTAATATGAGTTTGTTGTGCACACACAAGGCGAGTATTAAATATTTAAGATGTGGTTTTATCACATTTGATGCTTATTAAGGAATTGAATATTATTGCTTTGTTGTGCACACACAAGGGCGGTCTTTTTCTCTTCACATATATGGAAGTGTTAGGTTGGACATAACTTAGATTATTTTAGTTCGGATGTGCACACATTTGACCATTATAATCTAAGAGGCAAAATACAAGGAGTTACATAGTGATGTAATTCATAATAGTTGTCTACCTATTTATTTATATATAGTTTGTTGTGCACACACAAGGCTATATACATTTGAAATGGGATTCTTATTCTCACTAGCAAATCTTTAATTAGATTTGCCGAACTATATATTGAGGGTAATATAGTTTGATGAAAAATAGTGGGAGATACCAATTTAAATAAAGACCTAATTTATTTTGATGATTAATTAAATGAATGTATGCTAAAATGTTGTTAAATTACAAATTCATTTAACAGAATTTTATAATGTCTAATTCACTATCACTGCGTAACATATTAGATACTAATTAACCGGAGCGAATTAGACGGACTAGTTAAGGAATCTGAGATTAGTTCTCAAGGCTGAAAAGCTATCTTATATCCTTAATATGCATATCCCTGCAATGGTTGCAGATAATGCCTCTGAGGAAGAGATTGCTACTTTTAAAAAGTGGCAAG
This sequence comes from Aralia elata, assembly GCA_034770075.1. Taxonomy (NCBI): domain Eukaryota; kingdom Viridiplantae; phylum Streptophyta; class Magnoliopsida; order Apiales; family Araliaceae; genus Aralia; species Aralia elata. The sequence continues at coordinate 34,931,629 of CM068378.1, forward strand.
ATGATGCACAGTTGGCTCAATGTATCATGCTCGCATCCATGAGTAACGAGCTTCAGCGTTAGCATGAAACTATGGATGCTCATACTGTACTCCTGCACCTTCAAGGAGTTGAATGGTGAGGAAAGTACGACTGCTAGATGTTATATATCTAAGGAGCTCTTCCAATCTAGAATAACCGATGGCACTACAGTATAAACAAATGTCCTAAAAATGATCAATCTAATTGAACAATTGGGACAACTGGGTTTTGTATTGGATGAAGAGTTGATCCAAGATTTGATCTTGCAATCACTCCCGGACTCTTTCTCACAATTTATTGTGAATTTTCACGTGAACAAACTATATGTCAGCCTGCATGAATTGCTTAAACACGTTGAAAACTGTAAAGAGTCACTTTTTAACCAAGAAAGACCAAGTCTTACTGGTAGATGATTCTTCCAAGAAGCGGAAGAGGGCCAAAGGATCTTCTTAAAAGAAGAACAATTCAAAAAAGGTAAAAGGAAAGGCAATAACTAAGGACACTAAGAACAAAACTGATGCAGCTAGCAAAGGAGTTTGCTTCCACTGCAATATGCCTGGACACTAGAAAGGAAACTATAAGGAGCATCTTGCAGAGGCTAACCAGAAGAAGCTTAGTGAAGCTTCAGTTACAGATATAGGTTTGTTCATTATTGAAATAAATCTTTCTATAAGTCAAGGTTCTACTTGGGTATTGGATACCGGTTATAGTTATCACGTATGCAATCCAATACAGAGACTAAGCAGAAGTAGAAAGCTAAACAAAAAGTAAGTAATCTTACGTGCGGAGAATGGAGTAATGGTTGCTACATTAGCCGTGGGAACTTATAGTTTAGTGTTGCCTACGTGCAAGTCTGTTAAGTTAATAAGTTGTTATTATGTTCCAGTTCTCTTAAGAAACATTATTACTTTCGTTGTTGGACAAGGAAGGTTCTGGTATTATATTTAAGAACAATTGTTGTTCTATTTATAATGATAATGTTTTGTTTGAAACTAGAAGATCACTTGATGGACTTTGTAAACTTAACTTACATGAAAAATAATTTTGCAAATTGAACAAACTAGTAAAAGAAAAGGAGATGATCATTCAAAGAGTTGAACATGTGTATTTGATAAAATACAAGTCTGAATCATTTGAAAGGTTCAAAGAATTCAGAAGAAAAACAAACTGGTGAGAGTATTAAAATTCTTCGATCGGATCGAGGAGGGGAATACTTGACCAATGAGTTTCTAGATCATCTCAAAATAGTATTTTCTCATAATGGACGCTTCATGATACGCAATGATTGATCGGTGTATCTTAAAAGACAAATCGTACCTTGTTGGACATGCTGCGGTCCATAATGATTTTTACCGACATTCCAATATCCATCTGGGTTATGCCCTAGAAACGTTTGCATATCTACAAAATAAGGTAACCTCAAAATCTGGCCCCAAGACTCCATAAAAGTTATGGATAGGGAGGATTCCTAATCTTAAGTATGTTAAGATAATGGGTTGTGCAACTTATATGAAAAGGTTTCAAAAGATAAGTTTGGGACAAAATCTGATGAGTGCAGAGTTGTGGGATATCCTAAAGAAAGTTTTATTACTATAATCCTACACACTGCCTTCTTAGGTAAATGTATTTATCATTGAAGGAGCTAGTGGGAGGGTAATAGATCTTGAAGGAGTTCAAGAACCACAAAGTACTACAAGTCAAACCGAGAAACCTGTAGATAGACCTAATGTACCACAACCGAATCGTAAATCTGGAAGAGCACCGAAGATACTTAGGAGGTATGGATTCATCATAGAGGATGATGATGAGGTACACATCAAAGAGGATGATGATCCAGTTATATACGATGAGGCTATGAGTAAAAGACACTCAAAGAAATGGCAGATGGCCATGAAATCCGAAATGGACTCCATGTATGAGAACCAAGTATAGACTCTGGTTACTCCATCGAAAGGCATAGTGCTTAAAGGGTGTATATGGGTCTTTAAAGAGAAAGACTAGGGCAAATGGCAAGGTGGAGACCTATAAGGACAGACTTGTTTAAAAGGTTTCAAATCAAGTCAAGGAGTTGACTATGATAAAACCTTATTACCGGGTAATGCTCAAGTCAATTTGGATTTTGCTTGTAATTGCAGCTTATTATTACGAAATCTGGCAAATGGATATGGAGATATCCTTCCTCAATGGAGAGCTTGAGGAGAATGTATGTATGATATAGCCAGAGAAATTTGTTTCAAAGGTTAAAGCAAATCGTGTTTTAAGCTACAATGATCCATTTATGGATTGAAGCAACCTTCTCAAAGATGGAACATTCGTTTTGATGAGGCAATCAAAAGAGTTTGATTTTTATCAAAAACGAGAATGAACCTAGTGTGTAACAAAAGGGTCAGTGGAAGCACTGTGACATTCCTAGTATTATATGTTGATATACTACTGATAAGGAATAACACATCAATGCTACAATCAGTAAAGATAAAATTGTCTAAACATTCCTCCATGAATAACTTGGGAGGAGTATCCTATAAATTGGGGATATAAATCTATATAGATAGATTTAAAAGGATGTTCGGCTTGACCCAATGAATGTATATTCATTCGATGCTAAAGGCGTTTAGCATGACAAACTCCAAGAGAGGTCTCATGATGATGAACCATGGAGTGTATCTCTTTAAATTGTCCTCAATAAAAAGGAGATCGCATAAGTTATTATCATGTATGCAATGAATATATAAGGCCTGATGTTGATCAGTTATATTCTGGAGAAGATCACTGTAAGACAGTGATAAACATCTTTAAGTACTTAACCGGTACTGAAGATTTGATCATGATTCATGGTAGGTCTGAATTAAAACTAGAGGGTTAAACAGACTCAAGTTTTTCAGACTGACCAAGACGATAACAAATCCATTTTAGAGTAAAGCGTTACCTTGAATGGTGGTGCAGTGAATTGGAAAGGTTCCAAATAGCAAAGAGTTGTTAGTTTAGTAACAAAGACAAAGTATATAGCTGTAAATGAAGCTGCAAGTTGATTGTTTGGATGAAAAGTTCATTACACAACAAGGAATAGTTCCTAAGTCTTATCTTGGACAAATGTTGCGGCACTTTCATTTGATTAGTAGAGTCATTGAAAGAGGAGAAGTCACTATAGAGATAGTGGACTCTCAAGAACAACTTTGCATATCCATTTACTGAAGATTTATCCAAACAGCAGGATGATCGTCACTTAGAGAAGAAGGGTATAAGATACCATGGCGATTGGCTTTAGTGTAAGTGGGAGATTAAAAGTAGTATGCACGCAAGCTAATAATATTTAATATGATGTAGCATATACTTTGTAATCTTATTCGGTTATTAAAGGGATTTTACTTTATCTACATAGTGTTGTTATATTAAATGTGATAAACTCATAGTTTTGAGCAATGCTTTTAGAATCATGATGGTGATCATGCTAATGAGAGCTAAATTCTAGATAGCTCACAAACTAAAATCATTCCTAATCATTGGATTACTAAAAAAGGGGATTAGTGAATCCGGATAGATTAGTACATACATTGTTTGCTCTTAAGAAGAGGATGATTGATCTCATAATCATTTGTGTGGAGACACTAAAGCAAGTATGTAGGTACTTATTGGAGAATAAGCTCACTGAACGTTGCTCGCTAAGGAATACCTAATGGAGTTTTACTCGCCTGTCAATAAGAATTCCTCTAGTGATAATAGTACAAGTGATCCTTGGACTTGAGATCATCATAGTATCTTGTGTATGATGAGTTATGCTTTGACATGTCCCTTAAGACCTTTAGGGTTTATCAAAGGGTATGATTGGGTATAATAAGTTGTATATGGAGATAGGTGAATGATCAACAAAGAATCTACCACGTCTAGTAAAAGATGTGAATGTCCTATGTGATTCGATAAATAGCAACTCAGTAGTCCTTGGCCAAGGCAAAATGAAATTAGAAAGGAATTTCTAATTTGCATTATTTAGAGTTGTGCATTTGAGAATCGAAATACATATAATTAAACAAAATAAGACTTGACAGAAATTCCATGTCTTATATTTAAAAACTAAATATTAGCAAAACTTTTGCCCATTAACTGATATCAATGCACATATGGAATGGTTTTATTATTCATGAGATGAATATTATTTATTGATACATATAGAGATATGTATGATAATAAATAGGAATTGATTATTGATTATTAACCAATGTGTGATTGGAATTATTTTAGAGGATACTTGAATGTATGGGTTTTTATAAATGGGGTCTGCGTACCTCGTCTTCTCTAATTTTTCTTAATGTAAATTCTATCTCCCTCCTATGTACTTCCCCTTGACTGCTGATCAAGATTTCTATTTATTGTAAATAGTTTTTATAATAGGACTAGTTAGAATTAATTTTGAAGAATTGGAGACAAAGGAGCAAGGAGCGCTTGAAGACCCGTTTGTATTGGAGCCCGGTTTAAATATAATAGTTATATTTAAATTTAATTCTTTCACCTTAGGTTTTACCTTTTGGTTCACTTGGTGGCTCTAGTAAACCAAACTAGAATAAAAGTCCATAATCAATCCGGGTAGAATATAGTATTCTATATGTGCATGCTTACTATATATATTATATATTATCCAGCATGCTTCGCATGTTAAATAATATGATGCGTATTTTATATATATATATATATGTGTGTGTGTGTGTGTGTGTGTGTGCATGCGCGCTAAACAAGATGAGACTAATAATAATAAACCCCTCAAAGAAATCATATTAAGTCCTAAGCGTTCAAAGATATTAGGAATATCGAACGTCGCCTTCTAGCATGGTAAAACAATAGAGTATTAAATATTTAATATGAGTTTGTTGTGCACACACAAGGCGAGTATTAAATATTTAAGATGTAGTTTTATCACATTTGATGCTTATTAAGGAATTGAACATTATTGCTTTGTTGTGCACACACAAGGGCAGTCTTTTTCTCTTCACATATATGGAAGTGCTAGGTTGCACTTAACTTAGATTATTTTAGTTCGGATGTGCACACACTTGACCATTATAATCTAAGAGGCAAAATACAAGGAGTTACATAGTGATGTAATTCACAATAATTGTCTACCTATTTATTTATATATAGTTTGTTGTGCACACACAAGGCTATATACATTTGAAGTGGGATTCTTATTCTCACTAGCAAATCTTTAATTAGATTTGCCGAACTATATATTGAGGGTAATATAGTTTGATGAAAAATAGTGGGAGATACCAATTTAAATAAAGACCTAATTTATTTTGATGATTAATTAAATGAATGTATGCTAAAATGTTGTTAAATTACAAATTCATTTAACAGAATTTTACAATGTCTAATTCACTATCACTGCGTAACATATTAGATACTAATTAACCGGACCGAATTACACGGACTAGTTAAGGAATCTGAGATTAGTTCTCAAGTCTAAAAGCTATCTTATATCCTTAATATGCATATCCCTGCAATGGTTGCAGACAATGCCTCTGAGGAAGAGATTGCTACTTTTAGAAAGTGGCAAGATGATGCACAGTTGGCTCAATGCATCATGCTCGCATCCATGAGTAATGAGCTCCAGCGTCAGCATAAAACTATGGATGCTCATACTGTACTCCTGCACCTTCAAGGAGTTGAGTGGTGAGGAAAGTAGGACTGCTAGATGTTAGATATCTAAGGAGCTCTTCCAATCTAGAATAACCGATGGCACTACAGTATAAACAAATGTCCTAAAAATGATCAATCTAATTGAACAATTGGGACAACTGGGTTTTGTATTGGATGAAGAGTTGATCCAAGATTTGATCTTGCAATCACTCTCGGACTCTTTCTCATAATTTGTTGTGAATTTTCACGTGAACAAGCTATATGTCAGCCTGCATGAATTGCTTAAACACGTTGAAAACTGTAAAGAGTCACTTTTTAACCAAGAAAGACCAAGTCTTACTGGTAGATGATTCTTCCAAGAAGCAGAAGAGGGCCAAAGGATCTTCTTAAAAGAAGAACAATTCAAAAAAGGTATAAGGAAAGGCAATAACTAAGGACACTAAGAACAAAACTGATGCAGCTAGCAAAGGAGTTTGCTTCCACTGCAATATGCCTGGACACTAGAAAGGAAACTGTAAGGAGCATCTTGCAGAGGCTAACCAGAAGAAGCTTAGTGAAGCTTCGGTTACAGATATAGGTTTGTTCATCATTGAAATAAATCTTTCTGTAAGTCAAGGTTCTACTTGGGTATTGGATACCGGTTATAGTTCTCACGTATGCAATCAAATACAGAGACTAAGCAGAAGTAGAAAGCTAAACAAAAAGTAAGTAATCTTACGTGTGGAGAATGGAGTAATGGTTGCTACAATAGCCGTGGGAACTTATAGTTTAGTGCTACCTACGTGCAAGTCTGTTAAGTTAATAAGTTGTTATTATGTTCCAGTTCTCTTAAGAAACATTATTACTTCCGTTGTTGGACAAAGAAGGTTCTGGTATTATATTTAAGAACAATTGTTGTTCTATTTATAATGATAATGTTTTGTTTGAAACTAGAAGATCATTTGATGGACTTTGTAAACTTGACTTACATGAAAAATAATTTTGCAAATTGAACAAACTAGTAAAAGAAAAGGAGATGATCATTCAAAGAGTTGAACATGTGTATTTGATGAAATACAAGTCTGAATCATTTGAAAGGTTCAAAGAATTCAGAAGAAAAGCAAACTAGTGAGAGTATTAAAATTCTTCGATCGGATCGAGGAGGGGAATACTTGACCAATGATTTTCTAGATCATCTCAAAATAGTATTTTCTCATAATGGACGCTTCATGATACGCAATGATTGATTGGTGTATCTTAAAAGACAAATCGTACCTTGTTGGACATGGTGCGGTCCATAATGATTTTTACCGACATTCCAATATCCATCTGGGTTATGCCCTAGAAACGGTTGCATATCTACAAAATAAGGTAACCTCAAAATCTGGCCCCAAGACTCCATAAAAGTTATGGATAGGGAGGATTCCTAATCTTAAGTATGTTAAGATAATGGGTTGTGCAACTTATGTGAAAAGGTTTCAAAAGATAAGTTTGGGACAAAATTTGACGAGTGCAGAGTTGTGGGATATCCTAAAGAAAGTTTTATTACTATAATCCTACACACTGCCTTCTTAGATAAATGTGTTTATCATTGAAGGAGCTACTGGGAGGGTAATAGATCTTGAAGGAGTTCAAGAACCACAAAGTACTACAAGTCAAACCGAGGAACCTGTAGATAGACCTAATGTACCACAACCGAATCGTAAATCTAGAAGAGCACCGAAGATACCTAGGAGGTATGGATTCATTATAGAGGATAATGATGAGGTACACATCATAGAGGATGATGATCCAATTATATACGATGAGGCTATGAGTAGAAGACACTCAAAAAAATGGCAGATGGTCATGAAATCCGAAATGGACTCCATATATGAGAACCAAGTATAGACTCTGGTTACTCCACCGAAAGGTATAGTGCCTAAAGGGTGTATATGTGTCTTTAAAGAGAAAGACTAGGGTAAATGGCAAGGCGGAGCGCTATGAAGACCCGTTTGTATTGGAACCCGAGTTTAAATGTAATAGTTATATTTAAATTTAATTCTTGCACCCTAGGTTTGACCTTTTGGTTTACTTGGTGGCTCTAGTGAACCAAACTAGAATAAAAGTCCATGATCAATCCGGGTAGAATATAGCATTCTATATGTGCATGATTACTTTATATATATTATATATTATCCAACATGCTTCACATGTTAAATAATATGACGCGTATTTTATATATATATATATATATATATATATATATATATATGTGTGTGTGCATGCGCGCTAAACAAGATGAGACTAATAATAATAAACTCATCAAAGAAGTCATATTAAGTCCTAAGCGTTCAAAAATATTCAGAATATCGAACGTCGCCTTTTAGCATGGTAAAACAATAGAGTATTAAATGTTTAATATGAGTTTGTTGTGTCACCACAAGGAAAGTATTAAATATTTAAGATGTTGTTTTATCGCATTTGATGCTTATTAAGGAATTGAACATTACTGTTTTGTTGTGTCACCACAAGGATGGTATTTTTCTCTTCACATATATGGAAGTGCTAGGATGGACTTAACTTGGATAATTTTGATTCGGATATGTCACCACTTGATCAAAATAATCTAAGAGGCAAAATACAAGGAGTTACATAGTGATGTAATTGATAATAGTTGTCTACCTATTTATTTATATATCGTTTGTTGTGTCACCACAAGGCAATATACATTTGAAATGGGATCCTTAATCTCACTAGCAAATCTTTAATTAGAATTGCCGAACTATATAATGAGGGTAATATAGTTTGATGAAAAAGTGAGAGATACTAATTTAAATAAAGACCTTATTTATTTTGATGATTAATAAAATGAATGTATGCTAAAATGTTGTCTATTTCACATGCAGAATTTAAAAATGTCAAACTCACCATCACTGCGTAGCATACTTGATGCTAACAAACTGACCGTACCGAATTACACGGACTGGTTAAGGAATCTGAGAATTGTTCTCACTGCTGAAAAGATTTCTTATGTCCTAAATTCGCCAGTCCCTGCAAATGTTGCAGAAACAGCCTCTGAGGAAGACATTGCTACTTTCAGAAAGTGGCAAGATGATGCAATCTTGGCTCAATGCATCATGCTCGCATCCATGAGTAACGAGCTTCAGCGTCAGCATGAAACTATGGATGCTCCTACTATATTGCTGCACCTCAAAAAGTTGTATGGTGAGCAAAGTAGGATTGCTAGATATCAGATATCTAAGGAGCTCTTCCGATCTCGTATGACCGAGGGCACTACTGTTGAGACTCATGTCCTTAAGATGATCAATCTGATTGAACAACTTGGACAGCTTGGGTTCGTGATGGATGGGGAGTTAAGTCAAGATTTGATCTTGCAGTCACTCCCGGACACCTTCTCATAATTTGTTGTGAATTTTCACATGAATAAGTTGGACATCAGCTTGCCTGAGTTACGTAACATGCTAAAAACTGCTGAAGATCACTTGTCATCCAACAAGAACTAAGTCTTACTTGTGGATGATTCTTCCAAGAAAAGGAAGAGGCCCAATATATCTTCTGAAAAGAAGAAAAACAAGAAGGCTAAGGGCAAGGCGAAAAGAAAGGATAAAAAGAAACCTGATCCAGATAGCAAAGGAATTTGCTACCATTGCAATAAGCCGGGACACTAGAAGAGGAACTGCAAGGAGTATCTTGCGGACCAAAAGAAGCTTGGAGAAGCTTCGACTTCCGATCTAGGTTTGTTCATGATTGAAATTAATTTTTCTAAAAGTCAAAATTCTACTTGGGTATTGGATACCAGCTGTAGTTCTCACATATGTAATGATATGCAGGAACTAAGTAGAAGTAGAAAGCTGAACAAGGATGAAGTCGTCCTACGAGTGGGAAATGGAGCAAAGGTTGCTGCATTAGCTGTAGGAACTTATTGTTTAGCACTGGCTACGGGAAAGTCCATTAGTTTAAATAATTGTTATTATGTTCCAATACTAATTAAAAACATTATTTCAATTTCTGTATTGGATATGGATGGTTTTGATGTTATAATAAAGAACAACAGTTGTTCTATTTATAATAAAAATGTTTTATATGGTGTTGGCAATTTACTGAATGGACTTTATGAAAATAATATGCCCTCAAGCCAATTATATTTGATGTAATAAGCATTTACTTTGTAATCTTATTCAAATATTAATAATAGAATAAAAGGCATATTTTATCCATGTTAATTGGTTGAATTAATAAATGTGATAAACCCATAGTTTTCGAGCAATGCTTTTAGAATCATGATGAGATCATGCTAGTGAGATCTAAATTGAAGAAAGCTCAAAAACTAAAATGTTCCTAATCGTTGGATCACTAATATTGGGATTACTGATCCGGATAGATTAGTACATACTATGCTTGATCTTTAGAAGATGATGATTGATCTCATAATCATTTGTGTGAAGACACTAAAGCAAGTATGTAGGTGCTTATTAGAGAATAAGTTCACTGAACGTGACTCGCTTAAAGAACCCTAATGGAGTTTTATTCACCTGTCAATAGGGAAGTTCTTAAGTGATAGTTGTACAAGTGATCCTTAGACTTGAGATCATCATAGTACCTTGTGTATGTTAAGTTATACTTTGTCATATTCCTTAATACCTTAGGGTATGTCATAGGGTATGTACGGGTATAATAAAGTATACACGGAGGTAGGTGAATGATCAACAAAGGATCTACCACTTCTGATAAAGGGAGAGAATGTCCTATGCGATTTGATAAAATACAGCTCAAAAATCCCTTGCCAGGGTTGAATGAAAATTAGAAAGGAGTTTCTAATTTACATTAATCGGAGTTGTGCATTCTTAAATCGAAATGCATATGATTAAATAAAATAAGACTTGTCAGTAAATCCATGTCTTATATTTAATCGGGACATTGTATGGTAGAAGGATTGAATTGTACGGTAACTACTACTGAATAGGTTCTATGTGATTAAACATTGATTTCATATTATTCGGATAGTCATGATACATTATCGTAAGGTGTCCCTCATGATGTAGAATAAATATTATTTATTTATGTTTGAGTTAAAGGAGTTTAATTCATTATAAATAATATTAGAATTGTTCTAATTTATTTATTCTACTACCGACATAATATTGAACCTAAAGGGTCACACCGCAAAAAGAATAATATTATATTAGAAGAAATTGGCTTAATGATAATAAATTAAGTATTTAATTTATTAGTTGAATAAATTGAAATGCTTAATATTTATAATGATATATTTGGAGAAATATTGAATTATAAATTAATAAGAGAAATCTTATTATTATTATTATCATTTAATTCTTAATTAGATTAAGAATTAATTTAAATGAAATGTAAATATCATTTAAATTAAATGCAAAAGGTGGGATAAGCTAATAACATGTGTTAGTTGCTTAAATGCAAAACATGTGGGTTAGGAGAATAATGTTACTTACATATTATGTAAGTATTATTCTTGGTAGTATACTAATTGAATTAGGGTTTTCCTAATTCATCTAACCTAGCATTTATTGCACTTAGAGAAGTGCTAGCCTCCATCTAATGAAAGAGTTCTTGATGAAGAGTTCTTATTATTCTTAAGAGTTAGGAATAAAAGATTTAATTGGATTAGCCATCCAAGATTTCTAGAAAATCAAATATTGTTTCTTGTATAATCATTCTTGGTGGATTACCTCTAGAGTACTACATACACTTTGTAGCTAGTGTTTAATTCAAGGAACAAAGATTGGAGGAGCTTGAAGAAATCAACAAACAATTGTAGATTGGAGAAGCTTGAAGAAATCAAGAGAGTAGTAGATCTTGTAGCGGTTCAAGAGTTGAGTTATCAAAGGTATTTTCTCTTGTTATTCTTCTTCAATTAATAGCTATGCATAAGGTGATTCATGGTTAAGTTGCAAAAATTTTAATTTCCATTTTCCGTTGTGCATCTCAATTAGATTGTGATTTTGCATACTTACACTTTATAAACTTGACTTGCATGAAAATATACTTCAAATTGAACAAACTAAGAAAAGAACAAGAGATGATGTTAATTATACCTTTATGTGGCACTGTAGACTCGGTCATATCAATGAAACAAGATTAACTAAGTTGCATAAAGATGGGCTTTTAGAGCTATCTGATTACGAATCATATCCAACTTGTGAATCTTGTCTCATGGGTAAGATGACTAAATCCCCTTTTAGTGGAAAAGGAGAAAGAGTTACAGAGTTGTTAGAGTTGGTGCACACAGACGTATGTGGACCTATGACAACGAATGCACGAGGAGGGTATTCTTATTTTATTACTTTCACTAATGATTATTCTAGATTTGGATATGTGTATTTAATGAAATACAAATCTGAATCGTTTGAAAAGTTCAAAGAATTCAGAAGTAAAGTAGAGAAGCAAACTGGTAAGAGTATTAAGATTCTTCGATCAGATCGAGGAGAGGAATGCTTAACCAATGAGTTTCTCAATTGTCTCAAAGAAAATGGTATAATCTCACAATGGACTCCACCAGGGACGCCACAGTTGAATGGTGTATCTGAAAGGAGAAATCGAACATTGTTGGATATGGTTAGTTCCATGATGAGTTTTACCAACCTTCCAGTATCTTTTTGGGGTTATGCCCTAGAATCAGCTGCATACCTACTTAACAAGGTACCTACCAAATTTGTCCCAAAGACTCCAGATGGGATATGGACAAGGAGGAAACCAAATCTTAAGCATGTTAAGACTTGGGGTTGTCTAGCTTATGTCAAAAGGTTTGAGCATAATAAGCTGAAGACTAGATCCGATAAATGTAGATTCATGGGATACCCTAAAGAAACATCAGGGTATTATTTCTATCATCCTACTCATCAAAAGGTTTTTGTTGCGAAACACGCTGCCTTCTTGGAAAAGGAGTTTATCCTTGAAGGGGTCAGTGGGAGTAAGATATATCTTAAAGAAATTTAAGAACCACAAAACACTACAGATCAAAGTCAGGTACCTGACTAAGTAGAAGAACCTACTGTACCACAACCTATTCGTAAATTTGGAAGAGTACCGAAGATACCTGATATGTATGGATTCATCATAGAGGATGATGATGAGGTACGCATCATAGATGATGATGATCCATTGACTTACGAAGAGGCTATGAGTAGTAAAGACTCAGAAAAATGGCTAGAAGCCATGAAATCCGAGATGGACTCCATGTATGAAAACCAAGTATGGATTTTGGTTTCACCACCTGAGGGCATTAAGCCTATTGGGTGTAAATGGGTCTTTAAGAGAAAGACTGGAGCGGATGGCAAGGTAGAGACCTATAAGTCCCGACTGGTTGTAAAAGATTTCAAACAAAGACAAGGAGTTGACTATGATGAAACCTTCTCACCAGTAGCTATGCTCAAGTCCATTCGGATTTTGCTTGCAATTGCAGCTTATTATGACTACGAGATCTGGCAAATAGATGTGAAAACGGCCTTCCTCAATGGAGAGCTTGAGGAGAATGTATATATGATACAGCCAGAGGGTTTTATTTCAACGGTTGGAACAAATCAAGTCTGTAAGCTACAACGATCTATTTATGGATTGAAGCAAGCTTCTCGAAGATGGAACATCCGTTTTGATGAGATAATCAAAAGGTTTGATTTTATGAAAAATGAGGATGAACCTTGTGTGTACAAGAAGGTTAGTGGGAGCGCTGTTTTATTCCTTGTATTATATGTTGATGATATATTACTGATAGGGAATGATATTCCTATGCTACAGTCGATCAAAATTTGGTTATCTAAACACTTCTTCATGAAGGACTTGGGTGAGGCATCCTATATTTTGGGGATAAAGATCTATAGAGATAGATCTAAAAGGATGCTTGGCTTGACCCAAGCAAAGTACATTGACTCGATGCTAAAGAAGTTTAGCATGGAAGATTTCAAGAGAAGTCTCATGCCGATGAGCTATGGAATACATCTCTCCAAGAAACAGGCCCCAAAGACACCCGAGGAGAGAGACCGTATGAGTAAGATTCCTTATACTTCATCAATATGATCTATCATGTACGGTATAATATGTACTAGACCAGATGTCGCTCATGCACTTAGTGTAAGAAGAAGATATCAGTCGAATCCAGGAGAAGAGCACTAGAAGGCAGTGAAAAACATCCTAAAGTACTTGAGAATAACTAAGGATCTATTTCTTGTCTACGGTGGGTCTGAATTGAAACTAGAGGGCTATACAGACTCAAGTTTTTAAACGGACCAAGATGAAAGAAAATCCGTTTCAGGGTACGTGTTTACCTTAAACGGTGGCGCAGTGAGTTGGAAAAGTTCCAAGCAGCAAACAGTTGTTGATTCAGTGACAGAGGCAGAGTACATAGCTGCAAGTGAAGCTGCAAAGGAAGCTGTTTGGATGAAGAAGTTTATAACTGAACTTGGAGTGGTTCCTAGCATTAGAGGAGTTGTACCTTTATTCTGTGACAACACCGGAGCTGTTGCGCAGGCTAAGGAACCCAGGTCTCATCAAAAATCCAAACACGTGTTACGACGGTTTCATTTGATTAGAGAGATCATTGAAAGAGGAGATGTCACCCTGGAGCGTGTGGACTCTTAAGACAACATTGCAGATCCATTTAGTAAAGCTTTAACACAACAACAGTTTAATCGTCACTTAGAGAAGATGGGTATTAGATACCATGGCGATTGGCTTTAGTGCAAGTGGGAGATTGAAAGTAGTATGCACACAAGCCAATCATATTTGATATGATGTAGCATATACTTTGTAATTTTATTCATTTATTAATAAAAGAATTGATTTTCTTAAAAGGCATTTTACATTATTTACATAGTGCTGTTATATTAAATGTGACAAACCCATAGTTTTGAGCAATGCTTTTAGAATCATGATGGTGATCATGCTAATGAGATCTTAATTCTAGATAGCTCACAAACTAAAATTGTTCCTAATCGTTGGATTACTAAAAAAGGGATTAGTGAATCCGGATAGATTAGTACATACATTGCTTGTTCTTAGAAAAATGATGATTAATCTCATAATCATTTGTGTGGAGACACTAAAGCAAGTATGTAGGTTCTTATTTTAAATTAAATACACTTAACTTATTATTACAATTATGCCATTTACTTCTTAAATAAATATTTTTCTTTTTTGCGGTGTGACCCTTTAGGTTCTCCATATTAAACCGGTTGTGAATAAATCAATTAGAACAATTATAATTATATTTAAAGTGATCAATTAAACTATTTAATTCATTTAAATAAATAATATTTATTCTACAATAAGGGTAAGCCCGCTTAGCAATCAACGACTTTCCATATAATATAGATTTCAACATTAATCACAAAAGAACCTTTCAATGCATAGTTACTGTACAATTCAATCCTTCTACCATACAATTGAAAGTGTTATGCACGCGAGCCAATCATATTTGATATGATGTAATATATACTTTGTAATCTTATTCGATTATTAAAGGCATTTTTCTTTATCTACATTGTGCTATTATATTAAATGCGATAAACCCATAGTTTTGAGCAATACTTTTAGAATCATAATGGTGATCATGCTAATGAGATCTAAATTCTAGATAGCTCATAAACTAAAATTGTTCCTAATTGTTGGATTACTAAAAAGGGGATTAGTGAATCCGGATAGATTAGTACATACGTTGTTTACTCTTAAGAAGATGATGATTGATCTCATAATCATTTGTGTGGAGATACTAAAGCAAGTATGTAGGTACTTATTGGAGAATAAGTACACTGAACGTGGCTCGCTAAGGAATATCTAATGGAGTTTTACTCGCCTGTCAATAGGAATTCCTCTAGTGATAGTAGTACAAGTGATCCTTGGACTTGAGATCATCATAGTATCTTGTGTATGATGAGTTATACTTTGACATGTCCCTTACGACCTTTGGGGTATATCAAATGGTATGATTGGGTATAATAAGTTGTGCATGGAGATAGGTGAATGATCAACAAAGAATCTACCACGTCTAGTAAAAGATGTGAATGTCTTATGTGATTTGATAAATGACAACTCAGTAGTCCTTGGTCAAGGCAGAATGAAATTAGAAAGGAGTTTCTAATTTGCATTATTTAGAGTTGTGCATTTGGGAATCAAAATACATATAATTAAATAAAATAAGACTTGACATTAAATCCATGTCTTATATTTAATTGGGACATTGTATGGTAGAATGATTGAATTGTACAGTAACTATTCACTGAAAGGTTCTTTTGTGATTAATGTTGAAATCTATATTATCTGAAAAGTCGTTGATTGCTAAGGGGGCTTACCCCTATTGTACAATAAATATTATTTATTTAAATTAATTAAATAGTTTAATTAATTTATTTAAATACGATTAGAATTGTTCTAATTGATTTATTCACAATCGGTTTAATATGGAGAACCTAAAGGGTCACACCGCAAAAGAAAAATATTTATTTAAGAAGTAAATGGCATAATTGTAATAATAAGTTAAGTGTATTTAATTTAATCTATGGAGATAGAATAAATTAAATAGCTTAACATTTATTATTTAATATTTTGAAAATATTAAATATAAATTAATAAGAGGAGTCTTATTATTATTACTATTACTATTATTTAATTCCTAATAGGGATTAGTAATTAATTAATAGAAGTACTCTCTCATGAATTTCTAATTGGATTAGGAGCATAATTAATTAAATGAGTTTAATTATAATAGAAACCCTAATCCTAAATAGTTTAGGGAAGGGTTATTCCTAAATCTATAAATAAGAGGAGTCTTATCATAGATTAGGGTTAAACACTCTTGCATTAGATTGTGGAGAGTACTTACAATTTCTATAGAGATAGAAACTAGGATTTTGCCAACACCCATCTTCTTGAATAACTATTCTTCCTTGGTGGATCACCTCTAGAGGCTAAACACTTGGGTGGCTAACGTTGATCAAGCAAAAGAATTTAGTCGGTGGAATTCAAGGAGAACGCGAAGCAATTAGAGGTGAACTTGTACCCGAGGAAGCACGGTTCTACGAGGGTATAATTTTTATCTCTATCTCTTTTGTTTATATCGTTAATTGAGCACATAGATTGATCATGGTGATGGTTTGTATAAAATTTTAAAAATCCGATTTTATCGCGTTTCCGCTTTATTTATGTAATTTCATTGCATGTTCGCATCATATACAAACCTAACAACAATGTCCCAATTAAAATATAAGACATGGATTTACAGTCAAGTCTTATTTTATTTAATTATATGTATTTCGATTCCCAAATGCACAACTCTAAATAATGCAAATTAGAAACTCCTTTCTAATTTAATTCTGCCTTGGCCAAGGACTACTGAGTTGTCATTTATCGAATCACATAGGACATTCACATCTTTTACTAGACGTGGTAGATTCTTTGTTAATCATTCACCTATCTCCATGTAAAACTTATTATACCCAATTATACCCTTTGATATACCCTAAAGGTCTTAAGGGACATGTCAAAGTATAACTCATCATACACAAGATACTATGATGATCTCAAGTCCAAGGATCACTTGTACTACTATCACTAGAGGAATTCCTATTGACAGGCGAGTAAAACTCCATTAGGTATTCCTTAGCGAGCCACGTTCAGTGAACTTATTCTCTAAGAAGCACCTACATACTTGCTTTAGTGTCTCCATACAAATAATTATGAGATCAATAATCCTCTTCCTAAGAGCAAGCAACCTATGTACTAATCTATCTGGATTCACTAATCCCCCTTTTTAGTAATCCAGTGATTAGGAACGATTTTAGTTTATGAGCTATCTAGAATTTAGATCTCATTAGCATGATCACCATCATGATTCTAAAAGCATTGCTCAAAACGGTGGCGTAGTGAGTTGGAAAAGTTCCAAGCAGCAAACAGTTGCTGATTCAATGACAGAGGCAGAGTACATAGCTGCAAGTGAAGCTGCAAAGGAAGTTGTTTGGATGAAGAAGTTCATAACTAAACTTGTAGTGGTTCCTAGCATTAGGGGAGTTGTACCTTTATTTTGTGAAAACACTGGAGCTGTTGCGCAGGCTAAGGAACCCAGGTCTCATCAGAAATCCAAACACATATTGCGGCGGTTTCATTTGATTAGAGAGATTATTAAAAGAGGAGATGTCACCCTGGAGCGTGTGGACTCTCAAGACAATATTGGAGATCCATTTACTAAAGCTTTAACACAATAGCAGTTTGGTCGTCACTTAGAGAAGATGGGTATTAGATACCATGGCGATTGGCTTTAATGCAAGTGGGAGATTGAAATTAGTATGCACACAAGCCAATCATATTTGATATGATGTAGCATATACTTTGTAATCTTATTCATTTATTAATAAAAGAATTGATTTTCTTAAACGGCATTTTACATTATCGACATGATGCTGTTATATTAAATGTGATAAACCCATAGTTTTGAGCAATGCTTTTAGAATCATGATGGTGATCATGTTAATGAGATCTAAATTCTAGATAGCTCACAAACTAAAATTGTTCCTAATCATTGGATTACTAAAAAAGGGATTAGTGAATCCAGATAGATTAGTACATACGTTGCTTGCTCTTAAGAAGAGGATGATTGATCTCATAATCATTTGTGTGGAGACACTAAAGCAAGTATGTAGGTGATTATTGGAGAATAAGTACACTGAACGTGGCTCGCTAAGGAATACCTAATGGATTTTTACTCGCCTGTCAATAGGAATTCCTCTAGTGATAGTAGTACAAGTGATCCTTGGACTTGAGATCATCATAGTATCTTGTATATGATGAGTTATACTTTGACATGTCCCTTAAGACCTTTAGGGTATAACAAAGGGTATGATTAGGTATAATGAGTTGTACATGGAGATAAGTGAATGATCAACAAAGAATCTACCATGTCTAGTAAAAGATGTGAATGTCCTATGTGATTCGATAAATGACAACTCAGTAGTCCTTGGCCAAGGCAGAATGAAATAAGAAAGGTGTTTCTAATTTGCATTATTTAGAGTTATGCATTTGGAAATTGAAATACATAATTAAATAAAGTAAGGCTTGACAGTAATTCCATGTCTTATATTTAATTGGGACATTGTATGGTAGAATGATTGAATTGTACGGTAACTATGCACTGAAAGGTTCTTTTGTGATTAATGTTGAAATCTATATTATTTGGAAAGTCGTTGATCGCTAAAGGGGCTTACCCTTATTGTAGAATAAATATTATTTAATTAAATGAATTAAATAGTTTAATTTAATTATTTAAATATAATTAGAATTGTTCTAATTGATTTATTCACAGCCGGTTTAATATGGAGAACCTAAAGGGTCACACCGTAAAAGGAAAAATATTTATTTAAGAAGTAAATGGCATAATTGTAATAATAAGTTAAGTGTATTTAATTTAGTCTATGGAGATAGAATAAATTAAATAGGTTAATATTTATTATTTAATATTTTGAAAATATTAAATATAAATTAATAAGAGGAGTCTTATTATTATTATTACTATTACTATTATTTAATTCCTAATAGGGATTGGAAATTAATTAATAGAAGTACTCTCTCTCTCTCTCTCATGAATTCCTAATTGGATTAAGAGCATAATTAATTAAAGAAGTTTAATTAGAATAGAAACCCTAATCCTAAATAGATTAGGGTTAGGGTTTCTATTCTAAACTATTTAGGATTAGGGTTTCTATTATAATTAAACTCCTTTAATTAATTATGCTCCTAATTTAATTAGGAATTCATGTGAGAGTACTTCCGCTTTATTTATGTAATTTGATTGTATGTTCACGTCATATACAAACCTGACAACAATGTCCCAATTAAAATATAAGACATGGATTTACAGTCAAGTCTTATTTTATTTAATTATATGTATTTAAATTTCCAAATGCATAACTCTAAATAATGCAAATTAGAAACTCATTTCTAATTTCATTCTGCCTTGGCCAAGGACTACTGAGTTGTCATTTATCGAATCACATAGGACATTCACATCTTTTATTAGATGTGGTAGATTCTTTGTTGAACATTCACCTATCTCCATGTATAACTTATTATACACAATCATACCCTTTGATATATCCTAAAGGTCTTAAGGGGCATGTCAAAGTATAACTCATCATACACAAGATACTATAATGATCTCAAGTCCAAGGATCACTTGTACTACTATCACTAGAGGAATTCCTATTAACGGGCGAGTAAATCTCCATTAGGTATTCCTTAGCGAGCCACGCTCAGTGAAGTTATTATCCAATAAACACCTATATACTTACTTTAGTGTCTCCACACAAATGATTATGAGATCAATCATCCTTTTCCTAAGAGCAAGCAACGTATGTACTAATCGATCCGGATTCACTAATCCCCTTTTGGCAATCCAACGATTAGGATCGATTTTAGTTTTTAAGCTATCTAGAATTTAGATCGCATTAGCATGATCATCATTATGATTCTAAAAGCATTTCTTATAACTATGGGTTTATCACATATTAAATAACAACACCATGTAGATAAAGTAAAATGCCATTAATACTTTTATTAATAAATGAATAAGATTACAAAGTATATGCTACATCATATCAAATATGATTGGCTTGTGTGCATACTACTTTCATTCTTTACTTTTTTCAAGAGCAGTTCAAGAGTAAAAACAATCTATATTTATATTCAGAGAGATATTGTGAGATAAGAATTACTTTCTAAGCATCGAAGCGCTACGGGATTGGAAGTAAAGCTATCAACTACAAGAGGTATACTCTAATAGTTATAATTTTCATTTTTATGTATGTATTAGTAAAAATATACTTTTTGCAAGTGGTTATAATGCTGAAATTATCTCAAATATAATAACCGAAATAAAAAAAACTTAAAATAGTTATTTGTTAAACGTTTAACTCGTTATGTACACCGATAATCGTATAGGATTTACGGCAAACGTTTAGACATTATATCAACTGTAAAAGATATACAAGGCAAGTCTCCAAACCTTGTTACCTTTATGCAAGTATTATACATCTTGCTATCAATTGTTGTGAAGTTATTGCTTCTTGATTCAGCATAACTTAAGAAATGAATTATTATTCATATATTGTTTATCCGAGCATGAATTGTTGTGTCAAGCCAAATTGTTTGGTACGACATCTTATAACTGAGTATACAAATACCCTATATGGGTTGTTATTGTCGATAATATATTGACATTTAGTGCATGTTGGGCACGATTAGGATGGTATGCATACTCCTAGGATATCGAATAGGCTGATCCCCTACAAGATATCTGAACAAAGCTTTTCTAAGTCATTGAAGACTGATAGAACTGGTTGAAACACATTGAACCCTCACTTGGCAAAAGCTTTTGAACTTCTTTCAAATCAAACACATTGTGTTTACATTTTTGAAATAAACTTGCTGAGCATTCTGTAGCTCATCCTTGCATAAAACTTTCCTTTGCAGTTTTAGATGGTAATCCCGGAACTTCAGGGACGAACAAGGGAAAGAGGCCGTGTTAATTAGTTATATCTTACTGTTTTGAATAAATTCAAGTCTTATAAGACTTTGTTGTAATAAGAACATAGTACTGAGAATGTTGTAATCAAACTTA
Organism: Aralia elata; assembly: GCA_034770075.1. NCBI lineage: Eukaryota > Viridiplantae > Streptophyta > Magnoliopsida > Apiales > Araliaceae > Aralia > Aralia elata. Next base: position 34,952,892 of record CM068378.1, read on the forward strand.
AAGTTTATGAAATATATTATCATCTTTTGTTATATCGAATGCGTTGTATTTATATTTTTAGATAAGTTAGAAAGTAACATCTAATTTAGTACAGTATCCATATGAACTATACATCTGAATGAGGGTATTTAAATGATATTGGGAGTTCTGTAAGCACTGAGATTACACTTAATAAGCGCCGGTAAGGTGCCACCTTTACCGGAATGCGCCTCTTAGTTCCAAGAATAATCTTATCATTGATACTGTGAATGTCAGATAGATAGAGAATATCGATATGAAAGAGATATCCATAAGATATTAATCTATACATCCAAGTGAGGGTATCCAAACACAGTTAACATTCTGACGAGAACTATTTATCTGTTATGGGATACTGTGAACCTTGGATAGCTAGAAGTTATATATTATGGAATATTTATAGTTGAATAGTTTCACGTGAACACCAAATCTGCTACAGGAAGTGTAGAGAATTTGGGGGATTCACAAGTTGGTATCAAAGCTGTAGATTATAGCTCTAAGGTAGAGGTACCTTAGGATATAGTCTTTGAGTCCGTAAAATACTTAATTATACATGAAATAACCTAAAACGCTTATTATCCTTTGTGTATAGTTTACCTCATATATATACTATGAAAGTAGTATGCACACAAGCCAATCATATTTGATATGATGTAGCATATACTTTGTAATCTTATTCATTTATTAATAAAAGAATTGATTTTCTTAAAAAGGCATTTTACATTATCTACATAGTGCTGTTATATTAAATGTGATAAACCCATAGTTTTGAGCAATGCTTTTAGAATCATGATGGTGATCATGCTAATGAGATCTAAATTCTAGATAGCTCACAAACTAAAATCGTTCCTAATCATTGGATTACTAAAAAGGGGATTAGTGAATCCGGATAGATTAGTACATACGTTGCTTGCTCTTAAGAAGAGGATGATTGATCTCATAATCATTTGTGTGGAGACACTAAAGCAAGTATGTATATGCTTATTAGAGAATAAGTTCACTGAACGTGGCTCGCTAAGGAATACCTAATGGAGTTTTACTCGCGTGTCAATAGGAATTCCTCTAGTGATAGTAGTATAAGTGATCCTTGGACTTGAGATCATCATAGTATCTTGTGTATGATGAGTTATACTTTGACATGTCCCTTAAGACCTTTAGGGTATAACAATGGGTATGATTGGGTATAATAAGTTGTACATGGAGATAGGTGAATGATCAACAAAGAATCTACCACGTCTAGTAAAAGATGTGAATGTCCTATGTGATTCGATAAATGACAACTCAGTAGTCCTTGGCCAATGCAGAATGAAATTAGAAAAGAGTTTCTAATTTGCATTATTTAGAGTTGTGCATTTGAGAATCGAAATACATATAATTAAATAAAATAAGACTTGACAGTAATTCCATGTCTTATATTTAATTGGGATATTGTATGGTAGAAGGATTGAATTGTACGGTAACTATGCACTGAAAGGTTCTTTTATGATTAATGTTGAAATCTATATTATCTGGAAAGTCGTTGATCGCTAAGGGGGCTTACCCTTATTGTAGAATAAATATTATTTATTTAAATGAATTAAATAGTTTAATTTATTTATTTAAATAAGATTAGAATTGTTCTAATTGATTTATTCACAACCGGTTTAATATGGAGAACCTAAAGGGTCACACCGCAAAAGGAAAATATTTATTTAAGAAGTAAATGGCATAATTGTAATAATAAGTTAAGTGTATTTAATTTAGTTTATGGAGATAGAATAAATTAAATAGCTTAATATTTATTATTTAATATTTTAAAAATATTAAATATAAATTAATAAGAGGAGTCTTATTATTATTATTATTACTATTATTTAATTCCTAATAGGGATTGAGAATTAATTAATTAATAGAAGTACTCTCACATGAATTCCTAATTGGATTAGGAGTTTAATTTAATTAAAGGAGTTTAATTAGAATAGAAACCCTAATCCTAAATAGTTTAGGGAAGGGTTTTTCCTACATCCATAAATAAGAGAAGTCTTATCATAGATTAGGGTTACACACTCTTGCATAAGAATTGTGAAGAGTATTTACAATTTCTATAGAGATAGAAACTAGGGTTTTGCCAACACCCATCTTCTTGAACAAGTATTATTCCTTGGTGGATCACCTCTAGAGGCCAAACATTTGGGTGGCTAACGTTGATCAAAGGAAGGAATTTAATCGGTGGAATTCAAGGAGAACGCGAAGGAATTGGAGGTGAACTTGTACCTGAGGAAGCTAGAATTCTACAAGGGTATAATTCTTATTCTCCATCTCTTTCGTTTAATTAATAATTGTGCATAAAGAAAGATCATGGTGATGGTTTGTATAAAATTTTAAAATCTGATTTTATCGCGCTTCCGCTTTATTTATGTAATTTGATTGCATGTTCGCGTTATACAAACCTAACCGTGGTATCAAGAGCCAAACTTTATGCGAATTATTAATTGTTTTGATTCTGTATATACATTGATATGTGTTTAGAACAATTTAATTGGGCATAATTGTTTGTGTAAAATTTTTTTTGTTTATTTTTGTAAATTAAAATAAAGAAGTTTATTTTGATTTAGAATTTGATTAAAAATAAAGGAGTTTATTTTTATTCAAAAAAAAATTGGATAAATTAAAATAAAGAAGTTTATTTTGATTTGGAATTTGATTAAAAATAAAGGAGTTTATTTTATTCAAAAGTGGATAAATTAAAATAAAAGAGTTTATTTTGATTTGGAATATGATTAAAATAAAGAAGTTTATTTTAATTAAAATTGGATTTCATGATAACTAATTAGAGTTGGAATTGGATTTCATGATAACTAATTGGAGTTGAAATTGGATTTTATACTAACTAATATTGCCCATTAAATGATATCAATGCATATATGGAATGATTTTATTATTCATGGGATGAATGTTATTTATTGATACATATAGAGATATGTATGATAATAAATAGGGATTGATTATGGACTATTGACCAATGTGTGATTGGATTTATTTTAGTGGATGCTTGAATGTATGAGTTTTTATAAATGGGGTCTGCGTATCTCGTCTTCTCTAATTTTTTCTTAATGTAAATTCTATCTCCCTCCTATGTACTTCCCCTTGACTGCTGATCAAGGTTTCTATTTATTGTAAATAGTTTTTGTAATAGGACTAGTTAGAATTAATTTTGAAGAATTGGAGACAAAGGAGCAAGGAGCGCTTGAAGACCCGTTTGTAATGGAGCCCGGGTTTAAATGTAATAGTTATATTTAAATTTAATTCTTGCACCCTAGGTTTGACCTTTTGGTTCACTTGGTGGCTCTAGTGAACCAAACTAGAATAAAAGTCCATAATCAATCCGGGTAGAATATAGTATTCTATATGTGCATGCTTACTATATATATATTATCCAACATGTTTCGCATGTAAAATAATATGATGCGTATTTTATATATATATATGTGCATGCGCGCTAAACAAGATGAGACAAATAATAATAAATCCCTCAAGAAATCATATTAAGTCCTAAGCGTTCAAAGATATTTGGAATATCGAACGTCGTCTTCTAGCATGGTAAAACAATAGAGTATTAAATATTTAATATGAGTTTGTTGTGTCACCACAAGGTAAGTATTAAATATTTAAGATGTTGTCTTACCACATTTGATGCTTATAAATAGACTGAACGATGTTGTTTTATTGTGTCACCACAAGGACAGTGTTTTTCTTTCGAATATATGGAAGTGCTATGTTGGACTTAACTTAGATTATTTTAGTCCGGATGTGCACACACTTGATCAAAATAATCTAAGAGGCAAAATACAAGGAATTACATAGAGATGTAATTGACAATAGTTGTCTACCTATTTATTTATATATCGTTTGTTGTGGCACCACAAGGCTATATACATTTGAAATGAGATCCTTATTCTCACTAGCAGACCTTTAATTAGATTTGCCGAACTATATATTGAGGGTAATATAGTTTGATAAAAATAGTGAGAGATACCAATTTAAAATAAAGACCTAATTTATTTTGGTAATTAATTAAATGAATGTATGCTAAAATGTTGTTAAATTATATATTAATTTTATAGAATTTTACAATGTCTAATTCACTATCACTACGTAGCATATTAGATGCTAATTAACCGGATTGAATTACACGGACTGGTTAAGGAATCTGAGAATAGTTCTCAAGGCTAAAAAGCTATCTTATATCCTTAATATGCCTATCCCTGCAATAGTTGCAGACAATGCCTCTGAGGAAGAGATTGCTACTTTTAGAAAGTGGCAAGATGATGCATTGTTGGCTCAATGCATCATGCTCGCATCCATGAGTAACGAGCTTCAGCGTCAGCATGAAACTATGGATGCTCTTATTGTACTCCTGCACTTTCAAGGAATTGAATGGTGAGGAAAGTAGGACTGCTAGATATTAGATATCTAAAGAGCTCTTCCAATCTAGAATAATCGATGGCACTACAGTATAGACAAATGTCCTAAAAATGATCAATCTGATTGAACAATTGGGACAACTGGGTTTTGTATTGGATGAAGAGTTGATCCAAGATTTGATCTTGCAATCACTCCCGGACTCTTTCTCACAATTTGTTGTGAATTTTCCACATGAACAAGCTATATGTTAACCTGCATGAGTTGCTTAAACACGTTGAAAACTGTAAAGAGTCACTTTCCAACCAAGAAAGACCAAGTCTTACTAGTAGATGATTTTTTCAGGAAGCGGAAGAGGGCCAAAGGATCTTCTTAAAAGAAGAACAATTCAAAGAAGGTATAAGGAAAAGCAATAACTAAGGACACTAAGAACAAAACTGATGCAGATAGCAAAGGAGTTTGCTTCCACTGCAATAAGCCTGGATATTGGAAAGGAAACTGTAAGGAGCATCTTGCAGAGGCTAACCAGAAGAAGCTTAGTGAAGCTTCGGTTACAGATATAGGTTTGTTCATCATTGAAATAAATCTTTCTGTAAGTCAAGGTTCTACTTGGGTATTGGATACCGGCTATAGTTCTCACGTATACAATCCAATACAGAGACTAAGCAGAAGTAGAAAGCTAAACAAAGAGTTAGTAATCTTACATGCAGAGAATTGAGTAATGGTTGCTACATTAGCCGTAGGAACTTATAGTTTAGCGTTGCCTACGTGCAAGTCTGTTAAGTTAATAAGTTGTTATTATGTTCCAGTTCTCTTAAGAAACATTATTACTTCCGTTGTTGGACAAGGAAGGTTCTGGTATTATATTTAAGAACAATTGTTGTTCTATTTATAATGATAATGTTTTGTTTGAAACTGGAAGATCATTTGATGGACTTTGTAAACTTGGCTTACATGAAAATAATTTTGCAAATTGAACAAACTAGTAAAAGAAAAGGAAATGATCATTCAAAGAGTTGAATATATGTATTTGATGAAATACAAGTCTGAATCATTTGAAAGGTTCAAAGAATTCAGAAGTGAAACAAATTGACAAAGTATTAAGATTCTTTGATCAGATCGAGGAAGGAATACTTGTGCAATAAGTTTCTAGAACATCTCAAAATGGTATTTTTCTCATAATGGACGTTTCATGATATGCAATAATTGATTGGTGTATCTAAAAAGGAAAATTGTACCATGTAGAACATGCTGCGGTCCATAATGATTTTTACCGACATTCTAGTATCCTTCTGGGTTATGCCCTAGAAACGGCTGCATATCTACAAAATAACGTAACCTCAAAATTCGGCCCCAAGACTCTATAAAAGTTATGGATAGGGAAGATTCCTAGTCTTAAGTATGTTAAGATAAGGGGTTGTCCAAATTATGTGAAAATGTTTCAAAAGATAAGTTTGGGACAAAATTTGACAAGTGCAGAGTTGTGGGATATCCTAAAGAAAGTTTAGGGCATTATTACTATAATCCTATACGCTGCCTTCTTGGATAAAGATGTTTATCATTGAAGGAGCTAGTGGGAGGGTAATAGATCTTGAAGGAGTTCAAGAACCACAAAGTACTACAAGTCAAACTGAGGAACTTGTAGATAGACCTATTGTACCACAACCGAATCATAAATCTAGAAGAGTACCGAAGATACCTAGGAGGTATGGATTCATCATAGAGGATGATGATGAGGTACGCATCATAGAGGATGATGATCTAGTTATATACGATGAGGCTATGAGTAGAAGACACTCAAAGAAATGGCAGATGACCATGAAATCCGAAATGGACTCCATGTATGAGAACCAAGTATAGACTCTGGTTACTCCACCGAAAGACATAGTGTCTAGAGGGTGTAAATGGGTTTTTAAAGAGAAAGACTAGGGCAAATGGTGAGGTGGAGACCTATAAGACCATATCTGTTTAAAAGGTTTCAAATAAAGTCAAGGAGTTGACTGTAATAAAACCTTATTACCGAGTAATGCTCAAGTCCATTTGGATTTTGCTTGTGATTGCAACTTATTACGAAATCTGGCAAAATGGATGTGGAGACGTCCTTCCTCAATGAAGACTTGAGGAGAATGTATATATGATACAGCCAGAGGAATTTGTTTCAAAGGTTGAAGCAAATCGTGTTTTAAGCTACAATGATCCATTTATGGATTGAAGCAAGCTTCTCAAAGATGGAACGTTCATTTTGATGAGACAATCAAAAGAGTTTGATTTTATCAAAAACGAGAATGAACCTAATGTGTACAAAAGGGTCAGTGGGAGCACTGTGACATTCCTAGTATTATATGTTTATATATTACTGATGAGGAATGACACACCAATGCTACAATCAGTAAAGATAAAATTGTCTAAACATTCCTCCATGAATAACTTGGGAGGAACATCCTATAAATTGGGGATATAAATCTATATAGATAGATTTAAAAGGATGTTTGGCTTGACCCAATAAACGTATATTCATTCGATGTTAAAGGCGTTTAGCATGGCAAACTCCAAGAGAGGTCTCATGATGATGAGCCATGGAGTGAATCTCTATAAAATTGTCTCCAATTTAAAGAGAGATCGCATGAGTTACTATCATGTATGCAATGAATATACAAGGCCTGATGTTGATCAGTCATATTCTAGAGAAGATCATTATAAGACAGTGATAAACATCTTAAGTACTTAACCGGTATTGAAGATGTGATCATGATTCATGGTAGGTCTGAATTAAAACTAGAGGGCTAAACAGACTCAAGTTTTTCAGACTGACCAAGACGATAACAAATCCACTTTAGGGTAAATTGTTACCTTGAATGGTGGTGCAGTGAATTGGAAAGGTTCCAAAATAGCAAAGAGTTGCTGATTTAGTGACAAAGACAAATTATATAGCTGTAAGTGAAGCTACAAGTTGATTGTTTGGATGAAAAGTTCATCACAGAACTAGGAATAGTTCCTAAGTCTCATCTTGGATTCAAACATGTGTTGCGGCACTTTCATTTGATTAGAGGAATCATTGAAAGAAGAAAAGTCACTATAGAAATAGTGGACTCTCAAGAACAACATTGCATATCCATTTACTGAAGTTTTATCCAAACGGCAGGATGATCGTCACTTCACTACAGGAAAATAGGGATATGGCGACGGTAGGGGCCCGTCGGCATAGAACCTAAACCCGTCGCCATAGGATATGCCGACGGTACTCCACCGTAGCCGACAGTGCCGTGGCCATAGACCTATGCCGACGTTATGATGCCCCTATGCCGATGGGTTTACCGTCGCCATAAAATTCCCCACACTAAGCTTTAGAACCCAAATGCCGACGGTATTGTCCTTAATACCGACAGGTACGTACCGTCGGTAAAACGGTCTATAGCGACGGGATTATTGTTAGGTTTGTATATAACGCGAGCATGCAATCAAATTACATAAATAGAGCGGAAGCGCGATAAAACGGATTTTAAAATTTTATACAAACCATCACCATGATCGATCAATGTGCTCAATTAACGATATAAACGAAAGAGAAAGAGAATAAGAAATTATACCCTCGTTGAACAAAGCTTCCTCGGGTACAAGTTCAACTCCTAGTCCTTCGTGTTCTCCTCGAATGCTACGGTGTGATTCCTTCCTTTAATCAACGTTAGCCACCCAAGTGTTTGGCCTCTAGAGGTGATCCACCAAGGAATAACAAGTATTCAAGAAGTTGGGTATTTGGCAAAACCCTAGTTTCTATCTCTATAGAAATTGTAAGTACTCTCCACAATCTAATGCAAGAGTGTGTAACCCTAATCTATGATAAGACCCCTCTTATTTATAAATGTAGGAATAACCCTTCCCTAAACTATTTAGGATTAGGGTTTGTATAATTAAACTCCTTTAATTATTAATGCTCCTAATCCAATTAGGAATCCATGGGAGAGTACTTCTATTAATTAATTCCCAATCCCTATTAGGAATTAAATAATAGTAAAAGTAATAATAATAATAAGACTCCTCTTATTAATTTATATTTAATATTTCCAAAATATTAAATAATAAATATTAAGCTATTTAATTTATTCTATCTCCATAGAGTAAATTAAATACACTTAACTTATTATTACAATTATGCCATTTACTTCTTAAATAAATATTTTTCTTTTGCGGTGTGACCCTTTAGGTTCTCCATATTAAACCGGTTGTGAATAAATCAATTAGAACAATTCTAATCTTATTTAAATAAATAAATTAAACTATTTAATTCATTTAAATAAATAATATTTATTCTACAATAAGGGTAAGCCCCCTTAGCGATCAACGACTTTCCAGATAATATAGATTTCCACATTAATCACAAAAGAACCTTTGAGTAAATAGTTACCGTACAATTCAATCCTTCTACCATACAATGTCCCAATTAAATATAAGACATGGATTTACTGTCAAGTCTTATTTTATTTAATTATATGCATTTCGATTCCCAAATGCACAACTCTAAATAATGCAAATTAGAAACTCCTTTCTAATTTCATTCTGCCTTGGCCAAGGACTACTGAGTTGTCATTTATCGAATCACATAGGACATTCACATCTTTTACTAGACAAGGTAGATTCTTTGTTGATCATTCACCTATCTCCATGTACAACTAATTATACCCAATCATACCCTTTGATATACCCACAAGGTCTTAAGGGACATGTCAAAGTATAACTCATCATACACAAGATACTATGATGATCTCAAGTCCAAGGATCACTTGTACTACTATCACTAGAGGAATTCCTATTGACAGGCGAGTAAAACTCCATTAGGTATTCCTTAGCGAGTCACGTTCAGTGAACTTATTCTCTAATAAGCACCTACATACTTGCTTTAGTGTCTCCACACAAATGATTATGAGATCAATCATCCTCTTCCTAAGAGCAAGCAACGTATGTACTAATCTATCCAGATTCACTAATCCCCAATTTAGTAATCCAATGATTAGGAACAATTTTAGTTTGTGAGCTATCTCGAATTTAGATCTCATTAGCATGATCACCATCATGATTCTAAAAGCATTGCTCAAAACTATGGGTTTATCACATTTAATATAACAGCACTATGTAGATAATGTAAAATGCCTTTTTAAGAAAATCAATTCTTTTATTAATAAATGAATAAGATTACAAAGTATATGCTACATCATATCAAATATGATTGGCTTGTGTGCATACTACTTTCAATCTCCCACTTTCACTAAAGCCAATCGCCATGGTATCTAATACCCATCTTCTCTAAGTGACGATCAAACTGCTGTTGAGTTAAAGCTTTAGTAAATGGATCTGCAATGTTGTCTTGAGAGTCCACACGCTCCAGGGTGATATCTCCTCTTTCAATGATCTCTCTAATCAAATGAAACCGCCGCAACACGTGTTTGGATTTCTGATGAGACCTGGGTTCCTTAGCCTGCGCAACGGCTCCATTGTTGTCACAGAATAAAGGTACTGCTCCTCTAATGCTAGGAACCACTCCAAGTTCAGTTATGAACTTCTTCATCCAAACAGCTTCCTTTGCAGCTTCACTTGCAGCTATGTACTCTGCCTCTGTCACTGAATCAGCAACTGTTTACTGCTTGGAACTTTTCCAACTCACTGCACCACCGTTTAAGGTAAACACGTACCCTGAAACGGATTTACTGTCATCTTGGTCCGTTTGAAAACTTGAGTCTGTATAGCCCTCTAGTTTTAATTCAGACCCACCGTAGACAAGAAATACATCCTTAGTTTTTCTCAAGTACTTTAGGATATTTTTCACTGCCTTCCAGTGCTCTTCTCCTGGATTCGACTGATATCTGCTTGTTACACTAAGTGCATGAGCGACATCTGGTCTAGTACATATCATACCGTACATGATAGATCCTATTGCTGAAGCATAAGGAATTTTACTCATCCGGTCTCTCTCCTCAGGTGTCTTTGGGGCCTGTTTCTTGGAGAGATGTATTCCATGGCTCATCGGCATGAGACCTCTTTTGGAATTTTCCATGCTAAACTTCTTTAGCATCGAGTCAATGTACTTTCCTTGGGTCAAGCCCAACATCCTTTTAGATCTATCTCTATAGATCTTTATCCCCAAAATATAGGATGCCTCACCCAAGTCCTTCATGGAGAAGTGTTTAGATAACCAAATTTTGATCGACTGTAGCATAGGAACATCATTCCCTATCAGTAATATGTCATCAACATATAATACAAGGAATGAAACAGCGCTCCCACTAAGCTTCTTGTACACACATGGTTCATCCTCATTTTTGATAAAATCAAACCTTTTGATTATCTCATCAAAACGGATGTTCCATCTTTGAGAAGCTTGCTTCAACCCATAAATGGATCGTTGTAGCTTACAGACTTGGTTTGTTCCAACCGTTGAAACAAAACCCTCTGGCTGTATCATATATACATTCTCCTCAAGCTCTCAATTGAGGAAGGCCGTTTTCACGTCCATTTGCCAGATCTCGTAGTCATAATAAGCTGCAATTGCAAGCAAAATCCGAATGGACTTGAGCATAGCTACTGGTGAGAAGATTTCATCATAGTCAACTCCTTGTCTTTGTTTGAAATCTTTTGCAACCAGTCGGGCCTTATAGGTCTCTACCTTGCCATCCGCTGCTGTCTTTCTCTTAAAGACCCATTTACACCCAATAGGCTTAATGCCCTCAGGTGGTGAAACCAAAGTCCATACTTGGTTTTCATACATGGAGTCCATCTCGGATTTTATGGCTTCCAGCCATTTCTCTGAGTCTTCACTGCTCATAGCCTCTTCGTAAGTCAATGGATCATCATCATCTATGATGCGTACCTCATCATCATCCTCTATGATGAATCCATACCTCTCAGGTATCTTCGGTACTCTTCCAGATTTACGAATAGGTAGTGGTACAGTAGGTTCTTTTACTTGGTCAGGTACCTGACTATGATCCGTAGTATTTTGTGGTTCTTGAACTTCTTCAAGATATATCTTACTCCCACTGACCCCTTCAAGGATAAACTCCTTTTCCAAGAAGGCAGCGTGTTTCGCAACAAACACCTTTTGATCAGTAGGATGATAGAAATAATACCCTGATGTTTCTTTAGGGTATCCCACAAATCTACATTTGTCGGATCTAGTCTTCAGCTTATCATGCTCAAACCTTTTGACATAAGCTGGACAACCCCAAGTCTTAACATGCTTAAGATTTGGTTTCCTCCTTGTCCATATCTCATATGGAGTCTTTGGGACGGATTTGGTAGGTACCTTGTTAAGTAGGTATGCAGCCGATTCTAGGGCATAACCCCAGAAGGATACTGGAAGGTCGGTAAAACTCATCATGGAACGAACCATGTCCAACAATGTTCGATTTCTCCTTTCAGATACACCATTCAACTGTGGCGTTCCTGGTGGAGTCCATTGTGAGATTATACCATTTTCTTTGAGACAATTGAGAAACTCATTGGTCAAGTATTCCCCTCCTCGATCCGATCGAAGAATTTTAATACTTTTACCAGTTTGTTTTCTCTACTTCACTTCTGAATTCTTTGAACTTTTCAAACGATTCAGATTTGTATTTCATTAAATACACATATCCAAATCTAGAATGATCATCAGTGAAAGTAATAAAATAAGAATATCCTCCTCGTGCATTCGTTGTCATAGGTCCACATACGTCTGTGTGTACCAACGCTAACAACTCTGTAACTCTTTCTCCTTTTCCACTAAAAGGAGATTTAGTCATTTTACCCATGAGACAAGATTCACAAGTTGGATATGATTCGTAATTAGATAGCTCTAAAAGTCCATCTTTATGCAACTTGGATAATCTTGTTTCATTGATATGACCGAGTCTACAGTGCCACATAAAGGTATAATTAACATCATCTCTTTTCCTTTTCTTAGTTTGTTCAATTTGAAGTATATTTTCATGCAAGTCAAGTATGTAAAGTCCATTCAGTAAATTGCCAACACCATATAAAACATTTTTATTATAAATAGAACAACTGTTGTTCTTTATTATAATATCAAAACCATCCATATCCAATACAGAAATTGAAATAATGTTTCTAATGAGTGTTGGAACATAATAACAGTTATTTAAACTAATGAACTTCCCCGAAGGCAGTGCTAAACAATAAGTCCCTACAACCAATGCAACAACCTTTGCTCCATTTCCCACTCGTAGGACGACTTCATCCTTGTTCAGCTTTCTACTTCTGCTTAGTCCCTGCATATTATTACATATGTGAGAACTACAGTCGGTATCCAATACCCAAGTAGAATTTTGACTTTCAGAAAAATTAATTTCAATCATGAACAAACCTAGATCGGAAGTCGAAGCTTCTCCAAGCTTCTTTTGGTCCGCAAGATACTCCTTGCAGTTCCTCTTCCAGTGTCCCGGCTTATTGCAATGGTAGCAAATTCTTTTGCTATCTGGATCAGGTTTCTTATTATCCTTTCTCTTCGCCTTGCCCTTAGCCTTCTTGTTTTTCTTCTTTTCAGAAGATACCTTGGGCCTCTTCCTTTTCTTGGAAGAATCATCCACTAGTAACACTTGGTTCTTGTTAGATGAGAAGTGACCTTCAGCAGTTTTCAGCATGTTAAGTAACTCAGGCAAGCTGACGTCCAACTTATTCATGTGAAAATTCACAACAAATTGTGAGAAGGTGTCTGGAAGTGACTGCAAGATAAAATCTTGGCTTAACTCCCCATCCATCACGAACCCTAGTTGTCCAAGTTGTTCAATCAAATTGATCATCTTAAGGACATGAGTCTCAACAACAGTGCCCTCAGTCATACGAGATCGGAAGAGCTCCTTAGATATCTGATATCTAGCAGTCCTACTTTGCTCACCATACAACTCTTTGAGATGCAGCAATATAGTAGGAGCATCCATAGTTTCATGCTGACGCTGAAGCTCGTTACTCATGGATGCGAGCATGATGCATTGAGCCAGGATTGCATCATCTTGCCACTTTCTGAAAGTAGCAATCTCTTCCTCAAAGGCTGTTTCTGCAACACTTGCAGGGACTGGCGAATTTAGGACATAAGAAATCTTTTCAGCAGTGAGAACAATTCTCAGATTCCTTAACCAGTCTGTGTAATTCGGTCCGGTCAGTTTGTTAGCATCAAGTATGCTACGCAGTGATAGTGAGTTTGACATTTTTAAATTCTACATGTGAAATAGACAACATTACATTCAATTTATTAATTACCAAAATAAATTAGGTCTTTATTTTAAATTGGTATCTCCCACTATTTTCATCAAACTATATTACCCTCATTATATAGTTCGACAATTCTAATTAAAGATTTGCTAGTGAGATTAAGGATCCCATTTCAAATGTATATAGCCTTGTGGTGACACAACAAGCGATATATAAATAAATAGGTAGACAACTATTGTCAATTACATCACTATGTAACTCCTTGTATTTTGCCTCTTAGATTATATTGATCAAGTGGTGACACATCCGAATCAACTTATCCAAGTTAAGTCCAACCTAGCACTTCCATATATTCGAAAGAAAAACACTGTCCTTGTGGTGACACAACAAAACATCATCGTTCAGTCTATTTATAAGCATCAAATGTGATAAAGCAACATCTTAAATATTTAATACTTGCCTTGTGGTGACATAACAAACTCATATTAAATATTTTAATACTCTATTGTTTTACCATGCTAGAAGGCGACGTTCGATATTCCAAATATCTTTGAACGCTTAGGACTTAATATATTACTTTGAGGGGTTTGTTATTATTAGTCTCATCTTGTTTAGCGCGCATGCACATATATATATAAAATACGCGTCATATTATTTTACACGCGAAGCATGTTGGATAATATATAATATATATATATAGTAAGCATACACATATAGAATACTATATTCTACCCGGATTGATTATGGACTTTTATTCTAGTTTGGTTCACTAGAGCCACTAAGTGAACCAAAAGGTCAAACCTAGGGTGCAAGAATTAAATTTAAATATAACTATTACATTTAAACCCGGGCTCCATTACAAACGGGTCTTCAAGCGCTCCTTGCTCCTTTGTCTCCAATTCTTCAAAATTAATTCTAACTATTCCTATTACAAAAACTACTTACAATAAATAGAAACCTTGATCAGCAGTCAAGGGGAAGTACATAGGAGGGAGATAGAATTTACATTAAGAAAAATTAGAGAAGACGAGGTACGCAGACCCCATTTATAAAAAACCCATACATTCAAGCATCCACTAAAATAAATCCAATCACACATTGGTCAATAGTCCATAATCAATCCCTATTTATTATCATACATATCTCTATATGTATCAATAAATAACATTCATCTCATGAATAATAAATCCATTCCATATATGCATTGATATCAATTAATGGGCAAATGTTTTGCTAATATTTAGTTTTGAAACAAAATAAACACTTTTATTTTAATCAAAAACCAAATCCAAATTAAACTCCTTTAATTTTAGCAATATGAAATCCTATTTCAGATAAAATAAACTCTTTTATTTTATCTTTTATAAATAAAATAAACCATTTATTTTAATTGAGAAAAACAAAATTTTTCAAAGTCTGGACACCGGCGCAGCCGCGATCCAATTCGAACTAGGAGCGGCGCGGCCGCGCTGCACCCAGGAAACGTTTTTCTGGGTTCAGGCACGGCCGCGCTCCAGAATGAACTGGAAGCGGCGCGGCCGCGCCGCGATGCAGAATCAGAAAAATTTTCTTGCCCAAAATTTCGAACGTTTCGCATATCAATTCATACATGGAATCATCAAGATCGATAATTAGCACATGATTAGGCTCTGATACCACTGTTAGGTTTGTATATAACGCGAGCATGCAATCAAATTACATAAATAGAGCGGAAGCGCGATAAAACGGATTTTAAAATTTTATACAAACCATCACCATGATCGATCAATGTGCTCAATTAACGATATAAATGAAAGAGAAAGAGAATAAGAAATTATACCCTCGTTGAACAAAGCTTCCTCGGGTACAAGTTCAACTCCTAGTCCTTCGTGTTCTCCTCGAATGCTACGGTGTGATTCCTTCCTTTGATCAACGTTAGCCACCCAAGTGTTTGGCCTCTAGAGGTGATCCACCAAGGAAGAACAAGTATTCAAGAAGTTGGGTATTTTGCAAAACCCTAGTTTCTATCTCTATAAAAATTGTAAGTACTCTCCACAATCTAATGCAAGAGTGTGTAACCCTAATCTATGATAAGACCCCTCTTATTTATAGATGTAGGAATAACCCTTCCCTAAACTATTTAGGATTAGGGTTTGTATAATTAAACTCCTTTAATTATTAATGCTCCTAATCCAATTAGAAATCCATGGGAGAGTACTTCTATTAATTAATTCCCAATCCCTATTAGGAATTAAATAATAGTAAAAGTAATAATAATAATAAGACTCCTCTTATTAATTTATATTTAATATTTCCAAAATATTAAATAATAAATATTAAGCTATTTAATTTATTCTATCTCCATAGAGTAAATTAAATACACTTAACTTATTATTACAATTATGCCATTTACTTCTTAAATAAATATTTTTCCTTTTGCGGTGTGACCCTTTAGGTTCTCCATATTAAACCGGTTGTGAATAAATCAATTAGAACAATTCTAATCTTATTTAAATAAATAAATTAAACTATTTAATTCATTTAAATAAATAATATTTATTCTACAATAAGGGTAAGCCCCCTTAGCGATCAACGACTTTCCAGATAATATAGATTTCAACATTAATCACAAAAGAACCTTTGAGTAAATAGTTACCGTACAATTCAATCCTTCTACCATACAATGTCCCAATTAAATATAAGACATGGATTTACTGTCAAGTCTTATTTTATTTAATTATATACATTTCGATTCCCAAATGCACAACTCTAAATAATGCAAATTAGAAACTCCTTTCTAATTTCATTCTGCCTTGGTCAAGGACTACTGAGTTGTCATTTATCGAATCACATAGGACATTCACATCTTTTACTAGACGAGGTAGATTCTTTGTTTATCATTCACCTATCTCCATGTACAACTAATTATACCCAATCATACCCTTTGATATACCCAAAAGGTCTTAAGGGACATGTCAAAGTATAATTCATCATACACAAGATACTATGATGATCTCAAGTCCAAGGATCACTTGTACTACTATCACTAGAGGAATTCCTATTGACAGGCGAGTAAAACTCCATTAGGTATTCCTTAGCGAGTCACGTTCAGTGAACTTATTCTCTAATAAGCACCTACATACTTGCTTTAGTGTCTCCACACAAATGATTATGAGATCAATCATCCTCTTCCTAAAAGCAAGCAACGTATGTACTAATATATCCGGATTCACTAATCCCCGCTTTCTACTTCTGCTTAGTCCCTGCACATTATTACATATATCAGAAGATACCTTGGGCCTCTTCCTTTTCTTGGAAGAATCATCCACTAGTAAGACTTGGTTCTTGTTAGATGAGAAGTGACCTTCAGCAGTTTTCAGCATGTTAAGTAACTCAGACAAGCTGACGTCCAACTTATTCATGTGAAAATTCACAAAGAAATGTGAGAAGGTGTCCGAGAGTGACTGCAAGATCAAATCTTGGCTTAACTCCCCATCCATCATGAACCCAAGCTGTCCAAGTTGTTCAATCAGATTGATCATCTTAAGGATATGAGTCTCAACAGCAGTGCCCTTTGTCATACGAGATCGGAAGAGCTCCTTAGATATCTGATATCTAGCAGTCCTACTTTGCTCACCATACAACTCTTTGAGGTGCAGCAATATAGTAGGAGCATCCATAGTTTCATGCTGACGCTGAAGCTCGTTACTCATGGATGCGAGCATGATGCATTGAGCCAGGATTGCATCATCTTGCTAATTTCTGAAAGTAGCAATCTCTTCCTCAGAGGCTGTTTCTGCAACACTTGCAGGGACTGGCGAATTTAGGACATAAGAAATCTTTTCAGCAGTGAGAACAATTCTCAGATTCCTTAACCAGTCCGTGTAATTCGGTCCGGTCAGTTTGTTAGCATCAAGTATGCTACGCAGTGATAGTGAGTTTGACATTTTTAATTCTGCATGTGAAATAGACAATATTTTAGCATACATTCATTTAATTAATTACCAAAATAATTTAGGTCTTTATTTTAAATTGGTATCTCTCACTTTTTTCATCAAACTATATTACCATCAATATATATAGTTCGGTAAATCTATTTAAAGATTTGCTAGTGAGAATAAGGATCCCATTTCAAATGTATATAGCCTTGTGTGACACAACAAACTATATATAAATAAATAGGTAGACAACTATTGTCAATTACATCACTATGTAACTCCTTGTATTTTGCCTCTTAGATTATTTTTGATCAAGTGTGACACATCCGAATCAAAATTATCCAAGTTAAGTCCAACCTAGCACTTCCATATATTCGAAAGAAAAACACTGTCCTTGTGTGACACAACAAAACAACATCGTTCAGTCTATTTATAAGCATCAAATGTGATAAAGCAACATCTTAAATATTTAATACTTGCCTTGTGTGACACAACAAACTCATATTAAATATTTAATACTCTATCGCTTTACCATGCTAGAAGGCGACGTTCGATATTCCAAATATTGATTATGGACTTTTATTCTAGTTTGGTTCACTAGAGCCACCAAGTGAACCAAAAACTCAAACCTAGGGTGCAAGAATAAAATTTAAGTATAACTAGTACATTTAAACGGGTCTTCAAGCGCTTCTTGCTCCTTTGTCTCCAATTCTTCAAAATTAATTCTAAGTAGTCCTATTACATAAACTATTTACAATAAATAGAAACCTTGATCAGCAGTCAAGGGGAAGTATATAGGAGGGTGATAGAATTTACATTAAGAAAAATTAGAGAAGACGAGGTACGCAGACCCCATTTATAAAAACCCATACATTTAAGCATCCTCTAAAATAAATCCAATCACACATTGGTCAATAGTCCATAATCAATCCCTATTTATTATCATACATATCTCTATATGTATCAATAAATAACATTCATCTCATGAATAATGAAACCATTCCATATATGCATTGATATCAATTAATGGGCAAAAGTTTTGCTAATATTTAGTTTTGAAACAAAATAAACTCTTTTATTTTAATCAAAAATCAAATCCAAATTAAACTCTTTTAATTTTAGCAATCTGAAATCCTATTCCAGATAAAATAAACATCTTTATTTTAAACTTATATCAATTAAATAAACCATTTATTTTAATTGAACGAAAAAATTATTTTTCGGATTCTGCTGTTCGGCGCAGCTGCGCCCATAATGAACTGGGACACGGCGCAGCTGCGCTGAACCCCAGAAACGACTTTCTGGGTTTGGGCGCAGCTGCGCTCCAGAATGAACTAGAGCCAGCGCAGCTGCGCTGCGTAGCAGATTCATAAAAAACGGATTCTGCCCAAAACTTTTGATCCAATCGCATATCATACACACATGGAATCATCAAAATCGATAATTAGCACAAGATTAGGCTCTGATACCACTGTTAGGTTTGTATATGACGCGAACATGCAATCAAATTACATAAATAAGGTCGCGGTTCTGCGAGCGAAGAGGTTTAAGTAATTAAGGGTTAAAACCTTGGGTGTATAATAAGGTCGCGGTTCTGCAGATCAATACATTTTCTACATTACTTGAGAAAGCAATTATTGCGGAGGGAGGGAGGAAGTGAAGCCTTGTCAAAGTAAATCAGGATCAGAAAAAGAAGAAAAGCCATGATGGTCATAAGGAAGGTAGCAGCGGCGGGAGTAACCCAAACAAGAGGAAATTGAATGACAGTCAGATATCGGGCAACAAATCTAGAAAGGAAGCGAAGAAAGGTAGCAAATGCGAGAAATGTGGAAAGAATCACTCTGGAGAGTGCATGAAAGGAAAAGGAGTTTGTTTCAACTGTGGTCAACTGGGGCACTTTGCTCCATAATGCCCGAAAATAAAGGGAGGAAACTGTTTTTCTTGTGGCGCTTCAGATCATCAAAAGAAGGATTGCCTAAAAAGGAAGAGCGATGCAGGCAGTGCTAATTAGGGGAACAACATTAAGCTGACTATCGGAGTACCAACACAGCAGAACAGACCAGTGGCACGCACCTTTAACATGACAGTACAAGATACAATGGAATCAAAGGATGTGGTGTCAGGTATTATTCCGATCAATAATATTAATGCATATGTATTATTTAATTCGGGTGCTACCTGTTCATTTGTGTCAGATGAATTTGCTAAGCGGTTAAACTTACCTCATGAAAAATTAGAGAATCCTATTAATATGAAAGTAGCTACTAAGGAAGTTATCCCTGTAGAATATACTTATCGAGATTGTTTTGCTGAAATAAGAGGATATAGATTGACAGTAAATTTGATTCCGATATGACTAGGCGAATTTGACATTATCCTTGGAATGGATTAGTTGTCTAGTCACAGGGCTGTGATTGACTGCCAGAAGAAGTGTATACACCTGCAGACTCCGAATAAGTCAAATGTTGTATTCTATGGAAGTAAATCGCCTAGACAATCAGGTTGTCTGATGATGATGCAAGCAATGAGATTGCTTAGGAAGGGTTGCATATGTTATCTGGCTCACGTGGTTAATACTCAAAGAGTAGGGGGTGAAGTGGGACAAATACCTATAGTAAGGGAATTTCCAGATGTTTTCCCAGATGAGTTACCTGGTTTACCGCCGAATAGGGAGGTGGAATTCGTAATTGATTTAGTACCGGGAACAACACCGATATCGAAAACACCGTATAGGATGGCTCCGGTAGAGATGAAGGAATTAATGATACAACTACAAGAGTTATTGGACAAAAAGTACATTCAGCCGAGTGTGTCACCATGGGGAGCACCAGTGCTGTTTGTAAAGAAGGAAGACAGATCACTAAGGCTTGTAGTGACTATCGGGAGTTAAACAAAGTTACGATTAAAAACAAGTACCCGTTACCCAGGATAGACGATCTTTTTGATCAACTTAAGGGGGCGAGGTATTTTTCGAAGATCGACTTGAGGACGGGATATCACCAGCTGAAGGTGAGAAAGGAGGATATACCGAAGACTGCATTCAGAACTCGATACGGTCATTTTGAGTTTTTGGTGATGTCGTTTGGGCTGACGAATGCGCCAGCAGCATTTATGGACATGATGAATAGAGTGTGTTAGGTTTGTATATGACGCGAACATGCAATCAAATTACATAAAATCATATTTTAAAATTTTATACAAACCATCACCATGATCAATCTATGTGCTCAATTAACGATATAAACAAAAGAGATAGAGATTAAGAAATTATACCCTCGTAGAACCGTCCTTCCTCGGGTACAAGTTCACCTCCAATTCTTTCGCGTTCTCCTTGAATTCCACCGACTAAATTCCTTTCCTTGATCAACGTTAGCCACCCAAGTGTTTGGCCTCTAGAGGTGATCCACCAAGGAAGAATAGTTATTCAAGAAGTTGGGTGTTGGCAAAACCCTAGTTTCTATCTCTATAGAAATTGCAAGTACTCTCCACAATCTAATGAAAGAGTGTGTAACACTAATCTATGATAAGACTCCTCTTATTTATAGATGTAGGAAAACCCTTCCCTAAACTATTTAGGATTAGGGTTTTAATTATAATTAAACTCTTTTAATTAATTATGCTCCTAATCCAATTTGGAATTCATGAGAGAGTACTTCTATTAATTAATTCTCAATCCCTATTAGGAATTAAATAATAGTAATAGTAATAATAATAATAATAAGACTTCTCTTATTAATTTATATTTAATTTTTCCAAAATATTAAATAATAAATAGTAAGCTATTTAATTTATTCTATCTCCATAGATTAAATTAAATACACTTAACTTATTATTATAATTATGCCATTTACTTCTTAAATAAATACTTTTCTTTTGCGGTGTGACCCTTTAGGTTCTCCATATTAAACCGGTTGTGAATAAATCAATTAGAACAATTCTAATCTTATTTAAATAAATAAATTAAACTATTTAATTCATTTAAATAAATAATATTTATTCTACAATAAGGGTAAGCCCCCTTAGCGATCAACGATTTTACAAATAATATAGATTTCCACATTAATCACAAAAGAACCTTTCTGTGAATAGTTACCGTACAATTAAATCCTTCTACCATACAATGTCCCAATAAAATATAAGACATAGATTTACTGTCAAGTCTTATTTTATTTAATTATATGTATTTCGATTCTCAAATGCACAACTCTAAATAATGCAAATTAGAAACTCCTTTCTAATTTCATTCTGCCTTGGTCAAGGACTACTGAGTTATCATTTATCGAATCACATAAGACATTCACATCTTTTACTAGACGAGGTAGATTCTTTGTTGATCATTCACCTATCTCCATGCATAACTTATTATACCCAATCATACCCTTTGATATACCCAAAAGGTCTTAAGGGACATGTCAAAGTATAACTCATCACACACAAGATACTATGATGATCTCAAGTCCAAGGATTACTTGTACTACTATCACTAGAGGAATTCCTATTGACAGGCGAGTAAAACTCCATTAGGTATTCCTCAGCGAGCCACGTTCATTGAACTTATTCTCCAATAAGCACCTACATACTTGCTTTAGTGTCTCCACACAAATGATTATGAGATCAATCATCCTCTTCTTAAGAGTAAGCAACGTATGTACTAATCTATCCGGATTCACTAATCCCCTTTTTAGTAATCCAACGATTAGGAACGATTTTAGTTTGTGAGCTATCTTGAATTTAGATCTCATTAGCATGATCACCATCATGATTTTAAAAGCATTGCTCAAAACTATGGGTTTATCACATTTAATATAACAGCACTATGTAGATAATGTAAAATGCCTTTTAAGAAAATTAATTCTTTTATTAATAAATGAATAAGATTACAAAGTATATGCTACATCATATCAAATATGATTGGCTTGTGTGCATACTACTTTCAGAGTGTTCAAGCAGTACTTGGATAAGTTTGTTGTCGTGTTCATAGATGACATTTTAATCTACTCAAAGACAGAGGGGGAGCACGTCGAGCATTTGAAGATAGTATTGGAGACACTAAGAAAGGAGAAATTGTACGCAAAATTTTCCAAGTGTGAATTTTGGTTACAAAGTGTGCAATTTTTGGGCCACGTAATTGACAAGGATGGTGTCTTGGTAGATTCTACAAAGGTGGAGGCAGTGATAAATTGGGAGTAGCCGAAAACACCGACAGAAGTCCGAAGTTTCTTGGGATTAGCAGGTTACTATCGGAGGTTTATTCAGAACTTTTCAAAGATAGCGACACCGTTGACAAATTTGACAAGGAAGACTGTGAAGTTTGTATGGACGGATAAGTGTGAGGATAGTTTCTTGGAATTGAAGAAGAAACTTAGTGAAGCACCTGTATTATCATTACCAGATAATATAGGGGGATTTGTGGTGTACAGTGATGCGTCACACAAAGGCCTTGGGTCTTTATTGATGCAACATGGGAAGGTCAATGCGTACGCATCACG
This sequence comes from Aralia elata, assembly GCA_034770075.1. Lineage (NCBI taxonomy): Eukaryota > Viridiplantae > Streptophyta > Magnoliopsida > Apiales > Araliaceae > Aralia > Aralia elata. The sequence continues at coordinate 34,975,915 of CM068378.1, forward strand.
ACAACTGAAGGACTATGAGAAGGGATATCCGACTCACGATTTGGAACTGGCAGCAGTTGTGTTTGCTTTAAAGATTTGGAGGCACTATCTGTATGGGGAGAAGTGTGAAATATACACAGACCACAAAAGTCTGAAGTATATCTTCACTCAGAAGGAGCTAAATATGAGGCAACGATGATGGTTGGAGTTGATCAAAGACTATGATTGTGAAATTCTGTATCATCCCGGTAAAGCCAATGTAGTAGCTGATGCTCTCAGTAGGAAGTGCGGAGAAAAGTTAATGATGTTGACAGCTCAAGAAAAACTAATAAAGGAGATGGAAAGACTGGAGTTGGAGGTCAAGTATCTAAAAGATACAGATGAGAAATTATATGCAATAGAGGCACGTCCGACCTTGTTAGATAAAATAAAGGAGACTCAAGAGCAAGATGAAGAGTGTGTAAAAATCAAAAAGAGGATTTCAGAAGGTGAAGACTTGAAGTACAAAATTGATAGCACAGGACTGCTAAGGTTTGAAGGGAAGATCTGGATACCGATGGCTCCAGAGTTGAGAGAGGAGATTCTGCAAGAAGCTCATTTTACAAGGTATTCGATACACCCTGGTAGTACTAAGATGTATCAAGATTTGTGCCAACACTTCTGGTGGCCGAACATGAAAAAGAAGGTCGCAGAATATGTTGGACGGTGTTTGACATGTCAAAGAGTAAAAGCAGAACATCAGAAACCAGGTGGGTTACTACAATCGCTGGAGATACCGGAGTGGAAGTGGGAGCATATCACGATGGATTTTGTGACAGGGCTTGTAACGATCGGGAATTTTAGATTTCCTTGTAACCAGAGTTATGTATGAATAAAATGAATTATTATTATTATTGTTATTATTTTTATATTAATCTATACTACGTGTTTAGAATTGTGTTACAGCCTAGAAAATGTGCATATGTTAAATTTTATGTGTTGTTGTGTCGTTAGAGTGAATATATCGATTTTGCAAAAATTCATAAAATCACTATTAGCGGGACCCGCTTCCCGAGGCACTATTCACGAGCACTATTCACACCCAAACTTTTTCGTCTATTTCGATTTTTATTAATTTAGATGAGGCATATATGCTGAGGAATAATTTTTCCAAGTGTCAGAAATTTTATTGGAGTTGATACGTGATTTAATCTGTATCCGAAATGTATATTATGGGTGTTCCGAATAAATGGACAAATCCCATAATAAATATTTTTGCGTGTTCCAATAATTTATGGGAGTACCCATTATAATTTTGGGTAGAGTTATTTACCAAATTTGGTACAAAAGTGGGAATATTCGGGTATATTTATCTGTATATTCGAATTAATTGGTGAGACATTTAAGCCTCAAACCAATTGGGGGAGGCCACGTATATATTGAGAGCCAATTGGGGGGAAAGGAATAAACATGCACAGTACACAATTCATGGGGCTGTTAACACTTTGCCTAAATAACATTTCCAATGGCTCGGGTAAACCATTTCCTGCATACCCATACATTCTATATGCTCCCGAAGCATTCTTCTTATCCCCCTCAGCTCATTCTCCTCCTCCATTCCAGCCATACCCAACTGTTAGCAACTTAAGAGGGAGAGAGAGTTATTTTGCTAAGCAAGAAGCTCACTGCAGTTAGAGGGAGAGTAAGTGTGCGTGTGTGTTTGTGTGTGTGCGGCAAGGACGTAGAAGGCAAGCAAGGAGAAGAGGAAGAGAGGTTTCAGCAGAAACGAGCAAGGAGAAGAGCAGCCTAGCAAGTTATCTCAACCTACCCGAAGCTAACAAGGAGAGGTAATCAAACTACAACCTATTTCTTCTCCATTGAAGTTTTCATGAGTTTTTTTTGGCTTTCATGCTTGCGGGATGGATTTTGTTAATTTTTGTTGTTGTTGGTTGTGTTGAATCTATCATGGAGGTTCTTAAGAAGCTATATAAACCGTTAACACCTTCAAAGTGAAACAAAAACAAAGAATGATTCGGACCCAAGCTTAAGGAGGAAGATAATGGACATTAATGGACTGTTTGGACCTTCGGACAATTAGAGGACAATAAAGCCTGGATGTTGTGATTATTTTGATGGTTTGTTGTTGGAATATTGTACTTCTATCAGTTGTGAAGATATACCAATTTGAATGAACTAAAATGATGCTTAAATGAAGTCACAGTAGCCATTTGTGTGAGATATTTCATGGTTGCGAAAAATAGAGCATCAATGTTGTGCTTTGGCTAAGGATTTGGCTGTGTTAGTGTTTATGGGTCATCTTGCATTTTTGATATATTATAGCCTCGTGTCTTAGGAATCCATAGAGTCCGTAACGGACCGAATTGATCGAGTATAGAGGGAGATATAGGAGCTGAAGCGGGCGAGAGTCTACCAGTTCGCGGTTCTGCAGGAACTGCAGAGCTGCTACTGCATGCCGCTGTTCCGCGCCTGGTCCGGGTCGGGTCAGGCTGGACCGGGTCGGGTCGGACCGGACCGGGTCGGACCCAGTAAATTTTTCCCGCGAGTCTAAAACTTATATTTTTGTACAAAATGATTAAAAACGCTTATATCTTGTTAAAGCTTTATGTGCTTAATTTATACCCGTGTCGACCTAAACGATGTTGTCCTAAGGCGTAAATTGAATTAACGGATTAACGGATTAACGGATTACAAACGATGTTGTCCTAAGGCGTAAATTGAATTAAGCGTAGTGGCAATCAATGTATTTTAATGATGTGATGACTGTAATGAACCTAGTTCTTTTGTGACTAATATTTATGATGATTTTAATAAACTATGTAGGATATTTTGTTGACGGACGATTAACGTCAAGTTATTAACGCACGTACAAGGCAAGTTTCCTAACTCATACAACTCTTATTTAATTGTGCGAGTTTTCCTTACTCGATTTATTTATTGGGCAAGTTTCGAATTCATTTATCTATCGAGCAAATATTATTTATTGAGCAAGCTTATTGAGCTTCTTGACTCCGTTCAAATTACTTATCAATTTAGCAATTAATGTGCTAGTATTCATACTTCTATTCAAGTATTGCAATGAAAGCCCATTTCATGCAATGTTATATATTGTGTGATTCCAAAGATTATGAATTTTTATTCATTCAAGATATTTTTAAATGCTATCATGCATGTTGTTGAACCTTAAAGTTTTTTATTCCATAGACTGTTTAAAAGCTATGTCAAGGCTAATTGTTTCAGCTAGACACTTATTGATTTGGTTACTAAAGCGAGGTTAAAGTCCTCCAACTATTATTGTTGTTAAGTAAAATTGTCCGATCAAATTGTTTTGGTCTGGACTCCCATGTAAAGCTGAGTGGAACAACCCTCACAGCAGGGGAAATTGTATAAACGTCGGGAAACCGACACGCGCGTAAATGGAAAATGTAAGGCTTATGCATAACGCCAGGTATTTTAGGCTGATCACCTATTGTACCAGTTTTGTGGATTATCGGATGAATTTCCAGTAATTCTAGAATAGAGTTCTGTGCCTTGGTGCACCCTCAGTATTGAATAGTTCCCTTCTTCGGGAAACTTTGAAATCCTTGGATACTTCAGAAATCCTTCGGTCCTTAGTGGCCACTATAACGGTGATAAAAAGAAGTTGTTTATTTCCTTGGTTCAGATAAATTTTTACTCCTGTGAGCTATAAAGTTATTCATGTGATTATTCACTGCTATTATACTTGTGGGGCAATTTGTTGCTCACCCTTGCTTTCCTTAAAACATTTCAGTTAGTGCAGCACGTGGCGAGAGCTCAGGAAAAGATAAGGGAAAGGGGAAAGCTACGGAGTAATTATATTTTGTTGTTCTAGAATTACCGTTTGTATTAAGACATATTTACCCTTTTGTATTATGTTATGTTTTGTACTAGTATTGGTTTCGAGACTTGGGACAGGTTTATTTATGTTATATCAATGTAAATATTCCTTTATTCCGCTTTAAGTTATCGATTGTATTATTATTATTTTAGATAGTGGCGAACCAGGTCCATGGCTCAGGTGACCCGGATTTGGGGGCGTCACAGGGCTTCCACTAACTCAGAAGGGTTACGGCGCGATTTGGGTGATTGTGAATCGTTTAACTAAATCTGCACATTTTCTACCGATCAAGATAAGGTACAATCTGGAGCAGTTAGCAAAGTTATATGTGAAAGAGATTGTGTCACGACATGGAGTGCTGGTATCTATTGTATCCGACAGAGATCCGCGCTTCACGTCGAATTTCTAGAAGAGGTTGCAAGAAAGGTTGGGAACCCAATTGAGGTTGAGTACGGCGTATCATCCTCAAACGGATGGGCAAAGCGAACGAATAATTCAGACGCTTGAAGATATGCTTAGAGCGTGTATGATGGATTTGAAGGGCAACTGGGATGATCACCTACCATTGGTGGAGTTTGCCTATAATAAGAGTTATCATGCGAGTATTGGCATGCCGCCATATGAAGTATTATACGGGAGGAAGTGTCGAACACCTCTGTGTTGGGATGAAGTTGGTGAACGGAGATTATTGGGACCTAAATTAGTACAACAAACCATGGATGTCATTAACGTGATAAGAGCTCGATTGATAGTGGCTCAGGATTGACAGAAGAAATATGTCGATTTGCATCATCAGAAGCGAGACTTTGAAGTTGGCAGTTTTGTATTTTTAAAGGTATCTCCCTGGAAAGGAAAGATTAGATTTGGAAAGAAGGAGAAATTGAGTCCCAGGTTTGTAGGACCTTTTGAAGTTTTAAAGAGGGTAGGTGAAGTGGCATATGATGTAACGAATGCAATTTTGAGAATTAATAAAAATATTTATTGAATTGTATAAATATTTTTGTTAATTTATTGAGTTAATTTATGATTTATTAAGCTATTGTGAAATAAGTTTATGTTGAGTTAATTGTGTTAATTGTTACTTGAATATGATTTGTGATGATTATCTTAATTTAATTGTTAATTAAATTAGATGATGAAAAGAATTATTTGAATAAATGATTTATGTTAATAAATAATTTATTTGAATAATATAATTCATTTGTTATTATTGTTAATGGTTAAGTAAATTTATTATTTGAGTTAGTAAGGTTTAATTGAATTTATTTAATAATAAGTTCAATTAAATTAAATGTGTGACATTTTAAACTATATGTTATATTAGTTTATTAAAATAAATGAGAAAGTGGTTAATTTAGTTTTACCAAACAATGCCCTATGATCTTTGTTTGGAAATAATGGGTTATTTTAATTGTGTTTTACCAAACAAGACATAAGAATAATAGGTTATTCTTATTAGTAATTGCCAAACATAGTCTTATGGCTTTTGAATTGCCAAACATAGTCAAAGCATGAATATTTGGTTTTAACAGTGAAATTTTGGGCTTTAAATTGGTTGTTTATGTGTTAGAATGATTAAAATGTTTAGAAAACATGTTGGGTAATGTTTTCTAGCATATTTGATGTCTGGGTATATTTAATTTGTTTTCTGGATGGTAGAATTCGGAAAATTTGGCCAAATTGGCCTAAGTTTTCACTGGTTCGCGAGCTGGGGAAGACGACAGTCAAGTCTATCGCCCCGGCGATAGAAATGAACTGATTTCTTCGCCCCAGCGACAGAGTCGCCCCGGCGACAAAATTGTTAAGCATAACGCCGCCCCGGCGACAACCTCGCCCCGACGACGATTTTGTTAAGCTTTTTCTCGCCCCGGCGAGAAACGCTACTGTTTAAAAAAAAAATTTTAATTATTATTTTCTTTTCTGGGGAAGTTATGATGCATAATTAAACTTATATTAATGTGACTAATGTATTACCAAGATGGTTGCTAAACTAGTATTTGTTGACTATGGTATGCTAAATGAGATAAAAAGCGAGCCTTAAATGCTTTTAATTTTGTGACTAATTATGTTACCATTTTATAATTAAATGTTTAGGTTGTTTAAGGATCGTGAATTACTTAAATTTGTAATCTACGCTTGAGGCAAGTTTTCCTCCCTTAAACTTGAAAGTTATTTATAGCAAGTTCCTTATCTCAACTTATTACTTTTACGTTGAGCAAGTTGTTCTTTTCTTTTAACTTGTTAATTTATTCAAAACAAGTTTATTCGTATTGAGCAAGCTATTGACCTTAGCTTATTGATATTCAAGCAAGGTTACTATCATGATTATATACTTAAGTTTTATTCCGATCATTGTTTGTTATTCAAACTTGGAGTACAGTTTCTATTGAGCAAACTCTATTGATGAATTAGACTAGCAAACCCTTATTGATTCAGCTAGTCCATAGTTGATGAACGTTTCAAAGACTTAGAGTATTTCTATACTTGTTCCAAGCCAAGTTTCTTTTGGTACGGATTTAAACGATAAACTGAGATGAACAACCCTAATATAGGGGATTACTTACGCGACAGCGTTAAAATGTTTGTGCACAATACATTGTACAAAGGGCTGATCCCCCTGAGTACGAGATGTTGGTCCATAGTCTATATGACTGTTAAAGGTTACAGTAGAAATACTTGTCAACCTAGGACATAGTTCGAGGTCTTGTGACCCTCAGATATAATATCTAAATCTTGAAATCTATTTTTCTTTGGAATCAAGTGTTCTAACGAGCTTTTAGACTTTTAACATCTATTGACTGAGATTCAGAAATCTATTATTCCTCAGTTGAAATCCATTTCATTTAAATGTTATTGTTATCATACTTGTGAGCAATTGTTTGCTCACTCTTGCACTAATCATTGCAGCTAAGGCTGAGAAGTCGGACGAGCTGTCCACGAGCAAAGGCAAGGGCAAGATGTCAAAGTAGCAATTGATGTTTATCTGTAATCAAAGACTTGTTTTAATTTATGTTTTATTCCGCGATGATGTATTAAGGTTTAGATAACCTAGGAATTGAATGTTTAATAGTTTGGAGATGTAACCCATTTTGGGTAGATGTTTCTTTAAGTTTATTAATTTGTTGTTTTATTGGGAAGTTAGTTTTGAATGTATGTTATAGTGAACACCAAATCAGTGGGAATTAAGTACCTGGATTTGGGGGTGTCACAGGTTGGTATCAGAGCTGTAGGTTATGAACCTTTAGGTGGGGAAAACCTTAGGGTAGTAGCCTTTTAGAAGATAGAGAATGTAGTGGTGATAAACTCTTATCAAGTTTTAAGGAATAAATTACGGAAATTCATAAAAGACAATAAAATGATTATGTGCTATGTGCTTATTTGATAACAAACTTATGTGCTCGCGAGTATTATCGATTAGTAATTAAAACTTAAAATTTTGTTGTCAGGATGACTGATAGAGGAGAGCCCAGCCAGACTAGGGAGGAGGAGCCCCGAGATATTCACGTAGTCAGTGAGCAGCTAGTGCAGAGGGAGCCATCCCCATTGATCACAGTTACAGGTCACGAGTATGAGCCTGAGACTGATCCTGAGGAGGACCCTGAGGAGGATCCTGAAGAGGACCCTGAAGAGGTTGAGGAGGAGGAGGAAGACCCTGAGGGGATATCATTATCTACTTTGGGTGTTCAGATGTACGAGCAGGTGTATGATCGCAACATAGAGTTGCAGGATAGAATGGAGGAGTTAGAGAGGCAGCTGGCGGAGCGAAAGACTGCTTTGGAGCAGAAGAGCAGTGAGATCGTGGAGCTAGATATACGTCTTGGAGATGTGGAGTGGAAGCTGGTTCATGTAGAGAGTGAAAAGGAGGAGTTAGAGGAACAGGCTGCAGAACGTCAAACCACTCTAGAGCAGAAGGATGCTGAGATCCAAGACCTTTCTTCACGTCTTACAGAGGCTGAGCAGAGGCTGGCACAGTCTGAGTATCGACGAGGACAGCTGATAGCGAGGAATGAAGTTGTAAGAGATGAGTTGAGAGAGGAGTCAGCTAAGCGGGCGAGAGCTGAGACAGCTTGGCTGAGGGAGGCTGATCGCGCAGACCGTGTAGAGTGTGAGATGCGGTCAAAGAAGGCCAAGATTGATGAGATGGAGTATATTTTTCATACTACCATAGACAGAGCTCAAGATCGAGCTAATCGTCATCCAGATGTGATGGATCGTAGGATGATGACACGCATTATGGAGCAGGAACGCCAGGAAGCTGTGCGTCGTGGGATGTCATAGATTATGATTAGTTATGTTATTATGAAATTTATGAGTTAATAAGTTGTTAATCCCAGTTTATATAATGGGATAGAATAATGATGTAATCCTGGAACTTTGTGATTTCAGGATAGATGATTTGATGTAAATAACCACGATGTTATCTTTATTATATTTTGAAGCAGTTCATGAATAAAATGTGGAAGTTTATCAGATGTGTTATGTGTTTAAGAGTTGTTAATAAATGTTTAAGTTAAAACTTAAATGTTTGAGTAATTGAACAATAGTCTAATAACGAGAATTTTTAACAGAAGATGCCTCCAAGAAGACAACCAACACGTCAACAGACCCCAGAGGGATCTACTAATAATGAAGAAGTCAACGCTAATCCGATGCAGCAGTTGGTGAATCTGCTAACGGGAGCCTTTGCAAATCAACCACAAGCTCATGCCACGACCTTCAAGGATTTCAAGGCTGTTGGACCTCCAGAATATCACGGGTCTATGAATCCGATAGAGGCTCAAACATGGGTCATGGAGATGGAGAAGGTGTTTGATGTCGCTAGGGTCAATGAGGATCAGAAGACGGTATTTGCAACCTTTATGCTGAAGTCAGAAGCTAGCTACTGGTGGCAGGCAAATAAGACTCGAGGTGGCCAAGGGATTATTCCGTGGGAGCGATTTAAAGAGATGTTTTTCGAGACCTACTTTCCGGTAAGTGCTCAAAATCAAATGGAGGTGCAGTTTCTGGAACTGAAGCAAGGTACCATGACGGTACCTGAATATGCTGCAAAGTTTAATGAGCTGGCGCGATTTGCACCATATCAGGTCAATACGGATGAGCGGAAGGCTAGGAGATTTGAGCAGGGACTGAAGCCCTGGTTATATAGTAGAGTTTCGTTGTTTCAACTGAACTCGTTTGCGGCAGTGCTGGAAAAGGCGATTATCGCTAAAGGAGGCAGTGATGCTCTGTCCAAGTACAACCAGGAGCAGAAGAAAAAGAAGAATGAGAATGAAAACAAGATAAGTGGTAGCCATGGGGGCAGTGGCCAGAAAAGGAAATGGAATGATAGTAACTCTGCGGGAAGTCAGTAGGGTAATCAGAAAAAGAAGATAGAGGTGTGCAGCAACTGTGGAAAGAACCATATGGGTGCTTGTTTGAAGGGTAAGCGGGTGTGCTTCAATTGCGGGCAGGAGGGTCATATTTCACCAAATTGCCCTAATCCGAAGAAAGGAACATGTTTCATCTGCAGGTCGAAGGATCACTTTGCCCGAGAATTCCCTAAGAAAACAACTACAGGAGGAACTGGTGCAGGAAAAGGGAACAGCGGTGGGGGCAATCTGACTATCACCGGACCGACACAGCCCAACCGACCTACCGCTCGAACATTCAACATGACGGTGCAGGATGCTGTGCAGTCAAAGGATGTAGTGTCAGGTATCATTCCAGTCAATAATGTTAATGCTTATGTATTGTTTGACTCGGGTGCTACTTGCTCATTTATATCCGATGATTTTGCTAGAAAATTAGGGTTACCCCAGGAAGAGTTAGATTACCCCATGAACATAGAAATTGCGAATAGGGAGGTGATTCCTGTTAAGTTTGTTCACAAGAACTGTCAAGTAGAAATTAAGGGTCATGTGATGACTGTCAACTTGATCCCAATTCGTCTTGGGGAGTTTGACGTCATTCTGGGAATGGATTGGTTGTTCAACCATGGAGCAGTTATTGATTGTCAAAAGAAGTGTGTGAACCTTATGACTTCGTCAAAGGTAGTGTTTTATGGCAGCAAGTCACCTAGACAAACGAGCTGTCTGACGATGGTGTAGGCCAGAAAGATGTTGAGACAAGGGTGTGTAGGATATCTAGCCTACATAGTTGATACCCGTAAGGTGGGTGCAAAACTGGAGGAGATACCAGTAGTAAGGGATTTTGCGGACGTATTTCCTGATGATTTGCCAGGATTACCGCCAGATAGGGAAATCGAGTTTGTAATTGATTTAGCACCAGGAACGGCCCCTATATCGAAAGCCCCGTATCGAATGGCTCCGGTAGAAATGAAGGAGTTAATGGTGCAATTACAGGAATTGCTGGATAAGAAGTATATCCAACCGAGCGTTTCACCGTGGGGAGCGCCGGTATTGTTTGTTAAGAAGAAGGATGGGTCAATGCGTCTTTGCATTGATTATAGAGAGTTGAACAAGGTTACGATTAAAAACAAGTATCCGTTGCCTAGAATCGATGACCTGTTTGACCAACTGAAGGGAGCGAGATATTTTTCAAAGATAGATTTACGAAGTGGGTACCATCAATTGAAGGTGAGAAAAGAGGACATACCAAAGACGGCGTTTCAAACCAGATATGGTCACTATGAGTTTTTAGTTATGTCATTTGGTTTAACGAATGCGCCTGCAGCATTCATGGACTTAATGAATAGGGTGTTCAAACCATTTCTGGATAAGTTTGTGGTGGTATTCATAGACGACATTCTGGTTTATTCCAAAACTCAAGAAGAACACGTGTTGCATTTAAGGGTGACATTGGAGGCGTTAAGAAAAGAGAAATTGTATGCAAAATTTTTGAAGTGCGAATTTTGGTTGGAACGTGTTGAATTCCTTGGGCATGTTATCGATAAGGACGGGATTTCGGTGGATCCAGCGAAAGTGGAAGCTGTGATGAACTGGGATCAGCCGAAGACACCGTCGGAAGTGAGGAGTTTCCTTGGTTTGGCAGGATATTACAGACGTTTTATTCAAGATTTCTCTAGAATCGCCACTCCGTTAACGAATTTAACAAGGAAATCAGTGAAGTTTGTTTGGACGGAGAAGTGCAAAGAGAGTTTCCAAGAACTAAGGAAGAGACTAAGTTCGGCACCTGTGTTGACTTTGCCAGATGATACAGGAAATTTTGTGGTGTACAGTGATGCATCACATAAAGGACTTGGTTGTGTGTTGATGCAGAATGGTAAGGTTATTGCATATGCATCGCGCCAACTAAAAGATTATGAAAAATGGTATCCGACCCATGATTTGGAGTTAGCAGCCGTGATGTTTGCTTTAAAAATTTGGAGGCACTATCTCTATGGGGAGAAGTGTGAAATATATACGGACCATAAAAGTCTGAAGTATATCTTCACGCAGAAAGACTTGAATATGCGGCAGAGGAGATGGATATAATTGATCAAAGATTATGACTGTGAAATTCTATACCATCCAGGGAAGGCTAATGTGGTTGCCGACGCTTTGAGTAGAAAAGGTCAGGAGAAACTGTTTATGTTAACTGCTCAGGAGGAACTTGTGGCGGAAATGGCTAAGATGGAATTAGAGGTGAAAAATCTGGCAGAGCCTAACGAAAAATTGTTCCAGATAGAAACTCAACCAACTTTGGTGGACAAAGTCAAGGAAGCGCAACTCAAGGATGAGGAGTGTATTAATATTCGAAAAAGAGTACTTGAAGGTGAAGAGCTTAAATACAAAATCGATATTGAAGGGTTGCTGAGATTTGAAGGCAGAATCTGGGTACCGTCGGTATTGACAATCAGAGAGGAGATTTTGAACGAAGCTCACAGTTCACGATTTTCGGTTCACCCGGGAAGCACAAAGATGTACCAGGATCTTCGCTAACATTTTTGGTGGCCAAACATGAAAAGAGAGGTTGCCGAATGCGTTGCGAAATGTCTCAGTTGTCAGAGAGTCAAAGAGGAGCATCAACGACCAAGTGGTTTGCTACAGCCCTTGGAGATACCAGAATGGAAGTGGGAGCATATAACGATGGATTTTGTAGTAGGACTTCCAACTACTCAGAAGGGTTATGACGCGATATGGGTCATAGTTGACAGATTGACGAAATCAGCGCATTTCTTGCCGATCAAAATTTGATTCACTTTGGATCAGCTGGCAAAATTATATGTCAAAGAGATTATCTCAAGGCACGGAGTTCCAGTATCAATCGTATCAGATCGAGATCCACGATTCACATCAAAGTTTTGGAGGAGTCTACAAACTTGTTTGGGGACGCAGTTGAGAATGAGTACAGCTTATCATCCTCAAACCGATGGCCAGAGCGAAAGAACAATTCAAACGTTGGAGGATATGCATAGAGCATGCGTTATGGATTTTAAAGGTAACTGGGATGATCATTTACCTCTGGTCGAGTTTGCTTATAACAATAGTTATCACGCTAGTATCGGCATGCCGCCCTACGAAGCATTGTATGGAAGGAAATGCAGAACTCCATTATGCTGGGATGAGGTTGGTGAACGACGACTATTGGGACCCGAGCTGGTACAACAAACTGCTGAAATTATCAAGGTGATAAGAACCAGACTGATAGCCGCTCAAGACAGGCAAAAGAAGTATGCTGATCAACACCGACAAAATTGCAAATTTGACGTCGGGAGCTTTGTGTTTCTTAAAGTCTCTCCCTGGAAGGGAAAAATCAGATTTGGTAAAAAGGGTAAGCTGAGTCCACGGTTTATTGGACCCTTCGAAGTGCTGAAACGAATAGGCGAGGTGGCTTATGAGGTAGCTTTACCTCCCGAGTTAGACCATATTCACAATGTATTCCACATATCGGTGCTACGACCGTATAAGTCTGATTATAAACATGTCATAGAGTATGAACCGCTACAATTCGAGAAAGATTTGTCATATGAAGAGGTTCCTGTATAGATAGTGGACAGGAAAGAGCAAGTACTTAGAAATAAAGTGATACCTTCTGTTAAGGTGATCTGGAGGAACCACAGTGCTGAAGAAGCAACGTGGGAACTCGAAGAGCAAATGCTGCAGAATTACCCTCACTTGTTTGTCTAATTTTTTTTTTGTATTGCGATTCTGGGGACAGAATCTTTGTAAGGAGGGGAGAATGTAACGGTCGATTTAATTGCGTTGTGATTCTGGGGACAGAATCTTTTTAAGGAGGGAAAGATGTAACGAATGCAATTTTGAGAATTAATAAAAATATTTATTGAATTGTATAAATATTTTTATTAATTTATTGAGTTAATTTATGATTTATTAAGCTATTGTGAAATAAGTTTATGTTGAGTTAATTGTGTTAATTGTTACTTGAATATGATTTGTGATGATTATCTTAATTTAATTGTTAATTAAATTAGATGATGAAAAGAATTATTTGAATAAATGATTTATGTTAATAAAAATTTATTTGAATAATATAATTCATTTGTTATTATTGTTAATAGTTAAGTAAATTTATTATTTGAGTTAGTAAGGTTTAATTGAATTTATTTAATAATAAGTTCAATTAAATTAAATGTGTGACATTTTAAACTATATGTTATATTGGTTTATTAAAATAAATGAGAAAGTGGTTAATTTAGTTTTACCAAACAAGGGCCTATGATCTTTGTTTGGAAATAATGGGTTATTTTAATTGTGTTTTACCAAACAAGACATAAGAATAATAGGTTATTCTTATTAGTAATTGCCAAACATAGTCTTATGGCTTTTGAATTTTATAACTGATGAATTAAGTTAGATTATACGTTATTATATTAAGTATCAGTTTTATTATTTTAAATTAACAGTTTTTATTCCATCAGTTTTATTTTACGTCTATTGTAAAAAGAAAACAAAGAAGAGAAAGAACAGAGTTTGAGAGAAAGAAAGAAAGAACAGAGTTGAGAGAGAGCTCTGTGAAATTGAGGGTTGAGAGAAAAGAGAGAATTGAGAAAGAGGAGGAAGAAAAGTGCTAAACTAAGAATCATATAGCTTGAAGGTATAATTCTTTTAGTTTTGTTCTTCATTATATCCTTTATATTTTACTTCTCTGAATATGATTTTTATTTCACTGTATATAAATTTATGTGCCAAATATATGAATTACTTGGTGATAAATGTTAGAAAGCATGTGTTAGATGGTTATGTGTTGATAATAGATTAATTTAGAGGTATTAATTCATGAAAATATGCTTTAGAATTGAATTCTTAGTTTTACAGAGTTTATTTCATGAATTGTATATATATATGAAAATTGATGATTCAATTTGATTATTAATTGGTTAATTAATAATTGTTTATGATTATTTGGTGAAAAACATGAGTAATGCAAAAAGAATTGTTTTAATTGGTTGAAAAATGAATTACAGAGTTTGATTTCATGAAAATGGTCAAAGCATGAATATTTGGTTTTAACAGTGAAATTTTGGGCTTTAAATTGGTTGTTTATGTGTTAGAATGATTAAAATGTTTAGAAAACATGTTGGGTAATGTTTTCTAGCATATTTGATGTCTGGGTATATTTAATTTGTTTTCTGGATGGTAGAATTCGGAAAATTTGGCCAAATTAGCCTAAGTTTTCACTGGTTCGCGAGCTGGGGAAGACGACAGTCAAGTCTATCGCCCCGGCGATAGAAATGAACTGATTTCTTCGCCCCAGCGACAGAGTCGCCCCGGCGACAAAATTGTTAAGCATAACGCCGCCCCGGCGACAACCTCGCCCCGACGACGATTTTGTTAAGCTTTTTCTCGCCCCGTCGAGAAACGCTACTGTTTAAAAAAAAATTTAAATTATTATTTTCTTTTCTGGGGAAGTTATGATGCATAATTAAACTTATATTAATGTGACTAATGTATTACCAAGATGGTTGCTAAACTAGTATTTGTTGACTATGGTATGCTAAATGAGATAAAAAGCGAGCCTTAAATGCTTTTAATTTTGTGACTAATTATGTTATCATTTTATAATTAAATGTTTAGGTTGTTTAAGGATCGTGAATTACTTAAATTTGTAATCTACGCTTGAGGCAAGTTTTCCTCCCTTAAACTTGAAAGTTATTTATAGCAAGTTCCTTATCTCAACTTATTACTTTTACGTTGAGCAAGTTGTTCTTTTCTTTTAACTTGTTAATTTATTCAAAACAAGTTTATTCGTATTGAGCAAGCTATTGACCTTAGCTTATTGATATTCAAGCAAGGTTACTATCATGATTATATACTTAAGTTTTATTCCGATCATTGTTTGTTATTCAAACTTGGAGTACAGTTTCTATTGAGCAAACTCTATTGATGAATTAGACTAGCAAACCCTTATTGATTCAACTAGTCCATAGTTGATGAACGTTTCAAAGACTTAGAGTATTTCTATACTTGTTCCAAGCCAAGTTTCTTTTGGTACGGATTCAAACTATAAACTGAGATGAACAACCCTAATATAGGGGATTACTTACGCGACAGCGTTAAAATGTTTGTGCACAATACATTGTACAAAGGGCTGATCCCCCTGAGTACGAGATGTTGGTCCATAGTCTATATGACTGTTAAAGGTTACAGTAGAAATACTTGTCAACCTAGGACATAGTTCGAGGTCTTGTGACCCTCAGATATAATATCTAAATCTTGAAATCTATTTTTCTTTGGAATCAAGTGTTTTAACGAGCTTTTAGACTTTGAACATCTATTGACTAAGATTCAGAAATCTATTATTCTTCAGTTGAAATCCATTTCATTTAAATTTTATTGTTATCATACTTGTGAGCAATTGTTTGCTCACTCTTGCACTAATCATTACAGCTAAGGCTGAGAAGTCGGACGAGCCGTCCACGAGCAAAGGCAAGGGCAAGATGTCAAAGTAGCAATTGATGTTTATCTGTAATCAAAGACTTGTTTTAATTTATGTTTTATTCCGCGATGATGTATTAAGGTTTAGATAACCTTGGAATTGAATGTTTAATAGTTTGGAGATGTAACCCATTTTGGGTAGATGTTTCTTTAAGTTTATTAATTTGTTGTTTTATTGGGAAGTTAATTTTGAATGTATGTTATAGTGAACACCAAATCAGTGGGAATTAAGTACCTGGATTTGGGGGTGTCACATACGAGGTAGCTCTACCTCCTGAACTTGAGCATATTCACAATGTGTTTCACATTTCTGTGTTACGACCATATAAACCTGACTACAAGCATGTGATATCTTATGAACCAATTCAAGTTGAGAGAGACTTGTCCTATGAAGAGATTCCTGTCCAAATATTAGATAAGAAGGAACAGACGTTAAGAAATAAGGTCATCCATTCGGTTAAAATGCTTTGGAGGAACCACACGACAAAAGAAGCTACGTGGGAACTGGAAGAAAAGATGAGGAGGAATTATCCGCATCTTTTTGATTAAACCTTTATTAGGATTCTTGTCTTAAGTTAAAATTTTGGGGACGAAATTCTTATAAGGAGGGGAGGATGTGATGACCGTGAATTCTGAATATCCTTGTAATTCGAATTTATATATATTAATGAATATTATGAATTTTAGTAACATCATTTTGTGTTACGTTTTTAATGGTTCTGTGACAACCTGGATTATGCGAATAAATTTTACGTGTTATAGTTTCGTCTAAGTGAATAAATTGATTTCACGTATTTTGCTAAATCACTATTCACGAGTACTATTCACGAGTCACTATTAACGAGTCATTAGTCACGAGTTACTATTCATGCCAGATTATTTTTACGTTTTTTTCGATTTCTGTTAATTTTGCCAAAGTGTGTATGCGAAGAGATAATTTTTCCAAATGTTAGAAATTTTATTTGAGTCCAGTGGTGATTTAATTAGTACCTGAAATGTTTAATATGTGTGTTCCGAATAAATGGACAAACCCCGTATTTATTATTTTTACCTAACCATTTGCATGACCCGAGTGGGGATTTAAATTAGAAAGCAAAAATAAGCATTTTGGATTATTAAGGGAGTAGCATACGGGTGATGTGGAGAGAGAGAGAGAAGAGCCAATTGGGTAGAGGTATTTATGCAAGTATTTGTGCATTGTCTGGCAATAAGGGAGAAAATATGGGGAACAAGGAGCAAAAATGGGAGGATAAGGAGGAAGTGTGTTAGCAATTATTTTGGCTAATTGATTAGGCCTAATAAGCCAACATGTTCACCACCTTTAGTCCTCAATTTTCCATACTTTCTCCCGTAGCCAATTTCAGAAAAGAGAAGAAGAAAGTAGGTAGCAAACCCATTTCTTTCTCCCACACCATTCCTTCCGATTCATCCTCTCCCCATTCAAGCTCAATTTCAGTTCATTGCTAGGCAAGAGAAGATAGTAAAAAGTTAGGAGCTAAGCAAGAAAAGAGGAGAGAGAGAGATTCATCTTCTCCATCTTCATCTTCTTCATTAAACCTTCACCATTCTAGAGAGAGAAACAAGTGGGTGTGAGCTAAGCATGAAGAAAGGAGTTCGGGAGAACTTAAGGAGTTTGAGGAAAGGTTGTGGCAAAGATCTAGAGGAGTTCTATCATCCAAGAAGTAGCTAGAAGAGGTATACAACCTATCTAAATTCATTTCTCCTTAGTTTCAAGTTTTCCTTATTTCTTAAGCTTCTAACTCGTTGGGTTGAAGTTGTTGTTGTTATGGTTGTTTTTGATTGTTCATGAATGATTAATAATGATGTTTAGAAGTTTTATAAACCATTAATAACATGAAGGTGGAACAAGAATGAATGAAATCCGAACCCATGCATAAGAAGGAGGAAAACGAACGAAAATGGACTACTATGGACAATGGACTAATTTAGAGTACTTTTGTAGCTACCTTTCATGTTTTGTATTGTTGTTTGTTGTTATGATGTTATATTTCCATGGGTTATGAGAATATCCCAGTTGAAATGGAGTAAAAAGGTGTTAAAATGAATTCGTAGCAAGAGTTTCGCTAAAACATGTTAGAAAACGTAGAACAGATGTTTAGTGCCATTGAATCCATTTCTGGTATTTAAGGTGTTTGCATGAAATTCTAAGCTTCTGGTAGTTGAAGTATATTGAGTTACGAAGCCATAGGCTTTGGAATCACCTCATTCCGACCCCGGATGAGGGAGTTATGGTAATTTGAAGCAAATCATATGAATGATAGTGGAAAAAATAGCATGAGTTGATATTTTGGCCAAAGATTTGGCTATGTTAATGTTCATGGGTGTTTGTAATTTTTTGATATGTTGTAATCTATGTCTTAGGAGTCCATAGAATCCAAAACGGATTGATTTGGAGGTCTAGAGAAGAAGTTATGAGGATTGGAGTGAAGGAGGGTCAAAAATCGCGAAGTCTAGCAAAGGCATGCCGACCGCTCGTGCGCCCGCACCAATTCCCACGTGCCCGCGTGTGCGCTACCCGACTCAGCTTCGACGTCCGGTGGGAAAATGGCCATAACTTTCTCATACGGACTCAGATTAGGGCGATTCAAGATGATCCGGAAAGCTTAGAGATAGACCTACAACTTCTATTAATTAGAATTGAAAATTTTTACCTGGAAAAATTCCTAAATTGGCCATCTTTAGGGCTGTTGTGTGGTTGGAGGCAATCGAAGGGTGTCAGCCATGCATATAAGCACATGTAATGTTCCCGACAGTGTAAAATGATGTTCTAAGTTTTAAAACATGAATGTTATGAATTATAATGATTGTAGACACCCGATTTTTGCATTTCCTATACTAACCCTGACAGGAGGGCAAAATCGTCAATTGACCCGGCACACGAGAATAAAGGGTGGACATAAAGACGAACCCTCAAAACCACCACGACGGGATGATATTGAAGCCGACACGACAACAAGCGAATGTCGAGAGTCAGTTACTGATCACTGTGCTTACCCGGATGACGTGGCACGTTTCCCGACGGTTTCCGGACTGCCGAGCGCAAACCCGTCAGCGGGAACCAACGGTACGACACGAAAATCGAGACGAGGCACGGAAAACGAGAAAATCAGCACAGTTAGCCGCAGATCAATTCGCGGCCAAGGACGGAACTCGAGGCAGCACGGGACTCGAAGCGCACGGGACTCGAGCGCGGCTGGGGGGAGAACCAAGGGCCAGCCGCAGATATATCTGCGGCCAGCCGCAGATAGATCTGCGGCTGCCCTTGGCAGTGCTATATTAGGCCAGTTCGCATACAGGAAGAAAAAGAGGAGGAGGAATTCAGCAGCAGCAGCAGCTCGGAAATAAGGAGAAAACAGCAGCAAAACAAGAGCCATTAGGAGAGAAAAAGAGTGAAAAAAGTGAGGAATTGTACCAATTTTGTGAGATTATATCTCATATTTTCTACTCTACTCAATACACAAATTCATACATATTGTGGGGATTAATTGCAAGGTGAAAAACCCTTTGTTCTTAGCATTTTGTTATACCATTTTGTTAATCTTTTGGTCATCCGAATTACCTTAAATGTAGTTTTTCTTATATGTTATCGTGAAGCCATGGGCTAGGGACTATTAGTGAGGGTCTCATCGGAATGAAATTCCCCCTAATAGCCCGATGATATCCATTTGGTGCAAATCTTAGCTATTATGATATGGTATCATTCATAGTGTATTTCGATCATCATCGTAAGATATCCTAGAGTGTTAGGCATCCCGTTGTTGTTTATTTTCGTTATATCCATTTGGTGGTTGTGCAATAAGTTCGGATGTGAGCCTAGGAATGCGACCCCGTGGTCCAAATCCGATGATGGATATTTTTGAATGTATGTAATCGGGTGGATGTATCCGTTATTGTAAATATGTAATCGTCGGGCCTTAAAACGACGCCAAGGCGATAATCGTGTTTAAGGCCCCGAAATAGTGAAACTTGTGATTGTGGGCGTTTGGGGTTATTTTGATGGTTTACATGCCCATGAATAGCCCCGACGCGTGTTTATGCTTGATTGGATTTTGTGACACGAAAAATGATTTCAAAGATTAAACGATGAAGGTTTTTCCTTAAAATCAAGCAAACTAGGAGGTTAGCATCACGTAGCTAAAATTTGGAGGTGTTAATGAATGTCGATTTCTATTAAACGAGAAGGCTAAAGAAAGTCGTTTTCAAACGTCACAAAAATGGTTTTATAAAAATAAAACAACGTTTTATTAAATCTTGGTGCGTAGGGTGAAAGATATCCTAGAAGTTGCCCATCATTTTATGAAAGCAACGTATAGATTTCGATTCCTATTTTTACGAAGGTTTAAAACTCTTGTTTTGCCAAAACGACACCTAAGGAAAATCTCATAGTTTTTGCCAAATAAAATCAATCCTTTTTCATAAAGCTTTCTCGTTTAAGCCGAGGGACATTCTAAGGCATTCTCAAAAGAAAAACACAATTTTCCCTAAAAATCCAAATGATTCTTTTATGCAAACTCACCATAACATTTACATAGGCACACACACATACGCGCACACACACATTTCATGAATTAAAGGATAGGAAAGCATCAAGATTGCGGTAACCGTGCTTCACGGAAGTCGAGGGGTGCCTAACACCTTCCCCTCACTTAAGCAAGCCCCCGAACTCTATGAATCTCGATTCGCAGACCAATTAATTCGGAGTCACATATGAGTCAGCGATTTATAAAAAATGAAAACTCGGATGAGTTGGTACATCCATTTCAAATATACCAACTGGCGACTCTGGTTAAATTGGCTCATCATAAAAAAAACAATCTTTAAAAAACCCCGTCGACATTAATGCCGACCATTTCCAAAAAAATCATCTAAAGAAAAGGCTAAAAATCGGAAAAGGGTTACGACCCCCGCGTTAAGCGATTCCTCCCGGCGTCGACAGCTGGCGACTTTGCTGGGGACATTAGAGGGCTTAAGCCGCATCCGAATCTTGATGCTATCCTATCCTTTAAAATTTATAATTGTGTATGTGCGTATGACATTTTGACGTCTTTTATTGTTGTGCAAATGTGTGTTGTTGTCCAATGAATGAATGTTTGAATGGGTTTCTCTTTACTTCAAAGTAATCATTTGCATGCGGTGAGGACGATGAATGTGAATGTATGTTGAGAGAGTACCTCCTCCTGAGGCGAACCTGTCGGTTGCTTATTACTGGACTCGAAGGGGCTGCTCCCCGGAGATGGCTCAGGAAACGCACCACTCAAATCCGCTCCAATCGAAAGGGCTCAAACGAGTAGATTGCGAAGATTTGGGAACCTTCATGCCGAAAAGCCCGTGAGAGTGACCCTAGGGTAGGTCAGCCTCTGATAAACCCAACGCAGGAAAAGTCTCTTCATGCCTTTTTTTTTTTTTTTACGTTCAAGCGTATAAAATGTCATGATCCCATTTCATATATACCTCCCCTGTTGTCAAAAGAGAATACTGACCTCCATGTTTTGCAGGAAACAGCTGGGGAAGCATAATAAAGTCATGTTTAGCATTTGTTATTGCACTAAAAGACTACTAACTTTCTCTTTTGCAGGGAAAGATTAAAAAAAAAACCAAAACACAAAATTTACAGCTTTAGCATGCATCCGCATCCTTTCATTGCCCAAGACTGAAACTTCGAACCGTTTGCCTGCAGGATTGCTCCTCAAACCCGTTCGCAGTCTAAGAAAGCCCAGGTCTCTAACTCTGAAATGGCGGATCTTCCCAATCATAGTTCCATCTCTCGGGAAGAGTTTGATGATTTTAAAAAAGCAGATGATGGAAATGGCCACCATGCTAAAAGAACAGTTCCTAATCAGACAGGATTCGTCAAACCAGGGACCGCATAATGTACCACCGCCGGGGGGTGACCAGAATCCTCCTAAGGATGATGCAATCCCATTTAAAAATAACCAACATCAGCTTAAGGACGAGCCGGTCCTCCCAAAGGTCATTCCTGCCCTCAACAAAACAGTAATCACGATTCCAGAGGAGGGAGATACTGATGACCTTCGCAGAAAAATGAAGTAGATGGAGGAGACCATCCAATCTCTAAAAGGCATAGGCTCCTTGGGTAGGGTTAATTATGCAGATTTGTGTGTCTTCCCCGGAACCAGATATCCAGAGAAATTTAAGATCCCCGAATTCGAGAAATACAATGGGAAAGGGGATCCTTACACTCACCTGAAAATATATATTGGAGAACTGGGGTCCTATGCGGAAGACGAAGGATTAAGGATGCAATTATTCCAGAAAAGCTTGACGGGGGAGGCGAGGATCTGGTATGCCCGTCTCGATAATGCCCGGATTCATAATTGGGAGGAGCTGGCCCATACCTTTCTGACACAATATAGCTTTCAGGCACAGATGGCCCCGGATAGATATCAAATGACAAAAATCAAGAAGCAACCAAGGGAAACCTTCAGGGACTATGCCCAACGATGGAGGGGTATGGCCGCACAAGTGAATCCTCCAATGAGTGAGTCAGAGATGGTGATGACCTTTGTGGATATACAAGAAGCACCTTATTATGAGCGGGTCATATCAGGGGTTGGAAGACCTTTCGCCGAGATGATAAAACACGGTGAAATGGTGGACATGGGGTTGAAATCGGGTAAAATCCGGGACTTCACAGCTCTTGAAACGGCTGCGGAACAAATCCAAAGTGGGAATTATGGCAATACTTCCCGCAGGCCCCAAAAGCGAAAAGAGGAAGATGTCTCTCTCGTGCTGCAGGGATCATCCAGGAAAGTGGAGAATAGCCCTCCTGTACAAATACAGAGATTCGGGCCGCCCCGGCAACCCAATTTTGATAATCCCAGAACAGACGGACGAAGGAGGTTTGAGACCACACAGAGGCGGGTATTCACCCCGCTTGGGGATCCTCTTGAGCAGATTTTGGCAATATTGATATCACAGAGGAAGATTGTCGATTTGGCACCTCCATGTGACCCGAAAGGAAGAAAATTTGACCCCAGTAAAAAGTGTGCATATCATTCGGGTTCCCCGGGTCATGACACTCAGGAATGTTGGACGCTGAAACACATAATTCAAAACATGATTGATAGCGGGGAGATCGTGGTGGAACAGCCCGAGCCGCCAAATGTTAAAATCAATCCCCTGCCGAAGCATGATGAGGGAGGGGTCAATATGGTAGAAGCCATCGAAACCGAAGGACCGCCAAGGCGAAATTATATGACAAGGATTGATGAGATGGTTGGCATGACGGGTACTCAGGAGAATATGCAAGGGGCACCGGTTAGGTTGACGGGTGCAAGCCGGAGTATCACAGGGGGGCCTATCAAGTTAGCGGCTCCAAAACCTCTCATCATCGCAGCAAGATCACAGATCCCTATTTGCAATCTAAAAACAGTACCGTGGAACTACGGGGGTGTATTGGAGGAAGCGGCCAGTTGTGCTTCCGTAACATCAAAGGGGAATCCCTTGTACCTTCCAGGAAGAGTCCTCAAGAGTAAGAGAAAAGAGAACGAGAGGATATCCGAGGAAAAAGCCGTGGAGTTCTTGGAAAAGATGGACCATCCGGAAGTAAGGGGGATCGGGACGGTGAGAGCGAGGAATCGACTCTAACGTCGATCATGGATTTGGTGTTATCGTCCAGCGACCACTGCAGAATCTTGGCCAAAATCCTGGGGGAGGCTCACATTCCCAAGACAATTAGCCAAGAAAGTTTCGGCCCGCCTAGTGGACCATCTGCTAGAGAACAATGTGCTATCATTCACAGATGATGATATCCCGAAAGAGGGAAGGGGGCATCGGAGACCGCTGCACATCGCAGTGATCTCATCAGGGTATGTCATGAATGGGGTGCTGATTGATGGGGGATCAACACTGAATATTTGTCCCCTCAGTACACTGAGAAAAATGAACATTAATCTCAAGCGCTTGCGGGCCAGTCACGTGGTGGTGCGAGCCTTTGATGGATCCCGGAAGGATACATTGGGAGAAATAGAGTTGCCCGTGGAGATAGGGCCGTGTACTTTCGACATTTCCTTTCAGGTATTGGATATCTCGGCCAGTTATAACATGTTGTTGGGAAGACCATGGATACATATGGCCGGGGCAGTTCCCTCTACACTACACCAACAAATCAAGTTCATCGTCAGCGGGAATCTGGTAACAATCTACGCAGAGCGTAATGACCCTTTTCCCTCCAAGAGGGGTCTGCCAGTAATCAATGTGGACGAATCCGCGGCGCCTGCCAGTTTTCAAGCACTGGAGATCAGCTCCCCCCACTATAGAGGTCTGGGAGCCCCAGCCATAAAATCCAAAGCCTCCCCTGAGCTCACCTTCGTTGCTAGAGAAATGATGAAGATGAAGTTTCAACCTGGGCAGGGTTTGGGAAAAGACAACCAAGGAATTTCCACGCCTATTCAACTGCCCAACCAGACAGGCAGGGCAGGGTTGGGATATCCTGGAGGCATAGAGCGGATCCACTCTCAAAGGGAAGCCCCAGTTCGATCGACTAGAATCCTGATGCCGAGGGACCATAATGAACAAGGAACGGACAAGCCCGTGTCCGAATTAGAAGGTAAAGATTTGACTCCTGCGGATGATGAGGCAGTCAAAAGGAAGAGTTTCCTGCGGGAGGTCATGCAGCAGTTCGAAACCAAATGCTATATCTCTGGACCATCAATAAACATTGGAGAGGGGAAGGATACGGCCGCAACGTCGGGAGCCCAACAGAGTGTGCCTGTCATCGATTGGGCAGGGTTAGTTATCCCTAATAAGGCTGTGAGGGAGGACGGATACGATGTGGCGGTAGTCGTCAAGGAAGTCCCTGGAACACAGTTGTCGGTCATATGTCGCCTCCCGGCTGATCTGACCACCGATAACTGGACGACGGAGCCAATAATATCCAGACAAGGGTAAAACATGGTGCCGGGGTGGTAGACCCCGGAGAGCGGGGGATGAATGTTTACCAGTTTTGGTTCTTTATTTTATATTTTGCATAACTATGTTATTTTGTCATGTTATTTTAAGAGCGATCATTGTGGAAAGATGAATTATATATATGACAGTATTTTGTTTCAATGTCAGGTGTACCAATTTGAGTATTCCTTGCTTAACAAGCGATCCCTCAAATTTGAATGATGACTATGATTTTGATATCGAGCTGGATTTCGATTTAATGGGTATTGAGCAGGACGAGACAGATTACGATGACGCGCCTGACGAGATCAAAGGGTGGGTCGAGGATAAACCCAAACCCAACTTAGACCAAACCGTCACCATAAATATCGGAACCCCTGACCAACCCAAAGAGCTCAAGATCGGGACAGACCTGACCCCTAACCAGAAAGTAGAAATGACCAAATTGCTACGCCAGTATGAGGATGTGTTCGCCTGGTCTCATGAGGACATGATCGGATTATCCACCGACATTGTGGTACACCAGCTGCCCATCAAGGAAGGTTTCAAGCCCGTCAAGCAAAAACTAAGAAAGCTAAAACCGGAATGGAGCTTGAAGGTAAAGGAGGAGATCATCAAACAGTTCAAGGCTGGAATCATCATGGTGTCCACCTACCCAGAATGGTTGTCCAATGTGGTCCCAGTGGCTAAGCCTGGAGGAAAGGTGAGGGTATGTGTTGACTATAGAGATCTGAACAAGGCCAGTCTCAAGGATAATTTCCCAGTACCTTTTATACACATATTGGTGGATAACACAGCCCAATACGAGATGTACTCTTTCGTTGATTGCTTTGCGGGGTATCATCAGATAATGGTGGCAGAGGAGGACCGGGAGAAAACAGCCTTCATCACCCCTTGGGGCACTTTCTGCTATAGACGGTTGGCTTTCGGTCTCATAAATGCAGGGGCTACTTATCAAAGAGCTATGATGGCCCTGTTCCACGATATGATGCACAAGGAGATAGAGGTCTACGTGGATGACATTATCGTGAAGTCAAAGATAGAATCTGATCATGTGACCCATCTCCAAAAGCTATTTGACCGGCTCAGAAAATACAATTTAAGGCTCAATCCGGCAAAGTGTGCTTTCGGAGTGCAATCGGGCAAACTCTTGGGATTCCTGGTTAGTGATCGTGGCATCGAGTTGGATCCAGCTAAGATTAAGGCCATTGTGGATATGCCGACACTCCGCACTGAAAAGGAGATAAGAGGATTTCTGGGAAGAATAAATTTCATCAGCCGCTTCATATCCCATTTGACAACCACGTGCGAGCCAATTTTCAAGCTGTTAAGAAAAGATGTCTCCCAAGAATGGAATGAGCAATGCCAGGAAGCCTTTCAGATCATTAAGAAACAGCTGACGGAAGCACCCGTGCTGGTACCCCCCCGAAGGATGAGATCCCTCTATTCATGTATATATCAGTCAATGACATTGCGATGGGCTGTATGCTGGGGCAGAAGAATGAATCAGGCAAAGAGCAGGCCATTTATTACCTCAGCAAGAGATTTAGCCGATGTGAACAGAATTACACCCCTATCGAAAGGACCTGTTGTGCTTTGGCTTGGGCTGCAATGAGATTACAGCATTATCTCCACGGGCACACCACGTACCTGATATCAAGGATGGATCCCCTGAAATATATCTTTGAACGGCCCATGCTGAACTGTCGACTTTCAAGATGGCAGTTAATCTTACAGCAGTTCGACATTGTATACGTAACTCAGAAAGCCATGAAGGGGCAGGGAATTGCAGATCAATTGGCAGAAGCGCCATCAGGGGGAATGGAGCCTTTAGACACTCCTTTGCCGGGCGAAGACGTATTCTGGATCTTGCGCGCGAGAGAAGATGACGAGGGGCAGTTCTGGAAATTGTATTTTGATGGTGCCATGAATGCGGAGGGGGCAGGAGCCGGAGCAGTCCTGGTCTCTATCACAGGAGAGCAATACCCCGTAGCCACTAAATTACAGTTCAGTAACTCAAACAACACAGCTGAGTATGAGGGATGTATATTGGGACTCCGTTTGGCTCGCGATATGGGGGTGAAAAGGTTAGCAGTGTTCGGGGATTCGGAGCTGGTAATCAGACAAGCGATCGGGGTGTACAGCACTAAAGAGCTCCGGTTGCTTCCATACCACCGTTGTGTTATCCAACTGATGCAAGAGTTCGAAGATATCGCTTTCCGACACATCCCCCGGGGACGGAATGATTTCGCCGATGCATTGGCGACTTTAGCTTCTCTAGTCCACACAATCAAGAGCAGGAACGTTCCACAGATAGAGATAGCAGTGCAGAACGCCCCGGCATACGAGGAGCACGTGGCGGTACTATCGGACGAGGGGGTTCTGCCAAAGCAGCCTTGGTATCACGACATAAGGGAATATCTGAGGGATAGATCCATTCCCGACCAAGCCAACCGAGCGGAGAGATTGAGAATTCAAAAGATGGCAATGAAATTTTATCTGAGCGGAGATTCACTTTACAAGAGGGATGCCAATTTGGGATTGCTACGATGTGTAAATGAAATGCAGGCCCAAAAGATTATGGACGAAATACATGGTGGAGTGTGTGGGCCACACATGAGTGGGCCGATGCTGGCCAAGAAGATCTTGAGAACGGGGCATTACTGGTTGACGCTGAAAGCCGACTGTGATGATCACGTCAAGCGGTGTTACCAATGCCAGGCGCACGGTAATGTTATCCATGCGCCTCCCAATGAACTGCACTGTATGACCTCCCCTTGGCCATTCTCAATGTGGGGTATGGATGTGATCGGACCAATAGAGCCCAAAGCAAGCAACGGTCACCGATTCATCTTCGTCATGATCGATTACTTCACTAAATGGGTAGAAGCAGCTTCTTACCCCAAAGTAACTCAGGAGGTCATCGTCGGTTTTCATCAGGAATAATGTCATTTGCCGATACGGGCAACCTGAGGTTTTTAGTCTCTGACAATGCCAAGAATTTGAACAATGCCCTCATGAAGGGATTATGCGACCAGTTTAAGATCAAACACCTCAATTCTGTCATTTACCGTCCTAAGATGAATGGGGCAGTGGAAGCTGCAAATAAGAATATCAAGAAGATCATGGCAAAAATGTCTGCTAATCATCGGGGATGGCCGGATCTGCTACCTCTCACCTTGCTGGCGTACAGAACGTCGGTACGTACTTCTACAGGGGCAACCCCGTACGCTCTGGTATACGGAATGGAAGCGGTTCTGCCAGTTGAGGTTGAGATGGCGTCCCTCAGAATCTTGATTGATGCTCGGATAAACGAGGAGGATTGGATGCAAAGTCGGTACGACCAATTGGCCCTAATTGATGAAAGGAGGGCGGCCGCTGTGTTGCACGGTCAGTTATATCAGCAAAGGATCTCTCGATCATATGACAAGAAGATAAGACCTCGAAAATTCAAAGAAAATGACCTAGTGTTAAAGAGAGTAATGCCTTGTCAAGACGAAGCCAAAGGGAAGTTTGCCCCGAACTGGGAGGGGCCTCTTATGATTAAGAAAGTGTTGTCCGGAGGAGCCCTCATACTGCAAGAAATGGACGGGGAGGTGTTCCCACAGCCCCTTAATTCCGACTCGGTGAAGCGGTTCTATGCATAAAAAAAAAATAAAAAAAAAAAAAATAAAAAAAATAAAAAAAAAAATAAATAAATAAATAAATAAATATCCCTCATCATTTTCCTCCTCGTTCTTTGAAGGAACGAACTACGTAGGACCTGATCTCCCGACTTGTGGGGGTACGTAGGCAGCCATTGTGGCACGGTCCCATTCCTTACAAATAACCCTTTCTTCTATCAAAACCGATTCCCAACAGCCAGAAAACCTTCCTACACCCTCGAAACTCTCCCGAAACCAGACACCTGATCAGTTTCATCTCAAATGACCTAACCCTAACCCAACCAAGCAGTCACCCGAATCTAAGACTCAGCCGATGAAATCGACAGGATATGTGGCAATATCGGACAAGTCCCCATCAAGACTTGAGAAGAGAAAGAAGGCGAAATATCAAAATCATGGTTAGCTGGATAAAGTGAGGGTCCAATGAAAGGCAACGATACGACAAAAAGGAAAAAATGACTAAATTTAAATACCTGTCTATATAAATAAGTCATTTTGTTACAAGGTTTCTCTTTTGATAACCAATGAAACCGACACAGTCTATGCAGGAAATAAAATGATCTACCAATCTGAAGCTAATCGAAGCAGGATGGATAAAGTGGTGGATAGATCTGAGGCATCGGCATTCCCTGCAATCTGCTGCCACATCATGTCGACGCGATCCAATAAGCAGTGGCTCGGCTAACGGCCTCAGAGTGAGCATCTATATTTGCCTTAGTCTGCAATACAATGGCGTCTCTATCAGCATGAACAACATCCCTGACCAGGATAGCAGCATCTCTCTCAACAAGAGCAGCATACCTCTCAGCCTCGGTAGTAATCGAGATGCGTGAACACCGGATGGACCGGGACCTAATGGCTCAGAATACCCTCCGCAAAGCCCGCCGACACCGGAAAGAATAATAAGGATCAGGAACGTTCCGGAAGATCATCTGCCATATCTCTGTCACCGGCGACAAACCGACCAATCAGCGGAGAAGCCACCGACCAATCCTGTGGGAGGATCGAGATCCAAGCATACCACGACATCTGGCGACGACACCTGTGGAAAATAGTATCAAAAAGACTGTACAGGGGTCATTCTCTATCCATGAATAAAAAGCTTGCATCATACATGACTCGTTATGTGAAAATAAAATACAAAATTCTGAATAAGTCGGACGTCGAACACGACGAATCCAAGCAAACCGCGACAGAGTGGTGAGCAAACCCTGGGAAGGGCTGAGATCCACGCGAACCACAACAAGATGGTGAGCAACCCTGGGAAGGGCTGATATCCACAAAAACAAAAAAAAAAAAAAAAAAAAAAAAAAAAAGACAAAAACACCAAACCCTGGGAAGGGCTGAGATCCAAGCAAACCGCGACAGAGTGGTGAGCAAACCTGGGAAGGCATCCAAGCAAACCGCGACAGAGTGGTGAGCAAACCCTGGGAAGGGCTGAGATCCACGCGAACCACAACAAGATGGTGAGCAACCCTGGGAAGGGCTGATATCCACAAGAAGAAAAAAAAGACAAAAAACAACAAACCCTGGGAAGGGCTGAGATCCAAGCAAACCGCGACAGAGTGGTGAGCAAACCTGGGAAGGCATCCAAGCAAACCGCGACAGAGTGGTGAGCAAACCCTGGGAAGGGCTGAGATCCACGCGAACCACAACAAGATGGTGAGCAACCCTGGGAAGGGCTGATATCCACAAAAAGAAAAAAGACAAAAACAACAAACCCTGGGAAGGGCTGAGATCCAAGCAAACCGCGACAGAGTGGTGAGCAAACCTGGGAAGGCATCCAAGCAAACCGCGACAGAGTGGTGAGCAAACCCTGGGAAGGGCTGAGATCCACGCGAACCACAACAAGATGGTGAGCAACCCTGGGAAGGGCTGATATCCACAAAAAGAAAAAAAGACAAAAAACAACAAACCCTGGGAAGGGCTGAGATCCAAGCAAACCGCGACAGAGTGGTGAGCAAACCTGGGAAGGCATCCAAGCAAACCGCGACAGAGTGGTGAGCAAACCCTGGGAAGGGCTGAGATCCACGCGAACCACAACAAGATGGTGAGCAACCCTGGGAAGGGCTGATATCCACAAGAAGAAAAAAAGACAAAAAACAACAAACCCTGGGAAGGGCTGAGATCCAAGCAAACCGCGACAGAGTGGTGAGCAAACCTGGGAAGGCATCCAAGCAAACCGCGACAGAGTGGTGAGCAAACCCTGGGAAGGGCTGAGATCCACGCGAACCACAACAAGATGGTGAGCAACCCTGGGAAGGGCTGATATCCACAAGAAGAAAAAAAGACAAAAAACAACAAACCCTGGGAAGGGCTGAGATCCAAGCAAACCGCGACAGAGTGGTGAGCAAACCTGGGAAGGCATCCAAGCAAACCGCGACAGAGTGGTGAGCAAACCCTGGGAAGGGCTGAGATCCACGCGAACCACAACAAGATGGTGAGCAACCCTGGGAAGGGCTGATATCCACAAAAGAAAAAAAGACAAAAAACAACAAACCCTGGGAAGGGCTGAGATCCAAGCAAACCGCGACAGAGTGGTGAGCAAACCTGGGAAGGCATCCAACCAAAACAAAAACCCTGGGAAGGGCTGAGATCCAAACTAACACCCTGGGAAGGGCTGAGATCCAAACTAACACCCTGGGAAGGGCTAAGATCCAAACAAACCACAACCCTGGGAAGGGCTAAGATCCAAACCAACAACAACCCTGGGAAGGGCCGAGATCCAAGCAAATCACGTATGTATTGTCATTCTTGTGCACTGTCATTCATGCATCGAGTGTCTATTCTTTATCCTGTTCATTTCATTTATCATTTCATAAACATGATAAAGAGGGGCAGCTGTAGACACCCGATTTTTTGCATTTCCTATACTAACCCTGACAGGAGGGCAAAATCGTCAATTGACCCGGCACACGAGAATAAAGGGTGGACATAAAGACGAACCCTCAAAACCACCACGACGGGATGATATTGAAGCCGACACGACAACAAGCGAATGTCGAGAGTCAGTTACTGATCACTGTGCTTACCCGGATGACGTGGCACGTTTCCCGACGGTTTCCGGACTGCCGAGCGCAAACCCGTCAGCGGGAACCAACGGTACGACACGAAAATCGAGACGAGGCACGGAAAACGAGAAAATCAGCACAGTTAGCCGCAGATCAATTCGCGGCCAAGGACGGAACTCGAGGCAGCACGGGACTCGAAGCGCACGGGACTCGAGCGCGGCTGGGGGGAGAACCAAGGGCCAGCCGCAGATATATCTGCGGCCAGCCGCAGATAGATCTGCGGCTGCCCTTGGCAGTGCTATATTAGGCCAGTTCGCATACAGGAAGAAAAAGAGGAGGAGGAATTCAGCAGCAGCAGCAGCTCGGAAATAAGGAGAAAACAGCAGCAAAACAAGAGCCATTAGGAGAGAAAAAGAGTGAAAAGAGTGAGGAATTGTACCAATTTTGTGAGATTATATCTCATATTTTCTACTCTACTCAATACACAAATTCATACATATTGTGGGGATTAATTGCAAGGTGAAAAACCCTTTGTTCTTAGCATTTTGTTATACCATTTTGTTAATCTTTTGGTCATCCGAATTACCTTAAATGTAGTTTTTTCTTATATGTTATCGTGAAGCCATGGGCTAGGGACTATTAGTGAGGGTCTCATCGGAATGAAATTCCCCCTAATAGCCCGATGATATCCATTTGGTGCAAATCTTAGCTATTATGATATGGTATCATTCATAGTGTATTTCGATCATCATCGTAAGATATCCTAGAGTGTTAGGCATCCCGTTGTTGTTTATTTTCGTTATATCCATTTGGTGGTTGTGCAATAAGTTCGGATGTGAGCCTAGGAATGCGACCCCGTGGTCCAAATCCGATGATGGACATTTTTGAATGTATGTAATCGGGTGGATGTATCCGTTATTGTAAATATGTAATCGTCGGGCCTTAAAACGACGCCAAGGCGATAATCGTGTTTAAGGCCCCGAAATAGTGAAACTTGTGATTGTGGGCGTTTGGGGTTATTTTGATGGTTTACATGCCCATGAATAGCCCCGACGCGTGTTTATGCTTGATTGGATTTTGTGACACGAAAAATGATTTCAAAGATTAAACGATGAAGGTTTTTCCTTAAAATCAAGCAAACTAGGAGGTTAGCATCACGTAGCTAAAATTTGGAGGTGTTAATGAATGTCGATTTCTATTAAACGAGAAGGCTAAAGAAAGTCGTTTTCAAACGTCACAAAAATGGTTTTATAAAAATAAAACAACGTTTTATTAAATCTTGGTGCGTAGGGTGAAAGATATCCTAGAAGTTGCCCATCATTTTATGAAAGCAACGTATAGATTTCGATTCCTATTTTTACGAAGGTTTAAAACTCTTGTTTTGCCAAAACGACACCTAAGGAAAATCTCATAGTTTTTGCCAAATAAAATCAATCCTTTTTCATAAAGCTTTCTCGTTTAAGCCGAGGGACATTCTAAGGCATTCTCAAAAGAAAAACACAATTTTCCCTAAAAATCCAAATGATTCTTTTATGCAAAGTCACCATAACATTTACATAGGCACACACACATACGCGCACACACACATTTCATGAATTAAAGGATAGGAAAGCATCAAGATTGCGGTAACCGTGCTTCACGGAAGTCGAGGGGTGCCTAACACCTTCCCCTCACTTAAGCAAGCCCCCGAACTCTATGAATCTCGATTCGCAGACCAATTAATTCGGAGTCACATATGAGCCAGCGATTTATAAAAAATGAAAACTCGGATGAGTTGGTACATCCATTTCAAATATACCAACTGGCGACTCTGGTTAAATTGGCTCATCATAAAAAAAACAATCTTTAAAAAACCCCGTCGACATTAATGCCGACCTTTTCCAAAAAAATCATCTAAAGAAAAGGCTAAAAATCGGAAAAGGGTTACGACCCCCGCGTTAAGCGATTCCTCCCGGCGTCGACAATGATACTTAGCATTAACCAATACATTTTAGATAAATCAAATAGACGTGCTAGTTGTACGAAATTACTTGTCACTTGGGCTTTTGAGTGGGCATGTTTGGCGTACGGACGTGCAACCGTCGTAACGCCGTAACTAGTGTATATAACCTTGTTTAATATTTTCTTTCTAATAAGTGTGAAACATTATAGAGTAGTATAAATCAGTATTTGAGTATCCATTATGTCACTAATTGTCATGTGAATATGTAATAAATGTGTAGGGTATTTGAAGAGCGTATTTTATAATTCTGTAGTAGACGCTCGAGGCAAGTTTCCTATCCTAACTCAATTTCCTTTTTGAGAAAGTTCTCTATCTCACTTAATTTATTAGTGGTTTAATTATTGTAAATTACTCCACGTCAAAGGTAATTATTGATATTCGCACCATGTGTATTTAAATTCACGATCTATTGTTAGACTGTGAAATATTTAAGTTCTTCATTCATGAACTATTTAAGGAATAGTATAGGCCATTCATTCCAGCTAGACATATGCAGGTTAATATTTTATTTAAAGTTATCCAAACTAGTAGTTGGTACGGATTCTTGGACTGAGAGAGCAACCCTTATTAGGGGACTATAAGTATCGGTTATCCAATGCAGTCAGGACTTAATGTTATACATATACATGGGGTACGAGAGGCTGATCCCCTCAAGTACTACTGATGGGGCCAGGTTTTAAAAGGGTCGGTTGAATGATTGACTCTTTGGAAAAAAGTTCATAGTCTATTAGACTACTCAGCAGTAAATAATCAATATTCATTTCTTCATTTGAACTTTGATTATATTATTCAGTTATTTCATCACTGTTCTTAAATTATTGAACTATGCAATTATTATTCTTATTCATTCATGATATATCTTCATTATTCATTTTAAACTTGCTGAGCAAATTAGTTGTTCACCCTTGCTATATTATGAACAAATTGCAGTTAAGCCGGAGAGTTCCAAAGCGGACAAAGGCAAAGGAAAGCTTAAAGAGTAGTCGTGTGAATAACATTTATGTTTTACTATCCTGTTATATAATCATGGAACCTATTTGTATTATTTGAATATTTCATGATGTATTTTGATTAAGGTTATAGACCTTGGGACCGTAGTAAATCTTTTGTAATAAACAATCTATGTTTATTTATTTCCGCATTAGTTGTCATATGTTGTTTAGAGGTGTATGAATGTACTTTATCGTGAGCACCAAACTCGAGGTATTGGTACCCGAATTTGGGGGTGTCACAGTTGTGAATTTTCACATGAATAAGTTGGATGTCAGCTTGCCTGAGTTACTTAACATGCTGAAAACTGCTGAAAGCCACTTCTCATCCAACAAGAACCAAGTCTTACTAGTGGATGATTTTTCCAAGAAAAAGAAGAGGCCTAAGGTATCTTCTGAAAAGAAGAAAAAGAAGAAGGCTAAGGGCAAGGCGAAATGAAAGGATAGAAAGAAAGTTGATCCTGATGGCAACGGAATTTGCTACCATTGCAATAAGCCGGGACACTAGAAGAGGAACTGCAAGGAGTATCTTGCGGACCAAAAGAGGCTTGGAGAATGTAACGAATGTGATTTTCATAGTTAATTAAAATATTTATTTAAATAAAATTTGATGGAAATTATTGTGGAATAATTTATTTGAGTGAAATTATGTTAATTGTTATTTGTGTGATGATTTGATGTTTATTCAAATTTAATTTAATAATTAAATTAGATGATTAATGATTTATTTGAATAGAATGAATTATTTGAATAGAAGGATTTATTGAATAAAGTTGTAGTTCGCTAAATAAAATTATAATTTAATTGAATTTATTAATTAATAAGTTTAATTAAATTAAATGTGATAATTGGACTATATTATAAAATAACTATTAAAATAAAGGGAAAGGAGTTTTGGGTGCAAGCCAACAAGGCCTTATGACCTTTTGAATTTGTTAACTGATGGTTTTGGTAACTGACTAGCTAGTTAAATTTTACGTTAAGAAAATAAAGGCCAAATCAGTTTATTTTTACGTTGTTTTGAAAAAGATTAGTGTTCACTTTGAGTTCACTTTGAGAGAAACTTTGAGATAAAGTTGAGAAAAATTGAAAGTGTGTGTGTTCTATGCAATCTGGAAATTGGAGGAGAGTTGTCAAGCAACTAAACACCTATTCTAAGTCCAAAGAAGAATTGAAGGTAATAAACTAATTCTAAAGTTTTAGTTTATATTTCTTGAAGCGGATTCTCTGTGCAAATTCTTGATGAACTAAAGTGTTAGAATTTGATTATATGTTGATTACAAATGTTTATGAGTATGTATAATGTGTTATATAGTCTCTGTAAATAGTTTTCCGCAATTAAAATTTGTGTATAAGCATGAAATAGAAATAATTAGACTTTTTGGTTTCACAGTGTTCTTATGGTCTTTTTTAAGTGCAAAATTGGGTGTCAATCCATGCATAAAACTGTAAATTGATGGTGTATTATTGTAATTCACTAAGAAACAAAAATAATACAACTTGAACGGATTAAAATGGTTTAGAAATGAATTCGTGGTATTTGATTTCACTAATATGTCAAAAATATGAAATAGAACATGAATTGTGATATTTGAATCCTTAATTTGGTTATTTGAAGATTTTGAGATGTTGAAATGATTCTGTAAATGTTTAAGTTTTGTGTTTGTTAAGTTCATAGCGTTTGTGATTGGCTAAATGGGATTTTAAGTGTTGAATGTATGGAATTTGGGAAGAAACAGAGTCTGTTCGCGACCTGTAGATTATGAGTCTGCATACCAGCACGGCCGCGCTGGTGCCAAGTGTAAAAGCAGCACCGCCGCACTGCTACTAGAAATCTGATTCTGCAGTCGGGCGCGGCCGCGGTTGAAACAAAAGTAAAAGCAGCGCCGCCGCACTGCTTCCTACTCAGACCCAGTAATGAGTATTTATGTGTATGGTTCTAGGAATGTTAATTTAACCTTATTATATGAATGTAGCAAAGTAAAATACATGTTATAAGACTTAATAGCTCAATGTAATTGCACAAATGATGATTATAAGTTATAAGTTAATAAGTTACAAAAGTTTGTAACTCGATGTCCGTAAGGATTGGAGATGTCATTTATATGCCATGTCCTGTGTTATATGTTAATAGAGAGTTCAGATTCGTACTATATGGTTAGTTAAGAAGTTCAAATTATGAATTAAGTTGCTAAGTTGTACTAAAGTGGAAAGTGAAACTGTTAATCATAGTTGTAATGAAACTAATTTATATTGTGCTCCTAATGGTATGTAGGATATTTGGTGAACATAAGTTGTGATTGTGTAGATTATGCACGAGGCAAGTTTCTGAACTTCACTCTTTTATTGTGCAAGTTCCTTATCTCTAACTTGTTTATTATTACTCAAGTTTCTTAATTAAGCTTTCTAATTCTTCCGAAAGCGTTGCTTCGATATACCATGTCTATTCAATTATGAATCCTTGTGATCCTATCACTCGTTGAATCATGATTTGCTTATGTACCATTGTACAAGATTATTGTTAGGTTTGTATATAACGTCCACATGCAATCAAATTACATAAATAAAGCGGAAGCGCGATAAAAATAGATTTTAAAATTTTATACAAACCATCACCATGACCTTTCTTTATGCACAATTATTAATTAAACGAAAGAGATTGAAAATAAGAATTATATGCTTGTAGAATTCTAGCTTCCTCAGGTACAAGTTCAACTCCAATTCCTTCGCGTTCTCCTTGAATTCCACCAATTAAATTCCTTTATTTGATCAACGTTAGCCACCCAAGTGTTTGGCCTATAGAGGTGATCCACCAAGGAATAATACTTGTTCAAGAAGATAGGTGTTGGCAAAACCCTAGTTTCTATCTCAATAGAAATTGTAAGTACTCTCCACAATTCTTATGCAAGAGTGTGTAACCCTAATCTATGATAAGACTTCTCTTATTTATAAATGTAGGAAAACCCTCCCCTAAACTATTTAGGATTAGGGTTTCTATTCTAATTAAACTCCTTTAATTAAATTAAACTCCTTTAATTAAATTAAACTCCTTTAATTAAATTAAACTCCTTTAATTAAATTAAACTCCTATTCCAATTAGGAATTCATGTGAGAGTACTTCTATTAATTAATTCCCAATCCCTATTAGGAATTAAATAATAGTAATAGTAATAATAATAATAAGACTCCTCTTATTAATTTATATTTAATATTTCTAAAATATTAAATAATAAATATTAAGCTATTTAATTTATTCTATCTCCATAGACTAAATTAAATACACTTAACTTATTATTACAATTATGCCATTTACTTCTTAAATAAATATTTTCCTTTTACGGTGTGACCCTTTAGGTTCTCCATATTAAACCGGTTGTGAATAAATAAATTAGAACAATTCTAATCTTATTTAAATAAGTAAATTAAACTATTTAATTCATTTAAATAAATAATATTTATTCTACAATAAGGGTAAGCCCCCTTAGCGATTAACGACTTTTCAGATAATATAGATTTCAATATTAATCATAAAAGAACCTTTCAATGCATAGTTACCGTACAATTCAATCCTTCTACCATACAATGTCCCAATTAAATATAAGACATGGAATTACTGTCAAGTCTTATTTTATTTAATTATATGTATTTCGATTCTCAAATGCACAACTCTAAATGATGCAAATTAGAAACTCTTTTCTAATTTCATTCTGCCTTGGCCAAGGACTACTGAGTTGTCATTTATCGAATCACATAGGACATTCACATCTTTTACTAGACGTGGTAGATTCTTTGTTGATCATTCACCTATCTCCATATACAACTTATTATACCCAATCATACCCTTTGTTATACCCTAAAGGTCTTAAGGGACATGTCAAAGTATAACTCATCATACACAAGATACTATGATGATCTCAAGTCCAAGGATGACTTGTACTACTATCACTAGAGGAATTCATATTGATAGGCGAGTAAAACTCCATTAGGTATTCCTTAGCGAGCCACGTTCAGTGAACTTATTCTCCAATAAGCACCTACATACTTGCTTTAGTGTCTCCACACAAATGATTATGAGATCAATCATCCTCTTCATAAGAGCAAGCAACGTATGTACTAATCTATCCGGATTCACTAATCCCCTTTTTAGTAATCCATCGATTAGGAACGATTTTAGTTTGTGAGCTATCTAGAATTTAGATTTTCATTAGCATGATCACCATCATGATTTTAAAAGCATTGCTCAAAACTATGGGTTTATCACATTTAATATAACAGCACCATGTAGATAAAGTAAAATGCCTTTAACAAACGAATAAGATTACAAAGTATATGCTACATCATATCAAATATGATTGGCTTGTGTGCATACGACTTTCACTTGTGTGTGCATAACAAAGGAGTAATGTGTAATTTCTTAATAAGCATCAAATGTGATAGAAACAACATCTTAAATATTTAATACTCGCCTTGTGTGTGCACAACAAACTCATATTAAATATTTAATACTATATTCCTTTACCATGCTAGAAGGCGACGTTCAATATTCCGAATATCTTTGAACGCTTAGGACTTAATATGATTTCTTTGAGGGGTTTGTTATTATCTGTCTCATCTTGTTTAGCGTGTATGCATATATATATAAAATACGCGTCATATTATTTAACATACGAAGCATGTTGGATAATATATTATATATATATATATATATATATATAGTAAGCACTTATAGAATACTATACTCTACCCGGATTGATTATGGACTTTTATTCTAGTTTGGTTCACTAGAGCCACTAAGTGAACTAAAAGGTCAAACCTAGGGTGCAAGAATTAAATTTAAATATAACTATTACATTTAAATCCCGGGCTCCATTACAAATGGGTCTTCAAGCGCTCCTTACTCCTTTGTCTCCAATTCTTCAAAATAATTCTAACTAATCCTATTACATAAACTATTTACAATAAATAGAAACATTGATCAGTAGTCAAGGGGAAGTACATAAGAGGGAGATAAAATTTACATCAAGAAAAACTAAAGAAGACGAGGTATACAGACCCCATTTATAAAAACTCAATCATTCAAGCATCCTCTAAAATAATTCCAATAACACATTGGTCAATAGTCCATAATCAATCCCTATTTATTATCATACATATCTTCATATGCATCAATAAATAACATTCATCTCATGAATAATAAAACCATTCCATATACGCATTGATATCATTTAATGGGTAATATTAGTTAGTATAAAATCTAATTTCAACTCCAATTAGTTATCATGATTTGAAAATTGCACAAAAATTAAAAAAAATCAGATTTTCTATTGGACCGGTGCGGCCCCCGCCGCCCTAGGCGCGGCCCGCGCTGGGCCTGCAGAAGTCGGCGGGCCTCGCGCCATATCGGCGCGCCCCAGCCACGACTGAATTCTGATTTTTCCAAATCGCGATTTTTGTTGTTTTTCTCCAAAAACATGATTTTATATCAACAATAATGCCCAATCAAATTGTTCTAAACACATATCAACATATATATCAATCAAAACAATTAATAATTCGCATAAAGTTATGCTCTGATACCACTGTTAGGTTTGTATATAACGCGCACATGCAATCAAATTACATAAATAAAGCGGAAGCGCGATAAAATCAGATTTTAAAATTTTATACAAACCATCACCATGATCTTTCTTTATGCACAATTATTAATTAAACGAAAGAGATGGAGAATAAAAACTATACGCTTGTAGAATTCTAGCTTCTTCATGTACAAGTTCAACTCCAATTCCTTTGCATTCTCCTTGAATTCCATCGATTAAATTCCTTCATTTGATCAACGTTAGCCACTCAAGTGTTTGGCCTCTAGAGGTGATCCACCAAGGAATAATACTTGTTCAAGAAGATAGGTGTTCGCAAAACCCTAGTTTCTATCTCAATAGAAATTTTAAGTACTCTCCACAATTCTTATGCAAGAGTGTGTAACCCTAATCTATGATAAGACTTCTCTTATTTATAAATTTAGGAAAACCCTCCCCTAAACTATTTAGGATTAGGGTTTCTATTCTAATTAAACTCCTTTAATTAAATTAAAGTCCTAATCTAATTAGGAATTCATGAGAGAGTACTTCTATTAATTAATTCTCAATCCCTATTAGGAATTAAATAATAGTAATAGTAATAATAATAATAATAAGACTCCTCTTATTAATTTATATTTAATATTTCCAAAATATTAAATAATAAATATTAAGCTATTTAATTTTTTCTATCTCCATAGATTAAATTAAATACACTTAACTTATTATTACAATTATGTCATTTACTTCTTAAATAAATATTTTCCTTTTGCGGTGTGACCCTTTAGGTTCTCCATATTAAACCGGTTGTGAATAAATCAATTAGAACAATTCTAATATTATTTAAATAAATAAATAAAATTATTTAATTCATTTAATTAAATAATATTTATTTTACAATAAGGGTAAGTCCCCTTAGCGATCAACGACTTTTCAGATAATATAGATTTCAACATTAATCACAAAAGAACTTTTCAGTACATAGTTACCATACAATTCAATCCTTCTACCATACAATGTCCCAATTAAATATAAGACATGAAATTACTGTCAAGTCTTACTTTATTTAATTATATGTATTTCGATTCCCAAATGCACACCTCTAAATAATGCAAATTAGAAACTCCTTTCTAATTTCATTCTGCCTTGGCCAAGGGCTATTGAGTTGTTATTTATCGAATCACATAGGACATTCACATCTTTTGCTAAATGTGGTAGATTCTTTGTTGATCATTCACCTATCTCCATGTACAAATTATTATACCCAATCATACCCTTTGATATACCTTAAAAGTCTTAAGGGACATGTCAAAGTATAACTCATCATACACACGATACTATGATGATCTCAAGTCCAAGGATCACTTGTACTACTATCACTAGAGGAATTCCTATTGACAGGTGAGTAAAACTCCATTAGGTATTCCTTAGCGAGCCACGTTCAGTTAACTTATTCTCCAATAAGCACCTACATACTTACTTTAGTATCTCCACACAAATGATTATGAGATCAATCATCCTTTTCTTAAGAGGAACCAACGTATGTACTAATCTATCCGGATTTGCTAATCCCCTTTTTAGTAATCCAACGATTAGGATCGATTTTAGTTTGTGAGCTATCTAGAATTTAGATCTCATTAGCATGATCACCATCATGATTCCAAAAGTATTGCTCAAAACTATGGGTTTATCACATTTTAAATAACACAACATCAAGTAAATAATAAAAATGCCTTTAATAAACGAATAAGATTACAAAGTATATGCCACATCATATCAAATATGATTAGCTTATGTGCATACTACTTTCAATTATATTGTTGTATCAAACTCTTTAGTGGCTAGTGAACCCTTATTGATTCGACTAGTCCGTAGTTGATGAGCATTCTAAAAGCTAGAATTTCTATTGAAGCTAATCCAAACCAAACTTCCTTTGTTATGGACTCTAATGTCAAAGCTGAGATGAACAACCCTAATATAGGGGATTATATTACGCAATAGCGTTAAAATGTTTGTGCACAATACATTGTACGAAGGGCTGATCCCCCTGAGTACAAGATAGATGGTCCATAGTCTATAAGACTGTTAAAGGTTATGGTAGAGATACTTGCTAACCTAGGACATAGTTTGAGGTATTGTGACCCTCAGATATACTCTTGATCTTGCATTCTAAACTTGATTCAAAAGCCAAATTTTCTATTGAGTTTTCAGTTCTTTGATTATCATTGATTGACTTCAGAAATGTTTATACTCCTCAGTTGAGATCTATTTCATTGACCATTCATATGCTATTGTTATTGTTACTGTACTTGTGGGCAATTGTTTGCTCACCCTTGCATAAAACATTGCAGCTAAAGTTGAAAAGTCTGATGAGCCGTCCACGAGCAAGGGCAAGGGCAAGATGAACAAATGAAGAAGATTAATTTATTTGATTAAGTTTTTGTAATGAGACTTAAACATTATTATGTTTTTATTCTGCAAATGATGTAATAAAGGTTAGATGACCTGGGATTTCATATTAATTATGTAACCCTCTAATGGGAGTATTGTTTAATAAGTTTATTATTGTTATTATCCTTTATCATGGTAGTTAGTTGTGA
Organism: Aralia elata; assembly: GCA_034770075.1. Taxonomy (NCBI): domain Eukaryota; kingdom Viridiplantae; phylum Streptophyta; class Magnoliopsida; order Apiales; family Araliaceae; genus Aralia; species Aralia elata. The sequence continues at coordinate 35,018,358 of CM068378.1, forward strand.
ATGTGAAGAATGGTGAGCACTAAATCTGTGGAATTGAAGTACCCGGATTTGGGGTTGTCACAGGTTGGTATCAAAGCTTTAGGTTATGAACCTTAGGTGGGGAAACCTTAGGCTATAACCTTATAGAAGATCGAAAACATAGTGGTGATAAAACTCTTGTTGAGTTCTAGGTAATAAAAAAAATAATAATAAAAGACTTTATGCGCTTACTTGTTAATAAACCTATGTGCTCGCGAGTCGTATCGAGTAGTAATTAAAACTTAAAATATTTTGATGGCAGGATGACGGAGATAGGAGGATATAGTTAGGCTAAGGAGGAGGAGCCCCAAGATATTCATACATTTCAGGAGCAGTTAGTGCCGAGGTTGATGAGGAGGAAGAAGAAGATCCTGATGAGTTTCCACCAAACTCTATAAGTGCTGAGATGTATGTCGAGCTATATAACCATAACATAGAGTTACAGGCTAGCATTAGAGAGTTGAAGGAGCTGGCAGATATGCGTCAGACCACTATAGAGCAGAAGAATGGCGAGATTGAGGAGCTTGATGTATGTCTTGAAGACATGGAGTGGAAGCTGGTTCAGGCATAAAGCCAAAAGGAGGAGCTATCAGCTAAGGTAGAGAAAGTGAAGAGTGACCTGAGAGAAGAGTCAGCAAAGCGTGCTAGAGCCGAGGACACATGGTTGAGGGCTGCTGACTGCGCAGATCGTGTTGAGGATGAGGTCTGGTCAAAGAAGGCCAGAATGAATAAAATGGACTATATGTTTCATACAACGATGGATAGAGCTCAGGATCGAGTTTTTCACTATCCAGTGCAGTTCGAGAATTTACCATGGTACATGATGGATCGCAGGACGATGATGCGTATCATGGAGCAAGAGCGCAAGGAAGCTGTTCGACGTGGAATGTCCTTATAGGTCGCGAGTAGCAGCAATAATAAGTTAATAACTAAGAGAGTTAATATGATGTAAATCCCAACTTTTGAAATAAATAATGGGATATGATGATGTAATCCTGGAATTTTATTATTTCGGGATAGATGATGTAAATAACTATGATGTTATCTATGTTATGTTCAAAGTAGTGAATGAATAAAATACAAGAGTTTCTTCAAAGTGTTATGTGTTATCTGAACGTGCTTAAGTTAAGTCTTAAATGTTTGAGTAAATGAATAGTAATCTAATGGCAAATACTTTAAACAAAAAGATGTTGCCAAGAAGAAGACAAACTCGTCAGCAAACTCATGAGGGGTCTACGAACAATAACGAAGCTGAAGTTAACTCGATGCAGTAGTTGGTGAATTTGTTGACGGGAGCATTGGCGACCCAACCTCAAGCTCAGGCCACGACCTTCAAAGACTTTAAGGCTGTTGGACCTCCAGAATTTCAAGGTTCTATGAATCCAATTGAAGTTCAAACCTGAATCATGGAAATGGAGAAGGTATTCGATGTTGCTAGGGTCAGCGAGGATCAGAAGACTGCTTTTGCAACATTCATGCTAAAGGCAGAAGCTAGCTATTGGTGGCAGGTAAACAAAACCCGAGGTGGTCAAGGGGTAATTCTGTGGGATAGATTTAAGGAAATGTTCTTCGAGACGTATTTCCCATCGAGTTCGCAGAACCAAATAGAAGTGCAATTTCTAGAATTAAAGTAGGGAACGATGACGGTGCCTGAGTATGCCGCAAGGTTTAATGAATTGGCGAGGTTTGCACCATATCAAGTCAACACTGACGAGAGAAAGGTTAGGAGGTTCGAGCAGGGACTGAAGCCTTGGATGTATAGTCAAGTCTCGATGTTTCAACTAAGTTCGTTCGTGGCAGTACTGGAAAAGGTAATTATCGCTGAAGGGGGAAGTCATGCTCTATCTAAATACAACCAGGAGCAGAAAAAGAAGAAGGGTGAGGGTGAGAATAAAGCAGGTGGTAGCCATAGTGACGGTAGTCAGAAAAGGAAATGGAATGATAGTACTTCTACTGGAAATTAGCAAGGGAGTCAGAAGAAGAGAATATAGGCTTGTGGCAACTGTGAAAAGAGTCATGTGGGAGTGTGCATGAAAGGAAAGAGGTATGTTACAACTGTGGTCAAGAGGGCCGCATTGTACCAAACTACCCTAGTCCGAAAAAGGGAGCATATTTCACTTGTGGATCAAAGGATCACTTGGCACGTGATTGTCCTAAGAAAACAGCAAGAGGAGCAAGCGGAGGTAAGGGAAACAGTAGTGGTGGCAATTTGACTATCACCAGACCAACGCAATTAAATCGACCAACTGTCCGAACATTCAACATGACGGTATAGGATGCTGTGCAGTCAAAGGATGTAGTGTCAAGTAACATTCCGATCAATGACATTAATGCTTACATATTATTTGATTCGGGTGCTACTTGTTCATTTATATCCGATGAATTTGCTAGAAAATTTGAATTGCTTCAAGAAGAGTTAGACTACCCTCTGAACATAGAAATTGCGAATAGGGAAGTGATTCCTGTTAAATTTATACACAAGAATTGTCGTGTAGATATTAAGGGTCATTTGATGTTAGTAGACTTAATCCCAATTTGACTTGGGGAATTTGATGTTATCTTGGGAATGGATTGGTTATTTAACTGATGAGTAGGTTTTATACCTACGAATTGGATACCATTTGACTGCATTATTGTCAATTTCCTTGAGTCGTAATTACTTTTCATGCATTTTTTTTGTTTATGTAGGCACTCTGCATTTGGAACCAAAGTGGTGGGGAATGGAGTATTGAAGTAGGAAAAATAAAAAGAATAGTAAGTTGCTGAGGAGCTGTGCGGCCGCGCGGGAATTGTATTGGAAGGCGGCACGAGCGCGCAGGGTGGCAGGCCGAGCCTCTGCTGGGATGCTGCGCGAGCGCGCTGTGGGTATGTTGTGGCTTGGCACGGGCGCGCTAGTGCGTGTTGACTGAGTTGACTTTTCAGCAATTTAAAAGAATTTGATGTGTAATTGGATTTGATACTCTTTAATTAATTAGGGTTTTTATTAGATACTATAAATAGTTGTTGAACTTATTATTAAAAATAAGCCCTAGTTTTTGGAGCAATTGGAGAAGACTTGAAGCAAGTTGATAGCAGGAGAAAGCAAGGAGGAGCAGGACAGAGATTGGAAGATTGCTTACAGTGTTTCTTCTCTTTTCTCTCTATTCCAAATTTTTGATGCGATTAAACTTGTGGATGATGAATTCTAGTTTAATTATGAACTAAATTTCTTTTAAGGCTATAATGGATCTTAATGCGTAGTTTTGAATAGCATGCTTCTTTGAATATTATGATTAGTTATCTTTGGATTGTCTATTATGGTTTGTGCTGAATTGTTCAATTATCTGGCCAATAATTACCGAGATAATCTGTATGAATTCGAGAGATGAAGTATAGATTTAGATCTGACCATAATAGCATGTGATTGTGTTTTCTGCTGTCGATGTAATTCATAATTTGTGATTAGGATAGAGGTATAACTATTCACCGCATGTAATTAAAATAGGGAACTTGGGCTTTAAATCCTTTTTAATTGTAATTCACATAGAAATATAGTGAGTTAGCTATCTAGGGTGATTAAATTGAGTCTATCAATTGTGGATTTTAGTTAAGTTATTTATGAAACATTGAAAGATGGTCATAAACAGTGATGAGTTCCTGGTTAACAATCCAGAATAACTAGCATAATCCGAAGGGGAGCGTGTTAAGTAAAATAAAGCATTAAGTGAAGTTATAGTCTTAAGTCTTTAAAAATCTATTTTCAAACTAGTGTTAGTAGTTTAATTTAGAATTAATTAGTTAAATTCAAAACCTCAGAAATTGTTGATCATTTGTTTACTAAAATAGATTTGATTTAAATTGGGAATTTGTTATTATAGAAACAATTCTTCTCTACGGGACGATACTCTACTTTCACTTTATTACTTGTGGACTGCGTATACTTGCGTATTTTTGCTAGTATAGATTTTGGCAAACAAGTTTTTGGCGCCGTTGCTGGGGAGCAATTGTGTCTATAATTTCAAGTTTTAAATTTAATTAATTTAGTTTTAGTTAACATTGTTTTTCTTGTTACTTCCTGTTTCAGGTGATTTTGATTTGTTTATGCAAACACGATCAAAGCAGCCGAAACTTGTGCAGAGTGAAGACGATCTTGAAAACAAGTTACGCAAGTTAAGAAAGTTTTGCCGCGAGACAATCGAGAAGGAAAAAATGGCTAACGAAGAACAGAAATTATTGAGGGAATATGCCATGCCTAAGCTTGATGAAATCAGGTCAAGCATCACGAGGCCAGCCATCACGGCTAATTCCATTGAGATCAAGTCGGGTACAATTCAGATGATTCAGAATGCGGTACAGTTTGGGGGATTAGCCAACGATGATCCTAACGAGCACTTGGTTAGCTTTCTTGAGATTTGTGATACATTCAAATATTCCAATGTAACTGATGATGCGGTGAGACTACGTCTATTTCCGTTTTCACTAAGGGATAAAGTAAAGAGTTGGTTGCACTCACTTCCACCGGGGTCCATCACAACTTGGGATGACTTGGCCCAGAAATTCCTAGCAAAATTCTTTCCGCTGGCTAAGTCTGCTAAGTTGAGAAACGATATTTCCACTTTTGAGCAAAGTCATGGAGAGACACTGTATGAGGCTTGGGAAAGGTTCAAAGAGTTATTGAGAAGATGTCCACATCATGCATTACCCAAGCGGCTGCAAGTCCAGACATTCTACAATGGGCTGAGTAGTAATACTCGAACAATTATAGATGCAGCTGCGGGGGGAGCACTTATGGATAAGAATTTTGATGAAGCTTACACCTTGTTAGAAACTATGGCATCGGAAAAAAGAATGAATGACCAAGATAAGCTGTTAAATCAGGTAGACTTGAATGTGAAGAGCCAAGCGGTGTCAATTCAGAATCTGGAAAATCAGCTCGGTCAGTTGGCTCAAGTCTTGAACAATCGATCGCAAGGAGCACTTCCAAGTGATACAGAGGTTAACCCCAAGAGAGATGGTAAGGAACAATGTCAAGCTGTAACACTTCAAAGCGGGAAGCAACTCCAGCAGACCAGCGCGGCCGCGCCTGAAATACAAAGGGAGGCAGTGCGGCCGCGCCCATCCCCAGTCCCAACTCCTGTAGAGAACTTGGTAGAAAAACACAAGGAAACGGAAACTGAGATGAAAGATAAGGAGAAAGCAAAGCAAGCAGTAGTATATCCTCCTGTTCCATATCCACAGAGATTTCAGAAGCAGAAAATAGACAGACAATTCTCCAAATTCCTTGAAATCTTTAAGAAGCTGCAAATCAACATACCGTTTGCTGAGGCTTTAGAACAGATGCCGAGCTATGCCAAGTTCATGAAAGGAATTTTGTCAAGGAAGAAAAAGCTGGAGGATTATGAAACAGTAGCATTGACTGAAGAGTGTAGTGCTATATTGCAGAAGAAGTTGCCACCGAAGTTAAAAGATCCAGGTAGTTTCACTATCCCTTGCACCATTGGCAGCTTATCAATTAGTAGATGTTTGTGTGATTTGGGTGCGAGCATCAACCTTATGCCATTATCGATATATGTCCAGCTGGGTCTACCTGCACCGAAACCGACCAACATCTCTCTTCAAGTTGCTGATAGGTCGGTTACATACCCTAGAGGTATTGTGGAAGACATCTTGGTAAAAGTGGATAAATTCGTATTCCCAGCCGATTTCATCATTTTAGACTATGAGGAGGACAAAGACATTCCTATCATACTGGGGAGACCTTTCTTGGCAACTGGAAGAACACTTATAGATGTACAAAAAGGAGAATTGACTATGAGGGTGCAAGACCAAGAAGTGACATTCAATGTGTTCAAAGCCATGAAATTTCCTACGGACGAGGAAGAGTGTTTCCGGTTGGATGTGGTAGACAAAATGGTGGATGATGAGTTTTTGAGAAAATTGAATGAGGAATCTTTGGAAACTGTGTTATTGGGAGAGGCTGATATGGATGACCCTGAGATGATGGAGTTCCTTCAAATTCTTGATACGGTGCCAAGGGTGCGCAAATTTAAGATTCCCTATGAACCTTTGGAACTTACTGATAAATCCTTGGAATGTTTGAAGCCATCTCTTGAGATACCTCCTACTCTTGAACTTAAACCTTTACCTAGTCATCTGAGGTATGCTTATTTGGGTGAATCATCTACTTTACCTGTTATCATTGCATCTGTACTTAACGAATTGCAGGAAAATAAGTTGATTCGAGTTCTTCGGGAGTACAAATCAGCAATTGGTTGGACCATCGCAAATATTAAAGAAATTAGTCCATCATTCTGTATGCACAAGATCCTTTTGGAAGACGATGCCAAACCAACAATAGAACAACAAAGGAGGCTGAATCTGATCATGAAAGAGGTGGTGAAAAAGGAAATTTTGAAGTGGCTTGATGCACGTATCATTTACCCCATCTCCGATAGCAGTTGGGTGAGTTCAGTCCAGTGCGTGCCTAAAAAGGGTGGTATGACGGTTGTACAAAATGAGAATAATGAATTGATATCGACAAGGACAGTGACTGGATGGAGGGTTTGTATGGATTACAGGAAATTAAACAAAGCAACCCGTAAGGATCACTTTCCTCTACCCTTTATTGATCAAATGTTAGATATACTGGCGGGGCACGAGTTCTATTGCTTGTTGGATGGCTACTCAGGTTATAATCAGATAGTGATTGCCCCTGAAGATCAGGAAAAGACTACCTTCACGTGTCCTTACGGTACTTTCGCTTTTCGGAGGATGTCTTTTGGCTTATGCAATGTACCAGCGACTTTCCAAAGATGCATGATGGCCATTTTCTCAGATATGTCGAAAGCAACATGGAGGTATTCATGGACGATTTTTCAGTGTTTGGTGACACGTTTGATAGTTGCTTGGAAAATCTGGTCCTGGTTTTGAAAAGATGCGTGGAGACCAATTTAGTTAGTGCTCAACTGGGAAAAATGCCACTTTATGGTGCAAGAGGGGATAATTCTTGGGCACAAGGTGTCGTCAAACGGGTTAGAGGTAGATCGAGCCAAGCTGGAGACAATAGAAAATCTACCCCTACCAACTACAGTCAAGGGAATAAGGAGTTTCTTGGGACACGCCGGATTTTATAGAAGATTCATAAAGGACTTTTCTAAGATCTCTAAGCCTTTATGTAGCCTATTGGAGAAAGATGTTCCCTTTAAGTTTGATGATGAGTGTCTTGTGGCTTTTGAATTGTTGAAAAAGAAATTAACCACCACACCAGTCATTGTAGCACCGGATTGGTCAAGGCCGTTTGAGTTGATGTGTGATGCTAGCGATTATGTTATTGGGGCTATTTTGGGCCAACGAAAGGAAAAGATTTTTCACGCCATTTATTATGCTAGCAAAACACTGTTCGATGCCCAACTCAACTATACGACTACCGAGAAGGAGTTGCTTATGGTTGTGTATGCCTTTGACAAATTTCGGTCGTACTTAATTAGAACTAAAATAGTGGTGTTCACTGACCATTCTGCCATAAGATATCTGATTTCGAAGAAGGATGCGAAGCCAAGGCTGATTCGATGGATACTTCTACTCCAGGAGTTCGACTTGGAAATCCGGGATAGGAAGGGGACGGAAAATCAAGTGGCAGATCATCTCTCGAGATTAGAAAACAATGACCACGTCAAGGAAGACAAAACGGTGATCAATGAGTTCTTTCCAGATGAGCATTTATTTGTGATTCATTCCGAAGTCCCATGGTATGCCGATTTTGTCAACTATTTGGTTAGCAACGTACTTCCTCCTGATTTGACCAGTCAGTAAAAGAAAAAATTTCTGCATGATGTAAAAAGGTACATGTGGGATGAGCCGTTTCTGTTCAAACATTGTGCCGATCAGATTATTAGACGGTGTGTGCCACAAAGTGAAGTAGAGAGTATTTTACATCATTTCCATGATTCACTATACGGAGGTCATTACGGAGGCGAGAAGACAGCGGCCAAGGTATTACAGGCAGGATTTTTCTGGCCAACGTTGTTTAAGGACGCCCACCACTTCGTGCAAAGATGTGATAGATGTTAAAGGGTGGGAAATATTTCCAAGCGTCATGAGATACCCTTGAATGCCATTTTAGAAATTGAAGTCTTCGACTTTTGGGGAATAGATTTTATGGGACCATTCCCATCGTCCTTTAACAACCTATACATTCTTTTGGCAGTCGACTATGTCTCTAAATGGGTGGAAGCGAGTGCGTTGCCGACTAATGATGCTAAGGTGGTTCTAAAATTTCTATAAAAGAACATCTTCACATGATTTGGCACTCCAAGAGCAATTATCAGTGATGAAGGGAGCCACTTTTGCAATAAGTATTTCTCTGCTCTCTTAGCCAAGTATGGGGTAAATCACACAATTGCTACAGCTTACCATCCCCAAACCAGTGGTCAAACAGAAGTTTCAAATAGAGAAGTGAAGAGAATTCTGGAGAAAGTTGTTAATCCAAACAGAAAAGATTGGTCAACAAAGTTGGATGATGCGCTTTGGGCTTATCGGACCGCTTATAAGACACCCATTGGCATGTCACCGTACCAATTAGTCTATGGCAAAGCATGTCACCTCCCGGTGGAACTTGAACACAAAGCTTATTGGGCCATCAAAAAGTTGAACTTTGATCTCACGGCTGCGGGGGAAAGGAGACTTCTTCAGCTGAATGAACTCGATGAATTTCGTCTTCAAACATATGAGAACTCTAAGTTATACAAGGAAAAAGTCAAGAAGTGGCACGATCGGAAAATTATCAAAAGGAAATTTGAGCCGGGACAAGCAGTGCTTCTCTACAACTCTAGATTGAGATTATTTCCAGGGAAGCTTAAATCTCGGTGGTCTGGTCCCTTCATTGTCAAACAAGCATTCTCTCATGGCGCCGTTGAAGTCTTTGCAAACAATCCGGAAGAGTCATTCAAAGTAAATGGTCAAAGATTAAAGCATTATTGGGGTGGTGATGTCGATCGCCAGAAAATCTCAATCACCCTTGCCGATTAAAGTTTGAAACAGGGAGTAGTCAGGCTGAAAGACTTTAAATCAAGCGCTAGTTGGGAAGCAACCCAATCTTTAAATTCTTTAAATTGAAATTCTGTGATTTTTTTAGGAGTATTTAGTAGTGTTAGTTTTGTTTTGAACTAGTAGTAATTAGTTACTTTATTTCTTTTTATTTTCTTTTAGGTTTCACATCAAGGCTTCATAATACAGATTCAAACATAAGAGCTTAACAAAGAAAATTGCATGTTGCCAGGACAGCGCGGTCGCGCCCAAATTGTGAAGGAGAGAAGCGCGAGCGCGCATACTTCCAGATTTAAATTTCTTCCTCTCTGTCACTCCGTGCGGGCACGCCAATTTTCTACTGCCAAACTGCGCGAGCGCGCAGTCCACCAGAAATCAAGTTTTGCTCTCTGTTCCATCAGCGCGAGCGCGCCGTTTTTAAGCTATCACTCTGCGCGACCTCACCGCGATCAGTAATCTGTTTTTAAAATCTGTTTGAAACCCGACCCAGTGGCTACCGTATATTCCTTTTCCATCTTGGACTCTCATTTTTCAGTAACCTCTTCTTATTCAAACTGACACTTCTCCTCATCCCTTCCTTTTCCAAATCAAAAGCCAATTCCTATCAACATTCACTACTTCACGAAATCAAACTCCTACATTCACAAACCCTAATCCTTGTTCTTTCTTCATCTTCTTTCTTCTCCAACTTTTCACCTTCTACAATCCACTCCTTATTTTCCAAACCCTAAAATCCAAATCCTCCAATCATCTAAGTGTGATCTAAGAGAGTTTTTCAGTGCATTGCAGTGGAATACCGAGGAATTAAAGTGGTTCAGAGCGAAGGAAGTCAGTACATTGTGGTTTGGGTTTTTCTTCATATTACGATTTAACATGGCTCCAAAGAGAACTCGTGTGATATCCTCTTTGGACTTGATTGTTTCAGAGATGTGCAAGCCGGATACTCAATGGACCACTAAGGTCGGTACTACACAAAAACTCCATTTCCCACACACGGCTCTCAATCGGTACGCGAAGGAGTGGTAGGCTTTATCTGTGCTAGTATGCTTCCTATGAGGCATATGAATGACGTTACAAAAGACCGAGCTATACTGTTATATGGAATTCTAAAGGGCAAACTAATCGATGTGGGAGCCCTCATTCACTCGTCCATGTTGCGATCCATGCGAGGGAGTACCTCTGGTGGAATCCTGCATGCTTCCATTGTTAGTCGTCTTTGCATAGCAGCTGGGGTTACGTGGGACAACGAGACTTTACTGCTGCCAATGAAGGATATTGATCATAATCACATCTAGAAGTACGTTGTCTGGGATGGTGGCAAGTCTCATCCGCGAGGACTTGGATTCCTTATGGGTAGTGCTGATGTCGAAGAAGAGGAGGATGCAGGAGCAGATGACGCAAAGGTTGTCATGCCAGTGACTCCTACCATGTATGCCCACCAGGAACGCGATCTGCGTCGTCTTCAGCGAAGGATGGACGCTCTACATGCAGATTTTCGTACGTATTCTATGGACTTTTCTGGAGCGTTGGTGCAGGCATTCAATCAGTTGGGTGTACAGGTCCAGTTTCCCATTTTTGGTTCCACTAGTTCATACCCACCACCTGATACTCCTCCCGAGCCTACTGCGGGAGATGATGCGGCTATTTAGGGGAGTTTCTTTCTTTCCCCTTGTGCTTTAATTTTTACAATGAGGGCATTGTCTAACATGGGTTTGGGGGGGCTGATAGTTAATTTTGTGTTTGCATGATAGTTATGCATATTGTCTGTTAGTTGCTTTGATTTGTGTTCATTTAAGTTAGTTTGTGGTGCATTTAGTTCGTTGCATGAATCCAAATGAGTAGTGGGTATGATTTTGGCTCGGCCAATGATGAGTTTGGTTTTATTATGTTAACGTGGACAGTGTGATAGTCATTAGGAATGATATAATTGAGATCATAGGAATAATTATGCCTGTCTTAACTTGAGTTATCGGATAGCACACGATTTGATTAATTTGACTGTTGAAGTTCAAAGTGTTGCATAATTGACTTTTAAATGAGAATTGGGTAAAAAATAAAAAAAAACTTTGGGTAAATTTACAATGAGGCTGAAATAGGGTAAAAGCTGAGTTTGGGGGTTTCTTTTTAAAGGCTAAAAAAAAATCATCAATCAGAAAAATCCAAAAATACAATAAATGCGTTGACTAGTTAGGTTATGTGGCCTTTGTTACTCGGGTAATTAGATCCTTAGGGGTGTCTTAACACCTAGTGCCCTAAAGCCGACTGGTTTGGGAGCCACTGATTGAACGCTCGTTACATGGGTGACTTTGAAAAGCCTAAGAGAGCCTGGCATTGCACAGTTAAGCATAAATACGAGATGGAGCGTAAAACGCAGTCGTAAAAGAATAAAGTTAGAAATAAGCCTTATTAGTACCCTCATGCTTAGTATTTGCTTAATTTTGGATGGATTTGTTGTATGTGCTTGAATTAAATTGAACATAGATTATTCTTGTTCTAGAGTTGGTTATGCGGCTATATTTTGAACTTTGGGTAGTTAAAGTGATTAATGAACATACACTCACAACTTCAGTGTTGACAGGTGTATTGTGTTTAATTGATTGGGATTATTAGTTCTTATTGACTGGATTTATTGTTCCAAGTTAGTTTTTGATATCTCTGAGGCTAACGGTTAAGATTCATACTGGCTATTGGTTGGATTCTTAGGCATGGTAGTTGTTAGTTGCATTCATGTTATTGTTTTGCATTGCTTGGGGACAAGCAACAGTTCGAGTTTGGGGGTATTTGATGAGTAGGTTTTATACCTACGAATTGGATACCATTTGACTGCATTATTGTCAATTTCCTTGAGTCGTAGTTACTTTTCATGCGTTTTTTGTGTTTGTGTAGGCACTCTGCATTTGGAACCAAAGTGGTGGGGAATGGAGTATTGAAGCAGGAAAAATAAAAAGAATAGTAAGTTGCTGAGGAGCTCCGCGTTTCACATCTAATTTCTGGAAGAGTTTACAAAAATGATTGGGAACATAGTTGAGAATGAGCACGGCGTACCATCCTCAAACCGATGGTCAGAGGTTAAGGACGTTCCAGACATTGGAAGATATGTTGAGAGCTTGCGGGACTTCAAAGGAAATTGGGACGACCATTTACCACTAGTTGAATTCGCATACAATAATAGCTATCATGCGAGTATTAGTATGCCGCCTTACGAAGTGTTGTATGGAAGAAAGTGCAGAACTCCTCTATGCTGGGATGAAGTTGGTGAACGCCGACTGTTAGGACCTGAACTGGTACAACAAACTACAGAGATCGTCAAGGTGATAATGGCTAGATTGATAGCTGCTCAAGACAGACAAAAGAAATATGCGGATGAGCACCGACAGAAGCGAGAATTTGATGTCGGAAGTTATGTTTTCTTAAAAGTCTCTCCTTGGAAGGGGAAGATAAGATTTGGTAAAAAGGAAAAGTTGAGTCCAAGGTTCATTGGACCTTTTGAGGTGTTAAGAAGGGTAGGTGAAGTAGCTTATGAGGTAGCTTTACCTCCAGAGTTAGAACACATTCACAATATTTTCCATGTTTCAGTGCTACGACCATACAAGTCTGATTATAAACATATTATAGAGTATGAACCATTACAATTTGAAAAAGATTTATCATATGAAGAAGTCCTTGTTCAGATAATCGACCGAAAAGAACAAGTTCTCAGAAATAAAGTTATACCTTCTGTTAAGGTAATCTGGAGGAACCACAACGCTGAGGAAGCTACGTGGGAAATCGAGGATAAAATGATGAAAAACTATCCTCATTTATTTGCTTAGTCTTTGTATAGCAATTTTGGGGACAAACTCTTTTAAAGAGGGAGGAATGTAATGGATGAATTAATTGCGTTATGATTCTGGGGACAGAATTCTTTTAAAGAGGGAAGGATGTAACGAATGTGATTTTCATAGTTAATTAAAATATTTATTTAAATAAAATTTGATGGAAATTATTGTGGAATAATTTATTTGAGTGAAATTATGTTAATTGTTATTTGTGTGATGATTTGATGTTTATTCGAATTTAATTTAATAATTAAATTAGATGATTAATGATTTACTTGAATAGAATGAATTATTTGAATAGAAGGATTTATTGAATAAAGTTGTAGTTGGCTAAATAAAATTATAATTTAATTGAATTTATTAATTAATAAGTTTAATTAAATTAAATGTGACAATTGGACTATATTATAAAATAACTATTAAAATAAAGGGAAAGGAGTTTTGGGTGCAAGCCAAACAAGGCCTTATGACCTTTTGAATTTGTTAACTGATGGTTTTGGTAGCTGACTAGCTAGTTAAATTTTACGTTAAGAAAATAAAGGTCATATCAGTTTATTTTTATGTTGTTTTGAAAAAGATCAGTGTTCACTTTGAGAGAAACTTTGAGAGAAAGTTAAGAAAAATTGAAAGTGTGTGTGTTCTCTGTAATCTGGAAATTGGAGGAGAGTTGTCAAGCAACCAAACACCTATTCTAAGTCCAAAGAAGAATTGAAGGTAATAAACTAATTCTAAAGTTTTAGTTTATATTTCTTGAAGTGGATTCTCTGTGAAAATTCTTGATGAACTAAAGTGTTAGGATTTGATTATATGTTGATTACAAATGTTTATGAGTATGTATAATGTGTTATATAGCCTCTGTAAACGGTTTTCCGCAATTAAAATTTGTGTATAAGCATGAAATAGAAATAATTAGACTTTTTGGTTTCACAGTGTTCTTATGGTCTGTTTTAAGTGCAAAATTGGGTGTCAATCCATGCATAAAACTGTAAATTGATGGCCTATTATTGTAATTCACTGATAAACGAAAACAATGTAACTTGAACGGATTAAAATGGTTTAGAAATGAATTTGTGGTAGTTGATTTCACTAATATGTCAAAAATATGAAATAAAACATGAATTGTGATATTTGAATCCTTAATTTGGTTATTTGAAGATTCTGAGATGTTGAAATGATTCTGTAAATGTTTAAGTTTTGTGTTTGTTAAGTTCATAGCGTCTGTGATTGGCTAAATGGGATTTTAAGTGTTGAATGTATGGAATTTGGGAAGAAACAGAGTCTGTTCGCGACCTGTAGATTCTGAGTCTGCACACCAGCACGACCGCGTTGGTGCCAAGTGTAAACGCAACGCCGCCGCGCTGCTACTAGAAATCTGATTCTGCAGTCGGGCGCGACCGCGGTTGAAACAAAAGTAAAAGTAGCACCGCCGCGCTGCTTCCTGCTCAGACCCAGTAACGAGTATTTATGTGTATGGTTCTAGGAATGTTAATTTAACCTTATTATATGACTGTAGCAAAGTGAAAAACATGTTACAAGACTTAATAGCTCAATGTAATTGCACAGATGATGATTATAAGTTATAAGTTAATAAGTTATAAAAGTTTGTAACTCGATGTCCGTAAGGATTCGAGATGTCATTTATATGCCATGTCCTGTGTTATATGTTAATAGAGAGTTCTGATTCGTACTATGTGGTTAGTTAAGAAGTTCAAATTATGAACTAAGTTGCTAAGTTGTACTAAAGTGGAAAGTGAAACCGTTAATCATAGTTGTAATGAAACTAATTTATATTGTGATCCTAATGGTATGTAGGACATTTGGTGAACGTAAGTTGTGATTGTGTAGATTATGCACGAGGCAAGTTTCTGAACTTCACTCTTTTATTGTGCAAGTTCCTTATCTCTAACTTGTTTATTATTACTCAAGTTTCTTAATTAAGCTTTCTAATTCTTCTGAAAGCGTTGCTTCGATATACCATGTCTATTCAATTATGAATCCTTGTGATCCTATCACTCCTTGAATCATGATTTGCTTATGTACCATTGTACAAGATTATATTGTTGTATCAAACTCTTTAGTGGCTAGTGAACCCTTATTAATTCGACTAGTCTATAGTTGATGAGCATTCTAAAAGCTAGAATTTCTATTGAAGCTAATCCAAACCAAATTTCCTTTGGTACGGACTCTAATGTCAAAGCTGAGATGAACAACCCTAATATAGGGGATTATACTACGCAATAGCGTTAAAATGTTTATGCACAATTGTTGGTCGATTTCGCAACCGATAAATACGCGCAAGTATACGCGGTCAACAAGTAATATAATGATAAGAGAGTTGTCGAACCCACAAAGAATTGTTCTAGTGTATCCCAAGTACCAACTATATATCGTCTTGATTTTAATTAGACAAATGATGATTTGATATTTTTGTTGTTGGTAGTGAATAAGATAATAATAATCAAGTAAAAGATAATTAAATCTAATATTAACAAGTCTAAGATTGCAATTTCCCCCAACACTTCGTTTGAATCTCCTAACTCTCTCTTTTCAATCAGTTATAACATACAAATTGACAACCGAGAAATCAAAACTACATAAGAGCCTCTGTCGATGGTCAATCACGAATCTTCCTAAGCGGTGCATAGGTATATGTCTATCCTATGCACTATCAAGAGACTAATTTCAGGAATGATTAATAGACACGTGTCACCAAATCTAATTAATCCTCCCCTCAATTACCAACTTTCACATCGGAAGTCATTAAGACTAGATTCTCAATTAGTTGCATGCGGTAATTAGGTATATATCTATCCCAACTACTATCAAGATATCTATTATTGCAGATAATTAATAAGACACGCGTCACTTAATCCGATTAATAACCCACAACAATCTATACTCTCGCATGTTATCATAACTAGGTCTTAACCTATAATCCGTTCGTCAAGTTCATATAGGTTCCCAAGGTAATTACGGGCCAAACAATTAATCTAGAAAGCAAAGGTTATGACAATCAATTCACAAATGAATAACTAAAATTAATACAGAGAGAATTCAATTCAACTATGTGTTGGGTTCCATTGAAATCTTAGAATACAAGCTTTAGTTCATGGTAGCTAAGCAAAACATCAAACACATGGTGTTCATCATAAAATTGAAATACAAATTCAAAGGAAAGCAAGAGATGATAAAACCCATTTAGAAGATATTCATATGTTGCTTGCTTGGTTGATGTCAATCTCTAGCTTTTCCTCTTCATTTGGCATTCGTTTCTCTTTTTGCTCCTGAGCTTGTTGCTGGAATTTTCTTGATTTGTAGCCCTCAAGCTCTTCTTGATGATGTATGTGCAGCCTCCCAAGGTCTAGATATGCCTTGACAATCCCTTCCTTCTTGGTTCTTTGGCTTGTGCTGAGTTTTTCCTTGTATTGCAGCACTTTTGCTCTCAAATTGATGTTTTAGTCTAGCCTCCCAATCCCTAGTTATGAAATATGAAGCCCCAATGAGATATTATATAGTGCCTCCATGAAAAACCCTAGCCACATATCAGATTTTGGGTAAAAAGTGAGCTGGAATCGCACTAAGAGCTCAAAAGATCGCACTCAGCATGCCCAGATGCGCCCGCACGCCGCCTGGTGCGCCCGCACGCTGCCCCCTGGCCATGCCGCACGCCCACGCCGCGCGCGCGCGCGCTGGCTGCCTGGTGCCAGGCGCCGTGCGCCCGCACCCAATCCCGCGCGCCCGCACCAAAACCGCTGTATCCCGACTAAGCTTTGACCTCTGTTGGTAAAATGGCCATAACTTCTTCGTCCGAACTCGGATTTTGGCGTGTAAATAGGCTATGGAAAGCTAAGAAAGAGATCTACAACTTTCATAACTGGAGCTTGACGAGAAAATGTCCGGAGAAAGGCTCAAATTGAGCCCGAAGCAACTGCTGTGTAAAATACATGTCAAATCCGATGGTAAAATAGCCATAACTCTCTCATACGAACTTCAAATTAGATGATTCCGGATGCTCCCAAAAGCTGAGATTAATATCTACAACTTTCGTTCTTTGAGTTTTGAGAGATTCGGATTGGATCATGGGTGAAATTGGGAAACAAGCAGCTACAGTACCGAAAAGCAAGTGATGGGTATTGATTCCAAGGAGCTTTTATTTCCATTCCTACAAAACAACATGAAAAACATATAAAAGCATACAAAAACATATAAAACCAATATAAAACTACATTACATGATAATAAGATAAAAACACATAAAACCAACCGAAATGACTTAGGATTTACAAATTATCAAGCTCAAAAGCACCTAATTTGTGTATATAAAACACACTCATCAAATACCCCCAAACTTAAATCTTTGCTTGTCCTCAAGCAAAACAAACCTAAACTACATACTTCAAACACTTCAAATACAACATAACTTGAGCAATGAATTAAAAATCCACCAATGGTCTCAAAGGCATCAACACATGGAACTCAAGAGAACAAACAAAACGTTACAAGTCTAAAATTTCAATTAGCTAGTCACACTTTGCTTAAGGCCCCTTCCGTGTGTGTGTGTGTGAGTACCCAATAACACTAAACCAATCAAGCTCGAATGAAACTATGCAACCACATTACCTTATGAAATAATCAAAATAAACCCCAAAACAACATGCTTAACACATCACTCAATACTAAGGTGTACAAATCACAATTCCAAAAATTTTGAGAACCAAGGGCTCTAGATGAGTGCATTTTATTCTCCATCTCAATCCTTAAGCACGCTCATATGGGCAAGTGCGTTTTACGCTCAACCTCAACCCCCTGCAAGATTTGCAATACAACAATTTTCTTTCTTTAATCCAAATTATAAGAGAGTGCGTTTTACGCTCTATCTCTCCTACGCATGTGTCCATGAGTGAGTGCGTTTTACGCTCCATCTCAACTCACCACATGACCATCAATTCAAGCATAACAAATTTAGACACCTTGCTTCGAGTGATGTTTAAACGAGTTCTAGAGTTTATAGATATTTCCCACAAGCATTCGGTTATAAAAGCCTTCACGAAGCATACAACTAGTTTAATACTCATGGGTAAGTGCATAAAAGTGAAAGGACGCATAAGCAAAATAATAACCAATGAACGATAAGCACAAAGATTAAGCAACAATTGTCTACGTCTCATGAGTTAGATTCTCTTCAAACAAGCCATTATCATAGACCATGGATTATGGTCCAAATCAAATTAAAACAATGCTCAAGGGACACATCCTAAAAATAAATGAATTTTTTTTTGAATAAAAAGAAAAACATAATTAAATCACACAAAAACTAAATTAAAAACACACAAATACGAAGTACTACCCCCAAACTTAGACTTGACATTGTCCTCAATGTCTGATATAGGAAAAATTAAAATAGAAGACTTCCCTGAAACAGTGTCAAGCGCCATTAATATCATCTTTCAATACCTCTAAGTTGGGAGCGTACCTGAAAGCAAATGACTAAAGAAATTAAAATGCAATTAAACCACTAAAATGTAATCAAACAAAAATAAAAGCAAAATAGTAAACTTGGGTTGCCTCCCAAGAAGCGCTTGGTTTAAAGTCGTTAGCCCGACTCCTTTATTTCCCGTCAATCCGGCTCAATCGCAAAATTGACCATTGCATGCCGCCTCGTTGTTCTTTCTTTGATTTGCATGGCATGCATGCCTGGTTGGTGACCTTCAAACTTCGTTTTAACCGATGGCAAGAAGAAGCTTTCCTCATCCACATCATCAATTATTGCACTTGTGTCAAGATCGACATGAAGATCTACTTCATGAACCAATGGGTGTTCGATGGGTTTAAAAACCTCGAATGTGACTTCTTGGCCTTCAATTTTCTTTTCATGATCCCCATTCATGCTCCACGTCTCATTAACCTCAGAATCATCATCCACAATAGGATGTTCACTCTCAAAATTTTCACTAATAGCTTCGTGCGACTCCGCGCCATTTCCTTGATCATCCACCAAGCACTCCTTTTCACCTTCCTCTATGGGGTTGATCTCAGTATCGCTAGGTAAGGTGCTTTGTGGTTGAATAATGTCAGAATTGGCAACATAGTTCATGATGCTCTGCATTGAAGCTTGTATATTTGCCAACCTAACCTCATTTTGAGAGATATGAGCCATGAGCTCCTCCCTCCTTCTTTTCGCTTTGTCACAACTATGCGAATTCACCGTACATTGATCTTCACCTTCCTCTATAGGGTTAATCTGTGTAATACAAGGTAAGGTGCTTTGCGGGTGAATAAGCACTGCCTCGACAAGTTGTGCCAATTGGTTCTCGAGTTTTCGTAACAATTCTTGTTTCTCAATGAACAAGGGAAGAATCTCCTCCACATTAGATGTATCCTCATGGTATGGTGGAGGTTGGAATGAAAATTCTGAATAGTATGAGAGACTTGGATCAAAGCATTGATCTTGACTGTTGTCCCAAGAAAAGCTTGGATGATCTTGCCAACCCGGTTGATAGTAGTTTGGGTAGTAGTCAGCTTGATTCTGACTGTAGGCATTTTGAGTGGACTGGCCTTTAAGAGTGTCAACAGCCCTTGAAAGCGTTGCAACTTGTTCTTGCAATTGCTCAAGAAGTTTTGACGAACTTGGTTGCGTCGTCCCTTCATAATCCCATTGATAGTTATGTTCATCCATTAACTGAAAACAAAATCAAAACAAAACAAAATAAATAATAAGCAAATTATTTACAAGTCTAAATTAAAACCAATTCGATTGTCATTAATATTGAAAAACACTTGAAGAACAATTCCCCGGCAACGGCGCCAAAAACTTGTTGGTCGATTTCGCAACCGATAAATACGCGCAAGTATACGCGGTCAACAAGTAATATAATGATAAGAGAGTTGTCGAACCCACAGAGAATTGTTCTAGTGTATCCCAAGTACCAACTATATATCGTCTTGATTTTAATTAGACAAATGATGATTTGATATTTTTGTTGTTGGTAGTGAATAAGATAATAATAATCAAGTAAAAGATAATTAAATCTAATATTAACAAGTCTAAGATTGCAATTTCCCCCAACACTTCGTTTGAATCTCCTAACTCTCTCTTTTCAATCAGTTATAACATACGAATTGACAACCGAGAAATCAAAACTACATAAGAGCCTCTGTCGATGGTCAATCACGAATCTTCCTAAGCGGTGCATAGGTATATGTCTATCCTATGCACTATCAAGAGACTAATTTCAGGAATGATTAATAGACACGTGTCACCAAATCTAATTAATCCTCCCCTCAATTACCAACTTTCACATCGGAAGTCATTAAGACTAGATTCTCAATTAGTTGCATGCGGTAATTAGGTATATATCTATCCCAACTACTATCAAGATATCTATTATTGCAGATAATTAATAAGACACGCGTCACTTAATCCGATTAATAACCCACAACAATCTATACTCTCGCATGTTATCATAACTAGGTCTTAACCTATAATCCGTTCGTCAAGTTCATATAGGTTCCCAAGGTAATTACGGGCCAAACAATTAATCTAGAAAGCAAAGGTTATGACAATCAATTCACAAATGAATAACTAAAATTAATACAGAGAGAATTCAATTCAACTATGTGTTGGGTTCCATTGAAATCTTAGAATACAAGCTTTAGTTCATGGTAGCTAAGCAAAACATCAAACACATGGTGTTCATCATAAAATTGAAATACAAATTCAAAGGAAAGCAAGAGATGATAAAACCCATTTAGAAGATATTCATATGTTGCTTGCTTGGTTGATGTCAATCTCTAGCTTTTCCTCTTCATTTGGCATTCGTTTCTCTTTTTGCTCCTGAGCTTGTTGCTGGAATTTTCTTGATTTGTAGCCCTCAAGCTCTTCTTGATGATGTATGTGCAGCCTCCCAAGGTCTAGATATGCCTTGACAATCCCTTCCTTCTTGGTTCTTTGGCTTGTGCTGAGTTTTTCCTTGTATTGCAGCACTTTTGCTCTCAAATTGATGTTTTAGTCTAGCCTCCCAATCCTTAGTTATGAAATATGAAGCCCCAATGAGATATTATATAGTGCCTCCATGAAAAACCCTAGCCACATATCAGATTTTGGGTAAAAAGTGAGCTGGAATCGCACTAAGAGCTCAAAAGATCGCACTGAGCATGCCCAGATGCGCCCGCACGCTGCCTGGTGCGCCCGCACGCTGCCCCCTGGCCATGCCGCACGCCCACGCCGCGCGCGCGCGCGCTGGCTGCCTGGTGCCAGGCGCCGTGCGCCCGCACCCAATCCCGCGCGCCCGCACCAAAACCGCTGTATCCCGACTAAGCTTTGACCTCTGTTGGTAAAATGGCCATAACTTCTTCGTCCGAACTCGGATTTTGGCGTGTAAATAGGCTATGGAAAGCTAAGAAAGAGATCTACAACTTTCATAACTGGAGCTTGACGAGAAAATGTCCGGAGAAAGGCTCAAATTGAGCCCGAAGCAACTGCTGTGTAAAATACATGTCAAATCCGATGGTAAAATAGCCATAACTCTCTCATACGAACTTCAAATTAGATGATTCCGGATGCTCCCAAAAGCTGAGATTAATATCTACAACTTTCGTTCTTTGAGTTTTGAGAGATTCGGATTGGATCATGGGTGAAATTGGGAAACAAGCAGCTACAGTACCGAAAAGCAAGTGATGGGTATTGATTCCAAGGAGCTTTTATTTCCATTCCTACAAAACAACATGAAAAACATATAAAAGCATACAAAAACATATAAAACCAATATAAAACTACATTACATGACAATAAGATAAAAACACATAAAACCAACCGAAATGACTTAGGATTTACAAATTATCAAGCTCAAAAGCACCTAATTTGTGTATATAAAACACAATCATCAACAATACATTGTACGAAGGGTTGATCCCCCTGAGTACGAGATAGATGGTCCATAGTCTATAAGACTGTTAAAGGTAACGGTAGAGATACTTGCTAACCTAGGACATAGTTCGAGGTCCTGTGACCCTCAAATATACTCTTGATCTTGCATTCTAAACTTGACTCAAAAGCCGAGTTTTCTATTGAGTTTTCAGTTCTTTGATTATCATTGATTGACTTCAGAAAGGTTTATACTCCTCAGTTGAGATCTATTTCATTGATCATTCATATGTTATTGTTATTGTTACTGTACTTGTGGGCAATTGTTTGCTCACCCTTACATAAAACATTGCAGCTAAAGTTGAAAAGTCTGATGAGCCATCCACAAGCAAGGGCAAGGGCAAGATGAACAAATGAAGAAGATTAATTTATTTGATTAAGTTTTTGTAATGAGACTTAAACATTATTATGTTTTTATTCCGCAAATGATGTAATAAAGGTTAGATGACCTGGGATTTCGTATTAATTATGTAACCCTCTAATGGGAGTATTGTTTATTAAGTTTATTATTGTTATTATCCTTTATCATGGTAGTTAGTTATGAATGTGAAGAATGGTGAGCACCAAATCTATGGAATTGAAGTACCCAGATTTGGGGGTGTTACAGAGAAGCTTCGACTTCCGATCTAGGGTTATTCATGACTGAAATTAATTTTTCTGATAGTTAAAATTCTACTTGGGTATTGGATACCAGCTATGGTTCTCACATATGTAATAACAATATGCAGGGACTAAGCAGAAGTAGAAAGTTGAACAAGGATGAAGTCGTCCTACGAGTGGAAAATGTTACAAAGGTTGCTGCATTAGCTGTAGGAACTTATTGTTTAGCACTGCGTACGGGCAAGTCCATTAGTTTAAATATTTGTTATTATGTTCCAACACTCATTAGAAATATTATTTCAATTTTTGTATTGGATATGGATGGTTTTGATATTATAATAAAGAACAACAGTTGTTCTATTTATAATAACAATGTTTTAGATGGTGTTGGCAATTTACTAAATGGACTTTACATACTTGACTTGCATGAAAGTATATTTCAAATTGAACAAACTAAGAGAAAAAAAAAAGAAATGATGTTAATTATACCTTTATGTGGCACTATAGACTCGGTCATATCAATGAAATAAGATTAACCAAGTTGCATAAAGATGGGCTTTTAAAGCTATATGATTACGAATCATATCCAACTTGTGAATCTTATCTCATGGGTAAAATGACTAAATCTCCTTTTAGTGGAAAAGGAGAAAGAGTTACAGAGTTGTTAGCGTTGATACACACAGACGTATGTGGACCTATGACAACAAATGCACGAGAGGGTATTCTTATTTTATTACTTTCACTGATGATCATTCTAGATTTGGATATGTGTATTTAATGAAATACAAATCTGAATCGTTTGAAAAGTTCAAAGAATTCAGAAGTGAAGTAGAGAATCAAACTGGTAAGACTATTAAGATTCTTCGGTCGGATCGAGGAGGGGAATACTTAACCAATGAGTTTCTCAATTGTCCCAAAGAAAATGGTATAATCTCACAATAGACTCCACCAGGGACGCCACAGTTAAATGGTGTATCTGAAAGGAGAAATCGAATATTGTTGGACATGGTTCGTTCCATGATGAGTTTTACCGACCTTCCAGTATCATTCCGGGGTTATGCCCTAGAAACGGCTACATACCTACTTAACAAGGTACCTACCAAATCCGTCCCAAAGACTCCATATAAATTATGAATAGGGAGGAAACCTAGTCTTAAGCATGTTAAGACTTGGGGTTGTTTAGCTTATGTCAAAAGGTTTGAGCATGATAAGCTAAAGACTAGATCTGACAAGTGTAGATTTGTGAGATATCCTAAAGAAAGTTTAGGATATTATTTCTATCATCCTACTCATCAAAAGGTATTTGTTGTGAAACACACTGCCTTCTTAGAAAATGAGTTTATCCTTGAAGGGGTCAGTGGGAGTAAGATATATCTTGAAGAAGTTCGAGAACCACAACATACTACGGATCAAAGTCAGGTACCTGACCAAATGGAAGAACCTACTGTACCGCAACCTATTCGTAAATCTGGAAGAGTACCGAAGATACCTGATAGGTATAGATTCATCATAGAGGATGATGATGAGGTACACATCATAGATGATGATGATCCATTGACTTACGAAGAGGCTATGAGTAGTAAAGACTCAAACAAATGGCTAGAAGCCATGAAATCCGAGATGGACTCCATGTATGAAAACCAAGTATGGACTTTGGTTTCACCACCTGAGGGCATTAAGCCTATTGGGTGCAAATGGGTCTTTAGGAGAAAGATTGGAGTGGACGGTAAGTTAGAGACCTATAAGGCCCGACTGGTTGCAAAAGGTTTCAAACAAAGACAAGGAGTTGACTATGATAAAACCTTCTCACCAGGAGTTATGCTCAAGTTTATTCGGATTTTGCTTGCAGTTGCAGCTTATTATGACTATGAAATCTGGCAAATGGACGTGAAAACGGCATTCCTCAATGGAAAACTTGAGGAGAATGTATATATGATACAGCCAGAAGGTTTTGTTTCAACGGTTGGAACAAATCAAGTATGTAAGCTACAACGATCCATCTATAGATTGAAGCAAGCTTCTCGAAGATGGAACATCCGTTTTGATGAGATAATCAAAGGGTTTGATTTTATCAACAATGAGGATGAACCTTGTGTGTACAAAAAGGTTAGTGGGAGCGCTGTTTCATTCCTTGTACTATATTTTGACGATATATTATTGATAGGGAATGATGTTCCTATGCTATAGTCGATCAAAATTTGGCTATCTAAACACTTCTCAATGAAGGACTTGGTTGAAACATCCTATATTTTGGGGATAAAGATCTATAGAGATAGATCTAAAAGGATGCTAGGCTTGTCCCAAGAAAAGTACATTGACTCGATGCAAAATATTAAATAATAAATATTAAGCTATTTAATTTATTCTATCTCCATAGACTAAATTAAATACACTTAACTTCTTTAGCATCGAGTCAATGTAATTTCCTTGGGACAAGCCTAGCATCCTTTTAGATCTATCCCTATAAATCTTTATCCCCAAAATATAGGATGCTTCAACCAAGTCCTTCATTGAGAAGTGTTTAGATAACCAAATTTTGATCGACTATAGTATAGGAACATCATTTCCTATCACTAATATATCGTCAAAATATAGTAGAAGGAATGAAACAGTGCTCCCACTAACCTTCTTGTACACACATGATTCATCCTCATTTTTGATAAAATCAAACTTTTTGATTATCTCATCAAAACGGATGTTCCACCTTCGAGAAGCTTGCTTCAATCCATAAATGGATTGTTGTAGCTTACAGACTTGGTTTGTTCCAACCGTTGAAACAAAACCCTCTGGCTGTATCATATATACATTCTTCTCAAGCTCTCCATTGAGGAAGGACGTTTACACGTCCGTTTGCCAGATTTCGTAGTCATAATAAGCTGCAATTGCAAGCAAAATCTGAATGGACTTGAGCATAGCTACTGGTGAGAAGGTTTCATCATAGGTAACTCCTTGTCTTTGTTCGAAACCTTTTGCTACTAGTCGGGCCTTATAGGTCTCTACCTTGCCATCCACTCCAGTCTTTCTCTTAAAGACCCATTTACACCCAATAGGCTTAATGCCCTCAGGTGGTGAAACCAAAGTCCATACTTGGTTTTCATACCTGGAGTCCATCTCGGATTTCGTGGCTTCTAGCCATTTCTCTGAGTCTTTTCTACTCATAGCCTCTTCGTAAGTCAATGGATCATCATCATCTATGATGTGTACCTCATTATCATCCTCTATGATGAATCCATACCTATCAGGTATCTTCGGTACTCTTCCAGATTTACGAATAGGTTGTGGTATAGTAGGTTCTTCCACTTGGTCAGGTACCTGACTTTGACCCTATCCGTAGTATCTTACTCCCACTGACCCCTTCAAGGATAAACACCTTTAGGTTTGGCCTCTAAAGGTAATCCACCAAGAAATAATACTTGTTCAAGAAGATGGGTGTTTGGCAAAATCCTAGTTTCTATCTCTATAGAAATTGTAAGTACTCTTCATAATTCTTATGCAAGAGTGTGTAACCCTAATCTATGATAAGACTTCTCTTATTTATAGATGTAGGAAAAACCCTTCCCTAAACTATTTAGGATTAGGGTTTTTAAACTCTTTTAATTAAATTAACCTCCTAATCTAATTAGGAATCCATGAGAGAGTACTTCTATTAATTAATTCTCAATCCCTATTAGGAATTAAATAATAGTAATTATAATAATAATAAGACTCCTCTTATTAATTTATATTTAATATTTCCAAAATATTAAATAGTAAATATTAAGCTATTTAATTTATTCTATCTTCATAGATTAAATTAAATACACTTAACTTATTATTACAATTACGCCATTTACTTCTTAAATAAATATTTTTCTTTTGCGGTGTGACCCTTTAGGTTCTCCATATTAAACTGGTTGTGAATAAATCAATTAGAACAATTCTAATCTTATTTAAATAAATAAATTAAACTATTTAATTCATTTAAATAAATAACATTTATTCTGCAATAAGGGTAAGCCCCTTAGCGATCAACGACTTTCCAGATAATATAGATTTCAACATTAATTATAAAAGAACCTTTCAGTGAATAGTTACCTTACAATTCAATCCTTCTACCATATAATGTCCCAATTAAATATAAGATATGAAATTACTGTCAAGTCTTATTTTATTTAATTATATGTATTTCAATTCCCAAATGCACAACTCTAAATAATGCAAATTAGAAACTCCTTTTTAATTTCATTCTGCCTTGGCCAAAGACTACTGAGTTGTCATTTATCGAATCACATAGGACATTCACATCTTTTACTAGACATGGTAGATTCTTAGTTGATCATTCACCCTATCTCCATGTACAATTTATTATACCCAATCATACCCTTTGATATACTCTAAAGGTCTTAAGGGACATGTCAAAGTATAATTCATCATACACAAGATACTATGATGATCTCAAGTCTAAGGATCACTTGTACTACTATTACTAGAGAAATTCCTATTAACATGAGAGTAAAACTCCATTCGGTATTCCTTAGCGAGTCAAGTTCACTGAACTTATTCTCTAATAAACATCTACATATTTGCTTTAGTGTCTCCACGCAAATGATTATGAGATCAATCATCCTCTTCCTAAGAGCAAGCAACATATGTACTAATCTATCCAGATTCACTAATCCCCTTTTTAGTAATCCAACAATTAGGAACGATTTTAGTTTTATGCTATCTAAGAATTTAGATCTCATTAGCATGATCATCATCATGATTCTAAAAGCATTACTCAAAATTATGGGTTTATCACTTTTAATATAACAACACTATGTAGATAAAGTAAAATGCCTTTAATACTTTTATTAATAAATGAATAAGATTACAAAGTATATGTTGCATCATATCAAATATGATTGGCTTGTGTGCATACTACTTTCAATTTAATCGGTGGAATTCAAGGAGAACGCGTATGAATTAGAGTTGAACTTGTACCTGAGGAAGCTAGAATTCTACAAGGGTATAATTCTTATTCTCCATCTCTTTCGTTTAATTGATAATTGAACACAAGGAAAGATCATGGTGATGGTTTGTATTAAAATTTTAAAATCCGTTTTATCGCGCTTCCGCTCTATTTATGTAATTTGATTGCATGTTTGCGTTACATACAAACCTAACAAATTCATCATAGCTTCTACCTTTGATGGATCTACAGAAATTTCGTCCTTGTCAATCACATGTCTAAGAAATTGTACACGCTCCAACCAAAATTCACATTTTGAAAATTTTGCGTACAACTTCTCTCTCCTTAACGACTCCAACGTCACTCTCAAATGTTCTGCATGTTCTTCTTAGGTTTTGGAATAAACTAGTATGTCATCGATGAACACCACCACAAATATATTCAAAAATAGTTTAAACACCCTATTCATTAAGTCCATAAACGCTGCAAGTGCATTTGTTAAACCAAACGACATTACCAGAAACTCATAATGACCGTATCGAGTTCTGAACGCCGTCTTCGGTATATCTTCCTTCCTCACCTTCAACTACTGATATCCACTTCTTAAATCTATTTTTGAGAAATATTTCGCTCCTTTTAATTGATCGAACAAATCATCAATTCTTGGCAACAGATACCTATTCTAAATGGTGACCTTATTCAACTCTCTATAATCAATGCAGAGTCGCATTAATCCATCCTTCTTTTTAACAAACAATACTGGCACTCCCACGACAACACACTCGGCTGGATATACTTCTTATCCAATAACTCTTGCAATTGCACCATTAACTCCTTAATCTCTACTGGAGCCATTCGGTACGGGGCTTTCGATATAGGGCAGTCCCTGGTGCTAACTCAATCACGAATTTAATTTCCCTATCCGGCGGAAGCCCTGGCAAATCATTAGGAAACACGTCCGCAAACTCTCTAAATACTAGTATTTCCTCCAGTTTTACACCCACCTTCTGAGTATTAACTATGTAGGCTAAATATCGTACACATCCTTGTCTTAAGAACCTCTTGGCCTGCATCATCGTCAGACAACTCGTTTGTCTAGGCGACTTGCTGCCATAAAATTCTACCTTTGACTTCTTCGGAGGTTTACACATTTTCTTTAGCAATCAATTATTACACCATGGTTAAATAACCAATCCATTCCTAGGATAACATCAAACTCCCCAAGACGAATTGGAATTAAATCAAATGACCCTTAATATCTACACGACAATTCTTGTGTATAAACTTAACAGGAATCACTTCCCTATTCGCAATTTTTATGTTCAGAGGGCAACCTAACTCTTCTTGAAACAATTTTAATTTTCTAGCAAATTCGTCGGATATAAATGAACAAGTAGCACCCGAATAAAATAATACGTAAGTATTTATATTATTGATCGGAATGATACCTGACACCACATCCTTTGACTGAACAGCATCTTGCACCATCATGTTGAATGTTCAGGAAGTTGGCCGATTTGATGGCGCTGGTCCAGTGATAGTCAAATTGCCACCGCTGCTGTTTCCCCTACCTCCACTTGTTCCTCCTGCTGCTTTCTTAGGACAATCACGAGCCAAATGCTCGTTTGATCCACAGGTGAAACACCCACCTTTCTTCGGACTAGGGCAGTTTGGCGCAATGTGGCCCTCTTGACCACAGTTGAAACATACCCTCTTTCCCCTCAAGTAAACACCCACATGATTCGTTCCGCAATTACCACACGCCTCCACCTTTTTTCTCTGATTTCCTTGCTGATTGCCGGTAGTTATACTATTATTCCATTTTCTTTTCTGGCTACTGCCACTATGGCTACCACCCACCTTATTCTCACTCTCACTCTTCTTTTTCTTCTGTTCTTGGTTGTATTTAGATAGAGCATCACTCCCCCCTTTAGCGATGATTTCTTTTTCTAATATAGCTGCGAATGAATTAAGTTGGAACATAGAGACTCAGCTATACAGCTAGGGCTTCAGTCCCTGCTCGAACCTCCTCGCTTTTCTTTCGTCAGTGTTGACTTGATATGGCACAAACCTCACCAATTCATTAAATCTCGCAGCATACTCAGCTACCGTCATCGTTCCCTGTTTGAGTTCCAAAAATTGGACCTCCATTTGACTCTACATACTAGGCGAGAAATAAGTTTCGAAAAACATATCTTTGAATCTTTCCCACATAATTACTCCTTGACCCTCTTGACACTTATTAGCTTGCCATCAAAAGCTCGCTTCTGCTTTCAGCATAAAAGTAGCGAATGTAGTCTTTTGATCATCCGCCACCTTAGTAACTTTAAATACCTTCGATAACCCATATTTGGGCTTCGATCGGGTTGGTAGTCCCTCTAAACTCTGGAGGTCCTACGACTTTAAATTCTTTGAAAGTCGTAGTCTGAGCTGGAGTTTGATTCATAAGTGCACCCATTAATAGATTCACAAATTGCTGCATCGGATTAACCTCAGCTTCGCTGGTACCCTCAGAAGATCCCTTGGGAGTTGGTGAACGTGGTTGTCTCCTTCTAAGCGGCATCTTACTGTTAAAATTGCGCTATCAGAACATTATTCATTTATTGAAATATTTAAGGATTGTTTTAAACATTTTAAATAACACATAACACCTTTAATTAATGCTGATATATATTCATTCATTGCTTAAAACATAACAAAGATAACATAACTACTATTTACATCATATATCCGGCAAATTGTAAAATTCCAAGATTTCATCATCATCATATCCCATTATTTCAAAAAATATTGGGATTTACATCTAATTGACTCTTATCATTAGTTATTTATCATATTATTGCTTTTACTCGCAACCTATAAGGACATTCTATGTCGCACTGCTTCATTGTGCTCTTGCTCTATGATACGAATCACCGTCCTGTGATCCAACATGTACCATGGCAAATCCTCAAACTGCAATGGATAATGGTAGACTCGGTCCTGAGCTCTATAAACTGCTGTGTGGAATGCGCAATCCATCTCATCCAGTCTGGCCTTCTTTGACCAAACCTCGTCCTCAACATGATCGACATGATCCGTAGCCTTCAACCACGCGTCCTCAGCTCTCGCTCGCTTCGCTGACTCTCTCTCAAATCATCCTGTACATTCTCATTCCCAGCCACTAATTGTCCTCTCTAATACTCAAATTGAGCTAACTTCTGCTCAACCTCTGTAAGACATGTAGTAAGATCTTGAGTCGTGTCATCCTTCTGCTCTAGAGCGATTCGACGTATTGCTGTCAGCTCCTCCAATTCCTCGACCCTATCCTGTAACTCTATGTTACGGTCATATAACTCATCATACACCTCAACGTCGACAGAGTTAAAGGGTAACTCTTCGGAATCCTCCTCCTCCTCTTCTACTTCCTCCTCAGACTCATTCGCTGGATCAAACTCAGACATCTGTCCCGGTCCTACCACAGTAACCAATGGGGATGGCTCCCATGGCACTAGCTGCTCCCAAACAGTATGGATGTCTCGGGGCTCCTCCTCCCTAACCACTCGGGGCTCCTCTTCCTTAGCCAGGCTACGTCCTCCTACATCAGTCATCCTGACAAGAAAGTTTTAAGTTTTAATTACTACTCGCAAGCACATAGGTTTATTAACACATAAACATATAACGTTTTTTTTAATTATCTTCTAATGAATTTTCTTAATTCATTCCTTAGAACTCGATAAGAGTTGTAACAGCACTATATTTTCAATCTCCTATATGGTTATAGCCTAAGGTTTCCCCACCTAAGGTTCATAACCTAAAGCTCTAATACCAACCTGTGACACCCCCAAATCTGGGTACTCCAATCCCACATATCTGGTGTTCACTATCCAAAACAATCACATCTAACTACCCATAATAAAGAATAATAATAAACTTTATAAACCATCATCCCGTTAAAGGGTTACATCTGAAATAAAATTCCATGTCATCTAACCTTTATTACATCATTTGCGGAATAAAAATATAATAATAATAATCAAGTCTCGTTACATAAGCTTTAACAAATAAAAGTAAATTATTCTTCATTATTTATTCATCTTGCCCTTGCTCGTGGATGGCTCATCAGACTTCTCAATCTTAGCTGCAATATTTTTTGTAAGGGTGAGCAAAACAATTGCCCACCAAGATAACAATAACAATAATAACATAGAAATAATCAATGAATAGATTTCAATTGAATAATATAATTGTAGACACCCAAATTTTGCACTTCGTATACTAACCCTGACAGGAGGGTAAAATCGTCAATTAACCCAGCCTACGAGAACGAAAGGTGGACATAAGTACGAACACTCAAAGCCACCACAACGACTTGCGATCAAAGCCGACACGACAACGAACGGATATCAGGAATCGACTAATGGCCAATATGCTTACCTGCTCGCCGGTGAGCTAGTGGGGGTCGGGGGGCAGCGCCCCTGGAAATCAAGCTCCAAATACAAATCCTGTGTCATGTCGCAACCAGTCGAAACGAGCATTCCTGAATGATATGGCACGTTTCCCAGCGGTTCCCGGACTGCATAATACAAACCTTTCAGCGAAAGCCAATAGTACGACACGAGAATCGAGGTGCGGTACGAAAATTGAGAAAATCAGCCCAGCCAGCCGCAGATCAATCTGTGGCTAATGATGGGACGTCTGACGACACGACACTCGAGCGCGGCGCGGGGGAACCGAGGCTAGCCGCAGATCAATCTGCGGCCAAGCCACGGATCAATCTGCGGCTGCCTCTGGCAGCCTTTATCAATGCAGTTCTTCATTTTCATCCAGGAGCGACAGGGAGACAAAAAGAAAAAAGAAAAGAGGAAGAAACAACAGCCATCAGCAGCGGGAGAAGAGAGAAAAGAGAGAAAAAGTGAGGATTTATACCCCTTTTGCTAGATTGTATCACATACACTTTCCACTCTATTTAATATACGAGTTTATACGAATCGTGGTGTCATTTGCAAGGTGAAAAGCCCTTTTTTATAGCATTTTTGTTATATCATTTTGTTAAACTTTTTGTCTTTCGGGCTATATTAAATGTAGTTTTCTTGTATATTATTGAGGATCCATGGATTAAGGACTATTAATGAGGGTTCCAACAGAACGAAATTCTTCCTAATGGCCCGATGATATCCATTTGGTGATTTTTTTTAGCTCGTTATGGTAATGTATTATGCGTAGTGTATTTGAATTGCTATTTTAGGATATTGTGGTGTGTTAGGCAATCCGGTGTTGTTTATTTTTGGTAGTATCCATTTTGTGGGTGTGTAGCAATTTCGGATGTGAGCTTAGGAGCGCGACCCCGTGGTCCAAATCCGATGATGGACATTTTTGGGTGTATGTAGTAGGGTCGATGCACCCTTTATTATAAATATGTAATTGTCGGGCCTTAAAACGATATCAAGTCAAAAATCGGGTTTAAGGCCCCGTAATAGTGAAATATGTGCTTGTGGGCGTTTGGGTTATTTTGATGGCTCACATGCCCATGAATAGCCCTCACGCATTTTAATGCTTGATTTGATTTACGACACAAAAATTGATTTCAAAGCTAAACGATGAAGATTTCCATAAAATCAATCAAATTAGGTTATTAGCACCACGAGGCTTAAAATTAGAATTGCTAATGAATGTCGATTCCTATTTAAACGAGAAGGTTAAAGAAAAAATCGTTTTCAAGCATCACAAAAAATGATTTTATAAAAATAAATGACGTTTTATTAAACCGTTGTGCTTAGGGTTAAAGAGATCCTAGAAGTTGCCCGTTATTTTATTTACGAAAGCAACGTATAGGTCTCGATTCCTATTTTGACGAAGGTTTAAAAACTCTTTTGCCAAAACGACTCCTAATGAAAATCTCACAACTTTTGACAATTAAAATCAAACTTTTCTCATAATAAAAATAAAGTTTTCTCATATAGGCCGAAAGACATTCTAAAGCATTATCAAATTAAAACACGACTTTTCATAAAAAACCAAATAGTTTTTTCATGCAAAACTCACCACAACATTTACATAGGCACACACGCGCACACACACACATTTTAAGA
Organism: Aralia elata; assembly: GCA_034770075.1. NCBI lineage: Eukaryota > Viridiplantae > Streptophyta > Magnoliopsida > Apiales > Araliaceae > Aralia > Aralia elata. Next base: position 35,051,741 of record CM068378.1, read on the forward strand.
ATTAAAGGATAGGAAAAGCATCAAGATTACGGTAACCGTATTTCACGGAAGTCGGGGGGTGCCCAACACCTTTCCCTCGCTTAAGCAAGCCCCCGAACTCTATGAATCTTGGTTTGCAGACCAATTAATTTGGAGTCACATATGAGCCAGCGATTTACGAAAACGAAGCTCGGATGTGTTGGTACATCCATTTCAAATATACCAACTGGCGACTCTGGTCAATTGGCTCATCATAAAAATGATCTTTCAAAACCCCGTCGACATTTGTGCCGACCTTTTCCAAAAAATCATCTAATAAAAAGGCTAAAATTGGAAAGGGTAATAATTAGCATAGAAGCGATTTTCCTGGCGTCGACAGCTAGCGACTCCGCTGGGAATATTAGAGGGCTTAAGCCGCGTTCAAATCTTGATGCTGTCCTATCCTTTAAAAATTTATGAATGTGTATGTACGTGCGATATTTTGACCTGTTTTACTTGTTGTTGTGTGAATGTGTGTTTTTGTCCAATGAATGAATGATTGAGTGAAATTGCTTTACTTTAAAGTAATCATTTGCATACGGTGAGGACGATGAATGTGAATGTATGTTGAGAGTGTACCTCCTCTTGAGGCAAACCTGTCGGTTGCTTATTACTGGACTCGAAGGGGCTGCTCCCCGGAGACAGTTCAGGAAACGCACCACCCAGATCCGCTCCAATCGAAAGGATTCAGACGAGTAGATTGCGAAGATTTGGGGACCTTCATGCCGAAAAGCCGCGAGAGTAACCTTAGGGTAGGTTAGCCTCAGATTAACCCAACGCAGGGAAAGTCTCTTCATGCCCTTTTACGTTTATGCGTATAAATGTCATAGGCCCATTCAATATTTTTATATATACCTTCCCTTTTGTCAAAGGAGGGTACTGACCTCTATGTTGTGCAGGGAATAGCTGGGAAAGCATAATAAATCGTGTCTAGCATTTATTATTGCAATGAAGGACTGCTAACATTTTGTTTTGCAGGGAAAGATTAAAAAACCCAAAAACACAAAAGTTACAGCTTTAGCATGCATCCACATCTTTCATTTCCCAAGACTAAACTTCAAACCGTTTTCCCCTGTAGGATTGCTCCTCAAACGTGTTTGCGATCTAGGAAGGTCCAGGATTCTACATCTGAAATGGCTGATCTTCCACCTCCTAATCCTGGTTCCATATCTCGGGAGGAATTCGATGATTTTAAAAAACAGATGTTGGAAATGGCCACGATGCTGAAGGAGCAGTTGCTACTGAGACAATATTCGCCAAACAAGGATCCGCCTAAGGATGATCAGCCCTAGCCTAAGGGCGAGCCAGTCATCCCCAAAGCCATTCCTACACCTAACAGGACAGTAATCACTATTCCAGTGGAGGGAGACACTGATGATCTTCGAAAGAAAATGAAGTAGATGGAGGAGACTATCCAGTCTCTGAAAGGCATAGGTTCCCTAGGCAGGGTAAATTATTCAGATATGTGTGTCTTTCCAGGAACTAGGTATCCGAAGAAGTTCAATATCCCCGAATTTGAGAAATATAATGGGAAGGGAGACCCCTATACACACCTGAAGATATACATTGGGGAACTTGGGTCTTATGCAGAGGACGAAGGACTGAGGATGCAATTATTCCAAAAGAGCCTAACGAGAGATGCAAGAACTTGGTATGCCCGCCTTGATAATGCTCGGATCCACAACTTGGAGGAATTAGCCCATACTTTCTTGACACAATACAGCTTCTAGGCACAGATGGCCCCTGACAGATATCAGATGACAAAGGTCAAGAAGCAACCAAAAGAATCTTTTAGGGACTATGCACAGCGCTGGAGGGGTATGGCTGCACAGGTGAATCCCCCAATGAGCGAGGCGGAGATGGTAATGACCTTTGTGGATATTCAGGAGGCACCCTATTATGAGCGAGTGATAGCGGGGATTGGAAGACCTTTTGCCGAAATGATAAAGCATGGAGAAATGGTTGACATGGGGTTAAAGTATGGCAAGATCCGAGACTTCACAGCTCTAGAAACGGTCGCGGAACAAATCCAAAGTGGAAACTATGGCAGTGCTTCCCGCAGGACCCAAAAGAGAAAGAAGGAAGATGTTTCCCTCATCCTGCAGGGATCATCTAGGAGGGTGGAGAATAGCCCTCCAGTGCAAATACAGAGAATTGTGCCACCCCGACAACCTAATTTTGATAATCAAAGGATGGACGGACGAAGAAAATTTGAGACCACCAGAGATCGGGTATTCACCCCGCTTGGGGATCCTCTTGAACAGATTTTGGCAGTATTAATAGCACAGAGAAAGATAGCCGATTTGGCACCCCTAATTGACCCGAAAGGGAGAAGATTTGACCTGAGTAAGAAGTGTGCATACCATTCGGGTTCCCCTGGTCATGATACTCAGGAATGCTGGGCGCTGAAGCACAAGATTCAGAACATGATCGATAGCGGGGAGATCGTGGTAGAACAACCAGAGTCACCAAATGTTAAAGTCAATCCCCTGCCTAAGCATGATGGGGAGGGGGTCAATGTGGTGGAAGCCAGCGAAGCCGGAGGACCACCAAGGCTGAATTATATAAAGAGAATTGATGAGATGATTGGCATGACAAGTGATCAGGAGAATATACGAGGGACACCGATTAGGTTGGCAGGTTTGAGCAGGGGTATCACAGAGGCGCCTATCAGGTTAACGGCTCCGAAACTTCTCACCATTGCAGCAAGACCACAAATCCCTATTAGCAGTCTGAAAACAGTACCGTGGAATTACGGGGGAGTATCAGAAGAGGCGACCAGTTGTGCTTCTATAACATCAAATGGGAATCCTTTATATCTTCCAGGACGAGCCCTTGGGAGCAAGGGGAAGAAGAACGAAAAGATATCCGAAGAGAAAGCTGTGGAATTCTTAAGGAAGATAAATCATCCAGAAGCAAGGGGGCAAGGTATTGAACGAGGAATCGACTCTGACATCGATCATGGATTTGGTATTATCATCCGACGATCACTGCAGAATTCTGGCCAAAGTCCTGGAAGAGGCACACATTCCCAAGGTGATTAGCAAAGAAGGTTTCGGCCATCTAGTGGACCATCTATTAGAAGACAATGTAATATCGTTCACAGATGATGATATCCCCAAAGAAGGAAGGGGGCATCGGAAACCGCTGCATATTGCGGTAATCTCATCAGGATATGTTATGAATGGGGTGCTAATTGATGGGGGATCAACATTGAATATCTGTCCATTCAGTACATTGAAAAAAATGAACGTCAATCCTAAGCGCCTACGGGCCAGTTATGTGGTGGTACGAGCCTTTGACGGATCCCGGAAGGATACGATGGGGGAGATAGAATTGTCGGTGGAGATAGGGTCTTGTACTTTCGATATTTCATTCTAAGTCCTGGATATCGCGGTAAGTTATAACATGTTATTGGGAGGGCCATGGATACACATGGTCGGGGCAGTTCCATCTACGCTACACCAACAAATTAAGTTTATCATCGACGGGAATCTGGTGACGGTCTCTGCAGAGCGTAATGGCCCTTCTCCAGCTAGGAATGGCCTGCCGGTGATTAATTTGGACAAATCGGCAGTACCCGCCAGTTTTCAGGTGTGGGAAATCAATACTCCTCATTACAGATGTCTGGGGGCTCTAGCCGTAAAACCTAAGGTCTCTCCTGAACTTACCTTTGTTGCTAGAGAAATGATGAAGATGAAGTTTCGACCTGGGCAAGGGTTGGGAAAGAACAGTCAAGGAATTACTAAGCCTATTCAACTGCCCAATCAGATAGGCAAAGCAGGGTTGGGGTATTATGGAGGCGTAGAACAGAAACACTCTCAAGGGGGACCCCAACTCGACTGGCCAAAAGTCTGATGCCGAAAGTCAACAATGAACAAGGTACCGGCAACCTTGTGTCTGCGATAGGAGGTGGAAAGTTGACCCCCACGAATGATGAGTCGGCCAAAAAGGAGAGTTTCCTGCAGGAGGTCATGCAACAGTTTGAAACCAAGTGTTATATCCCTGGACAGTCAGTAAGCAGTGGAAAAGGGAAGGATATTGCCACGCCGTCAGGAGCCCAACAGAGTGTGCCTGTCATCAATTGGGTGGGGCTGACTATTCCTGAAGAGGTTATGAAAAAGGACCAATGCGATGTGGCTGTAGTCATTGAGGAAGTTTCCGATGCGAAGCCGCCTTTCATCTGTCGCATTCCGGCCGATCTGACCACCGATAACTGGACAATGGAGCCAGTAATATCCAAACGAGGGTAAAATATGGCTTCAAGGGGGTAGACCCCGGATGATGGGGGATGAATAGATACCAGTTTTTGTCCCTTATTTTGAATTTTGCATAGTTATGTTATTTTGTCATGTTATTTTAAAGATAATCATTGTGGGAAATGACTTATATATATGACAAATATTTTTGTTTCATGTCAGGTGTACCAATTTGAGTATTTCTTGCCTAACAAGCGATTTTTCAAATTCGAAAGATGACTATAATTTTAATATTGAGCTGGATTTCGATTTAATGGGCATTGAGCAGGATGAGACAGATAATGACGACACGCCTGACGAGATCAAAGGATGGGTCGAAGACAAACCCAAACCCAACTTAGACCAAACCATCACCATAAATATCGGAACCCCTGACAAACCCAAAGAGCTCGAGAGAGGGACAGACCTGACCCCTAGCCAGAAAACAGAAATAACTAAGTTGCTAAGCCAGTATGAGGATGTTTTTGCCTGGTCTCATGAGGACATGATCGGATTGTCCACCGACATTGTGGTACACTGGTTGCCCATCAAGGAGGGTTTCAAGCCTGTCAAGAAGAAACTAAGAAAGCTAAAACCGGAGTGGAGCTTGAAGGTGAAGGAAGAAATCGTCAAACAGTTCAAGGCTGGAATCATTATAGTGTCCACTTACCCGGAATGGCTGTCCAATATAGTCCCAGTGGCTAAGCTTGGAGGGAAGGTGAGGGTATGTGTCGACTATAGAGATTTGAACAAGGCCAGTCTCAAGGATAACTTCCCAGTGCCTTTTATACACATCTTGGTGGATAACACAGCCCAATACGAGATGTACTCTTTTGTTGATTGCTTTGCGGGGTATCATCAGATAATGGTGGCGGAGGAAGACCGGGAAAAGACCGCTTTCATCACCCCTTGGGGCACCTTCTGCTACAGACGATTGGCCTTCGGTCTCACAAATCCAGGGGCTACTTATCAAAGAGCCATGATGGCCCCGTTCTACGACATGATGCACAAGGAGATAGAGGTCTACGTGGATGAAATTATCGTGAAATCGAGGGCAGAATCTGATCATATAACCCATCTCAAAAAGCTATTCGATCGGCTCAGAAAATATAATTTGAAGCTCAATCCGACAAAGTGTGCTTTCGGAGTGCAGTCGGGCAAGCTCTTGGGATTCCTGGTTAGTAATCGGGGCATTGAGTTAGATCCGGCGAAGATTAAGGCCATTGTGGATATGCCGGCACCTCACACAGAAAAGGAGATAAGAGGATTTCTGGGAAGAATAAACTTCATCAGCCGCTTCATATCCCACTTGACAACTACATGCGAGCCGATTTTTAAACTGTTAAGGAAAGATGTCTCCCAAGAGTGGAATAAGCAATGCCAGAAAGCCTTTCAGACCATTAAGAAGCAGCTGACAGAAGCACCGGTGCTGGTACCCCCGAAGGATGGGATCCCTCTGTTTATGTATATATCGGTCAATGCCATTACGATGGGATGTATGCTGGGACAGAAGAATGAATCAGGCAAAGAGCAGGCCATCTATTACCTCAGCAAGAGATTTAGCCGATGTAAACAGAATTACACCCCCATCGAAAGGACCTGTTGTGCTTTGGCATGGGCTGCAGTGAGATTACAGCACTATCTCCATGGGCACACTACGTACCTGATATCGAGAATGGATCCCCTGAAGTATATCTTTGAAAGGCCCATGCTGAAATGTCGATTGTCAAGGTGGCAGTTAATCTTACAGCAGTTCGACATCGTATACATAACTCAGAAAGCCATGAAAGGGCAGGGAATTACAGATCAGTTATCAGAAATGCCAGCAAGGGGGATGGAGCCTTTAGAAACTCCTTTGCCGGCCGAAGATGTATTCTGGGTCTTACACACGAGATGTGATGACGAGGGGCAGTTCTGGAAGTTGTATTTTGATGGTGCCATGAATGTTGAAGGGGCAGGAGCCGGAGCAGTCCTGGTCTCTATCACCGGAGAGCAATACCCCGTGGCCACTAAATTGCAGTTCAATAATTCGAATAACATAGCTGAGTATGAGGGATGTATATTGGGACTCCATTTTGCCCGCGATATAGGAGTAAAGAGATTAGCGGTGTTCGGGGATTCAGAGCTGGTAATCAGATAGGCGATCGGGGTGTATAGCACTAAGGAGCTCCGGTTACTTCCATACCACCGATGTGTTATCCAATTGATGCAAGAGTTTGAAGATATCGCTTTCCGACATATCACTCGGGGACGGAATGATTTTGCCGATGCATTGGCAACTCTGGCTTCCTTAATCCACATAATCAAAAGCAAGGACTTTCCACAGATTGAAATAGTGGTACAGAATGCCCCGGCATACGAGGAGCATGTGGTAGTATTGTCAGAGGAGGTTGTTCTGCCAAAGCAGCCTTGGTATCACAACATAAGGGAGTATCTGAGGGATAGATCCATTCCCGACCAAGCAAGCCCAGCTGAGAGGTTGAGAATCCAAAAGATGGCAATGAAGTTTTATCTGAGCGGGGATTCATTGTACAAGAGGGATGCCGGTTTGGGATTGTTGCGATGTTTAAATGAAACGCAGGCCCAAAAGATTATGGACGAAATACATGGTGGAGTGTGTGGGCCACACATGAGTGGACCGATGCTGGCCAAAAAGATCTTGAGAACGGGGCATTACTGGTTAACACTGAAAGCCGACTGCGATGATCATGTCAAACGATGTTACCAATGCCAGGCGTACGGCAATGTAATCCATGCGCCTCCCAATGAACTGCATTGTATGACCTCCCCTTAGCCATTCTCAATGTGGGGTATGGATGTAATCGGACCAGTAGAGCCCAAAACAAGCAACGGACACCGATTTATCTTCGTCATGATCGATTATTTCACTAAATGGGTAGAAGCAGCTTCTTTCCCCAAAGTAACTCAGGAGATCATCGTCCATTTCATCAGGAATAATGTCATTTGCCGATACGGGCAACCTGAGGTCTTAGTCTCCGACAATGCCAAGAATTTGAATAATGCCCTCATGAAAGAATTATGTGACCAGTTTAAGATCAAACACCTCAATTCTGTGATTTACCGTCCTAAGATGAATGGGGCAGTGGAGGCTGCAAATAAGAATATCAAGAAGATCATGGCGAGAATGTCTATTAATCATCGGGGATGGCCGGATCTGCTACCTCTCACCCTGCTGGCGTACAGAACGTCGGTGCATACTTCTACAGGGGCAACCCCTTACGCTTTGGTATACGGAATGGAGGTTGTTCTGCCAGTTGAGGTTAAAATGGCATCCCTCAGAATTTTGATTGATGCTCAGATAAACGAGGAGGATTGGATGCAAAGTCGATAAGACCAATTGGCCCTAATTGATGAAAGGAGGGTGGCTGCTATTTTGCACGGTCAGTTATATCAGCAAAGAATCTCACGATCGTATGACAAAAAGATAAGACCTCGGAAGTTCAAGGAAAATGACCTAGTGCTAAAGAGAGTCATGCCTTGTCAAGACGAACCCAAAGGGAAGTTTGCCCCGAGCTGGGAAGGACCTTTTGTGATTAAGAAAGTGATGTCCGAAGGAGCCCTCATATTGCAAGAGATGGACGGTGAGGTGTTTTCACAACCCATCAATTTTGACTCGGTGAAGCGGTTCTACGTTTAAAAAAAATCATCATTTTCTCCTCTCTATTTGACGAACGAACTACGTAGGACCTGATCTCCCGACTTGTGGGAGTACGTAGGCAGCCATCATGGCACGGTCTATTTCTTTACAAAATAATACTTTCTCTAACCAAAACTGATTCCCAACAGCCAGAAAAACCTTCCTCTACCCTCGAAACCTTCCCGAAACCAGCCACCTAATCAGCTTCATCTCAAATGACATAACCCTAACCCAACCAAATAGTTAGCCAAAATCTAAGACTCAGTCCGATGAAATCAACAGGGTGTGCAGCAATATCTGTCAAATCTCCATCAAGACTTGAGAAGAGAAAGAAGGCGAAATATCAAAATCGTGGTTAGCTGGATAAAATGAGGATCCAATGAAAGGCAACGATACGACAAAAAATGGAAAATGACTAAATTTAAATGCATGTCTATATATATAAGTCATTTTGTTCCAAGATTTCTCTTTCGATAACTGATGAAATTGACATAGTCTATGCAGGAAATAAAATGATCTACAAATCTGAAACTAACTAAAGCAGGATGGATAAGGTGGTGGATAGATCTGAAGCATCGGCGTCCCCTGCAATCTGCTGCCCCATCATGTCGATACGATCCAATAAAGCAGTGGCTCGGCTAACAATGGCGTCTATAACTGCCCTAGTCTGCAATATATTGCATCTCTATCAGTGAGGGGAGTGTCTCTGGCCAGAATAGCAGCATCTCTCTCAACAAGAGCAGCGTCCCTCTCAGCCTCAGTAGTAATCAAGGCCAGTCGGATCCGGCTATCCTTAGTAACCCGACTAGGGGCAGAATCAGCTGAGATGGAATAAGGAATATGGGCGGGAGTGAAGAAGCCTTCAAAATCATAGCTGAACATCATCTCTGTATACTCAGGAGGAATAAATACCTCTGGGGTGGTATCATCTGTGAAAATCACTCAAGAGTCATCAAATACTCCAGTTTGACTCAAACCAACCGTATCAGGGTCTCCGTGCAACCTTTGCACATAGGCAGATGTCTGAATGGGGTAACTCTCACTATACTCGGCAAAGATCCTGCGAGACCAAAGATCATATACCCGCAGTAGATCTCTCTCTGTATGGGGTGATATGAGGAATCGGTAGTCGGCTGCGCCCGCGAAAGGGTGGAAATCCTGTATCTGATCAAACTGCCCCATAACCGCCAAGGGATGATAAGTCGTCACGCCCCTCAAGCCAGAAATAGGGATGAAATCCAAGGTGGGCACACGAGTCGAGAAGCTCATGAAGGAGCAATAACCAGAATAGATCAAGAGATGAAAGGGCTCCTCAATAGCCGATAAGAATTCTATCCAGGAAGCCGCATCAATACAGCTCACGGGACGGAACGAAAATTGCATGGCTATGTCGTGGCTGAAGCAAAATCCATGGCGATGGAAATGACCGATGGGGCTGAGATGGCTCATAAACCATACATACAACAAAACAGAGCTCCCTCTTAATACTCTGCCTCAAAAAGACTGACAAAATGAGGCTGACATGTAGGTGTCTGCTAGTATCATGGGAATAATGGTGTGATCCTCCTGAGGGCTCTAGTGGCCGCAATAACTCGCATATCCAACAGATCGGATCCGGCTGGCAGATACAAACCTAAGATAACACAAGCCATCAAAACATCTACTCTCAAAGTGCCCCAACGCTCCTCAGATACAGAAAAATCACCAGAGAATAGATGAAAACTGTCGGGTGAGCTGAATCGGTCAATCAGGAAATGAAGGAGAACTAGATGGTCTGATGTGATCACCGATAACAGAACTGTCCTCCGCAACCCAGTAAAAGTCAAGAATTGACGGCGCATGGGACCAGTTGTGACCCTGGCATAAGGACCATCCAAAGACAAGCCGGTAAAGCAGACATACTCCTCGAGAGCTCCACTGTCCCTAATCTGAACACCTGACGGGCAGGGGCCCAATAGCTCAGAATACCCTCCGCAAAGCCTGCCGGCACCTGAAAGGATAATAAGGACCAGGATGTCCCAGAAGACCATCTGCAATAACCCTGTTGCCTGGCGACAAACTGTCCAACTAGTGGAAAAGCCTGCCAACTAACCCTGTGGGAGGACCGAGATCCAAACGTACCACGGCGTCTGGTGATGACATCTGTGAAAAATAGTATCAAAAAGACTATGCAGGGTTATTCTCTATCCATGAATAAAAAACATGCATCATACAGTTAATAATAGAGCAATTGATCAATTTTTCAAACCATTTGACTTGTTATGTGAAAATAAAATACGAGATTTCGACCCATCGGATGCGGAACACGACGAATCGGTTATCGGGGCAGGACCCAGCAAGAACGACGTGATTTACGAAACGATCAACCGGAAACGAGACCCGATACCGACAAGACGATCAGCCGGAAACGAGACCCGGTGCCGACGAGATGATAACCCGGAAACTAGACCCGGTGGAGACGAGTCGACCAATCGGAGACGAGAATCGATACAGACGAATCGATCAACTGGAAATGAGACCCGGTGCCGACGAGACGATCAACCGGAAACGAGACCCGGTGCAGATGAGTCCACCAATCGGAGACGAGAACCGGTACAGACGAATCGATCAACCGGAAACGAGACCCGGTGCCGACGGGACGATCAACTGGAAATGAGACCCGGTGCCAACGAGACGATCAACCGGAGATGAGAACCGATATAGACGAATCGATCAACCAGAAACGAGACCCGGTGCAGACGAGTCGACCAATTGGAGACGAGAACCGATGCAGACGAGTCGACCAATCGGAGATGAGAACCGATACGGACGAATCGATCAACCGGAAACGAGACCCGGTGCCGACAAGACGATCAACAGGAAACGAGACCCGGTGTCGACGAGACGATCAACCAGAAACGAGACCCGGTGCCTATGAGACGATCAACCAGAAACGAAACCCGATGCCGACGAGACGATCAACCGGAAACGAGACCCGGTGCCGACGAGACGATCAACCGGAAACGAGAACCGGTGCCGACGAGATGATTAACCGGAAACGAGAACCCGGTGCAGACGAGACGATCAACCAGAAATGAGAACCGATATAGACGAGTTGACCAATCAGAAACGAGAACCGATACAGACGAGTCGACTAATCGGAGACGAGAACCGATACAGGCGAGTCGACCAATCGGAGACGAGAACCGATACAGACGAGATGACCCATCGGAGACCAGACCCTACATCTACGAGACGATCGATCGGATACGAGACCCGATAGTTATGAGACGACGACGATTCTAAGACGACGACGATTACGAGACGGAGCACGACATCTGCGATAACGATTATAGCAATGACCTGTCAAAGACGGAACCCGACAACAACGATGCGATCAGCGATTGAGACCTGTTGAGATCGATACCCACAATAAATTTACGATTGCATGACGCATTGACACCTTTACGAATGTTTGCATGCCTTACATCTTGTGTTGCATCATAAGATATATGTGTTACATCATGTATGTACTGTCATTCTTATGCACCGTCATTTATGCATCGTGTGTCTACTTCTTTATCATGTTCATTTCATTTAACATTTCATAAACATGATAAAGAGGGGCAGCTGTAGACACCCAAATTTTGCACTTCGTATACTAACCCTGACAGGAGGGAAAAATCGTCAATTAACCCAGCCTACGAGAACGAAAGGTGGACATAAGTACGAACACTCAAAGCCACCACAACGACTTGCGATCAAAGCCGACACGACAACGAACGAATATCAGGAATCGACTAATGGCCAATACGCTTACCTGCTCGCCGATGAGCTAGTGGGGGTCGGGGGGCAGCGCCCCTGGAAATCAAGCTCCAAATACAAATCTTGTGTCATGTCGCAACCAGTCGAAACGAGCATTCCTGAATGATATGGCACGTTTCCCAGCGGTTCCCGGACTGCATAATACAAACTTTTCAGCGAAAACCAACAGTATGACACGAGAATCGAGGTGCAGTACGAAATTAAGAAAATCAGCCCAGCCAGCCGCAGATCAATCTGCGGCCAATGATGGGACGTCTGACGACACGGCACTCGAGCGCGGCGTGGGGGAACCGAGGATCGGCGTGGGGAAACTGAGGCTAGCAGCAGATCAATCTGCGTCCAAGCCGCGGATCAATCTGCGGCTGCCTCTGGCAGCCTTTATCAATGCAGTTCTTCATTTTCATCTAGGAGAGACAGGGAGACAAAAAGAAAAAAGAAAAGAGGAAGAAACAGCAGCCATCAGCAGCGGGAGAAGAGAGAAAAGAGAGAAAACGTGAGGATTTATACCCCTTTTGCTAGATTGTATCACATACACTTTCTACTCTATTTAATATACGAGTTTGTACTGTAATTTGCAAGGTGAAAAGCCCTTTTTTATAGCATTTTTGTTATATCATTTTGTTAAACTTTTTGTCTTTCGGGCTATATTAAATGTAGTTTTCTTGTATATTATTGAGCATCCATGGATTAAGGACTATTAGTGAGGGTTCCAACGGAACGAAATTCTTCCTAATGGCCCGATGATATCTATTTGGCGATTTTTTTTAGCTCGTTATGGTAATGTATTATGCGTAGTGTATTTGAATTGCTATTTTAGGATATTGTGGTGTGTTAGGCAATCCGGTGTTGTTTATTTTTGGTAGTATCCATTTTGTGGGTGTGTAGCAATTTCGGATGTGAGCCTAGGAGCGCAATCCCGTGGTCCAAATCTAATGATGGACATTTTTGGGTGTATGTAGTAGGGTCGATGCACCCTTTATTGTAAATATGTAATTGTCGGGCCTTAAAACGATATCAAGTCGAAAATCGGGTTTAAGGCCCAATAATAGTGAAATATGTGCTTGTGGGTGTTTGGGGTTATTTTGATGGCTCACATGCCCATGAATAGCCCCCACGCATTTTAATGCTTGATTTGATTTACGACACAAAAATTGATTTCAAAGCTAAACGATGAAGATTTTCATAAAATCAATCAAATTAGGTTATTAGCACCACGAGGCTTAAAATTGGAAGTGCTAATAAATGTCGATTCCTATTTAAACGAGAAGGTTAAAGAAAAAATTGGCTCATCATAAAAACGATATTTCAAAACCCCGTCGACATTTGTGCCGACCTTTTCCAAAAAAACATCTAATAAAAAGGCTAAAATTGGAAAGGGTAATAATTAGCATAGAAGCGATTATCCCGGTGTCGACAATAATCTTTCATGAAATCAGTCAACGATAATCAAGAACTGATAGCTCAATAGAAAAGTCAACTTTTGAATCAAGATTAGAAAGCAAGATCAAAAGTATATCTGAGGGTCACATGACCACGAACTATGTCCTAGGTTAACAAGTATCTCTACAGTAACCTTTAACAATCTTATAGACTATGGACCAACCATCTCGTACTCCGGGGGATCAGTCCTTCGTACAATGTATTGTGCACAAACATTTTAATGATATTGCATAACATAATCCCCTATAATAGGGTTATTCATCTCAGCATTGACATTAGAATCCGTACCAAAGGAAGTTTGGTTTGGAATAGCTTCGATAGAAATTCTAAATTTTAGAACGCTCATTAACTATGGACTAGTCGAATAAAAAAGGTTCACTAGTCATATAATACTCTGATAGCAACAACAACACAATCTTTGTATAATGGAACTTCAACAATAATAGAGTACGATGATTACAAACGAATAAGTATCATACATCGAAGTACTATTTTTGAAAGTCTAGAAATTTAATCAAACCATAGGCATTAATCATTATAATAAACCTTGCTTGAATAATAATAAGCCATGGTTATAAAACTTGCTCAATGAAAAAGTAACAAGTTAGGGATAGGAAACTTGCCTCGCGCGTTTGCTACACAATTACAACCCACGTTCTCCAAATACCCTACATATACCATTAGGATCACAATACCAATTAGTTACATTACAACTAAGTTTATTGGTTTAATCTCCTTTTAGTTAACTTAGTTATCTTAACTAAGTTTATAATTTTTAGCTTTAGTTGACCATACTAACTACATACCATGAATCTAAAATCCTCACTAGCATATCATATACGGCTTAGTACTCAAACGATGTTACTACACTTCATGATCATCGAGTTCAAGTCTTTTACAACTTACTAAAGCATAACTTTTAATTTATTATTTATGTGATTGTAGCATGTTATTAAGTCTTATAACATGTTTTACATTTTATTACAACCATTCATTAAGGTTACATGGACATACCTAGAATCATACAATTAAAATCTCAATTCTAGGCCAAACTGACCACTGGTGCTGCGGCACAGCTTTTGTACTAAGTACCGGCGCTGCATAGATAAGCCTACGCAGCGACGGTGCGACGCAAACTTCGATTCTCTAGATCGCGAATAGCACAGAATCAACCCAAAAACTCCCAATTTCTTCAACCAAACAACAAATTAAACATACCCAGATGTTATAAACTTAGCCAAAACAAAACCCAACATGTATAAATTGATTCTAACAACACAAACCACATAAACAACCAATTTAAGAAAATTAAAACCAAAGTTCATGCTCTATTTTCATATTTCAACATATTTAGCATAATCAATCACTACGAATTCGTTATTCAACCAAAATGATCCATTTAACTTTCGTTGTTTTTGTATTTCAACGTATTAACAACGTCCATCATCAATTTACAGATTACCACATGAATTAACGATCACTTTTGACTCCAAAATAAGCCATAATGTACATATATTAACAAAACTCAATTTTCTCTTATTTAACATGTTTACATGGATTTGATTACTGATAACTCAATTATAAACAACATAGAACCAATTATATATACTCAAGAACATATATAACAGATTTCTCAACTAATTTATCATCATAACCAACTACAGAGAAGTAATATTAAGAAGTATGAATTAAGAACTTAAAGCTAAATTATTACCTTTAATTTTTCTTTAGACTTGGTATAGATGATTAGAAGAGCTTGATTAATCCAGATTAGATTGTTATAAAACAAGTTTTAAATGGGAAATTTGTGTTCTTGAGGAATATATATGTTATAGTGGTTTTAGAATAAAAAATTGATGATTCAATTATGTGTTAATCTGCAAATTCAGAGTTGTTTATGATATTACATTTAAAAATGAAAACAATGCAAGTGTTGTGGATTGATTTGGTTAAAAATTGAGTAAATGGTGAGTTGTTTCACTAATGTATGAGTTTTGGAAAAATAGAAAAAAAAATTGGTTTTAAATCCTTTGGGTTTTGTTGTTGTATTTGTTTTAGGTTGCTAGAATTGGTATATGGATGCTTAGTAATGTTTCTAAGAGGTTTATGATAATTGAGTATGCTTGAATTGGTGTTTGATGCTAAAATTCGTGTTTTTGGGCTTGAGCATTCTGCAGTTCACGAACTGCAGAATCTGGGATTCAGGTTTACCGCCTCGGCGGGCTCATTGCATTAGGTTTACCGCCCCGACAGGCTTATTGCACTAGGTTTACCGCCCCAGCGGGGTATTTTGTGAAGGAAACTCCCGCTCCGACGGGAAATGTAGGAAGTGACATTTTTTTTCTTCTTTCTTTTTGGTCATGTTATGTTATCCCATGCATGTTTAAAGCTTAGACTAATGTATTAAATGAATACTAAGATACTGTGATGGATGGTAAGCATGTACTTGATGATTATAAAATATAAAGTTGATGTACCTTAACTTAACGTTAAGTTTTAGGAATTCTTAAGTGTGATATTGTTATAACTAAGCTTGTAACTTCTGAAGTGAGATTGATAATCAAAAAATAATTGAGATATTAAGATGAGGTTGGATGAGAGTGAATCTTGAAGTGCTGATGATATTGTAACTAATCATTGTTATTGCTATATAAACGGAATATGTAGGTTGTTAAATGTACGTGATTTGTAATTAAGAAAACTACGCAAAAGGCAAGTTTCTTACCCTTAACTCTCTTATGTTAAACAAGTTTCTAATCCTAAACTTACTTAACGCAAGTTCTCTATTCATATCTTGTATACAAATACATAAGTTTCTAAATCCTATTCTTTCATTTAACAAGTTATCATTGCATATCTCACTTATTATAACATAAACTTCTGACTTTTGGATTCTCGTTTTTCAAAGCTCAAGTTATTTGAAATCATTATTCTAATACCTTGGATATAGAATATCTATATCATTACCGGCGGCCTTTGGCTTAGTTGGTATGTCTAGCCTTTCTCTAAGCAAGAGGTATAGAGTTCAAATCCCCCCACCCCCCAAAATTAGCAACAAAAAAAATATCTATATCATTGTATATCGTTGTTGTTGATCTTTGATCATAACTTACGTTGTTTAAATCCTATTTTGTGGAACTGAACTCTTGAATGACTAGTGAACACTCGTTGATTCGACTAATCCTAAGTTGATGTAAGTTTTAAATTCCAGAACAGTTATCGTTAAATTAATCCAAAATCAAACTTTCTTTGATACGGACTCGAATGACAAAACTGAGAAGAACAACCCTAGTATAGGGGAATACTTACGCGAAAGTGCTGAATGGTTGTGCACAATACATGGTACAATGGGCTGATAACCCTAAGTATGAGATGGTTAGTCCAGTTATAGTTTATTAAACTGTTAAAGGTTACGGCAAACTTATCTGTTAACCTAGGACATGGTTTATGGTCTTGCGACCCTCAGTATATCTTGATGTTCTATTTCATCCTATTGAGCTTTCAGATGTTTCCATTCTTGATTATTATCAACAGAGAAATTACACCATATAGATAGGTTTATTGTTGAAAATGTTCATTATTATCTTGGTGGGCATTTGTTTTGCTCACCCTTGCATACTAAACCCTTGTAGCTAAAGCTGAGAGGACAGATGGGTCGTCTATTAGCAAAGGAAAAAGGAAAAATGAACAAGTGACGATGATTTGCTATTATATGAAGACTTGTTTACTTTCATTTATGTGATTGCATAATTAAGACTTATTAGTTATTTATGTTTCCGCATTTTCAAGATGTAATAAAGGTTAGAAAACTTGGGACTTATTTTGAAAAGCTATGTAACCCTTTTATGGGAGATGTTTTTATTATTCGGTTTGCTTTACTTAAATCCTTTTGTTTATGGTTAGATAGTTGTTATGTATGGATAGTGGATTGAGATAACCCGGATTTGGGGGTGTCACAAATACCCATCTTCTCTAAGTGACGATCAAATTGTTGTTGTGTTAAAGCTTTAGTAAATGGATCTACAATGTTGTCTTGGGAGTCCACATACTCCAAGGTGACGTCTCCTCTTTCAATGATCTCTCTAATCAAATGAAACCGCTATAACACGTGTTTGGATTTCTGATGAGACATGGGTTCCTTAGCCTGCGCAATAGCTCCAGTGTTGTTACAGAATAAAGGTACGGCTCCTCTAATGCTAGGAACCACTCCAAGTTCAGTTATGAACTTCTTCATCCAAACAACTTCCTTTGCAGCTTCACTTGTAGCTATGTACTCTGCCTCTGTCACTGAATCAACAACTGTTTGCTGCTTGGAACTTTTTCAACTCACTGCGCCACCGTTTAAAATAAATACATATCCTGAAATGGATTTACTGTCATCTTGGTCCGTTTGGAAACTTGATTCTATATAGCCCTCTAGTTTCAATTCAGACCCACCGTAGACAAGAAATATATCCTTAGTTCTTCTTAAGTACTTTAAGATGTTTTTCACTGCCTTCCAGTGCTCTTCTCCTAGATTCGATTGATATCTGCTTGTTACACAAAGTGCATGAGCGACATCTGGTCTAGTACATATCATACCGTACAAGATAGATCCTATTGCTGAAGCATAAGGTATCTTACTCATACGGTCTCTCTCCTCAAGTGTCTTTGGGCCCTATTTCTTGGAGAGATATATTACATGGCTCATTGGCATGAGACTTCTTTTGGAATCTTCCATGGTAAACTTCTTTAGCATCGAGTCAATGTACTTTCCTTGGGTCAAGCCAAACATCCTTTTAGATCTATCTCTATAGATCTTTATCCCCAAAATATAGGATGCCTCACCCAAGTCATTCATGGAGAAGTGTTTAGATAACCAAATTTTGATCGACTGTAACATAGGAACATCATTCCCTATCAATAATATATCATCAACATATAATACAAGGAATGAAACAACGCTCCCACTAACCTTCTTGTACACACAAGGTTCATCCTCATTTTTGATAAAATCAAACTTTTTGATTATCTCATCAAAACAGATGTTCCATCTTTGAGAAGGTTGCTTCAATCCATAAATGGATCGTTGTAGCTTACAGACTTGATTTGTTCCAACCGTTGAAACAAAACCCTCTAGCTGCATCATATATACATTTTCCTCAAGTTCTCCATTGAGGAAGGTCGTCTTTACGTCCATTTGCCAGATTTCGTAGTCATAATAAACTTTAATTGCAAGCAAAATTCGAATGGACTTGAGCATAGCTTCTGGTGAGAAGGTTTCATCATAGTCAACTCCTTGTCTTTGTTTGAAAGCTTTTGCAACCAGTGGGGCCTTATAGGTCTCTACCTTACCGTCCGCTCCAGTCTTTCTCTTAAAGACCCATTTACACCCAATAGGCTTAATGCCCTCAGGTGGTGAAACCAAAGTCCATACTTGGTTTTCATACATGGAGTTCATCTCGAATTTCATGGCTTCTAACCATTTCTTTGAGTCTTTACTACTCATAGCCTCTTCGTAAGTCAATGGATCATCATCATCTATGATGCGTACCTCATCATCATCCTCTATGATGAATCTATACCTATCAGGTATCTTCGGTCCTCTTCTAGATTTACGAATAGGTTGTGATACATTAGGTTCTTCCACTTGGTCAGGTACCTGACTTTAATCCGTAGTATTTTGTGGTTCTTAAACTTTTTCAAGATATATCTTACTCCCACTGACCTCTTCAAGGATAAACTCATTTTCCAAGAAGGCAGCATATTTCGCAACAAACACCTTTTGATCAGTAGGATGATATAAATAATATCCTAAGCTTTCTTTAGTATATCCCACAAATCTACACTTGTCGGATCTTGTCTTTAACTTATCATGCTCAAACCTTTTGACATAAGTTGGACAACCCCAAGTCTTAACATGCTTAAAACTAGGTTTTCTCCCTGTCCATAATTTATATGGGATTTTTGGGACGGATTTGGTAGGTACCTTGTTAAGTAGGTATGCAGCCGTTTCTAGGACATAACCCCAGAAGGATACTGGAAGGTCGGTAAAACTCATCATGGAACGAACCATGTCCAACAATGTTCGATTTCTCCTTTTAGATACACCATTCAATTGTGGCATCCCTGGTGGAGTCCATTGTGAGATTATACCATTTTTTTGAGACAACTTAGAAACTCATTGGTCAAGTATTCTCCTCCTCAATCCGATCGAAGAATTTTAATACTTTTACCAGTTTGCTTCTCTACTTCACTTATGAGTTCTTTGAACTTTTCAAACGATTTAGACTTGTATTTCATTAAATACACATATCCAAATCTAGAATGATCATTAGTGAAAGTAATAAAATAAGAATACCCTCCTCGTACATTCGTTGTCATAGGTCCACATACGTCTGTGTGTACCAACGCTAACAGCTCTGTAACTCTTTCTCCTTTTCCACTAAAAGGAGATTTAGTCATTTTACCCATGAGACAAGATTCACAAGTTGGATATGATTCGTAATCAGATAGCTCTAAAAGCCCATCTTTATGCAACTTGGTTAATCTTGTTTCATTGATATGACCGAGTCTACAGTGCCACATAAAGGTATAATTAACATCATCTGTTTTTCTTTTCTTAGTTTGTTCAATTTGAAGTATATTTTCATACAAGTCAAGTATGTAAAGTCCATTCAATAAATTGCCAACATCATATAAAACATTTTTATTATAAATAGAACAACAGTTGTTCTTTATTATAATATCAAAACCATCCATATCCAATACAGAAATTGAAATAATATTTCTAATGAGTGTTGAAACATAATAACAATTATTTAAACTAATGGACTTGCCCGTAGGCATTGCTAAACTGTAAAGATTGTGAATTTTGTAAATAATTTAAAATACTTATTGAGTTAATAAATATTCTAGATGATTTATTTATGGAGTAAAATAAATAAATCATGGAGATTATTATAGAATAATTTAATTATGTGTGAATATGTTGGTTAAAGTTGAATTAGATAATTTATATTTTAGTGTGTAATTTTATTACACTAAATGGTAATATTCTAATTTAATTAAAATAATTAAATTAGAGGATAAATGATTTAATAATAAAGTGATTTATTAAATAAAATTTATTAAATAAGCTTATAATAATTTTGTTGTTAAAGTTTAAATTGAATTTATTAATAATTAAGTTTAATAAAGATTTAAATGGTGTGACATAATAACTTTATAATAGGAGAATTATTAAAATAAACTAAAGTGGATTTTATAAAGTCTAGCCAAACATGGCCTTGTGACTTTTAGTTAATTCAACTGATGAAACTCCCTACTTAATATTCATCAGTTTATTTTAATGTGTCTGGTAAGGCTTGAAGAAGAACACAGAACCTTGAGAGTGAGAAGCGAAAAGAAATTCTCTGCTAAAAAATGGAGAGAAGAACTCTAAGAATCAAAGGAGGGTAATAACTAAGCCACACAAATCATCTAAATCAAGTGCAAGGAAGAAATTGAAGGTATAATTTAGTTTAAAGTTTTTGTTCAAGTTATTCAAAATTAGTTCTCTGTAATTGATTTTGGTTGGCTAATTTATTAGATGAGTTGTTAAATTTGTTAATATGTATGAATAATCTGTAATATTATGTTTAAGTATGGTTTTAAGTGATTTAATTCATGAAAACAAGTCTGAGAATGAAGAAAATTGAGTTTTGGTTAATATATATATTTTGGTCTACTTTGGGTCTAAAATTGTGTATCGAATCATGCTTAGAATCTGAAATTGAGGGTTGTATGTTGTAGTTCATTGAAATACGAAAACTTTACAAAAAGAATGGAGTGAAAAGGTTGAAAAATGGATTCGTGGTGCTTGATTTCATTAAGTGTGTAAAAATATGAAAAGTTAGCAAAAACTTTGATTTTAGGCCTTTAAATTAGTTGTCGAAGCTTTGGGTGTTGTTAGAATCATTGTGTAAGTGTTGGATTTTAGTTTTTCAACATATATAATGATTGGGTAAATTTAATTTAATGTTTTGATAACGAAATTTGGAGATTTTTGGTCAAAAATGTTGCTGAGTCTTGAAACAGGGGAGGAGTCTGTGTCGTGGCACAACAGCGCCGCTGGCCAGGCTTAACTGGGCGTAGCAGCGCCATGGCGCAGCAACACCGGTATAAGGAGTAAAGCAGGCGCCGCAGCGCCGAGCTCTGGGTCTGCTGGGTTCGGGTCAAGCCGGCGCAGCAGCGCCGGCACAAGGATAAATTGCGACGCAGCAGCGCTGTTCCGGGTTTCCGAGTCGGGTCGGTCAGAAAATGAAAATTTTCCAGCATTTAAAATAAAATAACTTTATATGTGTGGTGCAATATGTTATGCAAGTAGTATAAATAGTATAAAGGCATTAAGAATATAGTTCCTAAAGTGGCTAGACGATTAGTTTAAATTAAATTGTGATCGTTGATTGCTCAAGTGTGACCTCAATGTATAGGTTATTTGTGGGAACAAGTAAATAGCATTATTGTAGAAGACGTGTCAGGCAAGTTCTTAACCTTTGCTCTTTTATTGTTCAGCAAGGTTATTTAAATTGATGTAATGCCGATATTCTTTTGAAAAGCATTTCAATTCTTCTGAAAACGTTATCTTGACAAATGAAAATTGTTCAATTGTTAACCATTGATATTCAATCATTGCTATAATACTTTGTTCAAGATTACTTATTATCAGACCTTGAATGATTATTGAACCCATTTTGATTCATTTAGTCCATAGTTGATGTGCGTTCCAAAGACTTGGATTTTCTTCGAAACTGTTCCAATCCAAATTTCTTTTGGTACGGACTCCGATTTTAGAACTGAGATGAACAACCCTAATATAGGGGAATAAATTACGCAATAGTGTTAAGGTGTATGTGCACATTACATTGTACAAAGGGCTGATCCCTCGGAGTACGAGACGGTAGTCCTATAATCTATAAGACTGTTAAAGCTTGCAGTAGAAATACTCATTAACCTAAGGACATAGTTCATGGTCTTGTGACCCTCAGATGTACTTTTGATCTCGAAATATAAACTTGATTCAAAAAGCAGAGTTTCTTATCGAGCGAACAATTCTTCATCTATGTTTGGTTGAATTCAGAAAGGTTTATACTATTCATTTGAATTTACTCACTGATTATTCATATGATATTATTGTTATCTTTGTGGGCAATTGTTTGCTCACTCTTGCATAAATATTTGCAGCTAAGAATGGAAAGTCAGATGAGCCGTCCTCGAGCAAGGGCAAGGGCAAGCTGAATAACTGAAGAAGATTAGTTTAAAGTTTAATCAGTCTAAATTGTGTAATGGACTTAATTTTATTATGTTATTCCGCTGTTATGATGTAATAATTAAGGTTAGATTACCTGAGATCGTATTGGTTATGTAATCAAACTTGGTTTAGATTATGTGATTTTTATCTAGTTTACCATGTTTGGTTTATATTATCTTTGTCATGGGTAGTTAGATGTGATGGTGAAGTATCGTGAGCACCAGATCTGTAGGATTTAAGTACCCGGATTTGGGGGTATCACATAAACAATAAGTTCCTATAGCTAATGCAGTAACCTTTGCTCCATTTCTCACTCGTAGGATGACTTCATCCTTGTTCAGCTTTCTACTTCTGCTTAGTCCCTGCATATTATTATATATGTGAGAACCACAGCCGGTATCCAATACCCAAGTAGAATTTTGACTTTCAGAAAAATTAATTTCAATCATGAACAAACCTAGATCGGAAGTCGAAGTTTCTCCAAGTTTTTTTTGGTTCGCAAGATACTCCTTGCAGTTCCTCTTCCAGTGTCCTGGCTTATTGCAATGGTAGCAAATTCCTTTGCTATCAAGATCAACTTTCTTTTTATCCTTTCCTTTCGCCTTGCCCTTATCCTTCTTCTTTTTCTTCTTTTCAAAAGATACCTTGGGCCTCTTCCTTTTCTTGGAAGAATCATCCACTAGTAAGACTTGGTTCTTGTTAGATGAGAAGTGACTTTCAGCAATTTTCAGCATGTTAAGTAACTCAGGCAAGCTGACGTCCAACTTATTCATGTGAAAATTCACAACAAATTATGAGAAGGTGTCTGGGAGTGACTGCAAGATCAAATCTTGACTTAACTCCCTATCCATTACGAATCCTAGCTGTCTAAGTTGTTCAATCAGATTGATCATCTTTAGGACATGAGTCTCGACGGTAGTGCCCTCAGTCATTCGAGATCGGAAGAGCTCCTTAGATATCTGATATCTAGTAGTCTTACTTTGCTCACTATACAACTCCTTGAGGTGCAACAATATAGTAGGAGTATCCATAGTTTCATGCTGACGCTGAAGCTCGTTACTCACGGATGCGAGCATGATGCATTGAGCCAGGATTTCATCACCTTGCCACTTTCTAAAAGTAGCAATCTTTTCCTCGGAGGCTGTTTCTGCAACATTTGCAGGGACGGACAAATTTAGAACATAAGAAATCTTTTTAGCAGTAAGAACAATTCTCAAATTCCTTAACCAGTCCGTGTAATTCGGTCCGGTCAGTTTGTTAGCATCAAGTATGCTACGTAGTGATAGTGAGTTTGACATTTTTAAATTCTGCATCTGAAATAGACAACATTTTAGCATACATTCATTTTATTAATTACCAAAATAAATTAGGTCTTTATTTAAATTGGTATCTCCCACTATTTTCATCAAACTATATTACCCTCAATATATAGTTCGGTAAATCTAATTAAAGATTTGCTAGTGAGAATAAGGATCCCATTTCAAATGTATATAGCCTTGTGTGTGCACAACAAACTATATATAAATAAATAGGTAGACAACTATTGTTAATTACATCACTATGTAACTCCTTGTATTTTGCCTGTTAGATTATAATGGTAAAGTGTGTGCACATCCGAACTAAAATAATCTAAGTTAAGTTCAACTTAGCACTTCCATATATGTGAAGAGAAAAAGACCGCCCTTGTGTGTGCACAATAAAGTAGTAATATTCAATTCCTTAATAAGGATCAAATGTGATAAAACAACATCTTAAATATTTAATACTTGCCTTGTGTGTGCACAACAAACTCATATTAAATATTTAATACTCTATCGCTTTACCATGTTAGAAGGCGACGTTCGATATTCCAAATATCTTTGAACGCTTAGGACTTCATATGATTTCTTTGAGGGGTTTGTTATTATTTGTCTCATCTTGTTTAGCGCGCATGCACACACATATATATATATATATATATATATATAGTAAGCATGCACATATAGAATACTATATTCTACTTGGATTGATTATGGACTTTTATTCTAGTTTGGTTCACTAGAGCCACCAAGTGAACCAAAAGGTCAAACCTAGGGTACAAGAACTGAATTTAAATATAACTATTACATTTAAACCCGGACTACATTATAAACTGGTCTTCAAGCGCTCCTTGCTCCTTGGTCTCCAATTCTTCAAAATAATTTTAACTAGTCCTATTACACAAACTATTTATAAGGAATAGAAACCTTGATCAGCAGTCAAGGGGAATTACATAGGAGGAAGATAGAATTTACATCAAGAAAAATAAGAGAAGACGAGGTACGCAAACCCCATTTATAAAACCCATTCATTCAAGCATCCTATAAAATAAATCCAATCACATATTGGTCAATAGTCCATAATCAATCCCTATTTATTATCATACATATCTCCATATGCATCAATAAATAATATTCATCTTATGAATAATAAAAATCATTCCATATATGCATTGATATCATTTAATGGGCAATTTAAAGTTGCATGAGATCTAATTTCATGTATAAAATAACTCTTTATTTTAATTATAAAACCATGTAAAATATCTCTTTATTTTAATTCTTGAAAAATTGCAAAAAATAATCAAAATCGGACAATCTGCCAGACCGGCGCAGCTACGCCAGCTTTGTGAAGAAAAGCGGCGCTGCTGCGCCGAGTCAGGTCCAAGCAGGGATACGGCGCTACTGCGCCACGTCCAACAAAGGGACATGGCGCTGCTGCGCCAGGTCGTCAGAACTGTTTTCTAAATTTTCTTGCAGTTGCGAATTTGATCAGTTTTTCATCCAAAACTCGATTTTCTGCAATTGTTTTCAAAACCCATGATTTTATACAACATATTATGCCCAATAAATTATTCCAAATACATACCCATACATATACGGAATCAAAACAATTAATAATTCGCATAAAGTTTGGCTCTTGATACCACTGTTAGGTTTGTATATAACGCGAACATGCAATCAAATTACATAAATATAGCTGAAGCGCGATAAAATCAGATTTTAAAATTTTATACAAGCCATCACCATGATCTTTCTTTATGTACAATTATTAATTAAACAAAAGAGATAGAGAATAAGAATTATACCCTTGTAGAATTCTAGCTTCCTCAGGTACAAGTTCAACTCTAATTCCTTTACGTTCTCCTTGAATTCCACCGATTAAATTCCTTCCATTGATCAACGTTAGCCACCCAAGTGTTTGGCCTCTAGAGGTGATCCACCAAGGAATAATATTTATTCAAGAAAATGGGTGTTGGCAAAACCCTAGTTTCTATCTCTATAGAAATTCTAATTACTCTCTACAATTCTAATGCAAGAATGTGTAACCCTAATCTATGATAAGACTCCTCTTGTTTATAGATGTAGAAAAACCCTTCCTTAAACTATTTAGGATTAGGGTTTCTATTTCTAATTAAACTATTTACGATTAGGGTGTAGGAAAACCCTTCCCTAAACTATTTAGGATTAGGGTTTCTATTTCTAATTAAACTCCTTTAATTAATTATATTCCTAATCCAATTAGGAATTCATGAGAGAGTACTTCTATTAATTAATTCTCAATCCCTATTAGGAATTAAATAATAGTAATACTAATAATAATAATAAGACTCCTCTTATTAATTTATATTTAATACTTTTAAAATATTAAATAATAAATATTAAACTATTTAATTTATTCTGTCTCTGTAGATTAAATTAAATACACTTAACTTGTTATTACAATTATGTCATTTACTTCTTAAATAAATATTTTTATTTTGCTGTGTGACCCTTTAGGTTCTCCATATTAAACCGGTTGTGAATAAATCAATTAGAACAATTCTAATCTTATTTAAATAAATAAATTAAACTATTTAATTCATTTAAATAAATAATATTTATTCTACAATAAGGGTAAGCCCCCTTAGCGATCAACGACTTTTCAAATAATATAGATTTCAACATTAATCACAAAAGAACCTTTCAGTGCATAGTTACTGTACAATACAATCCTTCTACCATACAATGTCCCAATTAAAATATAAGACATGGAATTATTGTCAAGTCTTACTTTATTTAATTATATGTATTTCGATTCCCAAATGCACAACTCTAAATACTGCAAATTAGAAATTCCTTTCTAATTTCATTCTGCCTTGGCCAAGGACTACTGAGTTGTCATTTATCAAATCACATAGGACATTCTCATCTTTTACTAGATGTGGTAGATTTTTTGTTGATCATTCACTTATCTCAATGTACAACTTATTATACCCAATCATACCCTTTGATATACCCAAAAGGTCTTAAGGGACATGTCAAAATATAACTCATCATACACAAGATACTATGATGATCTCAAGTCCAAGGATCACTTGTACTACTATCACTAGAGGAATTCCTATTGACAGGCGAGTAAAACTCCATTAGGTAATCCTTAGCACCTACATACTTGTTTTAGTATCTCCACACAAATGATTATGAGATCAATTATTCTCTTCCTAAGAGCAAGCAACGTATGTACTAATCTATCCGGATTCACTAATCCCCTTTTTAGTAATTCAATTATTAGGAACGATTTTAGTTTTAAGCTTTCTAAGAATTTAGATCTCATTAGCATGATTATCATCATGATTCTAAAAGCATTGCTTAAAACTATGGGTTTATCACATATTAATTAACAGTACTATGTAGATAAAGTAAAATACCTTTAATATTTTTATTAATAAATGAATAAGATTACAAAGTATATGCTACATCATATCAAATATGATTGGCTTGTGTGCATACTACTTTTAGCGACAGCCAACCAAGCGACTCAAGTGTACTACGCCTCTAATGTCGTAAATTCTAGAAGCCCCTAGTATACATTTGTCGCAACGAAGACTCGGGCATTTGATGGTACTAATCTGTATAGAACGAATGAGCCGTTGCAAAAAGAAGTTAGCAATCCCAGCCACGTAGTGCTAAATGATGACGATGTGCTGGTAGATGATGTCATTGACGTACGTAATGATCAGGAAGTCGAGGAAGACGTGGTTGTCAATGACTATATTGTCATACAAGATGATAACGACGAAGAAATTGAGACAGAAGAGGAAGAGACAGAATCTGATGATGAAATTGATTTTGATTTTGACGGGTTTGACAACGTACAAAGTCTAAACTTAGTGTTGTTTTTTAAATAATTTACTAATAATGGTGGTTATTAAGATAAATTAACTACAAATTAATTAGTTAATGTTGGTTATTTCAGCAGTACACTTATGGCTAGACATAGCGGTGGAGGTCTCCGCGGTGGTGGTCATACAGGATCTGTAGACGGCTCCCAAGGCGGGTCGTTGTCATTAGATAGTAAGTTTTCGGCGTTTTGAAGTTTTCCTTTTGTTTACTTAATTGTTTATAGCATATAAAAGTAGTATATTTACATAATGTCATCACTTATACTTACAGATACTGGTCGTCGACGTCATCAAGGGACTAACCTCAGTTTATTTGGTCGTCCGTCGGCAGTTCCACACATTGTCCATGTAGATGTCGACTCGGCGTAGTAAGTGTCAAATATAATATATCGAACGCAATTAAAATCATTTATATGATTGCATGATTAAAATAACACATTGTTTTTTTATCTCGTATTGTAGTATTTTGGACCTTATCGCTAAGGCGACGATACACGCCATCTACTTGACACACTTGCCTACTAGCTGTATGTGATTTAGCTAGTACGCGCAGTATGATGCCTCCTATATGGACATCGTGTTGCGCGAGTTTCACGTAAGTTGAATTACATAACTTTCTCAATATGATCCTAAGTATTTACAAAGTGTTCAAATGATTTTTGATTAGAAGCTTCATCTTTTTTATAGATTTATTTTAGATATGATAAGGGCATCTCTCAGCCAGCCGGCGATAGTATTATTATTGCATATGTCGAGAAGAACTACGTCAATTGGATGTACGAGATGAGACAAAGGGCTACCCGGGCAGTTGTAGACCAGCCTGGGACTACGATACGAGATCATCAGCCCTGGATAGTCTCCAATGCAGCCTGGGAGGCTATATGTACACACTGGGATGTTGATGACTTTAAGAAGAAGTCCAAGCAGGCAAAGAAGAATTGTGGCCAGCTCCAAGTCGTACACACTACTGGCTCACAGTCCTTTGAGGAGGTGAAGTCGGTAAGTATCTCTATTTAGTTCGATAAGATACTCAATTATCATTAATATACTTACTAAATGTTATATGAATGTATTTATGATCAGGCCATACGGGAGAGCTTGGGTCGACCTCCTACCATAATAGAGTTTTGGGATAGAGCCCACACGCCTAAGGAGTCTGCTATATCTCCCGCAATAATAGCTATACAGGTAAGACTAATCGTAATTTTTAGTAATTATTAATATTAGGTAGTTAATGAAATAATTTAATTAACTCATATATACAAAGTAAATTACAGGACTGATTTTAGAGACTTCGGGACCAGCGTGTAGCTGAGTTGCGGGATGCTAGGGGGGATTCTGAGCAGTTAGATTCCACCATCCCTCTGCTCGAGATTAACTTATCTCGGGATGAGGAGCTGAGACTATGGGTCGCGTCTCAAGATCCCCCTACTAGCAGTACCAGCAGGTATCGAGTGTTGGGTCTGCCGAGGATACCAGCGTATACACTACTTAGAGGTACAAATATTTCTGATGTTTCTCATTATATCTTAATTTATAAAATAATATAAATTATTATTAGTAATGTTATATTTATTTTCGCAGGCTCTAGCCAGCGCCAGTGCCCGAGAGCACCTGTTGGACCATCTCATACGGGCACTGGCTTAGACGACGAGATTTTCCAGAGGGTCATAGCGGCAGTGTCAGAGACGTTTTGTACGGATCCGGTTATCCGTCGTCAGGAGTTGTCTAGTCGAGCTCGCCTTCACCAGCTAGATCAAGATATTACAACAAGGGCCACCATCTAGAGTACGGGTATCCCGTAAGAGCAGTTCGCCGCGATACGCTATGAGGTGCTTTGGTTAGTGGTTACCCTACTTTTGGAGGCTTTTGGCCCGATGGGGAGTCAGCCCCCGACTACTTAGGTATTCTATTTACTTTAAGTTAATTATTTTGCATGTTATTTAATTTTCATTTAGCAGTCACTTTAGTTCTCTCATACGGACTAATTAATGAGTTATAGTTTTAATTGTATCAACAGGGTCGCGATGCCGAGCGGGCTAATGGTGTCGATCGCAAGCCCCCGATGATGACGATGATTTTTATATACCAAAGCAGCACCGTCGACCCCTGCCCGATGATAGTACTAGTTTGAGTTAGTTTTGTAGATCATTTATATATATTTTATTCATTTGTATCATTTGTACATATTTTATCTATATACTTTAGTTTAGCTTAATTGGATGTAAAAAATTATAGTTTAGTTGAGTTGATCGAGTTTTGTAAATCATTGTAGTTTAAACATTATAAATCATTCTAGTTTAAACAACTTTTTGTATAACTTATGGAACATTAGTTTATATTTGTTATTGTTGTTGAGGTAATTCATATTGACACTTGTTAGATTAGTGTATGTACATGTTGTTGGGATAAAGCAAGTTTTTATAATTATGTTATATGTGAACATAGATTATTGTATGTGTTGTTGGGATAAAGCAGGTTTACAGGTACAAAAATGGGTTTAAAAACCTGAAAACTGGAAAAACAAAAAATAAATTTTAAAAAAATATGTTATTTTCGACGGAATAGAGGATTCCCGACGGAAATTCCGTCGAGAAAAAGTTAATATAATTTATTTAAAAATTGGTTATTTCCGACGGAATATGTGTATAATTCCGACGGAATTTCCGTCGAAGATAAGCTCATTTGATAGCCACCAGAATGTGCCACGTGTCAGCAGTAAATTCGATTGAAATATTCCCGACGAAATAAGTTCGTCGGAAATAAAATAATTTCGAGAGCAATTTGGTCAAACTTAATTCGTCGATCATTGTTTATTGCCGACTGAATTTTCGACGGACTAAATTCCGACGCCTGTATATCCGACCGAATTCCCGATAAAATTTTCCG
Source organism: Aralia elata (assembly GCA_034770075.1). Taxonomy (NCBI): domain Eukaryota; kingdom Viridiplantae; phylum Streptophyta; class Magnoliopsida; order Apiales; family Araliaceae; genus Aralia; species Aralia elata. The sequence continues at coordinate 35,082,241 of CM068378.1, forward strand.
TTGGAAATAGCCTTATTCCGACAGAATAAGGCTATTTCTGATGAAAAATTCCGTCAGAAATAATACTTTTTCTTGTAGTGTAAGCGTAAAGGATGAACAAGAACTTGTAAAATACTGTTAATTGGACTAGCATAATTTGTTGTATGTATTAGTTTGCAAAAACAAGATCAAAAAATAAAATCATATTATAAAGCAACAGAAACATAACATGATAAGAATTTAAAATTTTTCTGCAATCTCATGAATCACCTTATGCAATATCATTAATTGAGGAAGGATAAAAGATATACCTTTGAAGATGATCAACTCTTTGATGTAATCTTCAAGCTTCAATCCTTTGCTCCTTCGCGCTTCTCCAATTCCTCGGATCAAACGTTCGCTACTCAAAGTGTGCAACGCCCAAGAGGTGATCCACCAAGAGAATATTGATTGAAGAAGATGAATTTAGGTTCTACTAGACTTTGAGTGGGTAACCATAGTTTTCTCTCTCCTAACTCTTTAGGGTTTTGAGAATACTTGCAAGAGTTATATAAGTATTAGTCTATCCCACAAATAAGACCCCTCTTATTTATAGATTAACCATCTCTCCTAAACCTTTTAGGAGTTAGGGTTTTTAATTTAATTCACAATCTAATTAGGAACTAAATTAATAATAATAATAATAATAATAATAATAATAATAAGACTCCTCTTATTTATTTATAATTTAATATTTCTCCAAATAATTAATTATAAATATTAGTATTTCTCTAAATACTAAATTATTATTATTTAACCAATTTAATAATAATAATAATAATAAGACTACTCTTATTAATTTATAATTTAGCATTTCTCCAAATACTTAATTACAAAAAATTAAGCTATTTAATTTATTCCACTAATAAATTAAATACACTTAATTTATTATTATTAAGTCAATCATTTCTTTAGTTATATTTCTCTTTTTATGGTGTGACCTTTTAGGTTCAAAATTAAGTCGGTAAGTAAAATAAATAAATTAGAATCATTCTAATATTATTTATAATCAATTAAACTCATTTAATTCAAATATAAATAAATAATATTTACTCTACATCATGATTGACACCTTATAAATAATGTATCATGATTGTCCGGATAATATGAATTCAATGTTTAATCACAAAGAACACAAAGAACCTATTCCGTGAATAGTTACCGTACAATTCAATCCTTCTTCCAATCAATGTCTCAATCAAATATAAAACATGGAATTGCTATCAAGTTTTATTTATTTGATTATATGTATTTCGATTCTAAAATGCACAACTCTAGTTAATGTAAATTAGAAACTCCTTTCTAATTTCCATTCAACCCTGGCCAAGGATTTCTGAGCTGTCACTTATCGAATCACATAAGACATTCTCTCCTTTTACTGGAAGTGGTAGATCCTTTGTTGATCATTCATCTACCTCCATATACACTTTATTATATCCGAACATACCCTATAGCATACCCTAAAGTATTAAGGAATATGACAATATATAACTCAGTATATACAAGATACTATGATGACCTCAAGTCCAAGGATCACTTGTAATACTATCACATTATAAACTCTTATTGACAGGCAAGTAAAACTCCATTAGGATTCATTTAAGCGAGTCACGTTCAGTGAACTTATTCTCCAATAAGCACCTATATACTTGCTTTAGTGTCTCCACACAAATGATTATGAGATCAATCATCCTTTTTAATAGAGCAAGCATAGTATGCACTAGTCTATCCGGAATCAGTAACCCCACATTAGTGATCCATACGATTATGAACATTTTAGTTTTGAGCTATATAGAATTTAGATCTCATTAGTATGATCATCATCACATTGATAGAACATTCGGTTACAAGGTTTGCTTGTTCGTATCACAACAGTCATTATGACTTAATACAAATAACAAGTATTTATATTCTTGCTTATGGCCTGTTTTCTTGTAACTAAATTTATTTTAGTTGATTTCCATTGCCTAGCCTCGGGCTGTGAGGATGATTATAATTAGGTTAGGCTTTGGTTCCCTAGTCTTATCTAGGTGCTTTAGATCCTACGGGAGATGGGTCTATGTTTTGAACTTAATTGTAATATCTTTTTTTGCAATTTAATATACAAACAAGTTTAGCAAAAAAAAAATAATAAGTATTTAAAACATGAAAACCTGATCTACTCTTCTTCTTTACGTTCATGATCTTCTTATCATTCTCTCTTAACTGCAAATAAAATTTTATTCGCAAGAATGAGTACTACGGCTCAGCAAGTCTAACTAATAACACAAACAATTTATGCTTTCATATAAACTTTAACTTGCCTTGACATATCATATATATCAATTTGATATTACAAATAACTTTTCATTTAATAGTTTATATTACGTTGTCACACAAAGAGTATAAACCAGATATATATAACTTATAAAAATAACACATAAGAGTTAGAATGTGACGCCCCCAAATTCGGGTCTCCAACTACCCGGATTCGGTCATCACGTTCCAATACAAACATTCACCTCCAACAACATACATTGACTAAAATGCGGAATATAACAAACATATGTTGTTCATTAGAAAGGTGTTACTAGTCCCAAGATACAATAACCTTAATTACATAACACAAAATATACCCTAAATAGTAATCAGGGTTTAAGTTACAATAATAGCAATTAAGCTAAACATAAACTAAAGTCAGCTACGAGAAGCCTATCACTTCATCTTTTCTTTACCCTTGCCCTTTCCTGATGTCTCGGGTTTAGCTGCAATGAAAGTCATGATATAGCAAGGGTGAGCAACTAGTCTGCTCAGCAAGTTTAAAATACAACAATAAGGGATATACCATGATGAAGGGAATATAGAAAGAGAATCCAACAATACAAATATCAGAAGCAAGAACAATAATTGCTTTTAGAACAATTAATAGTCGAGTAGACCTTGAACAATAACTTCCAAAGGAGTCAATAGCTGGTTGACCCTTTGGTTACTGGCTACAGAATAAGTACTTGAGGGGATCAGCCTCGCGTACGCTATGTATATGCATAACATTTAACTCTGCTATTTGTATCTTATATACGGTACCTGGGGTACTCCCCTATAATAAAGGGGGTGTTCATTTCAGTCTAAGAATCCTCACCATTGATTGGTTCGGATAGCTTTTATAAATTCTCACATGCTTGCCTGACCGAACAAGGGTACAGACTCATTCTTAATTAGTTTGTGAATTACCGAACTTTAATAAATGTACGAATCTAAAAGGCACCGAGTGCGAGTGTCAATAATATTATAGATGTGAAATAATTGTAAACTGATTAAACCACTTAAGCATTCTTGGAAATAGAGTTCAGGAGAAAGGGAACTTGCACAACATATACCTCTTTGCACCAAATAACTAGTGCATAAGGTTTAGAATTTCCTCAAATATAAACTGAGTTAAGAACTGACATAATACATCACATCCTGCTCGAATGTAAATTGAGTAGGGTTAAAGGAAAGTTGCCTGTTTGCTCAGCTACAACTAATTTTAGCTTTAATTATTTGGCCTTGAAGGACCTAACATTTGATAAAGTCAATTCATCAATTAACATTGCATAATTATATATCGGTACACCCTCTTATGCTATTTATTTAACAGATGAACAATTCACATAGCATATAAGTCAATAGACCATTCTCAATCCCATCAGATACTTAAATAATCTATAGACTGAGAAATTATTTACTAACCACATTTTCTTAAGTGATAAATACTTTCTAACAATTATTTATAATCGTTTTAATTCATTTACATTACTTTATTAACTCTATTGACATTTAATTACTATTTAACACTAGCTAAACAGAAATTAATTACTGGCACTTAGTTATTACTTAAAAATGAATAACAGCTAATCAGGATTACTTATTATTTGAATACCCAAATTATTACCCTTATTTGTCTCTAAGTATGAGTTAATGATCCTTATTTATTATTTATAAAAATAAAGATAAATTTATTAGTGTATCACTACCTAATAGTGACTAATAATAAATAAGTTGTTTAATTTTATTTGCACTTAACTACTATTCACATTTAAGGGTATTTAAGTAATTATTACCCCCTTATCTCTCATTTCTTATTTAACATTAGTTAAATAATTAATGTATTAATTCTACACATACTTAATTATTATTTAATATTAATTAAATAATCATTAAGTATTTATTATCTTTATTTATGGATAATTAATAATTAATTAATTTATTTACTTTACTCATACCTAATTATTATTTAATATTAATAAAATAATAATTAAATATTTATTGTCTTTATTTATTATTTATTGATAAATAATAAATAAGTATTTTGTTAACTTTATTCATACTTAATTATTATTTAATATTCATTAAATAATAATTAAATATTTATTACCTTTATTGATTAATGTCCAATAATAAATAATTAATTTATTAATTTCACTCATACTTAATCATTATTTGATAGTAATTTGATAATAATTAAGTAATTAGCATCTCTATTCATTATTTAATGGTAAATAATAAATAGTCCGTTTATTTACTTTACTCTTACTTGATTATAATAATTAAATATTTATCTTCTTTATTATTATTCAATGTTAAATATTATTTTATTAACTTTATTCATACTTAATTATTATTTAATATTAATTAAATAATAATTAAATATTTAGTATCTTTATTTATTATTTTGATAAATAATAATTAATTATTTTATTCAGTTCATTCATATTTAATTATTATTAATTAATTAATAATTAAATATTTATTATCTTTATTTATTATAATAAATAATTATTCATTAGTACATTATTAATTTAAATAATGACCAATAATTAAGCCAATAGTATTACATTTGATTACTATTAGATAATAGTTATATAACAACAATTGGACTTCACTTGTTAGTTGTTTTTGTTTGAATAAACCAATGAACTACACAACCCATTTGGAAAATAATTCAATTATTGTATAATATTACTCATGATAATAATTATATGTTCATTCATTCCTGCCAAAATCAACAGCCGCTATTATCACAATAATATAACAAGCTCCTACAATTTCTACTTCAAGCTAACCAGAATTATCATTCAACACAATAGGAAAATTCCAAACAGATTCATATGACAACACTGAGTTCAGGTTCTATAAACAGCCAAAGTTTGATTTTTATATACAACAAGGCTGTCAACGGAAACGTTGAACACCAACCTGAAGCAAAAATCTGGCTCAAGCATTATAACAAACACGCGTTGGGCGCTCTAAAACCCAACACTGGTCTATTCCTATACAAAGTTTATGCTACCCGAACCTTAAGGTTCTGCAATTCCAGATTTCCCAATCAAAACCATACAACCCAACACAATTCAGCACAAAGGAAAGAAAAGAAAAGTAAAAACAACCCCAAACGAAAATTATCACAGAATCTTGGTATAACATTGAACCATTGTTATACCTTAAGGTCCTAGTTGCCGTTCTTCTCCTTCTCCAAAAGTAGGTGACGAAGCCGGCGGACATTCATGACCAATTCCCTTTCGAATTTTCCTTTTCTTTTCTGATTTCTCTCTCTAATTTGAAGTTCACAGTACCAGCAAACCCTTACCTCTGCACTAGGGCCCTATTTATAGCGGAACCCTTATGCTTTGACTCGGTATTGATACCCAACGTGGTGTCAATTTCGCAGCAGTGGGAGAAAATGATGAACTTTGGCATGGCCTTTAGTGCTCGCCCATACTCCATCGGCACCCATCGCTACCTAACTTGACCGAACAGAGGAATAGGTCAGTGCCATACCCTATCCGTCCTTTTCGCGGCTCAATTCGGCGCGGCAGTTGAGATGTCAGTCCACCCCCTTACCGATCGCTGAAACCCTAGGTCTGTTTTCCACCAATTTGCTCGGCTATAAGCCGCACGCCCCTAACTCCTTCGTACGAGTAAATTGGTTTGAGCCCTCGCTTGCCGATTTGGGCCAAAGAAACAAACCTAATTGTTATCCCTCAGCTGGCTACTAAAACCCTCCAAACCCACTTACTTGGGCCACCCAAAAAGGAAAGAAAATGGGTTCAGCCCAAATTGATGTTGGGCCAGCTGACTAGAGAGGGAAATAGGCCAATTAATTACACTATACTTCTAGTATTTAAATTAAATAACCAACTAAATTAATTAATTGTTTAAAATATTTATTTTAACAATAAATCTCTCATTGGAATTATTAAATCTGATAAATTGAATGCAACGTCATGATGAAATGATTTTACTTATTCAATTTATTTCCAAATTTTCTTGCCAATCAAATCTTAGGGTTCAACCACTAATTTATTCAAACTATTAGTGAATCCCTTTAATGCAAGAAACTTATTAGATCATATGGTTATATAATTTAATAATAATACCCCACATAGATCTAATTAAGTCCGAAAAATTAAATAGAAATAAATTTCACATATCAAAATAATTTGGTAACAAGGTTTAAAATTCTTGGACATTACATAGAATACTTGCACATAGTTTGAAGGAATAGAAAACTTGCCTCGTATATCTTTTATAATTAATATAACGGTCTAAACGTTCGTCGTAAATTCTACACGATTATCGGTGTACATAACTAGTTAAAGTTTAACAAATAACTCCTTTAGATTTTTATTTCGGGTATTGTAACCGCTTATAAATAAAACTCCTTCTACTATACATGAAATAATTTCAGCATTATAATTGCATATAAAATGAATATTCATCAACTATATTTAAAATAAATTAAGCATTATAACTGCTCATAAAATAAATATTCGGCTATTATATTTGAGATAATTTCAACATTATAACTTCTTATAAAATGAATATTTTTACTAAATACTTGAAGAAAATCGGATATAGTAACTGCTTATAAATAAGACTTTTGTACTGTATACATAAAATAATTTGGGCATTATAACTGCTTATAAGAGTATATTTTTACTAATACATATATAAAAATGAAAATTATAACCACTAGAGTATACCTTTTGTAGTTGCTAGCTTTACTTCCAATCGCGTAGTGCTTCGATGCTTCGAAAGTAATTTTTATCTCACAATATCTCTCAAAATATAAATATAGAGTGTTTTTGCTCTTGAATTGCTCTTGAACATGGTAAGGAATGAATGATCTTAGCTTGCTATTTGTAGGAAAATATAGTTTCGCTAATTGCATGTTAGGGGCTCGGCTTATTACACTTTGTACCCTAGCATATTGTTAGAATATTCTTCTAAGCTCCTCAATAAAAATATCTTCCAAGCTCGATAATGCAGCTTGCAATTGAACCTATCTTCTAAGCTCCTCTGTGACAAACGAGAATTTTGTAACTTAATTTAAATATTTATTGATTGAATAAATATTTTTCGATGATTTGATTGTTGAATTAATTGATTAATTGATGAATTTGTAGTAGATTAATTTAATTATATGTGCTACATTAGTAAATCAACGTGGAGAATTTTTATATTTAAAGTATGTGTTTAATTGAATTTATTCGATTAAATGTATTATTTAAATAAGTATAATGTTATTTCTAATTAATTTAATATTAATTAGAGATTTAATAATTTATTATATTTAATAAATGAGAATTTTATTTATGTGATTTAATGTGGTATTATTTTATTTTATTTAATTGATTTAAATGAGATTATTTAATTGGTTAATATGTGACATTAAACTATATAATAAGTACTTTATTAAAATAAACCAAATGGGAGCTTATAAGGACAACCAAACAGAGCCTAAGTAGGGGTTGAAGTCAGTTAACCATTATGGGGTTAACTGACAACCATGTACGCCAGTATTATTATCAGTTTGTTTTTTTTACGCATTGTGCTTAAACCAACTTAGAGATTAATCAGAGAGAAAAAGAGAGAAATTTGGAGAATTGAAGAAATCATTAATTCTTCTAATTTAAGTTTTTAATTTATGTTCTTATGAGTTTTATTCCATGAACATATGTTTTGAGCTCTCTGTATTTTCTGTAATTTGAATTCTATGGCTAAATCCTTAAATAACTTGATGTTAAATGTTAGTAAGCATGTATATATGTATGTTATATGATTTATAGATGATTTAGAGTAATTAAATCCATGAAATCATGTTAATATTACTGTACTGGAATTTACAGAGTAGTTGTATACAAACATGGTTTGAATGTAGGAAATTGACATTTGTTTTGCATATTAATCGATTAAATTGATGACTAAGTATGTTTATGCATGTAAAAACGAAGAAAACAATGATTAAACGATTAGGTTTGGTTAACAAACGAATTTATAGTGATTGATTTTGTTAACTGTGTCAAAATTTGATAATAAAGTATGAACAGTTAAATTTTAGCCTTTAATTGGGTTGTTTAGGTTATCTATAATGTTAAAATCACTGTTTATGGAATGGGTTTTGATTTCATATCATATGCGATGAATGGGTAGTAATTTAATCGGTTAATTGTGAAAACTTTGACCAAATTTGGTATTTTTCTGTGTTCTTCACGAACTGCAGAAATTAAGTTTCAGGTCCATCGCCCCGGCGGTAGAAATGAACTACATTTCTCGCCCCGACGGCAGGCTCGCCCTGGCGGTAGAAATGAACTACATTTCCCGCCCCGGCGGTAGTCTCGCCCTGGCGGTAGAAATGTATTACATTTCCCGCCCCGGCGGTAAGCTCGCCCCAGCGAGGATTTTGTGAAGAAACCTACCGCCCCGGTGGTGGAAAACAAAAAGAGTAAAAAGAAGAGAGTAAAAATTTTATTCTTCCTTTGTGGTCATGTTATGATATCGTAGACATATCTAGAGCTTAGACTAATGTATGAAATGAATGTTAAGGTAATCTGATGAGTGGTAAGCATATACCTATTGATTGTTCGGTGTCAACTGAGATTTTAAAATGAAAACTTGGATGAGAATGAATCCTAAAGTGTTTATTGTCGACGCCGGGAGAATCGCTTCTAATGCTAATTATTACCCTTTCCAATTTTAGCCTTTTTATTAGATGATTTTTTTTGGGAAAGGTCGGCACAAATGTCGACGGGGTTTTGAAAAAATCGTTTTTTATGATGAGCCAATTGACCAGAGTCGCCAGTTGGTATATTTGAAGTGGATGTACCAACTCACCCGAGTTTCGTTTTCGTAAATCGCTGGCTCATGTGTGACTCCGAATTAATTGGTCTGCAAACCGAGATTCATAGAGTTCGGGGGCTTGCTTAAGCGAGGGGAAGGTGTTAGGCACCCCCCGACTTCCGTGAAACACGGTTACCGCAATCTCGATGCTTCTCCTATCCTTTAATTCTTAAAATGTGTGTGTGCGCGCGTGTGTGCCTATGTGAATGTTGTAGTGAGTTTTGCATGAAAAACCATTTGGGTTTTTTTATTGAAAAGTCGTGTTTTATTTTGAGAATGCATTAGAATGTCTTTCGGCTTATACGAGAAAGCTTTATTTTTTATGAGAAAGGTTTGATTTTATTTGTCAAAAGCCGTGAGATTTTCCATTAAGTGTCGTTTTGGCAAAACAAGAGTTTTTTAAATCTTAGTCAAAATAGGAATCGAGACCTATACGTTGCTTTTGTAAATAAAATGACGGGCAACTTCTAGGATCTCTTTAACCCTATGCACAAAGATTTAATAAAACGTTATTATTTTTTATAAAACCATTTTTGCGATGTTTGAAAACGATTTTTTCTTTAGCCTTCTCGTTTAAATAGGAACCGACATTCATTAGCACTTCCAATCTTAAGCCTCGTGATGCTAATAACCTAATTTGATTGATTTTATGGAAATCTTCATCGTTTAGCTTTGAAATCAATTTTGTGTCGTAAATCAAATCAAGCATTAAAATGCATTTGGGCTATTCATGGGCATGTAAGCCATCAAAATAACCCCAAACGCCTATAACCACATATTTCACTATTACGGGGCCTTAAACCCGATTTTCAACTTGATATCGTTTTAAGGCCTGACAATTACAATTTACAATATAGGGTACATCGCCCCTAATACATAAACCCAAAAATGTCCATCATCGGATTTGGACCACGGGGTCGCGTTCCTAGGCTCACATCCAAAATTACTACACACCCACAAAATGGATACTACAAAAATTAAACAACACCAGGTTGCCTCACACACCACAATATCCTAAAATAGCAATCTAAATACACCACGCATAATACATTACCATAACAAGCTAAAAATCACCAAATGAATATCATCGGGCCATTAGGAAGAATTTTGTTCCATTGGAACCCTCACTAATAGCCCTTAATCTATGTATCCTCAATAATATACAAGAAAACTACATTTAATATAGCCCGAAAGACAAAAAGTTTAACAAAATGATATAACCAAAAATGCTATAAAAAAGGGCTTTTCGCCTTGCAAATGACACCACGATTCGTATAAACTCGTATATTAAATAGAGTAGAAAGTGTATGTGATACAATCTAGTAAAAGGGGTCTAAATCCTCACTTTTTTCTCTCTTTTCTCTCTTCTCCCGCTGCTGATGGCTGCTATTTCTTCCTCTTTTCTTTTTTTCTTTTTTGTCTCCCTATCTCCCCCTGGATGAAACTGAAGAACTGCATTGATAAAGGCTGCCAGAGGCAGCCGCAGATTGATCCGCGGCTTGGCCGCAGATTGATCCGCGGCTTGGCCGCAGATTGATCCGCGGCTTGGCCGCAGATTGATCTGCGGCTAGCCTCGGTTCCACCGCGCCGATCCTCGGTTCCCCCCGCACCGCGCTCGAGTTCCATGTCGTCAGTCGTCCCACCATTGGCCGCGGATTGATCTGCGGCTAGCTGGGCTGATTTTCTCGATTTTCGTACCACACCTCGATTCTCGTGTCGTACTGTTGGTTCTCGCTGAAAGGCTTATATTTTGCAGTTTGAGAACCGCTGGGAAATGTGCCACATCATTCAGGAATGCTCGTTTCGAATAGCTGCGACATGACACAGGATTTGTATTTGGAGCTTGGTTTCTAGGGGCGCTGCCCCCCAACCCCCACTAGATCACCGGCGAGCAGGTAAGCGTAGTGGCCATTAGTCGATTCCTGATATCCGCTCGTTGTCGTGTCGGCTTTGATCGCAAGTCGTTGTGGTGGCTTTGAGTGTTCATACTTATGCCCACCTTTCGTTCTCGTAGGCTGGGTTAATTGACGATTTTGCCCTCTTGTCAGGGTTAGTATACGAAGTGCAAAATTTGGGTGTCTACAGCTGCCCCCTTTATCTTGTTTATGAAATGTTAAATGAAATGAACATGATAAAGAAGTAGACACCCGATGCATGAATGACAGTGCATAAGAATGACAGTACATACATGATGCAACACATATAGCTTATGATGCAACACAAGATGTAAGGCATGCAAAACATTCGTAAAGATGTCAATGCATCATGCAATCGTAAATTTATTGTGAGTATCGATCTCAACAGGACTCAATCACTGATCGCATCGTTGTTGTCGGGTTCCGTCTCTGATAGGTCGTTGTTATAATCGTTATCGCCGATGTCGTGCTCCGTCTCGTAATCGTCGTTATCTTAGAGTCACCGTCGTCTCATAACTGTCGGGTCTCGTATCTGATCGGTCGTCTCGTAGATGTAGGGTCTGGTCTCCGATGGGTCGTCTCATCTGTATCAGTTCTCGTCTCCGATTGGTCGACTCGCCTGTATCGGTTCTCATCTCCGATTGGTCGACTCGTCTGTATTGGTTCTCGTCTCTGATTGGTCGACTCGTCTGCACCGGGTCTCGTTTCCGGTTGATCGTCTCGTCGGCACCGGGTCTCGTTTCCGGTTGATCGTCTCGTCGGCACCGGGCCTCGTTTTCGATTGATCGTCTCGTCAGCACCGGGTCTCATTTCTGGTTGATCGTCTCGTCGGCACCGGGTCTCGTTTCCGGTTGATCGTCTCGTCGGGACCGGGTCTCGTTTCCGGTTGATCATTTTGTAAATCACCTCGTTCCCACCGGATCCCGCCCCGACAAATCGATTCGTCGTGTTCCACACCCGATTGGTCGAAATCTCGTATTTTATTTTCACATAACAAGTCAAATGGGTTTGAAAAATTGATCAATTGCTCTATTATAACTGTATGATGCATGCTTTTTATTCATGGATAGAGAATGACCCCTGCACAGTCTTTTTGACACTATTTTTCATAGATGTTGTCACCAGACGCTGTGATACGTTTGGATCTCGGTCCTCCCAAAGGGTTAGTTGGCAGGCTTTTCCGCTGGTTGGACAGTTAGTCGTCGGGCGACAGGGTTATTGCAGATGGTCTTCTGGGACATTCCTGGTCCTTACTATCCTTTCAGGTGACAGCGGGCTTTGCGGAGGGTATTCTGAGCTATTGGGTCCCTACCCGTCAGGTGTTCAGAATAGGGACAGTGGAGCTGACCCCTACTCTCGAGGAGTATGCCCGCTTTACCGGCTTATCTTTGGATGGTCCTTGTGCCAGGGTCACATCTGATCCCATGCGCCGTCAGTTCTTGACTTTTACTGGGTTGTAGAGGACAGTTCTGTTATCGGTGGTCACATCAGACCATCTAGTTCCCCTTCATTCCCTGATTGACCGATTCGGCTCACCCGATAGTTTTCATCTATTCTCTGGTGATTTTTCCGTATCTAAGGAGTGTTGGGGCGCTTTGAGAGTAGATGTTTTGATGGCTTGTGTTATCTCAGTTTTGTATCTGCCAGCCAGATCCGATCGGTTGGATATGCGAGTTATTGCAGCCACTAGAGCCCTTTAGGAGGATTACACCATTATTCCTATGATACTAGCAGACACCTACATGTCAGCCTCATATTGTCAGTCTTTCCGAGGCAGAGTTTTCAGAGGAAGCTCTATTTTGTTGTATGTATGGTTTATGAGCCATCTCAGCCCCATCGGTCATTTCCATCGCCATGGGTTTTGCTTCAGCCACGACATAGCCATGCAATTTTCATTTCGTCCCATGAGCTGTACTGATGCGGCTTCCTGGATAGAATTCTTATCGGCTATTGAGGAGCCCTTTCATCTCTTGATTTATTCGGGTTATTGCTCCTTCATGAGCTTCTCGACTCATGTGCCCACCTTGGATTTCATCCCTATTTCTGGCTTGAGGGGCGTGACGACTTATCATCCTTTGGCGGTTATGGGGCAGTTTGATCAGATACAGGATTTTTACCCTTTCACGGGCGCAGCCGACTACCGATTCCTCATATCACCCCAGACAGAGAGAGATCTACTGCGGGTATATGATCTTTGGTCTCGTAGGATCTTTGCCGAGTCTAGTGAGAGTTGCCCCATTCAGACATCTGCTTATGTGCAATGGTTGCACGGAGACTCTGATATGGTTGGTTTGAGTCAGACTGGAGTATTTGATGACTCTCGAGTGATTTTCACAGATGATACCACCCCAGAGGTATTTATTCCTCCTGAGTCTACAGAGATGATGTCCAGATATGATTTTGAAGGCTTCTCCACTCCCGCCCATATTCTTTATTCCATCTCAGCTGATTCTGCCCCTAGTCGGGTTACTGAGGATAGCCGGATCCGACTGGCCTTGATTACTACTGAGGCTGAAAGGGACGTTGCTCTTGTTGAGAGAGATGCTGCTATTCTGGCCAGAGATGCTGCCCTCACTGACAGAGACGCCATTATATTGCAGACTAGGGCAGTTATAGATGCTCACTCTGAGACTGTTAGCCGAGCCACTGCTTTATTGGATCGCATCGACATGATGGGGCAGCAGATTGCAGGGGATGTCGATGCTTCAGATCTACCCACCACCTTATCCATCATGCTTCAGTTAGTTTCAGATTTGTAGATCATTTTATTTCCTGCATGGACTATGTTAGTTTCATCGGTTATCGAAAGAGAAATCTTGTAACAAAATGACTTATATATATAGACATGTATTTAAATTTAGCCATTTTCCCTTTTTTGTCGTATCGTTGCCTTTCATTGGATCCTCATTTTATCCAGCTAACCACGATTTTGATATTTCACCTTCTTTCTCTTCTCAAGTCTTGATGGAGATTTGACAGATATTGCCGCACACCCTGTCATGATTTCATCGGACTGAGTCTTAGATTTTGGCTAACTATTTGGTTGGGTTAGGGTTATGTCATTTGAGATGAAGCTAATTAGGTGGCTGGTTTCGGGAAGGTTTCGAGGGTATAAGAAGGTTTTTCTGGCTGTTGGGAATCAGTTTTGGTTAAAGAAAGTATTATTTTGTAAAGAAATGGACCGTGCCCTGATGGCTGCCTACGTACTCCCACAAGTCAGGAGATCAGGTCCTACGTAGTTCGTTCTTCAAAGAAAGAGGAGAAAAAGATGATGATTTTTTTTTTGTAAGCGTAGAACCGCTTCACCAAGTCAGAATTGATGGGCTGTGGGAACACCTCACCGTCCATCTCTTGCAATATGAGGGCTCCTCTAAACAGCATTTTTTTAATCACAAAAGGTCCTTCCCAGCTCGGGGAAAACTTTATTTTGGCTTCGTCTTGACAAGGCATGACTCTCTTTAGCACTAGGTCATTTTCCTTGAACTTCTGAGGTTTTACCTTTTTGTCGTACGATCGAGAGATTCTTTGCTAGTATAACTGACCGTGCAAAACAGCAGTCACCCTCCTTTCATCAATTAGGGCCAATTGGTCGTACCGACTTTGCATCCAATTCTCCTCGCTTATTTGAGCATCAATCAAGATTCTGAGGGACGCCATCTCAACCTCAACTGGTAGAACAGCCTCCATTCCGTATTCCAAAGCGTAAGGGGTTGCCCCTGTAGAAGTACGCACTGACGTTCTGTACGCCAGCAGGGTGAGGGGTAGCAGATCCGGCCATCCCCGATGATTAGCAGAGATTCTCGCCATGATCTTCTTGATATTCTTATTTGCAGCCTCCACTGCCCCATTCATCTTAGGACGGTAAATGACAGAATTGAGGTGTTTGATCTTAAACTGGTCACATAATTCCTTCATGAGGGCATTGTTCAAATTCTTGGCATTGTCAGAGACTAAGACCTCAGGTTGCCCGTATCGGCAAATGACATTATTCCTGATGAACCGGACGATGATCTCCTGAGTTACTTTGGGGAAAGAAGCTGCTTCTACCCATTTAGTGAAGTAATCGATCATGACGAAGATAAATCAGTGTCCGTTGCTTGCTTTGGGCTCTACTGGTCCGATTACATCTATACCCCACATTGAGAATGGCCAAGGGGAGGTCATACAATACAGTTCATTGGGAGGCGTATGGATTACATTGTCGTGCGCCTGGCATTGGTAACATCATTTGACATGATCATTGCAGTCGGCTTTCAATGTTAACCAGTAATGCCCCGTTCTCAAGATCTTTTTGGCCAGCATCGGTCCACTCATGTGTGGCCCACACACTCCACCACCATGTATTTCGTCCATAATCTTTTGGGCCTGCGTTTCATTTACACATCGCAACAATCCCAAACCGGCATCCCTCTTGTACAATGAATCCCCACTCAGATAAAACTTCATTGCCATCTTTTGGATTCTCAACCTCTCAGCTCGGCTTGCCTGGTCGGGAATGGATCTATCCCATAGATATTCCCTTATGTTGTGATACCAATGCTGCTTTGGCAGAACAACCTCCTCCGATAATACTGCCACATGCTCCTCGTATGCCGGGGCATTCTGTACCGTTATTTAAATCTGTGGAATGTCCTTGCTTTTGATTATGTGGATTAAGGAAGCCAGAGTTGCCAATGCATCGGCAAAATCATTCCGTCCCCGGGGGATATGTCGGAAAGCGATATCTTCAAACTCTCGCATCAATTGGATAACACATCGGTGGTATGGAAGTAACCGGAGCTCCTTAGTGCTATACACCCCGATCGCCTGTCTGATTACCAGCTCTGAATCCCCGAACACCGCTAATCTCTTTACCCCCATATCGCGGGAAAAATGGAGTCCCAATATACATCCCTCATACTTAGCTGTGTTATTCGAATTATTAAACTGCAATTTAGTGGCCATGGGGTACTGCTCTTCGGTGATAGAGACCAGGACTGCTCCGGCTCCTGCCCCTTCAGCATTCATGGCACCATCAAAATACAACTTTCAGAACTGCCCCTCGTCATCACATCTCGTGTGTAAGACCCAGAATACATCTTCGCCTGGCAAAGTAGTTTCTAAAGGCTCCATCCCCCCTGCTGGCATTTCTGACAACTGATCTGCAATTCCCTGTCCTTTCATGGCTTTCTGAGTTATGTATACGATGTCGAACTGCTGTAAGATTAACTGCCACCTTGATAATCGACAGTTCAGCATGGGCCTTTCAAAGATATACTTTAGGGGATCCATTCTCGATATCAAGTACGTAGTGTGCCCATGGAGATAGTGCTGTAATCTCATTGCAGCCCATGCCAAAGCACAACAGGTCCTTTCGATGGGGGTGTAATTCTGTTCACATCGGCTAAATCTCTTGCTGAGGTAATAGATGGCCTGCTCTTTGCCTGATTCGTTCTTCTGTCCCAGCATACATCCCATCGCAATGGCATTGACCGATATATACATAAACAGAGGGATCCCATCCTTCGGGGGTACCGGCACCGGTGCTTCTGTCAACTATTTCTTAATGGTCTGAAAGGCTTTCTAGCATTGCTTATTCCACTCTTGGGAGACATCTTTCCTTAACAGTTTAAAAATCGGCTCGCATGTAGTTGTCAAGTGGGATATGAAGCGTCTGATGAAGTTTATTCTTCCCAGAAATCCTCTTATCTCCTTTTTTGTGCGAGGTGTCGGCATATCCACAATGGCCTTAATCTTCGCCGGATCCAACTCAATGCCCCGATTACTAACCAGGAATCCCAAGAGCTTGCCCGACTGCACTCCGAAAGCACACTTTGCCGAATTGAGCTTCAAATTATATTTTCTAAGCCGATCGAATAGCTTTTTGAGATGGATTATATGATCAGATTCTACCCTCGATTTCACGATAATGTCATCCACGTAGACCTTTATCTCCTTGTGCATCATATCGTGGAACAGGGCCATCATGGCTCTCTGATAAGTAGCCCCCGCATTTGTGAGACCGAAGGCCAATCGTCTATAACAGAAGGTGCCCCAAGGGGTGATGAAAGTGGTCTTTTCCCGGTCTTCCTCCGCCACCATTATCTGATGATACCCCGCAAAGCAATCAACAAAAGAGTACATCTCATATTGGGCTGTGTTATCCACCAAGATATGTATAAAAGGCACTGGGAAGTTGTCCTTGAGACTGGCCTTATTCAGATCTATATAGTTGACACATACCTTACCTTCCCTCCAGGCTTAGCCACTGGGACTATATTGGACAGCCATTACGGGTAAGTGGACACCATAATGATTTCAGCCTTGAACTGTTTGACGATTTCTTCCTTCACCTTCAAGCTCCATTCCGGTTTTAGCTTTCTTAGTTTCTGCTTGACAGGCTTGAAACCCTCCTTGATGGGCAACCGGTGTACCAAAATGTCGGTGGACAATCCGATCATGTCCTCATGAGACCAGGCAAAAATATCCTCATACTGGCTTAGCAACTTGGTTATTTCTGTTTTCTGGCTGGGGGTCAGGTCTGTCCCTACCTTGAGCTCTTTGGGTTTGTCAGAGGTTCCGATATTTATGGTGATGGTTTGGTCTAAGTTGGGTTTGGGTTTGTCTTCGACTCATCCTTTGATCTCGTCAGGCGTGTCGTCATTATCTGTCTCATCCTGCTCAATGCCCATTAAATTGAAATCCAGCTCAATATCAAAATCATAGTCATCTTTCAAATTTGAAACATCGTTTGTTAGGCAAGAAATACTCAAATTGGTACACCTGACATGAAACAAAAATATTTGTCATATATATAAGTCATTTTCCCATAATGATCGTCTTTAAAATAACATGACAAAATAACATAACCATGCAAAATTCAAAATAAAGGACAAAAATTGGTATCTATTCATCCCCCACCATCCGGGGTCTACCCCCCTGACGCCATATTTTACCCTCGTTTGGATATTACTGGCTCCATCGTCCAGTTGTCGGTAGTCAGATCGGCCGGAATGCGACAGATGAAAGGCGGCTTTGCATCAGAAACCTCCTCGATGATTACAGCCACATCGCATTGGTCCTTCTTCATAACCTCTTCAGGAATAGTCAGCCCCGCCCAATTGATGACAGGCACACTCTGTTGCGCTCCGTCGGCGTGGCAACATCCTTCCCTTTTCCACTGCTTACTGACTGTCCAGGGATATAACTCTTGGTTTCGAATTGTTGCATGACCTCCTGCAGGAAACTCTCCTTTTTAGCTGACTCATCATTCGTGGGGGTCAATTTTTCACCTCCTGTCTCAGACATAGGCTTACCAGTACCTTGTTCATTGTTGACTTTCGGCATCAGACTTTCGGCCAGTCGAGTTGGGGTCCATAATACCTCAACCCTGCCTTGCCTATCTGATTGGGCAGTTGAATAGGCTCAGTAATTCCTTGACTGTTCTTTCCCAACCCTTGCCCAGGTCAAAACTTTATCTTCATCATTTCTCTAGCAACAAAGGTAAGTTTAGGAGAGACCTTAGGTTTTACGGCTGGATCCCCCAGACATATGTAGTGGGGAGTATTGATTTCCAGCGCCTGAAAACTGGCGGGTACCACCGATTCGTCCAAATTAATCACCGGCAGGCCATTCCTGGAAGGAGAAGGGCCATTACGCTCTGCAGAGATCGTCACCAGATTCCCGTCGACGATAAACTTAATTTGCTGGTGTAGCGTAGAGGGAACTGCCCCGGCCATGTGTATCCATGGCCTTCCCAATAACCTATTATAACTTGCCGCGATATCCAGGACTTGGAATGAAATATCGAAAGTACAAGGCCCTATCTCCACAAGCAATTCTATCTCCCCCATCGTATCCTTCCGGGATCCGTCAAAGGCTCGTACCACCATATAACTGGCCCGCAGGCGCTTAGGATTGACGTTCATTGTTTTCAAAGCAAACAAGTGATGAAGACTTGTTATATTGTTTAAATGATGTTTATGTTATAGACTTAAGTATGTTTTCCGCATTGATGTTATGTTAAGGTTAGATGACCTGTGATTTATTTATTAATGATGTTGTAACCCTTTAATGGGAGATTTCTATTTTATTAATAGTTTTCCTTTATATTTGAATGGGTAGTTAGATGTGATGTGATATGTATTTGGATAGTGAACACCAAATCCTGAGGAAACGAAGTACCCGAATTTGGGGGTGTCATATCCTCAATGAAAATATCTTTCAAGCTCGACAATACAACTTGCAATTGAACCTATCTTCTAAGCTCCTCAATGAAAATATCTTCCAAGCTCGACAATGCAGCTTACAATTGAACCCATCTTCTAAGCTCCTTAATGAAAATATCTTCCAAGCTCGCCAATGCAGTTTGCAATTGAACTTATCTTCTAAGCTCCTTAATGAAAATATCTTCCAAGCTCGACAATGTAGCTTGTCACCGTAAGCACGACAAATCACTTTGTCATTCCTAAGCACGACACAACAACTTGTCAAAAATAATTTGTCGGGATGTTTCTTGGTGAGATCGTGGAAAGCACGACAAATCATTTTGTCAATGTAAGCACGACTAAGCAGCTTGACAAAAAATTTTATTTGACCTAATTCATCGTTTACATAATATAATCACAAAACACCTGCTTCGAAATATCATTTCGATCTTTATTAAGCACATATGTTACAAAATTCGAATCTCATTAGGGTTTAAGGTTTTAAAATTCTCGATACCTAGTTTTAGGTTTATACGTTCTAATTCTAAACGTATACGATCGCATTTATAAGCCTCATATGTGAGTGCCCCCAAACCCGGGTCCCTTGAACCTCGGACCTGGTGCGTCGCGATACATCATATTTACAACTATTGCAGAAGATATAAACATAAATTGTTTATACATTAAACTTTGCTACATATCCCAAGGTCTATAACCTTTATTTTAATACATATTTACCTTAGATTCATAAAAAGGTTTACACAATTAACTTACATCAAATAACTAATTTAGTTATCATGCATAACACTATAATCTTGTCCTTTGCTTCTGACTCTGTCTTTCCTCGAACATTCGCTTTAAATCTGAAATTTGTTATCATGATATAGCAATGGTGAGCAACTACTTTGCTCAGCAAGTTTAATACAATAAAGATATATCATGATTGAAAGAATGAATAAGCTTTAGAACTTTTCAACAATATAATAATTGTGAAAGAGCATGAATCAGAATTTCAATAATTGAATGACTGAATTCAATAATACAGGGTGTCAATAATGACCATGAACAAATTTAACTGCACCTTATGGTAATGAAGGTGATCAGCCTTTCATACCTGATGAACATATGCAACATGCACTAAGTGCGAATCAATAATTTAAGGAGGTGGAATAATTATCAATAATTAAACCACTAGCATGCTTGAAACATAGTAACTCAAGTTTGAGTTAAGAGGAACTCGCTCAATATAAACTTGAGTAAGGTTAAGGAAACTTGCATGTACCGTCGATTACAGCTACGCAATTAAACTTATTCTCTTATAAAAGACCTATCAGTTATAAGATTGATCTTTCAATTAGCATCGCATACTATACCTCATAACACTACTTCTAATATTTAAACACATAAGCAAACATTAGATAGCACCTTAGCATCATACATATTCATAATTCTAAAACTAGCACACATTGAGTCTTTAACAATGTTCAATATAGTATGCTGAGTGGTTTTCCACAAACAACCAACAAACTAGTTTCTGTCTCGTCTACACTGTTTTCACAGTGAGTTAGATCGGTTGCTAGTTCGTATATACCTCCGCTCCCTGAAGGAATTGTTTAGCCCAGCTACTATACATCAACTATTAAAGAACACAACTGTACTACTACTTTATCATAAACCTTATGACTTAACACTAAGTCTTTCATTTTATAAGTTCTCCTTATAATCCATTAAGCCTGAATACCTAATCCAGCAAGTTGGATTATCTAAACATACTAATCCAGTAACCTGGATTCAAACTAGCATCCAATCCAACACCCTGGATTCACTAATTTAGTAAACCATATTCATTAATTCAGTAAACCACATTTACCAATTCAGCAAGCCAGATTTAATCAATTCAGCAAGCCGAATATTACAATCCAGCAAGCTGGATTCAACTGTAAATTCCTATTTTAGTTGACACTTAACAGCCGGTTAATTGTTTAAAGCTTGACTTGACTTTGTATTGAGAGCCTCTCATTCCATATAATTGATTAAGGTTAATTATGTAACCTTTTATATCAAGTCCCTTTATATTTGTCTTCAATTGATACCTAGCATTTAGTTAAGTTTTAAATCTTATCTTCACATCACGTTGGATGTATAATTATCGTTAACATTATTAAGGTTAACGTTCGTCTCACCCTTTTTTAAAGTTCTCTTTTGATCGACACTTAACGTTTGGTTAAGTTATCGTAGTCGTCGTTACATCATATTAGAGGTATTACATTTGTTAACAATATTTAGTAAACCATCGTGTCATATTTCTTTATGCTTTCCTTTTCGTTGACACTTAACGTCCGGTCAAGTAGTCTTAGTCTGAAGTTACATTATATTAATGTATTATCTTCACTAAAGTTAATTAAATAACTCTCCTATCTTGCCTTTAGGCAACTTCTTTTTAATGTTTACTTAACACTTTTGTATTAACATCCTTTACATGTTTATTAGGTTAATAGAATAATTACATCGACATTCAAGTCATCATTTAACTTCATATTATACCCTCAATATATTTCTTTCAATTAATACTTAACATGTAGTTAAGTCCTTATCAAATGTCTCTACAACGTTTTGGATGTATATTAGATTAATAAAAGAAAATCTTTAATCATGCTTTCGCTTAACTTCTCCCATTTATACTTAACATGTAGTTAAGTATTTAAACTTTTAAAATATAACCCATTATGGTTAATCCTTACCTTACTATTCAAGATTTACACCTTATAATACTTAGAACGGTAATTAGTAGGTTCGGAACGCTTTACGATTTATAGAACGTAAGCCCGACACCTTTCGTTCGCATCCGATTGAGCAACATCTTCAAAAATGTCTATTTTGACCTTTTTTCAAAATCTCAAATTTTAGTTTTTATTATCTAAAATTGTAGTACTATCGTTAAGCTTTTTAAAACATCTTGAATTATCAAATTTGGACTTCGTACGCAAAAGTTATGCTTATTTTAGTTTTGGATGTCAAAATCACATAGCACAACCAAGGTCAGCTCGCCAGCCATGCGCCCGTGCGCGCCCCGCCTATTCCCCATCCGCGCGCGCCCAGCGCGCCCCATCCGCGCGCCCAACAGCCCAGCAGCAGCAGCTCGCTATTTTTTTTCCAGACCCAACCACGCTTAAACAGTCATAACTTCTTCGTTATTTACAATTTTTAGGTGATTCCAGTGGTCACGCGAAGCTAACTTCCGTATCTACAATTTTGTCCTACTGAAAGTTTTCCAATTCCCAACACAACAATAGAGGAATCACACGCAAGGGGCCTGACTCCAAAATTCGCTGGACAATTTTCACTATAACTTAGATTGGTCATAACTTTTTACTCCGAAGTCGGAATTGGTCTATTCTGGAGTCTATGGAAATTTTATTCAGTGTACAATAACATACCAAAAGCCCAAAATTTTTAGAGCAATCTAGCTAGCCCCAAATTTTCTAATTTTGGGCAGCAGCTCACTAGATCTTCTCTTTTCTCCGTTTGATTTTTATATTTTGAGTTTTGCACAACCAAATCAAATAATTTCAAGTTCTATGAACTCGTAACTCATAATATTACAACATTTTAAATCTATACAATTTTTCATCCATACCCACTATGCAGATCTAAGGATCAAAGAGAAAATGAGGGTTTTAGAGTTTTAAAAGAGTATTTCTCAAATCCAAGCTTAATCACCCATCAAACCGCTAGATCTAACCATGAATCATCATAAATCATGTAGATCGATCAATATAAAGTATAATAACACTAACCCAAACCTAGATCCAAGCTTAATCACAATAAAAATGGATAGAGTTTTGAGTTTTACCTTTTATGTTCTTCATTTCTCTTTTTTTCTCTTTCCTTCCATGGATCTTCTTCCATGGCTTCTTATGCTTTATTCTTCCTTCATCCTTGGCCAAGCCTTCTCTCTCTCCCTCCCTCTCTCTTTCCTTCGGTCGGATTTCTTTCCTCCTTCCTTCCTTTTGTTTTTGCCGAGAACGAGAATGGGAGTGAATGAGGAAAAATTTATTTCCTTACCCTTTTTCTTTTCTTCCTTATCCTTATATATATATATATACATATACATACATATACATTAACTTTTCCCCAATTCTATTTATTACATAATTAATTAAATCATTTGGGTCATGAAATAACATAAACAACCCACATAATTACTTTATCCTAATATTTAATTAGGATTTCTTTTCTACAAAATTTAGAATTTAAATTAACTATTCACTTACATTTATTTATATAACTCAATTAAATTCTTCCTTAATTAAGTTAAAATAAATAATAACTGAGATATATTAAAATAAGTCTCTCTCACATTACTTTTACTAGTACACTTCAATCGCTATCATTAATCCTCATACTTAACATATAAAGATTAATTTACAATACTTCATGTTATTTGTTTATTATATAATAAACAATTATATATACAATCTCATAAGATTGCTATTCATTTATCTCTCATATTCATTCTATATATACCTCAACATAATTTAATATGTTGAGACATGCCATAGAAACCACATAGATCAAACACTATGCTTTTCCAATAGCTATAACCCTTCGGTTATTAAATTTTTCATTCCTAATATATAATATATTAGGTTATATTGTTCTTTTATTACACTCTCTACCGTCGATAAATAGACATATTCATAATATATATATTCACTTTATCATCAAATAATTAATATTTCCTATATAATAGACATTTAACCTCATGTATTATCAAAAAATCTCTTTTTACTATTTGCTAAGCTCCACAAACCTTTATTATATGGCTTGTGTCGACGCCGGGAGGGATCGCTTCCGCTGCGATTGTTACCCTTTCCAATTTTTGCCTTTTTATTAAATGATTTTTTGGAAAAGGTCGGCACTAATGTCGACGGGGTTTTGAAAGATCGTTTTTATGATGAGCCAATTGACCAGAGTCGCTAGTTGGTATATTTAAAATGGATGTACCAACTCATCCGAGTTTCATTTTCATAAATCGCTGGCTCATGTGTGACTCCGAGTTAATTGGTCTGCAAACCGAGATTCATAGAGTTCGGGGGCTTTCTTAAGCGAGGGAAAGGTGTTAGGCACCCCCCGACTTCCGTGAAACACGGTTACCGCAATTTTGATGCTTTTCCTATCCTTTAATCCTTAAAATGTGTGTGTTCGCGCGTGTGTGCTTATGTGAATGTGGTGGTGAGTTTGTATGAAAGAATCAATTGGGTTTCTTATGGAAAGGTGTGCTTTAATTTGAGAATGCTTTAGAATGTCTTTCGGCCTACACGAGAAAGCTTTATGAGAAAGGTTCGATTTTAATTATCAAAAGATGCAAGATTTTCATTAGGTGTCGTTTTGGCAAAGCAAGAGTTTTTTAAACCTTCATCAAAATAGGAATCGGGATCTATACGTTGCTTTCGTAAATAAAATGACGGGCAACCTCTAGGATCCCTTTAACCCTATGCACAAAGATTTAATAAAATGCTATCATTTTGTGTGATGTTTGAAAATAATTTTTTCTTTTGCCTTCTCGATTAAACCGGAATCGACATTCATTAGCATTTCCAATTTTAAGCCTCATGATGCTAATTAACCTAACTTGATTGATTTTATGGAAATCTTCACCGTTTAACTTTGAAATCAATTTTGTGTCGTAAATCAAATCAAACATAACAATGCGTTGGGACTATTCATGGGCATGTAAGCCATCAAAATAACCCCAAACGCCCACAATCACATATTTCACTATTTCGGGGCCTTAAACCCGATTTTCAACTTGGTATCGTTTTAAGGCCCGACGATTACATGTTACAATAAAAGGCACAACGACCCTATTACATTCACCAAACAATGTCCATCATCGAATTTGGACCACGGGGTCGCGTTCCTAGGCTCACATCCACAATTTACACACCCACAAAATGGATACTACAACAATTAAAAAAGCTAAAAATCACCAAATGGATATCATCGGACCATTAGGAAGAATTTTGTTCAGTTGGAACCCTCGTTAATAGTCCCTAATCCATGTATTCTCAATAATATACAGAAAACTACATTTAATATAGCCCGAATGATAAAAGTTTACCGAAATGATATAACAAAAAAATGCTAGAAAAATGTCTTTTCACCTTGCAAATGACACCATGATGCGTATAAACTCGTATATTGAATATAGCAAAAATTATATGTGATACAATCTAACAACAAAGTGGTATAAATCCTCTCTTTTCTCTCTTTTCTCTCCTTTCCCGCTGCTGATTCGCTGCTATTTCTTCCTCTTTTTCTTTCTTCTTCGCTGCTGTGTCACCTCCTGTATGCCAGATGAAGAAATAAGCTGAAATAGGCTGGCCAAGGGCAGCCGCAGATTGATCTGCGGCTAGCCTTGGTTTCTCCGCGCCCATCGCGCACTTCAGCCGCCCGCCGCGCACTTCAATTATTTTAATCGTTGGCCGCAGATCAATCCACGACTGGGTGGGCTGAATTTTTCGATTTTCGAGCCGCACCTTGATTCTCGTGTCGTACCGTTGGTTTTTTTTGAAGGACTTGTATTTTGCAGTCCGGGAACCGCTGGGAAACGTGCCATATCATTCCGCTTTGATCGTTGTCGTGTCGGCTTTGATCGCATGTCGTTGCGGTGGCTCTAAGTGTTCGTACTTATGCCCACCTTTCGTTCTCGTAGGCTGGGTTCATTGATGATTTTGCCCTCCTGTCAAGGTTAGTATAGGAAGTGCAAATTTTGGGTGTCTACAGCTGCCCCTCTTTATCATGTTTATGAAATGTTAAATGAAATGAACAATGATAAAGAATTAGACACCCAATGCATGAATGACAGTACATACATGATGAAACACATATAGCTTATGATGCGGCACAAAATGTAAGGCATGAAAAACATTCGTAAGGGTGTCAATGCATCATGCAATCGCAAATTCATTGTGAGTATCGATCTCAATAGGACTCGGTCGCAGATCGCATCGTTGTTGTCAGGTTTCGTCTCTGACAAGTCGTTGCGATAATCGTTATCGCAGGTGTCGCGCTCCGTCTCGTAATCGTCGTCGTCGTGGAATCGTTGTCATCTCAAAACCGTCGGGTCTCGTATCCGATCGATCATCTCGTAGATGTGGGGTCTGGTTTCCGATGGGTCGTCTCGTCTGTATCGGTTCTCGTCTCCGATTAGTCGACTCGCCTGTATCGGTTCTCGTCTCCGATTGATCGTCTTGTCGGCACCGGGTCTCGTCTCCGGTTGGTCGACTCGGCTGCATCGGTTCTCGTCTCCGATTGATCGTCTTGTCGGCACCGGGTCTCGTCTCCGGTTGCTCGTCTCGTAATCACCGGGTCTCGTATCCGGTCGCTCGTCTCGTAATCACCGGGTCTCGTATCCGGATGATCTTCTTGTCTGCGTCGGCTCTCGTATCCGGTCGCTTATCTCGTAATCACCGGGTCTCGTATCCGGTTGATCGTCTTGTCTGCGCCAGGTCTCGTATCCGGTCGCTCGTCTCGTAATCACCGGGTCTCATATCCGGTTGATCGTCTTGTCTGTGCCGGGTCTCGTATCCGGTCGCTCCTCTCGTAATCACCGGGTCTCATATCCGGTTGATCGTCTTGTCTGCGCTGGGTCTCGTATCCGGTTGCTCGTCTCGTAATCACCGGGTCTCATATCCGGTTGATCGTCTTATCTGCGCCGGGTCTCGTATCCGGTCGCTCGTCTCGTAATTACCAGGTCTCATATCCAGTTGATCGTCTTGTCTGTGTCGGGTCTCGTATCCGGTCGCTCGTCTCGTAATCACCGGGTCTCATATCCGGTTGATCGTCTTGTCTGCGCTGGGTCTCGTATCCGGTCGCTCGTCTCGTAATCACCAGGTCTCATATCCGGTTGATCATCTTGTCTGCGTCGGGTCTTGTATCCGGTCGCTCATCTCGTAATCACTGGGTCTCGTATCCGGTTGATCGTCTTGTCTACGCCGGGTCTCGTATCCGGTCGATTGATTCGTCATGTTCCATACCTGATTGGTTGAAACCTCGTATTTTTTAAGTCAAATGGATTTGAAATGGATTAATTTTGCACTGGAGGATAAAGGAAGGAAACAGGGGCCAGCCGCAGATGGATCTGCGGCCAGCCGCAGATGGATCTGCGGCCAGCCGCAGATTGATCTGCGGCTAGGATCGGGATTTTTAGGCGCTTCGCCCCTTCCCAGATCTGTCACTTTCAACTCGTACCCCACATTGGTTTTCGTAATTTTGCGCCCCCGTACGTCCTTTTGGCCGACTTTTCCAACCTTCTCGCAAAAACCGCTCCGGTTAGATCGATCTACACGCTACGGGTAACATTTTGACCGATTGTTTTCTTATTTCGTCAATGTTTTGCTATACATTTGGCTATTTTGCATGTTTAGAGATATAAATGTATGCTTTGAAATGCTATGCCATGTATCATTGCATGTATATGTTAGGTCTCAACCGTGTGAGTCATATTCTATGCTCATGATGTGGGTCATACATATTTGTCACCTTTTGAATGAGAGCATGCATTATGGTCATTTTCATGTCGCAATTATCCATATAACATGCAATTTTGATCTGTTGTGGCTTGGGTTAATTGAAAACATGCTTGGCTGTGCATGGGATGCTCACTTTATAGACGAAACTCTGGCGATTTTTTTTTATAATGGAGGCCCACTAAAATCTAATTCATGCATATATGGTAAACACGCATCATGCTGCATTATTTCTGTGATGAAAATAGGCAGATAAAATATTTCGTGACACAACTAGAAATATAATGTACCTCCCTCTTTGACGGTGTCGTTCCAGCTATGGATCCTGATGTTCCCAGCAACTCCACTGCATCTCGTGCTTCGGGGGTTCGCCGCCGTAAGGCTGCACCTGCCCCGACTTTGCCTCGGACTCGCCAGGCTCGTCGACTGGCAGAGGCTGTCGTCCGGCCCGATCACCCTGAGGCTGAGGAGGCCGTTCTTCCAGACATTGAGACAGAGGGGCAGTCATCCAGCACACCAGCTCCCTCCACTCACCGCGTTTTGCCCGGTGCCCATGTTCAGGTGCCTGATCTGTTAGGCTGAGACCTCAGTCGTCACCCCTCCGTATCTCTTGTCACTAATGAGGTATACTCATTAATTTTTTTTTTTTGAATTCATTCTCAATCTCTGCTCGTATCCGAACTGATCCATTAGTGATTGCCACAGGTGCCCGAGTTCACCCAGCCGAGGGGCAACTGGTTCAACATCTATTCCCTCTACACTGCGCTGCACGCCGATTATCGCACGGTGGTGGACTCCTGGGGTTTTCTCTCTTTCTTCACCATTATTCCCCATCAGTGCCCTTGGGGTTATATGAGGGCTTTGTCTGAGCGATGGTTCCACCAGACCCAGTCCCTTCATCTTTTGGACTGCGAGGTTGTGCTGACTCCTTGGGACTGGAGGTACATCACCGGTATTGAGTTCACCGGAGTCCATGTCCCTTTGGATCTAGACATTACTCCAGCGGAGGTCCGAGCTTTATTGGGTTTCACTGCCGAGGACCGGGTCTTCAAGGCCCGCAGCATTCGGTCCGGAGCTTTGGCTGTTGACGCTGTTGGGGGCATATATGCGACGCCCTTCCCTGCAGATCGAGCCACTCATGATATTCTGCTCCGACGTCTGTTCCTGACCATTATGAGGGGTTGTTTCCTGGGGAACAACTCCTCTACCATTCATTTCAGCGTCGTCGGAGCTGTCAGGGATGTAGACCGGATCGACGACTATGATTGGGGGTCCTTCACCTTTGCCTACTTCCTCCACGATCTTCGTCTTCGTTCGGAGGGACAGACAGACGCTTGGCTTGGGTTCTACCCCTTCCTGCTAGTAAGCCTTCTTTTCTTACTGCACCTCCTATCATTTTATTTCTTTTTTCTGCATTTGCCGGTCACTCAGGCCGTTTCCTGCTTCTGTTCACAGTTCTGGGCTTATGAGCGACTCCCATGCCTGAGGCCTGTCACGACTCTCGGCTTGGATACCTATCCCCAGGGTCGGCGGTGGCATCATAGCACTTTGGAGGAGGTCCCGGTATCTAGCAGCTTCGCACATTGCCGCATTCAGTTGGAGCTGATCACTGCCGCTGAGGTCGTCTGGGTTCCCTACCTTTCCGAGCATCTGACCGTGGGATTTACAGATGGATATCCCTCCGGCCCAGAGTTCGCACTTTCCACCCGTCGCCTCACCTTGCAGAGTGTTGAAGGATGGGTGATGTATCTGGGAGAGCGCGCATTCAGATGCGTTATTGGAGAGATCCGCATTCCTCACTCCCTTCCCTTCACTACATCCTAGTCGTTCGATTCTCAGCCTTCAGAGATTATGCTTGCGGGTGAGGATGGCCGGACACTTTTTTCAGGTCCCAGCACGAGCGAGGCTTTTCGTACTTGGTGGGTGCCCCGCACTATCGGTCCTCAGACTCGGGCCACATTCTTCCTCGGAGATATGGTCCCCGACTCGGTGATGATGACTGATTGGGCCGCCTGTGTTCGGAGTCCCACCCATGCTGAGCAGATTGCCACTCTGACTCGTCAGGTGGACCAGCTATCCTTATACCTTTGGGTGTTAGGCCGGACCCCAGAGGATGCCTACGCATATGATCCTGATAGTGCGGGTTTTGACATAGGCCCGAGCTCATCTGATGCCCCCGTGGAGCCATATATCCCTGATATGAACTTTGGGGCTTCGACTTCGACGACTCCAGGGGATCAGTTCGAGGATCCCGACTTCATAGATGACATCACCCTTGATTAGATCCTGATAGGATAGGGCCTTTTGTACTTGAACCTGTTAGATTTATTTTTCCATTTCATGCACTATGTATTGAACTCATTTGTTTATTTATGCACATTTTTATCATTATGACAGTTCAATTGCCTTATTATTAACTGTATGATGCATACTTTTTGTTCATGGATAGAGAATGACCCCTGCACAGTCTTTTTGATACTATTTTCCATAGATGTCATCACCAGTTGCCGTGGTACGTTTGGATCTCATTCCTCCCACGGGGTTGATTGGCAGTCTTCTCCACTGGTTGGACAGTTTGTCGCTGGCCGACAAGGTTATCGCAGATGGTCTCCTGGGACATTCCTGGTCCTTATTATCCTTTCAGGTGCCGGCGGGCTTTGTGGAGGGTATTCTGAGCCATTGGGTCCCTGCCCGTCAGGTGTTTAGATTAGGGACAGTGGAGCTAACCCCTACTCTCGAGGAGTACGACGGCCTTACCGGTTTGTCATTGGATGGTCCTTGTGCCAGGGTCACAGCTGGCTCCATGCGCCGTCAGTTCTTAACTTTCACTAGGTTGCGGAGGACAGTTCTGTCATCGGTGATCACATCAGACCATCTAGTTCCCCTTCATTTCCTGATTGACCGATTCGGCTCACCCGATAGTTTTCATCGATTCTCTGGTGATTTTTCCGTATCTGAGGAGCGATGGGGCGCCTTGAGAGTAGACGTTTTGATGGCCTGTGTCATCTCAGTTTTGTATATGCCAGCTGGATCCGCTCTGTTGGATATGCGTGTTATTGCGGCCACTAGAGCTCTTCAGGAGGATCACACCATCATTCCCATGATACTAGGAGATACCTATATGTCCGCCTCATATTGTCAGTCTTTCCGAGGCAGAGTATTCATAGGGAGCTCTATTTTGTTGTACGTGTGGTTTATGAGCCATCTCAGCCCCATCGGTCATTTCCGTCGCCATGGGTTTTGCTTCAGCCATGACATAGCCCTGCAATCCTCGTTCCGTCCCGCGAGCTTTGTTGATGCGGTTTCCTGGGTAGAATTCTTATCGTCTATTGAGGAGCCCTTTCATCTCTTGATCTATTCGGGTTATTGCTCCTTCATGAGCTTCTTGACTCATGTGCCCACCTTGGATTTCATCCCTATTTCTGGCTTGAGGGGCGTGACGACTTATCATCCCTTGGCGGTTATGGGGCAGTTAGATCACACACAGGATTTTCACCCTTTCACGGGCGCAGTCGACTATCGATTCCTCATATCACCCCAGACGGAGAGAGATCTACTACGGGTATACGATCTTTGGTCTCGCAGGATCTTTGCCGAATATAGTGAGAGCTGTCCATTTCAGACATCTACTTACGTGCAATGGTTGCACGGAGACTTCGATATGGTCGGTTTGAGTCAGACTGGAGTATTTGATGACTCTCGAGTGAATTTCACAGATGATACCGCCCCAGAGATAATTATTCCTCCTGAGTCTACAGAGATGATGTCCAGACATGATTTCGGATGCTTCTCCACTCCCGCCCAGACTCTTCATTCCATCTCAGCTGATTCTGCCCCTAGTCGGGTTACTGAGGATAGTCGGAGCCGACTGGCCTTGATCACTGCTGAGGCTGAGAGAGATGCTTCTCTTGCTGAGAGAGATGCCGCTATTCTGGCTAGAGATGTTGCCCTTGCTGACAGAGACGCCATTGTATTGCAGACTAGGGCAGTTATAGATGCTCACTCTGAGACTGTCAGCCGAGCTACTGCTTTATTGGATCGCATCGACATGATGGGGCAACAGATTGCAGGGGATGTCGATGCCTTAGATCTATCCACCACTTTATCCATCCTGCTTCAGCTAGTTTCAGATTTGTAGATTATTTTATTTCCTGCATAGACTATGTCAGTTTCATCGGTTATCGAAAGAGAAATCTTGTAACAAAATGACTTATATATATATATATAGACAAGCATTTAAATTTAGTCATTTTCCCTCATTTGTCGTATCGTTGCCTTTCATTGGATCCTCATTTTATCCAGCTAACCACGATGTTGATATTTCGCCTTCTTTCTCTTTTCAAGTCTTGATGGAGATTTGACAGATATTGCCGCACCCCTGTTGATTTCATCGGACTGAGTCTTAGATTTTGGCTAACTGTTTGGTTGGGCTAGGGTTATGTTACTTGAAATGAAACTGATTAGGGGGCTGGTTTCGGGAAGGTTTCAAAGGTATAGGAAGGTTATTCTGGCTGTTGGGAATCGATTTTGGTTAGAGAAAGTATTATTTTGTAAAGAATTGGACCGTGCCCTAATGGCTGCCTACGTATTCCCACAAGTCGGGAAATCAGGTCCTATGTAGTTCGTTCTTTCAAAGAAAAAGGAGAAAATGATGATTCAAGTGTAGAACCGCTTCACCGAGTCGGAATTGATGGGTTGTGGAAACACCTCACCATCCATCTCTTGCAATATAAGGGCTCCTCTGGACAGCACTTTCTTAATCACAAAAAGTCCCTCCCAGTTCGGGGCGAACTTCCCTTTGGCTTCGTCTTGACAAGGCTTGACTCTCTTTAGCACTAGGTCATTTTCCTTGAATCTCCGAGGTCTTATCTTTTTGTCATACGATCGAGAGATTCTTTGCTGATATAACTGGTCGTGCAAAGCAGCAGCCACCCTCCTTTCATCAATTAGGGCCAATTGGTCGTACCGACTTTGCATCCAATCCTCCTCGCTTATCTGAGCATCGATCAAGATTCTGAGGGACGCCATCTCAACCTCAACTGGTAGAACAGCCTCCATTCAGTATACCAAAGTGTAAGGGGTTGCCCCTGTAGAAGTACGCACCGACGTTCTGTATGCCAGCAGGGTGAGAGGTAGCAGATCCGACCATCCTTGATGATTGGCGGACATTCTCGCCATGATCTTCTTAATATTCTTATTTGCAGCCTCCACTGCCCCATTCATCTTAGGACGGTAAATGACAGAATTGAGGTGTTTGATCTTAAACTGGTCACATAAATCCTTCATAAGGGCATTGTTCAAATTCTTGGCATTGTCGGAGACTAAGACCTCAGGTTGCCCGTATCGGCAAATGACATTATTCCTGATGAAACCAACGATGATCTCCTGAGTTACTTTAGGGAAAGAACCTACCTCTACCCATTTAGTGAAGTAATCGATCATGACGAAGATAAATCGGTGTCCGTTGCTTGCTTTGGGCTCCACTGGTCCGATTACATCCATACCCCACATTGAGAATGGCCAAGGGGAGGTCATATAATGCAGTTCATTGGGAGGCGCATGAATTACGTTGTCGTGCGCCTGGCATTGATAACATCGTTTGACATGGTCATCGCAATCGGCCTTTAGTGTTAACCAATAATGCCCCGTTCTCAAGATCTTTTTGGCCAGCATCGGTCCACTCATGTGTGGCCCACACACTCCACCATGTATTTCGTCCATAATCTTTTAGGCCTGCGTTTCATTTACACATTACAACAATCCCAAACCGGCATCCCTCTTGTATAGTGAATCCCCGCTCAAATAAAACTTCATCGCCATCTTGTGGATTCTCAGCCTCTCAGCTCGGCTTGCTTGGTCAGGAATGGATTTATCCCTCAGATACTCCCTTATGTTGTGATATCAAGGCTGCTTTGACAGAACCACCTCCTTCGATAATACTGCCACATGCTCCTCGTATGCCGGGGCATTCCGTACCGCTATTTCAATCTGTGGATTAAGGAAGCTAGAGTTGCCAATGCATCGGCAAAATCATTTCGTCCCTGGGGGATATGTCGGAAAGCGATATCTTCAAATTCTTGCATTAATTGGATAACACATCGGTGGTATGGAAGCAACCGGAGCTCCTTCGTGCTATACTCCCCGATCGCCTGTTTGATTACCAGCTCCGAATCCCCGAACACCGCTAGTCTCTTCACTCCCATATCGCGGGCAAAACGGAGTCCCAATATACATCCCTCATACTCAGCTGTGTTATTCGAGTTACTGAACTGCAATTTAGTGGCCACGGGGTATTGCTCTCCGATGATAGATACCAGGACTGCTCCGGCTCCTGCCCCTTCAGCATTCAAGGCACCATCAAAATACAACTTCCAGAACTGCCCCTCGTCATCACATCTCGTGGGTAAGACCCAGAATACGTCTTCGCCCGGCAAAGGAGTTTCTAAAGGTTCCATCCCCCCTGCTGGCATTTCCGCCAACTGATCTGCAATTCCCTGCCCTTTCATGGCTTTCTGGGTCACGTATACGATGTCGAACTGCTGTAAGATTAACTGCCACCTTGATAGTCGACAGTTCAGCATAGGCCTTTCAAAGATATACTTCAGGGGATCCATTCTTGATATCAGGTATGTAGTATGCCCATGGAGATAGTGCTGTAATCTCCCTGCAGCCCACGCCAAAGCACAACAGGTCTTCTCGATGGGAGTGTAATTCTGTTCACATCGGCTAAATCTCTTGCTGAGGTAATAGATAGCCTGCTCTTTACCTGCCTCATTCTTCTGTCCCAGCATACATCCTAACGCAATGGCATTGACCGATATATACATAAATAGAGGGATCCCATCCTTCGGGGGTACCAGCACCGGTGCTTCTGTCAGCTGCTTCTTAATGGTCTGAAAGGCTTCCTGGTATTGCTTATTCCACTCTTGGGAGACATCTTTCCTTAACAGTTTAAAAATTGGCTCGCATGTAGTTGTCAAGTGGGATATGAAGCGGCTGATGAAGTTTATTCTTCCCAGAAATCCTCTTATCTCCTTTTCTGTTCGAGGTGCCGACATATCCACAATGGCCTTGATCTTCGCTGGATCTAACTCAATGCCCCGATCACTAACCAGGAATCCCAAGAGCTTGCCCGACTGCACTCCGAAAGCACACTTTGCCGGATTGAGCTTCAAATTATATTTTCTGAGCCGATCGAATAGCTTTTTGAGATGGGTTATATGATTAGATTCTACCCTCAATTTCACGATAATGTCATCCACGTAGACCTCTATCTCCTTGTGCATCATGTCGTGGAACAAAGCCATCATGGCGCTCTGATAAGTAGCCCCCGCATTTGTGAGACCAAAAGGCAATCGCCTATAGCAGAAGGTGCCCCAAGGGGTGATGAAAGCGGTTTTTTCCCGGTCTTCCTCCGCCACCATTATCTGATGATATCCCGCAAAGTAATCAACAAAAGAGTACATCTCGTATTGGGCTGTGTTATCCACCAAGATGTGTATAAAAGGCACTGGGAAGTTGTCCTTGAGACTGGCCTTGTTCAGATCTCTATAGTCGACACATACCCTTACCTTCCCTCCAGGCTTAGCCACCGAGACTATATTGGACAGCCATTCCGAGTAAGTGGATACCATAATGATTCCGGCCTTGAACTGTTTTGACGATTTCTTCCTTCACCTTCAAGCTCCACTCTGGTTTTAGCTTCCTTAGTTTCTGCCTGACAGGCCTGAAACCCTCCTTGATGGGCAACTGGTGTACCACAATGTCGGTGGACAATCCGATCATGTCCTCATGAGACCAGGCAAAAACATCCTCATACTGGCTTAACAACTTGGTTATTTCTGTTTTCTGGCTAGGGGTCAGGTCTGTCCCTATCTTGAGCTCTTTGGGTTTGTCAGGGGTTCCGATATTTATGGTGATGGCTTGGTCTAAGTTGGGTTTGGGTTTGTCTTCGACCCATCCTTTGATCTCGTCAGGCGTGTCGTCATTATCTGTCTCATCCTGCTCAATGCCCATTAAATCGAAATCCAGCTCAATATCAAAATCATAGTCATCTTTCAAATTTGAAACATCGTTTGTTAGGCAAGAAATACTCAAATTGTTACACCTGACATGAAACAAAAATATTTGTCATATATATAAGTCATTTTACCACAATGATCATCTTCAAAATAACATGACAAAATAACATAACCATGTAAAATTCAAAATAAAGGACAAAAACTGGTATCCATTCATCCCCCACCATCTGGGGTCTACCATCCCGACGCCATATTTTACCCTCGTTTGGATATTACTGGCTCCATCGTCCAGTTGTCGGTGGTCAGATCGGCCGGAATGCGACCGATGAAAGGCGGCTTCGTATCGGGAACTTCCTTGATGACCACAGCCACATCGCATTGGTCCTTCTTCATAACCTCCTCAAGAATAGTCAGCCCCGCCCAATTGATGATAGGCACACTCTGTTGGGCTCCTGACGGCGGGGCAACATCCCTCCCTTTTTCAGAGATATAACACTTGGTTTCAAACTGTTGCATGACCTCCTGCAGGAAACTCTCCTTTTTGGTCGACTCATCATTCGTGGGGGTCAATTTTTCACGCCCTGTCTCAGACACAGGCTTGTCAGTACCTTGGTCATTGTTGATCTTCGGCATCAGACTTTCGGCCAGTCGAGTTGGGGTCTCCCCATGAGAGTGTTTCCGTGCTATGCCTCCATAATATCCCAACCCTGCCTTGCCTATCTGATTGGGCAGTTGAATAGGCTCAGTAATTCCTTGACTGTTTTTTCCCAACCCTTGCCCAGGTCGAAACTTCATCTTCATCATTTCTCTAGCAACAAAGGTAAGTTCAGGAGAGACCTTAGGTTTTACGGCTGGAGCCCCCAGACATCTGTAGTGGGGAGTACTGATTTCCAGTGCTTGAAAACTGGCGGGTACCACCGTCTCGTCCAAATTAATCACTGGCAGGGCATTCCTGTAAGGAGAAGGGTCATTATGCTCTGCAGAGACCGTCACTAGGTTCCCGTCGATGATAAACTTAATTTGCTGGTGTAGCGTAGAGGGAACTGCCCCGGCCATGTGTATCCACGACCTTCCCAATAACATGTTATAACTTGCCGCGATATCCAGGACTTGGAAGGAAATATCGAAAGTACAAGGCCCTATTTCCACAGGCAATTTTATCTCCCCCATCGTATCCTTTCGGGATCCGTCAAAGGCTCATACCACCACATAACTGGCCCGCAGGCGCTTGGGATTGACATTCATTTTTTCCAATGTACTAAATGGACAGATATTCAATGCTGATCCCCCATCAATTAGCACCCCATTCATAACATATCCTGATGAGATTACCGTAATATGCAACGGTTTCTGATGCCCCCTTCCTTCTTTGGGGATATCATCATCTGTGAATGATATTACATTGTTTTCCAACAGATGGTCCACTAGATGGTCGAACCCTTCTTTGCTAATCACCTTGGGAATGTGTGCCTCTTCCAGGACTTTGGCCAAAATTCTGCAGTGATCGTCAGATGATAATACCAAATCCATGATCGATGTCAAGGTCGATTCCTCGCTCAATACCTTGATCCCCCTCGCTTCTGGATGATTCATCTTCCTTAAGAATTCCACAACTTTCTCCTCAGATATCTTTTCGTTCTTCTCCCCTTTGCTCTCAAGGACTCGCCCTGGAAGATATAAAGGGTTCCCCTTTGATGTTACAGAAGCACAACTGGCCGCCTCCTCTGCTACTCCCCCGTAATTCCACGGCACTGTTTTCAGACTGCTAATGGGGATTTGTGGTCTCGCTGCAATAGTGAGAGGTTTCGGAACCGTTAACCTGATAGGCCCCTCGGTGATACTCCTGCTCAGACCCGCCAACCTAATCGGTGTCCCTCATACATCCTCCTAATCACTTGTCATGCCAATCATCTCATCAATTCTCTTTACATAATTCAGCCTTGGTGGTCCCCCGGCTTCGCTGGCTTCTACCACATTGACCCCTTCCCCATCATGCTTAGGCAGGGGATTGACTTTAACATTTGGTGACTCTGGTTGTTCCACCACGATCTCCTCGCTATCGATCATGTTCTGAATCTTGTGCTTCAGCGTCTAGCATTCCTGAGTATCATAACCAAGGGAACCCGAATGGTAGGCACACTTCTTATTCAGGTCAAATCTTCTCCCTTTCGGGTCAATCGGGGGTGCCAAATCGACTATCTTTCTCTGTGCTATTAAGACTGCCAAAATCTGTTCAAGAGGATCCCCAAGAGGGGTGAACACCCGGTCCTTTGTGGCCTCAAACCTTCTCCGTTCGTCCGTCCTTTGATTATGGAAATTAGATTGTCGGGGTGGCATTATTCTCTGTACTTGCACTGGAGGGCTATCCTCCACCTTCCTAGACGATCCCTGCAGGATGAGGGAAACATCTTCCTCCCTTTTCTTTTGGGTCCTGCGGGAAGTACTACCATAGTTTCCACTCTGGATTTGCTCTGCAACTGCCTCTAGAGCTGTGAAATCCCGGATCTTGCCAGACTTTAACCCCATGTCAACCATTTCTCCATGCTTTATCATTTCGGCAAAAGGTCTTCCAATCCCCGCTATCACTCGCTCATAATAAGGCGCCTCCTGAATATCCACAAAGGTCATTACCATTTCTACCTCGCTCATTGGGGGATTTACCTGGGCAGCCATACCCCTCCATCACTGTGCATAGTCTCTAAAAGATTCTTTTGGTTGCTTCTTGATCTTTGTCATCTGATATCTGTCAGGGGCCATCTGTGCCTGGAAACTGTATTGTGTCAAGAAGGTATGGGCCAACTCCTCCCAGTTGTGGATCCGAGCATTATCAAGGCGGGCATACCAAGTTCTTGCTTCTCCCGTCAGGCTCTTTTGGAATAACTGCGTCCTCAGTCCTTCGTCCTCTGCATAAGACCCAAGTTCCCCAATGTATATCTTCAGGTGTGTATAAGGGTCTCCCTTCCCATTATATTTCTCAAATTCAGGGATCTTGAACTTCTCCAGATATTTGGTTCTTGGAAAGACACACAGATCTGAATAATTCACCCTGCCTAGGGAACCTATGCCTTTCAGAGACTGGATAGTCTCCTCCATCTGCTTCATTTTCTTTCGAAGGTCATCAGTGTCCCCCTCCTCTGGGATAGTGATCACTGTCCTGTTAGGTGTAGAAATGGCCTTTGGGATGACTGGCTCGCCCTTAGGCTGGGGTTGATCATCTTTAGGCGGATCCTGCTTAGGTAACAACTGCTCTTTCAGCATCGTGGCCATTTCCAACATCTGTTTTTTAAAATCATCGAATTCCTCCCGAGATATAGAACCGGGATTAGTAGGTGGAATATCAGCCATTTCAGATGTAGAGACCTGGGCCTTCTTAGATTGCAAACGCGTTTGAGGAGCAATCCTATAGAAAAAAATGGTTTGGAGTTTAATCTTTGGGAAATGAAAGATGTGGATGCATGCTAAAGCTGTAACTTTTGTGTTTTTGGGTTTTTTAATCTTTCCCTGCAAAACAAAATGTTAGCAGTCCCTTATTGCAATAATAATTGATAGATACGAATTATTATGCTTTCCCAACTATTCCCTGCAAAACATAGAGGTCAGTACTTTCTTTTGACAACAGGGAAGGTATATGTAAAAATATTGAATGGGACTATGACACTTACACGCGTAAACGTAAAAGGGCATGAAGAGACTTTCCTTGCGTTGGGTTAATCTGAGACTGACCTATCCTAAGGTTACTCTCGCGGCTTTTCGGCATGAAGGTCCCCAAATCTTCGCAATCTACTCGTCTGAGTCCTTTCGATTGGAGTGGATCTGGGTGGTGCGTTTCCTGAGCCATCTCCGGGGAGCAGCCCCTTCGAGTCCAGTAATAAGTAACCGACAGGTTTGCCTTAGGAGGAGGTACACTCTCAACATACATTCACATTCATCGTCCTCACCGTATGCAAATGATTACTTTAAAGTAAAGCAATTCCATTCAATCATTCATTCATTGGACAAAACACACATTCACACAACAACAAGTAAAACATGTCAAAATATCGCACGTACACACGCATTTATAAAATTTTTAAAGGATAGGACAACATCAAGATTTGGATGCGGCTTAAGCCCTCTAACCTCCCCAGCAGAGTCGCCAGCTGTCGACACCGGGAGGGATCGCTTCTGCGGCGATTGTTACCCTTTCCAATTTTTGCCTTTTTATTAAATGATTTTTTGGAAAAGGTCGGCACTAATGTCGACGGGGTTTTGAAAGATCGTTTTTATGATGAGCCAATTGACCAGAGTCGCCAGTTGGTATATTTGAAATGGATGTACCAACTCATCCGAGTTTCGTTTTCGTAAATCGCTGGCTCATGTGTGACTCCGAGTTAATTGGTATGCAAACCGAGATTCATAGAGTTCGGGGGCTTACTTAAGCGAGGGGAAGGTGTTAGGCACCCCCGACTTCCGTGAAACACGGTTACCGCAATCTTGATGCTTTTTCTATCCTTTAATCCTTAAAATGTGTGTGTCCGCGCGTGTGTGCTTATGTGAATGTGGTGGTGAGTTTGTATGAAAGAATCAATTGGGTTTCTTATGGAAAGGCGTGCTTTAATTTGAGAATGCTTTAGAATGTCTTTCGGCCTACACGAAAAAGCTTTATGAGAAATGTTCGATTTTAATTATCAAAAGATGCAAGATTTTCATTAGGTGTCGTTTTGGCAAAGCAAGAGTTTTTTAAACCTTCGTCAAAATAGGAATCGGGATCTATACGTTGCTTTCGTAAATAAAATGACGGGCAACCTCTAGGATCCCTTTAACCCTATGCACAAAGATTTAATAAAACGTTATCTTTTTGTGTGATGTTTGAAAACAAATTTTTCTTTTGCCTTCTCGATTAAACCGGAATCGACTTTCATTAGCATTTCCAATTTTAAGCCTCGTGATGCTAATTAACCTAACTTGATTGATTTTATGGAAATCTTCACCGTTTAACTTTGAAATCAATTTTGTGTTGTCAATCAAATCAAACATAACAATGCATTGGGACTATTCATGGGCATGTAAGCCATCAAAATAACCCCAAACGCCCACAATCACATATTTCACTATTTCGGGGCCTTAAACCCGATTTTCAACTTGGTATCGTTTTAAGGCCCGACGATTACATGTTACAATAAAAGGCACATCGACCCTATTACATTCACCAAACAATGTCCATCATCGGATTTGGACCACAGGGTCGCATTCCTAGGCTCACATCCACAATTTACACACCCACAAAATGGATACTACAACAATTAAACAAGCTAAAAATCACCAAATGGATATCATCGGACCATTAGGAAGAATTTTGTTCCGTTGGAACCCTCGCTAATAGTCCCTAATCCATGTATTCTCAATAATATATAGAAAACTACATTTAATATAGCCCAAATGATAAAAGTTTACCGAAATGATATAACAAAAAATGCTAGAAAAATGTCTTTTCACCTTGCAAATGACACCACGATGCGTATAAACTCGTATATTGAATATAACAGAAATTATATGTGATACAATCTAACAACAAAGTGGTATAAATCCTCTCTTTTCTCTCTTTTCTCTCCTTTCCCGCTGCTGATTCGCTGCTATTTCTTCCTCTTTTTCTTTCTTCTTCGCTGCTGTGTCACCTCCTATATGCCAGATGAAGAAATGAGCTGAAATAGGCTGGCCAAGGGCAGCCGCAGATTGATCTGCGGCTGGCCTTGGTTTCTCCGCGCCCATCGCGCACTTCAGCCGCCCGCCGCGCACTTCAATTATTTTAATCGTTGGCCGCAGATCAATCCGCGGCTGGGTGGGCTGAATTTTTTGATTTTCGAGCTGCACCTTGATTCTCGTGTCGTACCGTTGGTTTTTTCTGAAGGACTTGTATTTTGCAGTTCGGGAACCGCTGGGAAACGTGCCATATCATTCCGCTTTGATCGTTGTCGTGTCGGCTTTGATCGCATGTCGTTGCGGTGGCTCTGAGTGTTCGTACTTATGCCCACCTTTCGTTCTCGTAGGCTGGGTTCATTGACGATTTTGCCCTCCTGTCAAGGTTAGTATAGGAAGTGCAAAATTTGGGTGTCTACAGCTTGCCATATACAGTTCACTTACCATGATCTTCATCCCTTCTTGGACTTTTATTAAACTTCCAATACTTGACTACTAGGTTAGGCTCATTTAATTAACACCACTGCACCTAGTTCATATCTTCCCAATTTAATATCTTTGGGTTCTCTGAAACTACCATTCAGGCTCAGTTTCCATTAATCTGTATGATCAATTTAATTAACCTTTTTAAGTATAGGTATATATATAATTATACATATACTCATTCTCTTGTTCCTTATTATAACAAGCTAACATCGCTAATACAGCAAACTGCTTTTTTAATTCATTTAACTGAATACACTAATTCAGCAAACTGAATAAACTAATTTAGCAAACTGAATACACTAATTCGGCAAACTGAATTCAAACTATATAGCAAACCGAATATATTAATTCAGCAAACCGTATTCTTTTTCCATATGTATCTTTACATAATCTCTTTCCTTAATTCATGTAAGGTTAAAAGTAACATAATACCTTGTTCTTAATATCCATTCAAGTATAGTTCCATTCGGGGTTTTGAATTTTGTAACCCTTATTCTCTCAATTCTCTTTCAGATAGTAAACCATGTAGGTTTTTCTTAGGAATTTTCAATAAATCCACAAATTCCTATCGAGGTTTTATTCTTTAACCTTTAATCATCATCCAAGATTTTATTATTAAATCTTATAAATTCTCGGGTCGTCACATCATAAATATTCGGGGTATTACATCATTACGTTGCATAAGAATGACAAATAGGGGCATCTGTAGACACCCAAAAATTGCACGTATTCTTTAACTATGTGATAGAGGGCAATAACGTCAATCCACAATGAGTCAAGGATGCCAAAGTGAAGATTATAGAGCCCGAAATGATTACTTGGAGGCCACACATGGACCTTGGGATACTAAAATACAAAAAGGCAAAGCAAGGAAAGTGTTTATACATACCAAGAGAGGTTTTTTCCCATTTTTTTCTCTCATCTTAGATCCAAACATAGTCGAATTATATACCATTGCAAAGGCCTGGAAAAGAGCTTTTCGGATTGGGGTAGAACATTTTTTTAACTCTTCCCAGTTTGAAAGTTATGGTCGTTTTAGTGCCCAAGATAAAAGCAGAGCAGGCGAACCCATATGCAGGCGCAAGTAGACCTCTGCTAGGCCTCCCAGACCCTCTTAAAACCTCTCATTTCATCCCTTATTGCATAAGCAAGAGATATAGCAAGCCTAGAGTGAAAATTAAGAGAAAAAACCCACAAAATTGAGAGAAAAAACCAAAAAGTGAAGAGAAACTCTTCCAAATTAGATCTAGATTCTCAAATTCTCATCAAATCCTTCATCAATATCTATGCAATGAGCCTTTAGAAAGCTTAAAGCGGAAGAAACCTTACTCTCAAGGTCCATTTTTCATCTCTACACTCGATTTAACTTATTTTATCGATTATTTTGCTTGGGCTTTATTTATTCGTGTTCGTTTCTTCAATTTTAGGCTCTGTTAGCATCCAAGATTATTTCTAGTGGTGTTTGAATCCTATTTTGGGATTATGGGTTATTAGAAAGGATTTCTCGTAAATAAAAATCCCCCCTAACCAACTTAGGAAATCCTTTTAGTAGTTACTTGATTTCGATTTCAATTTAGTTTATTTCGTTGATTATTTTGCTTGGGCTTTGTTTATTTGTATTTTTTCATTTTTAGGCTCTCCAAGAATCCTATATTATCTCTAGTAGTGTTTGGATCCTATTTTGGATTATGGGTTGTTAGAGAGGGTTTCTCATAAATAGAAATTTCTCCTAACCAACCTAGGAAATCTTTCAATTAGACATTGTTACTTTCGAGCTTATCATCGTTATTTTGGATAGATCTATGGAATTTTAGATCTATGGGTCTCAATTCCTAAATTATAAATTCCTTTGTTAGATCTCTTTCATTATATAGTAGTTTCTCATGATGTAGTTAATATTTTGGTGATGTAATTCGATTCATACAATGTAATTAGTTCTATAATTACAATTTTGAGGATATTTTATTCGATCTATGGAATTTAGGGTTTATGGGTCTCAATCCCTAGATCCTAGATTCCTTCATTAGATCTTAATCGACGTAATTAGATTATCGTGACGTGATTAGTACTACATTCTTGATTTCGTTGTTATTTCGGTCGATCTATGGAGTTCTGGTCAATGGGTCTCAATCTCTAAATTCTAAATTCTTTTGTTAGATCTCTTTTAATGGTTAGATCCTTACGATGTA
Organism: Aralia elata; assembly: GCA_034770075.1. Classification (NCBI taxonomy): domain Eukaryota; kingdom Viridiplantae; phylum Streptophyta; class Magnoliopsida; order Apiales; family Araliaceae; genus Aralia; species Aralia elata. Next base: position 35,126,405 of record CM068378.1, read on the forward strand.
ATTAAAATTTTGTCGATGTCACTAGATTCTCAATACATGTTTAATACTATAATTGTAATTTCATTGGTATTTTTTTCGATCTATGAATTTAGAGTTTATGACAACTTTTTTGTGATGTCCCCAAATTTGGGTCTACAACACCCAATTTAAGTCGCCAAAAATACAAACAACATACATAAATTCTCCTATTTAAAATTATTACAGTACCTTGTAAAGTACGACAACACACACACACACACACTAAATTCTCACTACAATTATTGTCACACTATTTTACAACTTTGTGAGAACTATTACACCTACTAACTCAGACCATCACTCAATTCCCTTATTCTCTCCACTAGCCCCAGCTATACTCTCATTTCCTAAAAAGAATTATGAAACAAAAGGGTGAGCTCAAATAGCCCAGTAAAGAATATCATGACTAAGATAACGAAGAATAAGTTATCATTAGTCTTCAACAGTAACAAATCAGAGATTTAAAAACATAGTAGATAACATAAGTTTTCAACAAATAACTGCAACAGAATGAGCAATCCATTAGAAGAGTCAAATAGATCATAATGTCTACTATCTTCTCCAATTTAAAAATTCACCATCAAGAATTTATCAACTGTAACGCCAATGGTCATGATCATGTCAATCAACAGTTCTTCTTTGCACCTGGGCCAAAGAGAACTTTCACCACGTATTTTTGCCACAAAGGCTAAAGACACTCAACAATCATATTATCTTTGCACCCGGGCCAAAGAGATTTAACTATAACACCAATGATCATGATAATGCCAATCAACAATTTTTCTTTGCACCCAGGCTGAAGAGAACTTTCACCACAACTTAAGTCCTGATGATTATAACAATAATATAAAGGATGAACAAAAATAATAAGAATAATAAGATAAAGAAGAAACATTAGAGATTTGTAATTTAATTTGTCTAGAGTCCAATAATGCCCAAATTGTCAACACAATATCCAGAATATCGATTCAAGTTCAAGAATAAAATATAAGGTTCACAAGTTTAAATATAACGGTTAAAATTTAATAGGAAGGTTCAAGTCAAAAGATATTAAATGAAGCACCAACTATTAAAGATATTCTAATACTTTAAGAATTTTCACCGTTTAATGATAAATCTATAGAAACAAATAATAATTTCTTACCATAAATTTAAGAGTATGAAAGAAAATGATATCCCTTACCTTAGCACGTGATTAGATGCTGCTTTCTATGTAGTTGATCAACCTATATGTATATTTATAATTTAATTAGTAACTATCACATATAAGTTTCATCATATACACTAACTCGTATATTATGAAATCGTCAAAAGTGACTTGTGATGAGTAGATTTCATATCTACTAATTAGGTACTCTTGACTTAATTATCTTGCTTTTTCTTAAGTATTTTTAGTTGTTTTTATTGCATTTTAGTATTTTTTGTGCATATAGTAAAATTCAGCCTATGATACTGTAAATTATGTGAATTGTTATAAATTTAGCCTTTATTAGAAGCTATAGGTGATAAAGATCGTTGGGCAAAAGCTTGACGGGTCAAAATATAAGTAGCTGGACTTCATACAGTAAAAATGGACAAAACAGGCGCGTAAAGAGGAAATGGAGAAAATGTCCAGGGAGCTAAGGGTCGCAGCGCCCGAAGGCTTGAGCCGTGGCGCTTGGTCCTTCATGTGCAGAGAGTCATGGCACTGGTGGCTTTTCCTCAAGCGCGTGTGGGTCACGCGCTCAGCAGATTTTGAAGATTAATTTGATTATTTTAATTCATGATTACTTTGGACGCTTGCTAATTGAAGTTGGGAGGTTTTCAAACTCCTAAGGCTGAAGACTTTGATTTATTTACACTTATCTTGTATGGGTTAAATATTATTATTAGATATTCAGTAAAAGACTAATAATATAATTATCAGGCTATCAGTTTTTAGTGGGGTTTAGACAGAGGAGTACGTAGTTTTTCAGAGAATAAGGGTTTTATTAGAGATTATTCCAGAGGCAGGAGGGAGCTGAAAAAGGAAGATTGGATTCATCAGAGTTTAATTCTCTCTTCTTTAACTCTTATATCTTGTATTCTAGAATGACTTTTGATAAACTGTTGATGTTTTTAGTTTTAATTATGCACTAATTTCTTATTTAAGTATTCAATGGAACCCGATGATAGTTTAATTTAATATTTACTCTATTTTTATTTAAACTGATTATGGGTTAGATTGTTTGTTATATCTTGTGTTTAATGTTATAATTGTCTGATCAACAATTATTGAATGGAGTTAGATGGATTTTGACAATGAAGTCTAAATTAAGATCTGGATATAGTAACTTGTAATTAGTAATTTTTCTTAGGAGTGAATGTTAATTTGTATATGGGATAAGAATATACCCGTAGACCGCAAGCAATGTGTTGAAAATGATACTTAATGAATTTATTATCATTGTTTCTCATAGGAATATAGTGAAATTAATAATAATAAGTATGTTATATAATTATTTGGAAAATGATTATATAAACTATTAGTGATTTTCTGTTGGCAATTCTAAATAATCAATTTAATAAAAGAATAATGATATTAATTAAATGATTCATAGGGAGAAATTGAGTTTTTAATATTTTTATTCATTGAATTCATATTTCTTTAGTTGTTTATTTTATTAATTAATTCACCCAAGATTTCATTTGTCTAGATAAAATTAAACTGATGCAGGGTTAGTAATTAGGTTATTAAGATTATTAATCGCTTTTCGTGGGAACGATACTCTATTTGCTATTATATTGTATAAGTGATTACGTATACTTATGTGTAATTGCTAGTAGTATTTTTAGGCAAACAAGTTTTTGGCGCCGTTGGCAATGAGCAATTTAATAGCTTAATTTTCTAATATTAATTTCCATCAGTTAGTTTTAATTTAGACTTTATTTCTGATTTACGTATTTCGTTTCTTTTTGTAGGTAGTCTTGTATGCAAACTAGATCGAAGGAGCAAGAATTACTGTCGTACGAGGATGAGATTGACATAAGGTTTTGAAAAATACGACAATTTTGTGCTGAAGTAGTTAAGCAACAAGCAATGGTTGTAGAGGAGGAACATAAATCACTTAAGGACTATGTTATGCCACAGGTAATGGAAATTCATTCAAGTATAAGGAGACGAGCGATCAACGCGAACACGTTTGAGATTAAACTAGGGACAATTCATATGATATAAAATTCAATTTCTGTTTGAAGGTCTACCAAATGACGATCCGAATGACCATCTTGTTAGGTTTTGGGAGATTTGTGACACTTTCAAGTACAACGGAGTATCAAATGATGCAGTGAAATTAAGAATCTTTCTTTTCACATTTCGTGACAAGGCGAAGAGTTAGTTGCATTCGCTACTAGTAGGTTCGATTATAACATGGGATGATCTAGCTCAGAAGTTCTTAGCAAAGTTCTTTCCACCAGCAAAAACAACGAAGATGAGAAATGAAATCACTTCATTTACCCAGCAAGATTCTGAGTCGTTGTATGAGGCATGGGAAAGGTTCAAGTATATGTTAAGGAGATGTCCACTAAAAGTAGTATGCACAATCCAATCATATTTGATATGATGTAGCATATACTTTGTAATCTTATTCGTTTATTAATAAAATAATTAATTTATTTAAAGGCATTTTCTTTATCCGCATTGTGCTGTTGAATTAATTGTGATAAATCCATAGTTTTGAGCAATGCTTTTAGAATCGTGATGATGATTATGCTAATGAGATCTAAATTCAAGATAGCTCAAAAACTAAAATCGTTCCTAATCGTTGGATTACTAAGAAGGGGATTAGTGAATACGGATAGATTAGTACATACTATGTTTGCTCTTATGAAGAGGATGATTGATCTCATAATTATTTGTGTAGAGACACTAAAGCAAGTATGTAGATGCTTATTAGAGAATAAGTTAACTAAACGTGACTCACTAAAGGAATACCTAATGGAGTTTTACTTGTCTGTTAGTAGAAATTCCTAATGTGATAGTAGTACAAGTAATCATTGGACTTAAGATCATCATAATATCTTCTGTATGATGAGTTATGCTTTGACATGTTCCTTAAGACCTTTAGGGTATATCAAAGGGTATGATTGGGTATAATAAGTTGTACATAGAGATAGGTGAATGGTCAACAAAGAATCTACCACTTCAAGTAAAAGATGAGAATGTCCTATGTGATTCGATAAATGACAACTCAGTAGTCCTTGGCCAAGGCAAAATGAAATTAGAAAGGAGTTTCTAATTTGCATTATTTAGAGTTGTGCATTTGAGAACCGAAATGCATATAATCAAATAAAATAAGACTTGACAGTAATTTCATGTTTTATATTTGATTCAGACATTATATGGTAAAAGGATTGAATTGTAGGGTAACTATTCGCTAAAAGGTTCTTTTATGATTAAATGTTGAAATCTATATTATATGAAAAAAGTTGATCGCTAAGAGGCTTACCCTTATTGTGGAAAAAATATTATTTATTTAAATGGTTTAATTTATTTATTTAAATAATATTAGAATTGTTCTAATTGATTTATTCTACAATCGGTTTAATATGGAGAACATAAAGGGTTACACCACAAAAAAAATATTTATTTAAGAAGGAAATGGCATAATGGTAATAATAAATTAAGTATATATTTTATTTATACCATGGTGATAGAATAAATTAAATAGCTTAATATTTATTATTAGTATTTTAAAAATACTAATTATAAATTAATAAGAGGAGTCTTATTATTATTATTACTATTATTATATTTTAGTTCCTAAATGGTTTAGGAATTAATTAATAAGAGTATTCTCATAAAAGTTCCTAATTAGATTAGGAATATAATTAAAATAAAAACCTTACTCCTAAATAGTTTAGGAGGGTTGTCTATATCTATAAATAAGAGGAGTCTTATTATGGATTAGAGTTACGTACACTTCCATGAGATTTGAGAGAGTACTCATAAATTCTCTAGAGAAAGAAAGCTAGGGTTTGCCACTACCCACTTCTTGAATCCTTATTATTCCTTGGTGGATCACCTTTAGAAGCCAAACACTTGGGTGGCTAACGTTGATCAAATGAATCTAATTAGTGAAATTCAAAAGGGACGCGAAGGAATTAGAGTTGAACTTGTACCTGAGGAAGCTTTGTTTTACAAAGGTATAATTCTCTATTTCCTTTGTGAATTGATAATTGCACATAAAGATCGATCCTGGTTATGGTTTGTAAAATTTTAAATTCTGATTTTACCATACTTTCGTTATTTATATACAATCTGATTGTATGTTCATGGCTATTACAAACCAACAGTGGCATCAAATCCAAACTTTATGCGAATTATTAATTATTTTGATTCCGTATATGTATGAGTATGTGTTTAGAACAATTTAATTGGGCATAATTGTCAATATAGAATCATGTTTTGGGGAGAAAACTACAAAAATCGCGATCTGAAAAAATCAAAAACGGAATGGACAGAAGCCTTAGAGTTGCGGCGCTTAGCGCATTCCTTGAGAGTCGCAACGCTCCTTTATGTGAGCCACGCCGCTGGGCCAGAGTCGCGACGCTCAACTTCTTGAGTCGCGACGCATGAAGGTCTGTTGGTTCGTTTTTGTGAAATTTTGAAAAATTCTAAATTAAAATAAAAGAGTTTATTTTTGATTTAGAATTGGATTAAAATAAAGGAGTTTATTTTGATTCAAAATTATTTTTTATACAAACTTTTATTCCCATTAAATGATATCAATGCATATATGGAATGGTTTTAATTTCATGGGATGAATATTTTTTATTGATACATATGTTGATATGTATAATAATAAATGGGATTGATTATGGACTATTGACCAATGTATGATTGGATTTGTTTTATAAGGATGCTTGAATGAATGAGTTTTTATAAATGGGGTCTGCGTACCTCGTCTTTTCTAATTTTTCTGATGTAAATTCTATCTTCCTCCTATGTACTTCCCCTTGACTGCTAATCAAGGTTTATATTTATTATAAATAGTTTTTCTAATAGGACTAGTTAGAATTATTTTAAAGAATTGGAGCCAAGGAGCAAGAAGCGCTAGAAGATCCGTTTGTAATGAAGCCCGAGTTTAAATGTAATAGTTATATTTAATTTTGTTCTTGCACCCTAGGTTTAACCTTTTGGTTCACTTGGTGGCTCTAGTGAACCAAACTAGAATAAAAGTCCATAATCAATTCAAGTAGAATATAGTATTCTATATGTGCATGCTAATTATATATATATATATATATATATATATATATATATATATAATCAAACATGCTTCACATGTTAAATAATATGACGCGTATTTTATACATATATGTGCATGCAAGCTAAACAAGATGAGACAATTAATAACAAACCCCTCAAAGAAATGATATTAAGTTGTAACGTTCAAAGATATTTGAAATATCGAATGTCGCCTTCTAGCATGATAAAACGATAGAGTATCAAATAATCATTATAAGTTTGTTGTGTCACACAAGACTTATATTAATTTTTTGAGATATTGTTTTATCACATTTGATGCTTATAAAGGGAATTAAACAATGTTGTTTTGCTGTGTCACATAAGGACAGTGTTTTTCTCTTCACTTATATAGAAGTGCTAGGTTGGACTTAACTTGAATAATTTTGATTTGGTTGTGTCACACATGATCATAATAATTTAAGAGACAAAATACAAGGAGTTACATGGTGATGTAATTGACAAAGAGTTGTCTACCTATTTATTTATATATAGTTTGTTGTGTCACACAAGGTTATATACATTTGAAATGGGATCCTTATTCTCACTAGAAAATCTTTAATTAAATTTGTCGAACTATATAAGGAGGGTAATATAGTTTGATGAAAATAGTCGAAGATACCAATTTAAATAAAGATCTAATTTATTTTGGTAATTAATAAAATGAATGTATGCTAAAATATTATCTATTTCACATAGAGAATTTTACAAATGTCAAACTCATTGTTATCACTGCGTAACATACTTGATGCTAACAAATGGACTGATGAGTGGGTGTTATACCTACGAAATCAGGTGTTGTTAAGCTTAATTATTGCTATCTTTAAGTATTTTTAGGGTCATTTTATTTGTTTTAGTGTTTATTTGTGTAGGTTGGAGCTGGAGGGGCATATCTGACATTTCGATGAAGAAAAGGATTAAAGAATTAATTAAATTAAGCACAATGGCATTTTTGCAATTCTGCGGTCCAAGCCAAGCGCCTTGGCGCTTGGGACTATGCTAAATGGAGCGCCTAGGCGCTCTAGTACGAATTGAGTTGCTGTTTGTGCGGCTGAGATGGAATTTGAAGCCAATCAGGAATAGGAACAAGGTTTTTGACTGATATACTAGGAGAAGACTTCAGAATAGAAGGTAACAAGAGTTTTACAGAGACAAAAAGAAGAAACACGAAGAAAGATTGTAAGGGCTGGAGATCAAGAAGAAGATTAGGAGCAACCATACAGTTTCTTCTATTTCCTTCTAAATCTTTGATTCTTGTAATTATTTGGGATGTTTAATTTTATGATCTGGATGATGTTTTCTTTTATTGTTATGAACTAATTGCCAATTAAGATTGCAACGGAACTTGGTATGAATTTTAAATTGATGCTTCTTATTTAATATAAGTTAGTTTTTATTGAATCATTTATTATATCTTGTGTTGTTGAATAATTGTTTGGCCAACAATTTCTGGGATAATCTATATAAAATTGGAAAATGGATTATAGATTTAGATCTGGATATAATAACATCTGTTCATATAATCTGAATAGGATTGATATGATTAGCATGTAGGATAGGAATATACTTGCGTATCTTTTGTAACCATTGTTAGAACTTGAGCTTGAAACCCTAGTTAAATTAATTCACATAGGAATATAGTGAGTTAATTGATTAGGGTGTTCTTTATAATTATATTGCTTAATCGCTAGATTTATGAGGATTTATTTACGTATCATTTGGAAGAAGTGCGTGAATTCTGGGAAAAGTTCTGGGTTAATGATTCATGTTAATTATTTGTATTAAATAGTCAGTAAATTGATTTAAATGAAATACCAAGGGAAGTTGTAATCTTAACTCATTAAATCTGTGATTTATTCTTGTGAACATTATCTATTAGTTAATTTTAGTCATTTTTAATTTTCATCTTAAAACCAAGATTCGGAGTTTAAACAGGATTAATTAAATTAATTTTGGTAATTGATAGATATTAAGTTATTTCCTTGTGGGAACGATATCCTTGCTTGCCAAATATTATAAACGAATGCGTATACTTGCGTGTTAAGTGCTAGTTAGAAAGTAGGCAACAAGTTTTTGGCGTCGTTGCCGGGGAAATTAATTTAATATTTTGTTATTATTAATTTCGATAGAGTTAATCTTAATTTAAACGTTTATTTTTCTGTTATTTTCAGGTGCATTTTTCTCGTGTATGCAAATGCGATCGAAACAGCCAGAGCTTGAACCCTACGAGGACGATATTGAAAAATGGTTAAAGCGATTGCATAAGTGGGTTAAAGAAACACGAGAAACACTAGAGAAGCAAGATCAAATGGCTGAACAGGACCAAAAATCATTGCGAGATTATGTTATGCCGCAAGTTACCGAAATTCAGTCGAGTATCACGAGGCCTGCTATTACTGCTCTTAGTTTTGAGATAAAACCTAGAACAATACAGATGATTCAAAATTCCGTTCAATTTGGAGGGTTGCCAAATGATGACCCAAATTATCATTTGGTGAGTTTCATGGAAATCTGTGATACGTTCAAATATCAAGGAGTGACGGAAGATGCTATAAGACTCAGATTGTTCCCATTCACCCTTGGAGATAAAGCTAAGAATTGGCTTCATTCGCTTCCGCCAAGCTCAATTACCACTTGGAATGATTTAGCTCAGAAATTTCTTGCAAAGTTCTTCCCGCCTGTAAAGACAGCAAAAATGCGGAATGATATCACTTCTTTCGTTCAGCATGACTCAGAATCATTGTATGAAGCCTGGGAAAGGTTTAAAGACTTGTTGAGACGATGCCCACACCATGGTGTGGCTAATTGGTTGCAAGTGTAGATTTTTTATAACGGGTTGAATAATACGGTAAGGTCGAGTATAGATGCTGCAACAGGTGGAACTCTTATGGCTAAGAATTGTGATGAGGCATATCAGTTGCTTGAAACAATGGCAGCTAACAATTACTAGTGGCCAACTGCAAGATTGAATCATCCAAAGCCAGCCGGAATTTATGAAGTGGATGCGATGACAGCTTTATCAGCCCAAGTGACAGCTCAAATTTCTGCTCTTACAAAGAAGATAGATTCACTTGGAATTCAAAGTGTTCAGAAAATGGAAACGGTGTGTGAGTTATGCACGGGGAATCACTCGAGTGACCAGTGTGCGATAAATTCTGAATCAACACAATTTGTGTCCAATTACAATCGACAACAGGGCAGCAATCCAAATAACTACAATTTCGGATGGAGGAACAACACAAATCCTTCTTGGAGCAACAATCAGCAATAACATCAAGCTCCAAGACAAGCATACCCACCGGGATTTTAGCCGCAACAACATGCCCAACAATCTCATCAACCAGATAAAATGTCTCAAATGGAAGAGTTGTTAGCAAGAATGGTGACTCAGTTTGAAGTAACAACCAAGAATCAATCAGCAGCTATAAAGAATCTTGAAAATCAGATTGGGCAGATAGCTAGTGCTTTAAACAATCGACCTCAAGGGTCGTTACCGAGTGATACTGAGAAGAATCCAAGGAAAGATGGAAATGAACAGTGCAAAGCAGTTACACTCAGAAGTGGGAAGGAGTTGGTTACAAATTTTGACGAACATAAGAAAGCTAGTGTTGAGAAGGAAGATGAACCAGTGGCTGGAAATTCAGCAGGCAAATCCGAGGGAAAAGTTTCGGAAAAACAAAAGGAAGAAAAGTAGATTCCAGCTACACCACCTTTGTCATTCCCACAGAGATTTCAAAAGCAGAAACTAGATAGACAGTTCTCAAAATTTTTAGAAGTGTTCAAAAAGCTACAGATTAACATCCCATTCGCAGACGCTCTAGAACAAATGGCCAGCTACGCCAAATTCATGAAAGATATTCTAGCAAGAAAGGGGAAGTTAGGGGAGTTTGAGACGGTAGCGTTAACGGAGGAATGTAATGCTATCCTACAAACGAAATTGCCACCAAAGTTGAAGGATCCAGGCAGCTTTACCATTCCGTGCACAATTGGAACTCAGTTCTTTAGCCGATGTCTGTGTAATTTGGGGGCTAGTATCAACCTTATGCCACTATCGGTCTATCAACAGCTTGGGTTGAAGGAAGCTACACCAACAAATGTCACTCTGCAGCTTGCTGATAGATCGCTTACCTATCCAAAGGGAATAGTGAAAGATGTACTAGTAAAGGTAGATAAGTTTATATTCCCTGTGGATTTTATAGTCCTTGATTTTGAGGAAGATAGTAACATACCAATTATCCTTGAGCGCCCGTTTTTAGCTACAGGTAGGACAATAATTGATGTACAGAAAGGAGAGTTAACAATGAGGGTCCAAGATAAAGAAGTAACTTTTGACGTGTTCAAGACTATGAAATTTTCGAAGGAAGAGGAAGAATGCTTCAAGGTTGACTTGATTGAGGGACCGATTAAGGAAGCATTTATCAAAGTAGTGAACAAAGTGAAAGTAGTATGCACACAAGCCAATCATATTTGATATGATGTAGCATATACTTTGTAATCTTATTCGTTTATTAAAGGCATTTTCATTATCTACATGATGCTGTGTTATTTAAAATATGATAAACCCATAGTTTTGAGCAATGCTTTTAGAATCATAATGGTGATCATGCTAATGAGATCTAAATTCAAGATAGCTCACAATTTAAAATCGTTCCTAATCGTTGTATTACTAAAAAGGGGATTAGTGAATTCGGATAGATTAGTACATACGTTGCTTGCTCTTAAGAAGAGGATGATTGATCTCATAATCATTTGTGTGGAGACACTAAAGCAAGTATGTAGGTGCTTGTTGGAGAATAAGTTCACTGAACGTGGCTAGCTAAGGAATACCTAATGGAGTTTTACTCGTCTGTCAATAGGAATTCCTCTAGTGATAGTAGTATAAGTGATCCTTGGACTTGAGATCATCATAGTATCTTGTGTATGATGAGTTATACTTTGACATGTCCCTTAAGACCTTTTGGGTATATCAAAGGGTATGATTGGGTATAATAAGTTATACATGGAGATAAGTGAATGATCAACAAAGAATCTACCACATCTAGTAAAAGATGAGAATGTCATATGTCATTCGATAAATGACAACTCAGTAGTCCTTGGCCAAGGCAGAATGAAATTAGAAAGGAATTTCTAATTTGCAGTATTTAAAGTTGTGCATTTGGGAATCAAAATACATATAATTAAATAAAGTAAGACTTGACAGTAATTCCATGTCTTATATTTTAATTGGGACATTGTATGGTAGAAGGATTGAATGTACGGTAACTATGCACTGAAAGGTTTTTTTGTGATTAATGTTGAAATCTATATTATCTAAAAAATCGTTGATCGCTAAGGGGGCTTACCCTTATTGTAGAATAAATATTATTTATTTAAATGAATTAAATAGTTTAATTTATTTATTTAAATAAGATTAGAATTTTTCTAATTGATTTATTCACAACTGGTTTAATATGGAGAACCTAAAGGGTCACACCACAAAAGAAAAATATTTATTTAAGAAATAAATGACATAATTGTAATAATAAGTTAACTGTATTTAATTTAATTGATGGATATAGAATAAATTAAATAGCTTAATATTTATTATTTAATATTTTAGAAATATTAAATATAAATTAATAAGAGAAGTGTTATTATTATTATTACTATTACTATTATTTAATTCCTAATAGAGATTGGGAATTAATTAATAGAAGTACTCTCTCATGAATTCCTAATTAGATTAGGAGTTTAATTTAATTAAAGGAGTTTAATTAGAATAGAAACCATAATCCTGTGACGCCCCCAAATTCGAGTCTCAAACACTCGGATTTGGTTATCACGATCCAATACAAATATCCACCTCCAAACAACATACAATAACTAAATGCGAAAAATAATAAATATATGTTGTTCATTCAAAAGGTGTTACTAGTCCCAAGATTCGATAACCTTAATACAAAAATACAAATATACTCTAATACAGTACTTTAGGGTTTAAATAACAATAAAAGTTTCTTAACTATGCCTGGATCAAAATACAGACATTAAAAGACTAATACTTCATCTTTTCCTTGCCCTTTTGTTTTCCTGAGGTCTCGGGCTTAACTGCAATAAGGTTCATGATATAGCAAGGGTGAGAAACTTGTTTGCTCAGCAAATTTAAATACGACAATAAAGGATATATCATGATGAACGGAATGAAAATAGAGAAATTCAACAATATGAATATCGGAAGCAAGAATAATAATTGTTTTTAGAACGAATGCTAGTCAAGTAGACTTAAAACAATAAACGTCCAAGGGAGTCAATAGCTAATTGACCCTTTGGTTACTGGCCCAGAAATAAGTACTCGAGGGGATCAGCCTTTAGCACCCGATGTGTATGCATAACATTTAATTTTTATTCTTTGTATCTTATATTCCGATACATGGGGTACTCCCCTATATTTTTAGGGGTATTCATATAGTCCAAGATTCTGCACCATCAAATGGTTTGGATAGCTTTTAAAATCTATACCGCAAATGTCTGGCCGAACAATGGCTAGGCTTAACTATAGCAGTTCATCCATAATAGAACTTTAAATAAAATACAAGTCAATGTTTGTGCGAAAACAATTGTACGATGTGCAAGTGCCAATAACAACGATGTGGAATAATTGTTAAGTAATTAATCCACTTAGAGCATGCTCGAGAAATTAAAGATTCAAGCTTAAATATTAAGTTGCAATAAATAATACAAGAATGGTTTTAGGGAACTTGCAACAACGCAAGAAGTTTAAGGTTAGGAAATTGCACAAAGTGAAGTTTCGGTAAAAGGGAACTTGTCCTCAATAATACTTGCACTACAATAATATATTTGCACAAGTTAATAGAAGTCAAGGGAATTTGCGTTCAATCATATAAGGTGAATGGAATTAGGGAACTTGCACAATTAAAGTTTCGGGATAGAGAACTTGCACAGTACACCACATCCTGCTCGAATGAAAATTGAGTAGGGTTAAGGGAAACTTGCCTGGTGCGTCTGCTACAATATACTAACACACACTCCTTAAAATCCTACACAATTAAGTACATATTCGTATAACAATTAGTCACTTATAGACTAGATTTAAAACTGAAGTAACATCATTAAAGTACTTTGATTGCCACTACGACTACTTTTCGCCTTAAGACAACACTATTTTGGTTAATACTTGATATATAATTAAGCATTTTAAGGCTTAACAAAATATGATTAACTACTAAATAACTAATTGGGTTTATTTATTATTATTACCAAAATAAATAATCCCAATATTAATATTGGTTGCTTAATAGAAATAATTTAATAACTAATTAAAACTATTAAAATTTAAAATTACGCAACCCAACCCGAACCATCACGATTCGGACCGACCCGGCCAAAAACACGGGGTTGGCGCTGCAGCGAGAGACCTTTAAGGCAAGGTTGACGCTGCGGCGTCAAATCCGTGCTAATCCAACCTAGCACACGGCCTTCACGTTGCGGCGTGAGGCTCTATAGTAAGGCCGACACTGCGGTGTCAGGCCCTTAACTCGTGACGCTGCGGCATCATGCGGCCGCTGCAGCGTGACGACCAATCCGTTGTGATGCTGCGGCGTCACTTACTGCCGCTGCGGCGTGACGAACCAGAGTTCGTCTTCTCCGTTTCGTTTCAGCGATTTTCTTCAATTTTAATTATTAAAACAAATTTCCAAGCATGCATAACCCAATATTAACCACATAATACTATTAATTATGAGTTTTATACACCTAATTTGATGAATTAATTCCAAGCATGAAACACAGCATTTGTAAATAATTCGCAACGAAGGTGCACTGTAACAGGGGAAATGGTTACCTCCTAGACTTAGTTGTCGTTCTTCTCTTCCTCCCGCAATAGACAATGAAATCAGAGACCATTTGTACGCACCTTCCTTCAGATTGCTCTTCCTTCCTAAACTCTCAATTTCTCTCTCTAAGTTAATTTTTACAAACTCAGTGCACTGAAGGAAGAAGTTGGGAGCTCTTATTTATAACCAATTCATTAACCGTGCCAAGCTTTTGCCCAAATTTGTAACCATTGGAAACAAGAAGATGATGATGGCAAGTGCCGCTGATATCTTCAGCCGCGATCTACAGGAGCAAAAAATCCGGCAAGAAATCTTGCACAAAATCCATACGCGGCTGAGATCGTTCACTGTTCATCCCTACTTATTTTATTTTAATTTCTTTTCTTCCTAATTTGCCGACCACTGTTAGAAATGAAATGGGATATGTCCCATAATTCTTGTCCCATTATTTTGCTACTAGTTAATTAAATAAATTTAACTAGTCAAATATTATTTATTTACCAACGGGACTATTAATTGTATTGTCCTTATTAATTAATAGGTAATATTAATTAATTTACTATATTCCAAATAATTGAATATTTAATACTTAATTATTCATAAATTCTCGATATTAAATAACCTAGGGTAGTCCATCAATTTAATAATTCTATTGTTGAGACTCACTTGAAATTAATTAAATATCTATTCTCACACTATATTCAATTAAATTGAATATTTAATTAATCAGCACTCTATCAATTCTTTCAACATTAAAACCGTAGGGTTAGTTCACTAATTTAATTAAACCATTAGTGACTCCCCTTAGTTAATCCTAACAGTTACGCGAAATCATATAATCACATAACCAATTAAATACACAAGATTTTAAATAATCATACGAAGCTAGCTTATTAAAAATTAAATCTATATTTAATTAATAATGGAGTTTAAAAATTCACGGTCATTACAAATCCTAAATAGTTTAGGGAAGGGTTTTCCTACATTTATAAATAAGAGAAGTCTTATCATATATTAGGGTTACACACTCTTGCATTAGAATTGTGGAGAGTACTTACAATTTCTATAGAGATAGAAACTAGGGTTTTGCCAACACCCATCTTCTTGAATAGATATTATTCCTTGGTGGATCACCTCTAGATGTCAAACACTTGGGTGGCTAACGTTGATCAAAGGAAGGAATTTAATCGGTGGAATTCAAGGAGAACGCAAAGGAATTGGAGTTGAACTTGTACCTGAGGAAGCTAGAATTCTACAAGGGTATAATTCTTATTCTCCATCTCTTTCGTTTAATTAATAATTGTACATAAAGAAAATTCATGGTGATGGTTTGTATGAAAAATTTTAAAATCTGATTTTATCGCGCTTCCGCTTTATTTATGTAATTTGATTGCATGTTCGCGTTATATACAAACCTAACAATGGTATCAGAGCCAAACTTTATGCGAATTATTAATTGTTTTGATTCTTAATATATATTGATATGTGTTTAGAACAATTTAATTGGGCATAACTGTTTGTGTAAAATTATTTTATATTATTTTATTTTATTAAAAAAAACGTTGGTCAAAGTCAACAGTCAAACGTTGACTGGTCAACTGATAACGTGGCATTGGCTGCTGATGTGGCGTTGACTTGTCAACTGTTGACTGCTGACTGGTCAACCTTTAAAAATGAAATAATTAATTTGGGGCTAGAAGGTTTTGAACCCTTGACCTACTGGTCATATGTTGGAAGCCCTACCACTACACCAAAATCACTTTTGATTATGAATCAGGATGTTTAATATTTAAACTATATAATTTTGGGTTTAATGTTTGACTTAAAGGCTTGTTTGATTATTTCTTTTAAAGGTTTATGATCAAGGGTTGACCTCATTTTTTTTTTGTAAATTAAAATAAAGGAGTTTATTTTGATTCAAAATTGGGTAAATTAAAATAAAAGAGTTTATTTTGATTTGGAATAGGATTAAAATAACGAAGTTTATTTTAATTGGAATTGGATTTCATGATAACTAATTAGAGTTAGAATTGGATTCCATGATAACTAATTGGAGTTGAAATTAGATTTTATACTAACTAATATTGCCCATTAAATGATATCAATGCATATATGGAATGGTTTTATTATTCATGAGATGAATATTATTTATTGATGCATATGAAGATATGTATGATAATAAATAAGGATTGATTATGGACTATTGACCAATGTGTGATTGGATTTATTTTAGAGGATGCTTGAATGAATGGGTTTTTATAAATGGGGTCTGCGTACCTCGTATTCTCTAGTTTTTCTTAATGTAAATTCTATCTTCCTCCTATGTACTTTCCCTTGACTGCTGATGAAGGTTTCTATTCATTTTAAATAGTTTACGTAATAGGATTAGTTAGAATTATTTTGAAGAATTGGAGACAAAGGAGCAAGGAGCGCTTGAAGACCCATTTGTAATGGAGCCCGAGTTTAAATGTAATAGTTATGTTTAAATTTAATTCCAGCTCCCTAGGTTTGACCTTTTGGTTCACTTGGTGGCTCTAGTGAACCAAACTAGAATAAAAGTCCATAATCAATCCGGGTAGAATATAGTATTCTATATGTGCATGATTGCTATATACATATATATGTGTGTGTGTGTGTGTGCATGCTTATTAAGGAATTGAACATTACTGCTTTATTGTGCATACACAAGGGAGGTCTTTTTCTCTTCACATATATGGAAGTGCTAGGTTGGACTTAACTTAGATTATTTTAGTTCAGATGTGCACACACTTGACTATTATAATCTAAGAGAGTTACACAGTGATGTAACTGATAATAGTTTTCTACCTATTTATTTATATATAGTTTGTTATGCACACACAAGGCTATATACATTTGAAATGGGATCCTTATTCTCACTAGCAAATCTTTAATTATATTTGCCGAACTATATATTGAGGGTAATATAGTTTGATGAAAATAGTGGGAGATACCAATTTAAATAAAGACCTAATTTATTTTGGTAATTAATTAAGAAATGAATGTATGCTAAAATGTTGTTAAATTACAAATTCATTTACAGAATTTTACAATGTCTAATTTACTATCACTGCGGAGCATATTAGATGTTAATTAACCGGACCGAATTACACGGACTGGTTAAGGAATCTGAGAATAGTTCTCAAGGCTGAAAAGCTATCTTATATCCTTAGTACGCCTATCCCTGCAATGGTTGCAGACAATGCCTCTGAGGAAGAGATTGCTACTTTTAGAAAGTGGCAAGATTATGCACAATTGGCTCAATGCATCATGTGCGATCCATGAGTAACGATCTTCAGCGTCAGCATGAAACTATGGATGCTCCTACTATACTCCTGCACCTTCAAGGAGTTGAATGGTAAGGAAAGTAGGACTACTAGATATAAGATATCTAAGGAGCTCTTCCGATCTAGAATGACCAACGGCACTACAGTATAGACACATATCTTTAAAATGATCAATTCAATTGAACAATTAGGATAATAGGGTTTTGTCATGGATGGAGAGTTGATCCAAGATTTAATCTTGCAATCACTTCCGGACTCTTTCTCACAATTTATTGTGAATTTTCACATGAATAAGCTATATGTCAGCCTGCCTGAGTTGCTTAATCATGTTGAAAACTGTAGAGAGTCATTTTCTTACCAAGAAAGACCAAGTCTTACTGGTAGGGGCCAAAGGATCTTTTGAAAAGAAGAATAATTCAAAGAAGGTATAAGGAAAGGCAAAAGCAAAGGATAATAAGAACAAAACTGATGCGGATAGCAAAGGAGTTTGTTTCCACTGCAATAAGCCTAGACACTGAAAGGAAACTGTAAGGAGCATCTTGCAGAGGCTAACCAGAAGAAGCTTAGTGAAGCTTCGGTTACAGATATAAGTTTGTTCATGATTGAAATAAATCTTTCTATAAGTTAAGGTTCTACTTGGGTATTGGATACTAGCTATAGTTATCACATATGCAATCCAATGCAAAGAACAAGCAGAAGTAGAAAACTAAATAAAGAGTAAGTAATCTTACATGTGGGAATGGAGTAATGGTTGCTACATTGGCCGTAGGAACTTATAGTTTAGCGTTGCCTGCGGGTAAGTCTATTAAGTTAATAAGTTGTTATTATGTTCTAGTTCTCTTTAGAAATATTATTACTTTCGTTGTTGGACAAGGAAGGTTCTAGTATTATATTTAAGAACAATTGTTGTTCTATTTATAATGATAATGTTTTGTTTGAAACTGGAAGATTACTTAATGGACTTTGTATACTTGACTTATATGAAAATTATTTTGCAAATTAAACAAACTAGTAAAAAGAAAAAGGAGATGATCATTCAAAGAGTTGAATATGTGTATTTGATGAAATACAAGTCTGAATCATTTGAAAGGTTCAAAAAATTCAGAAGTGAAACAAATTGATAAAGTATTAAGATTCTTTGATCAGATCGAGGAAGGAATACTTGTACAATGAATTTCTAGATCATCTCAAAATGGTATTTTCTCATAATGGATGCTTCATGATACACAATAATTGATTGGTGTATCTAAAAGGAGAAATTGTACCTTGTTGGACATGGTGCAGTCCATAATGATTTTTACCGACATTCCAGTATCCATCTGGGGTTATGCCCTAGAAACGGCTGCATATCTACAAAATTAGGTAACCTCAATATCCAGACCCAAGACTCCATAAAAGTTATGGATAGGGAGGATTCCTAGTCTTAAGTATATTAAGATAAGGGGTTGTCCAGCTTATGTGAAAAGGTTTCAAAAGGATAAGCTTGAGACAAAAAGTCTGACAAGTGCAGATTTGTGGAACTTCCTTAAGTAAGTTTAGGATAAGAGTTCTATAATCCTACTAAGCAAAAGATGTTTGTTGTGAAACACGCCGCCTTCTTGGATAAAGGTGTTTATCATTAAAGGAGCTAGTGGAGGATAATAGATCTTGAAGGAGTTCAAGAACCACAAAGCATTTTTAGTCAAATCGAGGAACCTGTAGATAAACCTATTGTACCACAACCGAATCGTAAATCTGGAAGAGTATCAAAGATACCTAGGAGGTATGGATTCATCATAGAGGATGATGATGAGGTACGCATCATAGAGGATGATGATCAGTTATATACGATGAGGTTATGAGTAGTAAATACTCAGAGAAATGACAGATGCCCATGAAATCCAAAATGGACTCCATGTATGAGAACCAAGTATAGACTCTGGTTACTCTACTGAAAGGCATAGTGCCTAAAGGGTGTATATGGGTCTTTAAGAGAAAGACTAGGGCAAATGGCAAGGTGGAGACCTATAAGACCAGACCTGCTTAAAAGGTTTCAAATAAAGTCAAGAAGTTGACTGTGATAAAACCTTATTACCGGGTAATGCTGAAGTCCATTTGGATTTTGCTTGTGATTGCAGCTTATTACAAAATCTTTCAAAATAGATGTGGAGACGTCCTTCCTCAATGAAGACTTGAGGAGAATGTATGTATGATACAACCAGAGGAATTTGTTTCAAAGGTTGAAGCAAATCGTGTTTTAAGCTACAATGATCCATTTATAGATTCAAGCAAGCTTCTCAAAGATGGAACATTCGTTTTGATGAGACAATCAAAAGAGTTTGATTTTATCAAAAACGAGAATGAACCGAATGTGTACAAAAGGGGGTCAGTAGGAGCACTGTGACATTCCTAGTATTATATGTTGATATACTACTGATAAGGAATAACACACCAATGCTACATTCAGTAAAGATAAAATTGTCTAAACATTCCTCTATGAATAATTTGGGAGGAGCATCCTATAAATTGAGGATATAAATCTATATAGATAGATTTAAAATGATGCTCGGCTTAACCCAAGGAATGTATATTCATTCGATGTTAAAGGCGTTTAGCATGGCAAACTCTAAGAGAGGTCTCACGATGATGATGAGCCATAGAGTGTATCTCTTTAAATTGTCCTCAATAAAAAAGAGATCGCATGAGTTACTATCATGTATACAATGAATATACAAGGCCTGATGTTGATCAGTCATATTCTAGAGAAGATCACTGTAAGACAGTGATAAAAATCTTTAAGTACTTAACCGGTACTAAAGATGTGATCATGATTTATGATAGGTCTGAATTAAAACTAGAGGGTTAAACAGACTCAAGTTTTTCAGACTAACCAAGACGATAACAAATCCACTTTAGGGTAAAACGTTACCTTGAATGGTGGTATAGTGAATTGGAAAAGTTCCGAACAACAAAGAGTTGCTGGTTTAGTGACAAAGACAAAGTATATAGCTGTAAATGAAGCTGCAAGTTGATTGTTTGGATGAAAAGTTCATTACAGAACTAGGAATAGTTCCTAAGTCTCATCTTGGATTCAAACATGTGTTGGGGCCCACACTTTCATTTGATTAGAAGGATCATTGAAAGAAGAAAAAGTCACTATAGAGATAGTGGACTCTCAAGAACAACATTGCATATCCATTTACTGAAGCTTTATCCAACCGCAGGATGATCGTCACTTAGAGAAGAAGGGTATTAGATACCATGACGATTGACTTTGGTGCAAGTGGGAGATTGAAAGTAGTATGCACACATGCCAATCATATTTGATATGATGTAGCATATACTTTGTAATCTTATTCGTTTATTAAAGGAATTTTCAGTATCTACATGATGTTGTGTTATTTAAAATGTGATAAACCCATAGTTTTGAGCAATGCTTTTAGAATCATGATGGTGATCATGCTAATGAGATCTAAATTCAAGATAGCTCACAAACTAAAATCGTTCCTAATCGTTAGATTACTAAAAAGGGGATTAGTGAATTCGGATAGATTAGTACATACGTTGCTTGCTCTTAAGAAGAGGATGATTGATCTCATAATTATTTGTGTGGAGACACTAAAGCAAGTATGTAGGTGTTTGTTGGAGAATAAGTCCACTGAACGTGACTCGCTAAGGAATACCTAATGGAGTTTTACTCGCCTGTCAATAAGAATTTCTCTAGTGATAGTAGTACAAGTGATCCTTGGACTTGAGATCATCATAGTATCTTATGTATGATGAGTTATACTTTGACATGTCCCTTAAGACCTTTTGGGTATATCAAAGGGATTGGGTATAATAAGTTGTACATAGAGATAAGTGAATGATCAACAAAGAATCTACCACATCTAGTAAAAGATGAGAATGTCCTATATGATTCGATAAATGACAACTCAGTAGTCCTTGGCCAAGGCAGAATGAAATTAGAAAGGAGTTTCTAATTTGCATTATTTAGAGTTGTGCATTTGGGAATCGAAATACATATAATTAAATAAAATAAGACTTGACAGTAATTCCATGTCATATATTTAATTGGGGCATTGTATGGTAGAAGGATTGAATTGTACGGTAACTATGCACTGAAAGGTTCTTTTGTGATTAATGTTGAAATCTATATTATCTGAAAAGTCATTGATCGCTAAGGGGGCTTACCCTTATTGTAGAATAAATATTATTTATTTAAATGAATTTGTTAGTTTCCAGAGGCACAAAAGATATCTAGAAGGGGGGTTGAATAGATATTTTAAAACTTTGTATTTTCTTTTTCTTTTCAAAAAGGATGACTTAACAATTTAGTTAATGTATCTAATAATTAAGCAGCGGAATAAGATTTGTAAGAACCCCTTGTAGAAAATAGACCGGTAGTAGAGAATATAGTAAAGCAGTGATAAAGCAGTTATAGCAGTTATGGCAATTAATAAGTGCAAAGAGATAAAGACAAGGCTTTAAGTGGTTCGGAGCACACAAGACTCCTACTCCACTATTCTACTCCTCGAGTAGTAAATCCACCAAGGATATCATTACAACTGAATCACAAAGATTCCTTCAAGACCCTCAGTCTTGGAACACCAGTACTCAATGTATTCTTCAAAGCCAGCAGCCTTGGAACTCTGTAAGCTAAGACCAGCAGCCTTAAAATCTTTTGTACCCTATGGTACTCAGCAAGTCCAGCAGACTTGTCTTTGGTTGGTCACCTGTTGACCCTTTCACTTGATAGAGAGTGATTTGTTTTGTTGCTACTGAGTTGCTTGAAGCATATGGTTTGATAAACTCAGCAGCGAAGCAAGATGTTTCCCTTGGATTGTAGAATGATAATGTTTCAAGTATGATCTTCTTTTTCGTTGTTCTTGCTTAACTTGAACCTTCAATCCTTCTGCCTTATGTAGATGCTCTTGAGAATCTTTCCGTTGAAATGTGGTCGTTGCATCTGTTTCTTCCGTTGAGATGTGTTGCTGATTTTAGGAATAGTTTATTCTTTGTTAACTGCAGTAATGGGGTGAGTCAGCTTCCATTAGTAGGGATATTGCTCTAAATTTCTGCAGACTGTAGTTGTTTGCTCCCCACTCATTTATTTAATATTCACCAACTATCTTGGGCAAATCATTCTACTGTCTATTTGTTATGTGCAGCTTAAAATATTCATTCTCAGATCTGAGTTGCTCGTCTGACGTCTGACTCCACGTTCTTGCTTAGCCGTAGTGTCGTCAGTGTGTTTACCGTACTTTGATGCTTGCTGACATTCACTGTGATCTTCATATTTCATTTTGCTCATTCTGATAAAGCATCAATGTCTTGCCTTTTTGTTCTTCATAAGAGGTGCTAATTTAGTCTGTGAGTGCTGGCATAGACTTCTCTATGATATATGAGAGGCTGTCTTGAGATGTAGGGACAACCCTATGTTCTGTCAACAAGGCTCTACGTCCTGCAGAGGAAGCTCTATGTCTTGTCGACAAAGCTCTACGTCCTGTCAAGGAAGCTCTGCGTCCTGCCGATGAAGCTCTACGTCCTGACGATAAAGCTCTATGTCCTGCCGAGGAAGCTCTACGTCCTGACGAGGAAGCTCTATGTCCTGCCGAGGAACCTCTGCGTCCTGACGAGGAAGCTCTACGTCCTTCCAAGAAAGCTTTACGCCCTGTCGAGGAAGCTCTACGTCCTTTTACTTGGAGTATGGAAGTACTCTACGATCAACACATAAGATCAACCTAACAACTTTGATTTTTTCTATACTAAGTCCTTTGTACATCACTTTCAATAAAGGACTTTACAATTTGCTAGGATATGACAGATATCAAATTCAGCTTAGATCATCCTAACATATTTGATCTTCTCTTTCCTAAGTCCTTGTACATATGTCTTTCATTAAAGACTTCACAATCTTAGCTACTGATACACATATTCATTAACAGCACAACATCAAATTTAAACCATGATTCCTAACAGAATTAAATAGTTTAATTTATTTATTTAAATAAGATTAGAATTGTTCTAATTGATTTGTTCACAACCGGTTTAATATGGAGAACCTAAAGGATCACACCGTAAAAGAAAAATATTTATTTAAGAAGTAAATGACATAATTGTAATAATAAGTTAAGTGTATTTAATTTAATCTATGGAGATAAAATAAATTAAATAGCTTAATATTTATTATTTAATATTTTAGAAATGTTAAATATAAATTAATAAGAGGAGTCTTATTATTAGTATTACTATTACTATTATTTAATTCCAAATAGGGATTGGGAATTAATTAATAGAAGTACTCTCTCATGAATTCCTAATTAGATTAGGAGTTTAATTTAATTAAAGGAGTTTAATTAGAATAGAAACCCTAATCCTAAATAGTTTAGTAAGGGTTTTCCTACATCTATAAATAAGAGAAGTCTTATCATAGATTAGGGTTACACACTCTTGCATTAGAATGAATTAAATAGTTTAATTTATTTATTTAAATAAGATTAGAATTGTTCTAATTGATTTGTTCACAACCGGTTTAATATGGAGAACCTAAAGGATCACACCGTAAAAGAAAAATATTTATTTAAGAAGTAAATGACATAATTGTAATAATAAGTTAAGTGTATTTAATTTAATCTATGGAGATAAAATAAATTAAATAGCTTAATATTTATTATTTAATATTTTAGAAATATTAAATATAAATTAATAAGAGGAGTCTTATTATTAGTATTACTATTACTATTATTTAATTCCAAATAGGGATTGGGAATTAATTAATAGAAGTACTCTCTCATGAATTCCTAATTAGATTAGGAGTTTAATTTAATTAAAGGAGTTTAATTAGAATAGAAACCCTAATCCTAAATAGTTTAGTAAGGGTTTTCCTACATCTATAAATAAGAGAAGTCTTATCATAGATTAGGGTTACACACTCTTGCATTAGAATTATAGACAGTACTTATAATTTCTATAGAGATAGAAACTAGGGTTTTGCCAACACCCATCTTCTTAAATAGATATTATTCCTTGGTGGATCACCTCTAGAGGCCAAACACTTGGGTGGCTAACGTTGATCAAAGGAAGGAATTTAATCAGTGGAATTCAAGGAGAACGCGAAGGAATTGGTGTTGAACTTGTACCTGAGGAAGCTAGAATTCTACAAGGGTATAATTCTTATTCTCCATCTCTTTCGTTTAATTAATAATTGTGCATAAAGAAAGATCATGGTAATGGTTTGTATGAAAAATTTTAAAATCTGATTTTATCGCGCTTCCGCTTTATTTATGTAATTTGATTGCATGTTCGCGTTATATACAAACCTAACATAAAGATCTTCTAGAAGCGACATTGGTGAATGAAAATATGTTTGAAGACTTAGCTGTGTTAGAATTGGTCCAGATGTTAGATTTAGCTCCAAAGTATACACAAGTCAGGCCAAAGTTTGAACCCTTGGAGTACTTGGGAAAGTCAGCAGATAAGGTCAAACCATCGTTAGAAGAACCACCAATCTTAGAACTCAAGCCACTGCCTAACCATCTTCGGTATGCATATCTGGGTTCGTCTTCTACTTTGCCAGTGATAATTTCTGCTTCACTAGATGCGGTTCAAGAGGAAAAATTGTTAAGGGTATTGAGATAATACAAAACAGCTCTTGGGTGGACTCTTGCAGATATTAAAGGAATAAGCCCATTAATTTGTATGCATAAGATTCTACTGGAAGAGGAAGCAAAACCAATTGTCGAGCAGCAAAGAAGACTTAACCCCATCATGAAGGAGGTAGTTAAAAGGAAATCATAAAGTGGCTGGATGCAGTGATTATTTATGGGTCTCTGATAGCTCATGGGTGAGTCCCGTTCAATGTGTGCCAAAGAAAGGGGGGATGACAATAGTGGCGAATGAGAATAATGAATTGATCCCTACTCGAACAGTCACGGGTTGGCGAGTCTGTATGGACTATAGGAAGTTAAACAAGGCCACTCAGAAGGACCATTTCCCTTTACCATTTATTGATCAGATGTTGGACAAGCTTGCAGGACATGGGTATTACTGCCTCTTGGACGGTTACTCAGGTTACAATCAGATAGCCATAGCACCCGAAGATCAGGAAAAAACGACATTCACATGCCCTTACGGTACGTTTGCTTTCCGAAGATCAGGGTTATGCAATGCTCCTGCGACGTTTCAACGGTGTATGATGGCCATCTTTTCTGATATGGTGGAGCATAACCTCGAGGTATTTATGGATAATTTCTCAGTTTTTGGAGATTCATTTAATCATTGTTTGGACAATCTCACTCTCGTGCTCAAAAGGTGTATGGAGACAAACTTGATCTTGAATTGGGAAAAATGCCATTTTATGGTCCAAGAAGGGATAATTTTGGGTCATAAAGTTTCTGCAAAAGGAATCGAGGTAGACAGAGCGAAGCTTGAAAACATTGAGAACCTACCTCTGCCATCTTCAGTTAAGGGTATTTGGAGTTTTTTGGGACATGGAGAGTTTTATAGAAGATTTATAAAAGACTTCTCCAAAATCACAAAGCCACTGTGTAGTCTTTTGGAGAAGGATGTTCCGTTTAACTTTGATAAAGCATGTCTTGAAGCCTTCGAAGTGTTGAAGCAAAAGCTAATTACTGCACCTGTCAGAGTAGCACCAGATTGGAGGAGTCCTTTTAAATTAATGTGTGAAGCTAGCGACTTTGCGATTGGCGCGGTTCTCGACCAACGTAAAGATAAGACTTTCCATGCCATTTATTATGCTAGCAAGACATTATCGGATTCTCAACTAAACTATACAACCACAGATAAGGAGCTATTGGTAGTTGTTTATGCCTTTGATAAATTTCGTTCGTATTTGATTGGAACCAAGGTGATTGTGTTTACAGACCACTCGGCTATTAAATATCTAATAGCTAAGAAGGACGCCAAGCCGAGATTGATTCACTAGATACTATTGCTGCAGGAGTTTGAGTTGGAGATCCGGGATCGAAAAGGGATAGAAAATCAGGTTACTGATCATTTATCACGGTTAGAGAATTCAGAGTTGAATAAGGATGATAAAACAGTGATCAACGAGTTTTTTCCGGATGAACAATTGTTTGTTGTACAGTTGAAGACACCATGGTATGCAGATTTTGTAAATTTCATCGTGGGTAAGGTGTTTCCGCCAGATTTGACCAGTCAGCAGGAAAAAAAATTTCTACATGATGTGAAGCATTATCTATAGGATGAGCCGTTCTTATTCAAGCAGTGTGCAAATCAATTAATAAGAAGGTATGTTCCCGAAGATGAAATGGAGAGTATCCTACAGCAATGTCATGCATCTGACTATGGTGGACATTTCGGGGGAGAAAGAACGGCAGCCAAGGTATTACAATGTGGATTTTACTAGCCGACACTTTTTAAAGATGCCCATGTGTTCATGTTGAAATGTAACAGATGCCAAAGAGTTGGCAATATATCAAAGAGACACGAGATGCCACTTAACACAATTCTAGCGGTTGAATTATTTGATGTGTGGGGCATCGATTTCATGGGACCCTTCCCCTCATCTTTTAGTAATTCCTATATACTACTAGCAGTGGATTATGTATCAAAGTGGGTTGAAGCTGTAGTATCACCCACTAACGACACCAAAGTGGTGGTTAAGTTCATCCGCAAGTATATCTTTGCTAGATTCGGAACTCCTCGTGCGATCATTAGTGACGAGGGCACGCACTTTTGTAATAAGTAGTTTTCAGCTATTCTTACTAAATATGGAGTCACTCATAAGATAACAACTGCTTACCATCCACAAACCAGCGGCCAGGCCAAAGTATCGAACCGTGAAGTCAAACGAATCCTTGAGAAGGTAGTGAACCCTAGTCGGAAGGATTGGGTAAGCAAGCTGGACGATGCACTATGGGCATATCGGACAGCTTATAAAACACCGATAGGGACACCATACAGGTTGGTATACGGGAAAACATGCCATCTTCCAATAGAATTGGAACACCATGCTTACTAGGCTATCCGTAAACTAAATTTTGATATGTCGGCTGTGGGAGAAAAGTGCCTCTTGCAATTGAACCAAATGGACAAATTCAGACTCCAATTGTACGAGAATGCCAAGTTGTATAAGGAGAAGGTTAAGAGGTGGCATGATGGGAAAATCATAGACATGAAGTTTGAACCGGGGCAAAATGTATTGCTATACAACTCGAGGCTAAAACGCTTCCCAAGAAAGCTGAAATCACGGTGGTCCGGTCCATTCACTATTATCAAGGTTTTTCCTCATGGAACTGTGGAAGTTGAAGAGCTGGAGTCGAAACGTATTTTCAAAGTTAACGGCCAGAGATTGAAACACTACTATGGAGGTCATATCGATCGCGAAAAGACATCTGTGAGCTTTACTGATTAGAACCGAGAAACAAAGTCGGGTTGAGGACGTAAAACCAAGCGCTATCTAGGAGGCAACCTAGAGTTTCAATTTTCTGTTTTATTTTTAGTTCAATCACTTTGTTAGCCTCTATGTCATCTTAGTTTAGTTTATGTTCATTAAAAAAAATTCTGCAACTAATCTTGGATTTTGGGTTTATTTGATTGCAGGTATAAGCATGGAGAGATTGGAAAATTGACTAAGTATGGCTCAAGCGCCTGTAGACACCCAAATTTTGCGTTTCCTTCTACTAACCATGACAGGAGGGCGAAATCGTCAATTGAACCGGCTTGCGGGAGCAAAGGAGCGGGCACAAGGGCGAACGCCCGGCACCGCCGCAATGTTTTGGGCAGCCCAAGTCGACGTGACAGCAGAGCCGTCCGAAGCAGGCACTTCCGAATGAGGTGGCACGTCTCCCGGAAATTCCCGGACTGCAGAACACGAGCATGTCAGCGAAAACCGACGTTGCGGCACGGAAATCGAGGCGTGGCACGAAAATCGAGAAAGTCAAGCCCGCCAGCCGCGGATAGATCTGCGGCCAAGTGGGTGCGCCAGCACGGAAACCAGGAAATCAGCACTACCAGCTGAGTGCGATGGGAGGCGTGCCAGCTGGCCAGCCGCAGATCCATCTGCGGCCAGCCGCAGATAGATCTGCGGCTGGCTCTGGCCAGCCTATTTAAGCCAGCTTCAGGCAGCATACAGGAGGTTCAGCAAAAATTTGAAAGAGGAAGAATTCCAGCGGAAAACAGCAGCAAAAAATCGGAAATAGAGAGGAAAAAACACCATAATTTTGCAACAAAATAGGAGAGAAAGGAAGGAAAAAGTGAGGATTAATATCTCTTGAGTTGATTGTATCACATATACTTCTCCTTCTATTCGAATACATCAAATTCACATCCATTTGGATATCAATTGCAAGGTGAAATCTCTTTTGTTATATCAATTTCTATCATATTATTTGATTGAATTAAATGTAGATTTCATGAAAATTATTGTGGAACAATGGATTAGGAATTATTAGAGAGGTTTCCATCGGAATAAATTTCTCCCTAATAATCCGATGATATCCATTGGGTGAGGTTTTGCTCGTTCATAACGATATATACATTAGGTGGAATTGATCTATTTAGATTGTTAATTTTGGACCATTGTGGGGCGTTAAACAATCCGTTGTTAGTTATGTTATTGTATCTATTTTATGTTTGTGATAAATTGTGGATGTGAGCCTAGGAGCGTGACGCCATGGTCCGAATCCGATGATGGACAAATTTTGACGTATGTATTTAGGAACAATGTAATCCTTCGTTGTAAACGTGTAACCGTCGGGCCTTAAAACGACGCTAAGGCGAGAATCGGGTTTAAGGCCCCATAAATAGTGAAGTATGCGATTGTAGGCGTGTGGGTTATTTTGATGGCTTACATGCCCATGAATAACCCTCACGCATATTAATGTTTTATTTGATTGACAATATTGAAAACTTTGATTTCAAAGCCAGACAAATGAAGATTTTCATAAAATCAATCAAACTAGGATATTAGAATCACGAGGTTAAAATTTGAGAAATGTTAATGAATATCGATTCCTATCTAACGAGAAAGCTAAAGAAAATCGTTTTCAAACATCACGAAATTTGATTTTAGAAATAAGTAACGTTTTATTAAATCTTTGTGCATAGGGTGAAAGAGATTCTAGAAATTGCCCGATCATTTCACGAAAGCAACGTATAGATCTCGATTCCTATTTTGACGAAGGTTTAAAACTCTTGTTTTGCCAAAACGACACCTAATGAAAATCTCATAGTTTTGATAAATAAAAAATCAAAATTTTCTTATAACGAACCAAGCTTTCTCGTGTATACCGAAAAGACATTCCGAAGCGTTCTCAAATTAAAACACGATTTTCCCTAAAATCCAAATGATTCTTTCATACAAATTCATCACAACATTCACATAGGTACACACACATACACGCGCACTTACACACACACATTTCATGAATTAAAGGATAGGAAAGCATTGAGATCGCGGTAACCGTGTTTCACGGAAGTCGAGGGATGCCTAACACCTTCCCCTCACTTAAACAAGCCCCCGAACTCTATGAATCTCGATTCGCAGACCAATTAATTCGGAGTCACACATGAGCCAGCGATTTATAAAAAACGAAAACTCGGATGAGTTGGTACATCCATTTCAAATATACCAACTGGCGACTCTGGTTAATTGGCTCATCATAAAAACGATCTTTCAAAACCCCGTCGACATCAATGCCGACCTTTTCCAAACGTCATCTAAATCAAAAGGCTAAAATTGGAAAAGACGAGAAAGCGAAAACCCGGCGTCGACAGCTGGCGACTCTGCTGGGGACATTAGAGGGCTTAAGCCGCGTCAAGTCTTGATGCTATCCTATCCTTTAAAATTTATAAATGTGTATGTGCGTGCGACATTTTGACTTCTTTTTATTGTTGTGTGAATGTGTGTTGTTGTCCAATGAATGAATGATTGAATGGGTTTGCTTTACTTCAAAGTAATCATTTGCATACGGTGAGGACGATGAATGTGAATGTATGTTGAGAGAGTACCTCCTCCTGAGGCGAACCCGTCGGTTGCTTATTACTGGACTCGATGGGGCTGCTCCCCGGAGATGGCTCAGGAAACGCACCACTCAAATCCGCTCCAATCGAAAGGGCTCAAACGAGTAGATTGCGAAGATTTGGGAACCTTCATGCCGAAAAGCCCGCGAGAGTAACCCTAGGGTAGGTCAGCCTCAGATTAACCCAACGCAGGAAAAGTCTCTTCATGCCTTTCTACGTTTATATGTCTAAATGTCATGATCTCATTCAATATTCATACATCCCTTTTCTGTGTCGAAAGAGATTACTAACCGCTGTGAATTGCAGGGAATAGTTGGGGGAGCATAATAAAGCATGTTTAGCACTGGTTATGGCACTAAAGGACTACTAACTTTCTCTTTTGCAGGGAAAGATTAAAAAAACCCAAAAAACACACAAAAAATTACAGTTTTAGCATGCATCCATTTTGCGTTTCCCCAAGAACTAAACTTCGAACCATTGTCTCTGTAGGATTGCTCCTCAAACCCGTTCGCAGTCTAAGAAAGCCCAGGTCTCTACCTCTGAAATGGCTGATATTCCTAATCATAGTTCCATATCTCGGGAAGAGTTTGATGATTTCAAAAAAACAGATGATGGAAATGGCCACAATGCTAAAGGAACAGTTCTTAATCAGACAGGATCCGGCAAACCAGGGATCGCATAATGTTCCACCACCAGGGGATGATCAGAATCCTCCTAAAAATGGTACAAACTTGCTTAAAGAGGACCAACCCCGACTCAAGGACGAGCCAGTCATCCCAAAGCCCGTTCCCATACCTAGCAGGACAGTGATTACTATCCCAGAAGAAGGGGACAATGACGACCTTCGGAGAAAAATGAAACACATGGAGGAAACCATCCAATCCCTAAAGGGCATAGGCTCCCTGGGCAGGGTGAATTACTCGGATCTATGTGTTTTCCCCGGAGCCAGATATCCAGAAAAGTTCAAAGTTCCCGAGTTCGAAAAGTACAATGGAAAGGGAGACCCCTATACACACTTGAAAATATACATTGGAGAACTTGGGGCTTACGCCGAAGACGAGGGGTTAAGAATGCAACTATTCCAGAAAAGCTTAACAGGGGAGGCAAGAATCTGGTATGCCCGCCTCGACAACGCCCGAATCCACAACTGGGAGGAATTGGCCCATACCTTCTTAACCCAATACAGCTTTCAGGCCCAGATGGCTCTTGACAGGTACCAAATGACAAAGGTTAAAAAACAGCCTAGGGAATCCTTCAGGGAATATGCGCAACGGTGGAGGGGCATGGCCGCACAGGTGACCCCCCCAATGAACGAATCAGAGATGGTGATGACCTTTGTAGACATCCAGGAGGCACCGTATTATGAGAGGGTCATCTCGGGGATTGGAAGACCTTTTGCTGAAATGATTAAACATGGAGAGATGGTAGACATGGGGTTGAAGTCGGGTAAAATCCGGGATCTCACTGCTTTAGAAACTGCTGCCGAGCAAATACAGAATGGAAACTATGGCAGCACTTCCCGGAGGGTCCAAAAGAGGAAGGAAGAGGATGTCTCCCTCATCCTACAAGGGTCATCCAGAAAAGCAGAAAGCCATCTTCCGGTACAGGCACAGAGGGGAGGGCCATCCCGACCGCCCAATTTCACAGATCAAAGAGCAGAGGGGCGAAGAAGATATGAGGCCTCGCAGAATCGAGTATTCACCCCGCTCGGGGAGCCGCTTGAACGGGTATTAGCGGTATTGGTAGCCCAAAAGAAAATAGTTGGTCTGGCACCACCGAGTGACCCAAAGGGTAGAAGGTTTGACCCGAGCAAGCGATGTGCATACCACTCCAGTTCCCCTGGCCATGATACACAAGATTGTTGCACATTGAAACATATAATTCAGAACATGATCGACAACGGGGAAATTGTGGTGGAGCAACCGGACTCCCCGAATGTTAAGGCAAATCCCCTACCAAGACATGATGGGGGGGGAGTCAATGTGACGGAGGCAAGTGAGGCTGGGGGGCCGCCAAGGTTGAACTATGTGCAGAAAATTGAGGAGATGATCAACGTGATACATGATCATGGGGATGCACGGGTAGCGCCCATCAGGTTGATAGGGGTAAGTACGAATAACATAGAGGGACCTGTCAAGCTGACAGCCCCGAGGCCCGTCATCCTTGCAGCAAGGCCGCAACTCCCTATCAGTAGTCTGAAGACTGTACCCTGGAATTATGGGGGAATACCAGAGGAAGCGGCCAGTTGTGCTTCCGTGACGACCAAAGGGAACCCCTTATATCTTCCCGGGCGAGTCCTTGAGAGCCAAAAGAGAAAAAATGAAGAGGTTTCCAAGGAAAGGGCCATAGAGTTTTTGAAAAGGATGGATCACCCAGAAATGAGGGGGATCCAGATTTTAAATGAGGAATCAACCCT
This sequence comes from Aralia elata, assembly GCA_034770075.1. NCBI lineage: Eukaryota > Viridiplantae > Streptophyta > Magnoliopsida > Apiales > Araliaceae > Aralia > Aralia elata. The sequence goes on from CM068378.1 coordinate 35,159,228, forward strand.
AACATCAGTCACGGACTTGGTGTTGTCATCTAGTGAGCATTGCAAAACCCTGATGAAGGTTCTGGAGGAGGCATTTGTGCCCAAAGAAATTAGTGAGGAGGGTTTCGGCCGACTGGTAGGCCACTTATTGGAAACCGATGCAATATCCTTTACGGATGAGGACATTCCCGAAGAGGGAAGGGGGCACCGAAAACCGCTACACATCGCGGTAATCTCCTCAGGATATGTCATGAATGGGGTGCTGATCGACGGGGGATCGGCATTGAATATATGTCCTCTCAGCACGCTGAAGAAAATGAACATCAGTCCTAAGCGCCTACGGGCCAGTCATGTGGTGGTTCGGGCTTTTGACGGATCCCGGAGGGATACCATCGGAGAGATAGAATTGCCAGTGGAGATAGGGCCCTGTGCTTTTGATATATCCTTCCAAGTCCTAGATATTACGGCAAGCTACAACCTGCTGTTAGGGAGGCCGTGGATACACATGGCCGGGGCAGTTCCTTCCACGCTCCACCAACAAATCAAGTTGATCATCGGTGGGAATCTGGTAACAATCTCGGCCGAATGTGATGACCCTTCTCCTCCCAGGAGTGGCCTACCAGTAATCAATGTGGATAAGTCAGCGGCACCTGCCAGCTTTCAAGCACTAGAGATTAGCACTCCCCATTATAGATGCCTGGGAGCTCCAGCTGTGAAACCAAGGGTCTCTCCGGAACTCACCTTTGTGGCAAGGGAAATGATTAAAATGAACTTCCAACCTGGACAGGGACTAGGGAAAAGCAGTCGTCAGGGAATCACCGAGCCCATCCACCTACCACAGCAGATAGGCAAGGCAGGATTGGGATACCATGTGGGCGCAGTACGGGGACACCGTCAGGGTGCGACTCCGATTCGACTAGTTGGCAGCCCGGGTGACCAAAGTCGACAATGAGCAGGGGATCAGCGGACCTGTGATTGGGGCAGGGAATGAAGAGTTAACCCCCACACGTAATGAGTCGGCCCGGAGGGAAAGTTTCCTGCAGGAGGTCGCAAAAGAGTTTGAAACCAAATGCTATATCCCCGGACAATCAACAAGCAGTAAGGAGGGGACGAATGTTATCACACCACCGGGAGCCCAACGAGTTGTGCCTGTCATCGATTGGGCGGGGCTGATTATTCCTGGAGAAGATATAGAGAAGGACTCAGGCGACGTATCCGTAATCATCGGGGAGGTGTCCGATGTGAGGCCCTCCTTTATCCAGCGCATTTCATCTGACCTGACCATCGATAATTGGACCCAGAAACCAGTGATATCCAAACAAGGGTAAAGCTCGACGTCAGGGTGGTTAACCCTAGAGGATGGGGGAATGAAGAAGTTTTATTTTGTTGTTGTTTTATTTCTGCATAATTGTGTCGTTTCTTCGTGTTATTTGAAATTGCGATCGTCGTGAAAAAATGATTTATATATGACAAGTATTTTGTTTCATGTCAGGTGTACCCATTTGAGTAATCCTTGCCTAACAAATGGTCTTTCAAATTTGAATGACGATTATGATTTTGACATTGAGCTGGATTTCGATTTAATGGGCATTGAGCAAGACGAGACAGATTACGACGACGCACCTGATGAGATCAAAGGATGGGTCGAAGATAAACCCAAACCCAATTTGGACCAAACCATCACTATAGATATCGGAACCCCTGACAATCCAAAAGAACTCAAGATAGGGACAGACCTTACCCCCAGCCAAAAAGCAGAAATAATTGAGTTACTAAGCCAATATGAGGATGTCTTTGCCTGGTCGCACGAGGATATGATCGGATTGTCCACCGACATTGTGGTACACCGGTTACCCATCAAGGAGGGTTTCAGGCCTGTCAAGCAGAAACTAAGAAAGTTGAAACCTGAGTGGAGCTTAAAAGTGAAGGAAGAGATCATCAAACAGTTCAGGGCGGGAATCATTATGGTGTCCACTTACCCGGAATGGCTATCCAATGTGGTCCCAGTGGCTAAACCTGGAGGAAAGGTGAGGGTATGCGTAGACTACAGAGATCTAAACAAGGCCAGTCTCAAGGATAACTTCCCGGTGCCTTTCATACACATCCTGGTAGATAACACAGCCCAGTACGAAATGTATTCTTTTGTGGATTGCTTTGCGGGATATCATCAGATAATGGTGGCGGAAGAAGACCGGGAAAAGACCGCATTCATCACCCCCTGGGGCACTTTCTGCTATAGACGACTGGCTTTCGGTCTCACAAATGCAGGGGCTACTTATCAGAGAGCCATGATGGCCTTGTTCCACGATATGATGCACAAGGAGATAGAGGTCTACGTGGATGACATTATTGTGAAATCGAAGGTAGAGTCCGATCATATAACTCATCTCAAAAAGCTATTCGATCGGCTCAGAAAGTATAATCTGAAACTCAATCCAGCCAAGTGTGCTTTCGGAGTACAATCGGGCAAGCTCTTGGGTTTCCTGGTTAGTGATCGGGGCATTGAGTTGGACCCAGCAAAGATTAAGGCCATTGTGGATATGTCGGCACCCCACACAGAGAAGGAGATAAGAGGATTCCTGGGGAGAATAAACTTCATCAGCCGTTTTATATCCCACTTGACGACTACATGTGAGCCGATTTTTAAACTGTTAAGAAAAGGGGTGTCCCAAGAATGGAATGAGCAATGTCAGAGGGCGTTTCAGACCATTAAGAAACAATTGACGGAGGCACCAGTGCTGGTACCCACCCCGAAGGATGGGATCCCTCTGTTTATGTATATATCGGTAAATGCCATCGCGATGGGATGTATGTTGGGACAGAAAAAATGAGGCGGGAAAAGAGCAGGCCATCTATTACCTCAGCAAAAGATTTAGCCAATGTGAGCAGAATTACACTCCCATTGAGAAGACCTGTTGTGCTCTGGCCTGGGCTGCAGGGAGATTACAGCACTACCTCCATGGGCATACAACGTACCTGATATCAAGAATGGATCCCCTGAAATATATTTTCGAAAGGCCCATGCTGAATTGTCGATTATCAAGATGGCAGTTAATTTTACAACAGTTTGACATGGTGTACGTGACCCAGAAGGCCATGAAAGGGCAGGGAATTGCAGATTAGTTGGCAGAAACCCCGGCAGGAGGGATGGAGCCGTTAGAAACTCCTCTCCCGGGCGAGGATATATTTTGGGTATCGCGCGAAAAATGTGATGACGAGGGACAATTTTGGAAGCTGTATTTTGATGGTGCCATGAATGCCGAGGGGCCAGGAGCCGGAGCGCACCTATTCTCTATCACCCGAGAACAATACCCCGTGGCCACTAAACTTCGTTTCAGCAATTCGAACAACACCGCTGAATACGAGGGGTGTATCTTGGGACTCCGATTGGCCCGTGACATGGAAGTAAAAAGACTAGCGGTGTTCGGGGATTCAGAATTGGTAATCAGACAAGCAATCGGGGTATACAACACTAAGGAGCTTCGGTTACTTCCATACCATCGTTGTGTCACCCAGCTTATGCAAGAGTTCGAAGATATCGCCTTCCGCCATATTCCTCGGGGACGAAATGATTTTGCCGATGCATTGGCGACTTTGGCTTCCTTAATCCACGTGATCAAGAGTAGGGACAGTCCACAGATTGAGATCACCGTACAGAATGCCCCGGCATATGAGGAAAATGTGGCAGTGTTGTCAAACGAGGTGGTGTTGACAAGGCAGCCCTGGTATCACGACATCAGGGAATATCTGAGGGACAGATCCCTTCCCGATCAGGCAAATCGGACTGAGAGGATGAGAATTCAAAGGATGGCGATGAAGTTTTACCTGAGTGGCGATTCACTCTACAAGAGGGATGCTGGGTTGGGACTGTTGCAGTGCGTAGATGAAACACAGGCCCGAAAGATTATGAATGAAATACATGGTGGAGTGTGTGGACCCCATATGAGTGGACCGATGCTTGCCAAAAAGATTTTGAGGACAGGGCATTATTGGCTGACGCTGGGGGCCGATTGCGATGATCATGTCAAACGATGTTATCAATGTCAGGCGCACGGTAATGTGATCCATACGCCTCCCAATGAACTACACTGTATGACCTCCCCGTGGCCATTTTCGATGTGGGGAATGGATGTAATCGGACCAATAGAGCCCAAAGCAAGCAACGGGCACCGATTCATCTTCGTCATGATCGATTATTTCACCAAATGGGTAGAAGCAGCCTCTTTCCCCAAAGTCACTCAGGAGGTTATCGTTCGGTTCATCAGGAATAATGTCATTTGTCGATATGGGCAACCTGAGGTTTTGGTCTCCGACAATGCCAAGAATTTGAATAACGCCCTCATGAAGGGGTTGTGCGACCAGTTTAAGATCAAACACCTCAATTCTGTTATTTACCGTCCCAAAATGAATGGGGCAGTGGAGGCTGCCAATAAGAACATCAAGAAGATCATGGCAAAAATGTCTGCTAATCATCGGGGATGGCCGGATTTGTTACCCCTCACCTTGCTAGCCTACCGAACGTCAACGCGTACTTCCACAGGGGCAACCCCTTACGCCTTGGTATATGGAATGGAGGCTGTCCTGCCAGTTGAAGTTGAGATGGCGTCCCTCAGAATAGTGATCGATGCTCAGATAAGCGAGGAGGATTGGATGCAAAGCCGATACGACCAGTTGGCCCTAATTGATGAAAGGAGGGTGGCTGCTGTTTGGCACGGCCAGCTATATCAACAGAGGATCTCTCGATCGTACGACAAAAGGATCAGACCTCGGAAGTTCAAGAAAAATGATCTGGTGCTAAAAAGAGTCATGCCTTGTCAAGACGAAGCCAAAGGGAAGTTTGCCCCGAATTGGGAGGGACCATTCGTGATTAAGAAAGTGCTATCCGGAGGAGCCCTCATATTGCAAGAAATGGATGGTGAGGTATTTCCCCAACCCCTCAATTCTGACTCGGTGAAGCGGTTCTACGCTTGAATCATCAGGTCCTTTTTCCTTGAGAGCGAACTACGTAGGACCTGATCTCCCAACTTGTGGGGGTACGTAGGCAGCCATCATGGCACGGTCCGATCCTTTAAAAGAAATAATCCTTTCCCTAACCAAAAACCAATTTTCGATAGCCAGATAAAACCTTCCTACACCCTCAAAACCCTCCCGAAACCAACTGCCTAACCAGTTTCATCCCAGAATACATACCCTGATCCAACCCAAACAGTTATCCAAAATCTGAGATTCAATCCGACGAAATCAAAAGGTGTGCGGCAATATCTGTCAAATCTCCATCAAGTCTTGAGGAAAGAAAGAAGGCGAAATGTCAAAATCATGGTCAGATGGATAAAATGATGATCCAATGGATGGCAACGATACGACAAAAGGGGAAAATGACTAAATTTAAATGCATGTCTATATATATAAGTCGTTTTATTACAAGATTTCTCTTTCAATAACTGATGAAACCAACATAGTCTATGCAGGAAATAAAATAATCTACAAATCTGAAACTAGCCGAAACAGGATGGACAGGGTGGTGGATAGAGCTGAAGCATCAGCATCTCCTGCAATCTGCTGCCCCATCATATCAATACGATCCAGTAAAGCAGTAGCTCGGCTGACAGTCCCAAAATGAGCATCTACCACTGCCCTGGTCTGAAATACAATGGCCTCTCTATCAGCAATGCCAGCATCTCTAGCCCGAATGGCCTCATCTCTCTCGGCAAGGGCGGCATCCCTCTCGGCTTCAGTAGTAATCAGGGCCAGGCGGAGTCGGGAATCCTCAGCGACCCGACTCGGGGCAGAATCGGCTGAAATGGAATGGTCTGTGGTATCTTCTGTGGAAATCACTCCAGAGTCATCAAAGGCCCCAGTCCGACTCAAACTAGCCGAATCCAGGTCTCCACGCAACCACTGTACGTAGGCAAATGTCTGGATGTGACAGCTCGCACTATATTCGGCAAAGATCCTGCGATCCCAAAGCTCGTTTTATACCTGCAATAGATCCCTCTCTGTACAGGATGATATAAGGAATCGGTATGCGGCTGCACCCGCGAAGGGGTGTAAATCCTGTGTCTGATCAAACTGCCCCATAACCGCCAGGGGATGATAGGTCGTCACGCCCCTTAACCCAGCAATGGGAATGAAATCCATGCCAGGCACATGAGTCAAGAAGCTCATGAAGGAGCAATAGCCCGAGTAAACCAATAGATGAAAGGGGTCCTCAATGATAGACAAAAATGATGTCCAGGAGGCCACATCAGTACAACTCGCGGGACGAAGCGAAAACTGCGTGGTTATGTCATGGCTGAAGCAAAACCCTTGGCGACGGAAATGGCCGATGGGACTAAGATGACTCATGAACCACATATACAATAAGGTCGAACTCCCTCGGAAGAATCTCCCTCGGAAGGACTGGCAATATGTGGCCGACATATAGGTATCCGCCAATATCATGGGGAGAATGGTGTGATCCTCCTGAAGGGCCCTAACGGCCGCAACAATCCGCATGTCCAAATGATCGGATCCTGCAGGCAAATACAAAACTGAGATGACACAGGCCATCAGAACGCCCACTCTCAAGGCATCCCAGCGCTCCTCGGACACGGAAAAATCACCGAGGAAAAGACGGAAACTGTCAGGTGAGCCAAATCGGTCAATCAAGAATTGAAGAGGAACCATATGGTCTGATGTGATTACCGGTAATAAGACAGCCCTCCGCAAACCGGTGAAAGTCAAGAATTGACGGCGCATGGAACCAACGGTAACCCTAGCACAGGGACCATCCAACGGCAAGCCGGTGAAGCGAGCATACTCCTCAAGGGTGGGGGTCAGCTCTACTGTCCCAAACCTAAACACCTGACGGGCAGGGGCCCAATAGCTCAGAAGACCATCCACAAAGCCCACTGGCACCCGGAAGGTTAATAAGGACCAAGAATGTCCCAGAAGACCATCTACGATAACCCTATATGCTGGCAGTAGACTGTCCAACCAGCGGAAGAGGCTGCCAACCAACCCTGTGGAAGGAGTGGAATCCAAACGAACCACGGCATCTGAGGACGACATCTGTGAAAAAATAGTATCAAAAAGACTGTACAGGGGTCATTCTCTACCCATAAATAAAAAGCATGCATCATACAGTTAATAATAAAGCAGGTGAATCCCATAAAGATGAAAAGAAACTGTGCGTAAATAAATAAATGAGTTCAGTACATAGTGCATAAATGAAAAAGAAATCTAAGCAGGTGACGATACAAAAAGCCCTATCCTATCCTGGTCTAAATAAAATCAGTATCATCTATGAAAGCAGGATCCTCGAACTGATCCCCTGGAGTCGTCGAGCTCGGAGGACCAAAGTTCATATCAGGGATGTAGGGATGCGCTGTGGCATCAGATGAACTCGGGCCTGCATCATAACCTGCACCATCAGGATCGCAGGTGTAAGCCTCCTCCGGGGTCCGGCCCAACCCCCGAATAAACAGCGACAACTGGTCCACCTGACGGGTCAATGTGGCAATCTGCTCAGCATGGGTAGGGGTCCGAACACAGGCAGCCCAATCGGTCATCGTAACCGAGCCTGGAACCATGTCTCCAAGAAAGAAAGTGGCCCGAGTCTGGGGACCGATGGTACGAGGTATCCACCAAGTCCTGAAAGCCTCACTCGTACTGGGGCCTGTGGAAAGCATCCGACCATCCTCCCCGGCGAGCATGATCTCCGAGGGCTGAGAATCCAGCGGCCAGAAAGTAGTGAAAGAAAGGGAGTGCGGGATGCGGATCTCCCCAGTGACGCATCTGAATGCGCGCTCTCCCAGATACATCACCCAGCCTCCAACACTCTGCAAAGTGAGGCGACGGGTGGAAAGCTCGAACTCCGGGCCGGAAGGATGCCCGTCAGCAAACCCCACAGTCAGATGATCGGAGAGGTAGGGAATCCAGACGACGTCGGCAGCCGTGATCAACTCCAGCTGAATACGACAATGTGCAAAGCTGCCCGACACGGGGACCTCCTCCAGAGTACTGTGATGCCATCGCCGACCCCGAGGATAAGTGTCCGGGCCCAGAGTAGTGAGAGGCCTCAAACATGGCAGCCGCTCGTAAGCCCAGAACTGTGAATAGAAACAAGGCAAGGCATGAGTCACTATCAAATACAGAAAAGGATGAAAGGAAAAGAAATACAGTAAGAGAGAAGAGGAAGGGACTCACCAACAGAAAGTGGTAGAAGCCGAGCCAGGCATCAGTTTGTCCCTCCGAGCGTAGGCGCATGCCGTGGAGGAAGTAGGCAAAGGTGAATGACCCCCAGTCATAGTCACCGATGCGGTCCACGTCTCTGACCGCTCCTACGACGCTGAAATGAATGGTGGAGGAGTTGTTCCCCAGAAAACAACCCCTCATGATGGTCAGGAACAGGCGTCGTAGCAGAATGTCCCTGGTGCCCTGATCCGCGGGAATGGGCAGTGCGTACAGACCCCCAACAGCATCGACAGCCAAGGCACCAGATCGGATACTGCGGGCCTTAAAGACCCGGTCCTCAGCAGCGAAGCCCAGCAAAGCTCGAACCTCCACAGGAGTGATATCAAGATCCAAGGGGACGCGGGACCCGGTAAACTCAATGCCGGTAATGTACCTCCAGTCCCATGGGGTCAACACGACCTCGCAGTCGAGGAGATGAAGAGACTGCGTCTGGTGGAACCATCGCTCGGATAAAGCCCTCATGTAACCCCAGGGGCACTGGCGGGGGATGATAGTGAAGAAATGTCGAAAGCCCCAAGAGTCCACCATCGCCCGATAATCACTGTGCAGGGCCGCGTAAAGGGAGTAGATGTTGAACCAGTTACCCCTCGGCTGGGTAAACTCGGGTACCTGGGGCAATCACCAAGGGGTCAATCCGGATAAAAGGAGAATGGAGAAATTGAGAGTGAAATCAGAATAGAGCTGAAATATACCTCGTTAGCCACGAGAGATGCTGAAGGGTGACGACTGAGATCCCGACCCAAAAGATCGGGTATCTGCACGGAGGCGCCAGAAGAAGCCTGATGAGTAGATGGAGCCGGTGTGCTGGAGGATGGCCCCTCTGCCGCAACCTCCGGAGGGACAGCCTCCTCAACGTCCGGATGACCAGGACGAATGACAGCCTCCGTCAAACGACGAGCCTGACGGGTCCGAGGAGGAACAGGAGTAGGTGCAGCCCTACGACGGCGAACGCCCGAAGTCCGAGAGGCAGAGGAGCTACTGGGCGCATCACGATCCATAGCTGGAATAGAACGGGCGAGAAAGAAGGTAAGTTCCCTTTTAAAATTATGTAATGAACATTCTAAATTTCTAGCCTCATCATATGATTAATGCAACATGATGCATGTTAAAAAAAAAAAAAATAAAAAAAAAAAAAAAAAAATCGGCAGAGTTCCGTTTGTAAATTGAACATCCCAGGCATAAGTCAAACGTGTTTTCCATCAATCAAAGCCTCAAACAGATTTAAATTGCATTCATATGTGTAATTACATCATGTAATGCATGTTTCTCTTGCAGAAAAGGAGTAACAATATGTGGGACCGCCTCATGAACATAAAATAGGACTCACATAGTTGATACATAGCATGTATATATGATGGTACATTACATAGCATTGTAAAGCATACATTTTATCTCTAAACATGCAAATAGTCAAATGTATAGCAAAACATTGACGAGATTGAAAAGTGACCGGTCAAAGTGTTACCTGTAGCGTGTAGATCAATCCTACCGGAACAGTTTTTGCAGGAAAATTGAAAAATCGACGAAAAGCCCTTGCGAACAAGCAAAAATCGCGAGGAATATGTGTGAGTTGGAAGTTGAAAGTGACAGATCTGGAAGCGGGATGCCGCTTATAAGCCCGATCTTGGCCGCAGATGTATCTGCGGCTGGCCGCAGATCCATCTGCGGCTGGCCTTGGTGGGCCCCACCTTGCTCCCTTGAAGCCATTTGACGTGTTGAAGTGAAAAGTTTACGCGAGGGGTGACCGGCGACGATACCCGGCCCCGACGAGACGATCGACCGGCGACGATAACCGGCGATCACGAGATGGATGTCCGGCGACGATAACCGGCTCCGACAGATAACCAACCGGCGACGATAACCGGGGGTTACGAGATGGGTGACCGACGACGATACCCGGCCCCGACAAAACGATCGACCGGCGACGATAACCGGCGATCACGAGATGGATGTCCGGCGACGATAACCGGCTCCGACAAGATAACCGACCGGCGACGATAACCGGGGGTTACGAGATGGGTGACCGGCGACGATACCCGGCCCCGACATGACGATCGACCGGCGACGATAACCGGCGATCACGAGATGGATGTCCGGCGACGATAACCGGCTCCGACAGATAACCAACCGGCGACGATAACCGGGGGTTACGAGATGGGTGACCGGCGACGATACCCGGCCCCGACAAAACGATCGACCGGCGACGATAACCGGCGATCACGAGATGGATGTCCGGCGACGATAACCGGCTCCGACAAGATAACCGACCGGCGACGATAACCGGGGGTTACGAGATGGGTGACCGGCGACGATACCCGGCCCCGACATGACAATCGACCGACGACGATAACCGGCGATCACGAGATGGATGTCCGGCGACGAAAAACCGGCTCCGACAAGATAACCAACCGGCGACGATAACCGGGGGTTACGCGATGGGTGACCGGCGATGATACCCGGCCCCGAACGAGACGATAGATTGAAAGAGGGAACCCAAAGACTAACAAACACGGTCAAGGGGTTGATACATTGACACTATTACGAATGTCTTGCATGCATTACATCTTATGTTGCATCATAAGCTATATGTGTGGCATCATGTATGTACTGTCATTCTTACGCACTGTCATTCATGCATCGAGTGTCTATTCTTTATCCTGTTCATTTCATTTATCATTTCATAAACATGATAAAGAGGGGCAGCTGTAGACACCCAAATTTTGCGTTTCCTTCTACTAACCATGACAGGAGGGCGAAATCGTCAATTGAACCGGCTTGCGGGAGCAAAGGAGCGGGCACAAGGGCGAACGCCCGGCACCGCCGCAATGTTTTGGGCAGCCCAAGTCGACGTGACAGCAGAGCCGTCCGAAGCAGGCACTTCCGAATGAGGTGGCACGTCTCCCGGAAATTCCCGGACTGCAGAACACGAGCATGTCAGCGAAAACCGACGTTGCGGCACGGAAATCGAGGCGTGGCACGAAAATCGAGAAAGTCAAGCCCGCCAGCCGCGGATTGATCTGCGGCCAATTAGTGCGCCAGCACGGAAACCAGGAAATCAGCACTACCAGCTGAGTGCGATGGGAGGCGTGCCAGCTGGCCAGCCGCAGATCCATCTGCGGCCAGCCGCAGATAGATCTGCGGCTGGCTCTGGCCAGCCTATTTAAGCCAGCTTCAGGCAGCATACAGGAGGTTCAGCAAAAATTTGAAAGAGGAAGAATTCCAGCGGAAAACAGCAGCAAAAAATCGGAAATAGAGAGGAAAAAACACCATAATTTTGCAACAAAATAGGAGAGAAAGGAAGGAAAAAGTGAGGATTAATATCTCTTGAGTTGATTGTATCACATATACTTCTCCTTCTATTCGAATACATCAAATTCACATCCATTTGGATATCAATTGCAAGGTGAAATCTCTTTTGTTATATCAATTTCTATCATATTATTTGATTGAATTAAATGTAGATTTCATGAAAATTATTGTGGAACAATGGATTAGGAATTATTAGAGAGGTTTCCATCGGAATAAATTTCTCCCTAATAATCCGATGATATCCATTGGGTGAGGTTTTGCTCGTTCATAACGATATATACATTAGGTGGAATTGATCTATTTAGATTGTTAATTTTGGACCATTGTGGGGCGTTAAACAATCCGTTGTTAGTTATGTTATTGTATCTATTTTATGTTTGTGATAAATTGTGGATGTGAGCCTAGGAGCGTGACGCCATGGTCCGAATCCGATGATGGACAAATTTTGACGTATGTATTTAGGAACAATGTAATCCTTCGTTGTAAACGTGTAACCGTCGGGCCTTAAAACGACGCTAAGGCGAGAATCGGGTTTAAGGCCCCATAAATAGTGAAGTATGCGATTGTAGGCGTGTGGGTTATTTTGATGGCTTACATGCCCATGAATAACCCTCACGCATATTAATGTTTTATTTGATTGACAATATTGAAAACTTTGATTTCAAAGCCAGACAAATGAAGATTTTCATAAAATCAATCAAACTAGGATATTAGAATCACGAGGTTAAAATTTGAGAAATGTTAATGAATATCGATTCCTATCTAACGAGAAAGCTAAAGAAAATCGTTTTCAAACATCACGAAATTTGATTTTAGAAATAAGTAACGTTTTATTAAATCTTTGTGCATAGGGTGAAAGAGATTCTAGAAATTGCCCGATCATTTCACGAAAGCAACGTATAGATCTCGATTCCTATTTTGACGAAGGTTTAAAACTCTTGTTTTGCCAAAACGACACCTAATGAAAATCTCATAGTTTTGATAAATAAAAAATCAAATTTTTCTTATAACGAACCAAGCTTTCTCGTGTATACCGAAAAGACATTCCGAAGCGTTCTCAAATTAAAACACACGATTTTCCCTAAAATCCAAATGATTCTTTCATACAAATTCATCACAACATTCACATAGGTACACACACATACACGCGCACTTACACACACACATTTCATGAATTAAAGGATAGGAAAGCATTGAGATCGCGGTAACCGTGTTTCACGGAAGTCGAGGGATGCCTAACACCTTCCCCTCACTTAAACAAGCCCCCGAACTCTATGAATCTCGATTCGCAGACCAATTAATTCGGAGTCACACATGAGCCAGCGATTTATAAAAAACGAAAACTCGGATGAGTTGGTACATCCATTTCAAATATACCAACTGGCGACTCTGGTTAATTGGCTCATCATAAAAACGATCTTTCAAAACCCCGTCGACATCAATGCCGACCTTTTCCAAACGTCATCTAAATCAAAAGGCTAAAATTGGAAAAGACGAGAAAGCGAAAACCCGGCGTCGACAGCGCCTAGGTGCTCAATTTAAGCATGAGACAAGCGCCTAGGCACTGCCTTGCAGTGTGCCAACCAATGTTTCAGCGCTTTAAACGCTCTTTCACACGCCTTCTCAAGCGCCTAGGTGCTACACTAAATGCCCACACACTACCACCAAGCGCCTAAAACGCTCAAACCTTAACATTGTCAAGCGCTTAAGCGTTGCACCAAATGGCCACATACTGCCACCAAACACCTAAAGCGCTCATTCCTTAACAAAACCAAGCGCCTAGGCGCTCAACCTGAAAATTTGAATTTTTTTTTAAACCCTAGTCGGGCATCCCTACCACAAAGCGAAATCAATTCACTTCCTTTCTCCTATTTTACCCAAAACTGTCGTCTCTCCCTTCTCCTTTCCCCATTATCGCCGCTTGAAGCTTTTCCCCCCAACCCAACACCAATCAACCACCACCCAATCTTCAACCCATTGCCGACAAGCATCTATTTCAGCCACGAATTTCTCTCTCCATAGCCACGAAGGATTGAGGCTTCACTTACACATGGGTATGGACAATTGGTACTACCTTTAATTTCAAGTAAGTTTTGCATTATTAAACTATTATTGAGAACTTGGAATTGTTGGTTAAAGATTGAATTGCTAGTATTTGGAGAAATTTCTTTGTTTTGCTTGTGGACCCAATTGAGTTTGTGTTGGCTCAGTTGGGGTTGGGTTATTCAATCACCTTGTTATATTACCTGCAAAAATTGTTTTGGATTACATAGTTGCATGCTTTGGGTGAAATAAGTTTGGGGGAATTTTAAACAAAGGGTTTCTCAAGTGTGGCACACCACCTGTTTGATTTATTGCCCCAAAGAAGTTTTGAACTTGTTTTGGCCATTTCCTTTCTGAATTTGGGGTAGCAGACTAAAAGTGTTAGATATCTATGGCTCCCAAAAGACACAAAGGGGAAAGTTCAGGAACTTCCGGCAAGTATGACAAGAAGAGATTTGTGAGTCCTCAGGCGTTCTATAGATATCAAAATTGGTCATTCGGGAAATCTTTAATTCCTGAACGAGGCTTGCTACCGGATGAGCGGGAAGATGGGGAAGTTTCTTACATGATACGAAGCCGTAAGTGGATGGCGTTTACAGCACAACCTGAGCCAGCAGCGATAAAATTGTAAGGGAATTTTATACAAATGCTAAAGAGGCCGTTGGAAATTCTGTGATGGTCCGTGGTAAATCGGTAAATGTTGGGCGAAAGGCAATCAACGCTTACTACGACTTGCAAAAGATTCATGGCAATGGGTATACGAAATATATGCAGCAGGATTTGGATTACAATGAAATAATTGCAGCCCTTTGTGAGCCAAGGACTGAATGGAAATTGACAGACCAGTAGGAGGCAGTTCACTTCCCTTCGTCTAAGCTGAGCAGATATGGAAAAGCTTGGCATGCATTCATTTATGCTAAATTGATATCGTGTTGGCATATGAGTGATGTTATCAATCAGCGGGCTGCTTTATTATTCTGCATAGCCAAAGGAAAAACGGTAGACATCGGGGAAGTCATACATGAATCTATTGTGCGAGGACTTGAGGGAAGTACTTCAGGTGGGCTGCCTCACCCATCGTTGACTACAGAGTTGTGTCGCCAGGCTAGGGTACAATGGGATAATGATGAAGCAATGCAGGCTCTATTAGCCCCGATTGATCATTCTGTGATGGTGCGGTATAAGATATGGGCTGGGGGCGAATCACACCTAAGGGGCTTGGGATTTATTATTCCACAAGAGTAGCCGCAAGATCAGCCTGTCGAATAGCCTATTAATGTTGAGGATGCGGTTCAGCCACCCAATTTCATTGAGGATATCCGTCGAGACTTAAGGCATCATACTAGACGAATTAACTTGGTGGCCGTACAGATACAGCGAGGATTTGATCGAATGGACCGTCAGCAGGGTTGTCTTGCTCAACGTCAAGTAGAAATTTATGCAAACAACATCAACTGTACCACAGCATTAGCAGAGATGTTTGGCAGGATGAATCCAGCAGCAGGACCATATCAATTTCCACCACCTCCTCCTCTCTCTACTTATCCACCTCAAGACTTACCTCCTGACAATGATAGTGATGAAGATGATGACGATGCTGAAGATGAAGAGTAGCGCTATAGTCAGGGAAGTCCTCTGTTTTTAATCTTCTACTATTTAACAATGAAGACATTGTTTAGTTAAGTTTGGGGGTGGTATTATTTTTGTGCATATAGAATGGCATTATTTTTATACATATAGAGTGTTTAGTATCATTGTGTTTATTTATGTTAATTAGGCATGGTTTACTGTAGTGTTTATATGCATGATAGTGTTAATTTGTGAATGTTTTTAGGTTGTGTTAAGCATTTAGTTGCATGAATCAAATATGAATGACATGGTTATCTCATTTTGGCCAATGATAAGAACTTAAATAGGATTGAAAGCTATTGTAGAGTACTGATTTGGACGGTGAGGTCAGTTATGCTTGTTTGAAATTCATGTTAGTAAGGGAAGCACATAGTTGACTATTTGATCAATGTGATTTAAATCCTTATATAATCTGCTTCTAGTGAGAAATTCGGAACAAGAGGTAATAAAATCAGTAAACCATCTATAAAGGTACATAGTAAGCAAGAAAATAAGTTTGGGGGTATAACAAAAAATCAGAAAATTAGGAAAAAATATATTTATATAATCTAACTTGACTAGTTTGGTTTCGTGGCCATTGCTGCTTGGGTTATTAGATCCGTATAGGTGTCTTAACACCTAGTGCCCTAAAGCCAACTAGCTTGGGAGTCACTGGTTGAAAGCTCGATACATGGGTAGCTTTGAAAAGCCTAAGGAAACCAGACATTGCACATGTCGAGTTTAAAAGCGAGATGGAGCATAAAATGCACTCGCTAAATAATAAAGTATGTTGTAATACCCCCTGGCTTAGTGATTGCTTACATGCGTCGGAATAGTTGGTTAGCTGATCGAGTAGTAGAGTACAAATGGATTTATTTCTAAGACGTTGATTATATGAGTGATTTAGGTTGTGATTGATTAATATAGTTGATTCACACACACACATAACATGGATGATGACAAGTGTAGTTTGGCTAATCAGTTTAAGTTGGGAACTTTACGTGGTTAATGTTTGTTATGTGGATATTTGCGGCTTAATGTTGAACGCTATGTTGTTCCGGTTAATTGATTCGTAGGCATTGTAGTTAGGTTGCATTTTGCATCATTGCATTGCTTGAGGACAAGCAATTAGTTAAGTTTGGGAGTATTTGATGAGTGGGTATTATACCTACGAAATCAGGTGTTGTTAAGCTTAATTATTGCTATCTTTAAGTATTTTTAGGGTCATTTTATTTGTTTTAATGTTTATTTGTGTAGGTTGGAGCTGGAGGGGCATATCTGACATTTTGGTGAAGAAAAGGATTAAAGAATTAATTAAATTGAGCATAGTGGCATTTTTGCAATTCTGCGATCCAAGCCAAGCGCCTAGGCGCTTGGGACTATGCTAAATGGAGCGCCTAGGCGCTCTAGTACGAATTGAGTTGCTGTTTGTGCGGCTGAGATGGAATTTGAAGCCAATCAGGAATAGGAACAAGGTTTTTGACTGATATACTAGGAGAAGACTTCATAACAGAAGGTAACACGAGTTTTGCAGAGACAAAAAGAAGAGAACACGAAGAAAGATTGCAAGGGCTGGAGATCAAGAAGAAGATTAGGAGCAACCATATAGTTTATTCTATTTCCTTCTAAATCTTTGGTTCTTGTAATTATTTGGGATGTTTAATTTTATGATCTGGATGATTTTTCTTTTATTGTTATGAACTAATTTCCAATTAAGATTGCAACGGAACTTGGTATGAATTTTAAATTGATGCTTCTTATTTAATATAAGTTAGTTTTCATTGAATCATTTATTATATCTTGTGTTGTTGAATAATTGTTTGGCCAACAATTTCTGGGATAATCTATATAAAATTGGAAAATGGATTATAGATTTAAATCTGGATATAATAACATCTGTTCATATAATCTGAATAGGATTAATATGATTAGCATATAGGATAGGAATATACCTACGTGTCTTTTGTAACCATTGTTAGAACTTGAGCTTGAAACCCTAGTTAAATTAATTCACATAGGAATATAGTGAGTTAATTAATTAGGGTGTTCTTTATAATTCTATTGCTTATTCGCTAGATTTATGAGGATTTATTTACATATCATTTGGAAGAAGTGCGTGAATTCTAGGAAAATTTTTGGGTTAATGATTCATGTTAATTATCTGTATTAAATAGTCAGTAAATTGATTTAAATGAAATACCAAGGGAAGTTGTAATCTTAACTTATTAAATCTGTGATTTATTCTTGTGAACATTATCTATTAGTTAATTTTAGTCATTTTTAATTTTCATCTTAAAACCAAGATTCAGAGTTTAAACAGGATTAATTAAATTGATTTTGGTAATTGATAGATATTAAGTTATTTTCTCGTGGGAACGATATCCTTGTGACACCCCCAAATTCTGGTACCAATACCTCGAATCTGGTGCTCACGCCAAAATATATCCATACACCTCTAAACAACATAAATCAACTAATGCGGAATAAATAAACATATGTTGTTCATTACAAAAGGTTTACTACGGTCCCAAGGTCTAAAACCTTAAATAAAATACATCGCAGAATACAACAATAGTACAAAATGATTCCACGATTACATAACACGATAGTACATTTAACTATTCCTTAAGCTTTCCCTTGCCTTTGTCCGCTTTGGAACTCCCCGTCTTAGTTGCAATAGGTTCATGATATAGCAAGAGTGAGCAACTACTTTGCTCAGCAAGTTTAAAATGAATAAAGAGGACATATCATGAATGAATGAGAGTAATAATCGCATAGTTCAACAATTTAAGAAAATTGAAGAAATAGCTGACAATATAATCAAAGTTCAAAAGAAATGATGAATATTGATTATTTACTGCTGAGTGGTCCAATAGACCATGAACTATTTGGCCAAAGGATCAGTTATTCAACTAACCCTTTTAAACGTCTGGTCCGTCAGTAGTACTCGAGGGGATCAGCCTCTTGTACCCTATGTATATGCATAACATTTAGCTCTAACTGCATCGAGTAATCGACACATTAAAATCCCCTACATAAGGGTTGCTCTCTCAGTCCAAGAATCCGCACCAACAATCGGTTTGGATAGCTTTTAAAATAATAACTTGTACGTGTCTAGCCGAAACAAGTGGCGTAGACTATTTGCTTAGACAGTTCATGAATGAAGAACTTAAACGTTTCACAATCCAACAACAAATAATGATTTCAAATGCATAAGCTGCGAATATCAATAATTTATCCTTGATGTGGAATAATTAACAATAATCAATCCACTAGCATAACTTGAAAGAAATAACTCGATTTGAGTCATGAAACTTGCAACAATATACAACATTTGTATAAAATAGGAAACTTGCTCAAATAAAAACAATTGAGTAAAGAACTTGCAATAATATAGAATGATTGCTCAATTAATAAACAACTCGCACAATAATAAAAGTTGTACAGGTTAGGAAACTTGCCCAACACAAGGGTTAGACAAGGGTTAGAGAACTTGCATTCAATATATAGAAAGAATGAAGTTAGGGAACTTGCCTGAAGCGCTGCTACAATATAATACACGCTCCTTAATATCCTACACAATTAAGTACATATTTACATAACAATTAGTCACATTCCAAATAATGGTTCAAAACGGACGCTGCATCATCAAAATGAAAGTAGTATGCACACAAGCCAATCATATTTGATATGATGTAGCATATACTTTCTAATCTTATTCATTTATTAATAAAAGAATTGAGTTTCTTAAAAGGCATTTTATATTATCTACATGGTGCTGTTATATTAAATGTGATAAACCCATAGTTTTGAGCAATGCTTTTAGAATCATGATGGTGATCATGCTAATGAGATCTAAATTCAAGATAGCTCACAAACTAAAATTGTTCCTAATCGTTGGATTACTAAATTGGAGATTAGTGAATCCGGATAGATTAGTACATACGTTGCTTGCTCTTAGGAAAAGGATGATTGATCTCATAATCATTTGTGTGGAGACACTAAAGCAAGTATGTAGGTGCTTATTAAAGAATAAGTTCACTGAACGTGACTCGCTAAGGAATACCTAATGGAGTTTTACTCGCCTGTCAATAGAAATTCCTCAAGTGATAGTAGTACAAGTGATCCTTGGACTTGAGATCATCATAGTATCTTGTGTATGATGAGTTATACTTTGACATGTCCTTTAAGACCTTTGGGGTATATCAAAGGGTATGATTGGGTATAATAAGTTGTACATGGAGATAGATAAATGATCAACAAAGAATCTACCACGTCTAGTAAAAGATGTGAATGTCCTATGTGATTCGATAAATGACAATTCGGTAGTCCCTAGCCAAGGCAGAATGAAATTAGAAAGGAGTTTCTAATTTGCATTATTTAGAGTTGTGCATTTGGGAATCGAAATACATATAATTAAATAAAATTAGACTTGACAGTAAATC
The DNA here is from genome assembly GCA_034770075.1 of Aralia elata. Classification (NCBI taxonomy): domain Eukaryota; kingdom Viridiplantae; phylum Streptophyta; class Magnoliopsida; order Apiales; family Araliaceae; genus Aralia; species Aralia elata. Next base: position 35,178,847 of record CM068378.1, read on the forward strand.
CATGTCTTGTATTTAATTGGGACATTGTATGGTAGAAGGATTGAATTGTACGGTAACTATTTACTCAAAGGTTCTTTTATGATTAATGTTAAAATCTATATTATCTGGAAAGTCGTTGATCGCTAAGGGGGCTTACCCTTATTGTAGAATAAATATTATTTATTTAAATGAATTAAATAGTTTAATTTATTTATTTAAATAAGATTAGAATTATTCTAATTGATTTATTCACAACCGGTTTAATATGGAGAACCTAAAGGGTCACACCGCAAAAAGGAAAATATTTATTTAAGAAGTAAATGACATAATTGTAATAATAAGTTAAGTGTATTTAATTTAGTCTATGGAGATAGAATAAATTAAATAGCTTAATATTTATTATTTAATATTTTGGAAATATTAAATATAAATTAATAAGAGGAGTCTTATTATTATTATTACTATTACTATTATTTAATTCCTAATAGGGATTGGGAATTAATTAATAGAACTATTATTTATTTCCTAATAGGGATTGGGAATTAATTAATAGAAGTACTCTCTCACGAATTCCTAATTGGATTAGGAGCATAATTAATTAAAGAAGTTTAATTAGAATATAAACCCTAATCCTAAATAGTTTAGGGAAGGGTTATTCCTACATCTATAAATAAGAAGAGTCTTATCATAGATTAGGGTTACACACTCTTGCATTAGATTGTGGAGAGTACTTGTAATTTTTATAGAGATAGAATCTAGGGTTTTTGCCAAACACCCAACTTCTTGAATACTTGTTCTTCCTTGGTGGATCACCTCTAGAGGCCAAACACTTGGGTGGTTACGTTGATCAAAAGAAGGAATCACACCGTAGCATTCGAGGAGAACACGAAGGACTAGGAGTTGAACTTGTACCCGAGGAAGCATTGTTCTACGAGGGTATAATTCTTATTCTCTTTCTCTTTCGTTTATATCGTTAATTGAGCACATTGATCGATCATGGTGATGGTTTGTATAAAATTTTTAAAATCCGTTTTATCACGCTTCCGCTCTATTTATGTAATTTGATTGCTTGCTTGCGTAATATACAAACCTAACAGTGGTATCAGAGCCTAATCATGTGTTAATTATCGATCTTGATGATTCCATGTATGAATTGATATGCGAAACGTTTGAATTTTTGGGCTGGGGAAAATTTTTCTGAATATGCGCCGCGCCCTAACCCAGAAAACGTTTCTGGGGTGCAGCGCGACCGCGCCGCTCCTAGTTCAAATTGGAGCGCGGTCGCGCCAATGTGCAGACTTTGAAATTTTTTTTTGTTTTCTCAATTAATATAAATGATTTATTTGATTGATAAAAGTTTAAAATAAAAGAGTTTATTTTATCCAGAATGGAATTTCAGATTGCTAAAAATTAAAGGAGTTTAATTTGAATTTGGTTTTTGATTAAAATAAAAGAGTTTATTTTGTTTCAAAACTAAATATTAGCAAAACGTTTGCCCATTAATTGATATCAATGCATATATGGAATGGATTTATTATTCATGGGATGAATGTTATTTATTGATATATATAGAGATATGTATGATAATAAATAGGGGTTGATTATGGACTATTGACCAATGTGTGATTGAATTTATTTTAGTGGATGCTTGAATGAATGGGTTTTTATAAATGGGGTCTGCGTACCTCGTCTTCTCTAATTTTTCTTAATGTAAATTCTATCTCCCTCCTATGTACTTCTCCTTGACTGCTGATCAAGGTTTCTATTTATTATAAAATAGTTTCTGTAATAGGACTAGTTAGAATTAATTTTGAAAAACTGGAGACAAAGGAGTAAGGAGCGCTTGAAGACCCGTTTGTATTGGAGCCCGGGTTTAAATGTAATAGTTATATTTAAATTTAATTCTTGCACCCTAGGTTTGACCTTTTGGTTCACTTGGTGGCTCTAGTGAACCAAACTAGAATAAAAGTCCATAATCAATCCGGGTAGAATATAGTATTCTATATGTGCATGCTTACTATATATATATTATATATTATCCAACATGCTTCGCATGTAAAATAATATGACGCGTATTTTATATATATATGTGCATGCGCGCTAAACAAGATGAGACTAATAATAACAAACCCCTCAAAGTAATATATTAAGTCCTAAGCGTTCAAAGATATTTGGATTATTGAACGTCGCCTTCTAGCATGATAAAGCGATAGAGTATTAAATATTTAATATGATTTTGTTGTGTCACACAAGGCAAGTATTAAATATTTAAGATGTTGCTTTATCATATTTGATGCTTATACATAGACTGAACGATGCTGTTTTGTTGTGTCACACAAGGACAATGTTTTTCTTTCGAATATATGGAAGTGCTAGGTTGGACTTAACTTGGATAATTTTGATTCGGATGTGTCACACTTGATCAAAATAATCTAAGAGGCAAAATACAAGGAGTTAAATAGCGATGTAATTGACAATAGTTGTCTACCTATTTATTTATATATAGTTTGTTGTGTCACACAAGGCTATATACATTTGAAATGGGATCCTTATTCTCACTAGCAAATCTTTAATTAGATTTGCCGAACTATATAATGAGGGTAATATAGTTTGATGAAAATAGTGGGAGATACCAATTTAAAATAAAGACCTAATTTATTTTGGTAATTAATTAAATGAATGTATGCTAAAATGTTGTCTATTTCACATGCAGAATTTAAAAATGTCAAACTCACTATCACTGCGTAGCATACTTGATGCTAACAAACTGACCGGACCGAATTACACGGACTGGTTAAGGAATCTGAGAATTGTTCTCACTGCTGTAAAGATTTCTTATGTCCTAAATTCTCCAATCCCTGTAAATGTTGCAGAAACAGCCTCTGAGGAAGAGATTGCTACTTTCAGAAAGTGGCAAGATGATGCAATCATGGCTCAATGCATCATACTCGCATCCATGAGTAACGAGCTTCAGCGTCAGCATGAAACTATGGATGCTCCTACTATATTGTTACACGTCAAAGAGTTGTGTGGTGAGCAAAGTAGGACTGCTAGATATCAGATATCTAAGGAGCTCTTCCGATCTCGTATGAGCGAGGACACTACTGTTGAGACTCATGTCCTTAAGATGATCAATCTGATTGAACAACTTGGACAGCTTGGGTTTGTGATGGATGGGGAGTTAAGCCAAGATTTGATCTTGCAGTCACTCCCAGACACCTTCTCACAATTTGTTGTGAATTTTCACATGAATAAGTTGGACGTCAGCTTACCTGAGTTACTTAACATGCTGAAAACTGCTGAAGGTCACTTCTCATCCAACAAGAACCAAGTCTTACTAGTGGATGATTCTTCCAAGAAAAGGAAGAGACCCAAGGTATCTTCTGGAAAGAAGAAAAACAAGAAGGCTAAGGGCAAGGCGAAGAGAAAGGATAAAAAGAAACCTGATCCAGATAACAAAGGAATTTGCTACCATTGCAATAAGCCGGGACATTGGAAGAGGAACTACAAGGAGTATCTTGCGGACCAAAAGAAGCTTGGAGAAGCTTCGACTTTCGATCTAGGTTTGTTCATGATTGAAATTAATTTTTCTGAAAGTCAAAATTCTACTTAGGTATTAGATACCGGTTGTAGTTCTCACATATGTAATAATGTGCAGGGACTAATCAAAAGTAGAAAGATGGACAAGGATGAAGTCGTCCTACGAGTGGGAAATAGAGCAAAGATTGTTGCATTAGCTGTAGGGACTTATCGTTTAGCACTGCCTTCGGGCAAGTTCATTAGTTTAAATAATTGTTATTATGTTCCGACACTCATTAGAAACATTATTTCAATTTCTGTATTGGATATGGATGGTTTTGATATTATAATAAAGAACAACAGTTGTTCTATTTATAATAAAAATGTTTTATATGGTGTTGGGAACTTACTGAATGGACTGTACATACTTGACTTGCATGAAAATATACTTCAAATTGAACAAACTAAGAAAAAAAAAGGAGATGATGTTAATTATACCTTTATGTGGCACTGTAGACTTGGTCATATCAATGAAACAAGATTATCCAAGTTGCATAAAGATGGGCTTTTAGAGCTATCTGATTACGAATCATATCCAACTTATGAATCTTGTCTCATGGGTAAAATGACTAAATCTCCTTTTACTAGAAAAGGAGGAAGAGTTACAGAGTTGTTAGCGTTGGTACACACAGACGTATGTGGACCTATGACAACGAATGCACGAGGAGGGTATTCTTACTTTATTACTTTCACTAGTGATCATTCTAGATTTGGATGTGTATTTAATGAAATACAAATCTGAGTCGTTTGAAAGGTTCAAAGAATTCAGAAGTGAAGTAGAGAAGCAAACTGGTAAGAGTATTAAGATTCTTCGATCGGATCGAGGAGGGGAATACTTGACCAATGAGTTTCTAAATTGTCTCAAAGAAAATGGTATAATCTCACAATGGACTCCACCAAGAACGCCACAGTTAAATGGTGTATCTGAAAGGAGAAATCGAACATTGTTGGACATGGTTCGTTCCATGATGAGTTTTACCGACCTTCCAGTATCCTTCTGGGGTTATACCCTAGAAACGGCTGCATATCTACTTAACAAGGTACCTACCAAATCCGTCCCAAAGACTCCATATGAGATATAGACAGGGAGGAAACCAAATCTTAAGTATGTTAAGACTTGGGGTTGTCCAGCTTATGTCAAAAGGTTTGAGCAAAATAAGCTAAAGACTAGATTCGACAAGTGTAGATTTGTTGGTTACCCTAAAGAAACTGTAGGGTATTATTTCTATCATCCTACTGATCAAAAGGTGTTTGTAGCGAAACACGCTGCCTTTTTGGAAAAGGAGTTTATCCTTGAAGGTGTCAGTGGGAGTAAGATATATCTTGAAGAAGTTCAAGAACCACAAAATACTCCGGATCAAAGTCAGGTACCTAACCAAGTAGAAAAACCTACTGTACCACAACCTATTCGTAAATCTGGAAGAGTACCGAAGAAACCTGAAAGGTATGGATTCATCATAGAGGATGATGAGGTACGCATCATAGAAGATGATGATCCATTGACTTACCAAGAGGCTATTAGTAGTGAAAACTCAGAGAAATGGCTAGAAGCCATGAAATCCGAGATGGACTCCATGTATGAAAACCAAGTATGGACTTTGGTTTCACCACCTGAGGGCATTAAGCCTATTGGGTGTAAATGGGTCTTTAAGAGAAAAACTGGAGCGGATGGCAAGGTAGAGACCTATAAGGCCCGACTGATTGCAAAAGGTTTCAAACAAAGACAAGGAGTTGACTATGATGAAACCTTCTCGCCAGTAGCTATGCTCAAGTCCATTCGGATTTTGCTTGCAATTGCAGCTTATTATGACTACGAGATCTGGCAAATGGACGTGAAAACGGCCTTCCTCAATGGAGAGCTTGGGATAATGTATATATGATACAGCCAGAGGGTTTTGTTTCAACGGTTGGAACAAACCAAGTCTGTAAGCTACAACGATCCATTTATGGATTGAAGCAAGCTTCTCGAAGATGGAACATCCGTTTTGATGAGATAATCAAAAGGTTTGATTTTATCAAAAATGAGGATGAACCATGTGTGTACAAGAAGGTTAGTGGGAGCGCTGTTTCATTCCTTGTCATATTACTAATAGGGAATGATGTTCCTATGCTACAGTCGATCAAAATTTGGTTATCTAAACACTTCTCCATGAAGGACTTGGGTGAGGCATCCTATATTTTGGGGATAAAGATCTATAGAGATAGATCTAAAAGGATGCTTGGCTTGACCCAAGAAAAGTACATTGACTCGATGCTAAAGAGGTTTAGTATGGAAGATTCCAAGAGAGGTCTCATGCTGATGAGCCATGGAATACATCTCTCCAAGAAACAGGCCCCAAAGACACCTGAGGAGAGAGACCGTATGAGTAAGATTCCTTATGCTTCCGCAATAGGATCTATCATGTACGGTATGATATGTACTAGACCAGATGTCGCTCATGCACTTAGTGTAACAAGCAGATATCAGTCGAATCCAGGAGAAGAGCACTGGAAGGCAGTGAAAAACATCCTAAAGTACTTGAGAAGAACTAAGGATGTATTTCTTGTCTACAATGGGTCTGAATTGAAACTAGAGGGCTATACAGACTCAAATTTTCAAATGGACCAAGATGACTATAAATCTGTTTCAGGGTATGTGTTTACCTTAATCAGTGGCGCAGTGAGTTGGAAGAGTTCCAAGCAGCAAACAGTTGCAGATTCAGTGACAGAGGTAGAGTACATAGCTGCAAGTGAAGCTGCAAAGGAAGCTGTTTGGATGAAGAAGTTCATAACTGAACTTGGAGTGGTTCCTAGCATTAAAGGAGCCGTACCTTTATTCTATGATAACACCGGAGCTGTTGTGCAGGCTAAGGAACCCAGGTCTCATCAGAAATCCAAACACGTATTGCGGCGGTTTCATTTGATTAGAGAAATCATTGGAAGGGGAGATGTCACCCTGGAGCGTGTGGACTCTCAAGACAACATTGCAGATCCATTTACTAAAGTTTTAACACAACAGCAGTTTGATCGTCACTTAGAGAAGATGGGTATTAGATACATGGCGATTGGCTTTAGTGCAAGTGGGAGATTGAAAGTAGTATGCACACAAGTCAATCATATTTGATATGATGTAGCATATACTTTGTAATCTTATTCATTTATTAATAAAAGAATTGAGTTTCTTAAAAGGCATTTTATATTATCTACATGGTGCTGTCAAATTAATTGTGATAAACCCATAGTTTTGAGCAATGCTTTTAAAATCATGATCATGATCATGCTAATGAGATCTAAATTCAAGATAGCTCAAAAACTAAAATTGTTCCTAATCGTTAGATTACTAAAAGAAGGGGATTAGTCAATCCAGATAGATTAGTACATACTATGCTTGCTCTTACGAAGAGGATGATTGATCTCATAATCATTTGTGTAGAGACACTAAAGCAAGTATGTAGGTGCCTATTAGAGAATAAGTTCACTAAACGTGACTCGCTAAAGGAATACCTAATGGAGTTTTACTTGTCTATCAATAGTAATTCCTAATGTAATAGTAGTACAAGTGATCCTTGGACTTGAAAGTATCATAGTATCTTGTTTATGATGAGTTACGTTTTGACATGTCCCTTAAGACATTTAGTGTATATCAAAGGGTATACTTAGGTATAATAAGTTGTACATGGAGATAGGTGAATGGTCAACAAAGAATCTACCATTTCTAGTAAAAGATGAGAATATCCTATGTGATTCGATAAATGACAACTCAGTACGTAGTCCTTGGCCAAGGCAGAATGAAATTAGAAAGGAGTTTCTAATTTACATTATTTAGAGTTGTGCATTTGAGAATCGAAATGCATATAATCAAATAAAATAAGACTTGACAGTAATTTCATGTCTTATATTTGATTGGGATATTGTATGGTAGAAGGATTGAATTGTACAGTAACTATTCCCCGAAAAGTTCTTTTATGATTAGATGTTGAAATCTATATTATCTGAAAAACGTTGATCGCTAAGAGGGCTTACCATTATTGTGGAATAAATATTATTTATTTAAATAAATTAAGTGGTTTAATTTATTTATTTAAATAAGATTAGAATTGTTCTAATTGATTTATTCTACAATCGGTTTAATATGGAGAATATAAAGGGTCACAACGCAAAAAAAAGTATTTAAGAAGGGAATGGCATATTGGTAATAATAAGTTAAGTATATATTTTATTTATACCATGGTGATAGAATAAATTAAATAGCTTAATATTTATTATTTAGTATTTTGGAAATACTAATTATAAATTAATAAGAGGAGTCTTATTATTATTATTATTACTATTATTATTATTTTGTTCCTAAATGGTTTAGGAATTAATTAATAAAAGCATTCTCATAAAAGTTCCTAATTAGATTAGGAATATAATTAGAATAAAAACCCTACTCCTAAATAGTTTAGGAGGGTTGTCTATATCTATAAATAAGAGGAGTCTTATTATGGATTAAGGTTACGTACACTTCTATGAGATTTGGGAGAGTACTCATAAATTCTCTAGAGAGAGAAAGCTAGGGTTTGCCACTATCCACTTCCTGAATCCTTATTATTCCTTGGTAGATCATCTTTAGAGGCCAAATACTTGGGTGGCTAATGTTGATCAAAGGAATCTAATTAGTGGAATTCAAAAGGGACGCGAAGGAATTGGAGTTGAACTTATACCTAAGGAAGCTTTGTTCTACAAAGGTATAATTCTCTATCTCCTTTGTTAATTGATAATTGCGCATAAAGATCGATCCTGGTTATGGTTTATAAAATTTTTAATTCTGATTTTACCATGCTTCCGTTATTTATATGCAATCTGATTGTATGTTCATGGATATTACAAACCAACATCTACGTCACAGATTTCCTAAATGGCTGTAGGTTCAGACTTTCTACAATGGATTGTTTAATATCACTCGTACCAGTATTGATGCAGTTGCTGGAGGGGCATTTATGGGTAAGAATTTTAACGAGGCATATGAACTGTTAGAAACCATGGCTGCGAACAACTATCAATGGCCAGCAGCTCGATTAAACCAACCTACGGCAGGAGGAAAATTCGAGTTTGATACATTAACTACCTTAGTTGCTCAAGTCGCATCATTGACGAAGAAATTTTATTCATGGGGAACACAACCAATTCAACAGGTAGCTGCAGTATGTGAACTATATGCAGGGAATCATCAGACAAGTCAGTGTGCAATCAATCCAGAAACAGTGAATTTCATTAGGAATAAACATGGCATGTACTCTAATACGTATAATCCTGGGTGGAGAAATCATTCGAATTTTTCATGGAGCAACAACCAGAATTAAACTCCAGCTCCAAGATAATTTCATCCACTTGGTTTTCAAAGTCAAACTCAACCCCAGCAGGAAAGGAAGCTGAGTATAGAAGAGATACTGACTAAATACATTGCTCACAATGACACAAGACTAAACAACTTAGAAGGATCACTTCGTAACTTGGAGAATCAGATAGGACAATTGGCGAGTGCGGTGAATAACCGTCCACAAGGTACTCTCCCAAATGATACAGAAGTTAATCCTAGAAGAGAGAGTCATAATCAGTGTAAGGCCATTGCATTGAGGAGAGGTAAAAGTTTGCAGAGAAATGATAGAATACAAACAAGAAAGATGAACACTAAGAAGGAAGAAGAGATTAAAACTGACTTAAGCAAGAGTGAAGAGAATAAGAATGATGAGTTAGAAGTGAAGCATAATGGGATTAAGCAAGATATAAAGACACCTCCCGTGCCATATCCGCAACATTTCAAGAATCAGAAATTGGATCACCAATTTTTGAAGTTTCTGGAGGTTTTCAAGAAGCTACAAATCAATATACCTTTTGCAGAAACATTAGAACAAATGTCGAGTTATGTGAAGTTCATGAAAAAGATTCTTTCAAAAAAGAGGAGGATATGTGAATGTGAGGTGGTAGCTTTAATAGAGGAATGCAGTGCCATTATCCAAAAGAAACTGCCAACTAAGCTGCAAGATCCGGGAAGCTTCACAATACCGTGTACCATCGGGAAATAGTTTGTTGGGAAGGCCTTATGCGATCTTGGTGTGAGTATTAATCTCATGCCTCTATCCATCTGTGAGAAGCTTAGATTAAAAGGGGTAAAACCGACAAACATAACTTTATAATTGGCTGATAGATTAATTACACATCTAAAGGGAGTGATTGAAGATGTATTAGTGAAAGTTGATAAATTTATATTTCCGGTTGATTTTGTTATTCTTGATTATGAAGAAGATCAAGAGGTCCCACTCATTCTGGGCCGACCATTCTTAGCAATAGGGCGAACTTTGATAGATGTGCAGAATGGAGAACTTACTATAAGGGTCAACGATCAAAAGATCAAGTTCAACGTGTTTGACACCATCAAGTTTTCGAATGAGGTGGAAGAATGTTACTTGGCGGAAGAAAGTATAGGTAGTGTGATAGTGCAAGGTGACGGAGCTAGAAAATGGAACGAGAATGAAGGAAAGAAAAACTTGGAAGAAAAAGGGCAGGCTATGAAGAACATGAGATGCACAACTGACGGCATTCCAAACACTTCAACCATGCACGAGTAACTGAAATGAAGAAGTCAAGCTGATGACTTAAAAACAAGCACTACTGGGAGGCAACCCATGGGTTAAATTAGAATTAGACTACATTTTACTTAATTTTAGTTTATTTTAGTTCAAATTTTAGTCATGCAAATTATTACAATTAATTAAACTGCATCATGATGGCAAATTATCAAATCTATAATTTCAAGTGATATATGGAATCAAAGCAAAAACATGCCATGAAATTACATTTGGATGAGGCGTAAGCAATCAAGACAATACCAAACTAAGGGCAAAACATGGCATGCAAGGAAATGGCTAAGGAAAAAGGGGGGAAGAAAGGCCACACACAAGGGAAACACACGTTGAGTCTAGGGACTTCAGCACTTCAGCGCTCTTATGCTGGGGCCGCGGCGCTAGACCAAGAGTCGCGGTGCTCCACGCTAGGCCGCAATGCTCCAGTGCATGTCAACAACGAATTTCAAGCAATAGAGGTGCCCAATTTGCCCACTTTCCTCCCACACTCGGCCACAAACACTCCCACTCACCCACAAACTCTCCCGAAACACCCCCAAACCCAGCTTTCTCCAAACTTTCAAATACCAACTTGAGAGGAACTTCAATTGCAATCAAACTCAGCAACACAAGTCCTAGCAACATCAAATTAGAGGATTGCAAGGAGGGATTAAGTGCTTATATATTTGGAAAAGGAATTGAACCTCAATTTCATCAACTTTTCATCTTCTTCAAATACAAGAGGTAATCGGTACATGCAATCACTTTTCTCCATCCTTGCGACTGAATTGCACTAGTTAGGATCATTGTTAGTGTTTGATATAACATTTGGAGGAGATTGAAGCAATCAAAGGCTCTGAATTTGGGAGAAATTACAAGCGCTCGCAAGGTGCTCGGTAAATTGCCACAACGAAAAAGTTCATCTATTTCATTGGTTTTTAAGCACGGTTTTGATTCAAAATGGATCCCAAGAGACATCGGGGTAAAGGATTAGGATCAAGGGCAGTGCCTACGATAACACACGCTTTGTGGGTGAAGCCGCATCCGAGCGGTTCCATGCATTCCTTGTCAACAAGAACCTAATTCAAGAACGTGGCTTAGTGCCACAAGAGGACAATAGAAGAGGAATAAGATGATTGTAGGATGTTAGGAGAAGACGAAGTCAGGGATATTCATGTAGTTAGCGAGGAATTGGTGGTTGCCCCTACACCCGTAGTAGTAGCACCTGCAGTAGAGCATGATCTAGAACCGGATTCTGAAGAGGATGAAAGTAGTATGCACACAAGCCAATCATATTTGATATGATGTAGCATATACTTTGTAATCTTATTCGGTTATTAATAAAAAAAAATTAATTTATTAAAGACATTTTCATTATCTACATGATGATGTTATATTAAGTGTGATAAACCCATAATTTGGAGCAATGCTTTTAGAATCATGATGATGATCATGCTAATGAGATCTAAATTCTAGATAGCTTAAAACTAAAATCGTTCCTAATCGTTGGATTACTAAAAGGGGATTAGTGAATCCAGATAGATTAGTACATACTTTGCTTGCTCTTAGGAAGAGGATGATTGATCTCATAATCATTTGTGTGGAGACACTAAAGCAAGTATATAGTTGCTTATTAGAGAATAAGTTCACTGAACGTGGCTCGCTAAAGGAATACCTAATGGAGTTTTACTTGCCTGACAATAGAAATTCCTTAAGTGATAGTAGTACAAGTGATCCTTAGACTTGAGATCATCATAGTATCTTGTATATGATGAGTTATAGTTTGACATGTCCCTTAAGACCTTTAGGGTATATCAAAGGGTATGAATAGGTATAATAAGTTGTACATAGAGATAGGTGAATGATCAACAAAGAATCTACCACTTAATGTAAAAGGAGAGAATGTCATATGTGATTCAATAAATGACAACTCAGAAGTCTTTGACCAAAGCAGAATGAAATTAGAAAGGAGGTTCTAATTTGCATTATTTAGAGTTGTGCATTTGAGAATTGAAATGCATATAATTAAATAAAATAAGACTTGACGGTAATTTCATGTCTTATATTTAATTGGGACATTGTATGGTAGAAAGATTGAATTGTACGGTAACAATTCACTGAAAGTTTCTTTTGTGATTAATGTTGAAATCTATATTATCTGGAAAGTCGTTGATCGCTAAGGGGGCTTATTCTTATTGTAGAATAAATATTATTTATTTAAATGAATTAAATAATTTTATTTATTTATTTAAATAAGATTAGAATTGTTCTAATTGATTTATTCACAACCGGTTTAATATGGAGAACTTAAAGGGTCACACCGCAGAAGGAAAATATTTATTTAAGAAGTAAATGACATAATTGTAATAATAAGTTAAGTATATTTAATTTAATCTATGGAGATAGAATAAATTAAATATCTTAATATTTATTATTTAATATTTTAAAAATATTAAATATAAATTAATAAGATGAGTATTATTATTATTATTATTACTATTATTATTATTTAATTCCTAAAATGGTTTGGAAATTAATTAATAGAAGTACTCTCATAAATTCTTAATTGGATTAGGAGTTTAATTAATTAAAGGAGTTTAATTAGAATAAAAATCCTAATCCTAAATAGTTTAGGAGGGTTCCCTATATCTAAAAATTAGAGGAGTCTTATCATGATTTAGGGTTACATACTCTTCCATAAGAATTGGAGAGAGAGTACTTATAATTTCTATAAAGATAGAAACTAGGGTTTTACCAACACCCATCTTCTTGAATATGTATTATTCCTTGATGGATCACCTCTAGAGGCCAAACACTTAGGTGGCTAACGTTAATCAAAAGAAGAAATCTAATCGGTGGAATTCAAGGAGAAGGCGAAGGATTTGGAGTTGAACTTGTACCTAAGAAAGCTTTGATCTACGAGGTTATGAATTTGATTCTCTATATCTTTCATTTAATTGATAATTGAGCACAAGAATGAGCATGGTTATGGTTTGTAAGAAAAATTTTAAAATCCGTTTTTATCGCGCTTCCGCACTATTTATGTAATTTGATTGCATGTTCGCGCTATATACAAACCTAACAGTGGTATCAGAGCCTAACCTTAAGCTAATTATCGATTATTATGATTCCATGTATGTATGGGTATGCGATTGGATCAATTTTCTAGGCAACATAAAAAAAATTCGAAGTCTGCTACGCAGCGCGGCCGCGCCCGAACCCAGAAATCGTTTCTAAGGGTGCAGCATGGTCGCGCCGCTCCTAGTTCATTTTGGAACGTGGTCGTGCCGGTCTGCAGATTTTGAAAAAACTTTATTTTGATTTTATTTATTTTCAATTAAGATAAAAGGTTTATTTTGAATTGGAATATGATTAAAATTAAAAGTTTTATTTTAACTTAGAATTAGATTCCACGTTAACTAGAATAAAAAAGTTTATTCTGTTTTAGAATAGGATTCCATGTTTCCTAGAATAAAGTAGTTTATTCACATATGGAATAAGATTCCATGTTTCCTAAAAAATAAAGATGTTTATTTTGATAAGGAATAAGATTCAACATATTTTCTTTTTTCAGCAATTTTAAGCTAAAATCAAGGAGTTTATTTTGAACTTGAAATTGGATTCCATGTTAATTAAAATAAAGGAGTTTTTTTATTTAGAATTTGATTAAAAATAAAGGAGTTTATTTTTATTCAAAATTGGATAAAATAAAATAAAGAAGTTTATTATGATTTAAATTTTGATTAAAATAAAGGAGTTTATTTTTGTTTCAAAATTGGATCTCTAGTGAACTTTTAATTGCCCATTAAATGATATCAATGCATATAAGGAATGGTTTTATTATTCATGAGATGAATGTTATTTATTGATGCATATAGTGATATGTATGATAATAAATGGTATTGATTATGGACTATTGACCAATATGTGATTGGATTTTATTTTATGAGGATACTTGAATGAATGAGTTTTATAAATGGGGTATGCGTACCTCGTTTTCTCTGATTTTTAGGTGCTTATTAGAAAATAAGTTCACTGAACGTGACTCGCTAAGGAATACCTAATGGAGTTTTACTCGCCTGTCAATAAGAATTCCTCTAGTGATAGTAGTACAAGTGATCCTTGGACTTGAGATCATCATAGTATCTCGTGTATAATGAGTTATTGATGAGGACATCCATAATCCAGAAACCCGTTACACAACCCGAGAAGACCCATTGCAATTGCCACTTGGACCCGTTACTAGAGCCCGAGCTAAAACCTTCAAAGACAGACTTAACGGGATGATCCGTGAACTATGGAACGAGATTGGATCAAGTATAGAAGTTATGGAGGTGGAGTCCAAGCGTTTGAAACCTGTAAACATGTTACGAATGGACGTAGCGATCAAAACGATGAAAGAAAACCATTTGCATGAAGCAGGCTAGCTCGCCCCGGCGAGCTTTTACAGGCCAATTTTCTCGCCCCGGCGAGGTTTTTACAATACAAAACTCTCGCCCCGGCGAGAAGCTCGCCCCGGCGAGAATTTTCAATGCAATTTTCTCGCCCTGGCGAGAACCTCCTGGATGCAATTTGTTATTTTTTGACTTTCTTGATTCTCGAACCTTCTTTCATCCAAAACATGATATCAGTATTTAGGATCAATTACATGTGTTCTGATTGCAACATTTCCATATTTGTGTGCTTGTATTTCAAAGAATGTGTGCTTCTAGAAGCTTCTAGTTTGTTTCTAAAACTAGTATAAATAGGTGCTATTGTAAACTTGAATTTATTCATCATTTTCAGATTATCAATATTATTGTGAGTTTGTTTCTCTACTCGTGGTTCTTTGAGAATTCCTAAGTGTTCCTTAGTTCTTCTTTGAGATTCATATTCGACTTATCATACAACCAATCATAGTTGTGTGTGTGGCGTCTTCTACCGCATCAATCGTCGATTGTACCGAGATTACCGCTTCCATATAAGCGAGGGGTCGAGGTGTCGTTGGTGTTCATCCTACGCATACTTCATTTGCAAGCAATTGTACCAAGATTACCGTCTACATATAGGCGAGGGGTTAAGGTGTTGCAAGCTATCCATCCTATCAACTTGTTAGAAACGATCCGGGCGACGACCACCTAACGCAAGCGTGCCGTGGAGTCTATCATTTGGTATCAAAGCTAAGTTTCCTATCAAGTTACTTATCTTTACTTTTGTTGTTGAATTATAGTCAAAAAAAAAACTGCATAAAATTATATATAGCAGAAAATTTGTATTGTTGAATTGCTATCATTGGGATTTTCATTTGCAAGAATCGTATTTGGTGGTTGGAAGTCTTATGAAGAGTCGTACTTTCTATATTGTGTTCTTGATAAGTTATTATTGGATTGTAATTAGAGAATTGAGGTAATATTTGTGAGAATTCAAAAAGAACCTATTAGTGAGAACTACGAGCGGAAAAAGGCAAGAGTAGTAAGTTTAATTGAGGATAAAAGCCTAATTGTGTGATACACGAGCGTTTCCTATTTGTGTGATATATTATTTGAGTGAAACACGTAAGGGAGTGGTGAGGAACTATTTTTCTACTAATCTTTGTTTTGCAGGAAATATGTCTAACACAAGAGATAAGACAATTGAAAATGAACCTTCCACATCGAATTTTGACCCAAAACTCATGATGGAGGCTATGATGAAAGAATTTTCTAGACAATTAGGGATGGCTATGGAGCAAGTGCATGATCGCATCGATCATTTGAGTGACACTCGAGGGGAACGAACTCAACTCCATCCGGGTGGGCGCCCAAAAGGAAAGACCCAACAAAAGGAAGCAAGACTAGAGGAGACAAATTACTATGATGAAAGGTTTAGTGAGGAAGAGGATCGAGAAACTGACTTTATCCCTAGGAGACATTTTACAAAGGATAGAGGCGGCCGAAATCGATAGGACAACAATCTTGATAGCATCAAAATGAGAATTCCCACATTCCAAGGCAGAAGTGATCCCGAGGCATATTTAGAATGGGAGAGGAAAATAGAGTGGATCTTTGACTGTCACAACTACTCGAATCTCAAGAAAGTTAGAATTGCAGCTACCGAATTTTCAGACTATGCAGTTACTTGGTGGGATCAATTGATGATCAGCCGAAGGAGGTGCAGAGAACGTCCAATCGAGACTTGGGCAGAAATGAAAGCTGTAATGAAAAAGAGGTTTGTCCCAAGCCACTATTATCGAGATCTGTTTCGAAACTTACAAATTTTGAGACAGGGAAGCAAGAGTGTGGAGGACTACTTCAAGGAGATGGAAATGCTAATGTCTAGAGCTGACATCGACGAGGATAATGAGGCAACCATGGCCCGATTTTCAGCAGGTTTAAATTGGGACATTGCAGATTTGGTGGAGCGTCAACATTATGTGGTATTGGAAGATATGGTGCACATGGCTATCAAAATAGAGAAGCAACTCAAGAGGAGAGGTGGCCAACGAACAAATCCTACCACAGGTTCATCATGGAAAGCCAATAATGTGAAGCGTGAGGAAAAACCCACTGTTTCCAAACCAAAGCCAGAAATCAAGCAAGGAGCGGCTACTCAAGTAGTGCAAGGTAAAACTAATACACCTTCTACTAGTCGTAATCGAGATATTGTATGCTTTAAATGTCAAGGCAGAGGACATATTGCAAATCAATGCCCAAATCAAAGAACTATGTTATTGCTTGATAATGGGGATTTGGAGACCGAGGAAGAAAATAGTGACAATGACTCTATGCCACCATTGGAGGAAGATAGAGAGGTTGCTATGCATGGCGAAGTATTGGTTACACGGAGAATGCTTAGTACACAGGCAAAAGAAGAAAGCAGCGAGCAAAGAGAGAATCTGTTTCATACTAGATGCATGGTAAATGGTAAG
Source organism: Aralia elata (assembly GCA_034770075.1). Taxonomy (NCBI): domain Eukaryota; kingdom Viridiplantae; phylum Streptophyta; class Magnoliopsida; order Apiales; family Araliaceae; genus Aralia; species Aralia elata. Next base: position 35,195,875 of record CM068378.1, read on the forward strand.
ATTTATTGTGTTGTAATTGATGGTGGGAGCTGTACAAATGTAGCGAGCATCACAAATGGTAGAGAAATTGGGACTTACAACATCCAAACACCCTCACCCATACCGATTGCAGTGGCTCAATGACAGCGGCGACATCAAAGTTACCAAGAAAGTATCCGTGCCATTTACAATTGGGAAGTATGTTGATGAGATCCTTTGTGATGTAGTTCCTATGCAGGCAGGTCATTTACTACTTGGGAGACCTTGGCAATTCGATCGGCGAGTAAAACACGACGATTTTACTAATGAGTACTCTTTTGTTCACAATCAAAGAAAAGTTACCTTGTGTCCTATGTCACCAAAACAAGTGCATGAGGATCAAATACACTTATAGAGAGATTATGAAAAGAAAACAAAAGAGAGAGAAAAAAGAAAGAAGAGAGAAAAACAAACATTTTTGCAAAAAGGAGTGATGTAAGGCGAGCTTTGGATTCGAAAAAGCCAATGATTATACTTCGGTATAAGGAGGCACTTTTAAATACTAACGCTAATAATCCTTCTTTGCCTAGTGTTGTTTCTGCTCTTTTACAGGATTATCAGGATGTATTTCCCGAAGAACTTCCACAGGGGTTACCACCAATTCGGGGAATTGAGCATCAAATTGACTTTGTTCCAGGCGCGACCATTCCAAATCGCCCGGCATACCGAAGCAATCCCGAGGAAACAAAGGAATTGCAAAGGCAAGTTGACGAGCTAATGGACAAAGGTTTTGTGAGGGAAAGCATGAGTCCATGTGCGGTTCCTGTTATTTTAGTACCTAAGAAAGATGGGAAGTGGCGTATGTGCATTGATTGTCGAGCGGTAAATAACATCACGGTAAAATATCGGCATCCCATTCCTAGGTTAGATGACATGTTAGATGAATTGCATGGATCTTGTGTGTTTTCTAAAATTGACTTAAAGAGTGGCTATCATCAGATTAGAATGCATGAAGGGGATGAATGGAAAACTGCTTTTAAAACAAAATATGGGTTATATGAGTGGTTAGTCTTACCTTTTGGTTTAACTAATGCTCCTAGCACGTTCATGAGACTAATAAACCATGTTTTGCGTTCCTTCATTGGAAAGTTTGAAGTTGTCTACTTTGATGATATCTTAATCTATAGCAAAGATTTAGTTGAGCATGCATTGCATATTAAATCTGTCCTAGATGTGCTTCGAAAAGAAAAATTGTATGCTAATATGGACAAATGCACATTTTGTACGGATCGAGTTGTGTTCCTTGGTTTTGTTGTGAGTACACAGGGAGTACAGGTTGACGAAGAGAAGGTACGTGCAATCCAAGAATGGCCAACTCCTACTAATGTCAGTCAAGTTCGTAGTTTTCATGGACTCGCGAGTTTCTATAGACGGTTTGTAAGGAATTTCAGCGAACTCACAGCACCACTCACCGAAGTAATCAAAAAGAGTGTAGGATTCAAGTGGGGTGATGCACAGGAAAAAGCGTTTAATTTGATTAAAGAAAAATTGACTAACGCTCCTTTACTTGTATTGCCAAATTTCACTAAAACTTTTGAAATTGAATGTGATGCTTCAGGGTTAGGCATTGGAGCTGTGTTGATGCAAGAAGGAAAACCCGTTGCATATTTCAGTGAAAAATTGAGTGGAGCAGCTTTAAACTATCCTACCTATGACAAGGAGTTATTGTAATGTCCAGGAATTTTTAACACTATGTCGAATTTATTTTAATAAATAAATTCATTTCATTTAATTTTACCAATTTGATTGGATCCATGTAGAAATTTTTATTTAATTATATAATGCATGGTCCAATAATTTTCCCTGCCTTAAAGGGACTCACTGATAGGTTGAATAAATTAATGAGTTTAACCTTAGCATTTAATTGGCAAGAAAACTAAGATAATTAAATAAATAATTCTGTCATTATCGGATTAAATAATTCGAATAAAGAATTATGGCTAAAACTAAATATTTAAAATAAATAATTAATTGGTTTAGTTATTTATTTTAAAAATATTAGAATATTATGTGGTCCCTAACCTTTCAAATTGATTGGCCATTTCTTTATTTCTAATTTGGACCCAAAGTCTTTTTATTCCTATCGGGCTAGGTTTATCTTCCTTCTATTTTTCGAATTTGGGCCGCACCCATTTTTATTTCATTTAAGCCCATTCCCTTATTTCTTTACCAGCCGGGTCGGACCATGGCGAACGGGTCGACTGAATTGAGTTGGGAATATAGAGCCGGCAAGTCCAAATTGGGGGAAAGGGTTATAGCAGTAAATCAATGGGAACCAGACAAAGCCAGAACCAAACCCTCAAACCAGCTGGAAAACCCTAGGTCTCAAATCAACTGCCAAGCAAGGAACGATCGAAGCCCATCAATCAAGTCGAACGACAAAGGGGGTGAAGCCGGCGACAGCGTGAGTGACCAACGGTTGGAGCAGAGAAGGGCGTCGACGACCGAGCGAATACGGGTTGGACCAAAGGTCCCAGAAGTCCGGCGACACGACCGGTGGAGACGCACGACTCGAGGGTGCCGGCCGACGCCCGCTGGGTGATTGACAAGGCATGATGGGGACGGCCGGTCGCTGCCACGTTCCTACCGTTGGTTATTGCTCGAGAAAGGGAATTAATACCCAGCAAAATGGGGTAACAAATTTCCTATAAATTGAAGGCCTTAGCTGCCGAATTTCCCCTGTTTTGGTGAGTTCCCAAATAGAAGTTAGGGTTCCAAGTAGAAATAGAAAATTAATCAGAGAGGGGGAAACAGGGGAAACCAATTGGGATTTCGTTTTCAGCTCGCTGTGGATGTCTGGGTCGGTCGAGTACTTTGGAAGAAGAAGAAAAAGGGCAACCCGAACGGCTTTAAGGTATAACTATGGCTCGTTGATAATTTCGTTGGAATAATTTTCTTTTTCCCTGTCCGTGCTTGGGCATTTTGGGACCCTTGGTATTGTATTGAATAGATTGTTCCTCTGTATTGGGAAGACTGTTTCTGGGTACTTGTTGAAATAAATTATTATCTGCATTGATTTGGTATTGCCGACTGTGTTGGTCGTGCTATATACTGTATTAGGTCCCTATTTGGGAAGTTTAATTGTACTGGATTGCTTTGTGCATTTGGTTATTTTGATCTAGAAGATCTGGGTTGCTGTTTTGTTTCTTCTTTGTATTGGAGTATCTACTTCCCTGTATAGGCAGTTGGTTTCTCTTGTGTTGGGATAACTGTTATAGGATTGTGTTGTTGTGTATTGAAGAACCTCAAGGTTCTGGCAGTTCGAATTGAACTGAGAATAAACTAGTATTGAGTTATATGATGTGTCTTCTTTACTTTGAAAATCTGGATTCACAGAACCATAAGGGTTGGATATCCAAAATTTGGTATAGGAATGAAACCAATGTTAGTTATACTGATACACTAATAATAATAACTATTGGGTCATTATTTACTTAATTAATATTAAAATAATAATTAAGTAAAATCAGTAAATTAATTATTGATTTTTTTGATATTTAGTAATAAATAACCATTATAAATATTTAATAAATAAGGTTAATAGAAGGAATACTTAATATTTAAACATTTAACACTAAATAAGGATGTTTAATTATTGTTTGAGTAATGTTCAACAGTAATTAAGTATGAATGAAATAAATTAATGATTATTATCAATGAATAATAAATAAAGGAAATAAATATTTAATTATGGTGGGATGAAAATTAAATATGAATTATCATTTATCAATGAATAAAGTTAATAGAATAATTATTTATTATTTATTAATAAATAATAAATAAAGATAATAAATATTTAATTATTATTTAATAATAATAATAATTAAATATGAATTAAGTTAATAGAATAATTATTTATTATTTATTAATAAATAATAAATAAAGATAATAAATATTTAATTATTATTTAATAATAATAATAATTAAATATGAATAAAGTTAATAGAATAATTATTTATTATTTATTAATAAATAATAAATAAAGATAATAAATATTTAATTATTATTTAATAATAATAATAATTAAATATGAATAAAGTTAATAGAATAATTATTTATTATTTATTAATAAATAATAAATAAAGATAATAAATATTTAATTATTATTTAATAATAATAATAATTAAATATGAATAAAGTTAATAGAATAATTATTTATTATAAATAATAAATAAAGATAATAAATATTTAATTATTATTTAATAATAATAATAATTAAATATGAATAAAGTTAATAGAATAATTATTTATTATTTATTAATAAATAATAAATAAAGATAATAAATATTTAATTATTATTTAATAATAATAATAATTAAATATGAATAAAGTTAATAGAATAATTATTTATTATAAATAATAAATAAAGATAATAAATATTTAATAATAATAATAATTGAATATGAATAAGTTACTAAATAATTGATCAAGGGTTTTCTGCTATCTTTAAACCAAAATAAATTTATTTTATGAATGATAAATAAGGATTGTTAAACCATACCTGGAGACAATTAAAGGTAATAATTGGAGTATTCAAATGATAAGTGACCCTGGTTTATTATTATCTGTTCAAATAATAATTAGAGGCCATTAAATTTTGTTAGCTGATGGCTGGGTAGTAATCAAATTCGGTGAATTGTTTATCTGCTAAATAAATAGCATAAGTGGGTATAATTACGCAATGCTAATGGATAAACCAACTCTACCAACTGATAGGTTATCCAAGGTCAAGTAATTAAAGCTAAGATTTAATTGTAGCTGAGCAAACAGGCAAGTTCCTAACCCTAAACTTCTTACATTATTGCAAGTTCTTCCTTACTCAACTTTTTACCTTGAGCAATACTTCTAAAACCTTATGCAGTATTTTAATTCATGCAAAAAGGTATATATTATTGCAAGTATTCTTTAAGCTTGAATTTTATCTCCAAGCATGCTATAAGTGGTCTAATTACTTTTAAAATTATTCCACATCTGTGTATTTATTGGCATTCGCACTCATGCATTTGAATTCGAATATTGAATTAAATTCAGAAGTTTTATGAACCATTCATGGTTAAGTCTGAACCCTTGTTCGGTCAGACAATTTTGTGAGAATTTATAAAAGCTATCCGAACCAATCAATGGTAAGGATTCTTAGACTGTATGAACACCCCTTTATTTATAGGGGAGTACCTCACGTACCGTATATAAGGTACAAATAGCAGAATTAAATGTTATGCATATACATAGGGTACGCGAGGCTGATCCCCTCAAGTACGTTATTCTGTAGCCAGTAACCAGAGGGTCAACCAGCTATTGACTCCTCTGGAAGTTATCGTTCAAAGTCTATTTGACTATCAATTGTTCTAAAAGCATTTATTGTTCTTGCTTCTGATTTATTCTATTGTTGAAATCCCTTTTTATATCCCTTCATCATGATATATCCTTATTGTTGCACTTTAAACTTGCTGGGCAAACTTGTTGCTCATTCTTGCTATATCATGATTTCATTGCAGCTAAACCCGAGACGTCAGGGAAGAATAAAGGGAAAGAAAAGATGAAATAATAGACTTCTTGTAGCTGACCTTAGATTCATGTGTTAGTTATTTACTGATGTAATTTAAACCCTGCTAGCTATTTAGGGTATGGATTGTGTAAATGTTTAAGGTTAATCGTATTCTGGGACTAGTGACACCTTGTAATGAACAATGTATGTTTATCATATTCCGCACTTTTAGATATCATATGTTGTTAAAGGTGAATGTTGTATTGAATCGTGATGACCAGATCCGGGTATTTGGAGACCCGAATTTGGGGGCGTCACAGGTTGGTATCAGAGCTGTAGGTTATAAACTTTAGGATCGCGAAACCTAGGTTATAACCTTCGTAGTAAACTCGTATTGAGTGTTAGGAGATAAATCGAGGAGATTTATTATATGTGGTTTTGATGAATTGGGGAATTCATCGAGTCGAGTAGTACCCAATGAAATATACTTTCATTTCTTCAATGAATATATTTTATTGTTGTACTAATGTGAGTTTTTGTGTGCTTGTAGGATGGCTGATATAGGGGAGACTAGTGGAGCCCGTGAGGAGGAGGAGACATATACAGATATACCAGTAGTTTCGGAGCAACTGGTGGGTTATGCTCCTATTGCCCCGGGATTGCTACAGGAGGAGTCCGAGCCGGAGGAGGACTACCATAGAGAGCTACCAGAGCCAGTGGTAGGTGGGGTGATGAGGTCCGGTAGTCAGGACCCTGATACTGAGGAGGAGGATCCCGAGGCCGAGGGGGAGGAGCCACCTGCTGATATTGACGGCATGGGATCCACTGCTGATGATATTATTGAGGGATTGACGGACAGAAATGAGGAGCTGGAGGCTCGGATTGCTCATTTGGAGGAGCAAAACCAAACCCATCAGTATATGGAGGACCAGTATAGAGACCTGGCCTACCAGCTCGAGCACGACTTAGGGGTGGCCAAGACACAGCTGCAGGGCTACGAGTCCTCAGCGCAGCAGGTCGGACCACTGCTACATCAGTTAGTGGCCCGAAACGCTGAGTTGAGGGAGAGACTGGAGCAGCGGGATCTGCAGATCGCCCACCTGAGGGCGAAACAGGAGGCCATGAGGTTTGAGGCCGGACTGGAGGTGGCTGCAAGGATGCACGTCAGGGAGGCCTGGGCCAGGGAGGCCAGGAGGGTTGATCAGTTGGAGGACCAGCTAGAGGCCAGGGCAGTGAGGATAGAGACCCTGGGGCATGCCTTGGATGCAGCCTACCGTAGACCCCGGACTGAGATAGGAGAGTCCAGCCGCTCGGTTCGCCGCAGGATCGGGGACGGAGCAGTCTCTTCTGGCCAGCAGGCTCGGATCCGTCATGATGTATAGTGATGGGATAGGATGGTTGATTAGTTGCTAGTACAGTCAGTCCCACTTTTGTTTATGTTAGGGACATAGTCATGTTTGTTTATGAAACTTTATATTTGTTGTTATGATTGGGGTAGCAGTTGAACCCCAACTTTTGTGGTCTTGAGGGAGGAAAGATTAGGATTCCCCACTTTTGTCTAGGGGGATGATTTGTTGATAGGACAGATAGTGGCGCATTTATAGAAGTATGCCACAGGTTTAGTCATTGTAACAAAACAGTGGTATATGAATATAAATGCAGATGTTTCACTTAAATCAAATGTGTTGATAAATATTTTACCTTTAATTGTTTATTTTAATAACATATGATGTAAAATGTGAATCTATAGGTAAAAGTCATCAGTTTCCTTATTTTAAATCATGCCAAGGGGAAGGCCACGTAACCGACAAGTCGAAGAGTCAGAAAGTGAGGTTGGAGACCAAACCAACCCAATGAGAATGTTCGCGGAAATGCTGGCCGAGGCTATGCAATCCAGACCACCACCTGAGAGAACCCAAGCTGCAGCTGAGCCAACGCATCATCTGGCAAACTTTAAAGATTTCAAATTGGTCGGACCACCTGAGTTCAAGGGAACTCTTAACCCAATCGAGGCGCAGACCTGGATAGAAGAGATAGAAAAGGTCTTCGACGTAGCAAGGGTGGCAGAGGAACAGAAAACAAGTTTTGCCACTTTCATGTTAAAAGGAGAAGCCAACTATTGGTGGAAGGCAAATCGGGGCCGAGTTGAAGAAGGCACTGTCGCGTGGGATCGTTTTAAGGAGATGTTCTTAGAAAACTACTTTCCAGAGAGCATGAAACAGGAAATTGAGATCAAGTTCCTAGAACTAAAACAAGGGAACATGTCTGTGGCTGAGTACGCAGCTAAGTTTAATGAGTTGGCACGGTTTACAGCTCACCAAGTCAGCACAGAGGAAAGGAAAGCTCGTAGGTTTAAGCAGGGGTTAAAACCATGGTTATACCGTTCTGTAGCGGTATTGAAAATCAGAACATTTGCAGAACTGATGGAAAGAGCAATCATTGCAGAAGGTGGCAGTGAGGCCCTGGCTAAGTACAATCAGGATAAGAAGAAGGGTCATGAGGGCCAGAAGTCAGGAAGCAGCGGGGGCAGCAACCCCAACAAACGGAAATGGAATGAAAGTCAATCTTTCGGGAGCAATAAACCCGGAGGAAACCTGTCTGGAGGGGAGGCAAGGAAACCAGGCAGGTGTGGTAATTGTGGTAAGAACCACACGGGGGAGTGTATGAAGGGAAAAAGCGTTTGCTACAAATGCGGGCAACCGGGGCACATGGCTCCCCAATGTCAGAACAAACCAAAGGGGGGATGTTATTCATGTGGAGCACCCGACCACCAAATCAAGGACTGTCCGAAGAGGAAAGGTGACCTCGGAAGTGGCAACAGGAACAACAACAGCAACAGCGGGAACAATAACCGGCTGAGCTATGGGGCACCATCCAGTCATGCCAACAGACCAACAGCCCGCACGTTCAACATGACGGTGCAGGATGCCATGGAATCCAAGGACGTGGTGTCAGGTATCATCCCAATCAATGATATAAATGCATATGTGCTATTTGATTCGGGTGCTACTTGCTCTTTTATTTCCGAAGAATTTGCTAGTCAGTTAAATGTACCTTGTGAAAAGTTAGAACACCCTATGAACGTAGAAGTAGCAAACAAAGAAATTGTCACCGTAGAATGCATTCATAGGAACTGTTGTGTTGAATTTCGAGGATTTAAGCTCAAAGTGGATTTGATACCAATTCGACTGGGAGAGTTCGATGTAATCTTGGGAATGGATTGGCTATCAACCCACGGAGCAGTTATTGACTGTAAGAAGAAATGTATACACCTAAAGACTCCTAATAAGTCAAAGGTGGTATTTTACGGCAGTAAGTCACCAAGCCAATCTTGTTGTCTTACTATGATGCAAACAAGGAGATTACTCAAGAAGGGTTGCGTGTGCTATTTGGCCCATGTGATTGATACTCGCCAGGTCGGGGGTGAGATAAGCCAAATACCAGTCGTGAGGGATTTCCCCGATGTTTTTCCCGAAGAGCTTCCGGGACTGCCGCCGGACAGGGAAACTGAGTTCGTTATCGATTTGGCACCGGGAACTGCGCCAATATCGAAGCCGCCGTATCGAATGGCACCTGTAGAGATGAAAGAGTTGATGGTGCAATTGCAGGAGCTGTTAGATAAAGGTTATATCAGGCCGAGCGTGTCACCGTGGGGAGCACTAGTCCTGTTTGTGAAGAAGAAAGATGGTTCAATGAGGCTTTGTATCGACTACCGGGAGCTGAACAAAGTTACGATTAAGAATAGGTATCCGCTTCGCAGAATTGACGACCTGTTCGACCAACTTAAGGGAGCGAAATACTTTTCGAAAATCGACTTAAGAACAGGCTACCATCAGTTGAAGGTGAGGCAGGAAGATATCCCGAAGACTGCATTCAGGACTCGTTATGGGCACTTCGAGTTCCTGGTAATGTCTTTTGGATTGACGAACGCACCAGCAGCATTCATGGATATGATGAACAGAGTGTTCAAGCAGTACTTGGATAAGTTCGTAGTTGTATTCATCGATGACATTCTGGTGTATTCAGGGACAGAGGAGGAGCATGCTGAACATTTGAAGATTGTATTAGAAGCTCTCAGGAAGGAGAAGTTGTATGCAAAGTTTTCTAAGTGTGAGTTTTGGTTGCAGAGAGTACAATTCCTGGGTCATGTCATAGACAAGAATGGTGTTTCGGTGGACCCAGCAAAAGTGGAAGCAGTTATCAACTGGGAACAGCCGAAGACGCCGACAGAGATCCGGAGTTTCTTGGGATTAGCGGGATACTATCGAAGGTTCATACAGGATTTTTCCAAGATAGCATCGCCATTGACCAATCTCACCAGAAAAACAGTTAAGTTCGTTTGGTCAGAGAAATGTGAAGAAAGTTTCATGGAATTGAAGAAGAGACTTAGCCAAGCACCGGTGTTGACCTTACCAGACAACACTGGGGGTTTCGTAGTGTATAGCGATGCATCACACAAGGGTCTTGGCTGTGTACTAATGCAACACGGCAAGGTCGTGGCGTACGCATCGCGTCAGCTGAAGGATTATGAGAAGGGTTATCCGACTCATGACTTGGAGTTAGCAGCGGTAGTTTTCGCCCTGAAGATTTGGAGGCACTACCTATACGGGGAGAAGTGCGAGATATATACAGATCACAAAAGTCTGAAATATATCTTCACTCAAAAGGAGCTGAACATGAGGCAACGCCGATGGTTAGAATTAATCAAGGACTACGACTGTGAAATTCTGTACCATCCGGGCAAAGCAAATGTAGTGGCTGATGCCTTAAGTAGGAAAGTCAAGGTGAAACTGATGCAGCTGACAGTCCAGGAGGAGTTGATACGGGACTTTGAACGTCTGGAGCTGGAAGTTAGGTATCCAATGGAGGTGGACGAAAAGGTGTTCGCCGTGACGGTAGGTCCAACTCTACTAGATAAGATACAGGAGGCTCAGGAATTTGACGAAGAATGCATTGACATTAAGAAACAATTATTGGAGGGAAAAGCATCGAAGTACAAGGTTGACAGCGCGGGATTCCTGAGATTCGAGGGAAGGATCTGGATACCTTACGTACCAGACTTAAGGGAAGAGATTTTGCAGGAGGCCCATAATACGAGATTTTCGGTACATCCGGGTAGCACCAAGATGTATCAAGATCTTCGTCAACATTACTGGTGGCCGCATTTGAAGGGGGAAGTTGCAGAATTCGTTAGCCGGTGTTTAACTTGTCAGAGGATCAAGGCAGAGCACCAACGGCCGAGCGGATTGTTGCAACCCTTAGAGATTCCCGAATGGAAGTGGGAGCACATCACAATGGATTTTGTGGTGGGACTCCCAACAACGCAAAAGGGTCTAGACGCCATCTGGGTGATCGTGGATCGGTTGACCAAGTCTGCCCACTTTCTACCGATCAAGATCAGGTACAAATTGGAACAGTTGGCGAAACTTTACGTGAAGGAAATAGTATCACGACATGGAGTGCCGGTATCTATTGTGTCTGACAGGGATCCGCGCTTCACGTCAAATTTTTGGAGAAGTCTACAGGAAAGACTGGGGACACAGTTAAGAATGAGTACGGTATATCACCCTCAGACTGATGGTCAGAGTGAGCGAACAATTCAGACTCTAGAGGATATGCTCCGGGCAGTTGTGATGGACTTAAGTGGCAGCTGGGACGATCATTTGCCACTGGTAGAGTTCGCATACAACAATAGTTACCATGCTAGCATTGGTATGCCACCGTACGAAGCATTGTATGGAAGAAAGTGTCGAACGCCGTTGTGTTGGGATGAAGTTGGTGAACGGAGGTTTTTGGGACCAGAATTGGTACAACAAACTGTGGAAATTATTAAAGTAATAAGACAACGGTTAGTAGCAGCCCAGGATCGTCAGAAAAAGTATGCCGATTTACATCGCCAGAAACGAGACTTTGAAGTTGGAAGTTTTGTGTTTCTGAAGGTATCTCCCTGGAAAGGGAAGATCTGTTTTGGGAAGAAGGGTAAATTGAGCCCTAGGTTCATAGGACCGTTCGAAATTTTGAGGCGGATCGGCGAAGTGGCGTACGAGGTAGCATTACCTCCTGAACTTGAGCACATTCACAACGTATTTCACGTATCAGTATTACGTCCATATAAGCCAGATTACAAACATATCATCTCCTATGAACCAATTCAAGTCGAAAGGGATTTATCGTACGAGGAGATCCCTGTTCAAATACTGGATAGAAAAGAGCAGAAGCTGAGGAATAAGATCATTCATTCGGTTAAAGTTCTCTGGAGGAACCACGCGGTGGAAGAAGCTACGTGGGAGCTCGAAGAGAAAATGAGAGCAAATTACCCCCAGTTATTCGAGTAACCTTAGAGGAAATTTCGAGGACGGAATTTTTATAAGGGGGAGAGGATGTAATGTCCAGGAATTTTTAACACTATGTCGAATTTATTTTAATAAATAAATTCATTTCATTTAATTTTACCAATTTGATTGGATCCATGTAGAAATTTTTATTTAATTATATAATGCATGGTCCAATAATTTTCCCTGCCTTAAAGGGACTCACTGATAGGTTGAATAAATTAATGAGTTTAACCTTAGCATTTAATTGGCAAGAAAACTAAGATAATTAAATAAATAATTCTGTCATTATCGGATTAAATAATTCGAATAAAGAATTATGGCTAAAACTAAATATTTAAAATAAATAATTAATTGGTTTAGTTATTTATTTTAAAAATATTAGAATATTATGTGGTCCCTAACCTTTCAAATTGATTGGCCATTTCTTTATTTCTAATTTGGACCCAAAGTCTTTTTATTCCTATCGGGCTAGGTTTATCTTCCTTCTATTTTTCGAATTTGGGCCGCACCCATTTTTATTTCATTTAAGCCCATTCCCTTATTTCTTTACCAGCCGGGTCGGACCATGGCGAACGGGTCGACTGAATTGAGTTGGGAATATAGAGCCGGCAAGTCCAAATTGGGGGAAAGGGTTATAGCAGTAAATCAATGGGAACCAGACAAAGCCAGAACCAAACCCTCAAACCAGCTGGAAAACCCTAGGTCTCAAATCAACTGCCAAGCAAGGAACGATCGAAGCCCATCAATCAAGTCGAACGGCAAAGGGGGTGAAGCCGGCGACAGCGTGAGTGACCAACGGTTGGAGCAGAGAAGGGCGTCGACGACCGAGCGAATACGGGTTGGACCAAAGGTCCCAGAAGTCCGGCGACACGACCGGTGGAGACGCACGACTCGAGGGTGCCGGCCGACGCCCGCTGGGTGATTGACAAGGCATGATGGGGACGGCCGGTCGCTGCCACGTTCCTACCGTTGGTTATTGCTCGAGAAAGGGAGTTAATACCCAGCAAAATGGGGTAACAAATTTCCTATAAATTGAAGGCCTTAGCTGCCGAATTTCCCCTGTTTTGGTGAGTTCCCAAATAGAAGTTAGGGTTCCAAGTAGAAATAGAAAATTAATCAGAGAGGGGGAAACAGGGGAAACCAATTGGGATTTCGTTTTCAGCTCGTTGTGGATGTCTGGGTCGGTCGAGTACTTTGGAAGAAGAAAAAAAGGGCAACCCGAACGGCTTTAAGGTATAACTATGGCTCGTTGATAATTTCGTTGGAATAATTTTCTTTTTCCCTGTCCGTGCTTGGGCATTTTGGGACCCTTGGTATTGTATTGAATAGATTGTTCCTCTGTATTGGGAAGACTGTTTCTGGGTACTTGTTGAAATAAATTATTATCTGCATTGATTTGGTATTGCCGACTGTGTTGGTCGTGCTATATACTGTATTAGGTCCCTATTTGGGAAGTTTAATTGTACTGGATTGCTTTGTGCATTTGGTTATTTTGATCTAGAAGATCTGGGTTGCTGTTTTGTTTCTTCTTTGTATTGGAGTATCTACTTCCCTGTATAGGCAGTTGGTTTCTCTTGTGTTGGGATAACTGTTATAGGATTGTGTTGTTGTGTATTGAAGAACCTCAAGGTTCTGGCAGTTCGAATTGAACTGAGAATAAACTAGTATTGAGTTATATGATGTGTCTTCTTTACTTTGAAAATCTGGATTCACAGAACCATAAGGGTTGGATATCCAAAATTTGGTATAGGAATGAAACCAATGTTAGTTATACTGATACACTAATAATAATAACTATTGGGTCATTATTTACTTAATTAATATTAAAATAATAATTAAGTAAAATCAGTAAATTAATTATTGATTTTTTTGATATTTAGTAATAAATAACCATTATAAATATTTAATAAATAAGGTTAATAGAAGGAATACTTAATATTTAAACATTTAACACTAAATAAGGATGTTTAATTATTGTTTGAGTAATGTTCAACAGTAATTAAGTATGAATGAAATAAATTAATGATTATTATCAATGAATAATAAATAAAGGAAATAAATATTTAATTATGGTGGGATGAAAATTAAATATGAATTATCATTTATCAATGAATAAAGTTAATAGAATAATTATTTATTATTTATTAATAAATAATAAATAAAGATAATAAATATTTAATTATTATTTAATAATAATAATAATTAAATATGAATAAAGTTAATAGAATAATTATTTATTATTTATTAATAAATAATAAATAAAGATAATAAATATTTAATTATTATTTAATAATAATAATAATTAAATATGAATAAAGTTAATAGAATAATTATTTATTATTTATTAATAAATAATAAATAAAGATAATAAATATTTAATTATTATTTAATAATAATAATAATTAAATATGAATAAAGTTAATAGAATAATTATTTATTATTTATTAATAAATAATAAATAAAGATAATAAATATTTAATTATTATTTAATAATAATAATAATTAAATATGAATAAAGTTAATAGAATAATTATTTATTATAAATAATAAATAAAGATAATAAATATTTAATTATTATTTAATAATAATAATAATTAAATATGAATAAAGTTAATAGAATAATTATTTATTATTTATTAATAAATAATAAATAAAGATAATAAATATTTAATTATTATTTAATAATAATAATAATTAAATATGAATAAAGTTAATAGAATAATTATTTTTTATAAATAATAAATAAAGATAATAAATATTTAATAATAATAATAATTGAATATGAATAAGTTACTAAATAATTGATCAAGGGTTTTCTGCTATCTTTAAACCAAAATAAATTTATTTTATGAATGATAAATAAGGATTGTTAAACCATACCTGGAGACAATTAAAGGTAATAATTGGAGTATTCAAATGATAAGTGACCCTGGTTTATTATTATCTGTTCAAATAATAATTAGAGGCCATTAAATTTTGTTAGCTGATGGCTGGGTAGTAATCAAATTCGGTGAATTGTTTATCTGCTAAATAAATAGCATAAGTGGGTATAATTACGCAATGCTAATGGATAAACCAACTCTACCAACTGATAGGTTATCCAAGGTCAAGTAATTAAAGCTAAGATTTAATTGTAGCTGAGCAAACAGGCAAGTTCCTAACCCTAAACTTCTTACATTATTGCAAGTTCTTCCTTACTCAACTTTTTACCTTGAGCAATACTTCTAAAACCTTATGCAGTATTTTAATTCATGCAAAAAGGTATATATTATTGCAAGTATTCTTTAAGCTTGAATTTTATCTCCAAGCATGCTATAAGTGGTCTAATTACTTTTAAAATTATTCCACATCTGTGTATTTATTGGCATTCGCACTCATGCATTTGAATTCGAATATTGAATTAAATTCAGAAGTTTTATGAACCATTCATGGTTAAGTCTGAACCCTTGTTCGGTCAGACAATTTTGTGAGAATTTATAAAAGCTATCCGAACCAATCAATGGTAAGGATTCTTAGACTGTATGAACACCCCTTTATTTATAGGGGAGTACCCCACGTACCGTATATAAGGTACAAATAGCAGAATTAAATGTTATGCATATACATAGGGTACGCGAGGCTGATCCCCTCAAGTACGTTATTCTGTAGCCAGTAACCAGAGGGTCAACCAGCTATTGACTCCTCTGGAAGTTATCGTTCAAAGTCTATTTGACTATCAATTGTTCTAAAAGCATTTATTGTTCTTGCTTCTGATTTATTCTATTGTTGAAATCCCTTTTTATATCCCTTCATCATGATATATCCTTATTGTTGCACTTTAAACTTGCTGGGCAAACTTGTTGCTCATTCTTGCTATATCATGATTTCATTGCAGCTAAACCCGAGACGTCAGGGAAGAATAAAGGGAAAGAAAAGATGAAATAATAGACTTCTTGTAGCTGACCTTAGATTCATGTGTTAGTTATTTACTGATGTAATTTAAACCCTGCTAGCTATTTAGGGTATGGATTGTGTAAATGTTTAAGGTTAATCGTATTCTGGGACTAGTGACACCTTGTAATGAACAATGTATGTTTATCATATTCCGCACTTTTAGATATCATATGTTGTTAAAGGTGAATGTTGTATTGAATCGTGATGACCAGATCCGGGTATTTGGAGACCCGAATTTGGGGGCGTCACAGTTATATGCCATAGTTCGATCTTTGGAGACTTGGCAACATTACCTGTGGCCTAAGGAATATGTGATGCACATGGATCATGAATCATTGAAATATTTGAAAGGCCAACACAAGTTGAACAAGAGACATGCGTGATGGATGGAGTTCATCGAGACATTCCCGTATGTCATTCGGTATAAGCAAGGTAAGGAGAATGTCGTTGTCGACGCTCTCTCAAGAAGGTATGTGTTGTTAAATACTCTCGACACAAAATTACTTGGTTTTGAACAAATCAAAGAATTGTATGTTAATGACCATGATTTCTGTGAAGAGTTTAAAATTTGTGAAAAGAATGTTGTAGGTAAGTACTTCAAGATGGATGGGTTCTTGTTTCGTGAGAATCGATTGTGTATACCTGCAAGTTCTTTACGTGAACTATTGGTTCGTGAATCACATGGAGGTGGTTTGATGGGACATTTTGGTGTTGATAAGACTTTATCTGTATTAAAAGAACATTTCTATTGGCCCCATATGAAACGAGATGTGGAACGAATTTGTGATAGGTGCATTACCTGTCGTCAAGCTAAATCTCGTGTTCAACCCCATGGGTTATACACACCATTGCCAATTTCGAGTGAACCTTGGATTGATTTGTCTATGGATTTTGTATTGGGTTTACCTAGATCTAAGTATGGTCATGATTCTATATTTGTGGTCGTAGATAGATTTTCAAAAATGGCACATTTCATTCCATGTCATAAAACTGATGATGCATCCCATATTGCTGATTTATTCTTTAGAGATATTGTGCGTCTGCATGGCATGCCCCGAACAATTGTTTCGGATAGAGATGCTAAGTTCTTGAGCTACTTTTGGAAAACTTTGTGGTGTAAACTAGGAACTAAACTGTTGTTTTCTACTACTTGTCATCCACAAACTGACGGTCAAACGGAAGTAGTAAATAGGACTCTATCTGCATTATTAAGGGCTATCATTAATAAGAATATTAAGCTTTGGGAAGAATGTTTACCCCATGTTGAGTTTGCTTATAATCGGTCCGTCCACTCGGCTACTAAATTCTCACCTTTTGAAATTGTGTATGGTTTTAATCCTTTAACACCATTGGATTTAGCACCTTTACCTATTTCTGAGTATACTAACATGGATGGCAAAAACAAGGCTGATTTTGTTAAGCAGATACATGAGAAGACAAGGCTTAACATTGAGAAGAAGACGGATCAATATGCTCGACAGGCCAATAAGGGCCGGCATCAAGTAATCTTCGAACTCGGGGATTGGGTATGGCTACACATGCGTAAGGAAAGATTTCCTGCTCAAAGGCGCTCAAAATTACTTCCGAGAGGAGATGGACCATTTCAAGTGCTTGAACGCGTTAACAACAATGCTTACAAATTGGATTTACCCGGTGAGTATACTGTTAGTGCAACTTTCAATGTTTCTGATCTAAGCCCGTTTGACGTAGGTGAAGATTTGAGGACAAATCCTCTTCAAGAGGAGAGGTATGATGAGGACATCCATAATCCAGAAACCCGTGACACAACCCGAGAAGACCCATTGCAATTGCCACTTGGACCCGTTACTAGAGCCCGAGCTAAAACCTTCAAAGACGGACTTAACGGGATGATCCATGAACTATGGAACGAGATTGGATCAAGTATAGAAGTTATGGAGGTGGAGTCCAAGCGTTTCAAACCTGTAAACATGTTACGAATGGACGTAGCGATCAAAACGATGAAAGAAAACCGTTTGCATGAAGCAGGCTAGCTCGCCCCGGCGAGCTTTTACAGGCCAATTTTCTCGCCCCGGTGAGGTTTTTACAATACAAAACTCTCGCCCCAGCGAGAATTTTCAATGCAATTTTCTCGCCCCGGCGAGAACCTCATGGATGCAATTTGTTATTTTTTGACTTTCTTGATTTTCGAACCTTCTTTCATCCAAAACATGATATCAGTATTTAGGATCAATTACATGTGTTCTGATTGCAACATTTCCATATTTGTGTGCTTGTATTTCAAAGAATGTGTGCTTCTAGAAGCTTCTAGTTTGTTTCTAAAACTAGTATAAATAGGTGCTATTGTAAACTTGAATTTATTCATCATTTTCAGATTATCAATATTATTGTGAGTTTGTTTTTCTACTTGTGGTTCTTTGAGAATTCCTAAGTGTTCCTTAGTTCTTCTTTGAGATTCATATTCGACTTATCATACAACCAATCATAGTTGTGTGTGTCGTCTTCTACCGCATCAATCGTCGATTGTACCGAGATTACCGCTTCCATATAAGCGAGGGGTCGAGGTGTCGTTGGTGTTCATCCTACGCATACTTATTTGCAAGCAATTGTACCAAGATTACCGTCTACATATAGGCGAGGGGTTAAGGTGTTGCAAGCTATCCATCCTATTAACTTGTTAGAAACGATCCGGGCGACGACCACCTCACGTAAGCGTGCCGTGGAGTCTATCAGTTATACTTTGACATGTCCCTTAAGACCTTGTGGGTATATCAAAGGGTATGATTTGGTATAATTAGTTGTACATGGAGATAGGTGAATGATCAACAAAGAATCTACCTCGTCTAGTAAAAGATGTGAATGTCCTATGTGATTCGATAAATGACAACTCAGTAGTCCTTGGCCAAGGCAGAATGAAATTAGAAAGGAGTTTCTAATTTGCATTATTTAGAGTTGTGCATTTGGAAATCGAAATGCATATAATTAAATAAAATAAGACTTGACAGTAAATCCATGTCTTATATTTAATTGGGACATTGTATGGTAGAAGGATTGAATTGTACGGTAACTATTTACTTAAAGGTTCTTTTGTGATTAATGTTAAAATCTATATTATCTGGAAAGTCGTTGATCGCTAAGGGGGCTTACCCTTATTGTAGAATAAATATTATTTATTTAAATGAATTAAATAGTTTAATTTATTTATTTAAATAAGATTAGAATTGTTCTAATTGATTTATTCACAACCGGTTTAATATGGAGAACCTAAAGGGTCACACCGCAAAAGAAAAATATTTATTTAAGAAGTAAATGGCATAATTGCAATAATAAGTTAAGTGTATTTAATTTACTCTATGGAGATAGAATAAATTAAATAGCTTAATATTTATTATTTAATATTTTGGAAATATTAAATATAAATTAATAAGAGGAGTCTTATTATTATTATTACTTTTACTATTATTTAATTTCTAATAGGGATTGGGAATTAATTAATAGAAGTACTCTCCCATGGATTTCTAATTGGATTAGGAGCATTAATAATTAAAGGAGTTTAATTATACAAACCCTAATCCTAAATAGTTTAGGGAAGAGTTATTCCTACATCTATAAATAAGAGGGGTCTTATCATAGATTAGGGTTACACACTCTTGCATTAGATTGTGGAGAGTACTTACAATTTCTATAGAGATAGAAACTAGGGTTTTGCCAAATACTCAACTTCTTGAATACTTGTTCTTCCTTGGTTGATCACCTCTAGAGGCCAAACACTTGGGTGGCTAACATTGATCAAAGGAAGGAATCACACCGTAGCATTCGAGGAGAACACGAAGGACTAGGAGTTGAACTTGTACCCGAGGAAGCTTTGTTCAACGAGGGTATAATTTCTTATTCTCTTTCTCTTTCGTTTATATCGTTAATTGAGCACATTGATCGATCATGGTGATGGTTTGTATAAAATTTTAAAATCCGTTTTATCGCGCTTCCGCTCTATTTATGTAATTTGATTACATGCTCGCGTTATATACAAACCTAACAAGTGCCAGCTGCTGGTTTGGAGGTAGATAAAGCAAAGATTGAAGCAATTGAAAAGCTACCGCCACCGACATTTGTAAAGGGTGTAAGAAATTTTCTCGGACATGCAGGTTTCTACAGACGATTTATCAAGGATTTTTCCAAAATTTCAAAACTGTTATGTGCACTCCTTGAGAAAGATGTTCCCTTCTAGATGGATTAGTCATGCATCGAGGCTTTTGAAGTGCTGAAAAAGAAGTTAGTCACAGCACCAATCATAGTTGCTCCGATTGGACGTTGCCATTTGAGTTGATGTGTGACGCGAGTGATTATGTAGTGGGAGCAGTGTTGGGTCAGTGTAGGGATAAGATTTTCATACCATTTACTACTCAAGTATAAAACTTACGGATGCACAATTGAATTACACTACCACAGAAAAAGAGTTACTTACAGTAGTATTTGTCTTTGATAAATTTCAAGCATATTTGATTGGAACCAAGGGATAGTCTATACTGATCATTCAACCATCAAATACTTGATTGCAAAGAAGGATGCCAAGTCAAGGTTGATTCGATAGGTCCTTCTTTTGCAAGAATTCGACCTGGAAATTCGAGATAGAAAAGGCACGAAAAATTAGGTGGCTGATCATCTTTCGAGGTTAGAGAATGCAGAAATTCAGAAAAAGGATGATGTGGTGATCAATGAATCATTTTCGGATGAGCAGCTATTCCGTATCAACACCGAAGTGCCTTGGTATGCTGATTACGTGAACTACCTAGTCAGTAAGGTACTCCCGCCGGATTTCAATTCTCAGCAAAGAAAGAAATTTCTCCATGATGTCAAACAGTACCTTTGGGATGAACCATTTCTCTTCAAGACTTGTGCGGATCAGATGATACGATGTTACGTGCCACGTGAAGAGACGAAAAACATCTTGAATCGGTGCCATTCTTCAGAGTATGGGGGACACTATGGGGGGAAAAGAACAGCGGCGAAAGTGCTTTAATCAGGATTCTTCTGGCCTTCGTTATTCAAGGTTTCTCACCTCTTTGTTCTAAAGTGCGACAAATGTCAACGGGTCAGAAATATCTCAAAACGACATGAAATGCCTCTTAACACTATTCTTGAAGTTGAACTTTTCGACGTATGGGCATTGATTTTATGGGGCCATTTGCGTCATCTTTCAACAATCAGTACATACTTTTGGCAGTGGATTACGTATCAAAATGGGTTGAAGCAGCTGTGTTACCCACGAATGACGCCAAAGTGGTTCTGCGGTTCTTAAGGAAAAATATTTTTACTCGATTTGGTACACCAAGGGCTATAATCAGTGACGAAGGTACCCATTTCTGCAACAAGCAGTTCAGCAAATTGCTAGCTAGGTATGGAGTCAAACATAGAATTGCTACGGCTTATCATCCCCAAACAAATGGCTAAGCGGAGGTGTTAAATCGTGAAGTTAAGCAAATTCTAGAGAAAGTGGTGAATCCATCTCATAAGGATTGGGCAATGAAGTTAGACGATGCTTTATGGGCGTATCGAACGGCCTACAAGAATCCCATTGGAATGTCACCGTATCGCATGGTTTACAGAAAAGCGTGCCATTTACCGGTTGAGCTTGAGCATAATGCATATTGGGCCATTCAAAAGTTGAACTTTGATTTACAAGCATCTGGCGAGAAAAGGTTGCTTCAACTAAATGAGATGGAGGAATTTCGACACCAAGCGTATGAGAATGCTAAGTTGTATAAAGAAAAAGTCAAGAGATGGCATGACAAGTGAATAAGTGAGCGGAAATTTGAACCAGGCCAGACAGTATTATTGTTCAACTCCAGATTGAGATTATTTCCTGGGAAGTTGAAGTCTAGATGGTCAGGTCCTTTTGTTGTCACTGCTGTAGCTTCCCACGGGGCAATCGAAGTCGAAGAACCAAACACAAAGCGCACATTTAAGGTTAATGGTTAACAACTTAAACACTATTGGGGAGGCGATGTGGATCGACAAGCATCATCGATTAATCTCACTTCGATCGATCAGACTGAGTCATAAGACCGCAGAGAAAGTCGAGCTGACGACTATAAACCAAGTGCTTGATAGGAGGCAACCCAATCATGTTACTTTATTTCTTTCGTAGATTTAGCGTAGTTAATAAATTTTGCTTCCAGTTATTATATTTAGTAGTTTATTTATTCCTGAATTGTTAGTATATCTCCAGTCTCGCGTAGTTGTATTAATCCATGTTATCTTATGTTGATCAGGGACAAGCCTTTGGGGAATGCATTAGTAGAAGGATTAATGTTTAGGATGGTGTCAGTTGAAGAAAAGAGGAAAAAAAGCCAACTTTCAAAAATCAGAGTCCTCGCCCCGGCGAGAAAAATGAACTAGGACTCCCCGCCCCGGCGAGAACCCCTCTGTCAGTTCTCGCCCCAGCGCTCCAAAGCTTCGCCCCGGCCCAAACCTCTCTATACTTTCTTGCCCTGGCGAGATTCCAAGGCAAAAGTTCTCGCCCCGGCGGGAATCGCGAAATCCAGTTTTAAAATTTTGTTCCCAAATCAGTTTATTTCATTCCTAATCCTATTCAACTTACCCAAACCTATTTTCTTCCCTCTCCGACACCAACCGAACTTCCCCACATCCATTCTTCCTCCAATTTCTTTCCTTCTCCTACCTGTTAGGTTTGTATATAATGCAAGCATGCAATCAAATTACATAAACAGGGTGGAAGCGTGATAAAACGAATTTTAAAATTTTAATACAAACCATCACCATGATTAATCTATGTGCTCAATTAACGATATAAACGAAACAGAAAGAGAATAAGAATTATACCCTCGTAGATCAAAGCTTCCTCGGGTACAACTTTAACTCCTAGTCCTTCGTGTTCTCCTCGAATTCCACCGATGAGATTCCTTCCTTTGATCAACGTTAGCCACCCAAGTGTTTGGCCTCTAGAGGTGATCCACCAAGGAAGAATAGGTATTCAAGAAGTTGGGTATTGGCAAAACCCTAGTTTCTATCTCTATAGAAATTGCAAGTACTCTCCACAATCTAATGTAAGAGTGTGTAACCCTAATCTATGATAAGACTCCTCTTATTTATAGATGTAGGAATAACCCTTCCCTAAACTATTTAGGATTAGGGTTTCTATTATAATTAAACTCCTTTAATTAATTATGCTCTTAATCTAATTAGGAATTCGTGAGAGAGTACTTCTATTAATTAATTCCTAATCCCTATTAGGAATTAAATAATAGTAATAATAATAATAATAAGACTTCTTTTATTAATTTATATTTAATACTTCTAAAATATTAAATAATAAATATTAAGCTATTTAATTTATTCTATCTACATAGACTAAATTAAATACACTTAACTTATTATTACAATTATGTCATTTACTTCTTAAATAAATATTTTCCTTTTGCGGTGTGACCCTTTGTTGACTTTGTCATATTCTAAACCTAATGTTTTGATGATGATCTATTTAATATTACTAAATTGCTTGGTGTGAATTTCAGGAAATTATTTCAAGAAGAACTGATGGTTTATTCAAGGAAGATTGAAGATTGTTTTGGGTCTTAAGAAAAATATGAAAGGTCATTGCAAATATTTAATTTTTCAATACAAGGCTTTAGGACATAATATTTGTGCATTAATCTATGATTGTCATAAATTATGTGCTGAATGGTATGCCTGACTAAAGTAATGTTTGGTTACTAAATTATGCATGACAATGTTACACGTTTGTTGATTTTATATATGCTCAACCGAGATATATGCATATTAATTAATTAATGTTACACATTGATTTATGCATGATGGACTATAAACATTTTGGCATGCTTTATTGGTATATGAAACGTGTGGCAGTTAGCATTATTAAATATCTTGGAAACATAATTCTCACATATCCTATGGCGGCAATCTTGGAAAAAGAGATAAGATGGACATTGATGTGTGATCATTATCTTTGACTTGGTAGTATTAATTAGCCGGATCAGTTGGAAGGATTTTGTTTATATCCGGATATTGTGATAAAGATTAAATATCTTGTTTCCGAGAAGAATGCTAACAGGTGGTTTTTGATAAGGCTTGTTTGTTTGCAACGTTAAATCAAGATAAGGATTGTTTTAGTTGCAACGTTTACAAATCAGAAGGATGCAACGGATATATTTTTTAAAGCCTATAAATTGCATGGAGTAATCAGATCATTAATGATAATAACTCCTACAGTGTACCGATCATATACTAAAAAGAGATATTCTTCATATTGGTGCTATTAAAAAAAAATTACTGATGTGCTTTATATATTCTGATATTGTTCAGTATATTTTCGTGAGCTATAAACTGGTAATATCTTTCTATATTTAATTGATCATTGCATGCATTAGTTGAGCCTTGCATTGTTAAATTGCTTATTTGCTTTGATCATTAGACCTCTATTATTGTAATTTTAATTTTTTAGACTAAGTGTTGTAAGAAATTTAATCCAGGTGGATTAAGATTTATTTACACACAGATTCAAGGAAGCATAGGTGCTTAAGGGGTGCATTGGTGCACAAGGAGCAAAAGTGCTCAAGTGAATTTTTGTAATTCAAAATTTGTCAGAATCTGTATTGTAACGGAATTATTTTTAATAAAAGTTAGTCTCCAATACTAGTTGGTATTGGACGTGGAGTAGGCTATTATTATAGAGGGTAATAGCCGAACCACGTAAAAAATCTTGGTATTGATTTTTATTACTTGCTATACTTTAATTATCCAAAGTTAGTAAATTTTCTTAATTGTAAGAAAACTTGAATATTTGTTTTTTTCATTTATAAAATCACCGAGATATTTTCTTAAACAAAAAGTTCAATCTAGTTGACTGTATTCATTCAGTAGGCTGCATTAATCAATACAGTAGACCAAATTGCTTTTCGATTAAGATTCAATTCAGTCGACCATATTCATTCAGTAGACTGCATTCATCAATCTAGTAGGCTGAATTCAAAAGTGTGTTATAAATTTTTAAATTGGTAATAGTCTGTGTCCACACTTATTCAACCCCCCTTCTAAGTGTGCCTTATCTGAATTTCATTTGGTATCAGAGCTTGGCTCTACTTACTTGGTCTTAAAGGTGACTTGTAGGGAAAGATTCTGACATGGCACAGTTTGGAAACAACAATCAAGAAGGTCAATCAACCAATAGACCACCACTGCTGTATGGAACAGAAAATTACAACTTCTGGAAATTCCGAATAAGGATTTACCTAAAAAGGGATACTTGGGAATGGTGGGTCGTGGAGAATGGACCAGTGATTCCAAGAAAAGATGACGGTACTCCAAAGACTCTACTAGAAATGGATTCAACCGAAACTTTTATGGTTTCCTATGATTCAAGAGCTATGAACACTCTATTAAGCGGCATGGTACAGTCCGAGATTGACAAAGTATCTTCATGCAACACAGCTAAAGAAATTTGGGATACTCTTATAGTAAGCCATGAAGGAACATCCAAGGTGCGAGAAGTCAAACTTAGCATGCTCATGCATGACTATGAAATGTTTAAACTTGAGAAAGACGAAACCATAAAGATGGCACAAGCAAGGTTTCTAGTGCTGCTAAATTCATTGAAGCTACTTGACAAAACTATTCCACAAAGTGAGATTAATCGTAAGTTACTTCGGGCAATGCCCAAAAGGTTTGCTTCTAAGATTACTACTCTTCAAGATTCTTCCACTATTTCTACTATGGATACTCTAACTCTTTTTGTTGAACTTGAGGAATATGAACATCAGTTAAAAAGATATGATGATGAGGATGAAACTCCTCGAAGAAAGGTTTTAGCTCTTAATGCAGGGAATGAAGAAGAGTTTGATGATGATTCGGATGAAGAAATAGCCATGATGTCAAGAAGACTCAAAGGACTATTGCAAAGAAAGAACAAACGGAAGAATATCTTCAACTCAAATAAAGGCAAAGGAAAGCAAACTGAGGAGACATGTTATGAATGTGGACGACCAGGGCACTTCAAGAAGGATTGCTTTCAACTTAAGAATAAAGGAAAAATGAACTTCAAGGATAATAAAAGAAACAAAGCTCTTGTCACTTGGAGTGATGAAGATGAATCCGAAGTCGAGCTTGATGCCAAGGATGAAATTGCTCAAGTGTGCTTCATGGGAATTGAAGGTGAATCAAATGAGGTATCTATTTATGAGTTTAATTCTTTAAAACAAGAAAATGAGAGATTAAGAGAAAAGAATGCATGTTTAAAACAATTAGTAAATACATTGATGTGTGAAGTTGATTCTTTAATAGATGAAAAGAAAGAAATTGAAAAGGAGTCCTCTTGTAAAGAAGAAAAGGTTTTGATTGCAAAAAATGACTATCTTGAAAATTACAACAAAATTCTTTTTAACAAGGTGACTCACTTGAACAAGGAAGTTGAGAAATTGACTAATGAGCTAAAAATGCGAGATGTTTGTATTGATGCATTTAGTGATAAATCTCTATGTAAATCTGTTCCTTCTGATGAACTTCAAAAGGAAGTAGATTCATTAAAACTATCTCTTGCCAGATTTGTCCAAGGTGAAGAAAACCTAACTGTTATGTTGGGAAAGCAAAGACCTAGTTTTGACAAACAAGGGATAGGTTATAATCCCTCTCGTAAAACCGGGAATGTACAAATGCTTAAATCCAAGTCTCGTTTCAAATTGAATTATTATTCTCCTTTCACTACATGCAAAAACTGTGGTATAAAAGGTCATTTGGATATAAATTGTTCTAAGAAACAAAAGGTTAAAAAGGTATGGATTAAAAAGGGAGATTTATATGCAACTAACGCAAATGGACCCAAAAAGATATGGGTACCAAAAAGATGAATTAATTTTTCTTGACAGGTTTGCTTCAAGGCCAAGGTTCCATCTCAAAAATGGATTCTTGATAGTGGATGTTCACGGCACATGACTGGTGATAAGTCTAAGTTCGTGGAACTAAAGACCAAAAAGAAAAATGGAACGGTTACTTTTGGAGACAATCGAACCTGTGAGATTGTTGGGAAAGGTAAAATTGGTAATGGTAAGGTTAATATTGACAATGTTCATCTTGTTAGTGGACTTGAATTTAATCTTATAAGTGTTAGTCAATTAATGGATAATGGTCATCAAGTTATCTTTGAAAAAGAAAATGCACTATTACTCATGGTACTAACAATACTATTCTAGTGGCACAAAGGGAAGGAAATATATATACTATTGATTTTGAGCTACAGGATGAAGAACTATGTCTAGCATCTGTGCAAGACGTGGCTAACTTATGGCATAAGAGGATGGGACATGTTCACATGGATTTAATCAAGAAATTATCCTCAAAGAATCTTGTCAAAGGGTTGCCAAAGATAAAGTATGAAAAGAGAGGAATATGTGTTCCTTGCCAACTTGGGAAACAAGTAAGAACTTCGTTTACAGCAAAAAACATGGTATCAACTTCCTCTCCTTTACAACTACTTCATCTTGATTTATTTGGTCCTGAAAGGCATGCTAGTATTAATGGTAAGTTTTATGCATTTGTAATAGTAGATGATTTTTCTAGATATACTTGGGTGTTATTCTTAAGAACCAAGGATGAAGCATTTAAAGAATTTGAGAAATTGATAAGAAGTTTAGAGACTAAGTATAGTCTCAAACTTATAAAAATTCGGAGTGATCATGGTACCGAATTTCAAAAAGACTTTATTATATTTTGTGATCAAAAAGGTATTAGCCATGAGTTTTCAGCTCCAAGAACACCTCAGCAAAATGGAGTTGTGGAAAGAAAGAATAGAACACTTCAAGAAATAGCTAGAACTCTCTTACAAGAAAGCAAACTTCCTAAGAAGTTTTGGGCAGAGGCTGTTAATACTTCTTGTTATGTATTAAATAGAGTTCTTATTCGTCCTATCATTTTGAAAACTCCTTATGAACTCTTGAATAACAAAATTCCTAATATTAGTTATTTCAAAGTGTTTGGCTCTAGATGTTATATATTGAATACTAGTGATAACTTGGGAAAATTTGATGCTAAATCTTATGAAGGTATTTTCATTGGTTATTCACAAAATAGTAAGGCGTATCGTGTATTTAATACATATAAGCTATGTGTTGAAGAATCTATTCATATAACTTTTAATGAGACTAACAATGATCTTCCAAAAGAAAGAGAAGAGGATGCAGGTAATTTGGAGATTACAGTGAATCCAGCAAACCGGAAAAATCTATTCAGCAAGCCAAATGAACAAATCCAGCAAGCTGAATTAGAAAATACACCAGGAGAAGAACAAGGAACAACACAAAAGCTTGAGGAAGATTTTTCCCAACCAGAAAAAGAAATACATAATGTCCGGATGCCAAAAACAACAAGATATCTCAAGAATCATCCACCGGAAAATATCATTGGGGATATAAACAAAGGAATTACCACATGAAGAGGTTTACAAAATCAATGTGCATTCTCTGCATTCTTATCACAAGTTGAGCCAAAGAATGCTAAAGAAGCCATTCTTGATGAAAGTTAGCTAATGGCAATGCAAGAAGAACTCCAACAATTTGAACGATGTCAAGTTTGGGAATTAATGCCTCCTCCTAAAGATACTTCTATCATCGGAACAAAATGGGTATTTAAGAATAAGCTTGATGAGCATGGGACAATCACTCGCAACAAAGCAAGGCTAGTGGCTCAAGGATATAATCAACAAGAAGGGATTGACTACGAAGAGACCTATGCTCCAGTTGCAAGACTAGAATCTATCCGAATTTTATTAGCATTTGCTTGTTACAAGAAATTTAAGCTTTATCAAATGGATGTAAAAAGCGCGTTCCTAAATGGATATATCAATGAAGAAGTCTATGTCAAACAGCCTCCTGGATTCGAAGATGAGAAGTATCCAAATCATGTTTTCAAACTTAAGAAAGCCCTCTATGGACTCAAACAAGCCCCAAGGGCTTGGTACGAGAGGTTGAGTAAGTATCTTCTTTCAAGCAGTTTTACTAGAGGTAAAATTGATTCCACTTTATTTATTATGCATGATAAGAATGATATAATTATTGTTCAAATATATGTAGATGATATAATATTTGGTGCTACTAATGATTTTCTTTGTGAATGGTTTTCAAAATGTATGCATAAGGAATTCGATATGAGTTTAATGGGAGAGCTAAGTTACTTTCTGGGACTTCAAATCAAGCAAACTAAGGAAGGAATCTATATTCATCAAACCAAGTACACAAAAGAGCTTATCAAAAGGTTTAGTTTTGAAGGATCCAACCCAAAGGCTACACCAATGAGTACGTCAATAAAACTTACATCAGATGAAACAGGTATAGATGTAGAGTTAACTAAATTTCGAGGTATGATTGGATCTCTATTATATTTGACTGCATCTAGACCTGATATAATGTACAGTGTATGTCTTTGTGCTCGATTTCAGGCTAAACCCAAAGAGTCCCATTTACAAGCTGTTAAAAGAATTTTTAAATATTTAATTGGTACTATAAATTTAGGATTATTTTATCCAATTAGTAATCATTTTGAGCTAATGGGTTACTCAGATGCAGACTATGCAGTCATTGAGTATTAATTATCGACTTCTTAGTTTACGTAAAGATTCAAATTATCCTTGGAAACCGAAAAAGAAGCCGTATAGTCATAGAAGTTGAAAAGACACACGTCTTTCAAAATCAGTCTCCTACTTAACTTCTATTTCCATGTTTTTTCTTTCTTTATAACTTCAGATCTTGATATCAGCTCTTTAGTTCTCTCTCTTTCTTAAACCAGATCAAAACCTTTAGCTTTTCTCATCTCAAACCCTTTGAAACATGAAAACCAGAGCAAGCAAACAGTCTTCCGGTAAATCGACGGATGATGGATCTTCTTTAAAGAATGTTTCTGGAACAAAGATGAAACCCAAATGAAAACTCAAGAAATCGTCGATGCATGTGTCGTCCGACGCAACCGTACTTTCTGATGACTCTGATTCAAGCTTTTCTTTCTTAAAAGCTTCAGAAGACGAACCATTTTAACAAAGGGAGTCGAAACAATCAGTACATGAAGGCCATACAACTTCTCAGCCTGTATCTCCTTCAATCATGGTAAACCCGTTCTCATCTTCTTCTGATATACCCAAATTTTTTTTCAGGGGTTACAGCTTTGAAACACGTTTCAAACAATCGATTGCTACCAAGCAATTCATTTATGAGAAAACTCTGGATCGATTCTATTTCACAAACTCTGTTTTAGAAAACCTTTTCAATTCCTGTGAAATATCTTCAATGTTGTTTCCTCCTACTATTGCATATCCCCGATTAGTTCAGCAGTTTTATACAAATCTTGAGTGGAATGGAGATTGTTATACAACGTATGTTCAGGGAAAGTCCTTATTTTTCACTAGTATTGATTTTGGTAGTATCCTCGGTATTTCATCTGCTGGACCCTGTCCGTTTACTTTAAAAGGTGCTGCAAACATTCCTTTTCCTCCTATGGAACAACTTCATATAGTGATGAATGATTTTTCTCTTTCTGAATTATTTCTTCCAAAAACTGTGAATGTATGCCCAACTGCTTGTGTACTTCATAAAATAGTTAGGTATAATCTGTTTCCTAGACTTGGTGGTAGGGCAGATTTTACCTACCCGGATTTAGTGGTTGTGGCTATGATTCTCAAGGGAAAATCATTTAATCTCTCTCAAATGATGTTGTCTCATATGCTCAGTTGCATTCGACAATCTAAAAAATGTCTTCCTTACAGTAAGTTTTTAACCAAAGTTTTTAAACATTTCAAAATTTTTCTTGATGATGAAATTTCTATTTCAAACAATGACTTCATAGATTCTGCCAGTCTTACTCAATCCTATCTCACTTTTCTTGCCGGAAAATTTGTTCGTCTTCATCCTACTCCTCCTCCTATTTCTCCAACTCCAGATACTTCTTCCACCTCTCTGCCAAATACTCATGGAACTGATATTTTGAACATTTTAACTGAGATTTTACAAAATTAAATCTCCATGAAAACTGACTTGGCTGAGATTAGGAATCGAGTTGAGATTCTTGAAAAAGGAAAATTGCCAATGGATGCACCTGCAATTAATAAATTATATAATCGTGTTGAAGATGAGTTCATTGATCTTCAGGCAGGTTTTGAGCTCCAAACTTTAGCTATGGTTGAGGCCCTTCAAAAGAAATTCAATAGAAATACATGCCAGTTAAGTCAAGAGGTTAAATTTATAAGTTATCAAGTTGGTGAACTTGCAGATTTCATGGCAACCAGATTTAATGATGTGAGGAGAAAGCTACATTTTCAAACCATGTACTCCACCATTCCAGAATGGCCAATGTGCAATTGGACAGCGGAGTTCAAGGATGATTTTCTGGATATGGAGATTCCTCCTTCCACCTTTATCCCCAGACCACCTCGCTTTGCCAAGGAACTCACACCTGCTGAACGTCTTCACCGCATTCGGCACCGTGCTTACTTCACCTCTCGCTCTGAACAAAAAGTACACCTTGAAGACATTGATTGAATTTGCTCTCTCTTTCTCTTTTTGCCTGATGACAAAGGGGGAGAGATTATTTCAATTTTAACAACATACTTTGGTTTCTAGTTTCTTTTGATGGTTTATTATGTTGGTTTTTAAACTTTGATACTATGGTTTCTGTGATGTTTTGACAGGCATGATTGGTTTTAAATGCCTGTTTGTTAATACAATTGGTTTAATATGCTTATGATATCTGGTTATGGTATTATGAGATGTTATTTAAATATGCTACTAACACATGCAGGTCATATGGATTTGTTTCCTGAAATTATTATTTCCTGAAACTAAAGCTATGCATAAATTTAGGGGGAGCATTAGTGGAATATTAAGAATTTATGTTGTCATCATCAAAAAGGGGGAGAATGTTGACTTTGTCATATTCTAAACCTAATGTTTTGATGATGATCTATTTAATATTACTAAATTGCTTGGTGTGAATTTCAGGAAATTATTTCAAGAAGAACTGATGGTTTATTCAAGGAAGATTGAAGATTGTTTTGGGTCTTAAGAAAAATATGAAAGGTCATTGCAAATATTTAATTTTTCAATACAAGGCTTTAGGACATAATATTTGTGCATTAATCTATGATTGTCATAAATTATGTGCTGAATGGTATGCCTGACTAAAGTAATGTTTGGTTACTAAATTATGCATGACAATGTTACACGTTTGTTGATTTTATATATGCTCAACCG
The DNA here is from genome assembly GCA_034770075.1 of Aralia elata. Taxonomy (NCBI): domain Eukaryota; kingdom Viridiplantae; phylum Streptophyta; class Magnoliopsida; order Apiales; family Araliaceae; genus Aralia; species Aralia elata. The sequence continues at coordinate 35,227,887 of CM068378.1, forward strand.
AGATATATGCATATTAATTAATTAATGTTACACATTGATTTATGCATGATGGACTTGGTAGTATTAATTAGCCGGATCAGTTGGAAGGATTTTGTTTATATCCGGATATTGTGATAAAGATTAAATATCTTGTTTCCGAGAAGAATGCTAACAGGTGGTTTTTGATAAGGCTTGTTTGTTTGCAACGTTAAATCAAGATAAGGATTGTTTTAGTTGCAACGTTTACAAATCAGAAGGATGCAACGGATATATTTTTTAAAGCCTATAAATTGCATGGAGTAATCAGATCATTAATGATAACAACTCCTACAGTGTACCGATCATATACTAAAAAGAGATATTCTTCATATTGGTGCTATTAAAAAAAATTACTGATGTGCTTTATATATTCTGATACTGTTCAGTATATTTTCGTGAGCTATAAACTGGTAATATCTTTCTATATTTAATTGATCATTGCATGCATTAGTTGAGCCTTGCATTGTTAAATTGCTTATTTGCTTTGATCATTAGACCTCTATTATTGTAATTTTAATTTTTTAGACTAAGTGTTGTAAGAAATTTAATCCAGGTGGATTAAGATTTATTTACACACAGATTCAAGGAAGCATAGGTGCTTAAAGGGTGCATTGGTGCACAAGGAGCAAAAGTGCTCAAGTGAATTTTTGTAATTCAAAATTTGTTAGAATCTGTATTGTAACGGAATTATTTTTAATAAAAGTTAGTCTCCAATACTAGTTGGTATTGGACGTGGAGTAGGCTATTATTATAGAGGGTAATAGCCGAACCACGTAAAAAATCTTGGTGTTGATTTTTATTACTTGTTGTACTTTAATTATCCAAAGTTAGTAAATTTTCTTAATTGTAAGAAAACTTGAATATTTGTTTTTTTCATTTATAAAATCACCGAGATATTTTCTTAAACAAAAAGTTCAATCTAGTTGACTGTATTCATTCAGTAGGCTGCATTAATTAATACAGTAGACCAAATTGCTTTTCGATTAAGATTCAATTCAGTCGACCATATTCATTCAGTAGACTGCATTCATCAATCTAGTAGGCTGAATTCAAAAGTGTGTTATAAATTTTTAAATTGGTAATAGTCTGTGTCCACACTTATTCAACCCCCCTTCTAAGTGTGCCTTATCTGAATTTCACCCTTTAAGTTCTCCATATTAAACCGGCTGTGAATAAAGCAATTAGAATAATTCTAATATTATTTAAATAAATAAATTAAACTATTTAATTCACTTAAATAAATAATATTTATTCTACAATAAGGGTAAGCCCCCTTAGTGATCAACGACTTTCCAGATAATATAGATTTCAACATTAATCATAAAAGAACCTTTCAGTGAATAGTTACCGTACAATTCAATCCTTCTACCATATAATGTCCCAATTAAATATAAGACATAGATTTACTGTCAAGTCTTATTTTATTTAATTATATGTATTTCGATTCCCAAATGCACAACTCTAAATAATGCAAATTAGAAACTCCTTTCTAATTTCATTCTGCCTTGGCCAAGGACTACTGAGTTGTCATTTATCGAATCACATAGGACATTCACATCTTTTACTAGACGTGGTAGATTCTTTGTTGATCATTCACCTATCTCTATGCACAACTTATTATACCTAATCATACCCTTTGATATACCCTAAAGGTCTTAAGGGACATGTCAAAGTATAACTCATCATACACAAGATACTATGATGCTCTTAGTACTACTATCACTAGAGAAATTCCTATTGACAGGCGAGTAAAACTTCATTAGGTATTCCTTAGCGAGTCACGTTCAGTGAACTTATTCTCCAATAAGCACCTACATACTTGCTTTAGTGTCTCCACACAAATGATTATGAGATCAATCATCCTCTTCCTAAGAGCAAGCAACGTATGTACTAATCTATCCGAATTCACTAATCCCCTTTTTAGTAATCCAACGATTAGGAACGATTTTAGTTTGTGAGCTACTTAGAATTTAGATCTCATTAGCATGATCACCATCATGATTCTAAAAGCATTACTCAAAACTATGGGTTTATCACATTTAATATAACAACACTATGTAGATAATATAAAATGTCTTTTAAGAAAATCAATTCTTTTATTAATAAATGAATAAGATTACAAAGTATATGCTACATCATATCAAATATGATTGGCTTGTGTGCATACTACTTTCAATCTCCCACTTGCACTAAAGCTAATCGCCTTGGTATCTAATACCCATCTTCTCTAAGTGACGATCAAACTGCTGTTATGTTAAAGCTTTAGTAAATGGATCTGCAATGTTGTGTTGAGAGTCCACACGCTCCAGGGAGATATCTCCTCTTTCAATGATCTCTCTAATAAAATGAAACCACCGCAATACGTGTTTGGATTTTTGATGAGACCTAGGTTCCTTAGCCTGCGCAACAGCTCCGTTATTGTCACAGAATAAAGGTACGGCTCCTCTAATGCTAGGAACCAATCCAAGTTCAGTTATGAACTTTTTCATCCAAACAGCTTCCTTTGCAGCTTCACTTGCAGCTATGTACTCTGCCTCTGTCACTGAATCAGCAACTGTTTGCTGCTTGGAACTCTTCCAACTCACCGCGCCACCGTTTAAGGTAAACATATACCCTGAAACAGATTTACTATCATCTTGGTCTGTTTGAAAACTTGAGTCTGTATAGATTTCTAGTTTTAATTCAGACCCACCGTAGACAAGAAATACATCCTTAGTTCTTCTCAAGTACTTTAGGATGTTTTTCACTGCCTTCCAGTGCTCTTCTCCTGGATTCGACTGATATCTGCTCGTTACACTAAGTGCATGAACGACATCTGGTCTAGTACATATCATACTGTACATGATAGATCCTATTGCGGAAGCATAAGGAATCTTACTCATCCGGTCTCTCTCCTCAGGTGTCTTTGGGGCCTATTTCTTGTTGAGATGTATTCCATGGCTCATCGGCATGAGACCTCTCTTGGAATCTTCCATGCTAAACTTCTTTAGCATCGAGTCAATGTACTTTCCTTGGGTCAAGCCCAGCATCCTTTTAGATCTATCTCTATAGATCTTTATCCCCAAAATATAGGATGCCTCACCCAAGTCCTTCATGGAGAAGTGTTTAGATAACCAAATTTTGATCGACTGTAGCATAGGAACATCATTCACTATCAGTAATATATCATCAACATATAATATAAGGAATAAAACAGCGCTCCCACTAACCTTCTTGTACACACAAGGTTCATCCTCATTTTTGATAAAATCGTTGTAGCTTACAGACTTGGTTTGTTCCAACCGTTGAAACAAAACCCTCTAGTTGTATCATATATACATTCTCCTCAAGCTCTCCATTGAGGAAGGCCGTTTTTACGTCCATTTGCCAGATCTTGTAGTCATAATAAGCTGCAATTACAAGCAAAATCCGAATGGACTTGAGCATAGCTACTGGTGAGAAGGTTTTATCATAGTCAACTCCTTGTCTTTGTTTGAAACCTTTTGCAACCAGTCGGGCCTTATAGGTCTCTACCTTGCCATCTGCTCCAGTATTTCTCTTAAAGACCCATTTACACCCAATAGGCTTAATGCCCTCAGGTGGTGAAACCAAAGTCCATACTTGGTTTTCATACATGGAGTCCATTTCGGATTTCATGGCTTCTAGCCATTTCTTTGAGTCTTCACTACTCATAGCCTCTTCGTAAGTCAATGGATCATCATCATCTATGATGTGTACCTCATCATCATCCTCTATGATGAATCCATACCTATCAGGTATCTTCGGTACTCTTCCAAATTTATGAATAAGTAGTGGTACAGTAGGTTCTTCTACTTGGTCAGGTACCTGACTTTGATCTGTAGTATTTTTTGGTTCTTGAACTTCTTCAAGATAAATCTTACTCCCATTGACCCCTTCAAGGATAAACTCCTTTTCCAAGAAGGCAGCGTGTTTTGCAACAAACACCTTTTGATCAGTAGGATGATAGAAATAATACCCTGATGTTTCTTTAGGGTATGCCACGAATCTACATTTGTCGAATCTAGTCTTCAGCTTATCATGCTCAAACCTTTTGACATAAGCTGGACAACCCCAAGTCTTAACATGCTTAAGATTTGGTTTCCTCCCTGTCCATATCTCGTATGGAGTCTTTGGGACGGATTTGGTAGGTACCTTGTTAAGTAGGTATGCAGCCGATTCTAGGGCGTAACCCTAGAAGGATACTGGAAGGTCGGTAAAACTCATCATGGAACGAACCATGTTCAATAATGTTTGATTTCTCCTTTCAGATACACCATTCAACTGTGGCGTCCCTGGTGGAGTCCATTGTGAGATTATACCATTTTCTTTGAGACAATTTAGAAACTCATTAGTCAAGTATTCCCCTCCTCGATCCGATTGAAGAATTTTAATACTTTTACCAGTTTGTTTCTCTACTTCACTTCTGAACTCTTTGAACTTTTCGAACGATTCAGATTTGTATTTCATTAAATACATATATCCAAATCTAGAATGATCATCAGTGAAAGTAATAAAATAAGAATACCCTCCTCGTGCATTCGTTGTCATAGGTCCACATACGTCTGTATGTACCAACGCTAACAACTCTGTAACTCTTTCTCCTTTTCTACTAAAAGGAGATTTAGTCATCTTACCCATGAGACAAGATTCACAAGTTGGATATGATTCGTAATCAGATAGCTCTAAAAGCCCATCTTTATGCAACTTGGTTAATCTTGTTTCATTGATATGACTGAGTCTACAGTGCCACATAAAGGTATAATTAACATCATCTCTTTTTCTTTTCTTAGTTTGTTCAATTTGAAGTATATTTTCATGCAAGTCAAGTATGTAAAGTCCATTCAGTAAATTGCCAACACCATATAAAACATTTTTATTATAAATAGAACAATTGTTGTTCTTTATTATAATATCAAAACCATCCATATCCAATACAGAAATTGAAATAATGTTTCTAATGAGTGTTGGAACATAATAACAATTATTTAAACTAATGAACTTGCCCGAAGGCAGTGCTAAACAATAAGTCCCTACAGCTAATGCAGCAACCTTTGCTCCATTTCCCACTCGTAGGATGACTTCATCCTTGTTCAGCTTTCTACTTCTGCTTAGTCCCTGCATATTATTACATATGTGAGAACTACAGCCGGTATCCAATACCCAAGTAGAATTTTGACTTTCAAAAAAATTAATTTCAATCATGAACAAACCTAGATTGGAAGTCGAAGCTTCTCCAAGCTTCTTTTGGTCCGCAAGATACTCCTTGCAGTTCCTCTTCCAGTGTCCCGGCTTATTGTAATGGTAGCAAATTCCTTTGCTATCTGGATCAGGTTTCTTTTTATCCTTTCTCTTCGCCTTGCCCTTAGCCTTCTTGTTTTTCTTCTTTTCAGAAGATACCTTGGGCCTCTTCCTTTTCTTAGAAGAATCATCCACTAGTAAGACTTGGTTCTTGTTGGATGAGAAGTGACCTTCAGCAGTTTTCAGCATGTTAAGTAACTCAGGCAAGCTGACGTCCAACTTATTCATGTGAAAATTCATAACAAATTGTGAGAAGGTGTCCGGGAGTGACTGCAAGATCAAATCTTGACTTAACTCCCCATCCATCACGAACCCAAGCTGTCCAAGTTGTTCAATCAGATTGATCATCTTAAGGACATGAGTCTCAATAGCAGTGCCCTCGGTCATACGAGATCGGAAGAGCTCCTTAGATATCTGATATCTAGCAGTCCTACTTTGCTCACCATACAACTCCTTGAGGTGCAAAAATATACTAGGAGCATCCATAGTTTCATGCTGACGCTGAAGCTCGTTACTCATGGATGCGAGCATGATGCATTGAGCCAAGATTTCATCATTTTGCCACTTTCTGAAAGTAGTAATCTCTTCCTCGGAGGCTGTTTCTGCAACATTTGCAGGGACTGGCGAATTTAGGACATAAGAAATCTTTTTAGCAGTGAGAACAATTCTCAGATTCCTTAACTAATCCATGTATTTCGGTCCGGTCAGTTTGTTAGCATCAAGTATGCTACGCAGTGATAGTGAGTTTGACATTTTTAAATTCTGCATGTGAAATATGTTGACTTGGTCTTATTCCATCCTTATGTTTTGATGATGACTTACATAATCTACTAAATCTTCTATTGTGCAATTTCAGGAACTTGAAGAAATAAAAGAATTCTTGGTTGCTGTTCATATGGAATCAAAGATTTGAAGACATTTAAGTCTCTAGGAATTTAAATGTAAGGTCTTTGCATTAATCATTTTCTCAATCAAGGCTCTAGGGCATACTCATTTGCATTAAATATTTTCATTAAATATGGAATTGGATTTAATGAGGAATTGATTTAATAAGTAACAAATTATTCCTAAAAGAATTGTGCAATCCGGATCTTTTATTATAATTAATTTGTTGCTTCCTCGGGTGGTATTAATGTGACTTAGGAAATTCCTTAGAAATTAATTAATATCTTTGCCGCAAATCATGCTTGGCAAAGTCCTTTTTGAAAATCCTTCTGGAAGAAATGAGATAGATATATTATATACTTACAGTGGGTAATGTCCAACAGATTTGTTTAATATACTAAGTGACTAACTAGTACTTCACAAGTAAATGATGGTCTTGGAAAAGTGATATACTAAGTAATGATGACATTGGGAAAAGGTATTAGTCATTTCTTTTCATGAGTGGACTAAAAGTAATGATGACAAGTACTTGGTTCATTAAATGGAGAAGTCTTACTTTTCAAAGAGAAGTCACTTTCATTAAATGCTCTGACTAGTTGGTATAAAGGAAATGTCCTTTCTTCTCTCTCTTCTTGTCTTATGTATGTAAAGTTAAATATTATATTTTTGATAAAAGCTATCCTCATCTCCTTGCTTCATCCGAAAGCTCTCATGGAAAAAGGTGATAATCTTTCATCCGTTGGGTTAAGTAAATAGTCTCTTTGCAACGGTCACATATTGGGTATTAAATAAAGAAATATTTCCAACGGTCAAAAATCTCCAAGCCTATAAAAAGGACTTCGGTCCAGAAAGAATTTTAAAAAAAAAAACACAGTGAAAACTCTTAAAAAGAATATCTTGCAAACTACTGTGTTAAGAATCCAAAAAGCTGTGCACTGAAATTATTGAATATATTCTGCAGCGTTTTTATTTCGTGGAGCATGAACTGGTAATATCCTTCTATGTATTGATCATTGCATTTCTAGTGAGCCTTGAATTGTGAATTGATTAATTGCTTTGATCCTAGATGTTCTAAACTGTAATCTTCAATTTTTTTTATATAGACTTAGTGTTAGTCTAAAAAGTTTTAATCCGAGGTGGATTGGAGTTTTACAAACAGGTTTGAGGAAGCAAAAGTGCTTTGGTGTGCATAGGTGCACAAGGAGCAAAGGTGCTCAGAAGCAAAAGTGCTTTGGTGTGCATAGGTGCACAAGGAGCAAAGGTGCTCAGGAGCAAAAGTGCTAAAGGAATTAATATTTTGATAAACTTGGTTTGTAAAAGCTTAAAGTTGTAATTCAAGTGAATTAATAAAGAGTCTCCAATACTAGTTGGTATTGGACGTGGAGTAGGCTACTAGACTAGAGGTTAGGAACCGAACCACGTTAAAAATTCTCTATGTTATTGTGCTTGATTTTGCTTATTTCACTTGCTCTCTAGAAACTATATTTTTACATTGAAAAACATAGTGGATCAAGATTCAATTTGATTATATAAGTAAAAGGTTATAAACATAAGATATCAGACTTATCAATCTAAAACACAATATAACATTTGACGTGGGCAATTCGGTAAACTGAATTATTAAATATAGCATACTGTATTCAATAATTCAGCATACTGAATTTTTAAAATCAGCATACTGCATTGTCTAATCCGGTAGACTGAATTCATAAATACAGCAGACTGTATTGACAAAAAGAAAAATAAAAATTGGACATCGTTGGTTCCCACACTTATTCAACCCCCCTTCTAAGTGTGTCTATCTGAATTTCATTTGGTATCAGAGCTTGGCTCTACTTATCTTGGTCTTAAAGGTGACTTGTAGGGAAAGATTCTAGGATGGCACAGTTTGGGAACAACTTTCAAGAAGGTCAATCAACCAATAGACCTCCTCTGCTGCATGGAGCTGAAAATTACAACTACTGGAAATTCCGAATGAGGATCTACCTTAAAAGAGATCCTTGGGAATGGTGGGTCGTGGAGAATGGTCCTGTTATTCCAAGAAAAGAGGATGGCACTCCAAAGACTCTATTGGAGATGGATTCAACCGAAGCCTACATGGTTTCTTATGATTCAAAAGTTATGAACACATTACTCAGCGGCATGGTGCAATCCGAGATAGATAAAGTGACATCATGCAATACGGCTAAAGAGATGTGGGACACTCTGATAGGAAGCCATGAAGGTACTTCAAAAGTGAGAGAAGTCAAATTAAGTATGCTCATGCATGACTATGAAATGTTCAAACTCGAAAAAGATGAAACCATCAAAATGGCTCAAGCCCGTTTTCTAGTTCTTATGAATTCCTTAAAGTTACTTGACAAGTCAATTCCACAAAGTGAAGTTAATCGTAAGTTACTTCGGGCTATGCTTAAAAGGTTTGCTTCTAAGGTTACTACTCTTCAAGATTCTCTTAACATTTCTACTATGGATACTTTAACGTTATTTGGAGAATTAGAAGAATATGAACATCAATTAAAAAGATATGATGATGAGGAGGAAACCCCTCGAAGAAAAGTCTTAGCTCTTAATGCAGGAAATGAAGAAGAGCTGAATGATGAGTCCGATGAGGAAATAGCCATGATTTCAAGGAGACTCAAAGAACTATTACAAAGGAAGAATAAAACAAAAAATGACTTCACTCCAAATAAGTCCAAGGGAAAGCAAAATGAAGAAACATGTTATGAATGCGGACGTTCGGGCCACTTCAAAAAGGATTGTTTCCAACTAATGAACAAAGGCAAAACAAGCTACAAAGACAATAGAAAGAATAAAGCTCTAGTCACATGGAGTGATGATGAGTCCGAAGTGGAAATTGATGCAAACGACGAAGTAGCACAAATATGCTTCATCGGACTTGAAGGTGAATCAAGTGAGGTATCAGTTTCTGACTATAATCTCTTAAAACAAGGAAATGAAAAATTTAAAGAAAAGAATGCTTATCTAAAAGACTTGGTAGTTTCTTTAATGAGTGAAGTTGATTCGTTAATAGATGAAAAGAAGGAAATTGAAAAAGAGGCATCATCTAAAGAAGAAAGGATTTTGATTGCTAAAAATGATTACCTAGAAAATTATAACAAAATTCTTCTCAATAGGGTAGATCATTTGACTAAAGAAGTGGAGAAGTTAACTAATGAAGTAAAAATGAAAGATGTATGTATTGATGCATTTAGTGGAGAAACTCACCTTGAAAATACTTCATCTAATAAATTACAAGAAGAAATAGATGCATTGAAACTATCTTTAGCTAGATTTGTTCAAGGAGAAGAAAACTTAACCGTTATGCTAGGTAAACAAAGATCTAGTCTTGATAAACAGGGAATTAGGTATAATTCAATACACAAAAAGAGTAATGTAAAAATGTTGAAATCCAAATCTTTGTTTAAATTAAATTATTGCTCACCTTTCACTACATGTAAAAATTGTGGCACAAAAGGGCACTTAGATGTTAATTGTAGAAAGAGTAACAAAATCAAAATGGTACGGATTAGAAAAGGTGATTTACCTGTAACTAACTCTAGTGGACCCAAAAAGATATGGGTACCAAAAATATGAAATACATTTCTTTTGCTAGGTGTGTTTAAAGGCAAAGGTTCCTTCTCAGAAATGGATTCTTGATAGCGGATGCTCTCGTCACATGACGGGTGACAAATTGAAGTTCTTGAAACTATCTCTCAAAAGGAAGAATGGAACAGTCACATTTGGAGACAACAAAACTTGCAAGATAGTGGGAAAAGGTAAAATAGGTAATGGTAAAGTTAACATTAATAATGTTTATCTCGTTAGTGGACTTAAATTTAATCTTATAAGTATTAGTCAGTTAATGGACAATGGTCATCGAGTGAATTTTGAGAAAGATAAATGTACAATATTTCATGGTACTAACAATGTGACCTTAGTAGCACAAAGAGAAGGAAATATATATACTCTTGATTTCGAGCAACGGGATGAAGAATTATGTCTTTCTACAATACAAGATGAAGCTAATCTGTGGCACAAAAGAATGGGACATGTTCACATGGATTTGATTAAGAAATTGTCCTCGAAAGATCTCGTGAGAGGATTGCCTAAAATAAACTTTGAAAAGAAAGGGATATGTGTCCCCTGTCAACTCGGAAAGCAAGTAAGAACATCATTTACTGCTAAGAAAATGGTATCAACTTCTTCTCCCTTGCAATTACTTCATCTCGATTTATTCGGACCAGAAAGGCATGCTAACTTAAATGGTAAATTTTATGCGTTTGTCATAGTTGATGATTTCTCTAGATATACTTGGGTAATCTTTCTTAGGACTAAGGATGAAGCATTTAGAGAATTTGAAAAACTTACAAGAAATTTGGAAACGAAATATAATCTTAAACTCATAAGAATTCGAAGTGATCATGGTGGAGAATTTCAAAAAGATTTCATTTCTTTCTGTGATCAAAAAGGGATTAGTCACGAATTTTCAGCACCAAGGACACCTCAACAAAATGGGGTGGTGGAAAGAAAGAATAGAACGTTGCAAGAAACAGCTAGAACCTTGCTACAGGAAAGTAAACTTCCAAAGAAATTTTGGGCTGAGGCTGTAAACACATCTTGCTATGTTTTAAATAGAATACTCATTCGTCCAATTATTTTGAAAACACCATATGAGTTATTAAATAATAAAATTCCTAATATAAGCTATTTCAAAATATTTGGATCAAAATGTTTTATCTTAAATACTAGCGATAACTTAGGAAAATTTGATGCTAGATCTTATGAAGGAATTTTCATTGGTTATTCTCAAAATAGTAAAGCTTATCGTGTATTCAATGTTAAAAAATCTTGCATCGAAGAATCTATTCATGTTACATTTAATGAAACTAACAATGATCTTCCAAAAGAAAAAGAAGAGGATGCAGGAAATTTGGAGACTGCCGTAAATCCAGCAAACCAAAAAGAACAATTCAGCAAGCCGAATGATCCTATTCAGCATGCTGAATCAGAAAATTAGCAGGGAGATGAACCAGAATCGTTTCCTGACATTGAAGAACCTATTCAAGATGATGATCAACAAGAAGAGATCATGCATAACATCCAAATGCCAAAGACTGCAAGACACCTCAAAAATCATCCCCCAGAAAATATTATTGGAGATATAAACAAAGGAATAATCACAAGAAGAAGAGCACAAAACTTATGCGCATTCTCAGCATTCTTATCACAAATTGAGCCAAAGAATGCTAAGGAAGCCATCTTGGATGAAAATTGGTTATTAGCAATGCAAGAGGAACTACAACAATTTGAAAGATGCCAAGTATGGGAATTAATGCCTCCTCCAAAAGATGTCTCCATTATTGGAACAAAATGGGTATTTAAAAACAAGCTTGACGAGTATGGGACAATTACACGCAACAAAGCAAGGCTAGTAGCTCAAGGATACAACCAACAAAAAGGGATTGACTACGAAGAGACATATGCCCCAGTCGCAAGGTTGGAATCTATTCGAATATTGTTAGCCTTCGCTTGTTATAAAAAGTTCAAGCTTCACCAAATGGATGTGAAAAGCGCATTTCTCAACGGGTACATAAATGAAGAGGTGTACGTAAAACAACCTCCCAGATTTGAGCATGAGAAGTATCTAAACCATGTCTACAAGTTAAAGAAAGCTCTCTATGGACTTAAACAAGCTCCTAGGGCTTGGTACGAGAGGTTGAGTAAGTATCTTCTATCAAATGGTTTCACGAGAGGTAAAATTGATTTTACACTATTTATAAAGCATGAAAAGAAAGATATTATTATTGTCCAAATATATGTAGATGATATAATATTTGGTGCTTCTAACAATTTTCTCTGTGAGTGGTTCTCGAAGTGCATGCACAAAGAGTTCGACATGAGCTTAATGGGTGAACTTACTTATTTCTTGGGACTCCAAATCAAGCAAACAAAGGATGGGATTTATATACATCAAACCAAATACACAAAAGAATTACTCAAAAGATTTGGGTTTGAAAATTCCAATTCAAAAGCTACACCCATGAGCACCTCAGTTAAACTCACCTCAGATGACAAAGGTACAGATGTAGAAATGACAAAATATCGAGGTATGATTGGTAGTCTATTATATTTAACTGCATCTAGACCCGACATAATGTATAGTGTATGCCTTTGCGCTCGATTTCAAGCAAAACCAAAAGAATCTCATTTGCAAGCTGTTAAAAGAATACTTAAGTATTTAAGTGGTACTACCAACCTTGGTTTGTTCTATCCAAATTGTGATAACTTTGAACTAATGGGTTATTCAGATGCTGACTATGCAGGATGTCAAATAGATAGAAAAAGCACCAGTGGTGCTTGCACATTTCTAGGACAAAGTCTAGTGTCTTGGCATAGTAAAAAGCAAACTTCAGTCGCATTATCCACCACTGAGGGTGAATATTTGGCCGCAGGGAGTTGTTGTTCTCAAATTTTATGGATGTGTCAAACCCTATGTGATTTTGATATCTTATGTGATTGTGTGCCGATATATTGTGATAATACTAGCACTATTGACATATCAAAAAATCCTGTCTTACATTCATGAACAAAACACATTGAGGTAAGACACCATTTTCTAAGGGATAATGTGTCAAAAGGTTTAATTAAATTAATTTTCATCCCTACAGAACACCAACTAGCAGATATTTTTACAAAACCATTAAGTGAAGAAAGATTTTGTACTCTTAAAAGAGAACTTGGCATGTGCATGATATAATCTTACTGCATAAGAGATGTACCTATTAAAAGGGATAATTTTACCTATTAATTGATTACTGTGACATGCATGGCTTACGTACTGAATATATAACATCATATGCTTTTATGTGATACATTGACATCATCATTATTCTCCTTAAATAACGCTGGAAGGTAAGATTTTCGAAAATTGAAAAAGGAAAACTGAACCGCCGTCCATATTGGGAAGACGCGCGTCATTTAATTTCGTCAGAATTCATCTCTCTCTCTCCTACTTTACCTTCTCATTCTTGTGACTGATTAGTTATCCTCTTCAAACCCTTGTATCACCATATCGTCAAACCCCCTTCATACCTGTGCAACCATGAGAACCCGTACCAACAGGAGAAAAATCGTCGAGTCCGAAGACCATCAGACCATGCTCTCTGACCCGACGATCAGGGCAAAATGGAAATCAAAGAAGATGAAGAAGCCGGCATTGGTGCACACGCTTTCTGGGCGCTCGACTTCTTCGGACGAATCGAACACCAGCCCTCCTTCAATGCCGTCAACAGGTCCCTCTCGCCGAAGGAAACTGAAACATCCAAGGGTTTCAGAAAACCCTCCTCCATCACCGCCGAAATCCCCAGAAAATCTCTCTCCACCTCCTTTGGTAAACTCTTCCACTTCTTTCACTGTTCCTAAAAATTTCTTTCGAGGAAATAATTTTGAGTCCCTTTTAAAACTTCCATAGTTCACAAGCAAATTGTTTATGAAAAAACACTGGACATGTTTTATTATCAAAATTCCCCTTTCCAAAACCTTTTTGAGTCATGTGGTATATCTTCAATGCTCTTCCCACCCACGATGGCTTACCCACAGTTAGTTCAACAGTTTTACACAAATTTAAAAAATAACGGCGATGGATTTACATCTTTTGTTAAGGGTAAATCGCTGTTCTTTACTGCTATTGATTTGGGAAGTATCCTAGGAATATCTTCTACTGGGCCCTGTCCATTCACCTTAAAAGGGGCTGCCCACACTCCCTTTCCCCCTTTAGAACAACTTCAAATTGTGATGGACAATCCTCATGTGTCTACTCTTTATACACCTAAGACTGTTGAAGTATCTCCCATTGCATGTCTTTTACATAAATTGGTAAGATACAATCTGCTACCCCGAATAGGTGGTGCTGCAGATTTTACTTATCAAGATCTTGTTTTAGTTGCCATGATTCTAAAAGGGGTGCATTTTAATCTTTCTCTAATGATGTTGCAACAAATGATGAGCTGTGTTCGTCAGAACAAGAAATGTCTGTCGTATAGTGGATTTCTCACAAAACTTTTTCATCACTTCCAAATTTCTCTTGAAAATGAAGCTTCCATATCTCTTAATGAATCCATCGACTCTGCGAGTCTTAAATTGTCTCGTATCTCTCTTGTTGATGGCAAGTTTGTCCGTCTCCCTGCTGAGATCCCTATTTCACTGCCTTCCTCGAACCCTTCTTCATCCACTCCACCCTCAGTGTCCTCTCCAGAAATCCTAGGTCTCTTGAATAAAATCTCCACCACTCTGGACACAGTCTTAACCAATCAAGATGGGCTCAAAAATGACATTTTTGACATCAAGCATAGACTCAATATCTTAGAAAAGGGTAAATTACCTATGGGGGTGGTTGATGTGAACAATTTGTTTAAACGTGTTGAAGATGAGTTCATAGATTTACAGGCAGGCTTTGAAGTTCATACCACAGCCATGGTTGAAGCTCTTCAGCGGAAAATGAACCGAAATGCTTGTCAGCTCAGCCAGGAAGTCAAATTTGTCAACAACCAGGTTGGGACGCTAGGGCGCTTTAATGCTCGATGCTTTAATGATATTGCTGACGAACTTAATGGTGGCAACATGAATTCCCCTGTCCCCGAATGGCCTCAATGCAACTGGATGGCTGAATATGTTGGTGACTTTCTGGATATGGAGCCACCACCTGGTACTCTTATACCTCGCCCCCCCTCGTTTTGCTCATCAAATGTCTACTGAAGAACGCATCCACCGCACGACCCATCGTCGCTACTTTGACCTTCGTAGAGCCAACAACGCTCGGGTTATGGATTTGGACTGACGTCCCTTTCCCCTTTTCCTGTTTTCTTCTTTTTGATGGATGCCAAAGGGGGAGACATACCTGACTATGCTTATGCTATGCTATGGTATGGTATTCATATTAAATGTTTTAATTTCATGGGTTCTGATTAGATATTTTGAACTAAATTGGGTATTAAGACTTGCACTAGATTATTGGTTTTAATTTCTTAATGTTGGGCTAATTATGATTAATTGCTTGGCTTCTATCTAATGCATGATAAATGATGATGTTGCCTACTGTTATTGATTATTAAAGCCTAACTAAGGCATGTATTTTTTTTTTTGAAATTAAAATTCCTGAAATCTGTTATTTAATATATATGCATGGATTTAGGGGGAGCTATAATGTTGGTATTGTCATCATCAAAAAGGGGGAGAATGTTGACTTGGTCTTATTCCATCCTTATGTTTTGATGATGACTTACATAATCTACTAAATCTTCTATTGTGCAATTTCAGGAACTTGAAGAAATAAAAGAACTCTTGGTTGCTGTTCATATGGAATCAAAGATCTGAAGACATTTAAGTCTCTAGGAATTTAAATGTAAGGTCTTTGCATTAATCATTTTCTCAATCAAGGCTCTAGGGCATACTCATTTGCATTAAATATTTGCATTAAATATGGAATTGGATTTAATGAGGAATTGCATTTAATAAGTAACAAATTATTCCTAAAAGAATTGTGCAATCCGGATCTTTTATTATAATTAATTTGTTGCTTCCTCGGGTGGTATTAATGTGACTTAGGAAATTCCTTAGAAATTAATTAATATCTTTGCCGCAAATCATGCCTGGCAAAGTCCTTTTTGAAAATCCTTCTGGAAGAAATGAGATAGATATATTATATACTTACAGTGGGTAATGTCCAACAGATTTGTTTAATATACTAAGTGACTAACTAGTACTTCACAAGTAAATGATGGTCTTGGAAAAGTGATATACTAAGTAATGATGACATTGGGAAAAGGTATTAGTCATTTCTTTTCATGAGTGGACTAAAAGTAATGATGACAAGTACTTGGTTCATTAAATGGAGAAGTCTTACTTTTCAAAGAGAAGTCACTTTCATTAAATGCTCTGACTAGTTGGTATAAAGGAAATGTCCTTTCTTCTCTCTCTTCTTGTCTTATGTATGTAAAGTGAAATATTATATTTTTGATAAAAGCTATCCTCATCTCCTTGCTTCATCCGAAAGCTCTCATGGAAAAAGGTGATAATCTTTCATCCGTTGGGTTAAGTAAATAGTCTCTTTGCAACGGTGACATATTGGGTATTAAATAAAGAAATATTTCCAACGGTCAAAAATTTCCAAGCCTATAAAAAGGACTTCGGTCCAGAAAGAATTTTAAAAAAAAAACACAGTGAAAACTCTTAAAAAGAATATCTTGCAAACTACTGTGTTAAGAATCCAAAAAGCTGTGCACTGAAATTATTGAATATATTCTGCAGCGTTTTTATTTCGTGGAGCATGAACTGGTAATATCCTTCTATGTATTGATCATTGCATTTCTAGTGAGCCTTGAATTGTGAATTGATTAATTGCTTTGATCCTAGATGTTCTAAACTGTAATCTTCATTTTTTTTATATAGACTTAGTGTTAGTCTAAAAAGTTTTAATCCGAGGTGGATTGGAGTTTTACAAACAGGTTTGAGGAAGCAAAAGTGCTTTGGTGTGCATAGGTGCACAAGGAGCAAAGGTGCTCAGAAGCAAAAGTGCTTTGGTGTGCATAGGTGCACAAGGAGCAAAGGTGCTCAGGAGCAAAAGTGCTAAAGGAATTAATATTTTGATAAACTTGGTTTGTAAAAGCTTAAAGTTGTAATTCAAGTGAATTAATAAAGAGTCTCCAATACTAGTTGGTATTGGACGTGGAGTAGGCTACTAGACTAGAGGTTAGGAGCCGAACCACGTTAAAAATTCTCTATGTTATTGTGCTTGATTTTGCTTATTTCACTTGCTCTCTAGAAACTATATTTTTACATTGAAAAACATAGTGGATCAAGATTCAATTTGATTATATAAGTAAAAGGTTATAAACATAAGATATCAGACTTATCAATCTAAAACACAATATAACATTTGACGTGGGCAATTCGGTAAACTGAATTATTAAATATAGCATATTGTATTCAATAATTCAGCACACTGAATTCTTAAAATCAGCATACTGCATTGTCTAATCCGGTAGACTGAATTCATAAATACAGCAGACTGTATTGACAAAAAGAAAAATAAAAATTGGACATCGTTGGTTCCCACACTTATTCAACCCCCCTTCTAAGTGTGTCTATCTGAATTTCAAAATAGACAACATTTTAGCATAAATTTATTTAATTAATTACCAAAATAAATTAGGTCTTTATTTTAAATTGTTTTCTCTCACCTTTTCATCAAACTATATTACCCTCATTATATAGTTCGGCAATTCTAATTAAAGATTTGCTAGTGAGACTAAGGATCTCATTTCAAATGTATATAGCCTTGTGGTGACACAACAAACGATATATAAATAAATAGGTAGACAACTATTGTCAATTACATCTCTATATAACTCCTTGTATTTTACCTCTTAGATTATTTTGATCAAGTGGTGATACATCCGAATCAAAATTATCCAAGTTAAGTCCATCCTAGCACTTCCATATATGTGAAGAGAAAAATACCGTCCTTGTGGTGACACAACAAAACAGTAATGTTCAATTCCTTAATAAGCATCAAATGTGATAAAGCAACATCTTAAATATTTAATACTTTCCTTGTGGTGACACAACAAACTCATATTAAACATTTAATACTCTATTGCTTTACCATGCTAGAAGGCGATGTTCGATATTCCAAATATCTTTGAACGCTTAGGACTTAATATGATTTCTTTGAGGGGTTTATATTATTAGTCTCATCTTGTTTAGTGCGCATGCACATATATATATATATATATATATAAAATTCGCGTCATATTATTTTACATGCGAAGCATGTTGGATAATATATAATATATATATAGTAAGCATGCACATATAGAATACTATATTCTACCCGGATTGATTATGGACTTTTATTCTAGTTTGGTTCACTAGAGCCACCAAGTGAACCAAAAGGTCAAACCTAGGGTGCAAGAATTAAATTTAAATATAACTATTATATTTAAACCCGGGCTCCAATACAAACGGGTCTTCAAGCGCTCCTTGCTCCTTTGTCTCCAATTCTTCAAAATTAATTCTAACTAGTTCTATTACATAAACTATTTACAATAAATAGAAACCTTGATCAGCAGTCAAGGGGAAGTACATAGGAGGGAGATAGAATTTACATTAAGAAAAAATTAAAGAAGACGAGATACGCAGACCCCATTTATAAAAACCCATACATTCAAGCATCCTCTAAAATAATTTCAATCACACATTGGTCAATAGTCCATAATCAATCCCTATTTATTATCATACATATCTCTATATGTATCAATAAATAATATTCATCATATGAATCATAAAACCATTCCATATATGCATTGATATCAATTAATGGGCAAAAGTTTTGCTAATATTTAGTTTTGAAATAAAAAAAACTCTTTTATTTTAATCAAAAACCAAATCCAAATTAAACTCTTTTAATTTTAGCAATCTGAAATCATATTCCAGATAAAATAAACATCTTTATTTTAAACTTATATCAATTAAATAAACCATTTATTTTAATTGAAGGAAAAATTATTTTTTCGGATTCTGCTGTCCGGCGCAGCTGCGCCCACAATGAACTAGGAAATGGCGCAGCTGCGCTGAACCCCAGAAATGACTTTCTGGGTTTGGGCGCAGCTGCTCTCCAGAATGAACTGGAAACGGCACAGCTGCGCTGATCCCCAGAAACGACTTTCTGGGTTTGGGCGCAGCTGCACTCTAGAATGAACTGGAGCCGGCGCAGCTGCGCCGCGTAGCAGATTCAGAAAAAAAAACAGATTATGCCCAAAAATTTCGATCCAATCGCATACCATACACACATGGAATCATCAAAATCTATAATTAGCACAAGATTAGGCTCTGATACCACTGTTATGTTTGTATATAATGCAAGCATGCAATCAAATAACATAAATAGGGCGAAAGCGTGATAAAACGGATTTTAAAATTTTAATACAAATCATCACCATGATCAATCGATGTGCTCAATTAACGATATAAACGAAAGAGAAAGAGAATAAGAATTATACCCTCGTAGATCAAAGCTTCCTCGGGTACAACTTCAACTCCTAGTCCTTCGTGTTCTCCTCGAATTCCACCAATGAGATTCCTTCCTTTGATCAACGTTAGCCATCCAAGTGTTTGGCCTCTAGAGGTGATCCACCAAGGAATAATAGGTATTCAAGAAGTTAGGTATTAGCAAAACCCTAGTTTCTATCTCTATAGAAATTGCAAGTACTCTCCACAATCTAATGCAAGAGTGTGTAACCCTAATCTATATATGATAAGACTCCTCTTATTTATAGATGTAGGAATAACCCTTCCCTAAACTATTTAGGATTAGGGTTTCTATTATAATTAAACACCTTTAATTAATTATGTTCCTAATCCAATTAGGAATTCATGAGAGAGTACTTCTATTAATTAATTCATAATCCCTATTAGGAATTAAATAATAGTAATAGTAATAATAATAATAAGACTCCTCTTATTAATTTATATTTAATATTTTCAAAATATTAAATAATAAATATTAAGCTATTTAATTTATTCTATCTCCATAGACTAAATTAAATACACTTAACTTATTATTACAATTATGTCATTTACTTCTTAAATAAATATTTTTCTTTTGCGGTGTGACCCTTTAGGTTCTCCATATTAAACCGGTTGTGAATAAATCAATTAGAACAATTCTAATCTTATTTAAATAAATAAATTAAATTATTTAATTCATTTAAATAAATAATATTTATTCTACAATAATGGTAAGCCCCCTTAGTGATCAACGACTTTCCAAATAATATAGATTTCAACATTAATCACAAAAGAACCTTTCAGTGAATAGTTACTGTACAATTCAATCCTTCTACCATACAATGTCCCAATTAAATATAAGACATGGATTTACTGTCAAGTCTTATTTTATTTAATTATATGTATTTCGATTCCCAAATGCACAACTCTAAATAATGCAAATTAGAAACTCCTTTCTAATTTCATTCTGCCTTAGCCAAGGACTACTGAGTTGTCATTTATCGAATCACATAGGACATTCACATCTTTTACTAGACATGGTAGATTCTTTGTTGATCATTCACCTATCTCCATGCAGAACTTATTATACCCAATCATACCCTTTGATATACCCTAAAGGTCTTAAGGGACATGTCAAAGTATAACTCATCATACACAAGATACTATGATGATCTCAAGTCCAAGGATCACTTGTACTACTATCACTAGAGGAATTCCTATTGGCAGGCGAGTAAAACTCCATTAGGTATTCCTTAGCGAGTCACGTTCAGTGAACTTATTCTCCAATAAGCACCTACATACTTGCTTTAGTGTCTCCACACAAATGATTATGAGATCAATCATCCTCTTCCTAATAGCAAGCAACGTATGTACTAATCTATCCGGATTCACTAATCCCCTTTTTAGTAATCCAACGATTAGGAACGATTTTAGTTTGTGAGCTATCTAGAATTTAGATCTCATTATCATGATTACTATCATGATTCTAAAAGCATTGCTCAAAACTATGGGTTTATCACATTTAATATAATAGCACTATGTAGATAATATAAAATGCCTTTTAAGAAAATCAATTCTTTTATTAATAAATGAATAAGATTACAAAGTATATGCTACATCATATCAAATATGATTGGCTTGTGTGCATACTACTTTCAACCCACACTTGGATTCAATCACTAAACACATAAATCCTCTCTCCAAAACAAAACCCTTACACGGCTCTCACTCCAAATCTCGTTCCAAATAGGATTGCTCTGTTTTCTACTACAAAGCTATATGGGTTATTCTCTTTGCATGCACAAGTGCTAGGGTTTCTTACATGATTGAAGACATAATTCTACTAGTGCAATCGTTTAACAAGCACAGAGTCTCTTACATTGTTCTTTGCTTCTATCAGAGTTCGTTGGAAGTGATTGTACTTTGAGTTTGGGGGGGAACTACCATATCAGTACATCAATATCAACACACATGGCTCCCAAGAGGCATCGGGGTGAGAGTTCATCTTCAACACCATCAAGGCAATTTGACAGACGAAAATTCGTCAGTGCTGAGGCCACTGGCAGATTTGATTTCTATGTATCAAGTAAAGGTCTAACTCCCGAGCACGGTCTTCAACCTGATGAGGTGGTAGATGGTAAGGTGATGTTGCAGATTATAGAGAGGGGATGGGAAACATTCACAGCCCATCCAGAACCTACGTGTATAGCCATCGTCAAGGAATTCTATGTTAATGCAGAGGACGCGGCACCATGCGAGGTTGTAATCAGGGGCAAGAAGGTTTCGTTCAGTGCCCATATTATAATTTGAGGCCTGACGAATGCTGTAGATATTCATAATTTCTTGCTGAAGGGCCGAATTTGGAGAAGGTTGTGACTGATTTGTGTAAACCGGGGACGGCTTGGATATCTAGAGGACCACGTGCAGCAATATCTTTCCTTAGCAAAGATCTTAGTCGTTATGGGAAGGTCTGGTATGCCTTTCTGTCAGCCAAATTGATGCCATCACAGCATGTGAGTGATGCACCAAAGGAAAAGGCTCTGTTGTTATATGCAATCATGATGGGTATAAAGATTAATGTGGGGGAGGTGATTGAGGCGTCGATTCACCGAAGTTTATGAAGCTTACATAGTCAGGGTGGTTTGCTACACCCTTCTCTGATTTGTGGACTATGCCTTCGAGCGGGCGTTCGCTAGAGTTCTGAGGAAGCTGTCCAACAACCGTTGCTTATTTTGGACAACCGACTAATTGCGAGGTATAAAGAATGGGAAGGTGGTGAGTCACATCCCCATGGATTGGGATATATCGTTCATCCTCCTTCTAAAGGTGAGGAGCAGGAGCCCGATGAACAGGTAGCGGGTCCTTCGACGTCCACTTCTATAGGCAAATCCAAGTTCAGTCTTCAATTTCGTGAGTTCCAGAGACTTATCGATTCTCAGCATAAAACCATATTAAGGCAGAATCAACGGTTAGCGGACCGACAGGAACATATGTTTGCTTATCAGACGAGTTGCACGCAAGCGATAGCAAATATGTATTCTAATATGCAACCGTTGATGGATTATGTTCATTTTCCAGAGGCTCAGCCATTGCCAGTTTTTCCACCACTAACCCCAGATGATGATGACGAGTTCGGGCCCATCGCTTGACCTGTCAGGGAAGTCCTATGTTCTTTATTTTCTTTATTTTC
This sequence comes from Aralia elata, assembly GCA_034770075.1. NCBI lineage: Eukaryota > Viridiplantae > Streptophyta > Magnoliopsida > Apiales > Araliaceae > Aralia > Aralia elata. The sequence continues at coordinate 35,250,343 of CM068378.1, forward strand.
AGCACAATGAGGACATTGTTTCGTTTGAGTTTGGGGGGAATTGCTAGTTTTATTCTGTTCTGGTGGTGTGTAAATTGTATAGTAGGAATTGTTTTATTTATTTACATTATAGTTGCATTAGTGCATTAGTTTAATATGAATAGTTTCATCAGCTTCATGGTAATTTGCATTTATTAGTTGTGTTTAGTTGTGCTGCATTCAATAAAAAAAACCCCAAAAAATATAGTAGAGTAAGATCATATAGAATTGCATTTAGTAGGGATATTCAAGCAATGAATTAATGTAAATTATTTAGGGACGGCCGATGAGGAAACTTTGATCAGTTCTTGATTAGTTTAACAATATGGATAAGGAATGCTAAGTCAGGAGTTTGACTGTTTCTAGTTGTGTCTACTTGGGACCTATGGTTTTTAATTATTCACGATTATGTGTTGAATTGGTCAGGATTTGGTTTAATTTTTGTATTAAGTGCTCGTTAAGGATATATTGACTTTTATCACTTGTTGGATCGAAAAAAAAATTGTGTTGAATAAACACTGCTTCGATGTCTGTCTAAGTTGCAAGAAAAAGAAGAAACCTATAAAAAGGGAGGATATAGACAGATAAGAGCAGATCTTGACTAGTTTGTCTTTGTTGTCGGTGTCATTTGAACAAGTAAGCCCTTAGGATGTGTCTTTACACTCAGCACCCTAAAATCGTCTGGTTTGGGAGTCGTTGGTCGAAAGTTCGTTACACGGGTGGCATTGAAAAGCCTAATAAAGATGAACATTGCACAAGTCGAGGAAAAAAAAAGAAATTATATCAACGAGATGGAGCGTAAAACGCACTCGTTGAAAAGGAAAGAAAGAAAAAAAAAGAAGAAAAAAAAAGAGTAAAAGATATAAAAAGTGAAGACAAATGGATAAAAGTAGAGCTTAAAAGTAAAAATTTGTAAACTTATCTTTCTCTGAGCATTGTGATACTAAGGGTTGAATTCAGATTTTGATTGATTTGATATTTTGCACACACACATGGAAGGGTTGAGAGTAAAGATATAACTTAGGATAGTTGGACTGTTGATGGTGCATGAGGTTGAAGTCCTGTTGAATTGTTAGTTACTGATTTTTGAGGCTGGATTTTTTTGATGTATGTTGATTAATTGCTTGAGTTTAGTCAATCATGCATATGCATTCATGTAGGTAGTTAGTTTAGTTGTTATATTTGGTTTGTTTTGTGTTTTTGCTTGAGGACAAGCAAAGTTTTGAGTTTGGGGGTATTTGATGAGTGGGTTTTAACCTACGAGTTAGGTACATTTTTGGCTTAATTCTTTACAGTCTTTAAGTGTTTTTAGTATCTTTTTATTTGTTTTCGTGTTGCTTTTGTAGGTTGAGACTGGCTGCAGATTGGAAAAAGAACAAGGAAATTTGGTGCAGGGCATTCTCACCGGGGCGGGCTTTTATAGCTTGATTTCTCGCCGGGGCAAGCTTTTGTGAAGGAATTTCTCGCCGGGACGAGGATGCGGCTAGAGGAAAAGAAGTTGATGTTCAGCAGGATCAGTTATTTTAGAAGGTTGATGCTAACAAGGATTCTTTTGACTAATCTGATGAGTTGACTATAAGAGATATACGAGAACACATTGACAAGAGGAACACGGAGATTGAACTTTCAAAGTTAAGCAAGGAGATTAGAGATCAGGACAAGCATTGTGAAGAATTCAGATTGGCGGATTGAAGATTAGAGATTTCATTGAGTTTTCTTTTAATCTTTTATCTCTGATTTGTAATTAATTATGATGACTTATTTTGGAATTCTAATTTTTATTTTCAGTATGAACTAAACCTTTAATTAAGGCTACAATTGAACCAGTTATGCTTATGGATTAATTATCTACTTTGATTCTAGTTATTTATTCAATTCGAGTTGTCTATCCTATTCTATGCTTAATGATTAATTGTCTGGCCAACAATTAGCGGGATACTCTAGGTGAATTCGGGAGATGAAATCTAGGGTTAGATCTAAATATGATAGCATGTATTCTTAATTATTTGCATGTGATAAATAATTAGGGTTGTAAAGTGAATAGGGATATCTCTTTGTTGCATGTAACTATTGGGAATTGATGCTTAATGAATTTAATCTCTTAGTTTTGCATAGGAATATTGCAGAATTAATTGGGTTAGATAAATTTATTTGATCACTTGGAAAAGGACTTATAAATAAAATTGAATTCCTGTTAACAACTCCATTGAAGTAAATAATTGGATGACGTAGTTATATTAGTTTATGTTACATAACTGGTGATATTGTAGTCTTAAGCCTTTAAATTTGAATTTCAGCTTTCGTGTTAGTTATTGATCTTAGTTTCAGTTTAATTAGTTTTTATCGATATTCAAATTGTGATTGTTTGATAGAATAACATTAATCTAGACTGGTAGTTGAAAATATAAAACACAATATTTCTCTGTGGGAACGATACTCTATTTACTATTTTATTACTTGTTGATCGTGTATACTTGCACGTAATTGTTGATTGTGAAATCGGACAACAGAGTAACATCCTATAAATTGAGGATATAAATCTATATAGATAAAGTTAAAAGGATGCTCGACTTGATCCAAGGAACATATATTCATTCGATGTTAAAGGTGTTTAGCATGGCAAACTCCAAGAAAGGTCTCATGATGATGAGCCATGGAGTGTATGTCTCTAAAATTATCCCCAATGAAAGAGAGATTGCATGAGTTACTATCATGTTTGCAATGAATATACAAGGCCTGATGTTGATCAGTCATGTTCTGGAGAAGATCACTGTAAGACAGTGAAAAATATCTTTAAGTACTTAACCGGTACTGAAGATGTGATTATGATTCATAGTAAGTCTAAATTAAAACTAGAGGGCTAAACAAACTCAATTTTTTAGACTGACAAAGACGATAACAAATCCACTTTTAGGGTAAATTGTTACCTTGAATGGTGGTGCAGTGAATTGGAAAAGTTCCAAACAGCAAAGAGTTATTGGTTTAGTAACAAAGACAAAGTATATAGCTGTAAATGAAGCTGCAAGTTGATTGTTTGGATGAACAGTTCATTACAGAACTAGGAATAGTTCCTAAGTCTCATCTTGGATTCAAACATGTGTTGCGGCACTTTCATTTGATTAGAGGAATCATTGAAAGAGGAGAAGTCACTATAGAGATAGTGGACACTCAAGAATAACATTCCATATCCATTTACTGAAGCTTTATCTAACAGCAGGATGATCGTCACTTAGAGAAGAAAGGTATTAGATACTATGGCGATTGACTTTAGTGCAAGTGGGAGATTGAAAGTAGTATGTACACAAGCCAATCATATTTGATATGATGTAGCATATACTTTGTAATCTTATTCGGTTATTAATAACAAAATTAATTTATTAAAGGTATTTTCATTATCTACATGATGTTGTTATATTAAGTGTGATAAACCCATAGTTTTGAGCAATACTTTTAGAATCATGATGATGATCATCCTAATGAGATCTAAATTCTAGATAGCTTAAAACTAAAATCGGTCCTAATTGTTGGATTACTAAAAGGGGATTAGTGAATCCGGATAGATTAGTATATACTTTGCTTGCTCTTACGAAGAGGATGATTGATCTCATAACTATTTGTGTGGAGACACTAAAGTAAGTATGTAGGTGCTTATTAGAGAATAAGTTCACTGAATGTGGCTCGCTAAAGGAATACCTAATGGAGTTTTACTTGCTTGTCAATAGAAATTCCTTAAGTGATAGTAGTACAAGTGATCCTTAGACTTGAGATCATCATAGTATCTTGTGTATAATGAGTTATACTTTGACATGTCCCTTAAGACCTTTAGGGTATATCAAAGGATATGATTGGGTATAATAAGTTGTACATAGAGATAGGTGAATGGTCAACAAAGAATCTACCACTTCTATTAAAAGGAAAGAATGTCCTATGTGATTCGATAAATGACAACTCGGAAGTCTTTGGCCAAAGCAGAATGAAATTAGAAAGGAGTTTCTAATTTGCATTATTTAGAGTTGTGCATTTGAGAATCGAAATGCATATAATTAAATAAAATAAGACTTGACAGTAATTCCATGTCCTATATTTAATTGGGACATTGTATGGTAGAAGGATTGAATTGTACGGTAATTATTCACTGAAAGTTTCTTTTGTGATTAATATTGAAATCTATATTATCTAAAAAGTCATTGATCGCTAAGGGGGCTTACCCTTATTGTAGAATAAATATTATTTATTTAAATGAATTAAATAGTTTAATTTATTTATTTAAATAAGATTAGAATTGTTCTAATTGATTTATTCACAACCGGTTTAATATGGAGAACCTAAAGGGTCACACCGCAAAAAAAAAATATTTATTTAAGAAGTAAATGACATAATTGTAATAATAAGTTAATTGTATTTAATTTAATCTATGGAGATAGAATAAATTAAATAGCTTAATATTAATTATTTAATATTTTAGAAATATTAAATATAAATTAATAAGAGGAGTCTTATTATTATTATTACTATTATTATTATTAATTAATTCCTTATTTAATTCCTAAAAGGGTTTGTGAATTAATTAATAGAAGTACTCTCATAAATTCTTAATTGGATTAGGAGTTTAATTAATTAAAGGAGTTTAATTAGAATAAAAACCCTAATCCTAAATAGTTTAGGAGGGTGCCCTATATCTATAAATAAGAGGAGTCTTATCATGATTTGGGGTTACATACTCTTCCATAAGAATTAGAGAGAGTACTTACAATTTCTATAGAGATAGAAACTAGAGTTTTGCCAACACCCAGCTTCTTGAATATGTATTATTCTTTGGTGGATCACCTCTAGAGGCCAAACACTTGGGTGGCTAACGTTGATCAAAAGAAGGAATCTAATCGGTGGAATTCAAGGAGAACGCGGAGGATTTAGAGTTAAACTTGTACCTAAGGAAGCTTTGATCTACGAGGGTATGAATTTGATTCTCTATCTCTTTCGTTTAATTGATAATTGAGCACAATGATGATCATGGTGATGGTTTGTAAGAAAAATTTTAAAATCCGTTTTTATCGCGCTTCCGCACTATTTATGTAATTTGATTGCATGTTCGCGCTATATACAAACCTAACAGAGGATCTATCTGAGGATGAAGATCCAGAGGAGGATCCTGAAGATGATTCGACTGAAGAGAAAGAGGCAGCTGAGGTACAGGTTGATGCACTGTCTGAGTTAGAGGTCCTATTTGATATAGTATTGAGCAGAAATTTTGAGCTAAGAGATAAGGTCCGTGAGCTAGAGGCGGTAGTAACTCACATTGTGGCTAGGAACGTGGAGCTGTGGGATAAGTTGCATGAGTCAGAGCATAGGGTGTAGAATCTCCAGACAGAGAAATAAGAGATAGAAAACTACTAGGAGGAGGAGATTGCTGATAGGTTAAGAGCCGAAGAGCAGGTGTATAACCTAAAAGAAGAAGGAAGGGGTAAAAAGAGGAAGATTGATAGGATGAACTACACTTATTTCAATTCTTATGGGCGAATTCAGGATTGGGTATATTATTACCCTGTGGAGGAAGGATTAACTTGACAAACCATCAGTAGGGGTCGAGTGATTTCTATTATAGCTGAGGAGCGCGTAGACGCTATGAATAGTGTTCTGTGAGCTTATGTTTAAAAATATGTATATATTTATGTGTGTTAATATATATATATATATGGGAAAGGATCAAGAGCATACTCTCTTATTTGACATACCAAGCATACCCCCTTTAGCAACGGACCGGGCGACGGTTTGGTCTGTCGCCATAGGTTCGGTTCGTTACTATAGGTTTGGTCCGTCGCTATATGTTTGTCTGTCGCTATATCTTGTTCGCCGCTAAAAGTTATAGCGACGGACCAAACCTATGGCGGCGGACCAAACCATCGCCTGGTCCGTCGCTAAAGGGGGTATGCTTGGTATGTCAAATAAGGGAGTATGCTCTTGATCCTTTCCCTATATATATATATATATATATATATATATATATATATATATATAGTAAGCAAGAAGATATATAAATCCCAACTTTTGTATAAGATAGGGGATATATTTTGTAAATCCTAACTTTTGTAGTAATAGCGGGAAATGGTATGTAAATAGCAAGATACTATAAGATGTAAAGTACTATGTACTAAGAGAAGTATATGAATATAAATATGTTTATTAAATGTGTCTTGTGGTGATTATAATTGAGCATTATTTTGAGTGCTTAAAAATAAATAAAGAGATAACAATATATAGTTTATGAACAGAAATATGCCACCAAGAGGAAGACCTCGAACACAAAAAACACACGAAGAATCAAATACTGAAGATAGGAACAAGCAAATCTCATGCAACAGTTTGTGGACCTATTAATAGGTGCTCTACAGAATAAAACCCCTAATATAGTAAACGTAAACCCTCCGGCAGTGCAGGTCGCAAGCTTTAAGGACTTCAAATCAATAGGACCTCCTGAATTTAAAGTGACCATAGAGCCTATAGAGGCTCAAGTGTGGGTTAATAAAATCAAAAAAGCATTTGTGATTGCCAGTTGTTACCTACATAATGAATGGGATGGCAAATTTTTGGTGGGAAACCAACCAGAATAGAGCCGGAGAAAGGGTAATACCTTGGGAAAGATTTAAGGAGTTATTTTTTGAAAACTACTTTCTGCGCAGCATGCAGAGTCGCATTGACATGGTTCTTAGAGTTTAAGCAAGGGGATATGTTGGTAGCACAATATGCTGCCAAATTCAATGAGTTGGCACGATTCGCGCCACATCAGGTGGACACAGAAGAGATGAAGGCTCGTAGGTTTGAGCAGGTATTGAAGCCCTGGCTATACAATAGGTTATCAGTCTTATAGATTGACTCATTTTGCACTATACTGGAGAAAGCCATCATAGCAGAGGGAGGAAGTGAGGCCTTGAGCCAATACCATAAAGAAAAGAAGAAGAACAATGAGGGAGGAAGCAAGAGAGAAGGAAGTGGAGGAAGCAACAAGAGAAAGTGGAACAATAACAACAACAACAACAATAATTCTGGAAACAAGCAGGGGCACCCTAAGAAGAGGGTAAATGCATGTAAGAATTGTGGGAAGAACCACACAGGGGTATGCTTAAAGGGTAAAAGTGTATACTATAAACGTGGGCAGGAGGGACATATCTCTCCCAATTGCCCTAATCTAAATAAGAATGGGTGCTACACATGTGGGGCAGTAGACCATTAAGCACGGAATTGTCCGAAGAAGGGGACAGACGGAGGAAGTGGAAGCAAAGGGAATAATGGTAACAAGCTAACGATAACGGGTCTAGCTCCACCCAGTAGACCCATAGCCAGAACCTTCAACATGACCGTCCAAGATGCGATGGCATCCAGAGACGTGGTTTCAGGTATCCTCTAAGTTAATGATATAAATGCATATGTATTATTTGATTCAGGTGCTACCTGCTCTTTCGTATCGTATGAATTCGCACAACAATTGAATTTACCTCTAGAGAAACTAGAATACCCTTTGAACATAGAAGTTACGAATAAGGAGGTAATCCCCGTTAAGCATATTCATAAAAACTGTTGCGTGGATATAAGGGGGCATAAATTTCTTATATATTTAATACCGATTAAACTGAGAGAGTTCGATATAATTTTGGGAATGGATTGGCTATACAGTCATAGGGCAATGATAGATTGCCAAAAGAATAGTGTAAACCTTCAGACTCCGAATCAGTCTAAGGTAATATTTTATAGTAGTAAATTGCCTAAACACAATTGTTGTCTGACGATGATGTAAGCGAAGAAGTTATTAAGGAAGGGGTGTGTAGGTTATCTGGCCCACGTTGTCGATACCCAGATGACGGGAGCGAAAATGGGATAGATACTAGTAGTAAGTTTACGGATGTATTTCCGGAGAAGTTGACAGGTCTTCCTCCAGATAGGGAGACCGAATTTGTCATAAACGTCGTATCAGGGACGGCGTTGGTTTCAAGGGCCCCATATAGGATTGCACCAATGGAGATGAAGGAGTTGATGGTTCAACTGCAGGAGTTATTAGATAAGAAGTATATCCAACCGAGTATGTCACCATGGGGAGCACCAGTGTTATTCGTTAACAAAAATGATGGATCGTTAAAACTTTGTATCGACTATCGAGAGTTGAACAAAGTAACGATCAAGAATAAGTACTTGTTACCCAGGATTGATGATCTTTTTTATCAGTTAAAAGAGGCCAAATATTTTTCGAAGATAGATTTGAGGACTTGATGAGTGCGTTTTATACACACAATTTGGGTATTTTTGACCTTGATAATTTGTAAGTCTTTGGGTACTTTATGTGGTTTTATTGTGTTTTTATCTTATTTTTAGATATTGTGGTTTTATATTGCTTATACATGTTTAGTATTATTTTTTATGCATTTTCATTGTGTTTGTAGGAATTAAAATAAAGACCGCTCAGATCATTGTTCATAATGACATCATGCCCGTGTTTGGTTATCCGTGGTTGGCGTGTTTTATTTTGGAAATTTGTGTTTGGCCACGCTCGGTATGAAAGTTGATGACATTTGCGCTTTAGGTGTGCACGGCGTCGACCAAGTCACAAGAGTGCTGACATAGGCACCAGCTACAGCAGACCAGCGGGGCCTCGCCACAAACCAGCGAGGCCTTGCCAAGGCATCCAGGGAGTTGCACCAGACCAGCGGGGCCTCGCCACAAACCAGCGAGGCCTTGCCAAGGCATCCAGGGAGTTGCACCAGACCAGCGGGGCCTCGCCAAGAAGCAGCAAGGCCTCGCCAGAGCATACAGGGAGTTGCAGCAAGCCAGCGAGGCCTCGCCACAAACCAGCGGGGCTGTGCCAATTCGCGCTGAGTGCGATCTGTGCGGGTTTTTTGGGTCAAAATCCGAGTAGAGGCTAGGGTTTTCATGAGAACATTATAAATAGAACATGTAGCCTCCATTTTAGACAGACTTGGACAGACTTAGATTATCTTAGACTTCAAAAATCAGATTTAGAGAGAGAGAGAGAGAGGAGGCTTGGAGCAAAAAGAGGGAGGCCATGGCCTTTGGCCATGGTTCTTCCAAAGCTTGGAGGAGCTTCAATAGAGTGCTTCAATGGAGTTTCATCCAACAACAATGGGGAAGCCATCCTTTATCTTTCTTTATCTTTTTCTCTATGTAATTAGTTTTTAATCTAAGATTGTAATTGAACCCATTGCTTATTTGAGTTGATTTCTCTTCCTTTGATTATTGCTACTCATATGAATTGGTTATCATAACCTATGCTTATAGATTAATTGCTTGGCTAGTAATTACCTTGGGAACCTATATGAACTTGACAAACGGATTATAGTGTTGAGACCTAGTTATGATATCATGTGAAAGTTAAAGATTATTGTGGGTGATTAATTGAGATTTAGTGACGTGTGTCTTGTTGATTATCTTCAATGATAGGTAACTTGATTGTATTTAGGATAGACATATACCTAGATACCATGTGCAACCAATTGAGAATCTATTCTTAATGACTTCCTTTGTGAAAGTTGGTAATTGAAAGGGTGGTTGATGAGATTTAGTGACATGTGTCTTGTTAGTTATTCTTGAAATTGGTCTCTAGATAGTGTGTAGGATAGACATATACCTACATGCCGCATTAGGAAGATTCGTAATTGACCATCGACAGAGGCTCTTACGTAATTGTGATTTCTCGGATGTCAATTCTATGTGGTTAATTGATCTTAAAGGAGAGTTAAGATATTTGAACAAAGCATTGCACGCCAAGTGTTTGTTAAAATGCTTGAATGGGGGAAATTGTAATCTTAGACCTTTATCTATCTATTTATCTTATTTATATGTCATGCAATTCAGATGTAACCTTTATCTATCACTTGAATCAAAGAGTTTGATTTAGATCGAGTCGATATTGAGTTAGTACTTGGGATACATTAGAGTTAATTCCCTGTGGGTTCGACAACTCTCTTATCATTGTATTACTTGTTGACCGCGTATACTTGCGCGTATTTATCGGTTGCGAAATCGACCAACAAGTTTTTGGCGCCGTTGCCGGGGAATTGTTCTTCTAGTGTCTTTCCGATATTAATAACAATCGAATTGGTTTTAATTTAGACTTGTAAATAATTTGCTTAATATTTATTTTGTTTTGTTTTGATTTTGTTTTCAGTTAATGGATGAGCATAACTATCAATGGGATTATGAGGGGACGACGCAACCAAGTTCGTCAAAACTTCTTGAGCAATTGCAAGAACAAGTTGCAACGCTTTCAAGGGCTGTTGACACTCTTAAAGGCCAGTCCACTCAAAATTCCTACAGTCAGAATCAAGTTGACTACTACCCAAACTACTATCAGTCGGGTTGGCATGATTGTTCAAGCTTTTCTTGGGACAACAGTCAAGATCAATGCTTTGATCCAAGTCTCTCATACCATTCAGAATTTTCATTCCAACCTCCACCACACCATGAGGATACATCTAATGTGGAGGAGATTCTTCCCTTGTTCATTGAGAAACAAGAATTGTTACGAAGCGTCGAGAACCAAATGGCACAACTTCTCGAGGCAGTGCTTATTCACCCGCAAAGCACCTTACCTTGTATTACACAGATTAACCCTATAGAGGAAGGTGAAGAGCAATGTTTGGTGAATTCGCATGGTTGTGACAAAGCGGAAAGGAGGGAGGAGCTCATGGCTCATATCTCTCAAAATGAGGCTAGGTTGGCAAATATACAAGCTTCAGTGCAGAGCATCATGAACTATGTTGCCAATTCTTACATTATTCACCCGCAAAGCACCTTATCTAGCGATACAGAGATCAACCCCATAGAGGAAGGTGAAGAGGAGTGCTTGGTGGATGATCAAGGAAATGGCGCGGAGTCGCACGAAGCTATTAGTGAAAATTTTGAGAGTGAGCATCCTGTTGTGGATGATGATTCTGAGGTTGATGAGACGAGGAGCATGAATAGGGATCATGAAAAGGAAATTGAAGACCAAGAAATCACATTCGAGGTTTTTAAACCCATCGAACACCCATTGGTTCATGAAGAAGATCTTCATATCGATCTTGACACAAGTGCAATAATTGATGATGCGGATGAGGAAAGCTTCTTCTTGCCATCGGTTGAAACGAAGTTTGAGGGTCGCCAATCTGGCATGCATGTCATGCAAATCAAAGAAATAACATCGAGGCGGCATGCTATGGTCAATTTTGCGATTGAGCCGGATTGATGGGAAATAAAGGAGTCGGGCTAACGACTTTAAACCAAGCGCTTCTTGGGAGGCAACCCAAGTTTACTGTTTTGTTTTTATTTTTGTTTGATTGCATTTTACTAGTTTAATTGCATTTTTATTTCTTTAGTCATTTGCTTTCAGGTACGCTCCCAACTTAGAGGTATTGAAAGATGATATCAATGACGTTTGACACGGTTTCAGGGAAGTCTTCTATTTTAATTTTTTCTATATCAGACATTGAGGACAATGTCAAGTTTAAGTTTGGGGGTAGTACTTCGTATTTGCGTATTTGTGTGTTTTTAATTTAGTTTTTGTGTGATTTACGTATGTTTTTCTTTTTATTCAAAAAAAAAAAAATTTATTTATTTTTAGGTTGTGTCCCTTGAGCATTGTTTTAATTTGATTTGAACTATAATTTATGGTCAATGATAATAGCTTGATTGAATAGTTTCTAACTCATGGAAAATGGATAAATGTTGCTTAGTCTTTGTGCTTAATCGTTATTGTTGGTTCTTGTTTTGCTTATGCGTCTTTTCACTCTTTTGCACTTACCCATGAGTATTGAGCTAGTCGTATGCTTAGAGAAGGCTTTTATAATCGAATGCTTGTGGAAAATATCTATAAACTCTAGTACTCGTTTAAACATCACTTGAAGTAAGGTATCCAAATTTGTTGTGTTGGATTTGTTGGTCATGTGGTGAGTTGAGATGAAGCGTAAAACGCACTCACTCATGGACACATGCCTAGGGGAGATAGAGCGTAAAACGCACTCTCTTATTTTTGTGACAAAAGAAAGAAAATGTTGTATTGCAAATCTTGCAGGGGGTTGAGATAGAGCGTAAAACGCACTCGCCCATATGAGCGTGCTTAAGGTTGAGATAGAGCATAAAATGCACTCACCTAGAGCCCTTGAGTCTTAAAAATTTTAGAATTCTGATTTGTATACCTTTGTATTGAGTGATGTGTTAAGCATGTTGTTTTGGAGTTTATTTTGATTATTTCATAAGGTAATGTGGTTGCACAAGTTCATCCGAGCTTGGTTGGTTCAGTGCTATTGGGTACTCACACACACATGGAAGGGGCCTAAAGCAACATATGACTAGCTAATTGATATTTTAGACTTGCAACGTTTTGGCTATTTTCTTGAGTTCCATGTGTTGATGCTTTTGAGACCATTGTCGGCTTATTAATTCATTGCTCAAGTTAGGTTGTATTAGAAGCGTGTCAATTGTGTAGTTTAGGTTTGTTTTGCTTGAGGACAAGCAAAGATTTAAGTTTGGGGGTATTTGATGAGTGCGTTTTATACACACAATTTGGGTACTTTTGACCTTGATAATTTGTAAGTCTTTGGGTACTTTATGTGGTTTTATTGTGTTTTTATCTTATTTTTAGATATTGTGGTTTTATATTGCTTATACATGTTTAGTATTGTTTTTTATGCATTTTCATTGTGTTTGTAGGAATTAAAATAAAGACCGCTCAGATCATTGTTCATAATGACATCATGCCCGTGTTTGGTTATCCGTGGTTGGCGTGTTTTATTTTGGAAATTTGTGTTTGGCGACGCTCGGTATGAAAGTTGATGACATTTGCGCTTTAGGTGTGCACGGCGTCGACCAAGTCACAAGAGTGCTGACATAGGCACCAGCTACAGCAGACCAGCGGGGCCTCGCCACAAACCAGCGAGGCCTTGCCAAGGCATCCAGGGAGTTGCACCAGACCAGCGGGGCCTCGCCACAAACCAGCGAGGCCTTGCCAAGGCATCCAGGGAGTTGCACCAGACCAGCGAGGCCTCGCCAGGAAGCAGCAAGGCCTCGCCAGAGCATACAGGGAGTTGCAGCAAGCCAGCGAGGCCTCGCCACAAACCAGCGGGGCTGCGCCAATTCGCGCTGAGTGCGATCTGTGCGGGTTTTTTGGGTCAAAATCCGAGTAGAGGCTAGGGTTTTCATGAGAACATTATAAATAGAACATGTAGCCTCCATTTTAGACAGACTTGGACAGACTTAGATTATCTTAGACTTCAAAAATCAGATTTAGAGAGAGAGAGAGAGAGAGGAGGCTTGGAGCAAAAAGAGGGAGGCCATGGCCTTTGGCCATGGTTCTTCCAAAGCTTGGAGGAGCTTCAATAGAGTGCTTCAATGGAGTTTCATCCAACAACAATGGGGAAGCCATCCTTTATCTTTCTTTATCTTTTTCTCTATGTAATTAGTTTTTAATCTAAGATTGTAATTGAACCCATTGCTTATTTGAGTTGATTTCTTTTCCTTTGATTATTGCTACTCATATGAATTGGTTATCATAACCTATGCTTATAGATTAATTGCTTGGCTAGTAATTACCTTGGGAACCTATATGAACTTGACAAACGGATTATAGTGTTGAGACCTAGTTATGATATCATGTGAAAGTTAAAGATTATTGTGGGTGATTAATTGAGATTTAGTGACGTGTGTCTTGTTGATTATCTTCAATGATAGGTAACTTGATTGTATTTAGGATAGACATATACCTAGATACCATGTGCAACCAATTGAGAATCTATTCTTAATGACTTCCTTTGTGAAAGTTGGTAATTGAAAGGGTGGTTGATGAGATTTAGTGACATGTGTCTTGTTAGTTATTCTTGAAATTGGTCTCTTGATAGTGTGTAGGATAGACATATACCTACATGCCGCATTAGGAAGATTCGTAATTGACCATCGACAGAGGCTCTTACGTAATTGTGATTTCTCAGATGTCAATTCTATGTGGTTAATTGATCTTAAAGGAGAGTTAAGATATTTGAACAAAGCATTGCACGCCAAGTGTTTGTTAAAATGCTTGAATGGGGGAAATTGTAATCTTAGACCTTTATCTATCTATTTATCTTATTTATATGTCATGCAATTCAGATGTAACCTTTATCTATCACTTGAATCAAAGAGTTTGATTTAGATCGAGTCGATATTGAGTTAGTACTTGGGATACATTAGAGTTAATTCCCTGTGGGTTCGACAACTCTCTTATCATTGTATTACTTGTTGACCGCGTATACTTGCGCGTATTTATCGGTTGCGAAATCGACCAACAGGACTGGGTATCACCAGCTAAAGGTGAGAAAGGAGGATGTACCTAAGACAACATTCAGGACTAGTTATGGCCATTACGAATTCCTGGTGATGTCATTTGGGTTAACAAATGCGCTAGCCGCATTTATGGACATGATGAATAGGGTGTTCAAGCAATATTTAGATAAGTTCGTGGTGGTGTTCATAGATGATATCCTGGTCTATTCCAAGACATATGGAGATCATACTGAACATTTGAGGGTGGTGTTGGAGATACTAAGGAAGGAGAAGTTGTAAGCGAAATTCTCGAAGTGTGAAGTTTGGTTGGAAAGAGTTCAGTTTTTAGGCCAGGTGATCGATAAGGAAGGAATCTCTATGGATCCGGCAAAAGTGGAGGCATTCATTAATTGGGAGCAGTCAAAAACACCAACAAAGGTGTAGAGTTTCTTAGGATTGGCTGGTTCTATAGGAGATTCATTCAGGACTTCTCTAAAATAGCGGGATCTCTCACTAATCTGACAAGGAAAACAGTAAAATTTGTATGGTTAGAGAAGTGTGAGGAGAGCTTTCAAGAGCTTAAGAAGAGGTTGAGTGAGGCGCCTGTGTTATCTTTACCGGATAATATAGGTGGATTCGTAGTATACAGTGATGCGTCACACAAGGGACTTGGTTATGTGCTAATGCAGCATGGTAAAGTCATTGTGTACGTGTCACGACAGTTAAAAGATTATGAGAAGGGATGTCCTGAAAGTAGTATGCACACAAGCCAATCATATTTGATATGATGTAGCATATACTTTGTAATCTTATTCATTTATTAATAAAAGAATTGATTTTCTTAAAAAGGCATTTTACAT
This sequence comes from Aralia elata, assembly GCA_034770075.1. Lineage (NCBI taxonomy): Eukaryota > Viridiplantae > Streptophyta > Magnoliopsida > Apiales > Araliaceae > Aralia > Aralia elata. Next base: position 35,265,498 of record CM068378.1, read on the forward strand.
TATCTACATAGTGTTGTTATATTAAATGTGATAAACCCATAGTTTTGAGCAATGCTTTTAGAATCATGATGGTGATCATGCTAATGAGATCTAAATTCGAGATAGCTCACAAACTAAAATTGTTCCTAATCGTTGGATTACTAAATTGGGGATTAGTGAATCCGGATAGATTAGTACATACGTTGCTTGCTCTTAGGAAGAGGATGATTGATCTCATAATCATTTGTGTGGAGACACTAAAGTAAGTATGTAGGTACTTATTAGAGAATAAGTTCACTGAACATGACTCGCTAAGGAATACCTAATGGAGTTTTACTCCCATGTCAATAGGAATTCCTCTAGTGATAGTAGTACAAGTGATCCTTGGACTTGAGATCATCATAGTATCTCGTGTATGATGAGTTATACTTTGACATGTCCCTTAAGACCTTGTGGGTATATCAAAGGGTATGATTGGGTATAATTAGTTGTACATGGAGATAGGTGAATGATCAACAAAGAATCTACCTCGTATAGTAAAAGATGTGAATGTCCTATGTGATTCGATAAATGACAACGCAGTAGTCCTTGGCCAAGGCAGAATGAAATTAGAAAGGAGTTTCTAATTTGCATTATTTAGAGTTGTGCATTTGGGAATTGAAATGCATATAATTAAATAAAATAAGACTTGACAGTAAATCCATGTCTTATATTTAATTGGGACATTGTATGGTAGAATGATTGAATTGTATGGTAACTATTTACTCAAAGGTTCTTTTGTGATTAATGTTGAAATCTATATTATCTGGAAAGTCGTTGATCGCTAAGGGGGCTTACTCTTATTGTAGAATAAATATTATTTATTTAAATGAATTAAATAGTTTAATTTATTTATTTAAATAAGATTAGAATTGTTCTAATTGATTTATTCACAACCGGTTTAATATGGAGAACCTAAAGGGTCACACCGCAAAAGAAAAATATTTATTTAAGAAGTAAATGGCATAATTGTAATAATAAGTTAAGTGTATTTAATTTACTCTATGGAGATAGAAAAAATTAAATAGCTTAATATTTATTATTTAATATTTTGGAAATATTAAATATAAATTAATAAGATGAGTCTTATTATTATTATTATTACTTTTACTATTATTTAATTCCTAATAGGGATTGGAAATTAATTAATAGAAGTACTCTCCCATGGATTCCTAATTGGATTAGGAGCATTAATAATTAAAAGAGTTTAATTATACAAACCTAATCCTAAATAGTTTAGGGAATGGTTATTCCTACATCTATAAATAAGAGGGGTTTTATCATAGATTAGGGTTACACACTCTTGCATTAGATTGTGGAGAGTACTTACAATTTCTATAGAGATAGAAACTAGGGTTTTGCCAAATACCCAACTTCTTGAATACTTGTTCTTCCTTGGTGGATCATCTCTAGAGGTCAAACACTTGGGTAGCTAACGTTGATCAAAGGAAGGAATCACACCGTAGCATTCGAGGAGAACACGAAGGACTAGGAGTTGAACTTGTACCCGAGGAAGCTTTGTTCAACGAGGGTATAATTTCTTATTCTCTTTCTCTTTCGTTTATATCGTTAATTGAGCACATTGATCGATCATGGTGATGGTTTGTATAAAATTTTAAAATCCGTTTTATCGCGCTTCCGCTCTATTTATGTAATTTGATTGCATGCTCGCGTTATATACAAACCTAACATATCCTACCCATGACCTAGAATTGGCAGCGGTTATTTTTGCCCTAAAGATATGGAGGCATTATCTGTATGGTGAGAAATATGAGATATATATGGACTATAAAATTCTAAAGTATATCTTCACACAGAAGAAGTTGAATATGCGGCAGAGGAGATGATTGGAGTTGATAAAGGACTATGATTCTGAGATCTTATATCACCCCGGGAAAGCTAACGTAGTTGTCGATGCTTTAAGTAGGAAGGATAGGGAGAAGTTATCGATGTTAACGGCTCAGGATGAGCTAATAAATGAGATGGCAAGGATGGAAATAGAAATGAAGTATCTGGGGCAGTTGGAAGAGAAGTTGTTCACGATGGAGGCTCGTCCAACTTTATTGGACAGAGTAAAAGAAGCACAAATCAAAGATGAAGAATGTGAAAGGATAAAGAAGAGAATCTCAGAAGGGGAAGAGATTAAATTTAAAATAGATAATGAAGGGTTAGTAAGATTTGAAGGAAGAATTTGGGTACCATTAGTACCAGAGTTAAAAGAGGAAATTTTACAAGAAGCCCATAGCTCAAGATATTCAATTCATCCTGGAAAAACGAAAATGTATCAAGATCTTCGTCAACATTTGTGGTAGCCGAATATGAAGAGAGAAGTCGTAGAGTGCGTTAGCAGGTGCCTAACTTGTCAGAGAGTCAAGGCAGAACATCAAAGACCAAGCGAATTACTACAACCCCTGGAGATTCCAGAATGGAAGTGGGAGCATATTACGATAAATTTCGTGGTTGGACTTCCAACTACGTAGAAAGGATACGACGCGATATGGGTTATCGTAGATCGGTTGACCAAATTAGCACATTTCTTACCAATCAAGTTAAGGTTCAACTTAGACTAGTTGGCTAAGCTCTATGTCAAGGAAATCATTTCAAGATATAGAGTGTCAGTATCAATTGTATCGGATTGTGATCCGCGTTTCACCTCAAATTTTTGGAGGAGTCTTCAGGAGCATATGGGGACACAACTGAGGTTGAGCACAGCATATCATCTAAAAACAGACGGGTAGAGCGAAAGAACAATTCAAACATTGGAAGATATGTTAAGAGCCTACGTTATGGATTTCAAAGGAAATTGGGACGACCACCTACCATTAGTAGAGTTTGCATATAACAACAGTTATAATGCGAGTATTGTTAGGTTTGTATATTACGCAAGCATGCAATCAAATTACATAAATAGAGTGGAAGCATGATAAAACGGATTTTAAAATTTTATACAAACCATCACCATGATCAATCTATGTGCTCAATTAACGATATAAACGAAAGAAAAAGAGAATAAGAATTATACCCTCATAGATCAAAGCTTCCTCGGGTACAAGTTCAGCTCCTAGTCTTTCGTGTTCTCCTTGAAATCCACCGGTTAGATTCCTTCTCTTGATCAACGTTAGCCACCCAAGTGTTTGGCCTCTAGAGGTTATCCACCAAGGAAGAATAGGTATTCAAGAAGATGGGTGTTATCCTAGTTTCTATCTCTATAGAAATTGCAAGTACTCTCCACAATTCTAATAGAAGTGTGTATAACCCTAATCTATGATAAGACTCCTCTTATTTATAGATGTAGGAAAACCCTACCCTAAACTATTTAGGATTAGGGTTTCTATTCTAATTAAACTCCTTTAATTAAATTAAAATCCTAATCTAATTAGGAATTCATGAGAGAGTACTTCTATTAATTGATTCTCAATCTCTATTAGGAATTAAATAATAGTAATAGTAATAATAATAATAAGACTCCTCTTATTAATTTATATTTAATATTTCTAAAATATTAAATAATAAATATTAAGCTATTTAATTTATTCTATCTCCATAGATTAAATTAAATACACTTAACTTATTATTACAATTATATCATTTATTTCTTAAATAAATATTTTCCTTTTTGCAGTGTGACCCTTTAGGTTCTTCAATTAAACCGGTTGTGAATAAATCAATTAGAACAATTTTAATCATATTTAAATAAATAAATTAAACTATTTAATTCATTTAATTAAATAATATTTATTCTACAATAAGGGTAAGCCCCCTTAGTGATCAACGACTTTCTAGATAATATAGATTTTAACATTAATCATAAATGAACCTTTCAGTGAATAGTTACCGTACAATTCAATCCTTCTACCAAACAATGTCCCAATTAAATATAAGATATGGAATTACTGTCAAGTCTTATTTTATTTAGTTATATGTATTTCGATTCCCAAATGCACAACTCTAAATAATACAAATTAGAAACTCCTTTCTAATTTCATTCTGCCTTGGTCCAGACTACTGAGATGTCATTTATCGAATCATATAGGACATTCACATCTTTTACTAGACGTGGTAGATTCTTTGTTGATCATTCACCTATCTGCATGTACAACTTATTATACCCAATCATACCCTTTGATATACCATCTTCTTCAAAGGTATATCTTTATCCTTCCTCAATTAATAATATTGCATAAGGTGATTCTTGGGATAGCAGAAAAATTTTAAATTCCGTTTATTGCATGCTTCCGCTGCTTTACAATATGATTGTATACTTTGATATTGTTTCTACAAACCAACAGTGGCATCAGAGTCATCCTTATGCGAATTATTAATTGTTTTGATTCGATATATATGTTGATATGTGTTTAGAATAATTTATTTGGGTGTAATTGTTAGTATAAAACCATGTTTTATGAAACGAATAAGCAAAATCGCGATCAAAAAAACTAAAAATCGGAATGGACAGAAGCCTCAGAGCCGCGGTACTGGGCTAGAACTGCGATGTTTCATGCTCTCCTTGAGGGTCGTGGCGCTTCATTCGTTGAGCTGCGGCGCTTTCTCTTTGAGCCGTAGCGCATGAAGGGTTGTAAGTCTAGTTTTTGTGTTATTTTAAAAATTCTAAATTAGAAATAAAGGAGTTTATTTTTTGATTTGGAATTGAATTAAAATAAAGGAGTTTATTTTTTTGGAATTGGATTCCATATTTTTTCAGAAATTCTAAATTAGAAATAAAGGAGTTTATTTTTTGATTTGGAATTAAATTAAAATAAAAGAGTTTATTTTTTTTGGAATTCAACTTCGTAAAATATACCGGTATCGGTGATCCTTATGTTCATCTGAAGATATACCTGGGACAACTAGGAGCGCAAGCTGAGGATGAAGTCCATCGCATGCAAATGTTTTGGAGAAGTCTCACTGACAATGCAACAACCTGGTTTGCTACATTGGATGAATCAAAGATTAACACATAGGAAGAGCTTGCACAGACCTTTTTATCCCAATATAGTTTCCAGATACAAATGGCACCACATCATTGTAGGCTGATGAGGGTGACTAAGAAGATAGATGAATCTTTCAAGGATTATGCCCGAAAATGGATGTCATTAGCAGATCGAGCAATTCCACCCCTAGAGGAACAAGAAATGGTCAAAATCTTTGTCGAAATATAGGAATATCCTTATTACAGAAGTATCTTGTCCATGAAAGATATGTCATTTGCTAAAATTGTCATAAAAGGAGGTAGGGTAGATAAGAAAATTCAAGCTGCAAGACTAAAGGATATGGGAACGTTGAAGGAAAAGACCATTGTCGATACCCATCCATGCGACAAAAAAAGAAGCTTCCAACAAGTGGGAGGGAACACTCCAGTAATTCTATATGGGAGCAATAATGATGAGACTCCCAAAGAGTACGACCTTTCTGACCCTAAAAATCAGGGAGAAGCAAACACGAAGAAGAGTTCAAAGATAAAATTCCCCCTATTATAGAATCCATGGAAGAAGTCTTGATGAAGTTAATGGAATAAAAGAAAATTTCAGACCTTCCCCCTCCTATGGGTATAGAGGCACGGAATTACAACCCCTCACAGCACTGTGCTTATTATTCAAGAGGTTCGGGGCATTCCGCAGAGTAATGTTGGTCATTTAAAAACTTAGCGAAAGGTTTGATCACAGGGGAGATTATGATCACACCCGCAGTTCAAGACAATGCCTCAATCCACAGTGGGTCTGCTCATGAAAGGCTAGAAGGAGACAAGATGACATAAGCGGGGTTGAATCTAGTAATGAAAGATGGGAAAATGGTTGGTAGTGCTAACAATGAGAATGCAATTTCAGAAGCCCCAATTACAAGAAAGCTTGACTCTATGAACCAACAAAAGACGGCAAGTTTCGAGCAAGAAAACGATAAAATCGGAGCTAGAAGAAAAGGCAAAAAGAGGCGCCTTATGTCAATAATAATCAAACCCCCAACAATTGACCAAGTGAATGTGGAAGATCGCGACTGTAACATCCCCTCTCCGAAATAGGAAAGGGAGGTCACGTGCAAAGCACAACAGAACTTATAAAATAAATCAAAAGCTCTAAACCACAAAATAGATAACTCCAATAACTAATAATTGCCATAAGTCAACCCATAATAAATGTCAAACAGTTCAACCCATATTTAAAATATTTAATACAACTCCAAATTAACCTAAACAGAATATCTAATTCATTGGATAGAAGAGATCTCTCATCACACTTGTCCTTGATCCCCCTGATTACCTGCCGGAAGAAAAACACAGCATGAGCCAAATGCCCAATACGAATATAGATATACAAAAATGTACAACTGAAATACAAAATCAACTGAGATAAATAGATAGAGTACAAAAATAATAAGCTGAATCAAATGGTTGGATGTTATAATTTCATACTGAGCTCAAATACAAATAGTCAAAGGCTAACAAAATACATCGGTACCATGATGTATGCAAATCGAATCGGATAGTACGCATGACACATACGTCACTAATCCGCTAAACAAATCAAATCAAATAAAATACTGGGTCGACTCATACGTATCCTGAACAAATATATCAAATAGCCAAAGCTCACATACCAGAGCATACAAAAGGATACGCCGTGGACTGATCATACCGCCACGGAAGGTATCATGCCCGGTGTCAAGAGGACATGCCTGTGGTATCCCCACAGGTGGTTAGCTCAAGAATACCCTAAGGATCAAACTACAAAATGTAAGCCACAAGGGGTTCAAATCACAAGGCTTACATAACCGTCTCCAAATGATATCGAATTATTTCACATACGAAACATATTTCACTATCACAAGATACCAACGATCAAAATAATTTAAAGAGTACAAATACAAATTCTAAACGCCAAAGGTAATCATCATATGAATTTCACAAGAACAATTATATGAAATAATAACGAAATTCGAAATGAGGAACAAAACGAATTAATTAACTTTCACAAGAATATCGCTGAAGGAGTATGGAATCCGTACCTGATACGCAAAACCACTTATGGCACACTCCACAAAATCTTACCCTCAAATGTCAATGAAATCAAATACGAAATGCTATTCACCACCTAAACATATCCGCCTCGAATTAAATATAATCCAAACTAATAATCCCAAAATAATTCGTAATTCATTCAAGGTGCCTTTAATTATCGCCTTAAATCAATTATTAATACTCCAAAATTTTATGTTCCAAATATAACCCTTTAAATTCCCTTCGTCTGATCTAATAAAATAAAATGAAACTTTATTACTATACAATATTCATGTGATCACTTATTGTGGAACAATAATACTTGTCCAAATTAAATCTCATTAACATATTAGTGTAGAACAAGTACCGCTACTATAAGTCATACATATTTATAAATTTTAATTTATTTATTATAACCATAATACATGGAACTAACACGTCAATGTAATTAACTTTTCATGAAATCCCTTCCAATATGCAGAACACTCTAAATATTATTTAATAATTAAAATCCTTATGTTATAATATCATAAAATCCTTATGAGTATAAAATAACATCAATACCCTCCCTTCCAAATAAAATTTTGCTAATGCATGGTTATACATATGTCGACGCCGGGTTTTTTTCGCCTTTAGTGCGATTGTTTGTCCTTTTCCGATTTTGGCCTTTTGATTAGGTGATTTTGGGGAAAAGGGTCGGCTTGAGTGTCGACGGGGTTTTGAAAGATCGTTTTTATGATGAGCCAATTAACCAGAGTCGCCAGTTGGTATATTTGAAATGGATGTACCAACTCATCCGAATTTTCGTCTTTTTATAAATCGCTGGCTCATATGTGACTCCGAATTAATTAGTCTGCGAATCAAGATTCATAGAGTTCGGGGGCTTGCTTAAGCGAGGGGAAGGTGTTAGGCACCCCCCGACTTCCGTGAAACACGGTTACCGCAATCTTGATGCTTTTCTATCCTTTAATTCATGAAATGTGTGTATATGCGCGTGTGTGTGTGTGTGTGCCTACGTGAATGTTGTGGTGAGTTTGTATGAAAGAATCATTTGGATTTTTTTTAGGGAAAATCGTGTTTTGATTTGAGAATGCTTCCGAATGTCCTTCGATTTATACGAGAAAGCTTGATTCTTTATAAGAAAGGTTTGATTTTAATTGTCAAAACTATAAGATTTTCATTAGGTGTCGTTTTGGTAAAACAAGAGTTTTAAACCTTCGTCAAAATAGGAATCGAGATCTATACGTTGCTTTCGTAACTCAAACGATGGGCAACTTCTAGAATCTCTTTAACCCTATGCACAACGGTTTAATAAAACGTTACTTATTTGACAAAATCATTCCTTGTGATATTTGAAAATGATTTTCTTTAGCTTTCTCATTGAAATAGAAATCGACATTCATTAGCACTTCCCACTTATTAACCTCGTGATGCTAATAGCCTAGTTTGATTGATTTTATGAAAATCTTATCATTTAGCTTTGAAATCAATTTCGTGTCATAAATCAAATCAAGCATAAACACGCGTCGGAGCTATTCATGGGCATGTAAGCCATCCAAATAACCCCAAACGCCTACAATCACAAGTTTCACTATTTCGGGGCCTTAAACACGATTCTCGCCTTGGCGTCGTTTTAAGGCCCGACGATTACATATTTACAATGAAAGGTACATCGAATTTATTACATATATCAAAGATGTCCATCATCGGATTTGGACCACGGGGTCGCGCTCCTAGGCTCACATCCAAAATCGCTATACACCCACAAGATCCTAAAAATAACAATCTAAATAAACTACGCATAATACACTATTACAACGAGCTAAAATTCACCAAATGGATATCATCGGGCCATTAGGAGGGATTTCGTTCCATTTGGGAACCCTCACTAATAGCCCTCAATCCATGGATTCACAACAATATACGAGAACAACTACATTTAATATAATTTGGATGACAAAAAGCTTAACAAAAATGGTAAAACAAAATGCTAAAACAAAGGATTTTTCACCTTGCCAATAATCCCCACAATATGTATGAATTTGTGTATTGAATAGAGTAGAAAATATGAGATGTAATCTCACAAAATGGGTACAATTGCTCACTATTTCTCACTTTTTTCTCTCTTGATTTCTCTTATTTTCTTGCTGTTTTCTCCTTCTTTTTCTTTCTTTTTTCGCCGCTGTTGCTGCTCTCTCTGTTTCTGTATGCAAAATGGCCTGATAAGGGGCTGCCCTAGGCAGCCGCAGATTGATCTGCGGCTGGCCGCAGATTGATCTGCGGCTGGCTTCGGTTTCCCCGCGCCCGCCGCGCACTTCAGCCGTCTCGCGCATTACCATATTTTTAATCGTTTGGCCGCAGATCAATCCGCGGCTGGGTGGGCTGATTTTCTCATTTTTCGAACCGCACCTCGATTTTCGTGTCGGATCATCGGTTTCTGCTGAAAGGCTTGCATTTTGCAGTCCAGGAACCGCTGGGAAAAATGCCACATCATTCATGGGTGCTTGCTTCGCCCGTCGTCGTGTCAACCTTGATCACAAGTCGTCGTGGTGGTTTTGAGTGTTCGCACTTATGTCCACCTTCCGTCTCGTAGGCTAGGCTAATTGACGATTTTGCCCTTCTGTCAAGGTTAGTATAGGAAAACGCAAAATTTGGGTGTCTACAACATATATACACATTAATTATAAATTATCTCAATTTGAAAACATAGATAATTTTTAAAAATATAAGTCTTTTACCTGTGAATTCACAATTAACAATTATTAGTTAAATTAATGAAATACTACATATCAGAATGATCCATCCATACTCATATATGTGATATACCTATTTAATACACTAATATGTACACCAATTAAAAAAAACACTAAAATAATTCATTATGAAAAGTATTGGTACAATACCCTTTTTGCTTCTTTTGCAACAAAGTGAATCTTCTACCTTTCCTTTTTTTTGTTGCAGTAGCTTTTTATCCGTTACAAAATTTATATCAGATAGAAGTTAAGAGTCATATTGATATATGTAAGAGGGAGAAAGGAGAAAGGGAATGAATTTGCTGATATATATGTATATATATAGAGAGAGAGGAAGTGGAAAGGTTTGGAGAGAGATGAGAAGTCTTTTGGTAGATGAAAAGTTTTAATATTTAATTCATTTAATATTTTATTATTATTTTTGTTTACCCGGTTATTACATCACCTCCCCTTTAAAAAGAATTCCGTCCCCGGAATCAAAAGAATGGGATGTACCTAATTATCAAATAGATGTGGATACTCCGCTCGAATAGTCTCCTCCATTTCCCAAGTAGCTTCCCGCTCCGAATGGTTTCTCCACAAAACCTTAACAAACGGAATTATCATCCTTCTCATAATTCTCTCTTGACGATCCAAAATTGCCTCAGCTTGCTCTTCATAAGTAAGATCATCCCGAATTTTATCGAACGGATATTGCACCACATGTAATGGATGATACTGATAATTCCTTAATACCGACACATAAAACACATTATGCACATGAGCTAGCTGTGGAGGCAAAGCTAATCGATAGGCAACCTCACCAACTCTCTCCAAAATCTCAAATGGACCAATATAACGCGGACTAAGTTTTCCTTTCAACCCAAATCGTCGGATACCCTTCCAAAGAGACACTTTTAAAAACACATGCTCACCAGGTTTAAACTCCAAGGTCCTCCTATGTTTATCAGCATAACTCTTTTGTCGTGATCGAGCCGATTTCAATTTTTCCTTAGCCATCGCTACCTTCTCCGTAGTGATTTGAACTAACTCAGGCCCTTCTATGGCCTTCTCGCCAACCTCATCCCAAGAAGTTGGTGTCCGACACTTCCTACCATACAATGCCTCAAACGGAGCCATTTCAATACTTGCATGCCAGTTGTTGTTATATGCGAACTCCACCAAACTTAAATAATCATCCCAGTTTCCTGTCCATTCTAAAGCACAAGATCGCAACATGTCTTCTAATGTCTGAATAGTTTTCTCTGATTGCCCATCTGTTTGCGGATGAAAAGCTGTACTATAATTGAGTCGCGTTCCCCAAACTCATTGAAACCCTTTCCAGAACCGTGAAGTGAACCGTGGATCCCGATCTGAAACGATAGACATCGGAGTACCATGAAGTCTAACAATCTCCTGCTGAAAGATTTGTGCCAACTTGTCTCCGAGTAACCCTCGTGGATAGCCAAGAAGTGTGCCGATTTGGTCAACCGATCTACCACAGCCCAGATAGCATCATTATTCCTGAAAGTCTTTGGCAATCTAGTCACAAAATCCATCGTGATATCCTCCCATTTCCAAATTGGAATGTCTAACTGTTGCAGCAATCCACTAGCTCGTTGATGCTCTATCTTTACTTGTTGACAAGTAAGGCACTTCCCCACATATTCAGCCACATCTCGTTTCATCCCATTCCACTAAAAATTCTCCTTCAAATCCCTATACATCTTTGTAGACCCCGGATGAATAAAGGATGGCGAACTATGAGCTTCGGTCAACACTGCCTCACGAATCATTGGATTTGACGGTACACACAATCACTTACCCAACTAAATCACACCATGGTCATCAATACGAAACTCGGGTTGTTTGCCCTCTTCCAAATTATGTGCCATACCCCACAACTCACCATCCTCGTTTTGGGCTTCTTTAATCCGCAAAATAAGAGAAGGTTCCATTCTCATGCCTGCTACCAACCCATCAGAACCTCTAATATATAACTCCAAACCCAAACGTTCCATATCCGAGATGAGTTGAGATTGTGTAACCAAGGAAGCTACACTCCCTGAACTTTTTCGGCTAAGAGCATCTGCAACCACATTAGCCTTACCGGGGTGGTACTGAATTTTGGCATCATAATCCTTGAGAAGCTCTAACCAACGCCTCTGCCTCATGTTGAGCTCCTTCTGAGTAAAAATATATTTAAGGCTCTTGTGGTTAGTGAAAATGTCACAAGTCTCTCCATATAGATAGTGTCTCCAAATCTTTAGGGCAAAAATAATTGCTGCTAACTCTAAGTCGTGGGTAGGGTAATTCACCTCATAAGGTTTAAGTTGTCTGGAAGCGTAAGCAATTACCTTACCATGCTGCATTAAAACACACCCTAAACCCTTCTTAAAAGCATCACTGTAAATCTGATAACCTTCTGTCCCCGACGGTAATGTGAGTACTGAAGCTGTCACAAGCCTCTTCTTAAGCTCCTCAAAACTCTTCTCGCGCTCTTCATTCCACACAAACTTTGTGCCCTTTCTCATCAATTGAGCTAATGGAAAAGCTAACACGGAGAAACCTTCTACAAATCGTCTATAGTATCCTGCCAAACCCAAGAAACTCCTAACTTTAGTTATCGTAGTGGGCCTCGACCAATTAGTGATAGCCTCAACCTTCGCAGGATCCACCTTAATGCCTTCCGCAGACACGACATGTCCCAAAAATGCTACCTCTTCTAGACAAAACTCACACTTGGAGAACTTAGCATATAACTTGTTTTTCTGTAGAACACCCAAAATAGTACGAAGATGCTCTTCATGCTCCTCCTTGGACTTGGAGTACACCAAAATGCCATCAATGAAGACAATGACAAATTGATTTAAGTACTCGCTAAAAACCCGATTCATCAGATCTATGAACACTGCTGGAGCGTTAGTTAGCCCAAACGGCATCACCAAAAACTCGTAATGCCTATACCGAGTACGAAAAGCTGTTTTAGGAATGTCTTCATCCCTCACCCTCAACTGATGGTACCCCGACCTCAAATCTATCTTTGAAAAGAACTTTGCCCCTTGGAGCTGATCGAAAAGGTCATCTATCCGTGGAAGTGGATATTTGTTCCTGATAGTGATCCGATTTAGCTCCCTATAATCTATACACAACTCATAGATCCATCCTTCTTCTTCACAAACAAGACTGGAGCGCCCCATGGCGATACGCTCGGTCTAATGAATCCACGATCTAATAACTCCTACAATTGTTCCTTCAACTCCTGTTACTCTAATGGAGCCATCCTATAAGGTGCCTTAGAGATAGGTTCCGCTCCAGGAATGAGCTCAATAGTAAACTCAACTTCCCTTGGCGGTGGTAATCCTGGCAGATCTTTAGGAAATACCTCAAGAAATTCTTGCACAATTGGATAGTCTTCAAGTTGAGACTCATCCTTCGAGGTATCTTTCACATAAGCCAAATAACAATCACATCCCTTAGAAATCATTTTGCTCGCCTTCAAAGCTGAGATCAACCTTACAACACTATTCGGCTTGGAACACTGAAATTCAAATTCTGGAGCTTCTAAAGTTCCAAAAATAACCTTCCTCGCCTGACAATCAATAGTCGCTCGATGCTTACTCAGCCAATCCATACCTAAGATGATATCGAAATCATGCATTACCATCAGAAGTAAATTAACTACGTACACCTTCCTCCCTAACTTCAAAGGACACTCGTGAAATTGCTTAGAAATAATCACAGAATTTCCCATCGGGGTAGTAATAGATAAATGAGGATCTAATATATGAGAAGACACTCCAAGATAATGAACAAATGAAAGTGCAACAATAGAATGTGTAGATCCAGTATCAAACAAAATTGATGCCTCACGATTCCCTATAAAAAGGGTACCTGAGACGATACCTGGTGCTTGAGCCGCCTGATTAGCTGTCATTGCAAATACTCTCCCACCGGTGTTGGGCTAACCACCATTACCAGCATTATCGCCTCTCACATTACCACGTTGAACTGTGTAGTCCCTTGCTTTATGCCCTCTTTGGCCACATAAGAAACAAGCCCCTATCTGTCTATAGCACTTCCTACCAGCATGATATCCACCACAAGTAGCACATGGACCTGGTGGAAGTGGCAAAAGGTTAGGATTGCCCCCACCTACTGGTCCTGGATATCGTCCCTGAATCTAACCCTGCTGACGATGCTGACCCTGATTCTGATTTTGCTGGAAACCTCTGTTCTGTTGAAATCCCCTATTTTTATATTGCCCTCCAACTTGCCACTAACTCTGCTGCTGACCTCCACGATTACCCTGCTACGTTGGGTAAGTAACATCCATCCGAGGATTAAATCGTTGACCCGATGGAGGCTCATTCCAACTATACTGCCTTCTATTTTGATTTCTGCTAAACTGACCCATTCCTTGCCCTGGCTGATCATCTCTATCTCTCTTTCGACTCCCTTCTGATTTGGAAGCTCGAAAGTCCTTATGCTCCATTTCTACATTCTTAGTTGCATTAGCCACCTGGGATACATTTGTAAACATAGTGTAGATGATCGATCGCCTATATTCATATTTCAAAGCCCATTTGAATTTTTCTTCCTGCTGTGCAGCTGTCCCTACTATAGAACCCGCAAAACCAGCCAACCTAGTAAACCTCGCCATGAAATCAGTAATAGTCTCATCCTCTTTCTGCCGAATGGACACAAACTCCTTAGAGTAAGCATCCCTATCAGCGTTTGGGAAGTACTGCTGATAGAAAAGTTCACAAAAATCACTCCATATCAGTGCATCCATAAATCCATCCCCCTGCGTAGCCTTCAATGATTTCCACCATCGCTGAGCATCATCCTCTAGCTTATAAACTGCTAGTTTCACCTTCTGATTTTTTGAACACCCAATCACATCAAAAATCTTCTCCAAGTGGGCGATCCAGTTCTCCGCATCAATCGGAGTCAGAGCTAAACGAAAAGATTTGGGCTTTTGCTTAATAAACCTCTTCAACAACACATATAAAGGTTGCATTGGTTGACCCTCTTGATCCTTGGAATACTCATTTTGCTCATGTTGTGATATCTCTGCATCACCCCTCATACTATTTGCTTGATGACTTCCTTGCACCTGTGGCATACCCTGCATAGCTTGTGCCACAGCCTGCGTAACTGCCTCATTCACCATCGCTGCTATCATAGCCGGGGTTATTGTTGCGTTACCTTGTGTCTCAGCGTTTCCACCCTGATTAACAGCCTCAACCTGGGGCTGCCCCTAACCCCTTCTACCATTATTACCCTGCCTCCTAGCAATTCTCGAACACCTACAAGTCATCTATGATACAAAATCAAACAAATAAGAACAAACAGATCAAAACAAATAATCGAAGCCAAAATTTTGTAGAACGAAGATCAAACACAACATAAACACTATAATAAAATCTTATAACTACCCAGTGGTCTACCCATAACTCACAGGTCAAGCCTAAAAGGCAATCTACAAAATCATAACCTAAGCTTTGATACCAACTTTGTAACACCCCCTCTCCGAAATAGGAAAGGGAGTTCACGTGCAAAGCACAACAGAACTTATAAAATAAATCAAAAGCTCTAAACCACAAAATAGATAACTCCAATAACTAATAATTGCCATAAGTCAACCCATAATAAATGTCAAACAGTTCAACCCATATTTAAAATATTTAATACAACTCCAAATCAACCTAAACAGAATATCTAATTCATTGGATAGAAGAGATCTCTCATCACACTTGTCCTTGATCCCCCTGATTACCTGCCGGAAGAAAAACACAGTATGAGCCAAATGCCCAATACGAATATAGATATTCAAAAATGTACAACTGAAATACGAAATCAACTTAGATAAATAGATAGAGTACAAAAATAATAAGCTGAATCAAATAGTTGGGTGTTATAATTTCATACTGAGATCAAATATAAATAGCCAAAGGCTAACAAAATACATCGATACCATGATGTATGCAAATCGAATCGGATAGTACGTACGACACATACGTCACTAATCCGCTAAACAAATCAAATCAAATCAAATACTGGGTCGACCCATACGTATCCTGAACAAATATATCAAATGGCCAAAGCTTACACACCAGAGCATACAAAAGGATACGTCGTGGACTGATCACACCGTCACGGAAGGTGTCATGCCCCGGTGTCAAAAGGACATGCATGTGGTACCCCCACAGGTGGTTAGCTCAAGTATACCCTAAGGATCAAACTACAAAATGTAAGCCAAAAGGGGTTCAAATCACAAGGCTTACATGACCATCTCCAAATGATATCGAATTATTTCAAATACGAAACATATTTCACTATCACAAGATACCAATGATCAAAATAATTTAAAGAGTACAAATACGAATTCTAAATTCCAAAGGTAATCATTATATGAATTTCACAAGAACAATTATATGAAATAATAACGAAATTCGAAACGAGGAACAAAATGAATTAATTAACTTTCACAAGAATATCGCTGAAGGAGTACGAAATTCGTACCTGATACGCAAAACCACTTATGGCACACTCCACAAAATCTTTCCCTCAAATGTCAACGATATTAAATACAAAATGCTATTCACCACCTAAACATATATGCCTCGAATTAAATATAATCCAAACTAATAATTCCAAAATAATTCGTAATTCATTCAAGGTGCCTTTAATTATCGCCTTAAATCAATTATTAATACTCCAAAATTTTATGTTCCAAATATAACCCTTTAAATTCCCTTCGTCTGATCTAATAAAATAAAATGAAACTTTATTACTATACAATATTCATGTGATCACTTATTGTGGAACAATAATACTTGTCCAAATTAAATCTCATTAACATATTAGTGTAGATCAAGTACCGCTACTACAAGTCATACATATTTATAAATTTTAATTTATTTATTATAACCATAATACATGGAACTAACACGTCAATGTAATTCACTTTTCATGAAATCCCTTTCAATATGCAGAACACTCTAAATATTATTTAATAATTAAAATCCTTATGTTATAATATCATAAAATCCTTATGAGTATAAAATAACATCAATACCCTCCCTTCCAAATAAAATTTTGCTAATGCATGGTTATACATATATACACATTAATTATAAATTATCTCAATTTGAAAACATAGATAATTTTTAAAAATAGAAGTCTTTTACCTGTGAATTCACAATTAACAATTATTAGCTAAATTAATGAAATACTACATATCAGAATGATCCATCCATACTCATATATGTGATATACCTATTTAATACACTAATATGTACACCAATTAAAAAAAACACTAAAACAATTCATTATGAAAAGTATTGGTACAATACCTTTTTTGCTTCTTTTGCAACAAAGTGAATCTCTACCTTTCCTTTTTTTTGTTGCAGTAGCTTTTTATCCGTTATAAAATTTGTATCAGATAGAAGTTAAAAGTTATATTGATATATGTAAGAGGGAGAAAGGAGAGAGGGAATGAGTTTGCTGATATATATGTATATATATAGAGATAGAGAGGAAGTGGAAAGGTTTGGAGAGAGATGAGAAGTCTTTTGGTAGATGAAAAGTTTTAATATTTAATTCATTTAATATTTTATTATTATTTTTGTTTATCCGGTTATTACAGCGACCTTAATAAAAATCCAGAAGCAAATTTCATAAAGGTTGTGAAGAAGGCCATACAATGAAATGAGGAATTTCAAATCCAATTCAAGCCAACAAGTGATTCTAGTGAAGGATTGGGAACCTCAAGGGACAAGAAATTTAAGGCATGTTATCTATCTTAATGTTTATCTGCTATTTCATCTGTTATCCTGACTCAGCTATGTCAAAAAAAATTAAAACAAATTAAAAAAAATCAAAAAAATAAATCAATCTTATAATATCCTCGGCATGAACTACATAAGACGTGATCTCCTTTTATAGGAGTACGTAGGTAGCTAATTGTTCTAACCCACTACTACCGTGACCTATTTCGGAGTTTGCAAAATCTTAGGTAAGGTAGTCGGAGTGTGGTGGATTACTTTAAAGAGATAGAGATGTTAATGACTAGAGCCAACATTGTGGAAGATCGTGAGGCAACATTAGCTAGATTTTCAGCGGGCTTAAATTGGGAGATAGTGGAGTTGGTTGAACAGCAACATTATGTGGACTTAGAAGATGTGAAGCCCCCAAATTCTTTACACTCCCTGTAGCAGATTTGGTGCTCACGTTTAAACTAATTAACTATAAATATTCCATAATATATAATTTATATATATCAAAGGTTCACAGTATCCCATAACAGATAGTAGTTCCCGTCAGAACATTCACTGTGTTTGGATACCCTCACTTGGATGTATAGATTCATATCTTATGGATATCTCTTTCATATCGATAGTTTCTATCTATCTGACATTCACAGTATTAATGATAAGATTGTTCTTGGAACCAAGGGGTGCATTTCGGTAAAGGTGGCACCTTATCAACGCTCATTAAGTGTAACTTCAGTGTTTACAGAACTCCTAATATCATTTAAATACCCTCATTCAGATGTATAGTCATAAAGATACTGTACTAAATCAAATGTTACTTTCTAACTTATCTAAGAATGTAAATACAATGCAATCGATATAACAAAAGATGATAATATACTTCATAACCTTAAGTTTGATTACATCATTCTCACTACCATGTTCTTATTACAACAAAGTCTTATAAGACTTGAATTTATAAAAACGGTAAGATAAAACTAATTAACACGGCCTCGTTCCCTTGTTCATCCCTGAAGTTCCGGATTACCATTTAAAACTGCAAAGGAAAGTTTTATGCAAGGATGAGCTACATAATGCTTAGCAAGTTTATTTCAAAAATGTAAACATAATGTGTTTGATTTGAAAGAAGTTCAAAAGCTTTTTTCAACTGAGGGTTCAGTACATGAACCATGTGTTCCAACCAGTTCTGTCAGTCTTCAATGACTGAGAAAAGCTTTGTTCAGATATCTTATAGGGGATCAGCCTATTCGATATCCTGGGAGCATGCATACCATCCTAATTGTGCCGAACATGCACTAGATGTCAACATATTATCGACAATAACAACCCATATAGGGTGTTTGTATACTCAGTTATAAGATGTCGTACCAAACAATTTGGCTTGACACAACAATTCATGCTCAGATAAACAATATATGAATAATAATTCATTTCTTAAGTTATGCTGAATCAAGAAGCAATAACTTCACAACAATTGATAGCAAGATGTATAATACTTGCATAAAGGTAACAAAGTTTGGAGACTTGCCTCGGATATCTTTTACAGTTGATATATGGTCTAAACGTTCGTCGTAAATCCTATATGATTATCGACGTACATAACTAATTAAACGTTTAACAAATAATTATTTTAAGTTTTTATTTCGGTTATTATAATCGCTTATAATTAAGACTCCTTCTACTATACATCAAATAATTTCAGCATTATAACTGCTTATAGAATGAATATTTTTCAACTGTATTTAAAATAAATTGAGCATTATAACTGCTTGCAAAATGAATATTTGTTTACTATGTTTGAAATAAATTGGGCATTATAACTGCTTATAAAATGAATATTCGGCTATTATATTTGAGATAATTTCAGCATTATAACTGCTTATAAAATGAATATTCTCAGTAAATACTTGAAGAAAATCGAACATTGTAACTGCTTATAAAAGTATATGTTCAACTTAATAAGAGAAATAAATCGGACATTATAACTGCTTGTAAATAGGACTTTTGTACTAGATACATAAAATAATTTGGGCATTATAACTGCTTGTAAAGGGATATTTTTACTAATACATACATAAAAATAAAAATTATAACTACTAGAATATACCTCTTGTAGTTGCTAGCTTTACTTCCAATCGCGTAGCGCTTTGATGCTTACAAAGTAATTTTTATTTCACAATATCTCTCAGAATATAAATATAGAGTGTTTTTGGTCTTGAACTGCTCTTGAAAAAAATAGTAAGGAATGAATAAACTAAGCTTGCTATTTATAGGAAAACATAGTTTCGCTAATTTCACGTTAGGGGCTCAGCTTATTACACTTTGCACCCTAGCATATTCTTAGAATATTCTTCTAAGCTCCTTAATGAAAATATCTTCCAAGCTCGACAATGCAGCTGTAACGACTGGAAATTCTGGATTTGCCTTGTAATTTGAATTTGAATATTAATGAATATGTTATATTTTTATTAATATTATTTTTGTATTGCATGTTTAAAGGTTGTGTGATAACCTGGATTAAATGAATGCATGGAATTTTACGTGTTATAGTTTTGTTTAAGTGAATAATTGATTTCGCGTAGCCTCGCTAAATCACTATTCACGGGGCACGTTTCCCGAGGCACTATTCACGACACTATTCATGCCGGATATTTTTACGTCTTTTTCGATTTCAATAAATGTTATTAATACGTGTGAGCGAAGTGATAATTTTTCCAAGCGTTGAAATATTTATTTGAGCTCGTTAGTGATTTAATTTATATCCGAATTGTCTTATATGGGTATTCCGAATAAATAGACAAATTCCGTATTAATTATTTTTACGCATCCCAATATTTTATGGGAGTACTCATTTTAATTATGGGTAGAGTTATCGAGTAAATTTGGTACAAATGAGGGAGTATTCGGGCATGGGAGAGACCAAATGGGTGTATTAGTTTGTGTGTTGTTGATATGGGAAACTATCTAACTCTTTGGAGGATGGAGGGAGTGTCGGCTGATGGTGGCATTGTGCCAAGCACAATGCATGGATAATCCCTAATGCTAAACATTCCTTCTTGAGAATTATTCCAAGGGAGCTCGGGTCGTGCAACCACTTCCCCCATCTCCCGAAGTCACCCACCAAGCCCCTCACCTCCTCCTCCTTACACATCTGATCCCATCCATCATCCTTCCCTTGTTGCTACAAGTAGAGAGAAGAGCATAGAGAGAGAGTGCATAAGAAGAAGGACAAAGAAGAAGGACTAAGCTCCATCCGTTCCCCTCGTCTCTATCTAATTCAAACTTCAGCCCATTATCAAGTATAGAGAGAGAAAGCCAATGGGGGCAAGAGAACAAGAAAGCAAACTGCAGAAAATAAGGGAAAAAGAAAGAAGAGAGCTCGAGAGGAAGGAGCAACGGGTGAAGGAAAAAAGAAGAAAGAAGAGAGCTCGAGAGGAAGGAGCAGTGGGTGAAAGAAAAAAGAAGAAAGAAGAGAGCTCGAGAGGAAGGAGCAGTGGGTGAAGGAAAAAGAAGAAAGAAGAGAGCTCGAGAGGAAGGAGCAGCGGGTGAAGGAAAAAGAAGAAAGAAGAGAGCTTGAGAGGAAGGAGCAGCGGGTGAAGGAAAAAGGAAAGAATGAGAGGCTCGGGTGCAGCAAAGAAGGAAGAAAAAGAGTCTCAAGCCAAGCCTAGCAAGTTCTCTAGCATCTTGGAGGGATTAAAAGAGGTAAACCATCAACCTAAACCCATCCCAACTGATTTGGTTAAGAGTTTCTAAGTTTTTATGGTTTTTGGAGCTTTTAAGCTTCTGTTGATGGGTTTGAGTTATTGCTGCGATTCTTGTTATTGTTGTTTATTTTGGATGTTTATAAATGTTGTTAAGAGACTATGTCAGCCATTAACAACATCAAAGTGGAACAAAAATGAAAGAAATCCTTACCTCGGCTTAATGGAGCAAGAACAATGAACTGTTGAACAAGAACATGGACTGTTGGACGAATTTAGAGGACCATTGTAGATATTTTCTCATATTTGATAATTTTGGTTAATGCTATAAGTGTATAAATCTATAGGAGTCTTATAGTTCATGTTTTAAGCTTTCCATAGCCTCTGAAATGGCCTAATTCCGAGTTGTAACGAAGAAGTTATGAAGGTTTGAAGTTTGTGTGCCAAAACAGAGCTTGTTGGCGAGCTCGGCAGAGAGGAGCCCTTCGGGAGCGAGCTCATTTGGCCCAGGGGCAAGCTCAACCCTTCGGGAGTGAGCCATTTGGCCTAGGGCGAGCTCAGCCCTTCGGGGGCGAGCTCATTTGGTTTAGGGGCGAGCTCGATAGAGAGGAGCCGTAGGGGTGAGCTCATTTGGCCTAGGGCGAGGTCATTCGGCCTAGGGCAAGCTTGACAGAGAGGAGCTCATAGGGCGAGCTCATTTGGCGAGATCGTTTGGTCTAGGGGGCGAGCTCGTCAGAGAGGAGCCCGCCAGGGCGAGCTCGTTGTGCTCCAGTTTTGCGATGTTGACCTCCTTTAGTAAAATGGACCTAACTTTCTCATATAAACTCCAAATTGGATGATCCAAAATGATTCGGAAAGCTTAGAGATAGACCTATAATATTCATTAATTATAATTGAAATTTACTACTTGGAGAAATTTTGAAATTGACTGTTTTTAGGGCTATTGTGCAAACAGAAGGCATCGGTCATGCACGTGTGCAACGTGTAATGCTTCCGATAATAAAAGACATTGTTCTAAGTCCTAAAATATGAATGTTATGAATTATAATGATACTTAGCATTAACTAATGAGTATTAGACAAATTGAATGGGCGTGCTAGACGTACGCAATTGCGTGTCGCTTGGGCATTTGAATAGGCGAGGTTGGCGTGCGGACGCGCAAGCGTCGTAACGCTGTAACTAGTGTGTATAATCTTGTTTAGTATTTTGTTCTTATAAGAATGAAACATTATAGAGTAGTATAAACCATTATTTGGTATCCAGTATGTGACTAATTGTTATGTGAATATGTACTTAATTGTGTAGGACATTAAGGAGCATGTGTTGTAATATTGTAGCAGGCGCACCAGGCAAGTTTCCTATCCTAACTCAATTTATTTATTGAGCAAGTTTACTAACGCTTGTCTAACCCTTGTGTTGGGTAAGTTTCCCTAACCTTACTCGAATTATACTTGAGCAGGTTTAATATTATATACAAATATTGTATATTGTTGCAAGTTTCATGACTCAAAACGAGTTATTACTTTAAAATTATATTAGTGGATTAATTATTGCAAATTACTCCACATCCAAGATAATTATTGATATTCGCACCTTGTGCATTTGAATTCATTATCTGTTGTTGGACTGTGAAACGTTTAAGTTCTTCATTCATGAACTGTTTAAGGAAATAGTCTATGCTATTTGTTTTAGCTAGACATGTACAGGTTATTATTTTAAAAGCTATCCAAACCGGTTGTTGGTATGGATTCTTGGACTGAGAGAGCAACCCTTATTTAGGGGATTTTAATGTGTCGATTATTCGATGCAGTCAAAGTTAAATGTTATGCATATACATAGGGTGCTAGAGGCTGATCCCCTCAAGTACTACTGACGGGCTAGGCATTTAAAAGGGTTAGTTGAATAACTGATCCTTTGGCCAAAAAGTTCATGGTCTATTGGACCACTCAGCAGTAAATAATCAATATTCATTATTTCATTTGAACTTTGATTATATTGTCAGCTATTTCTTCAATGTTCTTAAATTGTTAAATTATGCGATTATTATTCTCATTCATTCATGATATATCCTCTTTATTCATTTTAAACTTACTAAGCAAAGTAGTTGCTCACCATTGCTATATCATGAACCTATTGCAGTTAAGCCGGAGAGTTCCAAAGCGGACGAAAGCAAAGGAAAGCTTAAGAAATAGTTATATGTACTATCCTGTTATGTAATCGTGGAATCGTTTTATAATATTATTGTATTCCGTGATGTATTTATTTAAGGTTATAGACCTTAACACCGTAGAAAACCTTTTGTAATGAACAACATATGTTTATTTATTTCGCATTAGTTAATTTATATTGTTTAGATGTGTATGGATGTACTTGATCGTGAGCACCAGATTTGAGGTATTGGTACCTGAATTTCGGGGTGTCACAAGTTGGTATCAAAGTTGTAGGTTATAACCTTAGTATTAAACTCGTATTGAGTACGTTAAGAGGTAAATCGAGGAGATTCATTGGGTGATCGTGTCGGAGGTGGATTGTGGAAATTCATCAAGCCGAGTTTGTACATAATGAAATATAAATTCATCCCATCAATGAATGTATTTTGTTATGGTACTATCTGTGTAGATTGTCTACGATGTCTTTGTTGTGGCTGTAGGATGCCTGATTTTAGCCAGTTGAGTTGGGGCATGGAGCCCCTATCCAGTTAAGTACCCTTGTACATCACCTCTTGGCAAGGGATATATGGTCGGGTAGTAGACTAGAGTAGTCAGGAGCAACGGGGAGCGAGCCTACAGGTAGAGGTGGAGGCTCGACAAACCCAGTTAGAGAAGGATGAATAGGATGGGCTATGCATTTAGCATGGCATGTAGTAGGTAGATGGATGGTGTACACCATCATCCAGTTGAGGAGGGACAGACTCATCTCACCTTGAGTCGAGAGTTGATGACCCAGCTAGGGCAGGTGAAATGTGTTAGCGCTGTGGAGCGCAGTATGCTTGGTTAGACTGTTTTGCTTGTGTGCCTAACAGGATGTGATTTGTGTTTGTAAACCCCAACCTTAGTATATGTTAGGGGTGGTTGTTAGTAGTAAATCCCCACCTTTTATGGTGTGAAGGGATGGATGATGTCATTCATAGCGGTAAGCTGTAGAGTAATCATGTGTGATATTTTGACTGTCAGCACATGAGTATAAACGTTTGTGTTACGTGTGTTGCTTTATTGTTGCTCTAGAATATGCGTACAAGGTGTGATGGGATTATAACGTTAAGTGTTTTCTATTAAGCAGAAAATACTGCCAAAAGGACGACCGCGTAACCAACGGGTTGAGGAGTCAGAAAGTGAGGTACGGAATCAACATGACCCAATGAGGGCGTTTGCTGAGTTGCTGGCACAAGCCATGCGAACACCTGTTGGAGAACAGCTAGAGCGGTAGCCTGCGCAGCATTTGGCTAGTTTCAAAGATTTTAAGCTAGTAGGACCTCCCGAGTTTAAGGGAACACTAGACCCGATTGAGGCCCAAACCTGGATCGAAGAAATTGAAAAAGTGTTCGAGGTTGCAAGGGTGGCCAAAGAACAGAAGACAGGGTTCACAACCTTTATGATGAAGGGTGAAGCGAACTATTGGTGGAAGGCCAACAAAGGACGTGCTAGAGATGGTGTGATACCATGGGAACATTTCAAGGAGCTGTTCTTTGAGAACTATTTCTCGGAGAGTATGCAGCAGAACATGGAGGTGAAGTTCCGGGAGCTGAAACAGGGGAACATGTCAGTCGCGGAGTACGCGGCTAAATTTAATGAGTTAGCCAGATTTGCACCTCACCAGGTAGACACTGAAGCCAAAAAGGCAAGGAGATTTGAATTAGGCCTGAAACCGTGGGTGTACAGTAGGGTGGCAATTCTAAGGATTGAAACATTTTCTACGTTGTTGGAAAGGGCAATCATCGCCGAAGGAGGCAACGAGGCTCTGGCAAAGTTCAATCAAGATAAAAAGAAGGGTCACGAAGGAAGCAAGGGAGGAAGGAGCGGGAGAAGTAACCCGAATAAAAGGAAATGGAACGATAGCCAATCTCCCGGAGGCAACAAGTCTGGAGGAAAGGTTAAGAAGGGTAATAAGTGCAATAATTGTGGAAAGAATCACTCGGGGGAATGTCTAAAGGGCAAAGGGATTTGCTATAATTGTGGGCGACAGGGACACCTTGCTAATCAGTGCCCAAAAGGAAAGAAAGCAGGATGTTTCTCATGTGGGGGCATCAGATCATCAAATTAAGGATTGCCCGAAAAGGAAGGGGGATGCAACAAGTGGCAACAGGAACAACAACAATAGCAACAACAACAACACCAACAACAACAACAGGCTGAGCATTGGAGGGCCAGCTAGCCAAACCAATAGACCAACGGTACGCACTTTCAACATGACAGTGCAGGATGCGGTGGAGTCAAAGGACGTGGTGTCAAGTATTATTTCGATCAACAATACCAGTGCATATATATTATTTGATTCGGGTGCTACATGTTCCTTTGTCTCAGATGATTTTTCTAAACGGTTAAATTTACCTCGTGAGAAATTGGAGAATCCAATGAATGTGGAAGTAGCTAATAAGGAAGTTATTCCTGTAGAACATATTCATAGAAATTGCTATGCTGGAATAAGAGGATATAATTTGGGCGTAAATTAGATTCCGATACGACTAGGAGAATTTAACGTTATCCTTGGAATGGATTGGTTATCTAATCATGAAGTTGTAATTGATTGTAAGAAGAAGTGCGTACACCTGAAGACTCTGAATAAGTCGAAGGTTGTATTCTATGGTAATAAATTGCCTAGACAATCTTGTTGTCTGACGATGATGCAAGCAAGAAGATTGCTTAGAAAGGGCTGCATAGGTTATCTGGCCCACGTGGTTGATACCCGAAGAGTATAGGGTGAGCTGGGTCAGATACCTGTTGTAAGGGAATTCCCAGATATTTTCCCAAATGAGTTACCGGGTTTACCACCGGACAGAGAGGTCGAGTTCGTAATCGATTTAGTACCAGAGACAGCACTGATATCGAAGGCACCATACAGGATGGCACCGGTGGAGATGAAAGAACTGATGGTTCAACTGTAGGAGTTGCTAGATAAGGGGTATATTCGTCCGAGTGTATCTCCATGGGGAGCGTCAGTACTATTTGTAAAGAAGAAAGACGGATCGCTTAGGCTTTGTATTGATTATCGGGAGTTGAACAAAGTCACGATTAAGAACAAGTACCCGTTACCCAGAATTGATGATTTATTTGATCAATTGAAGGGAGCAAAATACTTTTCGAAGATTGACTTGAGGACGGGGTATCACCAGCTGAAGGTGAGAAAAGAGGACATACCGAAGACAGCATTCAGAACTCGATATGGACACTTTAAGTTTTTGGTGATGTCGTTTGGGCTGACGAACCCGCCAGCAGCATTTATGGACATGATGAATAGAGTGTTCAAGCAATTCCTAGATAAATTTGTTATCGTTTTCATAGATGACATCCTAGTCTACTCGAAGACAGAGGAGGAACGCGTCGAACATTTCAGGATAGCCCTGGAAACGCTGAGAAGAGAGAAGCTATATGCAAAGTTTTCTAAGTGTGAATTTTGGCTACAAAGGGTGCAATTTTTGGGGCACATAATTGACAAGGATGGTGTATCAGTAGATCCTGCGAAGGTAGAAGCAGTAATAAACTGGGAACAGCCAAAGACACCGATAGAAGTCCGAAGTTTCTTGGGATTGGCAGGTTACTATCGGAGATTTATTCATAACTTTTCAAAGATAGCGACGCCGTTGAGAAATTTGACGAGGAAGACTGTGAAGTTTGTATGGACGGATAAGTGCGAAGAGAGTTTCTTGGAGTTGAAGAAGAAACTTAGTCAAGCACCTGTGTTGTCACTACCAGATGATACAGGGGGATTTGTGGTATATAGTGATGCATCACACAAAGGCCTTGGGTGCGTATTGATGTAGTATGGGAAGGTCATTGCGTACGCATCACGACAGCTGAAGGACTATGAGAAGGGGTATCCGACTCATGACCTGGAACTAGTGGCAGTGGTATTTACTCTGAAGATTTGGAGGCACTATCTGTATGGGGAGAATTGTGAGATATACACAGACCACTAGTATATCTTCACTCAGAAGGAGCTAAATATGAGGCAGCGACGATGGTTGGAGTTGATCAAGGACTATGATTGTGAAATTTTGTACCATCCCGGTAAGGACAATGTAGTTAGGAGTGCTCATCGGTAAAAAACTGAACCGGTACCGAAAAAACCGAACCGGTACCGATTCGAAAATACCGAAAAACCAAGAACCGGTACCGGTACCGAATTACCGATTTCGATACCGGTTCGGTACAAAATCGGTTCAGTTTTTTCGGGTCGGTTTTCGGTTATACCGCATAGATCCGTAACTAAAATTTGAACAAATTTTGGCCAACTAAGCCACACCTTTATTAATTGAATAATAAAACAAATCGAAGCAAGAAAGAGAGAATCAATTGTAAGTCTATAATAGTATGAAGCAGCAAGCAGGCAGTAGCATAGCACTATAGCAGCACAAGTAGGGACGCAGTACACTAATAGTAGTAATACTAATTTGTAGTTTGTTTGTTTGCTTGTTTGTTTTCCTTTGAAAAGCAAAGCAAGCATAGGTTGTCTTTCTTGCCTTGATGCATGGCAATATGGCATGCAAGTAATAGCACTATATGGCCGACAATTATTTAATACTCATGCAAAATTTATTGCGCATTAAAATTAATTAATTGGATCATAATATTCAACTGGAGTACTACTATAATAGTAAATTAGTAATCCTCAAATCTATGATATACCACTCATATCATATCTAATTAAATAATTTAAAACTATTTATTAATTGTTTACTCAATTCGATCGTCCTCCCGTTAAGCCAACTGAGTAGTACTACTTTAACTGTGCAAATTCAGTTCTTTCGGTATTTCAGTTTTTACCAAATATAAAAAATCTCTTACCGCTACCGCTACCGAAAATTACAAAAAAACCAAAAAATTGGTACCGAAAAAACCGAAACCGAAAAAAACCGGTACCGCCGGTACCGGTTTCAACCGGTTCGGGAAAAAACCGAATAAGTTGAACACCCCTAAATGTAGTAGCTGATGCTCTAAGTAGGAAGGGTGAAGATAAGTTGATGATGCTGACAGCTCAAGAGGAACTAATCAAGGATATAGAAAGACTGGAGTTGGAAGTCAAGTATCCGACAAATACAGATGAGAAACTATTCGCAGTGGAGGCGAGTCCGACTTTATTAGACAAAATATAGGAGGCTCCAGAAAAGGATGATGAATGCGTTACCATAAGGGAGCGAATCTCAGATGGAGAGAAATTGAAGTACAAAATTAATAGCACGGGACTGCTAAGGTTTGAAGGGAGAATCTAGATACCGATGGTTCCAGAGTTGAGAGAAGAGATTTTGCAAGAAGCTCATTCTATAAGGTATTCGATACACCCTGGTAGTACCAAGATGTCTCAAGATTTGCGCCAACACTTCTGGTGGATGAACATGAAGAGGGAAGTCACGGAATGTGTTAGGCGATGTTTGACATGTCAAAGGGTAAAAGCAGAACATCAAAAATCGGGTGGCTACTACAACCGCTGGAGATTCCAGAGTGGAAGTAGGAGCATATCACGATGGATTTTGTGATGGGGTTTCCACTAACTCAGAAGGGTTACGACGCGATCTGGGCGATCGTGGATCGTTTAACTAAATCTGCACATTTTCTACTGATCAAGTTAAGGTACAATCTAGAGCAGCTAGCAAAATTATATATGGAAGAGATTGTGTCACGACATGGAGTGCCGGTATCTATTGTATCTGACAGAGATCCGCGTTTCACGTCGAATTTCTGGAAGAGCTTACAAGAAAGGTTGGGAACCCAGTTGAGGTTGAGTACAGCATATCATCCTCAAACGGATGGGCAAAGCCAACGAACGATTCAGACGCTTGAGGATATGCTTAGAGCATGTGTGATGGATTTGAAGGGCAGCTGGGATGATCACCTACCATTGGTGGAGTTTACCTATAATAACAGTTATCATGCAAGTATTGGCATACCGCCATACGAAGCATTATACAGAAGGAAGTGTTGAACACCTTTGTGTTGGGACAAAGTCAGTGAACGGAGACTGTTGGGACCTGAATTGGTGCAGCAGACTGTGGATGTCATCAAGGTGATAAGAGCTCGATTGGTAGCGGCTCAGGACCGACAGAAGAGATACGTCGATTTGCATCGTCAAAAGCGAGACTTTGAAGTTGGCAGTTTTGTATTTTTGAAGGTATCTCCCTGGAAAGGGAAGATCAGATTTGGGAAGAAAGGAAAATTGAGTCCCAGGTTCGTAAGACCTTTTGAAGTTTTGAAGAGGATAGGTGAAGTGGCGTACGAGGTAGCTCTACCTCCTAAACTTGAGCATATTCACAATGTGTTTCACGTTTCTGTGTTACGGCCATATAAACCCGACTACAAGCATGTGATATCCTATGAACCGATTCAAGTTGAGAAGGACTTGTCTTATGAAGAGATTCCTATCCAGATATTGGATAGGAAGGAGCAGACGTTAAGGAATAAGATCATCCATTCGGTCAAAGTACTTTAGAGGAACCACGCAGCTGAAGAAGCTACGTAGGAATTGGAGGAAAAGATGAGGCAGAATTATCCGCATCTTTTTGAGTGAACCTCTGATAGGATTTCTGCCCCTAGGTTGAAATTCTGGGGACAGAATTCTTATAAGGGGGGAGGATGTAACGACCGGAAATTCTAGATTTGCCTTGTAATTCGAATTTGAATATTAATGAATATGTTATATTTTATTAATATTATTTTTGTATTGCATATTTAAAGGTTGTGTGACAACCTGGATTAAATGAATGCATGGAATTTTACGTGTTATAGTTTTGTTTAAGTGAATAATTGATTTCGCGTAGCGTCGCTAAATCACTATTCACGGGGCACGTTTCTCGAGGCACTATTCACGACACTATTCATGCCGGATATTTTTACATCTTTTTCGATTTCAGTAAATGTTATTAATACGTGTGAGCGAAGTGATAATTTTTTCAAGCGTTGGAATATTTATTTGAGCTCGTTAGTGATTTAATTTATATCCGAATTGTCTTATATGGGTGTTCCAAATAAATGGACAAACCCCGTATTAATTATTTTTACGCATCCCAATATTTTATGGGAGTACCCATTTTAATTATGGGAAGAGTTATTGAGCAAATTTGGTACAAATGAGGGAGTGTTCGGGCATGGGAGAGACCAAATGGGTGTATTAGTTTGTGTGTTGCTGATATGGGAAACCATCTAACTCTTTGGACCAATCAAATGAGAGAATGGAGGGAGTGTCGGCTGATGGTGGCATTGTGCCAAGCACAATGCATGGATAATCCCTAATGCCAAACATTCCTTCTTGAGAATTATTCCAAGGGAGCTCGGGCCGTGCAACCACTTCCCCCATCTCCCGAAGTCACCCACCTCCTCCTCCTTGCACATCTGATCTCATCCATCATCCTTCCCTTGTTGCTGCAAGTAGAGAGAAAAGCATAGAGAGAGAGTACAGAAGAAGAAGGACAAAGAAGGACTAGGCTCCATCCGTTCCCCTCTTCTCTATCTAATTCAAACTTCAGCCCATTATCAAGCATAAAGAGAGAGAGCTAGTGGGGGCAAGAGAACAAGAAAGCAAACTACAGAAAATACGGGAAGAAGAAAGAAGAGAGCTCAAGAGGAAGGAGCAACGGGTGAAGGAAAAAAAATAGAGAGGAGAGCTCGAGAGGAAGGAGCAGCGGGTGAAGAAAAAAGAAGAAAGAAGAGAGCTTGAGAGGAAGGAGCAGCGGGTGAAGGAAAAAGGAGAGAAGGAGAGGCTCGGGTGCAGCAAGGAAGGAAGAAAAAGAGTCTCAAGCCAAGCCTAGAAAGTTCTCTAGCATCTTGGAGGGATTACAAGAGGTAAACCATCAACCTAAACCCATCCCAACTGATTTGGTTAAGAGTTTCTAAGTTTTTATGGTTTTTGGAGCTTTTAAGCTTCTGTTGATGGGTTTGAGTTATTGCTGTGATTCTTGTTGTTGTTGTTTGTTTTGGATGTTTGTAAATGTTGTTAAGAGACTATGTAAGCCATTAACAACATCAAAGTGGAACAAAAAAGAAAGAAATCCTTACCTCGGCTTAATGGAGCAAGAACAATGAATTGTTGAACAAAAACATGGACTGTTGGACGAATTTAGAGGACCATTATAGATATTTTTTCATGTTTGATAATTTTGGTTAATGCTATAAGTGTATGAATCTATAGGAGTCTTATAGTTCATGTTGTAAGCTTTCCATAGCCTCTGAAACGGCTTAATTCCGAGTTGTAACGAAGAAGTTATGAAGGTTTGAAGTTTGTGTGCCAAAACAGAGCTTGTTGGCGAGCTCGGCAGAGAGGAGCCCTTCGGGGGTGAGCTCATTTGTCCCAGGGGCGAGCTCAGCCCTTCAGGGGCGAGCCATTTGACCTAGGGCGAGCTCAGCCCTTCGGGGGCAAGCTCGACAAAGAGGAGTCGTAGGGGCGAGCTCATTTGGCTTAAGGCGAGCTCATTTGGCCTGGGGCGAGCTCATTTGGCCTAGGGCGAGCTCATTTGGCCTAGGGCGAGCTCGTTGTGCTCCAGTTTTGCGATGCTGACCTCTTTTAGTAAAACGAACCTAACTTTCTCATATAAACTCTAAATTGGATGATTCAAGATGATTCCGAAAGCTTAGATATAGACCTAAAACTTCCATTAATTAGAATTGAAATTTACTACCTGGAGAAATTTTGAAATTGACCGTTTTTAGGGCTATTGTGCAAACAGAAGGCGTCGGTCATGTGCGTGTGCAACGTGTAATGCTTCCGACAATAAAAGACATTGTTCTAGGTCCTAAAACATGAATGTTATGAATTATAATGATACTTAACATTAACCAATGAGTATTAGATAAATTGACTGGGCATGCTAGACGTACACAATTGCGTGTCGCTTGGGCATTTGAATAGGCGAGGTTGGCGTGCGGACGCGCAAGCGTCGTAACGTTGTAACTAGTGTGTATAATCTTGTTTAATATTTTGTTTCTTATAAGAATGAAATATTATAGAGTAGTATAAACCATTATTTGGTATCCAGTATGTGACTAATTGTTATGTGAATATATACTTAATTGTGTAGGACATTAAGGAGCGTGTGTTGTAATATTGTAGCAGGCGCACCAGGCAAGTTTCCTATCCTAACTCAATTTATTTATTGAGCAAGTTTCCTAACGCTTGTCTAACCCTTGTGTTGGGAAAGTTTCCCTAACCTTACTCGAATTATACTTGAGCAGGTTTAATATTATATACAAATATTGTATATTGTTGCAAGTGTCATGACTCAAAATGAGTTATTACTTTCAAATTATATTAGTGGATTATTTATTGCAAATTACTCCACATCCAAGATAATTATTGATATTCGCACCTTATGCATTTGAATTCATTATCTGTTGTTGGACTGTGAAACATTTAAGTTCTTCATTCATGAACTGTTTAAGGAAATAGTCTACGCTATTTGTTTCGGCTAGACATGTACAGGTTATTATTTTAAAAGCTATCCAAACCGGTTGTTGGTATGGATTCTTAGACTGAGAGAGCAACCCTTATTTAGGGGATTTTAATGTGTCGATTATTCGATGCAGTCAGAGTTAAATGTTATGTATATACATAGGGTGCTAGAGGCTGATCCCCTCAAGTACTACTGATGGGCCAGGCGTTTAAAAGGGTTAGTTGAATAACTGATCCTTTGGCCAAAAAGTTCATGATCTATTGGACCACTCAGCAGTAAATAATCAATATTCATTATTTCATTTGAACTTTGATTATATTGTCAGCTATTTCTTCAATGTTCTTAAATTGTTGAATTATGCGATTATTATTCTCATTCATTCATAATATATCCTCTTTATTCATTTTAAACTTGCTGAGCAAAGTAGTTGCTCACCCTTGCTATATCATGAACATATTGCAATTAAGCCGGAGAGTTCCAAAGCGGACGAAAGTAAAGGAAAGCTTAAGGAATAGTTATATGTACTATCCCGTTATGTAATCATGGAATCGTTTTGTAATATTATTGTATTCCGTGATGTATTTATTTAAGGTTATAGACCTTGGGACCGTAGAAAACCTTTTGTAATGAACAACATATGTTTATTTACTCCGCATTAGTTAATTTATGTTGTTTAGAGGTGTATGGATGTACTTGATCGTGAGCACCATATTCGAGGTATTAGTACCTGAATTTGGGGGTGTCACAGCAGCTTGCAATCGAACTTATCTTCTAAGCTTCTCAATGAAAATATCTTCCAAGCTTGACAATGCAGCTTGCAATCTAAGCTCCTCAATGAAAATATCTTCCAAGCTCGATAATGCAGCTTGCAATTGAACCTATCTTCTAAGCTCCTCAATGAAAATATCTTCCAAGCTCGACAATGCAGCTTGCAATTGAACCTATCTTCTAAGCTCCTCAGTGAAAATATCTTCCAAACTTGACAATGCAGCTTGTTACCGTAAGCACAACAAATCACTTTGCCATTCCCAAGCACGACACAACAACTTGTCAAAAATAATTTGTTGGTATACTTCTTGGTGAAATCGTCGAAAGCACGACAAATCATTTTGTCAATGTAAGCACGACTAAGCTGCTTGACAAAAAAAATTTATTTAACCTAATTCTTCATTAGAGTATACCATCACATAACACAGAGTCAGAATAAGAAAGTTTATTTAATAATCACATAATTTACATATACGAATCTTATCAAGGTTTGGAATATCACAGAAGACATGGTACATATGGCTATAAAGATCGGGGAACAGCTTAAGATGAGAGTTAGCCAGCGGTCTTTGCCTATTTCGAGTTCATCTTGGAAGACTAATGTGGCAAAGCGAGAGGAGAAACCAGCCATAAATAAACCTAAAGTAGAATTTAAGCAGGAGTCGACTAGCCGAGGAATACAAGGGAAAGTAGAACAGTCATCTTTTAATCGTAATCGGGATATTAAATGCTTCAAGTGTCAAGGAAGGGGACATATTACAAATTAGTGCCCAAATTAAAGGACGATATTGTTACTTGACAATGGAGAAGTGGAAACTGAAGAGGAAGTTAGTGATACCGACTCAATGCCACCTTAGAGGAGATAGATGAAGGGGAGTTGGCTATGCATTGTGAGATGTTGGTTACAAGGCGAGCACTTAGTACGCAAGTGAAAGAGGAAAATAGGGAGCAACGAGAAAATTTATTTCCTACTAGATGCCTTGTGAATGGTAAGGTTTGTTGTGTGGTGATAGATGGAGGAAGTTTCACAAATGTGGCCAGCACGATCATGGTGGAGAAGTTGGGAATGGCCACAACCAAGCATCCCCAACTATACAGATTGTAGTGGCTTAATGACAGCGGAGATATAAAAGTGACTAAGCAAGTATTGGTTCCGTTCATGATCGGGAAGTATGTTGATAAGGTATTGTGTGACGTGGTTCCGATGCAGGCAGGTCATTTATTGTTTGGTCGTCCATGGCAGTTTGATCGGCGAGTAAAGCATGATGGTTTCACAAACGAGTATTCTTTTGTTCATAATCAGCGGAAGGTTACGTTATGTCCTATGTCACCAAAGCAGGTGCATGAGGATCAACTATACTTGCAAAAAGATCATGTACAAAGAAAAGAAAGTGGAAAAAAAGAAAATGAGGGAAAAAATAGGAGAGAAAAAGAAAGATGAAGAGAGGAAAACAAACATTTATGCAAAAAAAATGATGTGAGGAGAGTTTTGGATTCTAAAAAACCGATGATTATATTTTGGTATAAGGAGGAACTTTTGAATTCTAACGCTAATGTTTCTTTGTTGCCTAGTGTTGTTTCTTCTATGTTGCAGGAATATAAGGATGTATTTCCCGATGAACTTCCACAAGGACTACCACCGATTCGGGGAATTGAACATCAAATTGATTTCGTGCCCGGTGCTACCATTCCAAATCAGCCAACTTATCGGACCAATCCCGAGGAGACGAAGGAGTTGCAGAGGCAAGTTGGAGAATTGATGGAGAAAGGGTTCGTGAGAGAAAGCATGAGTCCATGTGCATTTCTAGTGATCTTAGTGCCTAAAAAGGATGGGAAGTGGCGTATGTGTATTGACTGTCGAATGGTAAACAATATTACGGTAAAGTATCGACATCCCATTCCGCGCTTAGATGATATGTTAGATGAATTGCATGGGTCTGTTGTGTTTTCAAAAATTAATTTGAAGAGTGGATATCATCAAAATAGAATGAATGAGGGAGATGAATAGAAGACTATATTTAAAACAAAATATGGTTTATATGAGTGATTAGTATTGCCTTTTGGTTTAACTAATGCACCTAGTACTTTCATGAGGTTAATGAATCATGTTTTGCATCCATTCGTAGGGAAATTTGGTGTGGTTTACTTTGATGATATATTGATCTATAGTAAGAGCTTAGGAGAGCATGCATTACATTTAAAAGTTGTTTTAGATGTTCTTCGGAAAGAAAAATTGTATACTAACATGGATAAATGCACATTTTGTTCGGATAAAATTGTCTTCCTTGGATTTGTTGTTAGTTCACAGGGAGTACAGGTTGATGAGGAGAAAAACGTGTTATCCGAGAGTGGCCGAGTCCTACGAATGTAAGTCAAGTTTGTAGCTTTCATGGACACGTGATGAGTAGGTTTTAACCTACGAGTCAGATATGTTTTAGCGAGATTCTTTTCAGTCTTTCAGTGTTTTAGTACCTTTTTATTTGTGTTTTTATTTCTTTTGTAGGTTACGACTGGCTGAGGATCAAAGAAAGCAAAACTGGCTGGGTGCAGGGCATTCTCGCCGGGGCGAGAAGTCCAGGTATAATTTTCTCGCCGGGGCGAGACTTTTGTGGAGGATTTCCTCGCCGGGGCGAGGTTGCATCTGGTGGAAAAAAAAATAGAAGTTGGCAATCGGGTACTTTAGAAAGTTTGAAGCTAGGAAGGATTTCAATTACTATTCTGATAAGGAGTCTTGAGGAGGTTATTGAGGATATAAATAGGAGAACATAACATGGATTGACATATATATTCATACATCTACTCACACGAAGATTGAAGATTGAGAGCTGAGCAAGAAGATAGAGAACCAAGCCAAGCTTTGTGAAGAATTCAAATTGGAGGACGAAGGATTATATTGAGTTTTCTCTTAATCTTTTTATCCTTAATTTGTAATTATTTATGATGACTTATTTTGAATTTCTAGTTTCTATTGTCAGTATGAACTAAACCTCTACATTAAGGCTGCAATTGAACAAGTTATATTGATGAATTAATTTTCTATTTAAATTTCAGTTATTCATTCAAGTTGAGCTGTCTATCATATTCCATGCTTAATGTTTAAATTGTTTGGCCAACAATTAGCGGAATACCTTAGGTGAATTTGGGAGATGTAATCTAGGGTTAGAACTGAATAAGATAGCGTGTATTCTAAATTATTTGCAAGTGTTGAATAATTGGATTTGTAAAGTGAATAGGAATATCTCTTTACTGCACGTAACAATTGGGAATTGGTGCTTAATGAGTTTAATTCTGTTATTCTGCATAGGAATATCGTAGAGTTAATTGGATTAGATAGATTTATTTGATCACTTGGAAAAGGGCTTATAAATAAAATTGAATTCATGTTAACAACTCTAATGAAGTGAATAACTGAATGACGTAGACATATTGATTTATGATATATAATTGGGGAAATTGTAGTCTTAATCTTTTAAATCTGAATTTCAACCTTTGTGATAGTTATCAGTTTTCGTATTAGTTAAATTAGTTTAAATCAAACAACCAATTGGCGATTGTTTAATAGAATAGTCATAGTTTAGATTGATAGTGGAGATTTAAATCGTAATAATTCCTGTGGGTTCTACACTCTTTCTTATCACTTTATTACTTGTTGATCGTGTACACTTGCACGTAATTGTTGTTATCTAAATCGGACAACAAGTTTTTGGCGCCGTTGCCGGGGATTATTTGTGTTTATAATTTTTAATATCAGTTTAGTTAAGTCTGTTCTAGTTAAGCAAACTTATTTTTCTTTTGCTTCTTGTTCAGGTGACTTTTGATTCGTTTATGCAAACGCGATCGAAACAACCGGAACTCGTGCAGTGTGAGGATAATCTTGAGAACAAGCTTCGTCAGTTGAGAAAATTCTGTCAGGAGACACTTGAGAAAGAAAAAATGGCTAACGAAGAAGAAAAATCATTGAGGGAATATGCTATGCCTAAGATAGACGAGATCAAATCGAGCATCACGAGACCAGTCATCACTGCTAATTCCTTCGAAATCAAGCCGGGAACAATTCATATACTTCAAAATGCGGTACAGTTTGGGGGTTTAGCCAACGATGATCCAAATGAACACTTGGTTAGTTTCCTGGAGATTTGTGATACCTTCAAATATCCCAATGTGACAGATGATGCAGTGAGATTACGTCTATTTTCGTTCACACTGAGAGATAAAGCAAAGAGCTGGTTTCACTCACTTCCGCCAGGGTCCATCACAACGTGGGACGATCTAGCTCAGAAATTCCTAGCGAAATTTTTCCCGCCAGCTAAGTCGACTAAGTTGAGAAACGAGATTTCTACATTTTGGCAACAACATGGAGAGTCACTATACGAGGCTTGGGAAAGGTTCAAGGAGTTATTGAGAAAATGTCCACATCATGGGCTACCCAAATGGATACAAGTGCAGACATTCTACAATGGGCTGAATAATGACACTCGAACATGCATTGATGCAGCTACAGGAGGAGCTCTTATGGATAAAAAGTTTGATGAAGCTTACACCTTGTTAGAGACTATGGCTGCAAATAATTATCAATGGCCGACTTCCAGAATGAATCAACAAAAGGTAGATGGAGTTTTGGAAGTAGATGCGGTCACGGCACTAACAGCTCAGATGGCAGCCATGTCTAAGAAGATTGAAGCTTTGGCAGAATCGAAAGTCCAGCAAGTAGCATATGTGTGTGAGCTTTGTGCAGGTGCGCATCCGACGGAGTATTGTGCCATTAATCCGGAATCGGTACAGTTCGTGGGGAGTTATAACAGACCGCAATAGCCATACCAGAATGCATATAATCCGGGGTGGAAGAATCATCCGGGTTTCTCATGGAGCAATAACACTCAGGTTCAAAACCCAGCTCCTAGAACTCAGAATCCCCCAGGTTTTCAGAACCAAGCTCCACAACATGCAGAAAGGAA
This sequence comes from Aralia elata, assembly GCA_034770075.1. NCBI lineage: Eukaryota > Viridiplantae > Streptophyta > Magnoliopsida > Apiales > Araliaceae > Aralia > Aralia elata. The sequence goes on from CM068378.1 coordinate 35,304,037, forward strand.
GCTGAATTTAGAAGAATCGTTAGCAAGGTTTATCACAGCATCTGAGAAAAGAATGAATGATCAAGATAAGTTGCTAACTCAGGTAGATTTGAATGTGAAGAGCCAGGCAGTGTCAATTAGGAACTTGGAAAATCAGCTGGGACAGTTGGCTCAAGTTTTGAATACTCGACTACAAGGAGCACTTCCAAGCGATACAGAGGTTAATCCAAGAACGGAAGGAAAGGAACATTGCAAGGTTGTCACCTTAAGGAATGGGAAAGAGCTGGCTGATGCAGTTAAAGGAAATTCTAAACCAAAAACAGTTGTGGAGAATGAGGATGAGGAAGCCCCGGTGAAAAGTAAGGTGAATGAATCAGAAAAGGTGAAGGATACAGGTTCAGAGGTAAAGTCAAAGGAACTCAAGCCAGATAGTGTAGTGTCTCCCGTACCATTCCCTCAGAGATTGCAGAAAGTCAAGCTAGACAATCAATTTTCCAGATTTTTGGATGTTTTCAAGAAACTACACATTAATATACCGTTTGTAGAAGCCCTGGAACAGATGCCCAGTTACGCAAAGTTTATGAAGGATGTTTTGTCAAAGAAAAGGAAATTGGGTGAATTCGAAACGATGGCACTTACCGAGGAATGCAGCGCGATTTTGCAAAACAAGTTGCCACCTAAACTAAAGGATCCAGGAAGCTTCACTATCCCTTGTGTAATTGGTAACCAGTTCTCTGGAATGGCATTGTGTGACTTAGGAGCTAGTATCAATTTAATGTCGTTATCAGTTTACACTCAGCTTGGGCTAAAGGCACCAAAACCGACGAACATTAGCTTGCAGTTGGCAGACAGATCAGTGACATATCCGAGGGGTATTGTGGAAGATATTTTGGTTAAAGTCGATAAATTCATCTTCCCGGCTGATTTCATTGTTTTGGATTACGAAGAGGATAAGGAGATTCCCATCATTCTAGGTTGTCCATTCTTAGCAACAGGGAGAACGTTGATAGATGTACAAAAAGGTGAATTAACAATGATAGTGCAAGATCAGGAAGTCACCTTTAATGTGTTTAAATCGATGAAATTCCCTAAGGAGGGCGAGGAATGCTTACGGATAGACCTGCTTGATGAAATCGTGAATGAACAAACCATGGCAATTATTGTTGAAGATCCATTAGAAGCTGCTCTGGTTGGGATAGATACTTTTGATGATCCAGATGAGTGGGAGTATGTCAAGATTCTAGACTCAGTACCTATTCCTCGGAAATTCAGCAGGCAATTTGATGTATTTGACCGGCCGAACGAAGGAGAAAAGAGGTCCAAACCGTCAGTGGAAGAGCCACTTGTGCTTGAACTCAAACCTCTTCCATCTCATCTACGGTATGCTTACTTGGGAGACTCGGACACACTACAAGTAATAGTTTCTGCGCATTTGAATGAATCTCAAGAAGAAAAACTATTAAGGGTTTTGCGTGAGTATAAAACAGCAATTGGGTGGACAATAGCAGACATCAAGGGAATCAGTCCGTCGTTTTGCATGCATAAAATTCTGCTTGAAGAAGGAGTAAAACCGGTCATTGAGCAACAAAGAAGATTGAATCCGATTATGAAAGACGTGGTGAAAAAGGAAATTATTAAGTGGTTAGACGCTGGTATTATCTATCCAATTTCAGATAGTGCTTGGGTAAGTCCCGTACAATGTGTGCCTAAAAAGGGAGGAATGACAGTGGTTGAGAATGAAAACAATGAACTCATTCCTACAAGAATGGTTACAGGTTGGAGAGTGTGTATGGATTACCGTAAGTTGAACAAAGCTACGCGCAAGGATCACTTTCCTTTGCTATTTATCGATCAGATGTTGGATAGGTTGTTCGGTCATCAGTTCTATTGCCTTCTCGATGGATACTCAGGATATAACCAGATAGTGATAGCTCCGGATGATCAAGAGAAAACAACTTTTACATGTCCTTATGGAACATTTGCATTCCGGAGAATGTCTTTCGGGTTATGTAATGCACCGGCTACATTCCAGCGATGCATGATGGCTATCTTCTCGGATATGGTTGAGCAGAATTTGGAGGTATTTATGGATGACTTCTTTGTATTCGGTGATAGTTTTGACTTGTGTCTTAATAATCTCATCTTAGTACTGAAGCGTTGTGTGGAAACGAATCAGGTGCTTAATTGGGAAAAGTGCCACTTTATGGTGCGAGAAGGGATTATTCTGGGGCACAAAGTATCCGACGCAGGTCTAGAGGTGGATAGGGCAAAGATCGAAACCATTGAAAAGCTACCTCCACCGACATCTGTAAAAGGCATTAGAAGTTTTCTCGGACATGCTGGATTCTACCGTCGATTCATCAAGGACTTCTCAAAAATTTCAAAACCACTGTGTTCACTCCTTGAGAAAGATGTTCCCTTCAAGATGGATCAAGCTTGCATCGAAGCCTTTGAAGTACTGAAACATAAATTAGTCACAGCCCCAATCATAATTGCTCCGGATTGGACTTTACCTTTTGAATTGATGTGTGACGCAAGTGATTATGCAGTAGGAGCTGTGTTGGGTCAGCGAAGGGACAAGATTTTTCACACCATTTATTACTCAAGTAAGATGCTCACTGATGCTCAATTGAATTACACCACTACAGAAAAAGAGTTACTTGCAGTAATATTTGCGTTTGATAAATTCTGAGCATATTTGATTGGAACCAAGGTGATAGTCTACACTGATCATCCAGCTATTAAATACTTGATTGCAAAGAAGGATGCCAAACCACGGTTAATTCGATGGGTCCTCCTGTTGCAAGAGTTTGATTTAGATATTCGAGATAGAAAAGGTACGGAGAATCAGGTGGCTGATCATCTTTCAAGATTAGAGAATGCTGACATTCAGGAAAAAGGATGAGGTGGTAATTAATGAGTCGTTTCCGGACGAGCAACTATTCGTATCAACACCGAAGTACCTTGGTATGCTGATTACGTGAACTTCCTAGTCAGTAATGTTCTTCTGCAAGATTTCACTTCTCAGCAAAGAAAGAAATTTCTTCATGATGTCAAGCAGTACTTCTGGGATGAGCCATTCCTCTTCAAAACTTGTGCGGATCAAATGATACGACATTGTGTGCCATAGGAAGAGATGGACAGCATATTGAGTCGATGTCATTCATCAGAGTATGGGGGACATTATGGGGGAGAAAGAACTGCGGCAAAAGTGCTATAATCAGGGTTTTTCTTGCCTTCGTTGTTCAAGGACGCCCACCTTTTTGTTTTAAAGTGCGATAGATGTCAAAGGGTTGGCAATATTTCGAAACGGCACGAAATGCCTCTCAACACTATCCTTGAAGTTGAACTCTTCGACGTTTGGGGTATTGACTTTATGGGGCCCTTTCCGTCGTCATTCAATAATCAATACATACTTTTGGCTGTGGATTACGTATCAAAATGGGTTGAAGCAACTGCACTACCCACGAATGATGCCAAAGTGGTTCTACGGTTCTTGCAGAAAAATATTTTTACTCGATTCGGTACACCGAGAGCCATAATTAGTGACGAAGGTTCCCATTTTTGCAATAAGCAATTCACCAAGCTGTTAGCCAAATATGGAGTCAAACACAGGATTGCTACAGCTTATCATCCCCAAACGAATGGCCAAGCAGAGGTGTCGAATCGTGAGGTCAAGCAAATTCTGGAGAAAGTGGTGAATCCATCTCGTAAGGATTGGGCAATGAAATTGGATGATGCTCTATGGGCATATCAAACGGCCTACAAGAACCCAATTGGAATGTCGCCGTATCGCATGGTTTATGGAAAAGCGTGTCATTTGCCAGTCGAGCTTGAACACAATGCATATTGGGCAATTCAGAAGTTGAACTTTGATCTTCAAGCATCGGGCGAGAAAAGACTGCTTCAATTGAATGAGATGGAGGAATTTCGACACCAAGCCTATGAAAACGCTAAGCTGTACAAAGAAAAAGTCAAGAGATGGCACGACAAACGGATAGTTGATCGGAAATTCGAACCGGGACAGCCAGTATTGTTGTTCAACTCCAGATTGCGATTATTTTCGGGAAAGTTAAAGTCAAGATGGTCAGGTCCGTTCATTGTCACTGTTGTAGCACCCCATGGGGCAATTGACGTTGAAGAACCAAACTCGAAGCGTACATTCAAGGTTAATGGTCAGTGACTCAAACATTACTGGGGAGGTGATGTGGATCGTCAAGTATCAGTGATCTACCTCTCTTCGCTCGATCAAGCTGATGACTAAAACCGCAGAGAAAGTCGGGTTGATGACTATAAACCAAGCGCTTGATGGGAGGCAACCCAATCATGTTATTTTATTTCTTTAATTGATTTCGCATAGTTAATATTTTTTTTTTAGTTAGTAGAGTTAGTTGTTTAAATTGTTCTTGCTTTGAAATAATTCTTTAATCGTTCGTATTGAGACTAATTCATGTTGTTAACCTTTGGATCAGGGACAAAGAGTTGGGAGAATGAATTAGAGAAGAGAAAAGCTATTGGGATGGGCCAAATGAGGAAAAACAAAACAAAAAAAAACAAAAATTTCAGAAAACAGCATTCTCGCCCCGGCGAGAAGTTAACACTGGTGAATCTCGCCCCGGCGAGAAACTTACTGATCAAGCTCGCCGTCAGCGCAAATATTCTCGCCCCGGCCCAAAAGTGACTGATCAAGTTCGCCCTCGGCGCAAAACCTCTCGCCCCAGCGAGAAACTTACTGATCAAGCTCGCCGTCAGCACAAATATTCTCGCCCCGACCCAAAAGTGACTGATCAATCCCGCCCCGGCGAGAATACACAGTATAAACTTCTCGCCCCGGCGAGAATCGCGGTTTTCAGTTTTAAAAATTCGATTCCAGTTCATTTTTGCCCATTCCTAAACCAAACCAAATTCTCCCAACTTCGCCTCTTCCTCTCCTAAATCGACTCAAAACCTTCTTCTTTCCAATTTCTTTCCCAAATTTGATTCCTACTCCTACCTACATTTGAACTCTATCACATTCCCATCAATTTTCTCTCTCCAAAAGCGAACCCTAACCTAGTTTCTTTCCAAACCTCGCGTGGATTACAAGTGCTCTATTTTCTATCAAATACAGAGACACAAAGTTTTCCATACATACACACAATCTAGGACTCTTCCTCTGCAATTCACCCATTCCATAACTATAAAGTACCCTTCATTGTTCATTGAGAGTGGCTATTGCTTGAGTTTGGGGGAGAATTACTCTGTTTCATTCATAATTTCCATAAGCTTTATTGTTACATGGACGATTTCTAGGGTTGCACCAAATTAAAGAAGCAAGTTACTCAGTTCAACCATTTGGCATCACCAACTCTGCTCCACTGCACCAAGCCTCTGTCAGGTATCCTATATTGGGTTACTCTGTTATTTTGTTTGGATCAGGTTCTTTTGAAATTGGTATTGGGTAGTGATGTACATGCTTTACTCTTGAGTTTTACTTTCCATTGGGATTTGGTTGGATTGTCTGGATTACAATTTGTGTTAGTATCTTCAATTGTGCAAAGTTTAGTTGGAAATTCGTAGAGTTGGAGTTTGGGGGGATTGTTTAATTGTTGTTCCTAGTTTGCGGAGTTGTGTTTGTTTGTTTATTCCGGATACAGTTCAGTGATGGCTCCAAAAAGGCATAGAGGGGAAGGTTCGTCGTCAACGCCAACTCGGCAATATGATAGAAGGAAATTTGTTAGTGTGGAAGCCGTTGATAGGTATGATTCGTACGCATCGGGTAAAGCTCTAACTCCCGAGCGCGGTCTCACACCCAAGTTAGTTGATGGTGAGATGTTGATGCAAATACAGGAGCGAGAGTGGGGGACATTTACTGCTCACCCAAAACCCGCTTGCATAGCCGTTGTTAAAGAATTCTATGTCAACGCCGAAGATATGGCTCAATGCGAGGTGACAATCAGGGGAAGGACAGTGTCTTTCAGTGCTCAGTTGATCAACGAATACTACAATTTGGATCCTGATTTAGACTATGAATACACTCGATTCCTTGCGGGAGCGCCGAATTTGGAAAAGGTGATTGGGAACTTGTGCAAACCGGGAATAACGTGGATATCCAAAGGGCCACGGGCAGCAATTTCATTCAATAGCAAGGATTTGAATCGTTATGGCAAAGTGTGGTATGCCTTCCTGTCCACCAAATTGATGTCGTCATAGCATGTAAGTGACGTTCCTAAGGAGAAGGCTTTGCTATTATATGCCATTATCACGGGATTTGCTATTGATGTGGGAGATGTGATTGAGGCATCGATTCGTCGGACGATTCGGAACTTGCATAGTCAAGGTGGTTTGCCACATCCTTCGTTGATATGTGGATTGTGTTCTTAAGCGGGAGTTCATTGGGGTGCTGAGGAGGTTGTGCAGCAGCCATTGCTGGTTTTGGACCACCGTCTGATTGTACGTTATAAGGAATAGGATGGCGGTAAGTCACACCCACGGGGTATGGGGTATATCCTTCCGTCTGCTTCTGAAGGTGAGGAGCAAGAATTTGACGGTGAGGAGAGGGACTCTGACGAGGGATCGGGTCCGTCGGCGGGTCAAAGATCAAAGTTCACCCTTCAATTTCGTGAGTTACAGTGCCTAATTAATTCTCAGCATCAGACCATTTTGAGGCAGAATCAGTGCTTGGCGGAGCGACAGCAGTGTATTTATGATTATCAAGTGGGGTGTTCGAACGCGATTACCGACATGTACAACAAGATGCAACCGTTCGTGGATCCTGTTAATTTTCCAGTGCCTCAGCCGTTGCCGATTTTTCCTCCACCAGACTCAGATGATAGGAACACGGTCGAGCCCGACGCTTGACCGGTCAGGGAAGTCCTCTGTTCTTACTTGTTTTATTTTTTCGCACAATGAGGACATTGTATTGATTGAGTTTGGGGGGGTTGATTGTTAGATTTGTTTATATAATTGCATGTTAGGTTGTTGCGTTTTAGTTTTATTAGTTTCAGTTTAGATTACATTCGTCATTTAAAAAAAAATCAAAAAATGCGAAAAACCCAAAAATTTAGTAGTGTAGGATCATATAGGATTGCATTTAGTAGAATCGTATTTAAGCAGGGTATTAATAGAAGTCGTTTAGGAATGGCCGATGATGAAAGTTGATCAGTTTTATTACAGTTAAATGGGATGGATAGTGATTGCTAAATCTGAAATTTGACTGTTTTTGGTTGTGATTATTTGAGACCCTTGATTTTTAATTGCTCACAATTGTGTATTAAACTAATTAGGGGTTGGTTTTACTTGGTGTATCACATGCTCGTATGAAGATATTGACTGTTAATTCTTGTTGGATCGGGAAAAAAATGAAAAAAAATGATGATGAAAAAAAAAGAGAAATTGTGGAATAAATACTGCTTCGATGTCTGTCTAAGTGCAAGAAAAAGTAGTATTAATGAATATAGACAGATAAGAGCAGGTCTTGACTAAGTTTGTCTTTGTGGCCGGTGTCATTCGAGTGAGTATGCCCTTAGGAGTTGTCTTTACACTCAGCGCCCTAAAATCGTCTGGCTTGGGAGTCGTTGGTTGAAAATTCGTTACATGGGTGACGTTGAATAGCCTAATAAAGATGAACATTGCACTAGTCAAGATAATATGACGAGATGGAGCGTAAAACGCACTCGTCAAATAGAGAAAGAGAAAAAAAAATGTGAAAACAAGTGATTAGCGGTTTGAGCTTAATTTGAATATCAGTGATCTTATCCTTATTTGAGCGTTGTGATACTAAGAGTTGAATTTTATCTCTGATTGGTTTGATATATGTTGCACACACATGTAAGGGTTGAAAGTAGAGCTTAATTGATGACAGTTGGTTTGTGGATGGTGCGAGAGTTTGAAATTCTATTGACTTGTTATTTCTGATTTCTGAGGCCGAATTTTTATGATGACTGTTGATTATCTGCTTGAGTATGGTTAGTCATGCATATGCATTCATGTTGGTAGTTAGTTAGGTATTCATATGTTATGTTTTGTGCTTTTGCTTGAGGACAAGCAAAATTTCGAGTTTGGGGGTATTTGATGAGTAGGTTTTAACCTACGAATTAGATATGTTTTAGTGAGATTCTTTTCAGTCTTTCAGTGTTTTAGTACCTTTTTATTTGTGTTTTTATTTCTTTTGTAGGTTACGGCTGGCTGAGGATCAAAGAAAGCAAAACTGGCTGGGTGCAGAGCATTCTCGCCGGGGCGAGAAGTCCAGGTATAATTTCCTCGCCGGGGCGAGACTTTTGTGAAGGATTTCCTCGCCAGGGCGAGGTTGCGTCTGGTGGAAAAAAAAAATAAAAGTTGGCAATCGGGTACTTTGGAAAGTTTGAAGCTAGGAAGGATTTCAATTGCTATTCTGATAAGGAGTCTTGAGGAGGTTATTGAGGATATAAATAGGAGAACATAACATGGATTGACATACATATTCATACATCTACTCACACGAAGATTGAAGATTGAGAGCTGAGCAAGAAGATAGAGAACCAAGCCAAGCTTTGTGAAGAATTCAGATTGGAGGACGAAGGATTATATTGAGTTTTCTCTTAATCTTGTTATCCTTAATTTGTAATTATTTATGATGACTTATTTTGAATTTCTAGTTTCTATTGTCAGTATGAACTAAACCTTTACATTAAGGCTGCAATTGAACCAGTTATATTGATGAATTAATTTTCTATTTAAATTTCAGTTATTCATTCAAGTTGAGTTGTCTATCATATTTCATGCTTAATGTTTAAATTGTTTGGCCAACAATTAGCGGAATACCTTAGGTGAATTTGGGAGATGCAATCTAGGGTTAGAACTGAATAAGATAGCGTGTATTCTAAATTATTTGCAAGTGTTGAATAATTGGATTTGTAAAGTGAATAGGAATATCTCTTTACTGCACGTAACAATTGAGAATTGGTGCTTAATGAGTTTAATTCTGTTATTCTGCATAGGAATATCGTAGAGTTAATTGGATTAGATAGATTTATTTGATCACTTGGAAAAGGGCTTATAAATAAAATTGAATTCCTGTTAACAACTCTAATGAAGTGAATAACTGAATGACGTAGACATATTGATTTATGATATATAATTGGGGAAATTGTAGTCTTAATCTTTTAAATCTGAATTTCAACCTTTGTGATAGTTATCAGTTTTCGTATTAGTTAAATTAGTTTAAATCAAACAACCAATTGGCGATTGTTTAATAGAATAGTCATAGTTTAGATTGATAGTGGAGATTTAAATCGTAATAATTCCTGTGGGTTCGACACTCTTTCTTATCACTTTATTACTTGTTGATCGTGTACACTTGCACGTAATTGTCGTTATCTAAATCGGACAACAACACGCAAGTTTCTACTGGCATTTTGTAAGGAACTTCAGCGAAATCACAGCATCATTGACTGAGGTTATCAAGAAAAGTGTGGGCTTTAAGTGGGGTGATGAACAGGAAAAAGTATTTAATTTAATTAAAGATAAATTGACTAATGCGCCTTTGCTTGTTTTGCCTAACTTTGCTAAAACTTTCGAAATTGAGTGTGATGCTTCAAGTTTAGGGATTGGAGCGGTGTTGATGCAAGAAGGAAAACCAGTAGCATATTTCAGCGAGAAATTGAGTGGAGCAGCTTTGAACTATCCGGTGTATGATAAGGAGTTGTATGCATTGGTTCGAGCATTGGAGATGTGGCAACACTACTTTTGGCCTAAAGAGTTCGTGATTCACATGGATCATGAATCACTGAAATACTTGAAGGGACAGCATAAGTTGAACAAAAGACACGCAAGGTGGATGGAGTTCATTGAGACATTTTCATACGTTATCCGATACAAACAAGGTAAGGAGAATGTTGTTACTAATACTCTTTCAAGAAGGTACGTGTTATTGAATACTCTTGATACAAAATTGCTTGGTTTTAAATGAATTAAAGAGTTATATGTTAATGACCTTAATTTTTGTGAAGAGTTTAAATCATGTGAAAAGAGTGTTGTAGGTAAATACTTTAAAGTTGATGGTTTTCTGTTTCGAGAAAATAAGCTATGTATACCTGAATGTTCTTTACGTGAGTTGTTGATTAGGAAGTCACATGGGGGAGGTCTGATGGGTCATTTCGGTGTTGAAAAAACTTTATCTGTTTTAAAAGAGCATTTTTATTGGCCTCATATGAAACGAGATGTGAAAAGAATTTGTGATAAATGCATTACGTGTAAATAGTCTAAGTCTCGTGTTCAACCTCATGGATTGTATATACCATTGTCTATACCTAATGAACCTTGGTTGATTTGTCTATGGATTTTGTATTGGGTTTACCTAGGTCTAAGCGTGGTCATGATTCAATATTTGTGGTCGTGGATAGGTTTTCTAAGATGGCACATTTTATTCCATGTCACAAAACTGATGACGCACCCCATATTGCTGATTTGTTCTTTAGGGAAATTGTTAGATTGCATGGTATGCCTAGAACAATTGTTTCTGATAGAGATACTAAGTTCTTAAGTTATTTTTGGAAGACTTTGTGGTGTAAGTTAGGTACTAAATTATTATTATCCACTACTTGTCACCCACAAACTGATGGTCAAACAGAAGTAGTTAATAGAACTTTATATGCATTATTGAGGGCTATTATCAAAAAGAATATTAAAGTTTGGGAAGAGTGTCTACCGCATGTTGAGTTTGTATATAATCGATTTGTTCATTCTGCTACACAATTTTCACCATTTGAAATTGTTTATGGTTTTAATCCTTTGAACCCATTGGATTTATTGCCATTACCTATTTTTGAGTTTACTAATATAGATGGAAAGAAAAAGGCTAAATTTATTAAGCAGATACATGAAAAGGCAAAGCTTAACATCGAGAAGAGGACGGAGCAATATATTAAACAAGCCAATAAGGGTCGATGTCAAGTGATCTTTGAACCAGGAGAGTGGGTTTGGCTTCATATGAGGAAGGAAAGGTTTCCGGCTCAAAGACGATCAAAGTTGCTTCCGAGGGGAGATGGTCCATTCCAAGTGCTTGAACGCATCAATGACAATGCCTACAAATTGGATTTGCTTGGTGAGTTTAATGTTAGTGCGACATTCAATGTTACTGATCTAAGTTTATTTGACGCATGTGACAATTTAAGGACAAATCTTTCTCAAGAAGAGAGGTATGATGAGGACATCCTTAGCCTGAGAAGGAATGACAACCATGGTGATGATCCGGTGCAAGTTCTTATGGAACCCGTGACGAGATCGCGGGCAAAACGTTTCAAGGAGGGATTACATGGTCTTATTCAAGAAGCTTGGAAAGGCAATGATACGGAATCAAAGACATTGGATGTAGAGTCCAAGTTCATTAACATGGTCCAAGTGAAGATATCAAGTCAGGTGGATCAATTCAAGACATGCTTGTTGAGTCAAAGGTTCGAGATTCGGTGCAGCCAGACCAGCGCGGTCGCGCCGTGTTATAGGTCAAAACCAGCGTAGCCGCGCCCACATTCAGAAGCTTCACTGGAGGTCCAGCGCGGTCGCGCCGCTTTGAAAAAATGAAAATAATTTCGCTGGACTTCAAGCGCAGCCGCGCCCAAAGCCCGTTCAATTCCAGCGCGGCCGCGCGGCAGAGGAAATTTAGTTGACGCGTTTTTCAAGATTCTGACGAGGGATTTCCTTATTATTTTGTTATTTTTAGTATTTTTCAGATTTCTATTATAATTAAGATACTTTTTGATGAGGGCATCCTTGGTTCGGGGACGAATGACAACCATAGAGCGGATCTTATGTGTATGTCGGATGGTCCCGTGATGAGAGCTCGGGCTAAACGATTCAAGGAGGGCCATAATGGAATGATACAAGGCATTTGGAGCGAGGATAGATCAAGTGTAGAGTTCGAGGAGCAGAATTCTAGGGCTTTGCAATTGGTCATGTTGTTACAAGCAGACACACCAAGGGTGGGAACGATGAAAACGAAAGAAGATGAAAATTCTCAAACAGCAGGGTTCTCGCCCCGGCGAGAAAAACATGCCCAGGGATCCCGCCCCGGCGAGAAAATCAGGCCAAGAAAGCTCGCCCCGGCGAGAACTCCTCTACCCATTTTCACCCCAGCCAACTTTGAAGCCGCCCCGGCCCATTCCTCTCTGGCCATCTTCGCCCCAGCAAGGTTCCTAGTTCATTTTTCTCACCCCAGCGAGACCGGTCAGATTTTGTTGGCGCGTTTTTTGAGGTAGACGCATTTTGACAATTTGGGACACGGATTTCTTCCTTAATTTTAGGGATTTCAGTATATTTTCATAATTCTATTGTAATTAGGATTTTCTAAGATAGGATTTTGATTCCAAATCAATTATTATTTCTTTTATGGATTATAGGGTTTCATGCTAGTATAAATAAGTTTTATGCTTGTAATTCAACATACAATTCAATTATTATTCAGAGATTATTCATACTTGAGAGATATTCTCTACTTTTGGTTCTTTGAGAATTTATAAGCTAATTTTCTTAGTTTTTCTTCGAGATTCATAATTAACTTATCATACAACAAACCATAATTATGTGTGGTGTTATTCTATCACATCATACATTCGTACGAAGATTATTGTTTGATCTTAAACGAGGGTCTAAGTGTTGTTGGTGTTCCATCCAACTTGAATTCAATTGTTTGATCGAAATTATCAAGATTCTCGTCTTAAAATAGACGTTGGGTTAAGGTATCGAGAGAGTTCCATCAAAGTTGCTTACTAGAAACGATCCGGGTGACAACCACCTCACGCAAGCGTTCTGTAGAGTCTATCATTTGGTATCAAAGCTGCGTTATCTAGCTAAGTATCTATCTTTATTGTTTCGTTGAAGTTATGAGTAAAAAAAAGAGTATAGAAAATTTTATTATTGCAGTTATTTCAATTTGTTCGTAGAATTCGTTTTCAATTCCGTAATCGAGATTGTTGCTACTTCTATTCATACCGACTATATTGTTCGTGATAAGTTATTTTGAATTAATTAGTAAAACCAAGAATTTTGCTAGGTAAATTCGAAAAGAATCTATTAGAGAGAATAATTAGAGGTAAAAGGCGTAGTGGTGAGATCAATTGAGGGAAAAAGCCTATTGAGTGATACACAAGTGAAACATTAATCGAGCGAAACACGTAAGGGAGTGGTGAGGAAAATATTTTGCTACTAACCTCTGTTTTGCAGGAAATATGTCTAACTCAAAGGATAAGGGAACTTTTGTAGAACCTTCATTGTCAGCTGATATGAAGTTGACGATTGAAGCCATGAATAAGGAATGGGGTAGACGGTTGGATATGGCATTGGAACAGGTACATGAACGCTTGGACCAATTAAGCGTTACTCGAGGGGAATCATCTCAAAACCGTCAAGGAACTCATCAACAAGGAGTAGTTCAGCAGAAAGGAGCTAAGGTGGAAGAAACTACCTTCAATGACGGAGGATTTAGTGAAAAGGATGATCGAGAGTCCGACTTCTTACATCGGAGGCAACGAGGAGCTAGGGAAAGAGGAGTTCGGGATAAAGAGGACAACAACTTGGATAGTATAAAAATGAAAATTCCAACTTTCCAAGGAAGAAGTGATCCCGAGGCATATCTAGAGTGGGAAAAGAAGATGGATTGGATATTTGAATGTCATAACTACTCGGGGCTAAAAAGGAAAATTTGTCGCCACAGAATTCTCAACTTATGTTGTTACTTGGTGGGATCAGTTGACGATCAGTCGGAGGAGGTGTGGAGAACGTCCAATTGAAACTTGGGAAGATATGAAGGCAGTGATGAAAAAGAGTTTCGTTCCAGATTACTAACACCGAGAGCTAGTTCGGAGTTTGCAAAGCTTGAAACAAGGTAGTCGGAGCGTCGAGGATTATTACAAAGATATGGAGATGTTGATGGCTAGGGCAAATATAAATGAGGATAGCGAATCAACTATGGCCAGATTTTCAACGGGGCTAAATTGTGAGATTGCAGACTTAGTGGAATGGCAACATTACGTGGTATTAAAGGATATGGTACACATGGCTATCAAGATTGAGAAACAGCTTAAGAGGAGAGGTAACCAACGTTCGATACCTAATTCGGGATCATCATGGAAATCTAATGCGGGTAAGCGAGAGGAGAAACCAACTGTAGTCAAGGCCAAGGTGGAGTTTAAACCAGTCACGACTAATCGTGGGGCGCAAGGTAAAACTGACCCTACTTCCTTTAGTCGAAATCGGGATATTAAATGTTTTAAGTGTCAAGGCAAAAGCCATATTGCAAGTCAATGTCCCAATCAACGGACAATGTTGTTACTTAAAAATGGTGAAATAGAGACCGAGGAGGAAGGAAGCGATACTGATTCTATGCCACCATTGGAGGAGGTAGAAGACAGGGAAGTTGTAATATTTAGGGAAGTTTTGGTGACTAGAAGGGTACTTAGTGCACAAGTGAAGGAAGAAAGCAACGAACAGCGGGAAAATTTGTTTCACACTAGGTGCTTGGTGAATGGGAAGATTTGTTGTGTCGTGATTGACGGAGGTAGTTGCACAAATGTGGCAAGTAAGGCTATGGTAGAGAAATTGGGGCTTTCCACAACCAAACATCCTCAACCGTATCGATTGCAATGGCTCAATGATAGTAATGAGATTAAAGTGACTAAACAGGTGTTGGTGCCATTTACTATTGGGAAATATGTTGATGAAATTTTGTGTGACATGGTTCCAATGCAGGCAGGTCACATATTGTTTGGTCGACCGTGGCAATTTGATAGACGTGTGAAGCATGATGGCTTTACAAATGAGTATTCTTTTGTTCACCATAAAAGGAAGGTTACTTTATGTCCTATGTCACCACAATAGGTGCATGAGGATCAAATTCATCTGTAGAGAGATCATGAAAAAAAAAAGAGTGATGAAAAGAAAAATCAAGAGGAACAAAATCATGAGAGGAAAAATAAGAGAGAAAAAGAAAGAGAAAAGAAAAGATGATGAGAGAGAAACAAATATATATGCAAAAAAAGTGATGTGAGGCGAGCGTTGATTTCTAAATAGCCGATGATTATACTTCGGTATAAGGAGACACTTTTGAATACTAACGCTAACAGTTTATCTTTTCCTAGTGTTGTTTCTTCTCTTTTACAGGATTATGCGGATGTGTTTCCCGAGGAGCTTCCACAAGGATTACCACCTATTCGAGGAATTGAGCATCAAATTGATTTTGTACCCGGGGTAACCATTCCAAACCGTCCAGCTTATCAGAGTAATCTCGAGGAGACAAAAGAGTTACAAAAACAAGTTGGCGAACTAATGGATAAAGGGTTCGTGAAGGAAAGTATGAGTCCATGTGCAGTTCCAGTGATCTTGGTACCTAAGAAGGATGGGAAGTGGCGCATGTGTATTGATTGTAGAGCAGTCAATAACATTACGGTAAAATATCGACATCCCATTCCACGATTAGATGATATGTTAGATGAGTTGCATGGATCTGTTGTATTTTCCAAAATTGATTTAAAAAGTGGATATCATCAAATTCGTATGCATGAAGGTGATGAATGGAAAACGGCTTTCAAAACAAAATATGGGTTGTATGAGTGGTTAGTGCCACCTTTTGGTCTAACTAATGCTCCTAGTACTTTCATGAGATTAATGAACCATGTTTTGCGTCCGTTCATTAAAAAATTTGTAGTTGTTTATTTTGATGATATTCTGATTTATAGCAAAAACTTGGGAGAGCATGCATTTCATTTGAAATCTATTTTAGATGTTCTTAGAAAAAAAAGTTATTTGCTAACATGGATAAGTGCACGTTTTGTACGGATAGAATTGTTTTTTGTTATGAGTTCATACGGAGTTCAAGTGGATGAGGAGAAAATACGTGCAATCCGAGATTGGCCGAGTCCATCAAATGTGAGTTAAGTTTGTAGTTTCCATAGACTGGCAAGTTTCTACCGACGTTTCGTGAAGAACTTCAGCGACATCACAACGCCATTGACGGAAGTAATCAAAAAGAGTGTGGGTTTTAAGTGGGGAGAAGAACAGAAAAAGGCGTTTAAATTGATTAAAGATAAATTGACTAACGCTCATTTGCTTGTGTTACCTAACTTTGCTAAGACTTTTGAGATTGAGTGTGATGCTTTAGGTTTAGGGATTGGAGCTGTGTTGATGTAGGAAGGGAAACCAGTGACGTACTTTAGCGAAAAGTTAAGTGGGGCAGCTCTAAACTATTCTACTTATGACAAGGAGATGTATGCATTGGTTCGAGCGTTGGAGACGTGGCAACACTACCTTTGGCTAAAAGAGTTCGTGATTCACACGGATCATGAATCACTAAAATACTTGAAGGGACAACATAAGTTGAACAAAAGACACGCAAAGTGGATGGAGTTCATTGAGACATTTTCGTACGTCATCCGATACAAACAGGGTAAGGAGAATGTTGTTGCTGATGCTCTTTCGAGAAGGTACGTATTATTAAATACTCTTGATACAAAATTGCTTGGTTTTGAATGGATCAAAGAGTTATATGGTAGTGACCTTGATTTTTGTGAAGAGTTTAAATTTTGTGAAAAGAATGTTGTAGGTAAATACTTTAAAGTTGATGGTTTTCTGTTTCGAGAAAATAAGCTATGTATACCTGCATGTTCTTTACGTGAGTTGTTGATTGGGGAGTCATATGGGGGAGGTCTGATGGGTCATTTTTGGTGTTGAAAAAACTTTATCTGTTTTAAAAGAGCATTTTTATTGGCCTCATATGAAAGGAGATGTGGAAAGAATTTGTGATAAACGCATTACGTGTAAACAGGTTAAGTCTCGTGTTCAACCTCATAGATTGTATACACCATTGCCTATATCTAGTGAACCTTGGATTGATTTGTCTATGGACTTTGTATTGGGTTTACCTTGGTCTAAGCGTGGTCAAGATTCTATATTTGTGGTCGTGGATAGATTTTCTAAGATGGCACATTTTATTCTATGTCACAAAACTGATGATGCATCCCATATTGTGCGTTTACATGGCATGCCTAGAACTATTATTTTAGATAAAGATTCTAAATTTTTGAGCTATTTTTAGAAGACATTGTGGTGTAAGTTAGGGACTAAACTGTTATTTTCAACTACTTGTCATCCACACTGAAGTCATAAATAGGACTTTATCTGCGTTGTTAAGAGCTATTATTAAAAAGAGCATTAAAGTTTGGGAAGAGTGTCTATCGCATATTGAGTTTGCTTATAATAGATCTGTTCACTCTACTACACAATTTTCACCATTCGAAATTGTATATGGTTTTAATCCGTTAACTCCATTGGATTTATCACCATTACCTGCTTCTGAATTTACTAACATGGATGGAAAGAAAAAGGTTGAATTTGTTAAGCAGATACATGAGAAAGCGAGGCTCAACATTGAGAGAAGAACGGAGCAATACGCCAAGCATGCTAACAAAGGGCGTCGTCAAGTGATTTTTGAACCGGAAGGAAAGATTTCCAACTCAAAGACGGTCTAAATTGCTTCCAAGAGGAGATGGTCCATTTCAAGTTCTCGAGTGCATCAATGATAATGCCTACAAATTGGATTTGTCTGGTGAGTATAATGTTAGTGCAACTTTCAACGTTACTGATCTAAGTCCATTTGATGTAGGTGACGATTTGAGGACAAATCTTTCCCAAGAGGAGAGGTATGATGAGGGCATCCTTGGTTTGGGGATGAATGACAACCATAGAACGGATCCTATGTGTATGTCGTATGGTCCCGTGAAGAGAACTCAGGCTAAACGATTCAAGGAGAGCCTTAATGGAATGATACAAGGCATTTGGAGCGAGGATAGATCAAGTGTAGAGTTCGAGGAGCGGAATTCTAGGGCTTTGCAATTGTTCATGTTATTACAAGCAGACACGCCAAGGGTGGGAACGCTGGAAACGAAAGAAGATGAAAATTCTCAAACAGCAAGGTTCTCGCCACGGCGAGAAAAACATGCCCAAGGATCCCGCCCCGGCGAGAAAATCAGGCCAAGAAAGCTCGCCCCGGCGAGAACTGCTCTACCTATTTTCGCCCCAGCCAACTTTGAAGCCGCCCCGGCCCATTCCTCTCTGGCCATCTTCGCCCCGGCGAGGTTCCTAGTTCATTTTTCTCGCCCCGGCAAGACCGGTCAGATTTTGTTGGCGCATTTTTTGAGGCAGACGTGTTTTGACAATTTGGGACGCGGATTTCTTCCTTAATTTTAGGGATTTCAGTATATTTTCATAATTTTATTGTAATTAGAATTTTCTAAGATAGGATTTTGATTCCAAATCAATTATTATTTCCTTTATGGATTCTAGAGTTTCATAACTAGTATAAATAAGTTTTATACTTGTAATTCAACATACAATTCAATTATTATTCAGAGATTATTCATACTTAAGAGATATTCTCTACTTTTGGTTCTTTGAGAATTTCTAAGCTAATTTTCTTAGTTTTTGTTCGAGATTCATAATTAACTTATCATACAACAAACCATAGTTGTGTGTGGCATTATTCTATCCCATCATACATTCGTACGAAGATTATTGTTTGATCTTAAATGAGGGTCTAAGTGTTGTTGGTGTTCCATCCTACGTGAATTCAATTGCTTGATCGAAATTATCAAGATTCTCGTCTCAAAATAAACGTTGGGTTAAGGTATCGAGAGAGTTCCATCAAAGTTGCTTACTAGAAACGATCCGGGCGACGACCACTTCACGCAAGCGTGTCGTGGAGTCTATCACTTTTGGATTGGAGTTGGATTCCAAATCAATTGCTATTACCTTTTATACATTATAGGGTTTCTTGGGTACTATAAATAAGTTTTATAGATGTAATTCATTAACAATTTCAATAATATTCAAAGTTTATTCATACTTGAGAGTTATTCTCTACTTTTGGTTCTTTGAAAAATTTCTAAGTAATTTTCTTAGTTTTTCTTTTAGATTTGAAGCTAACTTATCATACAACAGCCCATAATTATGTGTGGCGTTATTCTACTGCATCATTTGATTGTACCGAGATTACCGCTTATATATAAGCGAGGGGTTTAGGTGTCGTTGGTGTTCATCCATCGCATATTTTCATACTTGATCGATTGTACCAAGGTTCTTGTCTCGTTATAGACGTTGGGTTAAGGTGTCGAAAGAGTTCCATCAAATTTGCTTACTAGAAACGATCCGGGCGACGACCACCTCACGCAAACGTGCCGTGGAGTCTATCAAGGAGTCTAAGGCTGCACCAAACTTCTCATCAAAAGAAATGGAAACTCTCGAAAGAAGTTACGATGAAGTAAGATCGCTACGAGAAGGGAAGGAAAGGACGAAATTCCCTACCCAAGAGAATCCCTAACTCAAAAACGATCGCATTGTCGGTAAAATCGAATCATTGGACTAAACAGGGGTCATTTCCATCCAAGCATATAAACAATGAACATGCATCACGATAATGAAAATGAATGAGCATGCAACGACTAACGAAGCGAATCCATACATAAAATACATAACATCTGTGCATATATACATGAATGCGAAAGTCAAAATAAAATATGCAGGAAAGAAGCATAGGCACCCCCAATGAATCTGGCGTTGCGACACTAATCCCTAGCGATATATGGCTCCGGGTGGAGGGGACCAAGTCATTAAGACTAGGCGAGGATGGCGTGTCAAACGAAGAAACTGGCGATAGAAGCCGATCTACGAAGACGAACCCCCAAGGAAGTTCTAAGAATCATGGAACTACTTGGCGCGTGGGGATCCATATCTAATTCATGGAGAAAAACTTCAGGCAACTAATCAGCGAAATCATGGAACTACGAAGACGAACACAGCAAAAAGTTTGATGATCGGGGCTGTCGGGGGATAGCTCCGGTGTGAGAATAAGTACAGGACAGAAACGTCAACAATGGAGGTGTGTAATTGCTCTAGTGAATAAGAGTAATAAAGTGTGTGTATCTTGAACTCAAATTATGGTTATATTTATAGCTTGACCACACCACCTCAATTTACCACGCCCATCTCCGAATTGGAATAGGATTTGACCTCCTCAAGAATAAGAAGTCAAATTGGACAAGAGAATCATAAGTCAATTTAGATTGTAACCCTTCAAGAATATCAAACTCCTTACTGCCAATGTAACTACCCAGCCACGTAGCACGGGTCCCCCCAAATCTCTCGGACCCATCAAACTATACTCCAACAACCCATATTACAGCAAAGAGGAGAGTTTTGCCTTGAGTTCAAAAATTTTAAACTGATTAAGGGACTTTGGAAGGTACTCAATCAAAAGCTCGAAATTGTGCTAATTTGGAGTCCACAAAACTTGGGGGAAATTAAAGAAAATGAGTTTTCTCTCAAGTGTTGAAATAAACGAAGACAATTACACATATTTTATGTTTGGTTAGTGAAAATGGAATAAAATTAAATGGGGCATTTCTTAAGGAACGTCTTTTAATTCATTCTTTGTCGTTCATTCTATTTTATCTGAGCAAAGTTGCACATTATTTTGTGTTTGGTCGGTCAGAATGGAATGAAATTAGGTGGGGGCATTCCTTAATGAACGTCTTTTATGAGGTGTTTGTTACAAATCATGATGGATACCCACCTAAATATAGATTATTGGGTATCTGATTACTGGTAATAGAAAATGATCAATTTTTGTTTGGTAGAAAATAGGTGATTACCGGCAATTGCTATTATGAGTGTTTGGAATAAATTAAAGATTATTGGGTATATTTTTTTTTAATATTGATCTTTTACAAATTTAATTATCAAATTACTATCAAACTAATTAACTCAGTATTACTTAATAAATCGTATTTAAAATTTTAATATGTTTATAAAATAACAATTCATAATTTATTCAATTATTAAGTACAAAATTTTCAAGTATGTCGTTAATAATACATTAAACTTGTAATAATAAATAACAAACAACACATACTTTGTATGAACAGTGAGTTATTTTAGTTAAATTAAATGTCGATAAACAAAAAAAAAACCAAAAAATTAAAAAATAAATATAAATTATGTGACTAATAAGAATATTTATGTCTCAATTATTAAATATAAAGTATATTTTTGTCTAAATAAAACTTTCGAGATTAGTCTATATGGTAATCTCATATTACCACCTATTTTTTGATCATCTGATTATCAGGAATTTTAACACTTTATCGAGTATCTGATTATCGAGAATGTAAGATTACTAGTGTAACAAATATGATCTATAAAGATGATCAACCACATTATCGAATATTTAAAATGACCACTTTAGATGACCTATAACAATCACCCCCTTAATTGATTCTATTTTGTTTTCATTCCATTCTATCCGTGCTTACGAATAGAATCCAAATGCAACATAAATGCATTTCAACCCGTTCGCATGTGACAAATGTCATCTCAATAGGATTTCCTGCGATATTAACTTTCCTTGCCAATTGAATTTATTGTTAGGCTTCTACAATTTCTCTATTTGCATTCCAAATCTTTCTGCAACTGTTTTGCATCATATTTACCACCAAGTGTCGCTATTTGCTTCCGTTTTACATCAAATTCAACATCTAACTTCATTAATTAGTTGATTTCTCCGAAGGCCAGGGCTCCTCGATCAAGCAGCAAATGTTCCAAAATGAGCACAACCCAGGTCTACTTAACTGAGAATCAAACAGCTTCATTTACAAAAGGCCAACAAAAAAGGTGGAACCCAACATGTCATAAAGTGCACAAAAGGTGACCGATTCAAGTAGAAAGCTTAAAACTTTACATTCCAAATATTCCGCATTTAGTATAATCTGAAAACATTCTTAGTTTTGGAGACGAGAAGTGTGCTGCAGCCTAATTGCTTTTTAAGCAGCCTGATTCATCAACAAACTTGTGCAACTTGGAAATGAAGCCAACACGACTACTTTGCTGAGGCAACCAGAGCAGATCTAGCTCGCGTGAAAGTAGCAATCAGTGCGCCAAGCTGCAATTTATCATTGCACCCAAAACTCAACCTGTACCTGCACACACCAAAAACAGTAATGCAATTAAACCCTTGTGTATCTAAAACCCAATTGAAATGCAGTCCTTCCACCAAGTTTGCGGGAATACATTAGAATCAGAGAATAAACCCAAGTAAATAGTAAGGAACTGGAACTGGAACCAGTAGATTACTGTGACGTGTTCTGTTCAAAAGAAGAGAATGAAAAGAGCTTGAACTAAACAAGACTTGACAAATTTTTTGATAAGTGGATTCCACTTTGACTACTAACAGTTCTCTAGTAAGCAACAACCATGCACCCATATCAATAAAACTTGATCCAAGAAATGCTCTAATAAGTCTGAACTTTTTCATTTTTCATGACACATGTAGGACCAAGTCCTCAATTATGTATGAATTCATGTTATCGAACCAATGTAAGATACTTCATTGCTTCAAAATCACAACTCATTTACTTTTTCCCAAACTTCACATGGTTTACTTTTCATATTTAATTTATCCCTCAAACTGGTTAACAACACAGGATAAGATTTTAAATGAGATTAGTTCTTCAGAACTTATCTAAGAAATGAATTTAGTTCTTCAGAAAATGCAACATTTTCTGCCTTGTTGGTTCCATCAGATAAACGTTAACAATGATTCATGATATAACTATCACGGGGGGTTGCTATCATCACCCAGCACCTTGACTTATAAGATTTTCATGTATAAAACAACTCTGATTAGTGAGTACTGCTTGCAGTTAATTTTGTCAATTTACAAGTCTCTTGTGCTATAGCTTCCATGTAACCGTGAAATTATGAATCTGTATATTGTTTGCGTATATTGACTACAATATTAAGTTAAAACAACTCTCAGATAAGATGTATACCAACTATTCTCTAGATCGAAACAATATAAGAAATCGAGAAAGACATGGATACGTACTCGATATCAGCCAAATCGTTGATGAGCCCAACTCGAACACCTGAGGGCATCTTGATCTTAAAGACAAACCTGGTACATACATGCAATTAAGATGAGCTTCCGCAAACGTGTATCCAGTTTAATAGTTAACAGTCTGATAAATGCGCACTTACATGGTTACTTCTCTTACAATATCCACCAAGGCCAATCCTTTCCTTGTTTTGATATCAGATATTCCTAAATATAGTTAAGTGACAAACAAATAGAAAAGAAGCAACAAAGAAGAACAAAAACTAGCAATAACAAAAAAAAATGGATAAAGAGAAGAACAAAAGTTTTCACATATATGCATGCTCTACAATAACAGTTTAATAAATATGATTTTTTTTTGGATACGTTTAAAACTGTCTGCAAACAATTCATTCAGAAGCCAGTAAGATACTTGCTCAATGTCTTTGGGCAATGGATTTCCAGTGCAAAGGTACACAGCTTCTTCTGTTATCTGCTGAGAAGCCATATGTGTTGACTGCACAGATCAAGAATAGTTTATCAATAGTAAACAAATCATAGACTAGCAAAAAAAAAAAGAATAGTTTATCAATAATGCAGAGTTTGAATTGAAACTATCAATAAATTGATCCACACAGAACAGAAAATAAACACAAGGAAGCAAACAATACCTAGAAAGTGACATCACCTAACACATCTTAAGGGGTCATTTTTGTGTACCATGGGACACTATGCCCACTCAAAAAAAATATTTTATAACATAAAAAGAGAAGGTCAACGAACAAGAAAAGTGAAAAGAAATGTAATACTATAAATTAGCACAGGTAAGATATCATGAGGCAAGGCCACCATGATGACTCTAATGAACCAAAGATCTGCACATGACAATCATTATTGTGGACCAATTCATGAATTTGTAAACAAAGGTAAGCGATCTTGTATTTTGGAACAGAGAGTATCATGTTCATGAACTAAGCACCATATCAAATGCAAGCGATCTTGTATTTTTGAACAGAGGTAGTATATTTTAGTTGATTTCCTTCTTGTATAGTTGTATCTTAATACTTTTATCATAATTGATTTCCTTATCTAAGAGCAGCAAATTCTGAGACAAACTACAAATGAAACACAACTTGTACCTTATATATATCGAGGGTTTCTAGTTATAATCAGTTGATGAGGGCTTCTAGTTATTATTAATCTATGATACACGAACATCAGTGAGTCAGATCATGGAAATTGAGGATATTCCATTCCCTCTTTCACTACAACATAACAACCAACTAACGTTTGACTTTGGTGCCCTCTCAAAAGTCAAAAATTACAGCCAGAAGTTAGAGATCGAGCTGCTAATGTAATTTTCTCAGAAAAATATAGAACCAAGAATATGCATTTAAATAAAAACAAAATACACACAGAAAGAATGGAGTGAAAGATGTAAACACCTGCAAAATGTTCAAAGCCTTCCTCATGTCACCATTGCAAAGCCGTACAAGTGCTGCTAAGCCACTATCAGTTACATCAAGCCTGGTTCATTGAAATTATTGTTAGAGAAATTAAAGATGATTGCAGAACCCAAGTTACAGACGCAACAATCCTCTAGTAATATAACTATTTATGGCATCATGTCTATTTAATTCTCCGTGGATTAAAGCAAAAAGAAAACAGAAAGTGACCAATAAAAGTGGCCAACTATAGATCACAGATATCAACGAGGTCCAACATCAGTTATTAAAAAAAATAAATTAAAGTCTTTCCAATCCTACAATGTTGTAAGGACCCAACCATGGTTCAAAGTTTCGGTGTATTGGCCGATATTTCGGCGTATTAGAGCAGTTTCAGCCTTTCCCAAACCGCAACCTTGATACGAGTCGTAAAATCAATGATAATTCTCATAAAGGGTGGTGTGTTTCTGCGAAATTTCGCCATATTGGCGTAGCAAAACGATTTCGGACCAAATAGCCAGGAAACTTTGGTGTAAAGGGAAGAAATGCCAAACACACAAAAAAAATGTATTAAATACATTTTAACAAGTACCTAAATTAGTATTAAAAAATAAATTTAAATAAATAAAACTAGTATCCAAGCTAACTACAACTTATAAAATTATACTTAAACTACTTAGCATAAAAACAATTATACATACTTAAACTACTTAGCCTAAAAAAAATTGTAGCCATTTACATAGAAATAATATATATATATATATATTACATACTAATTAAAAAAAATTGTACCTATATAGTACCAAGTATAACTTCAAAATATCTTTAAAATTTACTGTTTAATTTTTATGCAATGTAGCATTAGACACGTTTGCGAGATGTTTGTTTTATCATTTGGACAGTGCTCTGAGTGTGCTAGATAGTGTTTTTTGCGTACTTGATTGATCCATTTTGTTGTTCCTAACTAGCGCAATGGTGTGTATCACCCGAAACCGATACCGAGTCAAAAAATGACCTTCCGAAACATAAGCCGCTACCGCGACTTTGAACTATGGACACAACAATCCCTCGACTTTGTGTCTTCTAAAGTAAAGTTTAAATCTTTGGTAAACTAGACACAATAAATTAGCAACCCTTCAAGTAAGCTAGCTGATTTAAGTATAAAAAATGTGAGGGTAATTATTCTACAAGATACTGCTCTGAAATTTATATATTGTGCTCAACCAAAAGTCAATCTTGATTTTGCTCAAGTAAAAAATGAAGCTAAATTGTGGGACCATAAGCTTCCAGGAAAAGGTGGTCCTTGAGTTAATAGCTAAGGTAAGATGATATTATCGTAGTTGGATTCTCTGTCAAAGAGGAGAATCAGTTGTTTGATTTCCTACATGTGAGATATAAGTTATATAACTGTATAAGGTGAGCATTCATAAGTACTCAATCCTTTCAATGGCTCATAGAACCTTTTCTTAGTCTTCATAATCACGTTGTGATGCAGGACGAGCCCCGCAAGACTTGGATGAACCAATATAAAAGTCTTAGGAAGTCCATGAAATGATGAAAATAAAATAAAATTCTAGAAGTTGTATTAGTAATTTACTTTATTTGTAACTTTGGTAGTTATCTTATGAGAATCCAATTTGAGTTAGGAAAGTTGATTAGGAGTATTATAAATATGGGTGTACTCAATTCAATGAATATTTTTTCTATTAAAAAAGAAAATATTACTCCCTCCGTCCCCAAAAGGATGGCTCAAGGACAATTTTCACACAAATTAAGGTAGTCAAATAATTAGGAGAGAGTATAAATTTACTTCCCAATCTATCCTTGTAAATGGACCCCATATAATAATATTATTATATCATTGAAATCTAATTTATCTCCAACCAAAAAATAAAACAAAACAACTTAGTAGTCAACTATGACATGTAAACATGTTAGCTTCCTAAAAAAGAGGCGCCAAAATATGTTTTGCAATAAGTTAGCGGAAATCTCAAATTGATTCCCAAAATAATGGGTTTAATTTTGGCGGAAATCTTAAATTGATTCCCAAAATAATTGGGTTTTGGGTTGAGAGGGAGGGAGGGAACGAGAGGCAGAGAAAGAGACAAAATTAATGTGAACTACTCATTTGTGATGTTAGTGATTCACTATTTAGCTAAAGTAAGATATGATGTATAACCAAGAGTAAATTAGTCCATGCAAAAGTTTATCTAGTTGACTTGTTTACTTTGGTCATCCTTTTGAGGATAAAATCTTTTATCACTTAAGTCATCCTTTTGAGGATGGAGGGAGTAATATATTAGGTTTTCAATATATATTTTGATTAGTTGAAAATATGATAATGAACATATATTCTTCTGACTCAATTCCCTTTAGGGAGGTCCGGACTCTATTTCTTCTCCAGCTGGCATTCTGATCTGTTACCGTGAGTGTTTGAAAATATAAAATATATTGTGAAAAAACTGTCAAAATATGTTTTTGGCACCTCTTGAAAGTCATGCCCAAAAACAAAACCATAAAGGGGCTCTCTTTGCACAACACGTGAAGATTTATTAGGAAACTTTCAAAAGGCCAACTCAGTAACCCTACAGGTCTAGGAAAAAAGAGTTAAAAATCAAAAGGTACTTAATATACAGTTGAAGCAAGAAATGTCATAAATGAAGGGGAAGAAATTCATAATTGGCTATTGAAAGGTGCTTCTTTAAGAGAATCATGAAAATGGTGCCAAGATGCCACACTGGCATTAAATAAAGATCAATTTCTGGAACAATTACCTAAAAGCACAACTTGCTTCTTCCAGATTAGAGGTGTACAATTGGAGAAAATAAGTGATGCATTACTAAAGACGATTTCAAGATTAATATAAACAATTAACAATGATATTGCTCGCTACATCACTAATGTTTTTTCAGTACTAATTATATCAATTCATGTCAATACTTTCATAATAAATACTAAAAATTGCAAACTCATCTATTCCCCAGAGATATCATATGCTGATATATATATACATAATTATTCCAAAGATTTTAATTAATCACTTTTACTGAAATTTTAGAACTTCAATAGAGCATCAAACATCATGCAACACAGTCATAAGTCATCAAAATAGATCTCAAAAGTGCATAATGTTATTTTACTACCATCTTAAGAGACTTGAAGATGATGTATACAGCTTGTATATGGGTTTTAACCCCTAATGGGCTCTAAGGCGGTTGTTCTTAATGTCATAGTACTTTTAAGATAAATAGACATATCGATGGAACAAAATCCCTCCAGATGAGGAAAAACGAAAGAAAACCCAACAGTACAATATGTAGTGATCAGGATGAATTTAACAAAGCCACCACATCTGTGTAGAAGCTCATTTCAAGTTTCGACAACACCAAATTAAAAATGGACAAAGCCAGCTGAAAGAATGAAGTATAGAATTTACCCTTCAGCAGCAATGACATGTTTAAGTCGTTCTGAGACATGCATTGCATCAAGAGGAGCAAAGCGAAATCGTGTACATCTTGATTGTAGTGCTGGAATAATCTTATTGACATGATTACAAATAAGGGCAAACCTAGTGTTTTTTGTGTATTTCTCGATCACTGCATTGCAAATCATATAAAAATTATTTCTTTGACATATTGAAAAGTATATTTAGTTACTGTGCTATGAAAAATAAAGATTCTTACCTCGGCGAAGTGCAAACTGTGCATCCTTTGTCATGGCATCTGCCTCGTCTAATAGGACCAACTTTAGAGATGATTTCACACTGCAGAAAAACAAAAGTCATACACAAAGTTACGACTTCAAAGAGTTAAAATACAGCATTTTGAATTCCTCTTGTCCAACAATTTACATAAATAGTATAATAGTGGGGTACAAAAAAAGTACTCCAATACTTAAGGCATCAAACATGACATAATTACTTCACCCATTCGGAATTTCACTTTAAGAAAACTTGGACAATGGTGTATTAGTTTTATTAAGTTCCAAAATTACCCATACTTGATGGACCCTAACTCCAATCCATGCTCACTAAGCTCTAAAGTAAGGTAACATAATTTTCAAATAACCTAGAAGGGGAGACGAGAATTTGGTACAGTAGTAATATACATATACCACCTGATCCAATATATAAAGTCGACCTTTTTATGCTCATTACAACATGGATATTATTGGGGCGGAGCAAGTTCAAAATCAAAATTAACCTATTTAAAGCAATTAGCACCAAACCATCACCACTGACTATTGAAGAACTACTATCACGATATTTAGGCAAATAAATTAAACAACCCGGGGGTTTTACCCAAATGAGAAGCTCTGAGTGCTAGCAAAATCCTGAATCTGTTGCCTCACAACATCAATTCCTCGATCATCAGATGCATTAAGCTCCAATACCATATTATGCATCTGGGAACCAAATAACTTTCGAGCCACCGCCAGAATCGTCGACGTCTTGCCAGTACCCGGTGGTCCGTACAGGAGCAAATGCGGCAATTTCTTCTCGCTCGTAAGCCTATCAACTGTTCGACAAAATGTCAACAAAGAAAAAACGAACATACCCACATACATACATACATACATACATACAATTTTGAGACATAACGACCCTAAAAATTAAGAAAAAGAGAGATTACTGGTATCGACAATGTCACGGTGAGCGGCGACGTCGGCGAGGGACTGAGGGCGGTACTTTTCGACCCACGGCGTGGCTTTGATGTCGGGCGGGATTCCGGCTACGACGTTTTTGCCCTTGTTGTTAGGTTTGAAGGATTGGGTTTCTTGATTGTCGTCGTCTATGTCCATTAGAGAGATTACTTCTGCCATTGTTTTTGTTTTCGTTGTTCACCGACTGGTTAGTCTTTTGCCCTAACTTGTTTCTAAAAGTAGATTTGGGAAAGCGCGGGCTAAAAGCGCGGGAGGTAAACCACAGCCCACGGGACTGACAGGAGTACTTACCAAGATTTTCATACAATAACCGGTCATCTGGACGGATCACCGGTTTAAGCAGCGGTCGAATATTTATTGATAAAGTCATTAATGTATAAAAATATATTATTAATAATTGATAAAAATTTTAAAAATTTATTTTTATGAACTAAAATATAATAAAATTAAGTTATATTGGGACATGATTCTGTGGGCCCGATCGATTCGGCGGGTCTCATTCCACGTGAAGGATTCTTTCCCACATGACAGTATATTTTAGTGAGAGGCTTGGGTGTTAAGGAATTTATAGTCCTGATTTTATTTAAATTCCAATTCATAAGGAAAGAGTCAGGATTAATTTTGACTTCCTTTCTTTTAAGGAGATTGACTTTTATCTTATTATGATAACTACCATGATAAGGACTCTTAATCCAATTCCGGGGTAGGACGATAAAGGTGGTGTGATCAGTTATAAATACAAGATTATACCTTAATTTACAAGTAATGTCACTTTGAGTACTAAAGCATTAAGCCTCCATTGTTAACTTATATACAGCCTATACTTATTCTCACACCAGAGCTATCCCCCGACGGCACAAGTCGTCAGTCTTCTCAGTGTGATTTCGTTTCTGTACAGGATTTAGCGCGTAGTTTGGTGATTGGACGTGTGGACGAATCTTGGCGTTAACATTGGCGTTAGAAGGAAGGTCTGCTTAGTGCTTCTTTTTACAATCACTTACGTATTCGTAGAAATTATGGCGAGCAAAGTGAATATTGTTTCTGGTCAAGAGGAGACTTCAGCTGCTCCCACGACACAATCTTGAGGTTCAGTCAAAGATAGGCTTGGGCCCAAAAAGCAAGTGAATGATAGGCTTGGTCCCCAGATCACTCTATGGGCAAGAGCTCAGTCGATTTCGGCTCGGAAGAGGTTGTTTTCAGCCAGTCAAAGGACTCCCCAGTCCAGTGGTCGCGCCGTAAACACTCAGTCTCGAGCGCACACACGCAAGGAGCAGGACGGTCGGTGAAAGTAGTATGCCTTCAAGCCAATCACATTGGATGTGATAAGCATTTACTTTGTAATCTTGTTCATTTATTAATAAAAGATTTTATTTAATTAAAGTCATTCTTTATCCATGTTTAATTAGTTGAATTAAATAAATGTGATAAACTCATAGTTTTCGAGCAATGCTTTTAAAATTATGATGTTCATCATGCTAATGAGATCTAAATTCTAGATAGCTCAAAAACTAAAAATGTTCTTAATTGTTGGATCACTAACGTGGGGTTACTAATTCCGAATAAATTAGTACATACTATGTTTGCTTTGTTGAAGAGGATGATTGATCTCATAATCATTTGTGTAGAGACACTAAAAAAAGTATGTAGGTGCTTATTGGAGAATAAGTTCACTAAACGTGATTCGCTTAAAGGAACCCTAATGAAGTTTTACTTGCCTGACAATAAGAGTTCCTATAGTGATAGTTGTACAACTAATCATTGGACTTGAGATCATCATAGTATCTTGTATATACTGAGTTATATTTTGTCATATTCCTTAATACTCTAGAGTATGTTGTAAGGTATGTTTGGATATAATAAAGTATATATGGAGATAGGTGAATGATTAACAAAGGATCTACCACTTCCAGTAAAATGAGAGAATGTTCTATGTGATTCGATAAGTGACAACTCAAAAATCCTTGGCCAAGGTGGAATGGAAATTAGAAAGGAGTTTCTAATTTACATTAATTAGAGTTATGCATTTTAGAATCGAAATGCATATGGTTAAATAAATTAGACTTGTCAGTAATTCCATGTCTTATATTTAATCGGACATTGTATGGTAGAAGGATTGAATTGTATGATAACTATTCACAGAATAGGTTATTTGTATTCTTTGTGATAATATTTGTGATTGAACGTTGAATTCATATTATCCGGATAGTCATGATACATTATTTATAAGGTGTCACTCATGATGTAGAATAAATATTATTTATTTATATTTGAATTAAAGGAGTTTAATTCATTATAAATAATATTAGAATGGTTCTAATTTATTTATTCTACTTACTGGCTTAATATTGAACCTAGAGGGTCACACCATAAAAGGGAGAAATATGATTTTAGAAGTGATTGGCTTAATGATAATAAATTATGTGTATTTAATTTATTAGTGGAATAAATTAAATAGCTTAATATTTATAATTAAGTATTTGGAGAAATACTGAATTATAAATTAATAAGAGTAGTCATATTATCATTATTATTATTATTATTATTATTATTATTATTATTATTATTATTATTATTATTATTATTATTAATCTAGTTCCTAATTAGATTGGGAATAAAACAAAACCCTAATTTCTAAAAGGTTTAGAAAAATGGGTTAATCTATAAATAAGAGGAGTCTTATTGTGGGATAGACTAATGCTAATGTAACTTGCATCTCTCTTGCAAGTATTCTCAAAATCCTAAGGTGTTAGGATAGAGAGAATTAGGGCTAGCCACCCAAGATCTAGTAGAATCTAAAATCACATCTTCAATCATTTTCTCTTGGTGGATCACATCTTGGGCGTTGCACACTTTGAGTAGCGAACGTTTGATCCGAGGATTAGAGAGATCGCGGAGGAGTAAAGATTGGAGTTTGAAGACGACATCAAAGCGTTGATCTTCTTTAAAGGTGTAACGACCCCAAAATTCATACAATCCAACTCTTCTCATTGGTCGTTAGCAATACATCCTCATTGTGACTTTACAACATTATTCAATGTTAAACTTAATAAAATTGCGGAATAATTTAAACTTTTTTATTACAAATCATTCTCGATCCCAAAATTTTCAACCTTTACATCTAAATATTTTAGAATCATGTTAATATCATGATTCACCTTGTCAAACTTATTATAAAAGTTTACACCTCAATACAAACTTTACAACTCAACATAAATACATTTATCGAAAACTTAACATAATTTAGGTAATAATTTCAACTAAAACATTTAATATTCATGCATCATTTTGATCCATGTCATTTGGGTAGCACATAACGTTACCTTGTATCTTTAACCTGGTTCGTAGATTACCAATTACCATAATTAGCTTATACTTATCTGCACTTCACGTATCTTTTGATTCCTTCTTTAGATCAAATAGATGATAAGAATTGCTTGACTTTTCTTCTTCCTCTTGATTTCTCTCAAATCTCCTCTCAATTTGTTTCACAGAGAGATTTCTCTCCCAATTCCCTCATCCTCTCCTCTATATATTTTTTTAGTCTTATCAAAATATGCTGACAAACTTTACGTATCCTCTAATTGGGAGTTTCAGCGGTTAAGAAAGCCAAAGGTCTCAAGGCCTTGTTTGGTACTTCTTTAAAGAATTAATCCATTTTTGTTATTATTATTATTATACTATATGCTTCCCATTTAAAATAAACCATTGTCACACTTTAACTTAATTAAACTTATTATATTAATAAATCTAATTAAACTTATTAATAATTCTAATCAAAATCTTACTGACAAAATTATAATTCAATTTAGCCAAACTATAATTTTATTAAATAAATCATTTTATTCAATAAAACATTAATCTTCTAATTTAATTATTTAATTAAATTATAATATTCTCATCACATTAGCGTACTAAAATACGCACCAACACTTCACTCATATTATTCATGAAACTTAATTCACAATAATTTCCATTGTCCACAAGACATAATAATCAAATTATATTATTTCATAATATAATTTTTAACTTACTAATATTCAGTAAATATCTTTTTCGTAACAATTTTCCTTCACTTCATTCAATGGTTTAATTAACTATTAAACCTCTTTCCCCAAATACACGAATATATAATTCTCTTCATATCAAATCACATATTTCACAATATATATCACATATATACACATACTCAAACTCAAAATGTCACATAATAAGAATTTTATTTGCTAAATTCTTATTTAATAATTTCTGAAAATCCGGTTGTCACAAAAGGTATATCTTTTATCCTTTCTCAATTAATGATGTTTTATAAGGTGATTCATGGGATAACAAAAAAATTTTAAATTGCTTTTATTGCATGTTTTTCACTGCGTTACAATTCGATTGTATACTTTGATCTTGTTTCTGCAAACCAACAGTGGTATCAGAGCCATCCTTATGCGAATCATTAATTGTTTTAATTCAATATGTATGTTGATATGTGTTTGGAACAATTTTTAAGCAAAAATCTGCAAAATTTGAACTCTGCGCTTGTCACGCCGCTTCCAGTTCATTTTGGAGCGCGGTCGCACTTGTACCCAGAAAATCATTTCTAGGGTTGCAGCGTGGCCACGCCGTTTCCAAGGGTAAACCCGGCGCGGCCGCGCCGGTCCTTAGAGTTTGAAATTTTTTTATTTTATTTTCTTTTTCATATTAAGATAAAAAGTTTATTTTTAATAAGAAATTGGATTAAAATAAAAGTTTTATTTTAACTTGGAATTGGATTCCACGTTAACTAGAATAAAGGAGTTTATTCTGTTTTGGAATATGATTCCATGTTTCCTAAAATAAAAGAGTTTATTTTGATATGGAATATGATTCCACATATTTTATTTTTCCAGCAATTTTAAAGTTAAAATAAAGAAGTTTATTTTGAACTTGAAATTGGATTATATGTTAATTAAAATAAAGGAGTTTATTTTGATTTGAAATTTGAATAAAAATAAACTTTGCAATTTGATTAAAAATAAAGGAGTTTATTTTTATTCAAAATTGGATAAATTAAAATAAAAGAGTTTATTTTGATTTAAAATTGGATTAAAATAAAGGAGTTTATTTTAATTTAAAATTGAATTTTATGCTAACTAAAATTGCCTACTAAATGATATCAGTATATATATATATATATATATATATATATTATTTTCATGAGAGGAATATTTTATTGATGCATATGATGATATGTATGATAATTAAGGGGATGATTATGGACCATTGACTAATGCGATTGGATTTAATTTTAATGGATGCTTGAATGAATGTGGTTTTTACAAATGAGGTCTGTGTACCTCACCTATCTAATTTTCTGATGTAAATTCTATCTCCCTCCTATGTACCTCTCATTGACTGCTGATTAAGGTTTCTGTTTTATATAAATAGTTTGTAATAGGATTTTATAGAATTACTCAATAAATTGGAGCTGAAGAGTAGAAACATTGAAGATCCGTTTGTAATGAAGCCCGGGTTGAATGTAATAGTTATATTCATTATTTTATTCTTGCACCCTAGGTTTGAGTATATAATCATCTCAGATAAAATATAATATTCAATGATGCATGTTAATTATATAGTAAATATATTATTATACATGTTGATGTATGTTTAATATGACGCGTATTTCTATATATATATATATATATATATATATGCATGCGTGCTGAACAATATGAGACAATTAATAACAAAACCCTCCAAAGATAATATATATTAAGTTGATTGTGTTCAAAGACATTGGAGAATGTCGAACGTAGCCTTCTTGCATGGTAAAGCGATAGAGTATTGAATATTTAATATGAGTTTGTTGTGCACACACAAGACAAGTATTAAATATTTGAGATGTTGCTTTATTACATTGGATGTTTATAAGGAATTGAACAATACTGTTTTGTTATGCACACACAATGACTATATTTTTCTCTTCACTTATATGAAAATGCTGGGTTTGACTTAACTTAGATTTTTTTAGTTCGGATGTGCACACACTTGACCATTATAATCTAAGAGGCAAAATATAAAGGAGTTACATGGAGATGTAATCGACAAGAGTTGTCTACCTTTTGAATAAATATGTAGTTTGTTGTGCACACACAAGGCTATATATTTATTGCAATTGGATCCTTTCTCACTAAGCGGATTTTACAAAGACACAAATATAAGATCTGCCGAACTATATATATAAAGGGTTATATAGTTTGAAGAAAATAGTGGGAGACGCCATTTTAATAAAGACCTAAATTAATCGGTTATCAATAAAATAAATGGATGCTAATGTTGTTAAATTACAAATTTATTTACAGAATTTTACAAATGTCTAATTTACTATCATTGTGGAGTATATTAGATGCTAATAAATTAACTGGACCGAATTATATGGATTGGTTAAGGAATTTTAGAATAGTTCTCAAGGTTGAAAAGTTTTCTTACGTCCTAAATTCGCCAGTCTCTGCAACGGTTGCAGACAATGCCTCTGAGGAAGAGCTTGCTATTTTTAGAAAGTGGCAAGATAATGCACATGTGGCTCAGTGCATTATGTTGGCATCCATGAACGAGTTACAACGTCAACACGAGAAAATGGATACGCTTACTATGTTGCTGCACCTTCAAGTTTTGTATGGCGAGCAAAGTAGGTCTGCTAGATATCAGATATCTAAAGAGTTCTTCCGATCTAGAATAACCGATACCACTACAGTACAGACACATGTCCTTAAGATGATCAATCTGATTGAACAAGTAGGACAACTAGGTTTTGTCATGGATGGAAAGTTGAGCCAAGATTTGATCTTCCAGTCACTCTCGGACTCCTTCTCACAATTTATTGTGAATTTTCACATGAACAAGCTAGTTATCAGCCTGTTTGAGTTGCTTAACATGTTGAAAACTGTTGAGAGTCACTGTGACGCCCCCAAATCCGGGTCACCTGAGCCACGGACCTGGTTCATCACTATCTAATACCAAAATGATACAATCGATAACTTATAGCGGAATAAAGGAATATTTACATTGATATAACATAAATAAACCTGTCCCAAGTCTCGAAACCAATACTATTACAAAACATAACATAATACAAAAGGGTAAATATGTCTTAATACACGATGGTAATTCTAGAACAACAAAATACACTAATCAGTAGCTTTCCCCTTTCCCTTATCTTTTCCTGAGCTCTCGCCACGTGCCGCACTAACTGAAATGTTTTAAGGAAAGCAAGGGTGAGCAACAAATTGCCCCGCAAGTATAATAGCAGTGAATAATCACATGAATAACTTTATAGCTCTCAGGAGTAAAAATTTAGCTAACACAAGGAAATAAACACCTTCTTTTATAACTGTTATAGTGGCCGCTAAGGACCAAAGGATTTCTGAAGTATCCAAGGATTTCAAAGTTTCCCGAAGAAGGGAACTATTCAATACTGAGGGTGCACCAAGGCACAGAACTCTATTCTAGAATTACTAGAAATTCATCCGATAATCCACAAAACTGGTACAATAGGTGATCAGCCTAAAATACCCGACGTTATGCATAAGCCTTACATTTTCCATTTACGCGCGTGTCGGTCCCCCGACGTTTATACAATTTCCCCTGCTGTGAGGGTTATTCTTCTCAGCTTTACATGGGAGTCCAGACCAAAACAATTTGATCGGACAATTTTACTTAACAACAATAATAGTTGAAGGACTTTAACCTCACTTTAATAACCAGATCAATAAGTGTCTAGCTGAAACAATTAGCCTTGACATAGCTTTTAATCAATCTATGGAATAAAGAACTTTAAGGTTCAACAACATGCATGATAACATTAAAAATATCTTGAATGAATAACAATTCGTAATCTTTGGAATCACACAATATATAACATTGCATGAAATGGGCTTTCATTGCAATACTTGAATAAAAGTATGAATACTAGCACACTAATTGCTAAATTGATAAGTAATTTAAACGGAGTCAAGAAGCTCAATAAGCTTGCTCAATAAATTTTATTTGCTCGAATATAATTTTGAGTAGGGTAAGTAAACTTGCACAATAATAACTGAATAAGATAACAGACTTTTTCGATAGATAAATGAATTCGAAACTTGCCCAATAAATAAATCGAGTAAAGAAAACTCGCACAATTAAATAAGGGTTGAGTAAGGAACTTGCCTTGTACGTGCATTAATATCTTGACGTTAATCGTCCGTCAAAAATATCCTACATAGTTCATTAAAATCATCATAAATATTAGTCACATAGGGACTAGGTTCAATACAGCCATCACATCATTAAAATACATTGATTGCCACTACGCTTACCCAGTCGGGGGTCTCGCTCCCCGGTGAGCGAGTGGCTGCCCAGCTCGTCGGTGAGCTAGCGGGGGTCGAGGGGCAGCGCCCCCTGGAAACCAAGCGTAATTTGCAATTAGTTTATTCAATTACGCCTTAAGACCGCATCACTTCGGTTGACACTAGTATAAAATTAAGCACATAAGGCTTTAACAAGTTATAAGTGTTTTTAATCATTTCGTACAAAAATATAAGTTTTAGACTCGGGGGAAAAATTTACTGGGTCCGACCCGATCCGGCCCGACCCGGTCCGGCCTGACCCGACCCGGTCCAAGCACGGACAGCGCCATACAGTAGCAGTTCTGCAGTTCTTGCAGAACCGCGAACTGCCACACCTACGCCCGCTCCAGCCTCCATATCTCCCTCTATACTCGATCAATTTGGTCCGTTACGGACTCTATGGATTCGTAAGACACGGGGCTACAACATATCAAAAATGCAAGATGACCCATAATCACTAACACAACCAAATCCTAAGCCAAACACAACATTAATACTCTGTTTTTCGCAGTCATGAAATATCTCACACAAATGGCAACTGTGACTTCATTTTAGCATCATTTTGATTCATTCAAATTGGGATATCCTCACAACTGATAGAAGTACAATATTCCAACAACAAACAATCAAAATAATCACAACATCAAGGCTTTACTGTCCTCTAATCGTCCAAAGGTCTAAACAGTCCATTATCTTCCTCCTTAAGCTTGGGTCCGAATCATTCTTTGTTTTTGTTCCACTTTGAGGGTGTTAATGGTTTATATAGACTCTTACGAACCTCCATGGTAGATTCAACACAACCAACAACAACGAACATCAACAAAATCCAACCCGCAAGCATGAAAGCAAAACAAAACTCATGAAAACTTCACTTGGAGAAGAAATGGTTGTGGTTTGTGATTACCTCTTTGTTGCTTGCTTTGTGTAGGATGAGATGGTTGCTAGAGTGCTCCTGGACTCCCTCTTGCTGCTCTTCTCCTTCTTTTCCCTCCTTCCTTGCTTTCCTTCTTCTTCCCGAACACTCCTTCTCTTTTGCTACTTCCTTCTTTCTCTCTCTATGGTACTCCCTCTCTCTCTCTCTCTCCCTGTAGCTCTCTCCTTGCTTGAAAAATGAGAAGTATGCAGATGGTTTGAATGAGAAGGAGAATGAGCTGATGGGAGATAAGGTGGAGTGGCTTCGGGAGGAGAAGGAATGTATTGGGAGAGCTAAAATGGAGTACCCGAGCTCTTGAAAATGTATTTGAGGAGGATGTCTTGTGAAGAGTTAACAATCCAAGTCTAGTGTACTGTGACGGTTTATTCCCCCTCATTTGATTGGCTAATACAATTAATGCTCTCTCTTGATTGGTTGAGGCATAATTGCCTCTCCAATTAATCAAAATATACAGATAAATATACCCGAATACTCCCACTTTTGTACCAAATTTGGTAAATAATTCTACCCAAAATTAAAATGGGTACTCCCATAAATTATTGGGACACATAAAAATATTTATTATGGGATTTGTCCATATATTCGGAACACCCATACTATACATTTCGGATACGGATTAAATCACGTATCAGCTCCAATAAAATTTCTGACACTTGGAAAAATTATTCCCTCGCATACACGTCTTAATAAAATTAATAGGAATCGAAAAAGACGCAAAATTATTCGGGTGTGAATAGTGCTCGTGAATAGTGTCTCGGGAAACGTGCTATGTAATTAGTGATTTTACGAATTTTTGCAAAATCAATTTATTCACTCCAACGACACAACAACACATAAGATTTAACATATGCACGTTTTCTAGGCTGCAACACAACTTTAAGCACATAACACATAATATTATAAAATAAAAATAAAAATTCATTTCATTCATACATAACTCGGGTTACAAGAAAATCTAAGATTCCCGATCGTTACAGTCACTTTCCAACCAAGAAAGACCAAGTCTTACTAGTAGATGAAACTTTCAAGAAAAGGAAGTAGGCCAAAGGATCTTCTGAAAAGAAGAAAAATTTAAAGAAGGCAAAAACAAAGGACAATAAGAACAAAATTGATGATGATAGCAAATGAGTTTGCTTCCACAGCAATAAGTCCGGACACTAGAAAAGAAACTGCGAGAAGTATCTTGCAGAATCTAATCAGAAGAACCTTGGTGAAGCTTCGGTTACTGATACAGGTTTGTTCATTGTGACAATTATAAATATTTCGGGCCCTTGTAATTAGGGTTTCCGAGTATTATGGAATAAAATGAGATTTTATAAATAATAATGTGTTCTATGTGATTAAAGGTCGATTATTAACCTAATGTATGTGATATGTGATTATGTATATGTGTTGTAGTTTCATAGACGAAAGAAAAATTT
Source organism: Aralia elata (assembly GCA_034770075.1). Lineage (NCBI taxonomy): Eukaryota > Viridiplantae > Streptophyta > Magnoliopsida > Apiales > Araliaceae > Aralia > Aralia elata. The sequence continues at coordinate 35,343,705 of CM068378.1, forward strand.
TCCGAGAAAAACACTATTCATAAAACGCAAAAAACATTTTTTTTTTTCGTTTTTCGAGTTTTCGAATCGTGGGATATTATTTATTTGAGGACGGGAGACGTAATCTGCAATAAAACTAACGAAAGAAATTTCACGATTTTCGCATGTGGAGCGAGTTAGGAAATCTAACTTAAAAGAAATCGGGTAGACGAACGACTTCAGAAATGTAAACCCTAATTAATTATATGAAAGGGTAAAATAGACTTCTTGCTAACTAAAATAGTTATAATAGCTAACTAGAAAGAAACTAGAAATTGAAACAGAGTTTCGAAGTAATTGTTAGGTTTGTATAACGCGAACATGCAATCAAATTACATAAATATAGCGGAAGCGCGATAAAATCAGATTTTAAAATTTATACAAACCATCACCATGATCTTTCTTTATGTATAATTATTAATTAAATGAAAGAGATAGAGATTAAGAAATTATACCCTCGTAGAACCGTGCTTCCTCGGGTACAAGTTCAACTCCAATTCATTCGCGTTCTTCTTGAATTCCACCGATTAAATTTCTTCCTTTGATCAACTTTAGCCACCCAAGTGTTTGTCCTCTAGAGGTGATCTACCAAGGAATAATATCTATTCAAGAAGATGGGTGTTGGCAAAACCCTAGTTTTTATCTCTATAGAAATTGTAAGTACTCTCCACAATTCTTATGCAAGAGTGTGTAACCCTAATCTATAATAAAACCTTTCTTATTTATAGATGTAGGAAAAACCCTTCCCTAATCTATTTAGGATTAGGGTTTCTATTCTAATTAAACTCCTTTAATTAATTATACTCCTAATCTAATTAGAAATTCATGAGAGAGAGAGTACTTCTATTAATTAATTCCCAATCCCTATTAGGAATTAAATAATAGTAATAGTAATAATAATAATAAGACTCCTCTTATTAATTTATATTTAATATTTCTAAAATATTAAATAATAAATATTAAGCTATTTAATTTATTCTATCTCCATAGACTAAATTAAATACACTTAACTTATTATTACAATTATGCCATTTACTTCTTAAATAAATATTTTTCCTTTTGCGTTGTGACCCTTTAGGTTCTCCATATTAAATCGGTTGTGAATAAATCAATTAGAACAATTTTAATCTTATTTAAATAAATAAATTAAATCATTTAACTCATTTAAATAAATAATATTTATTCTACAATAAGGGTAAACCCCCTTAACGATCAACGACTTTCCAAATAATATAGATTTCAACATTAATCATAAAAGAACCTTTCAGTGCATAGTTACCGTATAATTCAAACCTTCTACCATACAATGTCCCAATTAAATATAAGACATGGATTTACTATCAAGTCTTATTTTATTTAATTATATGTATTTCGATTCCCAAATGCACAATTCTAAATAATGCAAATTAGAAACTCCTTTCTAATTTCATTCTGCCTTGGCCGAGGACTACTGAGTTGTCATTTATCGAATCACATAGGACATTCACATCTTTTACTAGACAAGGTAGATTCTTTGTTGATCATTCACCTATCTCTATGTACAACTTATTATACCCAATCATACCCTTTGATATACCCTAAAGGTCTTAAGGGACATGTCAAAGTATAACTCATCATACACAAGATACTATGATGATCTCAAATCCAAGGATCACTTGTACTACTATCACTAGAGGAATTCCTATTGACAGGCGAGTAAAACTCCATTAGGTATTCCTTAGCAAACCACGTTCAGTGAACTTATTCTCTAATAAGCACCTACATACTTGCTTTAGTGTCTCCACACAAATGATTATGAGATCAATCATCCTCTTCTTAAGAGCAAGCAACATATGTACTAATCTATCTAGATTCACTAATCCCCTTTTTAGTAATCCAACGATTATGAACGATTTTAATTTGTGAGCTATCTTGAATTTAGATCTCATTAGCATGATCACCATCGTGATTCTAAAAGCATTGCTCAAAACTATGAGTTTATCACATTTAATATAACAGCACCATGTAGATAATGTAAAATGCCTTTTAAGAAAATCAATTCTTTTATTAATAAATGAATAAGATTACAAAGTATATGTTATATCATATCAAATATGATTGGCTTGTGTGCATACTACTTTCAATCTTCCACTTGCACTAAAGCCAATCGCCATGGTATCTAATACCCATCTTCTCTAAGTGTCGATCAAACTGCTGTTGTGTTAAAGCTTTAGTAAATGGATCTGCAATGTTGTCTTGAGAGTCCACACGCTCCAGGGTGACATCTCCTCTTTCAATGATCTCTCTAATCAAATGAAACCGCCGCAACACGTGTTTGGATTTCTGATAAGACCTGGGTTCCTTAGCCTGCACAACAGCTCCGGTGTTGTCACAAAATAAAGGTACGACTCCTCTAATGCTAAGAACTACTCCAAGTTCATTTATGAACTTCTTCATCCAAACAGCTTCCTTTGCAACTTCACTTGCAGCTATGTACTCTGCCTCTGTCACTGAATCAGCAACTGTTTGCTGCTTAGAACTTTTCCAACTCACTGCGCCACCGTTTAAGGTAAACACGTACCCTGAAACGGATTTACTGTTATCTTGGTCCGTTTGAAAACTTGAGTCTGTATAGCCCTATAGTTTAAATTCAGACCCACTGTAGACAAGAAATACATCCTTAGTTCTTCTCAAGTACTTTAGGATGTTTTTCACTACCTTCCAGTGCTCTTCTCCTGGATTCGACTGATATCTGTTTGTTACACTAAGTGCATGAGCGACATCTGGTCTAGTACATATCATACCGTACATGATAGATCCTATTGCTGAAGCATAAGGAATTTTACTCATACAGTCTCTCTCCTCAGGTGTCTTTGGGGCCTGTTTCTTGAAGAGATATATTCCATGGCTCATCGGCATGAGACCTCTCTTGGAATCTTCCATGCTAAACTTTTTTAGCATCGAGTCAATGTACTTTCCTTGGGTCAAGCCAAACATCCTTTTAGATCTATCTCTATAGATCTTTATCCCCAAAATATAGGATGCCTCACTCAAGTCCTTCATGGAGAAGTGTTTAGATAACTAAATTTTGATCAACTGTAGCATAGGAACATCATTCCCTGTCAGTAATATATCATCAACATATATTACAAGGAATGAAACAGCGCTCTCACGAACCTTCTTATACACACAAGGTTGATCCTCATTTTTGATAAAATCAAACCTTTTGATTATCTCATCAAAACAGATGTTCCATCTTCGAGAAGCTTGCTTCAATCCATAAATGGATCGTTGTAGCTTACAGACTTGGTTTGTTCCAACCGTTGAAACAAACCCTCTGGCTGTATCATATATACATTCTCCTCAAGCTCTCCATTGAGGAAGGCCATTTTCACGTCCATTTGCCAAATCTCGTAGTTATAATAAGCTGCAATTGCAAGCAAAATTCGAATGGACTTGAGCATAGCTACTGGTGAGAACGTTTGATCATAGTCAACTCCTTGTCTTTGTTTGAAATCTTTCGCAACCAGTCGGGCCTTATAGGTCTTTACCTTGCCATCTGCTCCAGTCTTTCTTTTAAAGACTCATTTACACCCAATAGGCTTAATGCCCTCAGGTGGTGAAACCAAAGTCCATACTTGGTTTTCATACATGGAGTCCATCTCGGATTTCATGGCTTCTAGCCATTTCTCTGAGTCTTTTCTACTCATAGCGTCTTCATAAGTCAATGGATCATCATCATCATCTATGATGTGTACCTCATCATCATCCTTTATGATGAATCCATACCTATCAAGTATCTTCGGTACTCTTCCAGATTTACGAATAGGTTGTGATACAGTAGGTTCTTCCACTTGGCCAGGTACCTGACTTTGATCCATAGTATTTTGTGGTTCTTGAACTTCTTCAAGATATATCGTACTCCCACTGACCCCTTCAAGGATAAACTCCTTTTCTAAGAAGGTAGCGTGTTTCGTAACAAACACCTTTTGATCAGTAAGATGATAGAAATAATATTCTAAACTTTCTTTAGGATATCCCACAAATCTACACTTATCGGATCTGGTCTTCAGCTTATCATGCCCAGTCCATAATTCATATGGGGTCTTTGGGACGGATTTGGTAGGTACCTTGTTAAGTAGGTATGCAGCCGTTTCTAGGGCATAACCCAAGAAGGATACTGGAAGGTCGGTATAACTCATCATGGAACGAACCATATCCAATAATGTTCAATTTCTCCTTTCATATACACCATTCAACTGTGGCGACCCTGGTGGAGTCCATTGTGAGATTATACCATTTTCTTTGAGACACCTTAGAAACTTATTGGTCCAGTATTCACTTCCTCGATCCGATCGAAGAATCTTAATAATCTTACCAGTTTGCTTCTCTACTTCACTTCTGAATTCTTTGAACTTTTTAAACGATTCAGATTTGTATTTCATTAAATACACATATCCAAATCTAGAATGATCATCAGTGAAAGTAATAAAATAAGAATACCCTCCTCGTGCATTCGTTGTCATAGGTCCACATACGTCTGTGTGTACCAACGCTAACAACTCTGTAACTCTTTCTCCTTTTCCACTAAAAGGGGATTTAGTTATCTTACCCATGAGACAAGATTCACAAGTTGGATATGATTCGTAATCAGATAGCTCTAAATCCCATCTTTATGTAACTTGGTTAATCTTGTTTCATTAATGTGACCGAGTCTACAGTGCCACATAAAGGTATAATTAACATCATCTCTTTTTCTTTTCTTAGTTTGTTCAATTTGAAGTATATTTTCATGCAAGTCAAGTATGTAAAGTCCATTCAGTAAATTGCCAACACCATATAAAATATTTTTATTATAAATAGAATAACTGTTGTTCTTTATTATAATATCAAAACCATCCATATCCAATATATAAATTCAAATAATATTTCTAATGAGTGTTGGAACATAATAATAATTATTTAAACTAATGGACTTGCCCGTAGGCAGTGCTAAACAATAAGTTCCTACAGCTAATGTAACAACCTTTGCTCCATTTCTCACTCATAGGACGACTTCATCCTTGTTCAGCATTCTACTTCTGCTTAGTCCCTGCATATTATTACATATGTGAGAACTACAACTGATATCCAATACCCAAGTAGAATTTTGACTTTCAAAAAAATTAATTTCAATCATGAACAAACCTAGATCGGAAGTCGAAGCTTCTCCAAACTTCTTTTGGTCCGCAAGATACTCCTTGCAGTTCCTCTTCCAGTGTCCCGGCTTATTGCAATGGTAGCAAATTCCTTTGCTATATGGATCAGGTTTCTTTTATACTCCTTGCAGTTTCTTGTTTTTCTTCTTTTCAGAAGATACTTTGGGCCACCTACTTTTCTTGGAAGAATCATCCACTAGTAAGACTTGGTTCTTGTTAGATGAGAAGTGACCTTCAGCAGTTTTCAGCATGTTAAGTAACTCAGGCAAGCTGACGTTTAACTTATTCATGTGAAAATTCACAACAAATTGTGAGAAGGTGTCCAGGAGTGACTGTAAGATCAAATCTTGACTTAACTCCCCATCTATCACGAACCCAAGTTGTCTAAGTTGTTCAATCAGATTAATCATCTTAAGGACACGAGTCTCAACGGTAGTGCCCTCGGTCATACGAGATCGGAAGAGCTCCTTAGATATATGATATCTAGCAGTCCTACTTTGCTCACCATACAACTCTTTGAGGTGCAGCAATATAGTAGGAGCATCCATAGTTTCATGCTAACGCTGAAGCTCGTTACTCATGGATGCGAGCATGATGCATTGAGCCAAAATTGCATCATCTTGCCACTTTCTAAAAGTAGCAATTTCTTCTTCAGAGGCTGTTTCTGCAACATTTGCAGGGACTGGCGAATTTAGGACATAAGAAATCTTTTCAGCAGTGAGAACAATTCTCAGATTCCTTAACCAGTCCGTGTAATTCGGTCCGGTCAGTTTGTTAGCATCAAGTATGCTATGCAGTGATAGTGAGCTTGATATTTTTAAATTCTGCATGTGAAATAGACAACATTTTAGCATACATTCATTTTATTAATCATCAAAATAAATTAGGTCTTTATTTAAATTGGTGTCTCTCACTTTTTCATCAAACTATATTACCCTCATTATATATTTCGGCAAATCTAATAAAAGATTTACTAGTGAGATTAAGGATCCCATTTCAAATGTATATAGTCTTGTGTGTGCACAACAAACTATATATAAATAAATAGGTAGACAACTATTGTCAATTACATCACTATGTAACTCCTTGTATTTTGCCTCTTAGATTATAATGGTCAAGTGTGTGCACATCCGAACTAAAATAATCTAAGTTAAGTCCAACCTAGCACTTCCATATATGTGAAGAGAAAAAGACCGCCCTTGTGTGTGCACAACAAAGCAGTAATGTTCAATTCCTTAATAAGCATCAAATGTGATAAAACAACATCTTAAATATTTAATACTCGCCTTGTGTGTGCACAACAAACTCATATTAAATATTTAATACTCTATTGCTTTACCATGCTAGAAGGCGACGTTCGATATTCCTAATATCTTTGAACGCTTAGGACTTAATATGATTTCTTTGAAGGGTTTATTATTATTAGTCTCATCTTGTTTAGCATGCATGGACATATATATATATATATATATATATAAAATACGCGTCATATTATTTAACATGCGAAGCATGTTGGATAATATATAATATATATATAGTAAGCATGCACATATAAAATACTATATTCTACCCGGATTGATTATGGACTTTTATTCTAGTTTGGTTCACTAGAGCCACCAAGCGAACCAAAAGGTCAAACCTAGGGTGCAAGAATTAAATTTAAATATAACTATTACATTTAAACCCGGGCTCCAATACAAACGGGTCTTCAAGTGCTCCTTGCTTCTTTGTCTCCAATTCTTCAAAATTAATTCTAACTAGTCCTATTACAAAAACTATTTATAATAAATAGAAACCTTGATCAGCAGTCAAGGGGAAGTACATAGGAGGGAGATAGAATTTACATTAAGAAAAATTAGAGAAGACGAGATACGCAGACCCTATTTATAAAAACCCATACATTCAAGCATCCTCTAAAATAATTCCAATCACACATTGGTTAATAGTCCATAATCAATCTCTAATTATTATCATACATATCTCTATATGTATCAATAAATAACATTCATCTCATGAATAATAAAACCATTCCATATATGCATTGATATAAATTAATGGGCAAAACTTTTGCTAATATTTAATTTTGAAACAAAATAAACTCTTTTATTTTAATCAAAAACCAAATTCAAATTAAAATCCTTTAATTTTAGCAATCTAAAATCCTATTCTAGATAAAATAAACATATTTGTTTTTAAACTTTTATCAATTAAATAAACCATTTATGTTAAGTGAGAAAACAAAAAATTTTCAAACTCTGCACACCGGCGCGGCCGCGCTGCACCCCCATAAATGTTTTCTGGGTTCAGGCGCGGCCGCGCTCCCGAATGAATTGGAAGCAGCTCGGTCGCGCCGCACCGCAGAAATCAGAAATTTTTTTTCAACCCAAAAATTCGATCGTATCGCATATCAATTCATACATGGAATCATCACAATTAATAATTAACACAAGGATTAGGCTCTGATACCACTGTTAGGTTTGTATATAACGCAAGCATGCAATCAAATTACATAAATAGGGCAGAAGCGTGATAAAACGGATTTTAAAATTTTAATTCAAACCTTCACCATGATCTATCCTTGTGTTCAATTATCAATTAAACGAAAGAGAAAGAGAATAAGAATTATACCCTCGTAGATTAAAGCTTCCTCGGGTACAAGTTCAACTCCTAGTCCTTCGTGTTCTCCTCGAATTCCACCGATGAGATTCCTTCCTTTGATCAACGTTAGCCACCCAAGTGTTTGGCCTCTAGAGGTGATCCACCAAGGAAGAATATGTATTCAAGAACTTGGGTGTTGGCAAAACCCTAGTTTCTATCTCTATAGAAATTGCAAGTACTCTCCACAATCTAATGCAAGAGTGTGTAATCCTAATCTATGATAAGACTCCTCTTATTTATAGATGTAGGAAAAACCCTTCCCTAAACTATTTAGGATTATGATTTCTATTATAATTAAACTCCTTTAATTAATTATGCTCCTAATCCAATTAGGAATTCATGTGAGAGTACTTCTATTAATTAATTTCCAATCCCTATTAGGAATTAAATAATAGTAATAGTAATAATAATAATAATAATAATAATAACAACAACAATAATAATAATAATAATAATAATAATAATAAGACTCCTCCTATTAATTTATATTTAATATTTCTAAAATATTAAATAATAAATATTAAGCTATTTAATTTATTCTATCTCCATAGATTAAATTAAATAAACTTAACTTATTATTACAATTATGCCATTTACTTCTTAAATAAATATTTTTCCTTTTGCGGTGTGACCCTTTAGGTTCTCCATATTAAACCGGTTGTGAATAAATCAATTAGAACAATTCTAATGATATTTAAATAAATAAATTAAACTATTTAATTCATTTAAATAAATAATATTTATTCTACAATAAGGGTAAACCCCCTTAGCGATCAACGACTTTCCAGATAATATAGATTTCAACATTAATCACAAAAGAACCTTTCAGTGCATAGTTACCGTACAATTCAATCCTTCTACCATACAATGTCCCAATTAAATATAAGACATGGATTTACTGTCAAGTTTTATTTTATTTAATTATATGTATTTCGATTCCCAAATGCACAACTCTAAATAATGCAAATTAGAAACTCCTTTCTAATTTCATTTTGCCTTGGCCAAGGACTACTGAGTTGTCATTTATCGAATCACATAGGACATTCACATCTTTTACTAGACGAGGTAGATTCTTTGTTGATCATTCACCTATCTCCATGTACAACTTATTATACCCAATCATACCCTTTAATATACCCTAAAGGTCTTAAGGGACATGTCAAAGTATAACTCATCATACACAAGATACTATGATGATCTCAAGTCCAAGGATCACTTGTACTACTATCACTACAGGAATTCATATTGACAGGGGAGTAAAACTCCATTAGATATTCCTTAGCGAGCCACGTTCAGTGAACTTATTCTCCAACAAGCACCTACATACTTGCTTTAGTGTCTCCACACAAATGATTATGAGATCAATGATCCTCTTCTTAAGAGCAAGCAACGTATGTACTAATCTATTCGGATTCACTATTCCCCTTTTTAGTAATCCAACGATTAGGAATGATTTTAGTTTGTAAGCTATCTTGAATTTAGATCTCATTAGCATGATCACCATCATGATTCTAAAAGCATTGCTCAAAATTATGTGTTTATCACATTTAATATAACAGCACCATATAGATAATGTAAAATGCCTTTTAAGAAAATCAATTCTTTTATTAATAAATGAATAAGATTACAAAGTATATGCTACATCATATCAAATATGATTGGCTTGTGTGCATACTACTTTCATAGACAACTATTGTCAATTACATCACTATGTAACTCCTTGTATTTTGCCTCTTAGATTATTTTGATCAAGTATGACACATCCAAATCAAAATTATCCAAGTTAAGTCCAACCTAGCACTTCCATATATGTGAAGAGAAAAATACCGTCCTTGTATGACACAACAAAACAGTAATGTTCAATTCCTTAATAAGCATCAAATGTGATAAGGCAATAGCTTAAATATTTAATACTTGCCTTGTGTGACACAACAAACTCATATTAAATACTCTATTGCTTTACCATGCTAGAAGGCGACGTTCGATATTCCAAATATCTTTGAACGTTTAGGACTTAATATAATTTCTTTGAGGAGTTTGTTATTATTTGTCTTATCTTGTTTAGCTCGCATGCACACATATATATAAAATACGCGTCATATTATTTAACATACGAAGCATGTTGGATGATAATAATATATATATATATATATATATATATATAGTAAGCATGCACATATAGAATACTATATTCTACCCGGATTGATTATGGACTTTTATTCTAGTTTGGTTACTAGAGCCACCAAGTGAACCAAAAGGTCAAACCTAGGATGCAAGAATTAAATTTAAATATAACTATTACATTTAAATCCCGGGCTCTATTACAACTGGGTCTTCAAGCGCTCCTTGCTGCTTTGTCTCCAATTATTCAAAATAATTCTAACTAGTCATATTACATAAACTATTTAAAATAAATAGAAACCTTGATCAGCAGTCAAGGGGAAGTACATAGGAGGAAGATAGAATTTACATCAAAAAAAACTAGAGAAGACGAGGTACGCAGACCCCATTTATAAAAACTCATTCATTCAAGCATTTTCTAAAATAAATCCAATCACATATTGGTCAATAGTCCATATTCAATCCCTATTTATTATTATACATATCTCCATATGCATCAATAAATAACATTCATCTCATGAATAATAAAACATTCCATATATGCATTGATATCATTTAATGAGCAATTTAAAGTTGTATGAAATCCAATTTCATGTATAAAATAACTCTTTATTTTAATTATAAAACCATGTAAAATAACTCTTTATTTTAATTCTTGAAAAATTACAAAAACAATCAAAATCGGATAATCTGCCAGACGGGCGTTGCTGCGCTAGCTTTGTGAAGAAAAGCGGCGCTGCTGCGCCAGATTTATGAAGAACAGCGGCGCTACTGCGTCGAGTCGTGTCCAAGTAGGGATACGGCGCTGCTGCGCCACGTCCAACAAAGGGACACGGCGCAGCTGCGCTAGGTCGTCAGAATAGTTTTCTAAATTTTCTTGCAGTCGCGAATTTGATCAGTTTTTATCCAAAACTCGATTTTTTGCAATTGTTTTCAAAACCCATGATTTTATACAACATATTATGCCCAATAAATTGTTCCAAACACATACTCATACATATACAGAATCAAAACAATTAATAATTCGCATAAAGTTTGGCTCTGATACCACTGTTAGGTTTGAATAACGCGAACATGCAATCAAATTACATAAATATAGCGGAAGCGTGATAAAATCAGATTTTGAAATTTATACAAACCATCACCATTATCTTTCTTTATGAACAATTATTAATTAAATGAAAGAGATAGAGATTAAGAAATTATACCCTCGTAGAACCGTGCTTCCTCGGGTACAAGTTTAATTCCAATTCCTTCGTGTTCTCCCTAAATTCCACCGATTAAATTACTTCCTTTGATCAACTTTAGCCACCCAAGTGTTTGGCCTCTAGAGGTGATCCACCAAGGAATAATATCTATTCAAGAAGATGAGTGTTGCCAAAACCCTAATTTCTATCTCTATAGAAATTATAAATATTCTCACAATTCTTATGCAAGAGTGTGTAACCCTAATCTATGATAAGACCTTTCTTATTTATAGATGTAGGAGAAACCCTTCCCTAAACTATTTAGGATTAGGATTTCTATTCTAATTAAACTCCTTTAATTAATTATGCTCCTAATCCAATTAGGAATTCATGAGAGAGAGAGTACTTCTATTAGGAATTAAATAATAGTAATAGTAATAATAATAAGACTCCTCTTATTAATTTATATTTAATATTTCAAAAATATTAAATAATAAATATTAAGCTATTTAATTTATTCTATCTCTATAGACTAAATTAAATACACTTAACTTATTATTACAATTATGTCATTTACTTCTTAAATAAATATTTTTCCTTTTGCGGTGTGACCCTTTAGGTTCTCCATATTAAACCGGTTGTGAATAAATCAATTAGAACAATTCTAATCTTATTTAAATAAATAAATTAAGCTATTTAATTCATTTAAATAAATAACATTTATTCTACAATAAGGGCAAGCCCCCTTAGCGATCAACAACTTTCCAGATAATATAGATTTCAACATTAATCACAAAAGAACCTTTCAGTGCATAGTTACCGTACAATTCAATCTTTCTACCATATAATGTCCCAATTTAATATAAGACATGGATTTACTGTCAAATCTTATTTTATTTAATTATATGTATTTCGATTTTCAAATGCACAACTCTAAATAATGCAAATTAGAAACTCCTTTCTAATTTCATTTTGCCTTGGCCAAGGACTACTGAGCTGTCATTTATCGAATCACATAGGACATTCACATCTTTTACTAGACGAGATAGATTCTTTGTTGATCATTCACCTATCTCCATGTACAACTAATTATACCCAATTATACCCTTTGTTATACCCTAAAGGTCTTAAGGGACATGTTAAAGTATAACTCATCATACACAAGATACTATGATGATCTCAAGTCCAAGGATCACTTGTACTACTATCACTAAAGGAATTCCTATTGACAGGCGAGTAAAACTCCATTAGGTAATCCTTAGCGAGCCACGTTCAGTGAACTTATTCTCCAATAAGCACCTACATACTTGCTTTAGTGTCTACACACAAATGATTATGAGATCAATCATCCTCTTCCTAAGAGCAAACAACGTATGTACTAATCTATCCGGATTCACTAATCCCCTTTTAGTAATCCAACGATTAGGAACGATTTTAGTTTGTGAGCTATCTAGAAATTTAGATCTCATTAACATGATTACCATCATATTTCTAAAAGCATTGCTCAAAACTATGGGTTTATCACATTTAATATAACAACACAATGTAGATAAAGTAAAATGCCTTTAATAACCGAATAAGATTACAAAGTATATGCTACATCATATCAAATATCATTGGCTTGCGTGCATACTACTTTCAGTAATTGAGCCGAGTTGAGCCTACGGTTTGAAATGAATTGGCTAGGGTTCGGAATGGCTTAGCTAGGGTTGAGCCAAGGGTTGAGCTTTAGGGTTAAACCCTAGAGACTTAATGCCTAAGTAAGGTTGGATGAAATGAAACTCAAATGCATGTGAGATTAAAGCACAAAGGAAATTTAAACCAAATGAGGGGTAGAAAAGGCCATAATGGACGACCACTTGGAGAGGGAAGGGGACCAAATGGTAAGTCATTGGCATGACTCACCTTATTTAGACAAGCAATAAATGCTTGATTCCCTTGCATTTCATTTAATTAGCCAAACAAGGCCTTAGCTCATGATTTTGTCTAGCTTTGGTTAGTTAATTGAGGATTAGTTAAGTTAACTAAATCTTGATCAAGGGCCTAAATGACTAAGCTACCCTCACTCTTGGTTTGCCTTTATAAAGCTTTGCAAGTATACTTGCATTTCTTTGTTCATTCCCACTAAATTTCCTAAGTAAAGAAGAGAGAAAAAGAAAGAGCAAGACAAAGAAAGGAGAGGAATCAAGAGAGAGTGTTAGAGATCATCTAAGAAGGAGAAGTAAATGAGGAGTTCAACAAGCTTTGATCATTCATCTAAGCTAAGATCAAGAAGAAGAAATAGCAAGAAAGGTAAAAATAAGAACCCTAAAACTCATCTATTTCATCCCTTTTCTTTTAAAGCTTTGTAGTATGATTATGAAGTGCTTGTTGGTAGTTGTTGTTTGTATGATAGATCATTGAAGGATCTTGGAGAGATAAGGTAGTGGTAATTGTTGATAACCTTGTAAAACTACCGGTAAATGACATAAAAGTTAATGAATAATTAAAATCGTAAGCCTTTGCGTAAGGATGGACTTAAACTTGTTTAGAGGAATTAAAAAGGACATAGATAATTGTTGTTGTGTCTTTTGTTTATAAGTCATGAAAGTAGTAAGAAAAGTTCCAAGTGGAACGGAGGAAAAATACGCTATAACGAAGTTATGGCAATTTTTTTGGAAAAGACGTCTTAAGATGAAAACCCTAACTCGGTACCACTTTTGGATCAAGTTAGCAGTTAGTTAATGTGTCCGGAAAAGTCCGAATTCATAGGGCTTTTAGAGTTCATGAAAATCGTGAGCTGTAGGCTCGATAACGAGCTTAATCCGACTTCGGATATAGGTAAATTGAAAACTTGACGTCAAAAGCGTCATTTAATAGAAAATTGTCGTCACAAAGGACTTTTGAGCCAATTTTTAGGCTTGTTAGGAAACTGAAAAAATTAGTTTGTCCGGGGGGGGGGGGAATTATAGATGATGTTACGAGTTAGGAGTGGGTTCGAGAACGGACTCATTCTGATAAAGGATGACGAAGTTATACCATTACAAAGCAATTGCGTTAACAAAAATCAACTTGAAAAAAAAGAAGAACAAACCAGTCAGACAAAGAGGAACTCGTCGGGGCGAGTTCGTTTGGCTGGGGGAATTCACCGGGGCGAATTTGGCAGAGAGGAGCTGGCCGGGGCGAGTTCACTGTTTTCCAGTTTTATGATTTTGATGTCCTGTACTAAATTGGGCAAAACATTTTCATACAAACTTCGATTTAATTGATTTGAAATGATCCGAAAAGCTAAGGAGTAGACCTACAACTTTCATTCAATAAGAATTGAGAGTTAAGGTCGGGATCAATTTTGAAATTGAGCCTCTTTAAGGCAATTGTGTAATCGAGGTCAAGACATGATGGTTCTTCGGAACGTCGTGATGCCAAGTTATGTTTAGTTAATATTTTCAAGTTCTAAACATTGGGCTTTGTAAATATAGTCTAGATTTAATGTAAACCATGAGAGACGATTATACGTGGCTAACTGGTATGTCTATGTGCACTGAATGTGTAGGAATTTTAGAGGACGATTAACGTCAAAATTATTAAAGAACGCACAAGGCAAGTGTTCTAACATTGTGCTATAATTTATGTGCAAGTATAATGTTGTTTAAGAATATATTCTTATGTATGTTATGATTACGCAAACCGCGTATATTATTGAGAAATCCAAACTTGTACAAATCTTTTATAATTGTATAAGTTGTTCAAGCTTTGCTATAATGCATACTTTTAAGTTCTAATATACCCGAACTGTTTCAGAAGATAGTTTAAGCCATTTGTTTCGGCTAGACGCATGTTATATATTTTATTGATTCGAATATAAATCTTTGAAATGTTATTGAAATTAAGTAATTTGTCCAACTGAATTGTTTTGGTTTGGACTCAAGTCTGAGAATGAACCTCCTTTATTTGGAAAAATTTTTGTCGGATATTCTGACCGCGCCGAAAGGCGGTGATGATAAACACAAAATATCGTTTTAAGTACGTAGTGTTGATCAACGTAGGGCATAAAGGGCTGATCACCCACCGTGCCCATAAGTCATGACGGTTTACAGTTGAATTACTATTAAACCTTTTCAAAAATGAACAAAAGTTCTTGGTCTTTCGACCGCTCAGCATGATAGTCAGTATGTCGTTTCAAAATATTTTGCTATTCAAAATGATTCAGATATTTTCATAACTATTGTTCAGTTGTTGAAATGTGCATTAATGAAAATATTTAATTCTTGTTTATGTTTTTTTTTGCTAAATTTGTTTGTATATTAAATTGCAAAAAAGTAAGAATATTATAATGAAGATCAAAACATAGTCCACTTCTCCTAAGAGGACTAAAACACCTAGATAAACTAGGAAAACCAAATGCCTAACCTAATTGATATTATATCTCACATCCCGATTAATTGTTATTACTTGCTGGGCAATAAATCCTCACCCTTGCTTGTAATTAAATATTTTCAGCAAAGCCTGAATGTGTAGAAGGTTCTGGTAAGGATAAGAGAAAAGGAAAGATGAACGAGTGAAGGATGAAACTGTTATATGTAATAGTTAGGCGTATTGTAATAAAACTTTGAATGATATTATCATGTATGAGCACTTTAAAGGTCTTAGAACCTGGGTTTTTAAGAATATGTTTGTAATAAATAGTAATTACATTCATGTTGTAGAGAATATATTGATGAATGTTAGTTGAATAGATAGTACCGTGATGCAACGAATGCGGGTTTAAAGGTACCCGGATTTGGGGGCGTCACATTCATGATTGAAATAAATATTTCTGTAAGTCAAGATTTTATGACGCCCCCAAATTCTTTACACTCCTTGTAGTAGATTTGGTGCTCACGTGAAACTATACAACTATAAATATTCAATAATATATGACTTCTATCTATCCAAGGTTCACAGTATCCCATAACAGATACTAGTTCTTGCCAGAATGTTAACTGTGTTTGGATACCCTCACTTGGATGTATAGCTCCATATCTCATGAATACCTCTTTCATATCGATATTCCCTATCTATCTGACATTCACAATATTAACGATAAGATTGTCCATAGAACTGAGGGGCGCATTCCGGTAAAGGTGACACCTTACCGGCGCTCATTAAGTGTAACCTCAGAGCTTATAGGACTTTCAATATCATTCAAATACCCTCATTCAAATATATAGGTCATATAGATAATGTATTTACTTAGTACAACTATGCTAAACAATTTAAAGATCAGAGTATAACGCATTTGATATAATAAAGGATGATAATATATTTCATATCATTAAGTTTAGTTACATCGTTCTCAGTACTAAGTTATTACAACGAAGCCTATAAAAGACTTGAATTATTCAAAACAGTAATTAAAACTAATTAACATGGCATTTTCCTTTGTCTGTCCCAGAAGTGCCGGGATTATTATTTAAAACTGCAAAAGAAGATATATACAAGAATGAGCTACAAATGCTCAGCAAGTTCATTTGAAAACGTAAACACAATGTGTTTGATTTGAAAGATATCAACGATGTATAACTGAGGGTTCTGTACATGAACCATGTGTTTCAATCAGTTCTATCAGTCTTCAATGACTTAGAAAAGCTTGGTTTCGGATATCTGGTAGGGGATCAACCTAACCAGTATCCTAGGAGTATGCATATCATCCTACGATTTTATGTCAATATATAATCGACGATTTTACAACCTTACATCAAGGTGTTTCATTTCTCAATATAAGATGTCTTACCAAAATAATTTGGTTTGACACAACAATTTAAGCTCCATCAAGAAATATATGAATAATGATTCATTTCTTAAGTTATGCTGAACAAGAAGCAATAACTTTGCAACAATTGATAACAAGATGTATAATACTTGCTTAAATATAACAAGGTTAGAAGACTTGCATAAAGGTAACAAATTTTGGAGACTTGCCTGTGCGTAACACGTTAAGTTCACGCTATTTATCAATATTGGATAGTCTATTTATGTCTATTCATATCAATAATAAACATTAGAATCTATAATAATACTTATATAATTAAACTAGACAAGTTTCATGAAGGTTCGACGTCGATTCGGTATCTCGGTCGCGTCATTAGAGAGCTAAACATATAGGTTGTTCAATAAAACTTCATTTGGAAGCTTAATTATTAGTCTAAATAATTTATTTATTATTTATAACACTTTTAGAAGCTTAATATTATTTTTAAATAATATTTATAAGCTTAGAAATATTTTTAAATAATTTTACAAGCTTAGGAATATTTTTAAATGATTTAATTATCATTTAGAATAATTTTTAAACATTAATATGTTATTTAAATGATTTATTTATCATTTAGAATAATTTTAGATACTTAAAATATTATTTAAATAATTTATTTATCATTTATAATATTTTTAGAAAGATAGAATATTATTTAAGTGATTTATTTTATCATTAATAATATTTTTAGAATTTATTTTATCATTTAAATGATGTAATTATTATTTAAAATAAATTTTAAAACTTAGTTTAATATTTAAATGATTTAATCATCATTTATAATATTTTCAATTACTTAGTATATTATTTAAAATAATTTATTTATTATTTATAATAATTTTAAAAAGTTAGTAATATTTTTAAATGATTTAATTACCATTTAAACTAATTTAAATACATTAATATTATTTGTAAATCATTTATTTAATATATTTATTAAATAATTTAATATTAAAGTAAATTAAATAATTATTAAAAATTATATTAGAATATTAAAAATTATTAAATATAATTAAAAATAAATTTTAATATTTATTTATTAATTATTATGAATTATTTAATAATTATTTATAATTTAATTTAATATTAAATTATTTAAATAATATATTAAATAAATAATTTAAAAATGATATTAATGTATTTAAATTAGTTTAAATGATAATTAAATCATTTAAAAATATTACTAACTTTTCAAAATTATTATAAATAATAAATAAATTATTTTAAATAATATACTAAGTAATTGAAAATACTATAAATGATAATTAAATTATTTAAGTATTAAACTAAGTTTTAAAAATCATTTTAAATAATAATTACATCATTTAAATGATAAAATAAATTCTAAAAATATTATTAATAATAAAATAAACCACTTAAATAATATTCTATCTTTCTAAAAATATTATAAATGATAAATAAATCATTTAAATAATATTTTAAGTATCTAAAATTATTCTAAATGATAAATAAATTATTTAAATAACATATTAATGTTCTAAAAATATTCTAAATGATAATTAAATCATTTAAAAATATTCGAAAGCTTGTAAAATTATTTAAAAATATTTCTAAGCTTATAAATATTATTTAAAAATAATATTAAGCTTCTAAAAGTGTTATAAATAATAAATAAATTATTTAGACTAATAATTAAACTTCCAAATGAAGTTTTATTGAACAATCTATGTGTTTAGCTCTCTAATGACGCGACTGAGATATCGAATCGACGTCGAACCTTCATGAAACTTGTTTAGTTTAATAAGATAAGTATTATTATAGATTCTAATGTTTATTATTGATATGAATAGACATAAATAGACTACCCAATGTTGATAAACAGCGTGAACTTAATGTGTTACGCACAGACAAGTCTCCAAAATTTGTTACCTTTATGCAAGTCTTCTAACCTTGTTATATTTAAGCAAGTATTATACATCTTGCTATCAATTGTTACAAAGTTATTGCTTCTTGTTCAGCATAACTTAAGAAATGAATCATTATTCATATATTTCTTGATGGAGCTTAAATTGTTGTGTCAAACTAAATTGTTTTGGTAAGACATCTTATACTGAGAAATGAAACACCTTGATGTAAGGTTATAAAATCGTCGATTATATATTGACATAAAATCGTAGGATGATATGCATACTCCTAGGATATTGGTTAGGCTGATCCCCTACTAGATATCTGAAACCAAGCTTTTCTAAGTCATTGAAGACTGATAGAACTGATTGAAACACATGGTTCATGTACAGAACCCTCAGTTATACATCGTTGACATCTTTCAAATCAAACACATTGTGTTTACGTTTTCAAATGAACTTGCTGAGCATTTGTAGCTCATTCTTGCATATATCTTCTTTTGCAGTTTTAAATGATAATCCCGGCACTTCTGGGACAGACAAAGGAAAAGGCCATGTTAATTAGTTTTAATTACTATTTTGAATAATTCAAGTCTTTTATAGGCTTCGTTGTAATAACTTAGTACTGAGAACGATGTAACCAAACTTAATGATATGAAATATATTATCATCCTTTATTATATCAAATGCGTTATATTCTGATCTTTAAATTATTTAGCATAGTTGTACTAAGTAAATATAGTATCTATATGAACTATACATCTGAATGAGGGTATTTGAATGATACTAAAAGTCCTATAAGCTCTGAGGTTACACTTAATGAGCGTCGGTAAGATGCCACCTTTACCAGAATGCGCCCCTCAGTTCTATGGACAATCTTATCGTTAATACTGTGAATGTCAGATAGATAGGAAATATCAATATGAAAGAGGTATTCATGAGATATGAAGCTATACATCCAAGTGAATGTATCCAAACACAGTTAACGTTCTGGCAAGAGCTAGTATCAGTTATGGGATACGGTGAACCTTGGATAGATAGAAGTCATATATTATTGAATATTTATAGTTGTATAGTTTCATGTGAGCACCAAATCTGTTACAGGGAGTGTAGAGAATTTGTGGGCGTCACAGGTTGGTATCAGAGCTGTAGATTATAGCTCTAAGGTAGTTAGGAAATACTTTATGATATAGTCTTTGAGTTCGTAAAATACTTAATTATACATAAAATAATCTTAAAAGCTTTATATTATGTGTAAATTTGCTTCCCCATAATACTAAACAAGTAAAATTTTTTTGTAGGATGTTAGAGATAAATTGGAACGACCTTCCAGTGATAGATCACCATATGGGACAATGAGAGACATATAGTGATCCGGAAGAGGAGCCAAAGGAGATATATCCCACACTAGGGACACTAGAGGAGGAGGACCCCGAGGAGGAAGAACTCCTGCATGATCAGGAGATACTAGATGCTGAGGAGGCTGAACATCCTATAGATGGACAACTAGTAGATCCAGATGAGGAGGTTGGAGCAGGTCAGATGATGAGTGTCGATAGACACGAGGAGATAGTTACGGGGTTAGTACAACAGTCAATCGAAGACCTAGAGGTTGCCAACCTTCGGACATATGTAGCTGAAAGTTTGTTGGAGAGTGAGAGGGGTACTACTCGCCGTCTTAAGACACTCCTCCAGAGTACTCATAAGGAAAAGAAAGATGCACAGATGCATTTATACCGTGCGGATAAGGGATGTCGGGATACATTCGAAGACTTAGAGCGTCGGGTGCTTAGGTATCCCGTAGAGGAGAGGAAGGTAGATTATATGATAAATCGATCAGTGGTATGCCACATGGTCTAGGATGCCTACATGGAGGTACGTGATCGTTCAGTCTAGTATAGTACTTAAGTTTATTTTCTGTAGTTTGTATTATAAAGATTTTGGGTTGTAAAATAGGGAATCCTCTGTACTAACTATTGGTAGTATAAACCACTAGTCGAATATGTAAACATTCTGTATGTGATATACAAGTTGTGTTTGTACAAATCAAATTGTTAATTCTATGTGTAGTATATACCTGTATTTATTCTTGTCTTTTCTTTATTTTTAGAATCATGGCATCAGGACGAAGAAACTAGACCAGAAATGAGACTAATGAACCAAACCCCACCCAACAACTAGTAGACTTACTATTAGGAGCCTTACAGGGTCATCCACCATACCAACCCAACACAAATAATCCACATAGGTCAGCGTTTAAGGACTTTAAAACAGTCGGACCACCTGAGTTCAAGGGAACTGTGGATCCAGTTGAAACCCAAACTTGGGTAACTGAAATGGAAAAGTTCTTCACTGTAACAAATGTAAGTGAGGAACAAAAGACAATCTTTGCTACCTTTTTCTTAAAAGGTGAGGCAAACTTCTGGTGGGAAACAACAAAAACCAGGGTCGGTGAAGGGGTAATTCCTTGGGTAAGATTCAAATAACTATTCTTTGAAAATTATTTTCCACAAACCATGCAAGACCTAATGGAGGTTAAATTCTTAGAACTAAAACAAGGGGAATTGACTGTATCTTAGTATACGACCAAGTTTAACGAATTATCTCGGTTTGCCCCGCATCAAGTAAACTCCGAGACAAAAAAAATTAGGAGGTTTGAGGAAGGGTTGAAACCTCAGATAAGGAGTAAGATATCAATATTTCAGTTGAAGACGTTTTCAGAGATTCTTGAGAAGGCTATCATAGCCGAGACCGAGAATGAAAATCTTCTCAAATTCCATAAGGATAAAAGAAGTCAGAATGAAGGGGGAAAATTTAAGGGAAAAGTCAGTACAGGAGGTAATAATAACAATAAGAGAAAGTGGGATACCACTTTTTCTACTAACTTTGGAAGGAAGGGGAATAATTACAACAATATCAACAACACCACCAACAGAAACAATAATAACAAGGTGGAACGTTGTGTCACATGTCGAAAGAACCATCTGAGAGTATGTCGTAGGAAGGTGGTTACCTGTTACAGCTATGGTCAGGAGGGACATTATTCCACTGATTGTCCCAAGAAGAATAATAATAATACCAATCAGGGCAATCAGAATAATAAATGTTATAATTGTGGCGCAATGGGTCATATGTCTAGAAATTGTCCAAGGAATAGGAACCAAACTGGGGGAGGAAATCTGCTACAGGGAGTGTAGAGAATTTGGGGGCGTCACAGGTTCTACTTGGGTATTGGATACCGGTTACGGTTCATACATATGCAATTCCATGCAGGGCCTAAGCAGAAGTAGAAAGCTAAACAAAAGGAAAGTAATCCTGCATGTGGGGAATGGAGCAAAGGTTGCTGCATTGGCCGTAGGAACTTATAGTTTAGCATTGCCTACATGCAAATCTATTAAATTAATAAGTTGTTATTATTTTCCAGTTCTTATTAGAAACATTATTTCCATTTTCGTTGTTGGACAAGGAAAGTTTTGGTATTATAATAAAGAACAATGGTTGTTCTATTTATAATAATAATGTTTTGTTTAGAACTAAAAGATTACTTGATGGACTTTGTATACTTGACTTACATGAAAATATTTTGCAAATTGAACAAACTAGTAAAAGAAAAAGATATGATCATTCAAAGAGTTGAATATGCATATTTGATGAAATACAAATCTGAATCAGTTGAAAGGTTCAAAGAATTCAGAAGAGAAATAAACTAGCAAAGTATTAGGATTCTTCGATCGGATTGAGGAAGGAATACTTGTGCAATGAGTTTCTAGATCATCTCAACATGGTATTTTCTCACAATGGACACTTCCTGATATGCAATAATTGATTGTTGTTTCTGAAAGGAGAAATAGTACCTTGTTGGACATGGTACGGTTCATGATGATTTTTACCGACATTCCAGTATCCTTCTGGGGTTATGCCCTAGAAACGACTGCATATCTACTAAATAAGGTACCCTCATAATCCGTCCCCAAGACTCCATATGAGTTATGAATAGAGAGGAAACCTAGTCTTAAGTATGTTAAGACACGGGGTTGTTCAGTTTATGTCAAAATGTTTGAGAATGATAAACTTGGGACAAGATCTGACAAGTGCAGATTTGTGGGACTGTAATGCCCGTGAATTTTGAACGTCCTTATTAATTAAATCTAATTTAATTTAATGAGTTAACGTTGTGTTCTATTTAAACCAACTTGGGTTAATTGGTGGGAGATGTATAAGATGTGTCTATACTTGTGTTGGCAGGTATGATATAACTATGGTTAAGAAATAACCATATGTGAGTCAAGTGTAGGAATTGGTGTGTAATGGCTAAAATGGCCAAGAGTGGTTAATAACCAAGGTAATTATGAAGGGGCAATAATCATTGTATATCCAAGTGGTTAATAACCAATGTAATTATGGCGGGATAATAACCATTGTGTTTAAACAATGTAATTATGGCAAGATAATAACCAATGTCTAATAACCAATGAAGAATGGTTAATAACTAATGGATAATTAAGATTTTGCGAAAAGACTATTTTAACCTTAAAAGAAGTTGGGTAATGATTAAAATACCCTTGAGGAAGTTACTAGGAATCTTCCTATTATTGATGAAGTGATCAAATTGCCCTTGCCTAGTCATGATTAATGACTATTTTGCCCATGGTCTCTACTTTCCTATAAATAGGACCCCTCACCAATGATAGTAGGGGTTGGTTCATTTATTATTCACCAAGTATAGAGAGTAAGAGCTTAGAGAGAAAAAGAGAGTGAGATTAGCATAGTTCATGCATCTCAAGTTCATCACATATTTTGGTAGATCAAGGAGAGTAGCTACAAGATCAAGGTGAAACCCTAAACCATTTCCTTCTTTCTTACTTTGTTTTATTTTCATAGTTTTTGAGAGATTTTGTTCTAAGACTCAAGAATCATTAGATCTTCATGCTTCATGTAGAGATCTAATCCTCTTGAGTGTTAGAATAGAGATTCAAAGGAAGAAAAGGAACTTATGTTCTTAAAGGGTAAAAACCCTAGCTTTTCTTCACTTGGATCACCCATAACTTGATATCTACAACTTGGATTTGTGATCCGTTGAAAGGGGGTGCTAGGTACATGAGTTAGCTAGTAAACCTAAGTGGTAGAACACAAATCCAATAATTTTTGAAGCCTTGGGGGCTATTTTCCCAAAACAGTCCAGCTATAAAACTTAAAGCTTTAAAACCCTAAAAGCTTGCTGTCCTCGTTTTTTCAAAGGTTGTTTCGGCCAGTTATGGATCTGTTAAAAATCTAGTAAAAATCACAGAGGTACGTTAAGAAGTTATCTACAAGTAGCAAAAAGAATGAACACGTTTCGATGTGTACGTTTTGTGTAATGGCTTTTACCGTGAAGGACTCCTAAATATTCATACCCGGATTTCTCACTGTGTGTAGCTTGAAAACATATGAAATTTTTACAGTATGTTTATGCATGTTATGAGAGTGTACCCTGAAAATTGCAGAATTTTCTGAGCAAAACTTGATTTATGAAAAATGTAACAAAATTCGGAGGTTTTTGAATACTTTAAAAATAGTAAATCACTTTCTAAAATTCCAGAAAAATTTGTGGATCATTGTTGGACCATATACTATCCAGATCCAGAGGATAATAATTTTTACAACCTATTTGCTATTTTTCATAATAATGTTATAGTTATGGTTAAAAGAAAATAAATGGTTAAATGATGTCATAAATAAGAAAAATGTGATTTTTAAGCTTGGATACTCCTAATATTATATATTATGACTATTGAGGGGTATTTTGGTAATATTTAATGAAAAATAATATTTATGACCTTTTATGGGTAGTAAAGGAGTTGTTTAATAAAGGGTAAAACAATTAGAATAAATTGTTTATTCGCCTAATAACTTATTAAAATATTACTATGATATTTGTAATATAAGAATTCGATATTTTTAAGTAAACAAAGAAATATTAAGATTAAAACTTTATGAAAATATTATTGAATGGGTAATAATATTTATTTTAAGCATTAATAAATGATTAAGATATTATTAAAATGGCTAATAATATTAGATTAAAATATTATTAATGATATGAGAATTAAAATATTATTAAGAGATTAATAATATTAGATTAAAGTATTATTGGATGATTAAAATATTATTAAGATGTTAATAACATTAGTAAACGAATAAAAGTGTTATTAGTGGACTAATAATACCAAGAGGTGAATTAAATATTATCAGGATTGATAATATTAAGTGTCTTATAGGATTTACGATAATCTATTTGCTTATGTGTGCTATGTGATTGGCTTAATTGTTAAATAAATAGCATAAGTAAGCGTGTCGATATACAACTACGCAGTACTAATTGATAGATCGACATTATCAATGTTAGGTTCTTCAAGGCCAATTAGTTAAAGCTAGATTATTTGTAGCTGAGCAGACAGGCAAGTTCCCTAACTCAAACTCGAGTTATGATTTTTGAAGCATGTTAGTGAATAATTATTGTTGATTATTCACATCTATACTGGTTATTGAGATTCGCACCTTGTGCAATTGAATTCATATTCTATTGTTATTGAATTGTGAATTAGATTAAAGTTCTTTCAAGCATGAACTATTTATGAGATAGATCTATGCTATTTGTATCAGCTAGATCTAGCATGTCTAAATTTGTGAAATCAAATGTATTTTAAAAGCTGTTCTTATTAATTTGCTATAGTAAGAACTCTTGGCTGAGAAAAGGATAAATTTGATTAAGGCATGATATCAATGCTGGTTTATTAAGTGTTTATGCATAAATCACGGGGTATGAAAGGCTGATCCCCTTGATTACCAAAACTTTTTAAGAGGTCCAGTTTAAATGCTGAGAACTTTGGCAAATGTCTATGGTTATTTCCAACCACTCAGTAATTGTCATTCAATTATTCGAATATTCAATTGTTGACTATTAATTCATGTTTCTTCAAATTTCATACTGTCCTTGAACATTGAAAGCGAAACTTCCTTCTATTCATGATATATCTCCCTTGTGTGTAAACTTGTTAAGCAAACTAGTTGCTTACCCTTGCTATATCATGATTTTTATTTCAGCTAAGGCAGAAACGTCAAAAGGGGACAAAGGAAAAGGGAAGGTGCAGGAATAGTTGCCTGATAGGGCTTATGTATTAATTATCTAAAAATGTTATTTGGTTATGTGAACTCTTATTATATTAAGGGTATGTTTTTAAGTTAAGGTTAAAGAACCTTGGGACCATGATTGTAAGACGTTATTACTATTTCGATAGACATTGTATGATTATTATTCCGCATTTAGTTAGAAAGTATGTTTGTTGTTGAGTATCGTGAACACCGAATTCGAGGTTAGAAAACCCGAATTTGGGGGTGTCACATGTTGGTATCAAAGCTATAGGTTATAACCCTTAGGAGAAAGAGTCCTTGAGATATAACCTGAGAGAATGTAGAGGAATAGAAGGGGATATAACTCATATAGAGTTATTTTTGGGTAGAAATTTATTATGATCTTAAAATTGAGGATTTGGATCATACGTTGGTGTTATTAAGCTTATGGATAATTTGAGGAATGTGTATTGATGAGATAATATGGTAAAGTGAAGACCATTAAGTATGGACGATCCATTGTAAATTGGAGTTATAGATATTCGAGGTAATTAGATTAATCATTTGATGCTATTGATCAATTCTGTAGCTATTGATCAATTTTTGTGGCTATTCATTAGATAAAATATTGGAGTGATGTTGTATGGAGTTTCTTTGTGATGAAAAGAGGGTACCTTAGAATCTGTTAGGTTAAGGTTTGCAAGAAAGAAATGATTGATTCGATAAATAATGAATATATCGATATTTTGAAGTGTTAGTTAAGTTATTAAGCTTTATGGTGGAATGCCAGGTGAGACAAAAGTAATGAACTCATATAGAGTTGTTAAGCAAAAGTTGAGAGTATTGAGATGAATGATTTATATCCAAAAAAAAAAATTAAGAGATGACTGATGGCAATTTAGATTATTTTGATAATTAAAAAGGAGAGACAACAGAGAGATTATAAGAAATGAACCAAGGGTAGATTTAGTGTCTGATATGGAAAAAGTATCTAAAGATGGAACTGAATGATGAGATAATAGAAATCCCTAAGGAGGATCAATTGGAGCCCGATATAAGGAATAGAAAGAGGAAATGAAAGAAAGAAAGGTTAAGTCTGAGAGTTATAAGACCTTTGTGAGTCGTAACGAATGAAGAATAGTGGTCAATGTATATGTACTAGTATATCTATGCATGTAAGAAATGTGAATCTCAGTTTTTGTACAACTAGCAGTATATCTGTTGTAAGTCCCAACTTTGTGTAAGTTGTGGAGTAGTTATGTGAATCCCATCTTGTTGTTAGTAACAAAGGGATAAGTGGATATCAGGAATGCTATATGATGTAAGTAGTACGAAGTACTAAGATGAGCTTATTAGTATTTATTAAAGGTGCCTTGAGTTGATATGATGATGATACATCCCCACTTTTCAGATTTAGGGGAATGCAGTTCTTATTAATCCCATCTTTTGTGTCTTAATGGGATAGTTAACATTTATAGGAATATGCCGAAATTATAAGTGTTTGACACACTAAGGGGTGTATGAATATAAATGTGGTATTATTATTACATGATTGATTGTGATCGATTTATGCTTTGACTCTTAAATGATAACATCAGTAGAATTTTGCACGATGTGTAAAACAAGAAGGATTTATGTAAGGTTTTGTTTAGAACAAACAATGCCGTCAAGGAGACAACCCCGATACACGAGGGTGGAAGAGTCAGTGAATAACGAGGAGGGTCAGACTGACCCCAAGAGGACCTTTGCGAACTTGTTAGAGGAAACGATGCAAGGCAGACCAGCCATTACGGTTGTTCGGCCATGAAGTCACATGACGAACTTTACGGGTTTCAAATTACTAGGACCCCTGGAGTTTCATGGGAATAGGGATCCGAGTGAAGCCCAGATATGGGTAGAAGAAATGGAGAAAGTTTTCAAGGTCGCAAGAGTGACCGAGGAACAGAAGACTTTGTTTGCCACTTTCATGAGGAAGGGTGAGTCAAATTACTGGTGGAAGGCGAATAGAAGCCGAGCTGGGGAAGGCACAACTGCGTGGACTAGTTTTAAGGAGCTGTTTTTCGAAAAATTACTTTCTAGAAAGCACGCAGGCAAGTATGGAGATAAAGTTCTTGGAACTGAAGCAAGATGATATGTCGGTAGCAGAGTACGCAACGAAGTTTAACGAACTAGCTAGGTTTGCTCCACACCAAGTGGACACCGGAGCTAGGCAAACAAAGAGATTTGAACAAGGGTTGAAGCCCTGGGCGTATAGTAAGGCTGTGGTTTTGCAGATCAACACATTTCCTACGTTACTTAAGGAAGCAATCATTGCCGAGGAGGAAATGAAGCGTTGACAAAGAGCAACCAAAATCAGAAAAGCCATGATGGTCACAAGGAAGGTAGTCGTGGGGGAAGTAACTCGAATAAAAGGAAAGGGATCGATAGCCAATCTTGCGGAGGCAACAAGTCTGGAGGAGAGGCTAAGAAGGGTATATTCGTCCTAGTGTATCTCCGTGGGGAGCGCCAGTTCTGTTCGTAAAGAAGAAGGATGGATTGTTAAGGCTCAGTATCGACTACAGGGAGTTGAACAAAGTTACGATTAAGAATAAGTATCCGCTGCCTAGGATAGACGATCTGTTCGATCAACTCAAGGGAGCGAAATACTTTTTAAAGATTGATTTAAGGACGGGCTATCATCAACTAAGGGTGAGACAAGAGGATATCCCAAAGACGGCATTCAAAACTCATTATGGACATTTCGAGTTTCTGGTTATGTCATTTGGACTAACAAATGCACCAGCAGCATTCATGGATATGATGAACAGAGTGTTCAAGCAGTACTTGAACAAGTTCGTGGTAGTATTCATCGATGACATCTTGGTGTATTCAGTGACAGAGGAGGAGCATGCTGAACATCTAAGGATTACTTTGGAAGCATTAAGGAGGGAGAAGTTGTACGCGAAGTTTTCGAAGTGTGAACTTTGGTTGCAAAGGGTGCAGTTTCTAGGACACGTCATTGACAGGAATGATGTTTCAGTAGACCCAGCAAAGGTGGAAGCCATTATCAACTGGGAGCAGCTAAAGACGCCAACGGAGATCAGGAGTTTCCTAGGGTTAGCGGGATACTATCGGAGATTCATCCAGGATTTCTCGAAGATAGCATCACCGTTGACCAATCTAACTAGAAAGACGGTAAAGTTCGTTTGGACGGAGAAGTGCGAGGAGAGTTTCATGGAGCTGAAGAAGAGACTTAGCCAAGCACCAGTGTTGGCTTTACCGGACGACACTGGAGGTTTTGTTGTTTACAGTTATGCGTCACACAAGGGTCTTGGTTGTGTACTAATGTAGCATGGCAAGGTCATTGCGTACGCTTCACGTCAGCTAAAGGACTATGAGAAGGGATACCTGACTCATGATCTGGAGTTAGCAGCAGTAGTGTTCGCCTTGAAGATTTGGAAGCACTACTTATATGGGGAGAGGTGCAAGATATATACAGATCACAAAAGTCTGAAATATATCTTCACTCAGAAGAAGCTGAATATGAGGCAGCGCCGATGGTTAAAATTGATCAAGGATTACGACTGTGAGATTTTGTACCATCCGGGCAAAGCAAATGTAGTGGCAGATTCCCTGAGTAGGAAAGGCAGAGAGAAATTAATGAGGCTCACAACTCAGGTAGAGTTGATAAAGGAGTTCGAACGTCTGGAATTGGAGGTTAAGTATCCGATGGAGACGGACGGGAAATTATTTACAGTGATAGCGAGCCAGACCCTGTTGGATCAGATTAAGGAGGCTCAAGAAAAGGATGAGGATTGTGATTCAATAAAGAAACGAATTGTCGAAGGCGAGGAGCTTAAGTATAAGATTGATAGCACTGGATTGCTAAGATTTGAAGGGAGAGTCTGGGTACTGTTGGATCTTGAATTGAGGGAAGAAATCCTTCAGGAAGCTCACAGCACGAAGTACTCAGTACATCCCGGAAGCACAAAGATGTACCAGGATTTGCGACGAAATTTTTGGTGGCCGAATATGAAACGCGAAGTGGCGGAGTGCGTCAGCCGATGTCTGACGTGCCAACGGATTAAAGCAGAGCACCAACAACCGAGCGGATTACTTCAACCGTTAGAGATTCCGGAGTGGAAGTGGGAGCACATCACAATGGACTTTGTGGTGGGACTACCACCAACTCATAAGGGTTTAGACGCTATCTGGGTAATCGTGGATCGTCTAACCAAGTCTGCTCATTTTCTGCCAATCAAGATACGGTACAATCTGGAGCAATTAGCAAAGCTTTATGTGAAAGAGATAGTGTCAAGACATGGAGTGCCGGTATCAATTGTATCTGATAGAGATCCGCGCTTCACGTCGAAATTTTGGAAAAGTTTGCAGGCAAGAATAGGGATGCAGTTGAGGTTGAGTACAGCGTATCATCCTCAAACCAACGGCCAGAGCGAGCGAACGATTCAGACCCTAGAAGATATGCTTCAGGCAGTCGTGATGGATTTAAAGGGCAGCTGGGATGACCATTTGCCACTGGTGGAGTCTGCTTACAACAATAGCTATCACGCCAGTATCGGCATGTCACCGTACGAAGCGCTATATGGAAGGAAATGCCGAACCCCGATGTGTTGGGACGAGGTCGGGGAGCGAAGATTGCTGGGACCAGAAATGGTGCAGCAGACTACAGACATCGTGCGGCTGATCAGAAACCGGCTGGTAGCAGCTCAAGATCGCCAGAAGAAATATGCCGACTTACATCGTCAGAAGCGGGACTTTGAAGTTGGTAGCTTTGTATTTTTGAAGGTATCTCATTGGAAAGGAAAGATCCAGTTTGGGAAGAAGGGCAAATTGAGCCCTAGGTTCATAGGACCATTCGAGATTTTGAGGCGAATCGGCGAGGTGGCGTACGAGGTAGCGTTACCTCCTGAACTTGAGCACATTCACAACGTATTTCATGTGTCAGTGTTGCGGCCGTATAAACCAGGTTATAAGCACGTTATCTCCTATGAACCAATCCAAGTCGAGAAGGACTTAACGTACGAGGAAGTTCCTGTCCAGATTCTCGATAGAAAGGAACAGAAGCTGAGAAACAAGACCATCCATTCCGTCAAAGTTCTCTGGAGGAATCACGCAGTCGAAGAAGCTACGTGGGAACTCGAAGAGAAAATGAAAGCGAATTATCTGTTTTTATTTGAGAAACCCTATTTTTACAATTCTGAGGACGGAATTTTTATAAGGGGGAGGGATGTAATGCCCGTGAATTTTGAACGTCCTTATTAATTAAATCTAATTTAATTTAATGAGTTAACGTTGTGCTCTATTTAAACCAACTTGGGTTAATTGGTGGGAGATGTATAAGATGTGTCTATACTTGTGTTGGCAGGTATGATATAACTATGGTTAAGAAATAACCATATGTGAGTCAAGTGTAGGAATTGGTGTGTAATGGCTAAAATGGCCAAGAGTGGTTACTAACCAAGGTAATTATGAAGGGGCAATAATCATTGTATATCCAAGTGGTTAATAACCAATGTAATTATGGCGGGATAATAACCATTGTGTTTAAACAATGTAATTATGGCAAGATAATAACCAATGTCTAATAACCAATGAAGAATGGTTAATAACTAATGGATAATTAAGATTTTGCGAAAAGACTATTTTAACCTTAAAAGAAGTTGGGTAATGATTAAAATACCCTTGAGGAAGTTACTAGGAATCTTCCTATTATTGATGAAGTGATCAAATTGCCCTTGCCTAGTCATGATTAATGACTATTTTGCCCATGGTCTCTACTTTCCTATAAATAGGACCCCTCACCAATGATAGTAGGGGTTGGTTCATTTATTATTCACCAAGTATAGAGAGTAAGAGCTTAGAGAGAAAAAGAGAGTGAGATTAGCATAGTTCATGCATCTCAAGTTCATCACATATTTTGGTAGATCAAGGAGAGTAGCTACAAGATCAAGGTGAAACCCTAAACCATTTCCTTCTTTCTTACTTTGTTTTATTTTCATAGTTTTTGAGAGATTTTGTTCTAAGACTCAAGAATCATTAGATCTTCATGCTTCATGTAGAGATCTAATCCTCTTGAGTGTTAGAATAGAGATTCAAAGGAAGAAAAGGAACTTATGTTCTTAAAGGGTAAAAACCCTAGCTTTTCTTCACTTGGATCACCCATAACTTGATATCTACAACTTGGATTTGTGATCCGTTGAAAGGGGGTGCTAGGTACATGAGTTAGCTAGTAAACCTAAGTGGTAGAACACAAATCCAATAATTTTTGAAGCCTTGGGGGCTATTTTCCCAAAACAGTCCAGCTATAAAACTTAAAGCTTTAAAACCCTAAAAGCTTGCTGTCCTCGTTTTTTCAAAGGTTGTTTCGGCCAGTTATGGATCTGTTACAAATCTAGTAAAAATCGCAGAGGTACGTTAAGAAGTTATCTACAAGTAGCAAAAAGAATGAACACGTTTCGATGTGTACGTTTTGTGTAATGGCTTTTACCGTGAAGGACTCCTAAATATTCATACCCGGATTTCTCACTGTGTGTAGCTTGAAAACATATGAAATTTTTACAGTATGTTTATGCATGTTATGAGAGTGTACCCTGAAAATTGCAGAATTTTCTGAGCAAAACTTGATTTATGAAAAATGTAACAAGATTCAGAGGTTTTTGAATACTTTAAAAATAGTAAATCACTTTCTAAAATTCCAGAAACATTTGTGGATCATTGTTGGACCATATACTATCCAGATCCAGAGGATAATAATTTTTACAACCTATTTGCTATTTTTCATAATAATGTTATAGTTATGGTTAAAAGAAAATAAATGGTTAAATGATGTCATAAATAAGAAAAATGTGATTTTTAAGCTTGGATCCTCCTAATATTATATATTATGACTATTGAGGGGTATTTTGGTAATATTTAATGAAAAATAATATTTATGACCTTTTATGGGTAGTAAAGGAGTTGTTTAATAAAGGGTAAAACAATTAGAATAAATTGTTTATTCGCCTAATAACTTATTAAAATATTACTATGATATTTGTAATATAAGAATTCGATATTTTTAAGTAAACAAAGAAATATTAAGATTAAAACTTTATGGAAATATTATTGAATGGGTAATAATATTTATTTTAAGCATTAATAAATGATTAATATATTATTAAAATGGCTAATAATATTAGATTAAAATATTATTAATGATATGAGAATTAAAATATTATTAAGAGATTAATAATATTAGATTAAAGTATTATTGGATGATTAAAATATTATTAAGATGTTAATAACATTAGTAAACGAATAAAAGTGTTATTAGTGGACTAATAATACCAAGAGGTGAATTAAATATTATCAGGATTGATAATATTAAGTGTCTTATAGGATTTACGATAATCTATTTGCTTATGTGTGCTATGTGATTGGCTTAATTGTTAAATAAAATAGCATAAGTAAGCGTGTCGATATACAACTACGCAGTACTAATTGATAGATCGACATTATCAATGTTAGGTTCTTCAAGGCCAATTAGTTAAAGCTAGATTATTTGTAGCTGAGCAGACAGGCAAGTTCCCTAACTCAAACTCGAGTTATGATTTTTGAAGCATGTTAGTGAATAATTATTGTTGATTATTCACATATATACTGGTTATTGAGATTCGCACCTTGTGCAATTGAATTCATATTCTATTATTATTGAATTGTGAATTAGATTAAAGTTCTTTTAAGCATGAACTATTTATGAGATAGATCTATGCTATTTGTATCAGCTAGATCAAACATGTCTAAATTTGTGAAATCAAATGTATTTTAAAAGCTGTTCTTATTAATTTGCTATAGTAAGAACTCTTGGATGAGAAAAGGATAAATTTGATTAAGGCATGATATCAATGCTGGTTTATTAAGTGTTTATGCATAAATCATGGGGTATGAAAGGTTGATCCCCTTGATTACCAAAACTTTTTAAGAGGTCCAGTTTAAATGCTGAGAACTTTGGCAAATGTCTATGGTTATTTCCAACCACTCAGTAATTGTCATTCAATTATTCGAATATTCAATTGTTGACTATTAATTCATGTTTCTTCAAATTTCATACTGTCCTTGAACATTGAAAGCGAAACTTCCTTCTATTCATGATATATCTCCCTTGTGTGTAAACTTGCTAAGCAAACTAGTTGCTTACCCTTGCTATATCATGATTTTTATTTCAGCTAAGGCAGAAACGTCAAAAGGGGACAAAGGAAAAGGGAAGGTGCAAGAATAGTTGCCTGATAGGGCTTATGTATTAGTTATCTAAAAATGTTATTTGGTTATGTGAACTCTTATTGTATTAAGGGTATGTTTTTAAGTTAAGGTTAAAGAACCTTGGGACCATGATTGTAAGACGTTATTACTATTTCGATAGACATTGTATGATTATTATTCCGCATTTAGTTAGAAAGTATGTTTGTTGTTGAGTATCGTGAACACCGAATTCGAGGTTAGGAAACCCGAATTTGGGGGTGTCACAGGGACTTCCTAAAGTAAGTTTAGGATATAAGTTCTATAATTCTACTAAGCAAAATGTGTTTGTTGTAAAACATGCTTCCTTCATGGATAAAATGTGTTTATCATTGAAGGGGCTAGTGAGAGGGTAATAGATCTTGAAGGAGTTCAAGAATAACAAAATACTATAAGTCAACTAGAGGAACCCGTAGATAAACCTATTGTACCACTACTGAATCGTAAATCTGGAAAAGTACCGAAGATACTTGGGAGGTATGATTCATCATAGAGGATGATGATGAGGTACTCATCATAGAGGATGATGATCCAGTTACATACGATGAGGCTATGAGTAGTAAACCCTCAGAGAAATGGCAGATGACCATGAAATCCAAAATGGACTCCATATATGAAAACCAAGTATGGACTTTGGTTAACCCTCTGGTAGGCATAAAGCCTAAAGAGCGTATATGGATCTTTAAGAGAAAGACTGGAACAAATGGCAAGGTGGAGATCTATAAGGCCAGACTGGTTGCAAAAGGTTTCAAATAAAATTAAGGAGTTGACTGTGATGAAATCTTCTTACTGGTATTAATGCACAAGTCCATTCGGATTTTGGTTGTGATTACAGCTTATTATTAGGAAATCTGGCAAATGGACGTAGAGACACCCTTCCTCAGTTGGAAATTAGAGGAGAATGTATATATGATACAGCCAGATGGATTTGTTTCAAAGCTTGAAGCAAATTAAGTATGTGAGCTACAACGATCCATTTATGGATTGAAGCAAACTTCTCAAAGATGGAACGTTCGTTCTGATGAGACAATCAAAAGAGTTTGATTTTAACAAAAACGAGGATGAACCAAGTGTGTACAAAAGTCAGTGGGAGCACAGTGACATTCTTAGTACTATATGTTGATATACTACCGATAGGGAATGACATGCCAATGTTACAATTAGTAAAGATAAAGTTGTCTAAACATTCCTCCATGAATGATTTGGGAGAAACATTCTATTTATTGGGGATAAAGATCTATATAGATAGATTTATAAGGATGCTTGACTTGACCTAAAGAACGTACATTCATTCGATGCTAAAAGGGTTTAGCATGACAAACTCTAAGAGATGTCTTATGTTGATGAGCCATGAAGTGTATCTCTCTAAGAAATTATCCCCAAAGACACCCAAAAAAAGAGATCGTATGAGTTACTTGTTAGGTTTGTATATAGCGCAAACATGCAATCAAATTACATAAATAGAGCGGAAGCGCGATAAAACGGATTTTAAAATTTTTATACAAATCATCACCATGATCGATCAATGTGCTCAATTAACGATATAAACGAAAGAGAAAGAGAATAAGAATTATACCCTCGTAGAACAAAGCTTCTTCGGGTACAAGTTCAACTCCTAGTCCTTCGTGTTCTCCTCGAATTCAACGGTGTGATTCCTTCCTTTGATCAACGTTAGCCACCCAAGTGCTTGGCCTCTAGAAGTGATCCACCAAGGAAGAACAAGTATTCAAGAAGTTGGGTGTTTGGCAAAATCCTAGTTTCTATCTCTATAGAAATTGCAAGTATTCTCCACAATCTAATGCAAGAGTGTGTAACCCTAATCTATGATAAGACTCCTCTTATTTATAGATGTAGGAATAACCCTTCCCTAAACTATTTAGGATTAGGGTTTCTATTATAATTAAACTCCTTTAATTATTTATGCTCCTAAT
This sequence comes from Aralia elata, assembly GCA_034770075.1. Taxonomy (NCBI): domain Eukaryota; kingdom Viridiplantae; phylum Streptophyta; class Magnoliopsida; order Apiales; family Araliaceae; genus Aralia; species Aralia elata. The sequence continues at coordinate 35,379,819 of CM068378.1, forward strand.
TCAATTAGGAATTCATGGAAGAGTACTTCTATTAATTAATTCCCAATCCCTATTAGGAATTAAATAATAGTAAAAGTAATAATAATAATAATAAGACTCCTCTTATTAATTTATATTTAATATTTCCAAAATATTAAATAATAAATATTAAGCTATTTAATTTATTCTATCTCCATAGACTAAATTAAATACACTTAACTTATTATTACAATTATGCCATTTACTTCTTAAATAAATATTTTCCTTTTGCGGTGTGACCCTTTAGGTTCACTTGCAGCTATGTACTCTGCCTCTGTCACTGAATCAGCAACTGTTTGCTGCTTGGAACTCTTCCAACTCACTGCGCCACCGTTTAAGGTAAACACATACCCTGAAACGGATTTATAGTCATCTTGGTCTGTTTGAAAACTTGAGTCTGTATAGCCCTCTAGTTTCAATTCAGACCCACCGTAGACAAGAAATACATCCTTAGTTCTTCTCAAGTACTTTAGGATATTTTTCACAGCCTTCCAGTGCTCTTCTCCTGGATTCGACTGATATCTGCTTGTTACACTAAGTGCATGAGCGACATCTGGTCTAGTACATATCATACCGTACATGATAGATCCTATTGCGGAAGCATAAGGAATCTTACTCATCCGGTCTCTCTCCTCAGGTGTCTTTGGGGCCTGTTTCTTGGAGAGATGTATTCCATGGCTCATCGGCATGAGACCTCTCTCGGAATCTTCCATGCTAAACTTCTTTAGCATCGAGTCAATGTACTTTCCTTGGGTCAAGCCCAGCATCCTTTTAGATCTATCTCTATAAATCTTTATCCCCAAAATATAGGATGCCTCACCCAAGTCCTTCATGGAGAAGTGTTTAGATAACCAAATTTTGATCGACTGTAGCATAGGAACATCATTCCCTATCAGTAATATATCATCAACATATAATACAAGGAATGAAACAACGCTCCCACTAACCTTCTTGTACACACAAGGTTCATCCTCATTTTTGATAAAATCAAACCTTTTGATTATCTCATCAAAACGGATGTTCCATCTTCGAGAAGCTTGCTTCAATCCATAAATGGACCGTTGTAGCTTACAGACTTGGTTTGTTCCAACCTTTGAAACAAAACCCTCTGGCTGTATCATATATACATTCTCCTCAAGCTCTCCATTGAGGAAGGCCGTTTTCACGTCCATTTGCCAGATCTCGTAGTCATAATAAGCTGCAATTGCAAGTAAAATCCGAATGGACTTGAGCATAGCTACTGGTGAGAAGGTTTCATCATAGTCAATTCCTTGTCTTTGTTTGAAACCTTTTGCAACCAGTCGGGCCTTATAGGTCTCTACCTTGCCATCTGCTCTAGTCTTTCTCTTAAAGACCCATTTACACCCAATAGGCTTAATGCCCTCAGGTGGTGAAACCAAAGTCCATACTTGGTTTTTATACATGGAGTCCATCTCGGATTTCATGGCTTCTTGCCATTTCTCTGAGTCTTCACTACTCATAGCCTCTTCGTAAGTCAATGGATCATCATCATCTATGATGCGTACCTCATCATCATCCTCTATAATGAATCCATACCTATCAGGTATCTTCGGTACTCTTCCAGATTTACGAATAGGTAGTGGTACAATAGGTTCTTCTACTTGGTCAGGTACCTGACTTTGATCCGTAGTATTTTGTGGTTCTTGAACTTCTTCAAGATATATCTTACTCCCACTGACCCCTTCAAGGATAAACTCCTTTTTCAAGAAGGCAGCGTGTTTCGCAACAAACACCTTTTGATCAGTCAGGTGATAGAAATAATACCCTGATGTTTCTTTAGGGTATCCCATAAATCTACACTTGTCGGATCTAGTCTTCAACTTATCTTGCTCAAACCTTTTGACATAAGCTGGACAACCCCAAGTCTTAACATGCTTAAGATTTGGTTTCCTCCCTGTCCATATCTCATATGGGGTCTTTGGGACGGATTTGGTAGGTACCTTGTTAAGCAGGTATGCAGCCGTTTCCAGGGCATAACCCCAAAAGGATATTGGAAGGTCGGTAAAACTCATCATGGAACGAACCATGTCCAACAATATTCGATTTCTCCTTTCAGATACACCATTCAACTGTGGTGTCCCTGGTGGAGTCCATTGTGAGATTATACCATTTTCTTTGAGACAATTGAGAAACTCATTGGTCAAGTATTCACTTCCTCGATCCGATCGAAGAATCTTAATACTCTTACCAGTTTGCTTCTCTACTTCACTTCTGAATTCTTTGAACTTTTCAAACGATTCAGATTTGTATTTCATTAAATACACATATCCAAATCTAGAATGATCATCAGTGAAAGTAATAAAATAAGAATACCCTCCTCGTGCATTCGTTGTCATAGGTCCACAAACATCTGTGTGTACCAACGCTAACAACTCTGTAACTCTTTCTCCTTTTCCACTAAAAGGAGATTTAGTCATCTTACCCATGAGATAAGATTCACAAGTTGGATATGATTCGTAATCAGATAGCTCTAAAAGCCCATCATTATGCAACTTGGATAATATTGTTTCATTGATATGACCGAGTCTACAGTGCTACATAAAGGTATAATTAACATCATCTCTTTTTCTTTTCTTAGTTTGTTCAATTTGAAGTATATTTTCATGCAAGTCAAGTATGTAAAGTCCATTCAGTAAATTGCCAACACCATATAAAACATTGTTATTATAAATAGAACAACTGTTGTTCTTTATTATAATATCAAAACCATCCATATCCAATACAGAAATTGAAATAATGTTTCTAATGAGTGTTGGAACATAATAACAATTATTTAAACTAATGAACTTGCCCGAAGACAGTGCTAAACAATAAGTCCCTACAGCCAATGCAGCAACCTTTGCTCCATTTCCCACTCGTAGGACGACTTCATCCTTGTTCAGCTTCCTACTTCTGCTTAGTCCCTGCATATTATTACATATGTGAGAACTACAGCCGGTATCCAATACCCAAGTAGAATTTTGACTTTCAAAAAAATTAATTTCAATCATGAACAAACCTAGATCGGAAGTCGAAGCTTCTCCAAGCTTCTTTTGGTCCGCAAGATACTCCTTGCAGTTCCTCTTCCAGTGTCCCGGCTTATTGCAATGGTAGCAAATTCCTTTGCTATCTGGATCAGGTTTCTTTTTATCCTTTCCCTTCGCCTTGCCCTTAGCCTTCTTGTTTTTCTTCTTTTCAGAAGATACCTTGGGCCTCTTCCTTTTCTTGGAAGAATCATCCACTAGTAAGACTTGGTTCTTGTTGGATGAGAAGTGACCTTCAGCAGTTTTCAACATGTTAAGTAACTCAGGCAAGCTGACGTCCAACTTATTCATGTGAAAATTCACAACAAATTGTGAGAAGGTGTCCGGGAGTGACTGCAAGATCAAATCTTGGCTTAACTCCCCATCCATCACGAACCCAAGCTGTCCAAGCTGTTCAATCAAATTGATCATCTTAAGGACATGAGTCTCAACAGCAGTGCCCTCGGTCATATGAGATCGGAAGAGCTCCTTAGATATCTGATATCTAGCAGTCCTACTTTGCTCACCATACAACTCTTTGAGATGCAACAATATAGTAGGAGCATCCATAGTTTCATGCTGACGCTGAAGCTCGTTACTCATGGATGCGAGCATGATGCATTGAGCTAAGATTTCATCATCTTGCCACTTTCTGAAAGTAGCAATCTCTTCCTCAGAGGCTGTTTCTGCAACACTTGCATGGACAGGCGAATTTAGGACATAAGAAATCTTTTCAGCAGTGAGAACAATTCTCAGATTCCTTAACCAGTCCGTGTAATTCGGTCCGGTCAGTTTGTTAGCATCAAGTATGCTACGCAGTGATAGTGAGTTTGACATTTTTAAATTCTGCATGTGAAATAGACAACATTTTAGTATACATTCAATTTATTAATTACCAAAATAAATTAGGTCTTTATTTTAATTGGTATCTCCCACTATTTTCATCAAACTATATTACCCTCATTATATAGTTCGGTAATTCTAATTAAAGATTTGCTAGTGAGATTAAGGATCCCATTTCAAATGTATATAGCCTTGTGGTGACACAACAAACGATATATAAATAAATAGGTAGACAACTATTGTCAATTACATCACTATGTAACTCCTTGTATTTTGCCTCTTAGATTATTTTGATCAAGTGGTGACACATCCGAATCAAAATTATCCAAGTTAAGTCCAACCTAGCACTTCCATATATTCGAAAGAAAAACACTGTCCTTGTGGTGACACAACAAAACAACATCGTTCAGTCTATTTATAAGCATCAAATGTGATAAAGCAACATCTTAAATATTTAATACTTGCCTTGTGGTGACACAACAAACTCATATTAAATATTTAATACTCTATTGTTTTACCATGCTAGAAGGCGACGTTCGATATTCTAAATATCTTTGAACGCGTAGGACTTAATATATTACTTTGAGGGGTTTGTTATTATTAGTCTCATCTTATTTAGCGCGCATGCACATATATATATAAAATACGCGTCATATTATTTAACATGCGAAGCATGTTGTATAATATATAATATATATATAGTAAACATGCACATATAGAATACTATATTCTACCCGGATTGATTATGGACTTTTATTCTAGTTTGGTTCACTAGAGCCACCAAGTGAACCAAAAGGTCAAACCTAGAGTGCAAGAATTAAATTTAAATATAACTATTACATTTAAACCCGGGCTCCATTACAAACGGGTCTTCAAGCGCTCCTTGCTCCTTTGTCTCCAATTCTTCAAAATTAATTCTAATTAGTCCTATTACAGAAACTATTTACAATAAATAGAAACCTTGATCAGTAGTCAAGGGGAAGTACATAGGAGGGAGATAAAATTTACATTAAGAAAAATTAGAGAAGATGAGGTACGCAGATCCCATTTATAAAACCCATACATTCAAGCATCCACTAAAATAAATCCAATCACACATTGGTCAATAGTCCATAATCAATCCCTATTTATTATCATACATATCTCTATATGTATCAATAAATAACATTCATCCCATGAATTATAAAACCATTCCATATATGCATTGATATCAATTAATAGGCAAAAGTTTTGCTAATATTTAGTTTTGAAACAAAATAAACTTTTTTATTTTAATCAAAAACCAAATCCAAATTAAACTCCTTTAATTTTAGCAATCTGAAATCCTATTCCAGATAAAATAAACTCTTTTATTTTAAACTTTTATCAATTAAATAAACAATTTATTTTAATTGAGAAAAACAAAAATTTTTTAAAGTCTAGACACCGGCGCGGCCGCGCTCCATTTTGAACTAGGAGCAGCGCGGCCATGCTGCACCCCAGGAAACGTTTTTCTGGGTTCGGGCGCGGCCGCACTCCAGAATGAACTGGAAGCGGCGCGGCCGCGCCGCGACGCAGAATCAGAAAAATTTTCTTGCCCAAAAAATTCGAACGTTTCGCATATCAATTCATACATGGAATCATCAAGATCGATAATTAGCACATGATTAGGCTCTGATACTACTGTTAGGTTTGTATATAGCGCAAACATGCAATCAAATTACATAAATAGAGCGGAAGCGCGATAAAACGAATTTTAAAATTTCTATACAAACCATCACCATGATCGATCAATGTGCTCAATTAACGATATAAACGAAAGAGAAAGAGAATAAGAATTATACCCTCGTAGAACAAAGCTTCCTCGGGTACAAGTTCAACTCCTAGTCCTTCGTGTTCTCCTCGAATTCAACGGTGTGATTCCTTCCTTTGATCAACGTTAGCCACCCAAGTGTTTGGCCTCTAGAGGTGATCCACCAAGGAAGAACAAGTATTCAAGAAGTTGGGTGTTTGGCAAAACCCTAGTTTCTATCTCTATAGAAATTGCAAGTACTCTCCACAATCTAATGCAAGAGCGTGTAACCCTAATCTATGATAAGACTCCTCTTATTTATAGATGTAGGAATAACCCTTCCCTAAACTATTTAGGATTAGGGTTTCTATTATAATTAAACTCCTTTAATTATTTATGCTCCTAATCCAATTAGGAATTCATGGAAGAGTACTTCTATTAATTAATTCCCAATCCCTATTAGGAATTAAATAATAGTAAAAGTAATAATAATAATAAGACTCCTCTTATTAATTTATATTTAATATTTCTAAAATATTAAATAATAAATATTAAACTATTTAATTTATTCTATCTCCATAGACTAAATTAAATACACTTAACTTATTATTACAATTATGCCATTTATTTCTTAAATAAATATTTTCCTTTTGCGGTGTGACCCTTTAGGTTCTCCATATTAAACCAGTTGTGAATAAAACAATTAGAACAATTTTAATCTTATTTAAATAAATAAATTAAACTATTTAATTCATTTAAATAAATAATATTTATTCTACAATAAGGGTAAGCCCCCTTAGCGATCAACGACTTTCCAGATAATATAGATTTCAACATTAATCACAAAAGAACCTTTGAGTAAATAGTTACCGTACAATTCAATCCTTCTACCATACAATGTCCCAATTAAATATAAGACATGGATTTACTGTCAAGTCTTATTTTATTTAATTATATGTATTTCGATTCCCAAATGCACAACTCTGATTAATGCAAATTAGAAACTCCTTTTTAATTTCATTCTGCCTTGGCCAAGGACTACTGAGTTGTCATTTATCGAATCACATAGGACATTCACGTCTTTTACTAGACGTGGTAGATTCTTTGTTGATCATTCACCTATCTCCATGTACAACTTCTTATACCCAATCATACCCTTTGATATACCCTAAAGGTCTTAAAGGACATGTCAAAGTATAACTCATCATACACAAGATACTATGATGATCTCAAGTCCAAGGATCACTTGTACTACTATCACTATAGGAATTCCTATTGACAGGCGAGTAAAACTCCATTAGGTATTCCTTAGCGAGTCACGTTCAGTGAACTTATTCTCTAATAAGCACCTACATACTTGCTTTAGTGTCTCCACACAAATGATTATGAGATCAATCATCCTTTTCCTAAGAGCAAGCAACGTATGTACTAATCTATCCGGATTCACTAATCCCCAATTTAGTAATCCAACGATTAGGAACAATTTTAGTTTGTGAGCTATCTAGAATTTAGATCTCATTAGCATGATCACCATCATGATTCTAAAAGCATTGCTCAAAACTATGGGTTTATCACATTTAATATAACAGCACCATGTAGATAATATAAAATGTCTTTTAAGAAAATTAATTCTTTTATTAATAAATGAATAAGATTACAAAGTATATGCTACATCATATCTAATATGATTGGCTTGTGTGCATACTACTATCATTACTATCATGTATGCAATGAAATGTACGGGACCTGATGTTGATTAGTCATATTCTGGAGAAGATCACTATAAGACGGTGAAAAACGTCATAAAGTACTTGATAAGAACTAAGGATGTGTTTATGATTTATGGTGGGTCTGATTAGAAACTGGAGGGCTATACAGACTCAAGTTTTTATAGACTAACCAAGACGACAATAAATCCACTTTAGGTTATGTAGATGATACCTTAAACGGTGGTGCAATGAGTTAGAAAAGTTTCAAATAACAAAGAGTTGCTGATTTAGTGACAAAGACAAAGTATATAGCTGTAAATGAACTGCAAAGTTGGCATTCTTTATCCATGTTTAATTAGTTGAATTAAATAAATGTGATAAACCCATAGTTTAAGCAATGCTTTTAGAATCATGATGTTGATTATGCTAATGAGATCTAAATTCTAGATAGCTCAAAAACTAAAAATGTTCCTAATCATTGGATCACTAACGTGGGGTTACTGATTCCGGATAGATTAATATATACTATGTTTGCTCTGTTGAAGAGGATGATTGATCTCATAATCATTTGTGTAGAGACACTAAAGCAAGTATGTAGGTGCTTATTAGAGAATAAGTTCACTGAACGTGATTTGCTTAAAGGAACCCTAATGAAGTTTTACTTGTCTGACAATAGGAGTTTCTATAGTGATAGTTGTCAGTGTCCACTGATTTTTCCACACATGAGCTAGAGAATGGATCTCCAAATCCCAGTCTTGATCGGTTAGATATAACTCTTTGACTTGTGATCTGTAATATCCCAAATATTTCAAATGTGATCTGACAAGATCTAATAAAGGTTGTCAATTTAAAACCTAAGAACGATTGCTCAAGTATACGTTGAGCTATCTGAAAGACTAAAAATGATTCGTAGATACGATCGTATACGATTAGAAGTTAGAACTATAACCTAAGTTATGTGTTATATGAATAAAGAATCTTAAATTAAGCTTTAAATGTGTTATATGATTTTGCTATGTGTAGGATTTTGTGTTTTGGTTTAAGTAGTTAACCTTAACACTTATTAAAATCAAGAAGTTAATTTAAGGCTAAAACCTAAATTGGGAAAAAGGTTAAAACCTAAACCCTAAGGGTTAAAATCCTAAGGGTTAAAAAAACCTAAGCTCCCTAGAGAAATGTGTGACACCCCCAAATCCGGGTACTTCGTTTTCACAAGATTTGGTGTTCACTATCCAAATACATCACATCACATCTAACTACCCATTCAAATATAAATGAAAACTCTTAAATAAAATAGAAATCTCCCATTAAAGGGTTACAACATCATTAGCAAATAAATTCCAGGTTATCTAACCTTAATAAAATATCAAATGCGGAAACATAATCAAGTCTATTACATAAGCATCAAAAAAGCAAATAAAACAAGTCTTCATCACTTGTTTACTTTTCCTTTACCCTTACTAGTGGACGACTTGTCAACTCTTTCAACTTTAGCTGCAATGTTATTATGCAAGAGTGAGCAATGATTGCCCAACAAGTAGAACAACGACAATAATAATAACATGCGAAATAATCAACGGATATTGAATAATCGAAGATTCAGCTTTTGAGTCAAGATTATAAGACAAGATTCAAAAGAACGTCTGAGGGCCTTAAGACCACAAACTATATCCCAGGTTATCAAGTATTTCTACTTTAAACCTTTAACAGTCGTAAGACTATATGGACCTTACTTCTCGTACTCAGGGGGATCAGCCCTTTGTACCATGTATGTGTACAATATCTTAACGCTAACGCGTAAATAAAATCCCCTGTATAAGGGTTGTTCATCTCAGTTTGACATCAGAGTCCGCACCAAAGGAAGTTTGGTTTGAATTTACTTCAATAACGTTTCTAGAATTTAGAACGCTCATCAACTATGGACTAGTCGAATCAATAAGGGTTCGCTAGTCAATCGAGGTTCAATAAAATGTAATTGATATTCGAGAATCAAAGACTGAATCTCACAAAAGAAACAATTGAATGAAATAGGATTAAGAACTTGTTCAAGTAAGTAATAGCATTACAAAGCTTGCATGATAAAAGAATGAAGTTCAGGAACTTGCATAGAAATAATTAATTAGGGATACGATACTTGCTTTTAATATAAAGATAGGATGTATAATTTGCGTAATTGAAATCAAGTTAGAGTATGGAAACTTGCCTCGTGAGTAGATTATACGTTTACTATTCACGTTCCTCACTTAATCCTACATATCATTACAAGTTACGATACCAATTAATCACATGAATTCGTCATTGACATGTTAATAACATGTTTTTAACATCTCGTTATACAATTATTACACTTTCATATTCATTAAATTAGGTTACAATTACTATCTTGGACTTGAATACTTAAACAAAATTTTCTGGGTGATTCTGCAGACCGGCGCAGCCGCGCCACTTTTACACTAGGATCCTGCGCGGCCGCGCCTAAAATAAGCTATTGTCCAGCGCGGCCGCACTGGACATCAGGCTCGACTCCTCTGTTCTTCGCGAACAGCGAGAGACAGGCCAATTTTCTTCCAATTAGCATACCCAATAGGCAATTTACGCATACCCAGACATCATACATAATGTAAAACTAAAACCTAACATGTATATAGTGATTTTAACAACATAAACCATCTGAACAACAAATTTAAAGGCCAAAATTCACTGTTCATGCATTATTTTTATATTTTGATACAGTTAACGAAATCAATCGCAGTAAACTCGTTTCCTAACCAAATTAGTCCGTTTGAACTCTGTATTATTTATTTAAACATGTATAATTATACCCCACTATCAATTTTAAGTTAAATAAACAATTTAAAGCATACAATTTGCACATAAGGGCTAGATATACAACTTTCATACTCCGTAACTTTTGAAAACTCAATTGAGCATAATTACATGGATTTAATCACTTTAAATCATGTCTACATGGTATCAAACATGTTATAATCATCTAATAACATACATATAATCATATCATGCGTTAATCACCAAGTTACTCTTTTACAGAAAATTCAAAACGTACAATCATGGAGAAATTAAAGAAGAACATAATCAGAGACTTTAATTTAAGGATTACCTTTGATAATATGCTAGATTATGCAAGATAATGACAAGATTTCTTCTCAATCCTCCAATTTCTCAAAATTCTCTCCTTTTTCTCTCAAGTTTTCTCTCTGACTTGATTTTAGAAACTGATGAAGTAAGGCACGTAATAAAGAACTGACGCAACATGAATGTCAGTTAATCCCATAATGGGTTAACTGGCTTCAACTCCCCTTAAAGCTTTGTTTGGTTAGCACACTTATTCCTCCTTTCTAGTTTATTTTAATAAATAGCTTATAATATAGTTAATGTCACATATTTAAATTAATTAAAATAATCTCATTTAAATCAATTAAATAAGGTAAAATAATACCACATTAAATCACATATTCACATGATTAAAAATATCATTTATTAATAATGACAAATCATTTAGTCTCTAATTAATTATTAAATTAATTAGAGATAACATTATACTTATTTAAATAATACATTTAATCAAATAAATTCAATTAAACACATACTTTAAATATAAAAAATTTCCACATTAATTTAATTAATGTAACACATATAATTAAATTAATCTACCACAAATTCATCAATTAATAAATTAATTCAACAATCAAATCATCGAAAAATATTTATTCAATTAATAAATATTCAAATTAAGTTACAAAATTCTCGTTTGTCACATCTTTCCCCCCTTAAAAGGATTCTGTCCCCAGAATCACGACTCAATTAACTCGTCCCGTTACATTCTCCCCCCTTACAAAGATTCTGTCCCCAGAATCGTTACACATAGATTAAGCAAATAATTGAGGATAATTTCTCATCATCTGATCTTCGAGTTCCCACGTTGCTTCTTTAGCGTTGTGGTTCCTCCAGATCACCTTAACAGAAGGTATAATTTTATTTTTTAGCACTTACTCTTACGCGACTTCACCAATTCTTCTTAACACCTCGAAGGGTCCAATGAACCTCGGGCTCAGTTTTCCTTTCTTACCAAAACGAATCTTCCCTTTCTAGGGAGATACCTTCAAAAAAACGTAACTACCAGACTCAAACTCTCGATTCTTACGATGTTAGTCGGCATATTTCTTCTGTCTATCCTGAGCTGCTATCAATCTTGCCCTGATCACTTTGACGATTTCTGCGGTCTATTGTACCAGTTCTGGTCCGAGCAATTAACGTTCGCCAACTTCATCCCAGCATAATGGAGTTCTGCACTTTCTGCCGTACAACGCTTCGTAAGGCGGCATGCTAATACTTGCGTGGTAACTGTTATTGTAAGCAAATTCCACCAATGGTAGATGATCATCCCAATTTCTTTTGAAATCCATGATGCAAGATCTTAACATATCCTCCAATGTTTGAATCGTTCTTTCACTCTGCCCGTCGGTCTGTGGATGATATGCCGTACTCATACGTAATTGCGTTCCCATACATTCCTGTAGTCGTTTCCAAAAGTTCGATGTGAAGCGCGGATCCCTATTTGAGACAATAGATATTGGAACACCGTGCCTCGAAATAATCTCTTTCACGTATAACTTTGCCAGCTGATCTAAGTTGAATCTGATCTTGATCGGTAAGAAGTGTGCTGATTTCGTCAGTCGGTCCACGATAACCCATATTGCGTCGAAACCTTTCTGAGTCGTCGGAAGACCCACTACGAAATCCATGGTGATGTGCTCCCATTTCCATTCTGGGATTTCTAACGGTTGTAATAGCCCACTTGGCCTCTGATGTTCTTCTTTAACTTTCTGACATGTCAAACATTTGACTACAAAATTGGCAACATCCCTCTTCATATTCGGCCACCAAAAATGCTGTCGGAGATCTTGGTACATCTTTGTACTACCCGGATGAATCGAATATCTTGAATTATGAGCCTCGCTCAAAATTTCCTCCTTAATCTCTTGCACTGGTAGAACCCAAATTCTTCCCTCGAATCTCAATACTCCATCGTTATCAACTTTAAATTTCACTTCATCACCTCCAGATATTCTTTTCCTAATTTTCTCACATTCTTCGTCCTGAATTTGCACCTCCTTAACCTTATCCACCAAAGTTGGGCCGGTTCCCAATTGAAATAATTTTTCGTCAGACTCTTCCGGATATTTCACCTCCAACTCAAGTTTTGCCATTGCTGTAACTAACTCCTCCTGAGCGGTTAACATAAACAGTTTCTCCCGTCCCTTTCTGCTTAAGGCGTCGGCCACAACGTTCGCTTTACCCGGATGGTATAAAATCTCGCAGTCGTAACCCTTTATCAATTCCAACCATCTCCTCTGTAGCATGTTCAGATCCTTCTGTGTAAAAATATATTTCAGACTCTTGTGGTCTGTATATATTTCACACTTCTCCCCGTAAAGATAATATCTCCATATCTTCAAAGCAAATACCACCGCGGCCAATTCCAAATCATGGGTAGGATACCCCTTCTCATAGTCCTTTAATTGTCGTGACGCATACGCAATGACCTTACCGTTCTGCATAAGCACACAGCCTAGTCCTTTATGCGATGCATCACTATACACCACAAAATTTCCTGTGCTATCCGGTAGAGACAACACAGGCGTCGTACTCAACCTCTTCTTTAATTCTTGAAAACTTTCCTCACACTTCTCCGTCCAAATGAACTTCACCGTCTTTCTAGTCAAATTCGTTAACGAAGTCGCGATTTTGGAAAAATCTTGAATAAATCTTCTGTAGTAACCTGCCAATCCAAGGAAACTCCTTACTTCTGATGGCGTTTTCGGCTGATCCCAGTTAAGCACTGCTTCAACCTTTGACGGATCCACTGAAATCCCATCCTTGTCAATCACATGTCCAAGAAATTGCACCCGCTCTATCCAAAATTCACACTTTGAAAACTTAGCGTACAACTTCTTTCTTCTTAACGCTTCTAATGTCAACTTCAAGTGTTCTGTATGCTCTTCCTTGGTTTTGGAATAAATTAGAATATCATCAATGAATACTACTACAAACTTATCTAAAAACGACTTAAACACCCTGTTCATTAAGTCCATGAATGCTGCAGGAGCATTCGTTAGACCAAATGACATCATCAGAAACTCGTAATGACCATAACGAGTTCTGAACGCTGTCTTCGGTACATCTTCCTTCCTCACCTTCAACTGATGATACCCACTCCTCAAATCTATCTTCGAGAAATATCAAGCTCCTTTCAGCTGATCAAACAAGTCATCGATTCTTGGTAACGAGTATTTATTCTTAATCGTTTAATCGTGACCTTGTTCAACTCCCTGTAATCAATGCAAAGTCGCATCAATCCGTCTTTCTTTTTAACAAACAATACCGGCGCTCCCCACGGCGATACGCTCGGCTGAATATACTTCTTATCTAAAAGTTCTTGTAGCTGCACCATCAATTCTTTCATCTCTACTAGGGCCATACGGTACGGAGCTTTCGATATCGGGGCAGTTCCTGGCGCCAAATCGATTACAAACTCAACTTCCCTATCTGGCGGAAGTCCTAGCAAATCGTCGGGAAAGACGTCTACAAAGTCCCTTACAACAGGTATCTCTTCTAATTTTGGACTCTCTTTTCGAGTATCAACTATGTAGGCTAAGTATCCTACACAGCCTTGTCTTAATAACTTCCTGGCCTGCATCATCGTCAGATAACTCGCTTGTCTAGGCGATTTGTTGCCGTAAAATACTACCTTTAACGGAGTCATAAGGTTAATACGTTTCTTTTGAAAATCAATTATCGCTCCATAATTGAATAACCAATCCATACCCAAAATAATGTCAAATTCCCCAAGTTTGATTGGGATCAGATCTACTTCCATCACGTTTCCCTTAATGTTCACTCTACAGTTCTTGTGTTCGTACCTAACAGGAATTACTTGTAAGTTTGCAAAATAACAATCTAATTGTAATACGCAACGGAAAATGGAAATTAAAATTTTTGCAACTTATCCATGAATCACCTTATGCATAGCTATTAATTGAATAAGAAGATGAACAAGAAATATACCTTAATAGATCCAACCTTTGAACCGCTACAAGATCCACTCCTTGTTGATTTCTTCAAGCTCCTCCTTTCTTTATTCCTTGGATTTAACACTAGCTTCAAAGTGTATGAAGCACTCTAGAGGTGATCCTCATATGGAACAATATTTGATTTTTACAAATCTTAGATGGCTAATCCAATAAGTTCTTTTATCCCTAACTCTTAAGAATAACAAGAACAATACATGAAGAACACTTTGAAGATTTGATCAACAACTTGATCTCTAATTTTGGTGTTCTTGAGATGGAGGCTACTAGTTCATAACTTAATTTGCTTAGTTAGGCTAATTAGGAGAAAACCCTAATTTAATTAGTATTCCACCAAGTATAATACTTACATAATATGTAAGTATCAATATTCTCCTAACCCACATATTTTGCATTTAAGCACTTAACACATGTTTTGCAATTATTTGACCAAATTCTAATTTGCATTTAATTTAAATGATATTTACATTTCATTTAAATTAATTCTTAATCTAATTAAGAATTAAATGATAATAATAATAAGATTTCTCTCATTAATTTATAATTCAATATTTCTCCAAATATATCATTATAAATATTAAGCATTTCAATTTATTCAACTAATAAATTAAATACTCAATTTATTATCATTAAGCCAATTGTTTCCAATATAATATTATTCTTTTTGCGGTGTGACCCTTTAGGTTCAATATTATGCCGGTCGTAGAATAAATAAATTAGAACTATTCTAATATTATTTATAATGAATTAAACTCCTTTAATTCATATATAAATAAATAATATTTATTATACATCATGAGGGACACCTTACGATAATGTATCATGACTATCCGTATAATATGAAATCAACGTTTAATCACATTGTAATGCCCGTGAATTTTGAACATCCTTATTAATTAAATCTAATTTAATTTAATGAGTTAACGTTGTGTTCTATTTAAATCAACTTGGGTTAATTGGTGGGAGATGTATAAGCTATGTCTATACTTGTGTTGGCAGGTATGATATAACTATGGCTAAGAAATAACCATATGTGAGTCAAGTGTAGGAATTGGTGTGTAATGACTAAAATGGCCAAGAGTGGTTAATAACCAATGTAATTATGGCGGGATAATAACCAATGTCTAATAACCAATGAAGAATGGTTAATAACTAATGGATAATTAAGATTTTGCGAAAAGACTATTTTAACCTTAAAAGAAGTTGGGTAATGTTTAAAATACCCTTGAGGAAGTTGCTAGGAAGCTTCCTATTATTGATGAATTGACCAAATTGCCCTTGCCTAGTCATGGTTAATGACTATTTTGCCCACGGTCTCTACTTTCCTATAAATAGGACCCCCACCAATGATAGTGAGGTTGGTTCATTATTCACCAAGTATAGAGAGAGTGTTAGAGAGAGAGTTTGAAGAAAAAGCAAGAACAAATCTTGTGGGAGAAAGAAGAAGGTCTTGATTGTTTAGGCCATCCCCATTCACAACCTATTTTGGGAAGGAAAAGAAGAAGAAGAAATCAAAAAGGTATAACTCCAAACTTTAAGCTATTTTAATGTGTTTGGACATAGATCCTTGAAGTTTTATGTTCTTGATGGCTAGAACCTTATGATAAGGTTAGATCTTGAATATATAATGTTTTGCTTGTTCATATGTGTGAGTTTATGTTGGAAAAATTTAGAAGAAAGGAAGTAAAGGAGATTTCCTGAAATTTTGTTTGAAAAAGGTTGTTATATGCTTGTCATTTTGAAATCTATAAAGGGATCTTGTGATTTTCTTTCTTAATATGCTAGATCCATAGGTTAGGGACAAAATCCCTTTTGAATCACTCAAATATGTTGAAAAATGAGCAAACCATGAATTTATTACCAAAGCATGCCAACTGTTGAACAACCTTGCTGACCCCTGACTTTGAGCCTGTTTTCCGAGACCTAAATATAACCAAATTTGATGTTTGATAAATGAAAAGTGTAGTTCAGGAAGATACGAATCCAACAAAATTGATGGATCGTAAATCGAAGTTGTAGATTTCGTTTTATGAAGGTTTTGGTGAAAGACCCCAAATCTGGAAATCAAGAACGAAAATTAGAAAAAAATTAACTATTTGTTATTTAATTATGTTTAAATAATAAATAAAGTTAAGTAATTGATTAATTATTATTAAATAATGATTAAGGATAATTAAGAATTGTAAATTAATTATTTATGATTTGATTAATTTTAAAATATAAATAAACCTAATTAGTTATTATTTAATAAATAATAACTAAAGATAATTAGTACTCACTTATTAGTTATTTATTATTTGATTAACATTAAATAATAAATAAACCTAATTAGTTATTATTAAATAATAACTAAAGATAATTATTACTCACTAATTAATTATTTATTATTTGATTAACTTTAAATAATAAATAAACCTAATTAGTTATCATTTATTAAATAATAACTAAAGATAATTCTTATTCACTAAGTAATTATTTATTACTTGATTAACCTTAAATAATAAATAAATCTAATTAGTTATTATTTATTATTAAATAATAACTAAAGATAATTCATATTTACTAATTAATTAATTATTATTTAATTAATTTTAAATAATAAATAAATCTAATTATCTATTATTTATTATTAAATAATAACTAAAGATAATCGTTACGCACTAATTAATTATTTGATTAACGTTAAATAATAAACAAACCTAATTAATTATTATTTAATCTTAAATAATAATTAAAGACAATTAAAATTTATAATTTGAATAATTAAATAATAAGTGAATATAATTAGTTATTAAGTACTATTAATAATAATGACTAAAGATAATTAATTAATTACTATTTAATAGTAATTAATTGAAGATAGAGTCAATAAAATAGAGAGAGCTTAATAACCCATTAATTAAACAATCATAATAAATTGCTTAAGGGTTTATTAAATAAATATTACTTAAGAAAGAGTAATGTTAATCAATTGAACAATTATTATTAACTGTTTAAGGGTTTAATAAGTGTTTATCACTTAAGGGAAACATTGGTAATTAATTAAACCATCAATCTAAGGATCAATTAAGTGTCTTATAGGATTTACGATAGTTTATGTGTGCTATGTGATTTGCTTAATTGTTAAATAAATAGCATAAGTAAGCGTGTCGATATACAACTACGCAGTACTAATTGATAGATCAACATTATCAATGTTAGGTTCTTCAAGGCCAATTAGTTAAAGCTAGAATTATTTGTAGCTGAGCAGACAGACAAGTTCCCTAACTCAAACTCGAGTTATTATTTTCGAAGCATGTTAGTGAATAATTATTGTTGATTATTGAGATTCGCACCTTGTGCAATTGAATTCCTATTCTATTGTTATTGAACTGTGAATTAGATTAAAGTTTTTTCAAGCATGAACTGTTTATGAGGTAGATCTATGCTATTTGTATCAGCTAGATCAAGCATGTCTAAATTTGTTGAATCAAAGGTATTTTAAAAGTTGTTCTTATTAAATTGTTATGGTAAGAACTCTTGGCTGAGAAAAGGATAAATTTGATTAAGGCATGATATCAATGCTGGTTTATTAAGTGTTTATGCATAAATCACGGGGTATGAGAGGCTGATCCCCTCGATTACCAAAACTTTTTAAGAGGTCCAGCTTACATGTTGAGAACCTTGGTAAACGTCCTTGGTTATTTCAAACCACTCAGTAATTGGCATTCAATTATTTGAATATTCAACTGTTGACTGATAATTCATATTTCTTCATAATTCTATACTGTTGTTGAACATTGAAAGCGAAATTTCCGTCTATTCATGATATATCTCCCTTGCGTATAAACTTGCTAAGCAAACTAGTTGCTTACTCTTGCTATATCATGATCTTCATTTCAGCTAAGGCAGAAACGTCTAGAGGAGACAAAGGAAAAGGGAAGGTGCAAGAGTAGATGCCCGATAGTGCCTATATACTAGTTATTATTGAATGTTGTTTGATTAAGTGAACCTTTTATTGTATTAAGGGTACGTTTTATGTTAAGGTTAAAGAACCTTGGGACCAAGATTGTAAGACTTTATTATTATTTCAATAAACAATGTATGTTTATTATTCCGCATTTAGTTAAAAAGTATGTTTATCGTTGAGTATCGTGAGCACCGAATTCGAGGTTAGGAAACCCGGATTTGGGGGTGTCACACACATAGCACCTATTCAGCAGTAGTTACCGTACAATTCAATCCTTCTACCATACAATGTCCCGATTAAATACAAGACATGGATTTACTGACAAGTCTTATTTTATTTAATCATATGCATTTCGATTTAAGAATGCACAACTCCGATTAATGTAAATTAGAAACTCCTTTCTAATTTTCATTCAACCCTGGCCAGGGATTTTTGAGCTGTCATTTATCAAATCGCATAGGACATTCTCTCCCTTTATTAGAAGTGGTAGATCCTTTGTCGATCATTCACCTACCTCCGTGTATACTTTATTATACTCGTACATACCCTATGACATACCCTAAGGTATTAAGGAATATGACAAAGTATAACTTAACATACACAAGGTACTATGATGATCTCAAGTCCAAGGATCACTTGTACAACTATCACTTAAAAACTTCTCTATTGACAGGTGAATAAAACTCCATTAGGGTTCTTTAAGCGAGTCACGTTCAGTGAACTTATTCTCTAATAAGCACCTACATACTTGCTTTAGTGTCTTCACACAAATGATTATGAGATCAATCATCATATTCTAAAGATCAAGCATAGTATGTACTAATCTATCCGGATCAGTAATCCCAATATTAGTGATCCAATGATTAGGAACATTTTAGTTTTGAGCTTTCTTGAATTTAGATCTCACTAGCATGATCTCATCATGATTCTAAAAGCATTGCTCAAAAACTATGGGTTCATCACATTTATTAATTCAACCAATTAACATGGATAAAATATGCCTTTTTATTCTATTATTAATATTTGAATAATATTACAAAGTAAATGTTTATTACATCAAATATAATTGGCTTGAGGGCATATTACTTTCAATCTCCCACTTGCACTAAAGCCAATCACCTTGGTATCTAATATCTATTTTATCGAAATGGCGATTGAATTGATCTTGCGATAATGCTTTAGTAAATGGATCTGCAATGTTGTTCTGAGAGTCCACTCTTTCTAAGGTGACATCCCCCCTTTCAATAATTTCTCTAATTAAATGAAATCTCCGCAATACGTGTTTGGATCTCTGATGAGACCTGGGTTCCTTAGCCTGTGCAACAGTCCAGTGTTGTCACAATGAACCGGAACGGGTCCAGTAATGCTAGGAACTACCCCGAGTTCAGAAATGAACTTCTTCATCCAAACAGCTTCCTTTGCAGCTTCACTTGCAGCTATATACTCTGCCTCTGTCACTGAGTCAACAACTGTTTGCTGTTTGGAACTCTTCCAACTCACTGCTCCACCGTTCAAGGTAAATACATACCCTGACATGGATTTACTGTCATCTTGGTCAGTTTGAAAACTTGAGTCTGTAAATCCCTCTAGTTTCAAATCAGACCCACCATATACTAGAAACACATCTTTAGTTCTTCTTAAGTACTTCAAGATGTTTTTCACAGCTTTCCAGTGTTCTTCTCCAGGATTAGACTGATATCTACTTGTTACACTAAGTGCATAAGCAACATCTGGTCTAGTACATATCATTCCATACATTATGGATCCTATTGCCGAAGCATAAGGTATTTGATTCATGCGTTCTCTCTCTTCAGGTGTCTTTGGGGACAATTTCTTAGAGAGATTTACTCCATGACTCATCGGTATGAGCTCTCTCTTGGAGTCTTGCATGCTAAACCTCTTTAGCATCGAATCAATGTATGCACCTTAGGTCAAGCCGAGCATCCTCTTTGATCTATCTCTATAGATCTTTATCCCTAATATGTAGGATGCTTCTCCCAAGTCTTTCATGGAGAAGTGTTTAGATAACCAAATTTTAACTGATTGTAGCATCGGTATGTCATTCCCTATAAGTAATATATCATCAACATATAATACCAGGAATGTCACAGCACTCCCACTAACTTTCTTATACACACATGGTTCATCCTCGTTTTTGATAAAACCAAACTCTTTGATTGTCTCATCAAAACGGATGTTCCAACTTCGAGAAGCTTGCTTCAATCCATAAATGGATCTTTGTAACTTACACACTTGATTTGTTCCAACCTTTGAAACAGAACCCTCTAGCTGTATCATATATACATCCTCATCTAGTTTCCCATTGAGGAAGGCCGTTTTCACGTCTATTTGCCAGATTTCGTAGTCGTAGTAAGCTGCAATCGCAAGTAAAATCCGGATGGACTTGAGCATGGCTACTGGTGAGAAGGTTTCATCATAGTCAACTCCTTGTCTTTGTTTGAAACCTTTTGCAACCAGTCTGGCCTTATAGGTCTCCACCTTGCCATCTGCTCCAGTCTTTTTCTTAAAAACCCATTTACACCCTATAGGTACAATGCCTTCAGGTGGAGTAACCAAAGTCCATACTTGGTTTTCATACATGGATTCGATTTTGGATTTCATGACTATTTGCCATTTCTCAGAGTGTTTACTACTCATAGCCTCATCGTATGTTACTGGATCATCATCAATTATGATGCGTACCTCATCATCATCTTCTATGATGAGTGTATACCTTTTAGGTGTCGACGCCGGTTTCTCGCTTCTCTTTCGCGATGTTGTCCTTTTCCGATTTTAGCCTTTGTTACTAGATGATGTTTGGAAAAGGTCGGCATTGATGTCGACGGGGTTTTGAAAGATCGTTTTTTATGATGAGCCAATTAACCAGAGTCGCCAGTTGGTATATTTGAAATGGATGTACCAACTCCTCCGAGTTTCGTTTTTTGTAAATCGCTGGCTCATATGTGACTCCGAATTAATTGGTCTGCGAATCGAGATTCATAGAGTTCGGGGGCTTGCTTAGGTGAGGGGAAGGTGTTAGGCACCCCTCGACTTCCGTGAAACACGGTTACCGCAATCTTGGTACTTTCCTATCCTTTGATTCATAAAATGTGTGTACGTGCGTGTGTGTGTGTGTGCTTATGTGCATGTTGTGGTGAGTTCTTTTATGAGAGATGAAACATTTGACATTTTGTTGAGAAATCGTGCTTTATTTTTGGAATGTTTTAGAACGTCGTTTCCGTTAGTACGAGAGAGCTCCTTCATTCATGAGAAAAAATTTGATTTTATTTGTCAAAACTATAAATCTTTATTAGGCGTCGTTTTGATAAGACGTGAATTCTCTTAAACCTTAACCGAAATAGGAATCGAGATTTATACGTTGCTTTCATAAATGATGGGCAATTTCTAGGATCTCTTTCGCCCTATGTATCAAGGTTTAATAAAACGTTTCGTTCATTCATAAAGCCGCTTTTGGGGATGTTTGAAAAATGATTTCCTTTGGCCTTCTTGTTTAATAGGAATCGACATTTATTAACACTTCCAATTTTTAGCCTCGTGATTCTAGTAACCTAGCTTGTTTGATTTTAATAAAAAAACCTTCATCGTTTAATCTTTGAAATCATTTTTTGTGTCACAAAATCTAATCAAGCATAAACACGCGTCGGGGCTATCCATGGGCATGTAAGCCATCAAAATATCCCCGAACGCCAACAATCACATATTCCACTAATACGGGGCCTTAAACCCGATTCTCGCCTTAGCGTCGTTTTAAGGCCCGACGGTTACATGTTACAAAACGAGCATCTTGAATCTATCACATACCTCAAAACGTCCATCATCGGATTTGGACCACGGGGTCGCATCCCTAGGCTCACACGAGATTAATACATGCCCACAAAATGAATACTACATAACTAATCAACCCGGATTTATCTAATACACCATGATATCCAGAAATGACAATCTAAATAAATTACACCCAATGAATCACCATAAACAAGCTAGAAATTTCATCAATTGGATATCCTCGGGTTATTAGGAAGAATTTTGTTCCGATGGAACCTTCACTAATAATCCCTAATCCATGATTGTTCAACAATATACATGAAAACTACATCTAATCTAACCAAATAATGTGATATAAATTGCTATAACAAAAGGAATTTTTACCTTGCAAAATGATCTCAAATGGAGGTAAACTTGTATACTTGAATAGGATAAGAAATATATTTGATACAATCAAAATCAAAGGAGTAGAGTTCCTCTCTTTTTTTCTCTCTTTTCTTCCTATTTTTGTTGCAAATTCTAGCTATTTTCTCTCAATTTCCGTGCTTGGCTGCTGTGCTGAATTCTCTTTCTCCCAAAAATTGCTGAACTTCCTGTATGCTGCACGAAGCTGAGCTGAAATAGGCTGGCTGGCCGCCTGCCTTCCACTCACCTGATTTCGAGTTCCGTGTTTCGAGTTCCGTGTTTTCAAAATGCGCACTATTTGGCCGCAGATCAATCCGCGGCTGGACGGTTTGACTTTCTCGATTTTCGTGCCACACCTCGATTTTCGTGCCGTAGCGTCAGTTTTCGCTGACAGGCTCGTATTTCGCAGTCCGAGAATTTTCGGGAGACGTGCCACCTCATTTGGGGATGCCCGTTTTGGATGGCCTTATTGTCACGTCAGCTTTGGTCGCCAAACATTGCGGTGGTGTTGGGCGTTCGCACTTGTGCCCATTCCTTCGCTCCCGCAAGCCGGTTCAATTGGTGATCTTTCCCTCCTGCCATGGTTAGTACAGGAAACGCAAAATTTGGGTGTCTACAGCTGCCCCTCTTTATCATGTTCATGCAATGTTTAAATGAAATGAACAGGATAAAGAATAGACACTCGATGCATGAATGACAATGCACAAGGATGACAATGCAACACATGTGATTTATGATGCAACGTAAGATGCAATGGATGCAAAACACTCACAAAAGGGTGTCGATGCGGATGATCGTCTTGTCGGGGCCGGGTTTCGTCGCCGGTCACCCATCTCGTAATCGCCGGTTATCGTCACCGGTCGATGTTCTCGTCGGGGCCGGGTATCGTCGCCG
Source organism: Aralia elata (assembly GCA_034770075.1). NCBI lineage: Eukaryota > Viridiplantae > Streptophyta > Magnoliopsida > Apiales > Araliaceae > Aralia > Aralia elata. The sequence goes on from CM068378.1 coordinate 35,403,326, forward strand.
GTCACCCATCTCGTAACCCCCGGGTATCGTCGCTAGTTGGTTATCTTGTTGGAGCCGGTTCTCGTCGCCGGACATCCATCTCGTAATCGCCGGTTATCGTCGCCGATCGATTATCTTGTCGGGGCCGGTTATCGTCGCCGGTCACCCACCTCGTAACCCCCGGTTATCGTTGCCGGTTGGTTATTCTTGTCGGAGCCGATTTTTATCGCCGGACATCCATCTCGTAATCGCCGGTTTTCGTCGCCGGACGATTATCTTGTCGGGGCCGGGTATCGTCGCCGGTCACCCATCTCGTAACCCCCGGTTATCGTCGCCGGTTGGTTATCTTGTCGGAGCCGATTTTCGTCGCCGGACATCCATCTCGTAATCGCCGGTTTTCGTCGCCGGACGATTGTCTTGTCGGGGCCGGGTATCGTCACCGGTCACCCGTCTCGTAACCCCCGGTTATCGTCGCCGGTTGGTTATCTTGTCGGAGCCGGTTTTCGTCGCCGGACATCCATCTCGTAATTGCCGGTTTTCGTCGCCGGACGATTGTCTTGTCGGGGCCGGGTATCGTCGCCGGTCACCCATCTCGTAACCCCCGGTTATCGTCGCCGGTTGGTTATCTTGTCGGAGCCGGTTTTCGTCGCCGGACGATTGTCTTGTCGGGGCCGGGTATCGTCACCGGTCACCCATCTCGTAACCCCCGGTTATCGTCGCCGGTTGGTTATCTTGTCGGAGCCGGTTTTCTTCGCCGGACATCCATCTCGTAATCGCCAGTTTTTGTCGCCGGACGATTGTCTTGTCGGGGCCGGGTATCGTCGCCGGTTGGTTATCTTGTCGGAGCCGGTTTTCGTCGCCGGACATCCATCTCGTAATCGCCAGTTTTCGTCGCCGGACGATTGTCTTGTCGGGGCCGGGTATCGTCGCCGGTCACCCATCTCGTAACCTCCGGTTATCGTCGCCGGTTGGTTATCTTGTCGGAGCCGGTTTTCGTCGCCGGACATCCATCTCGTAATCGCCAGTTTTCGTCGCCGGACGATTGTCTTGTCGGGGCCGGGTATCGTTGCCGGTCACCCATCTCGTAACCTCCGGTTATCGTCGCCGGTTGGTTATCTTGTCGGAGCCGGTTTTCGTCGCCGGACATCCATCTCGTAATCGCCGGTTTTCGTCGCCGGACGATTGTCTTGTCGGGGCCGGGTATCGTCGCCGGTCACCCATCTCGTAATTCATTTTCACTAAACACATCAAACGGCTGCAAGGGAACCAGGGGGACCCACCAGGGCCAGCCGCAGATGGATCTGCGGCCAGCCGCAGATGGATCTGCGGCCAGCCGCAGATTGATCTGCGGCTAAGATCGGGATTCATAAGCGGCTCGCCGCTTCCAGATCTGTCACTTTCAACTTCGTACCCCACATAGATTCTTGAGATTTTGCTCGTTTGTAAAGGCTTTTTGTCGATTTCTCCAACTTTCCCGCAAAAACCGCTCCGGGTAGATCGATCTACGCGTTACAGGTACCACTTTGACCGTTCACTTTTCAATTTCGTCAATGTTTTGCTATACATTTGGCTATTTACATGGTTAGAGATAGAAATGTATGCTTTACAATGCTATGCTATGTATTATCATATATACATGCTATGTATCAACTGTGTGAATCCTATTTTATGCTCATGATGCGGTCCCACATACTGTTATTCCTTTTCTGAAAGAAAATCATGCATTATGGTACTTTACATGCTGTGATTACACATATGAATGCAACTTTGATCTGTTTGAGGCTTTGATTGATGGAAAACATGTTTGGCTTATGCCTGGGATGTCCATTTTACAAACGGAACTCTGCCGATTTTTTTTTTTTTTTTTTTAACATGCATCATGCTGCACTAATTATATGATGAGGGTAGGAATTTAGAATATTTATGACATAATTCAAAAGGGAACTTACCTTCCTCCCTGTCCTGTTCTGTTCCAGCTCTTCTGCGTCACGGACCTCGGGTGTTCGCCGTCGTAGGGCTGCACCTGCCCCCGTTCCTCCTCGGACCCGTCAGGCTCGCCGCTTGGCGGAGGCTGTCATCCGTCCCGATCATCCGGACGTTGAGGAGGCTGTTCCTCCGGAGGTCGCGGCAGAGGGGCCATCCTCCAGCATACCGGCTCCTTCTCCTCATAGTGCCCCGTCTGGCGCATCTGTGCAGATCCCCGATCTATTGGGTCGGGATCTCAGTCGTCACCCCTCAGCATCTCTCGTGGCTAACAAGGTATATTCAGTTCTATTCTGATTTCATTTTCAATTTCTCAATTCTCCTTTTATCTGGACTGACCCATTGATGATTGGCACAGGTGCCGGAGTTTACTCAGCCGAGGGGTAACTGGTTCAATATATATTCCCTCTATACAGCTCTGCACAGTGAGTACCGGGCGGTGGTGGACTCCTGGGGCTTTCGTCACTTCTTCACCATCATTCCCCGCCAGTGCCCCTGGGGTTACATGAGGGCTTTGTCCGAGAGATGGTTCCACCAGACCCAGTCCCTTCACCTTCTAGACTGTGAGGTCGTGTTGACTCCCTGGGACTGGAGGTACATTACGGGCATCGAGTTCACTGGATCCCGCGTCCCTCTGGATCTTGACATCACTCCCGCGGAGGTCCGGGCTTTATTAGGCTTTGCTGCGGATGACAGGGTCTTCAAGGCCCGCAGCATTCGGTCTGGAGCCCTAGCTGTTGATGCTGTCGGAGGTATCTATGCACTGCCTATTCCCGCAGATCTAGCTACCCGGGACGTTCTGCTCCGGCGCCTATTCCTGACCATCATGAGGGGTTGTTTCCTAGGGAACAACTCCTCTACCATTCATTTCAGCGTCGTCGGAGCTGTCAGAGACGTAGACCGGATCGGCGACCATGATTGGGGGTCATTCACTTTTGCCTACTTCCTCCACGGTCTGCGTCTGCGTTCGGAGGGTCAGACAGACGCCTGGCTCGGATTTTATCATTTCTTGCTGGTGAGGCTTTTCTTCCTTTTTCTTATTGTATTTCCCGTCATTTTATTTCTCTTTTCCGCTTTTGTTGGTTACTCATGCTCTGCCTTGTTCTGTTCAACAGTTCTGGGCCTACGAGCGTCTTCCCTGCTTGAGGCCCGTCACTACCCTCGGCCTGGACACTTATCCCCGAGGCCGGCGATGGCATCATAGCACCTTGGAGGAGGTCCCAGTATCAGGCAGCTTTGCACACTGCCGCATCCAGCTGGAGCTGATCACGGCTGCTGATGTCGTCTGGGTTCCCTACCTCTCCGAGCATCTGGCTGTGGGATTTGATGATGGGCATCCTTCTGGCCCGGAGTTCGAGCTTTCCACTCGTCGCCTCACTTTGCAGAGTGTTGGAGGATGGGTGATGTACCTGGGGGAGCGCGCATTCAGATGCGTTACTGGAGAGATCCGCATCCCGCATTCCCTTCCTTTCACTACCTCCTGGCCGCTGGATTCTCAGCCTTCGGAGATCATGCTTGCAGGGGAGGATGGTCGTATGCTTTCGACGGGTCCCAGTACGAGTGATGCTTTCCGTACTTGGTGGGTGCCCCGCACTATCGGTCCTCAGACCCGGGCCACATTCTTTCTTGGAGACATGGTTCCCGGCTCGGTGATGATGACTGATTGGGCATCCTGCGTTCGGACTCCCACCCATGCCGAGCAGATTGCCACTTTGACCCGCCAGGTGGAGCAGCTGTCGCTGTATCTTCGGGTGTTGGGCCGGACTCCAGAGGATGCTTATGCTTACGATCCTGACGGTGCGGGTTATGATGCGGGCCCAAGCTCATCTGATGCCACAGTGCAGCCATACATCCCCGACATGAACTTCGGGCCTCCGACTTCGACGACCCCAGGGGATCAGTTCGAGGATCCTGCTTTCATAGATGAGATTGATTTTATTTAGATCAGGATAGGATAGGGCTTTTGTACCTGCACCTGTTTAGTTTTATTTTTTCATTTTATGCACTATGTACTGAACTCATTTATTCATTTATGCACGGTTTTTATCTTTTATATCTATGAAATTCATTTGCTCTATTATTAACTGTATGATGCATGCTTTTATTTATGGATAGAGAATGACCCCTGTATGGTCTTTTTGATACTATTTTTTTTTCACAGATGTCGTCCTCAGATGTCGTGGTACGTTTGGATTCCATTCCTCCCACAGGGTTGCTTGGGAGTCTCCTCCGCTGGTTGGACAGTTTATTGCCGGCCGACAGGGTTATCACCGATGGCATTTTGGGACATTCTTGGTCCTTATTATCCCTTCAGGTGCCAGCGGGTTTGTGGAGGGTATTCTGAGCTATTGGACCCCTGCCCGTCAGGTGTTTAGATTAGGGACAGTAGAGCTGACCCCCACTCTTGAGGAGTACGCTCGCTTCACCGGCTTGCCCTTGGATAGACCTTGTGCTAGGGTTACAGTTGGTTCCATGCGCCGTCAATTCTTGACTTTCACCGGTTTGCGGAGGGCTGTCCTGTTGCCGGTGATCACATCAGACCATATGGTTCCCCTTCAGTTCTTGATTGACCGATTTGGCTCACCTGACGGTTTTCGACTTTTCTTCGGTGATTTTTCCGTGTCCGAGGAGCGCTGGGGTGCCTTGAGAGTGGACGTTCTGATGGCCTGTGTCATCTCAGTTTTGTATTTGCCTGCAGGACCCGATCATTTGGACATGCGGATTGTTGCGGCCGCTAGAGCCCTTCAGGAGGATCACACCATTCTTCCCATGATATTGGCGGATACCTATATGTCAGCCACATATTGCCAACCCTTCCGAGGCAGAGCCTTCAGAGGGAGCTCGATTTTGCTGTACGTGTGGTTCATGAGCCATCTCAGCCCCATCGGCCACTTCCGCCGCCAAGGGTTTTGCTTCAGCCATGACATAGCCACGCAGTTTTCGTTTCGTCCCGTGAGCTGTACCGATGCGGCCTCCTGGACATCATTTCTATCGGTCATTGCGGATCCCTTTCATCTACTGGTCTATTCGGGATATTGCTCCTTTATGAGCTTCTTGACTCACGTGCCTGACCTGGACTTCATTCCCATTGCTGGCTTGAGGGGTGTAACGACTTATCATCCCTTGGCGGTTACAGGGCAGTTTGATCAGACACAGGATTTTCACCCTTTCATGGGTGCAGCCGCCTACCGATTCCTTATATCATCCCAGACAGAGAGGGAACTACTGCGGATATACGATCTTTGGTCTCGCAGGATCTCCACCGAATATAGTGAGGGTTGCCACCTCCAGACATTTGCTTACGTGCAGTGGTTGCGTGGAGAGTTGGATCCGGCTGGTTTGAGTCGGACTGGGGCTCTTGATGATTTCGGATTGATTTTCCCAGATGGTGCCGCAGATCACTCCATCTCACCTGATTCTGCCCCTAGTCGGGTTACTGAGGATACCCGACTCCGCCTGGCCTTGATTACCACTGAGGCTGAGAGGGATGCCGCTCTTATCGAGAGAGATGATGCCGTTCTGGCTAGAGATGCTGCCATGGCTGACAAAGATGCCATCGTACTTCAGACCAGGGCAGTTATAGATGTTCATTCTGGGACTGTCAGCCGAGCCACTGCTTTATTGGATCGTATTGATATGATAGGGCAGCAGATTGCAGGGGATGACGATGCCTCAGATCTATCCACCACTTTATCCATCCTGCTTCAGCTAGTTTCAGATTTGTAGGTTATTTTATTTCCTGCATAGACTATGTTAGTTTCATCAGTTATTGAAAGAGAGATCCTGTAATAAAATGACTTATATATAAAGACATGCATTTAAATTTAGTCATTTTCCCTTTTTGTCGTATCGCTGCCTTTCATTGGATCATCATTTTATCCAGTTGACCATGATTTTGACATTTCTCTTTCTTACTCTTCTCAAGTCTTGATGGAGATATGACAGATATTGCCGTACCCCTGTTGATTTCATCAGACTGGGTTTCGGGTTTTGGCTATCTGTTTTGGTGGGATCAGGGTAATGTCATTTGGGACGAAGCTGGTTAGGTGATTAGTTTTGGGAAGGTTTTGAGGGTGTAGGAAGGTTTATCTGGCTGTTGGGAATTGGTTTTGTTTAGGGAAAGGATTATTTTTAAGGGATCGGACCGCGCCATTGTGGCTGCCTACGTACCCCCACAAGTCGGGAGATCAGGTCCTACGTAGTTCGTTCTCAAAGAAAAAGGAGAACCTGATTATTCAAGTGTAGAACCGCTTCACCGAGTCGGAATTGAAGGGTTGTGGGAACACCTCACCATCCATTTCTTGCAATATGAGGGCCCCTCCGGATATCACTTTCTTAATCACAAAGGGTCCTTCCCAGTTCGGGGCAAATTTTCCTTTGGCCTCGTCTTGACAAGGCATGACTCTTTTGAGCACCAAATCATTTTCCTTGAACTTCCGAGGTCTTATCCTTCTGTCATATGATCGAGAGATCCTTTGTTGATATAACTGCCCGTGCCAAACAGCAGTCACCCTTCTTTCATCAATTAGGGCCAGTTGGTCGTATCGACTCTGCATCCAATCCTCTTCGCTTATCTGAGCATCGATCACTATTCTGAGGGATGCCATTTCAACCTCAACTGGCAGAACGGCCTCCACTCCATACACCAAAGCGTAAGGGGTTGCCCCTGTAGAAGTACGCGTTGACGTTCGGTATGCCAGCAATGTGAGGGGTAACAAATCCGGCCATCCCCGATGGTTAGCAGACATTTTCGCCATGATCTTCTTGATGTTCTTGTTTGCAGCCTCCACTACCCCATTCATCTTAGGACGATAAATGACGGAATTGAGGTGTTTGATCTTAAACTGGTCGCACAATCCTTTCATGAGGGCGTTGTTCAAATTCTTGGCATTGTCGGAGACCAAAACCTCAGGTTGCCCGTATCGACAAATGACATTATTCATGATGAAGCCGACGATGACCTCCTAAGTTACTTTGGGGAAAGAAGCTGCCTCTACCCATTTGGTGAAATAATCGATCATGACGAAGATGAATCGGTGCCCGTTGCTTGCTTTGGGCTCTATTGGTCCGATTACATCCATTCCCCACATTGAAAATGGCCACGGGGAGGTCATACAGTGCAATTCATTGGGAGGCAAGTGGATCACATTACCGTGCGCCTGGCATTGGTAACACCGTTTGACATGATCATCGCAGTCGGCCTTCAGTGTTAACCAATAATGCCCAGTTCTCAAGATCTTTTTGGATAGCATCGGTCCACTCATGTGTGGCCCGCACACTCCACCATGTATTTCGTTCATAATCCTTTGGGCCTGCATCTCATCTACGCATTGCAGCAATCCCAATCCAGCATCCCTCTTGTAGAGTGAATCCCCACTCAGGTAAAATTTCATTGCCATCTTTTGAATTCTCATCCTCTCAGTTCGGCTCGCATGGTCGGGAATGGATCTATCCCTCAGATATTCCCTTATGTCGTGATACCAGGGCTGCTTTGTCAACACCACCTCGTCTGACAATACTGCCACATGTTCCTCATATGCCGGGGCATTCTGTACTGCTATCTCAATCTGTGGAACATCTTTTCTTTTGCTTATATGGATTAGGGAAGCCAGAGTTGCCAATGCATCGGCAAAATCATTCCATCCCCGGGGAATATGTCGGAAAGGGATATCCTCGAACTCATGCATCAACTGGATAACACAACAATGGTATGGGAGTAGTCGGAGCTCCTTTGTGTTGTACACCCCGATTGCTTGTCTGATTACCAGTTCTGAATCCCCAAACACCGCTAATCTCTTCACTCCCATGTTGCGGGCAAAGCGGAGTCCCAAGATACATCCCTCGTATTCAGCGGTGTTGTTCGAATTACTGAATTTCAGTTTAGTGGCCACAGGGTATTGCTCTCCGGTGATAGAGACCAGGACCGCTCCGGCTCCTGCCCCCTCAGAATTCATGGCACCATCAAAATATAGTTTCCAGAACTGTCCTTCGTCATCATATCTCGCGTGTGATACCCAAAATATATTTTCGCCTGGTAGAGGAGTTTCTAACGGCTCCATCCCTCCGGACGGGGTTTCTGCCAACTGATCTGCAATTCCCTGCCCTTTCATGGCTTTCTGAGTTACGTATACCATGTCGAACTGTTGTAAGATTAATTGCCATCTTGACAACCGACAGTTTAGCATGGGCCTTTCAAAAATATATTTCAGGGGATCCATTCTTGATATCAGGTACGTCGTATGCCCATGGAGGTAGTGTTGTAATCTCCCTGCAGCCCAGGCCAGAGCGCAACAGGTCTTCTCGATGGGGGTGTAATTCTGTTCACATTGGCTGAATCTCTTGCTGAGGTAATAGATGGCCTGCTCTTTACCTTCCTCATTTTTCTGTCCCAGCATACATCCCATCGCGATGGCATTGATCGATATATACATAAATAGAGGGATCCCGTCTTTCGGGGGTACTAGCACTGGTGCCTCTGTCAGCTGCTTTTTAATGGTCTGAAAAGCCCTCTGACATTGCTCGTTCCATTCTTGGGAAGCCCCCTTTCTTAACAGTTTGAAAATTGGCTCACATGTAGTCGTCAAGTGGGATATAAAACGGCTGATGAAGTTTATCCTTCCGAGGAATCCTCTTATCTCCTTCTCTGAGTGAGGTGCCGGCATATCCACAATGGCCTTAATCTTTGCGGGATCCAACTCAATGCCTCGGTCACTGACCAGGAATCCCAAGAGCTTACCCGACTGTACTCCGAAAACACACTTCGCTGGATTGAGCTTCAAATTGTACTTTCTGAGCCGATCGAATAGCTTTTTAAGATGGGTTATATGGTCAGACTCTACCCTAGATTTCACGATGATGTCATCCATGTAGACCTCTATCTCCTTATGCATCATATCATGGAATAGGTCCATCATTGCTCTCTGATAAGTAGCCCCGGCGTTTGTGAGACCAAAAGCCAACCGTCTATAGCAGAAGGTGCCCCAAGGGGTGATGAATGCGGTCTTTTTCCGATCTTCTTCCGCCACCATTATTTGATGATACCCCGCAAAGCAATCCACAAAAGAGTACATCTCGTACTGGGCTGTGTTATCCACCAGGATGTGTATGAAAGGCACCGGGAAGTTATCTTTGAGACTAGCCTTGTTTAAATCTCTATAATCTACACATACCCTCACCTTCCCTCCAGGCTTAGCCACTGGGACTACATTGGACAGCCACTCTGGGTAAGTGGACACCATAATGATTTCCGCCCTGAACTGCTTGATGATCTCCTCCTTCACTTTTAAGCTCCACTCAGGTTTCAACTTCCTTAATTTTTGCTTGACAGGCCTGAAACCCTCCTTGATGGGCAATCGGTGTACCACAATGTCGGTGGACAATCCGATCATATCCTCATGAGACCAGGCAAAGACGTCCTCATATTGGTTTAGCAACTCAGTCATTTCAGCTTTTTGGTTGGGGGTAAGGTCCGTCCCTATCTTGAGTTCTTTTGGCTTGTCAGGGGTTCCAATATCTATAGTGATGGTTTGGTCCAAATTGGGTTTGGGTTTATCCTCGACCCATCCTTTGATCTCGTCAGGCGCATCGTCGTAATCTGTCTCGTCTTGCTCAATGCCCATTAAGTCGAAATCAAGCTCAATGTCAAAATCATAATCATCGTTCAAGTTTGAAAGATCGTTTGTTAGGTAAGGATTACTCAAATTGGTACACCTGACATAAAAAAAATACTTGTCATATATAAGTTGCTTTCCACGACGATCGCATTTTCAAATAACACGAAGAAACGACATAATTTATGCAAAAATAAAACAACAACAAAAATAAACTTCTTCATTCTCCCATCCTCTGGGGTCTATCACCCTGATGTCGGGTTTTACCCTTGTTTGGATATTACTGGTTTCATGGTCCAGTTGTCGACTGTCAAGTCGGATGAAATGCGCTGGATGAAAGGTGGCTTCACATCAGACACTTCCCCGATGACTACGGCTACATCGCCTGAGTCCCTCCTCTTACCTCCTTCGGGAATAATTAGCCCTGCCCAATCGATGACAGGCACAACTTGTTGGGCTCTCGGTGGTGTGATAATATTCGTCCCCTCTCTACTGCTTGTTGATTGTCCGGGGATATAGCACTTGGTTTCAAACTCTTTCGCGACCTCCTGCAGGAAACTTTCCCTCCTGGCCGATTCATCAATTTCGGGGGTCAATTCTTCATTCCGTGCTCCAGTCGCAGGCTTGCTGGTCCCCTTTTCATTGTTGATATTGGTCACCGGGCTGCCAGCCAATCGAATCGGGGCCGCACCCTGACGGTGTCTCCGTGCTACGCCTTCACGATATCCCAAACTTGCTTTGCCTATCTGCTGTGGTAGTTGGATGGGCTCGGTGATTCCCTGACTGCTCTTTCCTAACCCCTGTCCAGGCTGGAAGTTCATTTTTATCATTTCCTTTGCCACGAAGGTAAGTTCTGGAGAGATCTTAGTTTTCACGGCTGGGGCACCCAGGCATCTGCAGTGGGGAGTGCTAATTTCCAGTGCCTGAAAGCTGGCAGGTCTGCCAACTCATTCACATTGATCACTGGTAGGCCATTTCTGGGAGGAGAAGGGTCATCACATTCTGCCGAGATCGTTACCAGGTTCCCGTCGACGATTAGTTTGATTTGTTGGTGGAGCATGGATGGAACTGCCCTGCCATGTGTATCCATGGCCTCCCCAACAACAAGTTATAACTGGCCGCAATATCTAGGACCTGGAAAGAGATATCAAAAGTACAGGGTCCTATTTCCACTGGTAATTCTATTTCTCCAATTGTGTCCCTTCGGGAGCCATCGAAGGCTCGCACCACCACATGACTGGCCCGTAAGCGCTTGAGATTGATGTTCATCTTCTGCAAAGTACTGAGGGGGCAGATATTCAATGCCGATCCTCCATCAATCAGCACCCCATTCATGACATAACCCGAGGAGATTACCGCAATATGTAGCGGTTTCCGGTGTCCCCTTCCCTCCTTGGGTATGTCCTCATCCGTAAAGGATATTACATCGCTCTCCAACAGGTGGCCCACCAGCTGGCCGAAACTTTCCTCACTAATTTCTTTGGGCACGTATGCCTCCTCCAGAACCTTCGCCAAGGTTTTGCAATGCTCATTGGATGACAACACCAAGTCCATGACTGATGTTAGGGTTGACTCCTCATTTAAAATCTGGATCCCTCTTGTTTCTGGGTGATCCATCCTTTTCAAGAATTCTATGGCCCTTTCCTCGGAAATCTCTTCATTTTTTTTCTTTTGGCTCTCAAGGACTCGCCCGGGAAGATACAAGGGATTCCCCTTTGTCGTCACAGAAGCACAACTGGCCGCTTCCTCTTGCGTTCTCCCATAATTCCAGGGTACCGTCCTTAGACTACTGATAGGGATTTGCGGCCTTGCCGCAAGGATGAGGGGCCTCGGAGCCATCAACTTGACAGGTCCCTCCGTGCTATTCGTACTTACCCCTATCAACCTGATGGGCATTCCCCGTGCACTCCCATGATTATGTATCACGTTGATCATTTCCTCAATTTTCTGCACATAGTTCAACCTTGGCGGCCCCCCCAGCTTCACTCGCCTCCGTCGCATTGACCCCCCCATCATGTCTTGGCAGGGGATTTGCCTTAACATTCGGGGAGTCTGGCTGTTCCACCACAATTTCCCCATTGTCGATCATGTTCTGAATTATATGTTTCAACGTCCAACAATCCTGCGTATCATGACCCGGGAAACCCGAGTGGTATGCGCATCGCTTGCTTGGGTCAAACCTTCTTCCCTTCGGGTCACTTGGGGGCGCCAAATTGATTATCTTCTTTTGGGCCATCAATACCGCTAAAATCCGCTCGAGAGGCTCCCCGAGTGGGGTGAATACTCGATTTTGTGATGCCTCAAATCTCCTTCGCCCCTCCGCCCTCTGATCAGCGAAGTTAGGCTGACGGGATGGCCCCACTCTTTGCACCTGTACTGGGAGATGGTTTTCTGCCTTCCTGGATGACCCCTGCAGGATGAGGGAAACATCCTCCTCCTTTTTCTTTTGCACCCTACGGGAAGTGCTGCCATAATTTCCACTCTGTATTTGCTCGGCAGCTGTTTCCAAGGCCGTAAAATCCCAAATTTTGCCAGATTTCAACCCCATATCCACCATCTCTCCATGTTTAATCATTTCAGCAAAGGGTCTTCCAATCCCTGAAATAACCCGCTCATAATACGGGGCCTCTTGAATGTCTACAAAAGTCATCACCATCTCTGACTCGCTCATCGGGGGATTCACCTGTGCGGCCATACCCCTCCATCGTTGTGCATAATCCCTGAAGGATTCCCTGGGTTGCTTCTTAACTTTTGTCATTTGGTACCTGTCAGGGGCCATCTGGGCCTGAAAGCTGTATTGGGTTAAGAAGGTATGGGCCAATTCCTCCCAATTGTGGATTCGGGCATTGTCAAGGCAGGCATACCAGATCCTTGCCTCCCCTGTTAAGCTTTTCTGGAATAGCTGCATCCTCAACCCTTCGTCCTCGGCATAAGACCCGAGTTCTCCAATGTATATTTTCAAGTGTGTGTAGGGGTCTCCCTTTACATTATATTTTTCAAACTCGGGGACTTTGAACTTTTCTGGATATCTGGTTCCGGGAAAAACACATAGATCTGAGTAATTAACCCTACCCAGGGAGCCTATGCCTCTTAGAGATTGGATGGTCTCCTCCATGTGTTTCATTTTCTTCCGAAGGTCGTCAGTGTCCCCCTCCTCTGGGATAGTGATCACTGTCCTGTTAGGTATGGGAACGGCCCTTGGGATGACTGGCTCGTCCTTGAGTTGGGGTTGGTCATCCCTAAACAGGTTTGCAACATTTTTAGGAGGATTCTGGTCACCCCCTGGTGGTGGAATATTGTGCGGTCCTTGGTTTGGCGGATCCTGTCTGATTAGGAACTGTTCTTTTAGCATTGTGGCCATTTCCATCATCTGCTTCTTAAAATCATCAAACTCCTCCCGAGATATGGAACTATGATTGGGAAGATCAGCCATTTCAGAAATAGAGACCTGGGCTTTCTTAGACTGCGAGCGGGTTTGAGGAGCAATCCTACAGAAACAAGGGTTCGAAGTTTAGTCCTGGGGAATGAAAAATGTGGATGCATGCTAAAGCTGTAACTTTTGTGTTTTGGGGTTTTTTAATCTGTCCCTGTAAAACAGAAAGTTTAGTAATCCTTTAATGCAATAACAAATGCTAAACATGATTTTATTAAGCTCCCCAGCTGTTCCCTGTAATACATAGAGGTTAGTAATTTCTTTTGACAAAAAGGGAGGCATATATGAATGAGATCATGACATTTACGCGTGAATGTAAAAAGGCATGAAGAGACTTTTCCTACGCTGGGTTAATCTGAGGCTGACCTATCCTAGGGTTACTCTCACGGGCTTTTCGGCATGAAGGTTCCCAAATCTTCGCAATCTACTCGTCTGAGTTCTTTCGATTGGAGCGGATTTGGGTGGTGCGTTTCCTGAGCCATCTCCGGGGAGCAGCCCCTTCGAGTCCAGTAATAAGCAACCGACAGGTTCGCCTCAGGAGGAGGTATTCTCTCAACATACATTCACATTCATCGTCCTCACCGTATGCAAATGATTACTTAAAAGTAGAGCAATTCCATTCAAATATTCACTTATTGGACAAAACACACATTTACACAACAAAACGTATGAAAGATCAAAATATCGCATGCACACACATATTCATGAATTTTAAAGGATAGGATAGCATCAAGACATGTACGCGGCTTAAGCCCTCTAATGCTCCCCAGCAGAGTCGCCAGCTGTCGACGCCGGTTTCTCGCTTCTCTTTCGCGATGTTGTCCTTTTCCGATTTTAGCCTTTGTTACTAGATGATGTTTGGAAAAGGTCGGCATTGATGTCGACGGGGTTTTGAAAGATCGTTTTTTATGATGAGCCAATTAACTAGAGTCGCCAGTTGGTATATTTGAAATGGATGTACCAACTCATCCGAGTTTCGTTTTTTGTAAATCGCTAGCTCATATGTGACTCCGAATTAATTGGTCTGCGAATCGAGATTCATAGAGTTCGGGGGCTTGCTTAGGTGAGGGGAAGGTGTTAGGCACCCCTCGACTTCCGTGAAACACGGTTACCGCAATCTTGGTACTTTCCTATCCTTTAATTCATAAAATGTGTGTACGTGCGTGTGTGTGTGCTTATGTGCATGTTGTGGTGAGTTCTTTTATGAGAGATGAAACATTTGACATTTTGTTGAGAAATCGTGCTTTATTTTTGGAATGTTTTAGAACGTCGTTTCCGTTAGTACGAGAGAGCTCCTTCATTCATGAGAAAAATTTTGATTTTATTTGTCAAAACTATAAATCTTTATTAGGCGTCGTTTTGATAAGACGTGAATTCTCTTAAACCTTAACCGAAATAGGAATCGAGGTTTATACGTTGCTTTCATAAATGATGGGCAATTTCTAGGATCTCTTTCGCCCTATGTATCAAGGTTTAATAAAACGTTTCGTTCATTCATAAAGCCGCTTTTGGGGATGTTTGAAAAATGATTTCCTTTGGCCTTCTCGTTTAATAGGAATCGACATTTATTAACACTTCCAATTTTTAGCCTCGTGATTCTAGTAACCTAGCTTGTTTGATTTTAATAAAAAAACCTTCATCGTTTAATCTTTGAAATCATTTTTTGTGTCACAAAATCTAATCAAGCATAAACACGCGTCGGGGCTATCCATGGGCATGTAAGCCATCAAAATATCCCCGAACGCCAACAATCACATATTCCACTAATACGGGGCCTTAAACCCGATTCTCGCCTTAGCGTCGTTTTAAGGCCCGACGGTTACATGTTACAAAACGAGCATCTTGAATCTATTACATACCTCAAAACGTCCATCATCGGATTTGGACCACGGGGTCGCATCCCTAGGCTCACACGAGATTAATACATGCCCACAAAATGAATACTACATAACTAATCAACCCGGATTTATCTAATACACCATGATATCCGGAAATGACAATCTAAATAAATTACACCCAATGAATCACCATAAACAAGCTAGAAATTTCATCAATTGGATATCCTCGGGTTATTAGGAAGAATTTTGTTCCGATGGAACCTTCACTAATAATCCCTAATCCATGATTGTTCAACAATATACATGAAAACTACATCTAATCTAACCAAATAATGTGACATAAATTGCTATAACAAAAGGAATTTTTACCTTGCAAAATGATCTCAAATGGAGGTAAACTTGTATACTTAAATAGGATAAGAAATATATTTGATACAATCAAAATCAAAGGAGTAGAGTTCCTCTCTTTTTTTCTCTCTTTTCTTCCTATTTTTGTTGCAAATTCTAGCTATTTTCTCTCAATTTCCGTGCTTGGCTGCTGTGCTGAATTCTCTTTCTCCCAAAAATTGCTGAACTTCCTGTATGCTGCACGAAGCTGAGTTGAAATAGGCTGGCTGGCCGCCTGCCTTCCACTCACCTGATTTCGAGTTCCGTGTTTCGAGTTCCGTATTTTCAAAATGCGCACTATTTGGCCGCAGATCAATCCGCGGCTGGACGATTTGCCTTTCTCGATTTTCGTGCCATGCCTCGATTTTCGTGCCGTAGCGTCAGTTTTCGCTGACAGGCTCGTATTTCGCAGTCCGGGAATTTTCGGGAGACGTGCCACCTCATTTGGGGATGCCCGTTTCGGATGGCGTTATTGTCACGTCAGCTTTGGTCGCCAAACATTGCGGTGGTGTTGGGCGTTCACACTTGTGCCCATTCCTTCGCTCCCGCAAGCCGGTTCAATTGGCGATCTTTCCCTCCTGTCATGGTTAGTACAAGAAACGCAAAATTTGGGTGTCTACATTAGGTATTTTCGGCACTCTTCCAGATTTACGACTCGGTTGTGGTACAGAAGTTATATCTACTTGAACATGTTCATCCACTTGATCTGTAGTGATTTGTGGTTCTTGAATTTCTTCAAGATCTATTTTCTTCCCACTAGCCCCTTCAAGGATAAACTCCTTTTCCAGGAAGGTAGCGTGTTTGGCAACAAACACCTTTTGCTCGGTAGGATTATAGAAATAATATCCTAACCTTTCTTTAGGATACCCCACAAATTTGCACTTGTCAGATCTAGCCTCAAGTTTGTCGCTTTGTAACTTCTTTACATAAGCGTTACAACTCCAAATTTTAACATGCTTAAGACTGGGTTTCCTCCCTGTCCACATCTCATTTGGAGTCTTGGGGACGGATTTTGAGGGAATCTTGTTTAGTAGATATGCAGCCGTTTCTAGGGCATGACCCCAGAATGATATTGGAAGGTCGGTGAAACTCATCATGGACCGCACCATGTCTAACAAGGTACGATTCCTCCTTTCAGAAACACCATTTAATTGTGGCGTACCAGGAGGCGTCCATTGAGAGAGAATACCATTTTCTTTGAGATGATTAAGAAACTCATTGCTCAAGTATTCTCCTCCTCGATCTGATCGAAGGATCTTAACACTTTTGCCAGTTTGTTTCTCTACTTCACTTCTGAATTCTTTGAACTTTTCAAATGATTCGGATTTGTATTTCATTAAATACACATATCCAAATCTTGAATGATCATCAGTGAATGTAATGAAATACGAATACCCTCCTCTAGCATCTATTGTCATAGGTCCACATACATCTGTGTGTACCAACTCTAACAACCCTGCAACTCTTTCTCCATGTCCACTAAATGGAGATTTAGTCATTTTACCCATGAGACATGATTCACAAGTTGGATATGATTCAAAATCGAAAGGTTCTAGAAGACCATCAATATGCAACTTGTTTAATCTTGTTTCATTAATGTGACCGAGTCTACAGTGCCAAATGAAAGTATGATTTACTTCATCTCTTTTTCTTTTACATGTTTGTTCAATTTGAAAAATATTTTCATGTAAGTCAAGTAAGTAAAGTCCATCAATTAATCTACCAGTTCCCAACAAAACATTATTATTATAAATAGAACAACCATTGTTCTTAAATATAACAGCGAATCCTTCTTTGTCCAACATAGAAATAGATATAATATTTCTGATGAGAACAGGTACATAATAACAATTTATTAAATTGATAGATTTTCCCATAGGCAGTGCTAAACAATAAGTCCCCACAGCTAATGCAGCAATCTTTGCTCCATTTCCCACTCGTAGAGTTACTTCTCCCTTGTTTAGCCTTCTACTTCTACTTATTCCCTGCAATGAATTGCATATGTGAGAACCACAGCCGGTATCTAATACCTAAGTAGAATTTTGACTTAGAGAAAGATTTATTTCAATCATGAATAAACCTGTATCCGTAGCTGAAGCTTCAACAAGCTTTTTTTGCTTTGCCTCTGCAAGGTAGTCCTTGCAGTTTCTCTTCCAATGTCCAGGCTTATTGCAGTGGAAGCAAACTCCTTTGCTATCCACATTTGTTTTATTCTTATTACCTTTATCAACTGTCTTTCCTTTTGCCTTCTTAGAATTTTTCTTCTTAGCAGAAGTTCCTTTGGGCCACTTCCTTTTCTTGGAAGCGTCACCTATCAGTAAGACTTGGTCTTTCTTAGATGGAAAGTGACTCTCTGCAGTTTTCAACATGTTAAGCAATTCAGGTAAGCTGACATCAAGCTTGTTCATGTAAAAATTCACAACAAATTGTGAGTAGGAGTCCAGGAGTGACTGCAAGATCAAATCTTGGCTCAACTCTCCATCCATTACAAAACCCAATTGTCCCAATTGTTCAATCAAATTGATCATTTTGAGGACATGTGCCTGTACTATAGGGCCATCGGCCATTCTATATCGGAAGAGCTCCTTAGATATCTCATATCTTGCAGACCTACTTTGTTCACCATACAACTCTTGCAGGTGAAGCAATATAGCAGGTGCATCCATTTTTTCATGTTGACGTTGTAACTCGTTACTCATGGATGCGAGCATGATACATTGAGCTACCATAGCATCATCTTGCCACTTTTTAAAAGTAGCAATCTCTTCCTCAGAGGCAGTTTCTGCAACAGTTGCAGGAACAGGCGAATTAAGGACATAAGATAATTTTTCAGCGGTGAGAACAATTCTCAAATTTCTTAACCAATCCGTGTAGTTTGGTCCGGTTAATTTATTAGCATCTAATATGCTCTGCAGTGATAGTGAATGGGCCATTTGTAAAAATCTGTAAATGAATTTTTATTTAAACAACATTAGCATATATTCATTTTATTAATCACCAATTTAATATAGGACTTTATTAAAAGGGTGTCTCCCACTATTTTATACAAACTATATGACCCTCCATATATAGTTCGACAAATTTTCAAAAAATCTGTTTAGTGAGTAAGGATCCTATTGACATAAATATACAGCCTTGTGTGTGCACAACAAACCATATATTTATTCAAAGGGTAGACAACTCTTGTCAATTACATCAACTATGTAACTCCTTGTATTTTGCCTCTTAGATTATAATAGTCAAGTGTGTGCACATCCGAACTAAAATAATCCAAGTTAAGTTTTACCTAGCATTTCCATATAAACGAATAGAAAAATATAGTCCTTGTGTGTGCACAACAAAACTAGTATTGTCCAATTCCTTATAAAATATTGTTAATGTAATAAAGCCAACATCTTAAAATTTTAATATGAGTCTTGTGTGTGCACAACAAACTAATATTAAATAATTAATACTCTATTACTTTATCATGCTAGAAGGCTACGTTTGATATTTTTGAAATACCTTTAAACGTATTCAACTTAATATTTTGAAATGAGGGTTTTGTTATCAATGGTCTCATCTTGTTTAGCGCGCATGCAAGTATATATATATAAATACGCGTCATATTAAACATTCATCAACATGAATAATAATATATTTAATATATATATTATAAGCATGCATTCATAGAATACTATATTCTATATGGGATGATTATGGACTTAATCTAATTTGATTCACTCGAGCCACCGAGTAAATCAATTGGTCAAACCTAGGGTGCAAGAATAAATTTGAATATAACTATTACATTCAACCCAGGCTTCATTACAAATGGGTCTTCAATGCTCCTGCTCTTCGGTTCCAATTTCTCTAGTAACTCTATTAAATCCTATTACATTCATTTTAACAAAATAGAAACCTTGATCAATAGTCAAGGGGAAGTACATAGGAGAGAGATAGAAATTACATTTAGAAATTTAGATAAGCGAGGTACGCAGACCCCATTATGAATAAAACCATTCATTCAAGCATCCATTCAAATTAAATCCAATCACATTGGTCAATAGTCCTTAATCATCCCCTATATATATATCAACATATATAAATACTATTCATCTCATGAATAATAAATCATTCAATATATATTGATATCATTTAATGGGTAATTGACTAGTAGAAATCCAAAATCCAATTAAAATAAACTCTTTTATTTTAATCCATTCCAAATTAATATAAACTCCTTTATAAAAATTTAGAATCTTTGTTCAAAATTGAAATCCAATATTAATTAAAATATACTCCTTTATTTTAAACCAATTTCAAGTCCAAAATAAATATCTTTATTTTTAACATTGAAAATGTAAAATTGGAAAATCAATTTTTTTTAATGAACAGTGCCCGGGCTGCCCGGTGAACAGTGCCCGGGCTGCCCGATGAACAGGATCACTTGTACAACTATCACTTAAAAACTTCCTTATTGACAGGTGAATAAAACTCCATTAGGGTTCTTTAAGTGAGTCATGTTCAGTGAACTTATTCTCTAATAAGCACCTACATACTTGCTTTAGTGTCTTCACACAAATGATTATGAGATCAATCATCATCTTTTAAAGATCAAGCATAGTATGTACTAATCTATCCGGATCAGTAATCCCAATATTAGTGATCCAACGATTAGAAACATTTTAGTTTTTAGCTTTCTTGAATTTAGATCTCACTAACATGATCTCATCATGATTCTAAAAGCATTGCTCGAAAACTATGGGTTCATCACATTTATTAATTCAACCAATTAACATGGATAAAATATGCCTTTTATTCTATTATTAATATTTGAATAAGATTACAAAGTAAATGCTTATTACATCAAATATAATTGGCTTGAGGGTATATTACTTTCATTACTTCCCTATTCGCAATTTCTATGTTCAAAGGGTAATCTAATTCCTCCTTAGGCAAATCTAAGTTCTTAGTAAAGTCATCAGATATAAATGAACAAGTAGCACCCGAATCAAACAATACATAAGTATCTATATTATTGATCAGAATGATACCTGACACCACATCGCGAGACTGCACGGCATCTTGCACGGTTATGTTGAAAGTTCTGGCGGTAGGTCGGTTTGTTGGTGCAGATCCGGTTATAGTCAACGTGCTACCACCACTGTTTCCCTTATTTCCTCCTGATCCTGTTCATGCTGCTGCTTTCTTGGGGCAATCCCTAGCTAGATGATCCTTCGATCCACATGTGAAACAAGCACCCTTCTTCGGATTCGGACAATTCTGTGCTATGTGGCCCTCCTGGTTGTAATTGTAGCACACCCTCTTCCCCTTCAGGCAAATTCCTATGTGATTCTTCCCACACGTAACACACGTTTCTGCCTTCTTCTTCTGACCTCCCTGTTGATTTCCAGCAGATCCATTATCATTCCACTTCCTTTTCTGGTTATGACCACCACTGCTACTACCACTTGCCTTATTACTCTCATTTTCACCTTTCTTCTTCTTCTGCTCCTGGTTATACTTAGTTAGAGCATCACTCCCACCTTCTGCGATGATCGCCTTTTCCAACACTCCAACAAAAGTGTTCAATTGGAAGATTGACACCTTACTGTACAACCACGACTTCAATCCTTGTTCAAACCTTCTCGCCTTCCTCTCATTGGTATTCACTTGATAAGTTGCGAACCTAGCCAACTCATTAAACTTCGCCGTGTACTCCGGTACAGTCATGGTACCCTATTTCAGCTCTAGAAATTGAATCTCCATCTAGTTACGCGAGCTCATCGGAAAGTACATTTCAAAGAATATCTCCTTAAATCTATCCCATGCGATTACACCTTGACCTCCTCGAACCTTATTCGCCAGCCACCAATAGCTGGCCTCCGATTTAAGCATGAATGTTGCAAAGGCAGTCTTTTGGTCATCATTAACCCTAGCAACATCAAATACTTTCTCCATTTCCATCACCCAGGTTTGGGCTTCGATCGGGTTCAGGGAACCCCTAAACTCTGGCAGTCCTACCGCTTTGAAATCCTTAAATGACGTCACTGGTGGAGCTTGCGGCTAATTCGCAAGTGCTCCAGCCAAAAGGTTCACCAACTACTGAACATGATTAACATTGGCGTCGTTGTTGTTAGTAGAGCTCTCCTGAGCTTGTTGACGTGGTTGGCGTCTCGGCGGCATTTTCTATTCAAGAATATGCGCTTATTAGATCATCACTCAATTTCTTAAGTGTTCAACATTTAACTCAAACAATTCAGATTAAACATTTAACACATAACATCTTCAAATAAAACTGATATTTCATTAATTCAAAAGTCTCAAACATAGAAAGATAATATCATTGCTATTTTCATCAACTATCCCAAGATCAAACAATCTTTAGGATTAAATAGTTATATTCCATTGTGTATAATCACGCTGGAATTTACATCATTAACTACCACAAATATTTACACATAATTCAAAAACTTCTCCTATCACGGCCTACTAAGGCGTCGAACTGCCTGTCTACATTCTTCCTCCATGATACGGCACATCGTCCTGCAATCCAACATGTACCATGGCAAGTCCTCGAACTGAACTGGATAGTGGAGAACTCGATCCTGGGCCCTATCAATCGCTGTCTGAAAAGTATAGTCTGTTTCCTCAATCTTAGACTTTTTTGCCCGTTCACCTTCTTCGAAAATTTCTGCATGTCGAGCGTTATTCGTCCAAGCATCCTCTGCTCTAGCACATTCTGCTGACTCCTCACTCAAATCATCCTTTAATTTTTGAATCTCAAGTTTCATCTTTTCATTCTCAGTTAGCAAGTCTTCTTTTTGACTCTCTGCCTGTAACTTCCATTCTACGTCTCCAAGACGTATCTCAAGATCCTCAATCTTCTCATCCTTCTGTTCTATAAAAGTCTGGCGTATATTTACCAGTCTCTCCCAATCTCTGACTCTATCCTGCAACTCTACAGTACGATCATACAGTGCATTGTATATCTCAGCATCGATAGAGGTAAGGGGTACCTCCTCGGAATCCTCATCATCCTCCTCAGCCTCTGTCTCCTCAGGATCCTCCTCTGGATCAGACTCAGGCTCATACTCCTGACCCACAACCGTGATCAATGGAGATGGCTCTCTGTGTATCAACTGCTCCCGGATAACATGGATATCACGGGGCTCCTCCTCTCCAACCACTCGGGGCTCAACATCCCTAGGTTGACTGAATCCTCCAACATCCGACGTCCTGACAACAAAGTTTAAATTTTAATTAATACTCCGTACTAGTCGTAGCACATAGGTTGTTAACATATAAGCACATAGCACATAAAGTCTTTTATTATCTTTTAATGAATTTCCTTAATTCATTCCTTAGAACTCGATGATAGTTTATCACCACTATATTTTCTGACTCATAAAAGGCTACTATCCTAAGGTTTCCCCACCTAAGGTTCGTAACCTACAGCTCTGATACCAACCTGTGACACTCCCAAATCCAGGTAGTTCGTTTCCACAAGATTTGATGTTCACTATCCAAATACATCAAATCACATCAAACTACCTATTCAAATATAAATGAAAACTCTTAAATAAAATAGAAATCTCCCATTAAAGGGTTACAACATCATTAGCAAATAAATCCCAGGTCATCTAACCTTAATAAAACATCAAATGCGGAAACATAATCAAGTCTATTACATAAGCATCAATAAAGCAAATTAAACAAGTCTTTATCACTTGTTTACTTTTTCTTTGCCCTTACTAGTGGACGGCTCGTCAATTCTTTCAACTTTAGCTGCAATGTTATTATGCAAGAGTGAGCAATGATTGCCCAGCAAGTACAACAACAACAATAATAATAACATGCGAAATAATCAACAGATATTAAATAATCGAAGATTCAACTTTTGAGTCAAGATTATAAGACAAGATTCAAAAGAATGTCTGAGGGTCTTAAGACCACGAACTATGTCCCAGGTTATCATGTATTTCTACTTTAAACCTTTAACAGTCGTAAGACTATATGGACCTTACTTTTCGTACTTAGGGGGATCAGCCCTTTGTACCATGTATGTGCATAACATCTTAACGCTAAAGCGTAAATAAAATCCCCTGTATAAGGGTTGTTCATCTCATTTTGACATTGGAGTCCGCATCAAAGGAAGTTTGGTTTGGATTTACTTCAATAATGTTTCTAGAATTTAGAACGCTCATCAACTATGGACTAGTCGAATCAGTAAGGGTTCGCTAGTCAATCGAGGTTCAATAAAATGTAATTGATATTCGAGAATCAAAGACTGAATCTCACAAAAGATACAATTGAATGAAATAGGATTAAGAACTTGCTCAAGTAAGTAATAGCATTACAAAGCTTGCATGATAAAAGAATGAAGTTTAGGAACTTGCATAGAAATAATTAATTAGGGATAAGATACTTACTTTTAATATAAAGATAGGATGTATAATTTGCGTAATTGAAATCAAGTTAGAGTATGGAAACTTGCCTCGTGCGTAGATTATACGTTTACTATTCACGTTCCTCACTTAATCCTACATATCATTTCAAGTTACGATACCAATTAATCACATGAATTCGTCATTGACATGTTAATAATATGTTTTTAACATCTTGTTATACAATTATTACACTTCTATATTCATTAAATTAGGTTACAATTACTATCTTGGACTTGAATACTTAAACAAAATTTTTTGGGTGATTCTGCAGACCGGCGCGGCCGCGCCACTTTTACACTAGGATCCTGCGCGGCCGTGCTGCAGCGCGGCAGCGTCTAAAATAAGCTATTGTCCAGCGCGACCGCGCTGGACATTAGGCTCGACTCCTCTGTTCTTCGCGAACAACGAGAGACATGCCAATTTTCTTCCAATTAGCACACTCAATAGGCAATTTACGCATACCCAGACATCATACATAATGTAAAACTAAAGCCTAACATGTATATAGTGATTTTAACAACATAAACCATCTGAACAACAAATTTAAAGGCCAAAATTCACTGTTCATGCATTATTTTTATATTTTGATACAGTTAACGAAATCAATCGTAGTAAACTCGTTTCCTAACCAAATTAGTCCGTTTGAACTCTGTATTGTTTATTTAAACATGTATAATTATACCCCACTATCAATTTTAAGTTAAATAAATAATTTAAAGCATACAATTTGTATATAAGGGCCAGATATACAACTTTCATACTCTATAACTTTTGAAAACTCAATTGAGCATAATTACATGGATTTAATCACTTTAAATCATGTCTACATGGTATCAAACATGTTATAATCATCTAATAACATACATATAATCATATCATGCTTTAATCACCAAGTTAGTCTTTTACAGAAAACTCAAAACGTACAATCATGGAGAAATTAAAGAAGAACATAATCAGAGACTTTAATTTAAGGATTACCTTTGATAATATGCTAGATTATGCAAGATAATGACACGATTTCTTCTCAATCCTCCAATTTCTCAAAATTCTCTCCTTTTTCTCTCAAGTTTTCTCTCTGGCTTGATTTTAGAAACTGATGAAGTAAGGCACATAATAAAGAACTGACGCAACATGAATGTCAGTTAATCCCATAATGGGTTAACTGGCTTCAACTCCCCTTAAAGCTTTGTTTGGTTAGCACACTTATTCCTCCTTTCTAGTTTATTTTAATAAATAGCTTATAATATAGTTCATATCACATATTTAAATTAATTAAAATAATCTCATTTAAATCAATTAAATAAGAAAAAATAATATCACATTAAATCACATATTCACATGATTAAAAATATCATTTATTAATAATGACATATCATTTAGTCTATAATTAATTATTAAATTAATTAGAGATAACATTATACTTATTTAAATAATACATTTAATCAAATAAATTCAATTAAACACATACTTTAAATATAAAAATTCTTCACATTAATTTAATTAATGTAACGGATATAATTAAATTAATCTACCACAAATTCATCAATTAATCAATTAATTCAATAATCAAATCATCGAAAAATATTTATTCAATCAATAAATATTCAAATTAAGTTACAAAATTCTCGTTTGTCACAAAATGTGTATGCCGTAATAACATGTCGTTTCAAGATTTACCGGTAATACGATGTGAAAACACGTATTATCCAATAAAAGTTTTTTCGCAGAAAAACGCGGGAATTGTTATTCATACAGAAACACTTTTTATTTTTGAACGTTTCATTTGAATATTGAGTGTTTGTATGCAACATAGATACGTATTATCAGATAAAAGTTTTTCTCGTAAAATGTGCACGGGAATAAGATGAATAGGAATAAGATGAAAAACACTATTTATTCGAGAATTGTTCTCCGAATTTTAAAATTTCAGATTCCTGAATAGCGTTAATACGGAGGATGAATACATTTTCACCAATAAAATTTCTACTCATAATAATTTTTGAATATTATTAATTCACAAATACGGGGCGAATACAGATCGAATACAAAAAGAATACGAAGAATGTTATAATCATAATGTACAGTATAATACGATAATTATATTGAAGATTATACGAGATTAATACGAGTAGATACGAATATTATACGAAGTATATACGAAAAGAATATGTATTAATACTTAAGTATTATACTAAATAGTTGAAATCAAACTTGTTTTTAACTAGAAATCCAAGTGAAAAGCTTCCGGCCAATCACGATCAAGTATGGCTATCTATGTGAAATGGTTTAGACCAATCAGAGCTGAGCTAGATAATACCAAGTTAGTGTAACCAAACTAGGGAAAGAAAACCTAGTTAGACTAACTAATTAGTAACTAAATCCAAAAAAATTGAAATGGACCAATCAAAACCAAGAAAAATTAACTAGTGATCAAAGTGAATTGTTTTCGACCAATTGTAGCGAAGGATGATGTAACATGATGTGACATGACATAAGGCTCAAAGAAGCACAAAGATGATGTCATGATGATGTCGCTTGGTGGAAGATATTTTAAGGTCTAAAAGACTATTTTACCCCTATTTTGCAAGGCCTATAAATAGCAATCTCCATCCTTCATTATTTGCATTAGTTTTCAAGCAATTCAAGAGAAAAAACACTATATATTTATATTCTGAGAGATATTATGAGATAAAAATTATTTTCGAAGCGTCGAAGTTCTACGCGATTGAAGTAAAGCTAGCAACTACAAGAGGTATTACTCTAGTAGTTATTATTTTATTCTTCATTATATATTTAGTAAAAATATACTTTTACAAGCAATTATAATGTCCAAATTATTTTATGTATATAGTACAAAAGTCCTATTTACAAGCAATTATAATGTCCGATTTATTTCTCGTATAAAGTAAAAAATATACTTTTATAAGCAGTTACTATGCCCGATTTTCTTCAATTATTTAGTAAGAATATTCATTTTATAAAGCAGTTATAATGCTGAAATTATCTCAAATATAATAGCCGAATATTCATTTTATAAACAGTTATAATGCCCGATTTATTTCAAACATAGTGTCGATTTGAAATAAAACTCAGAATTTTAAAACCCATTGATCTTCTACTGGCCGGGTTTCACTGCCACTCTTGGATTCACCCCTTCCTGGATATCACCTGCTGCACGGTCCAATTGGCCACGGTGATGTCAAGCAATGGAGCTCATTAGGAGGTGCATGGATCGCATTGGCATGAACCTGGCATTGATGGCATTTCCTAACATGCGTATCGCAGTCAGTTTTCATGGTTAGCTAGTATTGACCCGTTCACATGATTTTCTTTGCCGAAAATATTCTGCTCATATGGGCTCCGCACACATCGCCATGTACTTCGTTCAGTTGTATGTGGCCTCTTTGGCTTCCAGATATCTCAGCAGTCCCGTAGCTAGGTCCCAATTATGCCCTTTGGTGCTGTATATTCCCATGGTCTGCCGGATGACCAATTCGGAGTCTCCAACTACTATCATCCTTCTAATCTCAGTCCTAGGATGAATCCCTCGTATTCGGCCGTATTGTTGGAGTGGCAGAACTATAATTTCATGGCTATCGGCCTCTGCCATTTGGATGGATGGAGTATGGACTTTACGGCCTCTTAGTTGGGTCGTAGGGGCAATCTCGCAAAACAAACAAAAGCCGTAGTTTAGTACTATGCCAGTTACAAGTTGGCAGATGCATGTCAACACTGACGCATAATTATTATATTATTCTTTCTTCTTTTTTTTCTTTTTCTTTTTCTTTTCCCTTTTTTTTTTTTTTGTGGTCGAATATGCCCCTACACCGGGTTCTTTGTGATCGTTATGCCGCGCTTTCACGGTTCTCTTAATCTTATCCTGCAAAATAAGGTCAGTGTTTGATGACAGGATAGTATTTAGAAGTTTTTAGAAAACCTTGGTACGTGGCACGGATTGCCCTCCTGCAAAAAAACCATGTCAGTATTCTCTTTATATGTGCAGGTGATGCAATCACATGATACAGGATATATTTATTATGATGATAACGATATGATAGTTGTATGCCCTGTACATGACATTTATTTATTTGACTGAATGATAAAAGGGTATGAAGAAGCTTCCCTTTCGTTAGGTTTATCAGAGGCTGACCTACCCTAGGGTTACTCTCGCGGGCTTTTCGGCATGAAGGTCCCCAAATCTTCGCAATCTACTCGTCTGAATCCTTTCGATTGGAGCGGATTTGGGTGGTGGTGCTTTTCCTTAGCCATCTCCGGGGAGCAGCCCCTTCGAGTCCAGTAATAAGCAACCGACAGGTTCGCCTCAGGAGGAGGTACTCTCTCAACATACATTCACATTCATCGTCCTCACCGTATGCACATGATTACTTTAAAGCAAAGTCATTCCATTCAACCATTCATTCATTGGTAAAACACATTCACACACAACAACAGGTCAAAATATCGCACGCACACACATTCATGAATTTTAAAGGATAGGATAGCATCAAGATTTGAACGCGGCTTAAGCCCTCTAATGTCCCCAGCAGAGTCGCCAGCTGTCGACGCCGGGTTTTTTTCTTCGTGTCCTTTTTAGTCTTTTCCAATTTTAGCCTCTTGATTAAATGATTTTTTTTTTGGAAAAGGTCGGCATTAATGTCGACGGGGTTTTGAAAGATCGCTTTTATGATGAGCCAATTAACCAGAGTCGCCAGTTGGTATATTTGAAATGGATGTACCAACTCATCCGAGTTTTCGTTTTTTATAAATCGCTGGCTCATATGTGACTCCGAATTAATTGGTCTGCGAACCGAGATTCATAGACTTCGGGGTCTTGCTTAAGCGAGGGGAAGGTGTTAGGCACCCCCCGACTTCCGTGAAACACGGTTACCGCAATCTTGATGCTTTCCTATCCTTTAATTCATGAATGTGTGTATATGCGCGCGCGTGTGTGTGTGCCTATGTGAATGTTGTGGTGAGTTTGTATGAAAGAATCATTTGGATTTTTTAGGGAAAGTCGTGCTTTGATTTGAGAATGCTTCGGAATGTCCTTCGATTTATACGAGAAAGCTTGATTCTTTATAAGGAAGGTTTGATTTAATTGTCAAAACTATGAGATTTTCATTAGGTGTCGTTTTGGTAAAACAAGGGTTTTAAACCTTCGTCAAAATAGGAATCGAGATCTATACGTTGCTTTCGTAAATAGAATGATGGGCAACTTCTAGGATCTCTTTCACCCTATGCACAACGGTTTAATAAAACGTTACTCATTCATAAGATCATTTTTGTATGATGTTTTGGAAAACGATTTTTCTTTAGCTTTCTCGTTAAATAGGAATCGACATCCATTAGCATTTCCAATTCTTATCCTCGTGATGCTAATATCCTACTTTGATTGATTTTAGAAAAATCTTTATTGTTTTGGCTTTGAAATCTTTTGTTTGGTGTTACAAATCAAATTAAACATCAAAACGCGTAGGGGGATATTCATGGGCATGTAAGCCATCAAAATACCCCGAACGCCAACAATCACATATTTCACTATTACGGGGCCTTAAACCCGATTCTCGCCTTGGCGTCGTTTTAAGGCCCGACAATTACAACTTACAATAAAGGATAATCGATCCTATTACATCCACCAAAATTGTCCATCATCGGATTTGGACCACGGGGTCGCGTTCCTAGGCTCACATCCACAATTTCTACACACTCACAAAATGGATATTACAAGAATTAAACAAGCTAAAAATCACCAAATGGATATCATCGGGTCATTAGGAAGAATTTTGTTCCATTGGGAACCCTCACTAATAATCCTCAATCCTTGTATCCTCAATAATATACAAAGAAAACTACATATAATATGACCCAAATGACCAAAAGCTTAACAAAATGATATAACGAAAATGCTATAAAAGAGGGCTTTTCACCTTGCAAATGTTACCACAATTCGTACAAACTCGTATATTGAATGAAGTAGAAAATATATATGCTACAATCTAATCAAAAGAGTATAATTTCTCTCTTTTTTCTCTCTTTTCTCTCCTTTCCCGAGCTATCTTTGTTGCTGTTTTTCTCTTCCTTTTCTTCCCTCCTGTATGCTGCACGAAACTGGGCTGAAATAGGCTGGCCAGAGCCAGCCGCAGATTGATCTGCGGCTGGCCGCAGATCCATCTGCGGCTGGCTGGCCCACCTCCCATCACACTCAGCTGATAGTGCTGATTTCCTGGTTTCCGTGCTGGCGCACCCACTTGGCCGCAGATCAATCCGCGGCTGGCTGGCTTGACTTTCTCAATTTTTGTGCTATGCCTCGATTCTCGTGCCGTGACGCTGGTTTTCGCTGACAGGCTCGTATTTTACAGTCCGGGAATTATTGGGAGGCGTGCCACACCCTCTGGGAATGCCAAATTCGGATGGCCTTGCTGTCACGTCGATTTCGGTTGCACATTGTCATGGTGGCGTCGAGCGTCTATACTTTTCCTGTTTTTTGCTCTCGCAGGCCGGTCCATTTGACGAATTTGCCCTCCTGTCAAGGTTAGTATACGAAGTGCAAAATTTGGGTGTCTACAGCTGCCCCTCTTTATCATGTTTATGAAATGTTAAATGAAATGAACAGGATAAAGAAACAGACATCCGATGTCTGAATGACAGTGCACAGATATGATAATACACACACGATGCAACACATGTAGTTTATGGTACAACACAAGATGTAGCGCATGCAAACATTCGAAAGAGTGTCAATGCATCAACCCTCTGACCGTATTCGTTGGTCGTTGGGTTCACTCTTCCAATCTATCATCTCGTTCGGGGCCGGGTATCGTCGTCGGTCACCCATCTTGTAACCCCCGGTTATCGTCGCCGGTTGGTTATCTTGTCGGAGCCGGTTTTCGTCGCCGGACATCCATCTCGTGATCGCCGGTTATCGTCGCCGGTCGATCGTCTCGTCGGGGCCGGGTATCGTCGCCGGTCACCCATCTCGTAACCCCCGGTTATCGTCGCCGGTTGGTTATCTTGTCGGAGCCGGTTTTCGTCGCCGGACATCCATCTCGTGATCGCCGGTTATCGTCGCCGGTCGATCGTCTCGTCGGGGCCGGGTATCGTCGCCGGTCACCCATCTCGTAACCCCCGGTTATCGTCGCCGGTTGGTTATCTTGTCGGAGTCGGTTTTCGTCGCCGGACATCCATTTCGTGATCGCCGGTTATCGTCGCCGGTCGATCGTCTCGTCGGGGCCGGGTATCGTCGCCGGTCACCCATCTCGTAACCCCCGGTTATCGTCACCGGTTGGTTATCTTGTCGGAGCCGGTTTTCGTCGCCGGACATCCATCTCGTGATCGCCGGTTATCGTCGCCGGTCGATCGTCTCGTCGGGGCCGGGTATCGTCGCCGGTCACCCATCTCGTAACCCCCGGTTATTATCGCCGGTTGGTTATCTTGTTGGAGCCGGTTCTCGTCGCCGGACATCCATCTCGTGATCTCCGGTTATCGTCGCCGGTCGATCGTCTTGTCGGGGCCGGGTATCGTTGCCGGTCACCCATCACGTAACCCCCGGTTATCGTCGTCGGTTGGTTATCTTGTCGGAGCCGGTTTTCGTCGCCGGACATCCTTCTCGTGATCGCCGGTTATCGTCGCCGGTCGATCGTCTTGTCGGGGCCGGGTATCGTCGCCGGTCACCCATCTCGTAACCCCCGGTTATCGTCGCCGGTTGGTTATCTTGGATCTCAGCCCTTCCCAGGGTTTGTTGTTTTTTGTCTTTTTTCTTTTGGTGGATATCAGCCCTTCCCAGGGGTGCTCACCATCTTTGTCGTGGTTCGCTTGGATCTCAGCCCTTCCCAGGGTTTGTTGTTTTTTGTCTTTTTTCTTTTGGTGGATATCAGCCCTTCCCAGGGGTGCTCACCATCTTTGTCGTGGTTCGCTTGGATCTCAGCCCTTCCCAGGGTTTGTTGTTTTTTGTCTTTTTTCTTTTTGTGGATATCAGCCCTTCCCAGGGGTGCTCACCATCTTTGTCGTGGTTCGCTTGGATCTCAGCCCTTCCCAGGGTTTGTTGTTTTTTGTCTTTTTTCTTTTTGTGGATATCAGCCCTTCCCAGGGGTGCTCACCATCTTTGTCGTGGTTCGCTTGGATCTCAGCCCTTCCCAGGGTTTGTTGTTTTTTGTCTTTTTTTCTTTTTGTGGATATCAGCCCTTCCCAGGGGTGCTCACCATCTTTGTCGTGGTTCGCTTGGATCTCAGCCCTTCCCAGGGTTTGTTGTTTTTTGTCTTTTTTCTTTTTTGTTTTTTTTTTGTTTTTTTTTTTGGATGGGATGTGTGATCGGCTTCATGTCCTGGATCTCCCACCAACATCGTCCACGTATCATGCCGCAAAAGCCATCACTCTGATCATTTGTGAGGTTGAAGGCGACGTGCTTGTACTTTCCCGAAGATTTTCATTTTGATCGTACCTGCATGTATGGAAAAGATGTTATGTATGATCTGACAGATATGTTATGGACAGATGCATGTGCACAACATATGTTTAGATAGAAATGACCCATGTTCAGTCAAATGATACAATTCGACAGTCGTCGTTGCTTGCCAACATTTGATTCGATCACGCCTCTTCGTGAAGTGTAGCTTCTAGACTTCAACATCGGTTTTGTACTCTGCCTGTTCTTGGTCGTCTTCATTTGAGGCAGTCTGTTTCGCTCTCTGTGATGATCGACAGGTATGTTGGGCTCCTTGGCCTTTTGATCATTTCTGATGGCCGATATGCTGTTGTCCCGCATTATATCATCCTCGTATATGCTCATGCACGGGGATCATTTGGATGTCGAGGCAGTGATAGTCAGGATTGGGGAGAGGCCCAATGACGAGAAGTTCTGTGCAGCCTCAGCTTCCTTCCATTTCACGATTCTTAATTGCCTCAGCCTTGGCACGTGTTGTTACCAAGGATTTATATCGAAAACTCACGATGTTGACCGTGCTGAGTTATCCACAGCTCTGCAAGATCCTGCATATCATATGACTAACAAATGCCACAACTTGAAGGCTCGGGCCGTTAGTGTTAGTTCAACACAAAGATATTATAATCTCGACAAAAATGCAGTTAAAGCACATGAAATTGAATATCTATTGATCGCACAATCTAGCAAGTTGTGAACCGTGAATGTACTAGATTGGAAGTTTTTTTTTTTTTTTTTCAATCCCTCGTGAGTTGATGATTTTCTATTTGACAAATTATGAAATCGTAAGAACACCTTCAAGCATTCATGGTCACTATACGTGAGTGAGGTCGAATTCAAAAGAAGTACCTTCCCTCGTCAAAGGCACTCTGTCTCCATTCTCGACAACGTCCTTAGCAGGATTGACGTCATATGACAAATGCACTGTGCGACGCAGCATTCAGTAGGGGTTTCTCTTTCATGACTTCTTGTTTAAGGCCGGGAGTTTTTTTTTTTTTAGCCCACTTTACTTGTCTCGTTTTCTTAGGCTATTCAAAGTTACCCATTTAACGAGTTTTGGACCAATGGCTCCCAAACCAGACGGTTTTGGGGCATTAGGTGTGCAGACACCCCTTCGGATTTATTTACTCGAGTAACAAAG
Organism: Aralia elata; assembly: GCA_034770075.1. Classification (NCBI taxonomy): domain Eukaryota; kingdom Viridiplantae; phylum Streptophyta; class Magnoliopsida; order Apiales; family Araliaceae; genus Aralia; species Aralia elata. The sequence goes on from CM068378.1 coordinate 35,436,566, forward strand.
GCCACGGTTCGAGATAAGCTGGTGGTCTGCACCATTCATTCTTTGCTTGACCTTGCGCAAGATTCGTTTTCTTAGGCTTGAGTTACCCATGTAGCGAGTGTTAGGCCGGTGACTCCCAAACCAGACGGCTTTAGGGCACCAGATGTAGAGACATCCCTTAGGCTTAATTACTCGAGTAGCCCATGCCACGATTCGAATCTGCTCGGGCCTCCTCTACTGTAATGCTCATTTTCTTAGGCTCTGAGTTACCCCTGTAGCGAGTGTTGGGCCAGCGACTCCCAAACCAGATGGCTTTAGGGCACCAGGTGTAGAGACACCCCTCGGGCTTAATTACTCGAATAACTCAGGCCACGATTCGAGACATTAGCTTGATGATCATTTATCGTCTGACTTCTTGATTTTAGCTTGATAATTATTGACTGTCTGACTACGTGTTAATCGCCATCAACGTCGTCATAGTTTTATACCCCACAACTGAAAGCTTGTGCAAATGCAAATTGAAGGCTGTCACATGAGGTCGATTCTGTCGCAAACGTTGCTTTGAATTAAGGCTTTGTACCCGATCAAAAGGTTGAATAGCCTTCTTCGTCTAATCATACTCACGATCGTGCTCCACGGTTGCTTGTCAGAATTAATCCGATTCCTATCAAGTCAAATAAAATCCCCCTTTCACGCGGATCATCGTATCCCGGGAAAATTATGCTTGACAAATGCCAGATGATCGTTCCGTTGAAGATTGAATTGACATGAGGTAGCATTTGATGATGATGGTGCATGTTGATGGGATTGTTGCATGGGTGCCAATTTGCACGTCATCATTTCCTGGGTAGTTGACAAGTGCCCCAGTGTTAGGTTGCTTTTCTTGTGATCTTCCTCGTACCGGTCGCATCGGTATCTCACTGTGCTTGACAAAAGATCCGGTCCTTTGACTTGTTGAGAGGTTCGGGGGATTTTGATTTTTTTTTTTTTTTTTTTTTCGTGACGGCTCCTTTTAATTTAGAGCGAAATTCCCCATAGCTTCGTCTTGGCAGGGCGCGATCCTTTTGAGGACTAAATCGTTTATTTCGAATTTCCGGGATCGTACCCTCTTGTCGTATGCCTGGGAGATGCGTAAGGGGCTGCCCCTGCAAATGTGCGAACTGAGGTTCGATAGGCAGGCAGGGTGAGCGACAGTAAATCCGGCCATCCCCGATGATTGGCGGACATTCTTCCCATGATCGTCCTTGTGTTTTATTTGCAGCCCCTACTGCCCCATTCATTTTGGGCCGGTAAGTGACTGAATCAAAATGTTTGATCTTGAATTTGTCGTATATCTCCTCCTTGAGGGCATCGTTCAGATTTCTATAGTCGATGCGGCCCCTTACTTCTCCTCCAGGCTGTGGTACTGGGATTCTGTCGGAAAGCCATTCAGGGTAAATAGTCACCGTGATGATTCCTGCTTTAAACCGCTTGACAATCTCGTCCTCTATTTTCAACCTCCATTTCTTGTGATGGGCAGTTGATGTCCTATAACGTCTGTGGACAAATCCAATCACGTCGCCACGGGACCAAGCGAACATATCTCCATACAGGCTCAACAACTCGGCTCTTTTTTTTTTTTTTTGTGTTCGAATTTGCCCCTACTCCGGGTTCTTTGTGATCGTTAGGGGCTTTGACGTTTGATGGCGATGGTTTGCTCTAAACTGGGTTTGGGTTTACCCTCGACCCATCCTTTGATCTCGCCAGGCGTATTGTCGATATCTGTCTCGTCCTGCTCGATCCCCATCAGATCGAAATCTAGCTTTATACCAAAATCGTGATCCTCCTTCAAATTTGGCCTATTGCTTGTCAGGCTAGAATGCCTCAAATCGGGGTACCTGACATAAAACAAAAAGGCTTGTCATATATATAAAACATTTCAGCACATGATCTTCTTTTTGGATAACATGACAAAATGACATGAGCGTGCAGGGATTTGAAATAAAACTCAGAATTTTAAAACCCATTGATCTTCTACTGGCCGGGTTTCACTGCCACTCCTGGATTCACCCCTTCCTGGATATCACCTGCTGCACGGTCCAATTGGCCACGGTGATGTCAAGCAATGGAGCTCATTAGGAGGTGCATGGATCGCATTGGCATGAACCTGGCATTGATGGCATTTCCTAACATGCGTATCGCAGTCAGTTTTCATGGTTAGCTAGTATTGACCCGTTCACATGATTTTCTTTGCCGAAAATATTCTGCTCATATGGGCTCCGCACACATCGCCATGTACTTCGTTCAGTTGTATGTGGCCTCTTTGGCTTCCAGATATCTCAGCAGTCCCGTAGCTAGGTCCCAATTATGCCCTTTGGTGCTGTATATTCCCATGGTCTGCCGGATGACCAATTCGGAGTCTCCAACTACTATCATCCTTCTAATCTCAGTCCTAGGATGAATCCCTCGTATTCGGCCGTATTGTTGGAGTGGCAGAACTATAATTTCATGGCTATCGGCCTCTGCCATTTGGATGGATGGAGTATGGACTTTACGGCCTCTTAGTTGGGTCGTAGGGGCAATCTCGCAAAACAAACAAAAGCCGTAGTTTAGTACTATGCCAGTTACAAGTTGGCAGATGCATGTCAACACTGACGCATAATTATTATATTATTCTTTCTTCTTTTTTTTCTTTTTCTTTTTCTTTTCCCTTTTTTTTTTTGTGGTCGAATATGCCCCTACACCGGGTTCTTTGTGATCGTTATGCCGCGCTTTCACGGTTCTCTTAATCTTATCCTGCAAAATAAGGTCAGTGTTTGATGACAGGATAGTATTTAGAAGTTTTTAGAAAACCTTGGTACGTGGCACGGATTGCCCTCCTGCAAAAAAACCATGTCAGTATTCTCTTTATATGTGCAGGTGATGCAATCACATGATACAGGATATATTTATTATGATGATAACGATATGATAGTTGTATGCCCTGTACATGACATTTATTTATTTGACTGAATGATAAAAGGGTATGAAGAAGCTTCCCTTTCGTTAGGTTTATCAGAGGCTGACCTACCCTAGGGTTACTCTCGCGGGCTTTTCGGCATGAAGGTCCCCAAATCTTCGCAATCTACTCGTCTGAATCCTTTCGATTGGAGCGGATTTGGGTGGTGCGTTTCCTGAGCCATCTCCGGGGAGCAGCCCCTTCGAGTCCAGTAATAAGCAACCGACAGGTTCGCCTCAGGAGGAGGTACTCTCTCAACATACATTCACATTCATCGTCCTCACCGTATGCACATGATTACTTTAAAGCAAAGTCATTCCATTCAACCATTCATTCATTGGTAAAACACATTCACACAACAACAGGTCAAAATATCGCACGCACACACATTCATGAATTTTAAAGGATAGGATAGCATCAAGATTTGAACGCGGCTTAAGCCCTCTAATGTCCCCAGCAGAGTCGCCAGCTGTCGACGCCGGGTTTTTTTCTTCGTGTCCTTTTTAGTCTTTTCCAATTTTAGCCTCTTGATTAAATGATTTTTTTTTTGGAAAAGGTCGGCATTAATGTCGACGGGGTTTTGAAAGATCGCTTTTATGATGAGCCAATTAACCAGAGTCGCCAGTTGGTATATTTGAAATGGATGTACCAACTCATCCGAGTTTTCGTTTTTTATAAATCGCTGGCTCATATGTGACTCCGAATTAATTGGTCTGCGAACCGAGATTCATAGAGTTCGGGGTCTTGCTTAAGCGAGGGGAAGGTGTTAGGCACCCCCCGACTTCCGTGAAACACGGTTACCGCAATCTTGATGCTTTCCTATCCTTTAATTCATGAATGTGTGTATATGCGCGCGCGTGTGTGTGTGCCTATGTGAATGTTGTGGTGAGTTTGTATGAAAGAATCATTTGGATTTTTTAGGGAAAGTCGTGCTTTGATTTGAGAATGCTTCGGAATGTCCTTCGATTTATACGAGAAAGCTTGATTCTTTATAAGGAAGGTTTGATTTAATTGTCAAAACTATGAGATTTTCATTAGGTGTCGTTTTGGTAAAACAAGAGTTTTAAACCTTCGTCAAAATAGGAATCGAGATCTATACGTTGCTTTCGTAAATAGAATGATGGGCAACTTCTAGGATCTCTTTCACCCTATGCACAACGGTTTAATAAAACGTTACTCATTCATAAGATCATTTTTGTATGATGTTTTGGAAAACGATTTTTCTTTAGCTTTCTCGTTAAATAGGAATCGACATCCATTAGCATTTCCAATTCTTATCCTCGTGATGCTAATATCCTACTTTGATTGATTTTAGAAAAATCTTTATTGTTTTGGCTTTGAAATCTTTTGTTTGGTGTTACAAATCAAATTAAACATCAAAACGCGTAGGGGGATATTCATGGGCATGTAAGCCATCAAAATACCCCGAACGCCAACAATCACATATTTCACTATTACGGGGCCTTAAACCCGATTCTCGCCTTGGCGTCATTTTAAGGCCCAACAATTACAACTTACAATAAAGGATAATCGATCCTATTACATCCACCAAAATTGTCCATCATCGGATTTGGACCACGGGGTCGCGTTCCTAGGCTCACATCCACAATTTCTACACACTCACAAAATGGATATTACAAGAATTAAACAAGCTAAAAATCACCAAATGGATATCATCGGGTCATTAGGAAGAATTTTGTTCCATTGGGAACCCTCACTAATAATCCTCAATCCTTGTATCCTCAATAATATACAAAGAAAACTACATATAATATGACCCAAATGACCAAAAGCTTAACAAAATGATATAACGAAAATGCTATAAAAGAGGGCTTTTCACCTCGCAAATGTTACCACAATTCGTACAAACTCGTATATTGAATGAAGTAGAAAATATATATGCTACAATCTAATCAAAAGAGTATAATTTCTCTCTTTTTTCTCTCTTTTCTCTCCTTTCCCGAGCTATCTTTGTTGCTGTTTTTCTCTTCCTTTTCTTCCCTCCTGTATGCTGCACGAAACTGGGCTGAAATAGGCTGGCCAGAGCCAGCCGCAGATTGATCTGCGGCTGGCCGCAGATCCATCTGCGGCTGGCTGGCCCACCTCCCATCGCACTCAGCTGATAGTGCTGATTTCCTGGTTTCCGTGCTGGCGCACCCACTTGGCCGCAGATCAATCCGCGGCTGGCTGGCTTGACTTTCTCAATTTTCGTGCTATGCCTCGATTCTCGTGCCGTGACGCTGGTTTTCGCTGACAGGCTCGTATTTTACAGTCCGGGAATTATTGGGAGGCGTGCCACACCCTCCGGGAATGCCAAATTCGGATGGCCTTGCTGTCACGTCGATTTCGGTTGCACATTGTCATGGTGGCGTCGAGCGTCTATACTTTTCCTGTTTTTTGCTCTCGCAGGCCGGTCCATTTGACGAATTTGCCCTCCTGTCAAGGTTAGTATACGAAGTGCAAAATTTGGGTGTCTACACATAGTAGACGAATATTCATTTTACAAGCAGTTATAATGCCCGATTTATTTTAAATATAGTTGATGAATATTCATTTTATAAACAGCTATAATGCTGAAATTATTTCATGTATAGTTGGAGTTTTATTTATAAGCGATTATAATACCCGAAATAAAAACTTAGAAGAGTTATTCGTTAAACGTTTAACTAGTTATGTATACCGATAATCGTGTAGGATTTACGATGAAAGTTTAGACATTATATTAACTGTAAAAGATATACGAGGCAAGTATTCTAACTCTTATGTGTTATTTTTATAAGTTATATATATGTGATTTATACGCTTTGTGTGACAACGTGATATAAACTGTTGAATGAAAAGTTATTTGTAATATCAAATTGATATATGTGATATGTCAAGGCATGTTAAAGTTTATATGAAAGCATAAATTGTTTCTGTGTTATTAGTTAGACTTACTGAGCCGTAGTGTTCATTCTTGCGAATAAAACTTTATTTGCAATTAAGAAGAATGATAAGAAGATCATGGACGTAAAGTAGAATGCATAGACTAGATTGTTTACTTGTCTTTTATTTGTATGAAGTCATAATAACTATTGTAATACGAACAAGCAAACTATGTAATCGAATATTATGAAATGATAATATTATTATCATCAAATGTTGTATTTCTTTACTTTGATATAACTTAGAATTATTAAAGAACTATAAATCTGAGTGAGGGTATTGGTAATATGGACTGATCATATTATGCCGATACTCTGAACTTCAGATAGATAGTAAAACATTAATACAATGTTGATAAAGAACTATAAATCTGAATGAGGATATTGAATAACATTGTGAGTACTGTAAAACCAGAGATCTAGCACCGATGAAGAAACCAAATTCATCGCAAGGTTTCTCTGTTCCAAGTACAAGTGTGTTATTAATATTGTGAAATTGATAGACTCCATGGCACGCTTGCGTGAGGTGGTCGTCGCCCGAATCATTTATAGTAAGCAAATTTGGTAGAACTCTTTCGACACCTTAACCCAACGTCTATAACGAGACGAGAACCTTAGTACAATCGATCAAGTAATGAGATATGCGAAGGATGAACACCAACGACACCTAAACCTCTCGCTTATATATAAGCGGTAATCTCGGTACAATCGAATGATGCTGTAGAATAACGAAACACACAACTATGGATTGTTGTATGATAAGTTAGCTTCGAATCTCAAAGAAAAACTAAGAAAACTACTTAGAAATTCTTCAAAGAACCAAAAGTAGAGAATATCTCTCAAGTATGAATAAACTCAAAATATTATTGTTGATCATCCCATTACAATAACCATGTAACCTATTTATACTAGTATAAATAAACCCTAATTATAAAAGGAATTGAAATACTAGTAAATAACTAATTAGAAAGTAATTTCCATCTAACAAACATCCTAGTCAACTTAGAATTATGATAGATCCCTAGAAATAAGGAAAGAAATCTGATAAAATCTTCAAAAACGCGTTCCTCAGATTCTGTGCTGCGTGACCGGCGTGGGGCGCGCTAGGAAAACAAAGGTGCTGGCGCGGGGCGCGCTAGGTATGCAGCAGCTCAACCAGGCATGGCGCGGGGTGCGCCAAAAATGGCGCGGGGCGTGCCAGAGGAACAAGCATTCTGCAGGTCCGGCGCGGGGCGCGCCGTGTCTAGGCCAATTTTAGCGCGGGGCACGCTGGGTGAACTTCTTGGACTAACTCTTCCTTCTTGGCTTGGCATAACCACTTGTATCATGTTCAAAAACTTGGACTCCAATTCTAATGTCTTGAAACTCGCTCCTTTATCATTCCAAGCTTCTTGAATAAGCCCGTTAAGTCCTTCCTTAAAGCGTTTAGCCTGAGCTCTCATCACAGGTCCAACTGGAACTTGCACCGGATTCGCTCCATAGCTCTTATCCTTATCCAAGCTAGGCATGTCCTCATCATTCCTCTCCTCTTGAAAAGGATTTGTCCTTAAATCATCACCTACATCAAACAGACTTAGATCAGTAACGTTAAATGTGGCATTAAAATTATACTCACCAGGAAAATCCAATTTATAGGCATTGTCATTGATGCGTTCAAGCACTTGAAATGGACCATCTCTCCTCGGAAGCAATTTCAATCGTCTTTGAGCCGGAAACCTTTCCTTCCTCATATGCAACCAAACCCACTCTCCCGGTTCAAAGATCACTTGACGTCGACCCTTGTTGGCTTGTTTAATATATTGCTCCGTCCTCCTCTCGATGTTAAGCCTTGCTTTTTCATGTATCTGCTTAACAAATTCAGCCTTTTCTCTTCCCATCCATGTTAGTAAACTCAGAAATAGGTAATGGCAATAAATCCAACGGTGTCAAAGGATTAAAACCATAAATAATTTCAAATGGTGAAAATTGTGTAGCAGAATGAATAGACCTATTATATGCAAACTCAACATGCGGTAGACACTCTTCCCAAATTTTAATATTCTTTTTGATAATAGCCCTTAAAAATGCAGATAAAGTTCTATTAACTATTTCTGTTTGACCATCAGTTTGTGGGTGACAAGTAGTGGAAAACAACAATTTAGTACCTAACTTACACCACAAGGTCTTCCAAAAATAACTCAAGAACTTAGTATCTCTATCAGAAACAATTGTTCTAGGCATACCATGCAATCTAACAATTTCCCTAAAGAACAAATCAGCTACATGAGAAGCGTCATCAGTTTTGTGGCATGGAATAAAATGTGCCATTTTTGAAAACCTATCCACGACCACAAATATCGAATCATGACCACGCTTAGACCTAGGTAAACCCAACACAAAATCCATAGATATATCAACCCAAGGTTTATTAGGTATAGGCAATGGTATATACAATCCATGAGGTTGAACACGAGACTTAGACTGTTTACACGTAATGCACTTATCACAAATTCTTTCCACATCTCGTTTCATATGAGGCCAATAAAAATGTTCTTTCAAAACAAATAAAGTCTTTTCAACACCAAAATGACCCATTAAACCTCCCCCATGTGACTCCCTAATTAACAACTCTCGTAAAGAACATACAGGTATACATAGCTTATTTTTTCGAAACAGAAAACCATCAATTTTAAAGTATTTACCTACTGCATTCTTATCACAAGATTTAAACTCTTCACAAAAATCAAGGTCATCAACAAATAACTCTTTAATTTGTTCAAAACCAAGCAATTTTGTATCAAGAGTATTTAATAAAACGTACTTTCTCGAAAGAGCATCAGCAACAACATTCTTCTTACCTTGCTTGTAATGGATGACGTACGAAAATGTCTCAATGAACTCCATCCACCTTGCGTGTCTTTTGTTCAACTATGTTGTCCCTTCAAGTATTTCAGTGATTCATGATCCGTGTGAATCACGAACTCTTTAGGCCAAAGGTAGTGTTGCCACGTCTCCAACGCTCGAACCAATGCATACAACTCCTTATCATACGTTGGATAGTTCAAAGTGGCTCCACTCAATTTCTCGCTGAAATATGCTACTGACTTTCCTTCTTGCATCAGCATCGCTCCAATCCCTAAACCTGAAGCATCACACTCAATTTCAAAAGTTTTAGCAAAGTTAGGCAAAATAAGCAAAGACGCATTAGTCAATTTATCTTTAATTAAATTAAATGTTTTTTCCTGTTCATCATCCCACTTAAAGCCCACACTTTTCTTGAAAACCTCAGTTAATGGTGCAGTGATTTCGCTGAAGTTCCTTACAAACTGCCGGTAGAAACTTGCGAGCCCATGAAAGCTACGAACTTGACTTACATTCGTAGGACTCGGCCAATCTTGGATAGCATGTATTTTCTCCTTATCTACCTGTACTCCCTATGAACTAACAACAAATCCAAGAAAGACAATTTTATCCGAACAAAATATGCATTTACCCATGTTAGCATATAATTTTTCTTTTCGAAGAACATCTAAAACAAATTTCAAATGTAATGCATGCTCTCCCAAGCTCTTACTATAGATCAATATATCATCAAAATAAACCACAACAAATTTCCCTATAAATGGTCGCAAAACATGATTCATTAATCGCATGAAAGTGCTAGGTGCATTAGTTAAACCAAAAGGTAATACTAACCACTCATATAAACCGTATTTTGTTTTAAATGCAGTCTTCCATTCATCTCCCTCACTCATTCTAATTTGATGATATCCACTCTTCAAGTCAATTTTTGAAAACACAACAGACCCATGCAATTCATCTAACATATCATTTAAACGCGGAATGGGATGTCGATACTTTACCGTAATATTGTTTACTGCTCGACAGTCGATACACATACGCCACTTCCCATCCTTCTTAGGCATTAAGATCACTGGAACTGCACATGGACTCATGCTTTCTCTCACGAACCCCTTCTCCATCAATTCTCCAACTTTCCTCTGCAACTCCTTTATCTCCTTGGGATTGCTCCGATAAGCTGGACGATTTGGAATGGACGCACCGGGCACAAAATTAATCTGATGTTTAATTCCCCGAATCGGTGGTAGTGAAGCTCCTTGGGAAATACATCCTTATATTCCTGTAAAATAGAAGAAACAACATTAGGGAACAGCGAAACATTAACATTAGAATTCAAAAGTGCCTCTTTATACCGAAGTATAATCATTGGCTTTTTGGCATCCAAAGCTCTCCTCACATCGCTCTTTTTTGCATAAATGTTTCTTTTCCTCTCTTCATTTTTCTTTTTCTCTCTTTCTTTTTTTCTCATATTTTTTCCCTCATGTTTTTCCTCATTTTCTTTTTTTCCACTTTCTTTCCTTTGTATATGATCTTTTTGCAAGTATAATTGATCCTCATGCACCTGCTTTGGTGACATAAGACATAGCGTAACCTTTCGCTGATTATGAACGAAAGAATACTCATTTGTGAAACCATCATGCTTCACCCGTCGATCAAACTGCCATGGGCAACCAAGCAATAAATGACCTGCCCGCATTGGAACCACGTCACACAATGCCTTATCAACATACTTCCCAATCGTGAACGGAACCAATACTTGCTTAGTCACTTTTATATCTCCGCTATCATTAAGCCACTGCAATCTGTATGGTTGTGGACATTCCCAACTTCTCCACCATGATCGTGCTGGCCACATTTGTGCAACTTCCTCCATCTATCACCACACAACAAACCTTACCATTCACAAGGCATCTGGTATGAAATAAATTTTCTCATTGCTCCCCATTTTCCTCTTTCACTTGCGTACTAAGTGCTCGCCTTGTAACCAACATCTCACCATGCATAGCCAACTCCATTTCATCTATCTCCTCTAATGGTGGCATTGAGTCGGTATCACTAACTTCCTCTTCGGTTTCCACCTCTCCATTGTCAAGTAACAACATCGTCCTTTGATTTGGGCACTGATTTGCAATATGTCCCCTTCCTTGACACTTGAAACATTTAATATCCCGATTACGATTAAAAGATGGTTGTTCAACTTTCCCTTGTATTCCTCGGCTAGTCGACTCCTGCTTAAATTCTACTTTAGGTTTATTTACGGCTGGTTTCTCCTCTCGCTTTGCCACATTAGTCTTCCAAGATGAACCCGAATTAGGAAAAGACCGCTGGCTACCTCTCCTCTTAAGCTGTTTCTCGATCTTGATAGCCATATGTACCATGTCCTCTAAGTTCACATAGTGATGTCGTTCAACCAAATCTGCTATCTCCCAATTTAAGCCTGCTGAAAACCTAGCCAATGTCGCCTCATGATCTTCCACAATGTTGGCTCTAGTCATTAACATCTTCAACTCTTTAAACTAATCCTCCACACTCTGACTACCCTGCCTAAGATTTTGCAAACTCCGAAAAAGGTCACGGTAGTAGTGGGTTAGAACAAACCGCTTTTTCATCACTGTATTCATCTCGTCCCATGTTTCGATTGGACGCTCACCATATCTTCTCCGATTCAACATTAATTGATCCCACCAAGTCACCGCATAATCTGAAAATTCCGTAGCGGCAATTTTTACCTTCTTGAGCTCCGAGTACTTATGGCATGCAAAAATCCACTCCATCTTTGTTTCCCACTCTAGATATGCCTCAAGATCACTTTTACCTTAGAACGCTAGAATCTTCTTTTTAATGTTATCTAAGTTCCCATCTTCTCGAATCCTACCTCTTCTATCCCTATTATCCTGTTGCCTCCGATGTAAGAAACCGGATTCACGATCTTTTTCTTCACTAAATTCTTCCTCGTAATATGTTTCCTCCGTTCTAAGTCCTCTTTGTTGTTCTCCTCCCTTTTGACGATCTCCACTATGATGTTGAGACTACTTCCTTTGTGTCACACTCATCTGGTCAAAACGTTCATTCACTTGCTCCACAACCATGTCTAACTTCCTCGTAAATTCTTTCATCATAGCTTCCATAACAAATTTTGGATCAAACTTTGCTGGAGGATCTTCCATGACACCCTTATCTTTTGTACTAGACATTTTTCCTACAAAACAGAGGTTAGTAGCAAAATATTTTCCTCACCACTCCCTTATGCGTTTTGCTCGATTAATGTTTCGCTCGTGTATCACTCAACAGGCTTTTTCCCTCGAATGATCACACCACTAAGCCTTTTACCTCTAAATATTCTCTCTAATAGGTTTTTCTCGAATTTACCTAGCAAAATTCTCGGTTTTACTAATCAATTCAAAATAACTTATCACGAACAACAATAGTAGGTATGAATAGAAGTACCAACAATCTCGATTACGGAATTAAAAACGAATTCTACGAATAAATTAAAATATCTAAAATATATTTAGCAAAAAAAATATCTAAAATAATAAAATTTTCTATACTCTTTTTCTTTTCTTTTTTTTACTCACAAATTCAACGATACAATAAAGATAAATACTTAGCTAGAAAACACAGCTTTGATACCAAATGATAGACTCCACGACACGCTTGCGTGAGGTGGTCGTCGCCCGGATCATTTCTAGTAAGCAAATTTGGTGGAACTCTTTCGACACTTTAACCCAACGTCTATAACGAGACGAGAACCTTGGTACAATCGATTAAGTAATGACATATGCGAAGGATGAACACCAACGACACCTAAACCCCTCGTTAATATATAAGCGGTAATCTCGGTATAATCGAATGATGCGGTAGAATAACGCCACACACAACTATGGATTGTTGATAAATTAGCTTCGAATCTCAAAGAAAAACTAAGAAAACTACTTAGAAATTCTTCAAAGAACCAAAAGTAGAGAATAACTTTCAAGTATGAATAAACTCAAAATATTATTGTTGATCATCCCATTACAATAACTATGTAACCTATTTATACTAGTATAAATAAACCCTAATTATAAAAGGAATTGAAATACTAGTAAATAACTAATTAGAAAGTAATTTCCATCTAACAAACATCCTAGTCAACTTAGAATTATGATAGATATGATAGATCCCTAGAAATAAGGAAAGAAGTCTGATAAAATCTTCAAAAACGCGTTCTTTGGATTTCGTGCCGCGTGACCGGCGCGGGGCGCGCCAGGAAAATAAAGGCGTTGGCGTGGGGCGCGCTAGGTATGTAGAAGCTCAGCCAGGCATGGCGCGGGGCGCGCCAGAGGAACAACCATTCTGCAGGTCCAGCGCGGGGCGCGCCGTGTCTAGGCCAATTCTGGCGCAGGGCGCGCCGGGTGAACTTCTTGGACTAACCCTTCCTTCTTGGCTTGGCATAACCACTTGTATTATGTTCAAAAACTTGGACTCCAATTCTAATGTCTTGAAACTCGCTCCTTTATCATTCCAAACTTCTTGAATTAGCCCATTAAGTCCTTTAAAGCGTTTAGCCCGAGCTCTCATCACAGGTCCAATTGGAACTTGCACCGGATTCGCTCCATAGTTCTCATCCTTGTCCAAGCTAGGCATGTCCTCATTAGAAATTCAGATAAATAGGAAATATCGATAGAAAAAAATATATCTATAAAGATATATGTCTAAGTGAGGGTATTGAATGATATTGAAAGTTCTGTAAGCACTGAGGTTACACTAATGAGCGTCGATAAGATACCAAAATTACCAGAATGCGCCCCTCTGTTGCCAAGAACGATCTTATCATTAATGATGTGAAACTTGATATATTGAAGTATAAAATGTTTAAATCATAAGGTTAAAAATTTGACCGATATATATATGGTGTTATCCATATATACGAATGAACTACAAGTTGATACTTGTAGAAAGAATGAGATCGAGATCAAGTTAAGATCCAGGGATGAAGTTAAGGAAATTTATAATTTTATAGTCTGTAATAGACTAATTCAACCAATATAATTATGGGATCATTGGTTAAGTTACGAAAAATGTTGAGTTAACGTCGAACCCTTGTTCGGGCGGCGATCGTCTGAATTCGGGGGTGTTACATGATCAGTGAATCCATTGATGAAGAAGAACGATTCCATATTGAGCAGACTCCTTTAGTGTATTGGTTTCAGTTATCTTTCTCAAATTTTCATTTTCAGCCTCAACCTTGGATAAAGAGGCAGTGTTTCATAGAGCAGTTTCCAACTCTACGTTCACCCTCTCTTTTTCCTTTTGAAGAAGAGAATGATCCTTTGATAGAACCCTGAATAACTTCATATATTTATGCAATTCAGATGTTATATCATGTAGAGCTAATCTAAGATCATCCATATTAACATCAAGAGAGTTGAAATCAAATACCTCACTGATGTCGATCACTCATCGATCAGTGGTTCTGCTGAATTCTCCTTCAATTGCCATCAGGCATAGATTTATGATTTGAGCTTCTTCATCATCACTGGAGTCTAAACCAGAGTCACCTTTAGATTCACTCCATGATCCTTCACCTACATACCCTCTGTCTTTCTTGTTGTGTTTCTTGTGGCCTTTATGCTATTTCTTTCCATATGACTTCTTCTTATCATTCTTGAGATCATCTCGCAGGGGCTTGATACATTCTGCGATGAAGTGACCAGGCTTATGGCAGTTATAACATAGATCCTTATCTTGTTCTCTGCTGCTATTCCTTTTTTGAAGTTCTTTCTTGACTTCCAGCTATGGTTCTTTTTCATGAACTTTCTCAACCTTCGTGCAAGTAAGACAATATTCTTAAATTTATCAGCTTCATCTCCATCATCCTCATCTTCCTTAGCAATGGTTGGAGATCTTGACGTAACTTTAGAAGCTTTAAGAGCAACACCCTTATCTTTCCTTTTGTTCTCAGAAAGGGTTTCAACTCTTTGATTCACCTCAAGCTTATAGGTAAAAAGATTTCCGTAGAGCTTATGCACCTTCATTTCATACAGATTCTTTGATTCTCGAATAGTGGTGGTCTTAACATCCCATTTGCTTACAGAGCTCTCATGAACTTGATATTTAGGTCTTTATTGGGATAAACCTTGCCATAGGATCTCAAAGAGTTGAGAAGCACATTGAACCGTTCATAAGTTGCTGTGATATTTTCTCCAAAAATATGGGAGAACATTTCGTACTGTTGTGTCTAGAGAGATTGCTTGTTCTCCTTGACTTCTTCAGTACTTTCATGCATTACGAGCAAAACTTCCCAGACTTCTTTCGCAGTTGTGCAGTTTACTACATTTTCAAAGAGTTCATCTTTAAGAGCTATGAATAGAATATTTTTGGCTCTCTTGTCCAGTTACACCAGCTTCTTTTTATTCTCTGTCCATTCTGTTCTTTGCTTGATAACTACTTTGTTAGGATCATCGGCTGTTGGAGCTAGCTTGGTAGGAATATATGGACCATTTAGAATAACATCGAAAAGATCATCGTTAATCGCGTCCATGTATGCCTGCATACACACTTTCCAGTTAGAAAATTTTCTCTGTTTCGAAGAGGTGGTTTTTTCCCTCCTCCAAGCTCAGAACTGGTTTTATTCATTGTCATAGATCAACTCAAGGTGTAATCTTTATGTTCGTGAGAACCAGCTCTGATACCACTTGTTGTTTCCTAGAGGCACTTAGAGATCTAGAGAAGGGGGGAGGGTTGAATAGATCCTCTTTTTTTTGTTTGAAGATATTACCCGATAGTTATTAATCAAATTAAGCACATCGGAATATATTTTTATAAATCCCCTTGAAGATTATGGTAAGATCTCAGTTCTGAGTTTAGATTTAGTTCTTAGCCACATAATCAGACTAGACAATATGTAGGAATGTAAAATAAGAAAATAAATGACACATAGAGATTTTAAGTGGTTCGGAGACTGTACAACTCCTACTCCACTCTTCTACTTCCACAAGTAGGAATTCACTAAGAATTTAGTCACTATGACAAGGACACTCTTGCCCTCTTCAAGCCCAGCAGACTTGGAAATTTAGTCTCACAAACAAGGACACTCTTGCCCTCTACAAGCCTAGTAGACTTAGAAATTCTGTGGTCACTGAGACCAGAATGAAAAGTGTTAAAGATGTTGTTGAGAGGTGCTGCTAAGTTGACATTATGCTTGTCTTCTCAGGTACTTAGTAGCTTAAACTGGATGTTCAAATCATAGAGTATGTTCTTTGAGCTTTTGTAGAGTTTAGGCTTTTTGATTGTTGTTCATTCATTTTTGTTTTGAATCTTTGTTAGCCTTTTATAGTCTGCCTAAATTTCTTCTCGTTGCTAGGTTCCCATTGGAGCATTTAATGCTTCAGATATCTTTAAGATTTTGATGCGACTTTTATATCCATGTGTCAGCTTCCTTTTTGCTTGCCTGTCACATCACTCTACTTTTTCACCTAACACCACTGAGCTGTCACTATCAGCAAACTAGTTAGTAGACACATCTTCTAATCTTCGATTTCAATTGAGGATGTTTGGTTAGTGTATCGGAACCTTCAACCAGCAACGCTACTATGTTAGTCTTTTTGTCAGACTTGATTCAACTCTACGATCATGGAAGTTCATAGTGTTTGCTCTACATTCGGAAGACAGCTTTACGATAATATCCAGCTTCTATAAATGACCTTTATTCTAAGCTTTATGAAGATCTGCCTTACGATTTTAGGACTGATTCTACGTTTCTTTCTTTTACTGAACGATCTTTGAGTTGTTTTACACTTAGACTTTTACTTTGCGATTCTCTGAAGCACTCTACGTTCAGTCTTCGCTTGATGAGTTTTGCTTGACTTTTACGATCCAGTTCACTTAACAAATTTGTCTTCGAGAGTTGAAGTGAACTTTACGATAGATGCAAAAGCTCTGCGATCTTGTCTGATGCATTGTCATCATGAGTTAACTCTGTGATCCAGCTTGACATTACGAACTGGCAAATTAACTTTGTACTTAACTTGGACCTATTAACTATACATCAGATTAACTCAACGAGATCAACCTAACAAGCTTGATCTTTCTATTCTAAGTACTTGTACATTAGATCAACAAGTTATTATCAAGGAATGTACAAAACTTATTGGCACAAATATTCATTAATGGCTTTCATCATCAAATTAAGTCATAATAATCATGGACACTCTAACAAAATATTTCTCCACTTGAATAGGTTTGTAGGATATCGCGTGCTTGTAGTCCGGCTTGTACGGTCGCAATACTAAAACATGAAACACATTATGAATGTGCTCTAGTTCGGGAGGTAATGCCACCTCATAAGCCACTTCGTTGATTCTCTTTAGCAGTTCAAAAGGTCCTATGAACCTCAGGCTCAACTTTCCCTTCCTTCCGAATCTAATCTTCCATTTCCAAGGAGATACCTTCAAAAATACAATACTGCCAACCTCGAAGTCTTTGCTTTATCGATAGAGGTCTGCGTACTTCTTTTATCTATCTTGTGCGGCCACCAATCTGGCTCTTATTAGCTTCACAATGTCAGCCGTCTATTGTACCAGTTCTGGCCCCAATAGTTGGCGTTCCCCTACCTTGTCCCAGCATAAGGGCGTCCTGCACTTTCTTCCGTAAAGAGCTGTCGTACGGCGGTATACCGATGCTCGCATGATAACTATTATTATAGGCAAACTCCACAAGAGGTAGGTGATCGTCCTAACTTCCTTTGAAGTCCATCACGCATGTTTGGAGCATGTCCTCCAACGTCTGAATGGTTATTTCACTTTGACCATCGACTGGGGATGATAGTTGTGCTTAGCTTTAGTTGAGTTCCCAAGTGTTCTTGTAAACTCTTCCAAAAATTCGACGTGAATCGTGGATCCCTGTCGGATACAATTGACACCGGCACTCCATGCCTCGACACAATCTCTTTGATGTACAACTTCGCAAGCTGATCCAAATTGAACCTTATCTTTATCGGTAAAAAGTGTGCTGATTTCGTCAGTCTGTCCACAATAACCTATATAACATCGTAACCCTTTGGTGTAGTCGGAAGCCTTACCACGAAATCCATCGTCATGTGCTCCCATTTCCACTCTGGTATCTCCAACGGTTGGAATAATCCACTCGGCCTTTGATGCTCGGCTTTAACCCTCTAGCATGTCAAACATCTGCTGACGCATTCCACAACTTCTCGCTTCATGCTTGGCCACCAAAAGTGTTGGCGCAAATCTCTGTACATCTTCGTGCTCCCTGGGTGAATTGAGTAGGCTGAATTGTGCGCTTCCTGAAGAATTTTGTACCTCAACACTCCATCTTTATCCACCCTAAATTTCTCTTATCCATTCTCCAATATTCTTTCTTTTATTCTTCCACACCCATTATCCTTTTCTTGGGCCTCTTTAATTCTGTCCAACAATGTCGAACGAACTTCTACTGTAAACAATTTCTCCTCTGTTTCAGTCGGTCTCCTTACCTCCAACTCCATTTTGGCCATTTCTTCTATTAACTTCTCCTAATCTGTCAACATCATCAATTTTTCTTTCCCCTTCTGACTCAGTGCATCCGCCACTACATTCGCTTTTCTAGATGATACATAATCTCAGAATTATAGTCTTTGATCAGCTCCAACCACCTCATTTGTCTCATGTTCAATTCCTTTTGGGTGAAAATATAATTCAAACTCTGGTGGTCCGTATATATCTCACATTTTTTTCTATACAGATAGTGCCTCCAGATCTTTAATGTAAACACAACTACTGCTAGTTCTAAATCGTGGGTCAGATACCCTTTCTCATAATCCTTCAGTTGTCGTGATGCATACGTAATAACTTTACCATTCTGCACCAGTACACAGCCAAGTCCTTGATGCGATGCATCACTATATACCACAAATCCCCCTAAATTGTCTAGTAAAGACAATACATGTGCTTCACTTAGTCTCCTCTTTAACTCTTGGAAGCTTGCTTCACACTTGTCCATCCAAACAAACTTCACTGTTTTCCTCGTTAGATTGGTCAACGGAGTTGCTGTCTTGGAGAAATCTTGAATGAATCTTCGATAGTACCTTGCTAACCCTAGAAAACTCCTTACCTCAGTAGGCGTCTTGGGCTTCTCCTAATTGATCACCGCTTCTATTTTTGTTGGGTCCAATGATATCCCATCTTTATCTATCACGTGTCCCAAGAATTGGACTCTCTCCAGCCAGAACTCACATTTTTAAATTTTAGCATATTGCTTCTCTCTTCTTAATATCTCTAACACCATTCTCAGGTGTTCAACATGCTCCTCTTGGGTTTTTGAGTAAATCAGGATGTCGTCGATGAAAATTACGATGAACTTGTCCAAATAGGGCTTAATGATCTTGTTCATTAGGTCCATGAACACTGCAGACACGTTTGTCAATCCAAACAACATTACTAATAATTTGTAATGTATGTATCGTGTTCTGAAAGTCGTCTTGGGTACATCTTCTTTTTTGACCTTCAACTGGTGTTATCCGGTCCTTAAATCTATCTTAGAAAAATATTTTGCTCCTTTGAACTGGTCGAATAAATCGTCGATCATGGGCAAAGGATAATTATTCTTAATCCTGGCCTTATTCAATTCTTTATAGTCGATGCAGAGTCTTAATGGCCCATCCTTCTTCTTAATGACCAATATTGGTGCTCCTCACGGAGACACGCTTAGCTGAATATACCGCTTATCTAACAGCTCTTATAGTTGTATCATCAATTTCTTCATCTTACCGGTGCCATTCAGTATGGAGCCTTCGAAATCGGCGATGTTCCGGGCACAAGGTCAATCGCGAATTCAATTTCCCTATCAGGCGAAAGGCCTGACAACTCATTAGGAAATACGTCTGTTAATTCCTTTACTATCAGTATTTCATTCACCTCTGCTCTCTCCCTTTGAATATCTACAATGTGAGCTAGATAGCCTACACATCCTTTTCTCAAAAGTTTATTGGCTTGCACGACTGTCTAGGCGACGTGCTACCATAAAATACTACCTTAGACCGATTCGGGGTCTGAAGGTTTACACATTTTCTCTGATAGTCGATAACTGCCCCATGGTCATATAACCAGTCCATCCCTAGGATGACGTTAAATTCCCCTAATCAGATTGGAATTAAATTTATATATAGCTTATGTCCCTTAATGTCGGCAAAACAATTTTGATGCATGTATTCTATAGGGATTACCTCCTTATTAGCGACTTCTATATTTAGAGGACGCTCTAACTTCTCTTGGGGTAAATTTAAACGTCTAGCAAATTCTTCAGATACAAAAGAACAGGTAGCACCCGAATCGAATAACACGTAAGCATTAATATTGTTGATTGAAATAATACCTGACACCACGTACTTGGAAGCCACGACGTCCTTGGACCAATGTTGAAAGTTCGGGCGATTGGTCGGCTAGGCTGCGTTTAGCCCTCCAATCATCAGCTTGTTGTTACCCTCCATGTTACCGGTCCCTCCAGTCTTGTTCTTCTTTGGGCAATCTTTTATCTGATGGTCTGTTGATCCACGTGCGAAACATCCTTTAATCCTCTTCGGGTGTGGGAAATTTGGAGAAATGTGCCCCTCTTGCCACAGTTATAACAGATGATCTTTCCCTTCATACACTCACCTTGGTAGGTTTTACCATACTTCCTGCACGGTTCTGACCTTTTCTTGAATGGTCCCTGACCACCCCCTTATTGGGTGTTACTGTTGCTATTGTTGTTGCAATCCCACTTCCTCTTGCCTGTGTTGCCGCCACCACTGCTACCTCCCCGGCTCTCACTTCCAGACTTCTTATTCTTCTTGTCCTTGTGATACTGACTCAACACCTTGCTGCCTCCTTATGCGATTATTACCTTTTCTAATAGAGTTCCAAATGCATCGATCTGTAGAACTGGCACTTTGTTGTATAACCCTGGCTTCAAGCCTTGTTCAAACCTCCTAGCTTTCCTTTCCTCTGTGTCGACTTGATACGGCGCGAAACGCGCGAGTTCGTTAAATTTTGCGGCGTATTGTGCCACTGTCATCTCTTCCTGCTTCAAGTCCAAAATTTTTATCTCCATTCTTGTTTGCATACTCTTTGGGAAACAGTTCTCGAAGAATAGCTCCTTGAATCTCTCCCATGTTATCACTCCTTATCCTGCCCATTGTTTATTCGCCTCCCACCAGAAATTGGCTTCCCCTTTGATAGACTCCACGGCATGCCTGCGTGAGGTGGTCGTCGCCCGAATCGTTTCTAGTAAGCAACTTTGATGGAACTCTGTCAATACCTTAACCCAACATCTATTTTGAGACAAGAATCTTGATAATTTCGATCAAGCAATTGAACTCACATAGGATGGAACACCAACAACACTTAGACCCTCGTTTATGATCAAACGATAATCTTCGTACGAATGTATGATGTGATAGAATAACACCACACACAACTATGGTTTGTTGTATCATAAGTTAATTATGAATCTCGAAGAAAAACTAAGAAAACTAGCTTATAAATTCTCAAAGAACCAAAAGTAGAGAATAACTCTCAAGTATGAATAATCTCTGAATAATAATTGAGTTGTTCTTGAATTACAAGCATAAAACTTATTTATACTAGCTATGAAACCCTAGAATCCATAAAGGAAATAATAATTGATTTGGAATCAAAATCCTATCTTAAAATATCCTAATTACAATAGAGTTATGAAAATATACTGAACTCCCTAAAATTAAGGAAGAAATCCACGTCCCAAATTGTCAAAACGCATCTGACCGTTCTCGCTGGGGCGAGAAAAATGAACTAGGAATCTTGCCAGGGCGAAGATGGCTAGAGAGGAATGGGTCGGGGCGGCTTCAAAGTTGGCTGGGGCAAAAATGGGCAGAGGAGTTCTCGCCGGGGCGAGCTTTCTTGGCCTGATTTTCTCGCCAGGGCGAGTTCTCGTCGGGGCGGGATCCCTGGGCATGTTTTTCTCGCCGGGGCGAGAACCCTGCTGTTTGAGAATTTTCATCTTCTTTCGTTTCCATTGTTCACCCTTGGCGTATCTACAATGTGAGCTAGATAGCCTACACATCCTTTTCTCAAAAGTTTATTGGCTTGCACGACTATCTAGGCGACGTGCTACCATAAAATACTACCTTAGACCGATTCGGGGTCTGAAGGTTTACACATTTTCTCTGATAGTCGATAACTGCCCCATGGTCATATAACCAGTCCATCCCTAGGATGACGTTAAATTCCCCTAATCAGATTGGAATTAAATTTATATATAGCCTATGTCCCTTAATGTCAGCAAAACAATTTTGATGCATGTATTCTATAGGGATTACCTCCTTATTAGCGACTTCTATATTTAGAGGACGCTCTAACTTCTCTTGGGGTAAATTTAAACGTCTAGCAAATTCTTCAGATACAAAAGAACAGGTAGCACCCGAATCGAATAACACGTAAGCATTAATATTGTTGATTGAAATAATACCTGACACCACGTCCTTGGAAGCCACGGCGTCCTTGGACCAATGTTGAAAGTTCGGGCGGTTGGTCGGCTAGGCTGCGTTAGCCCTCCAATCATCAGCTTGTTGTTACCCTCCTTGTTACCGGTCCCTCCAGTCTTGTTCTTCTTTGGGCAATCTTTTATCTGATGGTCTGTTGATCCACATGCGAAACATCCTTTAATCCTCTTCGGGTGTGGGAAATTTGGAGAAATGTGCCCCTCTTGGCCACAGTTATAACAGATGATCTTTCCCTTCATACACTCACCTTGGTAGGTTTTACCATACTTCCTGCACGGTTCTGACCTTTTCTTGAATGGTCCCTGACCACCCCCTGATTGGGTGTTACTGTTGCTGTTGTTGTTGTAATCCCACTTCCTCTTGCCTGTGTTGCCGCCACCACTGCTACCTCCCCGGCTCTCACTTCCAGACTTCTTATTCTTCTTGTCCTTGTGATACTGACTCAACGCCTCGCTGCCTCCTTATGCGATTATTACCTTTTCTAATAGAGTTCCAAATGCATCGATCTGTAGAACTGGCACTTTGTTATATAACCCTAGCTTCAAGCCTTGTTCAAACCTCCTAGCTTTCCTTTCCTCTGTGTCGACTTGATACGGCGCGAAACGCACGAGTTCGTTAAATTTTGTGGCGTATTATGCCACTGTCATCTCTTCCTGCTTTAAGTCCAAAAATTTTATCTCCATTCTTGTTTGCATACTCTTCGGGAAACAGTTCTCGAAGAATAGCTCCTTGAATCTCTCCCATGTTATCACTCCTTATCCTGCCCATTGTTTATTCGCCTCCCACCAGAAATTGGCTTCCCCTTTGATAGACTCCACGGCATGCTTGCGTGAGGTGGTCGTTGCCCGGATCGTTTCTAGTAAGCAACTTTGATGGAACTCTCTCGATACCTTAACCCAACATCTATTTTGAGACAAGAATCTTGATAATTTCGATCAAGCAATTGAACTCACGTAGGATGGAACACCAACAACACTTAGACCCTCGTTTATGATCAAACGATAATCTTCGTACGAATGTATGATGTGATAGAATAACACCACACATAACTATGGTTTGTTGTAACATAAGTTAATTATGAATCTCGAAGAAAAACTAAGAAAACTAGCTTATAAATTCTCAAAGAACCAAAAGTAGAGAATAACTCTCAAGTATGAATAATCTCTGAATAATAATTGAGTTGTTCTTGAATTACAAGCATAAAACTTATTTATACTAGCTATGAAACCCTAGAATCCATAAAGGAAATAATAATTGATTTGGAATCAAAATCCTATCTTAAAATATCCTAATTACAATAGAGTTATGAAAATATACTGAACTCCCTAAAATTAAGGAAGAAATCCACGTCCCAAATTGTCAAAACGCATCTGACCGTTCTCGCTGGGGCGAGAAAAATGAACTAGGAATCTTGCCAGGGCGAAGATGGCCAGAGAGGAATGGGTCGGGGCGGCTTCAAAGTTGGCTGGGGCGAAAATGGGCAGAGGAGTTCTCGCCAGGGTGAGCTTTCTGGGCCTGATTTTCTCGCCAGGGCGAGTTCTCGCCGGGGCGGGATCCCTGGGCATGTTTTTCTCGCCGGGGCGAGAACCCTGCTGTTTGAGAATTTTCATCTTCTTTCGTTTCCATTGTTCACCCTTGGCGTATCTACAATGTGAGCTAGATAGCCTATACATCCTTTTCTCAAAAGTTTATTGGCTTGCACGACTATCTAGGCGACGTGCTACCATAAAATACTACCTTAGACCGATTCGGGGTCTAAAGGTTTACACATTTTCTCTGATAGTCGATAACTGCCCCATGGTCATATAACCAGTCCATCCCTAGGATGACGTTAAATTCCCCTAATCAGATTGGAATTAAATTTATATATAGCTTATGTCCCTTAATGTCGGCAAAATAATTTTGATGCATGTATTCTATAGGGATTACCTCCTTATTAGCGACTTCTATATTTAGAGGACGCTCTAACTTCTCTTGGGGTAAATTTAAACGTCTAGCAAATTCTTCAGATACAAAAGAACAGGTAGCACCCGAATCGAATAACACATAAGCATTAATATTGTTGATTGAAATAATACCTGACACCACGTCCTTGGAAGCCACGGCGTCCTTGGACCAATGTTGAAAGTTCGATCGGTTGGTCGGCTAGGCTGCGTTAGCCCTCCAATCATCAGCTTGTTGTTACCCTCCTTGTTACCGGTCCCTCCAGTCTTGTTCTTCTTTGGGCAATCTTTTATCTGATGGTCTATTGATCCACATGCGAAACATCCTTTAATCCTCTTCGGGTGTGGGAAATTTGGAGAAATGTGCCCCTCTTGGCCACAGTTATAACAGATGATCTTTCCCTTCATACACTCACCTTGGTAGGTTTTACCATACTTCCTGCACGGTTCTGACCTTTTCTTGAATGGTCCCTGACCACCCCCTGATTGGGTGTTACTGTTGTTGTTGTTGTTGCAATCCCACTTCCTCTTGCCTGTGTTGCCGCCACCACTGCTACCTCCCCGGCTCTCACTTCCAGACTTCTTATTCTTCTTGTCCTTGTGATACTGACTCAACGCCTCGCTGCCTCCTTATGCGATTATTACCTTTTCTAATAGAGTTCCAAATGCATCGATCTGTAGAACTGGCACTTTGTTGTATAACCCTGGCTTCAAGCCTTGTTCAAACCTCCTAGCTTTCCTTTCCTCTGTGTCGACTTGATACGGCGCGAAACGCGCGAGTTCGTTAAATTTTGTGGCGTATTGTGCCACTGTCATCTCTTCCTGCTTCAAGTCCAAAATTTTTATCTCCATTCTTGTTTGCATACTCTTCGGGAAACAGTTCTCGAAGAATAGCTCCTTGAATCTCTCCCATGTTATCACTCCTTATCCTGCCCATTGTTTATTCGCCTCCCACCAGAAATTGGCTTCCCCTTTGATAGACTCCACGGCATGCTTGCGTGAGGTGGTCGTTGCCCGGATCGTTTCTAGTAAGCAACTTTGATGGAACTCTCTCGATACCTTAACCCAACATCTATTTTGAGACAAGAATCTTGATAATTTCGATCAAGCAATTGAACTCACGTAGGATGGAACACCAACAACACTTAGACCCTCGTTTATGATCAAACGATAATCTTCGTACGAATGTATGATGTGATAGAATAACACCACACATAACTATGGTTTGTTGTATCATAAGTTAATTATGAATCTCGAAGAAAAACTAAGAAAACTAGCTTATAAATTCTCAAAGAACCAAAAGTAGAGAATAACTCTCAAGTATGAATAATCTCTGAATAATAATTGAGTTGTTCTTGAATTACAAGCATAAAACTTATTTATACTAGCTATGAAACCCTAGAATCCATAAAGGAAATAATAATTGATTTGGAATCAAAATCCTATCTTAAAATATCCTAATTACAATAGAGTTATGAAAATATACTGAACTCCCTAAAATTAAGGAAGAAATCCACGTCCCAAATTGTCAAAACGCATCTGACCGTTCTCGCTGGGCGAGAAAAATGAACTAGGAATCTTGCCAGGGCGAAGATGGCCAGAGAGGAATGGGTCGGGGCGGCTTCAAAGTTGGTTGGGGCGAAAATGGGCAGAGGAGTTCTCGCCGGGGCGAGCTTTCTTTGCCTGATTTTCTCGCCAGGGCGAGTTCTCGCCGGGGCGGGATCCCTGGGCATGTTTTTCTCGCCGGGGCGAGAACCCTGCTGTTTGAGAATTTTCATCTTCTTTCGTTTCCATTGTTCACCCTTGGCGTGTCTACTTGTAATAACATGACCAATTGCAAAGCCCTAGAATTCTGCTCCTCGAACTCTACACTTGGTCTATCCTCACTCCAAATGCCTTGTATCATTCCATTAAAGCCCTCCTTGAATCGTTTAGCCCGAGCTCTCGTCACGGGACCATCCGGCATACACATAGGATCCGCTCTATGGTTGTCATTCGTCCCCGAACCAAGGATGCCCTCATCACCCTTTCATCAGATATGGTACAAATGCGGTCTTCTGGTTCTCCTCGATTTTGGCAATCTCGAACGCTTTCTCCATCTCCTTTACCTAGAACTGGGCTTCAATCGGGTCTGTCGTCCCTTTGAATTCAGGCGGTCCCACTGTCTTGAAATCCCTTTGAATTTAAGCAATTGGGATTTACTGGTTCAGGACTTTGGCGTTGGAAAGCCCCTTCTAGGAAATCTATGAGTCTCTGCGGTCTACTTGAGCCCCTTCGTTGTTGACTGACTCTTTTGGTTTTGGTTGTGGTGGTGGTACTTTATGTCTTAGCGGCATGTTCTGTTTAACAATTCTATATTATTGTCCTATCCTTTATTGTAATCATCCATATTTAAAGCGAGAGTTCAATACCATAAAACATATCAAATACGCATTTATACTTATATGCCAATGATTGGGTACATGGTACAAAAGCATCACGTGACATACTCTATAAATGCCTCACAGTCATCTATCCATCTATCATCTAGCATAACTCTCATAACCACTGCCAACTGATATCTATCCCTTAGTGAACAAAAGGGGGATTTACCATCATACTACCCCGCGGTCAATACAAAAGTTGGGGTTTACAAATACCATCCTAAGTGCAACACAAAAGCTGGGATTTACAACTACTTACATAAGTCCATGACTACATAATAATACATATATAAATAATGCCATACTCTAATGGTCCCATCTGAACAACCACCTCACGACTCAAGGTGTGGTGTGTCTGTCCCTGCTCCACTCAGTAGTGTCTAATGCCCTCTTGATAGACTCCATGGCACGCTTGCGTGAGGTGACCGTCGCCCGGATCATTTCTAGTAAGCAACTTTGATGGAAATCTCTCGATACCTTAACCCAACGTCTATTTTGAGACGAGAATCTGGATAATTTCGATCAAGCAATTGAATTAACGTAGGATGGAACACCAACAACACTTAGACCCTCGTTTAAGATCAAACGATAATCTTTGTATGAATGTATGAAGTAATAGAATAATGCCACACACAACTATGGTTTGTTGTATGATAAGTTAATTATGAATCTCGAAGAAAAACTAAGAAAATTAGCTTAGAAATTCTCAAAGAACCAAAAGTAGAGAATAGCTCTCAAGTATGAATAATCTCTGAATAATAATTGAATTGTATGTTGAATTACAAGCATAAAACTTATTTATACTAGCTATGAAACCTTAGAATCCATAAAGGAAATAATAATTGATTTAGAATCAAAATCATATCTTAGAAAATCCTAATTACAATAGAATTATGAAAATATATTGAAATCCCTAAAATTAAGGAAGAAATCCGCGTCCCAAATTGTCAAAATGCGTCTGCCTCGAAAAACGTGCCAATAAAATCTAACCGTTCTCGCCGGGGCGAGAAAAATAAACTAGGAATCTCGCCGGGGCGAAGATGGCCAGAAAGGAATGGGCCGGGGCGGCTTCAAAGTTGGTTGGGGCGAAAATGGGCAGAGGAGTTCTCGCCGGGGCGAGCTTTCTAGGCCTGATTTTCTCGCCGGGGCGAGTTCTCGCCAGGGCGGGATTGTGACGCCCCCAAATCCGGATCACCTGAACCGCATACCTGGTTCATCACTATCTAATACATACGTCATACAATTGATAACTTACAGCGGAAATAAAGGAATATTTATATTGATATAACATAAATAATTCTATCCTAAGTCTCGAAACCAAAACTTCTACAAAACGTAACTTAATACATAAGGGTAATTAAGTCTTAATACATCACAAAAGTCAACGAGTCTTAATACATAATCAAAATGGTAATCTTAACAGTACGAAGCTAATCAGTAGCTATGCCTTTGCCTTTATCCTTCCCTGAGCTTTCATTACGAGCTCCACTAACTGAAATATTTTAAGGAAAGCAAGGGTGAGCAACAAATTTGCTCAGCAAGTATGATAACAATAAACGTGAATCATCACATGAATACTTTATAGCTTACAAGAATTAAGAGATTAAAAGATAGCTCAAGGATTTGCACAATCTCAACAAATGATCTCTTTAACGCAATTGTAGGGCCTCTATGGACCGAATGATTTCGATGTTTCCAAACGAAGGAAATATTCTATACTGAGTAGTCATCATGACACTGAACTTTTACTAGAATTACCAGAAATTCATCCGATAACCCAACATACTAATACAATAGGTGATCAGCCTAATGTACCCGGTGTTATGCATAACCCCTTTAACATACTGTTCGCGCGCGTGTCGATTTCCCGACATATATACTATTTCCCCTGCTATGAGGGTTGTTCATCTCAGCTTTACATAGGAATCCAAACCAAACAATTTGATTGGATAGCTTTACTTAACAACAATGATGATTAAACATACGTCTAGCCGAAACAAGTGGCGTAAACTATTTCTTTAAACAGTTCATGAATGAAGAACTTAAACGTTTCACAATCCAACAACAGATAATGAATTCAAATACATAAGTTGTGAATATCAATAATTTATCTTTGATGTGGAGTAATTAACGATAATTAATCCACTAAATAATTGAAAGTAATAACTCGATTTGAGTCATGAAACCTGCAATAATATACCTGTTTGCACGAAATAAAAAGTAGTGCACAAGGTTTAGAAACTTGCCCAACACAAGGGTTAGATAAGGGTTAAAAGAACTTGCCTGAAGCGTTGCTACAATAATACAACACACGCTCCTTAATATCCTACACAATTAAGTACATATTTACATAACAATTAGTCACATTCCAAATAATGGTTCAAAAACGGACGCTGCATCATTAAAACTCATTGATTGCCCTACGACTACCCAGTCGGTGAGCTGACGGGGGTCGGGTGGCAGCGCACCCTGGAAACCAAGTCTAAATTGCAATTAGATTATTCAATTTCTGCCTTAAGACAATACCAATTTGGTTGACATTTAACATAAAATTAAGCACGTAAGGCCTTAACCAGATAGGAATAAATAACCTGTCTAATCATTTAGTACAAAGAAATATATAAGTGTTGGACCCACTAAAAAGGATTCATTAGGTCCGACCCGACTTGACCCGGCCCACCTTGGCCCAAACACGGAGCTGGCGCTACAGCGTGAGGTTCATCGCTAGAGCTCATGCTGCAGCGTGAGTCCCGTGTCCTATACAAGACGGGCTTCGCGCTGCGACGTGAAGCTTAACACTTGGGCCTCACGCTGCGGCGTGAGTCCCGGTCATTTTCCCATATTGCCCCTCGCTGCAGCGTGAGATGCAAGGCTTATGGGTGGCGCTGCGGCGCCATTCTGCAGTAGCCGGATTCTGGGTTTGTTCCCAGTTCGCGACTCCGACTTCCAGCCACTCCAACCTCCATAACTCCTTCCATACACAAGTAAATTGGTCCATTCCGGACTCTATGGACTCCTAACTCATGGGGATACAACATATCAAAAATGCAGAGCTACTCATTAACATTAACATGGTCAAATCTAAAGCCAAAGTGTAAAGTTCATACTCTGTTCTTCGAGTTCTTGACAAGTTTTACAAAAATCATTCTTACGAACTCGTTTTAACTCCTTTTTACTCCATTCCAACTGGGTTAGCTTCGTAACCCATGGAACTACAACACTAAAGCAACAAATAAAATTAACAAACAAGAAATCTAGCATTTATAGTCCTCTAAAAAGTCCGAACGTCCAAAAAGTCCATTGTTCTTCATGTTCTTCATCCTCCTTAAGCATAGGTACGGATTTTTTCTATTTTTGTTCAACTTTGATGTTATTAATGGCTTCTATAGTCTCTTAACAACAATATAAACGAAATACAACAAATAATAACAACCACCATCAACCACAAATCATCCACCAAGCATAAAAGCTTGAAAACCAAGAAAAACTTGAAAACTCAATGAAATCGAAAGAAAATCGTTTGATGTTGAAGATTTACCTCTGTGAATTGTTCCTAGATGTTATGAGGCTTTTCTAGAGCTTAGCTTGAGTCTCTTTCTTCCTTCTTGGTTCACCCGAACCTCTCATTCTCTTCTTTTCTCCTTCTTCTTCTTCCTCCTTCCTTTTTTCCGTCGACCATCTTCTCTTTTTCCGGCGAACTCCGGCGACTTCTTTCTCCTTTCTTTTCTGCAGCTCTCTCTCTCTCTCTCTCTTTAGCAGCTGATGGAATGGGAGTGAATGAATAATTGATTTGGGAGAATGGAGGAGTAAATTAGGGTGAAGTGGGAGAAATGGGTATGAGGCTCAAGGTGGCCAAATTTTCAAATTCTTGCCGGCAACCTCCCTTCTCTCTCCTCAATTTCCTAGCATCTGATTGGTTGATGGGTTTTGTTTGGTTCCCACTTGGAGTAACAAGCCAAAATAAATATCCGAAAACACCAAAAATGTATCCGAAAACTCTCACTTTTGTACCAAAACTGGTAAATAACTCTACCCAAAATTAAAATGGGTACTCCCATAGATTATTCGGAACAGCCTTATCATAAGTTTCGGATACTGAATAAAACACGAACGGGCTCAAAACGAAAATCCGACACTTAGAAAAATTATCATTTTGCACACGTGTATTACTGTAATTTATTAAGGTTGAAAAGACGCAAAAATATTATGGCGTGAATAGTGCCTTGGTAAATGTGCCCCGTGAATAGTGATTTTGCGATTTTTCGCGAAGTCAATATATTCACCCTAACAACACTATAACACGTAAAATTCAACACATATACATATTCTAGGTTATAACACAACCTTTAAGCACATA
This sequence comes from Aralia elata, assembly GCA_034770075.1. Classification (NCBI taxonomy): domain Eukaryota; kingdom Viridiplantae; phylum Streptophyta; class Magnoliopsida; order Apiales; family Araliaceae; genus Aralia; species Aralia elata. The sequence continues at coordinate 35,467,511 of CM068378.1, forward strand.
ACACATAATAATATAAATAAAAATAAAAATTCACTTTATTCACACATAAACTCGAGTTACAAGGAAATTAAAATTCCCAATCGTTACATTCTCCCCTCCTTATAAGGATTCTGTCCCCAGAATCACAATACAAGGTTAAGCAAAAAGTTGAGGGTAATTCTCCTTCATCTTATCTTCTAACTCCCACGTAGCCTCCTCGGCATTGTGGTTTCACCAAACTACTTTCACAGAAGGTATAACCTTATTTCTTAGTACTTGTTCTTTCCTATCGATTATCTGAATAGGAATTTCCTCATACGTAAGATCTTTCTTTATTTGGACGGGCTCATAGGATATCACGTGCTTATAATCGAGCTTGTATGGTCGTAACACTGAAACGTGGAGCACGTTGTGGATATGCTCCAGTTTAGGAGGCAAGGCTACCTCGTACGCCACTTCACCCACTCTTCTCAATACTTCAAATGGTCCTACGAACCTCGGGCTTAACTTTCCATTCTTCCCAAAACGTATCTTCCCTTTCCGGGGAGATACCTTCAGAAACACGTAACTGTCGACGTCGAAGTTTCTCGTCTGGCGATGTTGATCTGCATACTTCTTTTGTTAGTCTTGGGCTGCAACTAATCTTGCCCTGATCACTGCGACCACTTCTGTTGTTTGCTGCACCAATTCTGGTCCCAACAGTCGCCGTTCGCCAACCTCATCCCAGCTTAATGGTGTCCTGCATTTCCTCCCGTAGAGGGCTTTATATGGCGGCATACCGATACTTGCATGAAAGCTATTATTATACGCAAATTCCATAAGTGGTAAATGGTCATCCCAATTTCCCTTAAAATCCATCACACAAGCTCTCAACATGTCTTCTAGTGTTTGAATTGTTCGTTTGCTCTGTCCGTCAGTTTGAGGATGGTAAGCAGTACTTAGTCGCAACTGTGTTCCCATTCTCTCTTGCAAGCTCTTCCAAAAATTTGACGTGAAGCGCGGATCTTGATCTGAGACAATTGACACTGGCACTCCATGTAGTGAAACAATTTCCTTAATGTACAAAATCGGATCTTTATCGGTAGAAATTGTGCTGATTTTGTCAATCGATCCACGATAACCCAAATGGCATCATAGCCCTTCTGTGTAACTGGAAGTCCTACCACAAAGTCCATAGTGATGTGCTCCCATTTCCATTCCGGTATATTCAGTGGTTGAAGTAACCCACTCGGTCTCTGATGTTCTGCTTTGACTTGTTGACAGGTGAGACACCTGCTGACGTACTCTGCTACGTCCCGCTTTATGTTGGGCCACCAAAAATATTGACAAAGATCCCGGTACATTTTCGTACTTCCTGGGTGAACAAAATATGCTGAATTATGTGCTTCCTTTAAGATCTCATCTCTTAATTCAGTCACGGCTGGCACCCACACTCGCTCCTCATATCTCAAGATACCATCCTTGTCTATTCGGAATTTCTCTTCCTCATTTTCTGCGATCCTTTTTTGTATCCTTTCACACTCTTCATCCTTTTCCTGTGCTTCTTTCACTTTGTCGAGTAACGTCGGACGAGCTTCGATTACAAATAACTTCTCTACTGCCTCTGCCGGACTTTTCACTTCAATCTCCAGTCTCGCCATTTCCAGTATTAACTCATTGTGAGTCGTCAACATCAATAATTTCTTGTTCCCCTTCCTACTCAATGCATCTGCTACTACGTTTGCTTTTCCCGGATGATAGAGAATTTCGCAGTCGTAATCCTTGATTAATTCCAACCACCTCCTCTGTCGCATGTTCAACTCCTTTTGTGTGAAGATATATTTCAAACTCTTATGATCCGTGTATATCTCACATTTTCCCCCATAAAGGTAATGTCTCCAAATCTTTAATGCAAAGATGACAGCTGCTAATTCCAGGTCATGGGTAGGGTATCGCTTCTCATAATCCTTCAACTGTCGTGATGCATACACAATGACCTTGCCATGTTGCATTAACACACAGCCAAGACCCTTGTGTGATGCATCACTATACACTACAAAACCCCCCGTATCATCTGGTAAGGACAATACAGGCGCCTCACTTAACATCTTTTTCAACTCCTGAAAACTGTCTTCGCACTTTTCGGACCATACAAACTTCACCGTCTTCCTCGTCAGATTGGTCAACGGGGTTGCTATCTTCGAAAAATCCTAGATAAATCTTCGATAGTACCCGGCTAACCCTAAGAAACTTCGCACTTCTGTCGGCGTCTTCGGTTGTTCCCAGTTACTAACTGCCTCTACCTTTGCAGGGTCCACTGAGATACCGTCTTTGTCGATCATATGCCCTAAAAATTGCACCTTTTCCATCCAAAATTCGCATTTGGATAATTTCGCGTATAACTTCTCTCTTCTTAGTGTCTCCAGTACTTTGTTCAGATGATCAACATGCTCTTCTTCAGTCTTTGAATAAATCAAAATGTCATCGATGAAAACTACTACGAACTTGTCTAAGTACGGCTTCAGAACTCGGTTCATCAAGTCCATGAATGCTGCCAGCGCGTTAGTTAAACCGAAAGACATCACCAAAAACTAGTAGTGACCATATCTCGTCCGAAACGCAGTTTTAGTTACATCTTCCTTCCTTACTTTTAGCTGATGATATCCGGTCCTCAAATCTATCTTTGAGAAGTGTCTGGCTCCTTTTAGTTGATCGAACAAGTCGTCGATCCTTGACAATGGATACTTATTCTTGATCGTTGATTTGTTCAATTCTCGGTAGTCGATACAGAGCCTCATTGATCCGTCGTTCTTCTTGACAAACAAAACTGGGGCTCCTCATGGGGACACACTTGGCTGAATATACCCATTGTCCAGTAATTCCTGAAGTTGTATCAACAATTCCTTCATTTCCACTGGCGCCATACGATACGGAGCCTTTGAAATTGGTGCAGTCCCTGGCACTAAGTCTATTGCAAATTCAATTTCCCTGTCTGGCGGAAGACTAGGTAATTCACTTGGAAACACATCTGGAAACTCTCTTACTATCGGTATGTCCTTAATTTCTACACCTTCTTTCTTTGTATCTACAATATAGGCTAAATAACCTTCACATCCTTTCTTTAACAACTTCTTGGCCTGCATCATCGTAAGACAATAAGAACGTCTTAGCGATGTGCAACCATTAAACACTACCCTCGACCGGTTAGGGGTCCGAAGGTTCACACTCTTCTTCTGACAGTCAATCACTGCCGCATGATCGTACAACCAGTCCATTCCAATATTACATCGAACTCTCCCAACCTTATTGGGATCAAATCCACGCAAAAATTATATCCCCTAATCTCAGCGCAACAATTACGAAGAATAAACTCAACTGGAATTACCTCATTATTCGCAATTTCTATACTCAAAGGATTTTCTAACCGTTCTTGGGGTAAATTTAACCGTTTAGCAAAATCTTCAAACACAAAAGAACGGGTAGCACCCGAATCAAATAATACGCAGGCATTTATATTATTGATTGGGATAATACCTGACACCACGTCCTTAGCAATCACTACATCCTGGACAGTCATGTTGAATGTTCGGGCAGGGGTTCGGTTCGGCGGAGTCGGTCCTCCAATTGTCGGTTTGCTGCCTCCTCCTCGGTTGATGTTTCCACCACTGCTTCCTTTCTTCGGGCAGTCTTTGATCTGATGCTCCACTGATCCACAAGAATAACATCCACGGTTCTTATTTGGGTTTGTGCAGTTTGGTGCCATGTGCCCTTCCTGGCCGCAATTGTAACATATATTGCGCCCTTTCCAGCACTCTCCCTTGTGATTTTTCCCACATTTGGAACACACTTCAATCCTCTTCTTAAATCCTCCCTGATTATTCCCTGTCTGATTAGTGTTGGTGTTGTTGCTGTTGCCACCGTCCCATTTCCTCTTTCCCGAATTACTTCCACCATTACTGCCACCTCCGCGGTAGTCTCCTCCACTGTTCTTATTCTTCTTGTGTTGATTCAGGGCCTCAATCCCTCCTTCGGCGATAATAGATTTTTCCAACAGTGCACTAAAGGTTTCGATCTGAAGAACGGCTACCTTGTTATATATCCACGGTTTCAGCCCTTGTTCAAACCTTTGCGCCTTTAGCTCTTCAGTACTTACTTGAAGCGGTGCAAAACGTGCAAGTTCATTGAATTTGGCGGCGTACTGAGCCACCGTCATGTCTCCCTACTTTAGTTCTAAGAATTTCACTACCATTTGTCTTTCCATGCTCTTTTGGAAATAATTCCCGAAAAATAATTCCTTGAACTTGTCCCACGGTATCACTCCTTCGCCTGCTCGTTGTTGGTTAGCCTCCCACCAATAATTTGCTTCTCCTTTTATCATATAGGTGGCGACTGCCGTTTTCTGGTCATCCCCCACGCGTGCGGTAAAGAAAGCCTTCTCCATTTCCTTCACCCAAGACTGGGCTTCAATTGGATCAGTCGTTCCCCTGAACTCTGGGGGTCCTACGCTTTTGAAGTCTTTGAAACTTGTTATGGGTACTGCTGGTGGGTCAGGATTCACGGGTACCGTATTTCTCCTTTCCATTCTCTCCAATATATCTGCTAACCGCTGCATGGGGTCTGTCGGACCTCCTCCATTGTTAACCGATCCCTCAGGTGTTGCTGGGGGTGGTACGTTGCGTCTGGGTGGCATTTTCTGCTAAACGTAAGAAAGCTCAATGTCATCATCTAATTATACTACGAGAATATCTATCATGAGTACTACAAGCAGACCACAAAGCGACACACCCTACGAGCAACTCATAATGGACTATAGCTTCATCGTAAGGAATGTAAATACCTTTCACAACTATCTAGGATGCGTCTGTCTAAGATCGCCTCAAAACTCTACATGAGTTTTATCTACTCTTAATCTCTATACACTTCATAAGGTTATAGCCTAGAGACCTCTCTCAAAAGGTTTATAACCTAAAGCTCTGATACCAACCTGTGACGCCCCCAAATCCGGATCACCTGAACCGCAGACCTGGTTCGTCACTATCTAATACATACGTCATACAATTGATAACTTACAGCGGAAATAAAGGAATATTTATATTGATATAACATAAATAATCCTATCCCAAGTCTCGAAACCAAAACTTCTACAAAACGTAACTTAATACATAAGGGTAATTAAGTCTTAATACATCACAAAAGTCAACGAGTCTTAATACACAATCAAAATGGTAATCTTAACAGTACGAAGCTAATCAGTAGCTATGCCTTTGCCTTTATCCTTCCCTGAGCTTTCACCACGAGCTCCACTAACTAAAATATTTTAAGGAAAGCAAGGGTGAGCAACAAATTTGCTCAGCAAGTATGATAACAATAAACGTGAATCATCACATGAATACTTTATAGCTTACACGAATCAAGAGATTAAAAGATAGCTCAAGGATTTGCACAATCTCAACGAATGATCTCTTTAACACAATTGTAGGGCCTCTATGGACCAAATGATTTCGATGTTTCCAAATGGAGGAAATATTCTATACTGAGTAGTCATCATGACACTGAACTTTTACTAGAATTACCAGAAATTCATCCGATAACCCAACATACTAATACAATAGGTGATCAGCCTAATGTACCCAGTGTTATGCATAACCCCTTTAACATACTGTTTCCCCTGCTATGAGGGTTGTTCATCTCAGCTTTACATAGGAATCCAAACCAAACAATTTGATTGGATAGCTTTACTTAACAACAATGATGATTAAACATACGGCTAGCTGAAACAAGTGGCGTAAACTATTTCTTTAAACAGTTCATGAATGAAGAACTTAAACGTTTCACAATCCAACAACAGATAATGAATTCAAATACATAAGTTGTGAATATCAATAATTTATCTTTGATGTGGAGTAATTAACGATAATTAATCCACTAAATAATTGAAAGTAATAACTCGATTTGAGTCATGAAACCTACAACAATATACCTGTTTGCACGAAATAAAAAGTAGTTCACAAGGTTTAGAAACTTGCCCAACATAAGGGTTAGACAAGGGTTAAAAGAACTTGCCTAAAGCGCTGCTACAATAATACAACACACGCTCCTTAATATCCTACACAATTAAGTACATATTTACATAATAATTAGTCACATTCCAAATAATGGTTCAAAAACGGACGCTGCATCATTAAAACTCATTGATTGCCCTACGACTACCCAGTCGGGGGTCTCGCTCCCCGGTGAGCGAGCGGCTGCGCACCCTGGAAACCAAGTCTAAATTGCAATTAGATTATTCAATTTCCGCCTTAAGACAATTCCCGTGTCCTGTACAAGACGGGCTTCGCGCTGCGGCGTGAAGCTTAACACTTAGGCCTCACGCTGCGGCGTGAGTCCCGGTCATTTTCCCATATTTCCCCTCGCTACAGCGTGAGATGCAAGGCTTATGGGTGGCGCTGCGGCGCCATTCTGCAGTAGCCGGATTCTGGGTTTGTTCCCAGTTCGCGACTCCGACCTCCGGCCACTCCAACCTCCATAACTCCTTCCATACACAAGCAAATTGGTCCATTCTGGACTCTATGGACTCCTAACTTATGGGGCTACAACATATCAAAAATGCAGAGCTATCCATTAACATTAACATGGTCAAATCTAAAGCCAAAGTGTAAATTTCGTACTCCGTTCTTCGAGTTCTTGACAAGTTTTACAAAAATCATTCTTACGAACTCGTTTTAACTCCTTTTTACTCCATTCCAACTGGGTTAGGTTCGTAACCCATGGAACTACAACACTAAAGCAACAAATAAAATTAACAAACATGAAATCTAGCATTTATAGTCCTCTAAAAAGTCCGAACGTCCAAAAAGTCCATTGTTCTTCATGTTCTTCATCCTCCTTAAGCATAGGTACAAATTTCTTCTATTTTTGTTCCACTTTGATGTTATTAATGGCTTCTATAGTCTCTTAACAACAATATAAATTAAATACAACAAACAATAACAACCACAATCAACCACAAATCATCCACCAAGCATAAAAGCTTGAAAACCAAGAAAAACTTGAAAACTCAATGAAATCGAAAGAAAATCGTTTGATGTTGAAGATTTACCTCTGTGAATTGTTCCTAGATGTTATGAGGCTTTGCTAGAGCTTGGCTTGAGTCTCTTTCTTCCTTCTTGGTTCACCCGAACCTCTCCTCTTCTTTTCTCCTTCTTCTTCTTCCTCCTTCCTTTTTTCCGGCGACCTTCTTCTCTTTTTCCGACGAACTCCGGCGACTTCTTTCTCCTTTCTTTTCTGCAGCTCTCTCCCTCTCTCTCTCTCTAGCAGCTGATGGAATGGGAGTGAATGAATAATTGATTTGGGAGAATGGACGAGTAAATTAGGGTGAAGTGGGAGAAATGGGTGTGAGGCTCAAGGTGGTCAAATTTTCAAATTCTTGCCGGTAACCTCCCTTCTCTCTCCTCAATTTCCTAGCATCTAATTGGTTGATGGGTTTTGTTTGGTTCCCACTTGGAGTAACAAGCCAAAATAAATACCCGCAAACACCAAAAATGTATCCGAAAACTCCCACTTTTGTACCAAAACTGGTAAATAACTCTACCCAAAATTAAAATGGGTACTCCCATAGATTATTGGGACATATAAAAATAATAATTACGGGGTTTGCCCATTTATTCGGAACAACCTTATCATAAGTTTCGGATACCGAATAAAACACGAACGGGCTCAAAAACGAAAATCCGACACTTGGAAAAATTATCATTTCGCACACATGTATTACTGTAATTTATTAAGGTTGAAAAGATGCAAAAATATTATGGCGTGAATAGTGCCTCGGTAAACGTGCCCCATGAATAGTTATTTTGTGATTTTTCGTGAAGTCAATATATTCACCCTAACGACACTACAACACGTAAAATTCAACACATATACATATTCTAGGTTATAACACAACCTTTAAGCACATAACACATAATAATATAAATAAAAATAAAAATTCACTTTATTCACACATAAACTCGGGTTACAAGGAAATTAAAATTCCCAATCGTTACAGGGATCCCTGGGCATGTTTTTCTCACCGGGGCGAGAACCCTGCTGTTTGAGAATTTTCATCTTCTTTCGTTTCCATCGTTCCCACCCTTGGCGTGTCTGCTTGTAACAATATGACCAATTGCAAAGCCCTAGAATTTCGCTCCTTGAACTCTACACTTGATCTATCCTCGCTCCAAATGCCTTGTATCATTCCATTAAGGCCCTCCTTGAATCGTTTAGCCCGAGCTCTCATCACGGGACCATCCGGCATACACATAGGATCCGCTCTATAGTTGTCATTCGTCCCCGAACCAAGGGTGCCCTCATCATACCTCTTCTTTTGGGAAAGATTTGTCCTCAAATCGTCACCTACATTAAATGAACTTAGATCAGTAACGTTGAAAGTTGCACTAACATTATACTCACCAGGAAAATCCAATTTGTAGGTATTATCATTGATGTGCTCGAGAACTTGAAATGGACCATCTCCTCTTGGAAGCAATTTAGACCGTCTTTGAGCTGGAAATCTTTCCTTCTGCATATGTAACCACACCCATTCTCTCGGTTCAAAAATCACTTAACAACGCCCTTTGTTAGCATTGCTCCATTCTTCTCTCAATGTTGAGCCTCGCTTTCTCATGTATCTGCTTAACAAATTCAGCCTTTTTCTTTCCATCCATGTTAGTAAATTCAGAAGCAGGTAATGGTGATAAATCCAATGGAGTTAACGGATTAAAACCATATATAATTTCGAATGGTGAAAATTGTGTAGCAGAGTGAACAGATCTATTATAAGCAAACTCAACATACGGTAGACACTCTTCCTAAACTTTAATGTTCTTTTTAATAATAGCTCTTAACAACACAGATAAAGTCCTATTTATGACTTCAGTTTGACCGTCAGTTTCTGGATGATAAGTAGTTGAAAACAACAGTTTAGTCCCTAACTTACACCACAATGTCTTCCAAAAATAGCTCAAAATTTAGAATCTCTATCTAAAACAATTGTTCTAGGCATGCCATGCAAACGCACAATTTCTCTAAAGAACAAATCAGTAATATGGGATGCATCATCAGTTTTGTGACATGGAATAAAATGTGCCATCTTAAAAAATCTATCCACGACCACAAATATAGAATCATGGCCACGCTTAGACTTAAGTAAACCCAATACAAAGTCCATAAACAAATCAATCCAAGGTTCACTAGATATAGGCAATGGTGTATACAATCCATGAGGTTGAACACGAGACTTAGTCTGTTTACACGTAATGCATTTATCATAGATTCTTTCCACATCTTGTTTCATATGAGGCCAATAAAAATGCTCCTTTAAAACATATAAAGTTTTTTCTACACCAAAATGACCCATCAGACCTCCCCCATGTGACTCCCTAATCAACAACTCATGCAAAGAACATGCAAGTATACATAGCTTATTTTCTCGAAACAGAAAACCATCAACTTTAAAGTATTTACCTGCAATATTCTTTTCACATGATTTAAACTGTTCACAAAAATCAAGGTCACTACCATATAACTCTTTGATCCGTTCAAAACCAAGCAAGTTTGTATCAAGAGTATTTAATAACACGTACCTTCTCGAAAGAGCATCAGCAACAACATTCTCCATACCCTGTTTGTATCGGATAACGTACGAAAATGTCTCAATGAACTCCATCCACCTTGCGTGTCTTTTGTTCAACTTATGCTGTCCCTTCAAGTATTTCAGAGATTCATGATCCGTGTGAATCACGAACTCTTTAGGCCAAAGGTAGTGCTGCCACGTTTCCAATGCTCGAACCAATGCATACATCTCCTTGTCATAAGTAGGATAGTTTAGAGCTGCCCCACTTAACTTTTCGCTAAAGTACGCCACTGGTTTCCCTTCCTGCATCAACACAGCTCCAATCCCTAAACCTGAAGCATCACACTCAATCTCAAAAGTCTTAGCAAAGTTAGGTAACACAAGCAAATGAGCGTTAGTCAATTTATCTTTAATCAATTTAAACGCCTTTTCCTGTTCTTCACCCCACTTAAAACCCACACTCTTTTTGATTACTTCCGTCAATGGTGTTGTGATGTCATTGAAGTTCTTCACGAAACGTCGGTAGAAACTAGTCAGTCCATGGAAACTACGAACTTGACTCACATTTGATGGACTCGGCCATTCTCGGATTGCATGTATTTTCTCCTCATCCACTTGAACTCCCTGTGAACTCACAACAAATCCAAGAAAAATAATTCTATCCGTACAAAACGTGCACTTATCCATGTTAGCAAATAACTTTTCCTTACGAAGTACATCTAAAACAGATTTTAAATGCAAAGTATGCTCTCCCAAGTTTTTGCTATATATCAAGATATTATCAAAATACACAACAACAAATTTACCAATGAATGAACGCAAAATATGATTCATTAATCTCATGAAAGTACTAGGAGCATTAGTTAGGCTGAAAGGTAACACTAACTGTGACAAACGAGAATTTTGTAACTTAATTTGAATATTTATTGATTGAATAAATATTTTTCGATGATTTGATTGTTGAATTAATTGATTAATTGATGAATTTGTGGTAGATTAATTTAATTATATGCGTTACATTAATTAAATTAATGTGGAGAATTTTTATATTTAAAGTATGTGTTTAATTGAATTTATTTAATTAAATGCATTATTTAAATAAGTATAATATTATCTCTAATTAATTTAATAATTAATTAGAGACTAAATGATTTGTCATTATTAATAAATGATATTTTTAATCATGTGAATATGTGATTTAATGTGGTATTATTTTACCTTATTTAATTAATTTAAATGAGATTATTTAATTAATTTAAATATGTGACATGAACTATATTATAAGCTATTTATTAAAATAAACTAGAGGGAAGAATAGAGGACTAGCCAAACATGGCCTTAGTGGGAGTTAGTGCCAGTTATTAAATTGACACCTTGTTCTGCCATTTAGTTTCACGTATTATTATTTCATACATTACTATTCATCAGTTTCCAAAAGTTCATACAGAGAGAAAAAAGAGAGATTTGAGAGAATTAGATAATCGAGAAGAAATTTCCATTCAATTGTTGCATAATCCAAGCACTAATCAAGGTAACTCCTTGATTTCAGACTTTAATTTATATTCTTATGAGTTTTATTCCATGAACGTATACTGTATTTTCTGTAAAGTAAATTCTATGGCTAAATCTTTAATAAATTGATGTCAGATGTTTGTAAGCATGCATAAATCTAATTTATATGGGTTGTATGTGATTTATAGTAATTAAATCCATGAGATTATGTGTTTAAATGAAGTCCTGAAGTTTACAGAGTAGTTAGTTACGAACATGGCTTAAATGTATGAAATTGATACTTGTTTTGCATGTTAATTGGTTAAATTGATGACTAATTATGTTTATGCATGTAAAAACGAAGAAAACAAGATTTAAACGGATTAATTTGGTGTTATAATGGACCTGTTATGTGTGATTTTATGAAAATTGTAGAAACTTTGATAAACTGATAGAAATCTCAAATTTTGATTCTTAGATTCATGGTTTATGTGATTTAAGTTGTTAGAATCATGCTAGAAGGCTTGGGTAACGATTTTATATGAATTATAGTAACTGGGTATGTTTAATTTGATGTAAGAATAACTAGATTGGAAATTTTTGGTCTGTTTCTGCGTTCTTCGCGAACTGCAAAAATTGGAATTCGTGATTCTCGCCCTGGCGAGCTTAATGAACTGAGTTTCTCGCCCCGGCGGGATCTCGCCCCGGCGAGCCTAATGAACTAAGTTTCTCACCCCGGCGAGAGTTTTGTGAAGGAATTCCTCGCCCCGACGAGAGTTTGTGAAGGATTTTCTCGCCCCGACGGGGAAAAAAAAGGAGTAAAAAGAAGAGAGTAAAAATTTTATTCTTTATTTGTGATCATGGTATGAAATCGAAGATATACCTAAAGCTTAGGCTAAAGTATAAAATGAATACTAAAATACTGTAATGGGTGGTAAGCATATACCCACTGATTGTCCGGTGTCAACTGAGATATTAAAATGAAAATTTGATGAGAATGAATCTTGAGGTGTTTATAATACTGTAGCTAATCATTGTTACTGCTTTATAAACCGAATGTATAGGTTGATTAAAGAACGTGAGTCTTAAATTTATAGTCTACGCACGAGGCAAGTATCTTATCCTTACATTTACATTTACGCAAGTTTCTACCTTGATCTATTATTTCGTTGAAAGCAAGCTACCTAATACTACCTTGATTTCAATTACGCAAGTTCCTAAATTTCATTATCTTAGAATGCAAGCTTCATATTGCTATTACTTACTTGAGCAAGTTATTATTCCTATTCCATTCAATTTCATGGATTCAATGAGAAGTTCTAATTTCCTTTTTGTAATACTTCAGTTATACAGAATTTACCCAATTGTACCTTTTGCGAGATTTAGTTTTGATTCTCAAATTACACTTTTTAAACCTTGATTGACTAGCGAACCCTTATTGATTCGACTAGTCCATAGTTGATGAACGTTCTAAATTCTAGAAGCGTTATTGAGATAAATCCAAACCAAACTTCCTTTGGTGCGGACTCTGATGTCAAACTGAGATGAACAACCCTTTTATAGGGGATTATTTTACGCGTTATCGTTAAGATGTTGTGCACATACATGGTACAAAGGGCTGATCCCCCTAAGTACGAGAAGTAAGGTCCATATAGTCTTACGACAGTTAAAGGTTTAAAGTAGAAATACTTAATAACCTGGGACATAGTTCGTGGTCTTAAGACCCTCAGATGTTCTTCTAAATCTTGTCTTATAATCGTGACTCAAAAGCTGAATCTTCGATTATTCAATATCCGTTGATTATTTCGTATATTATTATTATTATTGTTGTTGTTGTACTTGTTGGGCAATCATTGCTCACCCTTGCATAATAACACTGCAGCTAAAGTTGAAAGAGTTGACGAGCCTTCCACTAGTAAGGGCAAAGGAAAAGCAAACAAGTGATGAAGACTTGTTGTATTTGTTTTATTGATGTTTATGTAATAGACTTGATTATGTTTCCGCATTTGATGTTTTATTAAGGTTAGATGACCTGGGATTTATTTACTAATGATGTTGTAACCCTTTAATGGGAGATTTCTACTTTATTTAAGAAGTTTCATTTATATTGAATGGGTAGTTAGATGTGATGTGATGTATATTCGGATAGTGAACACCAAATCCTGTGAAAACGAAGTACCCGAATTTGGGAGTGTCATAGGTTGGTATCAGAGCTGTAGGTTATGAATCTTAGGTGGGGAAACCTTAAGGTAGTAGCCTTTTAAGAGTCAGAAAATATAGTGGTGATAAACTCTCATCGAGTTATAAGGAACGAATTAAGAAAATTCATTAAAGATAATAAAAGACTTTATGTGCTATGTGCTTATGTGTTAACAACCTATGTGCCGCGATTAGTACCGAGTATTAATTCAAACCTAAATTTTGTTGTCAAGATGTCGGATATTGGAGGATTCAGTCAGGCTAGGGAGATTGAGCCCCGAGTGGCTGGAGAGGAGGAGCCCCGTGATATCCATGTTATCCGGGAGCAGTTGATACACAGAGAGCCATCCCATTGATCACGGTTGTGGGTCATGAGTATGAGCCTAAGTCTGATCCAGAGGAGGATCCTGAGGAGGTAGAGGCTGAGGAGGATGATGAGGATTCCGAGGAGGTACCCCTTACCTCTATTGATGCTGAGATGTACGATGCATTGTACGATCGCACTATTGAGTTATAAGATAGAGTCAGAGAATTGGAGGGACTGGCAAATAGACGCTAGACTCTTATAGACCAGAAGAACGAGAAAATTGAGGATCTTGATATACGTCTTGGAGACGTGGAGTGGAAGTTAGTTAAGGTAGAAAGCCAAAAGGAAGCCCTTTTAGCTGAAAATGAGAAGATGAAACTTGAGATTCAGAAACTGAAGGACGATTTGAGTGAGGAGTCAGCAGAACGTGCTAGAGCAGAGGATGTGACACCCCCAAATCCAGGTTTCCAAACCTCGAATTCGGTGCTCACGATAATTTGACGACAAACATACTATCTAACTAAATGCGGAATAATAAACATACATTGTTTATCAAATGGAAATAAAGTCTTACAATTCTGGTCCCAAGGTTCTTTAACCTTAACATAAAACGTACTCTAATACAAATAAAGGTTCACTTAATCAAACAACATTCAGAAATAGCTAGTACATAGGCACTAACGGGCATCTACTCTTGCACCTTCCCTTTTCCTTTGTCTCCCCTAGACGTTTCTGCCTTAGCTGAAATAAAGATCATGATATAGCAAGGATAAGCAACTAATTTGCTTAGCAAGTATATACACAAAGAGATATATCATGATAAAAGGAAATTTCGCTTTCAATGTTCAACAACAGTATAAGAGTGTGGAGGAGCATTGAATTAATAAACAACAGTTGAATATTCGAATAATTGAATGACAATTACTGAGTGGTTTGAAATAACCAAGGACGTTTTCCAAGGTTCTCAGCATGTAAACTGGACCTCTTAAAAAGTTTTGGTAATCGAGGGGATCAGCCTCTCATACCCCGTGATTTATGCATAAACACTTAATAACCAACATTGATATCATGCCTTAAACAAGTTTATCCTTTTCTCAGCCAAGAGTTCTTACCACAACAATTTAATAAGAACAGCTTTTAAAATACCATTGTCTTAACCAATTTAGACATGCTGGATCTAGCTGATACAAATAGCATAGATCGATCTCATAAACAATTCATACTTGAAAGAACTTTAATTAAATTTACAGTTCAATCATAATAGGATAGGAATTCAATTGCACAATGTGCGAATCTCAATAAATAGTATAGATGTGAATAATCGACAATAATTATTCACTAACATGCTTCGAAAATAATAACTCGAGTTTGAGTTAGGGAACTTGCAATAATGTAAGAAGTTTAGGGTTAGGAACTTGCCTGTTTGCTCAGCTACAAATAATTCTAGCTTTAACTAATTGGCCTTGAAGAACCTAACATTGATAATGTTGAGCTATCAATTAGTACTGCGTAGTTGTATATCGATACGCTTACTTATGCTATTTATTTAACAATTAGGCAAATCACATAGCACACATAAGTTAATAAACTATCATGAATCCTATAAGACACTTAATTGGCCTCTAGGTTGATGGTTTAATTAATTAACCATGTTTCCCTTAAGTGATAAGCACTTATTAACCTTTAAGCAATTTATTATAATTGTTAAATTAATTAACATTACTCTTTCTTAAGTAATATTCATTTATTAAACCCTTAAACAATTTGTTATGATTGTTTAATTAATGGGTTATTAAACTCTCTCTATTTTATTAACTCTATCTTCATTTAATTACTATTAAATAATAATTAATTAATTATCTTTAGTTATTATTAATTGTGTTCCCATTCTTTCCTGTAGGCTTCTCCAAAACTTTGACGTGAAGCGCGGATCTCTGTCAGACACAATAGAAACCGGCACCCCATGTCGCGATACTATCTCCTTTACGTAGAGTTTCGCCAACTGCTCCAATTTGTACCTGATCTTGATCGGTAGAAAATGGGCAGACTTGGTCAACCGATCTACGATCACCCAGATGGCGTCTAGACCCTTTTGTGTTGTCGGGAGTCCTACCACAAAATCCATAGTGATGTGCTCCCACTTCCACTCGGGAATCTCTAAGGGTTGCAACAATCCGCTCGGCCGTTGGTGCTCTGCCTTGACCCTCTGACAAGTTAAACACCGGCTGATGAATTCCGCAACTTCCCCTTTCAAATGCGGCCACCAATAATGTTGACGAAGATCTTGATACATCTTGGTGCTACCCGGATGTACCAAAAATCTCGTATTATGGGCCTCCTGCAATATTTCTTCCCTTAAGTCTGGTACATAGGGTATCCAGATCCTTCCCTCGAATCTCAGCAGACCCGTGCTGTCAACCTTGAACTTCAACGTTTTTCCTTCCGATAGTTGCTTCTTAATGCCAATGCATTCTTCATCAAATTCTTGAGCCTCCTTTATCTTATCCAGTAGAGTCGGACCCACTGTCACGGTGAACAATTTTTCGTCCGTCTCCATTGGATACTTAACCTCCAGTTCCAGGTGTCCAAAGTCCTTTATCAGCTCTGCCTGAGTTGTAAGCCTCATCAACTTCTCTCTCGCTGCCTTTCCTACTCAGGGCATCTGCCACTACATTTGCTTTGCCCGGATGGTACAGAATCTCACAATCGTAATCCTTGATTAATTCTAACCATCGGCGCTGCCTCATATTCAGCTCCTTCTGAGTGAAGATATATTTCAGACTTTTGTGATCTGTATATATCTCGCACTTCTCTTCATATAGGTAGTGCCTCCAAATCTTCAAGGCGAACACTACTGCTGCTAATTCCAGATCATGAGTCGGGTATCCCTTCTCATAGTCCTTCAGCTGGCGTGAAGCGTACGCAATGACCCTGCCGTGCTGCATTAGTACACAACCAAGGCCCTTGTGTGACGCATCACTGTATACTACAAAACCTCCAGTGTCGTCTGGTAATGCCAACACTGGTGCTTGGCTAAGTCTCTTCTTCAACTCCAAGAAACTCTCCTCGCACTTCTCTGTCCAGACGAACTTTACCGTCTTTCTAGTCAGATTGGTCAACGGTGATGCTATCTTCGAAAAATCCTGGATGAATCTCTGATAGTATCCCGCTAACCCTAGGAAACTTCTGATCTCCGTTGGTGTCTTCGGCTGCTCCCAGTTGATAATGGCTTCCACCTTTGCTGGGTCTACCGAAACACCACTACTGTCAATGACGTGTCCAAGAAACTGCACCCTCTGCAACCAAAATTCACACTTTGAAAACTTCGCGTACAGTTTCTCCCTTCTTAATGCCTCCAAGGCAATCCTTAGATGTTCAGCATGTTCTTCCTCTGACACTGAATACACCAAGATATCATCGATGAATACTACCATGAACTTGTCCAAATACTGCTTGAACACTCTGTTCATCATATCCATGAATGCCGCTGATGCATTTGTCAGGCCAAATGACATAACCAGAAACTCGAAATGTCCATAACGAGTCCTGAATGCCGTCTTCGGGATATCCTCCCGTCTCACCCTTAGTTGATGATAGCCCGTCCTTAAATCGATCTTTGAAAAGTATTTCGCTCCCTTGAGTTGATCAAACAGATCGTCTATCCTAGGCAGCGGATACCTATTCTTAATCGTAACTTTGTTCAACTCACGGTAGTCGATACAAAGCCTCATTGAGCCATCCTTCTTCTTTACGAACAGAACTGGCGCTCCCCATGGTGACACGCTCGGCCTGATATAACCCCTGTCTAACAGTTCCTGCAGTTGAACCATCAGTTCTTTCATCTCTACTGGTGCCATTCGGTAAGGCGCCTTAGATATCGGTGCCGTTCCAGGTACCAAGTCGATTGCAAATTCTATCTCCCTATCCGGTGGCAGTCCCGGAAGTTCATCTGGGAAGACATCAGCGAATTCCCTTACAACGGGTATCTGACTCAGTTCCCCCTCGACCCGTCGAGTATCTACTACGTGAGCCAAATAACCTATACAACCCTTCTTAAGCAATCTCTTCGCTTGCATCATCATCAGACAACAAGATTGTCTCGGCGATTTACTACCATAGAACACCACCTTCGACTTACCCGGAGTCTGCAGGTGTATGCACTTTTTCTTACAGTCAATGACCGCCCCGTGGCTCGCTAACCAATCCATCCCCAGGATTACATCGAATTCTCCAAGACGAATCGGCAACAAGTCCACGTTAAGCTTAAACCCTCTCACATCCGCACAACAATTCTTATAAATGTAGTTTACGGGGATAATCTCTTTGTTCGCTACTTCTACATTCATCGGGTGTTCTAACAGTTCACTAGGCAATTTAAATCTTTGAGCAAATTCATCAGAGACAAAAGAACATGAAGCACCCGAATCAAATAGCACATAGGCATCTATGTTGTTGATTGGAATAATACCTGACACCACCTCTCTGGATGCCACAGCATCTTGCACTGTCATGTTGAAGGTCCTTGCTGTTGGCTTATTTGGCTGGGCTGGTCCTCCACTGGTTGCTCTTGAGTTGTTGCCCCTATTGCCATTTCCGCCATCCATGTTTCTCTTTCGGGGACATTCCTTGCTCCGATGTCCTATCTCTCCGCAATTGAAGCAACCTCCCTTCTTCGCCTTAGGACAATTGGGCGAGATATGCCCTTCTTGTCCACAGGTATAACAGACCATCTTTCCCTTCATACACTCTCCCGAGTGACCCTTTCCGCAATTCCCACATACCGGCCTTTTCTGTTTTATGCTCCCTTGCTGGATTTCAGAATTGCTACCCCCACTGCTCCATTGACGCTTCCTGTTGTTGCTGCCACCACTGCTAGCATTCGTATTTCCTCCCTCTACCTTCTTCTTGTTCTTCTCCCGATTATACTTTGAAACCGCTTCACTCCCACCTTCAGCAATGAGAGCTTTCTCCAGCAAGGTTGAGAACGACGTGATTTGTAAAACAGCTACCTTGCTGTAGATCCACGGCTTTAATCCATTCTCGAATCTCCTGGCCTTCCTCATCTCAGTATCCACCTGATGTGGGGCGAATCTATCCAATTCATTGAATTTTGCAGCGTACTCCGACACTGACAAATTTTCTTGCTTCAATTCTAGAAACTTGATCTCCATTTTTGCCTGCGTACTCTCAGGGAAGTAATTCTCGAAAAACAACGTCTTGAAAGCTTCCCATGCCACGACTCCAGTTCCAGCTTTGTTCTGATTGGTTTCCCACCAGAAGTTAGCCTCACCTTTCATTAAGTAAGTAGCAAAAACTGTCTTCTGCTCCTCAGCGACTCTAGCGATGACAAAGGCCTTTTCAATCTCCTTTATCCATGACTGGGCCTCTATCGGGTTCGCTGTCCCTTTAAACTCCGGAGGCCCTACTGCCTTGAAGTCTTTAAAATTGGCTAAGTGGTTGCCTGTCTGGTTTCCTGTAGTAGTGGTTTGATTTCGCAAGGCTTCTGCCATCATGTTCACAAAATCTTGCATTGGGTTTGGTGGAGTTTCCTCTACATTGTTAACTGACTCTTCGATCCCATGATTTCGTAGGATTCGTCTGGGCGGCATTATCTGTTTAAGCAAACCCTAACACGTTACTCGGGCTTCCTTAAAACATAAGTATTCAGCATGTATATAATAATCACATGACTCTTGTGTGGGAGTTTTAGATTACCCAACCTCGGAAATTCTGCTTTCCCGATTAGTGATTTAAGTTACTAAGATACCGATTCAGTCTCACTGAATTAACATAATCATTGCATAAATGGTATATCAAGTAAAATTCTCAAGCACATACCATAATAATGCATCTATATTCATATACCGACTTAAGCGTCTTACACGTTTATCACAGGCATATTGTCATAATTGCTACCATCCCATTTAATATAACAAAAGGTGGGATTCACTTAAACCATTCTTTCCTACCTATATAATTGGGAAGTACATCCTACATACGAACTACCTCGCACCTTGCTGAGGTTAATACAACTCTAGTAAATCAAATGATAGTACCAATAACACTGCTCAAGGCATAACCACCCACTTCTAACTATCCTCTAAGGGACACAAGGTGAATGCAACTCAACGCTTGCTCTCACTACTGGAGGGCAGATTCATCCATCTAGCATCGAACTGCATCCAGACAATGTCTAAGGCTTGCTCCAATTCAACTATCTTCGCATCCTTAGCCTTTACCTCATCCTTCAATTGTCCTAACTGCAGCTTCCTTAGCAGCAGCCTCCCTCGCAACTCGGCTAACTCAGCCTGGGCCTGGTAAGCAGCGTCCTTGTACTGCTGTTCAGAAATCTGGTGGATGTGGTTCTGCGCCTCTAATTGTTTAGCCCTAACCTCTAGCTCGACGTTCCTCGCCAGCAAACCTCCTATCACATCAGGCTCTATGGGCTCCTGGTTCACTGGACAGCTATCTTGACTCTCGTCCGACATCCTACAAACACCACACAAATAAATTAACATCAGTACCACAATAAAATATATTCATTGATGAAATGAAATGATATTTTATTCGGTACGACTAGAACTCTATGAATCTCCCCGACCCATCACCTACATACTCTATGTGAGTTTTCTACTAAGGTTATATCCTAGGTTTCTTGTTCCTAACGTTTATAACCTACAGCTCTGATACCAACCTGTGACACCCCCAAATCCAGGTTTCCAAACCTCGAATTCGGTGCTCACGATAATTCGACGACAAACATACTATCTAACTAAATGCGGAATAATAAACATACATTGTTTATCGAATGGAAATAAAGTCTTACAATTCTGGTCCCAAGGTTCTTTAACCTTAACATAAAACGTACTCTAATACAAATAAAGGTTCACTTAATCAAACAACATTCAGAAATAGCTAGTACATAGGCACTAACGGGCATCTACTCTTGCACCTTCCCTTTTCCTTTGTCTCCCCTAGACGTTTCTGCCTTAGCTGAAATAAAGATCATGATATAACAAGGATAAGCAACTAATTTGCTTAGCAAGTATATACACAAAGAGATATATCATGATAAAAGAAAATTTCGCTTTCAATGTTCAACAACAGTATAAGAGTGTGGAGGAGCATTGAATTAATAAACAAAAGTTGAATATTCGAATAATTGAATGACAATTACTGAGTGGTTTGAAATAACCAAGGACGTTTTCCAAGGTTCTCAGCATATAAGCTGGACCTCTTAAAAAGTTTTGGTAATCGAGGGGATCAGCCTCTCATACCCCGTGATTTATGCATAAACACTTAATAACCAGCATTGATATCATGCCTTAAACAAGTTTATCCTTTTCTCAGCCAAGAGTTCTTACCACAACAATTTAATAAGAACAGCTTTTAAAATACCATTGTCTTAACCAATTTAGACATGCTGGATCTAGCTGATACAAATAGCATAGATCGATCTCATAAACAATTCATACTTGAAAGAACTTTAATTAAATTTACAGTTCAATCATAATAGGATAGGAATTCAATTGCACAATGTGCGAATCTCAATAAATAGTATAGATGTGAATAATCGACAATAATTATTCACTAACATGCTTCGAAAATAATAACTCGAGTTTGAGTTAGGGAACTTGCAATAATGTAAGAAGTTTAGGGTTAGGAACTTGCCTGTTTGCTCAGCTACAAATAATTCTAGCTTTAACTAATTGGCCTTGAAGAACCTAACATTGATAATGTTGAGCTATCAATTAGTACTGCGTAGTTGTATATCGATACGCTTACTTATGCTATTTATTTAACAATTAGGCAAATCACATAGCACACATAAGTTAATAAACTATCATGAATCCTATAAGACACTTAATTGGCCTCTAGGTTGATGGTTTAATTAATTAACCATGTTTCCCTTAAGTGATAAGCACTTATTAACCTTTAAGCAATTTATTATAATTGTTAAATTAATTAACATTACTCTTTCTTAAGTAATATTCATTTATTAAACCCTTAAACAATTTGTTATGATTGTTTAATTAATGGGTTATTAAACTCTCTCTATTTTATTAACTCTATCTTCATTTAATTACTATTAAATAGTAATTAATTAATTATCTTTAGTTATTATTAATAGTAATTAATAACTAATTATATTCACTTATTATTTAATTATTAATTAAATAATAATCGAATTATAAATTTTTAATTGTCTTTAATTATTATTTAAGATTAAATAATAATTAATTAGGTTTGTTTATTATTTTAAGTTAATCAAAAAATAAATAATTAATTAGTGAGTAACAATTATCTTTAGTTATTATTTAATAATAAATAATAACTAATTAGATTTATTTATTATTTAAAGTTAATCAAAAAATAAATAATTAATTAGTAAATATGAATTATCTTTAGTTATTATTTAATAATAAATAATAACTAATTAGATTTATTTATTATTTAAGGTTATTCAAATAATAATTAATTAACAAGTATGAATTACCTTTAGTTATTATTTAATAATAACTAATTAGGTTTATTTATTACTTAATGTTAATCAAATAATAAATAATTAATTAGTGAGTAATAATTATCTTTAGTTATTATTTAATAATAAATAATAACTAATTAGGTTTATTTATTATTTAAAGTTAATCAAATAATAAATAATTAATTTACAATTCTTAATTATCCTTAATCATTATTTAATAATAATTAACAATAATTAATTACTAATATATTTAGAAAATATAATATTTAATGCGCAAACTTAATCTTGTACATTTACTAATTTTACAAAATTAATTAATAATATTTAAAACATTAAATTTAATTAAAATTAACCCTTGATGGCATTCTGGTAAATAGGTTGAAATTCGGACGGAGGGGCAGAGATGTAAATTCCGCGAAATCGTCCGTCCGCGCATTGCGCGTGCGGTGCCCCTACCTGGCCGAAACGACGCCGTTTGGCTGCCGCTTATAAGAAGAAATAGCTGGCGCGCCATGCGCGGCCAGCCTTATTTTTTTTTTAAAAAAACACAACCGCGCCATGCGCGGCCCCTCTCCCTTTCCTTCAAGCAGCATACAGGGGCTACACAGTACACTCAACCAATCTTAATACCATCAAGCAAGTTTAAATCTCCAATATAAATTCCAAAAAAAAATTCCCCATGACTAAGAAAATATTTCTAATATTACTACAAAATATTTATGACTTAAAACAATATTTTTCATCAATAAATTTTGTACTCCAATAAATAATATTACTCCCATGCTTTAGCATACAAAACCCAACAAAACATGTTACAAAAATTTTAAAACCTATATATGCTATCAATAAGGCATACAAGACCAAGATCTCTTCTTATATACCTTTAAAACCATATTTGATAAACATATTTTTGCAATAATATAGATCTAGCAAGATAAAACTTAGATCTAGCAAAATAAAACTTAAATCTAACAAAATAAAACTTAGATCTATACACGCTTCATTCCTTCCATAAGCATCAAACAACAACCAAAAATTAATCCCACACACAACTAGGGTTTTAAAAGAAATGAAGATCCATACCTTGGTTTTAAAATCATGAGTTAAACAATCTTTTAGAAAAATGTAGATCTAATAAAAATAAAAACTTAGATCCATGAATACTCCCTTTATACCACCAACCCCAATCAACACACATAAAAGTTTCCAACAAAATAGTGTGTAGAAATCATAATATAATACTAGCAACAAGAAACTAGGGTTTGAAGGAATGGAGTTTATACCTAGCTTTAATGGCTATGCGAATGGAGATGGCGTAAACACTTCAAGGTCTTCTTCTTCCTCTCACAAGACTTGCTCTTGCTTCTCTCTTCAAAACTCTCTCAAGCTCACAAACTCTCTACTTGGTGAATAATAAGTGAGCCAACCCTTGTTAAATTTGGTGAGGGGTCCTATTTATAGGAAAGTAGAGACCATGGCAAAATAGTCATTAATCATGACTAGGCAAGGGCAATTTGGTCAATTCATCAATAGTAGGAAGTTTCCTAGCAACTTCCTCAAGGGTATTTTAGTCCTTTCCCAACCTCTTTCAAGGTTAAAATAGTCTTTTCGCAAAATCTTAATTATCCATTAGTTATTACCCATTCTTCTTTGGTTATTAGACATTGGTTATTATCTTGCCATCATTACATTGGTTAAACACAATGGTTATTATCCCGCCATCATTTCATTGGTTATTAACCACTTGGATATACAATGGTTATTGCCCTTACATAATTACCTTGGTTATTAACCACTCTTGGCCATTTTAGTCATTACCCACCAATTCCTACACTTGACTCACCTATGGTTATCTCTTAACCATAGTTATATCATACCTGCCAACACGAGTATAGACACATCTTATACATCTCCCACCAATTAACCCAAGCTGGTTTAAATAGAACACAACGTTAACTCATTGAATTAAATTAGATTTAATTAATAAGGACGTTCAAAATTCACGGGCATTACATCCCTCTCCCCTTATAAAAATTCCGTCCTCGGAATTGCAAAAATAGGGTTACTCAAATAAGAACGGATAATTCGCCTTCATTTTCTCTTCGAGTTCCCACGTAGCTTCTTCGACTGCGTGATTCCTCCAGAGAACTTTGACGGAATGTATGGTCTTGTTTCTCAGCTTCTGTTCCTTCCTATCGAGAATCTGGACAGGAACCTCCTCGTACGATAAGTCCTTCTCGACTTGAATTGGCTCATAGGAAATAACATGCTTGTAGTCTGGCTTATATGGACGTAACACCGATACATGAAACACGTTGTGAATGTGCTCAAGCTCAGGGGGTAATGCTACCTCGTACGCCACTTCGCCTATTCTCCTCAATATTTCGAAAGGTCCTATGAACCTAGGGCTCAGCTTGCCCTTCTTCCCAAAGCGGATCTTCCCTTTCCAGGGAGATACCTTCAAAAATACATAGCTGCCAACTTCAAAGTCTCGCTTCTGACGATGTAAGTCGGCATACTTCTTCTGACGATCCTGGGCCGCTACTAACCGCTGCCTTATTACTTTAATGATTTCCACGGTTTGTTGTACCAATTCTGGTCCCAACAATCTCCGTTCACCAACTTCATCCCAACACAACGGCGTTCGACACTTCCTTCCATATAATGCTTCATACGGTGGCATACCGATGCTAGCGTGATAACTATTGTTGTAAGCGAACTCTACCAAGGGCAAGTGATCGTCCCAGCTGCCACCTAAGTCCATCACAACTGCCCGGAGCATATCCTCTAAGGTTTGAATTGTTCGCTCACATTAACCATCAGTCTGAGGATGATATGCCGTACTCATTCTCAATTGTGTTCCCATTCTTTCCTGTAGGCTTCTCCAAAACTTTGACGTGAAGCGCGGATCTCTGTCAGACACAATAGAAACCGGCACCCCATGTCGCGATACTATCTCCTTTACGTAGAGTTTCGCCAACTGCTCCAATTTGTACCTGATCTTGATCGGTAGAAAATGGGCAGACTTGGTCAACCGATCTACGATCACCCAGATGGCGTCTAGACCCTTTTGTGTTGTCGGGAGTCCTACCACAAAATCCATAGTGATGTGCTCCCACTTCCACTCGGGAATCTCTAAGGGTTGCAACAATCCGCTCGGCCGTTGGTGCTCTGCCTTGACCCTCTGACAAGTTAAACACCGGCTGACGAATTCCGCAACTTCCCCTTTCAAATGCGGCCACCAATAATGTTGACGAAGATCTTGATACATCTTGGTGCTACCCGGATGTACCGAAAATCTCGTATTATGGGCCTCCTGCAATATTTCTTCCCTTAAGTCTGGTACATAGGGTATCCAGATCCTTCCCTCGAATCTCAGCAGACCCGTGCTGTCAACCTTGAACTTCAACGTTTTTCCTTCCGATAGTTGCTTCTTAATGCCAATGCATTCTTCATCAAATTCTTGAGCCTCCTTTATCTTATCCAGTAGAGTCGGACCCACTGTCACGGTGAACAATTTTTCGTCCGTCTCCATTGGATACTTAACCTCCAGTTCCAGGTGTCCAAAGTCCTTTATCAGCTCTGCCTGAGTTGTAAGCCTCATCAACTTCTCTCTGCCTTTCCTACTCAGGGCATCTGCCACTACATTTGCTTTGCCCGGATGGTACAGAATCTCACAATCGTAATCCTTGATTAATTCTAACCATCGGCGCTGCCTCATATTCAGCTCCTTCTGAGTGAAGATATATTTCAGACTTTTGTGATCTGTATATATCTCGCACTTCTCTCCATATAGGTAGTGCCTCCAAATCTTCAAGGCGAACACTACTGCTGCTAATTCCAGATCATGAGTCGGGTATCCCTTCTCATAGTCCTTCAGCTGGCGTGAAGCGTACGCAATGACCCTGCCGTGCTGCATTAGTACACAACCAAGGCCCTTGTGTGACGCATCACTATATACTACAAAACCTCCAGTGTCGTCTGGTAATGCCAACACTGGTGCTTGGCTAAGTCTCTTCTTCAACTCCAAGAAACTCTCCTCGCACTTCTCTGTCCAGACGAACTTTACCGTCTTTCTAGTCATATTGGTCAACAGTGATGCTATCTTCGAAAAATCCTGGATGAATCTCTGATAGTATCCCGCTAACCCTAGGAAACTTCTGATCTCCGTTGGTGTCTTCGGCTGCTCCCAGTTGATAATGGCTTCCACCTTTGCTGGGTCTACCGAAACACCACTACTGTCAATGACGTGTCCAAGAAACTGCACCCTCTGCAACCAAAATTCACACTTTGAAAACTTCGCATACAGTTTCTCCCTTCTTAATGCCTCCAAGGCAATCCTTAGATGTTCAGCATGTTCTTCCTCTGACACTGAATACACCAAGATATCATCGATGAATACTACCACGAACTTGTCCAAATACTGCTTGAACACTCTGTTCATCATATCCATGAATGCCGCTGATGCATTTGTCAGGCCAAATGACATAACCAGAAACTCGAAATGTCCATAACGAGTCCTGAATGCCGTCTTCGGGATATCCTCCCGTCTCACCCTTAGTTGATGATAGCCCGTCCTTAAATCGATCTTTGAAAAGTATTTCGCTCCCTTGAGTTGATCAAACAGATCGTCTATCCTAGGCAGCGGATACCTATTCTTAATCGTAACTTTGTTCAACTCACGGTAGTCGATACAAAGCCTCATTGAGCCATCCTTCTTCTTTACGAACAGAACTGGCGCTCCCCATGGTGACACGCTCGGCCTGATATAACCCCTGTCTAACAGTTCCTGCAGTTGAACCATCAGTTCTTTCATCTCTACTGGTGCCATTCGGTAAGGCGCCTTAGATATCGGTGCCGTTCCAGGTACCAAGTCGATTGCAAATTCTATCTCCCTATCCGGTGGCAGTCCCGGAAGTTCATCTGGGAAGACATCAGCGAATTCCCTTACAACGGGTATCTGACTCAGTTCCCCCTCGACCCGTCGAGTATCTACTACGTGAGCCAAATAACCTATACAACCCTTCTTAAGCAATCTCTTCGCTTGCATCATCATCAGACAACAAGATTGTCTCGGCGATTTACTACCATAGAACACCACCTTCGACTTACCCGGAGTCTGCAGGTGTATGCACTTTTTCTTACAGTCAATGACCGCCCCGTGGCTCGCTAACCAATCCATCCCCAGGATTACATCGAATTCTCCAAGACGAATCGGCAATAAGTCCACGTTAAGCTTAAACCCTCTCACATCCGCACAACAATTCTTATAAATGTAGTTTACGGGGATAATCTCTTTGTTCGCTACTTCTACATTCATCGGGTGTTCTAACAGTTCACTAGGCAATTTAAATCTTTGAGCAAATTCATCAGAGACAAAAGAACATGAAGCACCCGAATCAAATAGCACATAGGCATCTATGTTGTTGATTGGAATAATACCTGACACCACCTCTCTGGATGCCACAGCATCTTGCACTGTCATGTTGAAGGTCCTTGCTGTTGGCTTATTTGGCTGGGCTGGTCCTCCACTGGTTGCTCTCGAGTTGTTGCCCCTATTGCCATTTCCGCCATCCATGTTTCTCTTTCGGGGACATTCCTTGCTCCGATGTCCTATCTCTCCGCAATTGAAGCAACCTCCCTTCTTCGCCTTAGGACAATTGGGCGAGATATGCCCTTCTTGTCCACAGGTATAACAGACCATCTTTCCCTTCATACACTCTCCCGAGTGACCCTTTCCGCAATTCCCACATACCGGCCTTTTCTGTTGTATGCTCCCTTGCTGGATTTCAGAATTGCTACCCCCACTGCTCCATTGACGCTTCCTGTTGTTGCTGCCACCACTGCTAGCATTCGTATTTCCTCCCTCTACCTTCTTCTTGTTCTTCTCCCGATTATACTTTGAAACCGCTTCACTCCCACCTTCAGCAATGAGAGCTTTTTCCAGCAAGGTTGAGAACGACGTGATTTGTAAAACAGCTACCTTGCTGTAGATCCACGGCTTTAATCCATTCTCGAATCTCCTGGCCTTCCTCATCTCAGTATCCACCTGATGTGGGGCGAATCTAGCCAATTCATTGAATTTTGCAGCGTACTCCGACACTGACAAATTTTCTTGCTTCAATTCTAGAAACTTGATCTCCATTTTTGCCTGCGTACTCTCAGGGAAGTAATTCTCGAAAAACAACGTCTTGAAAGCTTCCCACGCCACGACTCCAGTTCCAGCTTTGTTCTGATTGGCTTCCCACCAGAAGTTAGCCTCACCTTTCATTAAGTAAGTAGCAAAAACTGTCTTCTGCTCCTCAGCGACTCTAGCGATGACAAAGGCCTTTTCAATCTCCTTTATCCATGACTGGGCCTCTATCGGGTTCGCTGTCCCTTTAAACTCCGGAGGCCCTACTGCCTTGAAGTCTTTAAAATTGGCTAAGTGGTTGCCTGTCTGGTTTCCTGTAGTAGTGGTTTGATTTCGCAAGGCTTCTGCCATCATGTTCACAAAATCTTGCATTGGGTTTGGTGGAGTTTCCTCTACATTGTTAACTGACTCTTCGATCCCATGATTTCGTAGGATTCGTCTGGGCGGCATTATCTGTTTAAGCAAACCCTAACACGTTACTCGGGCTTCCTTAAAACATAAGTATTCAGCATGTATATAATAATCACATGACTCTTGTGTGGGAGTTTTAGATTACCCAACCTCGGAAATTCTGCTTTCCCGATTAGTGATTTAAGTTACTAAGATACCGATTCAGTCTCACTGAATTAACATAATCATTGCATAAATGGTATATCAAGTAAAATTCTCAAGCACATACCATAATAATGCATCTATATTCATATACCGACTTAAGCGTCTTACACGTTTATCACAGGCATATTGTCATAATTGCTACCATCCCATTTAATATAACAAAAGGTGGGATTCACTTAAACCATTCTTTCCTACCTATATAATTGGGAAGTACATCCTACATACGAACTACCTCGCACCTTGCTGAGGTTAATACAACTCTAGTAAATCAAATGATAGTACCAATAACACTGCTCAAGGCATAACCACCCACTTCTAACTATCCTCTAAGGGACACAAGGTGAATGCAACTCAACGCTTGCTCTCGCTACTGGAGGGCAGATTCATCCATCTAGCATCGAACTGCATCCAAACAATGTCTAAGGCTTGCTCCAATTCAACTATCTTCGCATTCTTAGCCTTTACCTCATCCTTCAATTGTCCTAACTGCAGCTTCCTTAGCAGCAGCCTCCCTCACAACTCGGCTAACTCAGCCTGGGCCTGGTAAGCAGCGTCCTTGTACTGCTGTTCAGAAATCTGGTGGATGTGGTTCTGCGCCTCTAATTGTTTAGCCCTAACCTCTAGCTCGACGTTCCTCGCCAGCAAACCTCCTATCACATCAGGCTCTATGGGCTCCTGGTTCACTGGACAGCTATCTTGACTCTCGTCCGACATCCTACAAACACCACACAAATAAATCAACATCAGTACCACAATAAAATATATTCATTGATGAAATGAAATGATATTTTATTCGGTACGACTAGAACTCTATGAATCTCCCCGACCCATCACCTACATACTCTATGTGAGTTTTCTACTAAGGTTATATCCTAGGTTTCTTGTTCCTAACGTTTATAACCTACAGCTCTGATACCAACCTGTGACACCCCCAAATCCAGGTTTCCAAACCTCGAATTCGGTGCTCACGATAATTCGACGACAAACATACTATCTAACTAAATGCGGAATAATAAACATACATTGTTTATCGAATGGAAATAAAGTCTTACAATTCTGGTCCCAAGGTTCTTTAACCTTAACATAAAACGTACTCTAATACAAATAAAGGTTCACTTAATCAAACAACATTCAGAAATAGCTAGTACATAGGCACTAACGGGCATCTACTCTTGCACCTTCCCTTTTCCTTTGTCTCCCCTAGACGTTTCTGCTTTAGCTGAAATAAAGATCATGATATAGCAAGGATAAGCAACTAATTTGCTTAGCAAGTATATACACAAAGAGATATATCATGATAAAAGGAAATTTCGCTTTCAATGTTCAACAACAGTATAAGAGTGTGGAGGAGCATTGAATTAATAAACAACAGTTGAATATTCGAATAATTGAATGACAATTACTGAGTGGTTTGAAATAACCAAGGACGTTTTCCAAGGTTCTCAGCATATAAGCTGGACCTCTTAAAAAGTTTTGGTAATCGAGGGGATCAGCCTCTCATACCCCGTGATTTATGCATAAACACTTAATAACCAGCATTGATATCATGCCTTAAACAAGTTTATCCTTTTCTCAGCCAAGAGTTCTTACCACAACAATTTAATAAGAACAGCTTTTAAAATACCATTGTCTTAACCAATTTAGACATGCTGGATCTAGCTGATACAAATAGCATAGATCGATCTCATAAACAATTCATACTTGAAAGAACTTTAATTAAATTTACAGTTCAATCATAATAGGATAGGAATTCAATTGCACAATGTGCGAATCTCAATAAATAGTATAGATGTGAATAATCGACAATAATTATTCACTAACATGCTTCGAAAATAATAACTCGAGTTTGAGTTAGGGAACTTGCAATAATGTAAGAAGTTTAGGGTTAGGAACTTGCCTGTTTGCTCAGCTACAAATAATTCTAGCTTTAACTAATTGGCCTTGAAGAACCTAACATTGATAATGTTGAGCTATCAATTAGTACTGCGTAGTTGTATATCGATACGCTTACTTATGCTATTTATTTAACAATTAGGCAAATCACATAGCACACAAAAGTTAATAAACTATCATGAATCCTATAAGACACTTAATTGGCCTCTAGGTTGATGGTTTAATTAATTAACCATGTTTTCCTTAAGTGATAAGCAC
The DNA here is from genome assembly GCA_034770075.1 of Aralia elata. NCBI lineage: Eukaryota > Viridiplantae > Streptophyta > Magnoliopsida > Apiales > Araliaceae > Aralia > Aralia elata. The sequence continues at coordinate 35,498,463 of CM068378.1, forward strand.
TTATTAACCTTTAAGCAATTTATTATAATTGTTAAATTAATTAACATTACTCTTTCTTAAGTAATATTCATTTATTAAACCCTTAAACAATTTGTTATGATTGTTTAATTAATGGGTTATTAAACTCTCTCTATTTTATTAACTCTATCTTCATTTAATTACTATTAAATAATAATTAATTAATTATCTTTAGTTATTATTAATAGTAATTAATAACTAATTATATTCACTTATTATTTAATTATTAATTAAATAATAATCGAATTATAAATTTTTAATTGTCTTTAATTATTATTTAAGATTAAATAATAATTAATTAGGTTTGTTTATTATTTTAAGTTAATCAAAAAATAAATAATTAATTAGTGAGTAACAATTATCTTTAGTTATTATTTAATAATAAATAATAACTAATTAGATTTATTTATTATTTAAAGTTAATCAAAAAATAAATAATTAATTAGTAAATATGAATTATCTTTAGTTATTATTTAATAATAAATAATAACTAATTAGATTTATTTATTATTTAAGGTTATTCAAATAATAATTAATTAACAAGTATGAATTACCTTTAGTTATTATTAAATAATAACTAATTAGGTTTATTTATTATTTAATGTTAATCAAATAATAAATAATTAATTAGTGAGTAATAATTATCTTTAGTTATTATTTAATAATAAATAATAACTAATTAGGTTTATTTATTATTTAAAGTTAATCAAATAATAAATAATTAATTTACAATTCTTAATTATCCTTAATCATTATTTAATAATAATTAACAATAATTAATTACTAATATATTTAGAAAATATAATATTTAATGCGCAAACTTAATCTTGTACATTTACTAATTTTACAAAATTAATTAATAATATTTAAAACATTAAATTTAATTAAAATTAACCCTTGATGGCATTCTGGTAAATAGGTTGAAATTCGGACGGAGGGGCAGAGATGTAAATTCCGCGAAATCGTCCGTCCGCGCATTGCGCGTGCGGTGCCCCTGCCTGGCCGAAACGACGCCGTTTGGCTGCCGCTTATAAGAAGAAATAGCTGGCGCGCCATGCGCGGCCAGCCTTATTTTTTTTTTTAAAAAACACAACCGCGCCATGCGCGGCCCCTCTCCCTTTCCTTCAAGCAGCATACAGGGGCTACACAGTACACTCAACCAATCTTAATACCATCAAGCAAGTTTAAATCTCCAATATAAATTCCAAAAAAAAAATCCCCATGACTAAGAAAATATTTCTAATATTACTACAAAATATTTATGACTTAAAACAATATTTTTCATCAATAAATTTTGTACTCCAATAAATAATATTACTCCCATGCTTTAGCATACAAAACCCAACAAAACATGTTACAAAAATTTTAAAACCTATATATGCTATCAATAAGGCATACAAGACCAAGATCTCTTCTTATATACCTTTAAAACCATATTTGATAAACATATTTTTGCAATAATATAGATCTAGCAAGATAAAACTTAGATCTAGCAAAATAAAACTTAAATCTAACAAAATAAAACTTAGATCTATACACGCTTCATTCCTTCCATAAGCATCAAACAACAACCAAAAATTAATCCCACACACAACTAGGGTTTTAAAAGAAATGAAGATCCATACCTTGGTTTTAAAATCATGAGTTAAACAATCTTTTAGAAAAATGTAGATCTAATAAAAATAAAAACTTAGATCCATGAATACTCCCTTTATACCACCAACCCCAATCAACACACATAAAAGTTTCCAACAAAATAGTGTGTAGAAATCATAATATAATACTAGCAACAAGAAACTAGGGTTTGAAGGAATGGAGTTTATACCTAGCTTTAATGGCTATGCGAATGGAGATGGCGTAAACACTTCAAGGTCTTCTTCTTCCTCTCACAAGACTTGCTCTTGCTTCTCTCTTCAAAACTCTCTCAAGCTCACAAACTCTCTACTTGGTGAATAATAAGTGAGCCAACCCTTGTTAAATTTGGTGAGGGGTCCTATTTATAGGAAAGTAGAGACCATGGGCAAAATAGTCATTAATCATGACTAGGCAAGGGCAATTTGGTCAATTCATCAATAGTAGGAAGTTTCCTAGCAACTTCCTCAAGGGTATTTTAGTCCTTTCCCAACCTCTTTCAAGGTTAAAATAGTCTTTTCGCAAAATCTTAATTATCCATTAGTTATTACCCATTCTTCATTGGTTATTAGACATTGGTTATTATCTTGCCATCATTACATTGGTTAAACACAATGGTTATTATCCCGCCATCATTTCATTGGTTATTAACCACTTGGATATACAATGGTTATTGCCCTTACATAATTACCTTGGTTATTAACCACTCTTGGCCATTTTAGTCATTACCCACCAATTCCTACACTTGACTCACCTATGGTTATCTCTTAACCATAGTTATATCATACCTGCCAACACGAGTATAGACACATCTTATACATCTCCCACCAATTAACCCAAGCTGGTTTAAATAGAACACAACGTTAACTCATTGAATTAAATTAGATTTAATTAATAAAGACGTTCAAAATTCACGGGCATTACAGAGGATGCTTGGATGAACACCGCTCGACCTGCAGAGATTTCTGAAGAAGGCGAACGGGCAAAGAGGGCTAAGATTGAGGAGACAGACTACACTTTTCAGACGGCGATTGATAGGGCCCAGGATCGAGTTCTCCACTATCCAGTTTAGTTCGAGGACTTGCTATGGTACATGTTGGATCGCAGAACGATGCTACGTATCATGGAGGAAGAACGCAGGAAGGCAGTTCGACGCCTTTGTAGGCCGTGATAGGAGACGTTTTGAATTATGTGTAAATATTTATGATGGTTTATGATGTAAATTCCAGCGTGATTATACACAATAGAATATGACTATTTAATCCTAAAGATTGTTTGATCTTGGGATAGTTGATGTAAATAGCAGTGATGCTATCTTTCTATGTTTAAGACTTTTGAATTAATGAAATATCAGTTTTATTTGAAAATGTTATGTGTTAAATGTTTAACCTGAATTGTTTGAGTTAAATGTTGAACACTTAAGAAATTGAGTGATGATTTAATAAGCGCATATTCTTGAACAGAAAATGTCGTCGAGACGCCAACCACGTCAACAAGCTCAGGAGAGCTCTACTAACAACAACGACGCCAATGTTAATCCTGTTCAGCAATTGGTGAACCTTTTGGCTGGAGCACTTGCGAATCAGCCACAAGCTCCACCAGTGACGTCATTTAAGGATTTCAAAGCGGTAAGACTGCTAGAGTTTAGGGGTTCCCTGAACCCGATCGAAGCCCTAACCTGGGTGATGGAAATGGAGAAAGTATTTAACGTTGCTAGGGTTAGTGATGACCAAAAGACTGCCTTTGCAATGTTCATGCTTAAATCGGAGGCCAGCTATTGGTGGCAGGCGAATAAGGTTCGAGGAGGTTAGGGTGTAATCGCATGGGATAGATTTAAGGAGATGTTCTTTGAAATGTACTTTCCAACGAGCTCGCGTAACCAGATGGAGATTCAATTTCTAGAGCTGAAATAGGGTACCATGACTGTACCGGAGTACACGGCGAAGTTTAATGAGTTCGCTAGGTTCGCAACTTATCAAGTGAATACCGATGAGAGGAAGGCGAGAAGGTTTGAACAAGGATTGAAGCCGTGGTTGTACAACAAGGTGTCAATCTTCCAATTGAACACTTTTACAAGAGTGTTGGAAAAGGCGATCATCGCAGAAGGTGGGAGTGATGCTCTGACTAAGTATAACCAGGAGCAGAAGAAGAAGAAAGGTGAAAATAAGAGTAATAAGGCAAGTGGTAGTAGCAGTGGTGGTCACAACAAGAAGAGGAAGTGGAATGATAATGGATCTGCTGGAAATCAACAGGGAGGTCAGAAGAAGAAGGTAGAAGCGTGTGTTACATGTGGGAAGAATCACGTAGGGATTTGCCTAAAAGGGAAGAGGGTGTGCGACAATTGCGGTCAGGAAGGCCACATAGCACCGAATTGTCCGAATCCAAAGAAGGGCACTTACTTTACTTGTGGATCAAAGGATCATCTGGCTAGGGATTGTCCCAAGAAGGTAGTAGGAGGAGCAGGAATAGGAGGCAACAAGGGGAACAGTGGTGGTAATACGTTGACCATAACCGGATCTGCACCAACAAACCGACCTACTGCCAGAACTTTCAACATGACCGTGCAAGATGCCGTGCAGTCTCGTGATGTGGTGTCAGATATCATTCCGATCAATAATATAGATGCTTATGTCTTGTTTGATTCGGGTGCTACTTGTTCATTTATATCCGATGACTTTGCTAAGAACTTAGAATTGCCTAGGGAGGAATTAGATTACCCTTTGAACATAGAAATTGCGAATAGGGAAGTAATTCCTGTTAGGTATGTACACAAGAACTGTAGAGTGAACATTAAGGGAAACGTGATGAAAGTAGATCTGATCCCAATCAAACTTGGAGAATTTGACGTTATTTTGGGAATGGATTGGCTATTCAATTATGGAGCAATAATTGATTGCCAAAAGAAACGTATTAACCTTATGACTCCATCAAAGGTAGTATTTTACGGCAGCAAATCGCCTAGACAAGCGAGTTGTCTGACGATGATGCAAGCCAGGAAGTTGTTAAGACAAGGCTGTGTGGGATACTTAGCCTACATAGTTGATACTCGAAAAGAGAGTCCGAAATTAGAAGAGATACCTGTCGTAAGGGACTTTGAAGACGTCTTTCCAGACAATTTTCCAGGACTTCTGCCAGATAGGGAAGTTGAGTTTGTAATCGATTTGGCACCAGGAACTGCCCCAATATCGAAAGCTCCGTACCGAATGGCCCTAGTAGAGATGAAAGAATTGATGGTGCAACTATAAGAACTTTTAGATAAGAAGTATATTCAGCCGAGCGTATCGCCGTGGGGAGCGCCGACATTATTTGTTAAAAAGAAGGACGGATCGATGCGACTTTGCATTAATTATAGGGAGTTGAACAAGGTCACGATTAAGAATAAATACCCGTTGCCAAGAATCGACGACTTGTTTGATCAGTTGAAAGGAGCTAGATATTTCTCAAAGATAGATTTGAGGAGTAGGTATCATCAGTTGAAGGTGAGGAAGGAAGATGTACCGAAGACAGCGTTCAGAACTCGTTATGGTCATTACGAGTTTCTGGTGATGTCATTTAGTCTAACGAATGCTCCCGCAGCATTCATGGACCTAATGAACAGGGTGTTTAAGCCGTTTTTAGATAAGTTCATAGTAGTATTCATTGACGATATTCTAATTTATTCCAAAACTAAGGAAGAGCATGCAGAGCATTTGAAGTTGACATTGGAAGTGTTAAGAAGAGAGAGGTTGTACGCTAAATTTTCAAAGTGTGAATTCTGGATAGAGTGAGTGCAATTTCTTGGACATGTGATTGACAAGGATGGGATTTCGGTGAATCCGTCAAAGGTTGAAGCAGTGCTTAACTGGGATCAGCCAAAAACGCCATCAGAAGTAAGGAGTTTCCTTAGATTAGCAGGTTACTACAGAAGATTTATTCAAGATTTTTCCAAAATCGCGACTTCGTTAACGAATTTGACTAGAAAGATGGTGAAGTTCGTTTGGACGGAGAAGTGTAAGGAAAGTTTTTAAGAATTAAAGAAGAGGTTGAGTACGACGCCTGTGTTGTCTCTACCGGATAGCACATAAAATTTTGTGGTGTATAGTGATGCATCGCATAAGGGACTAGGTTGTGTGCTTATGCAAAATGGTAAGGTCATTGCGTATACGTCACTATAATTAAAGGACTATGAGAAGGGGTATCCTACCCATGATTTGGAATTGGCCGCAGTGGTATTTGCCTTGAAGATATGGAGACATTATCTTTACGGGGAGAAGTGTGAAATATATACATACCACAAAAGTCTGAAATATATTTTTACACAAAAGGATCTGAACATGCGTCAGAGGAGATGGTTGGAATTAATAAAGGATTACGACTGCAAAATTTTACACCATCCGGGTAAAGCGAATGTGGTGGCTGACGCCTTAAGCAGAAAGGGACGAGAGAAATTGTTTATGATTATCGCTCAAGAAGAGCTAAATACAGCAATGGTGAAACTGGAGTTGGAGGTGAAATTTCAAGAAGAGTGTGACGAAAAATTATTTCAGTTGAGAATCGGTTCAACTTTAGTAGATAAGATTAAGGTAGTACAAATTCAGGACGAAGAATGTGATAGAATCAGGAAGAGAATATCTGAAGGTGATGAAATGAAATTCAAAGTGGATAACGAGGGAGTATTAAGATTCGAGGGAAGAATTTGGGTTCCGCCAGTACAAGTGCTTAAGGAGGAAATTTTGAACCAGGCTCATAATATATTCGATTCATCCGGGTAGTACGAAAATGTACCAAGATTTTTGACAGCATTTTTGGTGGCCGAATATGAAGAGAGACGTTGCCGATTGTGTAGCCAAGTGTTTGACATGTCAGAAAGTAAAAGCAGAATATCAGAGACCAAGTGGGCTATTACAACCGTTAGAAATCCCAGAATGGAAATGGGAGCATATCACCATGGATTTCGTAGTAGGTCTTCCGACGACTCAGAAAGGTTTCGATGCAGTATGGGTTATCGTGGACCGACTGACGAAATCAGCACATTTCTTACCAATCAAGATCAGATTCAACTTAGATCAGCTGGCAAAGTTGTACGTGAAAGAGATTATTTCGAGGCACGGTGTTCTAATATCTATTGTCTCAGATAGGGATCCGCGCTTCACATCGAACTTCTGGAAACGACTACAAGAGTGCATGGGAATGCAATTACGTATGAGTACGACATATCATCCACAAACCGACGGACAGAGCGAAAGGACGATTCAAACATTGGAAGATATGTTACGAGCTTGCATTATGGACTTCAAAGGAAATTGGGACGATCATCTACCGTTGGTGGAATTTGCTTACAATAACAGTTACCACGCAAGTATTGGCATGCCGCCTTACGAAGCGTTGTACGGTAGAAAGTGTAGAACTCCATTACGTTGGGATGAAGTTGGTGAACGGCAATTGCTAGGACCAGAACTGGTACAACAGACCGCATAAATTGTCAAAGTGATCAGAGCAAGATTGATAGCAGCTCAGGATAGACAGAAGAAATATGCCGATCAACATCGTAAGGATCGAGAATTTGAGTCTGGTAGCTACGTTTCTTGAAAGTATCTCGCTAGAAAGGGAAGATTCATTTTGGTAAGAAGGGAAAACTGAGCCCGAGGTTCATTGGACCCTTCGAAGTGTTAAGAAGAGTTGGTGAGGTCGCATATGAGGTAGCTTTACCTCCAGCGCTGGAACACATCCACAATATCTTTCATGTCTCAGTGTTACGACCATATAAACCCGACTACAAACATGTAATAGAGTATGAACCCCTGCAAGTTGAGAAAGATTTATCTTATGAAGAAGAGTCTGTTCAGATAGTTGACAGGAAAGAGCAAGTGCTAAGAAATAAAATTATACATTCTGTTAAGGTGATCTGGAGGAACCACAACGCTGAAGAAGCAACGTGGGAACTCGAAGATCAGATGATGAGAAATTATCCTCAGTTATTTGCTTAATCTATGTGTAGTGATTCTAGAGACAGAATCTTTGTAAGGGGGGAGAATGTAACGGGATGAGTTAATTGAGTCGTGATTCTGGGGACAGAATCCTTTTAAGGGGGGAAAGATGTGACAAACGAGAATTTTGTAACTTAATTTGAATATTTATTAATTGAATAAATATTTTTTGATGATTTGATTGTTGAATTAATTGATTAATTGATGAATTTGTGGTAGATTAATTTAATTATATGCGTTATATTAATTAAATTAGTGTGGAGAATTTTTATATTTAAAGTATGTGTTTAATTGAATTTATTTGATTAAATGCATTATTTAAATAATTATAATGTTATCTCTAATTAATTTAATAATTAATTAGAGACTAAATGATTTGTCATTATTAATAAATGATATTTTTAATCATGTGAATATGTGATTTAATGTGGTATTATTTTACCTTATTTAATTGATTTAAATGAGATCATTTAATTAATTTAAATATGTGACATGAACTATATTATAAGCTATTTATTAAAATAAACTAGAGGGAAGAATAGAGGACTAGCCAAACATGGCCTTAGTGGGAGTTGGTGCCAGTTATTAAACTGACACCATGTTCTACCATTTAGTTTCACGTATTATTAATTCGTGCATTACTATTCATCAGTTTCCAAAAGTTCATACAAAGAAAAAAAGAGAGAGAGATTTGAGAGAATTAGATAATCGAGAAGAAATTTCCATTCAATTGTTGCATAATCCAAGCACTAATCAAGGTAACTCATTGATTTCAGACTTTAATTTATATTCTTATGAGTTTTATTCCATGAACGTATACTGTATTTTCTGTAAAGTAAATTCTATGGCTAAATCTTTAATAAATTGATGTCAGATGTTTGTAAGCATGCATAAATCTAATTTATATGGTTTGTATGTGATTTATAGTAATTAAATCCATGAGATTATGTGTTTAAATGAAGTCCTGAAGTTTACAGAGTAGTTAGTTACGAACATGGCTTAAATGTATGAAATTGATACTTGTTTTGCATGTTAATTGGTTAAATTGATGACTAATTATGTTTATGCATGTAAAAACGAAGAAAACAAGATTTAAATAGATTAATTTGGTGTTATAATGGACCTGTTATGTGTGATTTTATGAAAATTGTAGAAACTTTGATAAACTGATAGAAATCTCAAATTTTAATTCTTAGATTCATGGTTTATGTGATTTAAGCTGTTAGAATCATGCTAGAAGGCTTGGGTAACAATTTTATATGAATTATAGTAACTGGGTATGTTTAATTTGATGTAAGAATAACAAAATTGGAAATTTTTGGCCTGTTTCTGCGTTCTTCGCGAACTGCAGAAACTGGAATTCGTGATTCTCTCCCCGGCGAGCTCAATGAACTGAGTTTCTCGCCCCGGCAGGAGCTCGCCCCAGCGAGAGTTTTGTGAAGGAATTACTCACCCGGGCGAGAGTTTGTGAAGGATTTTCTCGCCCCGCCGCGAAAAAAAAAGAGAGTAAAAATAAGACAGTAAAAATTTTATTCTTTCTTTGTGATCATGGTATGAAATCGTAGATATACCTAGAGCTTAGGCTAATGTATAAAATGAATACTAAAATACTGTAATGGGTGGTAAGCATATACCTACTGATTGTTCGGTGTTAACTGAGATATTAAAATGAAAATTTGATGAGAATGAATCCTGAGGTGTTTATAATACTGTAGCTAATATTTGTTACTGCTTTATAAACCGAATGTATAGGTTGATTAAAGAATGTGAGTCTTAAATTTATAGTCTACGCACGAGGCAAGTATGTTATCCTTACGTTTACGTTTACGTAAGTTTCTACCTTGATCTATTATTTCTTTGAAAGCAAGCTACCTAATACTACCTTGATTTCAATTACACAAGTTCCTAAATTTCATTATCTTAGAATGCAAGCTTCATATATTCTATTACTTAGTTGAGCAAGTTATTATTCCTATTCTATTCAATTTCATGGATTCAATGAGAAGTTCTAATTTCCTTTTTGTAATACTTCAGTTATACAGAATTTACCCAATTGTACCTTTTGCGAGATTTAGTTTTGATTCTCGAATTACATTTTTTAAACCTTGATTGACTAGCGAACCCTTATTGATTCGACTAGTCCATAGTTGATGAACGTTCTAAATTCTAGAAGCGTTATTGAGGTAAATCCAAACCAAACTTCCTTTGGTGCGGACTCCGATGTCAAACTGAGATGAACAACCCTTTTATAGGGGATTATTTTACACGTTAGCGTTAAGATGTTGTGCACATACATGGTACAAAGGGCTGATCCCCCTAAGTACGAGAAGTAAGGTCCATATAGTCTTACGACTGTTAAAGGTTTAAAGTAGAAATACTTGATAACCTGGGACATAGTTCGTGGTCTTACGACCCTCAGATGTTCTTTTGAATCTTGTCTTATAATCTTGACTCAAAAGCTGAATCTTCGATTATTTAATATCCGTTGATTATTTCGCATGTTATTATTATTGTTGTTGTTGTACTGACCGGGCAATCATTGCTCACCCTTCTATAATAACACTACATCTAAAGTTGAAAGAGTTGATGAGCCTTCCACTAGTAAGGGCAAAGGAAAAGCAAACAAGTGATGAAGACTTGTTGTATTTGCTTTATTGATGTTTATGTAATAGACTTGATTATGTTTCCGTATTTGATGTTTTATTAAGGTTAGATGACCTAGGATTTATTTACTAATGATGTTGTAACCCTTTAATGGGAGATTTCTACTTTATTTAAGAAGTTTCATTTATATTGAATGGGTAGTTAGATGTGATGTGATGTATATTCAGATAGTGAACACCAAATCCTGTGGAAACGAAGTACCCGGATTTGGGGGTGTCAAACTAACCACTCATACAACCCATATTTTGTTTTGAAAGTTGTTTTCCATTCATCTCCCTCATGCATACGAATTTGATGATATCCACTTTTTAAATCAATTTTGAAAAATACAACAGATCCATGCAACTCATCTAACATATCATCTAAACGTGGAATGAGATGTCGATACTTTACCGTAATATTGTTTACCACTCGACAGTCAATGTACATGCGCCATTTCCCATCCTTTTTAGGCATTAAAATCACCGAAACTGCACAAGGACTCATACTTTCTCTTACGAACTCTTTCTCCATCAATTCTCCAACTTGCTTTTGTAACTCCTTCGTCTCCTCGGGTTTGCTTCGATAAGCTGGACGGTTTGAAATGGTTGCACCTGGTACGAAGTCGATTTGATGCTCAATTCCCCGAATTGGTGGTAATCCCTATGGAAGCTCCTCGGGAAACACATCCTTATAATCCTACAAAAGAGATGAAACAACACTAGGCAAAGAAGACTCGTTAGCGTTAGTATTCAAAAGTGCCTCCTTATACCGAAGTATAATCATCCATTGTTTAGCATCTAAAGCTCGCCTCACATCGCTATTTTTTGCATAGATATTTATTTTTCGCTCCTCATCTTTTCTTTTCTCTCTTTCTTTTTCTCTCTTATTTTTCCCCTCATTATTTTTTTTCTCATTATTTTTCTTGTCTTCACTCTCTTTTCTTTTTTCATGATCTTTCTGCAAATGAATTTGATCCTCATGCACCTGTTGTGGTGACATAGGACATAAAGTAACCTTCCTTTTATTATGAACAAAAGAATACTCATTTGTAAAGCCATCATGTTTCACACGTCTATCAAATTGCCACGGTTGACCAAACAATATGTGACCCGCCTGCATTGGAACCACGTCACACAAAATTTCGTCCACATATTTCCCAATAGTAAATGGCACCAACACCTGTGTAGTCACTTTAATCTCATTGCTATAATTGACCCACTACAATCGATATGGTTGAGGATGTTTGGTTGTAGAAAGCCCTAATTTCTCCACCATAACCTTACTTGCCACATTCGTGCAACTACCTCCGTCAATCACGACACAACAAATCTTTCCCTTCACCAAGCACCTAGTGTGAAACAAATTTTCCCGCTGTTCGTTGCTTGCTTCCTTCACTTGTGCACTAAATACTCTTCTAGTTACTAAAACTTCCCCAAATATTGCAACTTCCTTGTCTTCTACCTCCTCCAATGGTGGCATAGAATCAATATCACTTCCTTCCTCCTCGGTCTCTATTTCACCATTTTCAAGTAACAACATTGTCCGTTGATTGGGACATTGACTTGCAATATGGCCTTTGCCTTGACACTTAAAACATTTAATATCTCGATTTCGACTAAAGGAAGTAGGGTCAGTTTTATCTTGTGCCCCACGGTTAGTTGTGTCTAGTTTAAACTCCACCTTGGCCTTGACTACAGCTGGTTTCTCCTCTCGCCTACCCGCATTAGATTTCCATGATGATCTCGAATTAGGTATCGAACGTTGGTTACCTCTCCTCTTAAGCTGTTTCTCAATCTTGATAGCCATGTGTACCATATCCTCCAATACCACGTAATGTTGCCGTTCTACTAAGTCTGCAATCTCCCAATTTAGTCCCGCTAAAAATCTGGCCATGGTTGATTCGCTATCCTCATTTATATTTGCCCTAGCCATCAACATCTCCATATCTTTGTAATAATCCTCGACGCTCCGACTATCTTGTTTCAAGCTTTCCAAACTCTGAACTATCTCTCGGTGATAGTAATCTGGAACGAACCTCTTTTTCATCACTGCCTTCATATCTTCCCAAGTTTCAATTGGACGTTCTCCACACCTCCTCCGGCTGATCGTCAACTGACCCCACCAAGTAACTGCATAAGCTGAGAATTCTATGGCGGGAAGTTTTACTTTCTTTAGCCCCGAGTAGTTATGACATTCAAATATATAATCTATCTTTTTTTCCCACTCTAGATATGCCTCCGGATCACTTCTTCCTTGGAAAGTTGGAATTTTCATTTTTATACTATCCAAGTTGTTGTCCTCTTTATCCCGAACTCCTCTATCCCTAGCTCCTCGTTGCCTCCGATGTAAGAAGTCGGACTCTCGATCATCCTCTTCACTAAATCCTCCGTTATTGAAGGTAGTTTCTTCCACCCTAGCTCCTTTCTGCTGAACTACTCCTTGTTGATGATTTCCTTGATAGTTTTGAGATGATTCTCCTCGAGTAATGCTTAATTGGTCCAAGCGCTCATGTACTTATTCCATTGCCATATCCAACCTTCTACCCCATTCCTTATTCATAGCTTCAATCATCAACTTCATATCAGCTGACAACGAAGGTTCTGCAAAAGTTCCCTTATCCTTTGAGTTAGACATATTTCCAGCAAAACAGAGGTTAGTAGAAAAAATAATTTCCTCACCACTCCCTTACGTGTTTCGCTCGATTAATGTTTCACTCGTGTATCACTCAATATTTTTCCCTCAATTGATCTCACCACTGAGCCTTTTACCTCTAATTATTCTCTCTAATAGGTTCTTTTCGAATTTACCTAGCAAAATTCTCAATTTTACTAATCAATTCAAAACAACTTATCACGAACAATATAGTCGGTATGAATAGAAGTAGCAATAATCTCGATTACGGAATTGAAAACGAATTCTACGAACAAATTGAAATAACTACAATAATAAGATTTTCTATACTTTTTTTAACTCACAACTTCAACGAAACAATAAAGATAGATACTTAGCTAGATAACACAGCTTTGATACAAAATGATAGACTCCACCACGTAACAACATAAGCTGAGAATTCTTGTGGCGGCAAGTTTTACTTTTTTTAGCCCCGAGTAGTTATGGCATTCAAATATCCAATCCATCTTCTTTTCCCACTCTAGATATGCCTCCGGATCACTTCTTCCTTGGAAAGTTAGAATTTTCATTTTTATACTATCCAAGTTGTTGTCCTCTTTATCCCGAACTCCTCTATCCCTAACTCGTCATTGCCTCCGATGTAAGAAGTCGAACTCTCGATCATCCTCTTCACTAAATCCTCTGTCATTGAAAGTAGTTTCTTCCACCTTAGCTCCTTTCTGCTGAACTACTCCTTGTTGATGATTGTCACGCCCCCGAAATCCACCTGCTAGCTTCTTTTAGCCAGGTCGGACTTCGTGCTGACTTGTATAACCTTATTCAAAACATTCATTAACTTAAAGGTACTGTACACGATAAGTTTCTATAAAAACTCGTAATATAATTGATTTGAATCGTATATAGAAATCTTGACTTCTAATAATCAGCGTATAATACGGAAAAGTGATAATATTATAATATCATTCTTTCGTATTATATCATTCCCAGGTTACTTGTTCTTATTACAAATAAGTCCTAAAAGACTTAACAACAAATCTCCATTTATCTATCCAAGACTTGCAGTATTAGCAACCAGGCAGTTCCCAGGAAAGAGGGGGCTTTCCGTTAAAACAGCGCGCAATTAGATGACCTAACCCCTTTCCTCATCAGAACTTTCTAGACATTGCCAATAATGTTAATCTAGCATAGTTTAAATCTTCTACATCTTTAACTTTCTTTGTACTGCCAGAATCGTCTGGTAATTCTTCCTTAGCTGTAATTTGTTTTAAGATAATTGCAAAAATAAGCATAAAATGCCCAACAAGTCTAACAGATATATATATGAGAAGAAAATCACATTTTCAAGATATATATACAAAATAAGCTGATACAAGATTTCAACGATTATCAATATAGTGAACTGAGTGGTTCCCTACCCACGAACTAATGAATTAGTACCCCGTCTCATCAACACTGCTACACTTGTATCAACAGTGTATATCGCTTCTACAATACCTCTACACTGCGACAAATATTATCTCAGTGAGTTAGATCGGTTTCCTAACACATCTTAAACTCATGCTCATATAAGAGAGTTGTTCAACTCAGATACTAACATGGTTTTCAATTGAAATTCAACAATCACTATTACGTTGCACATAAAAGATAACAAACATGTTAATGCACGGGGTGCAAAAGAAACAATACTTGCATAACAAGAAACCTCATAAATAAGACACGTTATTGCACGGAGTGCATTTCAACAAATAAGTAGACTTGCCTGAATATGGATAATATGTTAACGCTAATTTTTCATTCCTCGCTCAATCTCTTGAAGTGTAAGCTCTACAACTTTTATCCTCCAAGCTTTTCCTTTCCTTGGATTATGCTAGGCTAATTAAGCATTTTAACGATTAAATCTTTTAAGTTTTATTTCGGGTATCATAACCGCTATAAATAAGACTCCTTCTAATATACATGAAATAATTTCAGCATTATAACTGCTTATAGAATGAATATTTTTCAACTATATTTAAAATAAATTGAGCATTATAACTGCTTGCAAAATGAATATTCGTTTACTATATTTGAAATAAATTTGGCATTATAACTGCTTATAAAATGAATATTCGACTATTATATTTGAGATAATTTCAGCATTATAACTGCTTATAAAATGAATATTCTTACTAAATACTTGAAGAAAACTGGACATAGTAACTGCTTATAAAAGTATATTTTCTAATATATAAGAGAAATAAATCGGACATTATAACTGCTTGTAAATAGAACTTTTGTACTATATACTTAAAATAATTTAGGCATTATAACTGCTTATAAATAGGACTTTTGTACTATATACTTAAAATATTTTGGGCATTATAATTGCTATAAAAGTATATTTTTACTAAATATATAAAGAAGAATGAAAATAATAACTACTAGAATATACCTCTTGTAGTTGCTAGCTTTACTTCCAATCGCGTAGCCCTTCGATACTTCGAAAGTAATTCTTATCTCACAATATCTCTCAGAATATAAATATAGAGTGTTTTTACTCTTGAACTGCTCTTGAAATGGTAGGAAATAATGAAGAACTAAGCTTGCTATTTATAGGAAAATCAAGATTCACTAATTGCACGTTAGGGGCTCGGCTTATTAGACTTTGCACCCTAGTATATTCTTAGAATATTCTTCTAAGCTCCTCATTGAAAATATCTTCCAAGCTCGACAATGCAGCTTGCAATTGAACTTATCTTCTAAGATCCTCAATGAAAATATCTTTCAAGTTCGACAATGCAGCTTGCAATCTAAGCTCCTCAATGAAAATATCTTCTAAGCTCGACAATGCAGCTTGCGATTGAACCTATCTTTTAAGCTCCTCAATGAAAATATCTTCTAAGCTCGACAATGCAACTTGCAATTGAACCTAACTTCTAAGCTCCGTAATGAAAATATCTTACAAGCTCGACAATGCAGTTTGTTACCGTAAGCACGACAAAGTACTATATCAGTTTACGCACGATAAAGCAGCTTACTAAAAATAATTTGACGGGCTACTTCTTGGTGAAATCGTGGAAAACACGACAAATCATTTTGTCAATATAAGCACGACTAAGCAGCTTGACCAAAAATTTTTATTTGACCTAATTCATCGTTTGCACCATATAATCACAAAACACCTGTTTCGAAATATCATTTTAATTTTTATTAAGCACATAAATTCGAATCTCATTAGGTCTTAAGGTTTTAAACTTCTCGATACCTAGTTTTAGGTTACTAAATTAACCTCTAACCATATACGATCGTATTTATAAGCCTCATAAATATTCAGGGTATTACAATGATTTCCTTGACGGTTTTGAGATGATTCTCCTCGAGTAACGCTTAATTGGTCCAAGCGCTCATGTACATGTTCCATTGCCATATCCAACCATTTATCCCAATCCTTATTCATAGCTTCAATCAACAACTTCATATCAGCTGACAATGAAGGTTCTGCAAACGTTCCCTTGTCCTTTAAGTTAGACATATTTTCTGTGAAACAGAGGTTAGTAGCAAAATATTTTCCTCACCACTCCCTTACGTGTTTTGCTCGATTAATGTTTCACTCGTGTATCACTCAATAGGCTTTTTTCCTCAATTGATCTCACCACTGAGCCTTTTACCTCTAATTATTCTCTAGTAGGTTCTTTTCGAATTTACCTAGCAAAATTCTCGGTTTTACAAATCAATTCAAAAATAACTTATCACAAATAATATAGTCGGTATGAATAGAAGTAGCAACAACCTCGATTACGGGATTAAAAACGAATTCGACGAACAAATTGAAATAACTAAAATAACAAAATTTTCTATACTTTTTTTTACTCACAACTTCAATGAAACAATAAAGATAGATACTTAGCTAGATAACGCAGCTCTGATACCAAATGATAGACTCCACGACATGCTTGCGTGAGGTGGTCGTCGCCCGGATCGTTTCTAGTAAGCAACTTTGATGGAACTCTCTCGATACCTTAACCCAACGTCTATTTTGAGATGAGAGTATTGATAATTTCGATCAAGAAATTGAATTCACGTAGGATGGAAAGATCAAACGATAATCTTCGTACGAATGTATGATGTGATAGAATTACGCCACACACAACTATGGTTTGTTGTATGATAAGT
The DNA here is from genome assembly GCA_034770075.1 of Aralia elata. Classification (NCBI taxonomy): domain Eukaryota; kingdom Viridiplantae; phylum Streptophyta; class Magnoliopsida; order Apiales; family Araliaceae; genus Aralia; species Aralia elata. Next base: position 35,515,508 of record CM068378.1, read on the forward strand.
TAATTATGAATCTCGAAGAAAAACTAAGAAAATTAGCTTAGAAATTCTCAAAGAACCAAAAGTAGAGAATAGCTCTCAAGTATGAATAATCTCTGACTAATAATTGAATTGTTCTTGAATTACAAGCATAAAACTTATTTATACTAGTTGTGAAACCCTATAATCCATAAAGGAAATAATAATTGATTTGGAATCAAAATCCTATCTTAAAATATCCTAATTACAATAGAGTTATGAAAATATATTGAAATCCCTAAAATAAAGGAAGAAATCCGCATCCCAAATTGTCAAAACGCGTCTGCCTCGAAAAACGCGCCAATAAAATCTGACCGTTCTCGTCGGTGCAAGAAAAATGAACTAGGAACTTCGTCGGGGCGAAGATGGCCAGAAAGGAATAGGCCGGGGCGGCTTCAAAGTTGGCTGGGGCGAAAATGGGCAGAGGAGTTCTCGCTGGGGCGAGCTTTCTGGGCCTGATTTTCTCGCCGGGGCGAGTTCTCGTAGGGGCGGGATCCCTGGGCATGTTTTTCTCGCCGGGGCGAGAACCCTGCTATTTGAGAATTTTCATCTTCTTTCGTTTCCATCGTTCCCACCCTTGGCGTGTCTGCTTGTAACAACATGACCAATAGCAAAGCCCTAGAATTCCGCTCCTCGAACTCTACACTTGATCTATCCTCGCTCCAAATGCCTTGTATCATTCCATTAAGGCCCTCCTTGAATCGTTTAGCCCGAGCTCTCGTCACGGGACCATCCGGCATACACATAGGATCCGCTCTATGGTTGTTATTCGTCCCCGAACCAAGGATGCCCTCATCACCTCTATCCCAAAAGCTGTATGGAAAGCATAACCCATACGGGTCGTCCTCCTTTTCTCCCGACTCATCTAGTCCTCAATGTCTTTCACTACAAGTCTAGCAGCATCTCGCTGGTCCTCCACTTGGATTCTCGCTACAACCTCGTTCTCCAGCTGGGCTCGCAGAGCCTCCCTCTCAGCCTTCTCCTCCTAGAGCTGCTGTGACACCCCCAAATTCAGGTACCAATACCTTAAATCTGGTGCTCACGATAAAGTACATCCATACACCTCTAAACAACATAAATCAACTAATGCGGAAATAAATAAACATATGTTGTTCATTACACAAGGTTTACTACAGTCCCAAGGTCTATAACCTTAAATAAATACATCACGGAACACATTAGTAATACAAAATGATTCCACGATTACATAACGGGATAGTACATATAACTATTCCTTAAGTTTTTCTTTGCCTTTGTCCGCTTTGGAACTCTCCGACTTAACTACAATAGGTTCATGATATAGCAAGGGTGAGCAACTACTTTGCTCAGCAAGTTTAAAATGAATAAGGAAGATATATCATGAATGAATGAGAGTAATAATCGCATAGTTCAACAATCTAAGAACATTGAAGAAATAGCTGACAATATAACCAAAGTTCAAATGAGATAATGAATATTGATTATTTACTGCTGAGTGGTCCAATAGACTATGAACTTTTTGGCCCCAAGAATCAATCATTCGACTGACTCTTTTAAAAACCTGGCCTGTTAGTAGTACTTGAGGGGATTAGCCTCTCGTACCCTATATATATGCATAACATTTAACTCTGACTGCATCGAATAACCGACACATTATAATCCCCTAATAAGGGTTGCTCTCTCAGTCCAAGAATCCATACCAACTACTGGTTTGGATAGCTTTTAAAATAATAACCTGTACGTGTCTAGCCGAAACAAATGGCGTAGACTATTTCCTTAAACAGTTCATTAATGAAGAACTTAAACGTTTCACAGTCCAACAACAGATTATGAATTCAAATGCACAAGGTGCGAATATCAATAATTATCTTTGATGTGGAGTAATTGACAATAGTTAATCCACTAATATAATTTGAAAGTAATAACTCGATTTGAGTCATGAAACTTGCAATAATATAGAGTACCTACTCAATCAATAATTAAACTCGCACAATAAATGAAAGTTGTACAGGTTAGGAAACTTGCTCAATAAATAAATTGAGTAAGGTAAGTGAACTTGCCCAACACAAGGGTTAGACAAGGGTTAGAGAAGAAACTTGCTCAAATAACAATAGTTGAGTAAGGAACTTGCCTCGTGCGTCTGCTATAATGAATACCAAATATTAGTTTACACTACTCTATAAGGTTATAATCTTATTACAAGCATAATATTAAACAAGGCTAAACACACTTGTTATAACGTTACGACGCTTGCACATCTATACGCCAAACTTGCCTACTCAAATGCTTATGCGACATGCACAACGTCACCAACCTGCCCAAATTCGAATTTGATCTATGCATGAAATCTCAATTTTTATTAATAGAAGTTGTAGGTCTATCTCTAAGCTTTCTGGATCATCTTGAATCGCTCAAATTCGAGTTCGTATAAGAGAGTTATGCTCATTTTACTAAATGAGGTTGAGGTTGCCCAGACCCTACGATTTTGGACTCTACGATTTTCAAAGTTCATATAGTCCGAACGATGGCCAACTTAGGCCTTTCTACAGACCTCAAATCAACATGCTTAAAGAATAAAAGTTGTAGGTCTACTCTTCCTCTTTCCGAATCATCCTGGAGCACCTCAATCCGAGTTCGTATGAGAAAGTTATGGTTATTTTACTAAGTGATGCTGAAGCTGCCTGCACTCTACGATTCCGAGAGGCACTCTACGATTTCGGAGGCCACTCTACGACCCTCGGAGGCCACTCTACGACCCTCAGAGTCCACCCCACAATTTGCACTCTATGATGGTTAGAGATTACCCCACGATTTGTACTCTACGACCTCCTATGTAATGCCCGTGAATTTTGAACGTCCTTATTAATTAAATCTAATTTAATTTAATGAGTTAACGTTGTGTTCTATTTAAACCAACTTGGGTTAATTGGTGGGAGATGTATAAGATGTGTCTATACTTGTGTTGGCAGGTATGATATAACTATGGTTAAGAAATAACCATATGTGAGTCAAGTGTAGGAATTGGTGTGTAATGGCTAAAATGGCCAAGAGTGGTTAATAACCAATGTAATTATGAAGGGGCAATAACCATTGTATATCCAAGTAGTTAATAACCAATGTAATTATGGCGGGATAATAACCATTGTGTTTAAACAATGTAATTATGGCAAGATAATAATCAATGTCTAATAACCAATGAAGAATGGTTAATAACTAATGGATAATTAAGATTTTGCGAAAAGACTATTTTAACCTTAAAAGAAGTTGGGTAATGATTAAAATACCCTTGAGGAAGTTGCTAGGAAGCTTCCTATTATTGATGAAGTGATCAAATTGCCCTTGCCTAGTCATGATTAATGACTATTTTGCTCATGGTCTCTACTTTCCTATAAATAGGACCCCTCACCAATGATAGTAGGGGTTAGTTCATTTATTATTCACTAAGTATAGAGAGTAAGATCTTAGAGAGAAAAAGAGAGTGAGATTAGCATAGTTCATGCATCTCAAGTTCATCACATACTTTGGTAGATCAAGGAGAGTAACTACAAGATCAAGGTGAAACCCTAAACCATTTCCTTATTTCTTACTTTGTTTTATTTTCATAGTTTTTGAGAGATTTTGTTCTAAGACTCAAGAATCATTAGATCTTCATGCTTCATGTATAGATCTAATCCTCTTGAGTGTTAGAATGGAGATTCAAAAGAAGAAAAGGAACTTATGTTCTTAAAGGGTAAAAACCCTAGCTTTTCTTCACTTGGATCACCCATAACTTGAGATCTACAACTTGGATTTGTGATCCGTTGAAAGGGGGTGCTAGGTACATGAGTTAGCTAGTAAACCCAAGTGGTAGAACACAAATCCAATAATTTTTGAAGCCTTGGGGGCTATTTTCCCAAAACAGTCCAGCTATAAAACTTAAAGCTTTAAAACCTTAAAAGCTTGCTGTCCTTGTTTTTCCAAAGGTTGTTTTGGCCAGTTATGGATCTGTTAAAAATCTAGGAAAAATCACAGAGGTACCTTAAGAAATTATCTACAAGTAACAAAAAGAATGAACACGTTTCGATGTGTACGTTTTGTGTAATAGCTTTTACCGTGAAGGACTCCTAAATATTCATACCCGGATTTCTCACTGTGTGTACCTTGAAAACATATGAAATGTTTAAAGTATGTTTATGCATGTTATGAGAGTGTACCCTGAAAATTTCAGAATTGTTTGAGCAAAACTTGATTTATGAAAAATGTAACAAGATTCGGAGGTTTTGAGTACTTTAAAAATAGTAAATCACTTTCTAAAATTCCAGAAACATTTGTGGATCATTGTTGCATCATATACTATCCCGATCCAGAGGATAATAATTTTTAGAACCTATTTGATATTTTTCATAATAATGTTATAGTTATGGTTAAAAGAAAATAAATGGTTAAATGATGTCGTAAATAAGGAAAATGTGATTTTTAAGCTTGGATACTCCTAATATTATATATTATGACTATTGAGGGGTATTTTAGTAATATTTAATGAGAAATAATATTTATGACCTTTTATGGGTAGTAAAGGAGTTGTTTAATAAAGGGTAAAACAATTAGAATAAATTGTTTATTCGTCTAATAACTTATTAAAATATTACTATGATATTTGTAATATAAGAATTCGATATTTTTAAGTAAACAAAGAAATATTAAGATTAAAACTTTATGAAAATATTATTGAATGGGTAATAATATTTATTTTAAGCATTAATAAATGATTAAGATATTATTAAAATGGCTAATAATATTAGATTAAAATATTATTAATGATATGAGAATTAAAATATTATTAAGAGATTAATAATATTATATTAAAGTATTATTGGATGATTAAAATATTATTAAGATGTTAATAACATTTGTAAACGAATAAAAGTGTTATTAGTGGACTAATAATACCAAGAGATGAATTAAATATTATCAGGATTGATAATATTAAGTGTCTTATAGGATTTACGATAGTCTATTTGCTTATGTGTGCTATGTGATTGGCTTAATTGTTAAATAAATAGCATAAGTAAGCGTGTCGATATACAACTACGCAGTACTAATTGATAGATCGACATTATCAATGTTAGGTTCTTCAAGGCCAATTAGTTAAAGCTAGATTATTTGTATCTGAGCAGACAGGCAAATTCCCTAACTCAAACTCGAGTTATGATTTTTGAAGCATGTTAGTGAATAATTATTATTGATTATTCACATCTATACTGGTTATTGAGATTCGCACTTTGTGCAATTGAATTCCTATTCTATTGTTATTGAATTGTGAATTAGATTAAAGTTCTTTCAAGCATGAACTGTTTATGAGATAGATCTATGCTATTTGTATCAGCTAGATCAAGCATGTCTAAATTTGTGAAATCAAATGTATTTTAAAAGCTGTTCTTATTAATTTCCTATAGTAAGAACTCTTGGCTGAGAAAATGATAAATTTGATTAAGGCATGATATCAATGCTGGTTTATTAAGTATTTATGCATAAATCACGGGGTATGAAAGGCTGATCCCCTTGATTACCAAAACTTTTTTAAGAGGTCCAGTTTAAATGCTGAGAATCTTGGCAAATGTCTATGGTTATTTCCAACCACTCAGTAATTGTCATTCAATTATTCGAATATTCAATTGTTGACTATTAATTCATGTTTCTTCACAACTTTATACTGCCGTTGAACATTGAAAGCGAAACTTCCTTCTATTCATGATATATCTCCCTTGTGTATAAACTTGCTAAGCAAATTAGTTGCTTACCCTTGCTATATCATGATCTTTATTTCAGCTAAGGCAGAAACGTCTAAAGGGGACAAAGGAAAAGGGAAGGTGCAATAGTAGTTGCCTGATATGGCTTATGTACAAGTTTATCTTAAATGTTATTTAGTTATGTGAACTCTTATTGTATTAAGGGTATGTTTTAAGTTAAGGTTAAAGAACCTCGGGACCATGATTGTGAGACTTTATTACTATTTCGATAAATTTTGTATGATTATCATTCCGCATTTAGTTAGAAAGTATGTTTGTTGTTGAGAATCGTGAACACCGAATTCGAGGTTAGGAAACCCGGATTTGGGGGTGTCACAGGTTGGTATCAGAGCTATAAGTTATAACCCTTAGGAGAAAGAGTCCTTAGGCTATAACCTGAGAGAATATAGAGGAATAGAAGGGGATAGAACTCATATAGAGTTATTTTTGGGTAGAAATTTATTATGATCTTAGAATTGAGGATTTGGATCATACGTTGGTGTTATTAAGTTTGTGGATAATTTGAGGAATGTGTATTGATGAGATAATATGGTAAAGTGAAGACCATTAAATATGGACGATCCATTGTAAACTGGAGTTATAGATATTCGAGGTAATTAGATTAATCATTTGATGCTATTGATCAATTTTGTGGCTATTGATCAATTTTTGTGGCTATTCATTAGATAAGATATTGGAGTGATGTGGTATGGAGTTTCTTTGTTATGAAAAGAGGGTACCTTAGAATCTGTTGGGTTAAGGTTTGCAAGAAGGAAATGATTGATTCGATAAATAATGAATATATCGATATTTTGAAGTGTTAGTTAAGTTATTAAGCTTTATGATGGAATGTCAGGTGAGACAAAGGTAATGGACTCATATAGAGTTGTTAAGCAAAAGTTGAGAGTATTGAGATGAATGATGTTATATGCAAAAAAAAAAAAATTTAAGAGATGACTGATGGCAATTTAGATTGTTTTGATGATTAGAAAGGAGAGACAACAGAGAGATTATAAGAAATGAACCAAGGGTAGATTTAGTGTCTGATATGGAGAAAGTATCTAGAGACGGAACTGAATGATAAGATAATGAAAATCACTAAGGAGGATCAATTGGAGCCCGATATAAGGAATAGATAGAGGAAATGAAAGAAAGAAAGGTTAAGTCTGAGAGTTATAAGACCTTTGTGAGTCGTAATGAATGAAGAATAGTGGTCAATGTATATGTACTAGTATATCTATGCATGTAAGAAATGTGAATCTCAGTTTTTGTACAGCTAGCAGTATATCTGTTGTAAGTCCCAACTTTGTGTAAGTTGTGGAGTAGTTATGTGAATCTCATCTTGTTGTTAGTAACAGAGGGATAAGTGGATATCAGGAATGCTATATGATGTAAGTAGTACGAGGTACTAAGATGAGCTTATTAGTATTTACTAAAGGTGCCTTGAGTTGATATGATGATGATACATCCCCACTTTTCAGATCTAGGGGAATGCAGTTCTTATTAATCCCATCTTTTGTGTCTTAATGGGATAGTTAACATTTATAGGAATATACCAGAATTATAAGTGTTTGACACACTAAGGGGTGTATGAATATAAATGTGGTATTATTATTACATGATTGATTGTGATCGATTTGTGCCTTGACTCTTAAATGATAACATCAGTAGAATTTTGCACGATGTGTAAAACAAGAAGGATTTATGTAAGGTTTTGTTTAGAACAAACAATGTCGTCAAGGAGACAACCCCGATACACGAGGGTGGAAGAGTCAGTGAATAACGAGGAGGGTCAGACTGACCCCAAGAGGACCTTTGCGAACTTGTTAGAGGAAACGATGCAAGGCAGACCAGCCATTACGGTTGTTCGGCCATGAAGTCAAATGACGAACTTTACGGGTTTCAAATTAGTAGGACCATCAGAGTTTCATGGGAATAGGGATCCGAGTGAAGCCCAGACATGGGTAGAAGAAATGGAGAAAGTTTTCAAAGTCGCAAGAGTGACCGAGGAACAGAAGACTTCGTTTGCCACTTTCATGAGGAAGGGTAAGTCAAATTACTGGTGGAAGGCGAATAGAAGCCAAGCTGGGGAAGGCACAACTGCGTGGACTCGTTTTAAGGAGCTGTTTTTCGAAAAATTACTTTCTAGAAAGCACGCAGGCAAGTATGGAGATAAAGTTCTTGGAACTGAAGCAAGATGGTATGTCAATAGCAGAGTACGCAACAAAGTTTAACGAACTAGCTAGGTTTGCTCCACACCAAGTGGACACCGAAGCTAGGAGAACAAAGAGATTTGAACAAGGGTTGAAGCCCTGGGCGTATAGTAAGGTTGTGGTTTTGCAGATCAACACATTTCCTACGTTACTTAAGGAAGCAATAGTTGCCGAGGAGGAAATGAAGCGTTGACAAAGCACAACCAAGATCAGAAAAGCCATGATGGTCACAAGGAAGGTAGTTGTGGGGGAAGTTACCCGAATAAAAGGAAAGGGATCGATAGCCAATCTTGCAGAGGCAACAAGTTTGAAGGAAAGGTTAAAAAGAGTATATTCGTCCGAGTGTATCTCCGTGGGGAGCGCCAGTTCTGTTCGTAAAGAAGAAGGATGGATCGTTAAGGCTCAGTATCGACTACAGGGAATTGAACAAGGTTACGATTAAGAACAAGTATCCGTTGCCCATAATTGATGATTTGTTTGATCAATTGAAGGGAGCAAAATACTTTTCAAAGATTGATTTAAGGACAGGCTACCATCAGCTAAGGGTGAGATAGGAGGATATCCCAAAGACGACATTCATAACTCGTTATGGACATTTCGAGTTTCTGGTAATGTCATTTGGCCTAACAAATGCACCAGTGGCATTCATAGATATGATGAACAGAGTGTTCAAGTAGTACTTCGACAAGTTCGTAGTAGTATTCATCGATGACATCTTGGTGTATTCAGTGACAGAGGAAGAACATGATGAACATCTAAGGATTGCTTTAGAGGCATTAAGAAGGGAAAAACTGTACGCGAAGTTTTCAAAGTGTGAATTTTGGTTGCAAAGAGTGCAGTTTCTTGGACACGTCATTGACAGGAATGGTGTTTCGATAGACCCAGCAAAGGTGGAAGTCATTATCAACTAGGAGCAGCCGAAGATGCCAACGGAGATCAAGAGTTTCCTAGGGTTAGTAGGATACTATCGGAGGTTCATCTAGGATTTCTCGAAGATAGCATCACCATTGACCAATCTAACCAGAAAGACGGTAAAGTTCGTTTGGACGGAGAAGTGCGATGAGAGTTTCATGGAATTGAAAAAGAGACTTAGCCAAGCACCAGTGTTGACTTTACCGGACGACACTGGAGGTTTTGTTGTATACAGTGATGCGTCACACAAAGGTCTTGATTGTGTACTAATGCAGCATGGCAAGGTCATTGCGTACGCTTCACGTCAGCTGAAGGACTATGAGAAGGGATACCCGACTCATGACCTGGAGTTAGCAGCAGTAGTATTCGCTTTGAAGATTTGGAGGCACTACTTATATGGAGAGAGGTGCGAGATATATACAGATCATAAAAGTCTGAAATATATCTTCACTCAGAAGGAGCTGAATATGAGGCAGCGCCAATGGTTAGAATTGATCAAGGATTACGACTGCGAGATTTTGTACCATTCGGGCAAAGCAAATGTAGTGTCAGCTGCCTTGAGTAGGAAAGGCAGAGAGAAATTGATGAGACTTATAACTCAGGCGGAGTTGATAAAGGAGTTCGAACGTCTGGAATTGGAGGTTAAGTATCCGATGGAGACGGACGAGAAATTGTTCACAGTGACAGCGAGCCCAACCCTATTGGATCAAATTAAGGAGGCTCAAGAAAAGGATGAGGATTGTGATTCAATAAAGAAGCAAATTACCGAAGGCGAGGAGCTTAAGTATAAGATTGATAGCATCGGGTTGCTAAGGTTTGAAAGGAGAGTCTGGGTACCGTTGGATCTGGAATTGAGGGAAGAAATCCTTCAGGAAGCTCACAGCACGAAGTACTCAGTACATCCCGGGAGCACAAAAATGTATCAGGATTTGCGGCAGAATTTTTGGTGGCCGAATATGAAACGAGAAGTGGCAGAGTGCGTCAGCTGATGTCTAACATGCCAGCGAATTAAAGCAGAGCACCAGCGACCGAGCGGACTACTTCAACCACTAGAGATTCCGGAGTGGAAGTGGGAGCACATCACAATGGACTTTGTGGTGGGACTGCTACCAACTCATAAGGGTTTAGATGCCATCTGGGTAATTGTGGATCGTCTAACCAAGTCTGCTCATTTTCTGCCAATCAAGATACGGTACAATCTGGAGCAAGTAGCAAAGCTTTATGTCAAGGAGATTGTATCGCGTCATGGAGTACCGGTATCTATTGTATCAGACAGGGATCCGTGCTTCACGTCGAATTTTTGGAAAAGTCTGCAGGCAAGAATGGGAACGCAATTGAGGTTGAGTACAGCGTATCATCCTCAAACCGACGACCAGAGTGAGCGAACGATTCAGACCTTAGAAGATATGCTTCGGGCAGTCGTTATAGATTTAAAGGGCAGCTGGGATAACCATTTGCCACTGGTGGAGTTTGCTTATAACAATAGTTATCACGCCAGTATCGGCATGCCCCCGTACGAAGCGTTATATGGAAGGAAATGCCGAACCCCGATGTGTTAGGATGAGGTTGGGGAGCGAAGATTGCTGGGACCAGAAATGGTGCAGCAGACTACAGACATCGTGCGGCTGATCAGAAACCGGCTGGTAGCAGCTCAAGATCGCCAGAAGAAATATGCCGACTTACATCGTCAGAAGCGGGACTTTGAAGTTGGTAGCTTTGTATTTTTGAAGGTATCTCCTTGGAAAGGAAAGATCCAGTTTGGGAAGAAGGGCAAATTGAGCCCTAGGTTCATAGGACCATTTGAGATTTTGAGGCGAATCGGCGAGGTGGCGTACGAGGTAGCGTTACCTCCTGAACTTGAGCACATTCACAACGTATTTCATGTGTCAGTGTTGCGGCCGTATAAACCAGGCTATAAGCACGTTATCTCCTATGAACCAATCCAAGTCGAGAAGGACTTAACGTACGAGGAAGTTCCTGTCCAGATTCTCGATAGAAAGGAACAGAAGCTGAGAAACAAGACCATCCATTCCGTCAAAGTTCTCTGGGGGAATCACGCAGTCGAAGAAGCTACGTGGGAACTCGAAGAGAAAATGAAAGCGAATTATCCGTTTTTATTTGAGTAACCCTATTTTTGCAATTCCGAGGACGGAATTTTTATAAGGGGGGAGGGATGTAATGCCCGTGAATTTTGAACGTCCTTATAAATTAAATCTAATTTAATTTAATGAGTTAACGTTGTGTTCTATTTAAACCAACTTGGGTTAATTGGTGGGAGATGTATAAGATGTGTCTATACTTGTGTTGGCAGGTATGATATAACTATGGTTAAGAAATAACCATATGTGAGTCAAGTGTAGGAATTGGTGTGTAATGGCTAAAATGGCCAAGAGTGGTTAATAACCAAGGTAATTATGAAGGGGCAATAACCATTGTATATCCAAGTGGTTAATAACCAATGTAATTATGGCGGGATAATAACCATTGTGTTTAAACAATGTAATTATGGCAAGATAATAATCAATGTCTAATAACCAATGAAGAATGGTTAATAACTAATGGATAATTAAGATTTTGCGAAAAGACTATTTTAACCTTAAAAGAAGTTGGGTAATGATTAAAATACCCTTGAGGAAGTTGCTAGGAAGCTTCCTATTATTGATGAAGTGATCAAATTGCCTTTGCCTAGTCATGATTAATGACTATTTTGCCCATGGTCTCTACTTTCCTATAAATAGGACCCCTCACCAATGATAGTAGGGGTTGGTTCATTTATTATTCACCAAGTATAGAGAGTAAGAGCTTAGAGAGAAAAAGAGAGTGAGATTAGCATAGTTCATGAATCTCAAGTTCATCACATACTTTGGTAGATCAAGGAGAGTAGCTACAAGATCATGGTGAAACCCTAAACCATTTACTTATTTCTTACTTTGTTTTATTTTCATAGTTTTTGAGAGATTTTGTTCTAAGACTCAAGAATCATTAGATCTTCATGTATAGATCTAATCCTCTTGAGTGTTAGAATGGAGATTCAAAGGAAGAAAAGGAACTTATGTTCTTAAAGGGTAAAAACCCTAGCTTTTCTTCACTTGGATCACCCATAACTTGAGATCTACAACTTGGATTTGTGATCCGTTGAAATGGGTGCTAGGTACATGAGTTAGCTAGTAAATCCAAGTGGTAGAACACAAATCCAATAATTTTTGAAGCCTTCGGGGATATTTTCCCAAAATAGTCCAGCTATAAAACTTAAAGCTTTAAAACCTTAAAAGCTTGTTGTCCTCGTTTTTCCAAAGGTTATTTTGGCCAGTTATGGATCTGTTAAAAATCTAGGAAAAACCACAGAGGTACCTTAAGAAGTTATCTACAAGTAGCAAAAAGAATGAACACGTTTCGATGTGTACATTTTGTGTAATGGCTTTTACCGTGAAGGACTCCTAAATATATATACCCGGATTTCTCACTGTGTGTACCTTGAAAACATATGAAATGTTTAAAGCATGTTTATGCATGTTATGAGAGTGTACCCTGAAAATGTCAGAATTGTTTGAGCAAAACTTGATTTATGAAAAATGTAACAAGATTCGGAGGTTTTGAGTACTTTAAAAATAGTAAATCACTTTCTAAAATTCCAGAAAAATTTGTGGATCATTGTTGGATCATATACTATCCCGATCCAGAGGATAATAATTTTTAGAACCTATTTGATATTTTTCATAATAATGTTATAGTTATGGTTAAAAGAAAATAAATGGTTAAATGATGTCGTAAATAAGGAAAATGTGATTTTTAAGCTTGGATACTCCTAATATTATATATTATGACTATTGAGGGGTATTTTAGTAATATTTAATGAGAAATAATATTTATGACCATTTATGGGTAGTAAAGGAGTTGTTTAATAAAGGGTAAAACAATTAGAATAAATTGTTTATTCGTCTAATAACTTATTAAAATATTACTATGATATTTGTAATATAAGAATTCGATATTTTTAAGTAAACAAAGAAATATTAAGATTAAAACTTTATAGAAATATTATTGAATGGGTAATAATATTTATTTTAAGCATTAATAAATGATTAAGATATTATTAAAATGGCTAATAATATTAGATTAAAATATTATTAATGATATGAGAATTAAAATATTATTAAGAGATTAATAATATTAGATTAAAGTATTATTGGATGATTAAAATATTATTAAGATGTTAATAACATTAGTAAACGAATAAAAGTGTTATTAGTGGACTAATAATACCAAGAGATGAATTAAATATTATCAGGATTGATAATATTAAGTGTCTTATAGGATTTACGATAGTCTATTTGCTTATGTGTGCTATGTGATTGGCTTAATTGTTAAATAAATAGCATAAGTAAGCGTGTCGATATACAACTACGCAGTACTAATTGATAGATCGACATTATCAATGTTAGGTTCTTCAAGGCCAATTAGTTAAAGCTAGATTATTTGTAGCTGAGCAGACAGACAAGTTCCCTAACTCAAACTCGAGTTATGATTTTTGAAGCATGTTAGTGAATAATTATTATTGATTATTCACATCTATACTGGTTATTGAGATTTGCACCTTGTGCAATTGAATTCCTATTCTATTGTTATTGAATTGTGAATTAGATTAAAGTTCTTTCAAGCATGAACTGTTTATGAGATAGATCTATGCTATTTGTATCAGCTAGATCAAGCATGTCTAAATTTATGAAATCAAATGTATTTTAAAAGCTGTTCTTATTAATTTGCTATAGTAAGAACTCTTGGCTGAGAAAATGATAAATTTGATTAAGGCATGATATCAATGCTGGTTTATTAAGTGTTTATGCATAAATCACGGGGTATGAAAGGCTGATCCCCTTGATTACCAAAACTTTTTTAAGAGGTCCAGTTTAAATGCTGAGAATCTTGTCAAATGTCTATGGTTATTTCCAACCACTCAGTAATTGTCATTCAATTATTCGAATATTCAATTGTTGACTATTAATTCATGTTTCTTCACAACTTTATACTGCCGTTGAACATTGAAAGCGAAACTTCCTTCTATTCATGATATATCTCCCTCGTGTATAAACTTGCTAAGCAAATTAGTTGCTTACCCTTGCTATATCATGATCTTTATTTCAGCTAAGGCAGAAACATCTAAAGGGGACAAAGGAAAAGGGAAGGTGCAAGAGTAGTTGCCTGATATGGCTTATGTACAAGTTTATCTTAAATGTTATTTGGTTATGTGAACTCTTATTGTATTAAGGGTATGTTTTAAGTTAAGGTTAAAGAACCTCGGGACCATGATTGTAAGACTTTATTACTATTTCGATAAACTTTGTATGATTATCATTCCGCATTTAGTTAGAAAGTATGTTTGTTGTTGAGAATCGTGAACACCGAATTCGAGGTTAGGAAACCCGAATTTGGGGGTGTCACATCCTACTTGACAGATTCGTAGCACCTACTCCTAAATGTCATAACTTCCTCATTTTAAGTCGGAATTAGTCCGTTCTTAAGGTTAGGTAAAGCTTGTAACCTGAACTACAACATATCCAAAAATTATAACTTTTCAAATTCGTTAACAGATCGAAACAGCGGCTCCAAGGAGCCTAGTCGCACCAATTTTCTGTGTTCTTGACAGCTTTGACACATTTTCTTAAAATCGCAATATCTCCCTCATCCGAGGTCGAAATGCGTTCATTCCAAAGCCCATGGCTTCCTAATTCAATGTATTACAACTATTCAGAAATTTAGAATTTTTCATGCAACAAAACAATACCAGACTTGATCGTAAGCTCACTATTCATACTAAGTAATCGTGTTCTTGACATGATTTACTAAAATCTTCACCACCAATTCGTTTTAAAAGCTTTTTACTCCATTCCAACTGGGTTATGAAGATACCCATGGATCTACAATATCACAATAACAAACAAAGCAAACAAACACAAAATCGAAGTTATAAGTCCTCTAAAACAGTCCAAATGTCCATGTTTGTCCAAAATGTCCATGTTCTTCATTGTTCTTCATCCTTTACGCATGCGTTCGGATTTTCTTGTTATATTGTTCCACTTTAATGTTATTAGGAAGGTTTTTAGGGTCTTAAGAACTTCCATAACAACTTACACACAACTAACAACAACCATAAACAACAAAAATCAAACCCACCAAGCATATAAGCTTCAAAACCATGAAAGCTTGAAATATTGAAGGAAAAAGGGTTATGGTTGATGTTTACCTCTTGATTCTTGCTCCTTGTGTTGGGTTTATATATAACGCAAGCATGGAATCAAATTACATAAATAGGGCGGAAGCGTGATAAAACGGATTTTAAAATTTATCATACAAACCATCACCGTGATCTTTCCTTGTGTTCAATTATCAATTAACGAAAGAGATAGAGATAGAGAATTATACCCTCGTGAATCAAAGCTTCCTTGGGTACAAGTTCACCTCCAATTTCTTCGCGTTCTCCTTGAATTCCACCGACTAAATTCCTTCGCTTGATCAACGTTAGCCACCCAAGTGTTTGGCCTCTAGAGGTGATCCACCAAGGAAGAATAATTGTTCAAAAAGATGGGTGTTGGCAAAACCCTAGTTTCTATCTCTATAGAAATTGCAAGTACTCTCCACAATCTAATGCAAGAGTGTGTAACCATAATCTATGATAAGACTTTTCTTATTTATAGATGTAGGAAAACCCTTCCCTAAACTATTTAGGATTAGGGTTTCTATTATAATTAAACTCTTTTAATTAATTATGCTCCTAATCCAATTAGGAATTCATGAGAGAGTACTTCTATTAATTAATTCACAATCCCTATTAGGAATTAAATAATAGTAATAGTAATAATAATAATAAAACTCCTCTTATTAATTTATATTTAATATGTTCAAAATATTAAATAATAAATATTAAGCTATTTAATTTATTCTATCTCCATAGATTAAATTAAATACACTTAACTTATTATTACAATTATGCCATTTACTTCTTAAACAAATATTTTTCTTTTGCGGTGTGACCCTTTAGGTTCTCCATATTAAACCGGTTATGAATAAATCAATTAGAACAATTCTAATCTTATTTAAATAAAAAAATTAAACTATTTAATTTATTTAAATAAATAACATTTATTCTACAATAAGGGTAAGCCCCCTTAGCGATCAACGACTTTCCAGATAATATAAATTTCAACATTAATCACAAAAGAACTTTTCAGTGAATAGTTACCGTACAATTCAATCCTTCTACCATACAATGTCCCAATTAAATATAAGACATGGATTTACTGTGACACCCCTAAATTCGGGTCTCAAAATACCCGGATTCGGTCATCACGATCCAATACAAACATTCACTTCCAACAACATACAATAACTAAATGCGGAATATAACGAACATATGTTGTTCATTCAAAAGGTGTTACTAGTCCCAAGATACGATAACCTTAATACATAACACAAAACATACCCTAAATGGTAATCAGGGTTCAAATTACATTAATAGCAAATTAAACTAAGCATAAAATAAAGCCAGCTACGTGAAGCCTATCACTTCATCTTTTCTTTACCCTTGCCCTTCCCTGAAGTCTCGGGTTTAACTGCAATGAAAGTCATGATATAGCAAGGATGAGCAACGAGTCTGCTCAGCAAGTTTAAACTATGACAATAAAGCATATATCATGATGAATGGAATATAGAAAAAAAAACGAATTCAACAATATAAATATCAGAAGCAAGAACGATTATTGCTTTTAGAACAATTGATAGTCAAGTAGACTCTGAACAATAACTTCCAAAGGAGTCAATAGCTAGTTGACCCTCTGGTTACTGGCTACAGAATAAGTACTTGAGGGGATCAGCCTCGCGTACGCTATATGTATGCATAACATTTAACTCTGCTGTTTGTACCTTATATACGGTACCTGAGGTACTCCCCTATAATAAATGGGGTGTTCATTTCAGTCTAAGAATCCATACCAATGACTGGTTCGGATAGCTTTTATAAATTCTCATATGCTTGCCTGACCGAACAATGGTTCAGACTTATTCTTAAACAGTTTGTGAATTACGGAACTTTAATAAATGTACGAATCCAAACTTTACGAATTCAAAAGCACCGAGTGCGAGTGTCAATAATATCATAGATGTGGAATAATTTAAAAGTAATTAAACCACCTAAAGCATGCTTGGAAATGAGGTTCAAGCTTAATTAAATAACTTGCAGTACAATACTACCCCGCTCGAAGATACTTTGAGTAGGGTTAAAGGAAACTTGCATTCAGTATAAAGAAAGAACGAAGTCAGAGAACATGCCTATCTGCTCAGCTACAACTAATTCTAGCTTTAACTAATTGGCCTTGAAGAACCTAACATTGATAACGTCGATCTACCAATTAGTACTGCATAGTTGTATATCGGTACGCTTACTTATGCTATTTATTTAACAATTAAACAAATTACATAGCACACATAAGTTAATAAACTATCGTAAATCCTATAAGACACTTAATATTATCAATCCTGTTAATATTTAATTCACCTTTTGGTATTATTAGTCCACTAATAACACTTTTATTCGTTTACTAATGTTATTAACATCTTAATAATATTTTAATCATCCAATAATACTTTAATCTAATATTATTAATCTCTTAATAATATTTTAATTCTCATATCATTAATAATATTTTAATCTAATATTATTAGCTATTTTAATAACATCTTAATCATTTATTAATGCTTAAAACAAATATTATTACCCATTCAATAATATTTCCATGAATTTTTAACCTTAATATTTCTTTGTTTACTAAAAAATATCGAATTCTTATATTACAAATATCATAGTAATATTTTAATAAGTTATTAGGCGAATAAACAATTTATTCTAATTGTTTTACCCTTTATTAAACAACACATTTACTACCCATAAAAGGTCATAAATATTATTTCTCATTAAATATTACCAAAATACCCCTCAATAGTTAGAATATATAATATTAGGAGTATCCAAGCTTAAAAATCACATTTTCCTTATTTATGACATCATTTAACCATTTATTTTCTTTTAACCATAACTATAACATTATTATGAAAAATAGCAAATAGGCTCTGAAAATTATTATCCTCTGGATCTGGATAGTATATGATCCAACAATGATCCACCAATTTTCCTGGAATTTTAGAAAGTGATTTACTATATTTAAAGTACCCAAAACCTCTGAATCTTGTTACATTTTTCATAAATCGAGTTTTGCTCAGAAAATTCTGAAATTTTCAGGGTACACTCTCACAATATACATAAACATACTGTAAAAATGTCATATGTTTTCAAGGTATACACAGTGAGAAATTCGGGTATAAATATTTAGGAGTCCTTCACGGTAAAAGCCATTACACATCGAAACGTGTTCGTTCTTTTTCCTACTTGTAGATAACTTCTTAAGGTACCTCTGTGATTTTTCCCAGATTTTTAAAAGATTTATAACTGGCCGAAACAACCTTTGGAAAAACAAGGACAACAAGCTTTTAGGGTTTTAAAGCTTTAAGTTTTATAGCTGGACTGTTTTGGGAAAATAGCCCCCAAGGCTTCAAAAATTATTGGATTTGTATTCTACCACTTGGGTTTACTAGATAACTCATGTATCTAGCACCCTCCTTCGACGGATCACAAATCCAAGTTGTAGATCTCAAGTTATGGGTGATCCAAGTGAAGAAAAGCTAAGGTTTTTACCCTTTAAGAACATAAGTTCCTTTTCTTCCTTTGAATCTCCATTCTAACACTCAAGAGGATTAGATCTATACATAAAGCATGAATATCTAATGATTCTTGAGTCTTAAAACAAAATCTCTCAAAAACTATAAAAATAAAACAAAGTAAGAAAGAAGAAAATGATTTAGGGTTTCACCTTGATCTTGTAGCTACTCTCCTTGATCTACCAAAGTATGTGATGAACTTGGGATGCATGAACTATGCTAATCTCACTCTCTTTTTCTCTCTAAGCTCTCACTTTGTGTTCTTGCTTGGGAGAAATGAAAGAAGGAGATGAAAAGAAGAAATGAACTTGAAATGAAATGAAAGGATTAGAATTACTTGCAAGTATAATGCTAAATTAGAATTCATGCTATTATCCCCCACATCTTTCTTACCCATTGGATATAAGAGTTCACCTTATCCCTTCCATTTAGCCTTAATCTTATCTTTAACTGTGCTAATTAGATTTTCCACCAATGGGAGCTTGACAACCTTGTCCTTTGTGTAAGAGTTACCAAATAAAGCAAGTTGATTGACATAATTTCATGCCTTAAAAGGCTTAATAGGGATTAATAGGTAATAAACATAGTTTAACAATTTTAATATGTATTACCCTAATTGTTTATTTAGGGTTTCTATTTCCAATCTTATGGAATTTAATTACTTACACATATCTCTTTAACTTGTAACCTAATTAGGCTAATAAAATCCAAATCTATTTAATGCAATATTGGGTCATTTAATTTAATCCAATGATTGATTAATTAATTTGCCACACTATTAATTACTACACCCATGATCAAATAAATAATTGGTCTTAGTTCCTTAATTAAATAAGCTAATCAATTAGAAATTGATTACTAATTGAACTATTAAATTTTATTATTCAATGTGACAATATTCTCATTAATTAATACTTTTATTAATTAATTTACTCAATTCAATATACTAACTATATTCAATTTACTTGCATGATTAATTAGTAACTACTTTATCAATTTAATTGATATTAAACTTTAAGGCTTGTTCACTAATTTAACTATACTATTAGTGACCCCCTTTACTCAACTTAAAACAATTCATCACCTAGTCATGTAGGCTACCAATACACACAAAAGGTTCAAATAAGCACACAAACTAACTCATTAAAAATTTAATTTATATATTTAATTAATAATGACGTTTAAAATTCACGGGCACTACATCCCTCCCCCCTTATAAAAATTCCGTCCTCGGAATTGCAAAATAAGGTTACTCGAATAGAAAAGGATAATTTGCTTTCATCTTCTCTTCGAGTTCCCACGTAGCTTCTTCGACTGCGTGATTCCTCCAGAAAACCTTGACAGAATAGATGATCTTATTCCTCAGTATCTGTTCCTTCCTATCGAGTATCTGAACAGGAATTTCCTCGTACGATAAGTCTTTCTCGACTTGGATTGGTTCATACGAGATAACGTGCTTGTAGTCTGGTTTATACGGCCGCATCACTGACACATGAAACACGTTGTGAATGTACTCAAGTTCAGGAGGTAACGCTACCTCGTACGCCACTTCGCCAATTCGCCTTAATACCTCGAACGGTCCTATGAACCTAGGGCTCAATTTGCCCTTCTTCCCAAAACGGATCTTCCCTTTCCAGGGAGATACCTTCAAAAACACAAAGCTACCAACTTCAAAGTCTCTCTTCTGACGATGTAAGTCGGCATATTTTTTTTGGCGATCCTGAGCTGCTACCCGACGATTCCTGACCAGTTGTACTGTATCTGTAGTTTGCTGCACCAATTCAGGTCTCAACAGTCTTCGCTCTCCAACCTCGTCCCAACACATCGGGGTTCGGCATTTCCTTCCATATAGCGCTTCGTACGGTGGCATACCGATGCTAGCGTGATAGCTGTTGTTGTAAGCGAACTCCACCAGTGGCAATGGTCATCCCAGCTGCCTTTTAAATCCATCACGACCGCCCGAAGCATATCTTCTAAGGTCTGAATCGTTCACTCGCTCTGGCTGTCAGTTTGAGGATGATACGCTGTACTCAACCTCAACTGTGTTCTCATTCTTGCCTGCAGACTTCTCCAAAAATTTGACGTGAAGCGCGGATCTCTGTCCGATACAATAGATACCGGCACTCCATGATGCGATACAATCTCCTTGACGTAAAGTTTTGCTAATTGTTCCAGATTGTACCATATCTTAATTGGCAGAAAATGAGCAGACTTGGTTAGACGATCCACAATTACCCAGATAACGTCTAAACCCTTATGAGTTGGTGGCAGTCCCACCACAAAGTCCATTGTGATGTGCTCCCACTTCCACTCCGGAATCTCTAATGGTTGAAGTAATCCGCTCGGTCGTTGGTGCTCTGCTTTAATCCGCTGGCATGTCAGACATCGGCTGACGCACTCTGCCACTTCTCGTTTCATATTCGGCCACCAAAAATTTCGTTGCAAATCCTGGTACATCTTTGTGCTCCCAGGATGTACTGAGTACTTCGTGCTATGAGCTTCCTGAAGGATTTCTTCCCTCAATTCTAGATCCAACGGTACCCAGACTCTCCCTTCAAACCTTAGCAATCCAGTGCTATCAATCTTTTACTTAAGCTCCTCGCCTTCGGTAATTCGCTTCTTTATTGAATCACAATCCTCATCCTTTTCTTGAGCCTCCTTAATCTGATCCAATAGGGTCGGGCTCGCTGTCACTGTGAATAATTTCCCGTCCACCTCCATCGGATACTTAACCTCCAATTCCAGACGTTCGAACTCCTTTATCAACTCTGCTTGAGTCGTGAGCCTCATTAATTTCTCTTTGCCTTTCCTACTCAGGGCATCTGCCACTACATTTGCTTTGCCCGGATGGTACAGAATCTCACAGTCGTAATCCTTGATCAATTCTAACCATCGGTGCTGCCTCATATTCAGCTCCTTCTAAGTGAAGATATATTTCAGACTTTTATGATCTGTATATATCTCGCACCTCTCTCCATATAAGTAGTGCCTCCAAATATTCAAGGCGAATACTACTGCTGCTAACTCCAGATCATGACTCGGGTATCCCTTCTCATAGTCCTTCAGCTGACGTGAAGTGTACGCAATGACCTTGCCATGCTGTATTAGTACACAATCGAGGCCTTTGTGTGACGCATCACTGTATACTACAAAACCCCCAGTGTCGTCCGGTAAAGCCAACACTGGTGCTTGGCTAAGTCTTTTCTTCAGCTCCATGAAACTCTCCTCGCACTTCTCCGTCCAAACGAACTTTACCGTCTTTCTGGTTAGATTGGTCAACGACGATGCTATCTTCAAAAAATATCCTGGACGAATCTCCGATAGTATCCTGCTAACCCTAGGAAACTCCTGATCTCCGTCGGCGTCCTCGGCTGCTCCCAGTTGATAATGGCTTCCACCTTTGCTGGGTCTATCGAAACACCATCCCGGTCAATGACGTGACCTAGAAACTGCACCCTTTGCAACCAAAATTCACACTTTGAAAACTTCGCATACAACGTCTCCCTTCTTAATGCCTCCAAAACAATCCTTAGATGTTCAGCATGTTCTTCCTCTGTCACTGAATATACCAAGAAGTCATCGATGAATACTACCACGAACTTGTCCAAGTACTGCTTGAACACTCTGTTCATCATATCCATGAATGTCGATGGTGCATTTGTTAGTCCAAATGACATTACCAGAAACTCGAAATGTCCATAACGAGTTCTGAATGCCGTCTTCGGGATATCCTCCTGTCTCACCCTTAGCTGATGGTAGCCTGTCCTTAAATTAATCTTTGAAAAGTATTTCGCTCCCTTGAGTTGATCAAACAGATCGTCTATTCTGGGTAGCGGGTACCTGTTCTTAATCGTAATCTTGTTCAATTCCCTGTAATCGATACTGAGCCTTAACGATCCATCCTTCTTCTTTACGAACAGAACTGGCGCTCCCCATGGTGACACGCTCGGTCTGATATAACCTTTATCCAACAGTTCTTGCAATTGAACCATTAGCTCCTTCATTTCTACCGGTGTCATGCGATACGGCGCCTTCGATATTGGTGCGGCTCCCGGCACCAAGTCAATTACAAATTCTACCTCCCTATCTGGCGGTAATCCCGGAATTTCATCTGGAAAGACATCTGTGAATTCCCTTATGATAGGTATCTAACTTGGTTCGCCCTCGACTCGACGAGTATCAACTACATGGGCCAAATAACCTATACAACCCTTCTTCAGAAATCTCTTAGCTTGCATCATCGTTAGACAACAAGATTGTCTCGGCGATTTACTACCATAGAATACTACCTTCGACTTATTAGAAGTCTTCAGGTGTACACACTTCTTCTTACAGTCGATGACTACTCCGTGAATCGATAACCAATCCATTCCAAGGATCACATCGAACTCCCCCAAACGAATCGGTATCAAATCCACGCTGAGCTTAAATCCTCGTAATTCGGCACAACAATTCTTATGAATGCATTCTACGGGGATAATTTCCTTATTTGCTACTTCTACGTTCATAGGGTGTTCTAACTTTTCACGAGGTAAGTCTAACATTTTAGCAATTCTTCGGAAACAAAAGAGCAGGTAGCACCCGAATCGAAAAACACATAAGCATTTATATCATTGATTGGGATGATACCTGACACCACGTCCTTGGACCCCACGACATCCTTCCTTGTGACCATCATGGCTTTTCTGATCTTGGTTGTACTTTGTCAACGCTTCATTTCCTCCTCGGCAACGATTGTTTCCTTAAGTAACGTAGGAAATGTGTTGATCTGCAAAACCACAACCTTACTATACGCCCAGGGCTTCAACCCTTGATCAAATCTCTTCGCTCGCCTAGCTCCGGTGTCCACTTGTGTGGATCAAACCTAGCTAGTTTGTTAAACTTCGTTGCGTACTCTACTACCGACATATCATCTTGCTTCAGATCCAAGAACTTTATCTCCATACTTGCCTGCATGCTTTCTAGAAAGTAATTTTTTTGAAAAATAGCTCCCTAAAATGAGTCCACGCAGTCGTACCTTCCCCAGCTCGGCTTTTATTCGCCTTCCACCAGTAATTTGACTTACCCTTCCTCATGAAAGTGGAAAATGAAGTCTTCTGTTCCTCGGTCACTCTTGCGACCTTGAAAACTTTCTCCATTTCTTCTACCCATGTCTGGGCTTCACTCGAATCCATATTCCCACGAAACTCCGATGGTCCTAGTAATTTGAAACCCGTAAAGTTCGCCATGTGATTTCATGGCCAAACAACCGCAATGGCTGGTCTGCCTTGCATCGTTTCCTCTAACAAGTTCGCAAAGGTCCTCTTGGGGTCAGTCTGACCCTCCTCGTTATTCACTGACTCTTCCACCCTCGTGTATCGGGGTTGTCTCCTTGACGGCATTGTTTGTTCTAAACAAAACCTTACATAAATCCTTCTTGTTTTACACATCGTGCAAAATTCTACTGATGTTATCATTTAAGAGTCAAGGCACAAATCGATCACAATCAATCATGTAATAATAATACCACATTTATATTCATACACCCCTTAGTGTGTCAAACACTTATAATTCCGGCATATTCCTATAAATGTTAACTATCCCATTAAGACACAAAAGATGGGATTAATAAGAATTCCATTCCCCTAGATCTGAAAAGTGGGGATGTATCATCATCATATCAACTCAATGCACCTTTAGTAAATACTAATAAGCTCATCTTAGTACCTCGTACTACTTACATCATATAGCATTCCTGATATCCACTTATCCCTCTGTTACTAACAACAAGATGGGATTCACATAACTACTCCACAACTTACACAAAATTGGGACTTACAACAGATATACTGCTAGCTGTACAAAAACTGAGATTCACATTTCTTACATGCATAGGTATACTAGTACATATACATTGACTACTATTCTTTATTCATTACGACTCACAAAGGTCTTATAACTCTAAGACTTAATCTTTCTTTCTTTCATTTCCTCCACTTATTCCTTATATCGGCTCCAATTGATCCTCCTTAGGGATTTCTATTATCTCATCATTCAGTTCCATCTCTAGATACTTTTTCCAGATCAGACACTAAATCTACCCTCGGTTCATTTCTTATAATCTCTCCGTTGTCTCTCCTTTCTAATCATCAAAACAATCTAAATTGCCATCAGTCATCTCTTAAAATTTTTTTTTTTGCATATAAAATCATTCATCTTAATACTCTCAACTTTTGCTTAACAACTCTATATGAGTTCATTACCTTTGTTTCACCTGGCATTCCACCATAAAGCTTAATAACTTAACTAACACTTCAAAATATCGATATATTCCTTATTTATCGAATTAATCATTTCCTTCTTGCAAACCTTAACCCAACAGATTCTAAGGTACCCTCTCTTCATCACAAAGAAACTCTATACCACATCACTCCAATATCTTATCCAATGAATAGCCACAAAAATTGATCAATAGCCACAAAATTGATCAATAACATCAAATGATTAATCTAATTACCTCTAATATCTATAACTCCAGCTTACAATGGATCGTCCATACATAATGGTCTTCACTTTACCATATTATCTCATCAATACACATTCCTTATATTATCCACAAGCTTAATAACACCAACGTATGATCCAAATCCTCAATTTTAAGATCATAATAAATTTCTACCCAAAAATAACTCTATATAAGTTCTATCCTCTTCTATTCCTCTATATTCTCTCAGGTTATAGCCTAAGGACTCTTTCTCCTAAGAGTTATAACCTATAGCTTTGATACCAACCTGTGACACCCCTAAATTCGGGTCTCAAAATACCCGGATTCGGTCATCACGATCCAATACAAACATTCACCTCCAACAATATACAATAACTAAATGCGGAATATAACGAACATATGTTGTTCATTCAAAAGGTGTTACTAGTCCCAAGATACGATAACCTTAATACATAACACAAAACATACCCTAAATGGTAATCAGGGTTCAAATTACATTAATAGCAAATTAAACTAAGCATAAAATAAAGCCAGCTACGTGAAGCCTATCACTTCATCTTTTCTTTACCCTTGCCCTTCCCTAAAGTCTCGGGTTTAACTGCAATGAAAGTCATGATATAGCAAGGATGAGCAACGAGTTTGCTCAGCAAGTTTAAACTATGACAATAAAGCATATATCATGATGAATGGAATATAGAAAAAAAAAGAATTCAACAATATAAATATCAGAAGCAAGAACGATTATTGCTTTTAGAACAATTAATAGTCAAGTAGACTCTGAACAATAACTTCCAAAGGAGTCAATAGCTAGTTGACCCTCTGGTTACTGGCTACAGAATAAGTACTTGAGGGGATCAGCCTCGCGTACGCTATGTGTATGCATAACATTTAACTCTGCTGTTTGTACCTTATATACGGTACCTGGGTTACTCCCCAATAATAAATGGGGTGTTCATTTCAGTTTAAGAATCCATACCAATGACTGGTTCGGATAGCTTTTATAAATTCTCATATGCTTGCCTGACCGAACAAGGGTTCAGACTTATTCTTAAACAGTTTGTGAATTACGGAACTTTAATAAATGTACGAATCCAAACTTTACGAATTCAAAAGCACCGAGTGCGAGTGTCAATAATATCATAGATGTGGAATAATTTAAAAGTAATTAAACCACCTAAAGCATGCTTGGAAATGAGGTTCAAGCTTAATTAAATAACTTGCAGTACAATACTACCCCGCTCGAAGATAATTTGAGTAGGGTTAAAGGAAACTTGCATTCAGTATAAAGAAAGAATGAAGTCAGAGAACTTGCCTGTCTGCTCAGCTACAAATAATTCTAGCTTTAACTAATTGGCCTTGAAGAACCTAACATTGATAACGTCGATCTACCAATTAGTGCTGCGTAGTTGTATATCGATACGCTTACTTATGCTATTTATTTAACAATTAAGCAACTCACATAGCACACATAAGTTAATAAACTATCGTAAATCCTATAAGACACTTAATATTATCAATCCTGTTAATATTTAATTCACCTCTTGGTATTATTAGTCCACTAATAACACTTTTATTCGTTTACTAATGTTATTAACATCTTAATAATATTTTAATCATCCAATAATACTTTAATCTAATATTATTAATCTCTTAATAATATTTTAATTCTCATATCATTAATAATATTTTAATCTAATATTATTAGCCATTTTAATAACATCTTAATCATTTATTAATGCTTAAAACAAATATTATTACCCATTCAATAATATTTCCATGAAGTTTTAACCTTAATATTTCTTTGTTTACTAAAAAATATCGAATTCTTATATTACAAATATCATAGTAATATTTTAATAAGTTATTAGGCGAATAAACAATTTATTCTAATTGTTTTACCCTTTATTAAACAACTCCTTTACTACCCATAAAAGGTCATAAATATTATTTCTCATTAAATATTACCAAAATACCCCTCAATAGTTAGAATATATAATATTAGGAGTATCCAAGCTTAAAAATCATATTTTCCTTATTTATGACATTATTTAACCATTTATTTTCTTTTAACCATAACTATAACATTATTATGAAAAATAGCAAATAGGCTCTGAAAATTATTATCCTCTGGATCTGGATAGTATATCATCCACAATGATCCACCAATTTTCCTGGAATTTTAGAAAGTGATTTACTATATTTAAAGTACCCAAAACCTCTGAATCTTGTTACATTTTTCATAAATCGAGTTTTGCTCAGAAAATTCTGAAATGCTCAGGGTACACTCTAATAATATACATAAACATACTGTACAAATGTCATATGTTTTCAAGGTATACACAGTGAGAAATTCGGGTATAAATATTTAGGAGTCCTTCACGGTAAAAGCCATTACACAAAAACTACACATCGAAACGTGTTCGTTCTTTTTCCTACTTGTAGATAACTTCTTAAGGTACCTCTGTAATTGTTCCCAGATTTTTAAAAGATTTATAACTGGCCGAAACAACCTTTGGAAAAACAAGGACAGCAAGCTTTTAGGGTTTTAAAGCTTTAAGTTTTATAGCTGGACTGTTTTGGGAAAATAGCCCCCAAGGCTTCAAAAATTATTGGATTTGTATTCTACCACTTGGGTTTACTAGATAACTCATGTATCTAGCACCCTCCTTCGACGGATCACAAATCCAAGTTGTAGATCTCAAGTTATGGGTGATCCAAGTGAAGAAAAGCTAAAGTTTTTACCCTTTAAGAACATAAGTTCCTTTTCTTCCTTTGAATCTCCATTCTAACACTCAAGAGGATTAGATCTATACATAAAGCATGAATATCTAATGATTCTTGAGTCTTAGAACAAAATCTCTCAAAAACTATAAAAATAAAACAAAGTAAGAAAGAAGAAAATGATTTAGGGTTTCACCTTGATCTTGTAGCTACTCTCCTTGATCTACCAAAGTATGTGATGAACTTGGGATGCATGAACTATGCTAATCTCACTCTCTTTTTCTCTCTAAGCTCTCACTTTGTGTTCTTGCTTGGGAGAAATGAAAGAAGGAGATGAAAAGAAGAAATGAACTTGAAATGAAATGAAAGGATAGAATACTTGCAAGTAAAATGCTAAATTAGAATTCATGCTATTATCCCCCACATCTTTCTTACCCATTGGATATAAGAGTTCACCTTATCCCTTCCATTTAGCCTTAATCTTATCTTTAACTGTGCTAATTAGATTTTCCACCAATGGGAGCTTGACAACCTTGTTCTTTGTGTAAGAGTTACCAAATAAAGCAAGTTGATTGACATAATTTCATGCCTTAAAAGGCTTAATAGGGCTTAATAGGTAATAAACATAGTTTAACAATTTTAATATGTATTACCCTAATTGTTTATTTAGGGTTTCTATTTCCAATCTTATGGAATTTAATTACTTACACATATCTCTTTAACTTGTAACCTAATTAGGCTAATAAAATCCAAATCTATTTAATGCAATATTGGGTCATTTAATTTAACCCAATGATTGATTAATTAATTTGCCACACTATTAATTACTACACCCATGATCAAATAAATAATTGGTCTTAGTTCCTTAATTAAATAAGCTAATCAATTAGAAATTGATTACTAATTGAACTATTAAATTTTATTATTCAATGTGACAATATTCTCATTAATTAATACTTTTATTAATTAATTTACTCAATTAAATATACTAACTATATTCAATTTACTTGCATGATTAATTAGTAACTACTTTATCAATTTAATTGATATTAAACTTTAAGGCTTGTTCACTAATTTAACTATACTATTAGTGACCCCCTTTACTCAACTTAAAACAATTCATCACCTAGTCATGTAGGCTACCAATACACACAAAAGGTTCAAATAAGCACACAAACTAACTCATTAAAAATTTAATTTATATATTTAATTAATAATGACGTTTAAAATTCACGGGCACTACATTTACTGTCAAGTCTTATTTTATTTAATTATATGTATTTCGATTCCCAAATGCACAACTCTAAATAATGCAAATTAGAAACTCCTTTCTAGTTTCATTCTGCCTTGGCCAAGGACTACCGAGTTGTCATTTATCGAATCACATAGGACATTCACATCTTTTACTAGACGTGGTAGATTTTTTGTTGATCATTCACCTATCTCTATGTACAACTTATTATACCCAATCATACCCTTTGATATACGTTAAAGGTCTTAAGGGACATGTCAAAGTATAACTCATCACACACAAGATACTATGATGATCTCAAGTCCAAGGATCACTTGTACTACTATCACTAGAGGAATTCCTATTGACAGGCGAGTAAAACTCCATTATGTATTCTTTAGCGAGCCACGTTCAGTGTACTTATTCTCCAATAAGTACCTACATACTTGCTTTAGTGTCTCCACACAAATGATTATGAGATCAATCATCCTCTTCTTAAGAGCACGCAACGTATGTACTAATCTATCCGGATTCACTAATCCCCTTTTTAGTAATCCAATGATTAGGAACGATTTTAGTTTGTGAGCTATCTAGAATTTAGATCTCATTAGCATGATCACCATCATGATTCTAAAAGCATTGCTCAAAACTATGGGTTTATCACATTTAATATAACAACAATATGTAGATAATGTAAAATGCCTTTTAAGAAAATCAATTTTTTATTAATAAATGAATAAGATTACAAAGTATATGCTACATCATATCAAATATGATTGGCTTGTGTGCATACTACTTTCAATCTCCCACTTGCACTAAAGCCAATTGCCATGGTATCTAATACTTATCTTCGCTAAGTGACGATCAAACTGCTGTTGTGTTAAAGCTTTAGTAAATGGATATGCAATGTTGTCTTGAGAGTCCACACGCTCAAGGGTGACATCTTCTCTTTCAATGATCTCTCTAATCAAATGAAATCGCCGCAACACATGTTTGAATTTCTGATAAGACCTGGGTTCCTTAGCTTGCGCAACAGCTCTGGTGTTGTCACAGAATAAAGGTACAACTCCTCTAATGTTAGGAACCACTCCAAGTTTAGCTATGAACTTCTTCATCTAAATAACTTCCTTTGTAGCTTCACTTGTAGCTATGTACTCTGCCTCTGTCACTGAATCAGTAACTGTTTGCTGCTTGGAACTTTTCCAACTCACTGCGCCACCGTTTAAGGTAAACACGTACCCTGAAATAAATTTACTTTCATCTTGGTCCATTTGAAAACTTGAGTCTATATAGCCCTTTAGTTTCAATTCAGACCCACCGTAGACAAGAAATACATCCTTAGTTCTTCTCAAGTACTTTAAGATGTTTTTCACAGCCTTCCAGTGCTCTTCTCCTAGATTTGACTGATATCTGCTTGTTACACTAAGTGAATGAGCGACATCTGGTCTAGTACATATCATACCGTACATGATAGATCCTATTGCTGAAACATAAGGAATCTTACTCATACGGTCTCTCTCTTCAGGTGTTTTTGGGGCCTGTTTCTTGGAGAGATGTATTCCATGGCTCATCGGCATGAGACCTCTCTTGGAATATTCCATGCTAAGCTTCTTTAGCATCGAGTCAATGTACTTTCCTTGGGTCAAGCCAAACATCCTTTTAGATCTATCTCTATAGATCTTTATCCCCAAAAT
This sequence comes from Aralia elata, assembly GCA_034770075.1. Lineage (NCBI taxonomy): Eukaryota > Viridiplantae > Streptophyta > Magnoliopsida > Apiales > Araliaceae > Aralia > Aralia elata. The sequence continues at coordinate 35,546,290 of CM068378.1, forward strand.
ATAGGATGCCTCACCCAAGTCCTTCATGGAGAAGTGTTTAGATAACCAAATTTTGATTGACTGTAGCATAGGAACATCATTCCCTATCAGTAATATATCATCAACATATAATACAAGGAATGAAACAGCGTTCCTACTAACCTTCTTGTACACACAAGGTTCATCCTCAGTTTTGATAAAATCAAACTTTTTGATTATCTTATCAAAATGGATGTTCTATCTTCGAGAAGCTTGTTTCAATCCATAAATGGATTGTTGTAGCTTATAGACTTGGTTTGTTCCAACCGTTGAAACAAAACCCTCTAGCTGTATCATATATACATTCTCCTTAAGCTCTCTATTGAGTAAGGCCATTTTCACGTCCATTTGCTAGATTTCGTAGTCATAATAAGCTGCAATTGCAAGCAAAATCCGAATGGACTTCAGCATAGCTACTGGTGAGAAGGTTTCATCATAGTCAACTCCTTGTCTTTGTTTGAAACCTTTTGCAACCAGTCGGGCCTTATAGGTCTCTACCTTGCCATCCACTCCAGTCTTTCTCTTAAAGACCCATTTACACATAATAGGCTTAATGCCCTCAGGTGGTGAAACCAAAATCCATACTTGGTTTTCATACATGGAGTCCATCTCGGATTTCATGGCTTCTAGCCATTTCTCTGAGTCTTTTGTACTCATAACCTCTTCATAAGTCAATGGATCATCATCCTTTATGATGTGTAACTCATCATCATCCTCTATGATGAATCCATACCTATCAGGTATCTTCGGTACTCTTCCAGATTTACGAATAGGTTGTGATACAGTAGGTTCTTCCACTTGGTCAGGTACCTGACTTTGATCCGTAGTATTTTATGGTTCTTGAATTTCTTCAAGATATATCTTACTCCCACTGACCCCTTTAAGGATAAACTCCTTTTCCAAGAAGGCAGCGTGTTTTGCAACAAACACCTTTTGATTAGTAGGATGATAGAAATAATACCCTGATGTTTCTTTAGGGTATCCCACGAATCTACATTTGTCAGATCTAGTCTTCAGCTTATCATTCTCAAACCTTTTGACATAAGCTGGATAACCCCAATCTTAACATGCTTAAGATTTGGTTTCCTCCCTGTCCATAACTCATATGGAGTCTTTGGGACGGATTTGGTAGGTACTTTGTTAAGTAGGTATGCAGCCGATTCTAGGGCATAACCCCAGAAGGATATTGGAAGGTCAGTAAAACTCATCATGGAACGAACCACGTCCAACAATGTTCGATTTCTCCTTTCAGATACACCATTCAACTGTGGCGTCCCTGGTGGAGTCCATTGTGAGATTATACCATTTTTTTTGAGACAATTAAGAAACTCATTGGTTAAGTATTCCCCTCGATCCGATCGAAGAATCTTAATACTTCTACCAGTTTGCTTCTCTACTTCACTTCTGAATTCTTTGAACCTTTCAAACGATTCAGATTTGTATTTCATTAAATACACATATCCAAATCTAGAATGATTATCAGTGAAAGTAATAAAATAAGAATACCCTCCTCGTGCATTCGTTGTCATAGGTCCACATACGTCTGTGTGTACTAATGCTAACAACTCTGTAACTCTTTCTCCTTTTCCACTAAAAGGAGATTTAGGCATCTTACCCATGAGACAAGATTCACAAGTTAGATATGATTCGTAATCAGATAACTCTAAAAGCCCATCTTTATGCAACTTGGTTAATCTTATTTCATTGATGTGACCGAGTCTACAGTTCCACATAAAGGTATAATTAACACCATCTCGTTTTCTTTTCTTAGTTTGTTCAATTTGAAGTATATTTTCATGCAAGTCAAGTATGTAAAGTCCATTCAGTAAATTGCCAATACCATATAAAACATTTTTATTATAAATAGAACAACTGTTGTTCTTTATTATAATATCAAAACCATCCATATCTAATACAGAAATTGAAATAATATTTCTAACAAGTGTTGGAACATAATAACAATTATTTAAACTAATGGACTTGCCCGTAAACAATAAGTTCCTACAGCTAATGCAGCAACCTTTGCTCCATTTCCCACTCGTAGGACGACTTCATCTTTGTTCAGCTTTCTACTTCTGCTTAGTCCCTACATATTATTACATATATGAGAACTACAGCCGGTATCCAATACCCAAGTAGAATTTTGACTTTTAGAAAAATTAATTTCGATCATGAACAAACCTAGATCGGAAGTCGAAGCTTCTCCAAGCTTTTTTTGGTCTGCAAGATACTCCTTGCAGTTCCTCTTCCAGTGTCCCGGCTTATTGCAATGGTAGCAAATTCTTTTGCTATCAGGATCAAGTTTCTTTTTATCCTTTCTCTTCGCCTTGCCCTTAGCCTTCTTGTTTTTCTTCTTTTCAGAAGATATCTTTGAAAGTAGTATGCACACGAGCCAATCATATTTGATATGATGTAGCATATACTTTGTAATCTTATTCGGTTATTAAAGGTATTTTACATTATCTACATGGTGCTGTTATATTAAATGTGATAAACCCATAGTTTTGAGCAATGCTTTTAGAATCATGATGGTGATCATGCTATTGAGATCTAAATTCTAGATAGCTTATAAACTAAAATCGTTCCTAATCGTTGGATTACTAAAAAGGGGATTAGTGAATCCGGATAGATTATTACATACGTTGCTTGCTCTGAAAAAGAGGATGATTGATCTCATAATCATTTGTGTGGAGACACTAAAGCAAGTATGTAGGTGCTCATTGGAGAATAAGTTCACTGAACGTGACTCGCTAAGGAATACCTAATGGAGTTTTACTCGCCTGTCAATAGGAATTCCTATAGTGATAGTAGTACAAGTGATCCTTGGACTTGAGATTATCATAGTATCTTGTGTATGATGAGTTATACTTTGACATGTCCCTTAAGACTTTTCGGGCATATCAAAGGGTATGATTAGGTATAATAAGTTGTACATGGAGATAGGTGAATGATCAACAAAGAATCTACCACGTCTAGTAAAAGATGTGAATGTCCTATGTGATTCAATAAATGACAACTCGGTAGTCCTTGGCCAAGGCAGAATGAAACTAGAAAGGAGTTTCTAATTTGCATTATTTAGAGTTGTGCATTTGGGAATCGAAATAAATATAATTAAATAAAATAAGACTTTACAGTAAATCCATGTCTTATATTTAATTGTGACATTGTATGGTAGAAGGATTGAATTATATAGTAACTATGCACTGAAAGGTTCTTTTGTGATTAATGTTGAAATCTATATTATCTGGAAAGTCGTTGATCGCTAAGGGAGCTTACCCTTATTGTAGAATAAATATTATTTATTTAAATAAATTAAATAGTTTAATTTATTTATTTAAATAAGATTAGAATTGTTCTAATTGATTTATTCACAACCGGTTTAATATGGAGAACCTAAAGGGTTACACCGCAAAAAGAAAAATATTTATTTAAGAAGTAAATGGCATAATTGTAATAATAAGTTAAGTGTATTTAATTTAATCTATGGAGATAGAATAAATTAAATAGCTTAATATTTATTATTTAATATTTTAGAAATATTAAATATAAATTAATAAGAGGAGTCTTATTACTATTATTATTACTATTACTATTATTTAATTCCTAATAGGGATTGGGAATTAATTAATAGAAGTACTCTCTCATAAATTCTTAATTGGATTTGGAGTACTTAATTAAATAAGTTTAATTATAATAGAAACCCTAATCCTAAATAGTTTAGGGAAAGGGTTATTCCTATATTTATAAATAAGAGGAGTCTTATCATAGATTAGTGTTACACACTCTTGCATTAGATTGTGGAGAGTACTTACAATTTCTATAGAGATAGAAGCTAGGGTTTTGCCAACACTCATCTTCTTGAATAACTATTCTTCCTTGGTGGATCACCTCTAGAGGCCAAACACTTGGGTGGCTAACGTTGATCAAGCAAAGGAATTTAGTCGGTGGAATTCACGGAGAACGCGAAGGAATTGGAGGTAAATTTGTACCTGAGGAAGCACGGTTCTACGAGGGTATAATTTTTATCTTAATCTCTTTCGTTTATATCGTTAATTGAGCACATAGATTGATCATGGTGATGGTTTGTATAAAATTTAAAAAATCCGATTTTATCGCGCTTCCGCTTTATTTATGTAATTTGATTGCATGTTCGCGTCATATACAAACCTAACAGTGGTATCAGAGCCGAATCTTGTGCTAATTATCGATTTTGATGATTCCATGTGTGTATGGTATGCGATTGGATCGAAATTTTTGGGCAGAATCTGTTTTTCTGAATCTGCTACGCGGCGCAGCTGCGCCATTTACAGTTTATTCTGGAGCGCAACTGCACCCAAACCCAGAAAGTCGTTTATGGGGTTCAGCGCAGCTGCGCCGTTTCCCAGTTCATTCTGGGCGCAGCTGCCCCGGACAGCAGAATCCGAAAAATAATTTTTCCTTCAATTAAAATAAATCGTTTATTTACTTGATATAAGTTTAAAATAAAGATATTTATTTTATCTGGAATAGGATTTTAGATTGCTAAAAATTAAAGGAGTTTAATTTGGATTTGGTTTTTGATTAAAATAAAAGAGTTTATTTTGTTTCAAAACTAAATATTAGCAAAACTTTTGCCCATTAATTGATATCAATGCATATATGGAATGGTTTTATTATTAATGGGATAAATGTTATTTATTGATATATATAGAGATATGTATGATAATAAATTGGGATTGATTTTGGACTATTCACCAATGTCTGATTGAAATTATTTTAGAGGATGCTTGAATGTATGAGTTTTTATAAATGGGGTCTGCGTACCTCGTCTTCTCTAATTTTTCTTAATGTAAAATTCTATCTCACTCCTATGTACTTCCCATTGACTGCTGATCAAGCTTTCTATTTATTGTAAATAGTTTTTGTAATAGGACTAGTTAGAATTACTTTTGACGAATTTGAGACAAAGGAGCAAGGAGCGCATGAATACCCGTTTGTAATGGAGCCCGGGTTTAAATGTAATAGTTATATTTAAATTTTATTCTTGCACTCTAGGTTTGACCTTTTGGTTCACTTGATGGCTCTAGTGAACCAAACTAGAATAAAAGTCTATAATCAATCCGGGTAGAATATAGTATTCTATATGTGCATGATTACTATATATATATTATATATTATACAACATGATTTGCATGTTAAATAATATGACGCGTATTTTATATATATATGTGCATGCGCGCTAAACAAGATGAGACTATTAATAACAAATCCCTCAAAAAAATCATATTAAGTCCTAAGCATTCAAATATATTTTGGAATATCGAACGTCGCCTTCTAGCATGGTAAAGCAATAAAGTATTAAATATTTAATATAAGTTTGTTGTGCACACACAAGGCGAGTATTAAATATTTAAGATGTTGTTTTATCACATTTGATGCTTATTAAGGAATTGAACATTACTGCTTTGTTGTGCACACACAAGGGCGGTCTTTTTCTCTTCACATATATGGAAGTGCTAGGTTGGACTTAACTTAGATTATTTTAGTTCGGATGTGCACACACTTGACCATTATAATCTAAGAGACAAAATACAAGGAGTTACATAGTGATGTAATTGACAATAATTGTCTACCTATTTATTTATATAGTTTGTTGTGCATACACAAGGCTATATACATTTGAAATAGGATCCTTATTCTCACTAGCAAATCTTTAATTAGATTTGCCGAACTATAAATTAAGGGTAATATAGTTTGACAAAAATAGTTGGAGATACCAATTTAAATAAAGACCTAATTTATTTTGGTAATTAATTAAATGAATGTATGCTAAAATGTTGTTAAATTATAAATTCATTTATATAATTTTACAATGTTTAATTTACTATCACTGCGGAGCATATTAGATGCTAATTAACCAGACTAAATTAAAAGGACTGGTTAAAGAATTTGAGAATAGTTCTCAAGGCTGAAAAGCTATCTTGTGTACTTAATATGCCTATCCCTGCAATGGTTGCAGACAATGCCTCAGAGGAAGAGTTTGCTACTTTTAGAAAGTGGCAAGATGATGCACAGTTGGCTCAATGCATCATGCTCGCATCCGTGAGTAACGAGCTTCAGCGTCAACATGAAACTATAGATGCTCCTACTGTGCTCCTGCACCTTCAAGGAGTTGAATGGTGAGGAAAGTATGACTGCTAGATATTAGATATCTAAGGAGCTCTTCCAATCTAGAATAACCGATGACACTACAGTATAGACAAATATCCTCAAAAATGATCAATTTGATTGAACAATTGGGATAACTGGGTTTAGTAATGGATGAAAAGATGATCCAAGATTTGATCTTGCAATCACTTCCGGACTCTTTCTCACAATTTGTTGTGAATTTCCACATGAATAAGCTATATGTCAGCCTGCCTGAGTTGCTTAAACATGTTGAAAACTGTAGAGAGTCACTTTCCAACCAAGAAAGACCAAGTCTTACTGGTGGATAATTCTTCCAGGAAGCGGAAGAGGGCCAAAGGATCTTCTTAAAAGAAGAACAATTCAAAGAAGGTATAAGGAGGCAATAACTAAGGACACTAAGAACAAAACTGATACAGATAGCAAAGGAGTTTGCTTCCACTGCAATAAGCCTGGATACTAGAAAGGAAACTGTAAGGAGCATCTTGCAGAGACTAACCAGAAGAAGCTTAGTGAAGCTTCGGTTATAGATATAGGTTTGTTCATGATTGAAATAAATTTTTTTTGTAAGTCAAGGTTCTACTTGGGTATTGGATACCGGCTTTAGTTCTCACATATGCAATCTAATGCAGAGACTAAGCAGAAGTAGAAAGCTAAACAAAGAGTAAGTAATCTTACGTGTGCAGAATGGAGCAATGGTTGCTACATTAGCCGTAGGAACTTATAGTTTAACGTTGCCTACGAGCAAGTCTATTAAGTTAATAAGTTGTTACTATGTTCCAGTTCTCTTTAGAAACATTATTACTTCCGTTGTTGGACAAGGAAGGTTCTGGTATTATATTTAAGAACAATTACTGTCCTATTTATAATGATAATGTTTTGTTTGAAACCGGAAGATCACTTGATGGACTTTGTAAACTTGACTTACATAAAAAATAATTTTGCAAATTGAACAAACTAGTAAAAGAAAAGAAAATGATCATTCAAAGAGTTGAATATGTGTATTTGATGAAATACAAGTCTGGATCATTTGAAAGGTTCAAAGAATTCAGAAGTGAAACAAATTGACAAAGTATTAAGATTCTTTGATCAGATCGAGGAAGGAATACTTGTGCAATGAGTTTCTAGATCATCTCAAAATGGTATTTTCTCATAATGGACACCTCCTGATACGCAATAATTGATCGGTATATCTTAAAAGGAGAAATTGTACCTTGTTGGACATGGTGCGGTCCATAATGATTTTTACCGACATTCCAGTATCCATCTGGGGTTATGCCCTAGAAACGACTGCATATCTACAAAATAAGGTAACCTCAAAATTTGGCCCCAAGACTCCATAAAAGTTATGGATAGGGAGGATTCCTAATCTTAAGTATGTTAAGATAAGGGGTTGTCCAACTTATGTGAAAAAGGTTTCAAAAGATAAGTTTGGGATAAAATCTGACAAATGTAGATTCGTGGGATACCCTAAAGAAACATCATGGTATTATTTCTATCATCCTACTAATCAAAAGGTGTTTGTTGCGAAACACGCTGCTTTCTTGGAAAAGGAGTTTATCCTTGAAGGGGTCAGCGGGAGTAAGATAGATCTTGAAAGAGTTCAAGAACCACAAAGCATTTTAAGTCAAACCGAGGGACCTGTAGATAGATCTATTGTACCACAACCGAATCGTAAATCTGGAAGAGTACCGAAGATACCTGGGAGGTATGGATTCATCATAGAGGATGATGATGAGGTACGCATCATAGAGGATGATGATCCAGTTATATATGATGAGGCTATGAGTAGAAGACACGCAGAGAAATGGCAGATGGCCATGAAATCCGAAATATACTCCATGTATGAGAACCAAGTATAGACTCTGGTTACTCCACCGAAAGGCATAGTGCTTAAAGGGTGAATATGGGTCTTTAAAGAGAAAGACTAGGGCAAATGGCAAAGTGGAGACCTATAAGACCAGACCTGTTTAAAAGGTTTCAAATAAAGTCAAGGAGTTGACTGTAATAAAACCTTATTACTAGGTAATGCTCAAGTCCATTTGGATTTTACTTGTGATTGTAGCTTATTACGAAATCTGGCAAAATGGATGTGAAGACGTCCTTCCTCAATGAATACTTGAGGAGAATGTATGTATGATACAACTAGAGGAATTTGTTTCAAAGGTTGAAGCAAATCGTGTTTTAAGGTACGATGATCCATTTATGGATTAAAACAAGCTTCTCAAAGATGGAACATTCGTTTTGATGAGACAATCAAAAGAGTTTGATTTTATCAAAAATGAGAATGAATCTAGTGTGTACAAAAGGGTCAGTGGGAGTACTGTGACATTCCTAGTATTACATGTTGATATACTACTGATAAGGAATAACACACCAATGCTACAATCAGTAAAGATAAAATTGTCTTAACATTCCTCCATGAAGGACTTCGGAGGAGCATCTTATAAATTGGGGATATAAATCTATATAGATAGATTTAAAAGGATGTTTGGCTTGACCCAATGAACATATAATCATTCGATGCTAAAGGCGTTTAGCATGGCAAACTCCAAGAGAGGTCTCATGATGATGAGCCATGGAGTGAATCTCTCTAAAATTATCTCCAATAAAAGAGAGATTACATGAGTTATTATCATGTATGTAATGAATATACAAGGCCTGATGTTGATCAGTCACATTCTGAAGAAGATCACTGTAAGACAGTGATAAACATCTTAAGTACTTAACCGGTACTGAAGATGTGATCTTGATTCATGGTAGGTCTGAATTAAATCTAAAGGGTGATGAGGGCATCCTTGGTTCAGGAAGGGATGACAACCATAGAGCGGATCATATGTGCATGCCGGATGGACCTGTGACAAGAGCTCGGGTTAAACGATTCAAGGAAGGCCTTAATGGTTTGATACAAGGCATGTGGAGAGAGGATAGATCAAGTGTAGAGTTCGAGGAGCAGGATTCTAAGGCTTTGCATTTGGTTCTGATAATACAAGCAAACACGCTAGGGTTTGGAACGATGGAAACAAGAGAAGTCAAAAATTTCCAATCTGCAGAGGTCTCGCCCTGGCGAGAAAATCAGGGCCAAAATTCTAGCCCCGGCGAGAACCTCTCTATCCATCTTCGCCCCGGCCTGATCTGAAGCCGCCCCGGCCAAGATCTCTCTGTCCATTCTCGCCTCGGCGAGAACTTCAGTACAAATCTCTCGCCTCGGCGAGAACAGTCAGTTTTGGTTGACGCGTTTTTGACAATTTGGAACGCGAATTTCTTCCTTAATTTTAGAGATTTCAGTATATTTTCATAATTCTATTGTAATTAGGATATTTTAAGATAGGATTTTGATTTCAAATCAATTATTATTTCCTTTATGGATTCTAGGGTTTCATAATTAGTATAAATAAGTTTTATTCTTGTAATTCAACAACAATTCAATATTATTCAGAGTTTATTCATATTGAGAGCTATTCTCTACTTTTGGTTCTTTGAAGAATTTCTAAGCTAATTTCTTAGTTTTTCTTTTGAGATTCATACTTAACTTATCATACAACAAACCATAGTTGTGTGTGGCGTTATTCTATCGCATCATACAATCATATGGAGATTATCGTTTTCCATCTAAACAAGGGTCTAAGTGTTGTTGGTGTTCCATCCTACGCGAATTAAATTTCTTGATCGAATATATCAAGATTCTCGTCTCCAGATTAGACGTTGGGTTAAGATTTCGAAAGAGTCCATCAATTTGCTCACTAGAAACGATTCGGGGGACGACCACCTCACGCAAGCGTGTCGTGGAGTCTATCATTCGGTATCAAAGCTACGTTCTCTAGCTAAGTATATATCTTTATTGTCTCGTTGAATTTGTGAGTAAAAAAAAGTATAGAAAATTCTATTATTATCTCAGTTATTTCTATTTGTTCGTAGAATTCGTTTTCAATTCCGTAATCAAGATTGTTGCTACTTCTAGTCATACCGACTATATTGTTCGCGATAAGTTATTTTGAATTGATTAGTAGAACCGAGAAATTTTGCTAGGTAAATTGAAAAAGAACCTATTAGAGAGAATAGTTAGAGGTAAAAGGCTTAGTGGTGAGATCAATTGAGGGAAAAAGCCTATTGAGTGATTCACGAATGAAACATTAATCGAGCGAAATACGTAAGGGAGTGGTGAGGAAAATATTTTGCTACTAACCTCTGTTTTGCAGGAAATATGTCTAACTCAAAGGATAAGGGAACTTTTGTAGAACCTTCATTGTCAGTCGATATGAAGTTGATGATTGAGGCCATGAATAAGGAATGGGGTAGGAGGTTGGATATGGCAATGGAACAAGTGCATGAGCGCTTGGACCAATTAAGCGTTACTCGAGGAGAATCATCTCAAAACCGCAAGGGAACTCAACAAAAAGAGGTAGCTCAGCAAAGAGGAGCTAGGGTGGAAGAAACTGATTTCAATGATGGAGGATTTAGTGAAGAGGATGATCGAGAGTTCGACTTCTTACATCGGAGACAACGAGGAGCTAGGGATAAAGGGGGTCGAGATAGAGAGGACAACAACTTGGATAGTATAAAAATGAAAATTCTGACTTTCCAAGGAAGAAGTGATCCAGAGGCCTATCTAGAGTGGGAAAAGAAGATGGATTGGATATTTGAATGTCATAACTACTCGGGGCTAAAAAAAGTGAAACTCGCCGCCACAGAATTCTCAGCTTATGTTGTTACTTGGTGGGATCAGTTAATGATCGGTCGGAGGAGATGTGGGGAATGTCCAATTGAAACTTGGGAAGATATGAAGACCGTGATGAAAAAGAGGTTCGTTCCAGATTACTATCCCCGAGAGCTAGTTCGGAGTTTGCAAAGCTTGAAGCAAGGTAGTAGGAGCGTAGAAGATTATTACAAAGAAATGGAGATGTTGATGGCTAGGGCAAACATCAATGAGGATGGCGAATCAACAATGGCCAGGTTTTCGGCGGGATTAAATTGGGAGATTGCAGACTTAGTGGAACGACAACATTACTTGGTATTGGAGGATATGGTTCACATGGCTATCAAGATTGAGAAACAGCTTAAGAGGAGAGGTAGTCAACGTTCGATACCTAATTCAGGATCATCATGGAAGTCTAATGTTAGGAAGCGAGAGGAGAAGCCAGCCGTAAGCAAATCCAAGTTTGAGCCAAAAACGGAGACGATTAATAAGGGAGTGCAAGGTAAAACTGACCTTTCTTCTTTTAGTCGTAATCGAGATATTAAATGTTTTAAATGTCAAGGTAGGGGACATATTGCAAATCAATGTCCGAATCAAAGGACAGTGTTATTACTTGACAATGGAGAGGTGGAGACCGAAGGGGAAGATAGTGATAGTGACTTTATGCCACCGCTAGAAGAAGTAGAGGATAGGGAAGTTGCAATAATTGGGGAAGTTTTGGTGACTAGACGAGTGCTTAGTGCACAAGTGAAGGAGGAAAGCAGCGAGCAGCGTGAAAATTTATTTCATACTAAGTGTCTTGTGCATGGGAAAATTTGTTGTGTCGTGATAGATGGGGGTAGTTGCACAAATGTGGCAAGTAAGGCTATGGTAGAGAAATTGGGGCTTCCCACAACCAAACATCCTCAACCGTATCGATTGCAATGGCTCAATGATAGTAAGGAGATTAAAGTGACTAAACAGGTGTTGGTGCCATTTACTATTGGGAAGTATGTGGATGAAATTTTGTGCGACGTGGTTCCAATACAGGCGGGGCACATATTATTTGGTCGACCGTGGCAATTTGATAGACGTGTGAAGCATGATGGCTTTACAAATGAATATTCTTTTGTTCACAATAAAAGGAAAGTTACTTTATGTCCTATGTCACCACAACAGGTGCATGAGGATCAACTTCATCTGCAGAGAGATTATGAAAAAAAAGAGTGAAGAAAAGAAAAATAATGAGGAAAAAATAATGAGGAAAAAAATAATGAGAGGAAAAATAAGAGAGAGAAAGAAAGAGAGAAAAGAAAAGATGAGGAGCGAAAAACAAATATCTATGAAAAAAAGAGCGATGTGAGGCGAGCTTTAGATGTTGAACAACCGATGAATATACTTCGGCATAAGGAGGCGCTTTTGAACACTAACGCTAACAATTTTTTTTTGCCTAGTGTTGTTTCATCTCTTTTGCAGGATTATAAGGATGTGTTTCCCGAGGAGGTTCCACAAGGATTACCACATATTCGGGGAATTGAGCATCAAATTGACTTCGTACCCGGTGCAACCATTCCAAATCATCCAGCTTATTGGAGCAATCCCGAGGAGACGAAAGAGTTGCAAAGGCAAGTTGTCAAACTCATGGAGAAGGGGTTCGTGAGGGAAAGCATGAGTCCATATGCAGTTCCAGTGATCTTAGTGCCTAAAAAGGATGGAAAGTGGTGCATATGCATTGACTGTCGAGCGATAAACAATATTACGGTATAGTATCGACATCCCATTCAACATTTAGATGACATGTTAGATGAATTGCATGGTTCTTGTGTATTTTTAAAAATTGATTTAAAAAGTGGATATCATCAAATTCGCATGCATGAGGGTGATGAATGGAAAACAGCTTTCAAAACAAAATATGGATTATATGAGTGGCTAATGTTACCTTTTGGTCTAATTAATGCTCCTAGTACTTTCATGAGATTAATGAACCATGTTTTGCGTCCGTTCATTGGGAAATTTGTGGTTGTGTATTTTGATGACATCTTGATATATAGCAAAAACTTGGGAGAGCATGCATTACATTTAAAATCTGTTTTAGATGTACTTTGTAAGGAAAAGTTATTTGCTAACATGGATAAGTGCACGTTTTGTACGGATAGAATTGTTTTTCTTGGATTTGTTGTGAGTTTATAGGGAGTTCAAGTGGATGAGGAGAAAATACGTGCAATCCGAGAATGGCCGAGTCCAACAAATGTGAGTCAAGTTCGTAGTTTCCATGGACTGGCAAGTTTCTATCGACGTTTTGTGAAGAATTTCAGCGACATCACAGCGCCATTGACGGAAGTAATCAAAAAGAGTGTGGGATTTAAGTGGGGTGAAGAACAGGAAAAGGCGTTTAAATTGATTAAAGATAAATTGACTAACACTCCTTTGCTTGTTTTACCTAACTTTACTAAGACTTTTGAGATTGAGTGTGATACTTCAGGTTTAGGGATTGGAGCTGTGTTAATGCAGGAAGGGAAACCAGTGGCGTACTTTAGCGAGAAGTTGAGTGGGGCAGCTCTAAACTATCCTACTTATGACAAGGAGATGCATGCATTGGTTCGAGCATTGGAAACGTGGCAACACTACCTTTGGCCTAAAGAGTTCGTAATTCACACTGATCATGAATCTTTGAAGTACTTGAAGGGATAACATAAGTTGAACAAAAGACACGCAAGGTGGATGGAGTTCATTGAGACATTTTTGTACGTCATCCGATACAAACAAGGTAAGGAGAATGTTGTTGCTGATGCTCTTTCGAGAAGGTACGTGTTATTAAATACTCTTGATACAAAATTACTTAGTTTTGAACGAATTAAAGAGTTGTATGTTAATGACCTTGATTTTTGTGAAGAGTTTAAATCATGTGAAAATAATGTTGTAGGTAAATATTTTAAAGTTGATGGTTTTCTGTTTCGAGAAAATAAGCTATGTATACCTGTATGTTCTTTGCGTGAGTTGTTGATTAGAGAGTCACATGGGGGAGGTCTAATGGGTCATTTTGGTGTTGAAAAGACTTTATCTGTTTTGAAAGAGCATTTTTATTAGCCTCATATGAAACGAGATGTGGAAAAAATTTGTGATAAATACATTACGTATAAGCAGGCTAAGTCTCGTGTTCAACCTCATGGATTGATATATCTATGGATTTTGTGTTGGGTTTACCTAGGTCTAAGCGTGGTCATGATTCGATATTTGTGGTCGTGGATAGGTTTTCAAAAATGGCACATTTTATTCCATGTCACAAAACTGATGACGCGTCCCATGTAGCTGATTTGTTCTTTAGGGAAATTGTTAGATTGCATGGTATGCCTAGAATAATTGTTTCTGATAGAGATACTAAGTTCTTGAGTTATTTTTGGAAGACCTTGTAGTGTAAGTTAGGTACTAAATTGTTATTTTTCACTACTTGTCACCCACAAATTGATGGTCAAACAGAAGTAGTTAATAAAACTTTATCTGCATTGTTAAGGACTATTATCAAAAAGAACATTAAAGTTTGGGAAGAGTGTCTACCACATGTTTAGTTTGCATATAATCGATCTGTTCATTTTGCTACACAATTTTCACCATTTGAAATTGTTTATGGTTTTAATCCTTTGACACCGTTGGATTTATTGTCATTACCTATTTCTGAATTGACTAACATGGATGGAAAGAAAAAGGCTGAATTTGTTAAGCAGATACATGAAAAGTCAAGGCTTAACATTGAAAGGAGGACGGAGCAATATGTTAAACAAGCCAACAAGGGCCGACGTCAAGTGATCTTTGAACCGGGAGAGTGGGTTTGGCTTCATATGAAGAAGGAAAGGTTTCCGGCTCAAAGACGATCGAAATTGCTTCCGAGGGGAGATGGTCCATTCCAAGTGCTTGAACGCATCAATGACAATGCCTACAAATTGGATTTATCTGGCGAGTATAACGTTAGTGCAACCTTCAACATTACTGATCTTAGTCCGTTTGATGTAGGTGACAATTTGAGGACAAATCTTTCTCAAAAGGAGAGGTATGATGAGGGCATCCTTGGTTTGGGAAGGGATGACAACCATAGAGCGGATCCTATGTGCATGCCGGATGGACCAGTGACAAGAGCTCGGGTTAAACGATTCAAGGAAGGCCTTAATGGTTTGATACAAGGCATGTGGAGCGAGGATAGATCAAGTGTAGAGTTCGAGGAGCAGGATTCTAAGGCTTTGCATTTGGTTCTGATGATACAAGAAAACACGCCAGGGTTTGGAACGATGGAAACAAGAGAAGTCGAAAATTTCCAATCGGTAGAGGTCTCTCCCCGGCGAGAAAAGCAGGGCCAAAATTCTCGCCCCGGCGAGAACCTCTCTGTCCATCTTCGCCCCGGCCTGATCTGAAGCCGTCCCGGCCAAGATCTCTCTGTCCATTCTTGCCCCGGCGAGAACTTCAGTACAAATCTCTCGCCCCGGCGAGAACAGTCAGTTTTGGTTGGCGCATTTTTCGAGGCAGACGCATTTTTGACAATTTCGAACGCGGATTTCTTCCTTAATTTTATAGATTTCAGTATATTTTCATAATTCTATTGTAATTAGGATATTTTAAGATAGGATTTTGATTCCAAATTAATTATTATTTTCTTTATGGATTATAGGGTTTCATAGTTAGTATAAATAAGTTTTATGCTTGTAATTCAACAACAATTTAATATTATTCAGAGTTTATTCATATTGAGAGCTATTATCTACTTTTGGTTCTTTGAAGAATTTCTAAGCTAATTTCTTAGTTTTTCTTTTGAGATTCATATTTAACTTATCATACAACAAACCATAATTATGTGTGGCATTATTCTATCGCATCATACAATCATACGGAGATTATCGTTTTCCATCTAAACGAGGGTCTAAGTGTTGTTGGTGTTCCATCCTACGCGAATTCAATTGCTTGATCGAATATATCAAGATTCTCGTCTCCAGATTAGACGTTGGGTTAAGATTTCGAAAGAATCCATCAATTTGCTTACTAGAAACGATCTAGGCGACGACCACCTCATGCAAGCATGTCGTGGAGTCTATCAGAGGGCTAAACGGACTCAAGTTTTCAGACTGACCAAGACGATAACAAATCCACTTTAAAGTAAATCGTTACCATGGAAGGTGGTGCAGTGAATTGGAAAAGTTCCAAACAGCAAAGAGTTGTTGGTTTAGTGACAAAGACAAAGTATATAGTTGTAAATGAAGCTGCAAGTTTGATTGTTTGGATGAAAAGTTCATTACAGAACTAGGAATAGTTCCTAAGTCTCATCTTGGATTCAAACATGTGTTGCGGCACTTTCATTTGATTAGAGGAATTGTTGAAAGAGGAGAAGTCACTATAGAGATAGTGGACTCTTAAGAACAACATTGCATATCCATTTACTGAAGCTCTATCCAAACAGCAGGATGATCGTCACTTAGAGAAGAAGGGTATAAGATACCATGACGATTGTCTTAGTGCAAGTGGGAGATTGAAAGTAGTATGCACACAAGCCAATCATATTTGATATGATGTAGCATATACTTTGTAATCTTATTCGGTTATTAAAGGCATTTTACATTATCTACATGGTGCTGTTATATTAAATGTGATAAACCTATAGTTTTGAGCAATGCTATTAGAATCATGATGGTGATCATGCTAATGAGATCTAAATTCTAGATAGCTCATAAACTAAAATCGTTCCTAATCGTTGGATTACTAAAAAGGGGATTAGTGAATCCGGATAGATTAGTACATACATTGCTTGCTCTTAAGAAGAGGATGATTGATCTCATAATCATTTGTGTGGAGACACTAAAGCAAGTATGTAAGTGCTTATTGGAGAATAAGTTCATTGAACGTGACTCGCTAAGGAATACCTAATGGAGTTTTACTTGCCTGTCAATAGGAATTCCTATAATGATAGTAGTACAAGTGATCCTTGGACTTGAGATCATCATAGTACCTTGTGTATGATGAGTTATACTTTGACATGTCCCTTAAGACCTTTAGGGCATATCAAAGAGTATGATTGGGTATAATAAGTTGTACATGGAGATAGGTGAATGATCAACAAAGAATCTACCACGTCTAGTAAAAGATGTGAATGTCCTATGTGATTTGATAAATGACAACTCGGTAGTCCTTGGCCAAGGCAGAAGGAAATTAGAAAGGAGTTTCTAATTTGCATTATTTAGAGTTGTGCATTTGGGAATCGAAATAAATATAATTAAATAAAATAAGACTTGACAGTAAATCCATGTCTTATATTTAATTGGGAAATTATATGGTAGAAGGATTGAATTATACGGTACTTATGCACTGCAAGGTTCTTTTGTGATTAATGTTGAAATTTATATTATCTGGAAAGTCGTTGATCGCTAAGGGGGCTTACCCTTATTGTAGAATAAATATTATTTATTTAAATAAATTAAATAGTTTAATTTATTTATTTAAATAAGATTAGAATTGTTCTAATTGATTTATTCACAACCGGTTTAATATGGAGAACCTAAAGGGTCACACCGCAAAAGAAAAATATTTATTTAAAAAGTAAATGGCATAATTGTACTAATAAGTTAAGTGTATTTAATTTAATCTATGGAGATAGAATAAATTAAATAGCTTAATATTTATTATTTAATATTTTAGAAATATTAAATATAAATTAATAAGAGGAGTCGTATTATTATTATTACTATTACTATTATTTAATTCCTAATAGGGATTGAGAATTAATTAATAGAAGTACTCTCTCATGAATTCCTAATTGGATTAGGAGCATAATTAATTAAATGAGTTTAATTATAATAGAAACCCTAATCCTAAATAGTTTAGGGAAGGGTTATTCCTATATCTATAAATAAGAGGAGTCTTATCATAGATTAGGTTTACACACTCTTGCATTAGATTGTGGAGAGTACTTACAATTTCTATAGAGATAGAAGCTAGGGTTTTGCCAACACCCATCTTCTTGACTAACTATTCTTCCTTGGTGGATCACCTCTAGAGGCCAAACACTTGGGTGGCTAACGTTGATCAAGCAAAGGAATTTAGTCGGTGGAATTCAAGGAGAACGCGAAGGAATTGGAGGTGAACTTGTACCCGAGGAAGCACGGTTCTACGAGGGTATAATTTTTATCTCTATCTCTTTCGTTTATATCGTTAATTGAGCACATAGATTGATAATGGTGATGGTTTGTATAAAATTTTAAAAATCCGATTTTATCGCGCTTCCGCTTTATTTATGTAATTTGATTGCATGTTCGCGTCATATACAAACCTAACAACCTTGGGCCACTTGGTTCTTGTTGGATGAGAAGTGACCTTCAGCAATTTTTAACATGTTAAGTAACTCAGGCAAGTTGACATCTAAGTTATTCATGTGAAAATTCACAACAAATTGACTTAACTCCCCATCCATCACGAACCCAAGCTATCCAACTTGTTCAATCAAATTGATCATCTTGAGGACATGAGTCTCAACGGTAGTGCCCTCGGTCATACGAGATCGGAAGAGCTCCATAGATATCTGATATCTAGCAGTCCTACTTTGATCACCATACAACTCTTTGAGGTGCAGCAATATAGTAGGAGTATCCATAGTTTCATGCTGACGCTGAAGCTCGTTACTCATGGATGCGAGCATGATGCATTGAGCCAAGATTGTATCATCTTGCCACTTTCTGAAAGTAGCAATCTCTTCCTCAGAGGCTGTTTCTGCAACATTTGCAGGGACTGGCGAATTTAGGACATAAGAAATCTTTTCAGCAATGAGAACAATCTCAGATTCCTTAACCAGTCCGTGTAATTCGATCCGGTCAGTTTGTTAGCATCAAGTATGCTACGCAGTGATAGTGAGTTTGACATTTTTAAATTCTACATGTGAAATAGACAACATTTTAACATACATTCATTTAATTAATTACCAAAATAAATTAGGTCTTTATTTTAAATTGGTATCTCTCACTTTTTCATCAAACTATATTACCCTCATTATATAGTTCGGCAATTCTAATTAAAGATTTGCTAGTGAGACTAAGGATCCCATTTCAAATGTATATAGTCTTGTGATGACACAACAAACGATATATAAATAAATAGGTAGACAACTATTGTCAATTACATCACTATGTAACTCCTTGTATTTTGCCTCTTAGATTATTTTGATCAAGTGGTGACACATCCGAAACAAAATTATCCAAGTTAAGTCCATCCTAGCACTTCCATATATGTGAAGAGAAAAATACCGTCCTTGTGGTGACACAACAAAACAGTAATGTTCAATTCCTAAATAAGCATCAAATGTGATAAGGCAACATCTTAAATATTTAATACTTTCCTTGTGGTGATACAACAAACTCATATTAAACATTTAATACTATATTGCTTTACCATGCTAGAAGGCGACGTTCGATATTCCGAATATCTTTGAATGCTTAGGACTTAATATGATTTCTTTGAGGGGTTTATTATTATTAGTCTCATCTTGTTTAGCACGCATGCACACACACACACACACACACACACACACACACACACACACACACACACACATATATATATATATATATATATATATATACGCGTCATATTATTTGACATGCGAAGCATGTCGGATAATATATAATATATATATATAGTAATCATGCACATATAGAATACTATATTCTACCCGGATTGATTATGGACTTTTATTCTAGTTTGATTCACTAGAGCCACCAAGTGAACCAAAATGTCAAACCTAGGGTGCAAGAATTAAATTTAAATATAACTATTACATTTAAAATCCGGGCTCCATTACAAACGGGTCTTCATGCGCTCCTTGCTCCTTTGTCTCCAATTCTTCAAAATAATTCTAACTAATCCTATTACATATACTATTTACAATAAATAGAAACCTTGATCTGTAGTTAAGGGGAAGTACATAGGAGGGAGATAGAATTTACATTAAGAAAAATTAGAGAAGACGAGGTACGCATACCCCATTTATAAAAACTCATTCATTCAAGCATCCTCTAAAATAATTCCAATCACACATTGGTCAATAGTCCATAATCAATCCCTATTTATTATCACACATATCTCCATATGCATCAATAAATAACATTCATCTCATGAATAATAAAACCATTCCATATATGCATTGATATCAATTAATGGGCAAAAGTTTTTTTAATATTTAGTTTTTGAAACAAGATAAACTCTTTTATTTTAATCAAAAAACAAAATCCAAATTAAACTCCTTTAATTTTAGCAATCTGGAATCATATTTCAGATAAAATAAATATCTTTATTTTAAACTTTTATCAATTAAATAAACCATTTATGTTAATTGAGAAAAACAAAAAATTTTCAAACTCTGCATACCGGCGCGGCTGCGCTCCAAATTGAACTAGGAGTAGCGCGGCCGCGCTGTACCCCAATAAACGTTTTCTGGGTTCAGACGCGGCCGCGCCGCGATGCAGATTCAGGAAAAAAATTTCTGCCCAAAATTCGATCGTATCGTAAATCAATTCATACATGGAATCATCAAAATCAATAATTAACACAAGGATTACTCTTTGATACCACTATTGGGTTTGTATATAACGCAAGCATGCAATCAAATTACATAAATAGGGCGGAAGCGTGATAAAACAGATTTTAAAAATTTTCATACAAACCATCACCATGATCTTTTCTTGTGTTCAATTATCAATTAACAAAAGAGATAGATGTCGACGCCGGGAGGAATCGCTTCATTGCTGATTGTTACCCTTTTCAATTTTAGCCTTTTTGTTGGATGATTTTTTGGGAAAAGGTCGGCACAAATGTCGACGGGGTTTTGAAAGATCGTTTTTTATGATGAGCCAATTGATCAGAGTCGCCAGTTGGTATATTTGAAATGGATGTACCAACTCATCAGAGTTTCGCTTTTTTCTAAATTGCTGGCTCATATATGACTCCGAATTAATTGGTCTGCGAACCGAGATTCATAGAGTTCGGGGGCTTGCTTAAGCAAGGGGAAGGTGTTAAGCACCCCCCGACTTCCTTGAAATACGGTTACCGCAATCTTGATGCTTTTCCTATCCTTTAATTCATAAAGTGTGTATGTGTGTGCGCGTGTGTGTGTCTATGTGAATATGGTGGTGAGTTTATATGAAAGAATCATTTGGGGTTTTATGTGGAAAGTCGTGCTTTGAGAATGCTTTAGAATGTCCTTCGATTTATACGAGAAAGCTTTATTCTTTATGAAAAAGGTTTGATTTTAATTGTCAAAACTGCGAGATTTTCATTGGGTGTCGTTTGGCAAAACAAGATCAATTTTTAAACCCTCGTCAAAATAGGAATCGAGATCTATACGTCGCTTTTGTAACTTAAATGATGGGCAACCTCTAGGATCTCTTTAACCCTATGCACAAAGATTTAATAAAACGTTACTTATTTTTATAAAACCATTTTTTGTGATGTTTGAAAACGATTTTTTTTGCCTTCTCGTTAAGATAGAAATCGACATTCCTTAGCACCTCCACTTTCTTATCCTCGTGATGCTAATAACCTAGTTTGATTGATTTTATGAAAATCTTCATTGTTTAGCTTTGAAATCCTTTTTGGTGTTGCAATTCAAATCAAACATTATAATGCGTAGGGGATTATTCACGGGCATGTAAGCCATCAAAATAACCCCGAACGCCCACAATCACATATTTTCACTATGACGGGGCCTTAAACACGATTCTCGCCTTGGCGTCATTTTAAGGCCCGACGATTACATACTTACAATAAAGACTACATCGCTCCTATTACCTACATCAAAAGATGTCCATCATCGGATTTGGACTACGGAGTCGCGTTCCTAGGCTCACATCCAAAATTGCTTAACAACCACAATATCCTAAAATGTCAATCTAAACAAACTAGGCACAATAAATCATCATAACGAGGTAAAATAGTTCACTAAATGGACATCCTCGGGTCATTATGAGGCATTTCGTTCCGTAGGAACCCTCACTAATGGTCCCTAATCCATGTATCCACAACAATATACAAGAAAAACTACATTTCACATAACCCAATTGACAAGAAGATTAACAAAATGATACACAAAAATTGCTATAGAAATGGTCTTTTCACCTTGCAAATATCACCAAAATGTGTGTAAACTTGAGTATATGAATAGAGTAGAAATTATCTTGGATATAATCTCACAAAAGAGACACAATTCCTCACTTTTTCCTCTCTTTTCTCTCCTAATTTGCTGCAGTTTTTTGCTATTTTTCCTTTCTTTTTCCGAGTTGCTGCTGGTTTCTCCCTTCCGTCTGCTAAATGAACTGAAACTGGGAAGCCAGGGCAGCCGCAGATGGATCTGCGGCTGGCCGCAGATGGATATGCGGCTGGCTGGCCGCCCACCATCCACTCAGCCTGGTTTCGATTTTCGTGTTTCGAGTTCCGTGTTTTCAAAAGGCGCACTTATTGGCCGCAGATCAATCTGCGGCTAGCTGGTTTGACTTTCTCGGTTTTCGTACCATGCCTCGATTCTTGTGTCGTGACGTCAGTTTTCACCGACAGACTTGTATTTTGCAGTCCGGGAATTACTGGGAGACGTGCCACATCATTTGGGAATGCTCATTTCGGACGGCCTTGTTGTCACGTCGGTTTTGGTTACAAATCGTCGCGGTGGTGTCGAGTGTTCGTAGGCCGGTTCAATTGACGATTTTGCCCTCCTATCACGGTTAGCATAGGGAACGCAAAATTTGGGTGTCTACAGCTGCCCCTCTTTATCATGTTTATGAAATGTTAAATGAAATGAACAGGATAAAGAAATAGACACCCGATGCATGAGTGACAGTGCATAAGAATGACAATACATACATGATGCAACACATACAACTTATGATGCAACGTAAGATGTAAGGCATGCAAAACATTCGTAAAGGTGTCAATGCATCAATCCCTGAGCGCATTGTTAGTCGTCGGGTTTCGTCTTCTAATCGATCGTCTCGTCTGCGCCAGGTCTCGTATCCGGTCGCTAGTCTCGTGATCATCGGGTCTCGTATCCGGTTGATCGTCTTGTCTGCGCCGGGTCTCGTATCCGGTTGCCCGTCTCGTAATCACCGGGTCTCGTATCCGGTTGATTGTCTTGTCGGCGCCGGATCTCGTATCCGGTCGCTTGTCTCGTGATCACCGGGTCTCGTATTCGGTTGATCGTCTTGTGAGTGCCGGGTCTCGTATCCGGTCGCTCGTCTCGTAATCACCAGGTCTCGTATCTGGTCGCTCGTCTCGTGATCACCGGGTCTCGTATTCGGTTGATCTTCTCGTCTGCGCCGGGTCTCGTATCCGGTCGCTCGTCTCGTGATCACCGGGTCTCATATCTGGTTGATTGTCTTGTGAGTGTCGGGTCTCGTATCCGGTCGCTCGTCTCGTAATCACCGGGTCTCGTATCCGATTGATCGTCTTGTGAGTGCCGAGTCTCGTATCCGGTCGCTCGTCTCATAATCACCGGGTCTCGTATCCGGTTGATTGTGTTGTGAGTGCCGGGTCTCGTATCCGGTCGCTCCGTCGAATTGAGAAATCTTGTTCGACACCCGATTTATCAAAATTTTGCATTTTATTACCAATTTATGCATCAAACGGGTTTTAGGATCGATTAAGCTTGCAATGGACAAGGGGGAGGCACTGGGCCCAGCCGCAGATTGATCTGCGGCCAAGATCGGGGTCTTAAGCGGCTAGCTGCTTCCCAGATCTGTCACTTTCATTCGTACCCCACACGATTTTCGCACCTTTGCACGTCCTTTTTGCCGAATTTTCCAATCTTCTTGCAAAAACCGCTCCGGTTAGATCGATCTATGCGCTACAGGTAACACTTTGACCGATTGTTTTCCAATTTCGTCAATGTTTTGCTATACATTTGCTACTTTGCATGTTTAGAGATATAAATGTATGCTTTGAAATGCTATGCCATGTATTATTGCATGCATATGCTATGTATCAACTGCGCGAGTCATATTTTATGCTCATGATGCGGTCCCACATATCTGTTGTTTCTTTTTGAAAGAAAATCATGCATTATGGTCCTTTTCATGTTGCAATTATCCATATAAATGCAATTTTGATCTATTGTGGCTTGGATTAATTGAAAACATGCTTGGCTATGCATGGGATGCCCATTTTATAGACGAAACTCTGCCGATTTTTTTTCTTCATATATAGTAGACATGCATCATGCTGTATTAATTCTACGATGAGGATAGGAAATTGGAATGTTTGTGACATAATTCAAAATAGAATTTACCTTCCCCTTCGCTTGTTCTATTCCAGCTATGGATCCTAACGCTCCTAGTAGCTCCATTGCGTCTCGGACCTCAGGCGCTCGCCGTCGTAGGGTTGCGCCCGCCCCTGCTTTGCCTCGGACCCGCCAGGCTCGCCGGCTGGCGGAGGCTGTCATCCGACCCGATCACCCCGATGTTGAGAAGGCTGTTCTTCCGTACGTTGCGGTAGAGGGGCCATCCTCCAGCACACCAGCTCCATCTCCTCATCGCGCCCTATCTGGCGCCTCTGTTCAGATACCCGATCTGTTGGGTCGGGATCTCAGTTGTCACCCCTCCGCGTCTCTTGTTGCTAATGAGGTATGCTTAAATACTCCTCTGAACTCACTTCCAAATTCTGTTTAGATCTGGACTGATCAATTAATGTTTGTTACAAGTGCCCGAGTTTACTCAGCCGAGGGGTAACTGGTTTAACATTTACTCCCTCTATACAGCTTTGCACAGCGATTACCGCGCGGTGGTGGATTCCTGGGGCTTTCGTCATTTCTTCACTATCATTCCCCGTCAGTGCCCCTGGGGTTATATGAGGGCTCTGTCCGAGCGATGGTTCCACCAGACCCAGTCCCTTCACCTTTTGGACTGTGAGGTCGTGCTGACTCCTTGGGATTGGAGGTACATCATGGGTATCGAGTTCACCGGATCTCGTGTCCCTCTAGATCTTGATATTACTCCAGCGGAGGTCCGAGCTTTATTGGGCTTTGCTGTCGATGACCGGGTCTTCAAGGCCCGCAGCATTCGGTCCGGAGCTTTGGCCGTTGATGCTGTTGGGGGCATATACGCGACGCCCTTCCCTGCAGATCGGGCCACTCATGATATTCTGCTCCGACGCCAGTTCCTGACCATCATCAGGGGTTGTTTCCTAGGGAACAACTCCTCTACCATTCATTTCAGCGTCGTCGGTGCTGTCAGGGGACCGGATCGGTGACTATGATTGGGGGTCCTTCACCTTTGCCTACTTCCTCCACGGTCTTCGCCTTCGCTCAGAGGGACAGACAGACGCTTGGCTCGGATTCTACCACTTTTTGCTAGTGAGCCTGCTCTTCCTTTTTTCTTACTGTATTTCCCTTTATTTCATTTCTCTTTTCTGTATTTGTCGGTTACTCATGCCTTTCCTTGTTTCTATTCACAGTTCTGGGCCTACGAGCGACTTCCATGCCTGAGGCCTGTCACGACCCTCGGCTTGGATACCTATCCCCGGGGTCGGCGGTGGCACCATAGCACTTTGGAGGAGGTCCCGGTATCTGGCAGCTTTGCACACTGCCGCATTCAGCTGGAGCTGATCACTGCCGCTGATGTCGTCTGGGTTCCCTACCTTTCCGAGCATCTGACCGTGGGATTTACAGATGGGTATCCCTCCGGCCCGGAGTTCGCACTCTCCACCCGCTGCCTTACTTTGCAGAGTGTTGGGGCCTGGGTGATGTATCTGGGAGAGCGCGCATTCAGATGCGTTACTGGAGAGATCCGCATCCCACACTCCCTTCCCTTCACTACATCCTGGCCATTGGATTCTCAGCCTTTGGAGATTATGCTCGCGGGGGAGGATGGTCGGACACTTTTTTCAGGTCCCAGTAGGAGCGAGGCCTTTCGTATCTGGTGGGTGCCCCGCACCATCGGTCCCCAGACTCGAGCCACTTTCTTTCTTGGAGATATGGTTCCCGGCTCGGTGATGATAACTAATTGGGCCACCTGCGTTCGGACTCCCACTCATGCTGAGCAGATTGCCACTTTGACCCGCCAGGTGGATCAGCTGTCCTTGTATCTTCAGGTGTTAGGTCGGACCCCAGAGGATGCCTATGCATATGATCCTGACAGTGCGGGTTTTGACACAGGCCCGAGCTCATCTGATGCCCCAGTGCAGCCATATATCCCTGACATGAACTTTGGGCCTCCGACTTCGACGACTCCAGGGGATCAGTTCGAGGATCCCGCCTTCTTAGATGACCTCACCTTTGACTAGATCAGGCTAGGATAGGGCTTTTTGTATCTGATGTTAGGTTTGTATAACGCGAACATGCAATCAAATTACATTAATAAAGCGGAAGCGCGATAAAATTAGATTTTAAAATTTTATACAAACCATCACCATGATCTTTCTTTATGCACAATTATTAATTAAACGAAAGAGATGGAGAATAAGAATTATACCCTTGTAGAATTCTAGCTTCCTCAAGTGCAAGTTCACCTCCAATTCATTCGCGTTCTCCTTGAATTCCACCGATTAAATTTCTTCCTTTGATCAACGTTAGCCACCCAAGTGTTTGGCCTCTAGAGGTGATCCACCAAGGAATAATACTTGTTCAAGAAGATGGGTGTTGGCAAAACCCTAGTTTCTATCTCTATAGAAATTGTAAGTACTCTCTACAATTCTTATGTAAGAGTGTGTAACCCTAATCTATGATAAAACTTCTCTTATTTATAGATGTAGGAAAACCCTTCCCTAAACTATTTAGGATTAGGGTTTCTATTCTAATTAAACTCCTTTAATTAAATTAAACTCCTAATCCAATTAGGAATTCATGTGAGAGTACTTCTATTAATTAATTCCCAATCCCTATTAGGAATTAAATAATAGTAATAGTAATAATAATAATAAGATCCTTTTATTAATTTATATTTAATATTTCTAAAATATTAAATAATAAATATTAAGCTATTTAATTTATTCTATCTCCATAGACTAAATTAAATACACTTAACTTATTATTACAATTATGCCATTTACTTCTTAAATAAATATTTTCCTTTTGCGGTGTGACCCTTTAGGTTCTCCATATTAAACCGGTTGTGAATAAATAAATTAGAACAATTCTAATCTTATTTAAATAAATAAATTAAACTATTTAATTTATTTAAATAAATAATATTTATTCTACAATAAGGGTAAGCCCCCTTAGCGATCAACGACTTTCCAGATAATATAGATTTCAACATTAATCATAAAAGAACCTTTCAGTGCATAGTTACCGTACAATTCAATCCTTCTACCATACAATGTCTCAATTAAATATAAGACATGGAATTACTGTCAAGTCTTATTTTATTTAATTATATGTATTTCGATTCTCAAATGCACAACTTTAATTAATGCAAATTAGAAACTCCTTTCTAATTTCATTCTGCTTTGGCCAAAGACTTCTGAGTCGTCATTTATCGAATCACATAGGACATTCTCTCCTTTTTACTAGAAGTGGTAGACTCTTTATTGATCATTCACCTATCTCCATGTATAACTTATTATACCCAATCATACCCTTTGATATACCCTAAAGGTCTTAAGGGACATGTCAAAGTATAACTCATCATACACAAGATACTATAATGATCTCAAGTCCAAGGATCACTTGTACTACTATCACTAGAGGAATTCCTATTGACAGGCGAGTAAAACTCCATTAGGTATTCCTTAGCGATCCACGTTCAGCGAACTTATTCTCTAATAAGCACCTACATACTTGCTTTAGTGTCTCCACACAAATGATTATGAGATCAATCATCCTCTTCATAAGAGCAAGCAACGTATGTACTAATCTATCCGGATTCACTAATCCCCTTTTTAGTAATCCAACGATTAGGAACAATTTTAGTTTGTGAGCTATCTAGAATTTAGATCTCATTAGCATGATCACCATCATGATTCTAAAAACATTGCTCAAAACTATGGGTTTATCACATTTAATATAACAGCACCATGTAGATAAAGTAAAATGCCTTTAACAAACGAATAAGATTACAAAGTATATGCTACATCATATCAAATATAATTGGCTTGTGTGCATACTACTTTCAATCTCCCACTTGCACTAAAGCCAATCGCCATGGTATCTAATACCCTTCTTCTCTAAGTGACGATTATCCTGCTGTTGGATAAAGCTTCAGTAGATGGATATGCAATGCTGTTCTCGAGAGTCCAC
The DNA here is from genome assembly GCA_034770075.1 of Aralia elata. Lineage (NCBI taxonomy): Eukaryota > Viridiplantae > Streptophyta > Magnoliopsida > Apiales > Araliaceae > Aralia > Aralia elata. The sequence continues at coordinate 35,574,387 of CM068378.1, forward strand.
TATCTCTATAGTGACTTTTCTTCTTTCAATGATTTTACTAATCAAATGAAAGTGCCGCAACACATTTTTGAATCCAAGATGAGACTTAGGAACTATTCCTAGTTTTGTAATGAACTTTTCATCCAAACAATCAACTTGCAGCTTCATTTACAGCTATATACTTTGTCTTTGTCATTAAACCAGCAACTCTTTGCTGTTTGGAACTTTTCCAATTCACTGCACCACCTTTCAAGGTAACGTTTTACCCTAAAGTGGATTTGTTATCGTCTTGGTCAGTCTGAAAAACTTGAGTCTGTTTAGCTCTCTAGTTTTAATTCAGACCTACCATGAACCATAATCACATCTTCAGTACCAGTTAAGTACCTAAAGATGTTTATCACTGTCTTACAGTAATCTTCTCCAGAATATGACTGATCAACATCAAGCCTAGTATATTCATTGCATACATGATAGTAACTCATGCGATCTCTCTTTCAATTGGGGACAATTTTAGAGAGATTCTCTCCATGGCTCATCATCATGAGACCTCTCTTGGAGTTTGCCATGCTAAACGCCTTTAGCATCAAATGAATATATGTTCCTTGGGTCAAGCCAAACATCCTTTTTAATCTATCTATATAGACTTATATCCCCAATTTATAGGATGCTCCTCCCAAGTCATTCATGGAGGAATGTTTAGACAATTTTATCTTTACTGATTGTAGCATTGGTGTGTTATTCCTTGTTAGTAGTATATCAACATATAATACCAAGAATGTCACAGCGCTCCCACTGACCCTTTTGTACATACTAGGTTCATTCCCATTTTTGATAAAATCAAACTCTTTTGATTGTCTCATCAAAATGAATGTTCCATCTTTGAGAAGCTTGCTTCAATCTATAAATGGATCATTGTAGCTTAAAACATGATTTGCTTTAACCTTTGAAACAAATTCCTCTGGCTGTATCATACATACATTCTCCTCAAGCCTTCATTGAGGAAGGACGTCTCCACATCCATTTTTGCCAGATTTCGTAATAAGCTGCAATCACAAGCAAAATCCAAATGGACTTGAGCATTACCCGATAGTAAGGTTTTATCACAGTCAACTCCTTGACTTGAAAAACCTTTTAAACAGGTCTGGTCTTATAGGTGTCTACCTTGCCATTTGCCCTAGTCTTTCTCTTAAAGACCCATATATACCAGAGTCTATACTTGGTTCTTATACATAGAGTCCATTTCGGATTTTATGGCCATCTGCCATTTCTCTGAGTGTCTTCTACTCATAGCCTCATCGTATATAACTGGATCATCATCCTCTATGATGCGTACCTCATCATCATCCTCTATGATGAATCCATACCTCCCAGGTATCTTCGATACTCTTCCAGATTTACGATTCGGTTGTGGTACAATAGGTCTATCTACAGGTTCCTCGGTTCGACTTAAAGTGTTTTGGGGTTCTTGAACTCCTTCAAGATCTATTACCCTCCCACTAGCTCCTTCAATGATAAACACCTTTATCTAAGAAGGTAGCATGTAGGATTATAGTACCCTAAACTTCTTTAGGATATCCCACAAATCTGCACTTGTCAGATTTTGTCCTAAACTTATCTTTGAAACCTTTTCACATAAGCTGGACAACCCCTTATCTTAACATACTTAAGAGTAGAAATCCTTCCTATCCATAACCTTTATGGAGTCTTGGGCTCGAATTTTTGAGGTTACCTTATTTTGTAGATATCAGCCGTTTCTATGGTTTGACCCCAGATGGATACTAGAATGTCGGTAAAAATCATTATGGACTGCACCATGTCCAACAAGGTACAATTTCTCCTTTTAGATACACCAATCAATTATTGCGTATCAGGAAGTGTCCATTATGAGAAAATACCATTTTGAGATGATCTAGAAACTCATTGTACAAGTATTCTTTCCTCGATCTGATCAAAGAATCTTAATACTCTGTCAATATGTTTCACTTCTGAATTCTTTGAACATTTCAAATGATTCAGACTTGTATTTCATCAAATACACACATTCAACTCTTTGAATGACCACCCCCTTTTCTTTTACTAGTTTGTTCAATTTACAAAATAATTTTCATGTAAGTCAAGTATACAAAGTCTATCAAGTAATCTTCCAGTTTCAAACAAAACATTATCATTATAAATAGAACAACAATTGTTCTTAAATATAATACCAGAACCTTCCTTGTCCAACAACGGAAGTAATAATGTTTCTAAAGAGAACTGGAACATAATAACAACTTATTAACTTAATAGACTTTCCCGTAGGCAATGCTAAACTATAAGTTCCTACGGTTAATGCAGCAACCATTGCTTCATTCTCCACGCGTAAGATTATTTATTCTTTGTTTAGCTTTTTACTTCTGCGTAGTCTCTGCATTGGATTGCATACGTGAGAACTACAACCGGTATCCAATACCCAAGTAGAACCTTGACTTATAGAAAAATTTATTTCAATCATGAACAAACCCATATTTGTAACCGAAGCTTCACTAAGCTTCTTCTGGTTACCCTCTAGTTTTAATTCTAGTATCCAGGCTTATTGCAGTGGAAGCAAACTCCTTTGCTATGTGCATCAGTCTTGTTCTTATTGTCCTTTATTTTTGCCCTTCCATTTACCTTCTTTGAATTGTTCTTCTTTTAAGAAGATCCTTTGGCCCTCTTCCGCTTCCTGGAAGAATCATCTACCACTAAGACTTGGTCTTTCTTGGTTGGAAAATGACCCTTTACAGTTTTCAACATATTTAAGCAACTCAGGCAGGCTGACATATAACTTGTTTATGTGGAAATTCACAACAATTTGTGAGAAAGAGTCCGGAAGTGATTGCAAGATCAAATCTTGGATCAACTCTCCATCCATTAAAACCCAGTTGTCCCAATTGTTCAATCATATTAATCATTTTAGGACATTTGTCTATACTGTAGTGTCATCGGTCATTCTAGATCGGAAGAGCTCCTTAGATATCTGATATCTAATAGTCCTACTTTCTTCACCCTTCAACTCCTTGAAGGTGCAAGAGTATAGTAGGAGCATCCATAGTTTCATGCTGACGCTGAAGCTCGTTACTCATGGATGCGAGCATGATGCATTGAGCCAACTGTGCATCATCTTGCCACTTTCTAAAAGTAGCAATCTCTTCCTCAGAGGCATTGTCTGCAACCATTGCAGGGATAGGCATATTAAGGATATAAGATAGCTTTTCAGCCTTGAGAACTATTCTCAAATTTCTTAACTATTCCGTGTTATTTGGTCCAGTTAATTAGCATCTAATATGCTCCGCAATGATAGTAAATTAGACATTGTAAAATTCTATAAATGAATTTGTAATTTAACAACATTTCAGCATACATTCATTTTTAATTAATTACCAAAATAAATTAGGTCTTTATTTTAAATTGGTATCTCCCACTATTTTCATCAAACTATATTACCCTCAATATACAGTTCGGCAAATCTAATTAAAGATTTGCTAGTGAGAATAAGGATCCCATTTCAAATGTATATAGCCTTGTGTGTGCACAACAAACTATATATAAATAAATAGGTAGACAACTATTGTCAATTACATCACTATGTAACTCCTTGTATTTTGCCTCTTAGATTATAATGGTCAAGTGTGTGCACATCCGAACTAAAATAATCTAAGTTAAGTCCAACCTAGCACTTCCATATATTCGAAAGAAAAACACTGTCCTTGTGTGTGCACAACAAAACAACATCGTTCAGTCTATTTATACGCATCAAATGTGATAAAACAACATCTTAAATATTTAATACTTGCCTTGTGTGTGCACAACAAACTCATATTAAATATTTAATACTCTATTGTTTTACCATGCTAGAAGGCGACGTTCGATATTCCTAATATCTTTGAACGCTTAGGACTTAATATAATTTCTTTGAGGGGTTTGTTATTATTAGTCTCTTCTTGTTTAGCGCGCATGCACATATATATATAAAATACGCGTCATATTATTTGACATGCGAAGCATGTTGTATAATATATAATATATACATAGTAAGCATGCACATATAGAATACTATATTCTACCCGGATTGATTATGGACTTTTATTCTAGTTTGGTTCACTAGAGCCACCAAGTGAACCAAAAGGTCAAACCTAGGGTGCAAGAATTAAATTTAAATATAACTATTACATTTAAACCCGGGCTCCATTATAAATGGGTCTTCAAGCGCTCCTTGCTTCTTTGTCTTCAATTCTTCAAAATTAATTCTTACTAGTCCTATTACAAAAACTATTTACAATAAATAGAAACCTTGATCAGTCAAGGGAAAATACATAGGAGGGAGATAGAATTTACATTAAGAAAAATTAGAGAAGACGAGGTACGCAGACCCCCTTTATAAAAACCCATACATTCAAGCATCCACTAAAATAAATCCAATCACACATTGGTCAATAGTCCATAATCAATCCCTATTTATTATCATACATATCTCTATATGTATCAATAAATAACATTCATCCCATGAATAATAAAATCATTCCATATATGCATTGATATCATTTAATGGGCAATATTAGTTAGTATAAAATTCAATTTCAACTCCAATTAGTTATCATGGAATCCAATTCCAACTCTAATTAGTTATCATGAAATCCAATTTCAATTAAAATAAACTTCTTTATTTTAATCATATTCCAAATCAAAATAAACTCTTTTATTTTAATTTTAATTTTTTTTTTTTGAATAAAAATAAACTCCTTTATTTTAATCAAATTTCAAATCAAAATAAACTCCTTTATTTTAATTAATATGGAAACCAATTTCAAGTTTAAAATAAACACCTTTATTTTTAACTTAAATTGTTGGAAAATAAAATATGTTGAATCCTATTCCTTATCAAAATAAACATCTTTATTTTTTAAGGAAATATGGAATCCTATTCCATATGTGAATAAACTCCTTTATTCTAGGAAACATGGAATCCTATTTCATATGTGAATAAACTCCTTTATTCTAGGAAACATGGAATCCTATTCCATATGTGAATAAACTCCTTTATTCTAGGAAACATGGAATCCTATTCCATATATGAATAAACTCCTTTATTCTAGGAAACATAGAATCCTATTCCATATATGAATAAACTCCTTTATTCTAGTTAACGTAGAATCACATTCCAAGTTAAAATAAAACTTTTAATTTTAATCATATTCCAATTAAAATAAACCTTTTATCTTAATTGAAAATAAATAAAATCAAAATAAAAAAAATAATAAAATAATTTTACACAAACAATTATGCCCAATTAAATTGTTCTAAACACATATCAATGTATATACCGAATTAAAACAATTAATAATTCGCATAAAGTTTGGCTCTTGATACCACTGTTAGGTTTGTATAACGCGAACATGCAATCAAATTAAATTAATAAAGCGGAAGCGCGATAAAATCAGATTTTAAAATTTTATACAAACCATCACCATGATCTTTCTTTATGCACAATTATTAATTAAACGAAAGAGATGGAGAATAAGAATTATACCCTTGTAGAATTCTAGCTTCCTCAGGTACAAGTTCACCTCCAATTCCTTCGCGTTCTCCTTGAATTCCACCGATTAAATTCCTTCCTTTGATCAACGTTAGCCACCCAAGTGTTTGGCCTCTAGAGGTGATCCACCAAGGAATAATACTTGTTCAAGAAGATGGGTGTTGGCAAAACCCTAGTTTCTATCTCTATAGAAATTGTAAGTACTCTCTACAATTCTTATGTAAGAGTGTGTAATCCTAATCTATGATAAGACTTCTCTTATTTATAGATGTAGGAAAACCCTTCCCTAAACTATTTAGGATTAGGGTTTCTATTCTAATTAAACTCCTTTAATTAAATTAAACTCCTAATCCAATTAGGAATTCATGTGAGAGTACTTCTATTAATTAATTCCCAATCCCTATTAGGAATTAAATAATAGTAATAGTAATAATAATAATAAGACTCCTCTTATTAATTTATATTTAATATTTCTAAAATATTAAATAATAAATATTAAGCTATTTAATTTATTCTATCTCCATAGACTAAATTAAATACACTTAACTTATTATTACAATTATGCCATTTACTTCTTAAATAAATATTTTCCTTTTGCGGTGTGACCCTTTAGGTTCTCCATATTAAACCGGTTGTGAATAAATAAATTAGAACAATTCTAATCTTATTTAAATAAATAAATTAAACTATTTAATTCATTTAAATAAATAATATTTATTCTACAATAAGGGTAAGCCCCCTTAGCGATCAACGACTTTCCAGATAATATAGATTTCAACATTAATCATAAAAGAACCTTTCAGTGTATAGTTACCGTATAATTCAATCCTTCTACCACACAATGTCCCAATTAAATATAAGACATGGAATTACTGTCAAGTCTTATTTTATTTAATTATATGTATTTCGATTCTCAAATGCACAACTCTAATTAATGCAAATTAGAAACTCCTTTCTAATTTCATTCTGCTTTGGCCAAAGACTTCTGAGTCGTCATTTATCGAATCACATAGGACATTCTCTCCTTTTTACTAGAAGTGGTAGATTCTTTATTGATCATTCACCTATCTCCATGTATAACTTATTATACCCAATCATACCCTTTGATATACCCTAAAGGTCTTAAGGGACATGTCAAAGTATAACTCATCATACACAAGATATTATGATGATCTCAAGTCCAAGGATCACTTGTACTACTATCACTAGAGGAATTCCTATTGACAGGCGAGTAAAACTCCATTAGGTATTCCTTAGCGAGCCACGTTCAGCGAACTTATTCTCTAATAAGCACCTACATACTTGCTTTAGTGTCTCCACACAAATGATTATGAGATCAATCATCCTCTTCATAAGAGCAAGCAACGTATGTACTAATCTATCCGGATTCACTAATCCCCTTTTTAGTAATCCAACGATTAGGAACAATTTTAGTTTGTGAGCTATCTAGAATTTAGATCTCATTAGCATGATCACCATCATGATTCTAAAAACATTGCTCAAAACTATGGGTTTATCACATTTAATATAACAGCACCATGTAGATAAAGTAAAATGCCTTTAACAAACGAATAAGATTACAAAGTATATGCTACATCATATCAAATATGATTGGCTTGTGTGCATACTACTTTCATCTGAACCTGTTAGATTTTCTTTTTTCATTTCACGCACTATGTATTGAACTCTTTTATTCATTTATGCACAGTTTTTATCCTTATGAAATTCAATTGCTCTATTATTAACTGTCCGATGCATGCTTTTTATTTATGGATAGAGAATGACCCCTGCATAGTCTTTTGATACTATTTTTCTCAGATGTCGTCATCAGATGGCGTGATACGTTTGGATCTCGGTCCTCCCACAGGGTTGGTTGGCAGACTTTTCCGCTGGTTGGACAGTTTGTCGCTGGGTGACAGGGCTATTGCAGATGGTCTTCTCGGACATTTTCGGTCCTTATTATCCTTTCAGGTGCCGGCAGGCTTTGTAGATGGTATTCTAGGTCACTGGGCCCCTGCCCGTCAGGTGTTCAGGTTAGGGATACTGGAGATGACCCCTACTCTCGAGGAGTATGCCCGCTTTACTGGTTTGCCTTTGGACGGTCCTTGCGCCAGGGTCACAGCTGGTCCCATGCGTCGTCAGTTCTTGACTTTCACTGGGTTGCGGAGGACAGCTCTGCTATCAGTGATCACATCAGACCATCTGGTTCCCCTTCATTTCCTGATTGACCGATTCGGCTCACCCGACAATTTTCGTCTATTCTCTGGTGATTTTTCCGTATCTGAGGAGCGCTGAGGCGCTTTGAGGGTAGACGTTCTGATGGCCTGTGTCATCTCAGTTTTGTATCTGCCCGCCGGACCCGATCTGTTGGATATGCGAGTCATTGCGGCCATTAGAGCCCTTCAGGAGGATCACACCATCATTCCCATGATACTGGCAGACACCTATATGTCCGCCTCATATTGTCAGTCTTTCCGAGGCAGAGTATTCAGAGGGAGCTCGACTTTGTTGTATGTGTGGTTTATGAGTCATCTTAGTCCCATCGGCCATTTTCGTCACCAAGGGTTTTGCTTCAGCCATGACATAGCCACGCAGTTTTCGTTTCATCCCGTGAGCTGTACTGATGCGGCCTCCTGGATAGCATTTTTGTCGGTTATTGAGGATCCTTTTCATCTCCTGATCTATTCGGGTTATTGCTCCTTTATGAGCTTTTTGACTCACGTGCCCACCCTGGATTTCATCCCTATTGCTGGTGTAGGCACCCAAATTTTGCGTTTCCTTCTACTAACCGTGACAGGAGGGCGAAATCGTCAATTGAACCAGCTTGCGGGAGCAAAGGAGCGGGCACAAGGGCGAGCGCCCAGCCCCGCCGCAATGTTTTGGGCAACCCAAGTTTACGTGACAATAAAGCCGTCTGAGGCAGGCATTTCCGAATGAGGTGGCACGTCTCCCGGAAGTTCCCGGACTGCGGAATACGAGCCTGTCAGCGAAAACCGACGTTGCGGTACGAAAATCGAGGCGTGGCACGAAAATCGAGAAAGTCAAGCCCGCCAGCCGCGGATAGATCTGCGGCCAAGTGGGTGCGCCAGCACGAAAACCGGGAAATCAGCACTACCAGCTGAGTGCGATGGGAGGCGTGCCAGCTGGCCAGCCGCAGATCCATCTGCGGCCAGCCGCAGATAGATCTGCGGCTGGCTCTGGCCAGCCTATTTAAGCCAGCTTCAGGCAGCATACAGGGGGTTCAGCAATTGTGAGGAAGAAGGAGAATACAGCAGCAGCCAACTCGGAAATTGAGGAAGAAATAGCTAGATTTTGCAATCAAATAGGAAGAAAAGAGAGAAAAAAGAGAGGAGTAATTTTCTTTTGATTTGATTGTATCAAATAGATTTTTTTCCTTCTATTCAAATACATCAAGTTCACATCCATTTGGATATCAATTGCAAGGTGAAATCTCTTTTGTGATATCAATTTCTATCATATCATTTGATCAAATTAGATGCAATTTTTCATGTAATTTATTGATTGAACAATGAATTAGGGATTATGAGTGAAGTTTCCATCGGAATAAAACTCTTCCTAACAACCCGATGATATTCGTTCGTTAATTTCTTTGTTGGTTTTAAGGTGTTATATTCGGTATCAATTCCTTTAAATCGTTATTTTAGGATGTCTTGGTATTGTTAGATTATCCGGGTTGGTTTATTTTCTTGTAATATCCAATTGTTTGTGTGTGGATACTTGGTTGTGAGCCTAGGAAAGCGACCCCGTGGTCCAAATCCGATGATGGACATGTCTTGATGTATGTAGCGGGGAGGATGTAGCCTCTTTGTAAATATGTAATCGTTGGGCCTTAAAACGACGCTAAGGCGAAAATCGTGTTTAAGGCCCCGAAATAGTGAAATTGGTGATTGTTGGCGTTCGGGGATATTTTGATGGTTTACATGCCCATGAATAGCCCCGACGCGTGTTTATGCTTGATTCGATTTATGACACGAAATTGATTTCAAAGCTAAATGATAAGATTTTCATAAAATCAATCAAAGTAGGATATTAGAATCACGAGGTTAAAATTTGAGAAATGTTAATGAATGTCGATTCCTATCTAACGAGAAAGCTAAAGAAAGATCGTTTTCCAAAACATCACACAAAATGATTTTATAAATAAAATGACGTTTTATTAAACCATTGTATATAGGGTTAAGGAGATTCTAGAAATTGCCCATCATTTTATGAAAGCAACGTATAGATCTCGATTCCTATTTAGACGAAGGTTTAAAGCTCTTATTTTGCCAAAACAACATTTAATGAAAATCTCATAGTTTTGGACAATTAAAATCAAACCTTTCTCATAAAGAATAAAGCTTTCTGGTGTATACCGAAAAGACATTCCGAAACGTTCTCAAATTAAAAGCACGATTTTCCCTCAAATCCAAATGACTCTTTCATACAAACTCACCACATCATTCACATAGACACACACACCCACACACAAGCGCGCGCACACACACATTCGTGAATTAAAGGATAGGAAAGCATTAAGATTGCGGTAACCGTGTTTCACGGAAGTCGAGGGATGCCTAACACCTTCCCCTCACTTAAACAAACCCCCGAATTCTATGAATCTCAATTCGCAGACCAATTAATTCGGAGTCACATATGAGCCAGCGATTTATAAAAAAACGAAAATTCGGATGAGTTGGTACATCCATTTCAAATATACCAACTGGCGACTCTGGTTAATTGGCTCATCATAAAAACGATCTTTCAAAACCCCGTCGACATCAATGCCGACCTTTTCCAAACGTCATCTAAATCAAAAGGCTAAAATTGGAAAAGACTAGAAACCGAAAACCCGGCGTCGACAGCTGGCGACTCCGCTGGGGACATTAGAGGGCTTAAGCCGCGTCAAGTCTTGATGCTATCCTATCCTTTAAAATTTATAAATGTGTATGTGTATGCGACATTTTGACTTCTTTTTATTGTTGTGTGAATGTGTGTTGTTGTCCAATGAATGAATGATTGAATGGATTTGTTTTACCTTAAAGTAATCATTTGCATACGGTGAGGACGATGAATGTGAATGTATGTTGAGATTGTACCTCCTCCTGAGGCGAACCCGTCGGTTGCTTATTACTGGACTCGATGGGGCTGCTCCCCGGAGATGGCTCAGGAAACGCACCACTCAAATCCGCTCCAATCGAAAGGGCTCAAACGAGTAGATTGCGAAGATTTGGGAACCTTCATGCCGAAAAGCCCGTGAGAGTAACCCTAGGATAGGTCAGCCCCAGATTAACCCAACGCGGGATAAGTCTCTTCATGCCCTTTTACGTTTCTGCGCATAAATGCCATAATTCCATTGCAACATAGTCATATATGCTTCCCCTTTATGTCAAAAGAAAATACTAACCTCTGTGTTTTGCAGGGAACGACACGGGAAGCATAAATCATATCTAGCATGTTTTATTTCAATAAAGAAACGCTAACGAGTTGTTTTGCAGAAAAAGATTAAAAAACCCAAAAACACACAGAAGGTTACGGTTTTAGCATGCATCCATTCTTGCATTTCCCCAAGACTAAACTTCGAACCGTTGTTTCGCAGGATTGCTCCTCAAACCCGTTCGCAGTCTAAGAAAGCCCAAAATTCTACATCTGAAATGGCTGATATTCCTAATCATAGTTCCATATCTCGGGAAGAGTTTGATGACTTCAAAAAACAGATGATGGAAATGGCCACAATGTTAAAGGAACAGTTCTTAATCAGACAGGATCCGGTAAACCAGGGATCGCATAATATTCCACCACCAGGGGATGATCAGATTCCTCCTAAAAATGGTACAAACTTGCTTAAAGAGGACCAACCCCGACTCAAGGACGAGCCAGTCATCCCAAAGGCCGTTCCCATACCTAGCAGGACAGTGATTACTATCCCAGAAGAAGGGGACAATGACGACCTTCGGAGAAAATTGAAATACATGGAGGAAACCATCCAATCCCTAAAGGGCATAGGCTCCCTGGGCAGGGTTAATTACTCGGATCTATGTGTTTTCCCCGGAGCCAGATATCCAGAAAAGTTCAAAGTTCCTGAGTTCGAAAAGTACAATGGAAAGGGAGACCCCTATACACACTTGAAAATATACATTGGAGAACTCGGGGCTTATGCCGAAGACGAGGGGTTAAGAATGCAACTATTCCAGAAAAGCTTAACGGGGGAGGCAAGAATCTGGTATGCCCGCCTCGACAACGCCCGAATCCACAACTGGGAGGAATTGGCCCATACCTTCTTAACCCAATACAGCTTTCAGGCCCAGATGGCTCTTGACAGGTACCAAATGACAAAGGTTAAAAAACAGCCTAGGGAGTCCTTCAGGGAATATGCGCAACGATGGAGGGGCATGGCCGCACAGGTAACCCCCCCGATGAGCGAATCAGAGATGGTAATGACTTTTGCAGACATCCAAGAGGCGCCGTATTATGAGTGGGTCATCTCGGGGATTGGAAGACCCTTTGCTGAAATGATTAAACATGGAGAGATGGTTGACATGGGGTTGAAATCGGGTAAAATCCGGGATCTTACTGCTTTAGAAACTGCTGCCGAGCAAATACAGAATGGAAACTATGGCAGCACTTCCCGGAGGGTCCAAAAGAAGAAGGAAGAGGATGTTTCCCTCATCTTACAGGGGTCATCCAGAAAAACAGAAAGTCATCTTCCGGTTCAGGTACAGAGGGGAGGGCCATCCCGTCAGCCAAACTTCACAGATCAAAGGACAGAGGGGCGAAGAAGATATGAGGCCTCGCAAAACCGAGTGTTCACCCCGCTCGGGGAGCCGCTTGAACGAGTATTAGCGGTATTAGTAGCCCAAAAGAGGATAATCAATTTGGCTCCCCCGAGTGACCCGAAGGGAAGGAGATTTGATCCAAGCAAACGGTGCGCCTATCACTCGGGTTCCCCGGGTCATGATACACAAGATTGTTGGACATTGAAACATATAATTCAGAACATGATCGACAACGGGGAAATTGTGGTGGAGCAACCGGACTCCCCGAATGTTAAGGCAAACCCCCTGCCAAGACATGATGGGGGGGGAGTCAATGTGACGGAGGCAAGTGAGGCTGGGGGGCCGCCAAGGTTGAACTATGTGCAGAAAATTGAGGAGATGATCAACGTGATACATGATCATGGGGATGCACGGGTAGCGCCCATCAGGTTGATAGGGGTAAGTACGAATAACATAGAGGGGCCTGTCAAGCTGACAGCCCCGAGGCCCATCATCCTTGCAGCAAGGCCGCAACTCCCTATCAGTAGTCTGAAGACTGTACCCTGGAATTACGGGGGAATACCCGAGGAAGCGGCCAGTTGTGCTTCCGTGACGACCAAAGGGAACCCCTTATATCTTCCCGGGCGAGTCCTTGAGAGCCAAAAGAGAAAAAATGAAGAGGTTTCCGAGGAAAGGGCCATAGAGTTTTTGAAAAGGATGGATCACCCGGAAATGAGGGGGATCCAGATTTTAAATGAGGAATCAACCCTAACATCAGTCATGGACTTGGTGTTGTCATCCAGTGAGCATTGCAAAACCCTGATGAAGGTTCTGGAGGAGGCATTTGTGCCCAAAGAAATTAGTGAGGAGGGTTTCGGCCAGCTGGTAGGCCACTTATTGGAAGGCGATGCAATATCATTTACAGATGAGGACATTCCCAAGGAAGGAAGGGGGCACCGAAAACCGCTACACATTGCGGTAATCTCCTCAGGATATGTCATGAATGGGGTGTTGATCGATGGGGGATCGACATTGAACATATGTCCCCTCAGTACGCTAAAGAAAATGAACATCAGTTCCAAACGCCTCCGAGCCAGTCATGTGGTGGTTCGGGCTTTTGACGGCTCCCGGAGGGATACCATTGGGGAAATAGAATTGCCAGTGGAGATAGGGCCCTGTACTTTTGATATATCCTTCCAAGTCCTAGATATTACGGCGAGCTACAATCTGCTGTTAGAGAGGCCGTGGATACACATGGCCGGGGCAGTTCCTTCCACGCTCCACCAACAAATCAAGTTGATCATCGATGGGAATCTGGTAACAATCTCGGCCGAATGTGACGACCCTTCTCCTCCCAGGAGTGGCCTACCAGTAATCAATGTGGATGAATCAGCGGCACCTGCCAGCTTTCAAGCACTAGAGATTAGCACTCCCCATTATAGATGCCTGGGAGCTCCAGCTGTGAAACCAAGGGTCTCTCCGGAACTCACCTTTGTGGCAAGGGAAATGATTAAAATGAACTTTCAACCTGGACAGGGACTAGGGAAAAGCAGTCAGGGAATCACCGAGCCCATCCACCTACCACAGCAGATAGGTAAAGCAGGATTGGGATACCATGTGGGCGCAGTACGGGGACACCGTCAGGGCGCGACTCCGATTCGACTAGTTGGCAGTCCAGTGACCAAAGTCGACAATAAGCAGGGGATCAGCGGACCTGTGATTGGGGCAGGGAATGAAGAGTTAACCCCCACACGTAATGAGTCGGCCCGGAGGGAAAGTTTCCTGCGGGAGGTCGCAAAAGAGTTTGAAACCAAATGCTATATCCCCGGACAATCAACAAGCAGTAAGGAGGGGACGAATGTTATCACACCACCAGGAGCCCAACAAGTTGTGCCTGTCATCGATTGGGCAGGGCTGATTATTCCTGGAAAGGATATGGAGAAGGACTCAGGCGACGTATCCGTGATTATCGGGGAGGTGTCCGATGTGAGGCCCTCCTTTATCCAGCGCATTTCATCTGACCTGACCATCGATAATTGGACCCAAAAACCAGTGATATCCAAACAAGGGTAAAGCTCGACGTCAGGGTGGTTAACCCTAGAGGATGGGGGAATGAAGAAGTTTTATTTTGTTGTTGTTTTATTTCTGCATAATTGTGTCGTTTCTTCGTGTTATTTGAAATTGCGATCGTCGTAAATGATTTATATATGACAAGTACTTTGTTTTATGTCAGGTGTACCAACTTGAGTATTCCTTGCCTAACAAATGGTCTTTCAAATTTGAATGATGATTATGATTTTGACATTGAGCTGGATTTCGATTTAATGGGCATTGAGCAAGACGAGACAGATTACGACGACGCACCTGATGAGATCAAAGGATGGGTCGAAGATAAACCCAAACCCAATTTGGACCAAACCATCACTATAGATATCGGAACCCCTGACAATCCAAAAGAACTCAAGATAGGGACAGACCTTACCCCCAGCCAAAAAGCAGAAATGATTGAGTTACTAAGCCAATATGAGGATGTCTTTGCCTGGTCGCACGAGGATATGATCGGATTGTCCACCGACATTGTGGTGCACCGGTTACCCATCAAGGAGGGTTTCAGGCCTGTCAAGCAGAAACTAAGAAAGTTGAAACCTGAGTGGAGCTTAAAAGTGAAGGAAGAGATCATCAAGCAGTTCAGGGCGGGAATCATTATGGTGTCCACTTACCCGGAATGGCTATCCAATGTGGTCCCAGTGGCTAAACCTGGAGGAAAGGTGAGGGTATGCGTGGACTACAGAGATCTAAACAGGGCCAGTCTCAAGGACAACTTCCCGGTGCCTTTCATACACATCCTGGTGGATAACACAGCCCAGTACGAAATGTACTCTTTTGTGGATTGCTTCGCAGGATATCATCAGATAATGGTGGCGGAAGAAGACCGGGAAAAGACCGCATTCATCACCCCCTGGGGCACTTTCTGCTATAGACGACTGGCTTTCGGTCTCACAAATGCAGGAGCTACTTATCAGAGAGCCATGATGGCCTTGTTCCACGATATGATGCACAAGGAGATAGAGGTCTACGTGGACGACATTATTGTGAAATCGAAGGTAGAGTCCGATCATATAACTCATCTCAAAAAGCTATTCGATCGGCTCAGAAAGTATAATCTGAAACTCAATCCAGCCAAGTGTGCTTTCGGAGTACAATCGGGCAAGCTCTTGGGATTCCTGGTTAGTGATCGGGGCATTGAGTTGGACCCAGCAAAGATTAAGGCCATTGTGGATATGCCGGCACCCCACACGGAAAAGGAGATAAGAGGATTCCTGGGGAGAATAAACTTCATCAGCCGTTTTATATCCCACTTGACGACTACATGTGAACCGATTTTTAAACTGTTAAGAAAAGGGGTGTCCCAAGAATGGAATGAGCAATGTCAGAGGGCGTTTCAGACCATTAAGAAACAATTGACGGAGGCACCAGTGCTGGTACCCCCGAAGGATGGGATCCCTCTGTTTATGTATATATCGGTAAATGCCATCGCGATGGGATGTATGTTGGGACAGAAAAATGAGGTAGGAAAAGAGCAGGCCATCTATTACCTCAGCAAAAGATTTAGCCAATGTGAGCAGAATTACACTCCCATTGAGAAGACCTGTTGTGCTCTGGCCTGGGCTGCAGGGAGATTACAGCACTACCTCCATGGGCATACAACGTACCTGATATCAAGAATGGACCCCCTGAAATATATTTTCGAAAGGCCCATGCTGAATTGTCGACTATCAAGATGGCAGTTGATTTTACAACAGTTTGACATGGTGTACGTGACCCAAAAGGCCATGAAAGGGCAGGGAATTGCAGATCAGTTGGCAGAAGCCCCGGCAGGAGGGATGGAGCCGTTAGAAACTCCTCTCCCGGGCGAGGATATATTTTGGGTATCGCGCGAAAAATGTGATGACGAGGGACAATTCTGGAAGTTGTATTTTGATGGTGCCATGAATGCCTGGGGGGCAGGAGCCGGAGCGGTCCTAGTCTCTATCACCGGAGAACAATACCCCGTGGCCACTAAACTTCGTTTCAGCAATTCGAACAACACCGCTGAATACGAGGGGTGTATCTTGGGACTCCGATTGGCCCGTGACATGGGAGTAAAAAGACTAGCGGTGTTTGGGGATTCAGAATTGGTAATCAGACAAGCAATCGGGGTATACAACACTAAGGAGCTTCGGTTACTTCCATACCATCGTTGTGTCACCCAGCTTGTGCAAGAGTTCGAAGATATCGCCTTTCGCCATATTCCTCGGGGACGAAATGATTTTGCCGATGCATTGGCGACTTTGGCTTCCTTAATCCACGTGATCAAGAGTAGGGACAGTCCACAGATTGAGATCACCGTACAGAATGCCCCGGCATATGAGGAAAATGTGGCAGTGTTATCAAACGAGGTGGTGTTGACGAGGCAGCCCTGGTATCACGACATAAGGGAATATCTGAGAGACAGATCCCTTCCCGATCAGGCAAAACGGACTGAAAGGATGAGAATTCAAAGGATGGCGATGAAGTTTTACCTGAGTGGCGATTCGCTTTACAAAAGGGATGCCGGGTTGGGACTGTTGCAATGCGTAGACGAAACGCAATCCCAAAGGATTATGAATGAAATCCATGGCGGGGTGTGTGGGCCACACATGAGTGGACCGATGTTGGCCAAAAAGATCTTGAGGACAGGGCATTATTGGTTAACACTGAGGGCCGATTGCGATGATCATGTCAAGCGATGTTATCAATGTCAGGCGCACGGTAATGTGATCCATACACCTCCCAATGAACTGCACTGTATGACCTCCCCCTGGCCATTTTCAATGTGGGGAATGGATGTAATCGGACCAATAGAGCCCAAAGCAAGCAACGGGCACCGATTCATCTTCGTCATGATCGATTATTTCACCAAATGGGTAGAAGCAGCCTCTTTCCCCAAAGTCACTCAGGAGGTCATCGTCAACTTCATCAGGAATAATGTCATTTGCCGATATGGGCAACCTGAGGTTGTGGTCTCCGACAATGCCAAGAATTTAAACAACGCCCTCATGAAGGAATTGTTTGTGTGACCAGTTCAAGATCAAGCATCTCAATTCCGTCATTTACCGTCCTAAGATGAATGGGGCAGTGGAGGCTGCAAATAAAAACATCAAGAAGATCATGGCAAAAATGTCTGCTAATCATCGGGGATGGCCGGATTTGTTACCCCTCACCTTGTTAGCCTACCGAACGTCAACGCGTACTTCCACAGGGGCAACCCCATACGCCTTGGTATATGGAATGGAGGCTGTCCTGCCAGTTGAAGTTGAGATGGCGTCCCTCAGAATAGTGATCGATGCTCAGATAAGCGAGGAGGATTGGATGCAAAGTCGATACGACCAATTGGCCCTGATTGATGAAAGGAGAGTGGCTGCCGTTTGGCATGGTCAGCTATATCAACAGAGGATCTCTCGATCGTACGATAAAAAGATAAGACTTCGGAAGTTCAAGGAAAATGATTTGGTGTTGAAAAGAGTCATGCCTTGTCAAGACGAGGCCAAGGGGAAGTTTGCCCCGAACTGGGAAGGGCCATTTGTGATCAAGAAAGTGCTATCCGGAGGAGCCCTCATATTGCAAGAAATGGATGGTGAGGTATTTCCACAACCCCTCAATTCTGACTCGGTGAAGCGGTTCTACGCTTGAATCATCAGGTCCTTTTTCCTTGAGAGCGAACTACGTAGGACCTGATCTCCCAACTTGTGGGGGTACGTAGGCACCCATCATGGCGCGGTCCGATCCTTTAAAAAAAATAATCCTTTCCCTAACCAAAACCAATTTTCGATAGCCAGATAAAACCTTCCTACACCCTCAAAACCTTCCCGAAACCAATTGCCTAACCAGTTTCATCCCAGAATACATACCCTGATCCAACCCAAACAGTTATCCAAAATCTGAGATTCAATCCGACGAAATCAAAAGGTGTGCGGCAATATCTGTCAAATCTCCATCAAGTCTTGAGGAAAGAAAGAAGGCGAAATGTCAAATCATGGTCAGTTGGATAAAATGATGATCCGATGGATGGCAATGATACGACAAAAGGGGAAAATGACTAAATTTAAATGCATGTCTATATATATAAGTCGTTTTATTACAAGATTTCTCTTTCAATAACTGATGAAATCAACATAGTCTATGCAGGAAATAAAATAATCTACAAATCTGAAAATAGCCGAAGCAGGATGGACAGGGTGGTGGATAGATCTGAAGCATCAGCATCTCCTGCAATCTGCTGCCCCAGCATATCAATACGATCCAGTAAAGCAGTAGCTCGGCTGACTGTCCCAAAATGAGCATCTACCACTGCCCTGGTCTGAAATACAATGGCCTCTCTATCAGCAATGGCAGCATCTCTAGCCCGAATGGCCTCATCTCTCTCGGCAAGGGCGACATCCCTCTCGGCTTCAGTAGTAATCAGGGCCAGGCGGAGTCGGGAATCCTCAGCGACCCGACTCGGGGCAGAATTGGCTGAAATGGAATGGTCTGTGGTATCTTCTGTGAAAATCACTCCAGAGTCATCAAAGGCCCCAGTCCGACTCAAACTAGCCGAATCCAGGTCTCCACGCAACCACTGTACGTAGGCAAATGTCTGGATGTGACATCTTTCACTATATTCGGCAAAGATCCTGCAATCTCAAAGCTCGTATACCTGCAGTAGATCCCTCTCTGTACAGGATGATATAAGGAATCGGTATGCGGTTGCACCCGCGAAGGGGTGTAGATCCTGTGTCTGATCAAACTGCCCCATAACCGCCAGGGGATGATAGGTCGTCACGCCCCTTAACCCAGCAATGGGAATGAAATCCATACCAGGCACATGAGTCAAGAAGCTCATGAAGGAGCAATAGCCCGAGTAAACCAATAGATGAAAGGGGTCCTCAATGATAGACAAAAATGATGTCCAGGAAGCCACATCAGTACAACTCACGGGACGAA
The DNA here is from genome assembly GCA_034770075.1 of Aralia elata. Lineage (NCBI taxonomy): Eukaryota > Viridiplantae > Streptophyta > Magnoliopsida > Apiales > Araliaceae > Aralia > Aralia elata. The sequence goes on from CM068378.1 coordinate 35,593,674, forward strand.
GCGAAAACTGCGTGGTTATGTCATGGCTGAAGCAAAACCCTTGGCGACGGAAATGGCCGATGGGACTAAGATGACTCATGAACCACATATACAATAAGGTCGAACTCCCTCTGAAGAATCTCCCTCGGAAGGACTGGCAATATGTGGCCGACATATAGGTATCCGCCAATATCATGGGGAGAATGGTGTGATCCTCCTGAAGGGCCCTAACGGCCGCAACAATCCGCATGTCCAAATGATCGGACCCTGCAGGCAAGTACAAAACTGAGATGACACAGGCCATCAGAACGTCCACTCTCAAGGCGTCCCAGCGCCCCTCGGACACGGAAAAATCACCGAGGAAAAGACGGAAACTGTCAGGTGAGCCAAATCGGTCAATCAAGAATTGAAGAGGAACCATATGGTCTGATATGATTACCGGTAATAGGACAGCCCTCCGCAAACCGGTGTGAAAGTCAAGAATTGACGGCGCATGGAACCAACTGTGACCCTAGCACAAGGGCCGTCCAACGGCAAGCCGGTAAAGCGAGCATACTCCTCAAGGGTGGGGGTCAGCTCTACTGTCCCAAACCTAAACACCTGACGGGCAGGGGCCCAATAGCTCAGAAGACCATCCACAAAGCCCGCTGGCACCCGGAAGGTTAATAAGGACCAAGAATGTCCCAAAAGACCATCTACGATGACCCTATCTGCTGGCAGTAGACTGTCCAACCAGCGGAAGAGGCTGCCAACCAACCCTGTGGGAGGAGTGGAATCCAAACGAACCACGGCATCTGAGGACGACATCTGTGAAAAAACAGTATCAAAAAAAGACTGTGAAGGGGTCACTCTCTACCCATAAATAAAAGCATGCATCATACAGTTAATAATAAAGCAGGTGAATCCCATAAAAATGAAAAGAAAACTGTGCATAAATAAATAAATGAGTTCAGTACATAGTGCATAAATGAAAAAGAAATCTAAGCAGGTGCTGATACAAAAGACCCTATCCTATCCTGGTCTAAATAAAATCAGTATCATCTATGAAAGCAGGATCCTCGAACTGATCCCCTGGAGTCGCCGAGCTCGGAGGACCAAAGTTCATATCAGGAATGTAGGGATGCGCTGTGTGGCATCAGATGAACTCGGGCCTGCATCATAACCTGCACCGTCAGGATCGTAGGTGTAAGCCTCCTCCGGGGTCCGGCCCAACCCCCGAATAAACAGCGACAACTGATCTACCTGACGGGTCAATGAGGCGATCTGCTCAGCGTGGGTAGGGGTCCGAACACAGGCAGCCCAATCGGTCATCGTCACCGAGCCTGGAACCATGTCTCCAAGGAAGAAAGTGGCCCGAGTCTGAGGACCGATGGTACGGGGCACCCACCATGTACGGAATGCATCACTCGTAGTGGGACCTGTGGAAAGCATCCGACCATCCTCCCCGGCAAGCATGATCTCTGAAGGCTGAGAATCCAGCGGCCAGAAAGTAGTGAAAGAAAGGGAGTGCGGGATGCGGATCTCCCCGGTGACGCATCTGAATGCGCGCTCTCCCAGATACATCACCCAGCCTCCAACACTCTGCAAAGTGAGGCGACGGGTAGAAAGCTCGAACTCCGGGCCGGAAGGATGCCCGTCAGCAAACCCCACAGTCAAATGCTCGGAGAGGTAGGGAATCCAGACGACGTCGGCAGCCGTGATCAACTCCAACTGAATACGACAATGTGCAAAGTTGCCCGACACGGGGACCTCCTCCAGAGTACTGTGATGCCATCGCCGACCCCGAGGATAGGTATCCGGGCCCAGAGTAGTGAGAGGCCTCAGACATGGCAGCCGCTCGTAAGCCCAGAACTGTGAATAGAAACAAGGCAAGGCATGAGTCACTATCAAATACAGAAAAGGATGAAAAGAAAAGAAATACAGTAATAGAGAGGAGGAAGGGACTCACCAGCAGAAAATGGTAGAAACCGAGCCAGGCATCAGTCTGTCCCTCCGAGCGTAGGCGCATGCCGTGGAGGAAATAGGCAAAGGTGAATGACCCCCAGTCATAGTCACTGATGCGATCCACGTCTCTAACCGCTCCCACGACGCTGAAATGAATGGTGAAGGAGTTGTTCCCTAGGAAACAACCCCTCATGATCGTCAGGAACAAGCGGCGGAGTAGAATATCGCGGGTACCCTGATCCGCTGGAATGGGCATCGCATAGAGACCCCCGACTGCATCGACAGCCAAGGCACCAGATCGGATACTGCGGGCCTTAAAGACCCGGTCCTCAGCAGCGAAGCCCAGCAAAGCTCGAACCTCCACAGGAGTGATATCAAGATCCAAGGGGACGCGGGGACCCCGGTAAACTCAATGCCAGTAATGTACCTCCAGTCCCATGGGGTCAACACGACCTCGCAGTCGAGGAGATGAAGAGACTGCGTCTGGTGGAACCATCGCTCGGATAAAGCCCTCATGTAACCCCAGGGGCACTGGCGGGGGATGATAGTGAAGAAATGTCGAAAGCCCCAAGAGTCCACCATCGCCCGATAGTCACTGTGCAGGGCCGCGTAAAGGGAGTAGATGTTGAACCAGTTGCCCCTCGGCTGGGTAAACTCGGGTACCTGGGGCAATCACCAAGGGGTCAATCCGGATAAAAGGAGAATGGAGAAATTGAGAGTGAAATCAGAATAGAGCTGAAATATACCTCGTTAGCCACGAGAGATGCTGAGGGGTGACGACTGAGATCCCGACCCAAAAGATCGGGTATCTGCACAGAGGCGCCAGAAGGAGCCTGATGAGTTGATGGAGCCGGTGTGCTGGAGGATGGCCCCTCTGCCGCGACCTCCGGAGGAACAGCCTCCTCAACGTCCGGATGACCAGGACGAATGACAGCCTCCGTCAAACGACGAGCCTGACGGGTCCGAGGAGGAACAGGAGTGGGTGCAGCCCTACGACGGCGAACACCCGAAGTCCGAGAGGCGGAGGAGCTACTGGGCGCATCACGATCCATAGCTGGAATAGAACGGGCGAAAAAGAAGGTAAGTTTCCTTTTAAAATTATGTAATGAACATTCTAAATTTCTAGCCTCATCATATGATTAATGCAACATGATGCATGTTAAAAAAAAAAAAAAAAAAAAAAAAAAAAAAAAATCGGCAGAGTTCCGTTTGTAAATTGAACATCCCAGGCATAAGCCAAACGTGTTTTCCATCAATCAAAGCCTCAAACAGATTTAAATTGCATTCATATATGTAATTACAGCATGTAATGCATGATTTTATTGCAGAAAAGGAATAACAATATGTGGGACCGCCTCATGAACATAAAATAGGACTCACATAGTTGATACATAGCATGTATATATGATGAAACATTACATAGCATCGTAAAGCATACATTTTATCTTTAAACATGTAAATAGTCAAATGTATAGCAAAACATTGACGAAATTGAAAAGTGACCGGTCAAAGTGTTACCTGTAGCGTGTAGATCAATCCTACCGGAACAGTTTTTGCAGGAAAGTTGAAAAAATCGACAAAAAGCCCTTGCGAACAAGAAAAATCGAGAGAATCTCTTTGGATTACAAGTTGAAAGTGACAGATCTGGAGGAGCCGCGTTGGATTTAAGGCCCGATCATGGCCGCAGATGTATCTGCGGCTGGCCGCAGATCCATCTGCGGCTGGCCGCAGATCCATCTGCGGCTGGCCCTGGTGGGTCCCACCTTGCTCCCTTGCAGCCATTTGACGTGTTGAAGTGAAAAGTTTACGAGATGGGTGACCGGCGACGATACCCGGCCCCGACATGACGATCGACCGGCGACGATAACCGGCGATCACGAGATGGATGACCGGCGACGATAACCGGCTCCGACAAGATAACCGACCGGCGACGATAACCGGAGGTTACGAGATGGGTGACCGGCGACGATACCCGGCCCCGACATGACGATCGACCGGCGACGATAACCGGCGATCACGAGATGGATGACCGGCGACGATAACCGGCTCCGACAAGATAACCGACCGGCGACGATAACCGGAGGTTACGAGATGGGTGACCGGCGACGATACCCGGCCCCGACATGACGATCGACCGGCGACGATAACCGGCGATCACGAGATGGATGTCCGGCGACGATAACCGGCTCCAACAGATAACCAACCGGCGACGATAACCGGGGGTTACGAGATGGGTGACCGGCGACGATACCCGGCCCCGACGAGACGATCGACCGGCGACGATAACCGGCGATCACGAGATGGATGTCCGGCGACGATAACCGGCTCCGACAGATAACCAACCGGCGACGATAACCGGGGGTTACGAGATGGGTGACCGGCGACGATACCCGGCCCCGACATGACGATCGACCGGCGACGATAACCGGCGATCACGAGATGGATGTCCTGCGACGATAACCGGCTCCGACAGATAACCAACCGGCGACGATAACCGGGGGTTACGAGATGGGTGACCGGCGACGATACCCGGCCCCGACATGACGATCGACCGGCGACGATAACCGGCGATCACGAGATGGATGTCCGGCGACGATAACCGGCTCCGACAGAGGACCGACCGGCGACGATAACCGGGGGTTACGCGATGGGTGACCGGCGACGATACCCGGCCCCGAACGAGACGATAGATTGAAGGAGTGAACCCAAAGACTAACGAACACGGTCAAGGGGTTGATACATTGACACTCTTACGAATGTCTTGCATGCATTGCATCTTATGTTGCATCATAAGCTATATGTGTGAGACATCATGTATGCACTGTCATTCTTACACACTGTCATTCATGCATCGAGTGTCTATTCTTTATCCTGTTCATTTCATTTATCATTTCATAAACATGATAAAGAGGGGCAGCTGTAGACACCCAAATTTTGCGTTTCCTTCTACTAACCGTGACAGGAGGGCGAAATCGTCAATTGAACCAGCTTGCGGGAGCAAAGGAGCGGGCACAAGGGCGAGCGCCCGGCCCCGCCGCAATGTTTTGGGCAACCCAAGTTTACATGACAATAAAGCCGTCTGAGGCAGGCATTTCCGAATGAGGTGGCACGTCTCCCGGAAGTTCCCGGACTGCGGAATACGAGCCTGTCAGCGAAAACCGACGTTGCGGTACGAAAATCGAGGCGTGGCACGAAAATCGAGAAAGTCAAGAAGCCCGCCAGCCGCGGATAGATCTGCGGCCAAGTGGGTGCGCCAGCACGAAAACCGGGAAATCAGCACTACCAGCTGAGTGCGATGGGAGGCGTGCCAGCTGGCCAGCCGCAGATCCATCTGCGGCCAGCCGCAGATAGATCTGCGGCTGGCTCTGGCCAGCCTATTTAAGCCAGCTTCAGGCAGCATACAGGGGGTTCAGCAATTGTGAGGAAGAAGGAGAATACAGCAGCAGCCAACTCGGAAATTGAGGAAGAAATAGCTAGATTTTGCAATCAAATAGGAAGAAAAGAGAGAAAAAAGAGAGGAGTAATTTTCTTTTGATTTGATTGTATCAAATAGATTTTTTTCCTTCTATTCAAATACATCAAGTTCACATCCATTTGGATATCAATTGCAAGGTGAAATCTCTTTTGTGATATCAATTTCTATCATATCATTTGATCAAATTAGATGCAATTTTTCATGTAATTTATTGATTGAACAATGAATTAGGGATTATGAGTGAAGTTTCCATCGGAATAAAACTCTTCCTAACAACCCGATGATATTCGTTCGTTAATTTCTTTGTTGGTTTTAAGGTGTTATATTCGGTATCAATTCCTTTAAATCGTTATTTTAGGATGTCTTGGTATTGTTAGATTATCCGGGTTGGTTTATTTTCTTGTAATATCCAATTGTTTGTGTGTGGATACTTGGTTGTGAGCCTAGGAAAGCGACCCCGTGGTCCAAATCCGATGATGGACATGTCTTGATGTATGTAGCGGGGAGGATGTAGCCTCTTTGTAAATATGTAATCGTTGGGCCTTAAAACGACGCTAAGGCGAAAATCGTGTTTAAGGCCCCGAAATAGTGAAATTGGTGATTGTTGGCGTTCGGGGATATTTTGATGGTTTACATGCCCATGAATAGCCCCGAAGCGTGTTTTATGCTTGATTCGATTTATGACACGAAATTGATTTCAAAGCTAAATGATAAGATTTTCATAAAATCAATCAAAGTAGGATATTAGAATCACGAGGTTAAAATTTGAGAAATGTTAATGAATGTCGATTCCTATCTAACGAGAAAGCTAAAGAAAGATCGTTTTCCAAAACATCACACAAAATGATTTTATAAATAAAATGACGTTTTATTAAACCATTGTATATAGGGTTAAGGAGATTCTAGAAATTGCCCATCATTTTATGAAAGCAACGTATAGATCTCGATTCCTATTTAGACGAAGGTTTAAAGCTCTTATTTTGCCAAAACAACATTTAATGAAAATCTCATAGTTTTGGACAATTAAAATCAAACCTTTCTCATAAAGAATAAAGCTTTCTCGTGTATACCGAAAAGACATTCCGAAACGTTCTCAAATTAAAAGCACGATTTTCCCTCAAATCCAAATGACTCTTTCATACAAACTCACCACATCATTCACATAGACACACACACCCACACACAAGCGCGCGCACACACACATTCGTGAATTAAAGGATAGGAAAGCATTAAGATTGCGGTAACCGTGTTTCACGGAAGTCGAGGGATGCCTAACACCTTCCCCTCACTTAAACAAACCCCCGAATTCTATGAATCTCAATTCGCAGACCAATTAATTCGGAGTCACATATGAGCCAGCGATTTATAAAAAAACGAAAATTCGGATGAGTTGGTACATCCATTTCAAATATACCAACTGGCGACTCTGGTTAATTGGCTCATCATAAAAATGATCTTTCAAAACCCCGTCGACATCAATGCCGACCTTTTCCAAACGTCATCTAAATCAAAAGGCTAAAATTGGAAAAGACTAGAAACCGAAAACCCGGCGTCGACAGCTGGCTTGAGGGGCGTGACGACTTATCATCCCTTGGCGGTTACAGGACAGTTTGATCAGACATAGGATTTTCACCCTTTCACGGGCGCAGCCGCCTACCTATTTCTTATATCATCCCAGACAGAGAGAGATCTACTGCGGGTATATGATCTTTGGTCTCGCAGGATCCTTGCCGAGTACAATGATAGTTGCCCCATCCAGACATTCACTTATGTGCAATGGTTGCGCGGAGACTCGGATATTGTTGGTGTGAGTCAGGCTGGGGGCTTTGACGATTCTCGAGCGATCTTCACAGGTGACACCGCCCCAGAGGTATCTATTACCCCCGAGTCTATAGATATGACCTCCAGATATGATTCCATCTTAGCTGATTCTGCCCCTAGTCGGGTCACTGAAGATAGCCGGATCCGACTGGCCTTGATTACCACTGCAGCTGAGAGGGATGCTGCTCTTGTTGAGAGAGATGCTGCTATTATGGCCAGAGATGCTGCCCTCATTGACAGAGACGCCATTGTATTGCAGACTAAGGCAGTTATAGATGCTCACTCTGAGACTGTTAGCCGAGCCACCGCTTTATTGGATCGCATTGACATGATGGGGCAGCAGATTACAGGGGATACCGATGCTTCAGATCTATCCACCATTTTATCCATCCTGCTTCAGTTAGTTTCAGATTTGTAGATCATTTTATTTCCTGCATAGACTATATTAGTTTCATCGGTTATCGAAAGAGAAATCTTGTAACAAAATGACTTATATATGTAGACATGCATTTAAATTTAGTTATTTTCCCTTCATATCGTATCGTTGCCTTTCATTGGATCCTCATTTTATCCAGCTGACCATGATTTTGACATTTCGTTTTCTTTCTCTTCTCAAGTCTTGATGGAGATCTGACAGATATTGCCGCACCCCTGTTGATTTCATCGGATTGAGTCTTAGATTTTGGCTAACTGTTTGGTTGGGCTAGGGTTATGTTACTTGAGATGAAGCTGATTAGGGGCTGGTTTCGGGAAGGTTTTGAGGGTATAGGAAGGTTTTGTTTTCTGGCTGTTGGGAATCAGTTTTTTTTTGGGTTAGAGAAAATATTATTTGGTAAAGAATTGGACCGTGCCATGATGGCTGCCTACGTACTCCCACAGGTTGGGAAATCAGGTCCTACGTAGTTCGTTTTTCCAAGAAAGAGGAGAAAATGATTATTTTTCTTTTCAAGCGTAGAACCGCTTCACCGAGTCGGAATTGATGGGTTGGGGAAACACCTCACCGTCCATCTCTTACAATATGAGGGCTCCTCCAGACAGTACTTTCTTAATCACAAAAGGTCCTTCCCAGTTCGGGGCGAACTTCCCTTTGGCTTCGTCTTGACAAGGCATGACTCTCTTTAGCACTAGGTCATTTTCCTTGAACTTCCGAGGTCTTATGTTTTTATCGTATGATCGAGAGATCCTTTGCTAATATAACTTACCGTGCAAAACAGCAGCCACCCTCCTTTCATCAATTAGGGCCAATTGGTCGTATCGACTTTGCATCCAATCCTACTCGCTTATTTGAGCATCGATCAAGAATCTGAGGGACGCCATCTCAACCTCAACTGGCAGAACAGCCTCCATTCCATATACCAAAGCGTAAGGGGTTGCCCCTGTAGAAGTACGCACCGACGTTCTGTACGCCAGCAGGGTGAGAGGTAGCAGATCCGGCCATCCCCGATGATTGGCGGACATTCTCGCCATGATCTTCTTGATATTCTTATTTGCAGCCTCCACTGCCCCATTCATTTTAGGACGGTAAATGACAGAGTTGAGGTGTTTGATCTTAAACTGGTCACATAATTCCTTCATGAGGGCATTGTTCAAATTCTTGGCATTGTCGGAGACCAAGACCTCAGGTTGCCCGTATCGGCAAATGACATTATTCCTGATGAAACCAACGATGATCTCCTGAGTTACTTTAGGGAAAGAACCTGCTTCTACCCATTTAGTGAAGTAATCGATCATGACGAAGATAAATCGATGTTCGTTGCTCGCTTTGGGCTCTATTGGTCCGATTACATCCATACCCCACATTCAGAATGGCCAAGGGGATGTCATACAATGCAGTTCATTGGGGGGCGCATGAATTACGTTGTCGTGTGCCTGGCATTGATAACATCGTTTGACATGATCGTCGCAATCGGCTTTTAGCGTTAACCAATAATGCCCCGTTCTCAAGATCTTTTGGCCAGCATCGGTCCACTCATGTGTGGCCCACACACTCCACCATGTATTTCGTCCAGAATCTTTTGGGCCTGCGTTTTATTTACACATTGCAACAATCCCAAACTGGCATCCTTCTTGTATAGTGAATCCCCGCTCAGATAAAACTTCATCGCCATCTTTTGGATTCTCAACCTCTCAACTCGGCTTGCCTGTTCGGGAATGGATCTATCCCTCAGGTACTCCCTTATGTCGTGATACCAAGGCTGCTTTGGCACAACCACCTCATCCGATAATACTGCCACATGTTCCTCATATGCTGGGGCATTCCGTACTGCTATTTCAATCTATGGAACATCTTTGCTTTTGATTATGTTGATTAAGGAAGCCAGAGTTGCCAATGCATCAGCAAAATCATTTCGTCCCCGGGGGATATGTCGGAAAGCGATATCTTCAAATTCTCGCATCAATTGGATAACACATCGGTGGTATGGAAGCAACCAGAGCTCCTTCGTGTTATACTCCCCGATCGCCTGTCTGATTACCAGCTCTGAATCCCCAAATACTGCTAGTCTCTTTACTCCCATATCGCGGGCAAAACGGAGTCCCAATATACATCCCTCGTACTCAGCTGTGTTGTTCAAATTATTGAACTGCAATTTAGTGGCCACGGGGTATTGCTCTCCGGTGATAGAGACCAGGACTGCTCCGGCTCCTGCCCCTTCAACATTCATGGCACCATCAAAATACAACTTCCAGAACTGCCCTTCGTCATCACATCTCATGTGTGAGACCCAGAATACATCTTCGCCCGGCAAAGGAGTTTCTAAAGGCTCCATCCCCCCTGCTGGCATTTCTGACAACTGATCTGCAATTCCCTGCCCTTTCATGGCTTTCTGAGTTACGTATACGATGTCGAACTGCTGTAAGATTAACTGCCACCTTGACAATCGACAATTCAGCATGGGCCTTTCAAAGATGTACTTCAGGGGATCCATTCTCGATATCAAGTACGTAGTGTGACCATGGAGATAGTGTTGTAACCTTATTGCAGCCCATGCCAAAGCACAACAGGTCCTTTCGATGGGGGTGTAATTCTGTTCGCATCGTCTAAATCTCTTGCTGAGGTAATAGATGGCCTGCTCTTTGCCTGATTCGTTCTTCTGTCCCAGCATACATCCCATCGCAATGGCATTGACCGATATATACATAAACAGAGGGATCCCATCCTTCGGGGGTACCAACACTGGTGCCTCTGTCAGCTATTTTTTAATGGTCTGAAAAGCTTTCTGACATTGCTCATTCCACTCTTGGGAGGCATCTTTCCTTAATAATTTGAAAATCGGCTCGCAGGTAGTCGTCAAGTGGGATATGAAGCGGCTGATGAAGTTTATTCTTCCAAGGAACTCTCTTATCTCCTTCTCTGTGTGAGGTGCCGACATATCCACAATGGCCTTAATCTTCGCCGGATCCAACTCAATGTCCCGATCACAAACCAGGAATCCCAAGAGCTTGCCCGACTGCACTCCGAAAGCACACTTTGCCGGATTGAGCTTTAAATTATATTTTCTGAGCCGATCGAATAGCTTTTTGAGATGGGTTACATGATCAGATTCTACCCTCGATTTCACGATAATGTCATCCACGTAGACCTCTATCTCCTTGTGCATCATGTCATGGAATAGGGCCATCATAGCTCTCTGATAAGTAGCCCCCGCATTTATGAGACCAAAAGCCAATCGTCTATAGCAGAAGGTGCCCCAAGGGGTGATGAAAGCGGTCTTTTCCCGATCTTCCTCCGCCACCATTATCTGATGATACCCCGCAAAGCAATTAACAAAAGAATACATCTCGTATTGGGCTGTGTTATCCACCAAGATGTGTATAAAAGGCACTGGGAAGTTGTCCTTGAGACTGGCCTTTTTCAGATCTCTATAGTCGACACATACCCTTACCTTCCCTCCAGGCTTAGCCACTGGGACTACATTGGACAACCATTCTGGGTAAGTGGACACCATAATGATTCCAGCCCTGAACTGTTTGATGATCTCTTCCTTCACCTTCAAGCTCCACTCCGGTTTTAACTTTCTTAGTTTCTACTTGACAGGCCTGAAACCCTCCTTGATGGGCAACCGGTGTACCACAATGTCGGTGGACAATCCGATCATGTCTTCATGAGACCAGGCAAAAACATCCTCATATTGGCTTAGCAACTTGGTTATTTCTGTTTTATGGCTAGGGGTCAGGTCTGTCCCTATCTTGAGCTCTTTGGGCTGGTCAGGGGTTCCAATATTTATGGTGACGGCTTGGTCTAAGTTGGGTTTGGGTTTATCCTCGACCCATCCTTTGATCTCGTCAGGCGCGTCGTCGTAATCTGTCTCGTCTTGCTCAATGCCTATTAAATTGAAATCCAGCTTAATATCAAAATCATAGTCATCATTCAAATTTGAAAGACCGTTTGTTAGGCAAGGAATACTCAAATTGGTAGACCTGACATGAAACAAAATATTTTTCATATATAAGTCATTTTCCACAACGATCACATTTTTAGATAACATGACGAAACGACATAATTATGCAAAATACAAAACAAAAATGATATTTCTTCATCCTCCCATCCTCTGGGGTCTACCACCCTAATGCCGTGTTTTACCCTTGTTTGGATATCAATGGTTCCATTGTCCAGTTGTCGGTTGTCAGATCAGATGAAATGCGCTGGATGAAAGGTGGCTTCACATCGAAAACTTCCCCGATGACCACGGCCACATTGCCTGAGTCCCTCTTCCTACCTTCTTCAGGAATAATTAGCCCTGCCCAATCGATGACAGGCACACTTTGTTGGGCTCCCGGTGGCGTGGCAACATCCTTCCCCTCTCCATTACTTGCTAACTGTTCGGGGATATAGCACCTGGTTTTGAACTTTTGCGCGACCTCCTGTAGGAAACTTTCCCTCTTGGTCGACTCATCACTTGTGGGAGTCAATTTTTCACCCCCTGTCCCAATCACAGGCTTGCTAGTCCCTCGTTCATTGTTGACCTTGGTCATCGGATTTTCGGCCAATCGAGTTGGGGCCGCGCCTTGACGGTGTCTCCGTGCTGCGCCTTCACGATATCCCAACCCTGCTTTGCCTATCTGATGGGGTAGTTGAATGGGCTCGGTGATTCCTTGACTGCTCTTTCCTAACCCTTGTCCAGGTTGAAATTTCATTTTCATCATTTCTTTTGCAACAAAGGTAAGTTCTGGAGAGACCTTAGGTTTCACGGCTAGCGCCCCCGGGCATCTGTAGTGGGGAGTGCTGATCTCCAGCGCCTGAAAACTGGCAGGTGCCGCCGACTCGTCCACATTAATCACAGGCAGGCCATTCCTGGAAGGAGAAGGGTCATCACACTCTACCGAGATCGTCACTAGATTCCCGTCGATGATAAGTTTGATTTGCTGGTGTAGCGTGGAAGGAACTGCCCCGGCCATGTGTATCCACGGCCTCCCCAATAACAGGTTATAACTTGCCGCAATATCTAAGACTTGGAAAGAGATATCAAAAGTACAAGGTCCTATTTCCACAGGCAATTCTATCTCCCCAATTGTATCCCTCCGGGATCCGTCGAAGGCTCGTACCACTACATGACTGGCCCGTAGGCGATTAGGATTGATGTTCATCTTCTTCAATGTACTGAGGGGACAGATATTCAACGCCGATCCCCCATCAATCAGCACCCCATTCATAATATAACCTGAGGAGATTACCGCAATATGCAACGGTTTTTGATGCCCCCTTCCTTCTCTAGGGATATCATCATCTGTGAATGATATTACATTACTTTCCAACAGATGGTCCACTAGATGGCCAAAACTTTCTTTGCTAATCTCTTTGGGAATGTATGCCTCCTCCAGGACTTTGGCCAGAATTTTGCAGTGATCACTGGATGATAACACCAAATCCATGATTAACGTCAGGGTCGACTCCTCGCTTAATATCTGGATCCCCCTTGCTTCCGGATGATCCATCTTCCTCAAGAATTCCATGGCTTTCTCCTCGGATATCTTTTCATTTTTCTTCGTTTTGCTTTCAAGGACTCGTCCTGGAAGATATAAGGGATTCCCCTTTGATGTTACAGAAGCACAACTGGCCGCTTCCTCTGACACTCCCCCGTAATTCCATGGTACCGTTTTCAGACTGTGGACAGGGATTTGCGGTCTCGCTGTAAGGGTGAGGAGTTTCGGAGCCGATAACTTGACAGGCCCCTCTGTGATATTTCTGCTTACACCTGCCAACCTAATTGGCGCTCCCCTTGTACTCTCGTGATCACTTATCATGCTGATCATCTCATCAATTTTCTTTACATAACTCAGCCTGGACGGCCCATCGGCTTCACTGGCTTCTGCCACATTGACCCCTTCTCCATCATGCCTAGGCAGGGGATTGACTTTAACATTTGGGGAGTCTAGCTGTTCCACCACGATTTCCCCACTATCAATCAAGTTCTGAATTTTGTGCTTCAGCGTCCAACATTCCTGCGTATCATGACCAGGGGAACCTGAGTGGTATGCGCATTGCTTGCTTGGGTCAAATCTTCTTCCTTTCGGGTCACTTGGGGGTGCCAAATTGACTATTTTCCTCTGGGTTATCAAACTACCAAAACCCGCTCAAGAGGATCCCCGAGTGGGGTGAATACTCGATTTTTCGTGGTCTCGAATCTCCTTCGCCCGTCCGTCCTCTGATCAGTGAAGTTAGGCTGTCGGGATGGCCCCACTCTCTGTATCTGTACTGGAGGATTATTCTCTGTCTTTCTAGATGATCCCTGCAGGATGAGGGAAACATCTTCCTCCTTTTTCTTTTGGACCCTACGGGAAGTGATGTCGTAGTTTCCACTCTGGATTTGTTCCGCAGCTGTTTCCAAAGCCGTGAAATCCCGAATCTTGCCAGACTTCAATCCCATGTCCACCATTTCTCCATGTTTAATCATCTCGGCAAAAGGTCTTCCAATCCCCGATATAACCCGCTCATAATAAGGTGCCTCTTGAATATCCACGAAGGTCATCACCATCTCCGACTCGCTCATTGGGGGATTCATCTGTGCAGCTATACCCCTCCATCGTTGTGCATAATCCCTGAAAGATTCCTTTGGTTGCTTCTTAATTTTTGTCATTTGATATCTATCAGGGGCCATTTGTGCCTGGAAGCTATATTATGTTAAGAAGGTGTGGGCCAACTCCTCCCAATTGTGGATCCGGGCATTATCAAGACGGGCATACCAGATTCTTGCTTCTCCCGTCAGGCTCTTTTGGAATAATTGCATCCTTAGACCTTCGTCTTTTGCATAAGATCCAAGCTCCCCAATGTATATTTTCAAATGTGTATAAGGATCCCCCTTCCCATCATATTTCTCAAATTCGGGGATTTTAAACTTCTCCGGATATCTGGTTCCGGGGAAGACACACAGATCTGAATAATTAACCCTGTCTAGGGAACCTATGCCTTTTAGAGATTGGATGGTCTCTTCCATCTGCTTCATTTTCCTTCGAAGGTCATCAGTATCTCCCTCCTCTGGAATCGTGATTACTGTCCTGTCAGGTGCAGGAACGGCCTTGGGGATGACTGGCTCGCCCTTGAGCTGGGGTTGATCATCTTTAAAAAGGATTGCACCATTTTTAGGAGGATTCTAGTCACCCCCTGGTGGTGGCATATTATTCGGTCCCTGGTTTGGCGGATCTTGTCTGAGTAGGAACTGTTCTTTTAGCATTGTGGCCATCTCCAACATCTGTTTTTTAAAATCATCGAATTCCTCCCTAGATATGGAATCGGGATTAGTAGGTGGAATATCAGCCATTTCAGATGTATAAACCTGGGCCCTCTTAGATTGTGAACGCGTTTGAGGAGCAATCCTACAGAAAAAACGATTTGGAGTTTAATCTTTGGGAAATGAAAGATGTGGATGCATGCTAAAGCGGTAACTTTTGTGCTTTTGGATTTTTTAATCTTTCTCTGCAAAACAACATGTTAGCGATCCCTTATTACAATAATAAATGCTAGACACGACTTATTATGCTTCCCCAGCTGTTCCCTGCAAAACATAGAGGTTAGTAATTTCTTTTGACAAAAGGGGAGGCATATATGAATATTGAATGGGACTATAACATTTATATGCGCGAACGTAAAAGGGCATGAAGAGACTTTTCCTGTGTTGGGTTAATCTGAGGCTGACCTATCCTAAGGTTACTCTCGCGGGCTTTTCGGCATGAAGGTCCCCAAATCTTCGCAATCTACAAGTCTGAATCCTTTCGATTGGAGCGGATTTGGGTGGTGCGTTTCCTGAGCCATCTCCGGGGAGCAGCCCCTTCGAGTCCAGTAATAAGCAACCGACAGGTTCGCCTCAGGAGGAGGTACTCTCTCAACATACATTCACATTCATCGTCCTCACCGTATGCAAATGATTACTTTAAAGCAAAAACAATTCCATTCAATCATTCATTCCTTTGAAAAAACACACATTCACCCAACAACAAGTAAAACATGTCAAAATATCGCACACACATACATATTCATGAATTTTTAAAGGATAGGATAGCATTAAGATTTGAACGCGGCTTAAGCCCTCTAATGTCCCCAGCAGAGTCGCCAGCTGTCGACGCCGGGAGGAATCGCTTCATTGGTGATTGTTACCCTTTCCAATTTTAGCCTTTTTGTTGGATTATTTTTTGGGAAAAGGTCGGCACAAATGTCGACAGGGTTTTGAAAGATCGTTTTTTATGATGAGCCAATTGATCAGAGTCGTCAGTTGGTATATTTGAAATGGATGTACCAACTCATCCGAGTTTCGCTTTTTCGTAAATTGCTGGCTCATATATGACTTCGAATTAATTGGTCTGCGAACCGAGATTCATAGAGTTCGGGGGCTTTCTTAAGCGAGGGGAAGGTGTTAGGCACCCCCCGACTTCCTTGAAATACGGTTACCGCAATCTTGATGCTTTTCCTATCCTTTAATTCATAAAGTGTGTATGTGTGTGCGCGTGTGTGTGTCTATGTGAATATGGTGGTGAGTTTGTATGAAAGAATCATTTGGGGTTTTATGTGGAAAGTCGTGCTTTGAGAATGCTTTAGAATGTCATTCGATTTATACAAGAAAGCTTTATTCTTTAAGAAAAAGGTTTGATTTTAATTGTCAAAACTGCGAGATTTTCATTGGGTGTCGTTTGGCAAAACAAGATCAATTTTTAAACCCTCGTCAAAATAGGAATCGAGATCTATACGTCGCTTTCGTAACTTAAATGATGGGCAACCTCTAGGATCTCTTTAACCCTATGCACAAAGATTTAATAAAACGTTACTTATTTTTATAAAACCATTTTTTGTGATGTTTGAAAACGATTTTTTTTTGCCTTCTCGTTAAGATAGAAATCGACATTCCTTAGCACCTCCACTTTCTTATCCTCGTGACGCTAATAACCTAGTTTGATTGATTTTATGAAAATCTTCATCGTTTAGCTTTGAAATCCTTTTTGGTGTTGCAATTCAAATCAAATATTATAATGCGTAGGGGATTATTCACGGGCATGTAAGCCATCAAAATAACCCCGAACGCCCACAATCACCTATTTTCACTATGACGGGGCCTTAAACACGATTCTCGCCTTGGCGTCGTTTTAAGGCCCGACGATTACATACTTACAATGAAGACTACATCGCTCCTACTACCTACATCAAAAGATGTCCATCATCGGATTTGGACCACGGGGTCGCGTTCCTAGGCTCACATCCAAAATTGCTAAACAACCACAATATCCTAAAATGGAAATCTAAACAAACTAGGCACAATAAATCATCATAACGAGCTAAAATAGTTCACTAAATGGACATCCTCGAGTCATTAGGAGGCATTTCGTTCCGTGGGAACCCTCACTAATGGTCCCTAATCCATGTATCCACAACAATATACAAGAAAAACTACATTTCACATAACCCAATTGACAAGAAGATTAACAAAATGATACACAAAAATTGGTATAGAAATGGTCTTTTCACCTTGTAAATATCACCAAAATGTGTGTAAACTTGAGTATATGAATAGAGTAGAAATTATCTTGGATATAATCTCACAAAAAATACACAATTCCTCACTTTTTCCTCTCTTTTCTCTCCTAATTTGCTGCAATTTTTTGCTGTTTTTCCTTTCTTTTTCCGAGCTGCTGCTGGTTTCTCCCTTCCGTCTGCTGAATGAACTGAAACTGGGATGATAACAGGGAAGCCAGGGCAGCCACAGTTGGATCTGCGGCTGGCCGCAGATGGATCTGCGGCTGGCCGCAGATGGATCTGCGGCTGGCTGGCCGCCCACCATCCACTCAGCCTGGTTTCGATTTTCGTGTTTCGAGTTTCGTGTTTTCAAAAGGCGCACTTATTGGCCGCAGATCAATCCGCGGCTGGCTGGTTTGACTTTCTCGGTTTTCGTACCATGCCTCGATTCTCGTGTCGTGACGTCGATTTTCGCTGACAGGCTTGTATTTTGCAGTCCGGGAATTACTGGGAGACGTGCCACATCATTCGGGAATGCTCATTTCGGACGGCCTTGTTGTCACGTCAGTTTTGGTTGCAAATCGTCGCGGTGGCGTCGAGTTTTCGTACTTGCGCCCATCCTTCGCTCTCGTAGGCCGGTTCAATTGACGATTTTGCCCTCCTGTCACGGTTAGCATAGGGAACGCAAATTTTGGGTGTCTACAATAGAGATAGAGAATTATACCCTCGTGAATCAAAGCTTCCTCGGGTATAAGTTCACCTCCAATTCCTTCGCTTTCTCTTTGAATTCCACCGACTAAATTCCTTCGCTTGATCAACGTTAGTCACCCAAGTGTTTGGCCTCTAGAGGTGATCCACCAAGGAAGAATAGTTGTTCAAGAAGATGGGTGTTGGCAAAACCCTAGTTTCTATCTCTATAGAAATTGCAAGTACTCTCCACAATCTAATGCAAGAGTGTGTAACCCTAATCTATGATAAGACTTCTCTTATTTATAGATGTAGGAAAACCATTCCCTAAACTATTTAGGATTAGGGTTTCAATTATAATTAAACTCCTTTAATTAATTATGCTCCTAATCCAATTAGGAATTCATGAGAGAGTACTTCAATTAATTAATTCACAATCCCTATTAGGAATTAAATAATAGTAATAGTAATAATAATAATAATAATAATAAGACTCCTCTTACTAATTTATATTTAATATTTCCAAAATATTAAATAATAAATATTAACCTATTTAATTTATTCTATCTACATAGATTAAATTAAATACACTTAACTTATTATTACAATTATGTCATTTACTTCTTAAACAAATATTTTTCTTTTGCGGTGTGACCCTTTAGGTTCTCCATATTAAATCGGTTATGAATAAATCAATTAAAAAAATTCTAATATTATTTAAATAAATAAATTAAACTATTTAATTCATTTAAATAAATAACATTTATTCTACAATAAGGGTAAGCCCCCTTAGCGATCAGCGACTTTCCAGATAATATAGATTTCAACATTAATCACAAAAGAACCTTTCAGTGAATAGTTACCGTACAATTCAATCCTTCTACCATACAATGTCCCAATTAAATATAAGACATGAAATTTCTGTCAAGTCTTATTTTATTTAATTATATGCATTTCGATTCCCAAATGCACAACTCTAAATAATGCAAATTAGAAACTCCTTTCTAATTTCATTCTGTCTTGGCCAAGGACTACCGAGTTGTCATTTATCGAATCACATAGGACATTCACATCTTTTACTAGACGTGGTAGATTCTTTATTGATCATTCACCTATCTCCATGTACAACTTATTATACCCAATCATACCCTTTGATATACCCACAAGGTCTTAAGGGACATGTCAAAGTATAACTCATCATACACAAGATACTATGATGATCTCAAGTCCAAGGATCACTTGTACTACTATCACTAGAGGAATTCCAATTGACAGACGAGTAAAACTCCATTAGGTATTCCTTAGCGAGCCACGTTCAGTGTACTTATTCTCCAATAAGCACCTGCATACTTGCTTTATTGTCTCCATACAAATGATTATGAGATCAATCATCCTCTTCTTAAGAGCAAGCAACATATGTACTAATCTATCCGGATTCACTAATCCCCTTTTTAGTAATCCAACGATTAGGAACGATTTTAGTTTGTGAGCTATCTAGAATTTAGATCTCATTAGCATGATCACCATCATGATTCTAAAAGCATTGCTCAAAACTATGGGTTTATCACATTTAATATAACAGTATTATGTAGATAATGTAAAATGCCTTTTGTAATACCCTGAATATTTATGAGGATTATAAATACGATCGTATATAGTTAGAGGTTAATTTAGTGACCTAAAACTAGGTATCGAGAAGTTTAAAATCTTAAACCCCAATGAGATTCAAATTTTGTATCATATGTGCTTAAATAAAGATCCAAATGATATTTTGAAGCAGGTGTTTTATGAGTATATCGTGTAAACGATAAATTTGGTCAAATAAAAATTTTTCACCAAGCAGATGTGTCGTGCTTACACGGACAAAATGATTTGTCGTGCTTTCGACGATTTCACCAAAAAGCATCCTGACAAATTATTTTTAGTAAGCTGCTTTGTCGTGCTTCGAAATGACAAAGTGATTTGACATGCTTACGCATTGTCGTGCTTACGCTTTGATTTGCTTACGCATTGTCGTGCTTATGCATTGACGTGCTTACGCATTGTCGTGCATACGCATTGTCGTGTTTACGCTTTGTCGTGCTTACGCTTTGACGTGCTTACACATTGTCGTGCTTACGCTTTGTCGTGCTTATTAAGGAGCTTAAACGAATATTCTAAGAATTTGCTAGGTACTAAAGTGTAGTTAACCTAGGTACCAAAGTGTAATAAACCGAGCCCCTAACGTGCAATTAATGAAACTTGGTTTTTCTATAAATAGCAAGCTCAGTTCATTCATTCCTTACTATTTTTCAAGAGCAGATTAAGAGCAAAAACACTCTATATTTATATTCTGCGAGATATTGTGAGATAAAAATTACTTTCTAAGCATCGAAGCGCTGCGTGATTGGAAGTAAAGCTAGCAACTACAAGAGGTATTACTCTAGTGGTTATTATTTTCATTCTTCTTTTAAAAATATACTTTTATAAGCAGTTATAATGCCCAAATTATTTTAAGTATATAGTACAAAAGTCCTATTTACAAGCAGTTATAATGTCCAATTTATTTCTCTTATATATTAGAAAATATACTTTTATAAGCAGTTACTATGTCCGAATTTCTTCAACTATTTAGTTAAAATATTCATTTTATAAGCAGTTATAATGCTGAAATTTTCTCAAATCTAATAGCGGAATATTCATTTTATAAGCAGTTATAATGCTCAATTTATTTTGAATATAATTGAAAAATATTCATTATGTAAACAGTTATAATGCTAAAATTATTTCATATATTGTAAAAGAAGTCTTATTTATATGCGGTTACCCGAAATAAAACTTAAAAGATTTAATCGTTAAATGCTTAATTGTTTACATAAACTTATAATCGTATAGGATTTACAACGAACGTTTAGACCGTTATATTAACTGTAAAAGATATACGAGGCAAGTCTCCGAACCTTGTTACATTTAAGCAATTCATTTATGTCTTGCTATCAATTATTGTGAAGTTATTGCTACTTGTTCAGCATAACTTAAGAAATGAAATCATTTATTGACTGTTTGAGCTTAAAATTATTGTGTCAAACCAAATTGTTTTGGTACGACATCCATACTGAGTAAAAGGGACACCGTGGATGGAAGGTGGTCCGACAAACCTTCGAATAAGGTTTAAATTGGCAATTCAATGAATTGACCAATATTGGCAATTAACTTAAATTGACCAAAAATGTGGTAGGATGATATGCATACTCCTAGGATATTGGTGAGGCTGATCACCTACCAGATATCCGAACTCAAGGAGGTTCTAAGTCATTGAAGACTGACAGAACAAATTGAAATATATGGTTCCGGTACAGAACCCTCAGTATCAATTATACATCCCCTGACATCTTTCAAATCAAACACATTGTCTTTATATTTTTAAATGAACTTGCTGAGCATTTGTAGCTCATTCTTGCGCATATCTTCTTTTGCAGCTTTAAATGATAATCCCAGCACCTCTGATACAGATAAAGGAAAAGGACATGTTTATTAGTTTTATAATTGCTTTTGAATAATCTAAGTCTTTTAAAGGCTTTTGTTGTAATAACTTAGTACTGAAAATAATGTAATCGAACCAAATGTTATGTAATATATTATGATCCTTTATTTCATCGATTGTGGTGTACTCTGATCTTTATTTCATTTAGCATAGTTGTACTAAGTTAGATACAATATCTATACGAACTATACATCTGAATGAGGGTATCTAAATGATGTTGAAAGTCCTATAAGCTCTGAGGTTACACTTAATGAGCGCCGGTAAGGTGCCATCTTTACCGGAATGTGCCCCTCAGTTCTATGGACAATCTTATCATTAATACTGTGAATGTCAGATAGATAGGGAATATAAATATGAAAGAGGTATTCATTAGATATGAATCTATACATCCAAGTGAGGGTATCCAAATACAGAAAACGTTCTGACCAGAACTAGTACCTGTTATGGGATACTGTGAACCTTGGATATATAGAAGTTATATATTATGGAATATCTAATAGGTGGCAAACTGATAAGTACAGTTGTCAGGTGCTATCCAGTTATGGATATGAGTGACATTTTGGTTACAGAGGTATAAAGATTTAAGTTGAAGATGTAGAAGTCATTTTAACTATGTTAGATGAACATTATTGGCAATGTCTAGAAAGTTCTGACGAGGAAAGGGGTTAGGTCATTTAATTGCGCGCCGTTTTAACAGAAAGCCCCCTTTTCTTGAGAACTAACTGGTTGCTAATACTGCAACTCTCGGATAGAGAAATGGAGATTTGTGGTTAAGTCTTTTAGGACTTATTTGTAATAAGAACAAGTAACCTGGGAATGTTATAACAATGAACAAATGATATTTTATAATATTATCATTTTTCCGCACTTTACTCTGATTATTAGAAGTTAAGATTTCTATATACGATTCAAATCCATTATATTGCGAGTTTTTATAGAAACTTATCGTGTACATTACCTTTAAGTTAATGAATGTTTTGAATAAATTATACAAGTCAGCACGAAGTCCGACCTGGCTAAAAGAAGCTAGCAGGTGGATTTTCGGGGGCGTGACACCTTTTAAGAAAATCAATTCTTTTATTAATAAATGAATAAGATTACAAAGTATATGCTACATCATATCAAATATGATTGGCTTGTATGCATACTACTTTCACCTTGATGCTAAAAGACTTGGTTAGAGTTTGAAGCTCTCTCTTCTTCTTCTTCTTGGCTTTCTCCCGAACAAACCCACTTCTTTCTCTCTCTAGAAACTCTCTTTCTCTCTCTACTTCTTCTTCTTTTTCCTTATTTCTTCTCTTTCTCTCTCTATATTCTCTCTCAACTCCGCAGCAACTTGGAAATGATAGGGGAAGAATATTGGAATGGAATGGGAGATTGAAGGGAACTTCGAGAGAATGAAGGGAGTTTACCCGAGTGGGTTTAACATTCAAGAGGAATGTTGTACAAATAAGGAATTCCAAGGCAAAATACTTGGCTCTAGGCCACTTCATCCGACCACTCCCTACTTGCTCACTCCTCATTGGCTTAGCATGTCTCCTCCTTAATTTCTATTGGTCCAAAGAGTTAGGTGGTTCCCCATATTAGTAACACACACAAATTAATATACCCATTTGGTCTCCTATACCCGAATACTTCCTTATTTTTACCAAATTTGCTTAATAACTCTACCCAAAATTAAAATGGATTATCCCAAAAAATATTGGGATGGATAAAAATAATAAATACGGGGTTTGCCCATTTATTCGGAATACCCATATAAAATAATTCGGATACAAATTAAATCGCTAGCGAGCTCAAATAAATATTCCAATGCTTGGAAAAATTATCTCATCACATACACGATTTAACAAAAATAATAGAAATCGAAAAAGACGTAAGAATATTATGGCGTGAATAGTGTTCGCGAATAGTAATTTAGCGACATTCCGCAAAATTAATTTATTCACTTATACAAAACTATAACACGTAAACTTCATGCATTCACATAATCCAGGTTGTCACACAACCTTTAAACACGTAACACATAACAATGTTACTAAAATTCATAATATTCATTAATATACATAAATTCAAATTACAAGGCTATCCCGAATTTATGGTCGTTACAGCTGTTGCTCTAGTCGCTCTATCCTATCTGTTGACTGTAAATGCTGATCCAGCTAGAAGTGCACCATCGCCCCTAGCTGGGTCTCCACCTCTTGCCGGTGATGTATCTCCTCCTCAAGCTTAATAATCCGGTCCACCATATGTCCTATCACTCCCACCTCATTGGAAGTGTACATGGGAGATACCAACTCCTGCTCCTCCAACGACTCATCAGTTGGGTCCTCCTCAACCTCTAGATCCTCCTCAGGGTCTGACTCAAGTATTACAACTATGGGCTGCTCCTCCCAAACCACATGTATGTCACGTGGCTCTTCCTTCATCAAGCAACTCGGCTCACCATACTCCGACATCCTACGATCATAAACATAGAGGAAACTATACCAGTATCTCTCACTAAAATCTATCTATCAATATAACTGACTTGATCAAAATCATAACATATAAACATTATAATTATCCTTTTAATATAACTACGTTTTCCCTTTGATGAATTTCCATAATCCATCACCTATACTCAACATGAGTTTCTCTATTGCTACTTCACCACCTTCTCTAAGGTTATATCCTAAGGTATTCCTCAACCTAAGGCTTATAACCTACAACTCTGATACCAACCTGTGACACCCCCAAATTCAGGTACTCTTACCTCGAACTTGGTGATCACGATCCATTCATCTGACATACATCTAACTACCCATACGGTACATAAAAGCATAAATAAATACAATACATGATAATGTATAACTTACATCACATTTCCATGTCTTATCAACCTTTAGTCTTATATATCTAGTCTTAATACAAAAACATTAATATTGTTCTTACAAAAAAGTTCGCATAATAACTAATACGGTCTGAGGCTATTCGACTGTCTTAGCTTTACCTTTGTCCTTGCCAAAACCACTGGCCTTCTCCATCTTAACCGTAAAATAGGTTATAAAGCAAGAATGAGCAACGAGTTTGCTCAACAAATATATAACAATAATAATTGACATTCATTAATAGGGTGTATAGCTCCAATGAGTTTAACAATTTCGAATAATGTAGGATACACTATCAATGATTCAAACATGAATAACTTTTCCAGAATCATGGATTGAACAATTTCAAAGCTTAGATACTTCTTGAACAATCAAACATTGGATATCTGAATAAGAGTAATCCGTTCAATTCAAAACATAAGTAAAATTTATGGCTGAGGGTCACTAAAGACCGCTGAACTCTAAGAAAGTTAACAGTATAGTTGCTGAAAAGCCTTCAGATAAATAGGTACATGAGGTGATCAGCCTCGTTGTACCTTACGTTATACATAACATTTAATCATCTGTGAGCGCAAGTCGAATCCACAACTTATAAATAATGTTAATCTCAGCATACAAGAATTCTGCACCAAAGCAATTGGTTTGGATAACTTTTTTAAAATATCTTAATCGACAGTTTATGTCGTCATTAGTCTAGCCGAATCAAATAACATAGACTTGTTCTATCAATAATGGATATGATTTCGGGTTCTCAATGTTTAATATTTCTGTTTGGGAAATCTTCATAAGCGTGGATATAAGAATGATCTTATTCAACCAATAACAATTCAAGTTCGATAATTTCCTTTAACTACAAACTTATACTAAACAATAAGAGTGTACAAGTAAGAAGTATTTGTAATTAATATAACATCTAGTTTACTTGTACAAAACACTGAGTATACAAGTTAAGAAGCTTGCAATATATATGAATTCATAACAATAATCAGGAACTTGCACAAAATACAAAGTTGTGTAAGTTAGGAACTTGCCTGATATATCTGTTTTTCCTTCCTTAAGCTTAGTGCGCCCCGATCGACCTACATATATAAGTCGTAATCCGGTCTACCGATTAGTCTCTATTGTATAATGACACTTACAACGATTTAACATTACTTCATATCCCTTCTCCATAACCCCACACTAATCCTTCACCATCATCATCTTACTTACTTCCCTTCTCTTCGTCACCTTTACTAAATAGCCCCCTTATTAGTCTTCCACAAGTAAGGTAATTGTTATTACAATAATTGTTTAAACCCTTCTCCACATCATTCATTATTTATTAAACGTCTTCATAAATAAAATAACTTGATTTTATTTGTTCAACCCTTTCTCTAATGGTCTTCATCATTGTCTTTAATGATTATCTATTTCTTCTCGTAGTTACCTCGCACAAGCGAGATAATCTTTATTATCAAGTCATTTGCTTAGTCATTCTTTACTCCAAAATATTCTTTATTAATATTTTTTCAAATCATTTTCATTATTTACCTCACAAATAAAATAATTTTATCATTATTCTATTTGTCCCTTCAAGTTTCATGAATAATCTTTAATTATCAACTTTACCATGCTTTACAAATAAAATAATTATTAATTATTATTTTATTCGTTTACCCTTTTTCCATGTATCCTTCTTATTATCCCTTACAAATAAAATAATTTGAATTTTGGCTCTGTCTACCTCTAAACCATTTTCTGACACTCGATGCCCAAAATGATCCCTTCTCGCACCATAAAATGACATTTTTCCCAATTAAGGATCAAATTGGTGTCAACACACCTTTGCAATACCAAGATTAGATTATTCAAGCACAAATCAAAATTGTCCCCAAACACTGAGAAATCATCCATGAATACTTCCAAGTTTTGCTCCACCATATCCGAGAAAATAGCCATCATGCATCGTTGAAAGGTCGTAGGCGCATTGCAAAGCCTAAAAGACATCCTTCGGAAGCTATAACGATCTGATTATATCCAGAATAACCATCTAACAGACATTAAAATTGGTGCCCCGCCAACCTATCAAGCATCTGGTCAATGAATGGCAAAGGAAAATGATCCTTTCTAGTTGCTTTATTCAATCTCCTGTAATCCATGCAAACTCGCTGTGTTAGCAAATTCCAAGATGATCTCTTAAATCAGAGATTCTTACTTCGTGTTGACTGCAAGTCAGCTAAAGAAGTTCTTGAAAAAGATGTTAAAAATATTGCATCTAAGCAGATCTTTGCTAGATGGCAAGCTCTTTTAGCAGTCTTTGATTTTGATATTGAGTTTATAAGAGGAGAATCAAATTCTCTGCCCGACTTCCTTACACGAGAATTTTTGCAAGACACTCCTAACATTTGTGTTATTTCTTGTGATAGGGCTTCGAGGCATTCCAGTCAATCATCAGAACAAAAGCCTAATGTTTTCGCAGGACAGTCTTCTGGATCTATGGCCAAAGACAAAGGCAAGGCTCCTAAGCTTAAAGCAGTTGAGGAACCTCAATATATCGATACTATGCTTAAAGAAATTGTAGTTATCGAAGACCTTGATTCTGTTCGTACCCCTGATGAAGTGGCTACTATCTACTTAACCTACTCGCATGACCTTCCTGTTGTTCTCCCCAAAACCAGAGAATTCTTTGAAAGAATCTTGGTTGAAACAGGCTCAATCAATGTGTCACATAAACCTCGTGATCGTTACAATTTGGCTTTCTCCACTGTCAAAATCTTAAAGATCTTAACTCCTAACGACTGGGGCATGGAGATGAGGAAACATAAGAACTTTGATAATCCTAATATGTTTCCCAAAGCATACAATTATTTTGATTATATTTGTGCGTGGGAAAAATTTATGTTTTATCAAAACGACAGGCTTTCCCACAGTTGGTTCTTCCATCCAAAGCTCTCAAAGGGCTTAAAACTCACTGATTTCCCTGCGTGGTTCCAATCTTGGTTTTATTATTGGGGACCAGTTGCTGACTACTTTCCTCAAAGGATTAGTAATATTTTTGAAAAATATTTCCAGATTTATAGTAGTCTTAATCTTAATCAGGCTATGCTCACGTTCTGCTATGTTTATGAAATTCCTTGGATCTTTAAATGGTCTTATGTTATTAATCAGCATGCAGGATCTGGTGTCCATCGCCTCCTTAGGCAAGCTTCTATTAAATGGTGGCCAAAGTTTAATGAGGATACGGTCAAAGATATTTCTGTTCCTATTGAACCTCAGTCCGACGGCCTTGATGATTTTGAAGCCTCTCAAAAGAAGCTTAAATCTGCCCTTAAAGGGATTGCCAGGAGTGATATTTTAGAATTCTTAAAAACGCATGGTGAAACTGCTTTCATGACCGATAGTGATGACGACTCACCTGCTAATGACCCTTTCGGTGGTAATTGCTCTCAAACGCAATAATTGTCCTTTCTGGGGCCCTTGTCTGCCATTTGCCTCAATTATTCAGGCGTGCTGCTTTTTAATGGAATCCAAGGCTTAAAGTCTCTCCCGGGTCCCATCTCTTTATGACTGATCAATCGACTCCACTTTTTCCCAGGACACGTCTCAGCATAAAGAACCGTTCTTTTTATTTGCTTTTTAAAAGTTGCTTTTATCCTGTCGTTTGTAATCATGTTTGGGGTGCTTTTCCCTGCTATTTAAGAAGGCTCTGCCAATGTGTTTAGGCATCCAAATTTTAAGTCTAAAATTATCAGTTGTATTTGGTGTGCAAATTCTAAGTTCTCAAGCTTGGATCTATGTAAGTTTGAATTTCAATTTATAAAATTTTCCGCTTTGCTTCTATTTTGCTGTTTTTATCTCTATATGATTCCTGGCTAAAAATGGTATCAGAGCCAAGATAGAGATTTGAAGGTGTAAGATTACTCTAGACTATGCTTTCTTCTTATAAGATCAGCTCATTTTGTTATAAACACTGTTAAAATACTGTTTGTGATTCTGCTTAAAGTTCTTTGTGGGTAAGTTGGTTGTCGCCCTTTGGCTCCGTTGTTATAGCCGTTTCAGACGTAAATCCCTCGGTGTACTTCCTGTCTTTCGAACTTTGCCTGCATTTCACATAGAAGTTTTTAATCTGTTTATACGACTAATGGCTGATTTGCTAAGAAACCTTGCTAGATCTTTGAGTACCTCTTCTTCTTCATCTTCTACTTCTTTAGATACCTCTGCTAATAAGCAGATTGTTTCTATTAAAGATATTGAGACCCATTTACAGAATTGGTCTATACCAAAAACCCCTGTTTCTCAGATCTATAATAAGGGTAGTTTTCTTTATAAATCGGATTATATTATTAAAACCGTGGAGCAAACACTTCCAATTACTCAAGGACATATGAATGTCGAATTGCTTCCTAAAAGGTTGCTTGAAGAAGCTGTTGAACGAGAGTTCAAATTCCTCCATATCGGTCTGGTTCAAGTAGCGGTCAAACCGTTAACCAGAGAAGGTTTAAATACATCCTCTTTGTTGTGCTTAAGAGACAAACGACATTTGAGATTTAACGACTCCTTGCTAGGTTGTGTTACTGCAACCCTTTCTGAAGGACCCGTTTATTTCAATAGTTTCCCAAACTTTTCTGTTTCTCTCCTTGATCCAACAATTTTGAAAACTCTAACCCTTAATATTCAAACAGCAGGGTTTGACATGGATCCCTTAGCTATTAATCTGGCACTTGTTTATCGGATTTACATTAAAGTTATGAATACTCTCACTCCTGATATTAATTTGAAAAATAAATTTATCAAAGACAAGAGAGGAGAAACTACTGTTTTTCAGGTAAATCCAAAGAAGGCACAGATCTCAGTTCCATCTACCCTTAAATGGGAAAGCATTACTATTCCTGAAGATTGGAAGCTCATCAATGAAGTACCAAAAAGGGTACCTGGTGGCGAAAGAACGCTTCAACAGGTGGTTGAAAACGCAGATGGTTCTGTCAATATTCGATTTGGAAATAACAGATCTATTAGAATAGATCCTTGTGATGAACCAAGACGAAGTACATCATCTATTCCTCAAAGGAATAAAGATGCCTCATCCATTGCCTCATCTTCTAGAAGATCTACTTCCTCAATAGAAGGAGTTGTCCACCTGGCAGCTGATCCGATCAGTAGACCAACTTATCGTGTTGCGCAGCCTGTTGAGATATCAAGGGCTCAAAGTCCTACTAATAGTTCTCGACCCACAAGTCCTACTGCATCTGATTTTGAGTACACTGGACTTTACACTCTAAATAATCAGATCTTCACTCCAGATCACACTTTGCTCAATTCTTGGTTTAATTCTGATAATAATCAGAAAAGACGAGAATGGTTCTTCAAGACATACTCGCCAGCAAAGCAATCATGGATTCGTGAAGTATTTTTCGATTTCTTAAAGGAATCTAAGAAAGATACGGACTTCTTTGTCTTCCTAAAGCATTGGTCAAAGGTTAAAAATCTACCTTTTCCTACAGACGAAGAATTATCAGCTAATGACTTAAATGTCATTGATAATCCTTACAAACCTTATAGAGCGGTTAGTACTGAGCATACTGTTGTCTCAGCCATCCATCCACCCGCCATCTCTGTTTATGTGGGAGGAACAACTAAAGCAACTCCTTATAAAAAGGAGTGTCCTAAGATTCTTGAAGGAAATAAAATGGATATGTTATGTGCAAATCAGATGATTGAACAACATAACTATACTAATTTATTTCTTCAATCCCTTGGAGCTCAAACAACGCGTATTGAGAAAATGGTTGAGAATAAGGGCCAGTCCTCTATTGCCTTAAAGGCAACACCGGTCGAAGCAACTTCTACCTCAAAAGAAGGTGTATCAAAATCTCATAATTTTGATGACATCACTCTACAATCTGTTCCATTCCGACCTCCTCCAAAGTTGTCTGAAAATTTTAAGATGGGTTCGTCGTCGAATGAAATGTTTCAAGAACTTAAGGATCGATTAAGTAAACTTACTATCAATCCTTCAGGCCCTTCCGTTTCAGTTATAAAGGGTCAAGGTATAGATCTCAACAAGATCTTAACAAACCTTCAAACGGATCAGGATCCTCAAATCAGTAGGATCAAATGGGGACAGGTTAAAAACCAACCCTATTACCATCGACCATCACCAATTGACGCCCAGTTTGAAAACAAATCTGTTTATGACGGCGTTAGCTTTAATGGTGAGCATATTTGTGAATGGAACCTTGATGGTCTCACGGATTACCAAATCGTCATCCTTCTCAAGCATATGACGATATATGCTCAAGCCCTTCGTGTCAAGGGAAATTCAGAGAAAAGAATTGCTCAAGCCTTGGCCTCTGGCTTTGTGGGACAATTGGGATCATGGTGGGATAATCTTCTGACTCCGTCAGCACGTGACGAGATCTTCGACTACAAGGTCCAAAAGGGAGTCGACAACATGAATATCCCTATTCTGGTTGAAGATGCGGTTAACACCCTATTGTATACCATCTTACGACACTTTGTGGGTAACAATCAGCTACATCTCTCCAAAACATATGAGCAATTAAGCAACTTAAAGTGCAAATCTCTCTCTGAGTATAAGTACTATCGTGATACTTTCCTGTCAAAAGTTTTTGCCCGGACTGATTGCAATAGTGACTATTGGAAAGAGAAATTCGTTGAAGGTCTTCCTACTTTGTTCTCCCAGAGGGTTAAAACTCGTCTAAAAAACAAAAATGATGGTATCATCCCTTGGGCGAATTACACTTATGGCGAAATTTCCTCTGAAATAGTGGCGGAGGGGGCGGATCTCTGCAATACTCTCAAAATTCAGAGATAAATTTCTGAAGAAAGAGCTAAAGGAAAACGAGCTCTTGGTGATTTTTGTGAACAATATGGATTTGCTGAAATTCCAAAAAAGAGTCACAAATCCAAAAGAAAAGAGGTTCTTAAAGAATCCGGTAGTTATAAAAGGAAGAATAGACATAAGTTGTCTAAACAACGTTCTTCTGATGATAAGCCCAAGTCAAAGAAGTCTTCTAAATCTAGAAGAAAATTTTCTACTTCTAAGCCACCAACCTGTTACAAATGTGGCAAGATTGGTCACAAAAGCCCCGAATGTACGACGAAGAAAAGGATTAACCAGCTTGTCAAAGATGAAGGTCTAAAACGACAACTGTTAGCAGTCCTTATTGACTCTGATGCTGAAGAAGCTGAAGAATCAAATGCTTCTAGTATAAACTCTGACACAGAGGTCAGTGAAGCCAATTCTGGAAGCAATAGTGATATCTCCTGTCCCGATCTCAATGATTGTAATTGTGAAGACGGAGAAATGTGCTTATGCACCCTAAACGGGCTTTCAATCAATGTCCTATCAAAGGAGGACAGTCTCATTTTAGACATCATTGATCAACTTGAAGATGATGCAAAGAAGAGACAGATGATTGAGAAATACATCCAAGTGACTAAAAGTAAGTCAAAATCCATAAAGGAAGAAGACGATCGATTCGATCCAAGTCAATATTCCTTACAAAAGATTTTCGATAAAGTTGGTGAGCGATACAAAGAACCAACTCCTAAAGATTTAGGAAATATGGTTACTAATTTACAGATGAATGAAGCTGCTCGTGAAGTTATCATTTCTGATCTGCAAAATGAAGTCAAGCAGATAAAGAAAGATCTTAGATGGCTTAAGAGCCGTGTTGATAAAGGAAAATCTACGGTCGATCCTAATGATCCAATTATCGATGAAGTCGTTTTTACCGATTTTGAAGTTGAACAAGTACATGACTTTGCGATTCAAGATCGAAGGACTTTCCTTGAGGTTGCTAGCAGCACTAATGGCTTAAAGGCCAGTACCAGTGGGATTCATATCAATCTAGTTGATAGAATAATCACTCAAAAATGGTACGTTCTTATCACAATACTCATTGAAAATGAGTTTTCTGTTACAACAGAAGCTTTAATCGATTCAGGAGCTGATTTAAATTGCCTAGCTGAAGGATTAGTTCCCTCTCGATATTTTTCTAAAACAGCTCAAAAGCTGAATGCTGCTGATGGAGGTAAACTACAGGTAGACTATAAGCTGTCTGACGCTGTGGTATGCAACAATGGAGTATGTTTTGAAACACCATTTATGTTAGTCAAAAACATGACCCAAGCAGCCATTCTGGGAACACCGTTTATCAGCCTTCTTTTCCCCCTTTCCGTCGACTCAAAGGGAATCAGCACTACAAAGGCAGGAACCGAAATTCGTTTTGATTTCATCTCTGAACCCAGATTTCAAGGAATCAATCATCTCCTAAAACGAAAGGAGAATTTTCTTTTCTTTCTCAAAGAAGAGATTGACGATCGAAGGCTAAAGGAACATCTTCAAGATGATAAATTTCGACTCAAAGTCGACGATTTCCGTAAAGAATTCGAAAAAGAAGTCTGCTCTGACCTCCCTACAGCCTTCTGGGACAGAAAGAAACACACAGTTTCTCTTCCATATATTGATGGGTTCGATGAAAAGTTCATTCCAACCAAAGCAAGACCAATTCAAATGAATGAAAGATTCTTAAAGCTATGTCAAGAAGAAATCAACGATTTGCTAAAAAAAGGACTAATACGCAAAAGCTTTTCTCCCTGGTCTTGTCCTGCATTTTATGTTGAAAATGCAGCTGAACTAGAACGAGGAGTTCCTCGGCTTGTTATAAATTACAAACCCCTCAACAAGGTCCTCAAATGGATTAGATATCCTATTCCTAACAAGAGGGATTTGATCAATCGATTGCTTAAAGCAAGAGTCTTCTCCAAGTTTGATATGAAAAGTGGTTTCTGGCAAGTTGAAATCAAGGAAGAAGACAGGTACAAAACAGCTTTTACTGTTCCATTTGGACATTACGAATGGAATGTTCAAGCTTTTGGATTGAAAAATGCTCCGTCTGAATTTCAAAATATTATGAACGGTATCTTAAATCCATACATGGATTTTATTATCGTTTATATTGATGATGTGCTTGTGTTCTCAAAGAACATTGACCAGCACTGGAAGCATCTGAGAACTTTTCAGTTCGCCGTTAAAAGAGGAGGATTAGTGGTTTCTGCTAAAAAGATCCAACTCTTCCAATCGAAAATACGTTTCTTGGGATTTCTTATCTCTCAAGGACGATATATTCCTATTAGCAGAGCTCTCTCTTTTGCTAATAAGTTTCCTGACATAATCCTTGAAACTACCCAACTTCGCAGATTTTTAGGAAGTTTAAATTATGTTGCGGATTTCTACCAAAAGCTAGCCCTTGATGCTGCCCCTCTCTTTAAAAGGCTTAACAAAAATCCTACAGCCTGGACAGATGATTGCACAAAAGCTGTTAAGAAGATTAAACTTAAAGTCCAAACTCTCCCTTGTCTCTTTTTCGCCGACCCTGATGCTCCAAAAATTGTCGAAACCGATGCATCTGACAAGGGTTATGGTGGTATCCTTAAGCAAATTCAAGACTCTAAAGAAGTTCTTGTACGTTTTGCTTCGGGGGGTGGGATCCAAGCCAATCATATATGATATGATGTAGCATATACTTTGTAATCTTATTCATTTATTAATAAAAGAATTGATTTTCTTAAAAAGGCATTTTACATTATCTACATAGTGTTGTTATATTAAATGTGATAAACCCATAGTTTTGAGCAATGCTTTTAGAATCATGATGGTGATCATGCTAATGAGATCTAAATTCGAGATAGCTCACAAACTAAAATTGTTCCTAATCGTTGGATTACTAAATTGGGGATTAGTGAATCCGGATAGATTAGTACATACGTTGCTTGCTCTTAGGAAGAGGATGATTGATCTCATAATCATTTGTGTGGAGACACTAAAGCAAGTATGTAAGTGCTTATTAGAGAATAAGTTCACTGAACGTGACTCGCTAAGGAAACCTAATGGAGTTTTACTCGCCTGTCAATAGGAATTCCTCTAGTGATAGTAGTACAAGTGATCCTTGGACTTGAGATCATCATAGTATCTTGTGTATGATGAGTTATACTTTGACATGTCCCTTAAGACCTTGTGGGTATATCAAAGGGTATGATTGGGTATAATTAGTTGTACATGGAGATAGGTGAATGATCAATAAAAAATCTACCTCGTCTAGTAAAAGATGTAAATGTCCTATGTGATTCGATAAATGACAACTCAGTAGTCCTTGGCCAAGGCAGAATGAAATTAGAAAGGAGTTTCTAATTTGCATTATTTAGAGTTGTGCATTTGGGAATCGAAATGCATATAATTAAATAAAATAAGACTTGACAGTAAATCCATGTCTTATATTTAATTGGGACATTGTATGGTAGAAGGATTAAATTGTACGGTAACTATTTACTCAAAGGTTCTTTTGTGATTAATGTTGAAATCTATATTATCTGGAAAGTCGTTGATCGCTAAGGGGGCTTACCCTTATTGTAGAATAAATATTATTTATTTAAATGAATTAAATAGTTTAATTTATTTATTTAAACAAAGTTAGAATTGTTCTAATTGATTTATTCACAACCGGGTTAATATGGAGAACCTAAAGTGTCACACCGCAAAAGGAAAATATTTATTTAAGAAGTAAATGGCATAATTGTAATAATAAGTTAAGTGTATTTAATTTACTCTATGGAGATAGAATAAATTAAATAGC
Source organism: Aralia elata (assembly GCA_034770075.1). Taxonomy (NCBI): domain Eukaryota; kingdom Viridiplantae; phylum Streptophyta; class Magnoliopsida; order Apiales; family Araliaceae; genus Aralia; species Aralia elata. The sequence continues at coordinate 35,628,550 of CM068378.1, forward strand.
TTAATATTTATTATTTAATATTTTGAAAATATTAAATATAAATTAATAAGAGGAGTCTTATTATTATTATTACTTTTACTATTATTTAATTCCTAATAGGGATTGAGAATTAATTAATAGAAGTACTCTCCCATTGATTCCTAATTGGATTAGGAGCATTAATAATTAAAGGAGTTTAATTATACAAACCCTAATCCTAAATAGTTTAGGGAAGGGTTATTCCTACATCTATAAATAAGAGTGTTCTTATCATAGATTAGGGTTACACACTCTTGCATTAGATTGTGGAGAGTACTTACAATTTCTATAGAGATAGAAACTAGGGTTTTGCCAAATACCCAACTTCTTGAATACTTGTTCTTCCTTGGTGGATCACCTCTAGAGGCCAAACAATTGGGTGGCTAACGTTGATCATGAAAGTAGTATGCACACAAGCCAATCATATTTGATATGATGTAGCATATACTTTGTAATCTTATTCGGTTATTAATAAAAGAATTGATTTTCTTAAAAGGCATTTTATATTATCTACATAGTGCTGTTATATTAAATGTGATAAACCCATAGTTTTAAGCAATGCTTTTAGAGTCATGATGGTGATCATGCTAATGAGATCTAAATTCAAGATAACTCACAAACTAAAATCGTTCCTAATCGTTGGATTACTAAAAAGGGGATTAGTGAATCCGGATAGATTAGTACATACGTTGCTTGCTCTTATGAAGAGGATGATTGATCTCATAATCATTTGTGTGGAGACACTAAAGCAAGTATGTAGGTGCTTATTGGAGAATAAGTTCACTGAACGTGACTCGCTAAGGAATACCTAATGGAGTTTTACTCGGCTGTCAATAGGAATTCCTCTAGTGATAGTAGTACAAGTGATCCTTAGACTTGAGATCATCATAATATCTTGTGTATGATAAGTTATACTTTGACATGTCCCTTAAGACCTTTAGGGTATATCAAAGGGTATGATTGGGTATAATAAGTTGTACATGGAGATAGGTGAATGATCAACAAAGAATCTATCACGTCTAGTAAAAGATGTGAATGTCCTATGTGATTCGATAAATGATAACTCAGTAGTCCTTGGCCAAGGCAGAATGAAATTAGAAAGGAGTTTCTAATTTGCATTATTTAGAGTTGTGCATTTGGGAATCGAAATACATATAATTAAATAAAATAAGACTTGACAGAAATTCCATGTCTTATATTTAATTGGGACATTGTATGGTAGAAGGATTGAATTGTACGGTAACTATTTACTCAAAGGTTCTTTTGTGATTAATGTTGAAATCTATATTATCTGAAAAGTCGTTGATCGCTAAGGGGGCTTACCCTTATTGTAGAATAAATATTATTTATTTAAATGAATTAAATAGTTTAATTTATTTATTTAAATAAGATTATAATTGTTCTAATTGATTTATTCACGACCGGTTTAATATGGAGAACCTAAAGGGTCACACCGCAAAAGGAAAATATTTATTTAAGAAGTAAATGACATAATTGTAATAATAAGTTAAGTGTATTTAATTTAATCTATGGAGATAGAATAAATTAAATAGCTTAATATTTATTATTTAATATTTTGGAAATTTTAAATATAAATTAATAAGAGGAGTCTTATTATTATTACTATTACTATTATTTAATGGAATTAATTAATATTACTATTATTTAATTCCTAATAGGGATTGGGAATTAATTAATATAACTATTATTTAATTCCTAATAGGGATTGGGAATTAATTAATATAACTATTATTTAATTCCTAATAGGGATTGTGAATTAATTAATAGAAGTACTCTCTCTCATTAATTCCTAATTGGATTAGGAATATAATTAAAGGAGTTTAATTAAAATAGAAACCCTAATCCTAAATAGTTAGGGAAGGGGTTTTCCTACATCTATAAATAAGAGAAGTCTTATCATAGTGGGTTACACACTCTTACATTAGATTGTGGATAGTACTTATAATTTCTATAGAGATAGAAACTAGGGTTTTGCCAACACCCATCTTCTTGAACAAGTATTATTCTTTGGTGGATCACCTCTAGAGGCCAAACACTTGGGTGGCTAACGTTGATCAAAGGAAAGAATTTAATCGGTGGAATTCAAGGAGAACGCGAAGGAATTGGAGGTGAACTTGTACCTGAGGAAGCTAGAATTCTACAAGGGTATAATTCTTATTCTCCATCTCTTTCGTTTAATTAATAATTGTGCATAAAGAAAGATCATGGTGATGGTTTGTATAAAATTTTAAAATCTGATTTTATCGCGTTTCCGCTTTATTTATGTAATTTGATTGCATGTTCGCGTTATAAAAACCTAACAGTGGTATCAAGAGCCAAACTTTATGCGAATTATTAATTGTTTTGATTCTGTATATACATTGATATGTGTTTAGAACAATTTAATTGGGCATAATTTTTTGTGTAAAATTATTATTTTTTTTTATTTTTTGTAAATTAAAATAAAGAAGTTTATTTTGATTTGGAATTGGATTAAAAATAAAGGAGTTTATTTTATTCAAAATTGGATAAATTAAAATAAAAGAGTTTATTTTGATTTGGAATATGATTAAAATAAAGAAGTTTATTTTAATTGAAATTGGATTTCATGATAACTAATTAGAGTTGGAATTGGATTCCATGATAACTAATTGGAGTTGAAATTGGATTTTATACTAACTAATATTGCCCATTAAATGATATCAATGCATATATGGAATGGTTTTATTATTCATGGGATGAATGTTATTTGTTGATACATATAGAGATATGTATGATAATAAATAGGGATTGATTATGGACTATTGACCAATGTTTAATTGGATTTATTTTAGTGGATGCTTGAATGCATGGGTTTTTATAAATGGGGTCTGCGTACCTCGTCTTCTCTAATTTTTTCTTAATGTAAATTCTATCTCCCTCCTATGTACTTCCCCTTGACTGCTGATCAAGGTTTCTATTTATTGTAAATAATTTTTGTAATAGGACTAGTTAGAATTAATTTTGAAGAATTACAGATAAAGGAACAAGGAGCGCTTGAAGACCCGTTTGTAATGGAGCCCGAGTTTAAATGTAATAGTTATATTTAAATTTAATTCTTGCACCCTAGGTTTGACCTTTTGGTTCACTTGGTGGCTCTAGTGAACCAAACTAGAATAAAAGTCCATAATCAATCCGGGTAGAATATAGTATTCTATATGTGCATGCTTACTATGTATATATTATATATTATCCCACATGCTTCGCATGTCAAATAATATGACGCGTATTTTATATATATATGTGCATGCGCGCTAAACAAGATGAGACAAATAATAACAAACCCCTCAAAGAAATTATATTAAGTCCTAAGCGTTCAAAGATATTTGGAATATCGAACGTCGCCTTCTAGCATGGTAAAGCGATAGAGTATTAAATATTTAATATGAGTTTGTTGTGTCACACAAGGCAAGTATTAAATATTTAAGATGTTGCATTATCACATTTGATGCTTATACATAGACTGAACGATGATGTTTTGTTGTGTCACACAAGGACAATGTTTTTCTTTCGAATATATGGAAGTGCTAGGTTGGACTTAACTTGGATAATTTTGATTCGGATGTGTCACACTTGATCAAAATAATCTAAGAGGCAAAATACAAGGAGTTACATAGTGATGTAATTGACAATAGTTGTCTACCTATTTATTTATATATAGTTTGTTGTGTCACACAAGGCTATATACATTTGAAATGGGATCCTTATTCTCACTAGCAAATCTTTAATTAGATTTGCCGAACTATATATTGAGGGTAATATAGTTTGATGAAAATAGTGGGAGATACCAATTTAAATAAAGACCTAATTTATTTTGGTAATTAATTAAAATGAATGTATGCTAAAATGTTGTTAAATTACAAATTCATTTACAGAATTTTATAATGTCTAATTCACTATCACTGCGGAGCATATTAGATGCTAATTAACCGGACCAAATTAAAAGGACTGGTTAAAGAATTTGAGAATAGTTCTCAAGGCTGAAAAGTTATCTTATGTCCTTAATATGCCTATCCCTGCAATGGTTGCAGACAATGCCTCAGAGGAAGAGATTGCTACTTTTAGAAAATGGCAAGATGATGCACAGTTGGCTCAATGCATCATGCTCGCATCCATGAGTAACGAGCTTCAGCGTCAGCATGAAACTATGGATGCTCCTACTATACTCCTACACCTTCAAGGAGTTGAATGGTGAGGAAAGTAGGACTGCTAGATATTAGATATCTAAGGAGCTCTTCCAATCTAGAATGACCGATGGCACTATAGTACAGACATATGTCCTAAAATGATCAATCTGATTGAACAATTGGGACAACTGAGTTTTAATGGATGGAGAGTTGATCCAAAATTTGATCTTACAATCACTTCCGGACTCTTTCTCACAAATTGTTGTGAATTTCCACATGAACAAGCTATATGTCAGCCTGCCTGAGTTGCTTAAACATGTTGAAAACTGTAAAGAGTCACTTTCCAACCAAGAAAGACCAAGTCTTACTGGTAGATGATTCTTCCCAGAAGCGGAAGAGGGCCAAAGGATCTTCTTAAAAGAAGAACAATTCAAAGAAGGTAAATGGAAAGGCAAAAACAAAGGACAATAAGAACAAGACTGATGCAGATAGCAAAGGAGTTTGCTTCCACTGCATTAAGCCTAGATACTAGAAAGGAAACTATAAGGAGAATCTTACAGAGGCTAACCAGAAGAAGTTTAGTGAAGCTTCGGTTACAGATATAGGTTTGTTCATCATTGAAATAAATCTTTCTGTAAGTCAAGGTTCTACTTGGGTATTGGATACCGGCTATAGTTCTCACGTATGCAATCCAATACAGAGACTAAGCAGAAGTAGAAAGCTAAACAAAGAGTAAGTAATCTTACGTGCGGAGAATGGAGTAATAGTTGCTACATTAGCCGTAGGAACTTATAGTTTAGCGTTGCCTACGGGCAAGTCTGTTAAGTTAATAATTTGTTATTATGTTACAGTTCTCTTAAGAAACATTATTACTTCCGTTGTTGGACAAGGAAGGTTCTGGTATTATATTTAAGAATAATTGTTGTTCTATTTATAATGATAATGTTTTGTTTGAAACTGAAAGATTACTTGATAGACTTTGTATACTTGACTTGCATGAAAAATATTTTGCAAATTGAACAAACTAGTAAAAGAAAAGGAGATGGTCATTCAAAGAGTTAAATGTGTGTATTTGATGAAATACAAGTCTGAATCATTTGAAAGGTTCAAAGAATTCAGAAGTGAAGCAAATTGACAAAGTATTAAGATTCTTTGATCAGATCGAGGAAGGAATACTTGTGCAATAAGTTTCTAGATCATCTCAAAATGGTATTTTCTCATAATGGACACCTCCTGATACGCAATAATTAATTAGTGTATCTAAAAGGAGAAATTGTACCTTGTTGGACATGTTGCAGTCCATAATGATTTTTACCGACATTCTAGTATCCATCTGGGGTTATGTCCTAGAAACGGCTGCATATCTACAAAAATAAGGTAACCTCAAAAATCCGAGCCCAAGACTCCATAAAGGTTATGGATAAGGAGGATTCCTACTCTTAAGTATGTTAAGATAAGGGGTTGTCCAACTTATGTGAAAAGGTTTCAAAGATAAGTTTGGGACAAAATCTGACAAGTGCAGATTTGTGGGATTTCCTAAAGAAAGTTTAGGGTATTATTACTATAATCCTACACACTGCCTTCTTAGATAAAGGTGTTTATCATTGAAGGAGCTAGCGGGAGGGTAATAGATCTTGAAAGAGTTCAAGAACCACAAAGCACTTTTAGTCAAACCGAGGGACCTGTAGATAGACCTATTGTACCACAACCGAATCGTAAATCTGGAAGAGCACCGAAGATACCTAAGAGGTATGGATTCATCATAGAGGATGATGATGAGGTACGCATCATAGAGGATGATGATCCAGTTATATACGATGAGGCTATGAGTAGAAAACACTCAGAGAAATGGCAGATGGCCATAAAATCCGAAATGGACTCCATGTATAAGAACCAAGTATAGACTCTAGTTACTCCACCGAAAGGCATAGTGCCTAGAGGGTGTAAATGGGTCTTTAAGAAAAAGACTAGGGCAATTGGCAAGGTAGAGACCTATGAGACCAGACCTATTTAAAAGGTTTCAAATAAAGTCAACGAGTTGACTATGATAAAACCTTATTACCAGGTAATGCTCAAGTCCATTTGGATTTTGCTTGTGATTGCAGCTTATTACGAAATCTGGCAAAATGGATGTGGAGACATCCTTCCTCAATGAAGACTTGAGGAGAATGTATGTATGATACAGCCAGAGGAATTTGTTTCAAAGGTTGAAACAAATCGTGTTTTAAGGTACGATGATCCATTTATGGATTGAAGCAAGCTTCTCAAAAATGGAACATTCGTTTTGATGAGACAATCAAAAGAGTTTGATTTTATCAAAAACAAGAATGAACCTAGTGTGTACAAAAGGATCAGTGGGAGCACTATGACATACCTAGTATTATATGTTGATATATTACTGATAAGGAATGACACACCAATGCTACAATCAGTAAAGATAAAATAGTCTAAACATTCCTCCATGAATAACTTGGGAGGAGCATCCTATAAATTGGAGATATAAATCTATATAGATAGATTTAAAAGGATGTTCGGCTTGACCCAATGAACGTATATTCATTCGATGCTAAAGGCGTTTAACATGGCAAACTCCAAGAGAGGTCTCATGATGATGAGCCATGGAGTGAATCTCTATAAAATTGTCTCCAATTTAAAGAGAGATCGCATGAGTTACTATCATGTATGCAATGAATATACAAGGCCTGATGTTGATCAGTCATATTCTGGAGAAGATCACTATAAGACAGTGATAAACATCTTAAGTACTTAACCGGTATTAAAGATGTGATCATGATTCATGGTAGGTCTGAATTAAAACTAGAGGGCTAAACAGACTCAAGTTTTTCAGACTGACGAAGACGATAACAAATTCACTTTAGGGTAAATTGTTACCTTGAATGGTGGTGCAGTGAATTGGAAAGGTTCCATAATAGCAAAGAGTTGCTGATTTAGTGACAAAGACAAAGTATATAGCTGTAAGTGAAGCTGCAAGTTGATTGTTTGGATGAAAAGTTCATCACAGAACTAGGAATAGTTCCTAAGTCTCATCTTGGATTCAAACATGTGTTGCAACACTTTCATTTGATTAGAGGAATCATTGAAAGAAGAAAAGTCACTATAGAGATAGTGGACTCTCAAGAACAACATTACATATCCATTTACTGAAGTTTTATCCAAACGGCAGGATGATCGTCACTTAGAGAAGAAGAGTATTAGATACCATGACGATTGGCTTTAGTGCAAGTGGGAGATTGAAAGTAGTATGCACACAAGCCAATCATATTTGATATAATGTAGCATATACTTTGTAATCTTATTCGGTTATTAATAAAAGAATTGATTTTCTTAAAAGGCATTTTATATTATCTACATAGTGTTGTTATATTAAATGTGATAAACCCATAGTTTTAAGCAATGCTTTTAGAATCATGATGGTGATCATGCTAATGAGATCTAAATTCAAGATAACTCATAAACTAAAATCGTTCCTAATCGTTGGATTACTAAAAAGGGGATTAGTGAATCCGGATAGATTAGTACATACGTTGCTTGCTCTTATGAAGAGGATGATTGATCTCATAATCATTTGTGTGGAGACACTAAAGCAAGTATGTAGGTGCTTATTGGAGAATAAGTTCACTGAACGTGACTCGCTAAGGAATACCTAATGGAGTTTTACTAGGCTGTCAATAGGAATTCCTCTAGTGATAGTAGTACAAGTGATCCTTAGACTTGAGATCATCATAATATCTTGTGTATGATAAGTTATACTTTGACATGTCTCTTAAGACCTTTAGGGTATATCAAAGGGTATGATTGGGTATAATAAGTTGTACATGGAGATAGGTGAATGATCAACAAAGAATCTACCACGTCTAGTAAAAGATGTGAATGTCCTATGTGATTCGATAAATGATAACTCAGTAGTCCTTGGCCAAGGCAGAATGAAATTAGAAAGGAGTTTCTAATTTACATTATTTAGAGTTGTGCATTTGGGAATCGAAATACATATAATTAAATAAAATAAGAGTTGACAGAAATTTCATGTCTTATATTTAATTGGGACATTGTATGGTAGAAGGATTGAATTGTACGGTAACTATTTACTCAAAAGTTCTTTTGTGATTAATGTTGAAATCTATATTATCTGGAAAGTCGTTGATCGCTAAGGGGGCTTACCCTTATTGTAGAATAAATATTATTTATTTAAATGAATTAAATAGTTTAATTTATTTATTTAAATAAGATTAGAATTGTTCTAATTGATTTATTCACAACCGGTTTAATATGGAGAACCTAAAGGGTCACACCGCAAAAGAAAAATATTTATTTAAGAAGTAAATGACATAATTGTAATAATAAGTTAAGTGTATTTAATTTAATCTATGGAGATAGAATAAATTAAATAGCTTAATATTTATTATTTAATATTTTGAAAATATTAAATATAAATTAATAAGAGGAGTCTTATTATTATTACTATTACTATTATTTAATGGAATTAATTAATATTACTATTATTTAATTCCTAATAGGGATTGGGAATTAATTAATATAACTATTATTTAATTCCTAATAGGGATTGGGAATTAATTAATATAACTATTATTTAATTCCTAATAGGGATTGTGAATTAATTAATAGAAGTACTCTCTCTCATTAATTCCTAATTGGATTAGGAATATAATTAAAGGAGTTTAATATAGAAACCCTAATCCTAAATAGTTTAGGGAAGGGGTTTTCCTACATCTATAAATAAGAGAAGTCTTATCATAGATAAGGGTTACACACTCTTACATTAGATTGTGGAGAGTACTTATAATTTCTATAGAGATAGAAACTAGGGTTTTGCCAACACCCATCTTCTTGAACAAGTATTATTCTTTGGTGGATCACCTCTAGAGGCCAAACACTTGGGTGGCTAACGTTGATCAAAGGAAAGAATTTAATCGGTGGAATTCAAGGAGAACGCGAAGGAATTGGAGGTGAACTTGTACCTGAGGAAGCTAGAATTCTACAAGGGTATAATTCTTATTCTCCATCTCTTTCGTTTAATTAATAATTGTGCATAAAGAAAGATCATGGTGATGGTTTGTATAAAATTTTAAAATCTAATTTTATCGCGCTTCCGCTTTATTTATGTAATTTGATTGCATGTTCGCGTTATACAAACCTAACAGATCAAAGGAAGGAATCACACCGTAACATTCGAGGAGAACACGAAGGACTAGGGGTTGAACTTGTACCTGAGGAAGGTTTGTTCAACGAGGGTATAATTTCTTATTCTCTTTCTCTTTCGTTTATATCGTTAATTGAGCACATTGATCGATCATGGTGATGGTTTGTATAAAATTTTAAAATCCGTTTTATCGCGCTTCCGCTCTATTTATGTAATCTGATTGTATGCTCGCGTTATATACAAACCTAACAGTGGTATCAGAGCCTAATCATGTGCTAATTATCGATCTTGATGATTCCATGTATGAATTGATATGCGAAACGTTCGAAATTTTGGGCAAGAAAATTTTTCTGATTCTGCATCGCGGCGCGGCCGCGCCTGAACCCAGAAAAACTTTTCTTGGGGTGCAGCGTGGCCGCGCCGCTCCTAGTTCAAATTGGAGCGCGGTCGCGCCGGTGTCCAGACTTTGAAAAATTTTGTTTTTCTCAATTAAAATAAATGGTTTATTTAATTGATAAAAGTTTAAAATAAAAGAGTTTATTTTATCTGAAATAGGATTTCAGATTGCTAAAATTAAAGGAGTTTAATTTGGATTTGGTTTTTGATTAAAATAAAAGTGTTTATTTTGTTTCAAAACTAAATATTAGCAAAACTTTTGCCCATTAATTGATATCAATGCATATATGGAATGGATTTATTATTCATGAGATGAATGTTATTTATTGATACATATAGAGATATGTATGATAATAAATAGGGATTGATTATGGACTATTGACCAATGTGTGATTGGATTTATTTTAGTGGATGCTTGAATGTATTGGTTTTTTTATAAATGGGGTCTGCGTACCTCGTCTTCTCTAATTTTTCTTAATGTAAATTATATCTCCCTCCTATGTACTTCCCCTTGACTGCTGATCAAGGTTTCTATTTATTGTAAGTAGTTTTTGTAATTGGAATAGTTAGAATTAATTTTGAAGAATTGGAGACAAAGGAGCAAGGAGCGCTTGAAGACCCGTTTGTAATGGAGCCCGAGTTTAAATGTAATAGTTATATTTAAATTTAATTCTTGCACCCTAGGTTTGACCTTTTGGTTCACTTGGTGGCTCTAGTGAACCAAACTAGAATAAAAGTCCATAATCAATCCGGGTAGAATATAGTATTCTATATGTGCATGCTTACTATATATATATATATTATATATTATCCAACATGCTTCGCATGTAAAATAATATGACGCGTATTTTATATATATATGTGCATGCGCGCTAAACAAGATGAGACTAATAATAACAAACCCCTCAAAGTAATATATTAAGTCCTAAGCGTTCAAAGATATTTGGAATATCGAACGTCGCCTTCTAGCATGGTAAAACAATAGAGTATTAAAATATTTAATATGAGTTTGTTGTGTCACCACAAGGCAAGTATTAAATATTTAAGATGTTGCTTTATCACATTTGATGCTTATAAATAGACTGAACGATGTTGTTTTGTTGTGTCACCACAAGGACAGTGTTTTTCTTTCGAATATATGGAAGTGCTAGGTTGGACTTAACTTGGATAATTTAATTCGGATGTGTCAGCACTTGATCAATATAATCTAAGAGGCAAAATACAAGGAGTTACATAGTGATGTAATTGACAATAGTTGTCTACCTATTTATTTATATATCGCTTGTTGTGTCACCACAAGGCTATATACATTTGAAATGGGATCCTTAATCTCACTAGCAAATCTTTAATTAGAATTGTCGAACTATGTAATGAGGGTAATATAGTTTGATGAAAATAATGGGAGATACCAATTTAAAATAAAGACCTAATTTATTTTGGTAATTAATAAATTGAATGTATGCTAAAATGTTGTCTATTTCACATGCAGAATTTAAAAATGTCAAACTCACTATCACTGCGTAGCATACTTGATGCTAACAAACTGACCGGACCGAATTACACGGACTGGTTAAGGAATCTGAGAATTGTTCTCACTGCTGAAAAGATTTCTTATGTCCTAAATTCGCCAGTCCCTGCAAGTGTTGCAGAAACAGCCTCTGAGGAAGAGATTGCTACTTTCAGAAAGTGGCAAGATGATGCAATCCTGGCTCAATTCATCATGCTCGCATCCATGAGTAACGAGCTTCAGCGTCAGCATGAAACTATGGATGCTCCTACTATATTGCTGCATCTCAAAGAGTTGTATGATGAGCAAAGTAGGACTGCTAGATATCAGATATCTAAGGAGTTCTTCCGATCTCGTATGACCGAGGGCACTGCTGTTGAGACTCATGTCCTTAAGATGATCAATTTGATTGAACAACTTGGACAACTAGGGTTCGTGATGGATGGGGAGTTAAGCCAAGATTTGATCTTGCAGTCACTTCCAGACACCTTCTCACAATTTGTTGTGAATTTTCACATGAATAAGTTGGACGTCAGCTTGCCTGAGTTACTTAACATGCTGAAAACTGTTGAAGGTCACTTCTCATCCAACAAGAACCAAGTCTTACTAGTGGATGATTCTTCCAAGAAAAGGAAGAGGCCCAAGGTATCTTCTGAAAAGAAGAAAAACAAGAAGGCTAAGGGCAAGGCGAAGAGAAAGGATAATAAGAAACCTGATCCAGATAGCAAAGGAATTTGCTACCATTGCAATAAGCCTGGACACTGGAAGAGGAACTGCAAGGAGTACTTGCGGACCAAAAGAAGCTTGGAGAAGCTTCGACTTCCGATCTAGGTTTGTTCATGATTGAAATTAATTTTTCTGAAAGTCAAAATTCTACTTGGGTATTGGATACCGGCTGTAGTTCTCACATATGTAATAATATGCAGGGACTAAGCAGAAGTAGAAAGCTGAACAAGGATGAAGTCGTCCTACGAGTGGGAAATGGAGCAAAGGTTGCTGCATTGGCTGTAGGGACTTATTGTTTAGCACTGCCTTCGGGCAAGTTCATTAGTTTAAATAACTGTTATTATGTTCCAACACTCATTAGAAACATTATTTCAATTTCTGTATTGGATATGGATGGTTTTGATATTATAATAAAGAACAACAATTGTTCTATTTATAATAAAAATATTTTATATGGTGTTGGCAATTTACTGAATGGACTTTACATACTTGACTTGCATGAAAATATACTTCAAATTGAACAAACTAAGAAAAGGAAAAGAGATGATGTTAATTATACCTTTATGCGGCACTGTAGACTCGGTCATATCAATGAAACAAGATTATCCAAGTTGCATAAAGATGGACTTTTAGAGCTATCTGATTACGAATCATATCCAACTTGTGAATCTTGTCTCATGGGTAAAATGACTAAATCTCCTTTTAGTGGAAAAGAAGAAAGAGTTAGAGAGTTGTTAGCGTTGGTACACACAGACGTATGTGGACCTATGACAACGAATGCACGAGGAGGATATTCTTATTTTATTACTTTCACTGATGATCATTCTAGATTTGGATATGTGTATTTAATGAAATACAAATCTGAATCGTTTGAAAAGTTCAAAGAATTCAGAAGTGAAGTAGAGAAACAAACTGGTAAAAGTATTAAAATTCTTCGATCGGATCGAGGAGGGGAATACTTGACCAATGAGTTTCTCAATTATCTCAAAGAAAATGGTATAATCTCACAATGGACTCCACCAGGAATGCCACAGTTGAATGGTGTATCTGAAAGGAGAAATCGAACATTGTTGGACATGGTTCGTTCCATGATGAGTTTTACCGACCTTCCAGTATCCTTCTGGGGTTATGCCCTAAAATCGGCTGCATACCTACTTAACAAGGTACCTACCAAATCCGTCCCAAAGACTCCATATGAGATATGGACAGGGAGGAAACCAAATCTTAAGCATGTTAAGACTTGGGGTTGTCCAGCTTATGTCAAAAGGTTTGAGCATGATAAGCTGAAGACTAGATCCGACAAATGTAGATTTGTGGGATACCCTAAAGAAACATCAGGGTATTATTTCTATCATCCTACTGATCAAAAGGTGTTTGTTGCGAAACAGGCTGCCTTCTTGGAAAAGGAATTTATCCTTGAAGGGGTCAGTGGGAGTAAGATATATCTTGAAGAAGTTCAAGAACCACAAAATACTACGGATCATAGTCAGGTACCTGACCAAGTAAAAGAACCTACTGTACCACTACCTATTCGTAAATCTGGAAGAGTACCGAAGATACCTGAGAGGTATGGATTCATCATAGAGGATGATGATGAGGTACGCATCATAGATGATGATGATCCATTGACTTACGAAGAGGCTATGAGTAGTGAAGACTCAGAGAAATGGCTGGAAGCCATGAAATCCGAGATGGACTCCATGTATGAAAACTAAGTATGGACTTTGGTTTCACCACCTGAGGGCATTAAGCCTATTAGGTGTAAATGGGTCTTTAAGAGAAAGACAGCAACGGATGGCAAGGTAGAGACCTATAAGACCCGACTGGTTGCAAAAGGTTTCAAACAAAGACAAGGAGTTGACTATGATGAAACCTTCTCACCAGTAGCTATGCTCAAGTCCATTCGGATTTTGCTTGCAATTGCAGCTTATTATGACTACGAGATCTGGCAAATGGATGTGAAAACGGCCTTCCTCAATGGAGAGCTTGAGAAGAATGTATATATGATACAGCCAGAGGGTTTTGTTTCAACGGTTGGAACAAACCAAGTCTGTAAGCTACAACGATCCATTTATGGGTTGAAGCAAGCTTCTCGAAGATGGAACATCCGTTTTGATGAGATAATCAAAAGGTTTGATTTTATCAAAAATGAGGATGAACCATGTGTGTACAAGAAGGTTAGTGGGAGCGCTGTTTCATTCCTTGTATTATATGTTGATGACATATTACTGATAGGGAATGATGTTCCTATGCTACAGTCGATCAAAATTTGGTTATCTAAACACTTCTCCATGAAGGACTTGGGTGAGGCATCCTATATTTTGGGGATAAAGATCTATAGAGATAGATCTAAAAGGATGCTGAGCTTGACCCAAGGAAAGTACATTGACTCGATGCTAAAGAAGTTTAGCATGGAAGATTCCAAAAGAGGTCTCATGTCGATGAGCCATGGAATACATCTCTCCAAGAAACAGGCCCCAAAGACACCTGAGGAGAGAGACCGGATGAGTAAGATTCCTTATGCTTCCGCAATAGGATCTATCATGTACGGTATGATATGTACTAGACCAGATGTCGCTCATGCACTTAGTGTAACAAGCAGATATCAGTCGAATCCAGGAGAAGAGCACTGGAAGGCAGTGAAAAACATCCTAAAGTACTTGAGAAGAACTAAGGATGTATTTCTTGTCTACGGTGGGTCTGAATTGAAACTAGAGGGCTATACAGACTCAAGTTTTCAAACGGACCAAGATGACAGTAAATCCGTTTCAGGGTACGTGTTTACCTTAAACGGTGGCGCAGTGAGTTGGAAAAGTTCCAAGCAGCAAACAGTTGCTGATTCAGTGACAGAGGCAGAGTACATAGCTGCAAGTGAAGCTGCAAAGGAAGCTGTTTGGATGAAGAAGTTCATAACTCAACTTGGAGTGGTTCCTAGCATTAGAGGAGCAGTACCTTTATTCTGTGACAACAATGGAGCCGTTGCGCAGGCTAAGGAACCCAGGTTTCATTAGAAATCCAAACACGTGTTGCGGTGGTTTCATTTGATTAGAGAGATCATTGAAAGAGGAGATGTCACCCTGGAGCGTGTGGACTCTCAAGACAACATTGCAGATCCATTTACTAAAGTTTTAACTCAACAGCAGTTTGATCGTCACTTAGAGAAGATGGGTATTAGATACCATGGCGATTGGCTTTAGTGCAAGTGGGAGATTGAAAGTAGTATGCACAAAAGCCAATCATATTTGATATGATGTAGCATATACTTTGTAATCTTATTCATTTATTAATAAAAGAATTGATTTTCTTAAAAAGACATTTTACATTATCTATATAGTGTTGTTATATTAAATGTGATAAACCCATAGTTTTGAGCAACGCTTTTAGAATCATGATGGTGATCATGCTAATGAGATCTAAATTCGAGATAGCTCACAAACTAAAATTGTTCATAATCGTTGGATTACTAAATTGGGGATTAGTGAATCCGGATAGATTAGTACATACGTTGCTTGCTCTTAGGAAGAGGATGATTGATCTCATAATCATTTGTGTGGAGACACTAAAGCAAGTATGTAGGTGCTTATTGGAGAATAAGTTCACTGAACGTGACTCGCTAAGGAATACCTAATGGAGTTTTACTCGCCTGTCAATAGGAATTCCTCTAGTGATAGTAGTACAAGTGATCCTTGGACTTGAGATCATCATAGTATCTTGTGTATGATGAGTTATACTTTGACATGTCCCTTAAGACCTTGTGGGTATATCAAAGGGTATGATTGGGTATAATTAGTTGTACATGGAGATAGGTGAATGATCAACAAAGAATCTACCTCGTCTAGTAAAAGATGTGAATGTCCTATGTGATTCGATAAATGACAACTCAGTAGTCCTTGGCCAAGGCAGAATGAAATTAGAAAGGAGTTTCTAATTTGCATTATTTAGAGTTGTGCATTTGGGAATCGAAATGCATATAATTAAATAAAATAAGACTTGACAGTAAATTCATGTCTTATATTTAATTGGGACATTGTATGGTAGAAGGATTGAATTATACGGTAACTATTTACTCAAAGGTTCTTTTGTGATTAATGTTGAAATCTATATTATCTGGAAAGTCGTTGATCGCTAAGGGGGCTTACCCTTATTGTAGAATAAATATTATTTATTTAAATGAATTAAATAGTTTAATTTATTTATTTAAATAAGATTAGAATTGTTCTAATTGATTTATTCACAACCGGTTTAATATGGAGAACCTAAAGGGTCACACCGCAAAAGGAAAATATTTATTTAAGAAGTAAATGGCATAATTGTAATAATAAGTTAAGTGTATTTAATTTACTCTATGGAGATAGAATAAATTAAATAGCTTAATATTTATTATTTAATATTTTGGAAATATTAAATATAAATTAATAAGAGGAGTCTTATTATTATTATTACTTTTACTATTATTTAATTCCTAATAGGGATTGGGAATTAATTAATAGAAGTACTCTCCCATGGATTCCTAATTGGATTAGGAGCATTAATAATTAAAGGAGTTTAATTATACAAACTCTAATCCTAAATAGTTTAGGGAAGGGTTATTCCTACATCTATAAATAAGAGGGGTTTTATCATAGATTAGGGTTACACACTCTTGCATTAGATTGTGGAGAGTACTTACAATTTCTATAGAGATAGAAACTAGGGTTTTGCCAAATACCCAACTTCTTGAATACTTGTTCTTCCTTGGTGGATCACCTCTAGAGGCCAAACACTTGGGTGGCTAACGTTGATCAAAGGAAGGAATCACACCGTAACATTCGAGGAGAACACGAAGGACTAGGAGTTGAACTTGTACCCGAGGAAGCTTTGTTCAATGAGGGTATAATTTTTTATTCTCTTTCTCTTTCGTTTATATCGTTAATTGAGCACATTGATCGATCATGGTGATGGTTTGTATAAAATTTTAAAATCCGTTTTATCGCGCTTCCGCTCTATTTATGTAATTTGATTACATGCTCGCGTTATATACAAACCTAACATGCGTTGGGCCTCTATGACTGGTTTAGCCTCATCCTCAAGTAAGATTTTGTGCATACAAAACGAGGGATTGATTCCCTTTATATCTGCGATCGACCACCCAATGGCAGTCCTAAATTCCCGCAACACTCTCAACAATTTCTTTTCTTGTACTTCATTAAGTGCTTCTGAGATAATGACTGGTAAAGTAGAAGACTCACCCAAATAAGCATACCGCAAGTGACCTGGCAATTACTTGAGCTCCAAAATTGGTGGTTCCTCAATAGATGTCTTTGGTTAACTCATTGGCTTTTTTGCTTGCCCTAAGGACTCAATTAGTTTTCCTGGCCGATCAAATGGTGGGGATGCATTTAACAGGTTCAAATATTCCAAGGAATTTGAAAAATCAGCAGCAAATGAACTCACCAAGGCTATTTCTAGTGGATTGTCATGCGACATAACTTTAGAAAACTCATCCACCGCAACTTCAACCCAGTCAATTTTAAAGCACTCCTCTGCTTCCTTCGGAAATCTCATTGCCTTGAATACATTGAAAGTGACCTCTTCATCTTGAACTCTCATTGTGAGTTCCCCTTTTTGCACATCTATCAATGTCCTTCCCGTAGCTAGAAATGGTCGTCCAAGTATGATTGGATTTCTTTATCTTCCTCGTAGTCTAGTATGATGAAATCTGCTAGAAAGATGAACTGGTCGACTTTAACCAGGATATCCTCCACTATACCCCTCGGATAAGTTACTAACCTATCTGCTAGCTGTAGGGTGATATTCGTTGGCTTTGGTTCTTTCAACCCCAACTGACTATATACTGAGAATGGCATCAAGTTGATGCTAGCTCCCAAATCCCACAGTGCCCGTCCTGAAAACTTATCTCCAATGGTGCATGGTATGCTAAAGTTACCCAGATCTCTAAGTTTCGATGGTAGCTTTTTCTGCAAGATGGCACTGCACTCCTCGGTAAGTGCCACCATTTCAAAGTCTTTGAGCCTCCTTTTCCCCGACAAAATTTCCTTCATAAACTTTGCATAACTTGGCATTTATGTTAGAGCATCTGCAAATGGAATATTGATCTGAAGTTTCTTGAACACCTCCAGAAATTTCAAAAACTGATTTGCTTCCTTTGCCTTTTGAAGTCTTTGCGGAAAAGGGGCTGGGGGCACATAAGCAGTAGGTTTGGCCTCCCCAGGTTTGTCAACAGAAATTCCCTTTTTCATCTTATTACCATTCTGCTCCTCCTATGGCTGAGACTGCTCCACTTCCTTTTCCTCATCACGCGAATGCTCTACTTTCTCTTTAACAGGTTCCATTAATTCCTTTCCACTCCTTAAGGTAACTGCCTTACACTGCTCATTTCCACCTCCCCTTGGATTTGTTTTCGTGTTGCTAGGTAGTGATCCTTGAGGGCGAGTGTTCAAAGAAGATGCCATCTGGCCCATCTGAATCTCCAGGTTTCTTATTGCACTTGATTGAATCTTTGTTGTTGCCTCGACTTGAGTTGCCAACCTTGCAATCATTTCCTCCATCTTTGAGAACTTATCGGTTGATTGATGTTGCTGCTGAGGTTGTGGTGTTTGTGAATTTTGTTGGGGCTGTTGCTGCTGAAAACCAGGTGGGCATGATTGCCTAGGAGCTTGATTATGAGTCTGGTTGTTGCTCCAAGAGAAATTAGGATGATTCCTCCACCTTGAGTTGTATGCATTCTGGTATGGCTACTGCTGTCTATTTTGGTTTCCCGCGAATTGAACTGACTCCAAGCTGATGGCACATTGCTATGATGAGTGGTTACCTGTATATAAATCACACATTACGTTAACTTTCTACACACTTTGTGCTTTCAATTCATCAAATCGTTTATTAATCGTAGAAAACTGAGCTGCCAACTGTGCTGACAAAGCTGTCATAGGATCAAGCTCTAAAATTCCAGCAACTTTTGGTTGCACCATTCGCGCAGATGGCCATTGATAATTGTTAGCAGTCATGTTCTCTAACAAATTGTAAGCCTCATCACAATTTTTAGCCATTAAGGCTCCACCTGCTGCTACGTCTATGCTTGTCCTCACTTGATTTCCCAGCCCATTATAGAAGGTTTGGACTTGAAGCCACTTAGGAATCCCGTGATGGGGACAACTCCTAACTAAATCCTTATATCTCTCCCAAGCTTCGTATAACGATTCGGCATCATGCTAAATGAAGGAAGTGATGTCGTTCCTCATTTTTGCTGTTTTGGCTGGTGGAAAGAATTTAGCAAGAAATTTTTGTGCTGAATCATTCCACGTTGTGATGGATACCGGTGGCAGTGAGTGTAACCAAATCTTGGCTTTATCCCTCAAGGTGAATGGAAAAAGCCTCAATTTAATAGCATCATCAGTTACCCCATTATATTTAAAAGTATCACAAATCTCCAAGAAACTGATGAGATGGTCATTGGGATCATCATTTGGTAGCCCTCCGAACTGAACTGAGTTTTGGATCATATGGATTGTACCTAGTTTGAACTCAAAATTGGTGGCTGTAATTACGGGTCTAGTAATACTTGACTTAATCTCCGTTACTTGCGGCATAGTATATGAAAGTAATATGCCCTCAAGCCAATTATATTTGATGTAATAAGTATTTACTTTGTAATCTTATTCAAATATTAATAATAGAATAAAAGGCATATTTTATCCATGTTAATTAGTTGAATTAATAAATGTGATGAACCCATAGTTTTCGAGCAATGCTTTTAGAATCATGATGAGATCATGCTAGTGAGATCTAAATTCAAGAAAGCTCAAAACTAAAATGTTCCTAATCGTTGGATCACTAATATTGGGATTACTGATCCGGATATATTAGTACATACTATGCTTGATCTTTAGAAGATGATGATTGATCTCATAATCATTTGTGTGAAGACACTAAAGCAAGTATGTAGGTGCTTATTAGAGAATAAGTTCACTGAACGTGACTCGCTTAAAGAACCCTAATGGAGTTTTATTCACTTGTCAATAGGGAAGTTTTTAAGTGATAGTTGTACAAGTGATCCTTGGACTTGAGATCATCATAGTACCTTGTGTATGTTAAGTTATACTTTGTCATATTCCTTAATACCTTAGGGTATGTCATAGGGTATGTACGGGTAAAATAAAGTATACGCGGAGGTAGGTGAATGATCGAGAAAGGATCTACCACTTCTGATAAAGGGAGAGAATGTCCTATGCGATTTGATAAATGACAGCTCACCTGGCCAGGGTTGAATGAAAATTAGAAAGGAGTTTCTAATTTACATTAATCGGAGTTGTGCATTCTTAAATCGAAATGCATATGATTAAATAAAATAAGACTTGTCAGTAAATCCATGTCTTATATTTAATCGGGACATTGTATGGAAGAAGGATTGAATTGTACGGTAACTAACGCTGAATAGGTTCTATGTGATTAAACGTTGATTTCATATTATACGGATAGTCATGATACATTATCGTAAGGTGTCCCTCATGATATAGAATAAATATTATTTATTTATATATGAATTAAAGGAGTTTAATTCATTGTAAATAATATTAGAATAGTTCTAATTTATTTATTCTACGACCGGCATAATATTGAACCTAACGGGTCACACCGCAAAAGAATAATTTTGTATTGGAAACAATTGGCTAAATAATAATAAATTAAGTATTTAATTTATTAGTTGAATAAATTGAAATGCTTAATATTTATAATGATATATTTGGAGAAATATTGAATTATAAATTAATGAGAGAAATCTTATTATTATTATTATTTAATTCTTAATTAGATTGAGAATTAAATTAAATGAAAATGCAAATTTGAATTTGGTCAAATAATTGCAAAACATGTGTTAAGTGCTTAAATGCAAAACATGTGGGTTAGGAGAATATTGATACTTACATATTATGTAAGTATTATACTTGGTGGAATACTAATTAAATTAGGGTTTCTCCTAATTAACCTAACTAAGCAAACTAAGTTATGAACTAGTAGCCTCCATCTCAAGAACACCAAATTAGAGATCAAGTTGTTGAACAAATCTTCAAAGTGTTCTTCATGTATTATTCTTGTTATTCTTAAGAGTTAGGGATAAAATAACTTATTGGATTAGCCATCTAAGATTTGTAAAAAATCAAATATTGTTCCATATAATCATTCTTGGTGGAGGAACAAAGAAAGGAGGAGCTTGAAGAAAGAAAGGAGGAGCTTGAAGAAATCATCAAGGAGTAGATCTTGTAGCGGTTCAAAGGTTGGATCTATTAAGGTATATTTCTTGTTCATTTTCTTCTTCAATTAATAGCTATGCATAAGGTGATTCATGGATAAGTTGCAAAAATTTTAATTTCCATTTTCCGTTACGTATCTCAATTAGATTGTGATTTTACAAACTAACAGTGGTATCAAGAGTCATCCTTATGCGTACTATTAATTGTGTCAATCATATATATGTTGATATGTGTTTAGAATAATTTTTTTGGGTATAATTGTTAGTATGAAATTATGTTTTTTGGAAAAACATCAAAATCAAAAATAAAAAAAAAACACTGTTCACTGACGGACACTGTTCACCGCCGGACACTATTCATCGGGCAGCGTTACTGTTCACCGGGCAGCCCGGCACTGTTCACCAGGCAGCCCCGGGCACTGTTCACTGTTCATTAAAAAAAATTGATTTTCCAATTTTACATTTTCAATGTTAAAAATAAAGATGTTTATTTTGGACTTGAAATTGGTTTAAAATAAAGGAGTTTATTTTAATTAATATTGGATTTCAATTTTGAACAAAAATTCTAAATTTTTATAAAGGAGTTTATATTAATTTGGAATGGATTAAAATAAAGGAGTTTATTTTAATTGGATTTTGGATTTCTACTAGTTAATTGCCCATTAAATGATATCAATATATATTGAATGGTTTATTATTCATGGGATGAATGGTATTTATATATGTTGATATATATATAGGGGATGATTAAGGACTATTGACCAATGTGATTGGATTTAATTTGAATGGATGCATGAATGAATAGTTTTATTCATAATGGGATCTGCGTACCTCGCCTATCTAAATTTCTAAATGTAATTTCTATCTCTCTCCTATGTACTTCCCCTTGACTAATGATCAAGGTTTCTATTTTGTTAAAAATGAATGTAATAGGATTTAATAGAGTTACTAGAGAAATTGGAACCGAAGAGCAGGAGCATTGAAGACCTATTTGTAATGAAACCTGGGTTGAGTGTAATAGTTATATTCAAATTTATTCTTGCATCGTAGGTTTGACCTATTGATTTACTCGGTGGCTCGAGTGAATCAAATTAGATTAAGTCCATAATCATCCCATATAGAATATAGTATTCTATGAATGCATGCTTATAATATATATATTAAATATATTATTATTCATGTTGATGAATGTTTAATATGACGCGTATTTATATATATACTTGCATGCGTACTAAACAAGATGAGACCATTACTAACAAAACCCTCATTTCAAATATTAAGTTGAATACGTTTAAAGGTATTTCAAAAATATCAAACGTAGCCTTCTAGCATGATAAAGCACTAAAGTATTAATTATTTAATATTAGTTTGTTGTGCACACACAAGACTCATATTAAATTTTTAAGATGTTGGCTTTATTACATTAAAAATGTTTTATAAGGAATTGAACAATACTAGTTTTGTTGTGCACACACAAGGACTATATTTTTCTTTTCGCTTATATGGAAATGCTAGGTGAAACTTAACTTGGATTATTTTAGTTCGGATGTGCACACACTTGACTATTATAATCTAAGAGGCAAAATACAAGGAGTTACATAGTTGATGTAATTGACAAGAGTTGTCTACCCTTTGAATAAATATATGGTTTGTTGTGCACACACAAGGCTATATATTTATGTCAATAGGATCCTTACTCACTAAACAGATTTTTTGAAAATTTGTCGAACTATATATGGAGGGTCATATAGTTTGTATAAAATAGTAGGAGACACCCTTTTAATAAAGTCCTATATTAAATTGGTGATTAATAAAATGAATATATGCTAATGTTGTTTAAATAAAAATTCATTTACAGATTTTTACAAATGGTCCATTCACTATCACTGCGGAGCATATTGGATGCTAATAAACTAACTGGACCGAACTACACGGATTGGTTAAGGAATTTGAGAATTGTTCTCACCGCTGAAAAATTATCTTATGTCCTTAATTCACCTGTTCCTGCAACTGTTGCAGAAACTGCCTCTGAGGAAGAGATTGCTACTTTTAAAAAGTGGCAAGATGATGCTATGGTAGCTCAATGCATCATGCTCGCATCCATGAGTAACGAGTTACAACGTCAACATGAGAAAATGGATGCACCTACTATTTTGCTTCACCTTCATGAATTGTATGGTGAACAAAGTAGGTCTGCAAGATATGAGATATCTAAGGAGCTCTTCCGATCTAGAATGACCGATGGCCCTACAGTACAGGCACATGTCCTCAAAATGATCAATTTGATTGAACAATTGGGACAACTGGGTTTTGTAATGGATGGAGAGTTAAGCCAAGATTTGATCTTGCAGTCACTCCCGGACTCCTACTCACAATTTGTTGTGAATTTTCACATGAACAAGCTTGATGTTAGCTTGCCTGAATTGCTTAACATGCTGAAAACTGCAAAAAGTCACTTTCCATCCAAGAAAGACCAAGTCTTATTGATAGGTGACGCTTCCAAGAAAAGGAAGTGGCCCAAAGGAGCTTCTGCTAAGAAGAAAAATTCTAAGAAGGCAAAAGGAAAGACAGTTGATAAAGGTAATAAGAATAAAACAAATGCGGATAGCAAAGGAGTTTGCTTCCACTGCAATAAGCCTGAACATTGGAAGAGAAACTGCAAGGATTACCTTGCAGAGGCAAAGCAGAAAAAGCTTGTTGAAGCTTCAGCTACGGATACAGGTTTATTCATGATTGAAATAAATCTTTCTGTAAGTCAAAATTCTACTTGGGTATTAGATACCGGTTGTGGTTCTCACATATGCAATTCATTGCAGGGAATAAGCAGAAGTAGAAGGCTAAACAAGGGAGAAGTAACTCTACGAGTGGAAAATGGAGCAAAGGTTACTGCATTAGCTGTGGGGACTTATTGTTTAGCACTACCTACGGGAAAGTCTATCAATTTAATAAATTGTTATTATGTACCTATTCTCATTAGAAACATTATATCTATTTCTATGTTGGACAAAGAAGGATTCGATGTTATATTTAAGAACAATAGTTGTTCTATTTATAATAAAAATGTTTTGTTTGGAACTGGTAGATTAATTGATGGACTTTACTTACTTGACTTACATGAAAATATTTTTCAAATTGAACAAACTTGTAAAAGAAAAAGAGATGAAGTAAATCATACTTTCATTTGGCACTGTAGACTCGGTCACATCAATGAAACAAGATTAAACAAGTTGCATATTGATGGTCTTTTAGAACCATTCGATTTTGAATCATATCCAACTTGTGAATCATGTCTCATGGGTAAAATGACTAAATCTCCATTTAGTGGACATGGAGAGAGGGTTGCAGGGTTGTTAAAGTTGGTACACACAGATGTATATGGACCTATGACAACAGATGCTAGAGGAGGGTATTCGTATTTCATTACATTCACCGATGATCATTCAAGATTTGGATATGTGTATTTAATGAAATACAAATCCGAATCATTTGAAAAGTTCAAAGAATTCAGAAGTGAAGTAGAGAAACAAACTGGCAAAAGTGTTAAGATTCTTCGATCAGATCGAGGAGGAGAATACTTGAGCAATGAGTTTCTTAATCATCTCAAAGAAAATGGTATTCTCTCTCAATGGACGCCTCCTAGTACGCCACAATTAAATGGTGTATCTGAAAGGAGGAATCGTACCTTGTTAGACATGGTGCGGTCCATGATGAGTTTCACCGACCTTCCAATATCATTCTGGGGTCATGCTCTAGAAACGGCTGCATATTTACTTAACAAGATTCCCTCAAAATCCGTCCCTAAGACTCCATATGTGATGTGGACAGGGAGGAAACCCAGTCTTAAGCATGTTAAGATTTGGGGTTGTAACGCTTATGTAAAGAAGTTACAAAGCGACAAACTTGAGGCTAGATCTGACAAGTACAAATTTGTGGGGTATCCTAAAGAAAGTTTAGGATATTATTTCTATAATCCTACCAAGCAAAAGGTGTTTGTTGCCAAACATGCTACCTTCTTGGAAAAGGAGTTTATCCTTGAAGGGGTTAGTGGGAGAAAAATAGATCTTGAAGAAATTCAAGAACCACAAATCACTACAGATCAAGTGGATGAACCTGTTCAAGTAGATATAACTTATGTACCATAACCGAGTCATAAATCTGGAAGGGTGCCGAAAATACCTGAAAGGTATACACTCATCATAGAAGATGATGATGAGGTACGCATCATAACTGATGATGATCCAGTAACATACGATGAGGCTATGAGTAGTAAACACTCTGAGAAATGGCAATTAGCCATGAAATCCAAAATGGACTCCATGTATGAAAACCAAGTATGGACTTTGGTTATTCCACCTGAAGGCATTGTGCCTATAGGGTGTAAATGGGTCTTTAAGAAAAAGACTGGAGCAGATGGCAAGGTGGAGACCTATAAGGCCAGACTGGTTGCAAAAGGTTTCAAACAAAGACAAGGAGTTGACTATGATGAAACCTTCTCACCAGTAGCCATGCTCAAGCCTATCTGGATTTTGCTTGCGATTGCAGCTTACTATGATTACGAAATCTGGCAAATGGACGTGAAAACAGCCTTCCTCAATGGGAAACTAGATGAGGATGTATATATGATCCAACTAGAGGGTTTTGTTTCAAAGGTTGGAACAAATCAAGTATGTAAGTTACAAAGATCCATTTATGGATTAAAGCAAGCTTCTCGAAGTTGGAACATTCGTTTTGATGAGACAATCAAAGAGTTTGGTTTTATCAAAAATGAGGATGAACCATGTGTGTACAAGAAAGTTAGTGGGAGTGCTGTGACATTCCTAGTATTATATGTTGATGATATATTACTTATAGGGAATGACATACCGATGCTACAGTCAGTTAAAATTTGGTTATCTAAACTCTTCTCCATGAAGGACTTGGGAGAAGCATCCTACATATTGGGGATAAAGATCTATAGAGATAGATCAAAGAGGATGCTCGGCTTGACCCAAGGTGCATACATTGATTCGATGCTAAAAAGGTTTAGCATGCAAGACTCCAAGAGAGGACTCATACCGATGAGTCATGGAGTAAATCTCTCTAAGAAATTGTCCCCAAAGACACCTGAAGAAAGAGATCGCATGAGTCAAATACCTTATGCTTCGGAAATAGGATCCATAATGTATGGAATGATATGTACCAAACCAGATGTTGCTTATGCACTTAGTGTAATAAGTAGATATCAGTCTAATCCTGGAAAAGAACACTGGAAAGCTGTGAAAAACATCTTGAAGTACTTAAGAAGAACTAAAGATGTGTTTCTAGTATATGGTGGGTCTGATTTGAAAATAGAGGGCTATACAGACTCAAGTTTTCAAACTGACCAAGATGACAGCAAATCCACTTCAGGGTATGTGTTTACCTTAAACGGTGGTGCAGTGAGTTGGAAAAGTTCCAAGCAGCAAACAGTTGCTGACTCAGTGATAGAGGCAGAGTATATAGCTGCAAGTGAAGCTACAAAGGAAGCTGTTTGGATGAAGAAGTTCATTTCTGAACTCGGGGTAGTTCCTAGCATTACTGGACCCGTTCCGGTTCATTGTGACAACACTAGAGCTGTTGCACACGCTAAGGAACTCAGGTCTCATCAGAGATCCAAACACGTATTGCGGAGATTTCATTTAATTAGAGAAATTATTGAAAGGGGAGATGTCACCTTAGAAAGAGTGGACTCTCAGAACAACATTGCAGATCCATTTACTAAAGCATTATCGCAAGATCAATTCAATCGTCATTTCGATAAAATGGGTATTAGATATCAAGGTGATTAGCTTTAGTGCAAGTGGGAGATTGAAAGTAATATGCCCTCAAGCCAATTATATTTGATGTAATAAGCATTTACTTTGTAATCTTATTCAAATATTAATAATAGAATAAAAGGCATATTTTATCCATGTTAATTGGTTGAATTAATAAATGTGATGAACCCATAGTTTTCGAGCAATGCTTTTAGAATCATGATGAGATTATGCTAGTGAGATCTAAATTCAAGAAAGCTCAAAACTAAAATGTTCCTAATCGTTGGATCACTAATATTGGGATTACTGATCCGGATAGATTAGTACATACTATGCTTGATCTTTAGAAGATGATGATTGATCTCATAATCATTTGTGTGAAGACACTAAAGCAAGTATGTAGGTGCTTATTAGAGAATAAGTTCACTGAACGTGACTCACTTAAAGAACCCTAATGGAGTTTTATTCACTTGTCAATAGGGAAGTTTTTAAGTGATAGTTGTACAAGTGATCCTTGAACTTGAGATCATCATAGTACCTTGTGTATGTTAAGTTATACTTTGTCATATTCCTTAATACCTTAGGGTATGTTATAGGGTATGTACGGGTATAATAAAGTATACACGGAGGTAGGTGAATGATCGACAAAGGATCTACCACTTCTGATAAAGGGAGAGAATGTCCTATGCGATTTGATAATGACAGCTCAAAAATCCCTGGCCAGGGTTGAATGAAAATTAGAAAGGAGTTTCTAATTTACATTAATCGGAGTTGTGCATTCTTAAATCGAAATGCATATTATTAAATAAAATAAGACTAGCCAGTAAATCCATGTCTTATATTTAATCGGTACATTGTATGGTAGAAGGATTGAATTATACGGTAACTACTGCTGAATAGGTTCTATATGATTAAACGTTGATTTCATATTATACGGATAGTAATGATACATTATCGTAAGGTGTCCCTCATGATGTAGAATAAATATTATTTATTTATATATGAATTAAAGGAGTTTAATTCATTGTAAATAATATTAGAATAGTTCTAATTTATTTATTCTACGACCGGCATAATATTGAACCTAAAGAGTCACACCGCAAAAGAATAATTTTGTATTGGAAACAATTGGCTAAATAATAATAAATTAAGTATTTAATTTATTAGTTGAATAAATTGAAATGCTTAATATTTATAATGATATATTTGGAGAAATATTGAATTATAAATTAATGAGAGAAATCTTATTATTATTATTATTTAATTCTTAATTAGATTGAGAATTAAATTAAATGAAAATGCAAATTTGAATTTGGTCAAATAATTGCAAAACATGTGTTAAGTGCTTAAATGCAAAACATGTAGGTTAGAAGAATATTGATACTTACATATTATGTAAGTATTATACTTGGTGGAATACTAATTAAATTAGGGTTTCTCCTAATTAACCTAACTAAGCAAACTAAGTTATGAACTAGTAGCCTCCATCTCAAGAACACCAAATTAGAGATCAAGTTGTTGATCAAATCTTTAAAGTGTTCTTCATGTATTGTTCTTGTTATTCTTAAGAGTTAGGGATAAAATAACTTATTGGATTAGCCATCCAAGATTTGTAAAAAATCAAATATTGTTCCATATAATCATTCTTGGTGGATCACCTCTAGAGTGCTTCATATACTTTGAAGCTAGTGTTTAATCCAAGGAACAAAGAAAGGAGGAGCTTGAAGAAATCAACAAGGAGTAGATCTTGTAGCGGTTCAAAGGTTGGATCTATTAAGGTATATTTCTTGTTCATTTTCTTCTTCAATTAATAGCTATGCATAAGGTGATTCATGGATAAGTTGCAAAAATTTTAATTTCCATTTTTCGTTCCGTATCTCAATTAGATTGTGATTTTGCAAACTAACAGTATAATCCCACAAAGATTTCTGTTCTTCTTCTTTAGCCATAGTATCCTGATTTTCTTCCGTAATTCGATTGAAATCGAGACTCTTTCGGAGCCTACGTTCAATTTCGTCTACGTAAGAGGTTGCAACCGATCCTCTAGACCTCGTGTGCATGTACAACTGAAATTACCTCGGTGCACACGAGATTCTCGGATCACTATCTTGTAAAAACAGACTTAACAAATGGAAGCCTATAGAAGCAATCAAAACAGAAAATTAAAAACGTTTAAACAAACTAAATTGATACTAACTAATAAGTAAATAATTATTAGAATATTAGATTGAATATATTGTCTTTTTAGGCGGGTCTGTTTGACCTTAAAAGGGTTTCGCCAGTATCTATGGCTGATGCAAGTCTGCGGTTTGTGTTTCCTGGTTCAAGTTAGCTTGTACTAATTTCCTATTGCTGTTGCTTATTGATCTTGGGTGATTTGAATGCATGGTTCCTATTGTCGGAGGTTGGTTGATGTCGGACTTTGTCATCGGAACTGTGTATTTGTCAGGCTGGATTTTTGGGGCAGCGGGACTTTCTTGGGCAGTAAACTGCTGTCTTGGGTCCCACGTTTTGATTGTGGGATGTTGGTCATTGTATTCGGGCTGCTGATTTTCAAATTTTGAATCTGATGTTGGTAGAAACCATGGGTCCCACATCCCACTTGCTGCTCTTGCTGGTGTTACTTTGCAGCTGTTTTAACTTACGTGCTTCTAGAATGGGCTGATGAATTGGGGCCTACGGGTCTTGTGGCCGTTCCTTATCAGCTGTTCATGGGTTATTGTTTTGCCCCATCGTGGGCTGTATTATTTGGTTGCACATTATTATGTTGTAGCTAAATAGTTTTTATTGTTGTCAAATGCCTAGCCTCGGGTTGTGAGGATGATTTAATTAGGTTAGGCATTTGGTTTCCTAGTTTTAGCTAGGTGATTTAACTCTCTCGGGAGATGAGGGTTATGTTCGGATCTTTATTGTATTATCCTTAGTTTTTGCCATTTTATATACACAAACAAATTTAGCAAAAAAAAATAATTATTAGAACCGTTCCCCGGCAACGGCGCCAAAAACTTGTTGTCTGATTTTATATATGACAATTTGCGTGCAAGTATACACGGTCAAATAAGTAATAAAGAAGTAAGAAGGTTGGCGAATCCCACAGGGAACGATTACAAATATTTACCCAATTATCAATTTCAATTAATTCAATCCAATTTAAATGATCACCCAAGTTGATTTTGAAGATACTAGACAAGATATAAAGCTTAAACTATTTAACAATAGTGATTAATCAAATGTAATTAAGATTAGGAGTACTTTCCCCTCTTGCCTTGCAATAATCCCTCACCTTACTTCCACAAAATTAATCTAATGAGAAGTTAACTGAGATTGCCTATCTATTTATTAACATATTTAAATAATTAATAAAAAGATCTATTCTAGTTATATTGCTATTTTCATGCAAGATACTCAAAATAGATTCATTAAGCATAAACTCTCAACCAAGTTACTTATGGTGCTAGGTATTCTCATCCTAAACACTGTTATGCTATTCACGAATGAATCAACAAGTTCATATGATGTCATACTCAGATCTAATCTTATACTTTCTCTCTCAATTCCATCCAATATATCATATTAATTGCTAGCTAGACAATTAATGAATAAGCATAAAATATGACATACAACTCAATTAAAATCAATAGGTGAAAATAAGGATAAATTAATTTAGCAAAAAAGAAAAAGAAAATAGGGATAAATAGATTAAAGCATTGCAAGAGGTTCCATTAATCTCCTAATAAAGAGTTTAGTTCATGGTAGCTACAATAAACATCAATTTCAATTCATATGACAACGTGTTGGAAATATAAAATAAGAAAGGAAATACTAGAGATAAAACCACTTTTGAAGATGTTCAGATGATAGTTGATGCATAGGTGATGAACTCTAGCTTCTCCTCCTTGATTTAACAATCCTTCATGCCTTGGTTCCTTAGCCTTTCGCTTGATTTCTCTTTTAATTGCAGCATTTGGCACTTTTGTAAGATGTTTATGGTAGCCTCTCAATCCCTAGCTGGCCCAAATGAAGTCCCAAAGAGATGATATATAGAGCCTCCACGAAAAACCCTAGCTTAGCCCACAAAACTTGACAAATTGGCAGCCAAAATAAGCACTCAGCACACCAGGGACGCGACCGCGCGTAGATTGGTGCGCCCGGGCCGAGGCCCCAGCCTGGCCGCGTGACGGCCTGTCGCACACCAGAGCGCGCGCCCGCGGGCAAAATTGGCGATCCCGCGCCCCACTGCTACTGGTGTCGTGTCAGCATGCGCGTAGCTTGGTCGACGCCGTGTACGCTGTGCACGCTTTCACACGTCGTGCACACACAAGGCCCAAATGTCATCAAAATCAACACCGAGCGTCGCCAAACGCTAATTTCCAAAATAATACCAACCAAGCACGGATAACGAGATACGGATAATAAGACATTACAAACCACGATCTGAACGACTTTTATTTTAAATCCTACAAAAACACAATAAAATACGTAAAAGTCGTACGAAACATATGAGAGTAACGAAAAACCACAATAAATGAAAATAAGATATAAATGCATAGAAACCGCTATATATAATTGAAAACTCACAAATTATCAAGGTCAAAAGTACCCAAATTGTGTGTATAAAATACACTCATCAGGCCAGTGCCGGGCAGAGTGCTCAAGTTGAGTTTCTTTTGATTTCTATATCTTTTGATTCAATCTTGCATAACTTGTTTGAAAGTAGTATGCACACAAGCCAATTATATTTGATATGATGTAGCATATACTTTGTAATCTTATTCGGTATTAAAGACATTTTATATTATCTACATAGTGTTGTTATATTAAATGTGATAAACTCATAGTTTTGAGCAATGCTTTTAGAATCATGATGGTGATCATGCTAATGAGATATAAATTCTAGATAGCTCACAAACTAAAATCGTTCCTAATCGTTGGATTACTAAAAAGGGGATTAGTGAATCCGGATAGATTAGTACATACGTTGCTTGCTCTTAAGAAGAGGATGATTGATCTCATAATCATTTGTGTGGAGACACTAAAGCAAGTATATAGGTGCTTATTGGAGAATAAGTTCCCTGAACGTGGCTCGCTAAGGAATACCTAATGGAGTTTTACTCGCCTATCAATAGGAATTCCTCTAGTGATAGTAGTACAAGTGATCCTTGGACTTGAGATCATCATAGTATCTTGTGTATGATGAGTTATACTTTGACATGTCCCTTAAGACCTTTAGGGTATAACAAAGGGTATGATTGGGTATAATAAGTTGTACATGGAGATAGGTGAATGATCAACAAAGAATCTACTACATCTAGTAAAAGATGTGAATGTCCTATATGATTCGATAAATGACAACTCAGTAGTCCTTGACCAAGGCAGAATGAAATTAGAAAAGAGTTTCTAATTTACATTATTTAGAGTTGTGCATTTGAGAATCGAAATACATATAATTAAATAAAATAAGACTTGACAGTAATTCTATATCTTATATTTAATTGGGACATTGTATGGTAGAAGGATTGAATTGTACGGTAACTATGCACTGAAAGGTTCTTTTATGATTAATGTTGAAATCTATATTATCTGGAAAGTCGTTGATCGCTAAGGGGGCTTACCCTTATTGTAGAATAAATATTATTTATTTAAATGAATTAAATAGTTTAATTTATTTATTTAAATAAGATTAGAATTGTTCTAATTGATTTATTCATAACCGGTTTAAGATGGAGAACCTAAAGGGTCACACCGCAAAAGAAAAATATTTATTTAAGAAGTAAATGGCATAATTATAATAATGAGTTAAGTGTATTTAATTTAGTCTATGGAGATAGAATAAATTAAATAGCTTAATATTTATTATTTAATATTTTAGAAATATTAAATATAAATTAATAAGAGGAGTCTTATTATTATTATTACTATTACTATTATTTAATTCCTAATAGGGATTGGGAATTAATTAATAGAAGTACTCTCACATGAATTCCTAATTGGATTAGGAGTTTAATTTAATTAAAGGAGTTTAATTAGAATAGAAACCCTAATCCTAAATAGTTTAGGGAAGGGTTTTCCTACATCTATAAATAAGAGAAGTTTTATCATAGATTAGGGTTACACACTCTTGCATAGGAATTGTGGAGAGTACTTACAATTTCTATAGAGATAAAAACTAGGGTTTTGCCAACACTCATCTTCTTGAACAAGTATTATTCCTTGGTGGATCACCTCTAGAGGCCAAACACCCGGGTGTCTAACGTTGATCAAAGGAAGGAATTTAATCGGTGGAATTCAAGGAGAACGCGAAGGAATTGGAGGTGAACTTGTACCTAAGGAAGCTAGAATTCTACAAGGGTATAATTCTTATTCTCCATCTCTTTCGTTTAATTAATAATTGTGCATAAAGAAAGATCATGGTGATGGTTTGTATAAAATTTTAAAATCTGATTTTATTGTGCTTCCGCTTTATTTATGTAATTTGATTGCATGTTCGCGTTATACAAACCTAACATTGTTCATTTCTTATCCAAATGAGTTCAAACCGATTCCATTATCTCATAAACTCACATATCTTCAATATTTGATCTCTTAAACAATTTTCAAAATATTTACCTAGCTAAACCTATTGTTTTTCCAAGCTAGGGTGTCACTTTTGACATGTTTTATTAAATGATTCGCCATGAGCTCGTTTTAACCTCGTTTTCAATGATTCCACTTGGAATGTTTTCGTATTTTATAGATGCTCAACTTAAGAATTTTAGATCAAGCACATAGCTTACATATTTTATGCCATTTAACATCAAATCTCATGTTTTCAAGTATTATAACTTAGGTTTCATGCTCACATGCATTCTTATGGTTCATTTTAGCCTAAACCACATATAAAACATACAAATCACATATTCTCCTTCCAATACCCATCCTTATCCATTCGGATCCTTCATGATCCCGCAACAAACAAAACTCCCATAACCAAACATGTAAGATTATCTACATATTTAACTATACTCATAAACTTGAATATAGTCTAGTGAGAAAACATTATACCTTGTATGAGCTCTTTTTCTTTTTGAGATGAACTTGTAGAAGGCCTCCACTTTCTTTCTCTTTTCCAAGACTCATCTTGAAACACCAACTTGAAAGAACTTCCTCTAGGTTTTTATTTTTCTCTCTCTCCCTTTCTCACTATTTTCTCTCTAGCAACACTTAGCAAATTTTCAAGCAAATTCAGTTGGGCATCATGGCTACTCTAGGCCTCTTGGCTGAATTTGGGCGAGAGGGAGTACTATGTTTTTATTATTTTTTATCCCATTTCCCACATGGTGCCTTCTAGAAGTTGGACTCCTTTGTTGGATCACAATTGGGCCATGTGCATGAACTTAATTCAATTCCATTTGGGCTTCACACACTTAAGTGTTAGGATGAAATTATTGGGCCAAAAGTCATCCTACTAATTTCATTAGTGAATAAAGCTTTGGGCTATTTAATTCCTATGCAGGATGCATTCATTAGTTCACCCAATATTAATTCCCATTGGGTCAACACACATAATCAATAGGACTTAATTATTCCTTATTGTAAACTAAATTCATAAATTAATTAATTATCATCTTGGATTTATTACCCATCCTCTTCTATGAATTAATCACACACTTAATTAATCCATCATCTAAATTATTCACCAAGCCACACAAGGTTTATTCTCCCAAACTTAGTTAATTCATAACTTAAGCTTGGCACAATGCATGGATAATCCCTAATGCCCAACATTCCTTCTTGAGAATTATTCCAAGGGAGCTCGGGCCGTGTAACCTCCCCTCCCATTCCATTCATCCGACCTCCTTCCTTCTTTTCCTCATTCAAACTCAACTTTAATCCTTTCCAAGTTGCTGCAGAGTTGAGAGAGAGAGCTGCCGAGAGCTTGAAGGAAGAAGGAGGAGAAAAGAAAGGAACAAGCAGGAA
Source organism: Aralia elata (assembly GCA_034770075.1). Lineage (NCBI taxonomy): Eukaryota > Viridiplantae > Streptophyta > Magnoliopsida > Apiales > Araliaceae > Aralia > Aralia elata. Next base: position 35,663,519 of record CM068378.1, read on the forward strand.
GAAGGTGAAGAAAGGAGAAGTCAAAGCCAAAAAGAACTCAAGCTAACCAAGCCTCCTTCTTGCACTCCCATTCAAACCATCAGCTCAATTACAGAGAGAGAGAGAAAGAGAAAGAAAACTGCAGAAATTTGAGGGAAAAAGAAGAAGAAGACACACGGGAAGAAAAAGAGAAGAAGAAGGAGGAGGAGGAGCTCGGGAAGGAAAGAAGAGGAAGAAGAGAAGTCCCTAGCTAGCTCAGTAACTCCATTTTAGCAAGAAGCAAGAGGTAATCTCCTCTCCAAATGAGTTTTCCTTCCATTTTTCTCCATTGTTAAGCTTTGAAGCTTTCTTGGTTGGGTTTTGAGTTTTCTTAAGATTTTTACTATAATTGTTGGTTTTGTTTGATTTATAATGTCATCAAGACACCTTGTAAGCTATTAAAAACATTAAAGCGGAACCAAAAAAACAAGAATGATCCGTACCTATGCTTAAAGGATAAAGAACATGAAGAACAATGAACTTTGGACATGAACATGGACTGTTGGACAAATTTAGAGGACTGTAAAGCTATGATTCCTTGCTTGTTGTGTTTGTTTGTTGTTCTAATATTGTAGTTCCAAGGGTTACAAAGTTAACACAACTAGAATGGAGTAAAAAGGTGTAAAAATGAAGATTTGGTGTTGATTTTGGTGAAGAACACCAAGAACACGAAAACAGAGCGTGAGTTGATACTTTGGCCTAAGATTTGGCCATTTTAATGGGTAGCTCTGAAATTTTGATATGTTGTAGCTCTATATCTTAGGAGTCCATAGAGTCAGAAATGGACCAATTTGAACGTGTATAGAAGGAGTTATGATGGTTGGAAGCAAGATAGGTCTAGAACACGAAAAACAGAGCATGAAACTAAGTATGGGCATATGTACGCCGCCCTTACGCTGATGCTACTGCTGTCTTGGGTGTACATACGCCGGTTATGACACCCCCAAATTCAGGTACCAATACCTAGAATTTGGTGCTCACGATAAACTACATCGATACACCTCTAAACAACATATAACAACTAATGCGGAATAAATAAACATATATTGTTCATTACAAAAGGTTTACTACGGTCCCAAGGTCTATAATCTTAAATAAATACATAACGGAATATAATAATATTACAAAACGATTCCACGATTACATAACTGGATAGTACATATAACTATTCCTTAAGCTTTTTCTTTGCCTTTGTCCGCTTTGGAACTCTCCGGCTTAACTGCAATAGGTTCATGATATAGCAAGGGTGAGCAACTACTTTGCTCAAAAAGTTTAAAATGAATAAAGAGGATATATCATGAATGAATGAAAATAATAATCGCATAATTAAACAATTTAAGAACATTGAAGAAATAGCTGACAATATAATCAAAGTTCAAATGAAATAATGAATATTGATTATTTACTGCTGAGTGGTCCAATAGACCATGAATTTTTTTACCAAAGGATCAGTCATTCAACTAACCCTTTTAAATACCTGGTCCGTCAGTAGTACTTGAGGGGATCAGCCTCAAGCACCCTATGTATATGCATAATATTTAATTCTGACTGCATCGAATAACCGACACATTAAAATCCCCTAAATAAGGGTTGCTCTCTCAGTCCAAGAATCCATACCATAACCGGTTTGGATAGCTTTTAAAATAATAACCTGTATATGTCTAGCCGAAACAAATAGCGTAGACTATTTCCTTAAACAGTTCATGAATGAAGAACTTAAACGTTTCACAGTCCAACAACATATAATGAATTCAAATGCACAAGGTGCGAATATCAATAATTATCTTGAATGTGGAGTAATTTACAATAATTAATCCACTAATATAATTTGAAAGTAATAACTCGTTTTGAGTCATGAAACTTGCAACAATATACAACATTTGTATATAATATTAAACCTGCTCAAGTATAATTCGAGTAAGGTTAGGGAAAACTTGCCCAACACAAGGGTTAGACAAGCGTTAGGAAACTTGCTCAATAAATAAATTGAGTTAGGATAGGAAACTTGCCTGGTGCGCCTACTACAATATTACAACACACGCTCCTTAATGTCCTACACAATTAAGAACATATTCACATAACAATTAGTCACATACTGGATACCAAATAATGGTTTATACTACTCTATGATGTTTCATTCTTATAAGAAACAAAATATTAAACAAGATTATACACACTAGTTACAGCGTTACGACGCTTGCGCGTCCGCACCCCAACTTCGCCTATTCAAATGCCCAAGCGACACGCAATTACGTACATCTAACACGCCCATTCGATTTATCTAATACTCGTTGGTTAATACTAAGTATTATTATAATTCATAACATTCATGTTTTAGGACTTAGAACAATGTCTTTTATTGTCGGAAGCATTACACGTTGCACACATGCATGACCGACGCCTTCTGTTTGCACAACAGCCCTAAAAACGGTCAATTTCAAAATTTCTCTAGGTAGTAAATTTCAATTCTAATTAATGAAAATTATAGTTCTATCTCTAAGCTTTTCGGATCATCTTGAATCATCCAATTTGGAGTTTATATGAGAAAGTTAGGTCCGTTTTACTAAAGGAGGTCAGCATCGCACAACGAGCTCGCCCCGGCGAGCTCCTCTCTGATGAGCTCGCCCCTAGACCAAATGAGCTCACCTCCGAAGGGCTGAGCTCGCCCCTAGGCCATATGTGCTCGCCCCCGAAGGGCTGAGCTCACCCCTAGGCCAAATGAGCTCACTCCCGAAGGGCTGAGCTCGCCCCTGGGCCAAATGCGCTTGCCCTAAGCCAAATGAGCTCGCCTCCTCTCTGTCGAGCTCGCCTAGACCAAATGAGCTCGCCTTGAAGGGCTGAGCTCGCCCCTGGGCCAAATGAGCTCTCCCCCGAAGGGCTGAGCTCGCCCTCAAAGGGCTGAGCTCGCCCATGGGCCAAATGAGCTCGCCCCCGAAGGGCGGACTCTGTCGAGCTCGCCAACAAGCTCTATTTTGGCACCCAAACTTCAAACCTTCATAACTTCTTCGTTACAACTCGGAATTAGGCTATTTCAGAGGCTATGGAAACCTTACAACATAAACTATAAGACTCCTATAGATTCATACACTTATAGAATTAATCAAAATTATCAAACATGAAAAATATCTACAATGGTCCTCTAAATTCATCCAACAGTCCACGTTCTTGTTCACCAGTTCATTGTTCTTACTCCATTAAGCCAAGGTAAGGATCTCTTTCATTTTTGTTCCACTTTAATGTTGTTAATAGCTTACATAGTCTCTTAACAACGTTTACAACCATCCAAAATAAACAACAACAACAAGAATCGCAGCAATAACTCAAACCCATCAACAGAAGCTTAAAAGCTCCAAAAACCATAAAAACTTAGAAACTCTTAACCAAATCAATTGGGATGGGTTTAGGTTGATGGTTTACCTCTTGTAATCCCTCCAAGATGCTAGAGAACTTGCTAGGCTTGGCTTGAGACTCTTTTTCTTCTTTCCTTGCTGCACCTGAGCCTCTCTTTCTCTCCTTTTTCCTTCACCCGCTGCTCCTTCCTCTCAAGCTCTCTTCTTTCTTCTTCCCTTTCCCTTGTTTTCTGCAGTTTGCTTTCTTGTTCTCTTACCCGCCAACTAGTTCTCTCTCTCTATGCTTGATAATGGGTTGTTTGAATTAGATAGAGACGAGGGGAACGGATGGAGCTTAGTCCTTCTTCTTCTGCACTCTCTCTCTATGCTCTTCTCTCTACTTGCAGCAACAAGGGAAGGATAATGGATGGAATCAGATGTGCAAGGAGGAGGAGGTGAGGGACTTGGTGGGTGACTTCGGGAGATGGGAGAAGTGGTTGCACGGCCCGAGCTCCCTTGGAATAATTCTCAAGAAGGAATGTTTGGCATTAGGGATTATCCATGCATTGTGCTTAGCACAATGCCACCATCAGCCGACACTCCCTCCATTCTCTCATTTGATTGGTCCAAAGAGTTAGATGGTTCCCCATATCGGCAACACACGCAAACTAATACACCCATTTGGTCTCTCCCATGCCCGAATACTCCCTCATTTATACCCAATTTGCTCAATAACTCTACCCATAATTAAAATAGATATTACCATAAAGTATTGGGATGAGTAAAAATAATTATTATGGGATTTGTTCATTTATTTGGAACACCAATATTATACATTTTGGATACGGATAAAATCACGTATCATCTCAAATAAAATTTTCGACGCTTGGAAAAATTATTCATTCGCATACACGCATTAATGAAATTGTTCTAAATTGAAAAAGACGTAAAATATTATAGCGTGAATAATACCTCGGGAATCATGCCCCGTGAACAGTGATTTAGTGACGCTACGCAAAATCAATTATTCACTTAAACAAAATTATAACATGTAAAATTTCATGCATTCACTTAATCCAGGTTGTCACACAACCTTTAAACATGCAACACAAAAAAAATATTAATAAAATATAATATATTCATTAATATTCAAATTCGAATTACAAGGAAAATCCAGAATTTTTGGTCGTTACATCCTCCCCCTTATAAGAATTATGTCCCTAGAATTTCAACCTAGGGGCGAAAATTCTTAACAGAGGTTCACTGAAAAAGATGCGGATAATTCTGCCTCATCTTTTCTTCCAGTTCCCACGTAGCTTCTTCAGCCGCGTGGTTCCTCCAAAGTACTTTGACCGAATGGATGACCTTATTCCTTAATGTCTGCTCCTTCCTATCCAATATCTGGATAAGAATCTCTTCATATGACAAGTCCTTCTCAACTTGAATCGGTTCATAGGATATCACATGCTTGTAGTCGGGTTTATATGGTCGCAACACCGAAACGTGAAACACATTGTGAATATGCTCAAGTTCAGGAGGTAGAGCTACCTCGTACGCCACTTCACCTACCCTCTTCAAAATTTCAAAAGGTCCTACGAACCTGGGACTCAATTTTCCTTTCTTCCCAAATATGATATTTCCTTTCCAAGGAGATACCTTCAAAAATACAAAGTTGCCAACTTCAAAATCTCATTTCTGACGATGTAAATCGGCATAATTCTTCTATCGGTCCTGAGCTGCTATCAATCGAGTTCTTATCACCTTGACGGCATTCACAGTCTGTTGTACCAATTTAGGTCCCAACAGTCTCCGTTCACCGACTTCGTCCCAACACAAAGGGTTCGGCACTTCCTTCCGTATAATGCTTCGTATGGCGGCATACCAATACTTGCATGATAACTGTTATTATAGGCAAATTCCACCAATGGTAGATGATCATCCCAGCTGCCTTTAAAATCCATCACACATGCTCTAAGCATGTCTTCAAGCGTCTGAATCGTTCGTTCGTTTTGCCCGTCCGCTTGAGGATGATACGCCGTACTCAACCTGATAGACTCCACGGCACGCTTGCGTGAGGTGGTCATCGCCCGGATCGTTTCCAGCAAGTTATGAAGGTAGAACGCTCACAACACCTCAACCCTTCGCCTATATTGAGACGAGAACCTTGGCACAATTGCTCTGCTCTAGGAAGTTTGTGTTGAATGGAACACCAACGACACCTTGACCCAATGTCTATAAAGAGACAAGAACCAAAAGTACAATCGACGCTTGATGTACAATAGAATGACGCCACAAACAACTATGAATTGTTGTATGATAAGTTGATAATTGAATCTCAAGAAAACTAAGAAATTAATCTAGAAAATCTCAAAGGACCAAAAGATGAGAAAATCTCACAAGAATTTTATTAATCAAAAGTAATCTTATGTAATTACACAACCCATGTATTCTATTTATACTAATAGAATAAACCCTTAAGAAACCCTAAATCCTAAAAGGAATAGAAATCCAATTGGAAATCAAATTCTACTTAACTAATTAATATGGAAATCAAATCATATCTAATAAATATCCTAATTACATTAGAAATCTAAAAGATATGAAAGATCTTTATAATCATGGAATTAAATCTTGAAAAATTTAGAAAAACGCGTTGCCTCGAAAAACGCGTTGAACTTGTTGACACCCTAGCACGGGGCGCAATAGAATTGGCCTTGCTGCGGCGCGGGGCGCGCTACACCTGCAGAAATCCTCAAACCTCCTTGGCGCGGGGCATGCTACCTCTAGTACAAAATTGGCGCGGGGTGCGCTGCTCTGGCAGATTTGACCATTTTGCCCTTTTACGTCCCAAACGTGATTTTTTGCTCCTCTTTCGTTCCCTTCATTGAACTTGAATCTTTGGATGAACATAATGAATGAACTTAGAATCATATCCAATGATGAATACTTTGCCACGAAGCTTGAATCCTTCTCCATTGTTCTGTGCATTACATGATGAATCGGCTTGCGTTAATTTAGAATTTATATTGTATCTAGTAATCCCAAATCATAGAATTTATCCTCTACTCGCGATTCACTTGAATTTAGCCTCAAATTAAGTATTCTGGAGTAGTTTTCAGCCCAATCACTCACGATCATTTGTTCTACTCCCGGAACATGAGTTGACTCTTGATTGCATGATGCGAGCCTGATCAGGATCTCATCATTCCCCTCCTCTTGAAAAGGATTTGTCCTCAAATCTGACATCCCTTCCTCTTGAAAAGGATTTGCCCATAATTCAGATCCTACATAAAAACATATTAAGTTAGTAGCATCAAATAATTCATAATCACAAGTCTTACCTAGCATATGAAATATATAAACAATATCAACAATGCAAGTAGGAATATGAAGATAATCATCAAAAACTCCAACTCCTACAAAGAACACAACAACATCTGGCAACTCCCTCGAAATGACATGAACATCTTGTAAACATCTCTTTCCGAGCAGTGATCGAATCGGCATAACACCCTGCAAGCGTCTCGTAACATAACTTGGAAACTCAAACTTTCGAACTACTTTACGCACGATCTTGTCCACATCAATACGATGCTCTCCCACACATATTCCAGATACTTCCAAAGTATTAACTACACCAAAACAAACTAAATAAACAACTAAAGCTAAAACGTAATCAAAATTTCTATCTAAGAAATCAAATGCATAAACAAAATAAACGCAAATAAAACTACGAAAAGTCCTATATCCTCCTGGATCAAATATCATTATGTAGAACTCTCCAAATTTCATAAACTCCCATTCACGAATTCCCGGATCAAAAATCAATGTGGTGATCTTGTCCATTCGCAAATACATCCATTGACGAATTCCCAGATCAAAAGTAAATCTTATGATCTCGATCATTCGTACTATCATCCACTTCGATGCATCCGGATCAAATATCAAAATTTAAAACTCGACACGTTGCATTAGTAAGCGCTCTTGAATTCCTGGATTAAACATAAAACAAAACAAATCAACAAGTTCCTTTTGTTTAATCACAAAGGAATCAAATAACTCAAAATCACATGCAAAGTCTACTAGAATAAAATCCAAATAACTTCCCTTTAGACTTTCCATTCATTGTTCGAACTGATTTGCGAATCGAATTAAACCTTTCTCCTCGATAAGTATGAACCCATCACAAGTCTGCAAAACAAATTCAACCTTTCCCTTCCCATTGACATTAACCAATGCAAAATCAAATAACGACATCAATAGAATTGAAAGATCAAAAGCAACACCACAAGATGAAAACTCACTTGCATAATTGTATTCGCAATCAAACCCAACACAAACTAAAGAATTTTTCCAAGTGTCAACAAATGTCGAAGTATCATCAAAACAAGTATTATCATATTTTCCCATGAAAGAATGCAAAATATGATTTAACATGAAAACATTTAATGCATTAGTTAATCCCAACGATTTAACTAAACATGTATGTAAACCATATCTTAATCCAATCCGATGATAATCACTTTTCAACCCAATACCAAATTCCTTTCCATTCAATACAGTTTTCTCAAAATCATGCAATGATAACAACTCTAATGGAAAGACATTAACAAATGATAGCAAATCATGCAATGAAGATTTCTCTACTGAAGAATTATGATCACTAACATTACCCATTAACGACATGTCATGTAAAGATTGATTAACAACAAAACCTAATTCAACATGTGAATGAATAACCCTAGAATGAGTTTCATGCAAGTACAAACGTTGAAAATGAAAATACTCACAATAATCACTAGAATAAATTCTACAAAGATATACACTTTGACAATGAGAATTTACCAAATGATAGTAAGAATATTGATAACGAGAATATAACGCATGCTCATAAATTAACTCGACAAATATCAAGTATCCTCCAAAGTTTATGATAAAGACGATTTTACCATCAAAATAGCCAAACACAAATTTATCCATGGAAGCATGCAAAACATGTTTTAAATAACTCATGAAAATACTAGATGCATTAGTTAATCTAACAGAGATAACTATCCACCTATACAATTCACATGTTAACACAATTTTCCATTTATCACACTCTCTCATACTAAATTGACTAGGCAATATCATCACATGGTCATCACCCAATGTAGACAAAACATAAGTATTATGCAATTTATTAAACATATTATCTAAGCAAAGAAAATAATATCGATACTTGTTTACCAACTCAAAATCAACAAACAAACTCGGCATTCTATCTTCCTTAGGTACTACGATCTTCTGAATAGCACATGTACTAATGACTTCATCCACGATACCCGCTTTGATGAAGTTGGACTTAATCAACTCTCCAACCCGCCTTGGTAACTCCGTCGTATCCTCAGGAATACTATAAGCTGACTGATATGGAATGATAGCTCGGGGTATGTCATCAATAACCTGTACAAGAGACAAAACAGAACTAGACAAAGAAGAGTTAATCCGGTTAGTATTCAAAAGCGTCGTCTTGTACGAATGTACAGTCATTGGCTTTTCAAAATACAACTCACTTTCCAACTCACTCTCTTCTCTTTTTTCATTCTTACTCTCCACTGTTTCTTTCTCTCGTTTATTTTCACTCTCATTCTTTTTATTCTCTCGTTTCTTTTCATTCTCTTTTTCATACTTTTCTTTTGCACACTCAATCTTTTTTTCCATTTCTTTTTGTCGTTCACTTTCTTGCTTTTGATCACAATCTTTCGTACAATCGCTAGATCTTCACGGACTTCGTCATCTACGCTGGAACCTAACAATTCTCCTTGGACGACATACTTTATTCCATCTTCTTCCTTTCTCGACTGATCTTGCTCCTTTTGTACCTTAGAGATGTTTTGATGCTGCTTTAACTGATCGTCCCTTATCTCATTATATGTTCTCATGATGTCCTCAATTGACACCGGTTCAATATACGCCATAGGAGTTTCTCGTGGTTGAATCCAGTGCGAATCTCCATGCCTATCTATCCGTCTATGAACCTCCTTGTCATCATCCCATATTGATCGCCTTGAAGGTTGCTCTACATGCTGCAGAGATGCATGTTCATTCCTCCAGCTAGGTTGTATTGGAGCATATCGCTTTCTCATCACGGTTTTCAATTCTTCCCAAGTCTCGATCGGATGTTCTCCATACCTTTTCCTGCTACGCACAAATTCAGCCCACTATGTAGCTGCATGACCTGAAAATTCTTGAACTGCAAGTTTGAACTTCTTCTGCTCGGAATAATTATGATAGCCAAACTCTCGTTCCTTCCTTTTCTCCCAACTCAAATAAGCATCTGGATCATTCCTGCCTTGGAAAGAATTCCTTCGAGTCCCATAAGCACTTTCATAATTATAACCATACATATTTGCTGCAAAACAAAGGTTAGTAGATAAAGAAAAATTTTCTCACACACTCCCTTATGTGTTTCGCTCAAACAGTATATCACACAATTATGAAATCGCTCGTGTATCGCACAATCAGCTTTTACCCGCAATTGATCTCACACTCTTGCCTTTTTTCGCTCTAATTCCCTCTTATAGGTTCTTTTTGAATTCACCAAACAAATATCTCAGTTCTTCTAATCAATTCAATAAGAACTTATCACAAAATAAAATATAACAAGTGTGACGTACAATAACCACCAAAAATTTCATGGTCACCAATTAAAAATCCTCTTGAGTGAGATCCTAATGTCTTCAAATTTCACAAATTCCAATAATAGAGCCAATGATAGCTTTTTCAATACGATCCCAATAATCACGAACTTATGAAACCCAGGTAATTACAACAATAACAAATTTGCCCAACAATATCAATCAAACGAAATAACTGAATTTTTTTTATACTCTTTTTGTTCGTTTTTTTTTTTGCAATATATATTCAAACAAGAAAATTGAAGGATAAGTAACTCGCTAGGAACTTAGCTCTGAAACCAAATTATAGACTCCACGGCATGCTTGCGTGAGGTAGTCATCGTCCAGATCGTTTCCAGCAAGTTATGAAGGTGGAACGCTCACAACACCTCAACCATTCGCCTATATTGAGACGAGAACCTTGGTACAATTGCTCTGCGCTAGGAAGCTTGCGTTGAATGGAACACCAACGACACCTTGACCCAATGTCTATAAAGAGACAAGAACCAAAAGTACAATCGACGCTTGATGTATGATAGAATGACGTCACAAACAACTATGAATTGTTGTATGATAAGGCGATAATTGAATCTCAAGAAAACTAAGAAATTAATCTAGGAAATCTCAAAGAACCAAAAGATGAGAAAATCTCACAAGAATTTTATTAATCAAAAGTAATCTTATGTAATTACACAACCCATGTATTCTATTTATACTAATAGAATAAACCCTTAAGAAACCCTAAATCCTAAAAGGAATAGAAATCCAATTGGAAATCAAATTCTACCTAACTAATTAATATGGAAATCAAATCATATCTAATAAATATCCTAATTATATTAGAAATCTAAAAGATATGAAAGATCTCTATAATCATGGAATTAAATCTTGGAAAATCTGGAAAAACGCGTTGCCTCGAAAAACGCGCTGAACTTGCTGACACCCTAGCACGGGGCGCAATAGAATTGGCCTTGTTGCGGCGCGGGGCGCGCTACACATTCAGAAACCCTCAAACCTCCTTGGCACGGGGCGTGCTACCTCTAGTATAAAATTGGCGCGGGGCGCACTGCTTTGGCAGATTTGACCATTTTACCCTTTTACGTCCCGAACGTGATTCTTTGCTCCTCTTTCGTTCCCTTCATTGAACTTGAATCTTTGGATGAACATAATGAATGAACTTAGAATCATATCCAATGATGAATACTTTGCCACAAAGCTTGAATCCTTCTCCATTGTTCCGTGCATTGCATGATGAATCGGCTTGCGTTGATTTGGTCTCACTAAATATATTGTATCTAGTAATCCCAAATCATAGAATTTATCCTCTACTCGCGATTCACTTGAATTTAGCCTCAAATTAAGTATTCTAGAGTAGTTTTCAGCCCAATCAATCACGATCATTTGTTCTACACCCAGAACATGAGTTGACTCTTAATTGCATGATGCGAGCCTGGTCAAGATCTCATCACAACCTCAACTGAGTTCCCAATCTTTCTTGTAAGCTCTTCCAAAAATTTGACGTGAAGCGCGGATCTCTGTCAGACACAATAGATACCGACACTTCATGTCGCGACACAATTTCTTTCACATATAATTTTGCTAGCTGCTCCAGATTGTACCTTATCTTGATCGGTAAAAAATGTGCAGATTTAGTTAAACGATCCACAATCACCCAGATCGTGTCATAACCCTTCTTAGTTGGTGGAAACCCCGTCACAAAATCCATCGTGATATGCTCCCACTTCCACTCCGGAATCTCCAACGGTTGTAACAGCCCACCCGGTTTCTGATGTTCTGCTTTTACCCTCTGATATGTCAAACATCGCCTAACATATTCCGCGACCTCCCTCTTCATGTTCGGCCACTAGAAGTGTTGGCGCAAATCCTGATACATCTTGGTACTACCAGGGTGTATCGAATACCTTATAGAATAAGCTTCCTGCAAAATCTCCTCTCAACACCGGAACCATCGGTATCCAGATCCTTCCTTCAAACCTTAGCAGTCCCGTGCTATCAGTTTTGTACTTCAATTCCTCTCCATCTGAGATTCGCTCCCTCATGGTAATGCATTCATCATCCTTTTCTTGAGCCTCCTTTATTTTGTCTAATAAAGTCGGACTCGTCTCCACTACGAACAGTTTCTCATCTGCATTTGTCGGATACTTGACTTCCAACTCTAGTCTTTCCATATCCTTGATCAGTTCCTCTTGAGCTATCAGCATCATTAACTTATCTCCGCCCTTCCTACTTAGAGCATCAGCTACTACATTGGCCTTACCGGGATGGTACAGAATTTCACAATCATAGTCCTTGATCAATTCCAACCATCGTCGCTGCCTAATATTTAGCTCCTTCTGAGTGAAGATATACTTCAGACTTTTGTGGTCTATATATATCTCACACTTCTCCATATACAGATAGTGCCTCCAAATCTTCAGAGCAAACACCACTGCCGCTAGTTCCAGGTCATGAGTCGGATACCCCTTCTCATAGACCTTCAGCTGTCATGACGCATACGCAATGACCTTTCCATGCTGCATCAATACGCACCCAAGGCCTTTGTGTGATGCATCACTGTATACCACAAATCCCCCTGTATTATCCGGTAGTGATAACACAAGTGCTTCACTAAGTTTCTTCTTTAACTCCAAGAAACTCTCTTCGCACTTGTCCGTCCACTGAAACTTCACATCCTCGTTAAATTTCTCAACGGCGGCGCTATCTTTGAAACGTTCTGAATAAATCTCCGATAGTAACCTGCCAATCCCAAGAAACTTCAGACTTCTGTCGGTGTCTTTGGTTGTTCCCAGTTTATTATTGCTTCTACCTTCGCAGGATCCACTGATACACCATCCTTGTCAATTACGTGCCCCAAAAACTCCACCCTTTATAGCCAAAATTCACACTTGGAAAACTTTGCATATAACTTCTCTCTTCTTAGCGTTTCCAGGGCTATTCTCAAATGTTCGACGTGTTCCTCCTCCGTCTTCGAGTAGACTAGGATGTCATTTATGAAAATGACAACAAATTTATCTAGGAATTACTTGAACACTCTGTCCATCATGTCCATAAATGCTGCTGGCACGTTCGTCAGCCCAAATGACATCACCAAAAACTCAAAGTGTCCATATCGAGTTCTGAATGTTGTCTTTGGAATATCCTCTTGCCTCACTTTCAGTTAGTGATACCCCGTCCTTAAGTCAATCTTCGAAAAGTATTTCTCTCCCTTCAATTGATCGAACAAATCATCAATCCTAGGCAACGGGTACTTGTTCTTAATCGTGACTTTGTTCAACTCCCGATAGTCAATGCAAAGCCTAAGCGATTCGTCTTTCTTCTTTACAAATAGTACTGGCGCTCCCCATGGAGAGACACTCGGACGAATATACCCCTTATCTAGCAACTCCCGAAGTTGAACCATTAGTTCTTTTATCTCCACTGGTGCCATCCTGTATGGTGCCTTCGATATCGGTGATGTCCCCGGTAGTAAATCGATTACGAACTCGACCTCTCTGTCTGGTGGTAAACCTGGTAATTCATCTGGGAAAACATCTAGGAATTCCCTTACTACAGGTATTTGACCCAGCTCACCTTCTACTCTTTGGGTATCAACCACGTGAGCCAGATAACCTATGCAGCCCTTTCTAAGCAATCTTCTTGCTTGCATCATCATCAGATAACAAGATTGTCTAGGCGATTTATTACCATAGAATACAACCTTTGACTTATTCGGAGTCTTCAGGTGTATACATTTCTTCTGACAGTCAATCATAGCTCCATGATTAGACAACCAATCCATTCCAAGGATTACGTCAAATTCTCCTAGTCGTATCGGAATCAAATCTACGCTCAGTTTATGCCCATTTATCTCAGCACAACAATTTCTATGAATGAATTCCACAGGGATAACTTCTTTATTAGCTATTTTCACATTTATAGGATTCTCTAATTTCTCACGAGGTAAATTTAACCATTTAGCAAAATCTTCCGAAACAAAGGAACAGGTAGCACCCGAATCAAATAATACATATGCACTGGTATTGTTAATCGAAATAATACCTGACACCACGTCCTTCGACTCCACTGCATCCTGCACTGTCATGTTGAAAGTGCGTGTCGTGGGCCTATTAGTTTGGCTAGCTGGCCCTTTAATGTTTAGCCTCTTGTTGTTGTTGTTGCTATTGTTATTGTTCCTATTGCCACTTGTTGCATCCCCTTTCCTTTTCGGGCAATCCTTGATTTGATGATCTGGTGCTCTACATGAGAAGCATCCCGCTTTCTTTCCTTTTGGGCACTGATTAGCAAGGTGTCCCTGTTGCCCATAGTTGTAGCAAATCCCTTTGCCCTTCAAACACTTCCCCGAGTGATTCTTTCCACAATTATTGCACTTATTACCCTTCTTAACCTCTCCTCCAGACTTATTGCCACCAGAAGATTGGTTATCGTTCCATTTCCTTTTATTTGGATTACTTCCCCCGCAGCTTCCTCCCTTGTTTCCTTCGTGACCCTTCTTTTTGTCTTGATTGAACTTTGCTAGAGCCTCGTTACCTCCTTCGGTAATGATGGCCCTTTCCAACAGTGTAGAAAATGTGTTAATCCTTAAAACTGCCACCCTACTGTACACCCACGGTTTCAGGCCTAATTCAAATCTCCTTGCCTTTGTGGCTTCGGTGTTTACCTAGTGAGGTGCAAATCGGGCTAACTCATTAAATTTAGTCGCGTACTCCGCGACTGACATGTTCCCCTGCTTCAGCTCCAAAAACTTCACCTCCATATTCTGCTGTATACTCTCTGAGAAATAGTTTTCGAAGAATAGCTCCTTGAAACGTTCCCATGGTATCACACCATCTCCAGCACGGCTTTTGTTGTTCCACCAATAGTTCGCTTCACCTTTCATCATAAAAGTGGTGAACCCTGTCTTCTGCTCTTCGGCCACATTTGCAACCTCGAACACTTTTTCTATTTCTTCGATCCAGGTTTGGGCTTCAATCGGGTCTAGTGTTCCCTTAAACTCGAGAGGTCCTACTAGCTTAAAATCTTTAAAATTAGCCAAATGTTGTGCGGGCTCCGCTCTGGCTGTTCTCCAACAGGTGGGGGTCTATTTCGCATGGCTTCTACTAGCAACTCAGCAAACGCCCTCATTGGGTCTGGATGACCCTGAGTGCTATTAACCGATTCCTCAACCTTTTGGTTTCATGGCTGTCTTCTTGGAGGCATGATCTGATGAAAGAAAACTGTCGGCTTTTACTAATAGATTTATGCCATATGCAAATAGTCATTTAAGTCAACAATTAAAAGCAAAAGCATCGATCAAACACATTTGATTTAACTAAAACAACTGCATTTATAACCATATGTCACTGTTTTAATATAACCTGACTCAACATGTGGCATATTCTATAAACGCTCAAGGGCATGGCCTACCAACCACTAACTATCCCCTAAAGAACAAAAGTGGGGAATAATAACCTTCCACCCCTCTATCAGAAACAAAATTGGAGTTCATCTACTATCCCATGCACGCTACAAGCGTAGGGATTTACAACATAAGTAAGCCCCTATTACAACAAAATTGGGACCTACTACAAGCAAAATACTAAAAATAACACATCACCGCCTACTGTGGCGAATTACAACCCTGAGCTCCCGTCGAGCCAGCCTGTCGACCACTCGGCGCCTAATCATGCGCCTGCTGCTCCCCTCCTCCCTGGGGTACCTCCTAACCTTGTCCCTCAGCCTGCCAATAGAAGTGGTCAAGCCTAAATGGAGGGAATCAATCGTGGTCGCCCCCTCTATGCGGGTTTTGTTCGTAACCTCCAAATCAAACTCTGTAGTCCGGGCTACCAACTGCTCTATAGCCTCATCTCTCTCCAAACGAGTAATCTCCAGCAGATCCTCTACCCGCTCCGTCTGTCCTACCAACATCACATTCCTCTTTAAGAGGTCATAAACCATCACACCAAGCTGAACAGAAGCCCCACGCCGACCTTAAACCTTTGCCTCCAGCTCGGCAATCCTCTGGTCATTTTCCTGTAGCTTCTGGGTCAACTTAGCCTTTTCCCCCAAAGTCTGATATGTTAATGACCTGTACTGCTCCTCTCGGTCCTGGTGATCCTGGTTCTACTCCTCTAAGTGGGCTACTCGATTCTCGAGCTCCGCATTCCTATTTGTCAGCTCTTGATGATGTCACTAGCAGTAGTGCCCATGCCATCTGCATACTCAAGTGGCTCATCATCCTCCATCACTGGATCCTCCTCGGGGTCCTCATTTTCCCCTTCATCACTTAACAGCCTCATCACTCCGCCAGTAACTGGCCCTTCCACAGAACCATACTCGGCCTCAGACTCATCCCTAGTGTCCATCATCTCTGGCTCACTTAGCTGCACCACTTCTAAATGCTCTGTGTCCACATGAACGTCTGTGAACTCCACCTCTCCAGCATGACTGGAGTCTCCTATCTCAGACATCCTACAGCCACAGACAAAAACAAATAGACAGCAAGATGTCAGTGCCACAATAAAATATATTCATTGATAAAATGAAATGATATTTAATCATGCACAACTCGGCTCGATGGATTTTCACAATCCACCTCCAGACATGATCACCAAATGAATCTCCTCGATTCACCTCCTAACGTACTCAATACGAGTTAAATACTAAGGTTATAACCTAGGTTTCGCATTTCTAAAGTTTATAACCTACAACTTTGATACCAACCTGTGACACCCCTAAATTCAGGTACCAATACCTCGAATTTGGTGCTCACGATAAACTACATCCATACACCTCTAAACAACATATGACAACTAATGCCGAATAAATAAACATATATTGTTCATTACAAAAGGTTTACTACGGTCCCAAGGTCTATAACCTTAAATAAATACATCACGGAATACAATAATATTACAAAACGATTCCATGATTACATAACAGGATAGTACATATAACTATTCCTTAAGCTTTCCTTTGCCTTTGTCCGCTTTGGAACTCTCCGGCTTAACTGCAATAGGTTTATGATATAGTATGGGTGAGCAACTACTTTGCTCATCTAGTTTGAAATGAATAAAAAGGTATATCATGAATGAATGAGAATAATAATCGCATAATTAAACAATTTAAGAACATTAAAGAAATAGCTGACAATATAATCAAAGTTCAAATGAAATAATGAATATTGATTATTTACTGCTGAGTGGTCCAATAGACCATGAACTTTTTGGCCAAAGGATCAGTCATTCAACTAACCCTTTTAAACGCCTGGCCCGTTAGTAGTACTTGAGGGGATCAGCCTCTAGCACCCTATGTATATGCATAACATTTAACTCTGACTGCATCGAATAACCGACACATTAAAATCTCCTAAATAAGGGTTGCTCTCTCAGTCCAAGAATCCATACCAACAACCGGTTTGGATAGCTTTTAAAATAATAACCTGTACATGTCTAACCAAAACAAATACCGTAGACTATTTCCTTAAACAGTTCATGAATGAAGAACTTAAACGTTTCACAGTCCAACAACATATAATGAATTCAAATGCACAAGGTGCGAATATCAATAATTATCTTGAATGTGGAGTAATTTACAATAATTAATCCACTAATATAATTTGAAAGTAATAATTCGTTTTGAGTCATGAAACTTGCAACAATATACAACATTTGTATATAATATTAAACCTGCTCAAGTATAATTCGAGTAATGTTAGGGAAAACTTGCCCAACACAAGGTTTAGACAAGCATTAGGAAACTAGCTCAATAAATAAATTGAGTTAGGATAGGAAACTTGCCTGGTGCGCCTGCTACAATATTACAACACACGCTCCTTAATGTCCTACACAATTAAGTACATATTCACATAACAATTAGTCACATACTGGATACCAAATAATGGTTTATACTACTCTATGATGTTTCATTCTTATAAGAAACAAAATATTAAGCAAAATTATACACACTAGTTACAGCATTACGACGCTTGCGCGTCCGCACGCCAACTTCGCCTATTCAAATGCCCAAGCGACACGCAATTGCGTACATCTAGCACGCCCATTCGATTTATCTAATACTCATTGGTTAATGCTAAGTACTATTATAATTCATAACATTCATGTTTTAGGACTTAGAACAATGTCTTTTATTGTCAGAAGCATTACACGTTGCACACATGCATGACCGACGCCTTCTGTTTGCACAACAGCCCTAAAAACGGTCAATTTCAAAATTTCTCAAGGTAGCAAATTTCAATTCTAATTAATAAAAGTTATAGGTCTATCTCTAAGCTTTTTGGACCATTTTGAATCATCCAATTTGAAGTTTATATGAGAAAGTTAAGTCCGTTTTACTAAAGGAGGTCACCATCGCACAACGAGCTCGCCCCGCCGAGCTCCTCTCTGACGAGCTCGCCCCTAGACCAAATGAGCTCACCCCTGAAGGGCTGAGCTCACCCCTAGGCCATATGTGCTTGCCCCTGAAGGGCTGAGCTCGCCCCTAGGCCAAATGAGCTCGCCCCCGAAGGGCTGAGCTCGCCCCTGGGCCAAATACGCTCGCCCTAAGCCAAATGAGCTCGCCTCCTCTCTGTCGAGCTCGCCTAGACCAAATGAGCTCACCCCCGAAGGGCTGAGCTCGCCCCTAGGCCAAATGAGTTCTTCCCTAGGACAAATGAGCTCGCCCCCGAAGGGCTCCTCTCTGCCGAGCTCGCCAACAAGCTCTGTTTTGGCACCAAAACTTCAAACCTTCATAACTTCTTCGTTACAACTCAGAATTAGGCCATTTCAGAGGCTATGGAAAGCTTACAACATGAACTATAAGACACCTATAGATTCATACACTTATAGCATTAATCAAAATTATCAGACATGAAAAATATCTACAATGGTCCTCTAAATTCGTCCAACAGTCCATGTTCTTGTTCACCAGTTCATTGTTCTTGCTCCATTAAGCCAAGGTAAGGATTTCTTTTATTTTTGTTCCACTTTGATGTTGTTAATAGCTTACATAGTCTCTTAACAACATTTACAACCATCCAAAACAAACAACAACAACAACAAGAATCGCAGCAATAACTCAAACCCATCAACAGAAGCTTAAAAGCTCCAAAAACCATAAAAACTTAGAAACTCTTTACCAAATCAGTTGGGATGGGTTTAGGTTGATGATTTACCTCTTGTAATCCCTCCAAGATGCTAGAGAACTTGCTAGGCTTGGCTTGAGACTCTTTTTCTTCCTTCTTTGCTGCACCCAAGCCTCTCCTTCTCTCATTTTTCCTTCACCCGCTGCTCTTTCCTCTCAAGCTCTCTTCTTTCTTCTTCCCTTTTCCTTGTTTTCTGTAGTTTGCTTTCTTGTTCTCTTGCCCCCCCACTAGCTCTCTCTCTCTATGCTTGATAATGGGCTGAAGTTTGAATTAGATAGAGAAGAGGGGAATAGATTGAGCTTAGTCCTTCTTCTTTGTCCTTCTTCTGCACTCTCTCTCTCTATGCTCTTCTCTCTACTTGCAACAACAAGGGAAGGATGATGGATAGGATCAGATGTGCAAGGAGGAGGAGGTGAGGGACTTGGTGGGTGACTTTGGGAGATGGGGGAAGTGATTGCACGGCCCGAGCTCCCTTGGAATAATTCTCAAGAAGGAATGCTTGGCATTATGGATTATCCATGCATTGTGCTTAGCACAATGCCACCATCAGCCGACACTCCCTCCATTCTCTCATTTAATTGGTCCAAAGAGTTAGATGGTTCCCCATATCGGCAACACACACAAACTAATACACCCATTTGGTCTCTCCTATGCCCGAATACTCCCTCATTTGTACCCAATTTGCTCAATAACTCTACCCATAATTAAAATGAGTATTACCATAAAGTATTGGGATGAGTAAAAATAATTATTATAGGATTTATTCATTTATTTGGAACACCTATATTATACATTTCGGATACGAATAAAATCACGTATCAGCTCAAATAAAATTTTCGACGCTTGGTAAAATTATTCATTCGCATACACGCATTAATGAAATTGTTCTAAATTGAAAAAGACGTAAAATATTATAGCGTGAATAATACCTCAGGAATCGTGCCCCATGAACAGTGATTTAGCGACGCTACACGAAATCAATTATTCACTTAAACAAAACTATAACACGTAAAATTTCATGCATTCACTTAATCCAGGTTGTCACACAACCTTTAAACATGCAACACAAAAATAATATTAATAAAATATAATATATTCATTAATATTCAAATTCGAATTACAAGGCAAATCCAGAATTTTACACCGATCATAGGCAGATTTTGGGCATAGCTACGCCGGGTCAATGTTAGGCCAGAGTCAGCTTTGACCTCCTTTAGTAAAATGGGCATAACTTGCTCATAAGAACTTCAAACTTGATGATTCAAGTGAAAGTAGTATGCACTCAAGTCAATCATATTTGATATGATGTAGCATATACTTTGTAATCTTATTCATTTATTAATAAAGGAATTGATTTTCTTAAAAGGCATTTTATATTATCTACATGGTGCTGTTATATTAAATGTGATAAACCCATAATTTTGAGCAATGCTTTTAGAATCATGATGGTGATCATGCTAATGAGATCTAAATTCAAGATAGCTCACAAACTAAAATTGTTCCTAATCGTTGGATTACTAAATTGGGGATTAGTGAATCCGGATAGATTAGTACATACGTTGCTTGCTCTTAGGAAGAGGATGATTGATCTCATAATCATTTGTGTGGAGACACTAAAGCAAGTATGTAGGTGCTTATTAGAGAATAAGTTCACTGAACGTGGCTCGCTAAGGAATACCTAATGGAGTTTTACTCGCCTGTCAATAGGAATTCCTCTAGTGATAGTAGTACAAGTGATCCTTGGACTTAAGATCATCATAGTATCTTGTGTATGATGAGTTATACTTTGACATGTCCCTTAAGACCTTGTGGGTATATCAAAGGGTATGATTGGGTATAATTAGTTATACATGGAGATAGGTGAATGATCAACAAAGAATCTACCTCGTCTAGTAAAAGATATGAATGTCCTATGTGATTCGATAAATGATAACTCAGTAGTCCTTGGCCAAGGCAAAATGAAATTAGAAAGGAGTTTCTAATTTGCATTAATTAGAGTTGTGCATTTGGGAATCGAAATACATATAATTAAATAAAATAAGACTTGACAGTAAATCCATGTCTTAGATTTAATTGGGACATTGTATGGTAGAAGGATTGAATTGTACGGTAACTATTTACTCAAAGGTTCTTTTGTGATTAATGTTGAAATCTATATTATCTGGAAAGTCGTTGATCGCTAAGGGGGCTTACCCTTATTATAGAATAAATATTATTTATTTAAATGAATTAAATAGTTTAATTTATTTATTTAAATAAGATTAGAATTGTTCTAATTGATTTATTCACAACCGATTTAATATGGAGAACCTAAAGGGTCACACCGCAAAAGGAAAATATTTATTTAATAAGTAAATGGCATAATTGTAATAATAAGTTTAGTGTATTTAATTTACTCTATGGAGATAGAATAAATTAAATAGCTTAATATTTATTATTTAATATTTTGGAAATATTAAATATAAATTAATAAGAGGAGTCTTATTATTATTATTACTTTTACTATTATTTAATTCCTAATAGGGATTGAGAATTAATTAATAGAAGTACTCTCCCATGGATTCCTAATTGGATTAGGAGAATTATTAATTAAAAGAGTTTAATTATAATACAAACCCTAATCCTAAATAGTTTAGGGAAGGGTTATTCCTACATCTATAAATAAGAGGAGTCTTATCATAGATTGGGTTACACACTCTTGCATTAGATTGTGGAGAGTACTTACAATTTCTATAGAGATAGAAACTAGGGTTTTGCCAAATACCCAACTTCTTGAATACTTGTTCTTCCTTGGTGGATCACCTCTAGAGGCCAAACACTTGGGTGGCTAACGTTGATCAAAGGAAGGAATCACACCGTAGCATTCGAGGAGAACACGAAGGACTAGGAGTTGAACTTGTACCCGAGGGAGTTTTGTTCTACGAGGGTATAATTCTTATTCTCTTTCTCTTTCGTTTATATCGTTAATTGAGCACATAGATAGATCTTGGTGATGGTTTGTATAAAATTTTAAAATCCGATTTTATCGCGCTTCCGCACTATTTATGTAATTTGATTGCATGTTCGCGCTATATACAAACCTAACAGTGGTATCAGAGCCTAATCTTGTGCTAATTATCGATTTTGATGATTTCATGTATGTTTGATATGCGATTGGATCGAAATTTTTGGGCAGAATAAAAAATTTTCTGAATCAGCGAAGCGGCGCAGCTGCGCCGCCTCCAGTTCATTCTGGAGCGCAGCTGCGCCGAAACCCAGTGTCGGTTTTTTTTCTGGGGAGCAACGCAGCTGCGCCGTTGCCCAGTTCATTCTGGGTGCAGCTGCGCCGGTAAGCAGAATCTGAAAAATATTTTTTTTTCTTCAATTAAAATAAATGGTTTATTTAATTGATATAAGTTTAAAATAAAGAGTTTATTTTATCTAGAATAAGATTTCAGATTGCTAAAATTAAAGGAGTTTAATTTGGATTTGGTTTTTGATTAAAATAAAAGAGTTTATTTTGTTTCAAAACTAAATATTAGCAAAACGTTTGCCCATTAATTGATATCAATGCATATATAGAATGGTTTTATTATTCATGGGATAAATGTTATTTATTGATACATATAGAGATATGTATGATAATAAATAGGGATTGATTATGGACTATTGACCATTGTGTGATTGGATTTATTTTAGTGGATGCTTGAATGTATGGGTTTTTATAAATGGGGTCTGCGTACCTCGTCTTCTCTAATTTTTTCTTAATGTAAATTCTATCTCCCTCCTATGTACTTCCCCTTGACTGCTGATCAAGGTTTCTATTTATTGTAAGTAGTTTTTTTTGTAATAGGAATAGTTAGAATTAATTTTGAAGAATTGGAGACAAAGGAGCAAGGAGCGCTTGAAGACCCGTTTGTAATTGAGCCCGGGTTTAAATGTAATAGTTATATTTAAATTTTATTCTTGCACCCTAGGTTTGACCTTTTGGTTCACTTGGTGGCTCTAGTGAACCAAACTAGAATAAAAGTCCATAATCAATCCGGGTAGAATATAGTATTCTATATGTGCATGCTTACTATATATATATTATATATTATCAAACATGCTTCGCATGTAACGCGTATTTTATATATATATGTGCATACGCGCTAAACAAGATGAGACTAATAATAATAAACCCCTCAAAAAAATTATATTAAGTCCTAAGCGTTCAAAGATATTTGGAATATCGAACGTCGCCTTCTAGCATGGTAAAGCAATAGAGTATTAAATGTTTAATATGAGTTTGTTATGTCACCATAAGGCAAGTATTAAATATTTAAGATGTTGCTTTATCACATTTGATGCTTATAAAAAGACTGAACGATGTTGTTTTGTTATGTCACCACAAGGACAGTGTTTTTCTTTCGAATATATGGAAGTGCTAGGTTGGACTTAACTTGAATAATTTTGATTCGGATGTGTCACCACTTGATCAAAATAATCTAAGAGGCAAAATAAAAGGAGTTACATAGTGATGTAATTGACAATAGTTGTCTACCTATTTATTTATATATCGTTTGTTGTGTCACCACAAGGCTATATACATTTGAAATGAGGTCCTTAATCTCACTAGCAAAACTTTAATTAGATTTGCCGAACTATATATTGAGGGTAATATAGTTTGATGAAAAATAGTGGGAGATACCAATTTAAATAAAGACCTAATTTATTTTGGTAATTAATTAAATGAATGAATGCTAAAATGTTGTCTATTTCACATGCAGAATTTAAAAATGTCAAACTCACTATCACTGCGTAGCATACTTGATGCTAACAAATTGACCGGAGCGAATTACACGGACTGGTTAAGGAATCTGAGAATTGTTCTCACTGCTGAAAAGATTTCTTATGTCCTAAATTCGCCAGTCCCTGCAAGTGTTGCAGAAACAGCCTCTGAGGAAGAGATTGCTACTTTTAGAAAGTGGCAAGATGATGCAATCTTGGCTTAATGCATCATGCTCGCATCCATGAGTAACGAGCTTCAGCGTCAGCATGAAACTATGGATGCTCCTACTATATTGATGCACCTCAAAGAGTTGTATGGTGAGCAAAGTAGGACTGCTAGATATCAGATATCTAAGGAGCTCTTCCGATCTCGTATGACCGAGGGCACTGCTGTTGAGACTCATGTCCTTAAGATGATCAATCTGATTGAACAACTTGGAAAACTTGGGTTCGTGATGGATGGGGAGTTAAGTCAAGATTTGATCTTGCAGTCACTCCCAGACACCTTCTCACAATTTGTTGTGAATTTTCACATGAATAAGTTGGATGTCAGCTTGCCTGAGCTACTTAACATGCTAAAAACTACTGAAGGTCACTTCTCATCCAACAAGAACCAAGTCTTACTAGTGGATGATTCTTCCAAGAAAAGGAAGAGGCCCAAGGTATCTTCTGAAAAGAAGAAAAACAAGAAGGCTAAGGGAAAGGCGAAGGGAAAGGATAAAAAGAAACCTGATCCAGATAGCAAAGGAATTTGCTACCATTGCAATAAGCCGGGACATTGGAAGAGGAACTGCAAGGAGTATCTTGCGGGCCAAAAGAAGCTTGGAGAAGCTTCGACTTCCGATCTAGGTTTGTTCATGATTGAAATTAATTTTTCTGAAAGTCAAAATTCTACTTGGGTATTGGATACCGGCTGTAGTTCTCACATATGTAATAATATGCAGGGACTAAGCAGAAGTAGGAAGCTGAACAAGGATGAAGTCGTCCTACGAGTGGGAAATGGAGCAAAGGTTGCTGCATTGGCTGTAGGGACTTATTGTTTAGCACTGCCTTCGGGCAAGTTCATTAGTTTAAATAATTGTTATTATGTTCCAACACTCATTAGAAACATTATTTCAATTTCTGTATTGGATATGGATGGTTTTGATATTATAATAAAGAACAATAGTTGTTCTATTTATAATAAAAATATTTTATATGGTGTTGGCAATTTACTGAATGGACTTTACATACTTGACTTGCATGAAAATATACTTCAAATTGAACAAACTAAGAAAAGAAAAAGAGATGATGTTAATTATAACTTTATGTGGCACTGTAGACTCGGTCATATCAATGAAACAAGATTATCCAAGTTGCATAAAGATGGGCTTTTAGAGCTATCTGATTACGAATCATATCCAACTTGTGAATCTTGTCTCATGGGTAAGATGACTAAATCTCCTTTTAGTAGAAAAGGAGAAAGAGTTACAGAGTTGTTAGCGTTGGTACACACAGACGTTTGTGGACCTATGACAACGAATGCACGAGGAGGGTATTCTTATTTTATTACTTTCACTGATGATCATTCTAGATTTGGATATGTGTATTTAATGAAATACAAATCTGAATCGTTTGAAAGGTTCAAAGAATTCAGAAGTGAAGTAGAGAAGCAAACTGGTAAGAGTATTAAGATTCTTCGATCGGATCGAGGAGGGGAATACTTGACCAATGAGTTTCTCAATTGTCTCAAAGAAAATGGTATAATCTCACAATGGACTCCACCAGGGACGCCACAGTTGAATGGTGTATCTGAAAGGAGAAATCGAACATTGTTGGACATGGTTCGTTCCATGATGAGTTTTACCGACCTTCCAATATCCTTCTGGGGTTATGCCCTAGAATCGGCTGCATACCTACTTAACAAGGTACCTACCAAATCCGTCCCAAAGACTCCATATGAGATATGGACAGGGAGGAAACCAAATCTTAAGCATGTTAAGACTTGGGGTTGTCCAGCTTATGTCAAAAGGTTTGAGCATGATAAGCTGAAGACTAGATCCGACAAATGTAGATTTGTGGGATACCCTAAAGAAACATCAGGGTATTATTTCTATCATCCTACTGATCAAAAGGTATTTGTTGCGAAACACGCTGCCTTCTTGGAAAAGGAGTTTATCCTTGAAGGGGTCAATGGGAGTAAGATATATCTTGAAGAAGTTCAAGAACCACAAAATACTACGGATCAAAGTCAGGTACCTAACCAAGTAGAAGAACCTACTGTACCACTACCTATTCGTAAATCTGGAAGAGTACCGAAGATACCTGAGAGGTATGGATTCATCATAGAAGATGATGATGAGATACGCATCATAGATGATGATGATCCATTGACTTACGAAGAGGCTATGAGTAATGAAGACTCAAAGAAATGGCTAGAAGTCATGAAATCCGAGATGGACTCCATGTATGAAAACCAAGTATGGACTTTGGTTTCACCACCTGAGGGCATTAAGCCTATTGGGTGTAAATGGGTCTTTAAGAGAAAGACTGGAGCAGATGGCAAGGTAGAGACCTATAAGGCCCGACTGGTTGTAAAAGGTTTCAAACAAAGACAAGGAGTTGACTATGATGAAACCTTCTCACCAGTAGCTATGCTCAAGTCCATTCGGATTTTGCTTGCGATTGCAGCTTATTATGACTACGAGATCTGGCAAATGGACGTGAAAACGGCCTTCCTCAATGGAGAGCTTGAGGAGAATGTATATATGATACAGCCAGAGGGTTTTGTTTCAACGGTTGGAACAAACCAAGTCTGTAAGCTGCAACGATCTATTTATGGATTGAAACAAGCTTCTCGAAGATGGAACATCCGTTTTGATGAGATAATCAAAAGGTTTGATTTTATCAAAAATGAGGATGAACCTTGTGTGTACAAGAAGGTTAGTGGGAGCGCTGTTTCATTCCTTGTATTATATGTTGATGACATATTACTGATAGGGAATGATTTTCCTATGCTACAGTCGATCAAAATTTGGTTATCTAAACACTTCTCCATGAAGGACTTGGGTGAGGCATCCTATATTTTGGGGATAAAGATCTATAGAGATAGATCTAAAAGGATGCTAGGCTTGTTGACCCAAGGAAAGTACATTGACTCGATGCTAAAGAAGTTTAGCATGGAAGATTCCAAGAGAGGTCTCATGCCGATGAGCCATGGAATACATCTCTCCAAGAAACAGGCCCCAAAGACACCTGAGGAGAGGGACCGTATGAGTAAGATTCGTTATGCTTCCGCAATAGGATCTATCATGTACGGTATGATATGTACTAGACCAGATGTCGCTCATGCACTTAGTGTAACCAGCAGATATCAGTCGAATCCAGGAGAAGAGCACTGGAAGGCAGTGAAAAACATCCTAAAGTACTTGAGAAGAACTAAGGATGTATTTCTTGTCTACGGTGGGTCTGAAATGAAACTAGAGGGCTATACAGACTCAAGATTTCAAACGGACCAAGATGACAGTAAATCCGTTTCAGGGTACGTGTTTACCTTAAACGGTGGCGCAGTGAGTTGGAAGAGTTCCAAGCAGCAAACAGTTGTTGATTCGATGACAGAGGCAGAGTACATAGCTGCAAGTGAAGCTGCAAAGGAAGCTGTTTGGATGAAGAAGTTCATAACTGAACTTGGAGTGGTTCCTAGCATTAGAGGAGCAGTACCTTTATTCTGTGACAACAACGGAGCTGTTGCGCAGGCTAAGGAACCCAGGTCTCATCAGAAATCCAAACACGTGTTGCGGCGGTTTCATTTGATTAGAGAGATTATTGAAAGAGAAGATGTCACCCTGGAGCGTGTGGACTCTCAAGACAACATTGCAGATCCATTTACTAAAGCTTTAACTCAACAGCAGTTTGATCGTCACTTAGAGAAGATGGGTATAAGATACCATGGCGATTTCTTTAGTGCAAGTGGGAGATTGAAAGTAGTATGCACTCAAGCCAATCATATTTGATATGATGTAGCATATACTTTGTAATCTTATTCATTTATTAATAAAGGAATTGATTTTCTTAAAAGGCATTTTATATTATCTACATGGTGCTGTTATATTAAATGTGATAAACCCATAATTTTGAGCAATGCTTTTAGAATCATGATGGTGATCATGCTAATGAGATCTAAATTCAAGATAGCTCACAAACTAAAATTGTTCCTAATCGTTGGATTACTAAATTGGGGATTAGTGAATCCGGATAGATTAGTACATACGTTGCTTGCTCTTAGGAAGAGGATGATTGATCTCATAATCATTTGTGTGGAGACACTAAAGCAAATATGTAGGTGCTTATTGGAGAATAAGTTCACTGAACGTGGCTCGCTAAGGAATACCTAATGGAGTTTTACTTGCCTGTCAATAGGAATTCCTCTAGTGATAGTAGTACAAGTGATCCTTGGACTTGAGATCATCATAGTATCTTGTGTATGATGAGTTATACTTTGACATGTCCCTTAAGACCTTGTGGGTATATCAAAGGGTATGATTGGGTATAATTAGTTATACATGGAGATAGGTGAATGATCAACAAAGAATCTACCTCGTCTAGTAAAAGATGTGAATGTCCTATGTGATTCGATAAATGATAACTCAGTAGTCCTTGGCCAAGGCAAAATGAAATTAGAAAGGAGTTTCTAATTTGCATTAATTAGAGTTGTGCATTTGGGAATCAAAATACATATAATTAAATAAAATAAGACTTGACAGTAAATCCATGTCTTATATTTAATTGGGACATTGTATGGTAGAAAGATTGAATTGTACGGTAACTATTTACTCAAAGGTTCTTTTGTGATTAATGTTGAAATCTATATTATCTGGAAAGTCGTTGATCGCTAAGGGGGCTTACCCTTATTGTAGAATAAATATTATTTATTTAAATGAATTAAATAGTTTAATTTATTTATTTAAATAAGATTAGAATTGTTCTAATTGATTTATTCACAACCGGTTTAATATGGAGAACCTAAAGGGTCACACCGCAAAAGGAAAATATTTATTTAATAAGTAAATGGCATAATTGTAATAATAAGTTTAGTGTATTTAATTTACTCTATGGAGATAGAATAAATTAAATAGCTTAATATTTATTATTTAATATTTTAAAAATATTAAATATAAATTAATAAGAGGAGTCTTATTATTATTATTACTTTTACTATTATTTAATTCCTAATAGGGATTGAGAATTAATTAATAGAAGTACTCTCCCATGGATTCCTAATTGGATTAGGAGAATTATTAATTAAAAGAGTTTAATTATAATACAAACCCTAATCCTAAATAGTTTAGGGAAGGGTTATTCCTACATCTATAAATAAGAGGAGTCTTATCATAGATTGGGTTACACACTCTTGCATTAGATTGTGGAGAGTACTTACAATTTCTATAGAGATAGAAACTAGGGTTTTGCCAAATACCCAACTTCTTGAATACTTGTTCTTCCTTGGTGGATCACCTCTAGAGGCCAAACACTTGGGTGGCTAACGTTGATCAAAGGAAGGAATCACACCGTAGCATTCGAGGAGAACACGAAGGACTAGGAGTTGAACTTGTACCCGAGGGAGCTTTGTTCTACGAGGGTATAATTCTTATTCTCTTTCTCTTTCGTTTATATCGTTAATTGAGCACATAGATAGATCTTGGTGATGGTTTGTATAAAATTTTAAAATCTGATTTTATCGCGCTTCCGCACTATTTATGTAATTTGATTGCATATTCGCGTTATATACAAACCTAACATCAAGATGTTCCAAAAAGAGGAAGAGTAGGCCTACAACTTTCATTCTTTAAGTTTTTCAATTTGAGGTCTGTAGTATAGCCTAAATTGGCCATTTATAGGACTGATGTATAATTGGAGGCAATCAGAGGGTGTCGGACATGCGCGTAAGCACATGTAATGCTCTTGACAATGTAAAATATTGTTCTAAGTTCTAAAACATGAATGTTATGTATTATAATGATGCTTAGCATTAGCCAATGAGTATTAGATAAATCGAACGGGCGTGCTAGGTGTACGCAAATACGTGTCGCTTGGGATTTTGGGTAGGCAAGGTTGGCGTACGGACGTGCAAGCGTCGTAACGCTGTAACAAACGTGTATACCCTTGTTTAATATTCTATTCCTAATACGAATGAAATATTATAGGGTTGTATAGACCATTATTTGGTATCCAGTATGTGACTAATTATTATATAAATATGTATTTATATATGTAGGATATTAAGGAGCATGTGTTGTAATATTGTAGCAGACGCACCAAGCAAGTTTCTTAACTTTACTCAAGTTACATTTGTGCAAGTTCTCTTACCTTACTCAAGATTATTTATTGAGTAAGTATTCTATATTATTGCAAGTTTCCTAACGCTTGTCTAACCCTTGTGTTGGGCAAGTTTCCCTAACCTTACTCGAATTATACTTGAGCAGGTTTCCTATTTTATACAAATGTTGTATATTGTTGCAAGTTTTATGACTCAAAACGAGTTATTATTTTCAAATCATATTAGTGGATTAATTATTGCAAATTACTCCACATCAAAGATAATTATTGATATTCGCACCTTGTGCATTTGAATTCATTATCTGTTGTTGGACTGTGAAACGTTTAAGTTCTTCATTCATGAACTGTTTAAGGAAATAGTCTACGCCATTTGTTTCGGCTAGACATGTACATGTTATTATTTTAAAAGCTATCCAAACCGGTTGTTGGTATGCATTTTTGGACTGAGAGAGCAACCCTTATTTAGGAAATTTTAATGTGTCGGTTATTCGATGCAGTCAGAGTTAAATGTTATGCATATACATAGGGTACGAGAGGCTGATCCCCTCGAGTACTACTGACATGGCCAGGCGTTTAAAAGGGTCAATTGAATGACTGATCCTTTGGCCAAAAGTTCATGGTCTATTGGACCACTCAGCAGTAAATAATCATTATTCATTGTTTCATTTGAACTTTGATTATATTGTCAGCTATTTCTTCAATGTTCTTAAATTATCGAATTATGCGATTATTATTCTCATTCATTCATGATATATCTTTTTATTCATTTTAAACTTGTTGAGCAAAGTAGTTGCTCACCCTTGCTATATCATGAACCTATTGCAGTTAAGCCGGAGAGTTCCAAAGCGGACAAAGGCAAAGGAAAGCTTAAGGAATAGTTATATGCACTATCCTGTTATGTAATTGTGGAATCGTTTTGTATTATTATTGTATTTCATGATGTATTTATTTAAGGTTATAGACCTTGGGACCGTAGTAAACCTTTTTGTAATGAACAATATATGTTTATTTATTCCGCATTTGTTATGTTGTTTAGAGGTGTATGGATGTACTTTATCGTGAGCACCAAATTCGAGGCATTGGTGCCTGAATTTGGGGGTGTCACAGGAATGATTAACTAAATTAATCATACAAGAATAATGGAAGAGGCATATTGAATATAGCAAACCAAATAAAGGTATTTTAATAGATATTGAGTAAAATGTCTAACCTAATGAGAATATTAATTATTTATAAATGAAGTAAATACTTTGTGATTTATGTGAATTATGTGGACTATGTGATTTAATGAATATATATAAGTATGTATATATTTATTTGTAATGAGCACTAAAAAAAAGTCTTGTAACCTAATATTATATATTAGGTATGAGAATTAAATAACCTAAAGGTTATATTTATTGAAAATTTCTAGTATTTAAAATACATACTGGTAAATTAACTTAAGAGATTTATTTTATTTATCTTAACTTATTAAATTATATTTACCTAATTAAAGTAAGTCTAATTGTGTTATATAATTAAATTTACATGAGTAATTATTTAAAGTCTAAAATGAGTGGACTAGAAACTCTAATTAAATAATTAGGGTAAAATAAAAATTAATGTATTGGACCTATGCTATTTTCATGGCCCAAATAAATTAATTAGAGAGCTCAAACAATTAAATTAGAAAGCCCAAATGAATTAAATGGATGGCTCAATCTTGGTCCAACTTGTGAAGGACTTTTTGGACCCTTTTATTAAGCAAAATATGACATTTAATAAATCAAAATTTTGGGTAAAAGGAAGGGGAAGTATCTGGATATGGGAGGGAGTATTTGGCCAATGTGTTTTTTTTTTTATTTTGTCAAAGTTGGTCACCAACTCTCACCAACTCCCTCAGGTGTCACTCTTTTAGTTGGCCACATTACTTTGCTAAGATGTGCAAGTTAAGCAAAGATATTGGAGAGAGAAGACAAGCTATTGGGAGATAATATATACATATAAGAGGTGTATGTATATACTCTTACTAATAATATATATAGTCTCTAACACATTTATAAATAATTTTCTTCTCATTCCTTCTAATTAGCTAAGAGATAAAATAGAAAAGGTAGAGAGAGAGAAGGGATTCGGCAGCCACATAGAGGAAGGAGTAAAGAAATTTTTCTCATACCATCTAGCTTTGTAATATATTGTGAAAGGAGAGGAAGAAGAACAATAAGATCAAGGTATAAAAAAAACTAAAAACCATATTTAGTTTTATGTAATTTGTTTTGATTATTTTTGTTAAATAATGAGTTCATGATCTTGGACTCTTGAACACTTGATCTACATGTTTTATTGTATATTATATATAGATTTTACCATTTTAGGTGTAGATTTGTTTGTAAAGAAAAGAAAATAAAACTAGTTCGTTTTAAAAAAAAAGTTAGAAAACTCTAGCTTTTGCTACTTTGAATGAGTACCATTTGAAATCTACACCTTCTTTTTGCGATCCGTTAAAGAAGGATGCTAGATATGTAAGTTAGCTTTTAAACCCAAGTAATAGCACTCAAAAATGTTGATTTTTCAAGCCTTGGGAGCTGTTTTGGTCGGAATAGTCCAGCTTGTGAAGAAAAACGAAATAAACTGTTCCAGGCCAGTTTTGAAAAAGGACAGTTTCGTCCTTTTTTTGTTTTAAAAATTCTAGAAATATTTGGTATACTAATATGCCAAGTTATGAAGATCTTGTCCAAAGATTATAATTTATTTATGTATAGAATGAGAGTTATGGCTTTTACAAGAAAAGATTATTTTAAAAGTGAACGGGAATAACTTTTTGTGTGTAACTCAGAAAATTATAAAAATTTTACTGGAGTTATATGTTCATAACAGAAGTCTACCGTGTAAATTTCATAATTTTTGAATAAAGGAATAATTTGTGATAAATGTAGCCATTTCGGACTGTTTTGGACTATTTAAAATAGTAAACGAAATTGGAAAATTCCAGAAAAATTATATGTTCATAAGGGAAGCATATTCTGATGATTTTCAGAAAAGAAATAATATTATGAGATGAGTAAGATGTTATTAAAGGATAAATAATATTAGTAATTGAATAAAATATTATTGAATGGTTAATAATATTAAGAAGTAAGTTAAATATTATTAAATAATTAATAATATTAGATAATGATTTAAATATTATTAAATAATTAATAATATTAATAAGTGATTAAAATATTATTAAGTGATTAATAATATTTGTAAATGATTAAGATATTATTAAGTGATTAATAATATTAAGAAATGGATTAAGATATTATTAAGTGATTAAAAATATTATCAAAGGATGATAATATTATTAATAAGTTAAGGAATTATCTAATGTTTGATTATGTGGCTAAATGTTAGATAATTTATTTTAAGAATAATAGTATTATGAGATATAATGTGATATGTTGATTGAAAGATAAATCTTATAAATGATAGGTCTTTCATAAGAGATTAAATTAGATTGTGTAGCAGTAATCGACGGACAAGGCAAGTTCCTAACCCTAAACTTCTTACGTAATTGCAAGTTCTCTAACTCAAACTCGAGTTATTATGTTTCAAGCATGCTAGTGGTTTAATTATTGTCAATTATTTCACATCCATGAGAATTATTGTTATTCACAATTAGTGCAAGTCTTATATGTTTATTGGGTATGAAAGGTTTATCACCTTCATTACCAAAGTATTTATTCATGGTCATTGTTGGCCACTCAGTATTATTGATTCAGTTATTCAAGTATTGAACTTCGATTCAAACTCATTCACAATCATTATATATTGTTGAAAATTTGAAAGCTTATTCTTTCTTTCAATCATGATATATCTTTATTGTATTTAAACTTGCTGAGTAAAGTAGTTGCTCACCTTTGCTATATCATGATAATATTTCAGTTAAGCCTGAGTGCTTCAGGAAGGACAAAGACAAAGCCCCTCATGGCTCAATGGTAAAAAAACTACTCTTAAGGCTTGGGTGCATGGGGAGGTCTTGGGATTCATTCTTGCCAAAGGCAAGAATGTTAAATTCTGTTCAAAAGTAGCAAAAAAAAACAAGAGGAAAAATTCAAGAGTAGGTTAATATGCGATATTATCTATTATGTTATCTAATATGGTTTGATTATGTAAACCTTTTGAGTTATTAAGGTATGTATTAAGTTGAGGTTGTAGACCTTGGGAAATGTTGTAGAATTATTTGAAATAAACAATGTATATTTATATATTCCGCGTTAATAGTATAATGTATAAAAAGATGATGTATCGTGACGCACCAGGTCCGAGGTTTGAGGGACCCCGATTTGGGGGCAATACAGTAATTACATGTCTTATATTTAATTGGGACATTTATGATAGAATGATTGAATTGTACGGCAACTATTCACTGAAATGTTCTTTTGTGATTAATGTTGAAATCTATATTATCTGAAAAGTCGTTGATCGCTAAGGGGA
Organism: Aralia elata; assembly: GCA_034770075.1. Classification (NCBI taxonomy): domain Eukaryota; kingdom Viridiplantae; phylum Streptophyta; class Magnoliopsida; order Apiales; family Araliaceae; genus Aralia; species Aralia elata. Next base: position 35,698,189 of record CM068378.1, read on the forward strand.
CTTACCCTTATTGTAGAATAAATATTATTTATTTAAATGAATTAAATAGTTTAATTTATTTATTTAAATAAGATTAGAATTATTCTAATTGATTTATTCACAACCGGTTTAATATGGAGAACCTAAAGGGTCACACCGCAAAAGAAAAATATTTATTTAAGAAGTAAATGACATAATTGTAATAATAAGTGAAGTGTATTTAATTTAATCTATGGTGATAGAATAAATTAAATAGCTTAATATTTATTATTTAATATTTTAGAAATATTAAATATAAATTAATAAGAGGAGTATTATTATTATTATTACTACTATTATTATTATTTAATTCCTAAAAGGGTTTGGGAATTAATTAATAGAAATACTCTCATAAATTCCTAATTGAATTAGGAGTTTAATTAATTAAAAGAGTTTAATTAGAATAAAACCCTATTCCTAAATAGTTTAGAAGGGTTACCCATATCTATAAATAAGAGGAGTTTTATTATGGATTGGGGTTACATACGCTTTCATAAGATTTGGGAGAGTACTTACAATTTTTATAGAGATAGAAACTAGGGTTTTGCCAACACCCATCTTCTTGAATACGTATTATTCCTTAGTGGATCACCTCTAAAGGCCAAACACTTGGGTGACTAACATTGATCAAAAGAAGAAATTTAATCGGTGAATTTCAGGAAAACGCGAAAGGATTTGGAGTTGAACTTGTACCCGAGGAAGCACGGTTCTACGAGGGTATAATTCTTATTCTATATCTCTTTCGTTTAATTGATAATTGAGTACAAGGAAAGATCATGGTGATGGTTTGTATAAAATTTTAAAATCTAATTTTATCGCGTTTCCGCTATATTTGTGTAATTTGATTGTATGCTCGCGTAATATACAAACCTAACAGTAACAAATGAGCTTACTGTCGAGCCAAAACAAGAAAGGAGCCCCCATAGTGGTATTAAAGCACCTATCCATCATGATATATGCCCTTATCATTCCAAATTGGATAAGGTAGCACTTGGACCTCATGCCACGAAAAGTGATATTTTAGTTAGATTTGACAATTTAGATTGAAAACCATCTAGTTAATCAAAACTACTTGGGTTTTATTAGGTTGGTTAACTAATTTTTATGTCATGGGTTAGTTTAGTTTTAGACCTATGTTATGAAATACAAATATGGGTTGCAACTAGTTTAACTAATTTTGACCCATATTAGTCTATAATAGTTTTGGTTCATATTGACTCAAATAACAAGTATAAAGCTTCGTGAAGAAAATGATCTGATATGATCTGATGATCTGATTAACTACACTTTGCACTTTGGAGCCAATACAGGCAAGCAAAAAATAAATTATTAATGAAATAATAAATAATAATAATAACAGGTGTGTGGCTTTATATTTAAAAGAAACAAAATAATACATGTCACATTTATCTCAGCTTATTTAAAATAGTTTTCCGTACAAGTACTTAAATTATTTTAATTTATTTAAATTAAGCAAAAAGATAGTTGAGAGACACCGCATATAATTACGTGAGTTATCATACAAAAATAATTGTCATTTTAAACGTTTATTAGAGTATTACACTTTTTAGTTTCAAACTTGGCTTTAAAATTTTAAAAGTTAATTTGAAACATCTATAAATTTAAAATTAATATTAACCATTTTGATTTTATTACAATAAATGTCATAACTAAAACTTTCCGTTCGAAAATTAGATATACATTTTGACGTTTTGAAGTCAATTCGCGAAATCTTAAAACTTGAAATTGATATAATTACGTTTAAGTTTTGAAAACAACAAATATGAAAATTAGTAGTGTTTTATAGTTAGTTTACAATTATTATATTTATTTGTATTAAAACTAAATAACATCATATCAATTTTGAATTTTAAAATTTCGCAAATTAACTCTAAAAAGTCAAAATGTATCTCTAATTCTGGAACGGAGGTAGTAATATTTTTAAGATAGACTTTAATATTCATAGTTATATTGATAAAATTTTTAAGTATTCTAAATTAATTTTTATAGAAAGTAAGTGTGCAAAAATTTTAGAGAGAAGAAAATCTAAAAATTTTATGATACAATTGTATTACTTCTATCACATGAAATCTGTTGAAGATGAGATGCGCCATTTTAAACTACGCCCTTTATATAATTAATTCATTATTATTGTCAACTAGTAATATTATCGACAACTCTTAAATTCTCATTCATAGATAATTTTGGTAATTCTCACAAGACGAAGAAATATAGAAATTAAATATCATAAATAATTTATTTAGTTGGATCATAACAATGGTAACCTTGAAATTTAAAATATGAATTGACTTATATTTGACCCATAATTATATGGTTCGAACCCACACAATCCATATTAAAAATAGGTAATGTGGTTTTAGTTCTGAAATAAAACCATAATCAAATTTTGTAAATCAAAACTAACTCATCACCATAGGCCTAATTTTAGTTATTGTTTTCAATATTAAACTGCAGTCTAGGCAACACTGACTTTATATAGTCACCCCTCCCTCGAGCCCTCATTGATATTCTTTTATTTGGATGTTAAGTATTGTTTAGCAAAGTTAAATGGAGTATTATTTTCTACTTCTCCGGAGTGTTACAATATAATTATTTTTATTACAGTTGGAGTCATTTCGTAATAATGGTAGTGGTAGGTGTCAAGTTTTACGTACAAAATATTATTTTATCCTTATATTACCCCGGTTTCATATTAAGTGTCGTTTTAGCTTCATGTACATGAATTAAGAAAGTCATTTAATACTATCATTTAATAATTAAAATTTGTATGAAATTCTATCACTACCTTTTATGGGAAGTTGAAAACTATTAATACAAGGGAGAAATTTTCTTGGGACAATGAGAGAAGTTAGGGGTGATATTGGAAAGTAAATAATTTATTCTCCTAGAAAGTTGTAAACGACAAATAAATTGAAACAAATTTTTTCTTCTAAAAAGTCACTTATTATGGAATGAAGGTAGTATTAGTTTTGTTATGTTTATAATATAAAGGGTATACAATAGGGATTATGAAAGAATTGTGTTATTTATTACATCTATTCCATAATAATAGTCGTTTTAGTTTATGTACGTGAATTAAGAAAGTCATTTAATACTATAATTTAATAATTAAAATTTGTATTAAATTCCATCACTACCCCTTTATGGAAATTTGAAAACGATTAATATAAGGGAAAATTTTTTTTGGGATAATGAGAAAATTTAGGAGTGATATAAAGTAAATAATTTATTCTCTTAAAAAGTTGTAAACGACAAATAAATTAGAACAAATTTTTTCTTCTAAAAAAGTCAATTATTATGGAATGGAGGTAGTAGTTTTTTGTCCAAATCTGTCCATTTTGGACTGAAAACTTTAGCAAGAAAAGTGAATTAGTTTTCATCCATTTATTTTCTGTTTTATTCGTTAAAAAACTCACTAACAACAGAATCGGCATAAGGTCTTGGGATCCATTCTTGCCAAAGGCAAGAATGTTACAATTTTCTCTAAAATTAGCAAAAAAAAAAAAATTTTTTTGTCTATTTCTTATCGTATCTGTCCTTTTTAAAACTCTGTAACACAGTGTAAAGGTGAATAAATACTCATTTGTAGTAGATCACAGAAAACAAATAATTGGATATGCATTAATTACTCGCTATACCGAGGATGCATTAGTTTTTGTCCCTGTTTCTGGCTAATAGCAACAATGGAATACTCTTACATCTTTTACTTTGCTATTCTGCCAATAATTATGCTTTGGTGTTGTTTCGAGTCTCTAGAACTTGTTTTAGGTTGCCTTAAAAATTAAGACTCTTCAGATGATACCGAAAACCTCAATTTCAATTCTCTCTTTTACGTCAATATTAAAAACTGACGAATATACATAGAATAAACGGGTGTAAAGAAGAGACCTACGAATTATTATTTCACATTTTATATAAAATTAGTCAACATATAAATTATTTTCCTATAAAAAATGAAACTCGGTCAGAATACAAAAAAAGTGAATAGCAACGTTTATGGAAGTGGATTAAATGTAATTTTACATAGATCAAGCACCTCTGTACATCCACATCTTGTTGGACTATATCTCTCGTATAGAATCAATTTTTTTTTTTTTTGCTAAATTTAAATTGAATAAAAAGAGAAGAATGTACAAACATAATGGGAAACCTCAATTAGAATATAGCATAGACATCATAAGACAGGCCCTATGATGTCATGACTATAAAAGATTACAAGGCTAGAAGCCCACAAGAGAAAGCAAAATGGGAAATAACCCAACACAAAGGGCCAAAAGAGAGACAAAATCAAAATGGGGGCAAAACAGGAGAACGACAGCACAACAGCCACAGCCAAAAGAGCAGCAGCACGACAAAAGACCCCGCAGCAGCCAGCAAAAAGAAAATCATGCAGAAGCCCAGGTCAGTAGCAGCAGCATGGAGCAGACCGGCTGCAGCAACAAAACCCCAGCAGCAAAAGGTGACAGCAGCAGACCAGCCGCTCAACACAGCAGCAACAAAGTGCAGAAATCAGCAAAAGAGCAGCAATTGGAAAAAGAAGGGATGCAAGAGAAGGCAGCAGCAACAAAGCCAACAACTCCACGCGAGGCACAACAACATAAAAAAAACAGCAGCAAAATAGCGCCAGTTGCACCACCAACAGCAGGAAGCACGTGCTACAGCAGTAAGACCCAAGAACACAAACGAATAGCAGCGACAACAAAACCCAGCAGCAGCAACAAAACCCAGCAGCAGCAACAACATAACCCGCAGCGTGACGAAGCAGGAGGCTGAACCCCAGAGTCAGCGGCAAAGCAAACAGCGAAACAGCGGCAACAACAAGCAGACAACAACGGCTGGGGCCATTAGTAACCCGGCCCAAACAACCCAAACATGCGGCATCCCGGAGTAGCAACAGAGCAAACCAGCAGAAAGACAGCAGCACAAGTGCAGACGCTGCAGTACCAAATGCCATGCAGGAAAATCAGCCACACCACCCACCATGCAGCCATGCAGCCAAAACACAAAATCACAACCACTGACCCCCAGGCGAACAAAAAGCGAACAGACCTACATAGGAACAGCCTCAACCAGCAAGCCATAGCAGGACAAACCCAGTAGGAAGTCAGGACAACAGCGGCCCGACCAAACCGGAACCCCAGCCAGCCAAAGCAACTAAAGCAGGATCAATCAGAAACTCAACCCACAAGGAGCCCAAAGCAAACAGCAGCACCCGACAACCACAAGCAAGAAGCAGAAGCGCCCAGCCAAACAGACAAAGCAGGCATCAAAGCAAGCAACAAGCAGCTCCAGGAGAACAAACCAGCAATCCCAAGAAAGCAAAAACAACCAATCCAAGAAATAGCCCGGAAGCTAAAAGCAGCAGCAAACCGAAATAGTATGCCAACCCAAAATTAAAAGGAAGCCTGAGTCCCACAACAGAAGCAACAGGGCCCAGCCCAGTCCAGACAAGCAGGAATCAGCCTGCCCAAAACAAGCAGAGCAGGCCCAGCAGCAGAAAGTCAGATACAGCAAACTCAGAGACAGCAAACAGTTACAGCCAAGTAGCCCAGCAACAGAAACAAGGGCATCCAACAGAAGCAACAACACAAACAGGCCCAGGGAGACACAAAGACAACAGCCTCAGTTACAACCAGTTGCAATAAGAGTGACAAGCACTAGCGGCCTTAGCAAAGGCAGAAGAAGAGGAAAGACGAGACTTAACAATGTTAATGACCTCATTTGCAAGAATACGAGAAGGGGTAAGGATATTCCTGTGAATTTTATGATTTCTGGACTCCCAGATTTTGTAGAAAATGGTGGCGAGACAAAGGAAGAGGATGTCGCGCGTCATTTTCCTACCTTTGTACTGGGTTAGGAAGGAGATTGTGGAGTCCCAATCATGAGGGATGGGTTGCCAATGCCCAGTCAAGAAGGTTGAATGGAACACAGCAGCAGAGTAGTTGCAAGAGAAGAACAGATGCTCAAAAGTTTCAGGATGATGCAGGCAAAAGGGGCAATTTGTGGGTCTAGAATTGGAGTAGTGACGAGTGATATCATTTGTAGGTAACCTGCGGTTAAGACCGAGCCAGAGAGTGAAAGAATACCTAGTAACATGATGCTTGTGCCAAAGGAGTTTATGCCATCTAGACTCCGAAGCACTGATTCTAATGGATTTCCAAATTGAATTTGCTCTAAGTTTGCAGATATCCAAAAGGTTCCAAGTAACAAAATCAGCAGAGCCAGATGGAGGGGGGATGGAATTAAAAAGATTCCTAAAAACGGCCACTTCATGGTGGTTGCTTGGGGGAGGTTCCAATTAAGGCCCAGAATAATGTCGCTGACTTTGGCATGGGCAGGGATAGCAGAATTACTAAGCAAGGAGGCACTAGGATTAATAGGATTGCCCATAAGCCAAGGATCATACCAGAGACTAATGTTGTCCCCAAGACCAACATGATACTGCAGATGGTGGATTTAATCCAATTAGCCCAGAGGGAGGAAGATTTTAACTGAACCACATGGATAAGATGAAGCAGAATTTGCGAAGTGTTCCAGTCAAGAATACTTTTAACACCGAGTCCTCCTTCCTTGAGGGGAAGGGTAATTGAATTCCAAGCAACTTTGGCACCAAATTTTGCAAGAGAGGGGCCTTTCCACAAGAAGCGAGAAATAATGGACTGAATGGATCGGATAACTCCTTTTGGTAAAATGAAATGAGCGCTCCAGAAGGATTGGATGGAGAAGAGGACAGACTTGATAAGTTGCAGCCGACCGGAATAAGCAAAAGGAAAATAGCAGTCCAGGAGGTAGCTTTAGCGGTCAGTCTTTGAATAAGAGGGATGCAATCACTATAGGAAAGCTTTGAAGAAATTAAGGGAACCCCCAAAAACTTTATTGGCAGGGATCCCAAGGAAAATCCTAGAAGATCTAGTATAGACTGCTGTAAGGAATCAAGGAGCTGATTCAGCAATGAAACTATGTTTGTATTGGTTTTGGTATGAATTTTGAGGAAAAAGTAACAAGAAAGCAGATAGAAGGAAGGGAGGAAGAATTCAGAAGAAGTAAAGAGCAAGAAACAATTCAATTCATAGATTCCCTTCACTCTACATGACCTCAGTACATATACCATTTGCTCAGATACAAGAGAGAAAATGAAATTGAGAGCACATGCTCAGCAATGAACACCCCAACAAACTGATAACAAAGTGGAATTTAAAAGACTATAATGTCCTTGACTTTGCAAGGGATAAGACTAAGCTACCCTCTGCTTTATTTACTACTGATTAATATACTACTAAGCCTCAGTCTTACAATCCCTCTCCCTTAAATGGCCCTTGTCCTCAAGGGCAAAAATGAGGAAATTTCTGGTGCAGCTTCTCCCAATTCTCCCACGTAGCCTCGGTTGGTAAAGTGTTAGCCCATTGAACAAGTACTTCAACAATGGGAAGATTATTTTGTTTGATCAACCTCCTGTCAAGGATGGCCATTGGTTCTACTAAAAAGAACCCTTCAGAGTTCATAGGAGGGAGGAAAGGAGAGGCATTGCAATGGGATCCCAATTTCTTTTTGAGTAAAGACACATGAAATGTGGGGTGGACTTTGGCCTGGACTGGTAACTTGAGTCGGTATGCCACAGTTCCCACCTTTTGCTCTACTGGAAAAGGGCCACAATACTTAGGAGCCAGTTTGCTATAGTTGAAATGCCTTAAGGTTACTTGCTTGTAGGGTCTGACCTTCAGATATACCTGATCTCCAGGTTCAAAAGACCTCTCAGTGCGGTTCTTATCAGCATAAGTTTTGATTCTAGATTGAGCTGCCATCAACTGTTGTTTTAACATTTGCATGAATTGGGCCCTCTCTTTACAAAACTGCTTCACATCAGGGGCCATTATCTGACCAAACTGGTGGAAGTTAAGATGAGGTGGTTGATATCCATATAAGGCTTCAAATGGGGAGGTTTTTAGGTCCACATGGTAGTGAGAATTGTACCACCATTCTGCTAGGGCCAACCAAGACACCCACTTGTGAGGCTCTTGGGTAGCCATACATCGCAGGAAACATTCAAGGATCTGATTCACCCTCTCAGTCTGGCCATCCGACTGAGGGTGGTAGGCAGTGCTCATTTGTAACTTAGTACCAATTATCTTAAACAAGGACTGCCAAAACAGGCTCAGAAATACCTTGTCTCGATCCGAGACTATAGTGGTTGGTAATCCATGGAGTTTGTACACTTGGGAGATAAAGATGTGAGCCAATTGAGTGGCTGTAAATGGATGTTGCAAAGCAATGAAATGAGCATATTTGGTGAACCTATCTACTATCACCCAAATCACGGTCATGTTGTTTGATCTTGGTAACCCTTCTATAAAATCCATTGAAAGATCAGTCCAAGGTTTGTTTGGAACTGGAAGAGGTTGCAGCAACCCTGGGCTAGATATGGTTTCATGTTTTTGTTGTTGGCAAATGTCACATTCTTTAACAAATGTAGTCACATCTTGTCTCATAGTTGACCACCAAAAGAACTTGTTGATCCTCTCATAAGTACCCCGGATACCTGAATGACCTCCTATGGGTGAGTTATGAAACTCATGGAGAAACTTCTGTCGCAGTTCTTTATCAGGACCAACTACTAGTTTATTCTGAAACTTGAGTCTTCCATGCTGAAAGGTGTATCCCGGTAGAGAATCTGGTTGGACCTGTAATTGAACAATGAGGTCCCTTAATCCTGCATCCTTATCCCAAGATTGGGCCACCTCCTGTACCCATGCCGGTATTACCTCAGTAATCATGTGGCACTGGTTGCAGTTTTCATTCAAAGCTCCTACTGATAGACTCACGTCTGGACTGTCCATGACCCTTGATAAACTGTCAGTCACCACATTATCCTTACCCTTTTTGTAAGATATTTCATAATCTAATCCCATCAGCTTGGTAACCCACTTTTGTTGATTGGTGGTAGTTATTCTTTGGTCCAACAAATACTTGAGGCTTTGGTGGTCCGTTCTAATGTACACCTTATTTCCAAGTAAGTAGTGTCTCCATTTGTTGACAGCGAACACCACTGCCATCAATTCCTTTTCATAAGTGGACAGTCCCAAATGTTGGGTAGAAATGGCCTTACTGAGGTAAGCAATCGGTCTATTATTTTGTAATAACACTGCCCCTATTCCATGATGAGAAGCATCTGTCTCTAGCACAAAAGGTTCCTTGAAATCTGGCATGGCTAAAACTGGGGCTTGAGTCATGGCTGTTTTGAGGTTTTGAAAGGCTTTAGTGGCTGCGTCAGTCCATTTGAAGTGGTCTTTCTTAAGCAGGTCTGTTAATGGCCTGCTAATGATCCCATAGTTTCTTACAAACTTCCTATAATAGCCAGTCAATCCCAAAAATCCCCTTAAACTTTTGAGGTTGGTAGGTATTGGCCATTGAAGCATACATTGTATCTTTTCTTTGTCAGTTGAAACCCCAACAGAATTGATAATATGTCCCAAATATTGTACCTGTTGAGTACCAAAATTACACTTGCTCCTCTTAGCAAAAAGACAGTGGTCTTGAAGAGAATGTAGCACCAATTTCAAGTGTGCCAAATGTTCTGAAAATGTCTTGCTATATACCAAGATATCATCGAAGAAAACCAACACAAACTTCCTTAGATAGGGTTGAAAAACCTCATTCATCAGTGACTGGAAAGTGGCTGGAGCATTGGTAAGCCCAAATGGCATAACCAAAAACTCAAAGTGACCAAAGTGAGTCCTAAAGGCAGTTTTTGGTATGTCCTCTTTACTCACCCTAATCTGATGGTAACCTGACCTTAAATCCAATTTAGAGAACCATTGAGACCCATGTAACTCATCCAATAATTCATCAATGGCTGGAATGGGAAATTTATCTTTGACAGTTTGGGTGTTTAAAGCCCTATAATCCACACATAACCTCCATGTTCCGTCTTGTTTCTTCACTAACAACACTGGGAAGGCATAGGGACTGTTACTAGGCTGGATAATGCCATTTTGTAACATTTCTTCAACTATCTTTTCAATTTCTTCTTTCTGTACATGGGGATATCTATAAGGTCTGAGGTTCATTGGTTGGCTGCCCTCCTTCAATTTGATATGGTGGTCCTTACTCCTTTCTGGTGGTAACCCTTGAGGTTCCTGAAAAACTTCTGAAAATTGTTGCAGCAGTTCCTCTAGTTGTCTATTTTCTTGTGAGCTTAATTCAGAAATTCCTTGTTTGTTAGTTTCGTGACCTCCCTCTGACTGACAGATTCCAAACAGGTACCCGAAATAACCATGAGTAGCTCCATTAACCATACTTTTGAATTCCCCAGAATCCATCAGCTGAATGGATGGAGGTACTTGGTCTGATTCCCCTTGTAGAAATATACTAAGTCCAGCTTTAGCTAAAGTCAAGTGTAGGTTGTGGAAATCAAAAGTCACCGAGTCAAATAGCTTCAGCCATTGCACACCCAACACTGCATCAATACCCCCTAGAGGTAATATCCTAAACTCAGTGTGAAACTCCTCTCCTTGAATAGTCCAAAGTAAACTAGGGCAATGTTGACAACTTTCCACCTTGAACCCATCTGCTACTGTAACAGAGACAGGACTTGTGTTCCTCAAGGTAGCTCTGACTCGTTTTGCAGCTTGTGGATCCAGGAAATTGTTGGTGCTTCCACTATCCACTAACACTCTTAAAAACTTGCCATTAGCCATTCCCAATAGTCTAATGGTATTATTGGTGCTGTGTCCCGACAATGCATGTAGCGTAATCTGGGGTTCTGCCTCTTCAATTGTTGGCACTGTTTCCACACATTCTTCCTCTACACAACATTCCTCTTCAGCTAATTCTGATAGAGTTGGTGGCAATATCATAAACAAATGTGGTTTCTTACAATTGTGCTCCTTGCTATATGGCTCATCACATGAGTAACATAACCCCTTCCTCCTTTTTTCATTAATCTGGTCTCTTGTCAGACCTTTCATTGGTAATGATCTCACAGACTCAGAAGTGTTACTGATCACTGGTTTGCTATGGGGTGTAAAACCATGGGTTGGAATCACTGAGTTAGCTGCAGGTCTATTGATCACCCTACTTCTCTTGAGCCAAGCTTCCAATTTAGCTTCCTCTACTCTCGACAGTCTTATTAATTCCTTTAAACTGTCAGTCTTCAACTCTTGTACTCCCAGTTGTAATTCCACCCTCAACCCCCCTTTAAAACAATCCATGAAAAATTCCTCATTAAGAGTGGGATTCCTACTGAGTGCCCAGCCCCTTAGCTCCTCAAATTTCTTCCTATACTCATCTACTGTGCCCACTTGTTGGAGTTTTTTTAGCTCCCCAATTGGATTATCACTGGCCTCAGGACTAAACCGAGCCATAATCTCCTCCTTCAGCACTTCCCATGACAACTCTTGACCCTCTTGTATAAAACTAGAATACCAATTTTCAGCTTCACCCTCCAAACTCATTGTGGCTAAGTAAACCTTCTGTGATTCATGAACCCTATGATGAGAAAACAACTTGTTGCACTTCCTTATCCATGATCTAGGGTTTTCCCCACTAAATTTTGGGAACTCAAATTTGATGGTTCTAAAAATACTATCAGATCAGTCCAACGTAGACTGAGGGTCAAATGGACCTAAAACAGATTCGGTAGATCTACCTGAATCACCTGCTTGGTGGGGCTCCTTGTGTTGTCTTTGCAGAGCTAAGAGTGCTTCAAAATTCTTCATCATCAATTCCATCTTAGAATCCAGTGCTCCTAGCTGGCTTTGCATCTGTTGCATCACACCGTTCTGTTCCTGTGATTGGGTCTCCAAATTACTCAACCTTTGGTTGTTGGTGGCCATAATTGCAGAAATCCTCGCTCTGATACCAAATTGTAAGGAATCAAGGAGCTGATTCAGCAATGAAACTATGTTTGTATTGGTTTTGGTATGAATTTTGAGGAAAAAGTAACAAGAAAGCAGATAGAAGGAAGGGAGGAAGAATTCAGAAGAAGTAAAGAGCAAGAAACAATTCAATTCATAGATTCCCTTCACTCTACATGACCTCAGTACATATACCATTTGCTCAGATACAAGAGAGAAAATGAAATCGAGAGCACATGCTCAGCAATGAACACCCCAACAAACTGATAACAAAGTGGAATTTAAAAGACTATAATGTCCCTGACTTTGCAAGGGATAAGACTAAGCTACCCTCTGCTTTATTTACTACTGATTAATATACTACTAAGCCTCAGTCTTACAACTGCTTAGAGGTGTCATCCATGTTAGCAAAAAAACACTGGCTTTTCTGGGCATTAGGAAGAAGACCAGAAAAGAGGGAGAAGGATTGAATACAAGAATGAATGACAGAGATAGTAGCCAAATTCCCGTGGCAAAAAACCAACAAGTCATCAGCAAAGCAAAGATGAGTTATGTTACTTTCCTTAGTTCTCCAGTTGAATTTAAAATTAGAATGAAGAGTTCCTATAGATAGGTTCATGGACAGAACCTCCATGACCAGAACGAAAAGGTAGGGAGAGAGAGGGTCACCCTGTCTCAAGCCCCTAGCACCTTTAAAGTACCCGGATAGGGCACCATTAACCTTTACCGAGAACATAGCGGTAGAGATGCAGGCTCGAATCCAAGAGATGAAAATCGGGGGGAATTGGAAAAGATGAAGCATATCGAAAAGAAAAACCCAATTAACTGTGTCAAAAGCCTTCCTCAGATCAATTTTAATAGCACATCTAGCAGGGCCCGAAGTTCGATGATAGTTCCTAAACAGCTCTTGGGCTAAGAGGATGTTATCACTAATGCTCCTACCTTTAATGAAGGCCGATTGGGCAGGGTTAATAAGGGTAGGAAGAACCAGCTTGAGCCTATTAGCGATAATTTTAGAAATGCACTTATACGTTGTATTGCAGCAGGAAATAGGCCGGAAGTCAGACATGGAAGAGGGGCTTGCCACCTTAGGGATCAGGGCAATTGCAGTAGAGTTTATGCCAAGCGGCATGAAGCTATGTTGAAAAAAGAAATGGATAGCATTGGTGAAATCAGTCCCCGAGATATCCCAACAGTGCACAAAGAAATTGACATTGAACCCATCAGGCCCAGGGCTTTTATTCCTTTTCATAGATTTAAGAACGTTTAGAATCTCCTCATTAGTAACAGGGGCAGTAAGGTTAATAGCTTGATCAGAAGAAATGGTCTTATTGAAGTAAGAAGAGAGAGCCTCAATACCAGGATAAGGGACAGAAGAAGGTCTGCCAAGCATATCACTGAAGTAATCCACAACAACTTTCTCTATTTGATCCTGACTTTTCACAAGCCTGCCATCAGAGTCAAGGATAGAGAGAATCTTATTAGAGTTCCATCTGCTTTTAGTAACATTTGAGAAGAACTTGGAATTTTTATCTCCGGTAGCAAGCCAAGTGGCCCGAGATTTTTGTTGCAACAATTTTTCTTCCAAAACAAGAGCTTTCCAAAGGCTACGAGAAGCGACATTTTCCCTTTCCAACAAAAGAGGGTCATATGGTTGAATGCAGAAGATTCTGAATGTGATGAAGCTCCCGTTTAGCAATATGAATTGTGTCGGAAATTAAATGATGTTCACATATACTTTCACAAGTATTTTCCAGAATTTTGTTGGAGGTTGATTGATTCGTATCCAATGAAGAAAACAATATGATAAGCATCAAAATCTAGTTTAGTCAAAATGTCAATTGTGTTGAAATCCTATACTAAAAAGCTCTTTTACGTCACCAAACGCCTGCAAATTGAACTTGGTTTAGTGCATGTTTGGTTACACCATGTTCGGAGGGATTATTGCGTTTTGAAGTCTAAATGCACGTTGTCTAAAAGCAGTTAAATTTTTTTTTTTTGGACATGAGAAATAATTTATTTCAAATACAGTTTATTTAACTCACACGTTTGAGCCTCAAACTCAACGCATAAAAAATAATATAGTGCTTTTAGAGATCCAAACACACCAAACGCTCCCGCCGCAGACACTAATGCTTTGTTTGGATTGAATGAATGGAATGGAGGACCGAATGGAATGATTTTAAGGTATTTTAAGTATATCTTTGATTGTTGATGGTGGTGGGCATTGTCATATAATGATAAAATTATCACATATATCCATTCTATTGAAATGGATTTTATTTCACCTTCTCCACATGAAATAAAAAAAAAAACAAAGGGATGTAATGAATTTTCATTTGGTTGGAATGATTTATTCTCCAAAATGATCATCAAATACATTATTTTTATTTCATTTTTTTATCTATGTTATTCTCTCAATTCAAACGTAGCATAATAACCCAACAGACTCTTATTCCATCACCCACGGTTTATTGTAGTATTGTGTCTGAAATTCAAAAAAAATGAAAAGTTGTATTTGAGATGAAATTCTTACATAGGGAATCAACGTATGAAAATTATGGTACCTTTGATTTGTCTCTTATCACCAAATATTTTTTATTTGCCGAGAAATAGACAAGTCTCAGTACCCCATGCTTGAAACATGTATCGTGATGAATTTATATTTGTCTTATAGTCCAGTGAATCTGCTAGTACACGTTTGGCATGTTTTTTAGCTGCAAATGTAGATGACTTCATTCGAGGGAAATTATTGCACCTTCTAGGGACTTCACTAAAATTGTTATGTCCTAAATGGCCAGAAGTTGACACCTGCATAATGGAGAAAGCTTGCATCTCATGTTTTATCCTTTTTTATTTATTTTTATTTTATTATTATTATTATTATTTTATTTGTTGCTAGTTTTTCTTGTTTTATCTTCCTTATGGCCTTCAATACAATAAACCTGCAAAACACCATCCAGTCATTTTATTTTTTAACTTTTATTTTATTTTATTTGTGTTTTTTCGGGTGTGAAAGGATAAGATGAGATATAATAATATAAAAAAAATCCCTAAAAATTAGATTGTTTCCTTATATTTCACTTGGCCAGCTGAAAGTTTTTATAATGCAGGTACAACGTTGTGAGCAAATGCATTATGCATATACTCCCTCGTAAGATAAATATTGACATTTTAAAGTCCATCTGAGCAATTCATACAAAGGTTCGAATCCTTTTACTCGCGATATGGATCTGTCAAAAACAAACTGACGACTACAGAGGAAGCAGCGCATATATCAAGAGCAAACTGACAAGATCTGTTAAGAACAAACTGACGACTACCGAAGAAGCTGCTGATTGCAATCCTTGAGCCTTTTGAGATATTTTTAAATTCAAAATTTTTGAGACATTTTTAATTTCAAAAATTTTGAATTTTTATAATTATAGACAATAAAATTGTGAAGAATGACCATAAAAATTACTACTAGATACAAGATTTCTTTTATTTTTTTTGAAAGAGGTTGCATCAATTTAGAAATATCATTTATTGACATTTAATGGTAAAACTTGATTTTTTCTATGTGAATATGTTTTTATTTACTTCTCTCCATTCATGTTGGCTTATCTTATTATTTCAAATACATATGGTCGTTTGAGACTTTGTGTTGCATGTTATTTGTAAACAAATTATGAAGTAATTCTTTTTTTGCTTCTCTGGCAGATATTATGGGGCTAAAATGTAATTATGTACTGTTGTCAGCTGTGCAAAGAAAACTGTTCCGAGTATGATTCAAAATCAAACTAGCTTAATTGAGGAAGCAACTGCAGTGGAAATGGGGTGTTCGGCTAATAAAATGAAATAAGTTGCATAACTAATTACAATGACACTGAATTCAATATCAATATTGTAATGAAACACTGTTGTATTGATTCTTTATCTGGGATCTACCTATGTACATTCTCTAATTATCTACCGTGTTGGCTCTGGAACAGGACAAATAACTTATGAGCCCTACCATGGTTAAACATTTTGTATATTTTGCTATATATAACAGCATAAAGATATTTATGCCTCAACTTTAGTAATAAAGCTTTTATGCGATGAACTGCTTATAAGTCCTTACCCGAAACATCTGTTGCAGGATAATAACCTGTTAAGATGGATAATAACCTGTTAAGATGCCCGAGTCGGCTGAATGCGGCTGAGAAAAATCTCCCATGGAGTCACGATCAACACTGTCATAAACAAGAAAAAATCCTGGTGAGAATACTCTCAACAGTCCAATATGTTACAGTAAATAAAGAGAATGGCTCAGGACTTGGGAAGCCTGTCGCAATTCGCAGAAGCCCATCCAATCCGTTGTTCCTCGTTATCATAGATCACCATTTTGTCTTGCAAAGAAATGTCTGCCGATAGGAAGCCGAAAATGCGTGTTAGAATGCTAAAGAGAACTTTCATTTGATTTTTTTTGTTATTTACACTTCTCACCTCCAATTATATTGAAGTTTTCCAGTCCAACTTCAGAGCCATTTAGGATACCCAAGCACACATTTCCATGATCCTGTAATATAAATTTCTTAAATATGCTTCGTGTTTGTTTGTTATCCCTTAATTGTAGCTTAAGAAAAAGGAATCATCTTAAGATTACTTACTGTGATAATAAGATACGCTTCGGGGGGCAATTGGAGCTGAGCATTCTTGGGTTTTGTAAAGCTCAAAACTAACGGCTTGAATAAGTTCTTGACATCACGAATGGATTTAAAAGATTTTGGGCCTTTCCAGCATACAGGGAGGCTTTTATCGTCATTTGCATCTTTCAACTGTTTTCCGTTTAAATCATTCTTTATCTGGAAACGTAAAACTAATGGTTAGTTTGTCATACAAACAATCAACAATTTAAAATGCTAGTCTTAACTCTTGTTTACATCTAACCATAGAAAGTAGAGCTTTGTAAGCTTGGGAACTGAAGTAGGTGTAAGTACTTCCACTGTCAAACACCAAGGGAAGGCCTTTAACTCCAGTAGCTTGCCCACCAACCTGGAGATCAGCAGGTCCCAAAGAGTAGTGTTTGCTGATGCAATCACAATCGAATGTTAATACACAAGAAAATAAACTATATTGGAGATAAGAGTATGATTTGAAGGTTCTTACTCTGTAGACTTGCTTGACATTGGCATCCAGACGATTCCAGAAGAAGGGAGAAGATCGTCACCGAAGAAAAGAAAACCTCCCCCTTGCCCACTTAAGCAATGGCCCACCATATTTCGCGTTAAACCCTGGTTGCGTAATTGTCTTACGATGCTTGATTTTCCATTACCCAGACCAAGGACTCCATCAGTGTAAGGTGGACGGATTGTATCTACAACTTCTTGGTTGTAACCACATCTGCATATAATATATAGTGAGAGAATATAACATCATGAAACTGGAAAATTAAAAAATTAAAAAAAATGAGCATTCAACTAGCAAAGTACATAAGTTAGTTTAGAAATTTAGCAATTCATAGTTTATAATTACTCCTATATTAACCCATAATGGAAACTTGGGAAAGAATAAAAGAAAAGATGAATAGAATTTTAATGCCAAAGTTGACCAAGAAGAGAGCTAAAATCAAAATGAAAATTAAGAGAATTGATAAATGCAGTTAATCAAACCTTAATAAGGTCAATGTCAACTTCGAGTACAGGTAAGAAGCCAAAGTAAAAGAATTAGTGATAGATTTAGATGAAGAGTGGGAGAAAGTTATGTACCCAAATGCAATACGGGGACCGAGGGTGCTACCGTTGGTGAATTTTAAAGGAAATATATCTTGAACTAGTACACCCATTGATGAACCATGATCAGCATATTCGACTTCATAGTCGCATTGCTCTTCTGGGGTATCACAACGCAGGCTTCCAGGCCAGTGAAGCAAGGCACATAGGGGATCCTCACATGCCACAAGGTGTTTATTCGGCTTGTAGAGAGGGTGAGGAGCCTGCACACAGATACAGAGTTCAAAAATTCACAAGTTATAACTAAAGTTGGTTTTACTTTGTTTCACTTATGAAAATGACTATAAATACCAAAAATGGCCGAATTAAGCGTTTTTAACCCAAGTTGCCCACAAGTTTTTTGACTTTTGTTTTCAAGTGGATCAAAACAACACAGTGGACCAACATTTGAATATTGTTAATAATTATAGAGCGACTTCTGTAGCTAAGAGAAAAGAATAGTTACCGGAATGCATTTGGTGCAAGGTGCATCACATTGGAGCCAGGTGAGATCACTGCCGGTATCCAAATCAAGGAAGTAAGGTTTAGGTGGGTGACCTATGCTAAGGGTCACTTGATAATACCTACATGTAGAAATAAACATTCAACAACTTGCTCTATAACAGGAAATTTTTTTTTAATTTCATGCAAATTCAATGAATTCCAGTCAATATAAGAAGCCAAGAAACAGAAGAAGATTGAAAAGGAAAGTAGAAAAAAGAAAAGGGAAAGAGAAAGAAACCAACCAAAATAATGTTTTCAATCAAACTGCAAATGAAAATTGAACAACACTGCTTTAACCATATAAAAAGCTGCACTAGAGCTAGTAACAAAAAAATCTCTTTGAGAAATGCAAAAACAAAAACGAAAGCTCTTTTCTGCACACATACACTCACTTTTTCTTTCACACTATTTGTGTTGATGACAACTTGTGGAAATGAGTTGATAAAGACATACAACCATACTAAATACTTACAAATCTAAACAACTTTTGAGTAAACTAGTGCCACAAATTTATCAAATAGGGAAGTAGGGCCAATATTTTTTTTCCAAGAAATTGCCAGGAAACTGTTTTCAAAATAGAGCCAAGAAATTGAAATAGAATTGTATTTAGAGTTTTTGGACAAAACCCAAAATCATTTCAAGAAACTCATCAATAATCAAACAAAAAATTGCACAAAATTTTGATAATTTAATAAAAAGCATATTCCTATGACATCAAAGAAACTAGAATAGAACAATACATGCAAAGCCCTTTACATATCTATTCATATACTTGCCCTTACATATATGTCCAGAAAACTCATCATCAAGCCTACATTTCAAATATAAAAAAATAAAAATTCTAGATAAACATTTATGGTAAAAGGGAAGACCACATGGGACCCACTAACAAGAAACTTATCAAATATCAACAGTCAAATACAAAATTAACAAAAATTTAGACAAAACCCTTAATATGTCTCCAAAGAAATTAAGAATCAGATAATACCTATTCACAAAATATGTTCAAAAAATTAATAATCAATCCACATTTCTAAGCAATTTTTTCTTAATAAACACAAAATCTAACAAAGCATACCCTTTAGGATAAACATTTCCAGTCACAGGGAAGATTACAGAAGACCCAAATTGACTGGTGGTTTCTGATTTCTTCTGCTTTTTGCTGTTATGGTGCGGACTGAAAGCTGAGAAACCTTGTTGAATTGTTGCAAATAATACTAGAAGATACAAAATTGGTACCAATTTCAGTTTTCTTTTCTCATTCATATTTTTTCTCAAGTTGATTTTGTAATTACGGGAAGTGTTTGGTTACCAAATTAGAAGACAGAAAGGGGATAAAAAGGGTTTTAGATCTCAAAAGTAGAGGAGCTAAGGAATCAAAGCCAAGAGGATGAGAGTTTTTTGATCTCAAAGTGAAGACTGAAGGAAGACTTTATAATTTAGTCTACCGACTCTATTGTCTGAACTACAGATACATTGGCACTTGCCAGCCTGGTCATGTATTTATTTTATAGAGCATTTGAGAATTTGTAAGAGCCCCCTGAATTATATATACAGCGAATATTAATATATAAAATTAGATAAAATTATAAAATTAATTTATCATATTATATATATAATTAAAAAAGTTATTTTTAATAATTATTCAGATAATAAAAAAATTGATACAATTGTAAAATATATTATTTTTTATAAAAAAATGTCCTATAAAAAAATGTACGAAATACAAATAAGATAAGGTTATATAAAATTTATTTTATCCTCAAAAATAATTAAATAGTGTTTACTTATTACTATTTAAAGACAAACATAATTTTTTGGTATATTTATGTGGGTTTTTATAAAATAAAATTTTATTTATATTTTTTATGTAAAAAAAATGTACTTAAAGATATTTTTTATGAAAGTTAAGTAAAATTTAAGAGATATTGTTGGTGGTTATTCTTGGTCCAGCAAACGCGTTACGCGGATTGCTGTGTACTACTTGCTAGGTTCGGACTACGGAGTTTGTGCTTGTAGATGGAAATTGGAATGTTAAAAGGTCGAAATTTCCCCAGAGAGATAATTAATATTTCATGTGTCACACAAATATTGAATTGTTTGATTAATATTGACTTTTTAAAAGTTAAAATAATTTCAAACTCAAAATTGACATTAATTCATTTAATTTATATAAATGTTGGGTTATAATCCTTTTGGGCCCAACTGACATGAAAGTTCGTGATAAGTTGGTTTTATACCCACTTATCTGGTATCAACTAACTATGATTGTTGCTTATATCCCATTTATCATAGTAGCTTTTCATGCATTATATCTTTATTTTGTAGAATTCATCTTCGGAAGCTAACTTGGTGGCATTGGGAGTCAACTGGATACGAAACTGGCATAAAGTAGGAGGAAAGTGGCATGGAGAGGAATTCAATTGATCAAGGCAAGAAGGATTTGAAAGCATGAAGCAGCAGCTGCAACAGCTGCAGCAGCTGTAGCAGAAGCCAGAATTGCAGAATTGTCACACAGCGCGACCGCGCCTCTTTAGTACTATTGCATAGCGCGGGCGCGCCCTACCCCAGGCAGCAAAACTCTGTAGCGCGGTCGCGCCCATATTATACTGCCGGGCAGCGCGGCCGCGCTAGTTCGAGCTTGACCAGCGTTGACTTTTCATTTAATTGGTCATTTGGATTGTAGCTTGAAGGAGGGGTCTTAAAAGAGGGCGCGTAAGATATATCAGAAGGCAGTTTTGTCATTTCAAAAAAGACGAGAAACGTACTCATTTGATATACTCTATTTTGGCAATCTATCTTAGTCAGTTATTTTTAATTTCTAGATTAGCTTTTGATTAGATTAGATCTTGGAGATTAAAGCAATTGAAAACCATTGAAGATTTAGACTTGGAGCAAGAGAGATTAGATTTGCACATTCCTGTTTATAGTTTGTCTTTACTTCTTTCTTTATCTTCCAATGTATAAACAACTGTGGATTATGGGTTTTGCTTTAATTATGAACTAAACTCTATTTTGGGATTATAATGGAACTTGTTGTGATAGACTCCATGGCACGCTTGCGTGAGGTGGTCGACGCCCGGATCGTTTCCAACAAGTTGATAGGATAAATAGCTTGCAACACCTTAACCCCTCGCTTATATGTAGACGGTAATCTTGGTACAATTGCTTGCCAATGAAATCTACGGAGGATGGACACCAACAACACTTCGACCCCTCGCTTATATTGAAACGGTAATCTCGGTACAATCGACGATTGATGCGGTAGAAGACGCCACACACAACTATGAACGGTTGTATGATAAGTCAATTATGAATCTCTAAAGAGAACTAAGGAACACTTAGGAATTCTTCAAAGAACCACAAGTAGAGAAACAAACTCACAATAGTATTGATAATCTGAAAATTGATATATGATAGATGATTTAACCATTACAACAAGCACCTATTTATACTAAGCTTGGAAATAATCTAGAAGCATCTAGAAGCACACAATTGTTGAAATACAAGCACACATTTGTTGAAAAACAACATTACAGAAATCATACAATTGAATCTAAATGCTAATTCCCTGTTTTGGGTGAAAGAAACTCGAAATCCAAGAAAAAGTCAAGATCTGACAAATGGAGCCAGGGGGTTCCCGTCGGGGCGGCAGAAATGAACTAAGTTTTCTCGCCGGGGCGGGGAAAATAGCCTATGATTTGGCGCTGGGGCGAGCTCCTGGTTTTCAACCAAACTGATTTCTTTTGTTGTTTTGTTTGCTACGTCCATTCGCAACATGGTCATGGGCTTTATATGCTTAGACTCAGTCTTTATAACCTCTGTACTTGATCCAACCTCGTTCCATAGTTCGTGGATCATCCCGTTAAGTCCTTCTTTGAAGCGTCTAGCTCGAGCTCTCGTAATGGGTCCAAGTGGCAATTGCAATAGGTCTTCTCAGGCTTTGCCATGGGTTTCCGAACTAAGGATGTCCTCATCATGTTGCTTAGTTAAATCTGTTATGCTTCTTTGTTAAGTTTTAATTGATTATGAATGGATTGTCTAATATGATTTGTGTTAATTGATTAATTGCTTGATCACCAATTACTGTAATAACCTATATGAAATTGAAAAACGAATTATAGGTTTATATCTGATCATATTGGCATGTGTTTATGATTTCTGCATGGTGATGAAATTTATGATTTGTGCCTAGGATAAAGATATACCGAAGCATCGCATGTAGTCTATTGAGAACTTGTGCTTTAACCCTCTTTAATTATAATTCACATAGAGATATAGTGAGTTAGTTAATTAGGGTGTTTGCATTCATTCTATCTTTTGTGGATTTAATGTGATATGGGTATGGTACATTGAGAAATGGCCGTATTTTACTTTCGTGTTCTCGACTAACAATCTAGAGTGATTTATTGGACTTAACAAGAGGTGTGTCAATTGAAGCATAATAACAAGTGAAATTATAATCCCATATCTCTATCATCTGATTTATTCATTCGATTAGTTAATTTAAAGTAACACTTGGTTAATTTTAGTTAAATCACAAACTTATCCATCTATTTAAGGAAACTATGATAATTACAAAATTGGTGCTTGTTAGATTAAATTGTAGTTATTATTCTTTGTGGGATCGATACTTTACTTTCATTATATTACTTGTTGACCACGTGCACTTGTGTGTGTGTGTATTGATTTGTTAAATATACAATTAGCCCAACAAGTTTTTGGCGCCGTTGCCGGGGAATATTAAACTTTTTTTATTACTTTCATCATCGGTTTAAATTATATTGGTTTTAGTTAAACAACTTTTCTAATCTTGTTTCTTTTTATATTTTTTTTTGTTTCAGGTACTCTTGAATAGTGTATGCAAACTCGATCTAAGAAGCCTGATTTGTTGCCTTGCGAGGATGACATTGTAAAAAAGTTTCAACGGTTGAGAAAGTGGATTAAGGAAACTCGAGAGAATCTAGAACAATAAGATACAATGGCGGCAGAAGAACAAAAAACATTGAGAGACTATGCTACGCCACGAATCAATGAATTACAATCAAGTATCACAAGGCCAACAATAGCAGCGAATTCTTTTGAAATCAAACCGGGGACAAGTCAAATGATTCAAAACTCGGTACAGTTTGGGGGAATGACTAATGATGACCCAAATGAGCACTTGGTTAGCTTTCTAGAGATTTGTGACACATTCAAGTTTAGCGGAGTATCGGATGATGCAATGAGACTTAGACTCTTTCCATTCACATTGAGGGACAAGGCAAAAAGTTGGCTTCACTCATTACCACCGGGCTCCATTACTACTTGGAATGACTTAGCTCAGAAGTTTTTGACGAAATTCTTTCCGCCAGCAAAGACTGCTAAAATGAGAAATGACATATCTATTTTTGAGTAACAACATGGGGAATCATTATATGAGGCTTGGGAAAGATATAAGGAATTGTTAAGAAGATGTCCACACCATGGATTACCCAAATGGATGCAGCTCAATACTTTCTACAATGGTCTAGCCAGTAATACTTGAACTAGCATTGATGCAGCTTCTGGAGGAGCTTTCATGGCCAAGAATCTTGAGGATACATATGAGTTGCTAGAGACTATGGCTGCTAATAACTACCAGTGGCCAACTTCTAGGATGAACCAATAGAAAATAGCCGGAGTATTAGAGGTCGATGCAGTCACAACGTTAGCAGCCCAGTTGTCAGCAATGTCAAAGAAGATTGATGCCATTGCAGGAGCAAATATCGCAGGAGCAAATATTCAGCAAGTATCTGTTGTTTGTGAGCTATGTGCAGGTGCACATCCAACTGAGTAATTTGCCATAAACCCTGAAGCAGTGCAGTTTGTGGGTAGCTATCAACGCCCACCAAATCCATATCAGAATAGTTATAACCCGGGGAATAGGAAACATCCTAATTTTTCATGGAGCAACAACCAACACCATCAACAAGCTCCAAGACCAACATATCCCCCAGGGTTTCATAATCAACAACATCAGACAACTCTACCTCCCCATCCAGAGAAGAAGCCAGATTTGGAAGATCTAATGATGAAGTATATGGCTAACAATGATGTAATGATGAAGAGTCAAGCGGCTACTATCAAAAACCTTGAGAATCAAGTGGGCCAAATGGCCAATATGTTGACCAACAGACCTCAAGGATCTCTGCCAAGTAATACAGAAGTTAACCCAAAAAGAGATGGGAAGGAGCAGTGCGAAGCTGTCACACTTAGAAGTGGGAAACAAACTCTGACAAACAGCGCGACTGTGCCTGAAATACAAAGAGAGGAAGCGCAGCCTCGCCCTTCACCAGTTACAGAATCTGCAGAAAATCAGAGGAGAAAGAAGAGAAGACAGAAACTAAGCCAAGAGAAAAGGAAAAAACAAAACAATCAGTAGTGTATCCACTAGTTCCTTATCCACAAAGACTTCAAAAACAAAAGCTGGATAAACAGTTTTCCAAATTCCTTGAAGTTTTCAAGAAATTGCATATCAACATACCATTTGCAGAAGCTTTAGAACAGATGCCGAGCTATGCCAAATTCATGAAGGGTATTTTATCAAGGAAGAAGAAGTTAGAAGATTATGAGACAGTAGCTTTGACTGAAGAGTGCAGTGAAGTATTGCAAAGGAAGTTGCCTCCGAAGTTGAAGGATCTTGGTAGTTTTACCATTCCTTGCACTATTGGTAACTTGTTATTCAACAAGTGTTTGTGTGATTTGGGTGCAAGCATCAATCTCATGCCTTTATCGGTGTACACTCAGTTGGGACTACCTGCACCAAAACCCACAAACATATCTCTACAACTTGCAAATCGGTCAGTTACATATCCTAGGGGAATTGTGGAGGACATTCTAGTGAAGGTGGAAAAGTTCATATTCCCAGCTGACTTTATCATCTTAGATTATGAGGAGGACAAGGACATTCCTATTATACTTGGGAGACCATTTTTGGCAACTGACAGAACTCTCATCGATGTACAAAAGGGAGAATTGACTATAAGGGTTCAAGATCAAGAGGTTACATTTAATGTATTCAAAGCCATGAAATTTCCTACAGATGAAGAGGAGTGTTTCCGAATGGATGCCGTTGACAAAGCGGTGGATGATGAGCTTCTGAGGGTAATGAATAAGGATCCTTTGGAAACTACATTATTGGGAGGCATTGATATAGATGATCCAGAGTTGATCGAATATTTGTAAATGTTAGATGCATTGCCAAGGGTAAATAGGTTCAAAATTCCTTTTGAGCCATTGGAATATGCAGAAAAGTCTTCAGATCGTTTAAAGACATCTTTAGAGATACCTCCTACACTTGAGCTCAAACCTCTGCCTAATCATCTCAGGTATGCATATTTGGGTGATTCATCTACTTTACCTATTATTATAGCATCTGCACTTAATGAATTTCAGGAAAGTAAGCTGGTAAGAGTTCTTCGAGAGTACAAAACTGCAATAGGATGGACCATTGCAGACATCAAGGGAATCAGTCCATCATTCTGTATGCACAAAATACTTTTGAAAGATGGTGTTAAGCCTACAGTGGAATAACAATGAAGGCTCAATCCTATAATGAAAGAAGTGGTAAAGAAGGAGATTTTGAAATGGTTAGATGCTGGGATAATATACCCTATCTCTGATAGTTCCTGGGTGAGTCCAATGCAATGTATTCCTAAGAAGGGGGGAATGATAGTGGTGGCAAATGAGAACAATGAGCTGATACCAACAAGGACAGTAACTGGATGGAGGGTTTGTATGGACTATAGGAAGCTCAACAAAGCCACACGAAAGGATCACTTCCCTTTGCCCCTTTATTGATCAAATGCTGGACAGATTAGTAGGACATGAGTATTATTGCTTGCTAGATGGATATTCAGGTTACAATCAATTCTACAAGGGTATAATTCTTATTCTCTATCTCTTTCGTTTAATTGATAATTGAACACAAGGAAAGATCATGGTAATGGTTTGTATGAAAAATTTTAAAATTCGATTTTATCGTGCTTCCGCTCTATTTATGTAATTTGATTGCATGCTTGCGTAATATACAAACCTAACAGTGGTATTAGAGCCAATCCTCGTATTAATTATCGATTTTGATGATTCTATGTATGTATGGGTATCTGATTGGATCAAATTTTCTGGGCAAAACTGATTTTCTGCATCTACGATGCAGCGCGACCGCACTGCTTCCAGTTCATTCTGGAGCGCGGCCGCGCCCGAACCCAGAAACCGTTTTTGGGGGTGCAGCGCGGCCGCACCGCTCCTAGTTCATTTTGGAGCGCGGCCGCGCCGGTCTGCAGATTTTAAAATTTTTGTTTTTTTAATTAAAGTAAATGGTTTATTTAATTGGACTAAGTTTAAAATAAAGATGTTTATTTTATTTGGAATTGGATTACAGGTTGCTAAAATTAAAGGAGTTTAATTTTGATTTGGTTTTTGATTAAAATAAAAGAGTTTATTTTGTTTCAAAATTAAATATTAGCAAACTTTTTGCCCATTAAATGGTATCAATGCATATATGGAATGGTTTTATTATTCATGAGATGAATATTATTTATTGATGCATATGGAGATATGTATGATAATAAATGGGATTGATTATGGACTATTGACTAATGGATGATTGGATTTATTTTATGAGAATGCTTGAATAAATGAGTTTTATAAATGGGGTCTGTGTACCTCGTATTCTCTAATTTTTCTTGATGTAAATTCTATCTTCCTCTTAAGTACTTCCCCTTGACTGCTGATCAAGGTTTCTATTTATTGTAAATAGTTTATGTAATAGGATTAGTTAAAATTATTTTGAAGAATTGGAGACAAAAGAGTAAGGAGCACTTGAAGATCCGTTTGTAATGGAGTCCGGGTTTAAATGTAATAGTTATATTTAAATTCAGTTCTTGCATGCTAGGTTTGACCTTTTGG
Organism: Aralia elata; assembly: GCA_034770075.1. Lineage (NCBI taxonomy): Eukaryota > Viridiplantae > Streptophyta > Magnoliopsida > Apiales > Araliaceae > Aralia > Aralia elata. The sequence goes on from CM068378.1 coordinate 35,725,250, forward strand.
TTCACTTGGTGGCTCTAGTGAACCAAACTAGAATAAAAGTTCATAATCAATACGGGTAGTGTAATATTCCGAACCCTAATAAGATCTGTATATGTAAATTATGTGTTTAATAAATGAAATTTCATGATCTGACTTTGTATTATGTAATTGTGTATTTTATTAAACAATTAGGTCAAATAAAATTTTTTCGCCAAGCAGCTGTGTCGTGCTTAATCGGACAAAATGATTTATCGTGCTTTCAGCGAATTCACCGAGAAGTGCCTCGGCAAATTATTTTTATAAGCTGCTGTGTCGCGCTTGGAATGACGAAGTGCTTTGTCGTGCTTCGGAGTTAATATAATATTATATTAACTGATAAAAATCTAAAATAAGTTAATTAGGGTTAGGATAATAAACTGAAACAAAAACCCTAATTTGAAAACCCTAATTGATAATATTTATCCGAATTATCTAATCGAAACCCTAATTATTGTACAATAATCTTAATTAATATAATTAAGATCTAAGTAATGAATCATAATATTAATTATGAATTATTAAGATTTAACTAAACCCTAAACGAAAGATTAAAACCCTAATTGTAGGATTAAAAACCCTAAACCCTAATTTGAAACCCTAAAACCCTAATTTGGTTTAATAACACTAAATTATGAATTGATAAACCTTAATTATGATATATGAATCTAATTAAGGTATTACTAAACCTAAACTAACATCATAAACATGATTAGTAAAAATCTAGGTTTAATTAGTAAGTAAATAAATTAAAAATCAAAATTTTCAACCAATCAAAAGAAGATAGAATATCAAAATCAGATATTTATAAATATCTAGCTCAAGTAGGTGAACAAGATCAGGCTTGAGCAGCACAAGTAACTAGGTTAGATATTTTGAGGGCAAAAATAGAAAATAAAGCTTAGGAAACCCTAATTCAAGTTGATATAAATAGAATGAGAGGCTGGCCATTAGACCTACGAAATTTTGAAACCTAAACACTTATAATCAAAGCCTAAACAAGCCTCTGCAATCACAAGATCAGTAGCAAAGATCAGAGATCAAAAATTTGAAGAAAAAGGTGCATAAACCCTAAATTGTTGCTAGATCTTTAAGTTGGAATTTGATGTTATGTTTTAGTGTTTAGGAATACTTATTAATATGTAATTAAGTGATCTGGGTGGTTAAAACACGTTTACATAACATCTAGATATGAAAATCAAGCCAAAATAGCAAACTGTTCTTGGCAGTCAAGAACAGTCTGACAAGCTACTTTGTCAGAGCTTTTGATCGGCTTAAAATGTTTGTTTGATGTGTTTTAAAGCATGAATCAGTAGTATGCCATGTTAGCTTTAAGATCCAATTGGTAGAAGTCCAAAATTATCTCATAGTAGGAAGATATGACTGGTCAAAACCCATTGACCGACCATGATAGACTGTTTCTAGGTACCCAAAAACATGAAGAACACTCTGATAGTGTCTGACAAGACTTTTGATCAACCCAGATCATGCCTAGATGATATTTAATATGTTGTTTCTTGTGTTAAACATGTTATTTGGTATGTAAACTACAATCTTGAATCATCAAAACATATTTAGCAAACACAGAATCAAAGTTATTAATGGTCAAACCACGTTGACCGTTATGACTGACTGAGTTTCTGGGTTACCCAGAAACTCAAGAACAGTTTAAACCCGGTGGTTTGACCATCAAATTTAAAGCATGATATGATATAATTTGAAGTGAAATTTATTATGTCGTTATACTCTGCCATGCTAGGTTTAACAACAAACAAAAATCAAACATAAACATCAAACCAGTTGGAATTAATTTGAGGTCAAAAGTCCCAACTGAACATTGACCAACTGTTCTTCATTGAAGAACATCTTTAGCGACGAAATGCATGTGCAAACCCAGAAAACTAAAACCTTACGCAGATTGTCGCTATAGGTCTTTTGCGACGGTTTTCAATAAAAATTAATTAAATAAATTATAAAATAATAAATAAATATTAAATAATTATAAATAATTAATAATTATATTCGAAAATTTATTTTTAATTATAAAAATTTATTTTTAATATTTTTATATATTTCTGAATTATTATTTAATTTAATTAAATAATAATAATTATTATAATAAATCATTTAATAATTACATTAATTATTTAAAAATGATATTAAATCATTTAATAATTATATTAATTATTTAAAAATGATATTAAGGTAAATAAAATTATTATATATAATAATAACCTAATGTACCACAACCTATTCGTAAATCTGGGAGAGTACCGAAGATACCTGATCGGTATGGATTCATCATAGAGGATAATGGTGAGGTACGCATCATAGATGATAATGATCTATTGACTTACGAAGAGGCTATGAGTAGTAAAGACTCAGAGAAATGGCTAGAAACCATGAAATCTAAGATGGACTCCATGTATGAAAACCAAGTATGGACTTTGGTTTCACCACCTGAGGGCATTAAACCTATTGAGTGCAAATGAGTCTTTAAAAGAAAGACTGGAACGGATGGCAAGGTAGAGACCTATAAGGCCCGACTAGTTGTAAAAGGTTTCAAACAAAGACAAGGTGTTAACTATGATAAAACCTTCTCACCAGTAGCTATGCTCAAGTCTATTCGGATTTTACTTGCAATTGCAGCTTATTATGACTACGAAATCTGGCAAATGGATGTGAAAATGGCCTTCCTCAATGGGAAACTTGAGGAGAAAGTATATATGATACAACCAGAGGGTTTTATTTCAACGGTTGAAACAAATCAAGTTTATAAGCTACAATGATCCATCTATGGATTGAAGCAAGCTTCTCGAAGATGGAACATCCGTTTTGATGAGATAATCAAAGGGTTTGATTTTATCAAAAATAAGGATGAACCTTGTGTGTACAAGAAGGTTAGTGGGAGCGCTGTTTCATTCCTAGTATTATATGTTGATGATATATTACTGATAGGGAATGATTTTCCTATGCTACAGTCGGTCAAAATTTGGTTATCTAAACACTTCTCCATGAAGGACTTGGGTGAATCATCCTATATTTTGGGGATAAAGATCTATAAAGATAGATCTAAAAGGATGCTAGGCTTGTCCCAAGGAAAGTACATTGACTCGATGCTAAAGAAGCTTAGCATGGAAGATTCCAAGAGAGGTCTCATGCCTATGAGCCATGAAATACATCTCTCCAAGAAACAGACCCCAAAGACACCTGAGGAGAGAGACCGCATGAGTAAGACTCCTTATGCTTCAGCAATAGGATCTATCATGTACGGTATGATATGTACTAGACCGGATGTCGCTCATGCACTTAGTGTAACAAGAAGATATCAGTCGAAACCTGGAGAAGAGAACTGGAAGGCAGTGAAAAACATCATAAAGTACTTAAGAAGAACTAAGAATGTATTTCTTGTCTACTGTGGGTTTGAATTGAAACTAGAGGGCTATACAGACTCAAGTTTTCAAACGGACCAAGATGACAATAAATCCGTTTCGGGTTATGTGTTTACCTTAACCGGTGGCACAGTGAGTTGGAAAAGTTCCAAACAGCAAATAGTTGCTGATTCAGTGACAGAGGCAGAGTACATAGCTGCAAGTGAAGCTGCAAAGGAAGTTGTTTGGATAAAGAAGTTCATAACTGAACTTGGAGTGGTTCCTAGCATTAGAGGAGTCGTACCTTTATTTTGTGACAACACATGAGCTGTTGCATAGGCTAAAGAACCCAGGTCTCATCAGAAATCCAAACTCGTGTTGCGGCAGTTTCATTTGATTAGAGAGATCATTCAAAGAGGAGACGTCGCCCTAGAGCATGTGGACTCTCAAGACAACATTGTAGATCCATTTACTAAAGCTTTAACCCAACACCAGTTTGATCGTCACTTAGAGAAGATGGGTATTAGATACCATGGCGATTGACTTTAATGCAAGTGGGAGATTAAAAGTAGTATGCACACAAGCTAATTATATTTGATATGATGTAGCATGTACTTTGTAATCTTATTCTTTTATTAATAAAAAGAATTAATTTATTAAAGGTATTTTGTTTTATCTACATAGTACTGTTATTTTATATGTGATAAACCCATATTTTTAGGCAATGCTTTTAGAATTATGATGATGATCATGCTAATGAGATCTAAATTCTTAGAAAGCTTAAAACTAAAATTATTCCTAATCGTTGGATTACTAAAAAAGTGATTAGTGAATCCGGATAGATTAATACATACTTTGCTTGCTCTTAGGAAGAGGATGATTGATCTCATAATTATTTTGTGAAAACATTAAAGTAAGTATGTAGGTACTTGTTGGAGAATAAGTTCACTGAACGTGACTCGCTGAAGGAATACCTAATGGAGTTTTACTTGCCTGTCAATAGGAATTCCTCTAGTGATAGTAGTACAAGTGATCCTTGGACTCGAGATCATTATAGTATCTTGTGTATGATAAGTTATACTTTGACATGTCCCTTAAGACCTTTAGGGTATATAAAAGGGTATGCTTGAGTATAATAAGTTGTACATGGAGATAGGTGAATGATCAACAAAGAATCTACCACATCTAGTAAAAGATGAGAATGTCCTATGTGATTCGATAAATGATAACTCAGTAGTCCTTGGCCAAGGTAGAACGAAATTAGAAAGGAATTTCTAATTTGTATTAATTAGAGTTGTGCATTTGAGAATCGAAATACATATAATTAAATAAATTAAGACTTGACAGTAATTCCATGTCTTATATTTAATTGGGACATTGTATGGTAGAAGGATTGGATTGTACGGTAACTATTCACTGAAAGGCTCTTTTGTGATTAATGTTGAAATCTATATTATTTGGAAAGTCGTTGATCGCTAAGGGGGCTTATCCTTATTGTAGAATAAATATTATTTATTTAAATGGATTAAATGAAATAAATAGTTTAATTTATTTATTTAAATAAGATTGGAATTGTTTTAATTGATTTATTCACAACCGGTTTAATATGGAGAATCTAAAGGGTCACATCGCAAAAGGAAAATATTTATTTAAGAAGTAAATGACATAATTGTAATAATAAGTTAAGTGTATTTAATTTAATCTATGGTGATAGAATAAATTAAATAACTTAATATTTATTATTTAATATTTTGAAAATATTAAATATAAATTAATAAGAGGAGTCTTATTATTATTATTACTATTATTATTATTTAATTCCTAAAAGGGTTTGAGAATTAATTAATGAAAGTACTCTTATAAATTCCTAATTGGATTAGAAGTTTAATTAATTAAAGGAGTTTAATTATAATAATAACCTAATCCTAAATAGTTTAGGAGGGTTACCTATACCTATAAATAAGAGGAGTCTTGTTATGGATTGGGCCCATTACACACATTTGCATAAGATTTGGGAGAGTACTTATAATTTCTATAGAGATAGAAACTAGGGTTTTGCTGATACACTCCACGGCACGCTTGCGTGAGGTGGTCGTCGCCCAGATCGTTTCTAGTAAGCAACTTTGATGGAACTCTCTCGATACCTTAACCCAACGTCTATTTTGAGACGAGAATCTTGATAATTTCGATCAAGCAATTGAATTCACGTAGGATGGAACACCAACAATACTTAGACCCTCGTTTAAGATCAAACGACGTCCTCCTCCTTCCCTTCCATGTAACCTCCCCCTCCTCATCCTTCCTTCTCCTTGTATCCTCCTTCTTTCTTCCTTTCGCCTCTTTCTGTCTCCCTTTGGGTTTTTTACCATGTTCTCTTCGAGCTCCTCTCCTTCTACTGTAGTCACTAATGTCTTTAATGTCTCTAATGTTATTGTTCATTCAGAGGATCATTCTCCTTTGGTCCTTTTTAATAATCCTTCCAAGCCCACCTCTGTTATTGGTCAATATGTTCTGGGTCTTATTGAATCCGAGGACTCTTCTTTGGGGGTTTCATCTCTTGCTGGATTCAATGTTCTACTTGATGCTCCTTCCTTGACTGACATTAGTTCTGATAACGAAGCTATTCAGTTTGGGTTTGCTCAAAATTATCTTAACAAGGATTTTATCATCGTTGATTCGGCTGCCGTAACTGACCATTCATCCGCAACCTTCGAGATCACACGCCACACTCCATGCAATTCCCTTGCAATTCACGCCATCAGTAACCCATTCCCTTCCCCTCGTTCTGTCCAGGCTTCCCACCCCACTCATCCCATTCTTGTCGGCCACCCTCCTAGCATTGAGCATGATTCATCCGTCTCCAATCTTAGTGGACCCCATGCTGCCCATTCCCAACACCTTTATTATTCAGAGGTTTCTTTTATTGGAAAGTGTGGTGCTGCCCCACTTGCCCCCCTTTCCTATTCCCCTAATCTACGTACTTTTCAGTTGCTTTCACCTGTTATTCCTGACGAGTCCCAAGCTGCTGACCTTTCCTACGTGGGTCCTGCCCATGCCACCTCACCTGAACACCCTCATTGAGATTACCACCATGTTGACCATAATCATTCCCACTCACTTTTAAGTGGAGCTGTTGCATCCATTACCTCCCCGCGTTCTCCTCACTCCCTAACGGTCATTGAATCTCCCACTAAACCCATGCTTGTAGGCCACCCCCTCCCATCCTTTCGTATTGCATGCCTATGATTATTCAAATTTGGTTTATTCTCCCAAGCATCATCCTGTCCTTACTCTCCCGGATTCCCTTCTTGCTCATTCCCTCTTGCTATCTGCGGATTCTCCACCCATGCTCCCTCACCCTTGTCCTCAGCATCGGCATCCCCCCTCTATTGTGGGTCATCATGGCAGTGTTTGTCGCCACGATAGTCCTGCTGATGGGTTTTATTATTCACCCCATTCAATAGTTGATTCCATTTTTGCTAGTGGAACTGCTACTCCCCATGCAGCCCATTATATTCCTCTCTCCAACTGGTTTTGGTTCCTGCCCCAATACCTTCAGCTCTTCTTATCTTTTCTGATGTAACCCACGCTACCCCTTTGTCTAATATTCTGGCTCCTTCTGGCTCCCATGCAGACCGTACAGTCCATGATGCTCCTTGTTCCCTATTGGTTTCGGCTCCCACTATTCCCATACCTGCCAGTCCCCCTCTCTCCCGGTCTTGTACTATTCAATTTGTTGTTAGTGGAGCTTTAGCCTCCCATGCAAACCATGCTACTCCTCTCTCCCCATTGCTCTCGGCAACCTATGCTGCTCCTCTTTCCCCAATGCATGTGGCTATTCCCACCACCCGTGCTGGCCATGCCCATGCCTCTCGTGTTGACCACGCTCCCTCAGATTTGCAGCTGTCCCCATCCAACCACGCTCCTTCATCCCACCAATTGTTTGTTCCCAATGACGATAATGGTTTTGCTTTTGATCAGTCGTCCCGCCCAATTGTTGTCCACACGTTAATGATGCTTTTGGTTATTCTATTCCGCTTCATGCTTCTTACCCATATTCCCATCATTCCAAACTCGTCATACAGAATAGTACCGTTGCCCAGCTCCCCCTCATATCGGTTGTCCCCCTCCTTACTGATGTAACTTTTGATTTAGGTCCTGCTGCCCTGTCCCATGCAGACCATGCAACAGCTTTTTCCAACCACTCCAATGCATGTATTATCCCTCCTGACTTTTATAATAATTTATTCTCCCAATCAGCCCCCCTTATTCCTGCTGTCAATATTCCACCTAACTCCATTAAAGGGATTCTGAAGCACCCCTCCGCAGACTCTTTCCTTTGTCCCTTACCACCTCTCCAAGATAAGTTGTTCCCCACTACTGTCAGTAGAGTTGTGCCAGGCCTCGTTTCTACCCCTCACATTCCTTCTCTTTCCCCGTGAATTCTCCCCACTACTGTTAGTAGGACTGAGCCGCCCGATGTTCCCTCTGTCCCACAGGTGCAGCTATTCCAACCCGTTGGCTCACCTCACTCTCCAGCTACTTTTCTCCTCACCTCTCAACCTTCACTACCTCCATACCTTGCTTTCACCCTCTACCTGACCGACCACAGGTTTTCATCTGGACCATAGCCTGTGTCATCCCTCTCCTCACTACATCTAAACACCCTTAATCAAACCGTTGTCAACCCTACCAATCCTTCCGTTGTTAAGAACCTAGGTTTATCCACGGGGGGCGACTCTATTTCTTAGAGTCAAGTCGTTTTTGCTCAACCTAAACCAATACCAAATCGTGCTAAAACCCCTATGACCTTCTATCCTCCTGCAACAGAGAATGGTATAGTAGTTATCAACCTCCCTTCGGAGGTGATTTTGAAAGGCTATAACCGTTAGTCCTCTAGTTTGGTTGGCCTTTTCAATTCTAAAATGCCTTTCAAATTGGTTGAGGCCCAAACCTTTAAGATTTGGGGCAAATATGGACTTCAGAAGGTTTTTCTTCATGAGACGGGATATTTCATCTTCCAATTTCCCTCCGTTGATGTCAGAGACAATGTCCTCGCATTGGGCCCTTGGTATGTGGCAAATAAGCTTGTTTCGTTGCAGACATGGCAAGAAGGGGTTGACTTCCCTGCTGAACCTTGCTTAAAAATGCTTATCTGGGTTAAGTTTAAACAAATCCCCTACTCCTTTTGGACTCACGAGGGTCTCTGCCACCTTGTCAGTGGTATCGGTAAGCCTTTGTTCATGGATAACAGTACAGAATCCTTAGACCCTATGACCTATGCATGGATATGTGTGGAAGTTGGGGTGGACTCTCCGCTACTGGAATCCATTGTGGTGACTATTCCTAGTATTGACGGGAGCTCCCACTCCTCCTATGAAGTGGTTGTCAAATACCAAAACAAGCCATCTCTCTGCCGGCATTGCATGTCTTTCGACCACTCTATGCTGAAATGCCCTAGGGCAAACTATATTTGGCGTGCTAAGCCCTCAAGGAAGGAACAGTCTTCTTCGTGTTCCCCTGTTCAAGTCGTTTCCTCCCCGGCCCAAGATGCAGCTTGCCATGCCTCTCTCTCAGCTTCCTCAGCTGCCCCTGCTCTTAACCCTACCCCTCCGTTGGGTAATGTATCTCAGTTAGACGATAGTTGGATCACTGTCTCTAAAGTTAAAACATCTTCCTCCAGATTGCCCAGTCCTTAAGAGGGGTGCCCAGATGCTTCTTCCCCTTTCTCTACCCCTATTTCCAATCCTTTCTTTCCTCTTGCTACTGAGTTTTCTTCTAATCTGGAGGTCTCTCCAAATCCTCTAGTTTAGAAGTTAAAAGTTATTGATGAAAAGGAGACCAAAGAGCTGACAATAAATATTAAAAAGTGGGAAGGTCATTCCAAGAAAAAGTCCAAACATGGCAGGTGGGTGGAAAAACCTCATCTTAATCTCCTTTTTTTAATGATTAATTTATGTTCCTATAATGTTCGTGGTTTAAATAAAAAGCCTAAGCAGGCTTTTGTCCGTAATCTTTTAAATACTAACCATATTTCTTTTGTTGGTCTACTTGAGACTAGAGTCAAAACTCATAAGGCTTCTCGAATCTCCAAAGCTATATGTAGGCATTGGGACTGGGAATTCAACTATGATCATCACTACAATGGTAGAATTTGGGTTGGGTGGGAGCCTAGAATCTGGAGGGTAGATATCTTATTTCGGTCATCTCAGATTATCCATTGTAAGCTGCATTTGGTTGATAATAATTCTTCTTACCTTGTCTCTATTGTTTATGGCATGAACTCTGTTATTGATTGTAGGCCTCTTTGGCATGACTTGCATCTTTGTTCATCTGATTCTGCTTGGTGTATTCTTGGTGACTTTAATTCTATCAGGGGTATTCATGAAGCTGATGGTGGTGACAATTCGTGGGACAATGGTATAACTTATTTTAATGATTGTCTTGAAACTCTTGGAGTTGATGACATTAGGGCTATTGGTCCTATCTTCACTTGGTGTAAATGTCAGAATTGTAACCTTATTTACAGGAAGCTGGATAGAGCTCTGGGTAACCTTGCTTGGTTTTGCAACATGACTGAATCCCAAGCCTGCTTTGATCCGAGAGGTCTGTCTGACCATAGTTCGATTATTCTGAAAACTGGCATCCATGTCCAAAGGTTTCCAAAGCCCTTTCAATTCTTCAACTATATGCTTGATTTGGAAGGGTTCAATGATACTGTTCAGGAATCTTGGAGCTCTCCAATCTCAGGGAATTCTATGTTTATCCTTGCTGAGAAGTTGAGGAGTTTAAAGAAGGCTTTCATCTCTCTCAATGCGTCTAATGGGAATCTCATTTCTAATGTCAAAGCTCTTCAAGGTCAGCTCCATTCTATCCAAACCTCCCTTCATTCTGATCTTCATAATTCCTCCTTGAGAAGCCAGGAATCTTCTTGCTCGACTTCTTTATGGAGGGCTTTATCCTTGGAGGAATCTTTGATGCAACAAAAATCTAGGGCTCTCTGGATTTCCCAAGCAGACAAAAACTCGAAATATTTTGCAAATGTTATCAAAAGTAGATGGAATAACAACAAAATCATGGCTATCAACAATAGCAATGGTGATTTGGTGGATGACCAATCTTTTATTCAGCAAGTGGCTGTGGATTATTTCCAGGATCTTCTTGGCTCGACGGTCAATGACTATCCTGGTCATGAGGATCTTTCTGCTTATATCACAAAGCACATCAGTCCCTTGCATGTCTCTGTTTTGGAAGCCCCAATTCTTGATGCTGAAATCTTTACTGTGCTAAAATCTATGAAGAAAAATAAGAGTCCTGGTCCTGATGGTTTCAATGTTAACTTTTTCCTCCACTGTTGGGACATTATTGGAGTTGATTTCTCTACTGCTGTCCACTACTTCTTTAATGCATGACATCTCCCCAGCAGGATTAATGCCACTGCCATTACGCTTATTCCTAAGACGAAAAACCCAGCTTCCATGTCTGATTTTTGACCTATTTCTTGTTGCAACACCATATACAAGTGCATCTCTAAACTTCTTGCAAACAGACTCAAGATGGTTCTCCCATCCCTCATTGACAAAGCCCAATCTACCTTTAATTCTGGTCGTAGTATCACGGATAATATTCTTCTTGCCCAAGAGCTTTTGCGAAATTATCACAGAAACTCTGGGTCTGCTAGATGTGCTCTAAAAATTGATACAAGGAAAGCTTTTGACAAGGTTAACTGGGATTTCCTCTTTGACTTGCTGGGGCTTCTTAAATTCCAATCTAGATTTGTTAATTGGATCCGTGCTTGTGTTACTACTGTCATGTTTTCAATTAAAATCAATGGGTCTTTTGCTGGCTACTTTAAGGGTGCTCGAGGGTTGAGTGATGAGATCCTGACCAGGCTCGCATCAAATATTCATCACTCAACTCGAGCTTCAAGGATTCATCAGTTGATCGCAAGTAATTGGGCTAAAATCTGTTCAATGAAGTTGATAATGAAACTTAATTCAAGAGGATCACAAAAGGAGGATCAACTATGTCGTTTGGGATTGCTAGGTACCATCTATTTAGTAAGACCCAATCAACACAAGACAAGTCGAGGAGCAATGCACGGAACAATGGAGAAGGATTCAAGATACATGGCAAGATATTGTTAGGTTTGTATATTATGCAAGAATGCAAACAAATTAAATAAATAGGGCGGAAGCATGATAAAACGGATTTTAAAATTTTCATACAAACCATCACCATGATCTATCCTTGTGTTCAATTATCAATTAAACGAAAGAGAAAGAGAATAAGAATTATACCCTCGTAGATCAAAGCTTCCTCGGGTACAAGTTCAACTCCTAGTCCTTCGTGTTCTCCTCGAACTCCACAGATGAGATTCCTTCCTTTGATCAACATTAGCCACCCAAGTGTTTGGCCTCTAGAGGTGATCCACCAAGGAAGAATAGGTATTCAAGAAGTTGGGTATTAGCAAAATCCTAGTTTCTATCTCTATAGAAATTGCAAGTACTCTCCACAATCTAATGCAAGAGTGTGTAACCCTAATATATGATAAGACTCCTCTTATTTATAAATGTAGGAATAACCCTTCCCTAAACTATTTAGGATTAGGATTTCTATTATAATTAAACTCCTTTAATTAATTATGCTCCTAATCCAATTAGGAATTCATGGGAGAATACTTCTATTAATTAATTCCCAATCCCTATTAGGAATTAAATAATAGTAATAGTAATAATAATAATAAGACTCCTTTTATTAATTTATATTTAATATTTTCAAAATATTAAATAATAAATATTAAGCTATTTAATTTATTCTATCTCCATAGATTAAATTAAATACACTTAACTTATTATTACAATTATGCCATTTACTTCTTAAATAAATATTTTTCTTTTGCGGTGTGACCCTTTAGGTTCTCCATATTAAAGCGGTTGTGAATAAATCAATTAGAACAATTCTAATTTTATTTAAATAAATAAATTAAACTATTTAATTCATTTAAATAAATAATATTTATTCTACAATAAGGGTAAGCCCCCTTAGCGATCAACGACTTTCTAGATAATATAGATTTCAACATTAATCACAAAAGAACCTTTCAGTGAATAGTTACCGTACAATTCAATCATTCTACCATACAATGTCCCAATTAAATATAAGACATGGATTTACTGTCAAGTCTTATTTTATTTAATTATATGTATTTCGATTTCCAAATGCACAACTCCAAATAATGCAAATTAGAAACTCCTTTCTAATTTTATTCTGTCTTGGCCAAGGACTACTGAGTTGTCATTTATCGAATCACATAGGACATTTCACATCTTTTACTAGACGTGGTAGATTCTTTGTTGATCATTCACCTATCTCCATGCACAACTTATTATACCCAATCATACCCTTTGATATACCTTAAAGGTCTTAAGGGACATGTCAAAGTATAACTCATCATACACAAGATACTATGATGATCTCAAGTCCAAGGATCACTTATACTACTATCACTAGAGGAATTACTATTGACAGGCGAGTAAAACTCCATTAGGTATTCCTTAACAAGCCATGTTCAGTGAACTTATTCTCCAATAAGCACCTACACACTTGCTTTAGTGTCTCCACACAAATGATTATGAGATCAATCATCCTCTTCCTAAGAGCAAACAATGTATGTACTAATCTATCCGGATTCACTAATCCCCTTTTTAGTAATCCAACGATTAGGAACAATTTTAGTTTGTGAGCTATCTAGAATTTAGATCTCATGAGCATGATCACCATCATGATTCTAAAAGCATTGCTCAAAACTATGGGTTTATCACATTTAATATAACAGCACCATGTAGATAATATAAAATGCCTTTTAAGAAAATCAATTCTTTTATTAATAAATGAATAAGATTACAAAGTATATGATATATCATATCAAATATGATTGGCTTGTGTGTATACTACTTTCAATCTCCCACTTGCACTAAAGCCAATCGCCATGGTATCTAACACCCATCTTCTCTAAGTGACGATCACACTGCTGTTGTGTTAAATCTTTAGTAAATGGATCTGCAATGTTGTCTTGAGAGTTCACACACTTCAGGGTGACATCTCCTCTTTCAATGATCTCTCTAATCAAATGAAACCGCCGCAACACGTTCTTGGATTTCTGATGAGACCTGGGTTCCTTAGCCTATGCAACAACTCCGGTGTTGTCACAGAATAAAGGTACGACTCCTCTAATGCTAGGAACCACTCCAAGTTCAGTTACGAACTTCTTCATCCAAACAGCTTCCTTTGCAGCTTCACTTGCAGCTATGTACTCTGCCTCTGTCACTGAATCAGCAACTGTTTGCTGCTTGGAACTTTTTCAACTCACCGCGCCACCGTTTAAGGTAAACACATACCATGAAACGGATTTGCTGTCATCTTGGTCCGTTTGAAAACTTGAGTTTGTATAGCCCTCTAGTTTCAATTCAGACCCACCGTAGACAAGAAATACATCCTTAGTTCTTCTCAAGTACTTTAAGATATCTTTCACTGCCTTCTAGTGCTCTTCTCCTGGATTCGACTGATATTTGCTCGTTACACTAAGTGCATGAGCGACATCTGGTCTAGTACATATCATACCGTACATAATAGATCCTATTGCGGAAGTATAAGGAATCTTACTCATACGGTCTCTCTCCTTAAATGTCTTTGGGGCCTGTTTCTTGGAGAGATGTATTCCATGGCTCATCGGTATGAGACCTCTCTTGGAATCTTCCATGCTAAACTTCTTTAGCATCGAGTCAATGTACTTTCCTTGGGTCAAGCCCAGCATCCTTTTAGATCTATCTCTATAAATCTTTATCCACAAAATATAGGATGCCTCACCTAAGTCTTTCATCGAGAAGTGTTTAGATAACCAAATTTTGATCGACTGTAGCATAGGAACATCATTCCCTATCAGTAATATATCATCAACATATAATATAAGGAATGTAACAGCGCTCCCACTAACCTTCTTGTACACACAAGGTTCATCCTCATTTTTGATAAAATCAAACCTTTTGATTATCTCATCAAAACGGATGTTCCATCTTCGAGAAGCTTACTTCAATCCATAAATGGATCGTTGTAGCTTACAGACTTGGTTTGTTCCAACCGTTGAAACAAAACCCTCTGGCTGTATCATATATACATTCTCCTCAAGCTCTCCATTGAGGAAGGCCGTTTTCACGTCCATTTTCCAGATTTCGTAGTCATAATAAGCTGCAATTGCAAGCAAAATTCGAATGGACTTGAGCATAGCTACTGGTGAGAAGGTTTCATCATAGTCAACTCCTTGTCTTTGTTTGAAACCTTTTGCAACCAGTCGGGCCTTATAGGTCTCTACCTTGCCATCCGCTCCAGTCTTTCTCATAAAGACCTATTTACACCCAATAGGCTTAATGCCCTCAGGTGGTGAAACCAAAGTCCATACATGGTTTTCATACATGGAGTCCATCTCAGATTTCATGGCTTCTAGCCATTTCTCTGAGTCTTCACTACTCATAGCCTCTTCGTAAGTCAATGGATCATCATCATCTATGATGCGTACCTCATCATCATCCTCTATGATGAATCCATACCTTTCAGGTATCTACGGTACTCTTCCAGATTTACGAATAGGTTGTGGTACAGTAGGTTCTTCTACTTGGTTAGGTACCTAACTTTGATCCGGAGTATTTTGTGGTTCTTGAACTTCTTCAAGATATATCTTACTCCCACTGACCCCTTCAAGGATAAACTCCTTTTCCAAAAAGGCAGCATGTTTCGCTACAAACACCTTTTGATCAGTAGGATGATAGAAATAATACCCTACAGTTTCTTTAGGGTAACCCACAAATCTACACTTGTCGGATCTAGTCTTTAGCTTATCTTGCTCAAACCTTTTGACATAAGTTGGACAACCCCAAGTCTTAACATACTTAAGATTTGATTTCCTCCCTGTCCATAACTCATATGGAGTCTTTGGGACGGATTTGGTAGGTACCTTGTTAAGTAGATATGCAGCCGTTTCTAGGGCATAACCCCAGAAGGATACTAGAATATCGGTAAAACTCATCATGGAACGAACCATGTCCAACAATGTTCGATTTCTCCTTTCAGATACACCATTCAACTGTGGCGTCCCTGGTGGAGTCCATTGTGAGATTATACCATTTTCTTGGAGATAATTGAGAAACTCATCGGTCAAGTATTCCCCTCCTCGATCTGATCGAAGAATCTTAATACTCTTACTAGTTTGCTTCTCTACTTCACTTCTGAATTCTTTGAACTTTTCAAACGATTCAGATTTGTTTTTCATTAAATACACATATCCAAATCTAGAATGATCATCAGTGAAAGTAATAAAATAAGAATACCCTCCTCGTGCATTCGTTGTTATAGGTCCACATACGTCTGTGTGTACCAACACTAACAACTCTGTAACTCTTTCTCCTTTTCCACTAAAAGGAGATTTAGTCATCTTACCCATGAGACAAGATTCACAAGTTGGATATGATTCGTAATCAAATAGCTCTAAAAGCCCATCTTTATGCAACTTGGTTAATCTTGTTTCATTGATATGACCGAGTCTACAGTGCCACATAAAGGTATAATTAACATCATCTCTTTTTCTTTTCTTAGTTTGTTCAATTTGAAGTATATTTTCATGCAAGTCAAGTATGTAAAGTCCATTCAGTAAATTACCAACACCATATAAAATATTTTTATTATAAATAGAACAACTGTTGTTCTTTATTATAATATCAAAATCATCCATATCCAATACAGAAATTGAAATAATGTTTCTAATGAGTGTCGGAATATAATAAAAATTATTTAAACTAATGAACTTGCCCGAAGGCAGTGCTAAACAATAAGTCCCTACAGCTAATGCAGCAACCTTTGCTCCATTTCCCACTCATAGGACGACTTCATCCTTGTTCAGCTTTCTACTTCTGCTTAGTCCCTACATATTATTACATATGTGAGAACTATAGCCGGTATCCAATACCCAAGTAGAATTTTGACTTTCAGAAAAATTAATTTCAATCATGAACAAACCTAGATCGGAAGTCGAAGCTTCTCCAAGCTTCTTCTGGTCCGCAAGATACTCCTTGCAGTCCCTCTTCCAGTGTCCCGGCTTATTGCAATGGTAGCAAATTCCTTTGCTATCTGGATCAGGTTTCTTTTTATCCTTTCTCTTCGCCTTGCCCTTAGCCTTCTTGTTTTTCTTCTTTTCAGAAGATACCTTGGGCCTCTTCCTTTTCTTGGAAGAATCATCCACTAGTAAGACTTGGTTCTTGTTGGATGAGAAGTGACCTTCAGCAGTTTTCAGCATATTAAGTAGCTTAGGCAAGTTGACGTCCAACTTATTCATGTGAAAATTCACAACAAATTGTGAGAAGGTGTCCGAGAGTGACTGCAAGATCAAATCTTGACTTAACTCCCCATCCATCACGAACCCAAGCTGTCCAAGTTGTTCAATCAGATTGATCATCTTAAGGACATGAGTCTCAACAGCAGTGCCCTCGGTCATACGAGATCGGAAGAGCTCCTTAGATATCTGATATCTAGCAGTCCTACTTTGCTCACTATATAACTCTTTGAGGTGCAACAATATAGTAGGAGCATCCATAGTTTCATGCTGACGCTGAAGCTCATTATTCATAGATGCGAGCATGATGCATTGAGCCAGGATTGCATCATCTTGCCACTTTCTGAAAGTAGCAATCTCTTTCTCAGAGGCTGTTTCTGCAACACTTGCAGGGACTGGCGAATTTAGGACATAAGAAATTTTTTCAGCAGTGAGAACAATTCTCAGATTCCTTAACCAGTCCGTGTAATTCGGTCCGGTCAGTTTGTTAGCATCAAGTATGCTACGCAGTGATAGTGAGTTTGACATTTTTAAATTCTGCAGGTGAAATAGACAACATTTTAGCATACATTCATTTAATTAATTACCAAAATAAATTAGGTCTTTATTTTAAATTGGTATCTCTCACTTTTTCATCAAACTATATTACCCTCAATATATAGTTCGAAAATCTAATTAAAGATTTGCTAGTGAGAATAAGGATCCCATTTCAAATGTATATAGCCTTGTGTGACACAACAAACTATATATAAATAAATAGGTAGACAACTATTGTCAATTACATCACTATGTAACTCCTTGTATTTTGCCTCTTAGATTATTTTGATCAAGTGTGACACATCCGAATCAAAATTATCCAAGTTAAGTCCAACCTAACACTTCCATATATTCGAAAGAAAAACACTGTCCTTCTGTGACACAACAAAACAACATCATTCAGTCTATTTATAAGCATCAAATGTGATAAAGTAACATCTTAAATATTTAATACTTATCTTATGTGACACAACAAACTCATATTAAATATTTAATACTCTATCGCTTTACCATGCTAGAAGGCGACGTTCGATATTCCAAATATCTTTGAACGCTTAGGACTTAACGTAATTTCTTTGAGGGGTTTGTAATTATTAGTCTCATCTTGTTTAGCGCGCATGCACACACACATATATATATATATATATATATATATATATATAAAATGCGCGTCATGTTATTTAACATGCGAAGCATGATGTATAATATATATATATATATATATATATATATATATATATATATATATATAGTAAACATGCATATATAGAATACTATATTTTACCCGGATTGATTATGGACTTTTATTCTAGTTTGGTTCACTAGAGCCACCAAGTGAACCAAAAGGTCAAACCTAGAGTGCAAGAATTAAATTTAAATATAACTATTACATTTAAATCCGGGCTCCAATACAAACGGGTCTTCAAGTGCTCCTTGCTCCTTTGTCTCCAATTCTTCAAAATTAATTCTAACTAGTCCTACTACATAAACTATTTACGATAAATAGAAACCTTGATCAGCAGTCAAGGAGAAGTACATGGGAGGGAGATAGAATTTACATTAAGAAAAAATTAGAGAAGACGATGCACGCATACCCCATTTATAAAAACCCATACATTCAAGCATCCTCTAAAATAATTCCAATCACACATTGGTCAATAGTCCATAATCAACCCTTATTTATTATCATACATATCTTTATATGTATCAATAAATAACATTCATTTCATGAATAAAAAAACCATTTCATATATGCATTAATATCAATTAATGGGCAAAAGTTTTGCTAATATTTAGTTTTGAAACAAAATAAACTCTTTTATTTTAATCAAAAACCAAATCCAAATTAAACTCCTTTAATTTTAGCAATCTGAAATCCTATTCCAGATAAAATAAACATCTTTATTTTAAACTTTTATCAATTAAATAAACCATTTATTTTAATTGAGAAAAACATAAAATTTTCAAAGTCTGTACACCGGCGCGACCGCGCTCCGAATTGAACTAGGAACGACGCGATCGTGCTGCACCCCCAGAAACGTTTTCTGGGTTAGGGCGCGGCCGCACTCCAGATTGAACTGGAAGCGGCGCGGCCGCGCCGCGATGCAGATTCAGAAAATTTTTTCCAGCCCAAAAATCCGATCGTATCGCATATTAATTCATACATGGAATCATCAAAATTAATAATTAACACAAGGATTAGGCTCTGATACCACTGTTAGGTTTGTATATTACGCAAGCATGCAAACAAATTAAATAAATATTGCGGAAGCGTGATAAAATGGATTTTAAAATTTTCATACAAACCATCACCATGATCTATACTTGTGTTCAATTATCAATTAAACCAAAGAGAAAGAGAAAGAGAATAAGAATTATACCCTCGTAGATCAAAGCTTCCTCGGGTACAAGTTCAACTCCTAGTCCTTCGTGTTCTCCTCGAACTCCACCGATGAGATTCCTTCCTTTGATCAACGTTAGCCACCCAAGTATTTGGCCTCTAGAGGTGATCCACTAAGGAAGAATAGGTATTCAAGAAGTTAGGTATTGGCAAAATCATAGTTTCTATCTATATAGAAATTGCAAGTACTCTCCACAATCTAATGCAAGAGTGTGTAACCCTAATCTATGATAAGACTCCTCTTATTTATAGATGTAGGAATAACCCTTCCCTAAACTATTTAGGATTAAGGTTTCTATTATAATTAAACTCCTTTAATTAATTATGCTCCTAATCCAATTAGGAATCCATGGGAGAATACTTCTATTAATTAATTCCCAATTCCTATTAGGAATTAAATAATAGTAATAATAATAATAAGATTCCTCTTATTAATTTATATTTAATATTTCCAAAATATTAAATAATAAATATTAAGATATTTAATTTATTCTATCTCCATAGATTAAATTAAATACACTTAACTTATTATTACAATTATGCCATTTACTTCTTAAATAAATATTTTTCTTTTGCGGCGTGACCCTTTAAGTTCTCCATATTAAACCAGTTGTGAATAAATCAATTAAAACAATTCTAATTTTATTTAAATAAATAAATTAAACTATTTAATTCATTTAATTAAATAATATTTATTCTATAATAAGAGTAAGCCGCCTTAGCGATCAACGGCTTTCTAGATAATATAGATTTCAACATTAATCACAAAAGAACCTTTCAGTGAATAGTTACCGTACAATTCAATCCTTCTACCATACAATGTCCCAATTAAATATAAGACATGGATTTACTGTCAAGTCTTATTTTATTTAATTATATGTATTTCGATTTCCAAATGCACAACTCCAAATAATGCAAATTAGAAACTCCTTTCTAATTTCATTCTGCCTTGGCCAAGGACTACTGAGTTGTCATTTATCGAATCACATAGGACATTTTACATCTTTTACTAGACGTGGTAGATTCTTTGTTGATCATTTATCTATCTCCATGCACAACTTATTATACCCAATCATACCCTTTGATATACCCTAAAAGTCTTAAGGGACATGTCAAAGTATAACTCATCATACACAAGATACTATGATGATCTCAAGTCCAAGGATCACTTGTACTACTATAACTAGAGGAATCCTATTGACATGCGAGTAAAACTTCATTAGGTATTCCTTAGCTAGCCATGTTCAGTGAACTTATTCTCCAATAAGTACCTACATACTTGCTTTAGTGTCTCCACACAAATGATTATGAGATCAATCATCCTCTTCCTAAGAGCAAGCAACGTATGTACTAGTCTATCCGGATTCACTAATCCCCTTTTTAGTAATCCAACGGTTAAGAACAATTTTAGTTTGTGAGCTATCTAGAATTTTGATCTCATTAGCATGATCACCATCATGATTCTAAAAGCATTGCTCAAAACTATGGATTTATCACATTTAATATAACAGCACCATGTAGATAATATAAAATGCCTTTTAAGAAAATCAATTCTTTTATTAATAAATGAATAAGATTACAAAGTATATGCTACATCATATCAAATATGATTGGCTTGTGTGCATATTACTTTCAGTTATTCCATTTGGGATATGATTCTAAGCTATTTAATTTGGTATAAGTTTGGTGGAGGAAGCAAGGGAGGAGCAAAGAGTCACGTTCGGGACTTAAAAGGACAAGACGATCAATTCCATCAGACCGGCGCGCCGCGCGCCAAGTAGTACTAAAGTTGGCACGCCCCGTGCCAGGGAGGTTGGAGGCTCTGTAGGTGCAGTGCGCCCCGTGCCAGGGCAAGGCCATTTCTGGCGTGCCCCGCGCCAGGGCATCAGAGTTTCAGTGCGTTTTTCGAGGCAACGCGTTTTTCCAGATTTTTCAAGATTTTTTTCCATATTTTTAGGGATTTATCATATCTTTTAGATTACTAATATAATTAGGATATTTATTAGATATGATTTGACTTCCATATTAATTAGTTAGGTAGAATTTGATTTCCAATTGGATTTCTATTCCTTTTAGGATTTAGGGTTTCTTAAGGTTTTATTCTATTAGTATAAATAGAATACATAGGTTATGTAATAGACATTAGACATAAGATTACTTTTGATTAATAAAATTCTTGTGAGATTTTTCTCATCTTTTGGTTCTTTGAGAATTCCTAGATTAATTTCTTAGTTTTCTTGAGATTTAATTATCGACTTATCATACAACAATTCATAGTTGTTTGTGGCATCATTCTATCATACATTAAGCGTTGATTGTACTTTTGGTTCTTGTCTCTTTATAGACATTGGGTCAAGGTGTCGTTGGTGTTCCATTCAATGTAAGCTTCCTAGCGCAGAGCAATTGTACCAAGGTTCTCGTCTCAATATAGGCGAAGGGTTGAGGTGTTGTCAGCGTTCCACCTTTATAACTTGCTGGAAACGATCCAGACGACGACCACCTCACGCAAGCATGCCGTGGAGTCTATCATTTGTTATCAAAGCTGAGTTCCTAGCAGGTTACTTATCATTTATTTTTCGTGTTGATTATATATTGAAAAAAAAAATCATTAGTAAAAAAAAAATCGTGAGTATTAAAAAAAAGAAGTGAAAAGAAATTGTTATTATTTGTTTCAATTGATTGGGTGCGTAAGTTTTTTTTTTTTTGCTAAATTTGTTTGGTTGTATAGCATAAAGAAAAAACATAAACAATGGCAAAGGGGCATACCCCAGACTATAACATGATCATCTAGAGACAGTCCAGGAGAGGAGCAGGCTATAGTACGAAACCATACAGATTATAAGAGCCAGTTACAATAGTAATTACAAAAATGAGTAGCCTTAATGAAGGATTTACATGTAGATAGCCTAGACTTAATAATATTAGTAATATCCTTTTCAAGAATATGTGAGGGAATCAGGATGTTTTGATGCAGCTTGTTATTCCTAGCTTCCCAAGTCTTGTAAAAAGTAACTGCAATGGAGAGACATATGATGTTCCTTGTAAGACTCGTGCCCTAGAATGAAGTTATGAAAGCAAGGAGGCAGTCCCAGTTGGGAGGGATATTGTGCCATTGACCCAAATCCATAACAGTCCTAAATAAGTGAAGAGAGTAATCACATGTGAAGAAAAGATGGTCGAAAGTTTCTGGGTGCCGCTGACAAAGTTGGTAGACTAGGCTCCTCCCTGTGTACTGTATTATCCGATCATTGGTTGGGAGCCTCTTTAAAATACCCAGCCATAACATAAAGGAGAAGCGAGGTACCTGTAGCTTGTTCCATGGAATAAAACTCCAAGGGACTTTAGGGTGCCTAGTCCGAATATTATCCCAAATATGCCTGGTTTTGACTATATTAATATCCAGTGTGTTCCATAGAATACAGTCAACATGATGAGAAGGAGCAGAAATGGATTCAAGTTACCTTCTTAACAGTATGACCTCGTGGTAGTTGCTCATAGGGAGGTTCCAAGTAGAGTTCAACAGAATGTGACTTACTGTTGCAGTAGGAGGAATGCCAGAATTCGAGATTAGACTAAGACTGGGGTTGATAGCAGTGCCCTGGATCCAAGGATCGTACTGGCAGAGGTGCCATTCTCAACTTTATACTGAAGGTGTTGGAAAGCAAGGGTGCGTAAGTTTGAAGACACTAGGATTTCATTGAAGAGGATTATAATTGGCGATTGTGGAATTCTATTGGTTATCATACGTCCTATACTGCTATATTTTGTTTTGTGATAAGTTCTTATTGGAGTGAAAAGTAAACTGTGAAATTGTTTGGTGAATTCAAAAAGAACCTATTAGAGGGAATTTGAGTGGTAAAAGGCAAGAGTGTGAGATCAATTGAGGGTAAAAGCCTATTGAGCGATACACGAGCGATTTTTATAATTGTGTGATACATTGTTTGAGCGAAACACGTAAGGGAGTGTGTGGGAAATTTTTTTTATCTACTAACCTTTGTTTTGCAGCAATCATGTATGGATATAATTGTGAAAATAATTATGAGTGGCAAAAGAGATCTTTTCAAGGTAGAGTGGATGCAGAAGCTTATTTGAGTTGGGAGAAAAGGAAGGAATGGGAGTTTGACTATTATGATTATTCGGAGCATGAGAAGTTCAAACTGGCGATCCAGGATTTTTTGGGTCATGCAGCTACATGGTGGGCTGAATTTGTGCGTAGTAAATAAAGATGCGGAGAGTGTCCGGTCGAGACATTGGCAGAATTGAAAACTGTTATGAGGAAGCGGTTTGTTCCGGTACAACCTAGTAAGAGGGAGGAATATGCATCTTCACGATATGTGGATCATCGTTCAAGGCATTCAACATGGGATGACGATAGGAAGGTTCGTCGACATTGGAAGAAGCCACAAGAAACTCCTAAGGTGTATAGGAAAAAGGTAATTTCTAAAGAGGAGCTAAAAGAGGACATTATGGGACCATTTCGTAAGATGATGAAGGAGTGTGATTCGCAGTTCCAAGATCTTCTTCAAGCATATGTTAATCAAGGGCACCTAGGGAAGGAAGAAGAAGACAAAGAATATGCAGTCCAAGGAGAGCTATTAGATTCCAATGTTCAAGAAGAAGTCCATAATGATGTAATATCTTTAGAAAGTACATGTAAATTTGAGCGACAGAAAGAAAGTGAAAAAGAAATTGAAAAAAAGATTGAGTGTGAAAAAGAGAATGAAAAGGAACGAGAGAATAAAAAGAATGAGAGTGAAAATAAACGAGAGAAAGAAACAATGGAGAGTAAGAGTGAAAAAAGAGAGGAGAGTGAGTTGAAAAGTGAGTTGTATTTTGAAAAGCAAATGACTGTACATTCGTACAAGACGACGCTTTTGAATACTAACAAGATTAACTCTTCTTTGTTTAGTTTTGTTGTTTCTCTTATTCAGGTGATTGATGATATACCCCGAGCTATCATTCCATATCAGCCAGCTTGTAGTATTCCCGAGGAGACGACGGAATTACCAAGGCGGGTTGGAGAGTTGATGAAGTCCAATTTCATCAAAGCGGGTATCGTGGGAGAAAACATTAGTGCGTGTACTATTCATGAGATCATAGTACCTAAGGAGGGAAAGACGTTGAGCTTGTGCGTTGATTTTGAATCGGTAAACAAGTATCGTTTTTATTTTCTTTACTTAGATAATATGCTTGATAAATTGCATAGTACTTATGTTTTATCTACATTTGATGACGATCATGTGATGACAATGCCTAATCAATTTAGCTTGGGAAATTGTGATGAATGGATAATTGTGTTAACATATGATATGTATAGGTGGTTAGTTGTTTCTGCTAGATTAACTGATGCATCTAGTGTTTTCATGAGTTTGTTAAAACATGTTTTGCATGTTTCCATTGATAAATTTGTTGTTAGCTATTTTGATGGTAGAATTATCTTTATCATAAACTATGGTGGATATTTGATCTTTGTTGAGTTAGTTTATGATCATGATGTTTATTCTCGTTTTCAATGTTTATACTGGCATGAAACTCATTCTAGGGTTTTCCATTCACATGTTGAATTAGATTTTGATCAATCTTTACATGACATGTCGTTAATTGATAATGGTAGTGATCATGATTCTTCAGTAGAAAAATCTTCATTGCATGATTTGCTAACATTTGGTAATGTCTTTCCATTAGAGTTATTATCATTGCATGATTTTGAGAAAACTGTATTGAATGTAAAGGAATTTGGTATTGAAGTGGAAAATGATTATCATCGGATTGGATTGAGATATAGTTTACATACATGTTTAGTTAAATCATTGGGATTAACTAATGCATTAAAAGTTTTTATGTTAAATCATGTGTTACATTCTTTCCTGGGGAAATTTGCTAATATCTGTGTTGATGATACTTCGACTTTTGTTAACACTTGGGGAAATTCTTTAGCATTAGGTAAGTTTAAATGTGATCATCGTATATATGCTAGTGAGTTTTCATCTTGTGGTATTGATTGTGATCTTTTGATTTCATTGATGCTATTACTTGATTTTGAATTTGTTAATGTCGATGGAAAGAGAAAGGTTAATTTTGTTTTGCAGAATCGAGAAGGGATCATATTCATCGAGGAGAAAAGCAAGATTCATTGGGCAAAACAACTTGAACGATGCATTGAGAATCTACAGGGAAGTGTTTTGAATTTTGTTCTAGTAGACTATGCATATGATTTTGAGTTTCGTGAGTTTTTTGTGATTAAACAAAAGTTATTTGTTGATTTGTTTTGTTTTGTGTTTAATTCAGGAATTCAAGGATGTTTGCAATTGCGCCATGATGAGTTTCAAACGATGATATTTGACACCGGTGCAATGAAATGGGAGTTTGTGCGAATGATCGAGATTATAGGATTCACTTTTGATCCGGGAATTCGCCAATGGATGTATTTGCGAATGGACGAGATCACCACGTTGATTTTTGATTCGGGAATTCGTGAATGGGAGTTTATGCAACTTGGAGAGATCTACATAATGATATTTGATCTAGGAGGATATAGGACTTTTCGTAGTTTTATTTACGTTTATTTTGTTTATGCATTTGATTCCTTAGATAGAAATTTTGATTGCGTTTTAGTTTTAGTTGTTTATTTAGTTTGTTTTGGTGTAGTTAATACTTTGGAAGTATCTGGAATATGTGTGGGAGAGCATCATATTGATCTGGACAAGATCGTGCGTAAAGGAGTTCGAAAGTTTGAGTTTCCAGGTTGTGCTACGAGGAGTTTGCAGTGTGTTAAGCTATGTCGAACATCGCTTAGAAGGAAACGTGTACGAGATGTTCATGTCAATTCGGGGAAATTACCAAACATTGTTGCTGTGTTCTTTGCAGGAGTTAGAGTTTTTGATGATTATCTTCATATTCTTACTTGCATTGTTGATATTGTTTATATATTTCATATGCTAGGTAAGGCTTGTGCTTATGAATTGTTTGATGCTACTAACTTAATCTGTTTTCATGTAGGATCAGATTTATGGGTAAATCCTTTTCAAGAGGAGGGGATGTCACATTTGAGGACAAATCCTTTTCAAGAGGAGGGGAATGATGAGATCATGACCAGGCTCACATCAAATATTCATCACTCAACTCGAGCTTCAAGGATTCATCAGTTGATCGCAAGTAATTGGGCTGAAATCTGTTCGAGGAAGTTAATAATGAAGCTCAATGCAAGAGGATCACGAGAGGAGGATCAACTATATCGTTTGGGATTGCTAGATACCATCTATTTAGTAAAACCCAATCAACACAAGACAAGTCGAGGAGCAATGCACGGAACAATGGAGAAGGATTCAAGCTACATGGCAAGATATTCCATTTGGGATAAGATTCTAAGCTCTTTAATTTGGTATAAGTTTGGTGGAGGAAGCAAGGGAGGAGCAAAGAGTCACGTTCGGGACTTAAAAGGACAAGACAGTCAATTCCAACAGACAGGCGCGCCGCGCGCCAAATAGTACAGAAGTCGGCGCGCCCCGCCCGCGCCAGGGAGGTTGGAGGCTCTGTAGGTGCAGCGCGCCTCGCGCCAGGGCAAGGCCATTTCCAGCACGCCCCATGCCAGGGCATCCGAGTTTTAGCGCGTTTTTCGAGGCAATGCGTTTTTCCAGATTTTTCAAGATTTCTTTCCATATTTTTAGGGATTTATCATATCTTTTAGATTTCTAAGGTAATTAGGATGTTTATTAGATATGATTTGATTTCCATATTAATTAGTTAGGTAGAATTTGATTTCCAATTGGATTTCTATTCCTTTTAGGATTTAGGGTTTCTTAAGGTTTTATTCTATTAGTATAAATAGAATACATGGGTTATGTAATAGACATTAGACATAAGATTACTTTTGATTAATAAAATTCTTGTGAGATTTTTCTCATCTTTTGGTTCTTTGAGAATTCCTAGATTAATTTCTTAGTTTTCTTGAGATTCAATTATCGACTTATCATACAACAATTCATAGTTGTTTGTGGCGTCATTCTATCATAGATCAAGCGTCGATTGTACTTTTGGTTCTTGTCTCTTTATAGGCATTGGGTCAAGGTGTCGTTGGTGTTCCATTCAACGCAAGCTTCCTAGCGCAGAGCAATTGTACCAAGGTTTTTGTCAAAAATATAGGCGAAGGTGATAGACTCCACGGTATGCTTGCGTGAGGTGGTCGTCGCCCGGATCGTTTCCAACAAGTTGATAGGATGGATAGCTTGCAACACCTTAACCCCTCGCCTATATGTAGATGGTAATCTTGGTACAATTGCTTGCTTAGGAAATCTGCGTAGGGTGAACACCAACGACACCTCGACCCCTCGCTTATATTGAAGCGGTAATCTCGGTACAATCGACGATTGATGCGGTAGAAGACGCCACACACAACTATGATTGGTTATATGATAAGTCAAATATGAATCTCCAACAAAGAACTAAGGAACACTTAGGAATTCTCAAAGAACCACAAGTAGAGAAACAAGCTCACAATAGTATTGATCATTTGAAAATTGATATATGATTGATGAGTAACCATTACAACAATCACCTATTTATACTAAGTTAGGAAGCACACAATGGTTGAAATATAAGCACACAAATGTTGAAATACAAGCACACAAATGTTGAAATATAGCATTACAATCATGTAATTGAACCTAAATGCTGAATCCATGTTTTGGGTGAAAAGAATTTTGAAAATATCAAGAAGTCAAAAATTGACAAGTTGCATCCAGGAGGTTACCGCTGGGGCGGTGGAAAAGAACTACGTTTGGCCGCCGGGGCGAGCTCACCGCCGGGGCAGTGGAAATGAATTCTGTTTACCGCTGGGGCGAGCTCACCGCTGGCGCGGTAGAAATGGCTTGGAGTTCTCGCCGGGGCGAGCTTACCGCCGGGGCGGTAGAAATGCCTTGTTTCCTGCCGCCGGGGCGGTGAAGCCTGTTCCATCAAGCTGGTTTCTTTCGCTGTTTTGTTTGCCACGTCCATTCGCAACATGTTCACGGGCTTTATACGTTTGGGCTCCATCTCTATAAACTCTATACTTGATCCAACCTCGTTCCTTAGTTCGTGGATCATTCCGTTAAGTCCTTCTTTAAAGGTTTTGGCTCGAGCTCTCGTAATGGGTCCACGAAGCAAATGCAATGGATCTTCTCGGGTTTCGTCATGGGTCTCGGGGCTAAGGATGTCCTCATCATACCTCTCCTCTTGGGAAGGATTTGTCCTCAAATCTTCACCTACATCAAACGGGCTTAGATCAGAAACACTGAAAGTTGCACTAACAGTATACTCATCGGGTAAATCCAATTTGTAAGCATTGTTGTTAATGCGTTCAAGCACTTGAAATGGTCCATCTCCTCTTGGAAGTAGTTTCGAATGCCTTTGATCAGGAAATCTTTCGTTACGCAAGTGTAGCCATACCCAATCCCCGGGTTCGAAGATTACTTGACGCCGACCTTTGTTGGCCTGTCTGGCATATTGATCCGTTCTCTTCTCGATGTTGAGTCTTATCTTCTCATGTATCTACTTAACAAAATCAACTTTGTTCTTGCCATCAATGTTAGTATACTCAGAAACAGGTAATGGTGATAAATCCAATGGTGTTAAAGGATTAAAGCCATACACAATTTCAAAAGGTGAGAATTTAGTAGCAGAGTGAACAGACCTATTGTAAGCAAACTCAACATGTGGTAGACATTCTTCCCAAAGTTTAATGTTCTTTTTAATGATGGCTCTCAATAATGCAGATAAAGTTCTATTTACTACTTCCGTTTGACCACCAGTTTGTGGATGGCAAGTAGTTAGAAACAGCAGTTTAGTTCCTAGTTTACACCACAAAGTCTTCCAAAAATAGCTTAAGAACTTAGCATCTCTATCCGAAACAATGGTTCGGGGCATGCCATGCAAGCGCACAATATCTCTAAAGAACAAATCAGCAATATGGGATGCATCATCAGTTGTATGACATGGAATGAAATGTGCCATTTTTGAAAATCTATCCACAACCACAAATATAGAGTCATGACTATGCTTAGATCTAGGCAAACCCAACACAAAGTCCATAGACAAGTCAATCTAAGGTTCTCTTGAAATAGGCAATGGTGTGTATAACCCATGGGGTTGAACACGAGATTTAGCTTGACGACAGGTAATGCACCTATCACAAATTCTTTCCACGTCTCGTTTCATATGGGGCCAATAAAAATGTTCTTTTATCACAGATAAGGTCTTATCAACACCAAAATGTCCCATTAAACCACCTCTATGTGATTCTCGAACCAATAACTCACGCAAAGAACATGCAGGTATACATAGTCTATTCTTACGAAACAAGAATCCATCCATCTTAAAGAATTTACCTACAACATTCTTTTCACAAGTTTTAAACTCTTCACAGAAATCATGGTCATTAACATACAATTCTTTGATTTGTTCAAAACCAAGTAATTTTGTGTCAAGAGTATTTAACAACACATACCTTCGCGAAAGAGCATCAACCACGACATTTTCCTTACCTTGCTTATAGCGAATGACATATGAAAATATCTCGATGAACTCCATCCATCGTGCATGTCTCTTGTTCAACTTGTGCTGGCCCTTCAAATATTTCAACGATTCATGATCCGTGTGAATCACAAATTCCTTAGGCCAAAGGTAATATTGCCAAGTCTCCAATGATCGAACCAAAACATATAACTCCTTGTCATAAGTAGGATAGTTCAAAGCTGCTCCACTCAATTTTTCAGTGAAATATGCCACTGGTTTTCCTTCTTGCATTAACACATCTCCAATGCCTAAACCTGAAGCATCACATTCAATTTCAAAGGTTTTAGTGAAATTAGGCAATACAAGTAAAGGAGCGTTAGTTAATTTTTCTTTAATCAAATTAAACGCTTTTTCCTGCGCATCACCCCACTTGAATCCTACACTCTTTTTGATTACTTCGGTGAGTGGTGCTGTGACTTTGCTAAAGTTCCTTACAAACCGTCTATAGAAACTTGCGAGTCCATGAAAGCTACGAACTTGACTGACATTCGTAGGAGTTGGCCATTCTCGGATTGTCCTTATTTTCTCTTCGTCAACCTGTACTCCCTGCACACTGACAACAAACCCAAGAAACACAACTCGGTCCGTACAAAATGTGCATTTGTCCATATTGACATACAATTTTTCTTTCCGAAGCACATCTAGGACAGATTTTATATGCAATGCATGCTCATTTAAATCCTTGCTGTAGATCAAGATATCATTAAAGTAGACAACTACAAATTTTCTAATGAAGGAACGCAAAACATGGTTCATTAATCTCATGAACGTGCTAGTAGCATTAGTTAAACCAAAAGGTAAGACTAACCACTCATATAACCCATATTTTGTTTTAAACGCAGTTTTCCATTCATCTCCCTCATGTATTCTAATTTGATGATAACCACTCTTTAAATCTATTTTAGAAAACACACAAGATCCATGCAATTCATCTAACATATCATCTAACCTAGGAATGGGATGTCGATATTTTACCATGATGTTATTTATCGCTCGACAATCAATGCACATGCGCCACTTCCCATCCTTTTTATGTACTAAGATAACCGGAACCGCACATGGACTCATGCTTTCCCTCACAAACCCCTTGTCCATTAGTTCGTCAACTTACTTTTGCAATTCCTTTGTCTCCTCGGGATTGCTGCGGTATGATGGATGGTTTGGAATGGTTACACTAGTGACAAAGTCAATTTGATGTTCAATTCCCCGAATTGGTGGTAATCCTTGTGGAAGCTCCTCGGGAAATATATCCTGATAATCCTGCAAAAGAGTAGAAACAACACTAGGCAAAGAAGATTTATTAGCGTTAGTATTTAAAAGTCCCTCCTTATACCGAAGTACAATCATTGGCCTTTTAGAATCCAAAGCTCGTCTCACATCACTCCTTTTTGCAAAAATGTTTGTTTTTCTCTCTTCTTTCTTTTTTTTCTCTCTTTTGTCTTTTTCTCATGATCTTTCTGTAAATGCATTCGATCCTCATGCACTTGTTTTGGTGACATAGGACACAAGGTAACTTTTCTTTGATTGTGAACAAAAGAATACTCATTAATAAAACCATCGTGTTTTACCTGCCGATCGAACTGCCAAGGTCTCCCAAGTAGTAAGTGACATGCCTGCATAGGAACTACATCACATAGAATCTCATCGACATATTTCCCAATTGTAAATGACACTGATACTTGCTTGGTAACTTTGATGTCGCCGCTGTCATTGAGCCATTGCAATCGGCATGGATGAGGATGTTTGGACGTTGTAAGTCCCAATTTCTCCACCATAGTGATGCTTGCCACATTTGTACAGCTCCCACCATTAATTACAATATAACAGATCTTACCATTTACCATGCACCTAGTATGAAATAGATTCTCTCGTTGTTCACTGCTTTCTTCCTTTACTTGTGTACTAAGCATTCTTCGAGTAATCAACACTTCACCATGCATAACAACCTCTCTATCTTCCTCCAATGGTGGCATAGAGTCATTGTCACTATCTTCTCCCTCAGTTTCCAATTCTCCATTATCAAGCAATAACATAGTTCTTTGATTTAGGCATTGATTTGCAATATGTCCCCTGCCTTGACATTTAAAGCATACAATATCTCGATTACGACTAGTAGAAGGTTGATTAGTTTTACCTTACATTCCTTGAGTAGTCGCTCCCTGCTTGATTTCTGGCTTTGGTTTGAAAACAATTGGCTTGTCCTCACGCTTCACATTATTTGGTTTCCATGATGAACCCGTGGTAGGATTTATTCGTTGGCTACCTTTCCTATTAAGTTACTTTTCTATTTTAATAGCCATGTGCACCATGTCTTCCAATACCACATAATGTTGACGCTCCACCAAATCTACAATATCCAAATTTAACCCTGCTGAAAATCGGGCCATGGTTGCCTCATTATCCTCGTCGATGTCAGCTCTAGACATTAACATCTCCATTTCCTTGAAGTAGTCCTCCACACTCTTATTTCCCTGTTTCAAGTTTTGTAAGTTTCGAAACAGATCTCGATAATAGTGGCTTGGTACAAACCTCTTTTTCATCACAACTTTCATTTCTGCCCAAGTCTCTATTGGACGTTCTCTGCACCTCCTTCGGCTGGTCATCAATTGATCCCACCAAGTAACTGCATAATCTGAAAATTCGGTAGCTGCAATTCTAACTTTCTTAAGATCCGAGTAGTTGTGATAATCAAATATCCATTCCATTTTCTTCTCACATTCTAAATATGCCTCGGGATCACTCCTACCTTGGAATGTTGGAATTTTCATTTTGATGCTATCGAGGTTGTTATCCTCTCGATTTTGGCCGCCTCTATCCCTTGCAAAATGTCTCCTAGGGATAAAGCCAGTTTCTCGATCCTCTTCCTCGCTAAACCTTTCATCATAGTAATTTGTCTCCTCTAGCCTAGCTTCCTTTTGTTGGGCCTTTCCTTTTGGATGCCCACCCGGAAGGATTTGAGTTTGTTCTCCTCGAGTGTCACTCAATTGGTCAATGCGATCATGCACTTGCTCCATAGCCATTCCTAACTGTCGGGAAAATTCTTTCATCATAGCCTCCATCATGAGTTTTGGGTCAAAATTAGATGTAAAAGGTTCATTTTTAATTGCTTTATCTCTTATGTTAGACATATTTTCTGCAAAACAAAGATTAGTAGAAAACAAGTTTCTCACCACTCCCTTATGTGTTTCGCTCAAACAATGTATTACACAAATATGACACGCTCGTGTATCACACTAATGGCTTTTACCCTCTAGTAATCTTACTACTCTTGCCTTTTTCCGCTCGAAGTTCTCTCTAATAGGTTCTTTTTGAATTCACACAAATATTACCTCAATTTTTC
Organism: Aralia elata; assembly: GCA_034770075.1. NCBI lineage: Eukaryota > Viridiplantae > Streptophyta > Magnoliopsida > Apiales > Araliaceae > Aralia > Aralia elata. The sequence goes on from CM068378.1 coordinate 35,758,342, forward strand.
AATTACAATCCAATAAGAACTTATCACGATACAATATAGAAAGTATGATTCTCGGAATACCAACAAGACTTCACAATCGTCAAATATGAATTTACAAATGAAATCCCAATAATAGCAATTCAACAATAGTAATTTTTGTAATATATTTTCTGCAGTTTGTTTTTGACTATAATTCAACAATAGAAGTAAAGATAAGTAACTTAGCTTTGATACCAAATGATAGACTCCACGGCACGCTTGCGTGAGGTGGTCATCGCCTGGATCGTTTCCAACAAGTTGATAGGATGGATAACTTGCAACACCTTAATCCCTCGCCTATATGTAGACGGTAATCTTGGTACAATTGCTTGCTTAGGAAATCTGCATAGGGTGAACACCAACGACACCTCGACCCCTCGCTTATATTAAAGCGGTAATCTCGGTACAATCGACGATTGATACGATAGAAGACGCCACACACAACTATGATTGGTTGTATGATAAGTCAAATATGAATCTCCAAGAAAGAACTAAGGAACACTTAGGAATTCTCAAAGAACCACAAGTAGAGAAACAAGCTCACAATAGTATTGATAATCTGAAAATTGATATATGATTGATGAGTAACCATTACAACAATCACCTATTTATACTAAGCTAGGAAGCACACAATGGTTGAAATATAAGCACACAAATGTTGAAATACAAGCACAAAAATGTTGAAATATAGCATTACAATCATGTAATTGAACCTAAATGCTGAATCCATGTTTCGAGTGTAAAGAATTTCAAAAATATCAAGAAGTCAAAAATTGACAACTTGCATCTAGGAGGTTACCGCCAGGGCGGTGGAAAAGAACTACGTTTGGCCGCTAGGGCGAGCTCACCGCCGGGGCGGTAGAAATGGCTTGGAGTTCTCGCCGGGGCGAGCTTACCGCCGGGGCGGTAGAAATGCCTTGTTTCCTGCCGTCGGGGCGGTGAAGCCTGTTCCATCTAAGCTTGTTTCTTTCGCTGTTTTGTTCGCCACGTCCATTGGCAACATGTTCACGGACTTTATATGCTTGGGCTCCATCTCTATAAACTCTATACTTGATCCAACCTCGTTCCTTAGTTCGTGGATCATTCCGTTAAGTCCTTCTTTAAAAGTTTTGGCTCAAGCTCTCGTAATGGGTCCACAAGGCAAATACAATGGATCTTCTTGGGTTTCGTCATGGGTCTCGGGGCTAAAAATGTCCTCATCAGAAGGGTTGAGGTGTTATGAGCGTTCCACCTTCATAACTTGCTGAAAACAATCTGGGCGACGACCACCTCACACAAGTGTGCCGTGGAGTCTATCATTGAGGTAGGGGGATCCTTTTTCCCCTACTTGCTTGTGCTGACCATGGAAGTTTTATCCTTAATTCTTCATAAAAAAACTCTTCACTCTAACTTTAAATTCCATTGGAGAGCCAAGGACTGCAATCTTACCCACCTGTGTTTTACTGATGATCTTTTGATTTTTTGTCATGGTAATTTGCCCTCTGTATCAATTGTCCACTCTTGCATTCAGTCCTTTTCCTTGTTCTCTGGCCTTATCCCTAATGCTCACAAGAGTCAGTGTTTTTTCTCAAACGTGGGCGATATGGATCAACAGCTTATCATTATCTTACTTGGGTTTCCGGTCGGCACCTTGCCAATCCCATTCCTTGGTGTCCCCTTAATATCCACGAAGCTTTCTCATAATGATTACATGCCTCTTATCCAAAAAATTACTTCGAGGATCTCTTCTTGGACGACAAAGTTCCTTGCTTATTCTGGCTGATTACAGCTGATCAAATTCGTGCTAAGTTCTATCTAGTCTTTTTGGTCAGTTCATTTCCTTTTGCCCAAATCTGTTCTCAAATCTATCCAATCTATTCTTACTAGATTTCTTTGGAAGGGGACTTCCCTTAGGAAACATGGGGCTAAAGTCTCTTGGAAGGTAATCTCTTTGCCATATATTGAATATGGTCTAGGTGTTAAGAACCTCGAGGACTGGAACAAGGCCCTCATTCTCCAGCACTTAACCAAGGTTATCCAATCCAAACCGTCTTCCCTGTGGGCTTCTTGGATCCAGGCCTCAGTTCTCAAATATAATAATTTTTGGCATATCAATATTCCTTCTGACTGCTCTTGGATTTGGCGCAAAGTTCTTAAATTACGAACCCTTGCGCAACAATTTCTCTCTTATCGTGTAGGTAGAAGGAACCACTTTAGTCTTTGGTATGACCCTTGGCTAAATGGCCAGCTTTTATCTCCGAATGCTTACTTGCTGTCTAACTCGGGGATCCCAAAAGCTGCTCTTCTCTCTAGCATTATTTCCCACTCAAATTGGGTGCTTCCCCAGAGTAACCATCACGATTTGGTCCAGTTTCGTAGCCTTTTCAATACTGCTCCATCTGCAAATGATGACTCTATCACTTGGGATTCTGTGGATATCCGGCTTTTAAAAGCTAACAAAATTTGGGACTCCATCCGTCACGGAGGTAGTGTTGTCTCTTGGGCCAATATCCTCTAGCACAAGCATTATGTTCTTCGGTACTCTTTCTTTCTTTGGCTTGCATTACACAAAAGATTCCCAACTAATGATGCTTTCATTTCTTACTCTAATTTTTCTCCGTTGAGGTGTCCCTTGTGTACTTTTGCCAACGAAACATTTAACCACCGCTTTTTTAACTGTCCTTATTCTAGTGATGTGATTTTTAATGTCTTGGCGGTTAGAAACTGGCACAATATTTCAACTGACTGGGATAATCTGATAGCTTTTATTCAGCAGTTCCAAGGGCGGAAAATGCTTTCGAAAATTTTGAAACTCATTCTTGCCACCTCTCTTTATAAAATTTGGGGATCTCAGAACTCTATGTTTCATGATGGGTCTATGTTGCCCCCTCATGCCTTGACTAAGGAAATCATCAACTTAATTAAAGCTCGACTCTCAAGTTCTATGAAATTTCAACAAGCTGTTCAAAAATGTCATACATATCATAATTGGTTGTAATTGGTTGCTTTTTTGCTTTGATTCTATTTCCTTTGTTGAATAGTTTTTTTTATTTATTCCTCATGGGGCCTGTCTCATGATGACTTTCTTTCTCTAGAGTATGCCCCTTTGCCATTTTATTTATGATTTTCTATACAACAACAAATTTAGCAAAAAAAAAAGATCAAACGATAATCTTCGTACGAATGTATGATGTGATAGAATAACGCCACACACAACTATGGTTTGTTGTATGATAAGTTAATTATCAGCAAGGAGTATTACATCTATGGTTTGCCAGACGCTTGTGGGGAAACATGGGTCTCTCTAAGGTGATTCTTCACAGAAAGGGGTATTACATCTTCAAATTTCAATCTTCTGCGGATAGGGACAATGTTCTATCCCCTGGCCCTTGGCATTTTGCTTCTAAAGTTATTGTTCTCAAGCCCTGGAAGGAAGGGGTTGAGTTTGCTAAAGCTGACTGTGATAAGTTCCCCATTTGGGTAAAGTTGAGCAATATTCCTCGCTCATACTGGTCTACTGAAGGCATCAGTTATATTGCCAGTGGAATAGGAAAGCCCTTATGTGCTGATGAACTAACGTCAACATATGAGTTACTGAACTTTGCAAGGGTGTGCATTGAAGTTAAAGCTTCCTTTTCCTTTCCCTCTTCTATTAATGTTACTGTATTGAATGGTGAAACTCTAGAGGATGCTATAGTTCCAATTGAGGTTGAATACCAAAGCAGGCCACCTTCCTGTCCTTCATGCAATGTTTTTGGGCACTCCCCTTTGAAATGCCCAAAAGCTAATTATCAATGGATCCCTAAAGCAAAACCTGTTGAGGTGCCTCCAATTATTCCAAATCCTCATGCCACATCCTCTTCTGTTGTTCCTGTCCTTCCCAATGCTGGAACTCTTAATCAAGGTTCCCCTAAATCTGCTAATGGTAATGGTGCTGCAAATGTCTGGGTAACAGTATCTAGAGGAGTTAAGGTTGGTAATGACCCCCTAGTGCCCAGCTCTCATATGGTCAATTTTAATTCTTTCTCTCCCATTGCCACTTCAGGGGATGCCCTCCTTTCTCCTGGCTCCATATCTCCTGATGCTGGTGATCCCCTAGTTGCCAAGCTTAAAGTCATTGATGAAAAGGAAGGGAAGGATCTAAAGCAAAAGCTCAGGACTGGAAATGCAAATCCTCAAGCTGCAAAGAAGCGCAATAAAGGCAAAAGGAAGCTGGGTAACCCTTCTTCTTAAGTATGGTTAATTTAGCATCTTATAATGTTAGGGGTCTTAATAAAAAGCCAAAGCAGGCTTATGTAAAGCAGCTTATTGCTAAGAACAATATTTCCTTTGTTGGGTTGCTAGAAACTAGAGTAAAGGAGCATAAAGCTTCTAGAATATCCTTTATGTAAAGCAGCTTATCACCATAATGGTAGATTTTGGTTGGATGGAATCCATCTCTTTGGCATGTGGATATCCTTTTTGTCTCCTCCCAATTGTTGCATTGTAAAGCCTAGTTTATTACTAATCCTAGTCAAAATTTTTTGTTATCCTTTGTTTATGGCCACAATTCTTATGTGGAAAGAAGGGATTTATGGAATGATCTTATTTCCCTTTCTCCCACTGATAACTGGTGTATGTTGGGCGATTTAAATATTATAAAAGACTCAGAGAAACCAATCAAGAGGATGTCATATGGGACACTGGCATGGAAGATTTCAAGGATTGCACTCAATCTGTAGAGGTTGATGATATCAGGGGTATGGGCCCTTCTTTTACCTGGTGGAATTGCCAAACTAATAGGCCAATTCATCGAAAATTGGACAGAGCTATGGGAAATGCTGCCTGGTTCACCAATTTCCCTCTTGCTCAAGTTTCTTTTGCTCCTAGAGGTATGTCTGACCATGCCCTGGTTATTCTTAGCATTGGTGTCACGAGCATAAATCCCAGGAAACAATTTCAATTCTTTAACCACCTAATGCTCTTAAATGGGTTTGAAGACTGTGTTATAAATGCTTGGAGCATGCAAGTCCATGGGAATCCTTTTTATATATTCTCTAAAAAGCTCAAAAGAACTAAGCAAGCTCTAAAAGCTCTTAACCACTCTGCTGGGAATTTATCTACTGCTGTCAAATTTGCAAAGGATTCTCTGCATCAGGTGCAATCTATGTTGTCTTCTAACCCTCATGATATGAACTTGATTGATCAAGAAAAGAGCTGCATGAATCAGCTCTGGTCTGCTTTAGACAAAGAGGAAACTCTCATGCAACAAAAATCTAGGACTACATGGTTATCCTTGGGTGACAAGAACTCAAAATATTTTTTGAACATGATGAAGAACAGATGGAATTCTAACAAAATCCTTTCAATCCAAAACTCTGATGGGGATACGGTTCATGGGCAAGAGGCTGTTGAAGCTGTGGCTGTAGATTATTTCATGGATATGTTTAGCACATCTAATGTCAGTGATTATCCTGGGCTCGATGATAGTGGATTTGGGCCCTTTAAATTTATTAGTCCTGATCAAGCCATAAGGTTATCTGCTCCAGTCTCAGATGCTGAAATTTTCACAGCACTCTCGTCTATGAAAAGGAACAAGAGCCCTGGTCCAGATGGGTTCAATATGAACTTCTTCTTAAATTGTTAGCACATTGTTGGGAATGATTTCACAAGGGCTGCCCATTTTTTCTTCTCAACATGCAAACTGACAAGAGGGATCAATTCCACTGCCATTGCTCTAGTTCCCAAGTGTGCAAATCCATCCACAATGGCTGACTTCAGACCTATAGCATGCTGCAATACAATGTATAAATGCATAGCAAAAATTCTATCCTCTAGGCTTAAAGAGGCCTTGCCTTCCATCATTGATAAAGCCCAACAAGCTTTTGTCAGAGGCAGGCAAATCATTGACAATATTCTCCTTGGCTAGGAATTGCTTAGGAACTATCACAGATCCTCTGGCCCCCCTCGATGTGCCCTAAAAATTAACCTACACAAAGCTTTTGACACTATAAGGTGGGAATTCTTATTTGATATCATGTCTAAATTCAGGTTTCGCCCCACTTTCATTAATTGGATCAAAGCTTGTGTTACCTGTGCCATGTTTTCAGTTAAAATCAATGGAGCTCTTATTGGTTTTTTTCCTAGCTCTAGAGGCTTACGGTAAGGGGACCCTCTATCCCTATATCTATTTGTTCTTGTCATGGAAATGCTATCCTTGAACCTAAATAAAGGATCCTTGGATCCATCTTTCAAATTCCACTGGCAAACTAAGGTCTGCAATATCACACACCTATTCTTTGCCGATGACATCCTCATCTTCTGTCATGCCGATCTTCCAACAATTTCCATTATTCACTCTTGTATTCAATCCTTCTCTCTTTATTCTGGGTTGCTTCCTAATGCTCAAAAAGACAGTGTTTTTTTGCTAATACAAATCCCGACTTTATTCAGGGTATCTTATCCATTCACAGATTTCAACAAGGGACCCTTCCCACTAAATTTCTAGGTGTCCCTCTCATTTCCTCTAAATTATCCTATAATGACTGCATCCCATTAATTCAAAGGATTACCCAAAGAACAGCTTCTTGGACCTCTCAATTCCTCACTTACTCCGGTAGGTTGCAGCTGATAAAATCTATCCTCTTTTCCATTCAATCCTTCTGGTGCATTCATTTTTTGCTCCCTAAAGCAGTTACCCGATCCATTCAATCTATTCTATGTAGATTTCTGTGGAAAGGCTCTTCTTTAGCAAATCATGGTGCTAAAGTTTCTTGGTCTGCTATCTCATTGCTAACAACTGGGCCGGGTCTCAAAAGCATACAGGACTGGAACAGGGCCCTGATCATATCTCACTTGCTGCATGTCATCTAATTCCAATCTAATTCGCTATGGACTAAATGGGTCAAGGCAACTATCTTAAAGGGCAGATCCATATGGCAAATTCCCATTCCCGCTGATTGCTCTTGTATCTAGAAACAGGTTCTAAAGCCCAGGACTCTTGCAAAACATTATCTCCATTACAAAGTGGGTCGGGGAGAGAGCATAAGCCTGTGGTATGACCCCTGGGTCAATGATTCTGCCATAAATCCCAGCCCAACTTTGCTGTTAAACTCAGGAATCCCTGCCTCTGCTACGGTGAGTCATATCCTACTGGGCTCTTTTTGGAATTTACCCCACAGTAACCATCACGAGGTAATAATGATGCGGAGACAAATAGAACACTTACCTAGCCTTTCTCTACTTGATGACTGCATTCTATGGGACTCTATGGACATCAATAAAATTAAAGCCAAACATATCTGGGAAAGCATTCGGGCAAGGCAGCCCCAGTCTCGTGGAGCTTCATTCCTTGGAATAACCTGTAGGTTCCGCGGTACTCTTTCATGTTATGGTTAGGCATTTTGAAAAGGCTCCCAACAAATGATAAAACTGCTCGCTATACAGGAAGAAACTTGAGCTGTCAGCTTTGTCATGCGCACATTGAAACCTTTAATCATTTGTTCTTCTCTTGTGATTACTCGCGAACAATTGTCAGCAAAGTTATGAACCTGGGTGAATGGGATAGCTTTCCTATAACTTGGGACGAGATCCTAGCTTTACTCACCTCCTTTCAAGGAACAAAGTTATCTCGGAACATCATGTGTCTCTCTCTTGCTGTTTCTCTTTATAAAATTTGGGAAGCTCGGAATTGCAAGCTACACCAGAATATTGTCACTCCCCCCTATGCCCTTGCAAAGGATATTATTAACATTATAAAATCTAGACTCTGTACTTGTAAATATTTTACAAAGGCTGCTGCCTTTTGTCACTATTACTGCAATTGGCTCATGTAATTGCTTGATACATTATAGCTCCTTCATCTCTTGGACGTGTCAATAGATGATTTAGCTATAGTCTGGGGTATGCCCCTTTGCTATTGTAATTTTTTTGGCCATTGTTGGCTTTATATACATCACACAAATTTAGCAAAAAAGAAGAAGTAGAGAATAGCTCTCAAGTATGAATAATCTCTGAATAATAATTGAATTGTATGTTGAATTACAGGCATAAAACTTATTTATACTAGCTATGAAACCCTAGAATCCATAAAGGAAATAATAATTGATTTGGAATCAAAATCCTATCTTAGAAAATCCTAATTACAATAAAATTATGAAAATATACTAAAATCCCTAAAATTAAGGAAGAAATCTGCATCCCAAATTGTCAAAACGCGTTTGCCTCGAAAAATGCGCCAACAAAATCTGATCGTTCTCGCCGGGGCGAGAAAAATGAACTAGGAACCTCGTCGGGGTGAAGATGGCTAGAGAGGAATGCGCCGGGGCGGCTTCAAAGTTGGCTGGGGCAAAAATAGGCAGAGGAGTTCTCGCCGGGGCGAGCTTTCTGGGCCTGATTTTCTCGCCGGGGCGGGATCCCTAGGCATGTTTTTCTCGCCGGGGCGAGAACCCTGCTGTTTGAGAATTTTCATCTTCTTTCGTTTCCATAATTCCCACCCTTGGCGTGTCTGCTTGTAACAACATGACCAATTGCAAAGCCCTAGAATTCCGCTCCTCGAAGTCTACACTTGATCTATCCTCGCTCCAAATGCCTTGTATCATTCTATTAAGGCCCTCCTTGAATTGTTTAGCCCGAGCTCTCGTCACGGGACCATCCGGCATACACATAGGATCCGCTCTATGGTTGTCATTCGTCCTCGAACCAGGGATGCCCTCATCATTTGCCAACACTCATCTTTTTGAGTACGTATTATTCCTTGGTGGATCACCTCTAGAGGCCAAATACTTAGGTGGCTAACGTTGATCAAAGGAAGGAATCTCACCGTTGAATTCAAGGAAAACACGAAGGATTTTGGAGTTGAAGTTGTATCTGAGGAAGCTAGAATTCTACAAGGGTATAATTCTTATTCTTTATCTCTTTCGTTTAATTGATAATTGAACACAATGAAAGATCATGGTAATGGTTTGTATGAAAAATTTTAAAATCTGATTTTATCGCGCTTCCGTTATATTTATGTAATTTGATTGCATGCTTGCGTAATATACAAACCTAACAGATATAACCATCGAAGACGATACCTGATAATGGCCGCACAACAATAGTTATCCCCAACAAAGTAACTCGAAGGTGTGTACATGTTTCTTTGGTCATTTCATTTGTCATATTGATTTATGTAATATCCAAAAAATAAATAAAGAAAACAATAATAGTAATAATAATAATAATAAGATAATAAAACTAATACAACTAATTGGGTTAAACTAATTTCTAAGTATTTAAGTTTTGGCTTGTTAAACTATTTGGGCTCAATTTAAAGTGTTGGTTTTAGAAACCAAATTGGAATAGGAGTAATATTAATATATTAGGTTAAGACCCTTCCTAATATATGTACTGACATTAAGCGACTAAAGAAAAGAAAAAGAAGGTTTTGACGTAGCGAGAAGCAAAGAAGAGGCGAAAAAAAGGATGTGAGACTATATTCAACATAATCGTATTTTCGAAAAATAATTATAAAATTTATTTCAATTATAAGAAAATATTTATTTTTATTGTTATTATTATAATAATTGTTGTAACAATTTAGCATTTCAAGAAGTAAGTTAAATTGATATTGGGCGATCTTGATTCGTAATAGTGAATGTAGTAATTAGATATTGCTACCTGAGTTGTTCGTTTAAAACAAAAAAAAAACATCTTTGCATGTGCACCGCAGTGTGGCACTATGTTGATATGAATCCATTAAGTTGCAGTGAGGCAATTTGATTCTTGTAAGCTACTGGTTAGTTAATTAAATTAATATTATATTATATTATATATCTGAAATAATACTCAAGTCATGGCATGGATGAAGGTTAATAAAACAAAGTGAAGATTACACTTTGAAATTATAAAGTTAGTAATATGTACAAGAGGTTCATCAAACTAATAAAATTGTGTTTTATTATTAATATATCATTAAGTTATATTGTATATTAAAATATATTTATTTTATTACAGATTATATATATACTAATATTGAAGTTGTTGAATTTATAAAAATATAAAATATATAAAGTTAATAATCTAATTGATGGCCATGTATTAATTTGGTGATTACATAGATTGGATTGAGGAGGTCTAGCGGTGTGATTTTTTGGATTTCAGTGAATTATTTGGTATTTTATTCAGGTAAGGATTCTGTACTCATTCGGCGAAACTCTTGTTAAATTTATTTAGTTTGTTTTGTTCCTCGTTTCGAATTTGGCTATTATTTCATATAATTATTCTGTGTGAAATTAATATGATAGTTTCATGTTGGCGTTGATATATAAAATTTTTATTTGTACTCTTTGAACTAGTTAATCATATCTAGTATTTATTTTGATATTTGTACAAATGTACATATCAATATATTTTGGAGACTTTATCCGTTTGTATCCTTCTTCGTATATTTTCGTTTACATTCGGAAAGTTATTTTGATCGTTGGTATCTTGTGATATTTGAAATAATTTAATATCATTTGGAGATGGTCATGTAAGCCTTGTGATTTGAACCCATTTTGGCTTACATTTTGTAGTTTGATCCTTAGGGTATACTTGAGCTAACCAACTCTAGGGGCACCACAGGCATGTCCTCTTGACACCGGGGCATGACACCTTCCGTAGCGGTGTGATCAATCCACGACGTATCCTTTTGTTTTGTATGTTGCTCTAGGTCTGAGCTTTGACCGTTTGATATATTTGTTCAGGATACATGTGGGTCGACCCAGTATTTGATTTGATTTAATTTGTTTGGCGAATTAGTGACGTATGTGTTATGCGTACTATCCATTTTGAATTGCATACATCATGGTACTGATGTATTTTATTAGCCTTTAGCTATTTGTATTTCAGCTCAGTATGAAATTGTTACCTTATAAACATTTGATTCAACCTTATTTTGTTTGGGATTCTTTGATTATAATTGTTTGTTCGACAGTGTTCATCATTTGTACATAGTCTCACTAATTTTGATATATTCATAATTTGTTTATAATTCGCATTCTTTCTTTCATTCGGCTCTTTGGTTACATTATATATCGTAGTATATTTGTACATCTTTTATATCCGTACTAGACAATTGGCTTATGCTGTGTTTTTCTTCCGACATATTTGCAGGGGCGATTTGGGATTTCGTGTGAAGAGAGAGTTTGCCTTTGACCATATAGGTTGATTTGGATTGTAAGTATTGATCAATTTTGTTTCTGCTATAAATTTTTGGAGAATTGTATTTATTATTTTGAGGTTTGTTGTGCTTTGTACGTGACCTCCCTTTCCTATTTGGGAAAGGGGTGTTACAATTTACGTTGTGCATTATCAGACATCAGCCCGCATCATCTTTGCATCATGCGTCGGGTGTCTATATTTTTGTCATGTTCATTTGGTTGCATTACATAAACACGATAAAAAGGGGCATCTGTAGACACCCAAAATTTCGCATTTGTTGTCTAACCTTGACAGGAGGGCAAAATCGTCATTTCATCACAATTACGAGGAGTCCCAATAGATGATTATAAGGCTCAGAATGAACGTATGGAACAATCATCGACGATCACCGAGTGACAAACTACGCAAGGCATGGCGGTTGACCAGTCGGCATATATGGAAAGATCCATTTTCTATAGTTTGCTTGCCAAACTTTATGTCCTTGTGTAGCTCTCGGAAAGAACTTTCTGGAATGGTATGGCACGTCTCCCAACTCTCCCCGGATTGCAAGTTATGAACGTTTCAGCTAACAAGGACGAAAAGCCGTCTCCACGACATAAAAATCGAGGCATGTGGGCCCTACACCAGGCCAGCCGCAGGTGGACCTGCGGCCAGCCCCGAAGCCTATATAAGGCAATTTTTAGCAGATTTTCAAAAATAGAGAATTTTTGAGAAAAGGGAGAAGTTAGAGAGAGAAAGGGAAGAATTTTGGAGAGATTCTAGAGAGACAAGCATCCAATTGAAGCTAGATCTAATAGATTTCATCAATCTTTGTATTAGATTAGTTAGATTCAAAGCAAATTCTAGCTCAAGGAGACTCAATCTATCTATTCAAAGGTGAAAAATTGAATCTTTGGTGTAATTTTAATGTAGCTTCATCAGGGAAATCTCATTCCTGCATCGACACTTGCCAAGGAAGTTGCAAACATTATCAAATCTACTCTCTAACTCTAAATCTTTTCATAAGGCTACTAACTTTTGTTGATATTACTGTAACTGGCTTATGTAATAGTGATGCTTTTATTCTATAGCTGGCTCCTCATTTGGTATGTCACTTGATGATCTAGCTATAGTCTGGGGTATTCCCCTGTGCCTTTGTACACTTTTGTTCTATTTATACAACACCAAACTTAGCACAAAAAAAAATAAAATTTAATGTAGATCTAGTAGATCTAGTATATTTTATTCGTTCGTTGTGCTTTAAATCCCCTTATGTTATAAATATACTATCATTTTGTAGTTCTTTTAATATATGAATTGCTAGGCTAGGGTGATTAAGGAGGATTTCTCAAGTAATTTCCACCCGATGACGCCCGATTGACGATTTACTATAATATTTTGATATTATTCCCCCATTTTCCGATTGTTTTATGGGGAGTTGATTATTTTGAGTATGGTTTACCCCATAAAGCCCTAGATTCATATCTAGTGGTGAGGGGGATCGACCTACCCGCCGTCAACGAATTCTAATAAATTGAATCAGCTGATAGCTAGTTTGGGATATATTGTCGATTAAATCCTTGTTACGTCATTGTACCGATCTACTAGATCTTAGATCTACGGACATCTCATCCTAGATCTCAAATCTTTGTGATAGATCTCGTCAATACGTAATAGTCCCTCGATATGTCAATTTCGTGGTGCGATTTATGGATTAGGGTTTTCGGGAGCCCTCCTCTCTAAATTTTATTTTTGTTTCGATATGTTATTCCTTGTAATTCTGAGTCATGTGAGCCTAAGAATAGAGTTGGGATCCTCAAATCGGGCCTTGACATAATTCCCACGATGGACGCAAATTCGATTATAATATTTGCTATCTAATCATTGTATATGTAATTTAGGGCCTTAAAACGGTGCTGAGGGTTGCATCCCGTGAAAATCGGATTTAAGGCCCCGTAATAATGAAGATTGTGATTGCGGGAGTTCGGGGTTATCGAGATGGCTTTTATGCCCATAGGTAACCCCGACTCTATTTCGATGGTTGTTTTTCCGTTCATCCCCCGAAAAATGATTTTTAAATCAAAGACAATAAAGATCTTTTAAAATCAATTCGATTCAGACAGTAAGACGACCTTAAGTTAAAATTGAACATGACGATAATCTCGATTCCTATTTGGCGAAGGGCTTGAAAATTCTATTTTTCGAAAAACGTCACCCCAAAAGTTTTTTTTTTTATCAAAAATCAAAACTAGAATGAACTTTTTCCTCAAATCAAATCCCTCACGCATAGATCCAAAGAGGTTTTAAGTTGCTTTCAAAATAACGCACTTCCCACGATTTCGACTCAAAACTAGGTAGATTTCATCCGAAATCACACACACACATACACATACATACACACTCCACACTTAAGAAAGCAATAAGATGCGATAACCGTGTTTTCACAGAAGTCGGGGGTGCCTAACACTTTCCCTCCGTTAAAGCAAGCCTCTGAACTCTATAAATCTCAGTTTCAAGACCAATTTTACGGATGTAGACCCCCAAAATTTTGCATATATCTTCTAACCCTGGCAGGAGGACAAAAGAGTCATTTTAGCCAGAGGACGAGACATCCAAACAGAGGGTTTCGGGGCTCAGATCAAAGTACAAGAAGTTATCACTGCGACCGCGGAGTGACAAACTACTCAAGGCATGACGGTTGATTGGTTGGCATCAACGGAAAGATCTATTTTTGCATTTTGCTTTATCTTCTCAAATTTGAAATTGGCCAGGGTTAGTGATGACTAAAAGACTTCCTTTGCAACGTTCATGCTTAAGTTAGAGGCCAGCTATTGGTGGCAAGCGAATAAGGTTCGAAGAGGTCAGGGTGTAATCGCGTGGGAGAGGTTTAAAGAGATGTTTGAGATGTATTTTCCGACAAGCTCACGTAATCAGATGGAGATACAATTCCTGGAGCTGAAGTAGGGTACCATAACTCTACCGGAATACGCTGCGAAATTTAACGAATTGGCTAGGTTCGCAACCTACCAGGTGAATACTGATGAGAGGAAGGCGAGGAGATTCGAACAGGGTTTGAAGCCTTGGTTGTACAGCAAGGTGTCAATGTTCCAATTGAACACTTTTGCCGGAGTTTTGGAAAAGGCGATTATCACAGAAGGTGGGAGCGATGCTCTAACTAAGTATAACCAGGAGCAGAAGAAGAAGAAGAAGGGTAAAAATGAGAATAACAAAGTAAGTGGTAGTAATAGTGGTGGTCACAACTAGAAGAGGAAGTGGAATGACAATGCATCTGCTGGGATTAACAGGGAGGTCAGAAGAAGAAGGTGGAAGTGTATATTGCGGGAAGAATCATGTGGGAATTTGCCTGAAGGGGAAGATGGTGTGCTACAATTGCAGTCAAGAGGGCCACATAGCTCCGAATTGTCCGAATCCAAAGAAGGGCGCTTGTTTCAGTTACGGATCAAAAGATCATCTGGCTAGGGATTACCCCAAGAAGGCAACAGGAGTAGCAAGAACATGAGGGAATAGGGGAAATAGTGGTGGTAGCATGTTAACCATAACCGGATCAGCACCAACAAACTAACCTACCGCCAGGACTTTCAACATGACCATACAAGATGCTGTGCAGTCTCGCGATATGGTGTCAGGTATCATTCCGATCAATAATATAGATGCTTATGTATTGTTTGATTTGGGTGCTACTTGTTCATTTATAATCGATGACTTTGCTAAGAACTTAGATTTGCCTAAGGAGGAATTAGATTACCATTTAAACATAAAAATTGCGAATAGGGAGGTAATTCCTGTTAGGTACGTACACAAGAACTGTAGAGTGGACATTAAGGGAAACGTGATGATTGTAGATTTGATCCCAATCAAACTTGGGGAATTTGACGTTATTTTGGGAATGAATTGGTTATTCAATTATGAGGCAATAATTGATTGCAAAAAGAAACGTATTAACCTTATGACTCTGTCAAAGGTAGTATTTTATGGTAGCAAGTCGCCTAGGCAAGCGAGTTGTCTGATGATGATGTAGGCCAAGAAGTTGTTAAGACAAGGCTGTATAGGATACTTAGCCTACATAGTTGATACTCGAAAAAAGAGTCCGAAATTAGAAGAGATACCTGTCGTAAGGGACTTTATAGACGTCTTTCCAGACGATTTTCCAGGACTTCTGCTAGATAGGGAAGTCAAATTCGTAATTGATTTGGCACCAGAAACCGCCCCGATATCGAAAGCTCCATACCGTATAGCTCCAGTAGAGATGAAAGAATTGATGGTACAACTGCAAGAACTTTTAGATAAGAAGTATATTCAGCCGAGCGTATCGCCGTGGGGAGCGCCGGTGTTATTTGTCAAAAAGGACATATCAATGCGACTTTGCATTAATTATAGAGAGTTGAACAAGGTCACGATTAAAAATAAATACCCGTTGTCAAGAATCGACGACTTGTTTGATCAATTGAAATGAGCTAGGTATTTCTTAAAGATAGATTTGCAGAGTGGTTATCATCAGTTGAAGGTGAGGAAGGAAGATGTACCAAAGACAGCGTTCAGGACTCGTTATGGTCACTATGAGTTTCTGATGATGTCATTTGGTCTAACGAATGCTCCTGCAGCATTCATGGACCTAATGAATAGGGTGTTTAAGCCGTTTTTGGACAAGTTTATAGTAGTATTCATCGATGATATTCTAATTTATTCCAAAACCAAATAAGAGCATGTAGAACATTTGAAGGCGACATTAGAAGCGTTAAGAAGAAAAAAGTTGTATGCTAAGTTTTCAAAGTGTGAATTCTGGATAAAGCCGGTGCAATTTCTTGCACATGTGATTGACAAGGATGGGATTTTGGTGGATCCGTCAAAAGTTGAAGCAGTGCTTAACCGGGATCAGCCGAAAACACCATCGGAAGTAAGGAGTTTCCTAGGATTGGCGGGTTACTATAAAAGATTTATTCAGGATTTTTCCAAAATTACGACTCCGTTAACGAATTTGACTAGGAAGGCGGTGAAGTTCGTTTGGACGGAGAAGTGTGAGGAAAGTTTTCAAGAATTAAAGAAGAGGTTGAGTACGGCACCTGTGTTGTCTCTACCAGATAACACAGAAAATTTTGTAGTGTACAGTGATGCGTCGCATAAAGGACTAGGTTATGTGCTTATGCAGAACGGTAAGGTCATTGCGTATGCGTCACGACAATTAAAGGACTACAAGAAGGGGTATCCAACCCATGATTTGGAATTGGCCGCAGTAGTGTTTGCTTTGAAGATATGGAGGCACTATCTTTACAGGGAGAAGTGTGAAATATATACAGACCACAAGAGTCTGAAATATATTTTTACATAGAAGGATCTGAACATGCGATAGAGGAGATGGTTGGAATTGATAAAAGATTACGACTGCGAAATTTTATACCATCCGGGTAAAGCGAACGTTGTGGCCGACGCCTTAAGTAGAAAGGGTCGGGAGAAACTGTCTATATTAACTGCTCAGGAGGAGCTAATTACAACAATGGCGAAACTAGAATTGGAGGTGAAATATCCGCAAAAGTTTGACGAAAAATTGTTTCAATTGGGAACCGGCCTAACTTTGGTGGATAAGGTTAAGAAAGCACAAATTCAGGACGAAAAATGTGAGAAAATTAGGAAAAGAATATCTAGAGGTGATGAAGTGAAATTTAAAGTTGATAACGAAGGAGTATTGAGATTCGAGGGAGGAATTTGGGTTCCGCCAGTACCAGAGATTAAGGAAGAAATTTTGAGTGAGGCTCATAATTCAAGATATTCGATTCATTTGGGAAGTACGAAGATGTACCAAGATCTCCGACAGCATTTTTGGTGGCCGAATATGAGAAGAGACGTTGCCGATTGTGTAGCCAAGTGTTTAACATGTCAAAAAGTTAAAGCAGAACATCAGAGGCCAAGTGGGTTATTACAACCGTTAGAAATCCCAGAATAGAAATGGGAGCACATCACCATGGATTTCGTAGTAGGTCTTCCGACGACTCATAAAGGTTTTGACGCAGTATGGGTTATCGTAGATCGACTGACGAAATTAGCACATTTCTTACCCATCAAGATCAGATTCAACTTGGATCAGTTAGCGAAGTTATATGTAAAAGAGATTGTTTCGAGGCACGGTGTTCCAATATCTATTGTCTCAGATAGGGATCCGCGCTTTACATCAAACTTCTGGAAATGACTACAAGAATGCATGGGAACACAGTTACGTATGAGTACGACATATCATCCACAGACCGATGGACAGATTGAAAGAACGATTCAAACATTGAAAGATATGTTAAGAGCTTGTATCATGGATTTCAAAGGAAATTGGGATGATCATCTACCCTTGGTAGAATTTGCTTACAATAACAGTTACCATGCAAGTATTGGCATGCCGCCTTACGAAGTGTTGTACGGCAGAAAGTGCAGAACTCCATTATGTTGGGATGAAGTTGGCGAACGTCAATTGCTAGGACCAGAACTGGTACAACAGACTGCAGAGATCGTCAAAGTGATCAGGGCAAGATTGATAGCAGCTCAGGATAGGTAGAAGAAATATGCCGATCAACATCGTAAGAATCGAGAGTTTAAGTCTGGTAGCTACGTTTTCTTGAAAGTATCTCCGTGGAAAGAGAAGATTCGTTTTGGTAAGAAGGAAAAACTGAGCCCGAGGTTCATTGGACCCTTTGAAGTGTTACGAAGCGTTGGAGAGGTCGCGTATGAGGTAGCTTTACCTCCGGCGTTAGAACACATACACAATGTTTTTCATGTCTCGGTGTTATGACCATACAAACCCGACTACAAACATGTTATAGAATATGAACCCCTGCAAGTTGAAAAAGATTTATCTTACGAAGAAGAGCTTGTTCAGATAGTTGACAAGAAAGAGTAAGTGCTAAGAAATAAAATTATACCTTCTGTTAAGGTGATCTAGAGGAACCACAACGCTGAAGAAGCTACATGGGAACTCGAAGATAAGATGATGAGAAATTTTCCTCAGTTATTTGCTTAGTCTATGTCTAGCGATTCTGGGGACAGAATCTTTGTAAGGGAGGGAGAATGTAACGGGACGAATTAATAGAGTCATGATTCTGGGGACAGAATCCTTTTAAGAGGGGAAAGATGTGACGAACGAGATTTTTGTAATGTTATTTAAATATTTATTGAATTAAATAAATATTTTTTGATGATTTAATTATTGAATTAAATAATTAAATAATGAATTTGTGGTAGATTAATTTAATTATATGTGTTACATTAGTTAAATTAATGTGGAGAATTTTTATATTTAAAGTATGTATTTAATTGAGCTTATTTGATTAAATGCATTATTTAAATAAGTATAATGTTATTTTAATTAATTTAATAATTAATTAGAGATTTAATAATTTATCATAATCAATAAATGAGAATTTTAATTATGTGACTATGTGATTAAATGTGGTATTATTCTATTTTATTTAATTGATTTAAATGAGATTATTTAGTTAATTAGATATGTGACATTAAACTATATTATAAGAAAGTTATTAAAATAAACCAAAAAAGAGCGTATAAGGGTTAGTCAAACGAGGCCTTAGTGGGAGTTGGTGCCAGTTATTAACTGACATCATGTTCTGTCAGTTTATTCAGTACGCATTATTATTATTTTTAGCCTGAGTTGGAGATACAGAGAGAAAAAGAGAGAATTTTGAGAGGAATTAGAGAATTGAGAAGAAATCCATTCATTTGTTGCATAATTTAAGCACCAATCAAGGTAATTCCTTGAATTCAAACTCTAATTTATGTTCTTTTAAGTTTTATTCCATGAACGTATATTTTAAGTTTTCTGTAAATTAAATTCTATGGCTAAATTTTTAATAATTTGATGTTAGATGTTTTTAAGCATGCATAAATGTATTTTATATGATTTATATGTAATTTAGAGAAATTAAATCCATGAAATCATGTTTATATTAGAGTTCTGGAATTTACAGAGTAGCTATATACGAATATGGCTTAAATGTAACAAATTCAGTCGTTTTCTTTTCATCCATGTTAGTCAATTCGGAAATAGGTAATGGCAATAAATCCAACGGTGTCAAAGGATTAAAACCATATACAATTTTAAGTAGTGAAAACTGTGTAGTAGAGTGAACATATCGATTATATGCAAACTCAACATGTGGTAGACACTCTTCCCAAACTTTAAATTGATAATGGATTATGTTTATGCATGTAAAAACAAAGAAAACGTAGGTTAAATGGCTTGAATTGGTTAAGAAACGAATTCACAGTGATTAATTATGTTAACTGTATCAAAACATATTAATAAAGTATAAACAGTGAAATTTTAGCCTTTAATTGGTTATTTAGATTGTGTGTGATGCTAAAATCATTGTGTATATAATGGGTTTTGGTTTTATAACACATATGATAATTGGGTAGTGATTAAATCATCGATTGAATGAAAAACTTTGGCCAAATTTGGCATTTTCTGTGTTCTTCGTGAACAACAGAAGTCTGGTTTAGGGTCCACCGTCCCGGCGGTGGAATTACTCTCGGCGGTGTCACCGCCCCGGCGGTATAAATGAACTAAGGTTGCCACCCCGGCGATTGATGAGTAGGTTTCATACCTACTTATTGGATACTAACTTACTTAAATTGTTGCTAACTAGTAGTTTCAAAGTGTGCTTTTCATACATTTTCTTCTTATTTTCTGATAATGCTTCACAATTCGCATTCTATGGCTTTTGCACAGTTAAAGGGCAAAATAACATGAGTTATGATGCATACATTGTTTGGGATTTGTTGGATTAAAAGATGTTACCACAGTGCGCGAGAATCGAGGAGACTGCATGACTGTAGCAGTGCAGCAGTAGCCTGACAAAGGGCGCAACTGCGCCCAACTTGGCTTGGGAGCCAGCGTAGCTGCGCCCATGCCCTGCGCCCAGCCACTGCCCAGCGCAGCTGCGCCCAGTTTGGCCTTAAGGCCGGCGCATCTGCGCCCAACCTCGACTGCTAACACTCCCAGCTCGTAGCTGCGCCCAATTCCAAGCATGATCCCGGCACAGCTGCGCCCGTCGCCAGCCAGCCATGCAGACACGTTCCAAACAGCTATGCAGACTTGCCAAAAACGTGTGGAATCAATGCCAGGTTTTCAGGAAATTAGTGGAATGTTATTGTATCAGCTGGGAATCAAATTTAGTCAACAAAAGACAATTGGGAAGCTTGATTATAATCATGCAGAGTTGTAATTAGAAGAGAGATTCTCCTCCACGAAAAATTCATCACAGACTACATTTTATTCTCAAAAATGAAAGATAGCTGTAGATCATCAGAATGACTTAGAAACTGAAGAATGGAGCCACATGGATACTGAATTAAAGATTGGGAGCAAGAATTCGAGAATCATCACAACTTGGAAAATCAACGGATTTACAGAAACTGGAAAATTGAAGCAGGGAGTTTTATTATTTTCTATCTTTGAATTATTTTCTTATTCTGTAGAAACAATAATGAACCATTTGTGTATGATGAATTCTCTTATTATTAGCATGAACTAAACTTAATTTTTAGGATTATAATGAATCTTTTACATAACTGAAAATTGATATGCTTCCTTATTGTTGATGATTGGTTATGAAATGAATGTCTAGCATAGTTTATACTGAAAGTTTAATTGCTTGATCACCAATTACTGTGATAATTTATATGGAATTGAGAAAGGAAATATAAATTAAGATCTGATTATGCTAGCATGTGTTCATTATTACTACATTCCTCGTGGATTAATGTTTCGTGCTTAGGATAGAGATATACCGAAGCACCATATGTGGCCAATTGAGAACTTATACTTCAACCCTCTTGATTGTAATTCACATAGAGATATAGTGCGTTAGTCATCTAGGGTGTTCACATTCATTCTATCAATTGTGGATTTAGTGTGATATGAGTATGGTGCATCGAGAGATGGCCATAATTTACATTCGTGTTCTTGACCAACATTCTTTAATAACCAATCAGAAGTAATAGGAAGCATGGAAATCTAAGTTTTGTAATAAGTGAAATTATAATCCCAAAACCCATAAATCTGTATTTATATAATTGTAATTTGATTTATATCTTTCTAGTAATCATTAGACCAATTTCATCGTATTACTCATCTGTTTAAAGAAACCGAAATAATTATAAAATCGGTGTTTGTAGTTGTGAATGCAATTCTATTCTCCGAGGGATCGATATCTTACTTACTTTATATTACTTGTGGATCACGTGCACTTGCGTGTATGAATCATATTTGTTATATATACAAATATCTCAACAAGTTTTTGGCGCCGTTGCCGGGGAATTGTAATTGCGTTTATAACTTTCATCATCAGTTTAAATTAGATTGGTTTTAGTTAAAAAAAATCTGTTCTCACCTTCATTCTGTTTATTATTCTTTTACATTGTCATAGGTACTCTTGAGTAGTGTATGCATACTCGATCGAAGAATCCTGACCTATTGCCTTTCGTGGATAACATTGAGAAAAGGCTTCAACAGTCAAGAAAGTGTGCTGAAAATACTCTAGAGAATCTAGACCAATCACAAGCAATGACGGGTGAAGCACAAAAAACATTGAGAGATTATGCTACGCCAAGGATCAATGAATTGTAATCAAGTATCACAAGGCCAGCCATAACAGCCAATTCCTTTGAAATCAAACCAGGGACTATCCATATGATCCAAAATTCTGTCCAATTCGGGGGAATGGTGGTTAATGATCCAAATGAGCACTTGATGAGCTTTCTAGATATCTGTGATACATTCAAATTCAGTGGAATTTCAGAAGATGCAGTGAGACTGCGGTTATTCCCATTTACATTGAGGGATAAAGCAAAGAGTTGGCTACACTCACTACCACCGGGGTCTATTACGACTTGGCAAGATTTGGCGCAGAAATTCTTAGCAAAATTCTTTCTACCAGCCAAAACTACTAAGTTGAGAAATGACATCTCCTCATATAAGCAACATCATGGAGAATCCTTGTATGAGACATTGGAGCGGTACAAGGAATTATTGAGGAAGTGTCCACATCACGGTTTGCCACAATAGATGCAACTTAACACATTTTACAATGGGTTGAATATCCAAACACGGGCAGGCATTGATGCAGCTTCGGGAGGAGCATTCATGGCTAAGAACTATGACAAAGCTTATGACCTTTTGGAGACCATGGCTGCAAATAACTCAATGGCCATCTTTTAGATCCAGCCAACCAAAAATAGCAGGGATATTAGATTTTGACACAACCACATCACTTCAAGCCCAGATATCCGCTATAGCTAAAACGTTTGACAACCTATATGAAGGAAAGGGGCAGCAAGTTTCCATGATTTGTGAGCTTTGTGCAGGTTCACATTCTTCTGACCAATGTGCCATCAATTCCGAATCTGTGCATTTCGTGTGCAACTATCAGCTGCCAGCAAATCAATATCAGAATAACTATAATCCGGGGAATAGGAATCACCCTAATTTCTCATGGAGCAACCATCAAGACTATCCACAAGCTCCAAAACCTCACAATCCTCCGGGGTTCCACAATCAGTAACAATCCATAGCTACTGATAAGAAGGTTGCTGATTTGAAGGAAAAGATGGATAGATACATGGCCAAAACTGACAAGTTGGAGCAAGGCCAAGCGTTGGGTTTCAAGAACTTGGAGAACCAAATGAGTCAATTGTTCAGCTTGTTATCTACTAGACCTCAGGGAGCTCTTCCTAGTGATACGGAAATCAATCCAAGGAGAAATGAAAAGGAGCAATGCCAAGCTGTCACCCTCAGAAGTGGGAAGCAAACTCTGCCAACCGGCGCAGCTGCGCCCATTTTACAAGAGGAATCGGCGCAGCTACGCCCTCCCCCCAGAAACTGGTTCTGCAAAAATTTTTGGAGAGGAAGATAACATAGAGAAACCTGAGCCCACACCAAGAGAAAGCATAGAAAAGACTTAACCCCCTCCAACCAGATACTATCCACAAGTTCTATACCCTCAGAGGCAACAAAAACAAAAATTGGACAAGCAATTCTCCAAGTTTCTTGAGGTATTTAAAAAGCTTCAAATCAACATACCATCTGCAGAAGCCTTGGAGAAAATGCCGAGCTATGCCAAGTTCATGAAAGGGATTCTGTCAAGGAAGAAGAAATTGCAAGATTTTGAAATTGTAGCTTTGACAGAAAAGTGTAGTGCGGTATTACAAAGAAAGCTACCACCAAAGCTGAAGGATCCGGGCAGTTTCACCATTCCTTGCATCATTGGCGACCTGTCGTTTAAGAAATGCTTATGTGATCTTGGTGCAAGCATTAATCTCATGCCATTGTCCGTCTATACTCAGTTGGGATTACCAGCACCCAAGCCAACAAATGTCTCCCTTCAGCTAGCTGATCGTTCAGTCACCTATCCGAGAGGAATTGTGGAAGATGTTCTTGTTAAGGTTGATAATTCATATTCCCAGCTGACTTCATAATCCTAGACTTCGAGGAAGACAAGGATATTCCCATCATACTTGGGAGGCCATTTCTAGCTACCGGGAGGACTCTCATTGATGTACAAAAGGGAGAATTGACAGTGAGGGTTCAAGACCAAGAAGTCACTTTTAATGTCTTTAAAGCTATGAAATTTCCGACCGAGGAGGAGGACTGTTTCCGTGTAGATATCATTGAAAGTGCAGTGACCGAAGAATTCTTGAAAGCCACACGTAGTGACCTGCTTGAGATGACACTGACAGTAGACATCGACTTGGACGAGCCCGAGAACTGTAAGTATGTTCATTTACTAGATGCAATACCAAGGATGGCAAAGTTCAAAGTACCAATTGAGCCCTTGAAAAGCTCAAATGAATCCTCATCTCATTTGAAACCATCTAGAGAGGTACCTCATAAACTTAAGCTTAAGCCCTTGCCTAATCACCTCAGGTATGCATATCTAGGCACGTCACATACTTTACCTGTCATTATTTCCTCTGCACTAACCTCTTTACAGGAAGGCAAGCTGAAAAGAATCCTTCGAGAATTCCAAGGAGCTATTGGATGGACCATCGTTGACATAAAGGGAATCAGCTCCTCAATTTGCATGCACAAGATTCTGATGGAAGATGATAGTAAGCCTACCATAGAGCATCAAAGAAGGCTGAATCCCATCATGAAAGAGGTGGTGAAAGCAGAAATTCTAAAATGGCTAGACGCTGGGATCATCTACCCCATCTCTGACAGTCCGTGGGTGAGTCCTGTGCAATGTGTCCCAAAGAAAGGGGGAATAACTGTGGTAAAGAATGAGAACAACGAGTTGATACCAACTTGAACGGTCACGGGATGGAGAGTCTGTATGGACTACCAAAAGCTCAACAAAGCCACAAGGAAAGATCACTTCCCACTTCCGTTTATAGATTAAATGTTGGACAGATTGGCAGGTCATGACTACTACTGCCTGCTTGACGGATATTCCGGATATAATCAAATTTCCATCGCTCCAGAGGATCAAGAGAAGACAACTTTCACTTGTCCATATGGAACTTTTGCATTCAGGCGGATGTCCTTCGGTCTATGTAATGCTCCGGCCACATTTTAACGGTGCATGATGGCGATATTTTCTGATATGGTAGAAATTAACATGGAAGTTTTTATGGATGATTTTTCAGTGTTCGAAAATTCCTTCGACAACTGTCTCAAGAATTTGGTTATGGTACTAAAGAGATGCGTGCAAACAAATCTTGTGCTTAATTGGGAGAAATGTCACTTCATGGTCCAAGAAGGAATAATATTGGGACACAAAGTCTCAGCAAAAGGTTTGGAAGTGGATAAAGCAAAGTTAGAAACCATCGAGAAATTGCCTCCACCATCTTCAGTAAAGGGAGTTCGGAGTTTCTTGGGACATACTGGGTTCTACCGCAGATTTATCAAAGACTTCTCCAAAATCACTAAACCCCTATGAAGTTTATTGGAAAAGGATGTCCCATTCATATTCGATGAAAATTACTTGGCAGCCTTTGAGTTGTTAAAGAATAAGTTGATAACAGCACCTGTGATAGTGGCGCCAGACTGGTCTTTACCATTTGAGCTTATGTGCGATGCTAGTGACTACGCTGTGGGCGTGGTATTGGGACAGTGCAGAGATAAGGTTCTACATGCGGTCTACTACGCCAGCAAAACACTCTCAGATGCCCAAATGAATTACACTACCACTAAGAAGGAACTACTCGCTGTTGTTTATGCATTCGACAAGTTCCGGTCCTATCTCATTGGGACAAAAGTTGTGGTGTACACAGACCATGCAACAATTCGGTATTTGATATCGAAGAAAGATGCCAAACCAAGATTGATCAGGTGGATCCTTTTGCTCCAAGAATTTGACTTGGAAATAAAGGATAAGAAAGGCACAGAGAACCTAGTAGTTGATCATCTCTCCAGATTAGACAATCCGGAGCGGGAAGGTAAAGATAAGGCTGAAATAAACGATTGTTTCTCTGATGAATAGTTATTTGCAGTAACCTCTAAGAACCCATGGTTTGTTGATATTGTCAACTACTTGGCAAGTCATGTACTCCCACCAGATTTAACTTATCAACAGAAGAAGAAATTTCTGCATGATACAAAGAGATACATGTGGGACGAGCCCTACTTGTTCAAACAATGTACAGATCTTGTGATCCGCAGGTGCATTCCCGAGGTCGAGACTGCCAGTATATTGCATACATGTCATTCTTCTCTGTATGGAGGCCATTATGGAACGCAAAGAACCGTAACCAAGGTACTCCAAGCCGGATTCTATTGGCCCACTTTGTTCAAAGACGCCCACCAATTCATAAAGAATTGTGATCGATGCTAACGGGTGGAAAACATCTCCAACCGCAATGAAATGCCATTAAATGTAATCTTGGAGGTGGAAATCTTTGATGTATGGGGAATAGACTTCATGGGACCATTCCCGTCATCCTGTAACAATCTATATATCTTTCTCGCAGTTGACTATGTGTCCAAATGGGAGGAGGCTACCTTATTACCAATCAATGATGCAAAGGTGGTTCTGAGGTTCCTACAAAAGAGCATTTTCACTAGATTTGGCACTCCGCGAGCTATCATTAGTGATGAGGGCAGTCATTTCTGCAATAAACATTTCACTGCCCTATTAGCTAAATACGAAGTGAGGCACAGAATTGTCACAGCATACCACCCGCAAACAAATGGTCAAGCCGAAGTGTCAAATAGAGAGGTAAAGAGAATTCTTGAGAAAATTGTTAATCCTTCCAGAAAAGACTGGTCATTGAAGCTAGATGAAGCATTATGGGCGTATAAAACCGCCTATAAGACACCACTCGACATGTTTCCATACCATGTGGTCTACGGCAAAGCTTGCCATCTCCCGGTTGAATTAGAGCACAAAGCATATTGGACAATCAAGAAGTTAAACTTCGACCTATCCGCAGCGGGAGAAAGGAGACTTCTACAGCTAAATGAACTTGATGAGTTCCCCTTACAAGCCTATAAGAATTCCAAAGTCTACAAAGAAAAGGTAAAGAGATGGCATGATCGAAAAATCATCGAGAAAAAATTTGAACCTGGTCAAGCGGTGTTGCTATTCAACTCCAGGCTCAAATTATTCTCGGGTAAGCTCAAATCCTGATGGTCGGGGCCTTTTACCATAACAGTTGTATTCCCACACGGAGCCGTTGAAATATTAGGAAATGACAGTGAGCAACCATTCAAGGTAAATGGTCAACGACTAAAACACTATTGGGGAGGCGAAGTCGATCGCCAAGAATCCTCAGTTGTCCTAGCCATGGATTGAGCACCAATCGAAGTCGAGCTAACCGACTTTAAACCAAGTACTTCTCGGGAGGCAACCCGAATTTATTGTTTTACTGTTTATTCATGTGTGTTTATAATTGAGTTTGTATGATTTCATTTTAACATAACTGTTTGCTTTTCAGGTATCCAATCATGCCCTCAACCGTGTGGCTTAAACAAACAACATCGATGGCGGATGGCATAACCTCAGGGAAATGCGTAAGCGTTAATTGGGTCCATCTTAGCCATTGAGAATACTGTCAACTTTAAGTTTGGGGGTACAAAGTTTTCACTACATTAATTATGCACCTTATGAGAGTTTATAAGTTTGAACTAAAATTTCTTTTCCTTTATAGGAATGTTAGATGATTTTATGAATTGAGTTTTTCATCTGATATTCTAATGTGTGCCAAGTGTGTTTCATTTAAAAAAAAATTTCATCCAGGGAGTTGACAGGAAGGCGCAGTTGTGCCGTTCCTCAAGCCAAGCATCGCGCAGCTGCGCCGGGCTTGGAAGCGGCAATTGGGCACCAGCGCAGCTGTGCCCAAACAACAAGGCAGCAAGCGCACAGCTGCGCCCATCGGCAGGAATTTTTTTTTATAAAGGACCCGTCCCATCACTTTAAGTCACATCACAACATAAAACCCTAAACCTATTCTCTCCCTAGAGCAGAAGCAAAAGCAAAGAAAACCCTTTCATCTCATCTTTGATATCTCAAACCCTAAACCTAGCTACATTCAATCATGCCTAAGAGAGCAAGAACACCCCAACCCTCTTCATCTAGCAGCGATACCGACTCCGCGGGGGGTGTCATCAACACTCTGGATGCCACCAAATTCGTCAACCTCTCCGCCCAACACTACTATTGGGAGGTGTTGAGTGTCAAATCCTTCATACCGGAGAGGGGTTTGAAGCCCAAAGCACAGGATGGGAGGATTTTAGAGCAGATACGGCGGTTGGGATGGCTGCTATTCATTGAGACACCTTTTTCCGCCCCGATGGCCATTTTGCGGGACTTCTACGCCAACGCCCGTGAAACCCAAAATGACATCTCCTTTGTACGGGGCAAACAAGTCCCCTACACCAAGCAGGCAATCAACGAGCTATTCCGATTGCCGTCTACTTCTGCTGAGACCACCAAATGGGTGGAAACTGATCGCTTCGAGACTGATCTCGATGAGTTGGTTCGGGAGATGTGCCAACCGGGCACTCAATGGAAGACACAGGCAGGCACCACTCAGAAAGTCCACTTCCCCCAAACCGCGCTGAACCGATATGCCAAGGCTTGGTATGCCTTCATTTGTGCGAGTCTACTGCCGATCACCCACCACTAGGATGTGACTCGTGACCGGGCGGTTATTCTATACCACATTCTTAAAGGCGGAAGCATCGATGTGGGTTACATCATTCACCAGTCTATGCTTCGGTTTATGAGAGCAGTCACCTCAGGCGCCATTCCACACGCCTCGATTGTCACACGCTTATGTCTAGCGGTGAAGGTGGAATGGGGAGAGGAAACTCTCCAACTACCTATGCGGGATATTGACAACGCCACCATAAGGAAGTTCAATGTTTGGCGTGGAGGAGAATCCCGTCCTAGTGGTTTGGGTTTCATTGTTTCTGACGAGGAGGAAGATAGTGAGGGGGAGGAGCCTGCACAGCCCGTATTATCACATGGGGCACCACGGAGAGGGGTTGATGGCCATGAGCACGAGATGCGCCGCTTACAGCGCCGGATGGACACTCTGCATACTAGTTTCAGGGACTACAACATCAACTTTGCGGATGCCCTCTCTGAGGCCTTCAGTCAGCAGGGGGTCCATGTTCAGTTTCCCACCTACGGTGCCAGCACCCCGTATCCGCCACCTGACACACCGCGGAGCAGAGATGAGGACGACTCTTAGGGGAGTCTCTTTACCCTTTATCTCTAATGAGGACATTGATTATTTTAAGTTTGGGGGTATTAGGGTTTATTTAATTGTTTTATTACTTATTAGTATTTGCATTTTAGTGTTAGGAAATAGTTCATTCTAGTTGCACCGTAGTTAATTTGCATTATATTTAAGTTGCATAGCATTGCATAGTAGTATAATTAGTATTTATTTCATTTGCATGAGTAGGATAAATTGCATCTTGGCTAACTCTATTAAAAAAGACATATATATATATATATAGTTGCATTATATATCATGTAGCTTAGATTGCATAATCCTAACATCTAAATTAGTAAACATCCTCAATTGCATCGTATGTGATTTGTGCCCACGAATGCTAATTGCTAAGGCTTGGGTTGAATGCCATAATACATTGCAAATCTTATCTTGTTTTGAATCTGATATATCCAGTTAGCACTTAACTAGTAATCATCGCACTAAGTGACCTAAAGATTCGCATAATTGAGTTCTGGAGGGAAATTGAGGTTTAATAAAAGAAAAGCAAATGAGGGTAGTGTAAGCAGAGACAAAGCAGACGTTTACATTTGGGGGAATAACTTAGTGGAGCATTTAAACAACGAGACGCACTCGTTAACAAAAAAAAATAAAATAAAAAATAAATAAATAAATGCTTGGTTAGCCTAGTTCTGTGGCCTTTGATACTCGAGTAAGAATGCCCTAGGGGATGTCTCTACACCTAGCGCCCTAAAACCAATTGGTTTGGGAGTCGTTGGTCGAAAGCTCGCTATACGGGTTTCATTGAAAAGCCTAAGGGAACTAAGCATTGCACAACCAAGTATCATAGTCCTATTAAACTCTAAGTCGGTCCCCAATCTAGACATAGCCGTATCTCAGCTGTAACTTACCTCATTTGTTGTGTTTGCAAGTTGGAGTATACAAAATTCCCCCTAAGAAACATATTATGAGAATCATTTGGGTTGCTATAAGTATTGATAAATACTACACACACACACACTATATCAATCATTACAGGGTTTAATTTGCATGACTATCATGGTACATGAACTAAGTTTTGGTTAGAAGCTATGTGTGGTTGTTATTGTGATTCTTCTGAGGCAAAGCACATAAGGATTGTTTACTAATTGATGAGGATTCATGGTGCATTTATAGATTATTGCATTTCATTCATGTTTGCATTCACTTCATTTTTAATTGCTTGAGGACAAGCAACAGTTTAAGTTTTGGGGTATTTGATGAGTAGGTTTTATACCTACTTATTGGATACTAACTTACTTAAATTGTTGCTAACTAGTAGTTTCAAAGTGTGCTTTTCATACATTTTCTTCTTATTTTCTGATAATGCTTCACAATTCGCATTCTATGGCTTTTGCATAGTTAAAGGGCAAAATAACACGAGTTACGATGCATACATTGTTTGGGATTTGTTGGATTAAAAGATGTTACCATAGTGCGCGAGAATCGAGGAGACTGCATGACTGTAGCAGTGCAGCAGTAGCCTGACAGAGGGCGCAACTGCGCCCAACTTGGCTTGGGAGCCAGCGCAGCTGCGCCCATGCCCTGCGCCCAGCCACTGCCCAGTGCAGCTGCGCCCAGTTTGGCCTTAAGGCCGGCGCAGCTGCGCCCAACCTCGACTGCTGACACTCCCAGCTCGCAGCTGCGCCCAATTCCAAGCATGATCCCGGCACAGCTGCGCCCGTCGCCAGCTAGCCATACAGACACGTTCCAGACAGCTATGCAGACTTGCCAAAAACGTGTGGAATCAATGCCAGGTTTTCAGGAAATTAGTGGAATGTTATTGTATCAGCTGGGAATTAAATTTAGTCAACAAAAGACAATTGGGAAGCTTGATTATAATCATGCAGAGTTGTAATTAGAAGAGAGATTCTCCTCCACGAAAAATTCATCACAGACTACATTTTATTCTCAAAAATGAAAGATAGCTGTTGATCATCAGAATGAGTTAGAAACTGAAGAATGGAGCCACATGGATGCTGAATTAAAGATTGGGAGCAAGAATTCGAGAATCATCACAACTTGGAAAATCAACGGATTTACAGAAACTGGAAAATTGAAGCAGGGAGTTTTATTATTTTCTATCTTTGAATTATTTTCTTATTCTGTAGAAACAATAATGAACCATTTGTGTATGATGAATTCTCTTATTATTAGCATGAACTAAACTTAATTTTTGGGATTATAATGAATCTTTTACATAACTGAAAATTGATATGCTTCCTTATTGTTGATGATTGGTTATGAAATGAATGTCTAGCATAGTTTATACTGAAAGTTTAATTGCTTGATCACCAATTACTGTGATAATTTATATGGAATTGAGAAAGGAAATATAAATTAAGATCTGATTATGCTAGCATATGTTCATTATTACTACATTCCTCGTGGATTAATGTTTCGTGCTTAGGATAGAGATATACCGAAGCACCATATGTGGCCAATTGAGAACTTATACTTCAACCCTCTTGATTGTAATTCACATAGAGATATAGTGCGTTAGTCATCTAGGGTGTTCACATTCATTCTATCAATTGTGGATTTAGTGTGATATGAGTATGGTGCATCGAGAGATGGCCATATTTTACATTCGTGTTCTTGACCAACATTCTCTAATAACCAATCAGAAGCAATAGGAAGCATGAAATCTAAGTTTTGTAATAAGTGAAATTATAATCCTAAAACCCATAAATCTGTATTTATATAATTGTAATTTGATTTATATCTTTCTAGTAATCATTAGACCAATTTCATCGTATTACTCATCTGTTTAAAGAAACCGAAATAATTATAAAATCGGTGTTTGTAGTTGTGAATGCAATTCTATTCTCCGAGGGATCGATATCTTACTTACTTTATATTACTTGTGGATCACGTGCACTTGCGTGTATGAATCATATTTGTTATATATACAAATATCCCAACAGCGATGTCCTCGCCCCGGCGCCCAAAATGAACTAAATTTTACCGCCCCGGCGGTAGCCGCGCCCCGACGAGAACTTTGTGAAGGAAAGCACCGCCCTGGCGGTGGAACAGAAAATGAAATTTTTATTCTTTCTTTATGCCCATTTATGTTACCATGTGCATGTTTAAAGCTTAGACTAATGTATTAAATGAATAATAAGATACTATGATGGATGATAAGCAAATACCTATTAATTATCCAGTGACAATTGAGATATTAAAATGAAATTGGATGAGAATGAATCCTGAAGTGTTTATAATACTGTAACTAATTATTGTTACTGCTTTATAAACGGAATGTATAGGTTGATTAAGGAACGTAAATTTTAATTTGTAATCTACGCACGAGGCAAATATCTTATCCTTACTTATTACTTTTACGCAAGTTTTCTGAACTTCACTCTTATATTGAGTAAGTTTATTACCTCTACTTTTCATTGAGTAAGTTCTAAAACCCTATATCTCTTTTATGCAAGTTTCTATACTCTATTTCATATTGAGCAAGTTCTTTACCATAATTCATTCAAGTTCATGAATTCAAATGTGTTATTCAGATTCCTTTAATTAATACTTCAGTTATACAGAGTTTATTCGATTGTATCTTTTGTGAGATTCAGTCTTTGATTCTTGAATATCAATTACATTTTTATTGAGTCTTGATTGACTAGCGAACCCTTATTGATTCGACTAGTCCATAGTTGATGAGCGTTCTAAATTCTAGAAACGTTATTGAAGTAAATATAAACCAAACTTCCTTTGGTGCAGACTATGATGTCAAATTGAGATGAACAACCCTTATATAGGGGACTATTTTATGCGTTAGCGTTTAGATATTGTGCACATACATGGTACAAAGGGCTGATCCCCCTAAGTACAAGAAGTAAGGTCCATATAGTCTTACGACTGTTAAAGGTTTAGAATAGAAATACTTGATAACCTGGGACATAGTTCGTGGTCTCGTGACCCTCAGACGTTCTTTTGATTCTTGCATTCTAATCTTGATTCAAAAGTCGAGAATTTGATTATCCGATATCCATTGATTATTCGCATGTTATTACTATTTTATTTTGTTACTTGCTAGGCAATTGTTGCTCACCCTTGCATAATAACATTGCAGCTAAAGTTGAAAGAGTTGATGAGCCATCCACTAGTAAGGGCAAAGGCAAAGCAAACAAGAAGACTTGTTATATTTGTTTAAATGATGTTTATGTAATAGACTTATGTTATGTTTCCGCGTTGATGTTTTATTAAGGTTAGATGACCTGAGATTTATTTGTTAAAGATGTTGTAACCCTTTAATGGTAGATTTTTATTTTAATTAAGAGTTTTCATTTATATTTGAATGGGTAGTTAGATGTGATGTGATATATTTGGATAGTGAACACCAAATCCTATGGAAACGAAGTACCCGAATTTGGGGGTGTCACAACACCCCATGCATACATAACAATCTTATTTGAATCATATACAAAATACATATACATAGGGTGTACATTATTTCTGGACCTAGTTGGAAATAAAATTACCCCGCATAACCAAAGGATACCGCCATTGTGTAACGTCCAACCACATCCCTACTTGATTTTTTTAGGCACTTGGAAAATTTTTTGTGCAACCCAAACTAATGAAATACCAAGTCTTTTTTTTATTTTATATTATTCCATTCTGAAGCCATGTCGTCCCCAAAAATTTCTCTAAAATATTTCAATGGAGCATCAAATGATGGACAAGTTAAGCAATTTCCCAGCACCAACAACCAAAAATAAAATGCACATCCTCCAACGTTATTGTTATTTTTTCACACTTCATATAAAAAGTATTTGTCTCCGACCACCATCTCTTAATTAGGGCGAAAACGAGACTGACATCTATTTTAGTGACTACTGTCAGATGACTAAACCCTCCAAACCCCCACCCAATTAATAGGCTTTTTTGTAAGTTGGTCAGTTCCCATTTGTCATACGTTACGGTAGTAGTTTGGGTTGACATTAGTGTACCCCTATCAACACTGTTCCATACATCCTCCGACACATAATATTTTTGGTCATAAAGGACACTAGGTCAATGTGTAACAATTTGAATTTTCGATTAATTATTAAAATAGGGATTTAGTAAAATAAATTTTTATTTTTAATGATTGAACGTATTGTAGTGTATATGTGAATATGTGCGGTGTAATATGTATATCTATGATGGAGTGAATATATAATTATATATTTACTGAAGGTAAATAAATTGTGGGAAACAATTTATAAATGAAAAAGGAGATGATTAAATTTATGTATACCAAATTAATGTATACATTAAATAAGGTATATTAAAATAATTTATAATATTAAATTATTTTAATATGGTGAAATTATTGCGTTAAATAAGTTATCTTTATTTAATGTATAGCTTCATTTTTATGGGATGTAATACATTATAATAATTAAGGTATGTATGTAATATAATGTATGTATGTATTGTAATGTATGGAATGTAATATGTATATTACATATGTAATGTATATTATGTAAAGGTATGCAATATATATGTATGTACTGTATGCTTATATGTTGGGTAACTTTCAAGTAAAATAAGCTGGAACTGGCATTAGATTGGAAACATAGACTTATATACTCAGTCCTCCTATTCTGTAATGAGCAAGAAAAGAGAAAGTGGGCAACAAGCTTAATTCTTGAAGAACAAGGCTGAAGTTCCTATAAAATAAAAACCAAGCCTTCCATTCTTCTTTCTTTGAATCATCACAAGCTCTCAAATCCTAATACTAAGTTAGCAATTTTAGTTAGGAAAAGAGCTTAAAAGAGTGCTACCATAGAAGAAGGATTGAAGCTTTAATCAAAAAATAGCAAGAAAGAGGTAATCCTTGTACTTGTGTAATGTTCATACAATTTGGGCAATTCACATGTTATAATAATGGAATTGAATTAATTGAGTGTTGATGATATGTGTATAAGTTATATGGAAAGGTTTCTATGAAAATTAGGCTGGAGCATATTAAAGGTTCTATGAAACTTGAACTTTTAGATCATGCTCTTAAATTATTTGATAAATTGCCTATATGAGAATCTCCTTATAAAAAACTGAGAATTTAGAAACAATTCAATTGATGAAAATGACTTTTGAATAGTCTGGTAGTAAAAGTAGGCTCCTACATCTAATATATATATATATATCCTTACATAGCAGCTATGGAGCATGAAAAAGAAGTTTGTGTTTTAAAATTTAAACTGTAGAAAAACAGAGCCTGAATTAAAACTATTTCGAAGTGGCGCGACCGTGCCACTTCTCAAGTCAAAACTAGAGCGGCCGCGCTGGTCCCCAGAAATAAAAAAACTAATTTTTTTTATGATGTAAGCTTCTGGGCATGTGTAATAGAGTCCTTTATGCATAAATATAGGTCTTATATGGTGTCCAAGCTAGCTAGGCATGGAATGAACTATTTTAGCTTAGGTTATATAAATTTTCAAAGATTACATAGTTTTGAAAGTAAATTTAATAGACCTAACTTGGTTTAATCACTCAAAAGTTCTGTGTTTATATGATGTGTGTAATTCTTGAATGAGACTAATATGATAAGGATAGACAAAAGTTGGAAAATCTCAGTTCTGCGTCTGAACTGTGCTGTAGAATTATCAAGATGTTTTGTTTGCTAACTAGAGCTTGAGGTAAGTATAATTAAGTCTCTAACACTGTAATACATGAAGCACATAGAGTGTAGCCTGACCAAACTTGAACTGACTAAGTCAGGCGAAGATTACTAAGAGATTTACAAAGCAAATGAAACAAACTTATAAAAAGCAAGATAGAGTTAATGTAAACTATGAATGTGAACTGAAGCATTGAATGTATGACTAATGTGTGCATATGCCTGAACATAAATTGTGTAGGATACGTGAAGTAAAGTTAAGCTAAAACTGTAATCGTAACCTACGAGCAAGGCAAGTATCCCAATCTTGAACTACATTTGAAATGAGCAAGTTTCTTGACGTTGTTCACATTATTTATTGAATGAAAGTATTCTAGATTTGTACTATGAACTTGTTATTTTTAAGCAAGCATTCATAAACTGTTTAAAAGTAGTCTAAGCCATTTGACTCGTCTAGACACAGACTAAAATATTTCATTTCTTTTACATTAAGTCTTGAAATATTATTGCTGAATAGATAAAGCTGTCCAACTAAATTGCCTTGGATTGGACTCCAGACTGAGAATGAACATCCCTGAATTGGGAAATTTTATATTGCGCTAAAAGGCGGTGATGATGAACGCAAATATCGTTCCTGTAAGATAATATTGATCAATACAGGGCATAACAGGCTGATCACCCACCGTGCCCATAAGCTAGACGGTTTACAGATGAATTTCTGTTAAAACCTTTTTAGAAAAATGAAAAAAGAAAAGTTCATGGTCTTGTGACCACTCAGCATGTTAAAAGTTAGTATGTTGTTTCGAAAATACAAAAAAGACATGTTTCAATTGCTTTACAGTTTTGTTCCACTGTTGAAGTATATCTGAAAGAAAACATTTATTTCTAGCATAAGTTATTATTAACTGCTATTACTTGCTGAGCAATTGAATGCTCATTCTTGTTTTGAATATAAATGTTTTCAGCTAAGCAGGATCGAGTAGAAGGTGTAACGTCCCCAAAATTAAGACTATTTCTATTTCTGATCTTGTGCGTTAGATACTATCTTGATTCAGCTTTACATCATACTTAGATGAAATAACATTTGAAAATGCGGATAATTTAAAATTTACATTATCTATTCTCTATGAATTATGAAAGTCAAATTATGACTAAGTTGATTGAGTTATGGAACTAAATCTATATATGATATGTGATATATCAAGCATATAAAATCGCATTGATTAGAGTTATAATGCATGTATGATATGCATAGTAGAATGATTATAATGTATGAACTGAATATGAATCTATGTGCTACGTGGAGCATGATAAGCTGTTAAATTTCCTGAGCTGTCGAGCTCAATCTTGCAAAAACAAAGTTTTTGCAGGTTAAGGATGCAATGCAATATTTCCTACCTTTTGAGCGCTAAAGATTAGAAGATGAGCAAAAGAAGATCTTTTTCTTTATTTAGAAATTGTATCGAATCGTAATGATGATCTTAACATGTGTTATTGATATGTTTATAATATGATGTAAAGTTTGAGATATTCAATAAGTGAAGAATGTTTGTTTTGGAGTATGTTGTGATAATTGCTTTGTAATATAAAGCTCCATAGTAATAATGCTATATAATAAAAATCCGAATGTAGAATTGAGTTGTATATACCTACTTCGATATATAATCGTAAATGTTGCGATTCAGGGAATAAAAAGAAAGAAAATTTTAAATTATCTACATTTTAAGTTGTTATTTCATCTAAGTATGATATAAAGCTGAATCAAGATAGTATCTAACGCACAAGATCGGGAGTAGAAATAGTCCTGATTTTAGGGACATTACATTTGATATCAGAGCTGTAGGTTATAAACCTTAGGTAAGGGGAACCTTAGACTATAACCTTACGGGAATAATAAAGATAGTAATAAGAAAAACTTAGAAAGAATTTTAAGAGATGACAAGAGGCATTCATCATAAGAAAATAATAATGAACATATTATTATTTAGAGGTGTTAATTGAGTTATTAAGCTTGATTTTAGAATGTCAAAAAGGCAAAAGATAGCAAACTCTGGAGTGAGTTAAAAGCGAACAACCCTAATAAATAAAGGTATTACTAAGCAGATATTAGTAACAGACATAAGGGATGTCAGAATAAGAAACTAGATATTGGTGGTGTGTCATGATCAATCAGATACAGGTGATGTGTCATAACTAGTCAGACATTGGTGTTGTGTCATAATAAAAATAGACACTGATGTTGTGTCATAATGCAAGAGACACTGGTATTGTGTCATAATCAATCAGACACTGGTGTTGTGTCATAGGCACTGATGTTGTGTCTTAATAAACTAGACACTGATGTTGTGTCATAATCAACTAAACACTGGTGATGTGTCACAGGAGGCTAGATACAAGTTTTGTATCATAACATAGTAGACGGGTAGGGTCAGGGTAAAGCAGACATTGGTGATGTTAAAATATGATCGGACATAGGTGATAATAGAATAAGCACAGATGATATCATAGACATAGAGGATGTCGGAATAAAAGACGCAGGTGAGGTCAAGGAAGAATAAACACATATAGTGTTAAAATAGATCAGACTCAAGAGATGGTCAAAAGTGTAAGCATGAAAGATTAAGTCCGACAATTTCAGAACCTTACATAATATTAGAAGGTTTCGTAGGAAATAGCAGAAGGCTATGAAATATTTGGAAATACATGAATATGTGTATTATACTATGTGGTGATTAAAATTCTAGTGTGAATAATAAATGCTTTTAAATGAAAAGATGAGAAAATAACATATTTTATTATACAGAGCAATGCCACTGAGAAGGGATCAACGTAATCAAGAAGAGACAGAAAGTGAGACTAGGGATCAGGTAGACCCTATGCAGCACTTTGTAAATCTTCTAGTAGGAGCAATAAATAAAAATTCTGGCCAAGAAGAAGTGAATCCTTTAACATTGTGGGTGGCAAGTTTCAAGGAATTTAAAAATATGGGACCGCCTGAATTTAAAAGGACCACTGAGCCTATCGAGGCTCAAACATGGATTAAGGAAATAGAAAAAGCATTCGATATTGCCAAGATAGGTGAGGGGTAGAAGACTTCTTTTGCTGCTTATATGCTTATAGGTGAAGCTAACTTTTGGCGGGAAACAAACAAGAATAGAGCCGATGAAGGAGTGATAGGGTGGGAAAGGTTCAAAGAAATCTTCTTCGAGAACTATGTCCCTCCTAGTTCACAAAGCCGTATGAAAATAAAATTTCTGGAATTAAAACAAGGGGATATATCAGTGTCCCAGTACACATCTAAGTTCAATGAACTAGCAAGGTTTGCTCTACATCAGGTGGACATGGAAGAAAAGAAGACGCGTAGGTTTGAGCAAGGATTGAACCCCGGGCTCTACGATAAACTATCGGTGTCGCAGATCGACTCTTTTGGGACGATACTGAAAAAAGCTATAATCGTGGAGGAAGGATATAAGACGTTAAGCCAATATAGTCAGGGTGGACATATTAAGAAAAAAGAGGAAGAAGTTAAAGCTGAGGGGAGCAAGAAACGGAAAAGAAATAATCATTCTAAAGAGAAGCAAGGTGACCTAAAGAAAAAAATTGGGGGTTGCAAGAATTGTGGAAAGAATCATACGGGGATATGTAGGAAAGCTCAAAGGATGTGCTTTAACTGTGGGCAAGAAGGACATATTTCTCCTGATTGCCCCAATCCAAAACAAAATGGGTGTTATAATTGTGGATCGATGGATCACCAAGCAAAAATTTGTCCAAAGAAAGGAACTGGTGGGAAAAGCAGCGACAAATCAACACTTGCTAAATATGTAAATATGTAATATCATACCTTTGATGAAGGTAGTATTAAGAAGTTATAAGTGTTATGATGTAATCTTGTAATATTGATTCCGTGGACGGAATCCTTATAAGGGAGGAAGAGTGTAACAATTCAAATTTCCGGATAATATTAAAATAAAGATTTAATAAAATAAAATTTTATTTTGACAGTATATTATATTGCATGGTATGGGTGATTATGTGCAGTGTAATATGTGGGTGTATGTGATATGGTAAATATAATAATTTATATTTACTATATTTAATAAATTGTTAGAAACAATTTATAATGAGAAAGAAATAAAATTATTATTTTATTTGATTTATTATACTGCTTTTATGAATAATTGCAGTATAATATATGTATGAAATGCGATGTGATAAATATAATTGTATATATTTATTGCATGTATTTGTGATAATGGTGTATTAATAAAAAGGGAATGGTTAAATTTATGTATACCGAATTAGAGTATACATTAAATAAGGTATATGAAAAAGATTTTTGGTATAATATACTTTATGCAGAATGTACGGAAGGTGTATAATATATGTAATATATCATTATGTATGTTATATGTATATGTAGGAAGTATGTATGTAAATAGCAGCTGAGTAATGTAATAAAAGTAGGAGTTAATGAGCTAGTGTATCAGTAAAGCAAAACTCAGCTAAGCTATTTCGTGGGCAGCAAGAGAAGAAAGTGGGCAGCAAGAATCAGTCTCTATAAACTAAGCTCAGTTCTTCCATTCCCATTTTTTCTCAAAACAAGTCTTTATATTCCATAAAGCCAAGCCAAGAAATTCTCACATAAAACTATCATTCAATTTTCTAAGAAGTGGAATCATGAAGTGAAGATTTAAGAAAGAATTGGAGCAAGGGTCAAGCAAGGGAAGGTTAAATTTAACCAGAATCAAGTTTGAATCAAGAAATTCAACACAAGAGGTAATAATTATACTCTTGCTATATTCTAATAACTGGGTAAGTTTATATGTATATGAATTAATATAATTTCTATGATGTGATTATGAGAATTGTTTGGGTATTGGCTGAATGTGTTCAGGAGGCATAAGGAGGGGATTTCAAATGAAATATGGGTTTATGTTTATTAAACAAGCTATGCAAACTGAGAACCAGTTAATGTCTCCTAGTTATATGTTATAATGTCCAAGTGAAAATTTATTCTAAAACCATGGAAATTTAAGAAATTATAGGTTATAATTCTATGTTTCTAGCCAAGAAAATGAGTTATATTCATGGTAAAACACAATTGGGTATTTATAGTGTATTGTATAATAGCTAAAAATTAAATTGGAAAACAAACTGCAGGACACATAGCCTAAATTGGAACTGTCTCGAAGTGGCGCGGCCGTGCCACTTCCCAAGTCAAAACCAGCGCGGTCGCGCTGGTCTCTAGAAGTAAAAAAATGATTTCTTTGCTTTGTCAGCATCTGGACAGGTGTATAAGAGTCCTTTATACTTAATAATATGTATGAAATGGTGTCTCAATTTGCTATGTATGAAAATAAGTTTTCGAAGCATGAATTGGATAAGTTTTTAAATGACAAACTAATATCTTTTCATGTATTTTGAAAAGAGAGCCTAAAGAATCTAAGTTTAGGTTTAAAGCTCTCAAAAATCCTATATTTACATGTTGTATGAGATATGGTAATAACCCAGCATACTAGAGAAAGAGTTATGTATTAAAAAGCCCAGTCCTGAGCCTAAACAGGAGTAGCGGCTGCGCCACTCCTAGGCATAAATACAGCGCGGCACTGTCAAGAAATTTTTAATGTGAACTGAGACTTAGAACATGCCTATATGAATTTCTTAAGTTGTAATACAAGGTTCATGTAATATTTAGCATAGTCAAGCATGGTTTGACAATAAAGAACAAGAGTTTCAAAAACATTTCTACAAAAGATTTCTAGCTTTCAAATTGAAGCAATTGGGTTTCATTCATGCAAACCAAAGTTATAAAAATGTAGCTTGAATGGATATGATTACCGACTGATTATATGCTCAAAGTGTATTAGAGAGCATGATATGACTATGTT
Source organism: Aralia elata (assembly GCA_034770075.1). Classification (NCBI taxonomy): domain Eukaryota; kingdom Viridiplantae; phylum Streptophyta; class Magnoliopsida; order Apiales; family Araliaceae; genus Aralia; species Aralia elata. The sequence continues at coordinate 35,799,721 of CM068378.1, forward strand.
CGGGCATGAAGGAATATGCTAAGCAAAGATTACAAGAGCTCTTAGAAACAAATGGTTTTTAAAACAAAGAGCAAGTTAAAGTGTAAATACAATTGCATGACTTATGCATAGCTGAGTATAGAATGTATCTGTGATCAAGTTTGTTATGCCAAACAAAGCGAGATAAGCAAGTTTTAAATAAAAACGGATAAGACAAGTTTAGGAAGAATTTAAACTCTAGTTACCTTAATGGTATGACTAATTATATGCCTTCAATATATAACTAATGTGTGCGTATATGAACTCCTAAACTTGCAGGATATACGCAAGGCAGGTAGCTATAAGTTTTAATCAACAAGCCAGACAAGTTTTTCAGTTTATTTCTGTGAACTTAATGTGGGTTATGTGGAACTATTAGAATAACATGTTGATATGTTTACAAGTATGGTGAAATTTAAAATTTACATTATCTATGCTCTATGAATTATGAAAGTCAAATTATGACTAAGTTGATTGTGTTATAGAACTCAATCTATATGTAATATGTGATATATCAAGTATATGAAATCGCATTGATTAGAGTTATAATGCATGTATGACATGCATAGTAGAATGATTATGATGTATGAACTGAATATGAACCTATGTGCTACGTGGAGCATGATAAGCTGTTAAATTTGCTGAGCTGTCGAGCTCAATCTTGCAAAAACAAACTTTTTGTAGGTGAATGATGCAATGCAATATTTCCTACCTTTTGAGTGCTAAAGATTAGAAGATGAGCAAAAGAAGATCTTTTTCTTTATTTAGAAATTGTATCGAATCGTAATGATGATCTATGACATGTGTTATTGATATGTTTATAATATGATGTAAAGTTTGAGATATTCAATAAGTGAAGAATGTTTGTTTTGGAGTATGTTGTGATAATTGCTTTGTAATATAAAGCTCTATAGTAATAATGTTATATAATAAAGAATCCGAATGTATAATTGAGTTGTATATACCTACTTCGATATATAATCATAAAGGTTGCGATTTAGGGATAGAAAGAAAGATAGAAAATTTTTAAATTATCTGCATTTTCAGTTGTTATTTCATCTAAGTATGATGTAAAGCAGAATCAAGATAGTATCTAACGCACAAGATCGGGAATAGAAATAGTCCTGATTTTGCAATATGGGTGATTACGTGTAGTGTAATATGTGGGTGTATGTGATATGGTAAATATAGTAATTTATATTTACTATTTTTAATAAATTGGTAGAAACAATTTATAATGTGAAACGAATAAAATTATTATTTTATTTGATTTATTATACTGCTTTTATGAATAATTGCAGTATAATATATGTATGGAATGCGATGTGATAAATATAATTGTATATATTTATTGCATGTATTTGTGATAATGGTGTATTAATAAAAAAGGAATGATTAAATTTATGTATACCGAATTAGAGTATACATTAAATAAGGTATATGAAAATAATTTATGATATTAAATTATTTTAATAAGGTAACATTATTGCATCAAATAAATTATTTTTATTTAATGTATAACTTCCATTTTTATGAAAAAAATTTTTGGTATAATATACTTTATGCGGAATGTACAGAAGGTGTATAATATATGTAATATATCATTATGTATGTTATATGTATATGTAGGAAGTATGTATGTAAATAGCAGCTGAGTAATGTAATAAAAGTAGGAGTTGACGAGCTAGTGTATCAGTAGAGCAAAACTCAGCTAAGCTATTTCGTGGGCAGCAAGAGAAGAAAGTGGGCAGCAAGAATCAGTCTCTATAAACTAAGCTCAGTTCTTCCATTCCCATTTTTTCTCAAAATAAGTCTTTATGTTCCATAAAGCCATGCCAAGAAATTCTCACACAAAACTATCATTCAATTTTCTAAGAAGTAGAATCATAAATTGATACGATCCTGATCATATGCATTAATCATTAATAACTCAACTCAAGTTCTTATTGGACTAATTACGTGGGCAAGAGTTATTCATCAATTATTTAGCATGATCCAAGTTTTATTGGACCAAGGGGCACAATTCAAGTATTAATTGGCCAATTCAATTCAGCCATTACGTGTTCATTAACGGATTCAGCAACCATGCAGCTATAATCATTTGGGTCTTTTTGATTTAACCAAGTTCAGGCGTTAGCAAAGGAAGGTTTATTATTCAAGTAGGCCACGGTTTCAAGTCTTCAAATACATATCATATTATGTGGGCCTACCTACTTAACATGTTCAGAAACAATTCCTTACATTCACGTGGGATAACTTACATTCAGCATGTTAATATATTACATGCAAAGGAAAAGCAAGTGGGATTTTAGCATGCAAAGGATTCTAGTAATTATATATCATGTTGGCCATTACGGATTTCAAGGTATTCAGCATATATTTGATTACATGAATATTTATTACACGGATTCTCCTTCTACTTAATATATCCAAGCAAATCATGCAAATCAAGTCACACGGAAAGCTCATTCACGCAGATTCAGTATAGTTTCACGCGGTAAGAAAGATCGCAACGCGGCACGGGATTTAATTACACGGCATTGTGGGAACTTTAATTTCTAAAAAAATTAGTTTTTTCGTTCTAATGTAATTAGGAAGTATGTTAGTTAGAATTTTCATTCCAAATCAATTTGTTATTTCCTTATGTAATTAAGGTTTCATTTTATTAGTATAAATAGGCATGGATGATATAATTCTAAAAACACATCAAATTTATTCAATACAATATTTTGTGAGTTTATTCTCTACTTTTGGTTCTTTGAAGAATTCCTAAGTAATTTCTTAGTTTATTCTTTGAGATTCAATTATTGACTTATTATACAACAATGTATAGTTGTGCGTGACGTCTTCTACCGCATCAATCGTCGATTGTATCGAGGTTCCTGTTTTATTATAAACACAGGGTTTAGGTGTCGTTAGTGTTCCATTCAACGCAGATTCATTGCTTGATCGATTGTACCAAGGTTCTCGTCTCTTTATAGGCGTTGGGTTGTGATGTCGAGAGAGGTCCACCTTATAACTTTGCTAGAAACGATCCGGGCGACGACCACCTCACGCAAGCGTGTCGTGGAGTCTATCATTTAGTATCAAAGCTGCGTTTTCTAGCTAAGTATCTATCTTTATTTTATTGTTGAATTTGTGAGAAAAAAAACCGTGAGGAAAAAAATTGAGAGTACAAAAAAAAGGAAAATTCGTGAGTATCAAAAAAAAGAGAAAAAAAAGAAATTATTATTTGTTTCAGTTCGTAAATTTTTGAAGAATATTATTATTTGTTTCAATTGATTGGGTTCGTAAGTTTCGTGATTATTAAAGAATTCATTTGAGAAGGACGCAATTTGGCAATTGGGAATTTTGTTGGTTATCGTACGTCACACTTGCTATATTTTGTTTTGTGATAAGTTCTTATTGGATTGATTGATAAACTGTGATTTTGTTTGGTTAATTCAAAAAGAACCTATAAGAGGAAATTTGAGTGGTAAAAGGCAAGAGTGTGAGATCAATTGAGGATTAAAGCCAATTGAGCGATACACGAGCGTTTTATAATTGTGCAATACACTGTTTGAGCGAAACACGTAAGGGAGTGTGTGAGAAAAAAAATTTTATCTACTAACCTTTGTTTTGCAGCAAATATGTATACTTATAATTATGGAAATACTTATGAGTGGCAAAGAAGTTCTTTCAAATGAGAGAATGATCCTAATGCATATGTGAGATGGGAGAACAGGATGGAGCGAGAGCTTGACTATCATAATTATTCTGAGGATAGGAAGTTCAAACTAGCGATTCAAGAGTTTTTCGATCATAGAATTACATGGAGGGTTCAGTTTAGGCGCTACAGGAAAAGATATGGAGAGCGTCCGATCGAGACATGGGCGAAATTGAGAACCGTGACGAGGAAGCGGTTTGGACCAATGCAGCCTAGCGGGAGGCGTGAATATGCAACTCTAAAATATGTCGGCCAACCTTCAAGACGATCAACTTGGGATGATGAAAGGAAGGGTCATAGGCAGATAGACAGGCATGGAGATTCATATCGGAAACAATCACGAGAAACTCCTAAGGTATATAAGGAGCGAGTATCTACTAATGAGATCAAAGAGGATAACTGTAACGGACGATTTAATTGCATTGTGATTCTGGGGACAAAATCCTTTTAAGGAGGGAAAGATGTAACGAATGCAATTTTTGTGATTGAATAAAAATATTTATTGAGTTATATAAATATTTTTATTAATTTATTGAGTTAAATAAATAATTTATTAAGTTTTTGTGGAATGGGTATATGTTAAGTTTAATAATATTAGATGCTATTTGAATGTGATTTGTTATGTTTATTCTAATTTAATTTAATAATTAAATTAGATAATGAAAAGGTTTATTTGAATAAGTGATTTATTTGAATAAGAGAATTTATTTGGTATTATTGTTATTTGTTAAATGAAATTATTAATTTAGTTAGTAAGGTTTAATTGAATTTATTTAATAATAAGTTCAATTAAATTAGAAGTGTGACATTTCAAAACTATATGTTATATTGGCTTATTAAGATGAATGAGAAAGTGTTTAATTCAGTTTTACCAAACAAGGCCCTATGATCTTTGTTTGGGAATAATGGGTTATTTTATTTGTGTTTTACCAAACAAGGCCTTAAGACCTTTAGTTAGAATAATAGATTATTTTAATTAGTTTTGCCAAACAAGCCTTATGGCTTTTTGAATTTTGCAACTGATGAGTTAATAAGGAATACGTTATTATTTTTAAGATTATCAGTTTTTATTTGTTTGTTAAAGCTTTATCAGTTAAAAAAAACAGAGTATTGTTGAGAGCTTTGTGAATTAGATAAGAGAGAACAGAGTTTTTTTAGAGTTGAGAGAAAAGAGAGAAGTTGAGGAGAAGAACTTAGAGATTGGAAAGGAGAATTCCAAAACCAAAGGAGTATTAACCAAGTTTTCTTTAATAGAAGGTATAACTTTTCACTGTATTTTATCTTTTAGTTCTCTATATATGAATTTCTATGTTATATACATGAATTACTTGGTGTAATTGGTAGTAATCATGTGTTAGATGATTATATGTTGATTAATAATCAATTTAGAGGTGTTAATTCATGAAAACATGATTTAGAGTGAAGTCCTTGTTTTTACAGAGTCTTATTTCATGTATGGTATATATATTTGATAATTGATGTTCAATTAGATTATTAATTGGTAAATTGACTTTTGATTGTGCTAATATGATGAAAAATGAAAAGAATGTAATTTGAATGGATTAAAATGAGTGAAAGATGAGTTTACAGTGGTTGATTTTATTAAAATAACTAAAACATGAATATTTGGTTTTAACAGAGAATTTTTAGTTTTAAATTGGTTGTTTATGTGTTAGAATGATTAAAATGTTTAGAAAACATGTTGGGTAGATATTTTGTATCATATTTGATGTCAGAGTATGTTTAATTTGTATTTTGGTTGGTAGAATTCGGAAAATTTTGGCCAAATTTGGCCTAAGTTTTCACTGGTTCGTGAGCTGGGGAAGACGACAGTTGAGTCTCTCGCCCCAGCGAGAGAAATGAACTGATTCCTTCGCCCCGGCGGAAGCGTCGCCCCGACGACAAATTTGTTAAGGATAACTTCGCCCCGGCGACAGCCTCGCCCCGACGACGAGTTTGTTAAGTTTTTCTCGCCCCGGTGAGAAACACTACTGTTTAAAAAAAATTATTATTAATTTGTTTTCTTTTCTTGGAAGTTATGATGCATAATTAAACTCATATTAATGTGATTAAAGTATTGTCAAGATGGTTGCTAAACTAGTACTTGTTGACTATGATATGTTAAATGAGATGTTATAATATAAAGGATAAAAGCAAGCTTAAAGTGTATATTATTTTGTAACTAATTATGTTACCATTTTATAATTAAATGTATAGGTTGTTTAAGGATCGTGAATTACTTAAATTTGTAATCTACGCTTGAGGCAAGTTCCTTATCTCAACTTATTATTTTATGTTGAGCAAGTTTTCCTATCTTAAACTTGTTATTTCATTTAAAGCAAGTTTATTTTTATTGAGCAAGCTTATTGACCTTAGCTTATTGATATTCAAGCAAGGTTACTATCATGATTATATACTTAAGTTTTATTCCAATCATTGTTTGTTATTCAAACTTCGAGTATAGTTTCTATTGAACAAACTCTATTGATGATTTAGACTAGCAAACCCTTATTGATTCAGCTAGTCCTTAGTTGATGAGCGATTTCAAAGACTTAGAATACTTTCTATACTTGTTCCAAGCCAAGTTCCTTTTGGTACGGATTCAGACGATAAACTGAGATGAACAACCCTAATTTAGGGGATTACTTACGCGACAGCGTTAAAATGTTTGTGCACAATACATTGTACAAAAGGGCTGATCCCCCTGAGTACGAGATGTTGGTCCATAGTCTATATGACTGTTAAAGGTTACAGTAGGAATACTTGTTAACCTAGGACATAGTTCGAGGTCTTGTGACCCTCAGATATTATTTCTAAATCTTGAAGTCTATCTTTCCTTGAATCGAGCATTCTAACGAGCTTTTAGACTTTGATCATTTATTGACTGAGATTCAGAAAATTATTATTCGGTTGAAATCCATTTCATTTAAATATTACTGTTATCGTACTTGTGAGCAATTGTTTGCTCACTCTTGCACTAATCATTGCAGCTAAGGCTGAGAAGTCGGACGAGCCGTCCACGAGCAAAGGCAAGGGCAAGATGTCAAAGTAGCAAGAAATTTATTATTCACTTGATGTTTATTTGTAATCAAAGACTTATTTAAATTATGTTTTATTCCGCATTCGATGTATTAAGGTTAAGATAACCTGGGTTTTGATTATTTAATAGTTTGGTGATGTAACCCATTTGGGAAGATGTTTTTTTAAGTTTATTTAATTGTTATTTTATTGGGTAGTTAGTTTTGAATGTATGTTATAGTGAACACTAAATCAGTGGGAATTAAGTACCTGGATTTGGGGGTGTCACAATAACTTTAATAAGATGTGGGAAGATTGGATGAAACAGCTATAAAACGCCCGACAAGCGCAAAAGGAGCAAGCCCAGCCGCAGGTGGAAGAAGAGATAATAGAATATGCGGTCCAAGGAGAGTTGTTAGATTCCAACGTTTGACCTGAAGTCCATGATCCCGAGGAAGAATATACAAGTGAAATTGAACGACAAAAAGAAATTGGAAGAAAGATTGAAAGTGAGATTGAAAACAAAAGAGGGATTGAGAAAAAAAGAATGAAAAAATAGAGAGATTGAAAATAAACGAGAGAAAAACAAACGAGAGAGTGAGCAAAAAGAAGAGAGAGAAATTTGTTACTATGAAAGAGAAAGTAAGTTGGAAAATAAATTGTATTTTGAAAAGCCGATGACTGTACATTCGTACAAGGAGGCGCTTTTGAGTACTAACGAGATTAACTCTTCTTTGTCTAGTTCTGTTATTTCTCTTATACAGGTTATTGATGATATACCCCGAGCTATCATTCTATACCGATCATCTTATAGTATTCTAGAGGAGACGACGGAGTTACAAAGGCGGGTTGGAGAGTTGATAGAGTCCAATTTCATCAAAGCGGGTAACGTGGGAGGAAGCATTAGTACATGTACTATTCATGAGATCATAATACCTAAGAAGGAAAGGATGTCGAGCTTGTGCGTTGATTTCGAATTAGTAAACAAGTATCGTTATTATTTTCTTTCCTTAGATAATATGTTTGATAAATTGCATAATACTTGTGTTTTATCTACATTTATTGATAATGACCATGTGATGATGTTGCCTAATCAAAATAGTGTGGGAGAAAGTGATAAAAGAAAATTTGTGTCGACATGTGATTTGTATAGGTGGTAAGTTATCTTGATTAGATTAACTGATGCATTTAGTGTTTTCATGAGTTATTTAAAACATGTTTTACATGCGCCCATTGGTAAATTTGTTTTTAGCTATTTTGAGGGTAGAATCGTCTTTATCATAAACTATGGAGGGTATTTGATATTTGTTGAGTTAGTTTATGAGCATGAGTTATATTCTCATTTTCAATGTTCTTACTTGCATGAAATTCATTCCAAGTTTTCTTATCCATATGCTGAGTTGAGTTTACATGCTAGTCAATCTTTATATGAGATGTCGTTAGTTGACAATGGTAGTAATCATGATTTTTCATTAGATCAATCTTCATTGCATAATTTCAAGAATGTTGTCCTGAATGGGAAAAAATTACTATCATTTGGTGTTTACTATCATTTGGTGTTGAATTGAAAAATGTTTATCATTAAGCTAGAGTGAGATATGGTTTACATGTGACGAACGAGATTTTTGTAATTTATTTTAAATATTTATTGAATTAAATAAATATTTTTCGATAATTTGATTATTGAATTAAATAATTAATTGATGAATTTGTGGTAGATTAATTTAATTATATGTGTTACATTGGTTAAATTGATGTGGAGAATTTTTATATTTAAAGTATGTGTTTAATTGAGTTTATTTGATTAAATGTATTATTTAAATAAGTATAATGTTATTTCTAATTAATTTAATATTAATTAGAGATTTAATAATTTGTCATAATTAAACAGGTGACATGAACTATATAATAAGTAATTTATTAAAATAAACTAGAAGGGAGGATAAAAGGAGTAAGCCAAACATGACCTTAGTAGGAGTTGGTGCCAGTTATTAACTGACACCATGTTCTGTCAGCTTAATTTCACGTAGTTTCATTATACGCATTCCATTATCAGTATTTCTAAACCAAGTCAGAGAGGAAAAGAGAGAAAATCTGTGAAGTCTTGAGATTGAAGAAGAAATCCTTACATTGTTGCATAATTTAGCATCTCATCGAAGGTAATTTCTTAATCCCAAGCTTCAATTTATGTTTTTAAAAATTTTCTCCATGAAAACCAAAATTTTGAGTTCTCTGTAACATAAATTGTTCATGATTGTTAAATATATGATTTTGTGTTTGTTAATATATGTTTTCTATCATCTATGCATGTTTAAAAAAATAATCAAAACCATGTAATTAGGCCTTAATTGATTTGCATATGTTACAGAGTATAAAAAACTTGTATATGGCTCGTATGTACAAATTGTATGCTCTAAATTGTTTATTTAACTTAAAATTGATTGTTGGGTATGATTATACATGATTTAGTAAAGAATACAAAGTTCAAACGGACAGATTCGGAGATATAACCAATCTCTAACATTGAAATTCATGAATTGTTTCGAAACTTTACGAAATACCAAAAATAGTGAAGTTAAAATTTTTAAAATTATGTATTTATGTGATTTAAGTTGATAAAATCATGTTATGATTATTATTAAACGTTTCTGTAAAGTCCAGAAACTATGGGTAGTGATTTAATCGGTGAATTGTGAAAAACTTTGGCTAAATTTGACATTTTTTTGCGTTCTTCGCGAACTGCATGAACTGACATTCGAGTCCACCGCCCCGGCGGTGGAATAGCTCTATGATTACTGCCTCGACGGTGTTACCGCCCCGGTGGTGCAAATGAACTGACTTTGTCGCCCCGACGATGACCCCGCCCCAGCGACAAAATTGAACTAGAATTCCCGCCCTGACGGTAGAGTCGCCCTGGCGGCGATTTGTAAAGGATATCACCGCCCCGACGGTGGAACAAAAAAAAAGAGTAAAAAGAAAAGAGTAAAAATTTTCTTCTTTCTTTGTGATCATGTTATGTTATTGTAGACATGTCTAAAGCTTAGACTAATGTATGAACTGAACATTAAGATACTGTGACGGGTGGTAAACATATACCCATTGATTATCAGATATAAAATGAAATTGGATGAGAATGAATCCTAAAGTGTTTATAATACTGTAACAAATTATTGTTACTGCTTTATAAACGTAATGTATAGGTTGATTAAAGAACGTGAATTTTAATTTGTAATCTACGCACGAGGCAAGTTTACTACTCCTAATCTTTTTATTTCATTGAAAGCAAGTATCTTATCCTTACTTGATTTCAATTACGCAAGTTCCTGAACTACATTTCTTTTACCATGCAAGCTTCATAATGCTATTACTTAACAGAGCAAACTCTTAGTTCCGTTTCATTCAATTTCATGGATTCAAATGAGATGTTTTAATTTCCTCTTCATAATGCTTCAGTTATACAGAATTTATTCAATTGTATTACTTTGAGATTCAGTCTTTTGTTCTCAAATACTTTTCACATTAGATTATTGAACCTTGATTGACTATCGAACCCTTATTGATTCGACTAGTCCATAGTTGATGAGCGTTCTAAATTCTAGAAACGTTATTGAAGTAAATCCAAACCAAACTTCCTTTGGTGCGGACTCTAATGTCAAACTGAGATGAACAACCCTTATATAGGGGATTATTTTACGCGTTAGCGTTTATGGTACAAAGGGCTGATCCCCCTAAGTACGAGAAGTAAAGTCCATATAGTCTTACGACTGTTAAAGGTTTAAAGTAGAAATACTTGATAACCTAGGACATAGTTCGTGGTCTTGTGACCCTCAGATGTTCTTTTGATTCTTATATTCTAATGTTGATTCAAAAGTCAAGAATTCGATTATCCGTTATCCATTGATTATTCGCATGTTATTATTATTTTTGTTGTGTTACTTGGTGGGCAATTGTTGCTCTCCCTTGCATAATAACATTGCAGCTAAAGTTAAAAGAACTGACGAGCCATCCACTAGTAAAGGCAAAGGAAAAACAAACAAGTGATGAAGACTTGTTATATTTATTTAAATGATGTTTATGTAATGAACTTAAGTTATTTTTCCGCATTGATGTTTATTTAAGGTTAGATGACCTGGGATTTATTTGTTAAAGATGTTGTAACCCTTTAATGAGAGATTTCTATTTTAATTAAGAGTTTTCATTTATATTTGAATGGGTAGTTAGATGTGATGTGATGTGATGTATTTGGATAGTGAACACCAAATCCTGAGGAAACGAAGTACCCGGATTTGGGAGTGTCACATTACATACATGTCTAGTTAAATCATTCGAGTTAACTAGTGCAATAAATATTTTCATGTTAAATCATGTGTTGCATTCTTTCATAGGGAAATTTGCTAATATCTGTGTTGATGATACTTCGACTTTTGTTAACACTTGGGGAAATTCTTTAGCATGTATTGAGTTTGATTGTGATCGTCGTAGTGTTGGATATGCTGTTGAGTTTTCATCTTGTGATGTTGATAGTGACCTTGTGATTCCGTTGATGCGATTACTTGATTTTGAATTTGTTAATGTCAATGGAAAGGGAAATGTTAGTTTTGTTTTGCAGATTCGGGATGGGTTCTTACTCGTCAAGGAGGAAAGCAAGATTCGTTGGGCAAAACAATTCGAGCAATGCAATGAGCGTCTATAGGGAAGTGTTTTGAATATTGTTCTAGTAGACTATGCGCGTAAATTTGAATTATTTGATTTCTTTATGATTAGGCAAAAAATACTTGTTGATTGCATTTGTTTTGTGTTTAATCCAGGAATTCAAGAGTGTTTGTATTTGCGGTGTGACAAATTTCAACGATTGTTATTTGATCCTGGTGCAATGGAATGGATGTTTGCGAATGATCGAGATCACAAGATTTATTTTTGATCTGGGAATTCGTACATGGGAGTTTATTCAATGTGAAGAGTTCTACGTGCTGACGTTTGATCCAGGAGGATATAGAGCTTTTCATAGTTTTATTTATGTTTATTTTATTACCTATATATTTATGTTATTAGCTAGAAATTTTGATTGCGTTTTAGTTATCGTTGCTAATTTAGTTTATTTTGATCTAGTTAGCATTTTGCAAGAATTTGGTTTTTGTGAAGAAGAGTATCGAGTTGATGTGGACAAGTTCTTAATTGAAAGAGGTCGAAAATTCAAGTTTTCGGGTTGTGTTATGAGTAGTTTGCAGTGTGTTATGCTACTTCGAGCATCGCTTGGAAGGAAACAATTACGAGCTGTTCATGTCATTACAAGGAAAATACCATATGTTGTTAAGTTCCTTGCAGGAATTGGAGTTTTTGATGATTCTTTTCATATTCTTACTTACATTGTTGATATTGTGTTTGTATTTCATTTGCAGGTTGAGATTTGAGATTATAAAATTTGTTTTTATGTAGGATCAGTTTTGTTGGTGAATCCTTTTCAAGGGGAGGGGATGTCAGATTTGAGGACAAATCCTTTTCAAGAGGAGGGAAATGATACGATCCTGATCATGTGCATTAATCATTAATAACTTAACTCAAGTTCTTATTGGACCAATTATGAGGGCAAGAGTTATTCCTCAATTATTTAGCATGTTCCAAGTTTTATTAGACCAAGGGGCGCAATTCAAGTATTAATTGGCCAATTCAATTCAGCCATTACGTGTTCATTAACGGATTCAACAACCATATAACTATAATCATGTCGGCCTTTTTCATTTAACCAAGTTCAGGCGTTAGAAAAGGAAGGTTTTTTATTCAAGTGGGCCACGGTTTCAAGTCTTCTAATACATATCATATTATGTGGGCCTACCTACTTAACATGTTTAGAAACAATTCCTTACATTCACGTGGGATAACTTGCATTGCATATTAGTATATTCACGTGGGTTTACATTCAACATGTTAATATATTACATGCAAAGGAAAAGCAAGTGGGATTCTAGCATGCAAAGGATTCTAGTAATTATATATCATGTTGGCCATACGGATTTTGTGACACCCCCAAATCCGGGTTTCCTAACCTCGAATTTGGTGTTCACGATACTCAATAACAAACATACTTTCTAACTAAATGCAGAATAATAATCATACAATGTCTATCGAAATAGTAATAACGTCTTACAATCATGGTCCCAAGGTTCTTTAACCTTAACTTAAAAACATACCCTTAATACAATAAGAGTTCACATAACCAAATAACATTTTTAGATAACTAATACATAAGCCATATCTGGCAACTACTCTTGCACCTTCCCTTTTCCTTTGTCCCCTTTAGACGTTTCTGCCTTAGCTGAAATAAAGATCATGATATAGCAAGGGTAAGCAACTAATTTGCTTAGCAAGTTTATACACAAGGGAGATATATCATGAATAGAAGGAAGTTTCGCTTTCAATGTTCAACATCAGTATAAAATTGTGAATAAACATGAATTAATAGTCGACAATTGAATATTCGAATAATTGAATGACAATTACTGAGTGGTTGGAAATAACCATAGACATTTGCCAAGGTTCTCAGCATTTAAACTGGACCTCTTAAAAAGTTTTGGTAATCAAGGGGATCAGCCTTTCATACCCCGTGATTTATGCATAAACACTTAATAAACCAGCATTGATATCATGCCTTAATCAAATTTATCTTTTTCTCAGCCAAGAGTTCTTACTATAGCAAATTAATAAGAACAGCTTTTAAAATACATTTGATTTCACAAATTTAGACATGCTTGATCTAGCTGATACAAAAAGCATAGATCTATCTCATAAACAGGTCATGCTTGAAAGAACTTTAATCTAATTCACAATTCAATAACAATAGAATAGGAATTCAATTGCACAAGGTGTGAATCTCAATAACCAGTATAGATGTGAATAATCAACAATAATTATTCACTAATCATGCTTCAAAAATCATAACTCGAGTTTGAGTTAGGGAACTTGCATGTCTGCTCAGCTACAAATAATTCTAACTTTAACTAATTGGCCTTGAAGAACCTAACATTGATAACGTCGATCTACCAATTAGTACTGCGTAGTTGTATATCGATACGCTTACTTATGCTATTTATTTAACAATTAAGCAAATCACATAGCACACATAAATTAATAAACTATCGTAAATCCTATAAGACACTTAATATTATCAATCCTGATAATATTTAATTCACCTCTTGGTATTATTAGTCCACTAATAACACTTTTATTTGTTTACTAATGTTATTAACATCTTAATAATATTTTAATCATCCAATAATACTTTAATTTAATATTATTAATCTCTTAATAATATTTTAATTCTCATATCATTAATAATATTTTAATCTAATATTATTAGCCATTTTAATAATATCTTAATCATTTATTAATGCTTAAAACAAATATTATTACTCATTCAATAATATTTTCATAAAGTTTTAATCTTAATATTTCTTTGTTTACTTAAAAATATCGAATTCTTATATTACAAATATCATAGTAATATTTTAATAAGTTATTAGGCGAATAAACAATTTATTCTAATTGTTTTACCCTTTATTAAACAACTCCTTTACTACCCATAAAAGGTCATAAATATTATTTTTCATTAAATATTACTAAAATACCCCTCAATAGTCAGAATATATAATATTAGGAGTATCCAAGCTTAAAAATCACATTTTCCTTATTTATGACATCATTTAACCATTTATTTTCTTTTAACCATAATTATAACATTATTATGAAAAATAGCAAATAGATTCTGAAAATTATTATCCTCTGGATCTGGATAGTATATGATCCAAAAATGATCCACAAATTTTCCTGGAATTTTAGAAAATGATTTACTATTTTTAAAGTACTCAAAACCTCTGAATCTTGTTACATTTTTCATAAATCGAGTTTCGCTCAGAAAATTCTGAAATTTTCAGGGTACACTCTCATAATGTATATAAACATACTGTAAAAATTTCATATTATTTCAAGGTACACAAAGTGAGAAATCCGAGTATGAATATTTAGGAGTCCTTCACGGTAAAAGCCATTACACAAAAACTACATATCGAAACGTGTTTGTTCTTATTCCTACTTGTATATAACTTCTTAAGGTACCTCTGTGATTTTTTCCAGATTTTTAAAAGATATATAACTGGCCGAAACAACCTTTGGAAAAACGAGGATAGCAAGCTTTTAGGGTTTTAAAGCTTTAAGTTTTATAGCTGGACTGTTTTGGGAAAATAGCCCCCAAGGCTTCAAAAATTATTGGATTTGTGTTCTACCACTTGGGTTTACTAGCTAACTCATGTACCTAGCACCCCCTTTCAACGGATCACAAATCCAAGTTGTAGATCTCAAGTTATGGGTGATCCAAGTGAAAAAAAACTAGGGTTTTTACCCTTTAAGAACATAAGTTCCTTTTCTTCCTTTGAATCTCCATTCTAACACTCAAGAGGATTAGATCTGTAACGACCGTGAATTTTGCATGACTTTGTAATATACGCTTATAATTATTATTTAATGAATGAATTTTTATTAATATTATTTTATGTGATGTGATTAAAGGTTATGTAATAACCTAGATTATGTGTTTGCAATGATATTAAGTGTTGTTATTTGGTAGGACTTATTAAAATAATTTCGGAGAAATATCGCTAAAATTCTATTCGCGGGTTACTATTCGCGTGGGCACTATTCGCCCCAAAAACGTCTTTTTCGTTTATTTCGAATTTTCTAATTTTTGTCATAGTGTAAATGTGATTGAGTAATAATCCAAGTGTTGGATTTTATTTTAGCCAAATTTGGGATTTAATTAGAAGCCCCAAATTACTTAAGGGTGGCCCAAACCCATGATCCATGACCCATGACCCAACCCATGACCCATGAGGGAAATGAGTTAAATCATCAGCTGAAATTGAATGGAGGAGGAGTATACGGGTGGAAGGATGGGAGGAGAAGGAACAAGGAGAATCAAGAACATTTGGGAAGCAACAATTCCACATTTGGAAGAGCAAAAGCAAGCATGGAACAATTGGGGAGAAGGAGAGGGGGACTACCCGTACATAGGAGAGGCAAATTCCAGCCTCCCATGTATAGAGAGCTGGTCATGCATGTTCCTTCTTCACTCACCCATGAAGCTCAGCTCATTTCTTCTATATATACTCCTCCCTTGCCATTCATGCATTCCTTTGCTCATTGTTGCTAAGTTAGAATCCGGAAATTTCAAGAGAGTTGTGAGAGTTGGTGCACGGGTGGTTTGAAGGAAGAAGAAGAAGTGGTGTAGCAGCTGGTTATCAATCCTATTTTCATCCTAGAAGTTGCTTCAAGAGGTTAGTGTTTTGGAACCAAACTCATTTCCATGGTTGCTTCAGTTTTCAGTTTCATATTGCTTGTTTATGAGAGTATATGTTGCTGAAATTGTTTGGTTAGTTCATGAGTTGATATGAATGTGGTTAACTCTTTAAAAGCCTTAATAATGATCAATGAAAGTGGAACAATGTTTGATAATCAAAACCTTTGCATAAGGAATCAAGAATGGACATTAATGGACTGTTGGACAATTATGAACTGATTTGGACAATTTATGTAATTTGTTGTAAATATAGCTTTTGGTTGGTTATTTTGGTTGTGTTAGATGGTAGAGAATTGTTGCCATGTTCTTAGAGGCATGTGGGTAATGATTTCATTTGGAAATCTGGACTAGAACATAATTAAACTCTACTCCAATATGAGTTTGTAAGCCATGCCCACCAACTATTTGATTTATTGTCAAAGAGAATGATTTCTCTAAAGATCATGAGAATTAGTTTTGATTAATTGTCGAAATGGTGTTATATTGCTTAGTTGGGTATTGAAAGCATGTTTTAAGTCATATTGACTTGTTGCATAATAGCTAAGGCACAAGGAGGATTAATGAATTGGCCTAACCTTGAGTTTCGTTGAAAACTAGTGTGAACTGTGGCCTTTGATTTAATTATGGTAATGTTATGTTATGTGTGTAATTTTAAGCTTTTGGGGTAGTGTAATGCCCTGAGTTAGTAAGCCGTAGGCTTTGGAACGAACGCATTTCGACCTCGGATGAGGGAGTTATGGCGTTTGGGAGAAAAGGTGCCCAATCTGTCCAAAATAGTGAAAACTTAGCCTTGGAGGGACTTTCGGGACAATTTTATGGCTAGTAAATGAGTCTATAAAATTATGAATCCACGAGGGTTTTGTAGTCCATGTTATAAGCTTTCCATAGCCTCCGGAACGACCTAATTCCGATTTATAACGAAGAAGTTATGAAGGTTTGAAGTTTGTATGTCAAATTGCAAAATTGGAAGGAAACCAAGCCTTGGGGGCCAGGCCATGGGCGCGGGCGCGGTGGGGCGCCGCGCGGGCGCGCTGGGGGCTGCTGGGCGCAGGTGGGGCGCGCGCGGGCACGCGCTAGGCGCACGGGCTTGACAGCTCTGACATCCTTTACTAAAATGGGCGTAACTTTCTCATACGAACTCCAAATTGGATGATTCAAGATGATCCGGAAAGCTAAGAAGTAGAACTACAATTTCTAATATTTAGAACTGTAATTTAATGCCTTGATCAATTTTTAAATTGGCCATTTTTAGGACTATTGTACATTAGGAAACAAAAAGAGGGCGTCATACATACACGTATGTAACGTGTAATGTTTCCAACGCTAAAAGTTATTGTTTTAAGTTCTAGAACTTGTACAATATGGTTTATAATGACCTTTATCTTTAATCAATGATGAACTAGACAAGTGTATGAGCATGCTAAGCTTATGCAAATGAGGCGAATCGAGTGTGCGTTGTGCAAACGTCGAAACATCGTATCAAGTGTGTGTAACCTTATTTGATATTATGTTTCTAATTAGAATGAAACCTTATAGAGTAATGTAAACCAATATTTGACATCAATTATGTGGCTAATTGGTATGTGGATATGTACTTAAATGTGTAGGACTTTTGAAGGACGATTAACGTCGAGTTATTAGCAAGCACTTAAGGCAAGTTCTTCTTTAACCCTTGTCTAACCCTTGTGTTGGGCAAGTCCTCTAACTCCATTCATTTACTATATTGAATGCAAGTTCCTTATCTTATACAAAAGACGTATATTGTGTAGATTTCCTAATTCTTGTTTAAGTTGGTATTGCACAAATATTCTACATTTTCCTAAATTACACCAATGTGGTGTATTGAGCAAGCTTTCTAATCCTTGTCTAGTCCTCGTCCTAGGCGAGCTTATCAACTTCATTCGATTATATTCTTACGAATGCTATTTAATGTTCAAAGTTCATACTTACGCAATACATATGTTATTGTGTGAATTCCATACTTATGCCAATCTTTCATATTTGCACAAGCGTTCAAGATACGTTATTGCCATAAACTGTTAAAGCTTTTAAATTCAAATTATGCATGAACTGTTTATGAAGAGTGTCGATGCCCTTTGATTCGGCTAGACCAGTATCCATAATTTAGAAAGCGATCCAAACCAATTGCTTTGGTGCGGACTTTTATATCTGCTGAGATGAACAACCTTCATAGAAGGGGAAATTATATTTTTGTCGGGGGACCGACATGCGCGCAAGTTGAATGTAAGTTGAATGTTTGAGGGTTATGCATAACGCCAGGTATTTTAGGCTGATCACCTATTGTACCTGTTTTTGGGTTATCAGTGTAATGCTTGTGATTCTAGTAAGAGTTCTTGGTCCTTAATGACCACTCAGTTTTGGGTTATCATTGTAATATTGCTAAGTCTAGTAGATTTTTCGGTCTATAGAGGCCACTCAGTGTTGAATGTTCATTACCTTAAAATCATTGAAATCTTTAGATTTTTCTAATAATCCATCGGTCCATAGTGACTCATCGGTGATAATAGAGAATAGTATTGAAACTTTGTTCACAATCCACATATTTATTCCCTGAGCTATTCAATTTTCGTGATAGCCCTTTGAGATTGTGAAACCTAACTCATGGTTATTAATTTTTATTATTATTGTGCTTGCTGGGCAAATTTGTTGCTCACCCTTGCTTTCCTTAAAACATTTCAGTGGTCACCCATAGAGGCGAGAGCTCGGGAAAGGATAAAGGCAAAGGCAAAGCCACGAATTAGCTTTGTCCCACCATGTCATGATTATGCTATGTTTTATAGACTCGTTTAGAAATTATGTATTAAGTTATGTCATGTATTCAGACTTATGTATTAGACCTTTTATATTATGTTATGTCAGGTATTTGTATTAGTATCGAGGCTTGGGACGAGAGTATTTATGTTATATCAATGTAAATATTTCTATTATTCCGCAATTAGTTGTTAATAGTATTTGTTTGAGTTGCACAGTGATGTACCGAATTCGAGGTTAAGGCAACCCGGATTTGGGGGCGTCACAAGATCTATACATGAAGCATGAAGATCTAATGATTCTTGAGTATTAGAATAAAATCTCTCAAAAACTATGAAAATAAAACAAAGTAAGAAAGAAGGAAATGGTTTAGGGTTTCACCTTGATCTTGTAGCTACTCTCCTTGATCTACCAAAGTATGTGATGAACTTG
Source organism: Aralia elata (assembly GCA_034770075.1). NCBI lineage: Eukaryota > Viridiplantae > Streptophyta > Magnoliopsida > Apiales > Araliaceae > Aralia > Aralia elata. Next base: position 35,819,013 of record CM068378.1, read on the forward strand.
AGATGCATGAACTATACTAATCTCACTCTCTTTTTCTCTCTAAGCTCTTACTCTATACTTGGTGAATAATAGATGAACCAACCCCTACTAGCATTGGTGAGGGGTCTTATTTATAGGAAAGTAGAGACCATGGGCAAAATAATCATTAATCATGACTAGGCAAGGGCAATTTGATCAATTCATCACTAATAGGAAGCTTCCTAGCAACTTCCTCAAGGGTATTTTAATCATTACCCAACTTCTTTTAAGGTTAAAATAGTCTTTTCGCAAAATCTTAATTATCCATTAGTTATTAACCATTCTTCATTGGTTATTAGACATTGGTTATTATCTTGTCATAATTACATTGTTTAAACACAATGGTTATTATCCCGCCATAATTACATTGGTTATTAACCACTTGGATATACAATGGTTATTGCCCCTTCATAATTACCTTGGTTATTAACCACTCTTGGCCATTTTAGCCATTACACACCAATTCCTACACTTGACTCACATATGGTTATTTCTTAACCATAGTTATATCATACCTGCCAACACAAGTATAGACACATCTTATACATCTCCCACCAATTAACCCAAGTTGGTTTAAATAGAACACAACGTTAACTCATTAAATTAAATTAGATTTAATTAATAAGGACGTTCAAAATTCATGGGCATTACAGATTTCAGGTTATTCAGCATATATTTGATTACATGAATATTTATTACACGGATTCTCCTTCTACTTAATATATCCAAGCAACTCATGCAAATCAAGTCACACGAAAAGCTCATTCACGCGGATTCAGTATAGTTTCACGCGGTAAGAAAGATCCCAACACGACAAGGGATTTAATTACACGACATTATGGGAACTTTAGTTTCTAAAAAAATTAGTTTTTTAGTTCTAATGTAATTAGGAAGTATGTTAGTTAGGATTTTCATTCCAAATCAATTTGTTATTTCCTTATGTAATAAGGTTTTTTTTTATTAGTATAAATAGGCATGGATGATGTAATTCCAAAAACACATCAGATTTATTCAATACAATATTTTATAAGTTTATTCTCTACTTTTGGTTAGAATTCCTAAGTAATTTCTTAGTTTATTCTTTGATAATCAATTATTGACTTATCATACAACAATACATAGTTGTGTGTGGCGTCTTCTACCGCATCAATCGTCGATTGTACCGAGGTTCTTGTCTTATTATAAACACGGGGTTTAGGTATCGTTGGTGTTCCATTCAACGCAGATTCATTGCTTGATCGATTGTACCAAGGTTCTCATCTCTTTATAGGGGTTGGGTTACGGTCTCGAGAGAGTTCCACTTTATAACTTTGTTAGAAACGATCCGGGCGACGACCACCTCTCGCAAGTGTGTCGTGGAGTCTATCATGAAGTGAAGATTTAAGAAAGAATTGGAGCAAAGGTTAAGCAAGGGAAGGTTAAATTTAGCCAGAATCAAGTTTGAATCAGGAAATTCAACACAAGAGGAAATAATTATACTCTTACTATATTCTAATAATTGGGTAAGTTTATATGTATAGGAATTAGTATAATTTCTATGATGTAATTGTGAGAATTGTTTAGGTATTACCCGAATGTGTTCAGGAGGCATAAGGAGGGGATTTCAAATGAAATCTGGGTTTATGTTTATTAAACAAGCTATGCAAACTGAGAACCAGTTAATGTCTCCTAGTTATATGTTATAATGCCCAAGTGAAAATTTATTCTAAAACCATGGAAATTTAGGAAATTATAGGTTATAATTCTATGTTTCTAGCCAAGAAAATGAGTTATATTCATGGTAAAACACAATTGGGTATGTATATTGTATTGTATAATAGCTAAAAATCAAATTGGAAAACAAACTGCAGGAAACATAGCCTAAATTGGAACTGTCTCGAAGTGGCGCGGCCGCGCCACTTCCCAAGTCAAAACCAGTGCGGCCGCGCAGGTCTCTAGAAGTAAAAATTTGATTTCTTTGCTTTGTCAGCTTCTGGACAGGGGTATAAGAGTCCTTTATACTTAATAATATGTATGAAATGGTGTCTCAATCCTGTATTTACATGTTGTATGAGATATGGTAATTACCCAACATACTAGAGAAAGAGTTATGTATTGAAAAGCCCAGTCCTGAGCCTAAACAGAAGTAGCGCGGCCGCGCCACTCCTAGGCATAAATACAGCGCGGCCGCGCCGCACTGCAGAACTGTCAATAAATTTTTATTGTGAACTGAGACTTAGAGCATGCCTATATGAATTTCTTAAGCTGTAATACAAGGTTCATGTAATGTTTAGCATAGGCAAGCATGGTTTGACAATAAAGAACAAGAGTTTCAAAAACAATTCTACAAAAGATTTCTAGCTTTCAAATGAAAGCAATTGCGTTTCAATCATGCAAACCAAAGTTATAGAAATGTAGCTTGAATGGATATGATTACCTGATTGATTATGACTATGTGTGAGCATGAAGGAATATGCTAAACAAAGATTACAAGAGCTTTTAGAAACAAATGGTTTTTAAAATAAAGAGCAAGATAAAGTGTAAATACAATTGCATGACTTATGTGTAGCTGAGTATAGAATGTATCTGTGATCAAGTTTGTTATGCCAAACAAAGCGAGATAAGAAAGTTTTAAATGAAAACGGATAAGACAAGTTTAGGAAGAATGTAAACTCTAATTACCTTAATGGTATGACTAATTATATGCCTTGAATATATAACTGATGTAACGAATATAATTTTTGTGAATAAATAAAATATTTATTGAGTTAGATAAATATTTTGTTAATTTATTTATTGAGTGGAATAAATAATTGATAAAGTTATTGTGGAGTAATTCACTTTAAGTGTAATTAGGTGAATTGTTATTTGAATGTGATTTGATGTGTTTATTCTAATTTAATTTAATAATTAAATTAAATGATAAAATGATTTATTTGAATAAAGGATTTATTTGAATAAAATAATTTATTTAGTAATAGTGTTTTTGGTCAAATAAAAGTTATAATTAAATTAGTAAGGTTTAATTGAATTTATTTACTAATGGGTCTTATTAAATTGAAAGTGTGACAATGAAACTATATAGTATAATGGGTTATTAAAATAAATGGAAGAAGGGTTTTATTTTAGCTAAACCAAACAAGGCCTTGTGACCCTTGGTTGGTAAAAATAGATTTTTTTATAGGGTCTAGCCAAACATGCCCTTGTGACCCTTTAGCTTTCTAACTGATGAGGCTGTTTGGGTTTGTAACTGGTGAGTTGATAAAATCACGTGAAGTTTTATCAGCTTACTTTCATAAGCCAAAGAGAAATACAAAGAAGAAGAGAGAAATTGAGAGAGGATTTTGGAAATTGGAAGCAAGAATTCAAGTAAGGAGGATTAACTAAGTTTTCAAAGCAATAGAAGGTGAATTCTAAATCCTAGTTATATTTTCTCAGAATACTTTACTGTAAAACTTTTTCTTCACTGTATATGTTTTTTTTACTCCTCTGTATGTGAATTCATTTGCTCAATGCATGAATTAGTGATTATATAATATTTACAAACCAATTTGAAGGAATTAACCCATGAAAGCATGTTTTAAAAATAGAGTTTTGATTTTACAGAGTTTCACTTTCATATATAGATTATATGTATGAAAATTGATGTTCAATTTGTTTATTAATTGGTAAATTGACTCTTGATTATGATAATATAATGAAAAACGAAAAGAATGCAAGTGGAATAGATTAAAATGGTTTAGAGATGAATTCACAATGTTTAATTTCATCAAATGGGCCAAAATATGAATATTTTGTATAAACAGTGAATTTTTGGTCTTTAATTAGTTGGTTATGTGTGATATAATGATTAGAATTGTTAGAAACATGCTGGGTAATTGTGTTACAACATGTTTGATGTCTGGGTATGTTTAATTTGTGAGTCGGATGGTAGAATTTGAGAAATTTGGTCTGAAAATTTCACTGGTTCGCGAACTGTACGAACTGTCAGTCGGGTCCACCGCCCCGGCAGTGGAAATGTACTAGAATTAGCGCCCCGGCGGTGTCCTCGCCCCGGCGGTAAGAATGAACTAAATTCATCGCCCTGGCGATAGCCTCGCCCTGGCGATGGTTTGTGAAGGAATCCACCGCCCCGGCGGTGGAACAGGAAATGAAAATTTTCCTTTTCTTTTTGATTTTAATATAAAGCCAAGTGCATGTTTAAAACTTAGACTAAGGTATGAAATGATTAATGAGATACCACAATGGATGATAAGCGAATACCTATTGAATATCAAATGACAATTGATATATTAAAAATGAAAATGGATAAGAACGAATTCTAAAGTGCTTATAATACTGTTACTAATTATTGTTACCGCTTTATAAACGGAATTTATAGGTTAATTAAGGAACGTGAATATTAACCTGTAATCTACCTACGAGGCCAGTTTTCTATCCTTATTCTCTTTATTTCGTTGAAAGCAAGTTCCCTAAACTTAACTTTTACTCGAGCAAGTTTCTTACTTTACTTTCATTGAGCAAGTTTATCAACCTTAGCTTATTATTGTTCAAGCAAGGTTGTTATAATGTCAAATGCTTATGATTTATCCCAGTCATTTGTTAATCGATCATGTATCGTTATTCAAACTTCGAATATAAACTTATTGTACAATTTTATTGTTGAATCAAATGCTTAAGCGACTAGCAAACCCTTATTGATTCAGCTAGTCCATAGTTGATGAGCGTTTTAAAGACTTAGAATATCTTGAAGTTATTCCAAACCAAGTTTCTTTTGGTACGGATTCTGTCGTTAAACTGAGATGAACAACTCTATCATAGGGGATTAATTACGCAACAGCGTTAAAATATTTGTGCCCAATACATTGTACAAATGGCTGATCCCCCGGAGTACGAGATGGACAGTCCATAGTCTATAAGACTGTTAAAGGTTACAGTCGAGATACTTGTTAACCTAGGACATAGTTCGAGGTCCTATGACCCTCAGATTTACTTTTGATCCTGAAATCTAAATTTAATTCCTAAACCGAGTTTTCTATTGAGCTTTTAGTCCTTTGATTGTTGTAGATTGTTTTTAGAAAGGCTATTATACCTCAGTTAAAACCTTCTTCATTGATTATTTAATTGTTGTTGTTATTATACTTGTGGGTAATTGTTTGCTCACCCTTGCATAAAATATTACAGCTAAGACTGAGAAGTCGGATGAGCCGTCCACTAGTAAAGGCAAGGACAAGATGCAGAAGTAGCTAGCGTGCTGTTATTTGTTATGAAGATTTTGTAATAGAACTTATTTAATATTATGTTTTAATTCCGCATTGGTGTATTAAAGGTTAGATGACCTGGGATGTATTTACTTAAGAGATTTAAGTTGTAACTCCTATTGTGGGAAGATGGTTTATTCAGTTTAATTATATTGTCTTTCATCGTGGGTAGCTAGTCTTGAATGTATGGAATAGTGAACACCAAATCTGTGGAATTGAAGTACCTGGATTTGGGGGTGTCACAACTGATGTGTGCGTATATGAACTCCTAAATTTATAGGAAATACGCAAGGTAGGTAGCTATATGTTTTAATCAACAAGCCATGCAAGTTTTTCAGTTTATTTTTGTGAACTTGATGTGGGTTATGTGGAACTATTAGAATAACATGTTGATATGTTTACAAGTATGGTTAAATTTAAAATTTACATTATCTATGCCTTATGAATTATGAAAGTCAAATTATGACTAAGTTGATTGTGTTATAGAACTCAATCTATATGTGATATGTGATATATCAAGAATATGAAATCGTATTGATTAGAGTTATAATGAATGTATGATATGCATAGTAGAATGATTATGATGTATGAACTGAATATGAACCTATGTGCTACGTGGAGCATGATAAGTTATTAAATTTGCTGAGCTGTCGAGCTCAATCTTGCAAAAATAATCTTTTTGCAGGTTAAGGATGCAATGCAATATTTCCTACCTTTTGAGCACTAAAGATTAGAAGTTGAGCAAAAGAAGATCTTTTTCTTTATTTAGAAATTATATCGAATCGTAATGATGATCTGTGACATGTGTTATTGATATGTTTATAATATGATGTAAAGTTGGAGATATTCAATAAGTGAAGAATGTTTGTTTTGGAGTATGTTGTGATAATTGTTTTGTAATATAAAGCTCTTTAGTAATAATGCTATATAATAAAGAATCCAAATATAAAATTGAGTTGTATATACCTACTTCGATATATAATCGTAAATGTTGCGATTCAGGAAATAGAAAGAAAGATAGAAAAATTTTAAATTATCCGCATTTTCAGCTGTTATTTCATCTAAGTATGATGTAAAGCTGAATCAAGATAGTATCTAACGCACAAGATCAGGAATAGAAATAGTCCTGATTTTGCAATATGGGTGATTACATGCAGTGTAATATGTGGGTGTATATGATATGGTAAATATAATAATTTATATTTACTATATTTAATAAATTGTTAGAAATAATTTATAATGTGAAAGGAATAAAATTATTATTTTATTTAATTGATTATACTGCTTTTATGAATAATTGCAGTATAATATATGTATGGAATGCGATGTGATAAATATAATTTTATATATTTTATTGCATGTATTTGTGATAATGGTGTATTAATAAAAAGGGAATGATTAAATTTATGTATACCAAATTAGAGTATACATTAAATAAAGTATATTAAAATAATTTATGATATTAAATTATTTTAATAAGGTAACATTATTGCATCAAATAAATTATTTTTATTTAATGTATAACTTCTATTTTTATGGAAAAGATTTTTGGTATAATATACTTTATGTATAATATATGTAATATATCATTATGTATGTTATATGTATATGTAGGAAGTATGTATGTAAATAGCAGCTGAGTAATGTAATAAAAGTAGGAGCTGGCAAGCTAGTGTATCAGTATAGCAAGACTCAACTAAGCTATTTTGTGGGCAACAAGAGAAGAAAGTGGGCAGCAAGAATCAGTCTCTATAAACTAAGCTCAGTTCTTCCATTTCCATTTTTGCTCAAAACAAGTCTTTATGTTCCATAAAGCCAAGCCAAGAAATTCTCACATAAAACTATCATTCAATTTTCTAAGAAGTGGAATCATGAAGTGAAGATTTAAGAAAGAATTGGAGCAAGGGTTAAGCAAGGGAAGGTTAAATTTAACCAGAATCAAGTTTGAATCAAGAAATTCAACACAAGAGGTAATAAGTATACTCTTGCTATATTCTAATAATTGGGTAAGTTTATATGTATAGGAATTAGTATAATTTCTATGATGTGATTATGAGAATTGTTTGGGTATGGGTTGAATGTGTTTAGGAGGCATAAGGAGGGGATTTCAAATGAAATCTAGGTTTGTGTTTATTAAACAAGCCATGCAAACTGAGAACCAGTTAATGTCTCCTAGTTATATGTTATAATGCCCAAGTGAAAATTTATTCTAAAACCATGGAAATTTAGGAAATTATAGGATATAATTCTATGTTTCTAGCCAAGAAAATGAGTTATATTCATGGTAAAACACAATTGGGTATGTATATTGTATTGTATAATAGCTAAAAATTAAATTGGAAAATAAACTGAAGGAAACATAGCCTAAATTGGAACTGTCTCGAAGTGGCGCGGCCGCGCCACTTCCCACGTCAAAACCAGCACGGCCGCGCTGGTCTCCAGAAGTAAAAATTTATTTTTTTTGCTTTATCAGCATCTGGACAGGTGTATAAGAGTCCTTTATACTTAATAATATGTATGAAATGGTGTCTCAATTAGCTATGTATGAAAATAAGTTTTCGAAGCATGAATTGGATAAGTTTTTAAATGACAAACTAATATCTTTTCATGTATTTTGAAAAGGGAGCCTAAGGAATCTAAGTTTAGGTTTAAAGCTCTCAAAAATCCTGTATTTACATGTTGTATGAGATATGGTAATAACCCAACATACTAGAGAAAGAGTTATGTATTAAAAAGCCCAGTCGTGAGCCTAAACAGGAGTAGCACGACCGCGCCACTCCTAGGCATAAATACAGTGAGGTCGCATTGTACTGCAGAACTGTCAAGAAATTTTTATTGTGAACTGAGACTTAGAGCATGCCTATATGAATTTCTTAAGCTGTAATACAAGGTTCATCTAATGTTTAGCATAGGCAAGCATGGTTTGGCAATAAAGAACAAGAGTTTCAAAAACATTTCTACAAAAGATTTCTAGCTTTCAAATGAAAGAAATTGGGTTTCAATCATGCAAACCAAAGTTATAAAAAATGTAGCTTGAATGGATATGATTACCTGACTGATTATATGCTCGTAGTGTATTAGAGAGCATGATATGACTATGTCCGGGCATGAAGGAATATGCTAAACAAAGATTACAAGAGCTTTTAGAAACAAATGGTTTTTAAAACAAAGAGCAAGATAAAGTTTAAATACAATTGCATGACTTATGTGTAGCTGAGTATAGAATGTATCTGTTATCAAGTTTGTTGTGCCAAACAAAGCGAGATAAGTAAGTTTTAAATGAAAACGGATAAGACAAGTTTAGGAAGAATGTAAACTCTAATTACCTTAATGGTATAACTAATTATATGCCTTGAATATATAACTGACGTGTGCGTATATGAACTCCTAAACTTATAGGAAATATGCAAGGTAGGTAGCTATAAGTTTTAATCAACAAGCCATGCAAGTTTTTTCAGTTTATTTTTGTGAACTTGATGTGGGTTATGTGGAACTATTAGAATAACATGTTGATATGTTTACAAGTATGGTGAAATTTAAAATTTACATTAACTATGCTCTATGAATTATGAAAGTCAAATTATGACTAAGTTGATTGTGTTATAGAACTCAATCTATATGTGATATGTGATATATCAAGTATATGAAATCACATTGATTAGAGTTATAATGCATGTATGACATGCATAGTAGAATGATTATGATGTATGAACTGAATATGAACCTATGTGCTATGTGGAGCATGATAAGCTGTTAAATTTGCTGAGCTGTCGAGCTCAATCTTGCAAAAACAAACTTTTTGCAGGTTAAGGATGCAATGCAGTATTTCCTACCTTTTGAGTGCTAAAGATTAGAAGATGAACAAAAGAAGATCTTTTTCTTTATTTAGAAATTGTATCGAATCGTAATGATGATATGTGACATGTGTTATTGATATGTTTATAATATGATGTAAAGTTTGAGATATTCAATAAGTGAAGAATGTTTGTATTATAGTATGTTGTGATAATTGCTTTGTGATATAATGTTCCATAGTAATAATGCTATATAATAAAGAATCTGAATATAGACTTGAATTGTATATACCTACTTTGATATATAATCGTAAAGGTTGCGATTCAGGGAATAGAAAGAAAGATAGAAAATTTTTAAATTATCCGCATTTTCAGCTGTTATTTCATCTAAGTATGATGTAAAGCTAAATCAAGATAGTATCTAACGCACAAGATCTGGAATAGAAATAGTTTTGATTTTGGGGACGTTGCAGAAGGGTCCGGAAAGGACAAAGGCAAGGGCTCAATGAATAAATGGAGATAGTATATTATAATAAATAGGCTTTTGTGGTGTAAATACAGTATCTATCATGTAATAAAACATTTAAAATTCTTCATACTTGGGGTAGATAACTCTGGGGTAATAACTTTAGTTATTTAATAATTTTATATGTTTGAATGGTTGTATCGTGGAGCACCGAATACGGGTTTCAAGTACCCGGATTTGGGGGCATTATAGGTTGGTATCAGAGCTGTAGGTTAGAAACCTTAGGTGGGGACACCTTGGGCCATAACCTTAGGCAAGTTAGACAGACAAATAGTAAATAACTCAAATAGAGTTTAAAGAAGATGGATTGAGGAAATTCATCGTAAAATGAAATAAAGATAACTTAAATGAAACTATTATTTGTTATGTGTATATATAACGCTAAGGCTGGAGAGCTAATCACTCCACAGCCGATAGAGCCACAGCCAGCACAAGAACCAATAAAGGTGGTGGTGATAGATTCTAATTCTGACTCGGATGATGATCCTGAGGAGGAACTGTTTGTGGAGGAACTCGAGGAAGATTTAGAAGGAGCTGCAGCTGATGAGGTTGTACCAGAAGAAGATGAGCTGGTTAATCATAAAATCTAGGAGGCATTAGTACAGCTAGGAGCATTAGTTCATCAATTGATGGACAGGGATCTGGAGTTGAGTGCTAGGCTTCAGACAACTGAGAACCGAGCCTAATACTTTGAGGCCAAGGTTCAAGAAATGCAGGTGAAATATCATGAGTTGAACAATTTAAGGGATGTGGAAATTTAAGAACAACAACAAACTGAGGAGTACGCTCGTAAACTTGAGAATGAATTGCGAGGAGTTAAAAGAAAAATGGATCAAATGAGGCATGCTTATACCACTTCGATAGAGAACGTTCAAGATAAAGTATGGGCTTATCCAAATGAGATGGGCCAGTTTCGTTACTCTATCTCCCATGCCTGAGTGATCGCTATTACAGAAGAGGAACACGTTAGTACCAGCGCTGTCGGGCGAGGGTAGGATGGGAATGTGTTTATGTGAAATAATGTGGAAATATTTGAAAATATATGTACATGTTTGTATATATGTTGTAAATATCTGGCAGTGTAGGTATGAACTGAAAATCCCAACTTTTGTTAGTAGTAATGGGATATCTTTTGGAATCCTAACTATGATGGTAGTTAAGGACTAGAGAATATAGAACCTCTTTTTGGGACATAAATGAATGTAAATAGCAAATGAATACTATAAGTAGGAGGATGGTAAGATAAGCTATCAAAACAAAGAATATAACAAGTTTTGAATGCAATGAAAAACATGTTTAATATGAATATGATTAAATATGTTTTGAGTATTGTGATGTAGCATTGAATAAAAATGTCTTAAAACAAGAAATGGTTTAATAATAATAAATTTTATTAAATAAAAAATGCCGCCAAAAGAGGAAGAGGACGAGGAAGACCACTATTGAATAGAAACAGAAATGAAAAATTCAATAATGAAAATGAGGGTCAAAGGGACCCAATGCAACAGTTCGTAGATCTGTTAATATGAGCCTTCCAAAATAGAGATCCTCTTAACCCTGGTGTGAATATAAACCCACCAGCGGTGCATATAGCTAACTTTAAAGATTTTAAGAGCGTAGGACCCCCAAAATTTTGAGGGACCATCGAGCTTATAGAGGCTCAATCTTAGATAAAGGATATTAAGAAAGCCTTAGAAATAGCCAGGGTTGGTGACGATCAGAAAACCCATTTCACCACCTATATGTTAAAGGGGGAAGTAAATTTTTGGTGAGAAGCAAATAAGACTAGAGCCGGAGAGGGAGTAATCAGTTGGGAAAGGTTCAAGGATATCTTCTTCGATATTTTCCTCCTAGCTCACAAAGTTGGATGAAAATAAAATTTCTAGAACTGAAACAAGGAGATATGACTGTACCACAGTAAGCAGCCAGGTTTAATGAGTTGGCACGATTTGCTCCACATCAGGTGGATACTGAAGAAAGAAAAACTAGAAGATTTGAGTAAGGCTTAAAACCTTGGCTCTATAACAAACTGTCTGTACTACAAATTAGATCATTTGGCACAATTCTTGAGAAAGCAATAATAACTGAAGGAGGGAGTGAGGCATTGAGCCTCCACAACAAGGAAAAGAAGAATAAAAGAAAGGTAGAAGGACCCTTTAAATTAGAAGGAGGTATTGGAAGTAGTAAGAAAAGGAAGTGGAACAACTTTGGGAACACTGGAAACAATCAAGGAGATCAAAAAAAAAAATTTGAAGGTTGCAAGAACTGTGACAAGAATCACACTAGAGTGTGTCTGAGAGGGAAAATGGTATGCTACAAGTGTGGGCAGGAGGGCCACATCTCTCCTAACTGTCCCAATCTAAAAAAGAATTCTAGATGTTTTGTTTGTGGGTCAGTGGATCACATGGCTAAAAACTGTCCGAAGAAGGGATCAGATGGGGGAAACAGTAACAAGGGGAATAATAGCGGAAAAGCAACTACAATAGGACCAGCTCTGCAAAATAGACCAACAGCAAGAACTTTTAATATAACGGTGCAAGATGCAGTTGCTTCAAAAGATATAGTTTCAGGTATTGGTCCGATCAACAATATAAATGCTTATGTGTTGTTTGATTCAGGAGCAACCTGTTCTTTTGTGTCATATGAATTTACTAAACATTTAAATTTATCTTTATCAAATTTAGAAACTCCAATAAATATAGAAGTCGTTAATAAAGAAGTAATTCCTGAGCACGTCTATAGGAATTGTTGGGTCAAAATAAGGGAGCATGAGTTGAGTGTGGACTTAATTCCGATTCAGTTGGGGGAGTTCGACATAATTTTGGGGATGGATTGGTTATTCAATCAAGGGGGAATGATAGATTGCCAAAAGAAATTAGTGAGTCTTAAACCTGCAAAGCAGTCAAAAGTAGTATTTTACGGTAGTAAATCACTAAGGCAGTCTCGTTATTTAACAATGATGCAAGTAAAGAAGCTGTTACAAAAAGGTTGTGTGGGATATCTAGCATACGTGATGGATACCCAACAAGTTAGAGCAGATATGAATCAGATTGTAGTAGTGAATGAGTTCGCGGATGTTTTTCCGAATGATTTGCCAGGTCTGCCGCTGGACAGAGAAATCGAATTTATTATTGATGTAGTGCCCGGTACAACACCAGTTTCAAAAGCACCATATAGAATGGCCCCAATGGAAATGAAGGAATTAATGATACAATTACAAGAATTGCTAGACAAGAAGTATATTTGACCGAGTACATCTCCATAGGAGCGCCAGTGTTATTTGTGAAAAAGAAAGATGGATCGTTGAGACTTTGTATCGACTACAAAGAGTTGAATAAAGTAACAATTAAGAATAAATATCTGTTACCTAGGATCGATGATCTCTTTGATCAGTTGAAAGGGGCAAGATACTTTTCCAAGATAGACTTGAGAAGTGGTTATCACCAACTGAAGTTAAAAGAAGAAGATATTCCAAAGACAGCATTCAGGACTCATTATGGTCACTACAAATTTCTGGTAATGTCATTTGGTTTGACAAATGCGCCCGTCGCATTTATGGAAATGATGAAGATAGTCAGTATTTGGATAAATTTGTGATAGTGTTCATAGATGATATCCTGGTCTATTCTAAGACGCAGGAAGATCATGCAGAACATTTGAAAATAGTGTTGGAAACACTAAGGAGAGAGAAGTTATATGCGAAATTCATTAAGTGTGAATTCTGGCTCGAAAGAGTTCAACTTTTGGGACACCTGATCGACAAAGATGGTATATCCATGGATCCAGTAAAAGTAGAAGCAGTAATGAGTTGGGAACAACTAAAGACGCCGATCGAAGTGCGTAGTTTCCTAAGTTTAGAGAGTTATTATCAGAGATTTATTCATGACTTTTCAAAGATAGCTACCCCGTTAACTAACTTGACAAGGAAAATCATGAAATTTGTGTGGTCAAAGAAATGTGAATAGAGTTTTCAAGAACTCAAGAAAAGATTAAGTGAAGCACCAGTGTTTTCTTTACCAGACGAGATAGAAAATTTTATGGTGTATAGTGACGCGTCACATAGAGGAATGGGTTGCGTACTTATGCAACATGGGAAGGTTATTGCATACGCATCACGTCAGCTGAAAGATTATGAGAAGAGATATCCTACTCATGATCTGGAATTGGCAGCAGTAGTTTTTGCCTTAAAAACCTGGAGGCATTATTTGTACGGAGAGAAATGTGAGACATATACAGATCATAAAAGTCTGAAATATATCTTCACACAGAAAGAATTAAATATGAGACAAAGACGATGGTTAAAATTGATCAAGGATTACGATTGTGAAATCCTTTATCACCCAAGTAAAGCAAATGTTATGGCCGATGCCTTAAGTAGAAAGGGTCGGGAGAAGTTGATGATGTTAACAGCTCAAGACGAGTTAGTAACAACAATGAAGAAAATGGAATTGGAAGTGAAGTTTCTGCAGGAATCCGAAGGAAAATTATATGTAATGGAGACTTGTCTAACATTGTTGGATAGGGTTAAGGAAGCACAACTCAAATATGAGGAGTGTGAGAAGCTAAGAGAGATTATTCCCGAAGGAAAAGGAAGTAAATTTCAACTCGATAATAATGGAGTAATCAGATTTGAAGGAAGAATTTGGGTTCCGTTAATGCCGGAACTGAAAGAGGAAATTTTGCAAGAGGCCCATTGTTCGAGGTACACAATTTATCCTAGAAGTACAAAGATGTATCAAGACCTCCGACAACATTTTTGATGGCCAAACATGAAAAGAGAAGATCAAGAATAATCAGCAGATGTTTGACCTGCCAGAGAGTTAAGGCTGAACATCATAAACCAAGTGGATTACTCCAACCTTTAGAAATTTTTGAATGGAAATGGGAACATATCACGATAGATTTTGTGGTAGGACTTCCAAGTACACAAAAAGGATTCGATGCTATCTAGGTTATAGTTGATCGATTAACAAAGTCGGTACACTTTTTGCTAATCAAGATTCGGTATAACCTAGATCAGTTAGCTAAACTCTATATCAAGGAAATTATTTCCCGACATGGAGTGCAAATTTCAATTGTGTCAGATAGAGATCCAAGGTTCACGTCAAATTTTTGGAGAAGCTTACAAGAACATATGGGAACACAGTTGAGGTTGAGTACAACTTACCATCCTCAAACAGACAAGCAAAGTGAAAGAACAATACAGAATTTAGAGGATATGCTAAGATCCTGTGTTATAGATTTCAAGGGAAGTTGGGACGATCACTTACCTTTGGTAGAGTTTGCCTACAACAACAGTTATCGCACTAGTATAGGCATGCCGCCTTACGAAGCATTGCATGGAAGAAAGTGCAGAACACCACTATGCTGGGATGAGGTAGGAGAGCATCGTTTGCTAGGACCAGAGTTGGTGCAGCAGATTGTAGAAATCGTAAAATTAATACGTATGCGACTCATAACGGCTCAAGATCGTCAGAAAAAAGTATGCGGATCAGCATCGACGAAAGAGAGATTTTGAAGTCGGGTCGCACGTATTTTTGAAAGTATCCCTATGAAAGGGAAAGATACGTTTTGGAAAGAAGGGAAAGTTGAGTCCCCGATTTATAGGACCATTTGAGGTTTAAAGAAGGATCGGAGAAGTAGCCTATGAAATAGTGTTACTTCCAGAATTAGAACATGTTCATAATGTGTTTCACGTGTCGGTCTTATGACGATTCGAGTTTTCGAAAAATATTATAATAAGAATTTATATATATATATATATATATATATATATATTTCTTATTATGCAATATATTGATTTCATAAGTAATTACTTGTTGTGCAATGGGATAACTTGAAAACAATAAATATATTATTATTAAATAGTTATTATAAAATTGTTGGAAACA
Organism: Aralia elata; assembly: GCA_034770075.1. NCBI lineage: Eukaryota > Viridiplantae > Streptophyta > Magnoliopsida > Apiales > Araliaceae > Aralia > Aralia elata. The sequence continues at coordinate 35,834,482 of CM068378.1, forward strand.
ATTTATAGAAGGGGAAAGAAAATGAGCTAAGATATTTTTATATAATAAATTGTGGAAGACAATTTATTAAAGAAGAAAGAGATAATTAAAGGATACAAAATTATTGTATTTAATTTATTATTTTTAAATATGTTACTGCCTATGTGAGTGTATACGGTATAATATGAATATGCATGTGAGGTGGTGGATATATTAATTAATAATATATTTACTATATATAAATAAATTGTTAGAAACAATTTATTAATGAAAAAGAGATAATTAAATTTTTGTATACCGAAGTAGTGTACACATTTATTAAGGTGTATTAAAATAATTTATAATAGTAAATTATTTTAATATGATGAAATTATTAATCAAATAGATTATGTTTTTATGAAGGAGATTTACGGATATTTTACCATGGTATTTGGTGCAATAAGCAAGGGAGATATAAAATATTGTACAAATGGTTATATGTATTACATTTGTGCATATGATATAAAAGAATGGTACATTTTTATCTAGTAAATGTTATGAGGCAATATATATAATATATATCATGACTATCATATACTTTATATTACATGAGGGAGCTGAGTCGGTAGAAGGTAATAAAGAAGGGTAATACCCATAATGAAGTAAGTTGATGAGACTAATTGCTAGTTTCACTAATAGATTTATTTAAATTAGTGGACTAACCTAAAGTGTTTAATATTAATGAGTTGATAAGCTAATTAAATGTTCTATTAAATCGAACGTGGTAAGTTTAATTGGATTATGTGAGATCATTAGTTGACTATTAAAAAATGATCTGTAACCCCACTAGGAAGCTATTAATGATGGAACTAGTCCAAATCAGTTGATGAAAGGTACCCATTCCCGATTAATTATGGACTGGTGGTTTGGACATTTGAATTTAATTGGCCCAGTCTTGGTAATATGGTTAACCATATATAGGGGGTCCAATAGTGGAAGACGGTAAAACCCAATTGGGAATTTACCTTCACTGTAGCGGAACAGATTTTGTGGGATATACATATATGATCTCTTCCGTGTACTTCATATCTAGTAAATATATAAGGGAAATCCCTTAAATCAGGGGATAGCAAGGAAAAAGATAAGGAAAATCCCTTAATTTGGGGGATATCAAGGAAGAAGAAATGAGGTAAAAATCATGTATAGTGATGAGTAAGTTTTATACCTACGAATCGGGTACCTATTAATACGGGTTATTGTTTATTTCTATGGATTATAGTTACTTTTCATGCATTTTGTGTGTTTCTGTAGGTTGCATGTGTTGAGAATTGAATTGGTGAGAGTTGAGGAAAATCAGCAGCAGAGGAAACAAAAGTTGTAGGAAATGAAGCAGCGCGGCCGCGCCTGCCTTCAAAGTTGAAAAAAAAATGTTCTGCCAGGGTAGCGCGGTCGCGCCCCATTCAAGCTTATTTCAAGCGCGGTCGCGCCGATTCGGGAGTTGACCAAACTTTGACTTTTTGGTTTTAATTGAGCAGATGATGTGTAATTAATTTCCAGACTTCTAATTCAGCTATGATTTTTATTGGATGTTTTAAATCAGTTTTCAGGTTGTTGAACCTTTTAGTTGAAAACCCTAGTTTGGAAAGCCAATTGTGAAGATATGAAGCAATTTTATAGCAAGAGAGAATCAACGGAGGAGCTAGAGAGAGATTTAAGGATTGCATCAACAGTTTTTATTCTTTTCTCTATTTAATTTGTGGATGATGGATTATAGTTTAATTATGAACTAAATTTCTTTTTAAGACTATAACGGATCTTATTATGTAGCTTTGTTTGATATACTTCTTGGATAATTATTGTTAACTATTATTGGATTGTCTATTATGGTTTATGCCTAATTGCTTAATTATTTGGCCAGTAATTACTGTGATAATTTATATGAACTCGAGAGATGGATTATAGGTTTAGATCTGATTATAATAACATGTGATTGTGATTTCTACATGTCAATGGAATTCATGATTTCTGTTTAGGATAGAGATATACCTACTCACCACATGTAATCTAATAGGGAACCCGAGCTTTAAATCTTTTTTAATTGTAATTCACATAGAGATATAGTGAATTAGTTAAATAGGGTGTTCATCTTAAGTCTATCATCTGTGGATTTGAGTTGATTTGTTTATGATACATTGAGAAATGGTCATAAATATTGATAAGTTCTCGATTAACAATCCGGAATAGTTAGCATAATTTGATAGGAAGTGTATTGAGCAAAATGAGCAATAAGTGAAGTTGTAGTCTTAAGTCTTTAAAATCTGTTTTCAAACTTGTGGTAATTAGTTTTAGTTGAAGTAATTAATTAATTTCAGAAATTCCCAAAACCTTAATCGATTGTTTAATAAAATTGAGTTAATACAAAGTTGATAAGTGGTATTATAAATTACAGTTTTTCTCCGTAGGAATGATGCTCTACTTACACTTTATTACTTGTGAACTGCATATATTTGCGTATTTTGCTAGTATAGAATTAGGCAAACATACAAATATAAAAAAATAGTAAGTGAAGAAGGGAAGAGCTCGTCCGAAGTGGGAGGAAGATCAATGGGGTGAGGTTGCTTCATTCTTACTCCATAGGTACAAGTTGTTTACCAACTCCTACCAACCCTTGTCCTTACCAGTAGGAAATCCCCAAAATCGTGGGATGGTATGGATAAGAGATAAGATAAGTAAGAAGTGTGTAGGCTATAAATAGACCACCTCACTTAATCTAGCAAATGTTACTTCCCTAGTCTGGCGAGTTTTAAAGCACAAAATAACTAAGAGAGAAAAGAAAGACGGTCTGTAACTCTTGGAGAAGAGATTCAATGCATGCCTTCAAGTTTAATCCATACTTCGGAAAGAAGAGGAGAAGAGCAACCGAATCAAGGAGGTGAAAAGTTTTAATCTTAGTAGTTATGATCTATTAATAATATTATTACCTTGTATGTTGGTTAAATGTGCGAGCTAGCTTAAGGGTCTGAGATGATCCCTGAGCTTAGTGCTCTGTGATCATGTTATTATAGCTCATGAATGTTGTCCATAGGACTTATGACCAAACCTTGGTTAAACCATAAGAATGGTAGTACTGTAACCTTTTTAATAAGGCAGTTATGACTACTTGACTGTGTGTCCAACTGTTTAAGACCAGTGACTGACTTGAGACAAACTCAAATCAGAACTACAGTAATAAGACTAACTTGAGATATTTCTTATGATGTAATCTCAAGGCTTGTTGTTTATAGACCATTGAGGAGGACTATAGGAGCTCTAATTAAATACTAGTAAAAATAAAAGAAGAGAGTGTATCTGAGTATACACCACGATCTTTCTAATAAAGCAGACCCAAAGCTTCTGTTAAGTCATTTGTGAACAGACACAATAGTTGACATTGAGCTTAAGTCAATCTTTGAGTTTAATAACCATGAGTCAGGCCCAAACCATGTTGTTAGACCTGTATGATCTCAGACCAAGCACCCAAAGAATGTTCCTTAAGTTGAAATCATGAAGTCACCTTGAGATTACGAAATTAGTAGAAGGGACTCTATGATCGTAGAGTTTCACTCGCGCATCGTAGAGTTAAGTTGGCCAGTCTTAAAGGTAATCGTAGAGTGGACTCTGTCGATCGTAGAGATTCACTCGACCATCGTAGAGTTTCACTCAGCCATCGTAGAGTGCGTTGGCCAGTCTTAGAGGCAATCGTAGGGTGAACTTTGCTGATCGTACAGCTTCGCTAGGCGATCGTAGAGCTTCGTCAGGTAGTCGTAGAGCTTAGCTGGTGGTCGTAGAGCCACAACAGAACACTACTAAGTTTAGCCAACTAATTTTTGGCACAACTTCATTAAGATAGTGAGACCATAGTGGCCATTGAGCTTCACTACTGATCGTAGAGTTTTATGACTAAATCATAAGAGCTTGGTCAGTGATCGTAGAGTCACCCCACCGATCGTAGAGTAACTCCACCGAAGGTATTAAAGCATTAAGGATCGTAGAGCTGTCAAGGGTAGTATGAAGGGACCATAATGCGAACCTCGTGAGTCTCTTGTGCAGGCTTATTTAGTCTCTTATTAATGCTTAGTTATAGCTAATCAGAAATTAAATTTATAAATTACAGGAGGCTACTTGCAAGAGCAGCATCGTAGAGTTAATAGAAAGCAGCAGACTAAGCAAGTTCTTCAGTAACTTGCTCTTATGTGATAATGTGTACTGAACCATGTTTATGATAGTGAATGTAATATGTGTTTTATGTGAACTCGTTGATCACATGAATGAGTATGTAACTAAATGCAAGGCATGGAATTTATAAAGTAGGTGTTAGATATACGACATGAAGATTATATTGTGTTGCATGTCAAGTATGATCCATATAGAGATGCATATCATGAGATGTATGACGTATAAGCATGATGTATATAGAGATGTATATCATGAAATGTGTAGACTGTTGGACTTGCTGAGCCGTCATGCTTAACCTTGCAAACAATTTTGCAGATAAAGGTCGATACAAAAAAATGACTATAGCGTCAAAGAATTCAGAATAGACGATGGTTCGCAAGAAGGAATTGTGATGGAAGATGTTTGGTGTTTAGTAGCAATAAACACATTGGTGTAATCCTGTTAGAGTAATTGTACTTGGCAATATGTTAAATGGTAGAACCCTTGTATGCGTAGTCTATGATTGGGTTAGATGAACATTATTAATAAGGCAGAGTTGAAGTATACTGCACAAAAGAATATCTAAATTGGGATGGTGAATACTCGAGACTAATGTATCAATATAAAACATATTGTTTAAAATTGAGATGTATAAATTTGAGCATGTAAGATCTACAGATGTAACGACAAATTGTTAAGGTTACACATTCTGGAATAGAAGAATTAATGTATTAATTGGTATTAAAGCAAGGATATGTTCATTAAATTATGAATAAAGGTTGTATATTTTGAGATGAAGGTAGTACCGTTACGCACCGGTCCGAGGTTCAAGGGACCCGGATTTGGGGGCGTTACAGGTTGGTATCAAAGCCGATAGGTTATAAACCTTCGGTAGGAGTATCTTAGGCTATAACCGTAGAGATGAGAATGAGGAATAAACTCAAATAGAGTTTAAAAGTGATCAGAGATGAATTTAAGAAATTCATTATTAAGTAAAAAATAGGATAAATCAAGAAGATTCAAAGAAGAATCTTGAAGAGGTATAAAAAGATAGGAATTAGGAGTTACCTGACTCCAATTATGAGAAGAAAAGCATAGATAAGATCATGATATAATATGATTAAAGAGCAGAGTAAGAAGATCGTGAAAACAAAATGATCATAGAATAAGAAAGAAGCGTAAGACGATAATAAGGATAAGATCACGACGTGATCTGATTAAGTCATAAGAGGACATATGATCAAATTGAATGATTAAAAATTTTAGCCTAATGCTATAGATAGGAGGTACTATGAGATAGTATAAGTAAAACTCAGAAAGAGTTATGAATGATGAAATACGAATTAAAGAGAATTCGTGTTGAGCAAAGAGTAAGCTAGAATTGAGTGGGATTTCAACTGAGGACTCATGAGATAGCTGGGTTATACAAACCTTTGTATGGGCAGGGGTTTTGTTCTTGAACTTAGTCTATCACATTGATAGTCATTGAAATGTTGGTGTCACGCTATCAATATACATATGGTGAGAAGGTGATTCTTTTCTCATATTATATTTGATAGTTAGAGAATATTAAGATTAGGTGCGAGTTCTTAAAACTCATGCTTATGGTAAGTTTGTGACTCATAATCGTATGGTATGTTTTTGAACCCCTGAGCGTATGGACAGTCCCTGATTGGTTCTTGGACTACGTATTGCTAGGACAAGTTCCTAAACTCATATTATTGTGGCAAGTTCCTGAACTCATAACGTGTGGTAATTTTGATGAACTGCACTGGGTACAGAAAGGTTATAGATGGTGATCTAAGAATTTACAATGTGAGGAACATTGGTGAAGATGGAATTATTAATCCATGAAGCATTAGAAAAATTAGAGTTGAGGAAGGAAACATAGGTATTCCAAATCTTCTAGCTATGCTGGATTTCGAAATTATTGACATCGTGCTGATATTATTATTTTTAAAAGATATTGGGTCAGATTATTGGACCAATAAGTTTTAAAAAGTGCTATTATTTATCTGTCTATGCTAATTGTTCTAGCTAGACACAATTGATTTGAAAACATCAAAATGTATTTTAAAATCTTCAACGCACCATTTGAAACATGGCGTGAATATGACCAATGATGAAATCACCAATGCACGGTAAAATGTTGTGGATATGATCATAGAATCATCAACGCACTATTACACGATGCGGTATGAGAAAGTCATAAAAATGATTTTCAGTTTATATGAGCTATTCTATGAAGTATGTGAACGCTAATTATTTCGGCTAGACAAAAATGATTTGAAATTATTAAAATATATTTTTAGCGATGGAGTCATCAATGTAGATTAACCTAGTGCTGAATGTGATCGTAGGATCATCAGCCCACTATGGTATGATATAGTATGACAAAGTCATAAAATGATGGAATCCTCAACGTATCATCGAGCGGTGCGGTATCATGACGTCATAAAATGATTTTTAGATTTCCTTAAACTATGAGAAAGTACGCCAATTGAGTTGGCTAAAATAATTTGATTAATGTCTGAATTATTATGAAAGTCTAAGCTATTTGATTCGGCTAGACAAATGTTGGAATATGATTTTTGAGAATTTATGCCAAACCAAATTGTTTGGTGCGAAATTTTGTAGTAAGTCTGAGGTGAACAACCCTATTATTGGGGTATTTGATGTCGGAAAAAAAAATCCCGACTGACCCATGAGGTGGTCAAACAAACGCATATAGTCGTTTGACTAGAATGTTGTGCACAACGTCACAGTACGAAAGGCTGATCACCTAACATACCAACAGAGGTAGATTACCTTTTTTTATAATTGAAATAGGTAGCAGGTAGTAATACCCTTAAACCTCTATGTTCATGGTCTTTATGGCCCCTCAGCATAATATGAAAAGTTTTTAAGGAATATTTTATTTCCTATTTGTTTAAGCTACTTCACAATTATTGAACAGTTGTGAAGATTCCTGAATGATTGCGAGATGTGAACTCTTAGTGAGTAGCCATTGTAGAATGTGATAATAGAAGAGAACTCCTTAGAGGAGAAAAATGTAAAGGCTAGTTTTGAAGGATGGAAGGTGTATAAGTTTAGTAAATCGTGATTCTGGTTACGATGGTTCTTAGAAGAGAAGGTTAATGGGTTTAAGAATGGTAATACTCGAAATATACCGAGTTTAATAAAGGTTGTGAAATAGAACCTATAAGAATTGGTTGAGGAAATGAATGAAATAGGTAACATAACACCTATATTAACGCGATACGTTGAATTATTCAACGGTAAAGATTTCAGAAGAGGGTAGATGTAAATCGACTAAGGGAGTTTGATATCGTGATTCCGAGGACGGAATCCTTATAAGGGGGAAGAATGTGACGATTCGAGTTTTCGAAAAAATTTATAATAAGAATTTATATATAATAAAATTCTTATTATGCGATATATTGATTTCATAAGTAATTACTTGTTGTGCAAGGGGATAACTTCAAAACAATAAGTATGTTATTATTAAATAGTTATTATAAAATTGTTGGAAACAATTTATAGAAGGGAAAAGAAAATGAGCTAAGATATTTTTCTATAATAAATTGTGGAAGACAATTTATTAAAGAAGAAAGAGATGATTAAAGGATACAAGATTATTGTATTTAATTTATTATTTTTAAATATGTTACCGCCTATGTGAGTGTTTGCGGTATAATATGGATATGCATGTGAGGTGGTGGATATATTAATTAATAATATATTTACTATATGTAAATAAATTGTTATAAATAATTTATTAATGAAAAGGAGATAATTAAATTTTGGTATATCAAAGTAATGTACACATTTATTAAGGTGTATTAAAATAACTTATAATAGTAAATTATTTTAATATGATGAAATTATTAATCAAATAGATTATGTTTTTATGAAGGAGATTTACGGATATTTTACCATGGTATTTGGTGCAATAAGCAAAGAAGATATAAAATATGGTACAAATGGTTATATGTATTACATTTGTGCATATGATATAAAAGAATGGTATATTTTTATCTAGTAAATGTTATGAGGTAATATATATAATATGTATCATGACTATTATATACTTTATATTACATGAGGGAGCTGAGTCGGTAGAAGGTAATAAAGAAGGGTAATACCCATAATGAAGTAAGTTGATGAGACTAATTGCTAGTTTCACTAATAGATTTATTTAAATTAGTGGACTAACCTAAAGTGTTTAATATCAATGAATTGATAAGCTAATTAAATGTTCTATTAAATCGAACGTTGTAAGTTTAATTGGATTATGTGAGATCATTAGTTGACTATTACAAAATGATCTGTAACCCCACTAGGAAGTTATTAATGATGGAACTAGTCCAAATTAGTTGATGAAAGGTACCCATTCCCGATTAATATGGACTGGTGGTTTGGACATTTGAATTTAATTGGCCCAGTCTTGGTAATATGGTTAGCCATATATAGGGGGTCCAATAGTGTAAGACGGTAAAACCCAATTGGGAATTTACCTTCACTGTAGCGAAACAGATTTTGTGGGATATACATGTATGATCTCTTGCGTGTACTTCATATCTAGTAAATAGATAAGGGAAATCCCTTAAATCAGGGGATAGCAAGGAAAAAGATAAGGGAAATCCCTTAATTCGGGGGATATCAAGGAAGAAGAAATGAGATAAAAATCATGTATAGATATATAAAATTAGTAAGTGAAGAAGGGAAGAGATAGTCCAAAGTGGGAGGAAGATCAATGGGGTGAGGTTGCTTCATTCTTACTCCATGGGTACAAGTTGTTTACCAACTCCTACCAACCCTTGTCCTTACCAGTAGGAAATCCCCAAAATCGTGGGATGGTATGGATAAAAGATAACATGAGTAAGAAGTGTGGAGGCTATAAATAGACCAAGTCACTTAATCTAGCAAATGTTACTCCCCTAGTCTGGCGAGTTTTAAAGCACAAAATAACTGAGAGAGAAAAGAAACAAGGTCCGCAGATCTTGGAGAGGAGATTCAGTGCACGCCTTCAAGTTTAATCCATACTTCAGAAAAAAGAGGAGAAGAGCAACCGAATCAAGGAGGTGAAAAGTTTTAATCTTAGTAGTTATGATCTATTAATAATATTATTGCCTTGTATGTTGGTTAAATGTGTGAGCTAGCTTAAGGGTCTGAGATGGTCCCTGAGCTCAGTGCTCTGTGATCGTGTTATTACAGCTCATGAATGTTGTCTATAGGACTTATGACCGAACCTTGGTTGAACCATAAGAATGGTAGCACTGTAACCTTTTTAATAAGGCAGTTATGAATACTTGACAGTGTGTCCAGCTGTTTAAGACCAGTGACTGACTTGAGACAAACTCAGATCAGAACTGCAGTAATAAAACTAACTTGAGATATTTCTTATGATGTAATCTCAAGGCTTGTTGTTTATAGACCATTGAGGAGGACTATAGGAGCTCTGATTAAATACTAGTAAAAACAAAAGAATAGAGTGTATCTGAGTATACACCACGATTTTTCTAATAAAGCAGACCCAAAGCTTCTGTTAAGTCATTTGTGAACAGACACAATAGTTGACATTGGGCTTAAGTCAATCTTTGAGTTCAATAACCATGAGTTAGGCCCAAACCATGTTGTTAGACCTGTATGATCTCAGACCAAGCAGCCAAAGAATGTTCCTTAAGCTGAAATCATGAAGTCACCTTGAGATTAGGAAAGTAGTAGAAGGGACTCTACGATCGTAGAGTTTCACTCGCGCATCATAGAGTAAGTTGGCCAGTCTTAGAGGCAATCGTAGAGTGGACTCTGCCGATCGTAGAGCTTCACTTGACCATCATAGAGTTTCACTCAACCATTATAGAGTGCGTTGACTAGTCTTAGAGGCAATCGTAGGGTGAACTTTGCTGATTGTAGAGCTTCGCTAGGCGATCGTAGAGCTTCATCAGGTAGTTGTAGAGCTTAGCTGGTGGTCGTAGAGCCACAGCAGAACACTACTAAGTTTAGCCAACTAATTTTTGGCACAACTTCATTAAGATAGTGAGACCATAGTGGTCGTAGAGCTTCACTATTGATCATAGAGTTTCATGACTAAATCATAAGAGCTTGGTCAGTGATCGTAGAGTCACCCCACCGATCGTAGAGTAACTCCACCGAAGGTATTAAAGCATTAAGGATCGTAGAGCTGTCAAGGGTAGTATGAAGGGACCATAATGCGAACCTCGTGAGTCTCTTGTGCAGGCTTATTTAGTCTCTTATTAATGCTTAGTTGTAGCTAATCAGAAGTTATATTTATAAATTACAAGAGGTTACTTGCAAGAGCAGCATCGTAGAGTTAATAGAAAGCAGCAGACTAAGCAAGTTCTTCAGTAACTTGCTCTTATGTGATAATGTGTACTGAACCATGTTTATAGTAGTAAATGTAATATGTGTTTTATGTGAACTCGTTAATCACATGAATGAGTATGTAACTAAATATAAGGCATGTAATTTATGAAGTATGTGTTAGATATACGACATGAAGATTATGTTGTGTTGCATGTCCAGTATGATGCATATAGAGATTCATATCATGAGATGTATGACGTATAAGCATGATGTATATAGAGATGTATATCATGAAATATGTAGACTGTTGGACTTGCTGAGCCGTCGTGCTGAACCTTGCAAATAATTTTGCAGATAAAGGTCGATACAAACAGATGACTATAGCGTTAAAGAATTCAAAATAGGCGAAGGTTCGCAAGAAGGAATTGTGATGGAAGATGTTTGGTGTTTAGTAGGAATAAACACATTAGTGTAATCCTGTTAGAGTAATTGTACTGGATAATATGTTAAATGCTAGAACCCTTGTATGCGTAGTCTATGATTGGGTTAGATGAACATTATTAATAAGGTGGAGTTGAAGTATACTGGACAAAAGAATATCTAAATTGGGATGGTGAATACTCGAGACTAGTGTATCAATATAAAACATAATGTTTAAAATTGAGATGTATAAATTTGACCATGTAAGATCTACAGATGTAACAACCAATTGTTAAGGTTGCAGATTCTGGAATAGAAGAATTAATATATTAATTGGTATTAAAGCAAGGATATGTTCATTAAATTATGAATAAAGGTTGTATATTTTGAGATGATGGTAGTACCGTTACGCACCAGGTCCAAGGTTCAGGGGACCCGGATTTAGGGGCGTTACAGGTCTTACGACCATATAAGCACATGATAGAGTATGAGCCTATTCAGTTTGAGAAAGAATTAACGTATGAAGAGATTCCTATTTAGATAATGGATAGGAAAGAACAAGTCCTAAGAAATAAGTCAATACCTTCAGTAAAGGTAATGTGGTGAAATCACAATGCCGAGGAGGTAACGTGGGAGTTAGAAGAAAAGATGCAGAAAAACTATCCTCATTTATTTGAGTAGTTTTGTTTTGCGATTCCGGGGATGGAATCTTTATAAGGGGGAATAATGTAACAATTTGAATTTTCGATTAATTATTAAAATAAGGATTTAATAAAATAAATTTTTATTTTTAATGATTGAACATATTGTAGTGTATATGTGAATACGTGCGGCGTAATATGTATATCTGTGATGGAGTGAATATATAATTATATAATTATATATTTACTGAAGGTAAATAAATTGTGTGAAATAATTTATAAATGAAAAAGGAGATGATTAAATTTATGTATACCAAATTAATGTATACATTAAATAAGGTATATTAAAATAATTTATAATATTAAATTATTTTAATATGGTGAATTTATTGCGTTAAATAAGTTATCTTTATTTAATGTATAGCTTCATTTTTATGGGATGTAATACATTATAATAATTAAGGTATGTATGTAATATAATATATGTATGTACTATAATGTATGGAATGTAATATGTATATTACATATGTGATGTATATTATGTAAAGGTATGCAATATATATGTATGTACTGTATGCTTATATGTTGGGTAACCCTTCAAGTAAAATAAGCTGGAGCTGACATTAGATTGGAAACATTGACTTATATACTCAGACCTCCTATTCCGTAATGAGCAAGAGAAGAGAAAGTGGGCAGCAAGCTTAATTCTTGAAGAACAAGGCTGGAGTTCTTATAAAATAAAAACCAAGCCTTCCACTCTTCTTTCTTTGAATCATCACAAGCTCTCATATCTTAATACTAAGTTAGCAATTTTAGTTAGGAAAAGAGCTTATAAGAGTGCTACCATAGAAGAAGGATTGAAGCCTTAATCAAGAAATAACAAGAAAGAGGTAACCTTGTACTTGTGTAATGTTCATAGAATTTGGACAATTCACTGAAAATAGTATGCACACAAGCCAATCATATTTGATATGATGTAGCATATACTTTGTAATCTTATTCATTTATTAATAAAAGAATTGATTTTCTTAAAAGGCATTTTATATTATCTACATAGTGCTGTTATATTAAATGTGATAAACCCAAAGTTTTGAGCAATGCTTTTAGAATCATGATGGTGATCATGCTAATGGGATCTAAATTCTAGATAGCTCACAAACTAAAATCGTTCCTAAACGTTGGATTACTAAAAAGGGGATTAGTGAATCCGGATAGATTAGTACATACGTTGCTTGCTCTTAAGAAGAGGATGATTGATCTCATAATCATTTGTGTGGAGACACGAAAGCAAGTATGTAGGTGCTTATTGGAGAATAAGTTCACTGAACGTGACTCGCTAAGGAATACCTAATGGAGTTTTACTCGCCTGTCAATAGGAATTCCTCTAGTGATAGTAGTACAAGTGATCCTTGGACTTGAGATCATCATAATATCTTGTGTATGATGAGTTATACTTTGACATGTCCCTTATGACCTTTGGGGTATATCAAAGGGTATGATTGGGTATAATATGTTGTGCATGGAGATAAGTGAATGATCAACAAAGAATCTACCACGTCTAGTAAAAGATGTGAATGTCCTATGTGATTCGATAAATGACAACTCAGTAGTCCTTGGCCAAGGCTTCTAGAAATTAGAAAGGAGTTTCTAATTTACATTATCTAGAATTGTGCATTTGAAAATCGAAATACATATAATTAAATAAAATAAGACTTGACAGTAAATCCATGTCTTATATTTTATTGGGACATTTTATGGTAGAAAGATTGAATTGTATGGTAACTATGCACTGAAAGGTTCTTTTGTGATTAATGTTAAAATCTATATTATCTGGAAAGTCGTTGATCGCTAAGGGGGCTTACCCTTATTGTAGAATAAATATTATTTATTTAAATAAATTAAATAGTTTAATTTATTTATTTAAATAAGATTAGAATTGTTCTAATTGATTTATTCATAACCGGTTTAATATGGAGAACCTAAGGGGTCACACCGCAAAAGAAAAATATTTATTTAAGAAGTAAATGACATAATTGTAATAATAAGTTAAGTGTATTTAATTTAATATATGGAGATAGAATAAATTAAATAGCTTAATATTTATTATTTAATATTTTAGAAATATTAAATATAAACTAATAAGAAGAGTCTTATTATTATTATTACTATTACTATTATTTAATTCCTAATAGGGATTGAGAATTAATTAATAGAAGTACTCTCTCATGAATTCCTAATTGGATTAGGAGCATAATTAATTAAATGAGTTTAATTATAATAGAAACCCTAATCCTAAATAGTTTAGGGAAGGGTTATTCCTACATCTATAAATAAGAGGAGTCTTATCATAGATTAGGGTTACACACTCTTGCATTAGATTGTGGAGAGTACATACAATTTTTATAGAGATAGAAACTAGGGTTTTGCCAACACCCATCTTCTTGAATAACTATTCTTCCTTGGTGGATCACCTGTAATATTCTGAACCCTAATAAGATTTGTAAATGTAAATTATGTGTTTATAAAATGAAATTTCATGATCTGACTTTGTATTATGTGATTGTGTATTTTATTAAACAATTAGGTCAAATAAAATTTTTTCGCCAAGCAGCTGTGTCGTGCTTAATCGGACAAAATGATTTGTCGTGCTTCCGGCGAATGTACCGAGAAGCGTCTCGGCAAATTATTTTTGTAAGCTGTTGTGTCGTGCTTAGAAATGACGAAGTGCTTTGTCGTGCTTCGGAGTTAATATAATATTATATTAATCGATAAAATTCTAAAATAAGTTAAATAGGGTTTAAAATGTTAATCTGAAATAGAAACCCTAATTGATAATAATTGTCTGAATTGATTAATTAAAACCCTAATTATTGTATAATAATCTTAATTGATATAATTAAGATTTAAATAATGAATCATAATATTAATTATGAATCATTAAGATTAAACTAAACCCTAAACGAAAGATTAAAACCCTAATTGTGAAATTGAAAACCCTAAACCCTAATTAGAAACCCTAAATCCCAAATTTGATTCAAGAACACTAAATTATGGAGTTATAAATCTTAATTATGATATAATATCATAATTAGGGTATTACTAAACCTAAATTAACATTCTAATCATGATTAACAAAAATCTAAATTTAATTAGTAAGTAAATAAATCAAAAATCAAAATTTTTAAACCAATCAAAATAGGATAGGAATGAGAAATCAGATATTTAACCAAACCTCCATCACAAGCAGGTCATTAGGATCAGAGTGTAAGTAGCACAAGTTACCAAGCTAGATATTTATGGATGCCAAATTGGAATAAATCACTTAGAAACCCTAATTTGCAAGTTCCTATAAGTAAAACCCTCATCTGATCAGTTGGCTACGAAAATTTTGAAGCTTAAACACATATAAGACATACCATATCAACCCTCTGCAAGCACAAGGTCAGAATCAACAGCCAGAAATTAAAAATCCACTTAGAAAGGTATTAAATCAATTTTGGATGCTAGATCTTTAAGTTGTTAGTGATTTTATGTTTTAGATGTTTAGATATGTGTTATAATATGTTAATAAGCGATCTGGGTTGGTTAAACAAGGTTTCATAACATTTAAATGGTCGAATTTGATAAAATAGTGTAACCGTCAAGAACAGCTAAGAACAGTCTGACAGGCAAGTTTGTCAGACCTTTTGATCGTCTTAGATTAGTTGTTTGATATGTTTTTATGCATGTATGTGTAGCATGCCATGTGGTCTTTAAATCCCAACGTGTAGTATAGCAAGAAAAAGTCTAGATCAAAAGTTATGATCGGTCAAAGGAGCTTTGACCGTGCGGATTCTGCATTTTCTGGGCAACCCAGAAAGTTCTGACAAGCTTTGTCAGATATTGAAGCAACCCAGAATCGACCAAGATGATGTGTTTTAGGTGATTTAATTGCTTATATTTGTAATATGTCATATAGAGAACAACTTCATAACATAAAAACACATAAAGAGTAATCGATCAAGCCGAAAATTTCAGTCAAAGTGCTTTGACTGCGACTGACTTATGAATTTCTGGGTTACCCAGAAATTCATAAGAACAGCCAGTCTCCTCTACTTTGACCCGACTTTTGAAGCATCATTTGATGTTGTTTAAACCATGTTTTAGTATGTCGTTGTAGTCTGCCATGAATACTATAACTACAAACAAGAAAATCAAACAAATAATAAATCAACACAGATTAAATTAAGGCCAAAGTAGACTGCAACGTGTTGACCAAGTGTTCTTCAGTGAAGAACACATTTAGCGACAAAATGCATACCAAATCCAGAACACTATGCACATATGCAGACCGTCGCTAAAGCCTTTTAGCGACGAATTTTTAATAAAAATTAAATAAATATTAAATAAATAAATTATAAAATAATAAATAAATATTAAATAATTATTAATAATTAATAAATAAATCTGAAAATTCATTTTTAATTATAAAAAAATTATTTTTAATATTTTTATATATTCTGATATATTATTTAATTTAATTAAATAATAAATAATAATTATGATAAATCATTTAATAATTGTATTAATTATTTAAAAATGATATTAAATTATTAAATAATTATATTAATTATTTAAAATGATATTAAGGTAAATAAAATTATTATATATAATAATTAAATAAAATATTAAATATTTAAATATTATAAATGATAAATAAATCATTTAAATAATATATTAAGTATTTAAAAATTACTTTAAATGATAAATAAATCATTTAAATATGAAATTAAGTTTTGAAAATTATTATAAGTGATAAATAAATTATTTTAATAATAAAATAAATTCTAAAAATATTATTAATGATAAAATAAATCATTTAAATAATATTTTATCTTTCTAAAAATATTATAAATGATAAATAAATCATTTAAATAATATTTTAATTATCTAAAAATATTCTAAATAACAAATAAATTATTTAAATAACATATTAAATGTTTTAAAAAATATTCTAAATGAGAATTAAATCATTTAAAAATATTTCTAAACTTGTAAAATTATTTAAAAATACTTCCAAGCTTGTAAAAATTATTTAAAAAATAATATTGAGCTTCTAAAAGTATTATAAATAATAAATAAATTATTTAGACTAATAATTGGACTTCCAAATGAAGTTTTATTGAACAATCTATGTGTTTAGCCATTAAGGATGCGACCGAGATACCGAATCAACGTCGAACCTTAATGAAACTTGTCTATATTAATGTGATACATGTTTATATACGTGCTAACACTTATTATTGGTATACGTAGACTACGTGCGTTGACCGATTGTACTAAATTATAGTGAGCTACGCTAAGGCAAGTCTCCAAACTTTGTTATCTTAATGCAAGTATCCCGAACTTATTTACTTTTGAGCAAGTGTCCTAACCTTACTCAACTTATATTAAGCAAGTATTGTACATCTTGCTATCAATTATTGTGAAGTTATTGCTTCTTGTTCAGCATAACTTAAGAAATGAATCATTGTTCATATATTGTTTATTCGAGCTAAATTGTTGTGTCAAACCAAATTATTTGGTAAGACATCTATACTGAGTAAATGGAAAATGCCTTCATAGGAAGGCCAATAAATGTCGATAATATATTGACCACAAATGGTAGGATGATATGCATACTCCTAGGATATTGGTGAGGCTGATCACCTACCAGATATCCAAAACTCAAATGGTTCCAAGTCTTTAAAGACTGATAGAACTAAATGAAATATATGGTTCTTATACAGAACCCTCAGTATACATTGTTGACATCTTTCAAATCAAACACATGGTGTTTACATATTCAAATGAACTTGCTGAGCATTTGTAGCTCATTCTTGCGCATATCTTCTTTTGCAACTTTAAATGATATTCCCGGCACGTCTGGAACTGATAAGAGGAAAAGCCATACTTATTAAGTTTTATTTCTATTGTTGAATACTTTAAGTCTTTTAAAGACTTGTTGTAATAACTTAGTATAACGAATGATGTAACTGAACAAAATGTTATATATTATGATCCTTTATGTCATAGAATGCGTTATACTCTAATCTTTAAATTCTTTAGAATAGTTGTACTAAGTTAAATACAGTGTCTATATGAACTGTACATCTGAATGAGGGTATCTAAATGATGTTGAGAGTCCTATAAGTTCTGGGGTTACACTTAATGAGCGCCGGTAAGGTGCCATCTTTACCGGAATGCGCCCCTCAGTTCTAGGGACAATCTTATCATTGATACTGTGAATGTCAGATAGATAGGAACTATTGATATGAAAGAGATATCCACAAGATATGAATCTATACATCCAAGTGAGGGTTTCCAAACACGGATAACGTTCTAATGAGAACTATTATCTGTTATGGGATACTGTGAACCTTGAAAGTAGTATGCACACAAGCCAATCATATTTGATATGATGTAGCATATACTTTGTAATCTTATTCGGTTATTAAAGGCATTTTATATTATCTACATGGTGTTGTTATATTAAATGTGATAAACCCATAGTTTTGAGCAATGCTTTTAGAATCATGATGGGGATCATGCTAATGAGATCTAAATTCTAGATATCTCACAAACTTAAATTGTTCCTAATCGATGGATTACTAAAAAGGGGATTAGTGAATCCGGATAGATTAGTACATATGTTGCTTGCTCTTATGAAGAGAATGATTGATCTCATAATCATTTGTGTGGAGACACTAAAGCAAGTATGTAGGTGCTTATTAGAGAATAAGTTCACTAAACGTGGCTCGCTAAGGAATACCTAATGGAGTTTTACTCGCCTGTCAATAGGAATTCCTCTAGTGATAGTAGTACAAGTGATCCTTGGACTTGAGATCATCATAGTATCTTGTGTATGATGAGTTATACTTTGACATGTCCCTTAAGACCTTTAGGGTATATCAAAGGGTATGATTGGGTATAATAAGTTATACATGGAGATAGGTGAATGATCAATAAAGAATCTACCACTTCTAGTAAAAGGAGAGAATGTCCTATGTGATTCGATAAATGAGGACTCAGAAGTCTTTGGCCAAAGCAGAATGAAATTAGAAATGAGTTTCTAATTTGCATTAATTAGAATTGTGCATTTGAGAATCGAAATACATATAATTAAATAAAATAAGACTTGACAGTAATTCCATGTCTTATATTTAATTGGGACATTGTATGGTAGAAGGATTGAATTGTACGGTAACTATGCACTGAAAGGTTCTTTTATGATTAATGTTGAAATCTATATTATCTGGAAAGTCGTTGATCGCTAAGGGGGCTTACCCTTATTGTAGAATAAATATTATTTATTTAAATGAATTAAATAGTTTAATTTATTTATTTAAATAAGATTAGAATTGTTCTAATTGATTTATTCACAACCGGTTTAATATGGAGAACCTAAAGGGTCACACCGCAAAAGAAAAATATTTATTTAAAAAGTAAATGGCATAATTGTAATAATAAGTTAAGTGTATTTAATTTAGTCTATGGAGATAGAATAAATTAAATAGCTTAATATTTATTATTTAATATTTTAGAAATATTAAATATAAATTAATAAGAGGAGTCTTATTATTATTATTATTACTATTACTATTATTTAATTCCTAATAGGGATTGGGAATTAATTAATAGAAGTACTCTCACATGAATTCCTAATTGGATTAGGAGTTTAATTTAATTAAAGGAGTTTAATTAGAATAGAAACCCTAATCCTAAATAGTTTAGGGAAGGGTTTTCCTACATCTATAAATAAGAGAAGTCTTATCATAGATTGGGGTTACACACTCTTACATAAGAATTGTAGAGAGTACTTACAATTTCTATAGAGATAGAAACTAGGATTTTTCCAACACCCATCTTCTTGAACAAGTATTATTCCTTGGTGGATCACCTCTAGAGGCCAAACACTTGGGTGGCTAACGTTGATCAAATGAAGGAATTTAATCGGTGGAATTCAAGGAGAACGCGAAGGAATTGGAGGTGAACTTGTACCTGAGGAAGCTAGAATTCTACAAGGGTATAATTCTTATTCTCCACCTCTTTCGTTTAATTAATAATTGTGCATAAAGAAAGATCATGGTGATGGTTTGTATAAAATTTTAAAATCTGATTTTATCGCGCTTCCGCTTTATTAATGTAATTTGATTGCATGTTCACGTTATACAAACCTAACAAACCTTGGATAGATAGAAGTCATATTTTATTGAATATTTATAGTTGTATAGTTCCACGTGAGCACCAGATCTGCTACAGGGGAATGTAGAGATTTGGGGGCGTCACATCACCTCTAGAGGCCAAACACTTGGGTGGCTAACGTTGATCAAGCAAAGGAATTTAGTCGGTGGAATTCAAGGAGAACGCCAAGGAATTGGAGGTGAACTTGTACCCGAGGAAGCACGGTTCTACGAGGGTATAATTTTTATCTCTATCTCTTTCGTTTATATCGTTAATTGAGCACATAGATTGATCATGGTGATGGTTTGTATAAAATTTTAAAAATTCGATTTTATCGCGCTTCCGCTTTATTTATGTAATTTGATTGCATGTTCGCGTCATATACAAACCTAGCAGTGGTATTAGAGCCTAATCTTGTGCTAATTATCGATTTTGATGATTCTATATGTGTATGGTATGCGATTAGATCGAAATTTTTGGGCAGAATCTGTTTTTTCTGAATCTGCTACGCGGCGCAGCTGCACCGTTTTCAGTTCATTCTGGAGCGCAACTGCGCCCAAACCCAGAAAGTCATTTTTGGGGTTCAGCGCAGTTGCGCCGTTTCCCAGTTCATTCTGGGCGCGGCTGCGCCGGACAGCAGAATCCGAAAAAATAATTTTTTCTTCAATTAAAATAAATGGTTTATTTAATTAATATAAGTTTAAAATAAATATGTTTATTTTATCTGGAATACGATTTCAGATTGCTAAAATTAAAGGAGTTTAATTTGAATTTGGTTTTTGATTAAAATAAAAGAGTTTCTTTTGTTTCAAAACTAAATATTAGCAAAACTTTTGCCCATTAATTGATATCAGTGCATATATAGAATGGTTTTATTATTCATGGGATGAATGTTATTTATTAATACATATAAAGATATGTATGATGATAAATAGGGATTGATTATGGACTTTTGACTAATGTCTGATTGGAATTATTTTAGAGGATGCTTGAATGTATGGGTTTTTATAAATGGGGTCTGCGTACCTCGTCTTCTCTAATTTTTCTTAATGTAAAATTCTATCTCCCTCCTATATACTTTCCCTTGACTGCTGATCAAGGTTTCTATTTATTGTAAATAGTTTTTGTAATAGGACTAGTTAGAATTAATTTTGAAGAATTGGAGACAAAGAAGCAATGAGCGCATGAAGACTCGTTTATAATGGAGCCCGGGTTTAAATGTAATAGTTATATTTAAATTTTATTCTTGCACCTTAGGTTTGACCTTTTGGTTCACTTGGTGGCTCTAGTGAACCAAACTAGAATAAAAGTCCATAATCAATCCGGGTAGAATATAGTATTCTATATGTGCATGCTTACTATATATATATATATTATATTATCCAACATGCTTCGTATGTAAAATAGTATGACGCGTATTTTATATATATATGTGCATGCGCGCTAAACAAGATGAGACTAATAATAACAAATCCCTCAAAGAAATCATATTAAGTCTTAAGCGTTCAAAGATATTTGGAATATCGAACGTCGCGTTCTAGCATGGTAAAGTAATAGAGTATTGAATATTTAATATGAGTTTGTTGTGTCACCACAAGGAAAATATTAAATATTTAAGATGTTTTGTCACATTTGATGCTTATTAAGGAATTGAACATTGCTGTTTTGTTGTGTCACCACAAGGACGGTATTTTTCTCTTCACATATATGGAAGTGCTAGGATGGACTTAACTTGGATAATTTTGATTCGGATGTGTCACCACTTGATCAAAATAATCTAAGAGGCAAAATGAAAGGAGTTACATAGTGATGTAATTGACAATAGTTGTCTACCTATTTATTTATATATCGTTTGTTGTGTCACCACAAGGCTATATACATTTGAAATGAGATCCTTAATCTCACTAACAAATCTTTAATTAGAATTGCCGAACTATATAATGAGGGTAATATAGTTTGATGAAAAAGTGAGCGATACCAATTTAAAATAAAGACCTAATTTATTTTGGTAATTAATTAAATGAATATATGTTAAAATGTTGTTAAATTACAAATTCATTTAACAGAATTTTATAATGTCTAAATCACTATCACTGCGTAGCATATTAGGTGCTAAATTAACCGTACTGAATTACACGGACTAGTTAAACAATTTGAGAATAGTTCTCAAGGCTGAAAAACTATCTTATGTCCTTAATATGCCTATCCCTGCAATGGTTGTAGACAATACCTCTGAGGAAGAGATTGCTACTTTTAGAAAGTTTATTAGATTGTTTATTGATTTCAGGAGGATTCAGAGTCAAAAGTGGAAAAAGATGGAAAATCGGAGCCAAAACGAGAAAAGTTGAAAAATTGGAAATTGTGGTTCTCGCCCCGGCGAGAACTTTGTACTGGAGTTTCTCGCCCCGGCGAGAAACCTTCTGCCCATCTTCGCCCCAGCTGATCCAGAGCTCGCCCCGGCCCAACACCATTCTGGCCATTCTTGCCCCGGCGAGAAAATCAGGCATAAAATTCTCGCCCCGGCGAGAAAGGCGGCGTTGACCAAGTTTAACCAACTTTGACTTTTTGTAATTTTTAAGGATTTCTATTTCAGATTGGATTCTTAATTCTTAGGGACTTAGGATATTATCTTAGGACTATAAATAGATGTTTTTAATTTATTATAGAGGGGGATCTTGACAACTACAATTGTAACCTTAATTGGAGAAGATTGAAGGCATGTCAGGCTAGACTCTTACTTTCAGTTCTAAGGGATGTTGAACCTTTTTCATAATTAATGGTTTAATCAGGTTTTATTTATTTTATTCCTTCTTGCATGAGATTTATTCTGATAATCTGTTTTAACTGATTATATGTTATTTAACCTTTTAATTTGATTTGGCCAATTGAATTAATTTGATTAATATCATCTGCTAGATTAAGATATAGTATTAAGTAAACGATATTATATCTGATCATAGGTAGCGATTAATAGTATTTGATTGTGGACAAGCTTTTGAATATTATTAAGATTATTAGAAGGCAAGTTAAATAATTCCTGATTGTGTAATTGTTGCTTGGAATAACCTAATTCTCTAATTCTTCATGCTGCTGTTTTATTAAATCTAGACTGATAGTTCTAGGTTATATAATAGTTAGAGTCTCTTGAGGCGATTGTCACATTAGATTTACACATAAGGAGAATTTCGGATAATTAGCGATTGCGGTTATCTAGGGTTATTAATCTCATTGAAGGGTAAATATTATCAAACTTGACTTTTCCATGATTGTGATGAGGTGATACTGAACTGAAGAACTGAAGCTTTTTATTCATTGGTCATTCTTAATTACCTGTGTTAGCTTAGTGAAACAAACTCAAAACCCCCCATTAATAGAAATAATAGGAATATTAGAATAAGTAAAAGACTAATTCACTTCTCTGTGGGATCGATCCTTGCTTGTCATTATACTGAGTTTTGTGCTAGTAGAGTGTTAGTAAGGTATTAATTTTGGAGTGTAAAACGACAGCTCCCAAATTTTGGCGCCGTTGCCGGGTAAGTGTTATTTATCTTTATTTATTCTTCATTTTACTTTATTTCATTTTATTTTTGTTTATTATTGTAGTTTATGACACGATCCTCTCAATCCGGTGATTTGAATTTTGATCCAGAAATTGAGAAAACTGCACGCAGGCTAAGGAAAGAAGCTCGTCAAGCTCGAGGCATCACTGCAGAGTCAGACCAAATTCCATCACCGGGACTCAACATAGCACTTGAATTACTGTCGAATACATCATCCACCGATTCAGAGGAAGAAGAAGAAATGGCGGTGCCAAATAACAATAGAACACTTAAAGAATTAGCCACTCTTAATCTCAATCAACAACCCTTATGCATTGAATATCCTACATTAACTGCTGCTTTTGAACTTAAATCGGGACTAATTCATCTTTTGCCTACTTTTCGTGGTCTCACAGGTGAAGATCCGTACAAGCACTTGAAGGAATTCCATGTGGTGTGTTCCTCCATGAAGCCACATGGAATAACAGAGGATCAAATCAAGCTAAGGGCATTTCCATTCTCATTGGGAGATCTAGCGAAGGACTGGCTGTACTATCTTCCTTCAGGGTCAATACAGTCATGGAATGACATGAAAAGGCTGTTCTTGGAGAAGTACTTTCCTGCTTCAAGAGTTGCCAACATCAGAAAGGAGATATGCGGCATTCGACAGTTCAACGGAGAGACACTGTATGAGTATTGGGAAAGATTTAAAAAATTGTGTTCCAGTTGTCCTCCCCATCAAATAAACGATCAACACCTGATTCAGTACTTTTATGAGGGATTATTACCAATGGATCGGAGTATGATCGATGCTGCAAGTGGAGGAGCACTAATGGATAAGACACCGGAGGCTGCAAGGACTTTAATTGCAAATATGGCTGCTAATTCTCAGCAGTATGGGACAAGGAATGATCGTGCACCTGTAAAAGTGAATGAGATTACCACGAGCAATCTTGAACAATAAATTTTTGATTTGACTGCGATGGTTAGACAATTGGCTACAGGAAATACACCAGCAGCAAAAGTTTATGGGATTTGTTTAATGAATGGTCATAGTACTGATTCTTGTCCGACATTGCAAGAGGATGAAACCGCACAGCAAGCTAATGCAGTGGGAAATTATCAAGCACAACCGCAGCGGAAGTATGACCCATATTCAAATACTTACAATCCAGGATGGAAGGATCACCCTAACCTTAGTTACGGAGGAAATAGGCCACCAGCACAGAGCATGTATCCGGTTAGACAACAAGGGTTCCCACAAGGCTCTCAACCAGCTCCACATCAATATTAACCTAGACCGGCAGCTCCTGCAAATTCTAGAACATCTTTGGAAGACATGTTGAAGACATTCATGAGTCAGACACAGCAGTTCCAGCAGGAAACGAAAAATTCTGTTCAAGACTTGAGAAATCAGATAGGACAACTTGCCACCACAGTGGGGAGGTTGGATGCTTAGGGTTCAGGAAAATTGCCCTCCCAAACAGTTGTCAATCCAAGGGAGAATGCTAGTGCGATTACACTAAGGAGTGGAAAAGAGTTGGAAGTACCCAAAACAGTGACGGAAATTGAAAAGGCGAAGGCTAGTGATGAGATAGAGACACCGAGGGAAGCTTTTACCCCATCTACTCCAGTTAAGACCCCACCGTTGCCGTTTCCACCTAGAACACACAAGACTTCAAAGAAGGAGGAAAAGGACAAGGAAATCTTGGAAACCTTCAGGAAGGTAGAAGTCAATATTCCTCTTTTGGAGGCCATCAAACAAGTGCCCAGGTATGCAAAATTTTTGAAAGAATTGTGCACTAACAAAAGAAAATTGAAAGATGATGAAAAAGTCACTGTAGGAGAGAATGTGTCAGCACTGCTTCAAAGAAAAATGCCTCCTAAATGTAAGGATCCAGGAATGTTTACAATCCCATGCAGAATAGGTAATACCAGATTTGAGAAAGCCATGCTAGATTTATGAGCGTCAATAAATGTCATGCCATTATCTGTATTTGCTTCTTTAAATCTAGGACCTTTGAAACAAACTGGTATTATCATTCAACTTGCTGATCGTACTAACACTTACCCTCAAGGGGTAATTGAAGATGTCTTAGTGCAGGTGAATCAGTGAATATTTCCTGCAGATTTTTATATTGTGGATATGGAAGATGACAGATCTCTAAATCCCTCGCACATCTTGCTAGGAAGGCCATTCTTGAAAACAGCAAGGACAATGATTGATGTGCACAATGGGACCTTGACCATGGAATTTGATGGAGAGAAAATTCAGTTCAATATATATGACGCCATGAGGTACCCTAGTGATGTTGATCATGTTTTTGCCATTGACATCATTGATTCTATGGTGCAGGGATCTTTTGAACAAGACCACAGGGAAAGCTTGGAGATGGCTATTGCTAACAATTTGGACATGGATAAAGAGGAAGAATTTGACCAGAATCAGGAATTGAAGGAAGTTGTGGCTGCATTGCACTCTTTACCAAAATTCACAGATAAGTATGCAGTTCAATCAATTCAATTGCCCATTTCTCATAAAAAATTGTTACCATCTGTGGAGCAAGCTCCAATCTTAGAATTGAAACCCTTACCTGCTCACTTGAAATATGCATATTTAGGGACTAATGAAACTTTACCTGTGATTATTGCTAGTAATCTAACCAAAGTGCAGGAAGAGAAATTGTTGAGAGTTTTAAGAGATCATGTCACAGTGTTTGGTTGGACGATAACAGATATCAAAGGTATAAGCCCCGCGATGTGCATGCATAAGATTCTTTTGGATGACGGAGCAAAACCCACGAGAGAAGCACAACGAAGATTAAATCCACCCATGATGGAGGTAGTCAAGAAAGAGGTGATTAAATTACTTGATGCAGGCATAATGTACCCCATCTCCGACAGTCAGTGGGTGAGTCCGGTACAGGTAGTTCCGAAGAAGTCTGGAATAACTGTCATCACGAATGACAATAATGAGTTGGTGCCCACACGGATACAAACAGGATGGAGAGTGTGTATTGACTACAGGAAACTAAATGCTGTAACCAGAAAAGATCACTTTCCTCTTCCTTTTATTGATCAAATGCTAGAACGATTAGCGGGGCATACTTATTATTGCTTTCTAGATGGTTTTTCAAGTATAATCAGATCGTGATTGCACCCGAAGACCAGGAAAAGACCACATTCACGTGTCTATTTGGTACTTTTGCATATCGGAGGATGTCGTTTGGACTTTGTAATGCACCAGCTCTTAGGTATTTGTTGACCAAGAAGGACTCTAAACCCAGGATTATCCGATGGATTCTGCTGTTGCAGGAATTTGACTTGGAAATCAAGGATAAGAAGGGAGCAGATAACTTGGTAGCAGATCACTTGAGTCGATTGATGAGAGATGAGGAGGCACTTCCTTTGCATGATTCCTTTCCAGATGAGCATCTCTTTTCTATTCAGGAGGAATTGCCTTGGTATGCGAATATTGTTAATTATTTAGCAAGTGCGTATATTCCCAATGAATTTTCTAAAAACCAGAAGGACAAGCTTAGGAGTGATGCTAGACATTATGTTTGGGATGATCCATATCTGTGGAAATTTTGTGCTGACCAGATAATCCGTAGATGTGTGCCTAATACCGAAACATTGTCTATTCTAACTTTTTGCCATTCCTATGCTTGTGGAGGTCATTTTGGACCCAAACGGATGGCTCATAAGGTTTTAGAAAGTGGTTTTTATTGGCCAATAATTTTTAAAGACTCATATCTATTTTGTAAATCATGCGAGAATTGTCAACGAACAGGTAACATATCACATAGAAATCAAATGCCACAAACTCCCATTTTAATTGTTGGGATTTTTGATGTTTGGGGTATTGATTTTATGGGACCTTTTCCTGTTTCTCATGGTAATATTTACATTCTCTTGGCTGTTGACTATGTTTCTAAATGGGTGGAAGCTAAAGCCACCAGGACTGATGATTCTAAAGTGGTTGCAGATTTTGTCAAAACTAATATATTTGTCAGATTTGGAACTCCTAGAGCTATTATCAGCGATAGAGGAACTCACTTTTGCAACAGGATGCTAGCAGCACTTTTCAGGAAATACAATGTTTTGCATAAGATTTCTACATCTTATCATCCGCAAAGCAATGGTCAGGCTGAAGTATCTAACCGTGAAGTGAAATCCATTTTGGAGAAGGTTGTCAAGCCAAGCAGAAAAGATTGGAGTCTGCGGTTGGAAGATGCATTGTGGGCGTATAGAACTGCATACAAAACCCCCATTGGTATGTCTCCGTACAGATTGATCTTTGGGAAGCCATGTCATCTACCCGTGGAGTTAGAACACCGAGCTTTTTGGGCGATCAAGCAATGTAATATGAGTTTGGATGAAGCGGGGATGCATAGGAAGTTCCAGTTACAGGAATTAGAAGAGATGAGGAATGAAGCGTATGAGAGTTCTAGACTATACAAGAATAAGACAAAGGCCTTCCATGATAAGCAGATTTTGAGGAAAAATTTCACCGTTGGACAACAAGTTCTCCTATTTAATTCGAGGTTGAAGTTATTTCCAGGTAAGTTGCGCTCTCGTTGGGAAGGTCCATTTGTTATTACTAATGTGTTCTCTCATGGTGCTATAGATATACAGAATCCAAAGACAGGGAAAGTATTCAAGGTCAATGGACATAGGCTGAAACTTTTTCGTGACGGATTTCCGATGGAGAGTGTGGAGATGATAGACTTAGTGGATCCGAGTTTTGAGTGATTGAGGAGAATCGATGTCGGGCTAACGACATAAAATAAATGCGTTGTTTGGGAGGCAACCCATGATCTCAGATTTGATTTTTCTATCTCTTCCCCTTTTAGTTTATTAGTTGCATGATAGTTAGTAGTTACTTCATCTTTGCATGATTATCTTACATTGGGGACAATGTAAAGGTTTGAGTGTGGGGGAGGGGTTTAGGTTTAGGATTAGTTTAAGAATCTGCGTTGTTTTGAAAAAATCTTAAAAAATTTTGTGTTTGGTTAAGTTTTCAAAGGTTTTTGGTTTTAAAATGAAGATTGATGCCATTGATTGAATTTGTTTGATGCTAAATTAATTGGTAAATGATGATAATGAAGTTAGGACCCATAGTTGACAGATTTGAATTGAGTTGGTATTGCATGAGTACTTGCGTATGAGATACATGTTTACTTGACTGAGTTAGTTATGGAGTTGACTTTGTGCACTGATTTCATGATTTAGAACTGTGTAACTGCTTATCTTGTTTGCAGGACCATGTGAAAAAATTGGGAATTTGAAAAAGAATTGAGAGTAAAAACTGAAAAATTTTGTCTTAAAAGAAAAACATGTGGTGGGTTGAGATGGAGCGTAAAACGCACTCACCCATAAACACATGCAACGAGATGGAGCGTAAAATGCACTCACTTAAGAAAAGAATGAGAAGAGGTGAAATGGAGCATAAAATGCATTCACCTGAATAAAAAAAAATGGATAGCAGAAAGAAAAGAGAAAAAAACATGTTCTGGTTTTGAGTCAGTGTGCACGGTTGTTGTTATTCCATATGACCTGAGTCGAGTATTTGTGTTACTCATAGGACATGCAAATGTAGTTTCAATTTGATTTAGAGATGTTCAGTGGGGAATGATGGGATTATTGTTATGAGTTGATTGATGAGGTATTGATCGAATTTCTGTTGATTGGTGTTAGTATTCATGGATGCTAATTGAATTTAAACCTTTGGGAGTTTGGTTGAATGGAATTCAAATGATTTCAATATAACTTTTGTTTTAGTTTACACGAGGACGTGTAAAGATTAAGTGTGGGGGAATTTGATAAGTGCATAATACTCATTTATTTTCATTCCTTTATATTTAGTTTATTGCATGTTTTATTGTGATTATGCACTTATTAGATTGTTTATTGATTTCAGGAGGATTCAGAGTCAAAAGTGGAAAAAGATGGAAAATCGAAGCCAAAACGAGAAAAGTTGAAAAATTGGAAATTGTGGTTCTCGCCCCAGCGAGAACTTTGTACTAGAGTTTCTCGCCCCGGCGAGAAACCTTCTGCCCATCTTCGCCCCAGCTGATCCAGAGCTCGCCCTGGCCCAACACCATTCTGGCTATTCTCGCCCCGACGAGAAAATCAGGCATAAAATCCTCGCCCCGACGAGAAAGGCGGCGTTGACCAAGTTTGACCAGCTTTGACTTTTTGTAATTTTTAAGGATTTCTATTTCAGATTGGATTCTTAATTCTTAGGGACTTAGGATATTATCTTAGGACTATAAATAGATGTTTTTAATTTATTATAGAGGGGGATCTTGACAACTACAATTGTAACCTTAATTGGAGAAGATTGAAGGCATGTCAGGCTAGACTCTTACTTTCAGTTCTAAGGGATGTTGAATGTGACACCCCAAATTCGGGTCTCCAAATACCCGGATCTGGTCATCACGATTCAATACAACATTCACCTTTAACAACATATGATATCTAAAAGTGCGGAATATAATAAACATACATTGTTCATTACAAGGTGTCACTAGTCCCAGAATACGATTAACCTTAAACATTTACACAATCCATACCCTAAATAGCTAGCAGGGTTTAAATTACATCAGTAAATAACTAACACATGAATCTAAGGTCAGCTACAAGATGTCTATCATTTCATCTTTTCTTTCCCTTTATTCTTCCCTGACGTCTCGGGTTTAGCTGCAATAAAGTCATGATATAGCAAGAATGAGCAACGAGTTTGCCCAGCAAGTTTAAGGTGCAACAATAAGAATATATCATGATGAAGGGATATTAAAGGGATTTCAACAATAGAATAATCAGAAGCAAGAACATTAAATGCTTTTAGAACAATTGATAGTCAAATAGACTTTGAACAATAACTTCCAAAGGAGTCAATAGCTAGTTGACCCTCTGGTTACTGGCTACAGAATAACGTACTTGAGGGGATCAGCCTCGCGTACCCTATGTATATGCATAACATTTAATTCTGCTATTTGTACCTTATATACGGTACGTGGGGTACTCCCCTATAAATAAGGGGTGTTCATACAGTCTAAGAATCCTTACCATTGATTGGTTCGGATAGCTTTTATAAATTTTCACAAAATTGTCTGACCGAACAAGGGTTCAGACTTAACCATGAATGGTTTATAGATTTCTGAATTTGAATATACGAATTTGAATGCACAAATGTCAATAAATGTGCAGATGTGGAATAATTCTGAAAGTAATTAGACCACTTAAAGCATGCTTGGAGATAAAATTCAAGCTTAAAGAATACTTGCAATAATATATACCTTTTGCATGAAATAAAATACTGCATAAGGTTTTTAGAGGTATTGCTCAAGGTAAAAAGTTGAGTAAGGAAGAACTTGCAATAATGTAAGAAGTTTAGGGTTAGGAACTTGCAGAAATCAAAGTTCGGGATAGAGGACTTGCCTGTTTGCTCAGCTACAGATAAATTCTAGCTTTAATTAATTGATCTCGAGTGACCTATCATTGGATAAAGTCGGCTTATCAATTATTATAACATGATTGTATATTGGCACACTTTATTATACTATTTACTTAGCAATTAAAGAATTCACAACCTATAATCAATTACCATTTAACATTAGTTAAACGGAAATTTATTAATGACCCTTAGCTATAATAATAGATCATGGTCACTCAATTCATTCCCTTTAATAGTATCTAGGTATGGTTTAACAAACTTTATTTATTATCTATAAAATAAATTTATTTTGGTTTAGAGATGACAGAAACCATTGATCATTTATTCAGTTTACTCTTAATTACCATTACCTTAGGGGTAATTTAGTAATTATTATACTTGTTCTTTATTCAACATTAATTAAGGTATAAATTTACACACAATTAATTATTATTAAATATTAATAATCGCTAAGTATTTATTATCTTTATTTATTAAGGCCCAAAAATAATTACTCATTAATCTCCCTCATACTTAATCATCATTTCATTGATGATTAAGTACTTACCATCCTTATTATTTCGTAACTTCATTTATATTTAATTATTATTATTATTAAATAATAGTTAAATACTTAGTACCTTTATTAATTATTTATTAATAAATAATAAATAATTATTTTTATTAACTTTATTCATATTATTATTAATAAATAGCAATTAAATATTTGTTATCTTTATTAATCACTTACTGACAAATAATTAAATTATTAACTCTATTCATACTTAATTATTATTTAATATTAATTAAATAATAATTAAATATTTATCATCTTTATTCATATTTAATTATTATTAAATATTTATTATCTTTATTTATATTAAATATTTATTATCTTTATTTATTTATTATTAATAAATAAATAATTATTTATTAACTTCATTTATACTTAATAATTAATTCCTTTATTAATCTTATTTATTGGTTACACTAACCAATCAGTTCGTAGCCGAAACTGAGTTCTGCATAAACAAGACAGTCAACAGACAACTTTAAAATTGAAAACGATTTTCATTCAAGCAGTTTAACTACACAGGCTGGGCATTTCCCTAAGCATGAATACTGATTTATTTACTTCATTAGTTCCACTACTAGAACTTTATGGTGTTCTTATACACTAAACCTCCAGCTCAAGAGAATTTAATACGCCCAAACAGGGACAACCTAGTACCTGATTCCCAACCAAAACCAAACAGGAAGTATACAATAAAACCCAGAACAATGCATAATCTACCAACACCATGACTGCCTTCATCACCACAAGAATATTATTATCACAATACCACACAACACAATCCAAGCAGTTACCCAACCGTAAATTTAATACAGAGAGAAATTAACCAATACAGGGAAACAATTTAACTCGATACACTGCAAGGTATAGAAAATTAGCATCATTCCAGTTTTCTAACCCAGGTTAATCCAACACAAAGTGTTCACATAATTTAATACCAGGTTCTGCATCAATTGAACTAACACAGTGCATTACATTGTATAGTATAACCACATAAACCATTTGGCCACACCAATCCGTGTACAAAGGAAAGAAAGAAAAAAAAAAAAAATATTTTTGTTCCAAAAAGAACTCATACAACCCCTAACGAACTATCACAGACGCTTGTTGTATACCTGGGAGTGGTTCGAATGGCCGTCCTCCTTCTTCGTCCACAGTAATCGACCCAACTGGACATCCACTTCAGCAGAATTTGGAAACCCTCAACCTAGTCACCCCTGCTTCCTCTCTCACTTAAATTGGGAACCCTAAATTTTCTAAATTGGTAATTACACAGACAAAGATTCAGTCGTTTGGCTAATTGGCTTCAATTTATAGGAATTGGTTTACCCAATTTGCTGGGTATTACCTTAATGGCACGAGCTATTATCTTTCAGGTAGAGGGGGGTAGTGACTGATGGCACCTATCAGCTCCCCGCTGGGTTCAGCCGCCCCTCGAGCCTTGCGTTTCCACTAGTCACTTCGCCGGTCACCTTGTGTCCTTTGGCTTCTTCGATCGCCGCTCGGTCCTTGCCCGTTTCCAGCCGTGCCGTCGGTTTCCCTTACGCTACCGCGCTGGCCAGTTCAATTGATTGAACCTTGCTTGATTGAAAACCCATGGTTGGTAGACTCGCCTCACCTCACCTCAATCTCCTCTCTAGCTCAGTAGCTCGGCTGATTGATTTAGGTTTTCCCCCTTTTCTTTTTGCTCGGTTCTCCTTCCCAAATCAACTCACGCTGATATGAACCCTACCCAAATGACCGGTTGTCCCAATTTAATGGAAACGGGTTCGACCCGCTTGCTTGACCCAACCTGCTAGAAATTGGTTTGGGCTCAACCCAATAGGGTTGGGCCGGTTGATTAATTCAAAAGGGCGGCCCAAAAATAAAATAAATGTAATTTGGGCTTAAAAATTAGATAACATGGGTTTGGCCCAGTCCGAAAAATAAAAAGGAAATTTGGCCCAATAAAAAGGAAAATGGGTCCATTAATTTAACACCCTTATGTCCTAATATTTAAATTAAATAATTAATTCAATAAATTAATTATTTAACATTTGTTTCAGCAAAAATTTCTCTTTCGAATTATTTAAATCCGATAATGATAGAATAAAATTATTTATTAATTTTCCTCCCAATTTTTCTTGTACTTAAATGTTAGGATAAATTTATAAATTTGAATAATACTACTTACATGGATCCAAATTAAATTTATAAAATTATATAAAATGAATTTATTTATAAAAATAAATTTGATACAATGTTTAAAATTCCTGGACCTTACATCCTCTCCCCCTTATAAAAATTCCGTCCTCGGAATTTCTTTCTAAGGTTACTCGAATAACTGAGGGTAATTTGCTCTCATCTTCTCTTCGAGCTCCCATGTGGCTTCTTCCACCGCGTGATTTCTCCAGAGAACTTTCACCGAGTGAATGATTTTATTCCTCAGCTTCTGCTCTTTCCTATCCAGTATTTGAACAGGAATCTCCTCGTACGATAAATCCCTTTCGACTTGAATTGGTTCATAGGAGATAACATGTTTGTAATCTGGTTTATACGGACGCAACACTGATACATGAAACACGTTGTGAATGTGCTCAAGTTCAGGAGGTAATGCTACCTCGTACGCCACTTCGCCGATCCGTCTCAAAATTTCGAACGGTCCTATGAACCTAGGGCTCAATTTACCCTTCTTCCCAAAACGAATCTTTCCTTTCCAGGGAGATACTTTCAGAAACACAAAACTACCAACTTCAAAGTCTCGTTTCTGGCGATGTAAGTCGGCATACTTCTTCTGACGATCTTGAGCTGCTACTAACCGCTGTCTTATTACTTTAATGATTTCCACGGTTTGTTGTACCAACTCTGGCCCCAACAATCTCCATTCACCAACTTCATCCCAACACAACGGCGTTCGACACTTCCTTCCGTACAATGCTTCGTACGGTGGCATACCAATACTAGCGTGATAGCTATTGTTATAAGCGAACTCTACCAGGGGCAAGTGATCGTCCCAGCTACCACTTAAATCCATCACAACTGCCCGGAGCATATCCTCTAGAGTCTGAATTGTTCGCTCACTCTGACCATCAGTCTGAGGATGATATGCCGTACTCATTCTTAACTGTGTTCCGAGTCTCTCCTGTAGGCTTCTCCAAAAATTTGACGTGAAGCGTGGATCCCTATCAGACACAATAGATACCGGCACCCCATGTCGTGATACTATTTCCTTCACGTAAAGTTTCGCCAACTATTCTAATTTGTATCTGATCTTGATCGGTAGAAAGTGGGCAGACTTGGTCAACCGATCTACGATCACCCAGATGGCGTCTAGACCCTTTTGAGTTGTCGAGAGTCCTACCACAAAATCCATAGTAATGTGCTCCCACTTCCATTCTGGAATCTCCAAAGGTTGCAACAATCCGCTCGGCCGTTGGTGCTCAGCCTTGATCCGTTGACAAGTTAAACACCGGCTAACGAACTCTGCAACTTCCCCTTTCAAATGCGGCCACCAATAATGCTGACGAAGATCCTGATACATCTTGGTGCTACCTGGATGTACCGAAAACCTCGTATTATGGGCCTCTTGCAAAATTTCTTCCCTTAAGTCTGGTACATAGGGTATCCAGATCCTTCCCTCGAATCTCAGCAATCCTGTGCTGTCAACCTTATACTTCGAGGCTTTTCCCTCCGATAACTGTTTCTTAATGTCAATGCACTCCTCGTCAAATTCTTGAGCCTCCTGTATCTTATCTAGTAGAGTCGGACCTATCGTCACGGCGAACACCTTTTCGTCCACCTCCATTGGATACCTAACTTCCAGCTCCAGACGTTCAAAGTCCTTTACTAACTCCTCCTGAACTGTCAGCTGCATCAGCTTCACCTTGCCTTTTCTGCTTAAGGCATCAGCCACTACATTTGCTTTGCCCGGATGGTACAGAATTTCACAGTCGTAGTCTTTGATCAATTCCAACCATCGGCGCTGCCTCATGTTCAGCTCCTTTTGAGTGAAGATATATTTCAGACTTTTGTGATCTGTATATATCTTGCACTTCTCCCCGTATAGGTAGTGCCTCCAAATCTTCAAGGCGAAAACTACCGCTGCTAACTCTAAGTCATGAGTCGGGTAACCCTTCTCATAATCCTTCAGCTGACGTGATGCGTACGCCACGACCTTGCCGTGTTGCATTAACACACAACCAAGACCCTTGTGTGACGCATCACTATACACTACAAAACCTCCAGTGTTGTCTGGTAAGGTCAACACTGGTGCTTGGCTGAGTCTCTTCTTCAACTCCATGAAACTCTCCTCACACTTCTCCGACCAAACAAACTTGACTGTTTTCCTGGTGAGGTTGGTCAACGGCGATGCTATCTTTGAAAAATCCTGGATGAATCTCCGATAGTATCCCGCTAATCCCAAGAAACTCCGGATCTCTGTCGGCGTCTTCGGCTGTTCCCAGTTGATAACTGCTTCTACTTTTGCTGGGTCCACCGAAACACCATTCTTGTCTATGACATGACCCAGAAACTGCACTCTCTGCAACCAAAACTCACACTTAGAAAACTTTGCATACAATTTCTCCCTTCTGAGAGCTTCTAATACAATCTTTAAATGTTCAGCATGCTCCTCCTCTGTTCCTGAATACACCAGGATGTCATCGATGAATACGACTACGAACTTATCCAAGTACTGCTTGAA
Source organism: Aralia elata (assembly GCA_034770075.1). NCBI lineage: Eukaryota > Viridiplantae > Streptophyta > Magnoliopsida > Apiales > Araliaceae > Aralia > Aralia elata. The sequence goes on from CM068378.1 coordinate 35,870,459, forward strand.
CACTCTGTTCATCATATCCATAAATGCTGCTGGTGCATTTGTCAACCCAAAAGACATTACCAGGAACTCGAAGTGTCCATAACGAGTCCTGAATGCAGTCTTCGGGATATCTTCCTGTCTCACCTTCAGCTGATGATAGCCGGTTCTCAGGTCGATTTTTGAAAAGTACTTCGCTCCCTTGAGTTGATCAAACAGATCGTCAATTCTAGGAAGTGGATACCTATTCTTAATCGTAACTTTGTTCAACTCCCGGTAGTCGATACAAAGTCGCATAGAACCGTCTTTCTTCTTTACAAACAGAACGGGCGCTCCCCACGGGGACACGCTCGGTCTGATATAACCCTTATCCAACAGTTCCTGCAGTTGCACCATCAACTCTTTCATCTCTACAGGTGCCATCCGATACGGCGGCTTCGATATTGGTGCGGTTCCCGGTGCCAAATCAATAACGAACTCGGTTTCCCTATCCGGCGGCAGTCCCGGAAGTTCATCGGGAAAGACATCGGTGAACTCTTTCACGACTGGTATTTGACTCATCTCATCACCTACTCGACGAGTATCAACCACATGGGCCAAATAACATTCGCAACCCTTCTTGAGTAATCTCCTTGTTTGCATCATAGTAAGACAACAAGATTGGCTTGGTGACTTACTGCCGTAAAATACCACCTTTGACTTATTAGGAGTCTTTAGGTGTATACACTTTTCCTTACAATCAATAACTGCTCCGTGGGTTGATAACCAATCCATTCCCAGGATTACATCAAACTCTCCCAGTCGAATGGGTATCAAATCCACGTTGAGCTTAAATCCTCGCAACTCAGCACAACAATTCCTATGAATGTATTCTACGGGGATAATTTCTTTGTTTGCTACTTCTACGTTCATAGGGTGTTCTAACTTTTCACAAGGGACATTTAATTGTCTAGTAAATTCTTCGGAAACAAAAGAGCAAGTGGCACCCGAATCAAATAGCACATATGCATTTATATCGTTGATTGGGATGATACCTGACACCACGTCCTTGGATTCCATTGCATCCTGGACTGTCATATTGAACGTGCGGGCTGTTGGCCTGTTGGCTTGACTGGCTGGTGCCCCATAGCTCAGCCGGTTATTGTTCCCGCTGTTGCTGTTGTTGTTTCTGTTGCCACTTCCGAGGTCACCTTTCCTCTTCGGACAGTCCTTGATTTGGTGGTCGGGTGCTCCACATGAATAACATCCCCCCTTTGGTTTGTTCTGACATTGGGGAGCCATGTGCCCCGGTTGCCCGCATTTGTAGCAAACGCTTTTTCCCTTCATACACTCCCCCGTGTGGTTCTTACCACAATTACTGCACCTGCCTGGTTTCCTTGCCTCCCCTCCAGACGAATTTCCTCCGGGTTTATTGCTCCCGAAAGATTGACTTTCATTCCATTTCCGTTTGTTGGGGTTACTGCCCCCACTGCTTCCTGCCTTAGGGCCCTCATGTCCCTTCTTCTTCTCGTGATTGTATTTGGCCAGGGCCTCACTGCCACCCTCTGCAATGATTGCCCTCTCCATTAATTCTGTGAATGTTCTGATTTTTAATACAGCCACAGAACGGTATAACCATGGCTTCAACCCCTGCTCAAACCTGCGAGCTTTCCTTTCCTCGGTGCTGACTTAGTGAGCTGCAAACCATGCCAACTCATTAAACTTAGCCGCGTACTCAGCCACAGACATGTTCCCTTGTTTTAGCTCTAGGAATTTGATCTCCATCTCCTGCTTCATGCTCTCTGGAAAGTAATTTTCCAAGAACATTTCCTTAAAGCGATCCCAAGCGACAGTGCCTTCTTCCACTCGGCCTCTGTTGGCTCTCCACCAGTAGTTGGCTTCTCTTTTTAGCATGAAAGTGGCAAAACTTGTTTTCTGTTCCTCTGCCACCCGTGCTACCTCAAAGACCTTCTCTATCTCTTCTATCCAGGTCTGCGCTTCAATTGGGTTAAGAGTCCCCTTGAACTCAGGTGGTCCGACCAATTTGAAATCTTTAAAGTTTGCCAGATGATGCGCTGGCTCAGCTGCTGCTTGAGTCACTACAGGTGGGGGTCTGGATTGCATAGCCTCAGCCAGCATCTCCGCGAACATTCTCATGGGGTTGGTTTGATCTCCAACCTCACTTTCTGACTCTTCGACCTGTCGGTTACGTGGCCTTCCCCTTGGCATGGTTTAGAATAAGGAAACTGATGACTTTTACCTATAGATTCACATTTTACATCATATGTTATTGAAATAAACAATTAAAGGTAAAATATTTATCAACACATTTGATTTAAGTGAAACAACTGCATTTATATTCATATACCACCGTCTGTTACAATACGAAACCTGTGGCATACTGCTATAAATGCGCCACTATGTCCTATTCATCAATAACCCTTCCCCCTAGACAAAAATGGGGAATCCTAACCTTCCATCCCTCAAACACAAAAGTTGGGGTTTTAACTGCTACCCCAATCATAACAACAAATATAAAGTTTCATAAACAAACATGAATATGTCCCTAACATAAACAAAAGTGGGACTGACTGTACTAACAACTAACAACCATCCTATCCCATCACTATACATCATGACGGATGCGAGCCTGCTGGCCAGAAGAGACTGCTCCGTCCCCGATCCTGCGGCGAACCGAGCGGCTGGACTCCCCTACCTCAGTCCGGGGTCTACGGTAGGCTGCATCCAAGGCATGTCCCAGGGTCTCTATCCTCACTGCCCTGGCCTCTAGCTGGTCCTCGAGCTGATCGACCCTCCTGGCCTTCCTGGCCCAGGCCTCCCTGACGCGCATCCTCGCAGCCACCTCCAGTCCGGCCTCAAACCTCATGGCCTCCTGTTTCGCCCTCAGGTGGGCGATCTGCAGATCCCGCTGCTCCAGTCTCTCCCTCAACTCAGCGTTTCGGGCCACTAGCTGATGTAGCAGTGGTCCGACCTGCTGTGCCGAGGACTCGTAGCCCTGCAGCTGTACCTTAGCCACCCCTAAATCATGCTCGAGCTGGTAGGCCAAGTCTCTGTACTGGTCCTCCATATACTGATGGGTCTGGTTTTGCTCCTCCAAATGAGCAATCCGAGCCTCCAACTCCTCGTTTCTGTCCGTCAATCCCTCAATAATATCATCAGCAGTGGATCCCATGCCGTCAATATCAGCAGGTGGCTCCTCCCCCTCGGTCTCGGGATCCTCCTCCTCGGTATCAGGGTCCTGACTACCCGACCTCATGACTCTACCTATCACTGGCTCTGGTAGCTCCATGTGATAGTCCTCCTCCGGCTCGGACTCCTCCTGTAACAGTCCCGGGGCAATAGGAGCATAGCCCACCAGCTGCTCCGCCACTACCGGTATGTCTATAAATACTTCCTCCTCACGGGCTCCACTAGTCTCCCCTACAGCAGCCATCCTACAAACACACAAAAACTAGCATTAGTACAACAATAAAATATATTCATTGAAGAAATGAAAGTATATTTCATTGAGTACTACTTGACTCGATGAATTCCCCAATTCATCAAAACCACATATAATAAATCTACTCGATTTATCTCCTAACACTCAATACGAGTTTACTACGAAGGTTATAACCTAGGTTTCGCAATCCTAAAGTTTATAACCTACAGCTTTGATACCAACCTGTGACACCCCAAATTCGGGTCTCCAAATACCCGGATCTGGTCATCACGATTCAATACAACATTCACCTTTAACAACATATGATATCTAAAAGTGCAGAATATAATAAACATACATTGTTCATTACAAGGTGTCACTAGTCCCAGAATACGATTAACCTTAAACATTTACACAATCCATACCCTAAATAGCTAGCAGGGTTTAAATTACATCAGTAAATAACTAACACATGAATCTAAGGTCAGCTACAAGATGTCTATCATTTCATCTTTTCTTTCCCTTTATTCTTCCCTGACGTCTCGGGTTTAGCTGCAATAAAGTCATGATATAGCAAGAATGAGCAACGAGTTTGCCCAGCAAGTTTAAGGTGCAATAATAAGAATATATCATGATGAAGGGATATTAAAGGGATTTCAACAATAGAATAATCAGAAGCAAGAACATTAAATACTTTTAGAACAATTGATAGTCAAATAGACTTTGAACAATAACTTCCAAAAGAGTCAATAGCTAGTTGACCCTCTGGTTACTGGCTACAGAATAACGTACTTGAGGGGATCAGCCTCGCGTACCCTATGTATATGCATAACATTTAATTCTGCTATTTGTACCTTATATACGGTACGTGGGGTACTCCCCTATAAATAAGGGGTGTTCATACAGTCTAAGAATCCTTACCATTGATTGGTTCGGATAGCTTTTATAAATTTTCACAAAATTGTCTGACCGAACAAGGGTTCAGACTTAACCATGAATGGTTTATAGATTTCTGAATTTGAATATACGAATTTGAATGCACAAATGTCAATAAATGTGCAGATGTGGAATAATTCTGAAAGTAATTAGACCACTTAAAGCATGCTTGGAGATAAAATTCAAGCTTAAAGAATACTTGCAATAATATATACCTTTTGCATGAAATAAAATACTGCATAAGGTTTTTAGAGGTATTGCTCAAGGTAAAAAGTTGAGTAAGGAAGAACTTGCAATAATGTAAGAAGTTTAGGGTTAGGAACTTGCAGAAATCAAAGTTCGGGATAGAGGACTTGCCTGTTTGCTCAGCTACAGATAAATTCTAGCTTTAATTAATTGATCTCGAGTGACCTATCATTGGATAAAGTCGGCTTATCAATTATTATAACATGATTGTATCTTGGCACACTTTATTATACTATTTACTTAGCAATTAAAGAATTCACAACCTATAATCAATTACCATTTAACATTAGTTAAACGGAAATTTATTAATGACCCTTAGCTATAATAATAGATCATGGTCACTCAATTCATTCCCTTTAATAGTATCTAGGTATGGTTTAACAAACTTTATTTATTATCTATAAAATAAATTTATTTTGGTTTAGAGATGACAGAAACCATTGATCATTTATTCAGTTTACTCTTAATTACCATTACCTTAGGGGTAATTTAGTAATTATTATACTTGTTCTTTATTCAACATTAATTAAGGTATAAATTTACACACAATTAATTATTATTAAATATTAATAATCGCTAAGTATTTATTATCTTTATTTATTAAGGCCTAAAAATAATTACTCATTAATCTCCCTCATACTTAATCATCATTTCATTGATGATTAAGTACTTACCATCCTTATTATTTCGTAACTTCATTTATATTTAATTATTATTATTATTAAATAATAGTTAAATACTTAGTACCTTTATTAATTATTTATTAATAAATAATAAATAATTATTTTTATTAACTTTATTCATATTATTATTAATAAATAGCAATTAAATATTTGTTATCTTTATTAATCACTTACTGACAAATAATTAAATTATTAACTCTATTCATACTTAATTATTATTTAATATTAATTAAATAATAATTAAATATTTATCATCTTTATTCATATTTAATTATTATTAAATATTTATTATCTTTATTTATATTAAATATTTATTATCTTTATTTATTTATTATTAATAAATAAATAATTATTTATTAACTTCATTTATACTTAATAATTAATTCCTTTATTAATCTTATTTATTGGTTACACTAACCAATCAGTTCGTAGCCGAAACTGAGTTCTGCATAAACAAGACAGTCAACAGACAACTTTAAAATTGAAAACGATTTTCATTCAAGCAGTTTAACTACACAGGCTGGGCATTTCCCTAAGCATGAATACTGATTTATTTACTTCATTAGTTCCACTACTAGAACTTTATGGTGTTCTTATACACTAAACCTCCAGCTCAAGAGAATTTAATACGCCCAAACAGGGACAACCTAGTACCTGATTCCCAACCAAAACCAAACAGGAAGTATACAATAAAACCCAGAACAATGCATAATCTACCAACACCATGACTGCCTTCATCACCACAAGAATATTATTATCACAATACCACACAACACAATCCAAGCAGTTACCCAACCGTAAATTTAATACAGAGAGAAATTAACCAATACAGGGAAACAATTTAACTCGATACACTGCAAGGTATAGAAAATTAGCATCATTCCAGTTTTCTAACCCAGGTTAATCCAACACAAAGTGTTCACATAATTTAATACCAGGTTCTGCATCAATTGAACTAACACAGTGCATTACATTGTATAGTATAACCACATAAACCATTTGGCCACACCAATCCGTGTACAAAGGAAAGAAAGAAAAAAAAAAAAAAAAATATTTTTGTTCCAAAAAGAACTCATACAACCCCTAACGAACTATCACAGACGCTTGTTGTATACCTGGGAGTGGTTCGAATGGCCGTCCTCCTTCTTCGTCCACAGTAATCGACCCAACTGGACATCCACTTCAGCAGAATTTGGAAACCCTCAACCTAGTCACCCCTGCTTCCTCTCTCACTTAAATTGGGAACCCTAAATTTTCTAAATTGGTAATTACACAGACAAAGATTCAGTCGTTTGGCTAATTGGCTTCAATTTATAGGAATTGGTTTACCCAATTTGCTGGGTATTACCTTAATGGCACGAGCTATTATCTTTCAGGTAGAGGGGGGTAGTGACTGATGGCACCTATCAGCTCCCCGCTGGGTTCAGCCGTCCCTCGAGCCTTGCGTTTCCACTAGTCACTTCGCCGGTCACCTTGTGTCCTTTGGCTTCTTCGATCGCCGCTCGGTCCTTGCCCGTTTCCAGCCGTGCCGTCGGTTTCCCTTACGCTACCGCGCTGGCCAGTTCAATTGATTGAACCTTGCTTGATTGAAAACCCATGGTTGGTAGACTCGCCTCACCTCACCTCAATCTCCTCCCTAGCTCAGTAGCTCGGCTGATTGATTTAGGTTTTCCCCCTTTTCTTTTTGCTCGGTTCTCCTTCCCAAATCAACTCACGCTGATATGAACCCTACCCAAATGACCGGTTGTCCCAATTTAATGGAAACGGGTTCGACCCGCTTGCTTGACCCAACCTGCTAGAAATTGGTTTGGGCTCAACCCAATAGGGTTGGGCCGGTTGATTAATTCAAAAGGGCGGCCCAAAAATAAAATAAATGTAATTTGGGCTTAAAAATTAGATAACATGGGTTTGGCCCAGTCCGAAAAATAAAAAGGAAATTTGGCCCAATAAAAAGGAAAATGGGTCCATTAATTTAACACCCTTATGTCCTAATATTTAAATTAAATAATTAATTCAATAAATTAATTATTTAACATTTGTTTCAGCAAAAATTTCTCTTTCGAATTATTTAAATCCGATAATGATAGAATAAAATTATTTATTAATTTTCCTCCCAATTTTTCTTGTACTTAAATGTTAGGATAAATTTATAAATTTGAATAATACTACTTACATGGATCCAAATTAAATTTATAAAATTATATAAAATGAATTTATTTATAAAAATAAATTTGATACAATGTTTAAAATTCCTGGACCTTACATTGAACCTTTTTCATAATTAATGGTTTAATCAGGTTTTATTTATTTTATTCCTTCTTGTATGAGATTTATTCTGATAATCTGTTTTAACTGATTATATGTTATTTAATCTTTTAATTTGATTTGGCCAATTGAATTAATTTGATTAATATCATCTGCTAGATTAAGATATAGTATTAAGTAAACGATATTATATCTGATCATAGGTAGCGATTAATAGTATTTGATTGTGGACAAGCTTTTGAATATTATTAAGATTATTAGAAGGCAAGTTAAATAATTCCTGATTGTGTAATTGTTGCTTGGAATAACCTAATTCTCTAATTCTTCATGCTGCTGTTTTATTAAATCTAGACTGATAGTTCTAGGTTATATAATAGTTAGAGTCTCTTGAGGCGATTGTCACATTAGATTTACACATAAGGAGAATTTCGGATAATTAGCGATTGCGGTTATCTAGGGTTATTAATCTCATTGAAGGGTAAATATTATCAAACTTGACTTTTCCATGATTGTGATGAGGTGATACTGAACTGAAAAACTGAAGCTTTTTATTCATTGGTCATTCTTAATTACCTGTGTTAGCTTAGTGAAACAAACTCAAAACCCCCCATTAATAGAAATAATAGGAATATTAGAATAAGTAAAAGACTAATTCACTTCTCTGTGGGATCGATCCTTGCTTGTCATTATACTGAGTTTTGTGCTAGTAGAGTGTTAGTAAGGTATTAATTTTGGAGTGTAAAACGACAGCTCCCAGGTAAGATGATGCAATCGTGGCTCAATGCATCATGCTCGCATCCATGAGTAACGAGCTTCAGCGTCAGCATGAAACTATGGATGCTCTTACTGTACTCCTGCACCTTCAAGGGGTTGAATGGTGAGAAAAGTAGGACTGCTAGTGTAATGCCCGTGAATTTTGAACGTCCTTATTAATTAAATCTAATTTAATTTAATGAGTTAACATTGTATTCTATTTAAACCAACTTGGGTTAATTGGTGGGAGATGTATAAGATGTGTCTATACTTCTGTTGGCATGTGTGATATAACTATGGTTAAGAAATAACCATATGTGAGTCAAGTGTAGGAATTGGTGTGTAATGGCTAAAATGGCCAAGGGTGGTTAATAACCAAGGTAATTATGAAAGGGGCAATAACCATTGTATATCCAAGTGGTTAATAACCAATGTAATTATGGCGGGATAATAACCATTGTGTTTAAACAATGTAATTATGGCAAGATAATAACCAATGTCTAATAACCAATGAAGAATGGTTAATAACTAATGGATAATTAAGATTTTGCGAAAAGACTATTTTAACCTTAAAAGAAGTTGGGTAATGATTAAAATACCCTTGAGGAAGTTGCTAGGAAGCTTCCTATTATTGATGAATTGATCAAATTGCCCTTGCCTAGTCATGATTAATGAGTATTTTGCCCATGGTCTCTACTTTCCTATAAATAGGACCCCTCAACAATGATAGTAGGGGTTGGTTCATTTATTATTCACCAAGTATAGAGAGTTTGTGAGCTTAGAGAGAAAAAGAGAGTGAGATTAGTATAGTTCATGCATCCCAAGTTCATCACATACTTTGGTAGATCAAGGAGAGTAGCTACAAGATCAAGGTGAAACCCTAAACCATTTTCTTCTTTCTTACTTTGTTTTATTTTCATAGTTTTTGAGAGATTTTGTTTTAAACTCAAGAATCATTAGATCTTCATGCTTCATGTATAGATTTAATCCTCTTGAGTGTTAGAATGGAGATTCAAAGGAAGAAAAGGAACTTATGTTCTTAAAGGGTAAAAACCCTAGCTTTTCTTCACTTGGATCACCCATAACTTGAGATCTATAACTTGGATTTGTGATCCGTCGAAAGGAGGTGCTAGATACATGAGTTAGCTAGTAAACCCAAGTGGTAGAACACAAATCCAATAATTGTTGAAGCCTTGGGGGCTATTTTTCCAAAACAGTCCAGCTATAAAACTTAAAGCTTTAAAACCCTAAAAGCTTGTTGTCATTGTTTTTCCAAAGATTGTTTCGGCTAGTTATGTATCTTTTAAAAATCGGAGAAAAATCACAGCAGTACCTTAAGAAGTTATCTACAAGTGGGAAAAAGAACAAACACGTTTCGATGTGTGGTTTTTGTGTAATGGCTTTTACCGTGAAGGACTCCTAAATATTCAAACCTAGATTACTCACTGTGTATACCTTGAACACATATGAAATTTTTACAGTATCTTTATATATGTTGTGAGAGTGTACCATAAAACGTTTAGAATTTTCTGAGCAAAACTCGATTTATGAAAAATGTAACGAGATTAAGAGGTTTTGAGTATTTTAAAAATAGTAAATCACTTTCTAAAATTTCAGGAAAATTTGTAAATTATTGTTAGGTCATATACTATTCAGATCCAGAAGATAATAATTTTCAGAACTTATTTGCTATTTTTCATAATAATATTATAGTTATGGTTAAAAGGAAATAAATGGTTAAATAATGTCATAAATGAGGAAAATAGGATGTTAAAGCTTAGGTACTCCTATTATAGTATAATCTAACCTATGTAAGGTATTTTGGTAATCTATTATGATAAATAATATTTATGACCTTTTATGGGTAGTAAAGGAGTTGTTTAATAAAGGGTAAAATAATTAGAATAAATTGTTTATTCGCCTAATAACTTATTAAAATATTACTATGATATTTGTAATATAAAAATTCGATATTTTTAAGTAAACAAAGAAATATTAAGATTAAAACTTTATGAAAATATTATTGAATGGGTAATAATATTTGTTTTAAGCATTAATAAATGATTAAGATATTATTAAAATGGCTAATAATATTAGATTAAAATATTATTAATGATATGAGAATTAAAATATTATTAAGAGATTAATAATATTAGATTAAAGTATTATTGGATGATTAAAATATTATTAAGATGTTAATAATATTAGTAAACGAATAAAAGTGTTATTAGTGGACTAATAATACTAAGAGGTGAATTAAATATTATCAGGATTGATAATATTAAGTGTCTTATAGGATTTACGATAGTTTATTAACTTATGTGTGCTATGTGATTTGCTTAATTGTTAAATAAATAGCATAAGTAAGCGTATCGATATACAACTACGCAGTACTAATTGGTTGATCGACGTTATCAATGTTAGGTTCTTCAAGGCCAATTAGTTAAAGCTAGAATTATTTGTAGCTGAGCAGACAGGCAAGTTCCCTAACTTAAACTCGAGTTATGATTTTTGAAGCATGATTAGTGAATAATTATTGTTGATTATTCACATCTATACTGGTTATTGAGATTCGCACCTTGTGCAATTGAATTCCTATTCTATTGTTATTGAATTGTGAATTAGATTAAAGTTCTTTCAAGCATGAACTGTTTATGAGATAGATCTATGCTTTTTGTATCAGCTAGATCAAGCATGTCTAAATTTGTGAAATCAAATGTATTTTAAAAGCTGTTCTTATTAATTTGCTATAGTAAGAACTCTTGGCTGAGAAAAAGATAAATTTGATTAAGGCATGATATCAATGCTGGTTTATTAAGTGTTTATGCATAAATCACGGGGTATGAAAGGCTGATCCCCTTGATTACCAAAACTTTTTAAGAGGTCCAGTTTAAATGCTGAGAACCTTGGCAAATGTCTATGGTTATTTCCAACCACTCAGTAATTGTCATTCAATTATTCGAATATTCAATTGTCGACTATTAATTCATGTTTCTTCACAATTTTATACTGATGTTGAACATTGAAAGCGAAACTTCCTTCTATTCATGATATATCTCCCTTGTGTATAAACTTGCTAAGCAAATTAGTTGCTTACCCTTGCTATATCATGATCTTTATTTCAGCTAAGGCAGAAACGTCTAAAGGGGACAAAGGAAAAAGGAAGGTGCAAGAGTAGTTGCCTGATATGGCTTATGTATTAGTTATCTAAAAATGTTATTTGGTTATGTGAACTCTTATTGTATTAAGGGTATGTTTTTAAGTTAAGGTTAAAGAACCTTGGGACCATGATTGTAAGACTTTATTACTATTTCGATAATCAATGCATGTTTATTATTCCGCATTAGTTAGAAAGTATGTTTGTTGTTGAGTATCGTGAACACCGAATTCGAGGTTAGGAAACCCGGATTTGGGGGTGTCAGAGCTAGATATTAGATATCTAAGGAGCTCTTCCAATCTAGAATAACCGATGACACTACAGTATAGACAAATGTCCTAAAAAATGATCAATCTGATTGAACAATTGGGACAACTGGGTTTTGTTATGGATGGAGAGTTGATCCAAGATTTGATCTTGCAATCACTTCTGGACTCTTTCTCACAATTTGTTGTGAATTTCCACGTGAATAAGCTATATGTCAGCCTGCCTGAGTTGCTTAAACATGTTGAAAACTGTAGAGAGTCACTTTTCAACCAAGAAAGACCAAGTCTTACTGGTAGATAATTCTTCCAGAAAGCGGAAGAGGGCCAAAGGATCTTCTTAAAAGAAGAACAATTCAAAGAAGGTATATGGAAAGGCAATAACTAAGGACACTAAGAACAAAACTGATGCAGATAGCAAAGGAGTTTGCTTCCACTGCAATAAGCCTAGAGACTGGAAAGGAAACTGTAAACAGAATTTTGCAGAGGCTAACCAGAAGAAGCTTAGTGAAGCTTCGGTTACAGATATAGGTTTGTTCACGATTAAAATAAATCTTTCTGTAAGTCATGGTTCTACTTGGGTATTGGATACCGACTGTAGTTCTCACATATGCAATCCAAGGCAGAGACCAAGCAGAAGTACAAAGCTAAACAAAGAGTAAGTAATCTTACGTGTGGAGAATGGAGTAATGGTTGCTACATTAGCCGTAGGAACTTATAGTTTAGCGTTGCCTACGGGCAAGTCTATTAAGTTAATAAGTAGTTATTATGTTCCAATTCTCTTTAGAAACATTATTACTTCCGTTGTTGGACAAGGAAGGTTCTGGTATTATATTTAAGAACAATTGTTGTTCTATTTATAATGATAATGTTTTGTTTGAAACTGGAAGATCACTTGATGGACTTTGTAAACTTGACTTACATGAAAAATAATTTTGCAAATTGAACAAACTAGTAAAAGAAAAGGAGATGATCATTCAAAGAGTTGAATATGTGTATTTGATGAAATACAAGTCTGAATCATTTGAAAGGTTCAAAGAATTCAGAAGTGAAACAAATTGACAAAGTATTAAGATTCTTTGATCAGATTGAGGAAGGAATACTTGTGTAATAAGTTTCTAGATCATCTCAAAATAGTATTTTCTCATAATGGACACTTCCTGATACGCAATAATTGATTGGTGTATCTTAAAAAGAGAAATTGTACCTTGTTGGACATGGTGCGGTCCATAATGATTTTTACCGACATTCTAGTATCCATCTGGGGTTATGCCCTAGAAACGGCTGCATATCTACAAAATAAGGTAACCTCAAAATCCGGTCCCAAGACTCCATAAAAGTTATGGATAGGGAGGATTCCTAATCTTAAGTATGTTAAGAAAAGGGGTTGTCCAACTTATGTGAAAAGGTTTCAAAAGATAAGTTTGGGAAAAACTCTGACAAGTGCAGATTTGTGAGATATCCTAAAAAGGGGTTTAGGATATTATTACTATAATCTTACACGCTGCCTTCTTGGATAAAGGTGTTTATCATTGAAGGAGCTGGTGGGAGGGTAATAAATCTTGAAAGAGTTCAAGAACCACAAAGCACTTTAAGTCAAACCGAGGGACCTGTAGATAAACCTATTGTACCACAACCGAATCGTAAATCTGGAAGAGTACCGAAGAGACCTAGGAGGTATGGATTCATCATAGAGGATGATGATGAGGTACGCATCATAGAGGATGATGATTCAGTTATATACGATGAGGCTATGAGTAAAAGACACTCAAAGAAATGGCAGATGGCCATGAAATCCGAAATGGACTCCATATATGAGAACCAAGTATAGACTCTGGTAACTCCACCGAAAGGCATAGTGCCTAAAAGGTGTATATGGGTCTTTAAAGAGAAAGACTAGGGCAAATGGCAAGGTGGAGACCTATAAGCCCAGACCTGTTTAAAAGGTTTCAAATAAAGTCAAGGAGTTGACTGTAATAAAACCTTATTACCAGGTAATGCTCAAGTCCATTTGGATTTTGCTTGTGATTGCAGCTTATTACGAAATCTGGCAAAATGGATGTGGAGACGTCCTTCCTCAATGAAGACTTGAGGAGAATGTATGTAAGATACAGCCAGAAGAATTTGTTTCAAAGGTTGAAGCAAATCGTGTTTTAAGGTACGATGATTCATTTATAGATTGAAGCAAGCTTCTCAAAGATGGAACATTCGTTTTGATGAGACAATCAAAAGAGTTTAATTTTATCAAAAACGAGAATGAACTTAGTGTGTACAAAAGGGTCAGTGGGAGCACTGTGACATTCCTAGTATTACATGTTGATATACTACTGATAAGGAATAACACACCAATGCTACAATTAGTAAAGATAAAATTGTCTAAACATTCCTCTATGAATAACTTGGGAGGAGCATCCTATAAATTGGGGATATAAATCTATATAGATAGATTTAAAAGGATGTTCGGCTTGACCCAATGAACGTATATTCATTCGATGCTAAAGGTGTTTAGCATGACAAACTCCGAGAGAAGTCTCATGATGATGAGCCATGGAGTGTATCTCTTTTAATTATCCTCAATAAAAGGAGATCGCATGAGTTACTATCATGTATGCAATGAATATACAAGGCCTGATGTTGATCAGTCATATTATGGAGAAGATCATTGTAAGACAGTGATAAACATCTTTAAGTACTTAACCGATACTGAAGATGTGATCATGATTCATTGTGGGTCTGAATTAAAACTAGAGGGTTAAACAGACTCAAGTTCTTCAGACTGACCAAGACGATAACAAATCCACTTTAAGAGTAAATCGTTACCTTGAATTGTGGTGTAGTGAATTGGAAAGGTTCCAAAATAGCAAAGAGTTGCTGATTTAGTGACAAAGACAAAATATATAGCTGTAAATGAAGCTGCAAGTTGATTATTTAGATGAAAATTTCATCACAGAACTAGGAATAGTTCCTAAGTCTCATCTAGGATTCAAACATGTGTGTGGCACTTTCATTTCATTAGTAGAATCATTGAAAGAGGAGAAGTCACTATAGAGACAGTGGACTCTCAAGAACAACATTGCATATCCATTTACTGAAGCTTTATCCAAACAGCAGGATGATCGTCACTTAGAGAAGAAGGGTATTAGATACCATGGCGATTGGCTTTAGTGCAAGTGAGAGATTGAAAGTAGTATGCACACAAGCCAATCATATTTGATATGATGTAGCATATACTTTGTAATCGTATTCATTTATTAATAAAAGAATTGATTTTCTTAAAAGGCATTTTATATTATCTACATAGTGCTGTTATATTAAATGTGATAAACCCATAGTTTTGAGCAATGCTTTTAGAATCATGATGGTGATCATGCTAATGAGATCTAAATTTTAGATAGCTCACAAACTAAAATCGTTCCTAATCGTTGGATTACTAAAAAGGGGATTAGTGAATCCGGATAGATTAGTACATATGTTGCTTGCTCTTAAGAAGAGGATGATTGATCTCATAATTATTTGTGTGGAGACACTAAAGCAAGTATATAGGTGCTTATTGGAGAATATGTTCACTGAACGTGACTCGCTAAGGAATACCTAATGGAGTTTTACTCGTCTGTCAATAGGAATTCCTCTAGTGATAGTAGTACAAGTGATCCTTGGACTTGAGATCATCATAGTATCTTGTGTATGATGAGTTATACTTTGACATGTCCCTTAAGACCTTTAGGGTATATCAAAGGGTATGATTGGGTATAATAAGTTGTGCATGGAGATAGGTGAATGATCAACAAAGAATCTACCACGTCTACTAAAAGATGTGAATGTCCTATGTGATTCGATAAATGACAACTCAATAGTCCTTGGCCAAGGCAGAATGAAATTAGAAAGGAGTTTTTAATTTACATTATTTAGAGTTGTGCATTTGGGAATCGAAATACATATAATTAAATAAAATAAGACTTGACAGTAAATCCATGTCTTATATTTAATTGGGACATTGTATGGTAGAAGGATTGAATTGTATGGTAACTATGCATTGAAAGGTTCTTTTGTGATTAATGTTGAAATCTATATTATCTGGAAAGTCGTTGATCGCTAAGGGGGCTTACCCTTATTGTAGAATAAATATTACTTATTTAAATAAATTAAATAGTTTAATTTATTTATTTAAATAAGATTAGAATTGTTCTAATAGATTTATTCACAACCGGTTTAATATGGAGAACCTAAAGGGTCACACCGCAAAAGAAAAATATTTATTTAAGAAGTAAATAGCATAATTGTAATAATAAGTTAATTATATTTAATTTAATCTATGTAGGTAGAATAAATTAAATAGCTTAATATTTATTATTTAATATTTTGAAAATATTAAATATAAATTAATAAGAAGAGTCTTATTATTATTATTATTATTACTATTACTATTATTTAATTCCTAATAGGGATTGAGAATTAATTAATAGAAGTACTCTCTCATAAATTTCTAATTGGATTAGGAGCATAATTAATTAAATGAGTTTAATTATAATAGAAACCCTAATCCTAAATAGTTTAGGAAAGGGTTATTCCTACATCTATAAATAAGAGGAGTCTTATCATAGATTAGGGTTGCACACTCTTGCATTAGATTGTGGAGAGTACATACAATTTCTATAGAGATAGAAACTGGGGTTTTGCCAACACCCATCTTCTTGAATAACTATTCTTCCTTGGTGGATCACCTCTAGAAGCCAAACACTTGGGTGGCTAACGTTGATCAAGCAAAGAAATTTAGTCGGTGGAATTCAAGGAGAACGCGAAGGAATTGGAGGTGAACTTGTACCCGAGGAAGCACGGTTCAACGAGGGTATAATTTTTTATCTCTATCTCTTTCATTTATATCGTTAATTGAGCACATAGATTGATCATGGTGATGGTTTGTATAAAATTTTAAACAATCGATTTTATCGCGCTTCCGCTTTATTTATGTAATTTGATTGCATGTTCGCGTCATATACAAACCTAACATTCACATGTTATAATAATGGAATCGAATTAATTGAGTGTTGGTGATATGTGTATAAGTTACATGGAAAGGTTTCTATGAAATTTGGGCTGAAGCATATTAAAGGTTCTATGAAACTTGAACTTTTAGATCATGCTCTTAAACTATTTGATAAATTGCCTATATGAGAATCTCCTTCTAAAAAACTAAGAATTTAGAAACAATTCAATCGATGAAAATGATTTTTGAATAGTTTGGTAGTAAAACTAGGCTCCTAAATCTAATATATACATATCCTTACATAGCAGATGCGGAGCATGAAAAAGAAGTTTGTGTTTTAAAATTCAAACTGTAGAAAAACAGGGCCTGAATTGAAACTGTTTCGAAGTGGCGCGGCCGCGCCACTTCCCAAGTCAAAACCAGCGCGACCGCGCTGGTCCCCAGAAATGAAAAACTAATTTCTTTATGATGTAAGCTTCTGGACATGTGTAATAGAGTCCTCTATGCATAAATATGGGTCTTATATGGTGTCCAAGCTAGCTAGGCATGGAATGAACTATTTTAGCTTAGGTTATATAAATTTTCAAACGAAAAGATTACATAGTTTTTAAAGTAAATTTAATAGACCTAACTTGATTTAATCACTCAAAAGTTTTGTGGTTATATGATGTGTGTAATTGTTGAATGAGACTAATATGATAAGGATAGGCAAAAGTTAAAAAATCTCAGTTCTGGGCCTGAATAGGAGTAGCGCGGCCGCGCCACTCTCAGGCCTAATTGCAGTGCGGCCGCGCCGTGCTGCAGAATTGTCAAGATATTTTGTTTGCTAAGTAGAGCTTGAGGCAAGTACAATTAAGTCTCTAACACTGTAATACATGAAGCACCTAGAGTATAGCCTGACCAAACTTGAACTGACTAAGTCAAGCAAAGATTACTAAGAGATTTGCAAAGCAAATGAAACAAATTATAAAAGCAAGATAAAGTTAATGTAAACTATGAATGTGAATTGAGTTTGCACTGAATGTATAACTAATGTGTGCATATGCCTGAACATAAATTGTGTAGGATACGTGAAGTAAAGATAAGCTAAAATTATAATCGCAACCTACGAGCAAGGCAAATATCCCAATATTGAACTACATTTGAAATGAGTAAGTTTCTTGACGTTGTTCACATTATTTATTGAATGAAAGTATTCTAGATTTGTACTATGAACTCCTCTTTAAGTTAGTTTTGAGATATAGAAATCGAGTGAAATTAATTTTTAATGCAATCCAAAAGCTTCGCCGATGCATGAATCTCTTCCCAATATTTTTTAATTTGTCTCAAGGAATTCTAACAACAATACTAACAACAAGCATTACAAATAACATCATGTAAAATGTAAAAAAGGTTCAAAAGGTTACCTTAAATTTATAATTTCTGATCAACCAAACAACAAGAACATCTCCCTCTACCAATTTGTGTGCAATCGAAAACCCCCGCTATCCACCACTCAGTCCACTCCTATCTGGATGATACTTAACATGGTATTCTTCTCCATTTTCATCCACCAAAACAACTATTGTATCATGCTCCGGTAAATGCAATTTGCAGAAAATCTTTGGAAGAGACTGCCATCATAGACATATTAATTAGCACATACAATAAATGCGCCACGCCAAAAATATTTCAATTTACATTCCTCAAATTTACCAGCCAAAACCCGCCCGTAACATTTGATGGGATCATAGGCTTCACAAAGCTAGGAGACTTGGTTCCAAGATTTTCTTCGACCTCTCTTGCTCTCTCCATAGCAGAAGACGTAGCCTCAATTTTCCCATACACATCATGCATAGTTCTCCATTTGCATTTACAGAATATCCTTGTTTCAATAATTCATATTCATCAAAAACTTGATCTATCAAATTAGACCATAAAAAATACAAAACTACAAACATGTTAAACCTTAAATATTTTATTATTAAAGATTTTATGTGACGCCCCTAAATCCGGGTACTTGATGCAAAACGATATTATTCATTCAAACTGCTTATATTAATATTTAAATCAAAAATATATCATTACATCAAGTTTAGTTTGTCTACCTAGGTTCACAGACCTTTAAGTATTTTATTATATGATAGATAATGTATTATTTCATTACAAATCCTAATTATTACAATCAACGACTTTCGACTACTCATTCAGCTTTCCCTTACCTTTGTCCTTTTCGGACCCTTCTGTACGATCCTGCCTAGCTGAAAACATTTAATTTCAAAGTAAGAATGAGCATTCAATTGCTCAGCAAGTAATAGCAGACAATAAACAACATATAAAAAGGTTAAATGTTTTCTTTGAGACATACTTCTATAACAAATCAATAGTTGTGAAGTAACTGAAATAATTCTGTATAACCTATTAAATCGTATATGTTTTTGAAATAACATATTGACTACTGATGCTGAGTGGTCAAAAGACCAAGAACTTGTATTTTCAAGTTTATGATAAGGTTTGAACAGAAATTCATCTGCAAATCGACATGCTTATGGGCATGGTGGGTGATCAACATGTTATGCCCTGCGTTAGTCAACACTAGCATGCAAGAACGACATTTGCGTTCATCATCCGCCTTGGTGCATAAAAATTTCCTAAATAAGGGAAGTTCATCCTTAGACTTGAGTTCAAACTAAAACAATTCAGTTGGATAGCTCTACCTAACATCAATAATATTTCAAGACTTGCAAATGAGAAGTAAAGAAATATTCTAGCCGAATCAAATCGCATAAGCGTATTGTGTAACAGACTTTTGAAAACAGACTTCTGAAATACGCGTTATAGCAAACTGGCTCAATTTTATGCAATCAATAAAGGAGTTGCACAAGTTAGGGAACTTGCACAAACATACAAACATAGATAACTTGAGATACTTGTGCAAAGGTAAACGAGTTCAGGATACTTGATCAAATAATCCTATTGCATAATGTAAATGCATAGGTTTGGATACTTGCTCAATATGAAAACAAATTTGAGATACTTCCTCATTTGGAATATAGTTCGAAGTTAGAATACTTGCCTTGCTCGATGATTATCGTTATAAGTTTTAGTTTAACTTCACTTCATGAATCCTACATAGTTATGTACACATGTACGCATATATTAGCCACATATTCATATCACATAACATGTATAACTATCAAACATTCACATAAGCCATATTAACATCTTTTGTTTTCATTTTTCGAAAAACTTCCATATTCTTTTAGAATCTTTTAGGCTTCAACTTAATATAGTTGTAAATCATTCAAAAAGTTTTAATACGGCTTTTAGAATGTCAATATATTACATTTTCAGTTATAAATTACTTACAATTAATTTCACGGACATCTCATGCCTTTATATGTAAACTCGAGATTATATAGCATTTTCGTAATTTATTAAATGTATTTATAACTCTTATACTATTTCACACATACATATTAATTCCATTTTTATCTTATTTCCATGAATTTCTCCATCAAAACTAACAAAATCATCCAGAAAATATCGCGAAACCATAACAGTCAACTAGCTGGGCACTAGCTCTTTATAGCACACCACTTATTGCTGCTCACGAAAAATTGCTTGCTTCCCAAAGGCTTGAAGCAAGAGATTATCACGAAGGAAGATCAAGATAGGAGGCTAAGGAGGATATCAAGGATTGCTTCAAAAGAGTTTTTCCTTTCTTTTTTATCTTTTTATTTTGTAATTCTCGGATGATGGTTTACTTGTGGATTATGGATTTTAATTCAATCATGAACTAATTTCTTTTTAAGATTACAATGGAACTTATTGCATAGCTTTTATTGATATGCTTCCTTGTTAATTATTGTTGATTATATTAGGATTGTCTATAATAATTTGTGATTAATTGCTTAATTGTCTGATCAATAATTATCGTGATAATCTATATGAACTCGAGAGATGGATTATAGGTTTAGATCTGATCATAATAATATGTGATTGTATTTTCTGCATGGTGATGGAACTAATGATTTGTGTCTAGGATAGAGATATACATATCCGCCGCATGTAATCTGATAGGGAACCTATGTTTTAAATCCTTTTTAATTGTAATTCGCATAGAGATATAGTGAATTAGTTAACGAGGGTGTTCATCTTAATTCTAACCTTTGTAGATTTAAGTTGATTCGTTTATGATATATCAAGAGATGGTTATAAATATTGGCAAGTTCTTGATTAACAATCTGGAATAATTTACATAACTTAATAGGAAGTGTATTAATTCAAGTGAAACATTAAGGAAAATTGTAATCTTAAGCCTTTTTATTCTGAATTCAATTCTTGTTATTTAGTGATTAGTTAGTTTAGTACTTTATTTTCAAAATTCAACAACTATTATCGAATTGTTTAAATAAAATTAATTTGATTATGAGTTAGTACTTGGTAATTATTATTAAATAATTCTCTGTGGGTTCGACATTCTCTTATCATTATATTACTTGTGGACTGCGTATACTTGCATATTTTGCTATTATAGATTTAGGCAAACAATTACATCCTATAAAAATGAAGCTATATATTAAATAAAAATAATTTATTTAATGCAATAATTTCACCATATTAAAATAATTTAATATCATACATCCTTTTAATTCACCTTATGTAATACAATTATATACCTTTCTTGTAATGTAATGACATTACATACATTTTTAATTAAAATGGAACTATATATATAATAATATATTTACCATATCGCAGACATAATTAAAATAAAAATGGAAAATTTAATATAATAAATTCCATTATTTCCTTCATACGATAAATATATATCACTTTATCAATTATCACATATAGCACCGCACATATTCACTTATACAGTCAATTTCACATAATAAGAATTTATTTATTTATTTTTAATAAATTCTTTTATTATTTTCTTGAAATCTCGGATTGTCACAGTGACAATTATTGATTCAATAATATGAAATATTATGCAATACCCGTGTGCTACTATGGAATACTACGTGCTACTGTGGAACACCACGTGCCACTGTGGAATAGCGCGTGCTACTTTTCCTTTATCATCGGGTATTTTAACAGTTAAAAGTAATAGTTCCGCCGATAATTTTTTTATTAAAAAGGTTATTTCTGTTGTTTTTTATATCCGACAATTATTTCGTTATGGGACCCATTAATGATTGGTTATTTTGGTGCCGTCGTAATTTATCGAATATTTTCCGACATGACGAATATTCCCCGACATACTTTTTATTTCTTATAATTTGTACATATCACCTTTAACTTTAACCTTTCTATCAATTGAATACCTTACTGTTTAAAATAATATTTATAAAGAAAATTAAGTTTTATTTATAAAAGTTGGGGTCTTACTGATGGTTTGTAGATTTAAGAACATGCATACAATCATATGTATATAAAGTGGAAGTATATCATAAATCATATTAAAAACTTTTACTGCAATCCCAGGATCACCTTGATGCCATATTATTAATGGAGGAGGGATAAAAGATATACCTTATGAAGATAAATTAACATTTTGATTTGATCTTCAAGTTCTAATCATCTGCTTCTCCGTGCTTCTTCAAATCCCCGGATTAAACGTTAGCTACTCAGTGTGTGAAGCGCTCTAAAGTTGATCCACCAAAAGAATATTGATTGAAGAAGTAATTTAAGTTTTTCCAAATCTTGGATGGCTAGCCCTAATTCTCGCTCTCACTCCTAACTCTTAACTCTTAGGTTGCAAAGAATTATTACATAGTATCTTTATACTCACAGTAACCTTCACCATTAATCTATCATAAGGCCTCTCCTTATATAGACTTTTCCTCCTCTTAAACTCTTTAGGACTTAGGGTTTTAATTTAATTTCCAAACTATTTAGGAACTAAATTATTTATAATAATAATAAGACTCCTCTTATTAATTTATAATTAGTATTTCTCTAAATACTTAATTATAAATATTAGTATTTCTCCAAATACTAAATTATTATTATCAAACCAATTAATTCTAAAATAATATTTCTCTTTTATGGTGTGACCATTTAGGTTAAATATTATACCAGTAGTAGAATAAATAAATTAGAACTATTCTAATATTATTTATAATGAATTAAACTCCTTTAATTCAAATATAAATAAAAAAAATATTTATTCTACATCATGAGGGACACCTATCAGCATATCATGAATATCCGGATAATATGAAATCAACGTTTAATCACAAAGAACCTATTCCGTAAATAGTTACCGTACAATTCAATCCTTCTACCATACAATGTCTCGATCAATCATAAAATATGAAATTACTAACAAGTATTATTTATTTGATCATATGCATTTCGATTCTAAAATGCACAACTCCAGGTAATGTAAATTAGAAACTCCTTTCTAATTTCCATTTACCTTGACCAAGGTTTCTGAGTTATCATTTATCGAATCGCATAGGACATTCTCTCCCTTTACTAGAAGTGGTAGATCCTTTGTTGATCATTCACCTACCTCCATGTACACTTTATTATACCCGAATATACCCTTTGATATACCCAAAGAGTCTTAAGGAATATAACAAAGTATAACTCAGAATACATAAGGTACTATGATGATCTCAAGTCCAAGGATCACTTGTACTACTATCATTATAGGAACTCCTATTGTTAGACAAGTAAAACTTCATTAGGTGTTCCTTAAGCGAGTCACGTTCAGTGAACTTATTCTCCAATAAGCACCTATATACTTACTTTAGTATCTCCATACAAATGATTATGAAATCAATTATCCTCTTCAACAGAGCAAACATAGTATGTACTAATCTATCCGAAATCAGTAACCCCAAATTAATGATCCAACGATTAGGAACATTTTTAGTGAGAATTTAGATCTCATTAGCATAAACTCTTTATGATTCTAAAAGTATTGCTCCAAAACTATAGGTTTATCGCATTTATTAATTCAACTAATTAATATGGATAAAGAATGCCTTTTATTAAATGAATTCTTTCATTAATAAATGAACAACATTACAAAGTAAATGCTTATCACATCCATTATGATTAGCTAGAGAGCATACTGCTATCAATCTCCCACTTACACTAAAGCCAATCGCCCTGGTATCTCATACCCATCTTCTCTAAGCGGCGATCAAACTGTTATTGAGATAATGCTTTAGTAAATGGATCTACAATGTTGTTCTGAGAGTACTCTCTCTAGGGTGACATCTCCACTTTCAATGATTTTTCTAATCAAATAAAATCACCGCAACACATATTTGGATTTCTGATGAGACCTAGGTTCCTTGGCTTGTGCAACAACCCCAATGTTGTGATAATATACAGGCACTGATCCTTGTATGCTATTAACCATTCTAAATTTTGTAATGAACTTCTTCATCCAAACAGTTTCCTTTATAGCTTCACTTGCAGCTATGTACTCTGCCTCTCTCACTAAATCAGAAACTATTTGCTGTTTGGAACTCTTTCAACTCACTGCACCACCGTTTTAAGGTAAACACATACCATGAAATGGATTTGTTGTCGTCTTGGTCAGTCTGAAAACTTGAGTTTGTATATCCCTCTAGTTTCAAATCAGACCCACCATACACTAGAAACACATCCTTAGTTCTTCTTCAGTACTTTAGAATGTTTTTCACCGCTTTCTAGTGTTCTTCTCCAATATTTGACTGATATCTGCTTGTCACACTTAGTGCATAAGTAACATCAAGTCTCGTACATATATATCATCCCATACATGATAGATCCTACTGCCGAAGTATAAGGTATTTTACTCATGCGATCACTCTCTTATGGTGTCTTTGGGGACATTTTCTTGGAGAGATATACTCTATGTCTCATCAGTATGAGTCCTCTCTTGGAGTTAGCCATGCTAAACCTTTTTAGCATCGAATCAATGTACGTTCCTTGGATCAAGCCGAGTATCCTTTTAGATCTATCTTTATAGATCTTTATCCCCAAAATGTCGGATGATATTCCCAAATCTTTCATGGAGAAGTGTTTAGATAACTATATCTTTTCTGATTGTAGCATTGGTATGTCATTCCCGGTCAGTAGTATATCATTAACATATAGTACTATGAATGTCACTGTGCTCCCACTGACTTTCTTATACACACATGATTCATCCTCATTTTTGATAAAATCAAACTCTTTGATTGTTTCATTAAAACGTATGTTCCATCTTCGAGAAGATTGCTTCAATCCGTAAATGGATCGTTGTAGCTTACATACTTGATTTGCTCCATCCAATGAAATAAATCCCTCTGGCTGTATCATATATACATTTTCCTCAACTCTCCTATTAAGGAAGGTTGTCTTCCGCCCTTAGGTTGAAATTCTGGGGACAAAATTCTTATGAAGGGGAGGATGTAACGACCACGAATTCTGGATAGCCTTGTAATTTAAATTTATATTTATTAATGAATATATTATATTTTATTAATATTCTTTTGTGTTGCATGTTTAAAGGTTGTGTGACAACCTGGATTAAGTGAATGCATGAAATTTTACGTGTTATAGTTTTGTTTAAGTGAATAATTGATTTCGCGTAGCGTCGCTAAATCATTATTCACGGGCACATTCCCGAGATACTATTCATGCCATAATATTTTGTGTCTTTTTCGATTTTAATAAATTTCATTTATACGTGTGAGCGAATTGATAATTTTTCCAAGCGTCGGATATTTTACTTAAGCTGATACGTGATTTTATCCGTATCCGAAATGTATATTATAAGTGTTCCGAATAAATGGACAAATCCCGTAATAATCAGTTTTAGCCATCTCAATATTTATGGTAATACCCATTTTAGTCATGGGTAGAGTTATTGAGCAAATTGGGTACAAAAGTAGGAGTATTCAGGTATGGAAAAGACCAATTGGGTGTATTATTTGTGGCATATTATTAATTTAGGAGGCAAGCAAACCATTTTGGACCAATCAAATGAGGGAGTAAAGAGAGTGGTCGGTAGTAGACAACCATTGACTAAGCTCCATGTATTGGATTTCTCATTTATGCAACATTCCCTCTTGAAGGTCTAAACCCCACTCGGGTGAAACTCCCTCCCATTCCCCCGAAGTAACCATTCCTTTTGCTCAGCCATCCTCCTCTTCCATTCCAAGTTAGCCCAGCTGCAGAGCTGAGAGAGAGAGAGAGATGCCGAAAGCTTGAAGGAAGAAGGAGGAGAAAAGAAAGGAACAAGGAGGAAGAAGGTAAAGAAGGGAGAAGCCAAAGCCAAGAAGAACTCAAGCTAACCAAGCCTCCTTCTTGCACACCCATTCAAACCATCAGCTCAATTAGAGAGAGAGAGAAAGAGAAAGAAAACTGCAGAAATTTGAAGGAAGAAGAAAGAGAAGACACACGGGAAGAAAAAGAGAAGAAGAAGAAGAAGGAGGAGGAGGAGCTCGGGAAGGGAAGTGGGTGCTCGAGGTGAGGAGGAAGTAAGAGCCAAGGGCAAAAAGGAGCACTCAAGCCAAGGCACTAGCTAATCTTCTAATCATCTAGGATGGGAGGATGTACAGAGGTAAAACATTAACCCAATCCATTCCATTTGATTTGGTTGAATTTTTTTAAGTTTTCATGATTTGTAAGCTTTTGTGCTTGTGGGTTGAGTTATTGCTGCGATTCTTGTTCTCATTGGTTGTTCATGAATGGGTTAATAATGTTGTTAAGAGACTCTATAAGCTATTAATATCATTAAATTGGAACCAAATCAATGAAAGAAATCCTTACCTTGGCTTAATGGAGCGAGATCAATGCACTGTTGAACAAAAACATGGACTGTTGGACGAATTTAGAGGACCATTGTAGATTTTTTCATGTTTGATAATTTTGGTTAATGCTATAAGTGTATGAATCTACAGGAGTTTTATAGTTCATGTTGTAAGCTTTCCATAGCCTCTGAAATGGCCTAATTCCGAGTTGTAATGAAGAAGTTATGAATGTTTTAAGTTTGTGTGCCAAAACAGAGCTTGTTGGCGAGCTCGACAGAGAGGAGCCCTTCGGGGGCGAGCTTATTTGGCCTAAGGTGAGCTCGACAGAGAGGAAACCTTCGGGGGCGAGCTCATTTGGTCTAGGGGCGAGCTCGATAGAGAGGAGCTCATCGGGGTGAGTTCATATGGTCTAGGGGGCGAGCTTGACAGAGAGGAGCCCGCCGGGGCGAGCTCGTCAAAGAGGAGCCCGCCGGGGCGAGCTCGTTGTGCTCCAGTTTTGCGATGCTGACCTCCTTTAGTAAAACGGACCTAACTTTCTCATATAAACTCCAAATTGGATGATTCAAGATGATCCGAAAAGCTTAGAGATATACCTATAACTTCGATTAATTATAATTGAAATTTACTACCTGGAGCAATTTTAAAATTGATCGTTTTTAGGGCTGTTGTAAGAATGAAAGGCGTCGGTCATGCACATGTGCAACATGTAATGCTTCCGACAATAAAAGACATTGTTCTAAGTCCTAAAACATGAATGTTATGAATCATAATGATACTTAGCATTAACCAATGAGTATTAGATAAATCGAATGGGCGTACTAGACGTACGCAATTGCGTGTCGCTTGGGCATTCGAATAGGCAAGGTTGGCGTGCGGACGCGCAAGCGTCGTAACGCTGTAACTAGTGTGTATAATCTTCTTTAATATTTTGTTTCTTATATGAATGAAACATTATAGAGTAGTATAGACCATTATTTAGTATCTAGTATGTGACTAATTGTTATGTAAAAATATACTTAATTGTGTAAAATATTAAGGAGCGTATGTTGTAATATTGTAGTAGGTGCACCGGACAAGTTTCCTACCCTAACTCTATTTAATATTGGGCAGGTTTTCTAAACCGTACAATCCTCATTTATTGTGCGAGTTATTTATTGATTGATTAAGTATTCTATATTATTGCAAGTTTCTTAAACTTACTCAACCTTTACATTTGGGCAAGTTTCATATCTTATACAAATGTTGTATATTTTTACAAGTTTCACGACTCAAATCGAGTTATTACTCTCAAGTTATGTTAGTGGATTAATTATTGTAAATTACTCCACATCAAAGATAATTCTTGATATTCGCACCTTGCGCATTTGAATTCATGATCTATTGTTGGACTGTGAAACGTTTAAGTTCTTCATTCATAAACTGTTTAAGGAAATATAGTCTACGCCATTTGTTTCGGCTAGACATGTAATGGTTATTATTTTAAAAGCTATCCAAACTGATTGTTGGTATGGATTCTTGGACTGAGAGAGCAACCCTTATTTAGGGGATTTTAATGTGTCGGTTATTCGATGTAGTCAGAGTTAAATGTTATGCATATACATAAGGTGCTAGAGGCTGATCCCCTCAAGTAATACTGATGGGCCAGGCGTTTAAAAGGGTTAGTTGAATAACTGATCCTTTGGCCAAAAAGTTCATGGTCTATTGGACCACTCAGCAGTAAATAATCAATATTTATTATTTTATTTGAACTTTGATTATATTGTCAGCTATTTCTTCAATGTTCTTAAATTGTTGAATTATGCGATTATTATTCTCATTCATTCATGATATATCCTCTTTATTCATTTTAAACTTGCTAAGCAAAGTAGTTGCTCACCCTTGCTATATCATGAACCTATTGCAGTTAAGCCGGAGAGTTGCAAAGCGGACAAAGGCAAAGAAAAGCTTAAGGAATAGTTATATGTACTATCCCGTTATGTAATCGTGGAATCGTTTTGTAATATTATTGTATTCCGTGATGTATTTATTTAAGGTTATAGACCTTGAGACCATAAAAACTTTTTGTAATGAACAACATATGTTTATTTATTCCGTATTAGTTAATTTATGTTGTTTAGAGGTGTATGGATGTACTTGATCGTGAGCATCAGATTTGAGATATTGGTACCTGAATTTGGGGGTGTCACAGGTTGGTATCAAAGCTGTAGGTTATAAACTTTAGGAATGCGAAACCTAGGTTATAACCTTAGAAGAAAACTCATATAGAGTTATTTTTGGGTAGAAACTTATTATGATCTTAGAATTGAGGGGATCAGCCTCTAGCACCTTATGTATATGCATAACATCTAACTCTGACTGTATCAAATAACCGACACATTAAAATCCCCTAAATAAGGGTTGCTCTCTCAGTCCAAGAATCCATACCAACAACCGGTTTGGATAGCTTTTAAAATAATAACCTATACATGTCTAGCCGAAACAAATAGCGTAAATTATTTCCTTAAACATGTTCATGAATGAAGAACTTAAACGTTTCATAGTCCAACAACAGATAATGAATTCAAATGCACAAGTTGCGAATATCAATAATTATCTTGGATGTGGAGTAATTTGCAATAATTAGTCCACTAATATAATTTGAAAGTAATAACTCGTTTTTGAGTTATGAAACTTACAACAATATACAACATTTGTATATAATATTAAACCTGCTCAAGTATAATTCGAGTAAGGTTAGGAAAACTTGCCCAACACAAGGGTTAGACAAGCACAAGGAAACTTGCTCAATAAATAAATTGAGTTAGGATAGGAAACTTGCCTGGTGCGCCTGCTACAATATTACAATACAGGCTCCTTAATGTCTTACACAATTAAGTACATATTCACATAACAATTAGTCACATACTGGATACCAAATAATGGTTTATACTACTCTATAATGTTTCATTCTTATAAAAAACAAAATATTAAACAAGATTGTACACACTAGTTACAGCGTTACGATGCTTGCGCGTCTGTACGCCAACCTCACCTATTCAAATGTCCAAGTGACACGCAATTGCGTACGTCTAGCACGCCCATTTGATTTATATAATACTCATTGGTTAATACTAAGTATCATTATAATTCATAACATTCATGTTTTAGGACTTAGAACAATGTCTTTTATTATCGGAAGCATTACACGTTGCACACACGCATGACCGACGTCTTCTGTTTGCACAATAGCCCTAAAAACTGTCAATTTCAAAATTGCTCCAGGTAGTAAATTTTAATTCTAATTAATGGAAGTTATAGGTCTATCTCTAATATTTTCGAATCATCTTGAATCATCCAATTTGGAGTTTATATGAGAAAGTTAGGTCCGTTTTACTAAAGGAGGTCAGCATCGCAAAACTAGAGCACAACAAGCTCGCCCCGGCGGGCTCCTCTCTAACGAGCTTGCCCCTAGACCAAACAAGCTCGCCAAATGAGCTCGCCCGATGAGCTCCTCTCTGTCGAGCTTGCCCTAGGCCAAATGAGCTCGCCCTAGGCCAAATGTGCTCGCCCTAAGCCAAATGAGCTCGCCCTAAGCCAAATGAGCTCGCCCCTACGGCTCCTCTCTGTCGAGCTCGCCCCTGGACCAAATGAGCTCGCCCCCGAAGGGCTGAGCTCGCCCCTAGGCCAAATGAGCTCGCCCCTGAAGGGCTGAGCTTACCCCTGGGCCAAATGAGCTCGCCCCCGAAGGGCTCCTCTCTGCTGAGCTCGCCAACAAGCTCTGTTTTGGCACACAAACTTCAAACCTTCATAACTTCTTCGTTACAACTCAGAATTAGGCCATTTCAGAGGCTATGGAAAGCTTACAACATGAACTATAAGACTCCTATAGATTCATACACTTATAGCATTAACCAAAATTATCAAACATGAAAAATATCTACAATGGTCCTCTAAATTCGTCTAACAGTCCATGTTCTTGTTCAACAGTTCATTGTTCTTGCTCTATTAAGCCAAGGTAAGGATTTCTTTCATTTTTTGTTCCACTTTGATGTTGTTAATGGCTTACATAGTCTCTTAACAACATTTACAAACATCCAAAACAAACAACAACAATAACAAGAATCGCAGCAATAACTCAAACCCACCAACAGAAGCTTAAAAGCTCCAAAAACCATAAAAACTTAGAAACTCTTAACCAAATCAGTTGGGATGGGTTTAGGTTGATGGTTTACCTCTTGTAATCCCTCTAAGATGCTAGAGAACTTGCTAGGCTTGGCTTGAGACTCTTTTTCTTCCTTCCTTGCTGCACTCGAGCCTCTCTTTCTCTCCCTTTTTCCTTCACCCGCTGCTCCTTCCTCTCGAGCTCTCTTCTTTCTTCTTTTTCCTTCACCCGATGCTCCTTCCTCTCGAGCTCTCTCTCTCTCTATGCTTGATAATGGGCTAAAGTTTGAATTAGGTAGAGAAGAGGGGAACGGATGGAGCTTAGTCCTTCTTCTTTGTCCTTCTTCTTCTGCACTCTCTCTCTCTTTGCTCTTCTCTCTACTTGCAGCAACAAGGGAAGGATGATGGATGGGATCAAATGTGCAAGGAGGAGGAGGTGAGGGACTTGGTGTGTGACTTCGGGAGATGGGGGGAATGGTTGCACGGCCCGAGCTCCCTTGGAATAATTCTCAAGAAGGAATGTTTGGCATTAGGGATTATCCATGCATTGTGCTTGGCACAATGCCACCATCAGCCGACACTCCCTCCATTCTCTCATTTGATTGGTCCAAAGAGTTAGATGGTTCCCCATAGCAGCAACACACACAAACTAATACACCCATTTGGTCTCTCCCATACCCGAATACTCCCTCATTTGTACTAAATTTTCTCAATAACTCTACCTATAATTAAAATGGGTACTCCCATAAAATATTGGGATGCGTAAAAATAATTAATACGGGGTTTGTCCATTTATTCGGATAATCGTATAAACCAGTTCGGATACTAATTAAATCACCAACGAGCTCAAATAAATATTTCAGCGCTTGGAAAAATTATCACTTCGCTCATACGTATTAATAAAATTTATTAAAATCAAAAAAGACACAAAAATATCATGGCGCGAATAGTGTCATGAATAGTGCCTCGAGAAACGTGCCCCGTGAATAGTGATTTAGTGACGCTACGCGAAATCAATTATTCACTTAAACAAAACTATAAAACGTAAAATTCCATGCATTCATTTAATCTAGGTTGTCACACAACCTTTAAACATGCAATACAAAAATAATATTAATAAAAATATAACATATTCATTAATATTCAAATTCGAATTACAAGGCAAATCCAGAATTTCCGGTCGTTACAAAAGACATATGTTGTTATGTGTTAATGTATAACAACTTAAAATGGAATGAAAAGGACCACTTAAAAATGTTAGGCTGTGAAAGCCTTAAAGTCAGAATATAAGTGGTACATGAGCACAGTGCTCTGTATTCACAGTTTATGAAACCATAAGTGTTGGTTGTCAAACCAATGGACCGATCCTAGTAAAACAATGGGACACTATTGACCTTATCATGAATGGTGACCTTCATACCAAACCAGTCCGAACTATCTGTAGACTACTATCAGCCATGACCTTACCAATGAGCTAAGTTGGATCTTGTTAAGTTCTGAAAAGCGTAAATGAAACCAAGTTTCAGAAATCGTATAGTGATAGTGATGAGTGGGTTTTATACGTACGAATCAGGTATTGTTAAACCTAATTATTGCTATTTTTAAGTGTCTTTAGTATTATTTTATTTATTTTTGTGTTTGTTTATTGTAGGATGGAGCTGGAGGGGCATAAGAGTCATTTTGGTGGATAAAAGAATTAAAAAAG
This sequence comes from Aralia elata, assembly GCA_034770075.1. Lineage (NCBI taxonomy): Eukaryota > Viridiplantae > Streptophyta > Magnoliopsida > Apiales > Araliaceae > Aralia > Aralia elata. The sequence continues at coordinate 35,902,716 of CM068378.1, forward strand.
ATTAAAAACTTGGCTGGATGGCATTTTTATAATTACTTGGTCCTGGCCAAGCACTCTAGGCGCTAGGATGAGCGCTCTAGGCGCTGGTACGGAATGTGGTGCTGTTTGTGCGGCTGAGATGAAATTTGAAGCCAATTAGGAATAGGAACAAGGGTTTGGACTGATATAAAGAGGAGAAGACTTCAGAATTAGTGAGAAGACAAGAGTTTTTGCAGAGACATAAGGAAGAGAACACGAAGAAAGATTGCAAGGGCTGGAGATCAAGAAGAAGATTAGGAGCAACCATACAGTTTCTTCTATTCCCTTTTAGATCTTTGATTCTTGTAATTAATTGGGATGTTTAATTTTATGACTTAGATAATGCTTTCTTTCATTGTTATGAACTAATTTCCAATTAAGATTACAACGAAACTTGGTATGAATTTTAAATTGAAGCTTCTTATTTAATATAAGTTAGTTTTCATTGAATCAATTATTATATCTTGTGCTTGTTGAATAATTATTTGGCCAGCAGTTATTGAGATAATCTATATAAAATTAAAAAATAGAGTATAGATTTAGATCTGGATATAATAGCATCTGTTCATATAATCTGAATAGGATTAATATGATTAGCGTGGAGGATAGGAATATACCTGCATGTCTTTTGTAACCACTAAAAGAACTTGAGCTTAAAACCCTAATTAATTTGATTCACATAGGAATATAGTGAGGTAATTAACTAGGGTGTTCTTTATAATTCTATTGCTTGATTGCTAGATTTATGAGGATTTATTTATGTATCATTCGGAAGAAGTGCGTGAAAGCTGGGTAAAGTTCTAGGTTATTGATTCATGTTAACTATTTGTATTAAATAGTCGGTAAATTGATTTAAATGAAATACCAAGGGAAGTTGTAATCTTAACTCATTAAATCTGTGAATTACTCTTGTTAACATTATCTATTAGTTAATTTTATTCATTTTTCATTTTTCAACTTAAAATTAAGAATCGGAATTTAAATAGGATTAATTAAATTATTTTTGGTAATTGATAGATATTAAGTTATTTCCTCATGGGAACGATATCCTTGCTTGCCAAATATTATAAACGAACGCGTATACTTGCGTGTTAAGTGCTATTTAGAAATTAGGCAACAAGTTTTTGGCGCCGTTGCCGGGGAAAATTGATTTAATATTCTGTTATTATTAAATTCGATAGAGTTAATCCTAATTTAAACTGTTATTTTTCTGTTATTTGCAGGCGCATTTTTCTCGTGTATGCAAACGCGATCGAAACAGCCAGAGCTTGAACCCTACGAGGACAATAGAGAAAAGCGGTTAAAGCAGTTGCGTAAGTGGGTTAAAGAAACATGAAAAATAATGGAGAACCAAGATCAAATGGCTGAACAGGAGCAAAAATTATTGCGGGATTATGCTATGCCGCAAGTTATCGAAATTCAGTCGAGTATCACGAGGCCTGCTATTACTGCTGTGAGTTTCGAGATAAAACCTGGAACAATATAGATGATTCAGAATTCCGTGCAATTTGGAGGGTTGCCAAATGATGACCCAAACTGTCATTTGGTTAGCTTCATGGAAATTTGTGATACGTTCAAATATCAAGGAGTGACAGAAGATGCTATAAGACTCAGATTGTTCCCATTCACCCTTAGAAATAAAGCTAAAAGTTGGCTTCATTCACTTCCTCCAGGTTCAATTACCACTTGAAATGACTTAGCTCAGTAGTTTCTCGTAAAGTTTTTCCCGCCTGCAAAGACAACAAAAATACGGACTGATATCACTTCTTTCGTTCAGCATGACTCAGAATCATTATATGAAGCCTGGGAAAGGTTTAAGGACTTGTTGAGACGATGCCCACACCATGGTGTAGCTAATTGGCTGCAAGTGCAGATCTTTTATAACGGGTTAAATAGTACAGTGAGGTCAAGTATTGATGTTGCAGTAGGTGGAGATCTTATGGCCAAGAATTGTGATGAGGCATATCAGTTGCTTGAGACAATGGCAGCTAACAACTATCAGTGGCCAACTGCAAGATTGAATCACCCAAAGCCAGCTGGAATTTATGAAGTGGATGCGATGACAGCTTTATCAGCCCAAGTGACGGCTCAAATTTCTGCTCTCACGAAGAAGATAGATTCACTTGGAATTCAGAGTGTTCAGAAAATGGAGACAGTGTGTGAGTTATGTGTAAAGAATCACTTGAGTGGCCAGTGTGCGATAAATTCTGAATCAGCACAATTTGTGTCCAATTACAATCGACAACAGGGCAGCAATCCAAATAACTACAATTCCGGATGGAGGAATAACACAAATCCTTCTTGGAGCAATAATCAGCAACAACATCAAGCTCCAAGACAAGCATACCCACCGGGATTTCAGGCGCAGCAACATGCTCAATAACCTCATCAACCTGATAAAATATCTCAAATGGAAGAGTTGTTAGCAAGAATGGCGACTCAGTTTGAAGTAACAACAAAGAACCAATCAGCAGCTATAAAGAATCTTGAAAATCAGATTGGGCAGATAGCTAGTGCTTTGAACAACCAACCTCAAGGGTCGTTACGGAGTGATACTGAGAAGAATCCAAGGAAAGATGGGAATGAACAGTGCAAAGCAATTACACTTACGAGTGGAAAGGAGTTGGTTGCAAATTTTGACGAACATAAGAAAGCTAGTGTTGAGAAGGAAGAAGAACTAGTGGTTGGAAATTCAGCAGACAAATCTGAGGGAAAAGTTTCAGAAAAACAAAAGGAAGAAAAGCAGATGTCAGCCACACCAACTTTACCATTCCCACAGAGTTTTCAAATGCAAAAGCTAGATAGACAGTTCTCAAAATTTTTAGAAGTATTCAAAAAACTGCAGATTAACATCCCATTCGCAGATGCTTTAGAACAAATGCCCAGCTACGCTAAGTTCATGAAAGATATTCTAGCAAGAAAGAGGAAGTTAGAGGAATTTGAGACGGTAGCATTGACAGAGGATTGTAGTGCCATTCTACAAAGGAAGTTGCCACCAAAGTTGAAGGATCCAGGTAGCTTTACCATTCAGTGCACAATTGGAACTCAATTTTTTAGCCGATGTCTGTGCGATTTGGGGGCTAGTATCAACCTTATGCCACTATCGGTTTATCAACAGCTTGGGTTGAAGGAAGCTACACCAACAAATGTCACTCTGTAGCTTGCCGATAGATGACTTACCTATCCAAGGGGAATAGTGGACGATGTACTAGTAAAGGTAGATAAATTTATATTCCCTGTGGATTTCATAGTCCTTAATTTTGAGGAAGATAGTAACATACCAATTATCCTTGGGCGCCTGTTCTTAGCTACGGGGAGGACAATAATTGATGTACAAAAAGGAGAGTTAACAATGAGGGTCCAAGATGAAGAGGTAACTTTCAACGTGTTCAAGGCTATGAAATTTCTGAAGAAAGAGGAAGAATGTTTTAGGGTTGACTTGATTGAGGGAGCAAGTAAGGAAACATTTATCAAAGCAGTGAACAAGGATCCTCTAGAAGTGACATTGGTGAATGAAAACTTGTCTGAAGACTTAGCTGTGTTAGAATTGGCCCGGATGTTAGATTCAGCTCCAAAGTTTACACAAGTCAGGCCAAGTTTAAACCCTTGGAACACTTGGGAAGGTCAGCAAATAAGGTCAAACCGTCATTAGAAGAACCACCGGTCTTAGAACTCAAACCACTGCCTAACCATCTTCGGTATGCATATCTGGGATCGTCTTCTACTTTGCCAGTCATAATTTCTGCTTCACTGGATGCAGTTCAGGAGGAAAAATTGTTAAGGGTACTGAGGAAATACAAAACAACTCTTGGGTGGACTCTTGCAGATATCAAAGGAATAAGCCCATCAATTTGTATGCATAAGATCTTGCTGGAAGAGGAAGCAAAACCAATTGTCGAGCAACAAAGAAGACTTAACCCCATTATGAAGGAGGTAGTTAAAAAGGAAATCCTAAAGTTGTTGGATGCAGGGATTATTTATCCCATATCTGATAGCTCATGGGTGAGTCCCGTTCAATGCGTGCCAAAGAAAGGGGGAATGACAATAGTGGTGAATGAGAATAATGAATTGATCCCTACTCGAACAGTCACGGGTTGGTGAGTCTGTATGGATTATAGGAAGTTGAACAAGGCCACTCGGAAGGACCATTTTCCTTTGCCATTTATTGATTAGATGTTGGACAGGCTTGCAGGACACGGGTATTATTGCCTTTTGGACGGTTACTCAGGTTACAATCAGATAGCCATAGCACCCGAAGATCAGGAAAAAACGACATTTACATGTCCTTATGGCACATTTGCTTTCCGAAGAATATCTTTTGGGTTATGCAATGCTCCTGCAACGTTTCAACAGTGTATGATGGCAATTTTTTCTGATATGGTAGAACATAACCTCGAGGTATTTGTGGACGATTTCTCAGTTTTTGGAGATTCATTTGATCATTGTTTGGACAATCTCACTCTTGTGCTCAAAAGGTGCAAGGAAACAAACTTGATCTTGAATTGGGAAAAATGCCATTTTATGGTCCAAGAAGGGATAATTTTGGGTCATAAAGTTTCTGCAAAAGGAATCGAGGTAGACAGGGCGAAGCTTGAAACCATTGGGAACTTACCTCCACCATCTTTAGTTAAGGGTATTTAGAGTTTTTTGGGACATGCAGGGTTTTATAGAAGATTTATAAAAGACTTCTCCAAAATCACAAAGCCACTGTGTAGCCTTTTGGAGAAGAATGTTCCGTTTAATTTTGATAAGGCATGCCATGAAGCCTTTGAAATGTTGAAGCAAAAGCTAATTACTGCACTGGTCATAGTAGTACCAGATTGGAGTAGTCCGTTTGAATTAATGTGCGACGCTAGCGACTTTGCGATTGGCGCGGTTCTCGGTCAACGTAAAGAGAAGACTTTTCATGCCATTTATTATGCTAGCAAGACATTATCGGATGCTCAGCTAAACTATACAACCACGGAGAAGGAGTCATTGGCAGTGGTTTATGCTTTTGATAAATTTCGTTCGTATCTGATTGGGACCAAGGTGATTGTGTTCACAGATCACTCGGCTATTAAATATCTGATAGCTAAGAAGGATGCCAAGCCGAGATTGATTCGCTGGATACTATTGCTGCAAGAGTTTGATTTGGAGATCCAGGATCGGAAAGGTACAGAAAATCTAGGATTAATATGATTAGCGTGGGGGATAGGAATATATCTGCATGTCTTTTGTATCCACTGAAAGAACTTAAGCTTAAAACCCTAATTAATTTGATTCACATAGGAATATAGTGAGGTAATTAACTAGGGTGTTCTTTATAATTCTATTGCTTGATTGCTAGATTTATGAGGATTTATTTACGTATCATTCGGAAGAAGTGCGTGAAAGCTTGGTAAAGTTCTAGGTTATTGATTCATGTTAACTATTTGTATTAAATAGTCGGTAAATTGATTTAAATGAAATACCAAGAGAAGTTGTAATCTTAACTCATTAAATCTGTGAATTACTCTTGTTAACATTATCTATTAGTTAATTTTAGTTATTTTTCATTTTTCAACTTAAAATCAAGAATCGGAATTTAAATAAGATTAATTAATTTTTTTTTTTGTGTAATTGATAGATATTAAGTTATTTTCTCGTGGGAACGATATCCTTGCTTGCCAAATATTATAAACGAACACGTATACTTGCGTGTTAAGTGCTATTCAGAAATTAGGCAACAGACAGACCAAAGTTGGTCTCTATATCAAATTTTAAACTTCCATACACTGTTGTGAAATCTTTTGTAAGTTTTAACCCCTTAAACCAAGGATCTAGTGTTCCAAGGCAGACCTAACCCAAGTTTCTGAGTCTGCTCAAATGAAATGAGTATGACCTGAGATCAGTCAGCCGAAGACTTTCGTTTAAAATTGAAACCTTAACGTATGCCTTAGCCTTAAAAATCGTAAAGTGAACCAGTCATCGTAGAGTGAACTGGTCAAATCGTAGAGTCAATCATAGAGTAAACCCACAAACCATAAAACACTTCTATATGTTCATAGAGTGACTTGACGTGATTCCATAGTCATCCCATTAAAATTGTAGAATGCTAAGACTGCACAATCGTGGAGTCTTTGTAACGATCGCGGATCGTGGGTAGCTTTATAACACGAGCATATGAATTTTATTGAATAAATTGAACTTTTATTAATATTATTCTGTGTTATATGTTTGAAGGTTTTATTACTGCATATGATGCGTATGTGATAATTTTTGAGTGTTGTTATTTCATGGTATTGATTAAATCATTTAGAGGAATAACGCTAAAACACTATTTACGCAAAAGACGTCTTTTTGGATTTTATGACTTTTCATAATTTCGTCAAAGTGTTAATGAGAGGGATTAATAATCCAAGTCTAGGATTTATTTGAGGCCCAATTGAATTGATAGTTAGAAGCCCAAATAATTGTGATTAGTGGCCCAAATAGTAGCCCAAGACCCACGGGTCGAATCCATGACCCAAACCCGCAACCCATGAGAAATGGGTCACAAAAATTTGCAGCAATAGAGAGAGAGAGACGCGTACAGGAGAAGGAAAAGAGAAGGGAGGAGTCCCGACCAAATTCTTGGGGAGTAATAATCCTAACATTTGGTAGAGGAAAAGGAGAGACAAGCATGTGGGAGAAGGGGAGGGGAGATACCCAGGCAAGACATTCACCTTGGAGAGCCAAAGCTCTCCCGTCCATACACGGGGAGCTGGGTTTGTGTTAGCACGCTCAGCTCATTCAAAGAGTTGAGCTTTCTTCCTATTAATAGAAGTTCCTTGCATAGCTATCCTCCCCTTCCTTTTGCTAAGGCAAGAACTTACTAAGAGAATACATACAGAAGTTAGAGAGAGAAAATAGAGAGAGAGAGTCGGATGAAGAAGAAGAAGAAGAAGGAGAAGAAGAAGAAGAGGAAGAGAGGAGCTAACTACTATGACTAATCCTCCTAAGCACTAAGAAGATAAGCTATAAGAAGTAAGTACAAGAAACCTAGTTCATCTCCTTCATTTCAAGCTTTGCTAAATTATTGCTTCGTTAATGGTAGATGTTGTTGTTGTTGCTGTGATGGTTGTTAGTTGTTAATGAACGAGGTTATATGTTGTTAGTACCTTAAAACATCCGTTAATAGCTTCCAAAAATGGAAAGAAAGAAAGAAAACCTACCTTGCATAAAGGAGAAAGAAATGGACTGTACGGATTGGTTTGGACAAGAACTGTGTTAATCATGGTTGTTAAATGTTGTGTTTTTGGGTGTTGTGATGTACTCTTATGAGTGAGGATCATCACCCAACTGGAACGGAGTAAAAAGATCTTAAAACGTATCTGTAGCGGAAGAATTAGTGAACTAGGCTTAATAATGAAACCTTGATGAACAAGGGCATTTGATTCAATTCTGGTATTGTTGTGTTATGTGTTTAATTATGAGCTTCTGGGTATATGTAGTACACTCAGTAATGAAGCCATAGGCTTTTGAACGATCCCATTTTGACTTCGTATGAAGAAGTTATGGTGATTTAATGAAGATGTATCAAGTTCGTAAAAATATGCAGAAAACTAGTTGAGTAGGCTTTTTGGAGCTGAGATTCGGACTTGTTAGAGAGTCCGAGAGATTATGAATTTAGGATATGTTGTAATGTGTAGCAAGAGCTAGAGAACGGACTCATTCCGATAAGGGATGATGAAGTTATGAAGCTCCGAATCAGTTGCGGCACGAACCCAAATTTAGAAACTCCGATAATCCGCAAAAATTTCCAGAAAATATGCATGGCGCAGCTGCGCCATTCATAAGGATTAAATCAGTGCAGCTATGCTGCCTATCAAAACCGTCGCTAAAAAGGTCCCGGTGCAGCAGCGCCGCTATTAACTCACAAACTGGCGCAGCAGCGCCGCAAAAACGTCGTCGTTTCATGACCACGACGCAGCATCGTCGTTAGTAAGGCATAAGCCAGTGCAGCTGCGCTCGCTATGTAGTAGCTGCAAGAGAGGGAATGATTAGAACAATGCTATAATTATATCATGACCCTATAGTAAGACCTATAGAACATGGTTTAGGGTTATGTTTTGTATAAAGAATTGAATAGCTTAATTGCAGCTTTCGTTTGGCTTCTAGGGGGCGCTGCACCCTTATATCCCCGCCAACTCACCGGCGAGCTGGGCAGCCGCTCGCTCACCGGGGAGCGAGACCCCCGACTACCTCGTCGTAGTGGCAATTAGTCGTCTAGTTAACCAATATTTGTCATAGTGGAAATCACTTAAATGTATAGCTTAGAGAGTTGTGTAAACCAATCTTTGGCATTAATTGTGTGTCTAATTGGTATGTGGCTATGTACTTAAATGTGTAGGACATTTGAAGGACGATTAACGTCAGGTTATTAGCAGCGCGTAAGGCAAGTTTCCTAACCCTTGTGTTGGGCAAGTTTCTTATGAATATTATTGATGTTTGAAGTTCCAATTTACGCAATATATATATGGTTGTGCGAATTCCTTACTTATATAAATCTTTAGTATTTTCACAAGTGTTCGAGCTATGATATGACATAAATTATTGAAGCTTTCAAGTTTAATTATGCATGAACTGTTTATAAAGAGCGTCGATGCCATTTGTTTCGGCTAGACAGATATTGAAATATTTTATTGATTTGATAATAAATCCTTGAAATGTTATTGATGTTAAGTAGAGCTATCCAACCGAATTATTTTGGTTAAGATTCCGAGACATGAATGAGATGAACAACCCTAATATTAGGGGCAGTTTTAGTTAGTTATTCTGATAAGGCCAAAAGGCGCCTAAACAAACGCATATAGTCGTTTCTAACTAGAGTGTTGATCAACATAGAGTACAATAGGCTGATCACCTAGAAGTGCTCGTAAGTCAGACGGTTTGCAGTAAAATAACTGTGTAACCTTTTATAAGAAGAAAAGAATGTTCAAGGTCTTATGACCACTCAGTATGCCGTTTCGAAAATGTTTCAAACGAAAGTAAAGTATTATTCCTATTTATTCAGAATATTCCACAACTATTGTTCAGTTGTCGAAGAGAAATGATATGATTGATGATATTGTTGTTATTCAACTGCTATACTTGCTGGGCAATTGAATGCTCATTCTTGCTTTATATTAAACATTATAGCTAAGTCCGAGCGGGTTGAAGGTTCCGGTAAGGACAAAGGAAAGGGGAAGATGAATGTCTAGATGACGTAGTACTTTATTTGTAATAGTATGATATTGATGTAATATTAAGACATAATATTAACTTTTAGAATGATGTTATGATAATAGAACATGGGATGGAGAGTAAGACGTGTTGTAATAATATAGTAATTATGTTCATGTCTATTATGTTGTATGGAATGGGATGTACTGTAATATCCTAAATATTTATAGAACTTATAAATATGATATTGAATGACTAAAATTAGCTGTAAAGTTAATTTCGAGGACGAAATTCTTTGAAGTAGGGGTGAATGTAATATCGTGAATATTTATGAGGCTTATAAATACAATCGTATATGGTTAGAGGTTAATTTAGTAACCTAAAACTAGGTATCGAGAAGTTTAAAACCTTAAGACCTAATGAGATTCGAATTTATGTGCTTAATAAAGATCCAAATGATATTTCGAAGCAGGTGTTTTGTGATTATATTATGTAAACGATGAATTAGGTCAAATAAAATTTTTTTCGAAGCTACTTAGTCGTGCTTACATTGACAAAATGATTTGTCGTGCTTTCCACGATTTCACCAAGAAGTATCCCGGCAAATTATTTTTAGTAAGCTGCTTTGTCGTGCTTACAGCAACAAGCTGCATTGTCGAGCTTGTAAGATATTTTCATTGAGGAGCTTAGAAGATAGGTTCAATTACAAGCTGCATTGTCGAGCTTGGAAGATATTTTCATTGAGGAGCCTAGATTACAAGCTGCATTGTCGAGATTGGAAGATATTTTCATTGAGGAGCTTAGAAGATAGGTTCAATTGCAAGCTGCATTGTCAAGCTTAGAAGATATTTTCATTGAGGAGCTTAGATTGCAAGCTGCATTATCGAGCTTGGAAGATATTTTCATTGAGGAGCTTAGAAGATAAGTTCAATTGCAAGCTGCATTGTCGAGCTTGGAAGATATTTTCATTGAGGAGCTTAGAAGAATATTCTAAGAATTTGCTAGGTACTAAAGTGTAATTAACCTAGGTACCAAAGTGTAATAAGCCGAGCCCCTAACGTGCAATTAGTGAAACTTGATTTTTCTATAAATAGTAAGCTCAGTTCATTCATTCCTAACTATTTTTCGAGACCAGTTCATGAGCAAAAACACTCTATATTTATATTCTGAGAGATATTGTGAGATAAAAATTACTTTCGAAGCATCGAAGTGCTATGCGATTGGAAATAAAGCTAGCAACTACAATAGGTATACTCTAGTCGTTATTATTTTCATTCTTCTTTATATATTTAGTAAAAATATACTTTTATAAGCAGTTATAATGCCCAAATTATTTTAAGTATATAGTACAAAAGTCCTATTTATAAGCAGTTATAATGCCCAAATTATTTTAAGTATATAGTACAAAAGTTCTATTTTCAAGCAGTTATAATGTCCGATTTATTTCTCTTATATATTAGAAAAATATACTTTTATTAGCAGTTACTATGTCCGATTTTCTTCAAGTATTTAGTAAGAATATTTATTTTATAAGTAGTTATAATGCTGAAATTATTTCAAATATAATAGCCGAATATTCATTTTATAAGCAGTTATAATGCTCAATTTATTTTAGATATAGTTGATGAATATTCATTTTATATGTAGTTATAATGCTGAAATTATTTCATATATATTAAAAGGAGTCTTATTTATAAGCGGTTATAGTACTCGAAATAAAACTTAAAAGATTTAATCGTTAAATGCTTAATTAGTCTACATGAACTTATAATCGTATAGGATATACGACGAACGTTTAGACGGTATATCAACTGTAAAAGACATACGAGGCAAGTCTCCAAACCTTGTTACTTTTATGCAAGTATTATACATCTTGCTATCAATTATTGTGAAGTTATTGCTTCTTGATTCAGCATAACTTAAAAATGAATCATTATTCATATATTGTTTATTCGAGCATGAATTATTGTGTCAAGCCAAATTGTTTGGTACGACATCTTATAATTGAGTATACAAACACCCTATATAGCTTGTTATTGTCGATAATATATTGACATCTAGTGCATGTTGGGCACGATTAGGATGGTATGCATACTCCTAGGATATCGAATAGGCTGATCCCCTATAAGATATCTGAACAAAGCTGTTCTAAGTTATTGAAGGTTGATAGAACTGGTTGGAACACATAGTTCATGTATTGAACCCTCAGTTGGCAAAAGCTTTTGAACTTCTTTCAAATCAAACACATTGTGTTTACATTTTTGAAATAAACTTGCTGAGCATTCTTTAGCTCATCCTTGTATAAACTTTCCTTTACAGTTTTAGATGGTAATCCCGGAACTTCAGGAACAGACAAGGGAAAGAGACCGTGTTAATTAGTTTTATCTTACTGTTTTGAATAAATTCAAGTCTTATAAGACTTTATTGTAATAAGAACATAGTACTGAGAATGTTGTAACCAAACTTAAGTTTATGAAATAGATATCATCTTTTGTTACATCTCTTACATTGTATTTACATTCTTAGGTAAGTTAGAAAATAGCATTTGATCTTTAAATTTTAGAATGATTATACTAAGTTTGTGACACCCCCAAATCCAGGTACTTAGTTCGCACAGATTTGGTGTTCACTATCTCATTCATTCACATCTAAGTACCCATAATCAATAACAATTAAAATAAACTTAAAGAAATATCTTCCCAAAATGGGTTACATCACCAAACTATTAAACATTCAATTCCCAGGTTGCCTTAACCTTAATACATCAATGCGGAATAAAACATAATTTAAAACAAGTCTTGTTACAAATAAATATCAAGTGAATCATAAATCTCTTGCTACTTGGACATCTTGCCCTTGCCTTTACTTGTGGACGACTCGTCCTGCTTTTCTGGCTTAGCTGCAATGTTTAGTGCAAGAGTGAGCAAACAATTGCTCACAAGTACAACAACAATAATATTCAAATAAAATGGATTTCAAATGAGGAATAATAGTCTTCTGAATCTCAATCAATAAATGATCAAAGTTTAAAAGCTCGTTAGAATGCTTGATTCCAAAAATATAGAATTCAAGATTTAGAAATTATATCTGAGGGTCACAAGACCTCGAACTATGTCCTAGGTTAATAAGTATTTCTACTGCAACCTTTAACAGTCATATAGACTATGGACCAACATCTCGTACTCAGGGGGATCAGCCATTTGTACAATGTATTGTGCACAAACATTTTAACGCTGTCGCGTAAGTAATCCCCTATATTAGGGTTGTTCATCTCAGTTTATCGTCTGAATCCATACCAAAAAGGAAATTGGCTTGGAACAAGTATAGAAAACATTCTAAGTCTTTGAGACGCTCATCAACTAAGGACTAGCCGAATCAATAAGGGTTTGCTAGTCTAATTCATCAATAGAGTTAGTTCAATAGAAACTATACTCGAAGTTTGATCAACAGACAATGATTGGAATAAAGCTTAAGTACGTAATCATGATAGTAACCTCGCTTGATTAACAATAAGCTAAGGTAAATATTCTTGCTCAATGATAGTAAACTCGCTTTAAATGAAATAACAAGTTTAAGATAGGAAAACTTGCTCAACATAAAGTAATAAGTTGAGATAAGGAACTTACCTCAAGCGTAGATTACAAATTAAATATCTCACGATCCTTAAACAACCTATACATTTAATTATAAGATGGTAACATAATTAGTCACAAGTCTAAAAGCATTCTAGGCTTGCTCTCTATCTCATTTTATTATAGCATCTCATTTAGCATACCATAGTCAACAAGTACTAGTTTAACAACCATCTTGGCAATTCTTTAGTCACCTAATACATTAATATAAGTTTTAAACTTGTTTACAGCATCATAATAAAAGCACAAAGAAAATAAAATTTTTTTAAAAAAATTCCAGTACTGTTCCCTCGCCGAGGCGAGGATTTACTGAACAAATATCTCGCCGGGGCGAGCTTTTCCTTAACAAAATTTCTCGCCGGGGCGAAGATTACCAGCTCATTTTTCTCGCCGGGGCGAGACACCCGGCAGTCGTCTCCTACAGTTCGCGAACAGTGAAAACTTAGGTCAAATTTGGCCAAATTTTCTGAATTCTACCATCCAGTATACAAAATAAATATACCCAGACATCATATATGCTAGAAAACATTTACCCAACATGTTTACTAAACATTATAACCATTCTAATACACATAACCAACCAAATTGAACCAAAAATCCTCTGTTAAAACCAAATATTCATGTTTTAGCTATTTTAATAAAATCAACCACTGTAACCCCATCTTTCAATCATTTTAATCCATTCAAATTACATTCTTTTCGTTTTTCATCGTATTAACACAATCAAAAGTCAATTTACCAATTAATAATCTAATTTGAACATCAATTATCATATATATATGCCATACATGAAATAAGACTCTGTAAAAACAAAGACTTCATTCTAAATCATGCTTTCATGAATTAATATCTCTAAACTAATTATTATTCATCATATAACAATCTAACACATGATTACTATCAAATACACCAAGTAATTCATGTTTTATGCAAATAAACTTTATACAGAGAACTAAAATAATGAAATACAGGAAAGAACTTAAAAAGGATTATACCTTCAATTGTTTAGAAAATTTGATTAAACTTCCTTGCTTGAATTCTTATTCCAATCACCAAGCTTCTCACACAATTTCTCTCTTTTCTCTCAACTCTCAAATTCACAGAGTTCTTTCTTTCTCTCAAGCTCTGTGTTTCTTCTTCTTTGTTTTTCTTTCTTTCTTTCTTTCTTTACAACTGACGCAGTTTTTAAAAAAATAAAACTGATAAAATAAAAACTGATGATTTAATAAAATAATAACGTATGATATAATATCTATCAGTTAAAAATTTCAAAAGCCTCTAAGGCTTGTTTGGTTAAATTAAAATAGAATAATCCATTATTCTAACTAAAGGTCTTAAGGCCTTGTTTGGTAAAACACAAATAAATAACCCATTATTTCCAAACAAAGGTCATAGGGCCTTGTTTGGTAAAACTGAATTAAACACTTTCTCATTTATTTTAATAAATCATCATAACATATAGTTTTAAATGTCACACATTTAATTTAATTGAACTTATTATTAAATAAATTCAATTAAACCTTACTAAATAAATTTACTTAACCATTAACAATAACACCAAATGAATTATATTATTCAAATAAATCATTTATTCAAATAAATCTTTTCATCATCTAATTTAATCATTAAATTAAATTAGAATAAACATAACAAATCACATTCAAATAACATTTAACATATTAAACTCTACATATACCCACTTCACAAAAACTTAATAAATTATTTATTTAGCTCAATAAATTAATAAAAATATTTATATAATTCAATAAATATTTTTATTCAATCACAAAAAATTACAAAAATTGCATTCGTTACAAAGTTAGTACAGTATTAATATGAACTATACATCTGAATGAGGGTACTAAATGATTGAAGGAGTTCTGTAAGAACAAGGGGTCGCTCCTCTGTTCCAAGAACAAACTTATTATTTAAATACTGTGAACTTCAGATAGATGGGAATTATTTATATAAAAGAGATATCCTTTATACATAAACCTATACATCAAAGTGAGGGTATTCATACACATTGACAGTTCTGACGAGAGAACAATGTCTGTGATGGAATACTGTGAACCTTGGATAGATAGAAGTTTTATATTATGGAATATCTACTAGTTAGTTAACTAGTTAAGCTTGAACGCCTGATTTGTTATATAGGTATAAAGATTTAAGTTCGTAGATGTTGAAGTCATTTAACTATGCTAGGTTAACATTATTAGCAATGTCTAGAATGTTCTGACGAGGAAAGGGGTTAGGTCATTTAATTGCGTGCCGTTTTAACGGAAAGCCCCCTCTTTCCTAGGAACTGTTTGGTTACTAATACTGCAAGTCTCAGATAGAGAGATAGAGATTTATTTTTAAGTCTTTTAGGACTTATTTGTAATAAGAACGAGTTATCTGGGAATGTTCTAACAATGAACAAATGGTATTTTATAATATTATCACTTTTTCGCCTTTTACTCTGATTATTAGAAGTCAAGATTTCTATATACGTTTCAAATCAATTATATTGCGAGTTTTTATAGACATTTATTTTGTACACTACTTTTAAGCTAATGAATGTGATGAATAAGGTTGTACACGTAAGCACGAAGTCCTACCTGGCTAAAAGAAGCTAGCAGGTGGATTTTCGGGGCTTTACATGTACCGTAGAGCACCGAACTTGGGTTTGAGGTACCTAGATTTGGGTGCATCACAGTTTTACTTATTGATCATAGAGTGATCCCATGTATTGTAGAGTTACTCCACTAATCGTAGAGTGACTCTACTAATCATAGAGTGACTTCACAGACCATATGGCAACTTAACCGATCGTAGAGTATTCCTACGTGATAGTAGAGTATTTTTATAGGATTAGTGGGGCAGCAACACCAAGTCATAGAATGATTCCAATTGAGTCATAGAGTGACTCTACTAATCGTAGAGTAACTCTCACGATCGTAGAGTGTCCTACAGAATAGCATGACACCAAGCTTTATTGTCCCAATCTTTCCTGAAATAAAAGGGATATCTGTTCAGAATGTATTTAACCAATTAAAGTTATAAGAATGACTAAGGATGTAAGGATGACCATTTAAGAACCAATCCAACAACTGTCATATGCTGTTATGCACTAGTATGGTGATGAGAGTCTTACAGTTAGGTCTACATAGACTATTATATGGATTCAATAAAGAATAATTATTAGGATGACTTATGGTTAATGTAGGTTATCCGAGGAGTAGAATCGTAGAGTAAATTGTAGCAGCAGATCAAATAAGTTCCCTCACTTTGAGCAAACTAAATTACTATTATACCACTGTGTATATTTTGCAAGTTCCCTAACTTGTATATTGTGCAAGTTTTTGAATTATACAAATTGATTATACTACGAGCATATCAGAGTATTGTTATACCACCGTGTATTTTTTGCTAGTTCCTAACTTACACAACCTCATATATTGTGCAAGTTCCCCTCGTTTGAACAAACTAACAACTGTTGAATAAACTCTACCTATTGTGCAAATTCTTCAAGTGGTGATTAATTGATTTACACATGCAAAGCTTTTGATGTATTACAAGACCACTAAACTTATGTATCTTTGCTACGTCAGTACTGTGATTCTAGAAAACTACTTCATATTAAACTTAACTGTATATATATGCTTCTGCATTAAACCTTCAGTGATGATAACTAAAACCCTACCCGGGTTAAGCCATTTTGAAGTACATGTCCATGCCACTAGATTCGGCTGGATGAAGAATTAGACAAAGTGTTAATCACTTATTCCTTGAGAATGTTATCCACTTCAATTACCTTAATATGGACTCTTACAGTTGTGCTGAGATGAACAACCCTCACAGTAGGGGTATTTTATTATGTCGGGGAATTTGTGAGGCCCCGAAAATACACCTGCTAGGTTCTTTTAGCCAGGTCAGACTTCATGCTCACGTGTACAACCTTTACATAATGCTATAGAAATCTTGACTTCTAATAATCAGAGTATAATACGGAAAAGTGATAATATTATAATATCATTAGTTCATAGTTATAACATTCCCAAATAACTTGTTCTTATTACAAATAAGTCCTAAAAGTCTTGAAAACAAATATCCATTTATCTATCCGAGACTTGCAGTATTAGCAACCAGTTAGTTCCCAAGAAAGAGAGGGCTTTCCGTTAAAACGGTGCGCAATTAGATGACCTAACCCCTTTTCTGGTCAGAACTTTCAAGACATTGCTAATAATGTTAACCTAGCATAGTTAAATAACTCAACATCTACGAACTTAAATCTTTATATCTCTATAACAGATCTGGTGTTCAAGCTTAACTAGTTAACCACCTATTAGATATTCCATAATATATAATTTCTATCTATCCAAGGTTCACAGTATCCCATAACAGATAGTAGTTCTCGTCAGAACATTTACTGTGTTTGGATACCCTCACTTGGATGTATAGATTCATATCTTATGGATATCTCTTTCATATCGATAGTTCCTATCTATGTGACATTCACAGTATTAATGATAAGATTGTTCTTGGCACTGAGGGGTGCATTTCGGTAAAGGTGGCACCTTACCGGTGCTCATTAAGTGTAACCTCAGTGCTTACAAAACTCCCAATATCATTTAAATACCCTTATTCAGATGTATAGTTCATATGAATACTGTACTAATTCAAATACTACTTTTTAACTTAACTAAGAATGTAAATACAATGCAAGTGATATAACAAAAGATAATATATTTCATAACCTTAAGTTGATTACAACATTCTCAGTACTGTGTTCTTATTATAACAAAGTCTTATAAGACTTGAATTTATTCAGAACCGTAAGATAAAACTAATTAACACGGCCTCTTTCCCTTGTTCGTCCCTGAAGTTCTAGGATTACCATCTAAAACTGTAAAGGAAAGTTTTATGCAAGGATGAGCTACAGAATGCTCAGCAAGTTTATTTCAAAAATGTAAACACAATGTGTTTGATTTGAAAGAAGTTCAAAAACTTTTGCCAACTGAGGGTTCAGTACATGAACCATTTGTTTCAACCAGTTCTGTCAGCCTTCAATGACTTAGAACAACTTTGTTCAGATATCTTATAGGGGATCAGCCTATTCGATATCCTAGGAGTATGCATACCATCCTAATCGTGCCCAACATGCACTAGATGTCAATATATTATCGACAATAACAACCCATATAGGGTGTTTGTATACTCAGTTATAAGATGTTGTACCAAATAATTTGGCTTGACACAACAATTTATGCTCGGATAAACAATATATGAATAATAATTCATTTCTTAAGTTATGCTGAATCAAGAAGCAATAACTTCACAACAATTGATAGCAAGATGTATAATACTTGCATAAAGGTAATATGGTTTGGAGACTTGTCTGTGCGTAGTATGTTTAGTTTAGGCGGTCTATCGGCATCACATAATCTATTTATGTCTATTTATACCAATAATAAGCGTTAGATTACTTGCACATAGTTTAAAGGAATAGAAGACTTGCCTCGTATATCTTTTAAAGATAAATATAATGGTCTAAACGTTCGTCGTAAATCCTATACGATTATCGGCATACATAACTAGTTAAACGTTTAACAATTAACAATTAACGCTTATAATTAACACTTCTTCTACTATACATGAAATAATTTCAGCATTATAACTACTTATAGAATGAATATTTCTCAACTATATTTAAAATAAATTGAGCATTATAACTGCTTGCAAAATGAATATTCGTTTACTATGTTTGAAATCTATTGGGCATTATAACTACTTCTAAAATGAATATTCGGTTATTATATTTGAGATAATTTCAGCATTATAACTGCTTATAAAATGAATATTCTTACTAAATACTTGAAGAAAATCGGACATAGTAACTGCTTATAAAAGTATATTTTCAACTTTATAAGAGAAATAAATCGGACATTATAACTGCTTGTAAATAGGAATTTTGTACTAGATACGTAAAATAATTTGGGCATTATAACTGCTTGTAAAAGTATATATTTTTACTAATACATACATAAAAATGAAAATTATAACTACTAGAGTATACCTCTTGTAGTTACTAGCTTTACTTCCAATCGCGTAGCGCTTCGATGTTTAGAAAGTAATTTTTATCTCACAATATCTTTCATAAATATAGAGTGTTTTTGCTCTTGAACTGCTCTTGAAAAATAGTAAGGAATGAATGAACTGAGCTTGCTATTTATAGGAAAACCAAGCTCGATAATGCAGCTTGCAATCTAAGTTCCTCAATGAAAATATCTTCCAAGCTCGACAATGCAGCTTGCAATTGAACCTATCTTCTAAGCTCCTCGATAAAAATATCTTCCAAGCTCGATAATGCAGCTTGCAATCTAAGCTCCTTAATGAAAATATCTTCCAAGCTCGACAATGCAGCTTTCAATTGAACCTATCTTCTAAGCTTCTCAATGAAAATATTTTCCAAGCTCGACAATGCAGCTTGTCACCGTAAGCACGACAATTCACTTTGTCATTCCCAAGCACAACACAACAACTTGTCAAAAATAATTTGTCGGGATACTTCTTGGTGAAATCGTGGAAAGCACGATAAATCATTTTGTCAATGTAAGCACGACAAAGTAGCTTGACAAAAATTTTTTATTTAACCTAATTCATCGTTTACATTATAAAATCACAAAACACCTATTTTGAAATTTTGATCTTTATTAAGCACATATGTTATAAAATTCGAATCTCATTAAGGTTTAAGTTTTTAAACTTCTCGATACCTAGTTTTAGGTCACTAAATTAACCTCTAACCATATACAATCGAATTTATAAGCCTCATAAATATTCTGGGTATTACAGAATCGACTCGCACGCTATGTTTGAACGTTATGCATAATGTGGGTGCTACGGGGCTGATCACCTCATATGCCTATTTTGGAGGTTCTGAAGTAGAATAACTACTTATCCTTCTATGTGTTCATGGTCCTTTATGACCACTCAGTAAGAAAAGTGTTGTGAGTTGAAACTATGATATTCATTTGCCCTTATACTCTGCAGTTATTCATAATTTGTTTATCGTTAAACCTTGAGTATATCTATCAATTATTGGTGTTATACTTGCTGAGCAAACTCGTTGCTCACCCTTGCTTCCTATAAATTTTACAGCAGGGCAGTGGCTCTGGGAAGGACAAGGGAAAGGGCAAGGTCATGGATTAACTTTAGCTTGTTAACTATTTAAGAAGACTGTAAGCTGATTGTACGAAGACTTATGATTAGTTATTTGTATTAACTTATGTATGTTTTGTAATAGTTGAGGTTGAGAAAACCTGGGATTATGTTATTAAATATTTATGAAAAACCTTTATTATTCCTTTGTGAGATGTTAATTAGTTGTGATATGGGTAGTAACGTGAAGCAGCGAGTTCAAGGTAGAGGTACCTGAATTTGGGGGCGTCACAGGCTCCATTACAAATGGGTCTTCAGTGCTTCTACTCTTCAACTCCAATTTGCTAAGTACTTCATCCTATTACATTTTATTTTTAATAAAACAGAAACTTTGATCAACAGTCAAGGGGAAGTACATAGGAGGAAGATATTTACATCAGAAAATTAGATACGGGAGGTACGCAGACCCCATTTATGAAAACCTCATCCATTCAAGCATCCATCAAAAAATTAAATTCAATCTCATTGGTCAATAGTCCATAATCATCCCCTTTATTATTATATATATCACCACATGTATTAATAAAATATTCATCTCATGAAATTAAACATTCTATATGTATATATTGATATCATTTAATGGGTAATAAAAGTTTGCATGAAATCTAATTCCAAGTCAAAATTAACTTTTTAAAAATTGTTGAAAAACTGATCTGTCAGACACCCTAGCGTAGCTGCGCCCTGGCCCAGCACCGCTGCGCTAGAATGCAGCGTTGCTGCGCTAGAATGGTTTTAATTTAATTCTCAAACTATTTAGGAACTAAATTATTTATAATAATAAGACTCCTCTTATTAATTTATAATTAGTATTTCTCCAAATACTTAATTATAAATATTAGTATTTCTCCAAATACTAAATTTTATTATTAAGCCAATTACTTCTAAAATAATATTTCTCTTTTATGGTGTGACTCTTTAGGTTCAATATTATACCGGTAGTAGAACAAATAAATTAGAACTATTATAATACTATTTATAATGAATTAAACTCCTTTAATTCAAATATAAATCAATAATATTTATTCTACTTTATGAGGAACACATCTTAGCATATCATGACTATTCGGATAATATGAAATCAATATTTAATCACAAAGAACCTATTCCGTAAATAGTTACCGTACAATTCAATTCTTTTACTATATAATGTCCCGATCAAACATAAAATATAGAATTACTGGCAAGTCCTATTTATTTGATCATATGCATTTTGATTCTAAAATGCACAACTTCAGTTAATGTAAATTAGAAACTCATTTCTAATTTCCATTCACCTTGGACAAGGATTTCTGAGTTGTCATTTATCAAAATGCATAGGACATTCTCTCCTTTTACTAGAAGTGGTAGATCATTTGTTGATCATTCACCTACATCCATATACACTTTATTATACCCGAACATACCCTTTGACATACTCAAAGAGTCTTAAGGAATATAACAAAGTATAACTCAAAATACACAAGGTACTATGATGATCTCAAGTCCAAGGATCACCTGTACTACTATCATTATAGGAACTCCTATTGTCAGAAAAGTAAAACTCCATTACGTATTCCTTAAGCGAGTCACGTTCAGTGAACTTATTCTCCAATAAGCACCTATATACTTGCTTTAGTGTCTCCACACAAATGATTATGAGATCAATCATTCTCTTCAACAGAGCAACCATAGTATGTACTAATCTATCCAGGATTAGTAATCCAACATTAGTGATCCAATGATTAGGAACATTTTAGTTTTGAGCTATCTAGAATTTAGATCTCATTAGTATGAACTATTCATGATTCTAAAAGTATTGCTCCAAAACTATGGGTTTATCACATTTATTAATTTAACCAATTAACATGGATAAAGAATGCATTTTATTAAATGAATTCTTTTATTAATAAATGAAAAAGATTACAAGGTAAATGCTTATCACATCTAATGTGATTGGCTTGAGGGCATACTACTTTCACTTACAACCTCCCCTCCTTATGAAATTTCGTCCCCGAAATAGACGTACCTGGTATTTCGAAGAGGTGAGGATACCTAGCTCTCATTTCAGATTTTAACTCCTAGATCATTTCCTCTATATCATGGTTTTTCCATAAAACTTTGACTTGAGGTATAACCTTTGAGCGTAGAATATGTTCCTTCTTATCCAAGATCTTGACAGGTACCTCCTCATACGTTAAATCTTCTTCTATCTCATCTGGTTCTAATTCAATGATGTGGTTTGGGTCCTGTTAGGTTTGTATATGACGCGAACATGCAATCAAATTACATAAATAAAGCGGAAACGCGATAAAATCAGATTTTTAAAATTTTATACAAACCATCACCATAATCAATCTGTGTGCTCAATTAACGATATAAACAAAAGAGATAGAGATAAAAATTATACCCTCGTAGAACCGTGCTTCCTCGGGTACAAGTTCACCTCCAATTCCTTCGCGTTTTCCTTGAATTCCACCGACTAAATTTCTTTGCTTTGATCAACGTTAGCCACCCAAGTGTTTAGCCTCTAGAGGTGATCCACCAAGGAAGAATAGTTATTCAAGAAGATGGGTGTTGACAAAACCCTAGTTTCTATCTCTATAGAAATTGTAAGTACTCTCTACAATCTAATGCAAGAGTGTGTAACCCTAATCTATGATAAGACTCCTCTTATTTATAGATGTAGGCCCTTCTCTAAACTATTTAGGATTAGGGTTTCTATTATAATTAAACTCCTTTAATTAATTATGCTCCTAATCCAATTAGGAATTCATGAGAGAATACTTCTATTAATTAATTCGCAATCACTATTAGGAATTAAATAATAGTTGTGATGCCCCCAAATCCGGGTCGCCTGAACCGCAGACTTGGTTCGTCACTATCTAATACATGTATCATACTATTGATAACTTACAGCGGAAATAAATGAATATTTACATTGATATAACATAAATAATCCTGTCCCAAGTCTCGAAACCAAAACTTCTACAAAACATAACTTAATACATAAGGGTAATTAAGTCTTAATACATCACATGAGTCAACGAGTCTTAGTACATAATCAAAATAGTAATCTTAACGGTGCAAAGCTAATCAGTAGTTATGCCTTTGCCTTTATCCTTCCCTGAGCTTTCACCACG
Source organism: Aralia elata (assembly GCA_034770075.1). NCBI lineage: Eukaryota > Viridiplantae > Streptophyta > Magnoliopsida > Apiales > Araliaceae > Aralia > Aralia elata. The sequence goes on from CM068378.1 coordinate 35,925,853, forward strand.
AGCTCCACTAACTGAAATATTTTAAGGAAAGCAAGGGTGAGCAACAATTTTGCTCAGGAAGTATAATAACAATAATCGTGAATCATCAAATGAATACTTTATAGTTTACAAGAATTAAGAGAATAAAAGATAGCTCAAGAACTTGAACAATTTCTACGAATGATCTCCTTAACACAATTGTAGGGCCTCTGTGGACCGAATAATTTCAATGTTCCCAAATGGAGGAAATATTCTATACTGAGTGGTCATCACGACACTGAACTTTTACTAGAATCACCAAAAATTCATCTGATAACCATACTAATACAATAGGTGATCAGCCTAATGTACCCGGTGTTATGCATAACCCCTTTTACATACTATTCGCGCGCGTGTCGGTTCCCCGACATACATACTGTTTCCCCTACTATGAGGGTTGTTCATCTCAGCTTTACATAGGAATCCAAACCAAACAATTTGATCGGATAGCTTTACTTAACAACAATGATGATTAAACATACGTCTAACCGAAACAATTGGCTTTGACATCTATCTTATGCAGTTCATGGATTATAGAACTTGAAAGCTTGAATAACTTGCGTCGAAGCATAGTTAAATAACGTGAACAAATATCAGTTCATTTTAAGAGTACTTGCAATACAACAAAGATTGAAGTACAGGAACCTATTCAGAATATCTTGAATAAGATAAGAAACTCGCTTAATGGAGTAATACTTGCAAACAATATAAAACATTTGTATGAAATAGGAAACTTATTCAAATAAAAATAGTTGAGTAAGGAACATGCAATAATATAGAATGATTGCTCAATCAATAATTAACGAGCACAATAGAACTTGCCAACACAAGGGTTAGACAAGGGTTAAAGAAAGAAACTTGCAACAAGATATAATACTTGCTCAAATATAATTTTGAGTAAGGTAAGAAACTTACATTCAATATGTAGAAAGAATGAAGTTAGGGAACTTTCCCAACACAAGGGTTAGACAAGCGTTAGGAAACTTGCCTGAAGCCCTGCTACAATATTACAACACACGCTCCTTAATATCCTACACAATTAGGTACATATTCACATAACAATTAGTCACATACTGGATACCAAATATTTGTTTATACAACTCTATAATGTCTCATTCATATTAGAAACAAAATATTAAACAAGGTTATGCCACTAGTTACGGCGTTACGACGCTTGCACGTCTGTACGCCAAGCTTGACTATTCGAATGTCCAAGCGATACACATTTGCGTACGCCTAGCACGCCCATTCAATGCTAAGTATAATTAAAATTCATAACATTCATGTTTTAGAACCTAGAACGTCATTTTACATTGTCGAGAGCATTATATGTGCTTACGCGCATGCCTGACACCCTCCGATTGCCCCCAATTACATATCAGTCCTTTAAATGACCAATTTAGGCCATGCTACAGACCCCAAATTAAAAACTTAAAGAACAAAAGTTGTAGGTATACTCGTTCTCTTTCCGAATCATCTTGAATCACCTCAATCCGAGTTCGTATGACAAAGCTATGCCCATTTTACTAAAGGACGTCAAAATTGACCTTTACCACCTGAGGCCTAGCGCCCCGACGCTGAAAACAAGCCTAATACCAGCGCCCCAGTGCTGTAAATAGTAGATTATGGTGCTCGTTTACCCAGCGTCGTGGAATACTCTGTTTTTTTGGTGTTCTAGACCTATCTTGCTTCCAACCACCATAACTCCTTCTATACACCTTCAAATTGGTCCATTTCAGACTCTATGGACTCCTAAGACATAGAACTACAACATATCAAAAATTTAGAGCTATCCATTAATATTAACATCGCCAAATCTTAGGCCAAAGTATCAACTCATGCTATATTTTTGTGTTCTTGGTGTTCTTGGTGTTCTTCACAAAAATCAACACCAAATCTTCGTTTTAACACCTTTTTACTCGATTCCAATTGGGTTAACTTTGTAACCCATGGAACTATAATATTACAACATCAATTAGACCAAACAATTACTTAATCAAGGCTTTATAGTCCTCTAAATCGTCCGAAAGTCATTTTGTTCAAAAAGTCCAAAGTTTCATCCTTTATGCTAAGGTTCAGATCATTCATTGATTTCGTTCCACTTTGAGGTTATTAATAGCTTACAAGATGTCTTAGCAACAATAAAAATCAATCACAACCAACAATTACAACAAAAATTGCAAGAAATGCTCAAACCCAATGGTTTGAGCTTAAGAACACATAGAACTCGAAAATCCTATCAAAATCACATGGAATGAATTTGTTGGTTGATTGTTTACCTTGTAAATCCTTTCTAGGTGCTAAAAAACTTGTTAGGTTCGATTGGATTGAGCTCCTCCTCTCTTATCCCGCTCACTTTGCTTCTTGTTCTTCCGTGTTCTTCTTCCTCTTCTTTTCTTGTTCTTCTATTTCTTCTTCAATGTTCTTTCACTCTTAATAATATGCAGCACTCTCACACTCAATCTCTCTCTATATTTTTGCAGCAATTTCAAAATGGAATGCTAGATGGAAGAAGGCTGTCAATGGAAATGGAGGAGTGAAGGGAGCTGGTGGCTTTGGGTGAAGGAGAGGGAGTGGCTCAAGAAAGTTCAACAATTGGAAGAAAAAAATAAGGCATTGAGCCTACCAAATAGTAGCATGCTGCCGGCTATACACTCTCCTCCCTCATCTGATTGGTCCAAAGGTTTAGGTTGGTTCCCTCTTGGAGTAACATGCCAAAATAAATACCCAAATACACAAAAATATACCCGAATACTCCCACTTTTATACCCAATTCGGTAAATAACTCTACCCAAAATTAAAATGGGTATTCCCATAAATTATTGGGACACATAAAAATAATAATTATGGGATTCTTCCATTTATTCGGAACAGTCATATAATATATTTCGGATACCGAATAAAACACGAACGGGCTCAAAATAAAAATCCGACACTTGAAAAAATTATCGTTTCGCACATATGTATTACTGAAATTTATAAACGTTGAAAAGACGCAAAAATATTGTGGCGTGAATAGTGCCTCGGTAAACGTGCCCCGTGAATAGTGATTTCGCGATTTTTTGCAAAGTCAATATATTCACCCTAACGACACTACAACAAGTAAAATCCAACACATACACATATTCTAGGTTATAACACAACCTTTAAGCACGTAACACATAATAATATAAATAAATATAAAAATTCATTTTATTCACATAAACTCGGGTTACAAGAAATTTCAAAATTCCCCATCGTTACATTATCCCCTCCTTATAAGGATTCTGTCCCCAGAATCACAATACAAGGTTAAGCGAAAAGTTGAGGGTAATTCTCTTTCATCTTATCTTCTAATTCCCACGTAGCCTCCTCGGCATTGTGGTTTCGCCAAACTACTTTCACAGGAGGTATAACCTTATTTCTTAATACTTGTTCTTTCCTATCAATTATCTAAATAGGTATTTCTTCATACATTAGATCTTTTTCTATTTGAACGGGCTCATAGGATATCACGTGTTTGTAATCGGGCTTGTATGATCGTAACATTGAGACGTGGAACACGTTGTGGATATGCTCCAGTTCAGGAGGCAAAGCTACCTCGTACGCCACTTCACCCACTCTCCTCAATACTTCGAACGGTCCTACGAACCTCGGGCTTAACTTTCCCTTCTTTCCAAATCGTATTTTCCCTTTCCAGGGAGATACCTTTAGAAACACGTAACTGCCGACGTCGAAGTCTTTCGTCTGGCAATGTTGATCTGCATACTTCTTTTGTCGGTCTTGGGCTGTAACTAATCTTGCCCTAATCATTGTGACCACTTCTGCTTTCTGATATACCAATTCTGGTCCCAACAGTCGTCGTTCGCTAACCTCATCCCAACTTAATGGTGTTCTGCACTTCCTTTCGTAGAGGGCTTCATATGGCGGCATACCGATACTTGCATGATAGTTGTTATTGTAGGCGAATTCCACCAGTGGTAAGTGGTCATCCCAATTTCCCTTGAAATCCATCACACAAGCTCTTAACATGTCCTCTAGTGTCTGAATTGTTCGTTCACTTTATCCGTCAATTTGAGGATGGTAAGCAGTACTCAGTCGTAATTGTGTTCCCATTCTCTCTTGCTAGCTCTTCCAAAAATTTGACGTGAAGCGCGGATCTCGATCTGAGACAATTGACACTGGCACTCCATGTCGTGAAATAATTTCCTTTATATACAACTTGGCTAACTGGTTCAAATTGAATCAGATTTTTATTGGTAGAAAGTGTGCTGATTTCATCAATCGATCCACGATAACCCAAATGGCATCATAACCCTTCTGTGTAACTGGAAGTCCTACCACAAGGTCCATAGTGATATGCTCCCACTTCTATTCTGGTATATTTAATGGTTGAAGTAACCCACGTGGTCTCTGATGTTTTGCTTTGACTTGTTGACAAGTGAGACACTTGCTGACGTATTCTGCTACGTCCCGCTTCATGTTGGGCCACCAAAAATATTGACGAAGATCCCGGTACATTTTCGTGCTTCCTGGGGTGAACAAAATATGCTGAATTATGTGCTTCATGTAAAATTTCCTCCTTGAATTCAGTCACGGCCGACACCCACACTCGCTCCTCGTACCTTAAGATACCATCCTTATCCATTCGGAATTTCTCTTCCTCATTTTCTACGATCCTTTTCTGTATCCTTTCACACTCTTCATCCTTTCCCTGTGCTTCTTTCACTTTGTCGAGTAACGTCAGACGAGCTTCAATTACGAATAACTTCTCTGTTGCCTCTGCCGGACCTTTCACTTCAATCTCCAGTCTTGCCATTTCTAGTATTAACTTCTCATGAGTTGTCAACATAAACAATTTCTCGTTCCCCTTCCTACTCAACGCATCTGCCACTACGTTTGCTTTTCCTGGGTGATAAAGAATTTCGCAGTCGTAATCCTTGATTAATTCCAACCATCGCCTCTGTCGCAAGTTCTGTTAGGTTTGTATAACGCGAACATGCAATCAAATTACATTAATAAAGCGGAAGCGCGATAAAATCAGATTTTAAAATTTTATACAAACCATCACCATGATCTTTCTTTATGCACAATTATTAATTAAACAAAAGAGATGGAGAATAAAAATTATACCCTTGTAGAATTCTAGCTTCCTCAGGTACAAGTTCACCTCCAATTCCTTCGCGTTCTCCTTGAATTCCACCGATTAAATTCCTTCCTTTGATCAACGTTAGCCACCCAAGTGTTTGGCCTCTAGAGGTGATCCACCAAGGAATAATAATTGTTCAAGAAGATGGGTGTTGGCAAAACCCTAGTTTCTATCTCTATAGAAATTGTAAGTACTCTCTACAATTCTTATGCAAGAGTGTGTAACCCTAATCTATGATAAGACTTCTCTTATTTATAGATGTAGGAAAACTCTTCCCTAAACTATTTAGGATTAGGGTTTCTATTCTAATTAAACTCCTTTAATTAAATTAAATTCCTAATCCAATTAGGAATTCATGTGAGAGTACTTCTATTAATTAATTCTCAATCCCTATTAGGAATTAAATAATAGTAATAGTAATAATAATAATAAGACTCCTCTTATTAATTTATATTTAATATTTCTAAAATATTAAATAATAGATATTAAGCTATTTAATTTATTCTATCTCCATAGACTAAATTAAATACACTTAACTTATTATTACAATTATGCCATTTACTTCTTAAATAAATATTTTCCTTTTACGGTGTGACCCTTTAGGTTCTCCATATTAAACCGGTTGTGAATAAATCAATTAGAACAATTCTAATCTTATTTAAATAAATAAATTAAACTATTTAATTCATTTAAATAAATAATATTTATTCTACAATAAGGGTAAGCCCCCTTAGCGATCAACGACTTTCCAGATAATATAGATTTCAACATTAATCATAAAAGAACCTTTTAGTGCATAGTTACCGTACAATTCAATCCTTCTACCATACAATGTCCCAATTAAATATAAGACATGGAATTACTGTCAAGTCTTATTTTATTTAATTATATGTATTTCAATTCTGAAATGCACAACTCTGATTAATGCAAATTAGAAACTCCTTTCTAATTTCATTCTGCTTTGGCCAAAGACTTCTGAGTCGTCATTTATCGAATTACATAGGACATTCTCTCCTTTTACTAGAAGTGGTAGATTCTTTGTTGATCATTCACTTATCTCCATGTATAACTTATTATACCCAATCATACCCTTTGATATACCCTAAGAGTCTTAAGGGACATGTCAAAGTATAACTTATCACACACAAGATACTATGATGATCTCAAGTCCAAGGATCACTTGTACTACTATCACTAGAGGAATTCCTATTGACAGGCGAGTAAAACTCCATTAGGTATTCCTTAGCGAGCCACGTTCAGTGAACTTATTCTCTAATAAGCACCTACATACTTGCTTTAGTGTCTCCACACAAATGATTATGAGATCAATCATTCTCTTCATAAGAGCAAGCAACGTATGTACTAATCTACCGGATTCACTAATCCCCTTTTTAGTAATCCATCGATTAGGAACAATTTAAGTTTGTGAGCTATCTAGAATTTAGATCTCATTAGCATGATCACCATCATTATTCTAAAAGCATTGCTCAAAACTATGGGTTTATCACATTTAATATAACAACACTATGTAGATAATGTAAAATGCCTTTTAACAACCGAATAAGATTACAAAGTATATGCTACATCATATCAAATATGATTAGCTTGTGTGCATACTACTTTCAAGTTCAACTCCTTCTGTGTGAAGATATATTTCAAACTCTTATGATCCGTGTATATCTCACATTTCTCCCCATAAAGGTAATGTCTCCAAATCTTTAATGCAAAGACGACAGCTGCTAATTCCAGGTCATGGGTAGGGTATCGCTTCTCGTAATCCTTCAACTGTCGTGATGCATACACAATGACCTTACCGTGTTGCATTAACACACAACCAAGACCTTTGTGTGACGCATCACTATACACTACAAAACCTCCCGTATCATCTGGTAAGGACAATACAGGCACCTCGCTTAATCTCTTTTTCAATTCCTAAAAACTGTCTTCGCACTTTTCAGACCATACAAACTTCATCGTCTTTCTCGTCAGATTGGTCAACGGGGTTGCTATATTCGAAAAATCCTGGATAAATCTTTGATAGTACCTGGCTAACCCTAAGAAACTTCTCACTTCTGTCGGCGTCTTCGGTCGTTCCCAATTACTAACTGCCTCTACTTTCGCAGGGTCCACTGAGATACCATCTTTGTCGATCATATGCCCTAAAAATTGCACCTTTTCCATCCAGAATTCGCACTTGGATAATTTCGCGTATAACTTCTCCCTTCTTAGTGTCTGTAGTACTTTGTTCAGATGATCAGCATGCTCTTCTTCGGTCTTTGAATAAATCAAAATGTCATCGATGAAAACTACTACAAACTTGTCTAAGTACGGCTTCAGAACTCGGTTCATCAAGTCCATGAATGCTGCCGACACGTTAGTCAAACCAAAAGACATTACCAAAAACTCATAGTGACCATATCTCGTCTGAAACGAAGTTTTAGGTACATCTTCCTTCCTTACTTTTAGCTGATGATATCCGGTCCTCAAATCTATCTTCGAGAAATGTCTGGCTCCTTTCAGTTGATCAAATAAGTCGTCGATCCTTGGCAATGGATACTTATTCTTGATCGTTGATTTGTTCAATTCCCGGTAGTCGATGCAGAGTCTCATCGATCCGTCCTTTTTCTTAACAAACAAAACTGAGGCTCCCCATGGGGACACACTTGGTTGAATATACTCATTGTCCAGCAATTCCTGAAGTTGTATCAATAATTCTTTCATCTCCACTGGCGCCATACGATACAGAGCCTTTGAAATTGGTGCAGTCCCTGGCACTAAGTCTATTGCAAATTCAATTTCTCTGCCTGGTGGAAGACCGGATAATTCACTTGGAAACACATCTGGAAACTCTCTTACTATCGGTATATCCTTAATTCGTATACCTTCTTTCTTTGTATCTACAATATAGGCTAAATAGCCTTCACATCCTTTCTTTAACAACTTCCTGGCCTGCATCATCGTAAGACAAGAAGAACGTCTCAGCGATGTGCTACCATTAAACACTACCCTCGACCGGTTAGGGGTCTCAAAGTTCACACTTTTCTTCTGACAGTCAATCACTGCCGCATGATCGTACAACCAGTCCATTCCCAATATTACATCGAACTCTCCCAGCCTTATTGGGATCAAATCCATGTAAAAATTATATCCCATAATCTCAGCGCAACAATTACGAAGAATAAACTCTACTAGAATTACCTCGTTATTCGCAATTTCTATACTCAAAGGATTCTCTAACCGTTCTTGGGATAAATTTAACCGTTTAGCAAAATCTTCAGATACAAAAGAACAGTTAGCACCCGAATTAAATAATACGCAGGCATTTATATTATTGATTGGGATAATACCTGACACCACGTCCTTAGCAATCACTGCATCCTGGACATTCATGTTGAAGGTTCGGGCAGGGGTTCGGTTCGGCGGAGTCGGTCCTCCAATTGTCAATTTGCTGCCTCTTCCTCGGTTGATGTTTCCACCACTGCTTCCTTTCTTCGGGCAGTCTTTGATCTGATGCTCCACTGATCCACAAGAATAACACCCACGGTTCTTGTTTAGGTTTGTGCAGTTTGGTGCCATATGCCCCTCCTGGCCACAATTGTAACAGATATTGCGCCCTTTCCAACACTCTCCCTTATGATTTTTTCCACATTTGGAACACGCTTCAATCCTCTTCTTAAATCCTCCTTGATTATTCCCTGTCTGATTAGTGTTGGTGTTGTTGCTGTTGCCACCGTCCCATTTTCTCTTTCCCGAATTGCTTCCACCGCTACTGCCACCTCCACGGTAGTCTCCTCCACTTTTCTTATTCTTCTTGTGTTGATTCAAGGCCTCAATCCCTCCTTCAGCGATGATAGCCTTTTCCAATAGTGCACTAAAGGTTTCAATCTGAAGAACAACTACCTTGTTATATATCCATGGTTTCAGCCCTTGTTCAAACCTTTGCGCCCTCAGCTTTTCAGTACTTACTTGAAGTGGTGCAAAACGTGCAAGTTCATTGAATTTGGCGGCATACTGAGCTACCGTCATGTCTCCCTGCTTCAGCTCCAAGAATTTCACTACCATTTGTCTTTTCATGCTCTTTGGGAAATAATTCTCGAAAAATAATTCCTTGAACTTGTCCCACGGTATCACTCCTTCACCTGCTCATTGTTGGTTGGCTTCCCACCAATAATTTGCTTCTCTTTTCATCATATAGGTGGCGAATACCGTTTTCTGGTCATCCCCCGCGCGTGCGATAACGAAGGCCTTCTCCATTTCCTTCACCCAAGACTGGGCTTCAATCGGATTAGTCGTTCCCCTGAACTCTGGGGGTCCTATGCTTTTGAAGTCTTTGAAACTTGTTATGGGTACTGCCGGTGGGTTGGGATTCACGATTCCCGCACTTCTCCTTTCCATTCTCTCCAATATATCCGCTAACCGCTGTATGGGGTCCGTCGGACCTCCTCCATTGTTAACTGATCCCTCAGGTGTTGCTGGGGGTGGTACGTTGCGTCTAGGCGGCATTTTTCGCTAAACGTAAGAAAGCTTAATGTCATTATCTCATCATACTACGAGAATATCTATCATGAGTACTACAAGCAGACCACAAAGCGACACACTCTATTAGCAACTCGTAATGAAATATAGCTTCATTATAAGGATTGTAAATATCTTTCACAACTCTCTAGGACGCGTTTATCTAAGATCGCCCCAAAACTCTACATGAGTTTTATCTACTCTTATACTCTATACGCTTCCTAAGGTTATAGCCTAAAGACCTCTCTCTAAAGGTTTATAACCTATCGCTCTGATACCAACCTGTGACGCCCCCAAATCCGGGTCGCTTTGAACCGCGGACTTGGTTTGTCACTATCTAATACACGCATCATACTATTGATAACTTACAGCGGAAATAAAGGAATATTTACATTGATATAACATAAATAATCCTGTCCCAAGTCCCAAACCAAAACTTCTACAAAACATAACTTAATACATAAGGGTAATTAAGTCTTAATACATAACATGAGTCAACGAGTCTTAGTACATAATCAAAATAGTAATCTTAACGGTGCAAAGCTAATCAGTAGCTATGCCTTTGCCTTTATCCTTCCCTGAGCTTTCACCACGAGCTCCACTAATTGAAATATTTTAAGGAAAATAAGGGTGAGCAACAATTTTGCTCAGCAAGTATAATAACAATAATCGTGAATCATCAAATGAATACTTTATAGTTTACAAGAATTAAGAGAATAAAAGATAGCTCAAGAACTTGAACAATTTCTATGAATGATCTCTTTAACACAATTGTAGGGCCTCTATGGACCGAATGATTTCAATGTTCCCAAATAGAGGAAATATTCTATACTTAGTGGTCATCATGACACTGAACTTTTACTAGAATCACCAGAAACACCAGAAATTCATCTGATAACCCAACATACTAATACAATATGTGATCAGCCTAATGTACCCAGTATTATGCATAACCCCTTTTACATACTGTTCGCGCGCGTGTCGGTTCCCCGACATACATACTGTTTCCCCTACTATGAGGGTTGTTCATCTCAGCTTTACATAGGAATCCAAACCAAAAAATTTGATCGGATATCTTTACTTAACAACAATGATGATTAAAGATACGTCTAGCCGAAACAATTGGCTTTGACATTTATCTTATGTAGTTCGTGGAATATAGAACTTGAAAGCTTGAATAACATGCGTCGAAGCATAGTTAAATAACGTGAATGAATATCAGTTCATTCTAAGAGTACTTGCAATACAACAAAGATTGAAGTAAAGGAACCTGTTCAGAATATCTTAAATAAGATAAGAAACTCGCTTAATGGAGTAATACTTGCAAACAATATACAACATTTGTATGAAATAGGAAACTTGCTCAAATAAAAATAGTTGAGTAAGGAACTTGCAATAATATAGAATGATTGCTCAATCAATAATTAACTCGCACAATAGAACTTGCCCAACACAAGGGTTAGACAAAGGTTAAAGAAAGAAACTTGCAACAAGATATAATACTTGCTCAAATATAATTTTGAGTAAGGTAAGAAACTTGCATTCAATATGTAGAAAGAATGAAGTTAGGGAACTTGCCCAACACAAGGGTTAGACAAGCGTTAGGAAACTTGCCTGAAGCGCTGCTACAATATTACAACACACGCTCCTTAATATCCTACACAATTAGGTACATATTCACATAACAATTAGTCACATACTGGATACCAAATATTTATTTATACAACTCTATAATGTCTCATTCATATTAGAAACAAAATATTAAACAAGGTTATGCCACTAGTTACGGCGTTACGACGCTTGCACGTCTGTACGCCAAGCTTGACTATTCGAATGTCCAAGCGATACACATTTACGTACGCCTAGCACGCCCATTCGATTTATCTAATACCCATTGGTCAATGCTAAGTATCATTAAAATTCATAACATTCATGTTTTAGAACCTAGAACGTCATTTTACATTGTCGGGAGCATTATATGTGCTTACGCGCATGCCCGACACCCTCCGATTGCCCCCAATTACATATCAGTCCTATAAATGACCAATTTAGGCCATGCTACAGACCTAAAATTAAAAAACTTAAAGAACAAAAGTTGTAGGTCTACTCGTTCTCTTTTCGAATCATCTTGAATCACCTCAATCCGAGTTCGTATGACAAAGTTATGCCCATTTTACTCAAGGACGTCAAAACTGACCTTTACCACCTGAGGCCTAGCGCCCCGGCGCTGAACACAAGCCTAATACCAGCGCCCCAGCACTGTAAGCAGTAGATTATGGTGCTCGTTTGCCCAGCTTCGCGGAATACTCTGTTTTTTTGGTGTTCTAGACCTATCTTGCTTCCAACCTAGATAACTCCTTCTATACACCTTCAAATTGGTCCATTTCGGACTCTATGGACTCTTAAGACATAGAGCTACAACATATCAAAAATTTAGAGCTATCTATTAACATTAACATGGCCAAATCTTAGGCTAAAGTATCAACTCATGCTATATTTTCGTGTTCTTGGTGTTCTTGGTGTTCTTCATAAAAATCAACACCAAATCTTCGTTTTAACACCTTTTTACTCGATTCCAGTTGGGTTAACTTTGTAACCCATGGAACTATAATATTACAACATCAATTAGACCAAACAATTACTCAATCAAGGCTTTATAGTCCTCTAAATCGTCCGAAAATCATTTCGTCCGAAAATCATTTTGTCCAAAAAGTCCAAAGTTTCATCTTTTATGCCAAGTTTCGGATCATTCATTGATTTCGTTCCACTCTGAGGTTATTAATAGCTTACAAGATGTCTTACCAACAATAAAAATCAACCACAACCAATAATTACAACAAAAATTGCAAGAAATGCTCAAACCCAATGGTTTGAGCTCAAGAACACATAGAACTCGAAAATCCTATCAAAATCACATGGAATGAATTTGTTGGTTGATTGTTTACCTTGTAAATCCTTTCTAGGTGCTAAAAAACTTGTTAGGTTCGATTGGATTGAGCTCCTCCTCTCTTCTCCCGCTCACTTTGCTTCTTGTTCTTCCGTGTTCTTCTTCCTCTTCTTTTCTGGTTCTTCTATTTCTTCTTCAATGCTCTTTCACTCTCAATAATCTGCAGCACTCTCACACTCAATCTCTCTCTATATTTTTGCAGCAATTTCAAAATGGAATGCTAGATGGAAGAAGGCTGTCAATGGAAATGGAGGAGTGAAGGGAGCTGGTGGCTTTGGGTGAATGAGAGGGAGTGGCTCAAGAAAGTTCAGCAATTGGAAGAAAAAAATAAGGCATTGAGCCTACCAAATAGCAGCATGCTGCCGGCTATACACTCTCCTCCCTCATCTGATTGGTCCAAAGGTTTAGGTTGGTTTCCTCTTGGAGTAACATGCCAAAATAAATACCCAAATACACAAAAATATACCTGAATACTCCCACTTTTGTACCCAATTCGGTAAATAACTCTACCCAAAATTAAAATGGGTATTCCCATAAATTATTGGGACACATAAAAATAATAATTATGGGATTCGTCCATTTATTCGGAACAGTCATATAATATATTTCGGATACCGAATAAAACACGAACGGGCTCAAAATAAAAATCCGACACTTGGAAAAATTATCGTTTCGCACACGTGTATTACTGAAATTTATTAAGGTTGAAAAGATGCAAAAATATTATGGCGTGAATAGTGTCTCGGTAAACGTGCCCCGTGAATAGTGATTTCGCGATTTTTCGCAAAGTCAATATATTCACCCTAACGACACTACAACATGTAAAATCCAACACATACACATTCTAGGTTATAACACAACCTTTAAGCACGTAACACATAATAATATAAATAAATATAAAAATTCATTTTATTCACATAAACTCGGGTTACAAAAAATTTCAAAATTCCCGATCGTTACAATAGTAATAGTAATAATAATAATAAAATTTCTCTTATTAATTTATATTTAATATTTCCAAAATATTAAATAATAAATATTAAGCTATTTAATTTATTCTATCTCCATAGATTAAATTAAATACATTTAACTTATTACTATAATTATGTCATTTACTTCTTAAATAAATATTTTTCTTTTGCGGTGTGACCCTCTAAGTTCTCCATATTAAACCGGTTGTGAATAAATCAATTAGAACAATTCTAATCTTATTTAAATAAATAAATTAAACTATTTAATTTATTTAAATAAATAATATTTATTCTACAATAAGGGTAAGCCCTCTTAGCGATCAACGACTTTCCAGATAATATATATTTCAACATTAATCACAAAAGAACCTTTCAGTGCATAGTTACCGTACAATTCAATCCTTCTACCATACAATGTCCCAATTAAATATAAGACATGGAATTACTGTCAAGTCTTATTTTATTTAATAATATGTATTTCGATTCCCAAATGCACAACTGTACATAATGCAAATTAGAAACTCCTTTCTAATTTCATTCTGCCTTAGGCAAGGACTACTGAGTTGTCATTTATCGAATCACATAGGACATTCACATCTTTTGCTAGACGTAGTAGATTCTTTGTTGATCATTCACCTATCTTCTTGCACAACTTATTATACCCAATCATACCCTTTGATATACCCCAAAGGTCTTAAGGGACATGTCAAAGTATAACTCATCATACACAAGATACTATAATGATCTCAAGTCCAAGAATCACGTGTACTACTATTACTAGAGGAATTCGTATTGACAGGTGAGTAAAACTCCATTAGGTATTCCTTAGCGAGCTACGTTCAGTGAATTTATTCTCCAATAAGCACCTACATACTTGCTTTAGTGTCTCTACATAAATAGTTATGAGATTAATCATCCTCTTCTTAAAAGCAAACAACGTATGTACTAATCTATCTAGATTCACTAATCCCCTTTTTAGTAATCTAACGATTAGAAACGATTTTAGTTTGTGAGCTATCTTGAATTTAGATCTCATTAGCATGATCACCATCATGATTCTAAAAGCATTGCTCAAAACTATGGGTTTATCACATTTAATATAACAGCACTATGTAGATAATATAAAATGCCTTTTAAGAAAATCAATTCTTTTATTAATAAATGAATAAGATTACAAAGTATATGCTACATCATATCAAATATGATTGGCTTGTGTGCATACTACTTTCAATCTCCCACTTGCACTAAAGCCAATCGCCATGGTATCTAATACCCTTCTTCTCTAAGTGACGATCATCCCGTTGTTTGGATAAAGCTTCAGTAAATGGATATGCAATGTTGTTCTTGAGAGTCCACTATCTCTATAGTGACTTCTCCTCTTTCAATAATTCTACTAATCAAATGAAAGTGCCGCAACACATGTTTGAATCCAAGATGAGACTTAGGAACTATTCCTAGTTCTGTAATGAACTTTTCATCCAAACAATCAACTTGCAGCTTCATTTACAGCTATATACTTTATCTTTGTCACTAAACCAGCAACTCTTTGCTATTTTTGGAACCTTTCCAATTCACTACACCACCATTCAAGGTAACGATTCACCCTAAAGTAGTTTTGTTATCGTCTTGGCCAGTCTGAAAAACTTGAGTCTGTTAAACCCTCTAGTTTTAATTCAGACTTACAATGAATTATGATCACATCTTCAATACCGGTTAAGTGCTTAAGATGTTTATCACTTTCTTACAGTGATCTTCTCCATAATATGACTGATCAATCATCAGGCCTTGTATATTCATTGCATACATGATAATAACTCATGTGATCTCTCTTTTATTGGAGATAATTTTAGAGAGATACACTCCATGGCTCATCATCATGAGACCTCTATTGGAGTTTGCCATGCTAAACGCCTTTAGCATCGAATGAATATACGTTCATTGGGTCAAGCCGAACATCCTTTTAAATCTATCTATATAGATTTATATCCCCAATTTATAGGATGCTCCTCCCAAGTTATTCATAGAGGAATGTTTAGACAATTTTATCTTTACTGATTGTAGCATTGATGTGTTATTCCTTATCAGTAATATATCAACATGTAATACTAGAAATGTCACAGTGCTCCCACTAACCCTTTTGTACATGCTAGGTTCATTCTCGTTTTTGATAAAATCAAACTCTTTTGATTGTCTCATCAAAACGAATGTTCCATCTTTGAGAAGCTTGCTTCAATCCATAAATGGATCATCGTACCTTAAAACATGATTTGCTTCAACCTTTGAAAAAAATTCTTCTGGCTGTATCATACATACATTCTCCTCAAGTCTTCATTGAGGAAGGACGTCTCCACATCCATTTTGCCAGATTTCGTAATAAGCTGCAATCACAAGCAAAATCCAAATGGACTTGAGCATTACCCGGTAATAAGGTTTTATTACAGTCAACTCCTTGACTTTATTTGAAACCTTTTAAACAGGTCTGGTCTTATGGGTCTTCACCTTGCCATTTGCGCTAGTTTTTCTCTTTAAAGACCCATATACACCCTCTAGGCACTATGCCTTTCGGTGGAATAACCAGAGTCTATACTTGGTTCTCATACATGGAGTCCATTTCGGATTTTATGGCCATCTTCCATTTCTCTGAGTGTCTTCTACTCATAGCCCCATCGTATATAACTGGATCATCATCCTCTATGATCCGTACCTCATCATCATCCTCTATGATGAATCCGTACCTCCTAGGTATCTTCAGTACTCTTCCAGATTTACGATTCGGTTGTGGTACAATAGGTCTATCTACAGGTCCCTCGGTTTGACTAAAAGTGCTTTGTGGTTCTTGAACTCTTTCAAGATCTATTACCCTCCCACTAGCTCCTTCAATGATAAACACCTTTATCCAAGAAGGCAGCGTGTAAGATTATAGTAATAATACCCTAAACTTTCTTTAGGATATCCCACAACTCTCCACTTGTCAAATTTTGTCCCAAACTTATCTTTTGAAACCTTTTTCACATAAGTTGGACAACCCCTTATCTTAACATACTTAAGATTAGGAATCCTCCCTATCCATAACTTTTGTGGAGTCTTGGGGCCGAATTTTGAGGTTACCTTATTTTGTAGATATGCAGCCGTTTCTAGGGCATAACCCCAGATGGATACTGAAATGTCGGTAAAAATCATTATGGACCGCACCATATCCAACAAGGTACAATTTCTCCTTTTAAGATACACCAATCAATTATTGCATATCAGGAGGTGTCCATTATGAGAAAATACCATTTTGAGATGATCTAGAAACTTATTGCACAAGTATTCCTTCCTCGATCTGATTAAAGAATCTTAATACTTTGTCAATTTGTTTCACTTCTGAATTCTTTGAACCTTTCAAATGATTCAGACTTGTATTTCATCAAATACACATATTCAACTCTTTGAATGATCATCTCCTTTTCTTTTACTAGTATGTTCAATTTACAAAATTAGTTTTCATGTAAGTCAAGTTTACAAAGTCCATCAAGTGATCTTCCAGTTTCAATCAAAACATTATCATTATAAATAGAACAACAATTGTTCTTAAATATAATACCAAAACATTCCTTGTCCAACAACGGAAATAATAATGTTTCTAAAGAGAACTGGAACATAATAACAACTTATTAACTTAATAGACTTGCCTGTAGGCAACACTAAACTATAAGTTCCTACGGCTAATGTAGCAACCATTGCTCCATTCTCCACATGTAAGATTACTTACTTTTTGTTTAGCTTTCTACTTCTGCTTAGTCTCTGCATTGGATTGCATATGTGAGAACTATAGCCAGTATCCAATACCCAAGTAGAACCTTGACTTACAGAAAAAATTTATTTCAATCATGAACAAACCTATATCTGTAACCGAAGCTTCACTAAGCTTCTTCTGGTTAGCCTCTGCAAGATGCTCCTTACAGTTTCCTTTCTAGTGTTCAGGCTTATTGTAGTGGAAGCAAACTCCTTTGCTATCTGCATCAGTTTTGTTCTTAGTGTCCTTAGTTATTGCCTTTCCTTATACCTTCTTTGAATTGTTCTTCTTTTAAGAAGATCCTTTGGCCCTCTTCCGCTTCCTGGAAGAATTATCTACCAGTAAGACTTGGTCTTTCTTGGTTGGAAAGTGACTCTCTACAGTTTTCAACATGTTTAAGCAACTCAGGCAGGCTGACATATAGCTTATTCATGTGGAAATTCACAACAAATTGTGAGAAAGAGTTCGGAAGTGATTGCAAGATCAAATCTTGGATCATCTCTCCATCCATTACTAAACCTAGTTATCCCAATTGTTTAATCAGATTGATCATTTTTGAGGATATTTGTCTATAATGTAGTGCCATCGGTTATTCTAGATTGGAAGAGCTCCTTAGATATCTAATATCTAGCAATCCTACTTTCCTCACCATTCAACTCCTTGAAGGTGCAGGAGTACAGTAGGAGCATCCATAGTTTCATGCTGACGCTGAAGCTCGTTACTCATGGATGCTAGCATGATGCATTGAGCCAACTGTACATCATCTTGCCACTTTCTAAAAGTAGCAATCTCTTCCGTTGAGGCATTGTCTGCAACCATTGCAGGGATAGGCATATTAAGTACACAAGATAGCTTTTCATCCTTGAGAACTATTCTCAAATTCCTTAACCAGTCCGTGTAATTCGGTCCGGTCAGTTTGTTAGCATCAAGTATGCTACGCAGTGATAGTGAGTTTGACATTTTTAAATTCTGCATGTGAAATAGACAACATTTTAGCATAAATTCATTTAATTAATTACCAAAATAAATTAGGTCTTTATTTTAAACTGGTTTTTCTCACTTTTTCATCAAACTATGTTACCCTCAATATATAGTTCAGTAATTCTAATTAAAGATTTGCTAGTGAGACTAAGGATCCCATTTCAAATGTGTATAGCCTTGTGATGACACAACAAATGATATATAAATAAATAGGTAGACAACTATTATCAATTACATCTCTATGTAACTCCTTGTATTTTGCCTCTTAGATTATTTTGATCAAGTGGTGACACATTCGAATCAAAATTATCCAAGTTAAGTCTATCCTAGCACTTTCATATATGTGAAGAGAAAAATACCGTCCTTGTGGTGACACAACAAAACAGTAATGTTCAATTCCTTAATAAGCATCAAATGTGATAATGCAACATCTTAAGTATTTAATATTTGCCTTGTGGTGACACAACAAACTCATATTAAATATTTAATACTCTATCGCTTTACCATGCTAGAAGGCGACGTTCGATATTCTAAATATCTTTGAACGCTTAGGACTTAATATAATTTCTTTGAGGGGTTTGTTATTATTAGTCTCATCTTGTTTAGCGCGCATGCACATATATATATAAAATACGCATCATATTATTTTACATGCGAAGTATGTTGGATAATATATAATATATACATATATATATAGTAAGCATGCACATATAGAATATTATATTCTATCCGGATTGATTATGGACTTTTATTCTAGTTTGGTTCACTAGAGCCACCAAGTGAACCAAAAGGTCAAACCTAGGGTGCAAGAATAAAATTTAAATATAACTATTACATTTAAACTTGGGCTCCATTACAAACGGGTCTTTATGCGCTCCTTGCTCCTTTGTCTCCAATTCTTCAAAATTAATTCTAACTAGTCCTATTACAAAAACTATTTACAATAAATAGAAACTTGAATAGCAGTCAAGGGGAAGTACATAGGAAGGAGATAGAATTTTACATTAAGAAAAATTAGAGAAGACATGGTACGCAGACCCCATTTATAAAAACCTATACATTCAAGCATCCTCTAAAATAATTCCAATCAGACATTGGTCAATAGTCCATAATCAATCCCTATTTATTATCATACATATCTCTATATGTATCAATCAATAACATTCATCCCATGAATAATAAAATCATTCCATATATGCATTGATATCAATTAATGGGCAAAAGTTTTGCTAATATTTAGTTTTGAAACAAAATAAACTCTTTTATTTTAATCAAAAACCAAATCCAAATTAAACTCCTTTAATTTTAGCAATCTGAAATCCTATTCCAGATAAAATAAATATCTTTATTTTAAACTTATATCAATTAAATAAATCATTTATTTTAATTGAAGGAAAAATTATTTTTTCGGATTCTGCTGTCCAGCGCAGCTGCGTCCAGAATGAACTGGGAAACGGCGCAGCTGCGCTGTACCCCAGAAACGACTTTCTGGGTTTGGGCGCAGCTGCGCTCTAGAATGAACTGGAAACGGCGCAGCTGCGCGGCGTAGCAGATTCAGAAAAAACAGATTCTGCCCAAAAATTTCGATCCAATCGCATACCATACACACATAGAATCATCAAAATCGATAATTAGCACAAGATTGCCAGGACATCAAGCCACTCTACGAACGGGCAAAGTCAATGGTCAAAAAGGAAAACGATGACTACATTCTCCTAACAAGAATGAACCAGGGTAACTGATGTACAACAGTTGTGGAGGTTACAAAAGTTGAGGCCACGATCAGCAAATGGCCCTCTTACACGTATCCTCTGTAAAAATCAGAGGGAACTGAAACAGGCAAAAATTCAAATACTGATGGTTGTTCTTTCCTATCAGTTATCAATGTTTATCCTCTCACAAAACCGTGCAATTCTCTTAAAATCCCTAAAAACATCAGATCTCCAGCAAACCCAAATCTGCAAAACCTCCAGATACTTCAGAACCCATACTATTTCAAATATCCATCTACAATCGAATACCAGTCTTTTATCAAAACCCTTATTATGGAAAACTATCAAGTCATATTAGGCATCCAACTTGGTTTCAATAAGTTTGGGGAATCAGAAGAGAAGTTCAAGGATATTCTTAAGATCGTAAGGGAAGTAGGGTTCTCAGAATGCTTAGAGTCTAACACTAAAATCTTCTCTAATTTGGTGAAAGAGTTCTATCAGAACGCGACAATGAATAATGATGTGCTATCCACAAAAATTCGAGGAGTAAACATGAAGATAGGCGCTGCAGAAATCAATAAATGTCTAGGGTTTGCCAATCAAGTTCTATCATATCTGGAAGGAATTGACCCCGATGAAGGCATGAGATTGATGGGGTATGTAAAGAATCCTCATCTTAAGGGAACGAAGAAAAAGGAATTTCCAGAGGAGTTTAATTTCTTAGTAAAAATTTGTATCTTATACAAAGATACCGCTCATGATACTATAAGTGATCTACAACTGAGAATCATTATGCCATTATCATGAAGCAAAAGATAAATTTTAGTGTCGTGCTATTTGATTGGTTAACCAAAGAGGTTAAGAAAAAGAAGGCCTCAGATAAACCTATTTCAAAGGTTTACCATGGAAGGTTCTTAAGCATCATTTTAAAGAAAAAGCTGAGAAACGAGATTAGGGATAATGAGGGAGAAACCCTAAACGTCCACAAGATTATGTCTCCCAAACTATTTGACAACTGGAAGAAGAATCCCATGGAGAATAAGAGATTAAGGATATCTGGAAGCAACAGCAAGGAAGTTTCCAAAGCAGACAAAGGAAAAAAGGAAAGTAAGTACAATGAAGAATGAGTCATCACAATCTGATGATTCTCTATCCCTTGTGTCCATTCCTTTAAAATCAACAAAGAAGAATTTGAAAGTTAAGAAAGCCTCATTGAAGAGTTCCTCAATACCTAGAGGAGAATCTGAAGAAGAGAAAGAAGCATCTAAGGTACCGGTTATAACGCCTGCTAAGAAAAGACAGAGTGCACGTCTTCGACAAATGATGAAATTCCTAGGTCATAAAAGTGAAGAAGGTATTCCACCTAAGATCATTGATCTTGGTGATGATGAAGTTGATACTGAAGAGGCTACAAAGGTCAGTGAACCTATGGCATCAAATGATGGTTTTAATGAAAAAGAAGTGAGCACAAGTGAGTTAGAATCAGGAAGTAAGAATGAAGCTATGTCTACTAAAGAGACTTTCAATGGATCAACAGAAGATGATGTTGATATGAGTAATGAAGAATAGTTAGAAGAAATGACTGGTGAGCTAGTTAAAATATCAAAGAAAGTGATTATGGACGAACCTTGTTCAAAAGCAAAGAATGTCAGAAAGACTGACATGAGGAAAGTAAAGGAAGTAATGGAAGAGGATGAAGCACAAGAGGACTCTAACTCTGAAAATGATGAATTAGAAAGCTTCTCAGAACCACCTCCAACAGTTGCATCCTCAAATATTTGCAGAAGGATAGTGTTGGAAGCAATTGAAAAGCCAGGAGCTGTGCTTCCAAAGAAGTGGATAGATCATGGCAATGGACAAATCAAGGTAGTATCAATGACCATAGAAGATTTGCTTGATAATTTTCAAGACATCAAACTTGACAGAACAATTGTGCTATATGATTCTACAAGTCAACAACTAACATGGTTCTAACCATTGATGCCCTGGTTAAAGGCCATTTCACTTGAAGATAAGAGCTTCATCAGCTGGTGTTACTCACACTTTCCCAATGTAAAGATGATCTCTTAGAACTTACCAAGAGTTCAATCTTTTCCAACAATGTTGATCAAGAACTCCCAACACTTCAAAGTCCACCGTCATGCTGAAAGTATATTCATTCCATATTATATGTTAGAGAACTCTATTAAAGACAAAGTTAAGACCAAAATCGCAGAGTCAATGGTGGTAGAGCCCTCTAACTCTACGACGGCAGGAATACAGTCTCCCACACTTGATCCTAACCCTCCAATACCCTCAAATGTTCCTTCCTAATCAAATAAAGATTTCTTTGATATAGTCACTGCTCTTGAAAACATCTACAAGAGTGAGAAACCTAAGTCAACTACACCAATCCTTGAAGACCCCTTGATTGATCGGAGTTACTGAAAAACTCAAAAGAGTTGCTTGGAAACATTTCCTCAGTTACTACTGCAGCAAAGGATATGCCTGGAGGTGAAGAGAATGAATTCTACAAGAAGCTGCAAGCATCATTCACATATATGTCTATCAAGCTTCATCAAAGAGATCAAATATATCTTAAGTCCATTGAGAAACAGAAGAAAGAAGCCCTGAAACTTCATAAGCAAAATGAGAGATCCATTCAATCTCTCTCAGAGAAAATTGACAACCTCAACTAGTCCCTTTCTCAGTAAATGGAACTCAGCTAGCAGGAGGTAAAAATGGAAGTTGGAAACACCTCCTACTTAGTTGAACAGCTCATTACCAATGTTCAATACCTCTCCCAAATGATTGATGACAAAAAAGGGGAGAAAAAGACGAAGCATAAAAAGAGGAGCAGAGCTGTCAGAAGCAGAAAGGATCAGAAACTGAAGCTGAAGAGCAAAGATATGAAGTCTCCAACTGAGGGGAAACCAGAAGAAGCTGAAGGAAAAGTAGCAAGATTTGAGGGGGAGCAGGAACCAAAGAAAGATGAAGTGGAACCAGAAGAAAATAGCAGCTGAAAGCAGTCACAAAGTATGTAAGCATGAACCAACGAAGAAAACGAAGAAAAGGTACATTTCTAAATAAGTAATGAGGTATTAACTGTTATATGCAGAAACTATAATCTTAATATAGGATCTCCTTGTTAGAATGATATATCTTGTGGGTTGTATACTTTTAAGACTTAGCATAAATGTTATATGGAAATTATTCTCAATGCACATCATTATTGGTCTAGAAATATAGTGACTTACTGTATCTTAAGTCACGTTCATACTCATACATCTGCATGTATTGATTAAAGTGAATATTATGCTATAAGTGTTTTTGTCATCATCAAATAGGGGGAGATTATTGGGAATCTGCATGAGACTCTTAAGTCCATTCTCATAGGTGGAGATTATTAAAAGATCTGCATAAAATTACTATAGTTCATCATATGAGATTTGATTGATGACAAAATGGTTAAAAGAACATTCACAATGATAAAGTTTTGTAAAGTCCTTAATGAAATATATGTACAAGGACTTAGATTGGAAAGATCAAATATGTTAGGATGATCTAAGCTGAATTGTTATTTATCTGATCAAAGCACATTTGTAATGATAAGTATTATAAATTCCTTAAATGAATTTGATGTACAAGGACTTAAAATAGAAGAGATCAAACTTGTTAGGTTGATCTTGTGAGCTGAAATGTTATATTTAAAAACCAAGGCTAGACTGATCATAGAATACTACAATAGCTATCAAAGAGCAACTCTAGCATGACCAAAGGTTAGCAAGAAAATGATCGTAGAGCAGTCAGCAAGCTAGCAGTAAAGTCAACAAAAGATTACAGAGCTAAGTGTGAGATCGTAGAGCTCGCCAAGCAAACATAGGACAAAGGCTCGGTAGATCGTAGAGCTCACTCGGCATTGCAGAGTAAAGCTAAGTGTGAATCGTTGAGCTGTTCCGAGATAGCAGAGTTAATACAGTCAGTCACTCTACGACTCCCATGAACAGTCTACGACCAAGCAGAACGAAGAGTAACCTCTACAAAAGCACTCAAGGCTAAAGCAGCAGTCCTCATGAAGATTATCAAGTAAGTTGTCCTTAAGTGATCAAACAAACTGAACGAAGGTCTCAGAGCGTATCTAAAGCATCAAGTCCTAAATGAAGAATAAAGAGCAGCTCAATCTAATACTCTAGGATTTCACCAAGACTCTGCGACTTGCACCTTAGATAAAAATATCGTAGAGTGGGTAAGCAACAGTTCAATCAAGTAATCGTAGAGTTAAGCCACAGACAACAAAGATACTCTGCCAGATATAAACAACCACTTAAGCTCAACAGAGATAATATCTGAAGATAGTAGAGCAGTCCTCTACAATGAAAGTGCTAGCATCAGAAGAGCATAGAGCAGTCCTCTATGACATAACAACAAAGACAACATCTGAAGATCATAGAGCAGTCCTCTCTACAAATGAAAGAGCTAGCACCTGAAGTGAAAGTAGTTTGCACACAAGCCAATCATATTTGATATGATGTAGCATATACGTTGTAATCTTATTCATTTATTAATAAAAGAATTTATTTATTAAAGGCATTTTACTTTATCTACATTGTGATGTTATATTAAATATGATAAACCCATAATTTTGAGCAATGCTTTTAGAATCATGATGGTGATCATGCTAATGAGATCTAAATTCTAGATAGCTCACAAACTAAAATCGTTCCTAATCGTTGGATTACTAAAAAGGGGATTAGTGAATCCGGATAGATTAGTACATACGTTGCTTGCTCTTAAGAAGAGGATGATTGATCTCATAATCATTTGTGTGGAGACACTAAAGCAAGTATGTAGGTGCTTATTAGAGAATAAGTTCACTGAACGTGACTCGCTAAGAAATATCTAATGGAGTTTTATTCGTCTGTCAATAGGAATTCCTCGAGTAATAATAGTACAAGTGATCCTCGAACTTGAGATCATCATAGTGTCTTGTGTATGATGATGTATACTTTGACATGTCCCTTAAGACCTTTAGGGTATATCAAAGGGTATGATTGGATATAATAAGTTGTACATGGAGATAGGTGAATGATCAACAAAGAATCTATCACGTCTAGTAAAAGATGTGAATTTCCTATGTGATTCGATAAATGACAACTCAGTAGTCCTTGGCCAAGGCAGAATGAAATTAGAAAGGAGTTTCTAATTTGCATTATTTAGAGTTGTGCATTTGGGAATCGAAATACATATAATTAAATAAAATTAGACTTCACAGTAATTCTATGTCTTATATTTAATTGGGATATTGTATGGTAGAAGGATTGAATTGTACAGTAACTATTCACTGAAAGGTTCTTTTGTGATTAATGTTGAAATCTATATTATCTGAAAAGTCGTTGATCGCTAAGGGGGTTTATCCTTATTGTAGAATAAATGTTATTTATTTAAATAAATTAAATAGTTTAATTTATTTATTTAAATAAGATTAGAATTGTTCTAATTGATTTATTCACAGCCGGTTTAATATGGAGACCCTAAATGGTCACACTGCAAAAGAAAAATATTTATTTAAGAAGTAAATGGCATAATTGCAATAATAAGTTAAGTGTATTTAATTTAATCTATGGAGATAGAGTAAATTAAATAGCTTAATATTTATTATTTAATATTTTAGAAATATTAAATATAAATTAATAAGAGGAGTCTTATTATTATTATTACTATTACTATTATTTAATTCCTAATAGGGATTGATAATTAATTAATAGAAGTACTCTTTCATGATTTCCTAATTGGATTATGAGTTTAATTTAATTAAAGGAGTTTAATTAGAATAGAAACCTTAATCCTAAATAGTTTAGGGAAAGGTTTTCCTATATCTATAAATAAATAGAGTCTTATCATAGATTAGGGTTACACACTCTTGCATAAGAATTATGGAGAGTACTTACAATTTATATAGAGATAGAAACTAGGGTTTTGCCAACACCCATCTTCTTAAATAGATATTATTCCTTGGTGGATCACCTCTAGAGGCCAAACACTTGGGTGGCTAACATTGATCAAAGGAAGGAATTTTAATTGGTAGAATTCAAGGAGAACACGAAGGAGTTGGAGGTGAACTTGTACCTGAAGAAGCTAGAATTCTACAAGGGTATAATTCTTATTCTCCATCTCTTTCGTTTAATTAATATTGTGCATAAAGAAAGATCATGGTGATGGTTTATATAAAATTTTAAAATCTGATTTTATCGCGCTTCCGCTATATTTATGTAATTTGATTGCATATTCGTATTATATACATACCTAACAGTGGTATCAAAGCCAAACTTTATACAAATTATTAATTGTTTTGATTCCGTATATGTATGGGTATGTGTTTGGAATAATTTATTGGGCATAATATGTTGTATAAAATCATGAGTTTTGAAAACAATTGCAGAAAATCGAGTTTAGGATGAAAAACTGATTAAATTCCCGACTGCAGAAAAATTCAGGAACAGTTCCTAGAAGCCGGCGCTGCAGCACTGTTTCTGCTCTTTAAACCGACGCCGCAGCACCGTATCCCTTGCCTGGATACGATACGGCGCCACAACGCCCATTTTATAACTAAAAGCGGCGCCGCAACGCCACCCTGCAGAATGCGATTTTTGATTTTTTGTTTGTTTGTAATTTCTCAAAAATTAAAATAAAGAGTTATTTTACATGGTTTTATAATTAAAATAAAGAGTTATTTTATATATGAAATTAGATTTCATGCAACTTTAAATTGTCCAGTAAATGATATCAAAGCATATATGGAATGGTTTTATCATTCATGAGATGAATGTTATTTATTGATGCATATGGAGATATGTATGATAATACATAAAGATTGATTATGGACTATTGACCAATGTGTGATTAGATTTATTTTAGAGGATGCTTGAATGAATGGGTTTTTTTATAAATGGGGTCTGCGTACCTCGTCTTCTCTAATTTTTCTTGATGTAAATTCTATCTTCCTCCTATGTACTTCCCCTTGACTACTGATCAAGGTTTCTATTCATTGTAAATAGTTTATATAATAGGACTAGTTAGAATTAATTTTGAAGAATTAGAGACAAAGGAGCAAGGAGCGCTTGAAGATCCGTTTGTAATGGAGCTTAGGTTTAAATGTAATAGTTATATTTAAATTCAGTTCTTGCACCCTAGGTTTGACCTATTGGTTCACTTGGTGGCTCTAGTGAACCAAACTAGAATAAAAGTCCATAATCAGTCCAGGTAGAATATAGTATTCTATATGTGCATGATTACTATATATATATATTATATATTATACAACATGTTTCGCATGTTAAATAATATGTTGCGTATTTTATATATATGTGTGCATGCGCGCTAAATAAGATGAGACAAATAATAACAAACCCCTCAAAGAAATAATATTAATTCCTAAGAGTTCAAAGATATTTTGAATATCGAACGTCGCCTTCTAGTATGGTAAACGATAGAGTATTAAATATTTAATATGAGTTTGTTGTGCACACACAAGGCGAGTATTAAATATTTAAGATGTTATTTTATCACATTTGATGCTTATTAAGGAATTGAACATTACTGCTTTGTTGTGCACACACAATGGCGTTCTTTTTCTCTTCACATATATGGAAGTGCTAGGTTGGACTTAACTTATATTATTTTAGTTCGGATGTACACACACTTGACCATTATAATCTAAGATACAAAATACAAGGAGTTACATGGTGATGTAATTGGAAATAGTTATCTATCTATTTATTTATATATAGTTTGTTGTGTACACACAAGGCTATATACATTTGAAATGGGATCCTTATTCTCACTAGCAAATCTTTAATTAGATTTGCTGAACTATATATTGAGTATAATATAGTTTGATGAAAATAGTGGGAGATACCAATTTAAATAAAGACCTAATTTATTTTGGTAATTAATAAAATGAATGTATGCTAAAATGTTGTCTATTTCACATGCAGAATTTAAAAATGTCAAACTCACTATCACTGCGTAGCATACTTGATGCTAACAAACTGACCGGACCGAATTACACGGACTAGTTTAGGAATCTGAGAATTGTTCTCACTGCTGAAAAGATTTCTTATGTCCTAAATTCGCCAGTCTCTGCAAATGTTACAGAAACAGCCTCTGAGGAAGAGATTGCTACTTTCAGAAAGTGACAAGATGATGCAATCTTGGCTCAATGCATCATGCTTGCATCCATGAGTAACGAGCTTCAGCGTCAGCATGAAACTATGGATGCTCCTACTATATTGTTGCACCTCAAGGAATTATATGGTGAGCAAAGTAGGACTGCTAGATATCAAATATCTAAAGAGCTCTTCAGATCTCGTATGACCAAGGGCACTACCGTTGAGACTCATGTCTTTAAGATGATCAATCTGATTAAACAACTTGGACAGCTGGGTTTCGTGATGGATGGAGAGTTAAGTCAAGATTTGATCTTGCAGTCACTCCCGGACACTTTCTCATAATTTGTTGTGAATTTTCACATGAATAAGTTAGACGTCAGCTTGCCTGAGTTACTTAACATGCTAAAAACTGCTGAAGGTCACTTCTTATCCAACAAGGACCAAGTCTTACTAGTGGATGATTCTTCCAAGAAAAGGAAGAGGCCCAAGGGATCTTCTGAAAAGAAGAAAAAGAAAAAGGCTAAGGGCAAGGCGAAAGGAAAGGATAATAAGAAAGCTGATCTAGATAGCAAAAGAATTTTCTACCATTGTAATAAGTCGGGTCACTAGAAGAGGAACTGCAAGGATTATCTTGCGGATCAAAAGCAGAA
Source organism: Aralia elata (assembly GCA_034770075.1). Classification (NCBI taxonomy): domain Eukaryota; kingdom Viridiplantae; phylum Streptophyta; class Magnoliopsida; order Apiales; family Araliaceae; genus Aralia; species Aralia elata. The sequence goes on from CM068378.1 coordinate 35,954,700, forward strand.
GAAGCTTCGAGAAGCTTCGACTTCCGATCTAGGTTTGTTCATGATTGAAATTAATTTTTCTAAAAGTCAAAATTCTACTTAGGTATTGGATACCGGTTGTGGTTCTCACATATGTAACAATATGCAGGGACTAAGCAGAAGTATAAAGTTGAATAGGGAAGAAATCATCCTACAAGTGGGGAATGGAGCAAAAGTTGTTGCATTAGTTGTAAGAATTTATTGTTTAGCACTCCTACGAGTAAGTCTATTAGTTTAAATAATTGTTATTATGTTCCAACACTCGTTAGCAGCATTATTTTAATTTCTGTATTGGATATGGATGGTTTTGATATTATAATAAAGAACAACAGTTGTTCTATTTATAATAAAAATGTTTTATATGGTGTTGGCAATTTACTGAATGGACTTTACATACTTGACTTGCATGAAAATATACTTCAAATTGAACAAACTAAGAAAAGAAAAAGAGATGATGTTAATTATACCTTTATGTGGCACTATAGACTCAGTCATATCAATGAAACAAGATCAACCAAGTTGCATAAAGATGGACTTTTAGAGCTATCTGATTATGAATCATATCCAACTTGTGAATATTGTCTCATGGGTAAGATGACTAAATTTTCTTTTTGTGAAAAAGGAGAAAGGGTTACAGAGTTGTTAGCGTTAGTACACACGGACGTATGTGGACCTATGACAACGTATGCACGAGTAGGGTATTCTTATTTTATTACTTTCACTAATGATCATTCTAGATTTGGATATGTGTATTTAATGAAATACAAGTCTGAATTGTTTAAAAAGTTCAAAGAATTCAAAAGTGAAGTAGAGAAGCAAACTGGTAAGAGTATTAAGATTTTTCGATTGGATCGAGGAGGGGAATACTTAACCAATGAATTTCTCAATTGTCTCAAAGAAAATGGTATAATCTCACAATGGACTCCACCAGGGACGCCGCAGTTAAATGGTGTATCTGAAAGGAGAAATCGAACATTGTTTGATATGGTTTGTTCCATGATGAGTTATACCGACTTTCCAGTATCCTTCCGGGGTTATGCCCTAGAAACGACTGCATACCTACTTAATAAGGTACCTACCATGTAATAACCAAGAATTTCAAGTCACTTTATATATATATGCACTATTGATATTTAAAACTTTGTGCTATATAGTGATTTAATATGTGATAACATATGTGAAGTGGTGTGTAACGACCGGGAATTCTGAAATTGCCTTGTAATTTGAATTTTTGAATATTAATGAATATAGTATATTTTATTAATATTATTTTTGTATTGCATATTTAAAGGTTGTGTGACAACCTGGATTATGTGAATGCATGAATTTTTTCGTGTTATGGTTTTGTTTAAGTGAATGATTGATTTCGCGTAGCGTCGCTAAATCACTATTCACGGGCACGTTTCTCGAGGCACTATTCATGCCATAATATTTTGTGTCTTTTTCAATTTTAATAAATTTCATAAATACGTGTATGCGTACGAATAATTTTTCCAAGTGTCGGAAATTTTATTTGAGCTGATACGTGATTTTATCCGTATCCGAAACGTATTAAATGGGTGTTCCGAATATTTGGATAAATCCCATAATAATTATGTTTACCCATCCCAATAATTATGGTAATACCCATTTTAATTTTGGGTAGAGTTATTTACCAGTTTTGGTACAAAACTGGGAGTTTTCGGGTATATTTTTGGTGTTTTCTGGTATCTAATTTGGCTTATTGCTCCAAGTGGGAACCACCAAACCACTTTCAACCAATCAAATTGCTAGGAAATAAGGAGAGAGAAATGAGCTTGCCGGCAAAGCCTTTGAAATTTTGGCCACCTTGAGCCATTAACCCATTACTTCCATTTTCTCCCTAATTTCCTCCACTTATCCCAAATCAATCAACCAATTCATTTCTCTCTTGCAAGCCATCAGCTCCTCATTCAAACTCATTCCAAATTCTGCAGAGAGAGAGAGAGAGAGCTCGCCGGAAAAAGGAGAAGGAGGAAGAAGTCGCCGGAAGTTCGCCAGAAAAGAAAGGAGGAAGAAGAAGAAGGCACGGGTGAGGAAAAGGAGAGTCCAAGCAAGGAAAACTCAAGCCAAGCAAGCTTAACAAGCTTCTTAATCATCTAGGAAGGATTTACAGAGGTAAACAAGCAACCAAAATCGTTTCCATTTGATTTTTGTAAAGATTTTCGAGTTTTAAAGGTTTTTGAGCTCTTGAGCTTGTGATTCGATTTTCTTGCGATTCTTGTTGTTGTTATTTGTTTTGGATGTTTGTAAATGTTGTTAAGAGGTTATATAAGCCATTAATAACATCAAAGTGGAACAAAATCGCAATAAATCCGTACCTATGCTTAAGGAGGATGAAGAACATGAAGAACAATGGACTTTTTGGACAATATGGACTGTTGGACGAATTTAGAGGACTTTGTAGCTATGATTTCATGTGTGTTTAATCTATTTGTTGTTATGGTATTGTAGTTCCATGGGTTACAAAGTTAACCCAATTGGAATCGAGTAAAAAGAGGTAAAAACGAAGATTTGGTGTTGGTTTTAGTGAAGAACACTTAGAACACTCAAAAACAGAGCATGAAATTGATAATTTGGCCTAAGATTTGGCCATGTTAATGTTAATGGGTAGCTCTAAATTTTTGATATGTTGTAGCTCTATGTCTTAGGAGTCCATAGAGTCCGGAATGGACCAATTTGAACGTGTATAGAAGGAGTTATGAGGTTTGGAGTGAATGAGGGTCAAAATCGCGATGCTGGGCAAACGAGCACCATAACCTGCTGCATACCAAAGCCGGGGCTTTGGTATTAAGCTTAGTTTGGACGCCGGGGCTTTGGGCCTCAGGTGGTAAAAGTCAGTTTTGACGTCCTTTAGTAAAATGGGCATAAATTTGTCATACGAACTCGAATTGAGGCGATTCAAGATGATTCAGAAGGAGAACGAGTAGCCCTACAACTTTCGTTCTTTACGTTTTTCGATTTGAGGTCTGTATCATGGGTTAAATTAGCCATTTATAGGACTGATGCGTAATTGGGGTCAATCGGAGGGCGTCGGGTATGCGCATTTGCACACATAATGCCCCCGACCCTGTAAAGTGATGTTCTAACGTTCATAACATGATTATTATGATTTATAATGATACCCATCATTAACCAATGAGTATTAGATAAATCGAATGGGCGTGTTAAGCGTACACAAATGCGTGTCACTTGGACGTTCGAATAGGCAAGGTTGGCGTACGGACGTGCAAGCGTCTTAACGCCGTAACTTGTATGTATAATCTTGTTTAAATATCTTGTTTCTAATATGAATGGGACATTATAGAGTTGTATAAATAAATATTTGGTATCCAGTATGTGACTAATTGTTATGTGAATATGTACCTAATTGTGTAGGATATTAAGGAGCGTGTATTGTAATATTGTAGCAGCGCTTCAGGCAAGTTTCCTAACGCTTGTCTAACCCTTGTGTTGGGCAAGTTCCCTAACTTCATTCTTTTTATATATTGAATGTCAGTTTCCTTACCCTAGCCCAAATTAACATTCGGGCAAGTTTCATATTTTATACAGGTGTTGTATATTGTTACAAGTTTCATGACTCAAATGGAGTTATTACTTTTGAATCATATTAGTGGATTAATTATTGTCAATTAATCCACCTCCAAGATAATTATTGACATTCGCAGCTTATGCATTTGAATTCATTATCTGTTGTTGGATTGTGAAAACGTTTAAGTTCTTCATTCATGAACTGTTTAAGGAAATTGTCTACGCCATTTGTTTCGGCTAGACATGTACAGGTTATTATTTTAAAAAGCTATCCAAACCAGTAGTTGGTACGGATTCTTGGACTGAGAGAGCAACCCTTATTAGGGGATTATAATGTGTCGGTTATTCGATGCAGTCAGAGTTAAATGTTATGCATATACATGGTGTACAAGAGGCTGATCCCCTCGAGTACAACTGACGGGGCCAGGTTTTAAAAGAGTTAGTCGAATGATTGACTCTTTGGCCAAAAGTTCATGGTCGGTTGGACCACTCAGCAGTAAATAATCATTATTCATTGTTTCATTTGAACTTTGATTATGTCATTTCAGCTATTTCATCAATGTTCATAAATTGTTGATCTATGCAGCTATTATTCTTACTCATTCATGATATATCTTCATTCTTGTATTTAAACTTGTTGAGCAAACTCGTTGCTCACCTTGCTATATCATGAACCCATTGCAGTTAAGCCGGAGAGTTCCAAAGCGGGCAAAGGCAAAGGAAAGCTTAAGGAATAGTTATATGTACTATCCTGTTATGTAATCGTGGAATAGTTTTGTATTATTAATGTATTCTACGATGTATTTATTTAAGGTTATAGACCTTGGGACCGTAATAAACCTTTTGTAAAGAACAACATATGTTTATTTTATTCCACATTAGTTGATTTATGTTGTTTAGAGGTGTATGGATGTATTGTATCGTGAGCACCAAATTCGAGGCATTGGTACCTGAATTTGGGGGTGTCACATGGTGTATGGCTAAATAAATATATATATACTATAGTTTTGGATATATATATTTATAGATTTCATTAAAAAGGAAAGCTTCGTAACCTAATTATACATTAGGTGAGATGACTAAATAACCCAAGGGTTATGGTAATAATGAATAGTTAGTATTTAATATTTATACTAACTTAAGTGGATAATTTTACTATTGCAAGTGATTAATAATTTTTAAACCTTATTATAGTAAACCTAATTAGGTTACAAGTTAAAGAGATATGTGTAAGTAATTAAATTCCATAAGATTGGAAATAGAAATCCTAAATAAACAATTAGGGTAATACATATTAAAATTGTTAAACTATGTTTATTACATAGCCCAAAATAATTAAATGAGAAGCCTAAAAGAAATAAAATGCAAACCAATACTTAACCCACTTGATTAAGGGTATTTTAGACTTTTGATTTATCAAATTTGTGCATTAAAATAAAAGCAAAATGGAGGGGATAATGGGGCATGGGTGGCTGGCCCTATTAGGCCTTTTAAGGTAATAAATTATGCTAATCAAGTTCCTTAAATAGTAACTCTTACATCAAGTACAAGTGTGTCCATCTCCCATTGGTAAAAAATCTACTTAGCACCTTTAATGGCATGATTAGGCTCAATTGGAAGAGATAAGGCAAAGCCTTTTATCCAAGGGACAACAAAGATATAAGGGATATTAGTTATGATCCTAGTTGTATCTAACTATATTGCAAGATACACTTCTAAATCACCACATTTCATTATCTCTTCATTTTTCTCCTATTCTTCTTCTTCTACTTTTCTTCCAAGCTAGCAAAATACAAAGAGAGAAAAGAAAGAGAGGGGTTCGGTTTTGAGGAGAACAGAGAAGTGTGCTAGCTTGATTAATGCACCCTAAGTTCATATCTTACTTTGGTAGATCAAGGAAGGTTGCCACTAGAACAAGGTATAACCTAAATCTTCATCTCTTTCTTCTATTTGGTGTTATAGCAAGATTTGATGGGGTTATGAACTAATACCCAAGATACCCTAGTTCTACATATCATCATGTATGAAACTAAGTATCTTGAGTGTTAGATCAAAGGTCTAGAGGAAGAAAATGAGCATATGTTCTCCTAGGGGTGAAACTCTAGTTTTCCTTCCACTAAATCTTATGTAACTCAAGTTTTACAACTTGGATTTGTGATCCGTTAAAGGGAGGTGCTAGATACATGAGTTAGCTAGTAAACTCAAGTAGTAGAACACAAATCCAACAATTTTTGAAGCATTGGGGGCTATTTTCCCAAAACAGTCCAGGTATAGAACTTAAAGCTTTAAAACCCTAAAAAACCTATTATCCTTGTTTTTCCTAAGGCTGTTTCGGCCAGTTATGGATCTTATAAAAATTTGTAAAACATCATAGAGGTACCTTAAGAAGTTATCTACATGTAGGAAAAAGAACGGACATGTTTTGATGTGTGGTTTATGCGTAATGGCTTTTACCGTGAAGGACTCCTAAATATTCGTACCCAGATTCCTCACTGTGTTTATCTTAGAAAAATCTGAAATTTATACAGTATGTGTATATATGTTATGAAAGTGTACCCTAAAATGTCAGAATTGTTTGAGCAAAACTCGAATTTTGAAAAATGTAGCAAGATTCAGAGGTTTTGAGTATTTTAAAAATAGTAAATCACTTTCTAAAATTCCAGGAAAATTTGTGAATCATTGTTGGTTATATACTGTCCAGATCCAGAAGATAGTAATTTTTAGAACTTGTTTGCTATTTTTCATAATAATGTTATAGTTATAAATAAAAGGAAATAAATGGTTAAATAATGTCATAAATGAGAAAAATAAGATGTTAAAGCTTAGGTACTCCTATTATAGTGTAATCTGACATATGTGAGGTATTTTGGTAGTCTATTATGATAAATAATATTTATGACCTTTTATGAGTATTGAATAAGTTATTTAATAAAGGGTAAAACAATTAAAATAAATTGTTTATTTTCCTAATAACTTATTAAAATGTTACTATGATATTTATAATATAAGAATTTGATATTTTAAGATTAAAACTTTAATCAAATATTATTGAATGAGTAATAATATTTTATTTAAGCATTAATAAATGATTAAAATATTATTAAATGGCTAATAATATTAGATTAAAATATTATTAATAATATGAGATTAAAATATTATTAATAATATGAGATTAAAATATTATTAAAAGATTAATAATATTAGATTAAAGTATTATTGGATGAATAAAATATTATTGAAAGGTTAATAATATTAATAAATGAATAAAGTATTATTAATTGATTAATAATACTAAAGAATTAGTAAGGTATTATTAAGGTAATAATATTAATGCATGATTAAAATATTATTAGAAGGATTAATAATATTAGTAAAGTATTAAAATATTATTAAAATATTAATAATATTAGTAAGCGAATAAAAGTGTTATTAGTGGACTAATAATACTAAGAAGTGAATTAAATATTATCAGATTAATAATATTAAGTGAATTAAAGGTAGTTATTATTTAATAGTAATATTATCGAGGCATGATAATATCTCTAAGAACTAAATGTAATATGTAATATCTATGTGATTACATAATGTAATGTTATGCTATGGCTAATTGGAAGATTAACTATAGGTCTCTCAAAGGAAGATAATTAAAATACCTAGCGGGTATAATTTAATTGCGTAACAGTAGCCTACAAACGAGGCAAGTTCTCTAACTCAAACTCGAGTTATTATTTTCGAAACATGTTAGTGAATAATTATTGTTGATTATTCACATCTATACTGATTATTGAGATTCGCACCTTGTGCAATTAAATTCTTGTTCTATTATTATTGAACTATGAATTAAATTAAAGTTCTTTCATGCATGAACTGTTTTATAAGATAGATCTATGCTAATTGTATCAGCTAGATCAAGCATGTCTAAATTTGTTAAATCAAATGTGTTTTAAAAGTTGTTCTTATTAAAATGATATGGTAAGAACTCTTGGCTGAGAAAAGGACGAATTTGATTAAAGCATGATATCAATGCTGGATTATTAAGTGTTTATGCATAAATCATGGGGTATGAAAGACTGATCCCCTTGATTACCAAAACTTATTAAAAGGTCCTGTTTAAATGCTGAGAACCTTGGCAAATGTTCATGGTTATTTCAAACCACTTAGTACCTGTTATTCAATTATTCGAATATTCAACTGTTGACTATTAATTCACGTTCCTTCACAATTTTATACTGTTGTTGAACATTGAAAGCGAAACTTCTTTCTAATCATGATATATCTCCCTTGTGTATAAACTTGCTAAGCAAATTAGTTGCTTACCCTTGCTATATCATGACATTTATTTCAGTTAAGGCAGAAACGTCCAAAGGGGACAAAGGAAAATGGAAGGTTCAAGAGTAGACGTTTGAGAAGGCTTATGTACTAGTTTATTTTAAATGCTCTTTGGTTATATAAAATCTTTAAAGTATTAAGAGTACATTTTAAGTTAAGATTAAAGAACCTTGGGACTATGATTGTAAGAGTTTATTACTATTATGATAAACAATGTATGTTTATTCTTCCGCATTAGTTAGAAAGTATGTTTGTTGTTGAGTATCGTGAACACCGAATTCGAGGTTAGGAAACCCGTATTTGGGGGTGTCACAGGTTGGTATCAGAGCTGTAGGTTATAAATATTAGGAATGCGAAACCTAGGTTATAACCTTAATAGAAAACTCATATAGAGTATGTATATGATGGGTTGAGGAGATCCATCAAGTTTTAGTTGTACTGAATAAAATATCATTTCATTTTATCAATGAATATATTTTATTGTGGTACTGATGTTGGTTTATGTGTGGTCTTTGTAGGATGTCGGACGAGAGACAGGATAGTCACTCTATTGATCAGGATTAGGTAGATCCGACAGAAGAGCCCATAGAACACGAAGTGATGGAGGATACCACTCAAGATATATTGATAGGAAACTTATTGGCTAGGAACAACGAGTTGGAGGATAGAATTGCCAACTTGGAAGAACAGAACCTCACACATCAGTTCATGGAGCAGCAGTATAAGGAGGTAGCCTATCAGTCTCAAGGAGAATTAGCCGAGCTGAAAGAAAGGTTGAAACAAGAAGAAGAGAAGTTGGGAGTGTTGAAGACAGAGCATCGGGCGATGCAATTTGAGTTTGATATAGAGATCGCTGAAAGGATTCGGGTTGAGGAGGCTTGGGTCAAGGCAGCTAGGATGGTGGATCAGCTGCGAGAGGAGATGGCAGCCAAGGACGTTAGGGTTGACACCTTGGGGAGGGCACTAGACACAGCCTATATGGGCCAGAGAGTTGGGGTGGTGAGGATGCGCTTCGAGGTTGGAGAGTCTAGTCGATCTGTTCGACGTCGAGTGCGTGGAGGTGCATCCGAGACTCAAGAGCGCGGGCATGATGACGAGACTTCTCAAGATGAGCAGTGATGTTGGTAGATATGTTATGTAAATAGATGCACTAGTACTACTTTTGGTTTACTAGGGTTTATATGAACCTCAGCAGGTGCGAGGTAGTTTGTATATAGGTTGTATTTTCCACTTATGTAGGTAGGAAAGAATGGCTTAAGTGAATCCCATCTTTTGTTATTTAAAATGGGATGGTAGCATTTATAGCAATATACCTGTGATGAATGTGTAAGACACCAAAGTTGGTATATGAATATAAATGCATTATTATGATATGTGTTTGAGAATTTACATAGTAAACTGTCTATTTAATGTTATGAAAATTCAGTAAACTTAATCGGTATTTTTAGCAAACTTAACCCACTAATCGAGGAAGCAGAATTCCAAAGTTTGGTAATCTAAAACTCTCACATGATGATCATGTAATTGTTCGAATACAGTATTGTATTACATGCTAAATACTTATATGATAATTGAAAGTAGTTTGCACACAAGCCAATCATATTTGATATGATGCAGCATATACTTTGTAATCTTATTCATTTATTAATAAAAGTATTAAAGGTATTTTACTTTATCTACATAGTGCTGTTATATTAAATGTGATAAACCCATAGTTTTGAGCAATGCTTTTAGAATCATGATGATCATAGTAATGAGATCTAAATTCTTAGATAGCATAAAACTAAAATGGTTCATAATCGTTGGATTACTAAAAAGGGGATTAGTGAATCCGGATAGATTAGTACATACGTTGCTTGCTTTTAGGAAGAGGATGATTGATCTCATAATCATTTATGTGGAGACACTAAAGCAAGTATGTAGGTGCTTATTAGAGAATAAGTTCACTGAACGTGACTCGCTAAGGAATACCTAATGGAGTTTTACTCGTCCGTCAATAGGAATTCCTCTAGTAATAGTAGTATGTTGTCTGATTTCACAATCAATAATTACGTGCAAGTGTACACGATCAACAAGTAATAAAGTGATAATATAGAGTGTCGAACCCACAGGGAAATATCGTGTTTTATATTTTCAACTACCAATCTAGATTACTGCTATTCTATTAAACAATCGCAATTTGAATATTGATTGGAACTAATTAAATTAAAGATAAGATCAATAACTACACGAAGGTTGAAATTCAGATTTAAAAGCTTAAGACTACAATATCCCCAGTTATGTAACATAAACTAATCTAACTACGTCATCCAATTATTTACTTTAATGAAGTTGTTAACAGGAATTTAAATTTATTTATAAGTCCTTTTTCAAGTGATCAAATAAATTTATTTAATCTAATTAACTATGCGATATTCATATGCAAAACTAAAGGATTAAATTCATTAAACATCAATTCCCAATAGTTACATGTAACAAAGAGATATTCCTATTCACTTCACAACCCTAATTATTTAACCCATACAAATAATTAAGAATACATGCTATCATCTTCAAGTCTAATCCTAGATTTCATCTCCCGAATTCACCTAGAATATCCCACTAATTGTTGGCCAGACAATTAATCAACAAGCATAGAATAGGATAGACAACTCGAGTTGAATAAATATCTCGAATCAAAGTAGATAATTAATTCATAAGCATAACTGGTTCAATTGTAGCCTTAATTAAAGGTTTAGTTCATACTGAAAATTAAAATAGAATTCCAAAATAAGTCATCATAATTAATTACAAATTAGAAATAAAAGATTAAAAGAAAACTCAATGAAATCTTCAATCTTCAATCCTCCAATCTGAATTCTTCACGATGCTTATCCCGATCTCCAATCTCCTTGCTCAGCTCTAAAAAATCAATTTCCGCGTGTTCGTATTGTTAATGCGTTGTATTGTCTCTGTCCACCCTTTATATTAGTCCATTATAGACTCCTCATCAGATTAATAAAAAGAATTCTTGTTAGCATCAACCTTTTAGAATAACTGATCCTGTTGCAATAAACTTCTTTTTTTTCCTCCAGCCGCTTTCTCGCCCCGTTGAGAAAACCCTTCACAAAATTCTCGCCCCGGCGAAGAAAACAAGCTGTAGAAGCTCGCCCCGGCAAGAATACCCTGCACCAAATTTCCTTGATCTTTTTCCAATCTGCAGCCAGCCTCAACCTACAAAAGCAACACGAACACAATATAAAAAGATACTAAAACACTTAAAGACTGTAAAGAATTAAGCCAAAAATGTATCTAACTCGTAGGTAAAAACCCACTCATCAAAAATGTCCTTAAGTTAAAAAACAAATCAAACTAAAAATAAGAAGTAAACTAACTACCTACATGAATGCATATGCATGATTGAAGACTAAACTTAAGCAATTAATCAACATACATCATAAAAATCTAACCTCAGAAATCAGTAACTAACAATTCAACAGGACTTCAACCTCATGCACCATTAACAGTCCAACTATCCTCAGTTATATCTTATCTCTTAACCCTTCCATGTGTGTGTGCAAAATATCAAATCAATCAAAATCTGAATCCAACCCTTAGTATCACAGTGCTCAGAAAAAGATAAGTTTGCATGTTGTTAGCTTTAAGTTGCACTTTTACCCACTTGTCTTCACTTTTCATATTTTTTTAATTAACGAGTGCGTTTTACACTCCATCTCGTCAATATAATTTTTTCCTTAACTTGTGCAATGTTCATCTTTATTAGGCTTTTCAATGCCACCCGTATAACGAACTTTCGACCAATGACTCCCAAACCAGACGATTTTAGGGCGTTAAGTGTAAAGACACATCCTAAAGGCTTACTTGTTCAAATGACATCGGCTACAAAGACAAACTAGCCAAGATCTGCTCTTATCCGTCTATATCCTCCTCTTTTACATATTTTTTCTTTATCTTGCAATTTAGACAGACATCGAAGCTGTAACAACCCGGGTCAAATCCCGAGTCCGGAACAAATCTTGGGTCAAATCCCAAGTCCGAATCGAATCAAATCCATTCAAACAAGGCCTTAAATTACTGGCCTAATAGTATCTTCTTGGGTCATCTTAGCCCACCACAGGCTCACCCAAAAGGTCATGACTTGAAGGTACTATTGATAGTAACTCAATTCCTTATATACAGACAAACTTTTTCCTTATCTTTCGATGTGGGACAGGGGTGTTACAAACTCCCCCACTTAAATTTCTGACGTCCCCGTCAGAACCGATCGCACACACGGTCCATAGATCTTTGCCTCTCTAGCCATTGTGGGATAATACCGGCTGGCTTCGTGTCCCCACCTCCGGACCTCCTTCTCTCCATTGTGGGATAATACCACCAGCCTTCGTGTCCCCTCCTCCGGCAACTCGATCGGATGACCCGATCGGAGCTTTCGAGAGTCGGCTCTGATACCATATGTAACAACCCGGGTCAAATCCCGAGTCCGGAACAAATCTTGGGTCAAATCCCAAGTCCGAATCGAATCAAATCCATTCAAACAATGCCTTAAATTACTGGGCTAATAGTATCTTCTTGGGTCATCTTAGCCCACCACAGGCTCACCCAAAAGGTCATGACTTGAAGGTACTATTGATAGTAACTCAATTCCTTATATACAGACAAACTTTTTCCTTATCTTTCGATGTGGGACAGGGGTGTTACAGAAGCAGTGTTTATTCAACAACATTTATTTTTCTTTTTTTTCTTTTTTTTTCGATCCAACAAGTGATAAAAGTCAATATATAATACAAAAAATTGAACCAAATTCTGACCAATTCAACACATAATCGTGAGTAATTAAAAACCAAGGGTCCCCAAAGTAGACATAACTAGAAACAGTCAAACTCCTGACTTAGCATTCCCTATCCATCCTATTAAACTAATTAAGAACTTATCAAATTTTCATCATCGGTCTTCCCTACATGATTTACATTAATTCATTGCTTAAGTATCCCTACTAAATGCAATTCTATATGATCCTACTCTACCATATTTTTGGGTTTTTTTTTTCAAATTTTTTTTAGGATAATTAAAGTAAAAACTGAATGCAACACAACTAATAAATGCAAATTACCATAAAGCTAATGAAACTATTCATATTAAACTAATGCACTAATGCAACTACAATGCAAATAAGTAAAACAAATCCTACCATGCAATTTACATACCATCAAAATAAAATAAAACTAACAATTAGCAATTCCCAAACCTCCCCCAAACTCAAATGAAACAATATCCTCATTGTGCTGAAAATAAAGAAAATAAGGAACGGAGGACTTCCCTGACAGGTCAAGCAGTGGGCCCGAACTAGTCATCATCATCTGGGGTCGGTGGTGGAATTACTAGCAATGGTTGAGCCTCTGGAAAATAAACATAATCCATCAACGTTTGCATATTAGAATACATATTTGCTATCGCTTGTGTACAACTCGTCTGATAAGCAAACAAATGTTCCTGTCGGTCCGCCAACCGTTGATTTTGCCTCAATATGGTTTTATGCTGAGAATCGATAAGTCGCTGCAACTCGTGAAATTGAAGACTGAACTTGGATTTGCCTGTAGAAGTGGACGTCGAAGGACCCACTACCTCTTCATCGGGCTCCTGCTCCTCACCTTCAGAAGGAGGATGAACAATATATCCCAAGCCACGCGGATGGGACTCACCACCCTCCCACTCCTTATACCTCGCAATAAGTCGGTGGTCCAAAATTAGCAACGGTTGTTGGACAGCTTCCTCAGAACTCTAGCGAACGCCTGCTCGAAAGCATAGTCCACAAATCAAAGAGGGGTGTGGCAAACCACCCTGAGTATGTAAGTTACGCAAGCTTCGGTGAGTCGATGCCTCAGTCACCCCACCCACATTAATCTTTATACCTGTTACGATTGCATATAACAACAGAGCCTTTTCCTTTGGGACATCACTCACATGCTATGATGGCATCAATTTGGTGGACAGAAAGGCATACCAAACCTTCCCATAACGACTTAGATCTTTACTATGGAAAGAAATTGCTGCATGTGGACCTCTAGATATCCAAGTTGTCCCCGGTTTACACAAATCAGTCACAATCTTCTCCAAATTCGGCCCTTCAGCAAGAAATTGAGAATATCTGCAGCGTTCGTCAAGCCTCAAATTATAATATTCATTGATAGTCTGGGCACTAAACGAAACCCTCTTACCCCTGATTACAACCTCGCATGGAGCCGCATCCTCTACATTAGCATAAACTTCCTTGACAATGGCTATACATGCAGGTTCTGGGTGGGCTGTGAATGTTTCCCATCCCCTCTCTACAATCTGCAACATCATCTCACCATCTATCACTTCATCAGGTTGAAGACCGCGCTCGGGAGTTAGAGCTTTACCCGATACATACGAATCAAATCTGTCAGCGGCCTCAGCACTGACGAATTTTCATCTATCAAATTGCCTTGATGGTGTTGAAGATGAGCTCTCACCCTTATGTCTTTTTGGAGCCATATGTGTTGCTATTGATGTACTGATATGATAGTTCCCCCCCCCCAAACTCAAGTTATAGCCACTTCCGACGAACAATGCAGGATACTCTGTGTCTATTGAATGATTGAACCAGTAGAATTGAGTCTTCAATTACGTAAGAAATCCTAGCACTTGTGCATGCAAAGAGAAAAACCCATGTAGCTTTATAGTAGAAAACAGAGCAATCATATTTGGAACGAGATTTGGATGAGAGTCATGTAAGGGTTTGGGTTTGGAGAGAGGATGTATGTGTTTAGTGATTGAATCCAAGTGTGGGTAGGATAAGAAAAGAAATTAGAAGAAGAATGGGTGTGGGGAAGTTCGGTTGGTGTGGAAGAGGGAAGAAATAAGGTTTGGTGAAGTTGAATAGGATTAGGAATGAAGGAATTTGATTTGAAAACGAATTTTAAAAACCTGGATTTCGCGATTCTCGCCAGGGCGAGAAATTTTTGCCTGGAAATCTCGCTAGGGCGAGAAAGTCCAAAGAAATCTGGGCTGGGGCGAGAAATTTTTACGCTGGGGCGAGGAATTACAGAGGGGTTCTCGTCGGGACGAGAATTCTTAGTTCATTTTTCTCGCCGGGGCGAGAACTCTAGTTTTTGAAAGTTGGCTTTTTTTCCCTCTTTTCTTCAACTAATGCCATCCCAAACATTACTCCTTCTACTCATGCATTCCCCAAAGGCTTGTCCCTAATCAACACAAAATAACATGGATTAGTATAACTATGCGAGATTGGAGAAATACTAACAATTTAAGAACAAATGAACTACTAATTGGAAACAAAATTATTAACTACGCTAAATCTACTAAAGCAAAAAAAAACATGATTGGGTTGCCTCCCATCAACCGCTTGGTTTATAGTCCTCAGCTCGACTTTCTCTGCGGTCTCGTGAGATAAATTGAGGTTGCTTGTCGATCCACATCGCCTCCCCAATAGTGTTTAAGTCGTTGACCATTGACCTTAAATGTGCGCTTTATGTTTGGTTCTTCGACTTCGATTGCCCCGTGGGGAGCTATAGCAGTGACAACAAAAGGACCTGACCATCTAGACTTCAACTTCATAGGAAATAACCGCAATCGGGAGTTGAACAACAATACTGTCTAGCCTGGTGCAAATTTCCGCTCACTTATACGCTTGTCATGCCATCTCTTGACTTTTTCTTTATACAGCTTAGCATTCTCATACGCTTGGTGTCGAAATTCCTCCATCTCATTTAATTAAAGCAACCTTTTCTCGCCAGATGCTTGTAACTCAAAGTTCAACTTTTGAATGGCCCAATATGCATTATGCTCAAGCTCGACTGGTAAATGGCACACTTTTTCGTAGACCATGTGATACGGTGACATTCCAATGGGATTCTTGTAGGCCGTTTGATACGCCCATAAAGCATCATCTAACTTCATTGTCCAATCCTTACAAGATGGATTCACCATTTTTTCCAAAATTTGCTTAACTTCACGATTTGACACCTCTGTTTGGCCATTTCTTTGGGGATGATAGGTCGTGGCAATCCTGTGTTTGACTCCATACTTAGCTAGCAATTTGGTGAACTGTTTGTTACAAAAGTGGGTACCTTCGTCACTAATTATGGCCCTTGGTGTACCGAATCGGGTAAAAATATTCTTCCTCAAAAATTGCAGAACCACTTTAGCGTCATTCGTGGGTAAAGCAGCTGCTTCAACCCATTTTGATACGTAATCCACTGCCAAAAGTATGTACTGATTGTTGAAAAATGACGGAAATGGCCCCATAAAATCAATACCCCATACATCGAAAAGTTCAACTTCAAGAATAGTGTTAAGAGGCATTTCATGTCATTTTGATATATTTCTGACCCGTTGACATCTGTCGCACTTTAGAACAAAGAGGTGGGCATCCTTGAACAACGAAGGCCAGAAGAAACCTGATTGGAGCACTTTCGCCGCTGTTCTATCTCCCCCATAGTGTCCCCCATACTCTGAAAAATGGCACCGATTCAAGATATTTTTCGTCTCTTCACGTGGCACGCAGCGTCGTATCATTTGATCCGCACAAGTCTTGATGAGAAATGGTTCATCCCAGAGGTACTGTTTGACATCATGGAGAAATTTCTTTCGTTGCTGAGAATTGAAATCCGGCGGGAGTACATTATTGACTAGGTAGTTGACGTAATCAGCATACCAAGGCACTTCGGTGTTGATATGGAATAACTGCTCATCTAGAAATGACTCATTGATCACCACATCATCCTTTATTTGAATTTCTGCATTCTCTAACCTCGAAAGATGATCATCTACCTAATTCTCCGTACCTCTTCTATCTCTAATTTCCAAGTCAAATTCTTGAAAAAGAAGGACCCATCTAATCAACCTTGGTTTGGCATCCTTCTTTGCAATCAAGTATTTGATGGCTGAATGATCAGTGTAAACTATTACCTTGGTTCCAATTAGATATGCTCGAAATTTATCAAAGACAAATACTACTTCAAGTAACTCCTTTTCTGTGGTGGTGTAATTCAATTTTGCATCAGTAAGTGTCTTACTTGAGTAGTAAATAGTATGAAAAATCTTATCCATTCGCTGACCCAACACTGCTCCCACTGCATAATCACTCGCGTCACACATCAACTCAAATGGCAATGACCAATCAGGAGCAACTATGATCGGTGCTGTGACTAACTTCTTTTTCAGCACTTCAAAAGCCTCAAAGCATGACTGATCCATCTTAAAGGGAACATCTTTCTCAAGGAGTGCACATAATGGTTTTGAAATTTTGGAAAAATGCTTG
This sequence comes from Aralia elata, assembly GCA_034770075.1. Taxonomy (NCBI): domain Eukaryota; kingdom Viridiplantae; phylum Streptophyta; class Magnoliopsida; order Apiales; family Araliaceae; genus Aralia; species Aralia elata. The sequence goes on from CM068378.1 coordinate 35,971,897, forward strand.
ATAAATCGTCTGTAGAAGCCTGCATGTCCGAGAAAACTCCTTACGCCCTTTACAAATGTAGGTGGCGGTAACTTTTCAATTGCTTCAATCTTCGCTTTATCTACCTCCAAACCTACAGCTGACACTTTGTGACCCAAAATAATCCCTTCTTGCACCATAAAGTGGCATTTTTCCCAGTTAAGCACCAGATTTGTTTCCACACAACGCTTCAACACTAAGATGAGATTGTTAAGACACAAATCAAAACTATCACCGAATACGGAAAAATCATCCATAAATACCTCCAAATTATGTTCAACCATATCCGAGAAGATAGCCATCATACATTGCTAAAATGTAGCCGGTGCATTGCATAGTTCGAAAGACATTCTCCGGAATGCAAACGTTCCATAAGGGCATGTAAAAGTCATTTTCTCTTAGTCCTCCGGAGCTATTACTATCTGGTTATATCCTGAGTATCCATCAAGAAGGTAGTAGAATTAATGACCCGACAACCTATCCAACATCTGATCAATAAATGGCAGTGGAAAGTGATTCTTGCGCGTCACTTTATTCAACTTGCGGTAATCCATACACACTCGCCAACCTGTAACTGTTCTTGTAGGAATGAGTTCATTATTTTTGTTTTCAACCACTGTCATTCCCCCTTTCTTCGGCACACACTGTATAGGACTTACCCAAGAATTGTTTGAAATCGGATAGATAATTTCGGCATCTAGCCACTTGATAATTTCCTTCTTCACTACTTCCTTTATGATTGGATTCAATCTTCTTTGTTGCTCAATAACTAGTTTTGCTTCCTCTTTGAGTAAAATTGTATGCATGCAAAACGACGGACTGATTCCTTTGATGTCTGCTATTGTCCACCCAATTGCTGTTTTATACTCACGCAAAAACCTTAATAGTTTTTCTTCTTGAGATTCATTCAAATGAGTAGAAACGATTACTGGTAGCGTGTCAGAATCTCCCAAGTAAGCATACCTTAGATGAGATGGAAGAGGTTTGAGTTCAAGCACAGGTGGTTCCTCCACTAATGCTTTGGACCTCTTTTCTCCTTCTTTCGGCCGATCAAGTGTATCAAATTGCCTGCTGAATTTCTGAGAGATGGGTAATGCATCTAATACCTTGACATAATCCCACTCGTCCAAATAATCAAAAGTGTGTATTCCAACCAAGGCAGCTTCTAGTGGATCTTCTATATAACTTGCTTCAGTCCTTTTAGTCACTATTTCGTCCATTAGGTCTATCCGTAAGCACTTCTCCCCTTCCTTAGGGAATTTCATTGATTTGAACACATTGAAGGTGACTTCCTGATCTTGCACTCTCATTGTCAATTCACCTTTCTGAACATCTATTAGAGTTCTCCCTGTTGCTAAGAACGGACGACCTAATATAATGGGAATTTCCTTATCCTCTTTGTAATCCAAAATGATAAAGTTAGCCGTGAAGATGAATTTATCGACCTTAACCAAAATATCTTCCACAATACCCATTGGGTATGTTACTGACCTGTCTACCAATTGCAAGCTGATATTTATCGGTTTTGGTGCCTTTAGCCCTAGCTGAGTGTAAACTGATAACGACATTAAATTGATACTGGCTCCTAAGTCACACAATGCCCTTCCAGAAAATTGGTTACCAATTACACTTGGGATGGTGAAGCTTCCTGGATCCTTTAGTTTGCGTGGCAGTTTATTCTGTAAGATAGCACTGCATTCTTCGGTTAATACCACAGTCTCGAATTCTCCAAATCTTCTCTTCTTTGACAAGACCTCCTTCATGAATTTTACGTAGCTGGGCATCTGTTCCAGGGCTTCTGCAAATGGTATGTTGATGTGCAGTTTCTTAAAAACATCTAAGAATCTGGAAAATTGCTTATCTAACTTGGCTTTCTGAAATCTCTGAGGAAATGGAACAGAAGGCACTACACTGTCTGGCTTGAGTTCCTTTGCTTTGGCCTCTAACCCTGTATCCTTCACCTCACTTTTCTCTTTCTCTTCTTCGTTTTCCACAACTTTTTCTGGTTTCGACTTTCCTTCAACCATATCAGGAAGCTCTTTTCCACTCCTTAAGGTTACAGCCTTGCAGTGTTCTTTTCCATCCGTCCTTGGATTAACCTCTGTGTCGCTTGGAAGTGCTCCTTGTGGTCGACTATTCAGCACGTGAGTTGACTGTTCCAATTGATTCTCCAAATTCCTAATCGACATTGCTTGGATTTTCACATTCAAATCTACTTAACTTAACAGCTTATCTTGATCATTCATTCTCTTCTCAGACGCTGTAATGAATCTTGCCAACGATTCCTCTAAACTCAGTTTTCTCTCTGCCTCTTGTGGAACTTGGTTCTGAAAGCCTGGTGGAATTTGTGGCCTTGGAGCTTGGTTTTGAACCTGGGCATTATTACTCCACGAGAAACCCAGATGATTCCTTCACCCCAGATTATAAGCATTCTGGTATGGTTGTTGCGGTCTATTATAGCTTCCTATGAACTGTACCGACTCTGCATTAATGGCACATTGATCCGTAGCATGATTACCTGCACACAATTCACAAATCATCGCCACTTGCTGAGTTGCTTGTGGTCCTCATGCTTCAATCTTTTTCATTAATGCTGCCATTTGTGCTAATAAGGCTGTTACTGCATCTACTTCAAATTTCCCAGCCGCTTTCGGTGCAGTTACCCTTGCAGTAGGCCACTGGTAATTATTGGCAGCCATGGTTTCTAATAATTCAAAGGCTTCATCAAAGTTCTTAGCAATGAGTGCCCCTCCCGCAGCTGCGTCTATGCTCGTTCGGGTATTACTATTTAACCCGTTGTAGAATGTCTGAACCTGAAGCCACTTGGGTAGCCCATGATGCGGGCATCTTCTCAATAAGTCCTTGAATATCTCCCAAGCTTCATACAGAGATTCTCCATGTTGCTGCTTAAAAGTGGTAATGTCGTTTCTCATCTTCGCAGTTTTCGCTGGCAGGAAGAATTTTGATAAAAACTTTTGGGCCAAGTCATTCCAAGTAGTGATGGATCCCTGTGGAAGTGAGTGTAGCCAACTTTTTGCTTTATCCCGTAATGTGAAGGGGAATAACCGTAGTCTCACTGCGTCATCCATAACATTGTGGTACTTGAACGTATCACAAATCTCCAAGAAGCTCACCAAATGCTCATTCAGATCATCATTAGTCAATCCCCCAAACTGTATTGAATTCTGAATCATCTGAATTGTACCCGGCTTAATTTCAAAGGAGTTAGTAGTGATGGCCGGCCTGGTAATACTTGATTTTAGCTCATCAATTTGGGGCATAACATAGTTCCTCAATGATTTCTGCTCTTCGTTCGCCATTTTCTCTTTTTCAAGCGTCTCTTGGCAAAATTTCCTCAGTTGGCGTAACTTGTTCTCAAGATTATCCTCACACTGCACGAGTTCCGGTTGTTTTGTCGCGTTTGCATAAACGAATCAAAAGTCACCTGAAATAGGAAATAAAAGAAAAATAAGTTTGCTTAATTAGAACACACTTAATTAAACTGATATTGAAAATTATAAACACAATTAAGTTCCCCGGCAACGGCGCCAAAAACTGGTTGTCTGATTTCACAATCAACAATTACGTGCAAGTATACACGATCAACAAGTAATAAAGTGATAAGATAGAGTATCGAACCAACAGGGATATATCGTGTTTTATATTTTCAACTACCAATCTAGATTACTGCTATTCTATTAAACAATCGCAATTTGAATATTGATTGGAACTAATTAAATTAAAGATAAGATCAATAACTACACGAAGGTTAAAATTCAGATTTAAAAGCTTAAGACTACAATATCCCCAGTTATGTAACATAAACTAATCTAACTACGTCATCGAATTATTTATTTCAATGGAGTTGTTAACAGGAATTTAAATTTATTTATAAGTCCTTTTCCAAGTGATCAAATAAATTTATTTAATCCAATTAACTGTGCGATATTTCTATGCAAAACTAAAGGATTAAATTCATTAAGCATCAATTCCCAATAGTTACATGCAGCAAAGAGATATTCCTATTCACTTCACAACCCTAATTATTTAACCCATGCCATAATTAAGAATACATGTTGTCATCTTCAAGTCTAATCCTAGATTTCATCTCCCGAATTCACCTAGAATATCCCACTAATTGTTGGCCAGACAATTAATCAACAAGCATAGAATAGGATAGACAACTCGACTTGAATAAATAACTGGAATCAACGTAGATAATTAATTCACAAGCATAACTGGTTCAATTATAGCCTTAATTAAAGGTTTAGTTCATACTAAAAATTAAAACTAAAATTCCAAAATAAGTCATCATAACTAATTACAAATTAGAAATAAAAGATTAAAAGAAAACTCAATGAAATCTTCAATCTTCAATCCTCCAATCTGAATTCTTCACGATGCTTATCCCGATCTCCAATCTCCTTGCTCAGCTCTAAAAAATCAATTTTCGCGTGTTCGTATTGTTAATGCGTTGTATTGTCTCTGTCCACCCTTTATATTTGTCCATTATAGACTCCTCATCAGATTAATAAAAAGAATCCTTGTTAGCATCAACCTTTTAGAATAACTGATCCTGTTGCAATAAACTTCTTCTTTTTTTTCCTCCAGCCGCTTTCTCGCCCCGACGAGAAAACCCTTCACAAAATTCTCGTCCCGGCGAAGAAAACAAGCTATAGAAGCTCGCCCCGGCAAGAATACCCTGCACCAAATTTCCTTGATCTTTTTCCAATCTGCAGCCAGCCTCAACCTACAAAAGCAACACGAACACAAATAAAAAGATACTAAAACACTTAAAGACTGTAAAGAATTAAGCCAAAAATGTATCTAACTCGTAGGTTAAAACCCACTAGTTTTGGATGAAAAACTGATCAAATTCGTGAGTGCAGAAAATTTAGGAACAGTTCCTGGAAGCCAGCGCCGCAGCGTCGCTTCTGCTCTTTGAACCGGCGTTGCAGCACCGCATCCCTTACCCGGATACGCCCCGGCGCCACAGCGCCATTTTGCTTCACAAAACCTGTGACACCCCCAAATTCGGGTACTAAAATCCCACAGATCTGGTGCTCACGATACCTCACCATCACATCTAACTACCTCTGACAAAGATAATATAAACGAAACATGGTAAACTAGATAAAAATTACATAACCCAAACCAAGTTTGATTACATAACCAATACGACCCTAGGTAATCTAACCTTAATTATTACATCATAACAGCTGAATAACATAATAAAATTAAGTCCATTACATAATTTAGATTGATTAAACTTTAAACTAATCTTCTTCAGTTATTCATCTTGCCTTTGCCCTTGCTCGAGGACGGCTCATCTGACTTTCCATTCTTAGCTGCAAATATTTATGCAAGAGTGAGCAAACAATTGCCCACAAAGATAACAATAATATCATATGAATAATCGGTAAGTAAATTCAAATGAATAGTATAAACCTTTCTGAATTCAACCAAACATAGATGAAGAACTGTTCGCTCGATAAGAAACTCTACTTTTGAATCAAGTTTATATTTCGAGATCAAAAGTACATCTGAGGGTCGCAAGACCATGAACTATGTCCTTAGGTTAACGAGTATTTCTACTGTAACCTTTAACAGTTATAGACTATAGGACTACCGTCTTGTACTTTGGGGATCAGCCCTTTGTACAATGTAATGTGCACATACACCTTAATGCCATTGCGTAATTTATTCCCCTATATTAGGGTTGTTCATCTCAGTTCTAAAATCGGAGTCTGTACCAAAAGAAATTTAGATTGGAATAGTTTCGAAGAAAATCCAAGTCTTTAGAACGCACATCAACTATGGACTAGTTGAATCAAAATGGGTTCAATAATCATTCAAGGTTTGATAATAAGTAATCTTGAACAAAGTATTATAGCAATGATTGAATATCAATGGTTAACAATTGAACAATTTTCATTTGTCAAGATAACGTTTTTAGAAGAATTAAAATGCTTTTCAAAAGAATATCGACATTACATCAATTTAAATAACCTTGCTGAAGAATAAAAGAGCAAAGGTTAAGAACTTGCCTGACACGCCTTCCACAATAATGCTATTTACTTGTTCCCACGAATAACCTATACATTGAGGTCACACTTGAGCAATCAACGATCACAGTTTAATTTAAACTAATCGTTTAACCACTTTAGGAACTATATTCTTAATGCCTTTATACTATTTATACTACTTGCATAACATATTGCACCACATATATAAAGTTATTTGATTTTAAATGCTAGAAAAATTTCATTTTCTGACCGACCCGACCCGATCGAACCGACCTGACACGGAAACCCGGAACGGCGCTGCTGCGCTGCAATTTAGCCTTGTGCTGGCGCTGCTACGCCGACTTGACCCGAACCCAACAGACCCAGAGCTCGGTGCGGCGGCGCCTGCTTTACTCCTTATACCGGCGCTGCTGCACCTAGTTAAGCTTGGCCAGCAGCGCTGTTGCGCCACGTCACAGACTCCTTGTGACGCCCCCAAATCCGGGTACCTCAAACCCGAATCCGGTGCTACACGGTACATCCCATTCCATAAAACATAATAGACATGAATATAATTACTATATTATTACAACACGTCTTACTCTCAATCCCAGGTTCTATTACCATAGCATCATCCCAAATACATAATAAGTCTTAGCATTACAACATTACTAATACAAATAAACTACGACGCCATCTAGACGTTCATCTTGCCCTTTCCCTTGTCCTTACCGGAACCTTCGGCCCGCTCGGACTTAGCTGCAATGTTTAATAGAATTCAATGTTTAATATTGTGAGACTTGACCTTGAACTTTCTTTTGCTTTCTTGAAAAGGTACACAGCATTATAACTGCAAACCGTCTTATTTACGAGCACTTCTAGGTGATCAGCCTATTGTACTCTATGTTGATCAACACTCTAGCTGGAAACGACTATATGCGTTTGTTTAGGCGCTCGATGCCTTGTTAGAATAACTGACTAAAAACTGCCCCTAATATTAGGGTTGTTCATCTCATTCATGTCTCGGAATCCTAACCAAAACAATTCGGTTGGATAGCTCTACTTAATCATCAATAACATTTCAAGGATTTATTATCAAATCAATAAAATATCTCAATATCTGTCTAGCCGAAATAAATGGCATCGACGTTCTCTATAACAATTCATATATATGTGAACTTGAAAGCTTCAACAATTTATGTCATAATAGCTCGAATATTTGTGCAAATACTGAAAAATTTACATAAGTAAGGAATTCACACAACCATATATGTATTGCGTAAATCGAAACTTCAAACATCGCATGAGAATCAAGAGAATATAATCAAATGAATCAAATAAACTTGCACAATATACGTCTATTGTATAAGATACGAAACTTGCATTCAATACTGAAAATGAATGAAGCTAGAGAACTTGCCCAACACAAAGGTTAGACAAGGGTTTAGGAAACTTGCCTTAAGCGCTTGCTACTACTTGACGTTAGTCGTCCTTCAAATATGTCCTACGCATTTAGACTCATATTCACATACCAATTAGTCTCACAATAGACACCAAACATTGGCTTACATTAATCAAAAAATTATAATCATTACGAACATTGATTGCCACTACGACTACCCAAACGGGGGTCTCACGTGACTTAGTCATTTCATGCTTGGGGTCATTCAACTATTACACTAACATATCATACATATGTCTTGGGGGTATTTATAACATGTTGGGTCTATGTAAACATGCATCGCATCAACCACACAAAGCAGCAAAGCAATGCAGTTCTGCAGACCGGCGTAGCTGCACAGGTCTTGTACTTGGGAGTGGCGCAGCTGCGCCACTCGGCATCCAGGACTTTCAGCTCTGCAACCCAGCGCAGCTGCGCAGGTGCTATGCTTGGGAGTGGTGCAGCTGCGCCACTCTGCATCCAGGGGCTTTCAAGTTCTGCTACTGTAGAACCCAAAAATCCAAACCAATGATTCAGTCCCATTTGCTTCTTAGCCATTATACAACAAGTCTATATGACTTAAAACATGATTTTACAACTGAGCTATGCATCATAACATCATTAAATCAATTAATCATCTCTAATTCTCATGTTCGTTAGAGAAATTATTCTCTTAGACATTAAACCAAATAGTTAGTGGGCATGGCTTTAGAGTTCATAACTCATAGCCTATCATTACATGGTTACCATTGACTTCACATGTGAAATCAATTCCCATAGCATCTGGACATATACAACCAGTACACAACCAAACCAAGATGATTACAACTTCATTATTAACAAAACATGAATAACAGTCCACTAATGTCCATTTCAGTCCATTTCTTGATTCCTTATGCATAGGTTAGATTCTCATTCATTGTTCCACTTTTACATACCATTAACAAGGTTTAATAGAGCTAACAACATTCATACACATGTTCATGAGCAACCAAGCAATTTCAGCTACATAACTCCAACAAAACAATCACAGCAAAACTATAAACTTGGAAAGAATGTGGAAATGAGCTAAGCTCTATATTGCATACCTCTTGGAGCTTGCTCTAAGGTTGCTAAGAGAATTAATACCCAGCTGCTACACACTCCTTCTTCTTCCTCAAATCACCCGTACACACTCAATTCTTACACTCTCTCAAGTTTCAGTTTCTAACTTAGCAAAAATCAAAGGAATGGAAGCTAAACAATGGGAGAGTATTTATAGAGATGAAAAACTGAGCTTCAAGGAGGTGGAGGAGCTGAGCATGCTCGGGCATGGCAGCTCCCCATGTATGGGCGACTGAGCTTTTGCTCTCCCCATGGCTCGGGTACTCCCCCCTCTTCTCCCAAGTTGCTTTATCTCCCTTTTCCTCTACCAAATGCAAGGAATGCTTCTCCCCATGCTCTTCCCACGTTCTTGGCTCCCTCCTCCCTCTCTTCCTCCTTCTCCCGTACTCTTCTCCTTCAAATGATCAGCTGCAAGGTTATTACCCATTTCCCTTCATGGGTCATGGGTTTGGGTCATGGATGGTGGGTTTGGTTCATGGACTTGGTCCATGGGTTTTGGGCTTCCAATAATAATCTATTGGGCTTCTAATTTAATACCAATTGGGCTTCTAATAAATAATCAATTGGGCTAAAATAAAATCCCACACTTGGATTATTAACCCCTCTCATTAACGCTTTGGCGAAATTATGAAAAGTCATAAAATCGAAAAAGACGTCTTTTGCGTAAATAGCGCTTTAGCGATATTTCTCTAATAATTTAATCAATACCAATAAAATAGTATCAATCAAAAATTATCACCTACACATCATATGTAGTACTAAAATATTCAAACACATAACGCGGAATAATATTAATAAAAGTTCAATTTATTCAATAAAATTCATAGGCTCGCGTTACAAAGCTACCCACGATCTGCGATCGTTACACTCCTCCTCTGTTCCACGACTCAGCAATATTTTTGACCAAAAATCTCCAAATTTCTTTATCAAAACATGAAATTAAACTTACCCAATCATTATATATGTTGAAAAACTAAAACCCAACACTTACACAATGATTCTAACAACACCCAAAGCTTCAACAACCAATTTAAGGCCTAAAATCAAAGTTTTTGCTAACTTTTCATATTTTTACACACTTAATGAAATCAAGCACCACGAATCCGTTTTTCAACCTTTTTAATCCATTCTTTTTGCAAAGTTTTTGTATTTCAATGAACTACTACATATAACCCTCAATCTCATATTCTAAGCATGATTCGACATACAATTTTTGTGACAAACGAGAATTTTGTAACTTAATTTGAATATTTATTGATTGAATAAATATTTTTCGATGATTTGATTGTTGAATTAATTGATTAATTGATGAATTTGTGGTAGATTAATTTAATTATATTTGTTACATTAATTAAATTAATGTGGAGAATTTTTATATTTAAAGTATGTGTTTAATTGAATTTATTTGATTAAATGCATTATTTAAATAAGTATAATGTTATCTCTAATTAATTTAATAATTAATTAGAGACTAAATGATTTGTCATTATTAATAAATGATATTTTTAATCATGTGAATATGTGATTTAATGTGGTATTATTTTACCTTATTTAATTGATTTGAATGAGATTATTTTATTAATTTAAATATGTGACATGAACTATATTATAAGATATTTATTAAAATAAACTAGAGGGAAGAATAGAGGACTAGCCAAACATGGCCTTAGTGGGAGTTGGTGCCAGTTATTAAACTGACACCATGTTCTGCCATTTAGTTTCACGTATTATTATTTCATGCATTACTATTCATCAGTTTCCAAAAAGTTCATACAGAGAGAAAAGAGAGAGAGATTTGTGAGGAATTAGATAATTGAGAAGAAATACATTCAATTGTTGCATAGTTAAAGCATTTAATCAGAGGTAATTCTTAAATTTAACCTTTAAATTACGTTTTCTTAATTTTCTCCATGAATGCATGTTTTGAGTTCTCTGTAAACTAAGTTCTATGGCTAAATTTTTATAGAATGATGATTAGATATTAGAAAGCATGTATAAGCGTCTTTTATATGATGTATATGTGATTTAGAGTAATTAATTTCATGAAATCATGTTTTAATTGAAGTTCTGAAAAGTTACAGAGTAGTTAGTTACGAGCATGGCTTAAATGTATAAAATTGATACTGATTTTGCATGTTAATTGGTTAAATTGATAACTTATTTTGTTTAAGCTTGTAAAAATGAAGGAAACAAGATTTAAACGGATTAATTTGATGTTATAATGAACCTGTTATGTGTGATTTTATGAAAATTAAAGAAACTCTAATAAAATAATAAGAAACCTCAAATTTGATTCTTAGATTCATGGTTTATATGATTTAAGTTGTTAAAATCATGCTAGAAGGCTTGGGTAACGATTATGTATGAATTATAGTAATTGGGTATGTTTAATTTGATGTAAGAATAACAAGATTGGAAATTTTTGGCCTGTTTCTGCGTTCCTCGCGAACTGTAGAAGCTGAAATTCGTGGTTCTCGCCCCGACGAGCTCAATGAACTGAGTTTCTTGCCCCGCTGGAGCTCGCCCCGGCAAGCTCAGTGAACTGAGTTTCTTGCCCCGGCGGGAGCTCGCCCCGGCGGGAGCTCGCCCCGGCGAGCTCATTAAGCTGAGTTTTCTCGCCCCGACGAGAAATTTTGTGAAGGAATTCTCGCCCCAACGAGCTCAGTGCAGGAAGAGTTAAAATTTTCTTTCCTTGTGGTTAAGCTATGTCACCCTATGCATGTTTAAAACTTAGATTAACGATATTGCTGTGATTAAGTTTACAACTTCGGAAGTGTGATAGATAACCAGAATACAGTTTAGATATTAAAATGAAAATTGGATGTAAATGAATCCTGAAGTGTTTATAAACTGTAACTAATCATTGTTACTGCTTTATAAACCGAATGTATAGGTTGATTAAAGAACGTGAGTCTTAAATTTATAGTCTACGCACGAGGCAAGTATCTTATCCTTACTTTTACGTTTACGCAAGTTTTTACCTTGATCTATTATTTCGTTGAAAGCAAGCTACCTAATACTACCTTGATTTCAATTACGCAAGTTCCTAAATTTCATTATCTTAGAATGCAAGCTTCATAATGCTATTACTTACTTGAGCAAGTTATTATTCCTATTCCATTCAATTTCATGGATTCAATGAGAAGTTCTAAATTCCTTTTTGTAATACTTTAGTTGTACAGAATTTACCCAATTGTACCTTTTGCGAGATTTAGTCCTTGATTCTTGAATATTAATTACATTTTTATTGAACCTTGATTGACTAGCGAACCCTTATTGATTCGACTAGTCCATAGTTGATGAGCGTTCTAAATTCTAGAAACGTTATTGAAGTACATCTAAACCAAACTTCCTTTGGTGCGGACTCTGATGTCAAACTAAGATGATCAACCCTTATACAGGGAATTTTATTTACGCGTTAGCGTTAAGATGTTGTGCACATACATGGTACAAAGGGCTGATCCCCCTAAGTACGAGAAGTAAGGTCCATATAGTCTTATGACTGTTAAAGGTTTAAAGTAGAAATACTTGATAACCTGGGACATAGTTCGTGGTCTTAAGACCCTCAGATGTTCTTTTGAATCTTGTTTTACATTTTTGACTCAAAAGCTGAATCTTCGATTATTCAATATCCGTTAATTATTTCGCATGTTATTATTATTGTTGTTGTTGTACTTTCTGGGCAATCATTGCTCACCCTTGCATAATAACATTGCAGCTAAAGTTCAAAGAGTTGATGAGCCATCCACTAGTAAGGGCAAAGGCAAAGCAAATAAGTGATGAAGACTTGTTATATTGTTTAAATGATGTTTATGTAATAGACTTAAGTATGTTTTCCGCATTGATGTTATGTTAAGGTTAGATGACCTGGGATTTATTATTAAAGATGTTGTAACCCTTTAGTGGGAGATTTCTATTTTTAATTAATAGTTTTCATTTATATTAAATGGGCAGTTAGATGTGATGTTTATGGAAAGTGAACATCAAATCCTGAGGAAACGAAGTACCCGGATTTGGGGGTGTAACAGGTTGGTATCAGAGCTGTAGGTTATGAACCTTAGGTGGGGAAACCTTAGGGTAGTAGCCTTTTAAGAGTCAGATAATATAGTGGTGATAAACTCTTATCGAGTTTTAAGGAATGAATTATGGAAATTCATTAAAGATAATAAAAGACTTTATGTGCTATGTGCTTATGTGTTTACAACCTATGTGTCGCATGTAGTATCGAGTATTAATTAAAATTTAAACTTTGTTGTCAGGATGTCAGGTATTGGAGAATTTAGTCAGGCTAGGGAGATTGAGCCTCGAGTGGCTAGAGAGGAGTAGCCCCGTGATATCCATGTTATCCGGGAGCAGTTGATACACAGAGAGCCATCTCCATTGATCACAGTTGTGGGTCAGGAGTATGAGCTTGTGTCTGATCCACAGGAGGATCCTAAGGAGATAGAGGCTGAGGAGGATGATGAGGATTCCGAGGAGATACCCCTTGCCTATGTTGATGTTGAGATGTACGATGCCTTGTATAATCGTACCATAAAGTTGCAGGACAGAGTCAGAGATTGGGAGAGACTAGCAAATATACGCCAGACTTTTATAGAATAGAAGGATGAGAAGATTGAGGATCTTGAGATACGTCTTGGAGATGTAGAATGGAAGTTAGTTCAGGTAGAGAGTCAAAAAGAAGACTTGCTGACTAAGAATGAAAAGATGAAACTTGAGATTCAGAAATTAAAAGATGATTTGAGTGAGGAGTCAGCAGAACGTGCTAGAGCAGAGGATGCTTGGATGAATAACGCTCGACGTGCAGAAATTTCCGAAGAAGGTGAACGGGCAAAGAAGGCTAAGATTGAGGAGACAGACTATACTTTCCAGACAGCGATTGATAGGGCCCAGGATCAAGTTCTCCACTATCCAGTTCAGTTCGAGGACTTGCCATGGTACATGTTGGATCGCAGGACGATGTGCCGTATCATGGAGGAAGAACGTAGACAGGCAGTTCGACGCCTTAGTAGGCCGTGATAGGAGAAGTTTTTGAATTATGTGTAAATATTTATGGTAGTTAATGATGTAAATTCCAGCGTGATTATACACAATGAAATATGACTATTTAATCCTAAAGATTGTTTGATCTTAGGATAGTTGATGTAAATAGCAGTGATGTTATCTTTTTATGTTTGAGACTTTTGAATTAATGAAATATCAGTTTTATTTGAAGATGTTATGTGTTAAATGTTTAACCTGAATTGTTTGAGTTAAATGTTGAACACTTAAGAAATTGAGTGATAATCTAATAAGCGCATATTCTTAAACAGAAAATGCCGCCGAGACGCCAACCACGTCAACAAGCTCAAGAGAGCTCTACTAACAACAACGACACCAATGCTAATCCTGTTCAGCAGTTGGTGAACCTTTTGGCTGGAGCACTTGCGAATCAGCCGTAAGCTCCACCTGTGACGTCATTTAAGGATTTCAAAGCGGTAGGACCACCAAAATTTAGGGGTTCCCTGAACCCGATCGAAGCCCAAACTTGGGTGATGGAAATGGAGAAAGTATTTGACGTTGCTAGGGTTAGTGATGACCAAAAGACTGCCTTTGCAACGTTCATGCTTAAATCGGAGGTACAGCAAGGTGTCAATGTTCCAATTGAACACTTTTGCCGGAGTTTTGGAGAAGGCGATTATTGCCGAAGGTGGGAGTGATGCTCTGACTAAGTATAACCAGGAGCAGAAGAAGAAGAAGAAAGGCAAAAATGAAAGTAACAAAGCGAGTGGTAGTAACAGTGGAGGTCACAACCAGAAGAGGAAGTGGAATGATAATGGATCTACTGGAAATCAGCAAGGAGGTCAGAAGAAGAAGATAGAAGCGTGTGTTACATGTGGGAAGAATCATGTAGGGATTTGCCTGAAGGGGAAGAGAGTTTGCTACAATTGCAACCATGAGGGCCACATAGCACCGAATTGTCCGAATCCAAATAAGGGTGCTTGTTTCACATGCGGATCAAAAGATCATCTAGCTAGAGATTGTCCCAGAAGGCAGCAGGAGGAGTAGGAACAGGAGGCAACAAGGGGAACAGTGGTGGTAATACGTTAACCATAACTGGATCTGCACCAACAAACCGACCTACCGCCAGAACTTTCAACATGACCGTGCAAGATGCTGTGCAGTCTCGCGATATGGTGTCAGGTATCATTCCGATCAATAATATAGATGTTTATGTATTGTTTGATTCGGGTGCTACTTGTTCATTTATATCCTATGACTTTGCTAAGAACTTAGATTTGCCTAGGGAGGAATTAGATTACCCTTTGAACATAGAAATTGCGAATAGGGAAATAATTCCTGTTAGGTACGTACACAAGAACTGTAGAGTGAATATTAAGGGAAACGTGATGACAGTAGATCTGATCCCAATCAAACTTGGGGAATTTGACGTTATTTTGGGTATGGATTAGCTATTCAATTATGGAGCGATAATTGATTGCCAGAAGAAACGTATTTAACCTTATGACTCCGTTAAAGGTAGTATTTTACGGCAACAAATCGCCTAGACAAGCGAGTTGTCTGACGATGATGCAGGCCAGGAAGTTATTAAGACAAGGCTGTATGGGATACTTAGCCTACATAATAGATACTCAAAAAGAGAGTCCGAAATTAGAAGAGATACCTGTTGTAAGGGACTTTGTAGACGTCTTTCCAGACGATTTGCCAGGACTTCCGCCAGATAGGGAAGTTGAATTCGTAATCGATTTGGCGCCAGGCACTACCCCGATATCGAAGGCTCCGTACCGTATGGCCCCAGTAGAGATGAAAGAGTTGATGGTACAACTGCAAGAACTTTTAGATAAGAAGTATATTCAGCCGAGCGTATCGCCATGGGGAGTGCCAGTGTTATTTGTTAAAAAGAAGGACGGATCAATGCGACTTTGCATTGATTACAGAGAGTTGAACAAGGTCACGATTAAGAATAAATATCCATTGCCAAGAATCGACGACTTGTTTGATCAGTTGAAAGGAGCTAGATATTTCTCAAAGATAGATTTGAGGAATGGGTATCATCAGTTGAAGGTGAGGAAAGAAGATGTACCGAAGACAGCGTTCAGAACTCGTTATGGTCATTACGCATTTCTGGTGATGTCATTTGGTCTAACGAATGCTCCTGCAGCATTCATGGACTTAATGAACAGGGTGTTTAAGACGTTTTTGGACAAATTTGTAGTAGTATTCATTGACGATATTCTAATTTATTCCAAAACCAAGGAAGAGCATACAGAACATTTGAAGTTGACATTGGAAGTGTTAAGAAGAGAGAAGTTGTACGCTAAGTTTTTAAAGTGTGAATTCTGGATAGAGCGGGTGCAATTTCTTGGACATGTGATTGACAAGGATGGAATTTCGGTGGATCCATCTGTTAGGTTTGTATGTGATGCGAACATGCAATCAAATTACATAAATAAAACGGAAGCGCGATAAAATCGAATTTTAAAATTTTATACAAACCATCACCATGATCAATCTATGTGCTCAATTAACGATATAAACGAAAGAGATAGAGATAAAAATTATACCCTCGTAGAATCGTACTTCCTCGGGTACAAGTTCACCTCTAATTCCTTCGCATTCTCTTTGAATTCCACCGACTAAATTCTTTTGCTTGATCAATGTTACCCACCCAAGTGTTTGGCCTCTAGAGGTGATCCACCAAGGAAGAATAGTTATTCAAGAAGATGGGTGTTGGCAAAACCCTAGTTTCTATCTCTATAGAAATTGTAAGTACTTTCCATAATATAATGCAAGAGTGTGTAACCCTAATCTATGATAAGACTCCTCTTATTTATAGATATAGGAATAACCCTTCCCTAAACTATTTAGGATTAGGGTTTCTATTATAATTAAACTTATTTAATTAATTATGCTCCTAATCTAAGTAGGAATTTATGAGAGAGTACTTCTATTAATTAATTTTCAATCCCTATTAGGCATTAAATAATAGTAATAGTAATAATAATAATAAGACTCCTCTTATTAATTTATATTTAATATTTTCAAAATATTAAATAATAAATATTAAGCTATTTAATTTATTCTATCTCCATAGATTAAATTAAATTCACTTAACTTATTATTACAATTATGTCATTTACTTCTTAAATAAATATTTTTCCTTTTTGCAGTGTGACCCTTTAGGTTCTCCATATTAAACCGGTTGTGAATAAATCAATTAGAACAATTATAATCTTATTTAAATAAATAAATTAAACTATTTAATTTATTTAAATAAATAATATTTATTCTATAATAAGGGTAAGCCCCCTTAGCAATCAACAACTTTCCAGATAATATAGATTTCAACATTAATCACAAAAGAACCTTTCAGTGAATAGTTACCGTACAATTCAATCCTTCTACCATACAATGTCCCAATTAAATATAAGACATGGAATTTCTATCAAGTCTTATTTTATTTAATTATATGTATTTCTATTCCCAAATGCACAACTCTAAATAATGCGAATTAAAAACTCCTTTCTAATTTCATTCTGCCTTGGCCAAGGACTATCGAGTTGTCATTTATCGAATCACATAGGACATTCACATCTTTTACTAGACGTGGTAGATTCTTTATTGATCATTCACCTATCTCTATGTACAACTTATTATACCCAATCATACCCTTTGATATACCCTAAAGGTCTTAAGGGACATGTCAAAGTATAACTCATCACACACAAGATGCTATGATGATCTCAAGTCTAAGGATCACTTGTACTACTATCACTAGAGGAATTCCTATTGACAGGCGAGTAAAACTCCATTAGGTATTTCTTAGCGAGCCACGTTTAGTGAACTTATTCTCCAATAAGCACCTACATACTTGCTTTAGTGTCTCCACACAAATGATTATGAGATCAATCATCATCTTCCTAAGAGCAAGCAACGTATGTACTAATCTATCCGAATTCACTAATCCCCTTTTTAGTAATCCAACGATTAGGAACAATTTTAGTTTGTGAGCTATCTAGAATTTAGATCTCATTAGCATGATCACCATCATGATTCTAAAAGCATTGCTCAAAACTATGGGTTTATCACATTTAATATAACAGCACTATGTAGATAATATAAAATGCCTTTTAAGAAAATCAATTCTTTTATTAATAAATGAATAAGATTACAAAGTATATGCTACATCATATCAAATATGATTGGCTTGTGTGCATACTACTTTCAATCTCCCACTTGCACTGAAGCCAATCGTCATGGTATCTAATACCCATCTTCTCTAAGTGACGATCAAACTGTTGTTGTGTTAAAGCTTTAGTAAATGGATTTGCAATGTTGTCTTGAGAGTCCACACGCTCCAGGGTGACATCTCCTCTTTCAATGATCTCTCTAATCAAATGAAACCACCGCAACATATGTTTGGATTTCTGATGAGACCTAGGTTCATTAGCCTGCGCAACAGCTCCGTTGTTGTCACAGAATAAAGGTATGGCTCCTCTAATGCTAAGAAGCACTTCAAGTTCAGTTATGAACTTCTTCATCCAAACAGCTTCCTTTGCAGCTTCACTTGCAGCTATGTACTCTACCTCTGTCACTGAATCAACAATTGTTTGCTGCTTGGAACTTTTCCAACTCACTGCGCCACCGTTTAAGGTAAACACGTACCCTGAAATGGATTTACTGTCATCTTGGTCCGTTTGAAAACTTGAGTCTGTATAGCCCTCTAGTTTCAATTCAGACCCACCGTAGACAAGAAATACATCCTTTGTTCTTCTCAAGTACTTTACGATGTTTTTCACTGCCTTCCAGTGCTCTTCTCCTAGATTCGACTGATATCTGCTTGTTGCACTAAGTGCATGAGCGACATCTGGTCTAGTACATATCATACCGTACATGATAGATCCTATTGCTGAAGCATAAGGAATCTTACTCATCTGGTCTGTCTCCTCAGGTGTCTTTGGGGCCTGTTTCTTGGAGAGATGTATTTCATGGCTCATCGGCATGAGACCTCTCTTGGAATCTTCCATGCTAAACTTCTTTAGCATCGAGTCAATGTAATTTCCTTGGGTCAAGCCCAGCATCCTTTTAGATCTATCTCTATAGATCTTTATCCCCAAAATATATGATGCCTCACCCAAGTCCTTCATGGAAAAGTGCTTAGATAACCAAATTTTGATCGACTGTAGCATAGGAACATCATTCCCTATCAGTAATATATCATCAACATATAGTACAAGGAATGATACAGCGCTCCCACTAACCTTCTTGTACACACAAGGTTCATCCTCATTTTTGATAAAATCAAACCTTTTGATTATCTCATCAAAACGGATGTTCCACCTTCGAGAAGTTTGCTTCAACCCATAAATGGATCGTTGTAGCTTACAGACTTGGTTTGTTCCAACCGTTGAAACAAAACCCTCTGGTTGTATCATATATACATTCTCCTCAAGATCTCCATTGAGGAAGGTCGTTTTCACGTCCATTTTTCAGATCTCATAGTTATAATAAGCTGCAATTGCAAGCAAAATCTGAATAGACTTGAGCATAGCTACTGGCGAGAAGGTTTCATCATAGTCAACTCCTTGTCTTTGTTTGAAACCTTTTGTAACCAGTCGGGCCTTATAGGTCTCAACCTTGCCATCCGCTCCAGTCTTTCTCTTAAAGACCCATTTACACCCAATAGGCTTAATGCCCTCAGGTGGTGAAACCAAAGTCCATACTTGGTTTTCATACATGGAGTCCATCTCGGATTTCATGGCTTCTAGCCATTTCTCTGAGTCTTCACTACTCATAGCCTCTTCGTAAGTTAATGGATCATCATCATCTATGATGCGTACCTCATCATCATCCTCTATGATGAATCCATACCTATCAGGTATCTTTGGTACTCTTCCAGATTTATGAATAGGTAGTGGTACAGTAGGTTCTTCTACTTGGTCAGGTACCTGACTTTGATCCTTAGTATTTTCTGGTTCTTGAACTTCTTCAAGATATATCTTACTCCCACTGACCCCTCCAAGGATAAACTCCTTTTCCAAGAAGGCAGCGTGTTTCGCAACAAACACCTTTTGATCAGTAGGATGATAGAAATAATACCCTGATGTTTCTTTAGGGCATCCCACGAATCTACATTTGTCGGATCTAATCTTCAGCTTATCATGCTCAAACATTTTGACATAAGCTGGACAAACCCAAGTCTTAACATGCTTAAGATTTGGTTTCCTCCCTATCCATATCTCATATGGGGTCTTTGGGACGGATTTGGTAGGTACCTTATTAAGTAGGTATGCAGCCGATTCTAGGGCATAACCCCAGAAAGATACTGGAAGGTCGGTAAAACTCATCATGGAATGAACCATGTCCAACAATGTTCAATTTCTCCTTTCAGATACACCATTCAACTGTGGCATCCCTGGTGGAGTCCATTGTGAGATTATACCATTTTCTTTGAGACAATTGAGAAACTCATTGGTTAAGTATTCCCCTCCTCGATCCGATCGAAGAATCCTAATACTCTTACCAATTTGCTTCTCTACTTCACTTCTGAATTCTTTTAACTTTTCAAACGATTCAGATTTGTATTTCATTAAATACACATATCCAAATATAGAATGATCATCAGTGAAAGTAATAAAATAAGAATACCCTCCTCGTGCATTCGTTGTCATAGGTCCACATACGTCTGTGTGTACCAACGCTAACAACTCTGTAACTCTTTCTCCTTTTCCAGTAAAAGGAGATTTAGTCATTTTACCCATGAGACAAGATTCACAAGTTGGATATGATTCGTAATCAGATAACTCTAAAAGCCCATCTTTATGCAACTTGGATAATCTTGTTTCATTGATATGACCGAGTCTACAGTGCCACATAAAGGTATAATTAACATCATCTCTTTTTCTTTTCTTAGTTTGTTCAATTTGAAGTATATTTTCATGCAAGTCAAGTATGTAAAGTTAACCACAATAAGTGGCGCAGTGGTGCAAGCCGCCCTGGGAACGAACGGTAAACCCGGACGACTCAGGATCGACTCCCACTAGCAACATTTGGAGGGGCACTAATAATGCTCCGCTGTGGCCACGGACCCCCCTTAAGCGCAAGCTGGGAAGCAGACCACCTGGGCTCGGGCTGGGGAAATTAGTCGGGTTGCGACCCGGAAACTCCACATTATCAAAAAAAAAAAAGTATGTAAAGTCCATTCAGTAGGTTCCCAACACCATATAAAACATTCTTATTATAAATAGAACAACTGTTGTTCTTTATTATAATATCAAAACCATCCATATCTAATACAGAAATTCAAATAATGTTTCTAATGAGTGTCGAAACATAATAACAATTATTTAAATTAATGAACTTGCCCGAAGGCAGTGCTAAACAATAAGTCCCTACAGCTAATGCAGCAACCTTTGCTCCATTTCCTACTCATAGGACGACTTCATCCTTGTTCAGCTTTCTACTTCTTCTTAGTCCCTGCATATTATTACATATGTGAGAACTACAGTCGGTATCCAATACCTAAGTAGAATTTTGACTTTCAGAAAAATTAATTTCAATCATGAACAAACCTAGATCGGAAGTCGAAGCTTTTCCAAGCTTCTTCTACTTTTGGTCCGCAAGATACTCCTTGCAGTTCCTCTTCCAATGTCCCAGCTTGTTACAATGGTAGCAAATTCCTTTGCTATCAGGATCAGGTTTCTTTTTATCCTTGCTTTTTGCCTTGCCCTTAGCCTTCTTGTTTTTCTTCTTTCAGAAGATACCTTGGGCCTCTTCCTTTTCTTGGAAGAGGCATCCACTAGTAAGACTTGGTTCTTGTTGGATGAGAAGTGACCTTAAGCAGTTTTCAGCATGTTAAGTAACTCAGCCAAGCTGACGTCCAACTTATTCATGTGAAAATTCACAACAAATTGTGAGAAGGTGTCCGGGAGTGACTGCAAGATCAAATCTTAACTTAACTCCCCATCCATCACGAACCCAAGCTGTCCAAGTTGTTCAATCAGATTGATCATCTTAAGGACATGAGTCTCAACAGCAGTGCCTTCCGTCATACGAGATCGGAAGAGCTCTTTAGATATCTGATATCTAGCAGTCCTACTTTGCTCACCATACAACTCTTTGAGGTGCAGCAATATAGTAGGAGCATCTATAGTTTCATGCTGACGCTGAAGCTCGTTACTCATAGATGCGAGCATGATGCATTGAGCCAAGATTGCATCATCTTGCCACTTTCTGAAAGTAGTAATCTCTTCCTCAAAGGCTGTTTCTGCAACATTTGTAGGGACTGGTAAATTTAGGACATAAGAAATTTTTTCAGCAGTGAGAACAATTCTCAGATTCCTTAACCAGTCCGTGTAATTCGGTCCGGTCAGTTTGTTAGCATCAAGTATGCTACGTAGTGATAGTGAGTTTGATATTTTTAAATTCTGCATGTGAAATAGACAACATTTTAGCATACATTCATTTTATTAATCATCAAAATAAATTAGGTCTTTATTTAAATTGGTATCTATCACTTTTTCATCAAACTATATTACCTTCATTATATAGTTCGGCAATTCTAATTAAAGATTTGCTAGTGAGATTAAGGATCTCATTTCAAATGTATATAACCTTGTGGTGACACAACAAACGATATATAAATAAATAGGTAGACAACTATTGTCAATTACATCACTATGTAAATCCTTTCATTTTGCCTCTTAGATTATTTTGATCAAGTGGTGACACATCCGAATAAAAATTATCCAAGTTAAGTCCATCATAGCACTTCCATATATGTGAAGAGAAAAATATCGTTCTTGTGCTGACACAACAAAACAGTAATGTTCAATTCCTTAATAAGCATCAAATGTGATAAAGCAACATCTTAAATATTTAATACTTGCCTTGTGGTGACACAACAAACTCATATCAAATATTTAATACTCTATTGCTCTATCATGCTAGAAGGCGACGTTCGATATTCCAAATATCTTTGAACGCTTAGGACTTAATATGATTTCTTTGAGGGGTTTATTATTATTAGTCTCATCTTGTTTAGCGCGCATGCACACACACACATATATATATATATATGTATAAAATACGCGTCATATTATTTTATATGCGAAGCATGTTGGATAATATAATATATATATATATATATAGTAAGCATGCACATATAGAATATTATATTCTACCCGGATTGATGGACTTTTATTCTAGTTTGGTTCACTAGAGCCACCAAGTGAACCAAAAGGTCAAACCTAGGGTGCAAGAATTAAATTTAAATATAACTATTACATTTAAACTCGGGCTCCATTACAAACGGGTCTTCATGCGCTCCTTGCTACTTTGTCTACAATTCTTCATAATTAATTTCTAACTAGTCCTATTACAAAAACTATTTACAATAAATAGAAACATTGATCAGCAGTTAAGGGGAAGTACATAGGATGGAGATAGAATTTACATTTAGAAATATTAAAAAAGACGAGGTACGCAGACCCCATTTGTAAAAAACCCATACATTCAAGCATCCTCTAAAATAATTCCAATCACACATTGGTCAATACTCCATAATCAATCCCTATTTATTATCATACATATCTCTATATATATCAATAAATAACATTCATCTCATGAATAATAAAACCATTCCATATATGCATTGATATCAATTAATGGGCAAAAGTTTTGCTAATATTTAGTTTTGAAACAAAATAAACTCTTTTATTTTAATCTAAAACCAAATCCAAATTAAACTCCATTAATTTTAGCAATCTGAAATCCTATTCCAGATAAAATAAACATCTTTATTTTAAACTTATATCAATTAAATAAATCATTTATTTTAATTGAAGGAAAAATTATTTTTCAGATTCTGCTGTCCGGCGCAGCTGCACCCAGAATGAATTGGGAAACGGCGTAGCTGCGCTGAACCCCAGAAACGACTTTCTGGGTTTGTGCGCAGCTGCGCCACGTAGCAGATTCAAAAAAACAGATTCTGCCCAAAAATTTCGATCCAATCCCATACCATACACACACGGAATCATCAAAATCGATAATTAGCACAAGATTAGGCTCTGATACCATTGTTAGGTTTGTATGTGACGCGAACATGCAATCAAATTACATAAATAAAACGGAAGCGCGATAAAATTGGATTTTAAAATTTTATACAAACCATCACCATGATCAATCTATGTGCTCAATTAACGATATAAACAAAAGACATAGAGATAAAAATTATACCCTCGTAAAACCGTGCTTCCTCGGGTACAAGTTCACCTCCAATTCCTTCGCGTTCTCCTTGAATTCCACCGACTAAATTCCTTTACTTAATCAACGGTAGCCACCCAAGTGTTTGGCCTCTAGAGGTGATCCACCAAGGAAGAATAATTATTCAAGAAGATGGGTGTTGGCAAAACCCTAGTTTCTATCTCTATAGAAATTGTAAGTACTCTCCACAATCTAATGCAAGAGTGTGTAACCCTAATCTATGATAAAACTCCTCTTATTTATAGATGTAGGAATAACCCTTCCCTAAACTATTTAGGATTAAGGTTTCTATTATAATTAAACTCATTTAATTAATTACGCTCATAATCCAATTAGGAATTCATGAGAGAGTACTTCTATTAATTAATTCTCAATCCCTATTAGGAATTAAATAATAGTAATAGTAATAATAATAATAAGACTCCTCTTATTAATTTATATTTAATATTTCCAAAATATTAAATAATAAATATTAAGCTATTTAATTTATTCTATCTCCATAGATTAAATTAAATACACTTAACTTATTATTACAATTATGCTATTTACTTCTTCAATAAATATTTTTCCTTTTTGCGGTGTGACCCTTTAGGTTCTCCATATTAAACCGGTTGTGAATAAATCAATTAGAACAATTCTAATCTTATTTAAATAAATAAATTAAACTATTTAATTTATTTAAATAAATAATATTTATTCTACAATAAGGGTAAGCCCCTTAGCGATCAACGACTTTCCAGATAATATAGATTTCAACATTAATCACAAAAGAACATTTCAGTGCATAGTTACTGTACAATTCAATCCTTCTACCATACAATGTACCAATTAAATATAAGATATGGAATTTTTGTCAAGTCTTATTTTATTTAATTATATGTATTTCGATTCTCAAATGCACAACTCTAAATAATGTAAATTAGAAACTCATTTCTAATTTCATTCTGCCTTGGCCAAGGACTACTGAGTTGTCATTTATCGAATCACATAGGACATTCACATCTTTTACTAGACGTGGTAGATTCTTTGTCGATCATTCACCTATCTCCATGTACAACTTATTATACCCAATCATACCTTTTGATATACCCTAAAGGTCTTAAGGGACATGTCAAAGTATAACTCATCATACACAAGATACTATGATGATCTCAAGTCCAAGGATCACTTGTACTACTATCACTAGAGGAATTCCTATTGACAGGCAAGTAAAACTCCATTAGGTATTCCTTAGCGAGCCACGTTCAGTGAACTTATTCTCCAATAAGCACCTACATACTTGCTTTAGTGTCTCCACACAAATGATTATGAGATCAGTCATCCTCTTCCTAAGAGCAAGCAACGCATGTGCTAATCTATCCGGATTCACTAATCCCCTTTTTAGTAAACCAACGATTAGGAACAATTTTAGTTTGTGAGCTATCTAGAATTTAGATCTCATTAGCATGATCACAATCATGATTCTAAAAGTATTGCTCAAAACTATGGGTTTATCACATTTAATATAATAGCACTATGTAGATAATATAAAATGTCTTTTAAGAAAATCAATTCTTTTATTAATAAATGAATAAGATTACAAATTATATGCTACATCATATCAAATATGATTGGCTTGTGTGCATACGACTTTCACCGTCAAAGGTTGAAGCAGTGCTTAACTGGGATCAGCCGAAAACGCCATCAGAAGTAAAGAGTTTCCTTGGATTGGTAGGTTACTAGAGAAGATTTATTCAAGATTTTTCCAAAATCGCGACTCCGTTAACGAATTTGACTAGAAAGACGGTGAAGTTCGTTTGGACGGAGAAGTGGGAGGAAAGTTTTCAAGAATTAAAGAAGAGGTTGAGCACGGCGCCTGTGTTGTCTCTACCGGATAACACAGGAAATTTTATGGTGTATAGTGATGCGTTGCATAAGGGACTAGGCTGTGTGCTTATGCAAAATGGTAAGGTCATTGCGTATGCGTCACGACAATTAAAGGACTATGAGAAGGGGTATCCTACCCATGATTTGGAATTGGCCGCGGTGGTATTTGCTTTGAAGATATGGAGACATTATCTTTACGGGGAGAAGTGTGAAATATATACAGACCACAAAAGTCTAAAATATATTTTTACACAAAAGGATATGAACATGGGTCGAAGGAGATGGTTGGAATTGATAAAGGATTACGACTGCGAAATTTTATACCATCCGGATAAAGCAAACGTGGTGGCTGACGCCTTAAGTAGAAAGGGACGGGAGAAATTGTTTATGATTACCGCTCAAGAGGAGCTAATTACAGCAATGGCAAAACTGGAGTTGGAGGTGAAAGTTTTGGAAGAGTGTGACAAAAAATTATATCAATTGAGAATCGGTTCAACTATGGTGGATAAGGTTAAGGAAACACAAAATCAGGACGAAGAATGTGAGAAAATCAGGAAAAAAATATCTGGAGGTGATGAAGTGAAATTCAAAGTGGATAACGAGGGAGTATTAAGATTCGAGGGAAGAATTTGGGTTCCGCTAGTACAAGAGGTTAAAGAGGAAATTTTGAGCGAGGCTCATAATTCGAGATATTCGATTCATCCGAGTAGTAGGAAAATGTACTAAGATCTCTAACAGCATTTTTGGTGGCCGAATATGAAGAGAGACGTTGTCGATTGTGTAGCCAAGTGTTTGACATGTTAGAAAGTTAAAGCAGAACATCAGAGGCCAAGCGAGCTATTACAACCGTTAGAAATCCCAGAATGGAAATGGGAACACATCACCATGGATTTCGTAGTGGGTATTCCGGTGACTCAGAAAGGTTTTGACGCAGTATGGGTTATCGTAGATCGACTGACGAAATCAGCATATTTTTTACCGATCAATATCAGATTCAACCTAGATCAGTTGGCGAAGTTGTATGTGAAGGAGATTGTTTTGAGGCACGGTGTCCCAATATCTATTGTCTCAGATAGGGATCCGCGTTTCACATCGAACTTCTGGAAACGACTACAGGAATGTATGGGAACACAATTACGTATGATTACGGCATATCATCCACAGACCGACAGACAAAGCGAAAGAACGATTCAAACATTGGAAGATATGTTACGAGCTTGCATTATGGACTTCAAAGGAAATTGGGACGAACATCTACCGTTGGTGGAATTTGCTTACAACAACAGTTACCACGCAAGCATTGACATGCCGCCATACGAAGCATTGTACGGCAGAAAATGTTGAACTCCATTATACTGGGATGAAGTTGGCGAACGTCAATTGTTAGGACCAAAATTAGTACAACAGACCGCAGAAATCGTCAAAGTGATCAGAGCAAGATTGATAGCAGCTCAGGATAGACAGAAGAAATATGCCGATCAACATCGTAAGAATCGAGAATTCGAGTCTGGTAGCTACGTTTTCTTGAAAGTATCTCCCTGGAAAGGAAAGATTCGTTTTGGTAAAAAGGGAAAACTGAGCCCGAGGTTCATTGGACCCTTCGAAGTATTAAGAAGAGTTGGTGAGGTCGCATATGAGGTAGCTTTACCTCCAGCATTGGAATACATCCACAATGTCTTTCATGTCTCGGTATTACGACCATACAAACCGGACTACAAGCATGTTATAGAGTATGAACCCCTGCAAGTTGAAAAAGATTTGTCTTACGAAGAAGAGCCTGTTCAGATAGTTGACAGGAAAGAGCAAGTGCTACGAAATAAAATTATACCTTCTGTCAAGGTGATCTGGAAGAACCACAACGCTGAAGAAGCAACGTGGGAACTCGAAGATCAGATAATAAGAAATTATCCTCAGTTATTTGGTTAAATCATTGTGTAGCGATTCTGGGGATAGAATCTTTGTAAGGGGGGAGAATGTAACGGGATGAATTAATTAAGTCGTGATTCTAGGACAGAATCCTTTTAAGGGGGAAAGATGTGACAAACGAGAATTTTGTAACTTAATTTGACTATTTATTGATTGAATAAATATTTTTCGATGATTTGATTGTTAAATTAATTGATTAATTGATGAATTTATGGTAGATTAATTTAATTATATGTGTTACATTAATTAAATTAATGTGAAGAATTTATATATTTAAAGTATGTGTTTAATTGAATTTATTTGATTAAATGCATTATTTAAATAAGTATAATGTTATCTCTAATTAATTTAATAATTAATTAGAGACTAAATGAATTGTCATTATTAATAAATAATATTTTTAATCATGTGAATATGTGATTTAATGTGGTATTATTTTACCTTATTTAATTGATTTAAATGAGATTATTTTATTAATTTAAATATGTGACATGAACTATATTATAAGCTATTTATTAAAATAAACTAGAGGGAAGAATATAGGACTAGCCAAACATGGCCTTAGTGGGAGTTGGTGCCAGTTATTAAACTGACACCATGTTCTGCCATTTAGTTTCACGTATTATTATTTCATGCATTACTATTCATCAGTTTCCAAAAAGTTCATACAGAGAGAAAAGAGAGAGAGATTTGTGAGGAATTAGAGAATTGAGAAGAAATACATTTAATTGTTGCATAGTTAAACCATTTAATCAGAGGTAATTCTTAAATTTAACTTTTAAATTAAGTTTTCTTAATTTTCTCCATGAATGCATGTTTTGAGTTCTCTGTAAACTTAGTTCTATGGCAAAAGTTTTATAGAATGATGATTAGATGTTAGAAAGCATGTATAAGCGTCTTTTATATGATGTATATGTGATTTAGAGTAATTAATTTCATGAAATCATGTTTTAATTGAAGTTCTGAAAAGTTACAGAGTAGTTAGTTACGAGCATGGCTTAAATGTATAAAATTGATACTGGTTTTGTATGTTAATTGGTTAAATTGATAACTTATTTTCTTTATGCTTGTAAAAATGAAGGAAACAAGATTTAAACGGATTAATTTGGTGTTATAATGAACCTGTTATGTGTGATTTTATGAATATTGAAGAAACTCTGATAAAATGATAAGAAACCTCAAATTTGATTCTTTGATTCATGGTTTATATGATTTAAGTTGTTAGAATCATGCTAGAAGGCTTGGGTAACAATTAAGTATGAATTATAGTAATTGGGTATGTTTAATTTGACGTAAGAATAACAAGATTGGAAATTTTTGGCCTGTTTTTGCGTTCCTCGCGAACTGCAGAAGCTGGAATTCGTGGTTCTCGCCCCGGCAAGCTCAATGAACTGAGTTTCTCGCCCCGGCGGGAGCTCGCCCCGGCGAGCTCAGTGAACTGAGTTTCTCGCCCCAGTGAGCTCATTAAGCTGAGTTTTCTTGCCCCGGCGAGAAATTTTGTGAAGGAATTCTCGCCCTGGCGAGCTCAGTGCAGGAAGAGTTAAAATTTTCTTTCCTTGTGGTTAAGCTATGTCACCCTATGCATGTTTAAAACTTAGATTAACGATATTGCTATGATTAATTTTACAACTTCGGAAGTGAGATAGATAACCAGAAAACAGTTTAGATATTAAAATGAAAATTGGATGTGAATGAATCCTGAAGTGTTTATAAACTGTAACTAATCATTGTTATTGCTTTATAAACCGAATGTATAGGTTGATTAAAGAACGTGAGTCTTAAATTTATAGTCTACGCACGAGGCAAGTATCTTATCCTTACTTTTACATTTACGCAAGTTTCTACCTTGATCTATTATTTCGTTGAAAGCAAGCTACCTAATACTACCTTGATTTCAATTACGCAAGTTCCTAAATTTCATTATCTTAGAATGCAAACTTCATAATACTATTACTTACTTGAGCAAGTTATTATTCCTATTCCATTCAATTTCATGGATTCAATGAGAAGTTCTAAATTCCTTTTTGTAATACTTTAGTTGTACAGAATTTACCCAATTGTACCTTTTGCGAGATTTAGTCCTTGATTCTTGAATATTAATTACATTTTTATTGAACCTTGATTGACTAGCGAACCCTTATTGATTCGACTAGTCCATAGTTGATGAGCGTTCTAAATTCTAGAAACGTTATTGAAGTAAATCCAAACCAAACTTCCTTTGGTGCGGACTCTGATGTCAAACTGAGATGAACAACCCTTATACAGGGAATTTTATTTACGCGTTAGCGTTAATATGTTGTGCACATATATGGTACAAAGGGCTGATCCCCCTAAGTACGAGAAGTAAGGTCCATATAGTCTTACGACTTTTAAAGGTTTAAAGTAGAAATACTTGATAACCTGGGACATAGTTCGTGGTCTTAAGACCCTCAAATGTTCTTTTGAATCTTGTCTTACATTCTTAACTCAAAAGCTGAATCTTCGATTATTCAATATCTGTTAATTATTTCGCATGTTATTATTGTTGTTGTTGTTGTACTTGCTGGGCAATCATTGCTCACCTTTGCATAATAACATTGCAGCTAAAGTTGAAAGAGTTGATGAGCCATCCACTAGTAAGGGCAAAGGCAAAGGCAAAGCAAACAAGTGATGAAGACTTGTTATATTGTTTAAATGATGTTTATATAATAGACTTAAGTATGTTTTCCGCATTGATGTTATGTTAAGGTTAGATGACCTGGGATTTATTATTAAAGATGTTATAACCCTTTATTGGGAGATTTCTATTTTTAATTAAGAGTTTTCATTTATATTAAATGGGTAGTTAGATGTGATGTGATGTTTTTAGATAGTGAACATCAAATCCTGAGGAAACGAAGTACCCGGATTTAGGGGTGTCACAATTTTAGACCCAAAGTAGACCAAAACATAATTTTCAGACTTATTTTCATGAATTAAATCACTCAAAACCGTACTTAAACATTATATTACAGATTATTCATACACATTAACAAATTTAACAACTCTTCTAATAAATTAGCCAACCAAAATCAATTATAGAGAACTAATTTTGAATAACTTGAATAAAAACTTTAAACTAAATCATTCCTTCAATTTCTTCCTTGCACTTGATTTAGATGATTTGTATGGCTTAGTTATCACCCTCCTTTGATTCTTAGAGTTCTTCTCTCCAATTTTTAGCAGAGAATTTCTTTTCTCTTCTCACTCTAAAGGTTCTGTGTTCTTCTTTAAGCCTTACCAGACACGTTAAAATAAACTGATGAATATTAAGTGGGGAGTTTTATCAGTTGAATTAACCAAAAGTCACAGGGCCATGTTTAGCTAGACTTTATAAAATCCACTTTAGTTTATTTTAATAATTCTTCTATTATAAAGTTATTATGTCACACCATTTAAATTCTTATTAAACTTAATTATTAATAAATTCAATTTAAACTTTAACAACAAAATTATTATAAGTTTATTTAACAAATTTTATTTAATAAATCACTTTATTATTAAATCATTTATCCTCTAATTTAATTATTTTAATTAAATTAGAATATTACCATTTAGTGTAATAAAATTACACACTAAAATATAAATTATCTAATACAACTTTAACCAACATATTCACACATAATTAAATTATTCTATAATAATCTCCATGATTTATTTATTTTACTCCATAAATAAATCATCTAGAATATTTATTAACTCAATAAGTATTTTAAATTATTTACAAAATTCACAATCCTTACATCCTTCCCTCTTTAAAAGGATTATGTCCCTAGAATCACGACCCAATCAACCCATCTGTTACATTCTTCCCTCCTTAAAAGGATTCTGTCCCCAGAATCACTATATATGTACTAAACAAATAACTCAGGGTAATTCTTCATCATTTTGTCTTCGAGTTCCCACGTAGCTTCCTCAGCACTGTGGTTCCTCCATATCACTTTTATAGAAGATATGACTTTATTCCGGAGAACTTGCTCTTTCCTGCCCACTATCTTAACTGGAACCTCTTCATAGGACAGATCTTTTTCAAACTGTAAGGGTTCATACTCTATGACATGATTATAATCAGTTTTGTACAGTCACAGTACCGAAACATGAAAAACATTATGAATATGCTCTAACGCTGGAGGTAAAGCTACCTCATAGGCTACCTCCCCTATCCGCTTCAGCACTTCAAAAGGTCCAATGAACCTTGGACTCAACTTTTCCTTTTTACCAAATCTTATTTTCCCTTTCCAGGGAGACACTTTTAAGAAAACGAAACTGTCGACTTCAAATTCGCGATTTTGACGATGCTGATCTACATATTTCTTCTGCCTGTCTTGAGCTGCCGACAATCTAGCTCTTATTATTATGACGATTTCTGCCGTCTGTTACACCAAGTCGGGACCCAAAAGACGACGCTCACCGACCTCATCCCAACACAATGGAGTTCTGCACTTTCTTCCGTATAACGCTTTGTAGGGCGGCTTGCCAATACTCGTGTGATAGCTGTTGTTGTAAGCAAACTCTACCAGTGGTAAATGGTCATCCCAGATCCCTTTGAAATCCATGACACAAGCCCGCAACATATCTTCCAAGGTCTGGATTGTTCTCTCACTTTGTCCATCGGTTTGTGGATGGTATGTGGTACCCATTCTCAATTGCGTTCCCATACGCTCCTGTAAACTCTTCCAAAAGTTCGATGTGAAATGCGGATCTCGATCAGACATAATTGACAATGGAACACCATGCCTTGAAACAATCTCCTTAACATACAACTTCGCCAACTGATCCAATTTAAATTTGATTTTAATCAGTAAGAAGTGTGCTGACTTCGTCAGTCAATCCACTATTACCCAAATTACGTCGTAACCCTTCTGAGTAGCTGGAAGACCTACCACAAAATCCATCGTGATATGCTCCCATTTCTATTCTGGTATTTCCAATAGTTGCAACAAACCACTGGGTCTTTGATGCTCTGCTTTAACTTTCTGACAAGTTAAGCACTTCGCAACACACTCCGCAACTTCGCGTTTCATATTCGGCCACCAAAAATGCTGACAAAGGTCTTGGTACATTTTAGTGCTTCTCGGGTGAATCGAATATCTCGAATTGTGAGCCTCGTGCAAAATCTCCTCCTTGACTTCCGGTATTGGTGGTACCCAAATTCTGCCTTCAAATCTCAACAACTTTTCAGTATCAACTTTGAATTTAATATTCTCTCCTTCAGACATTCTCGTCCTTATCTTCTCACATTCTTCATCCTAGAGTTGTGCTTTCTTCACCTTGTCTAGCAAAGTTGGATGAGTTTCCATCTGGAATAATTTTCCCTCCGACTCTCTTGAATATTTTACTTCTAGCTCCAATTTGGCCATTTTCGAAATAAGCTTCTCCTAAGCGGTTAGCAACGTTAATTTCTCCCGACCCTTCATGCTTAAGGCGTCGGTAACCACGGTTGCTTTACCCGGATGGTAAAGAATCTCATAGTCATAATCTTTGATAAGCTCCAACCACCTTCTCTGACGCATATTTAAATCCTTCTGTGTGAAAATATATTTCAGACTTTTATGGTCTGTATATATTTCACATTTCTCCCCATAGAGATAGTGCCGCCAAAATTTTAAAGCAAACACCACCGCGGCTAACTCCAAATCATGGGTCGGATACCCATTCTCATAATCATTTAATTGACACGATGCATACGTAATAACCTTACCGTTCTGCATAAGCACGCAGCCTAGCCCCTTGTGCGACGCGTCACTATACACCACAAAATTCCCTGTATTATCCGGTAAAGATAACACAGGTGCTGAACTCAAATGTCTCTTCAACTCCTGAAAACTTTCTTCGCACTTCTCCGTCCAAACGAACTTCACTTCTTTCCTTGTCAAATTCATCAACGGAGTGGCGATCCTGGAGAAATCTTGAATAAAACGCCTATAATAACCCGCCAATCCCAAAAACTCTTTACTTCTGACGGTGTTTTCGGCTGATCCCAGTTTATCACAACTTCCACTTTCGCCGGATCCACCGAAATCCTGTCTTTATCAATAACATGCCCAAGGAATTGAACACGCTCCAACCAAAATTCGCATTTGAAAAATTTCGCATACAACTTCTCTTTTCTTAACGACTCTAACGTCAACCGCAAGTGTTCTGCATGCTCTTCCCGAGTTTTAGAGTAAACTAATATATCGTCTATAAACACCACCACACACTTATCCAAAAGCGGTTTAAACACTCTATTCATTAAATCCATAAACGCTGCAGGTGCATTTGTTAAACCAAATGACATAACCAAAAACTCATAGTGACCATATCTAGTTCTGAACACCGTCTTTGGTATATCTTCCTTTCTTACCTTCAACTGATGGTACCCACTCCGCAAATCTATCTTTGAAAAATATCTCGCTCCCTTCAGCTGATCAAATAGGTCATCGATCCTTGACAACAGGTACTTATTTTTAATTGTGACCTTGTTCAACTCTCAATAATCAATGCAAAGACGCATTGATCCGTCTTTCTTCTTGACAAATAAAACCGGTGCTCCCCACGGCGACACGCTCGGCTGAATATACTTCTTATCTGGCAACTCTTAGAGTTGCACTATCAACTCCTTCATTTTTACTAGAGCCATTCTATACGGGGCCTTCGATATTGGTGCTGTACCTGGTACCAAATCGATTACAAACTCAACTTCCCTATCCGACGAAAGTCATGGCAAATCATCAAGAAACACATCCGCAAAATCCTTAACGATTGGTATTTCATCTAACTTTCGCACCCACCTTTTGCGTATCAATTATGTAGGCTAGATACCGTACACATCCTTGCCTCAATAATCTTCTGGCCTGTAACATCGTCAGACAACTTGATTGTCTATGCAATCTACTACCAAAGAATACCACCTTTGACTTTTCCAGAGTCATTAGATTCACACACTTCTTCTGGCAATCGATCATCGCCCCATGGTTAAATAACCAATCCATTCCCAAGATGACATCAAATTCTCCAAGTTTAATCAAAATTAAATCTACCGAAATCAAATGACCCTTAATATCCACGCGACAATTTTTGTAAATAAACCTAACAGGAATCACTTCCCTATTCATAATTTCTATGTTCAGTGGATAATTTAACTCACCTTGAACCAAGTCTAGTTTCCTAGCAAATTCATCGGATATGAATGAACAAGTAGCACCCGAATCAAATAGTACATAAGCATTTACATTATTGATCGGAATGATACATGACACTACATCCTTTGACTGCACAACATCCTGCACCGTCATGTTGAAAGTACGAGCGGTTGATCGATTTAGTTGTGCTGGTCCAGTGATGGTCAAGTTGCCATTACTGTTATTACCTCTCCCACCGCTCGCTCCTCCTGTCGCTTTCTTGGGACATTCTCGAGCCAAGTGATCCTTTGACCCGCAAATAAAATAGGCACCCTTCCTTGGACTAGGGCAGTTCGTTGCGATGTGGCCCTCCAAACCGCAGTTGTAACAAGCCCTCTTTCCTTGCAAGCAAACACCCGTATAACTCTTACCACATTTAGCACACGTTTCAAACTTCTTCTGACTACCCTGTTGATTCACGCTAGAGACATTATCATTCCATTTTCTCTTTTGACCACTACCATTATTACTACCACTTGATTTGCTCTCATTTTCATTTTTCTTCCTCCTCTGATCCTGATTATACTTGGTCAGTGCGTCATTTCCCCCTTCAGCAATTATCACCTTCTCTAACACCGCTATAAACGAGTTAAGTTGAAACATAGAGACTCGACTGAATAGCCAGGGTTTTAATCCTCGCTCAAACCTCTTCGTTTTCCTTTCGTCTGTGCTAACCTGATACGACGCGATCCTTACTAGTTCATTAAACTTTGCAGCGTACTCCGGTACTAACATTGCTCCCTACTTGAGCTCTAGGAACTGTACTTCTATATCACTCTGCACACTGGGTAGAAAGTACGTTTCGAAAAACATTTCCTTAAACCTTTCCCACGGTATGACGTCTCGCTCCTCACGATTCCTGTTCGCCTGCCACCAGAAGCCTGCTTCTGCTTTCAGCATAAAAGTCGTAAATGTCGTCTTCTGATCTTCCGCCACCTTGGCCACCTCAAACACCTTTTCCATTTCCATTACCCACATTTGGGCTTCTATTAGATTAGTAGTTCCTCAAATTCCGGAGGGCATACAACTTTAAAGTCCTTAAAGGTTGTGGCTTGAGCTGGCGCTTGCGGTTGATTCCCAAGTGCACCCACTAGCAGATTCACCAGTTACTAGACTGAGTTAACTTCATCATTGTTTGTGGAGCCTTCAGGAGTTTGTTAACGTTGTTGCCTTCTTTTGGGCGGCATCGTACTGTTGAAACATTTATTTGATTAGCTTGCTACTTATGTATAGGAACATCCAAATTTTATCTTTAGACATTTGTAAACAACTCAAAGCATAACTTCAATAATATTAATAATATATTTATTCATTCTCTACTTAAAATAAAATATAGTCTTAATAGCATAACTGCTATTTACACAACCTAGCCTGAAATAAAAGAATTTCAGGAATACATCATCATCTTCCTATCCCACTTATTTATCTAAAAGGTTGAGATTTACATCATATCATTCATCGTATTTACTTATCATTTATTCATTATTCGTTTTCCCTCACACTCTAGGAAGACATTCCACGTCGCACAGATTGATTACGTTCTTGCTCCATAACACGAATCATCGTCCTGCAATCCATCATGTACCACGACAGATCCTCGAACTGAGCTGGGTAATGATAAACCCGATCCTGAGCTCTATTCACCATCATGTGGAAAACATATTCCATCTCGTCTATCTTAGCCTTCTTTGCTCGAACCTCGTCCTCAGCCCGATCCGCACATCTAGCAGTCTTTATTGATGCGTTCTCAGCTCTCGCACGATGTGCTGACTCCTCTCTCAAGTCATCTTTTGCATCTTCATTCTCAACCATTAATTCTGTTTTCTGATACTCTAGCTGAAATATTTTTTGATCGAGTTCTGTAACTCGTGCAGTGAGATCCTGAATTCTCAAATCCTTCTGCTCCAGAACAGCCTGACGCTCAGCCACCAGCTCCTCTAACTCCTCCACCCTATCCTGCAACTCTATGTTATGATCATACACTTGCTCATACATCTGAACACCTAAGGCAGATAGTAGTATCTCCTCAGGGTCTTCTTCCTCCTCCTCCTCCTCAACCTCTTCAGGATCCTCCTCAGGATCTGACTCAGGTTCATACTCAGGTTCTACAACAGTGGTCAGTGGGGTTGGCTCTCTCGGAACTAGCTGCTCTTAGACCGAATGAATGTCTCGAGACTCCTCCTCCCTAGCTTTGTTGGGTTCTTCTCTATCAGACATCCTGACAATAAAATTTTAAGTTTCAATTACTACTTGCGAGCATATAAGTTTGTTATCAAGTAAGCACATAGCACATAATCATTTTATTATCTTTAATGAATTTCCGTAATTCATTCCTTAGAACTCGATAAGAGTTATAACACAACTATCTTTTCGATAAAGGATAAAACTTAAGGTTTTCCCCCCACCTAAGATTTATAACCTACAGCTCTGATACCAACCTATGACACCCCCAAATCTGGGTACTTAAATCCCACAGATATGGTGTTCATGATATTTCACCATCACATCTAACTACTCATGACAAAGATAATATAAACCAAACATGGTAAACTAGATAAAAATTACATAATCCAAACTAAGTTTGATTACATAACCAATACGATCCCAGGTAATCTAACCTTGATTATTACATCATAACAGCGGAATAACATAATAAAATTAGTCCATTACATAATTTAGATTGATTAAACTTTAAACTAATCTTCTTCAGTTATTCATCTTGCCCTTGCCCTTGCTCGAGGACGGCTCATCTAACTTTCCATTCTTAGCTGCAAATATTTATGCAAGAGTGAGTAAACAATTGCCCACAAAGATAACAATAATATCATATGAATAATCGGTGAGTAAATTCAAATGAATAGTATAAACCTTTCTGAATTCAACCAAACATAGATTAAGAACTGTTCGCTCGATAAGAAACTCTACTTTTGAATCAAGTTTATATTTCGAGATCAAAAGTACATCTGAGGGTCACAAGACTATGAACTATGTCCTTAGGTTAACGAGTATTTCTACTGCAATCTTTAACAGTCTTATAAACTATAGGACTATCGTCTCGTACTCCGGGGAATCAGCCCTTTGTACAATATAATGTGCACATACACCTTAACGCCATTGCGTAATTTATTCCCCTATATTAGGGTTGTTCATCTCAGTTCTGAAATCGGAGTCCGTACCAAAAGAAATTTGGATTGGAACAGTTTCGAAGAAAATCTAAGTCTTTGGAACGCACATCAACTATGGACTAGTTGAATCAAAATGGGTTCAATAATCATTCAAGGTTTGATAATAAGTAATCTTGAACAAAGTATTATAGCAATGAATGAATAACAATGGTTAACAATTGAACAATTTTCATTTGCCAAGATAACGTCTTCAAAAGAATTGAAATGCTTTTCAAAAGAATATCGGCATTACATCAATTTAAATAACCTTGCTGAACAATAAAAGAGCAAAGGTTAAAAACTTGCCTGACACGTCTTCTATAATAATGCTATTTACTTGTTCCCACGAATAACCTATACATTGAGGTCACACTTGAGCAATCAACGATCACAGTTTAATTTAAACTAATCGTTTAACCACTTTAGGAACTATATTCTTAATGCCTTTATACTATTTATACTACTTGCATAACATATTGCACCACATATATAAAGTTATTTTATTTTAAATGCTAGAAAATTTTCATTTTCTAACCGACCCGACCCGACCCGGAAACCCGAAACGGCGCTGTTGCGCCGCGATTTAGCCTTGTGCCGGCGCTGTTGCGCCGGCTTGACCCGAACCCAGCAGACCCAGAGCCCGGCGCTGCGGCGCCTGATTTACTCCTTATACGGGTGCTGCTACGCCCAGTTAAGCCTAGTCAGCGGCACTGCTGCGCCACGGCACAGACTCCTCCTCTGTTTCACAACTCAACAACATTTTTAACCAAAAATCTCCAAATTTCTTTATCCAAACATCAAATTAAACTTACCCAATCATTATATATGTTGAAAAACTAAAACCGAACACTTACACAATGATTCTAACAACACCCAAAGCTTCAACAACCAATTTAAAGGCCTAAAATCAAAGTTTTTGCTAACTTTTCACATTTTTACACACTTAATGAAATTAAGCACCACGAATCCGTTTTTCAACCTTTTTAATCCATTCTTTTTGCAAAGTTTTCGTATTTCAATGAACTACAACATACAACCCTCAATATAAGATTCTAAGCATGATTCGACACACAATTTTAGACCCAAAGTAGACCAAAACATATATATTAACCAAAACTCAATTTTCTTCATTCTCAGACTTGTTTTCATGAATTAAATCACTCTAAACCATACTTAAACATTATATTACAGATTATTCATACATATTAACAAATTTAACAACTCTTCTAATAAATTAGCCAACCAAAATCAATTACAGAGAACTAATTTTGAATAACTTGAATAAAAACTTTAAACTAAATTATACCTTCAATTTTTTCCTTGCACTTGATTTAGATGATTTGTGTGGCTTAGTTATCACCCTCCTTTGATTCTTAGAGTTCTTCTCTCCAATGTTTAGTAGAGAATTTCTTTTCTCTTCTCACTCTCAAGGTTCTGTGTTCTTCTTTAAGCCTTGCCAGACACGTTAAAATAAACTGATAAATATTAAGTAGGGAGTTTCATCAGTTGAATTAACCAAAAGTCACAAGGTCATGTTTGGCTAGACTTTATAAAATCCACTTTAGTTTATTTTAATAATTCTCCTATTATAAAGTTATTATGTCACACCATTTAAATTCTTATTAAACTTAATTACTAATAAATTCAATTTAAACTTTAACAACAAAATTATTATAAGTTTATTTAATAAATTTTATTTAATAAATCACTTTATTATTAAATCATTTATCCTCTAATTTAATTATTTTAATTAAATTAGAATATTACCATTTAGTGTAATAAAATTACACACTAAAATATAAATTATCTAATACAACTTTAACCAACATATTCACACATAATTAAATTATTCTATAATAATCTCCATGATTTATATATTTTACTCCATAAATAAATCATCTAGAATATTTATTAACTCAATAAGTAGTTTAAATTATTTACAAATTTCACAATCGTTACAAAACTGGCGCCGCAACGCCGCTATAGCAGATTATGCGATTTTGATTAATTTTTATAATTTTTCAAAAAGAAAATAAAGAGTTATTTTACATGGTTTTATAGTTAAAATAAAGAGTTATTTTATACATGAAATTGGATTTCATGCAATTTTAAATTGTCCATTAAATGATATCAATGTATATATGGAATGGTTTTATTACTCATGAGATGAATGTTATTTATTGATGCATATGGAGATATGTATGATAATAAATGGAATTGATTATGGACTATTGACCAATGTGTGATTGGATTTATTTTAGAGGATGCTTGAATGAATGAGTTTTATAAATGGGGTCTGCGTACCTCGTCTTCTCTAGTTTTTTCTGATGTAAATTCTATCTTCCTCATATATACTTCCCCTTGACTGGTGATCAAGGTTTCTATTTATTGTAAATAGTTTATGTAATAGGATTAGTTAGAATTATTTTGAAGAATTGGAGACAAAGGAGCAAGGAGCGCATGAAGACCCGTTTGTAATGAAGCCCGGGTTTAAATGTAATAGTTATATTTAAATTTAATTCTTGCACCCTAGGTTTGACCTTTTGGTTCACTTGGTGGCTCTAGTGAACCAAACTAGAATAAAAGTCCATAATTAATCCAGGTAGAATATAGTATTCTATATGTGCAAGCTTACTATATATATATATATATATATATATATATATTATATTATCCAACATGTTTCGCATGTTAAATAATATGACACGTATTTTATATATATGTGTGCATGCATGCTTAACAAGATGAGACAAATAATAACAAACCCCTCAAAGAAATCATATTAAGTCCTAAGCATTCAAAGATATTCGAAATATCGAACGTCGCCTTCTAGCATGGTAAAGCAATAGAGTATTAAATATTTAATATGAGTTTGTTGTGCATACACAAGGTGAGTATTAAATATTTAAGATGTTGTTTTATCACATTTGATGCTTATTAAGGAATTGAACATTATTGCTTTGTTGTGCACACACAAGGGCGGTCTTTTTCTCTTCACATATATGGAAGTGCTAGGTTGGACTTAACTTAGATTATTTTAGTTCGAATGTGCACACACTTGACCATTATAATCTAAGAGGCAAAATACAAGGAGTTACATAGTGATATAATTGACAATAACCCCAGATGGATACTAGAATGTCGGTAAAAATCATTATGGACTGCACCATGTCCAACAAGGTACAATTTCTCCTTTTAGATACACCAATCAATTATTGCGTATCAGGAGGTGTCCATTATGAGAAAATACCATTTTGAGATGATCTAGAAACTCATTGCACAAGTATTCTTTCCTCGATCTGATCAAAGAAACTTAATACTTTGTCAATATGTTTCACTTCTGAATTCTTTGAACATTTCAAATGATTCAGACTTGTATTTTATCAAATACACACATTCAACTCTTTGAATGACTATCTCCTTTTCTTTTATTAGTTTATTCAATTTATAAAATATTTTTCATGTAAGTCAAGTATACAAAGTCTATCAAGTAATCTTCCAGTTTCAAACAAAATATTATCATTATAAATAGAACAACAATTGTTCTTAAATATAATACTAGAACCTTCCTTGTCCAACAACGAAAGTTCTAATATTTCTAATGAGAACTAGAACATAATAACAACTTATTAACTTAATAGACTTGCCCGTAGGCAATGCTAAACTATAAGTTCCTATAGTTAATGCAGCAATCTTTGTTCCATTCCTACACATAAGATTACTTACTCTTTGTTTAGCTTTCTACTTCTGCTTAGTCTCTACATTAGATTGCATACGTGAGAACTACAGCCGGTATCCAATACCCAAGTAGACCCTTGACTTACAGAAAGATTTATTTTTAATCATGAATAAACCTGTATTTATAACCGAAGCTTTACTAAGCTTCTTCTGGTTAGCCTCTATAATATTCTCCTTACAGTTTCCTTTCTAGTATCTAGACTTATTGCAATGGAAGCAAACTCCTTTGTTATCTGCATCAGTCTTGTTCTTATTGTCCTTTGTTTTTGCCTTTCCATTTACCTTCTTTGAATTGTTCTTCTTTTAAGAAGATCCTTTGGCCCTCTTCCTCTTCCTGGAAGAATCATCTACCAGTAAGACTTGGTCTTTTTTGGTTGGAAAGTGACTCTTTACAGTTTTCAACATGTTTAAGCAACTCAGGCAGGCTGACATATAGCTTGTTCATGTGGAAATTCACAACAATTTGTGAGAAAGATTTCGAAAGTGATTGCAAGATCAAATCTTGGATCAACTCTCCATCCATTAAAACCCAGTTGTCCCAATTGTTCAATCAGATTGATCATTTTAGGACATATGTCTGTACTGTAGTGCCATCGGTCATTCTTGATCAGAAAAGCTCCTTAGATATCTGATATCTGATATCTAATAGTCCTATTTTCCTCACCCTTCAACTCCTTGAAGGTACCAGAGTACAGTAGGAGCATCCGTAGTTTCATGCTGATGCTGAAACTCGTTACTCATGGATACGAGTATGATGCATTGAGCCAACTGTGCATCATCTTGCCACTTTCTAAAAGTAACAATCTCTTCCTCTGAGGCATTGTCTGCAACCATTGTAGGGATAGGCATATTAAGGACATAAGATAGCTTTTCAGCCTTGAGAACTATTCTCAGATTCCTTAACTAGTCCGTGTAATTCGGTCCGGTTAATTAGCATCTAATATGCCACGCAGTGATAGTGAATTAGACATTGTAAAATTCTGTTAAATGAATTTATAATTTAACAACATTTTAGCATACATTCATTTAATTAATTACCAAAATAAATTAGGTCTTTATTTTAAATTGGTATCTCTCACTTTTTCATCAAACTATATTACCCTCAATATATATAGTTCGGCAAATCTAATTAAAGGTTTGCTAGTGAGAATAAGGATCCCATTTCAAATGTATATAGCCTTGTGTGACACAACAAACGATATATAAATAAATAGGTAGACAACTGTTGTCAATAACATCACTATGTAACTCCTTATATTTTGCCTCTTAGATTATTTTGATCAAGTGTGACACATCCGAATCAAAATTATCCAAGTTAAGTCCAGCATAGCACTTCCATATATTCGAAAGAAAAACATTGTCCTTGTGTGACACAACAAAACAGCATCGTTCAGTCTATTTATAAGCATCAAATGTGATAAAGCAACATCTTAAATATTTAATACTTGCCTTGTGTGACACAACAAACTCATATTAAATATTTAATACTCTATCGCTTTACCACGCTAGAAGGCGACGTTCGATATTCCAAATATCTTTGAACGCTTAGGACTTAATATAATTTCTTTGAGGGGTTTGTTATTATTTGTCTCATCTTGTTTAGCGCGCATGCAAATATATATATAAAATATGCGTCATATTATTTAACATGCGAAGCATGTTGTATAATATATAATATATACATAGTAAGCATGCACATATAGAATACTATATTCTACCCGGATTGATTATGGACATTTATTCTAGTTTGGTTCACTAGAGCTACCAAGTGAACCAAAAGGTCAAACCTAGGGTGCAAGAACAAAATTTAAATATAACTATTACATTTAAACTCGGGCTCCATTACAAACGGGTTTTCAAGCGCTCCTTGCTCCTTGGTCTCCACTTCTTCAAGTAATTCTAACTAAACATATTACATAAACTATTTATAATAAATAGAAACCTTGATCAGCAGTCAAGGGGAGGTACATAGGAGGAAGATATAATTTACATCAAGAAAAACTAGAGAAGACGAGGTATGCAGACCCCATTTATAAAAATTCATTCATTCAAGCATCCACTAAAATAAATCCAATCACACATTGGTTAGTACTCCATAATCAATCCCTATTTATTATCATACATATCTCCATATGTATCAATAAATAACATTCATCTCATGAATAATAAAACCATTCCATATATGCATTGATATCATTTAATGGGCAATTAAAAGTTTACTAGAAATCCAATTTTGAAACAAAAATAAACTCTTTTATTTTAATCAAAATTTAAATCATAATAAACTTATTTATTTTATTTTATCTAATTTTGAATAAAAAATAAACTCCTTTATTTTTAATCAAATTCCAAATCAAAATAAACTCTTTTATTTCAATTAACATGGAATCCAATTTCAAGTTCAAAATAAACTCCTTTATTTTAACTTAAAATTACTTGGAAAAATAAAATATGTTAAATCCTATTCCTTATCAAAATAAACATCTTTATTTTTAAGGAAACATGGAATCATATTCCATATGTGAATAAACTCCTTTATTCTACTTAACGTAGAAACCAATTCCAAGTTTAAATAAAACCTTTTTAATTTTAATTATATTCCAATTCAAAATAAACCTTTTATCTTAATTGAAAATAAATAAAATCAAAATAAAAAAATTTTAAAATCTGCAGACTGGCGCGGTCGCGTTCCAAAATGAACTAGGAGCGGCACGGCTGCGCTGCACTCCCAGAAAGAGATTTTAGGTTCGGGTGCGACCGCGCTCTAGAATGAACTGGAAGCGGCGCGGCCGCGCTGCGTAGCAGAGTTCGAAATTTTTTCTTTGCCCAAAAAATCGATCCAATCGCATACCCATACATACATGGAATCATAATAATTGATAATTAATACAAGGTTAGGCTCTGATA
Source organism: Aralia elata (assembly GCA_034770075.1). Lineage (NCBI taxonomy): Eukaryota > Viridiplantae > Streptophyta > Magnoliopsida > Apiales > Araliaceae > Aralia > Aralia elata. The sequence goes on from CM068378.1 coordinate 36,016,511, forward strand.
CCACTGTTGGGCTTGTATATAGCGCGAACATGCAATCAAATTACATAAATAGTGCGGAAGCGTAATAAAACGAATTTTAAATTATTTTCATACAAACCATCACCATGATCATCCATGTGCTCAATTATCAATTAAACGAAAGAGATAAAGTATGAGAATCATACCTTTGTAGAACCATGCTTCCACAGGTACGAGTTCACCTCCAAATCCTTCGCGTTCTCCTTAAATTCCACCGATTAAATTCCTTCTTTTGATCAACGTTAGCCACCCAAGTGTTTGGCCTCTAGAGGTGATCCACCAAGGAATAATAGTTGTTCAAGAAGATGGGTTTTGGTAAAACCCTAGTTTTTATCTCTATAGAAATTGCAAGTACTCACTCTATCCAATTCTTATGGAAGAGTGTGTAACTATCTAACCCCAAATCATGATAAGACTCCTCTTATTTATAGATATAGGGAACCCTCATAAACTATTTAGGATTAGGGTTTTTATTTTAATTAAACTCCTTTAATTAATTAAACTCCTAATCCAATTAGAAATTTATGAGAGTACTTTTATTAATTAATTCCCAAACCCTTTTAGGAATTAAATAATAATAATAGTAATAGTAATAATAATAAGACTCCTCTTATTAATTTATATTTAATATTTTCAAAATATTAAATAATAAATATTAAGCTATTTAATTTATTCTATATCCATAGATTAAATTAAATACACTTAACTTATTATTACAATTATGTCATTTACTTCTTAAACAAATATTTCCTTTTGCGGTGTGACCCTTTATGTTCTCCATATTAAACCGGTTGTGAATAAATCAATTAGAACAATTCTAATTTTATTTAAATAAATAAATTAAACAATTTAATTCATTTAAATAAATAATATTTATTATACAATAAGGGTAAGCCCCCTTAGCGATCCACGACTTTCCAGATAATAAAGATTTCAACATTAATCACAAAAAAACCTTTCAGTGAATAGTTACTATACAATTCAATCCTTCTACCATACAATGTCCCAATTAAATATAAGACATGGAATTACTGTTAAGTCTTATTTTATTTAATTATATGTATTTCGATTCTCAAATGCACAACTCTGATAATGCAAATTAGAAACTCCTTTCTAATTTCATTCTGCTTTGGCCAAAGACTTATGAGTCGTCATTTATCGAATCACATAGGACATTCTCTCCTTTTACTAGAAGTGGTAGATTCTTTGTTGATCATTCACCTATCTCCATGTATAACTTATTATACCCAATCATACCCTTTGATATACCCTAAAGGTCTTAAGGGACATGTCAAAGTATAACTCATCATACACAAGATACTGTGATGATCTCAAGTCCAAGGATCACTTGTACTACTATCACTAGAGGAATTCCTATTGACAGGCGAGTAAAACTCCATTAGGTATTCCTTAGCGAGTCACGTTCGGTGAACTTATTCTCTAATAAGCACCTACATACTTGTTTTAGTGTCTCCACACAAATGATTATGAGATCAATCATCTTCTTCATAAGAGCAAGCAACGTATGTACTAATCTATCCGGATTCACTAATCCCCTTTTTAGTAATCCAACGATTAGGAACGATTTTAGTTTATTAGCTATCTAGAATTTAGATCTCATTAGCATGATCACCATCATGATTCTAAAAGCATTGCTCAAAACTATGGGTTTATCACATTTAATATAACAGTACAATGTAGATAAAGTAAAATGCCTTTAATAACCAAATAAGATTACAAAGTATATGCTACATCATATCAAATATGATTGGCTTGCGTACATACTACTTTCAACCACAACCTATTCGTAAATCTGGAAGAGTACCGAAGATACCTGATAAGTATGGATTCATCATACAGGATGATGATGAGGTACACATCATAGATGATGATGATCCATTGACTTACGAAGCGACTATGATTAGAAAAGACTCAGAGAAATGGCTAGAAGCCATGAAATCCGAGATGGACTCCATGTATGAAAACCAAGTATGGACTTTGGTTTCACCACCTGAGGGAATTACTACTATTGGGTGTAAATGGGTCTTTAAGAGAAAGACTGGAGCGGATGACAAGGTAGAGACCTATAAGGCCGACTGGTTCCAAAAGGTTTCAAACAAAGACAAGGAGTTGACAATGATGAAACTTCTCACCAGTAGCTATGCTCAAGTTTATTCGGATTTTGCTTGCAATTGTAGCTTATTATGACTACGAAATCTGGCAAATAGACGTGAAAATGGCCTTCCTCAATGGAGAGCTTGAGGAGAATGTATATATGATACAACTAGAGGATTTTGTTTCAACGGTTGGAACAAACCAAGTCTGTAATGTAATGCCCGTGAATTTTAAACGTCATTATTAATTAAATATATAAATTTAATTTTTAATGAGTTAGTTTGTGTGCTTATTTGAACTTTTTGTGTGCATTGGTAGCCTACATGACTAGGTGATGAATTGTTTTAAGTTGTGTAAAGGGGTCACTAATAGTATAGTTAAATTAGTGAACAAGCCCTAAGGTTTAATATCAATTAAATTGATAAAGTAGTTACTAATTAAACATTCAATTCAATTAAATATAATTAGTATATTGAGTTGAGTAAATTAATTAATAAAAGTATTAATTAATGAGAATATTGTCACATTGAATAATAAAATTTAATAGTTCAATTAATAATCAATTACTAATTGATTAGCTTATTTAATTAAGGAACTAAGATAAATTATTTATTTGATCATGGATGTAGTAATTAATAGTGTGACAAATTAATTAATCAATCATTGGGTTAAATTAAATGACCCAATATTGCATTAAATAGATTTGGATTTTATTAGCCTAATCATTTAAATTGGAAGCCCAATGGTATTTAATGTGTGGTCCAAAACCTAACCACTTGATAAATTAGATGTGTAACATTTGTTTATTAATTAAGGCAAGTATTTGGGACAATATTTTGGGGACAAATTTCCCTCCTTGCCGTGTAACTAAAGAGAAAGAGGGGCAATTGCTTTTCAAAATCCTAATTTAATTAAGTAACTAGTTGTCTTAGAAGTTGAATTGTAGACTTGATAGTATAGCTACCTAGGAGGTCAAGTAGCTACCTATGATGTCACATAGCTTCCTAAGGTGTCAACTAGCCACCCTAGTGACATAAGTCTTTCACTAGCTTCATGATGGCAAGTATAGGTGTTCTTGCTTTTTATCTAGTTAATAGGCCAAAGAGTGGTCATTTGTATCTTCCTTTTTCTAAAATCTTGAGAGAGTATTAGAGAGGGTTAGGAGAAAAGCAAGAGCAAATACTTGAGGGATTAAAGAGAAGGTGGTGTCCAAACCTTGAAGAAGAAGGAGAAGATCTTGGTTGGTTATGTCATCTCCATTTACAACCTACTTTGGAAAGAAGAGAAGAATAGCCATTAAATCTAGGTATGGATCTTCATCTCTTTCAAACCCTAGTTATTTGTGTTGGGGTTTTTAAATGTTTATTTCTTGATGCCCATGAAAGGAATGAAGTATGTATGGATCTAGGTTTCATTTTGTTAGATCTACATTATTTTAAAAGAATGCTTAACTCATATGATTTAAACCTAGGTACTAAGAAATAATGATTTAGTATGTTTTATTAATAATATGTTTAAGTTTAAAAATATTTGTAGCAAGTATTGGTGGGTTTGATATGCTAAAATATGGGTATAATGATTTATTGGAGTACAAAAGTTATTGATGGAAAATGTTGAATTAAGTCATAAATATTTTGTTTTAATATTAGAAATATTTTTCTTAGTCATGGGTAAATTTTTGAAATTTATTTGGAGTATAAAACTTGTTTAATGATGGCTAGAACTCATTGGGTATGCACAAAAAAAAAAAAAAAACCAAGCTGCCTGGAAGCCCCTCCCAGCCTGAACCGAACTTGGTCGCGCATGGCACGCCAGTGGTGCAACCCTGGCCGCGCTTGGCGCGCCAAGTGCAAGGTTGGGCGTCTGGCGAATGGCGTCGTTTGAGGCCGCAACTAGGGCATGCGCGTAATGCGCGGGCGGGCGATCAGGCGCAGAAATTACAGTCATGCCCCTTCGCCCGAATTTCATTTTATTTATAGATTTGCCATCCAGACTTGTTTTAATTAATTTAAATACTTAAATGTTATTATTTAATTTTGTAAAATTAGTAAATGTACAAAATTAAGTTTTGGGCATTAAATCTTATATTTTCTAAATATAATATATTAATTAATTATTGTTACTAAACAATGATTAAGGATAAATAAAATTCTCAAATTAATTATTTATTATTTGATTAACCTTAAATAATAAATAAACCTAATTATTTATTATTTATTATTAAATAATAACTAAAGATAATTCTTAACTCACTAATTAATTATTTATTATTTGATTAAGTTTAAATAATAAATAAACCTAAGTAGTTATTATTTATTATTAAATAATAACTCAAGATAATTCTAACTTACTAATTAATTATTTATTATTTGATTAACTTTAAATAATAAATAAACCTAATTAGTTATTACTTTTTAATTAAATAATAACTAAAGATAATTCTTAGCTACTATTAATTATTTATTATTTGATTAACTTTAAATAATAAATAAACCTAATTAATTATTATCTAATCTTAAATAATAATTAAAGACAATTAAAAATAATTAATGATTCGATTATTATTTAATTAATAATCAAATAATAAGTAAATATAATTAGTGATTATTCAAAGGTAATTAATTAATTACTATTTAACAAATATTAAATAGTAATTAAATGATGATAGAGTTAATAAAATAAAGAGAGTTTAAATAACACATTAATTGAACAATTATAATAAATTGTTTAAGAGTTAATAAATGCATATTACTTAAGAAAAAGTAATGTTAATTAATTAAAATAATTATAACTAATTGTTTAAGGGTTTAATAAGTGTTTATCACTTAAGGAAAACATTGTTAATTAGTTAAATCATCAACATAAAGTCCAATTAAACGTCTTATAGGATTAATGATAGTGTATTAAATTATGTGTGCTATGTGATTTGCTTATTTGCTAAATAAATAGCATAAGTAAGCGTATCAATATACAACTACGCAATACTAATTGATAGGTCGACTTTATCAATGTTAGGTCTTTCAAGGCCAATTAGTTAAAGCTAGAATTATTTGTAGCTGATCAGACAGGCAAGTTCTCTATCCTGAAACTTAAATTGTTGCAAGTTTCCTATCCTTACTCATATTTTATTGAGCAAGTTCCTTAATCCTACTCAAATTACATTCGAGCAGGGTATTATTGTATTGCAAATTATTTACTTAAGCTTGAACCTTATTTCCAAGCATGCTTTAAGTGGTTTAATTACTTTATAATTATTCCATATCTATGATATTTATGGATACTCACACTTGGTGATAGACTCCACGGCACGCTTGCGTGAGGTGGTCGTCGCCCGGATCGTTTCCAACAAGTTGATAGGATGGATAGCTTGCAACACCTTAACCCCTCGCCTATATATAGACGGTAATCTTGGTACAATTGCTTGCTTAGGAAATTTGCGTAGGGTGAACACCAACGACACCTCGCTTATATTGAAGCGGTAACCTCGGTACAATCGACGATTGATGCGGTAGAAGACACCACACATAACTATGATTGGTTGTATGATAAGTCAATTATGAATCTCAAAGAAGAACTAAGGAACACTTAGAAATTCTCAAAGAACCACAAGTAGAGAAACAAACTCACAATAATATTAATAATGCTGAAAATTGGTATGAAGTTGGTTGTACAAGCCTAGCATCACTTGGTATTTATAGGAACTCATGGTGTGCTAACCCATCACCATAAGTAAAGATCTAACAACTAATCACATCACATGCATCAGCCATCCAAAGAGTTTATCACCCCAAAAACATGTCCATGTGATGTGCTAAAAAGTCCAAATCTGACAACTAATCTGATCAGCACATTGCAAGCTATTTTTGCATTTGAAAACCACCAAATTTGGACTTGGGCAAAGCATGAAAGTTGTAGCCCTAGAAGTGTAGGCAAATTTAGGCTTTTGAATCACCTCATTTGGAGTTTGGAAACTCAAGTTATGGCCAAAGTACGAACTGATGTCAAACTAGTCCAAAAGTGCGGAAATGCTGATTCTTTTGTGTCGGTTCGGGTATGCTTGCTTCCAATGTGTTTATGAACTTCGCGTGCTTGTAACCCGTCTCTATAACCTCTATGCTCGATCCAACCTCGGTCCATAATTTATGAATCATCCCGTTAAGTCCTTCTTTGAAGCGTTTAGCTCGTGTTCTCGTAATGGGTCTAAGTGGGATATGCAATGGATCCACTTGTGTTTTGTCAAGGGCTTGTGAGCTAAGGATGTCCTCATCATACCTCTCCTCTTGAAAAAGATTTGTCCTCAAATCTTCACCTACGTCAAACGGGCTTAGATCAGAAACATTGAAAGTTGCACTAACATTATACTCACCGGGTAAGTCCAATTTGTAAGCATTGTTGTTAATGCGTTCAAGTACTTGAAATGGTCCATCTCCTCTTGGAAGTAATTTCGAACGCCTTTGAGCAGGAAATCTTTCCTTACGCATGTGTAGCCATACCCAATCCCCCGGTTCGAAGATTACTTGACGCCGACCTTTGTTGGCCTATTTGGCATATTGATCCGTCCTCTTCTCAATGTTGAGTCTTGTCTTCTCATGTATCTGCTTAACAAAATCAGCTTTGTTTTTGCCATCCATGTTAGTATACTCGAAAATAGGTAATGGTGAAAAATCCAAGGGTGTTAAAGGATTAAAGCCATACACAATTTCAAAAGGTGAGAATTTAGTAGCAGAGTGAACAGACCTATTATAAGCAAACTCAACATGTGGTAGACACTCTTCCCAAAGCTTAATATTCTTTTTAATGATAGCCCTCAATAAAGCAGATAGAGTTCTATTAACTACTTCCGTTTGGCCGTCAGTTTGTGGATGACAAGTAGTTGAAAACAACAGTTTAGTTCCTAGTTTACACCACAAAGTTTTCCAAAAATAGCTTAAGAACTTAGCATCTCTATCCGAAACAATTGTTCGGGGCATGCCATGCAAACGTACAATGTCTCTAAAGAATAAATCAGCAACTTGGGATGCATCATCAGCTTTGTGGCATGGGATAAAATGTGCCATTTTTGAAAATCTATCCACGACCACAAATATAGAATCATGACCATGCTTAGATCTAGGTAAACCCAACACAAAGTCCATAGACAAATCAATCCAAGGTTCACTCGAAATAGGCAATAGTGTGTATAACCCATGGGGTTGAACACGAGAGTTAGCCTGACGACATGTAATGCATCTATCACAAATTCTTTCCACATCTCGTTTCATATGGGGCCAATAGAAATGTTCTTTTATCACAGATAAGGTCTTATCAACACCAAAATGTCCCATCAAACCACCTCCATGTGACTCTCGAACCAATAACTCACGCAAAGAACATGCAGGTATACATAATCGATTCTCACGAAACAAGAATCCATCCATCTTGAAGTATTTACCTACAACATTCTTTTTACAATTTTTAAACTCTTCACAGAAATCATGGTCATTATCATATAATTCTTTGATTTGTTCAAAACCAAGTAATTTTGTGTCAAGAGTATTTAACAATACATACCTTCGCGAAAGGGCATCGGCCACGACATTTTCCTTACCTTGCTTATAGCAAATGACGTATGGAAATGTCTCTATGAACTCCATCCATCGTGCATGTCTCTTGTTCAACTTGTGTTGGCCTTTCAAATATTTCAATGATTCATGATCCGTGTGAATCACAAATTCCTTAGGCCACAGGTAATGTTGCCAAGTCTCCAATGATCGAACTAAGGCATATAACTCCTTGTCATAGGTAGGATAGTTCAAAGCTGCTCCACTCAATTTTTCACTAAAATATGCCACTGGCTTTCCTTCTTGCATCAACACAGCTCCAATGCCTAAACCTGAAGCATCACATTCAATTTCAAAGGTTTTAGTGAAATTAGGCAATACAAGTAAAGGAGCGTTAGTTAATTTTTCTTTAATCAATTGAAACGCCTTTTCCTGTGCATCACCCCACTTGAATCCTACACTCTTTTTGATTACTTCGGTGAGTGGTGCTGTGACTTCGCTGAAATTTCTTACAAACCGCCTATAGAAACTTGCGAGCCCATGAAAGCTACGAACTTGACTGACATTCGTAAGAGTTGGCCATTCTCGGATTGCTCGTATCTTCTCATCGTCAACCTGTACTCCATGTGCACTGACAACAAAGCCAAGAAACACAACTCGATCCGTACAAAATGTGCATTTGTCCATATTAGCATACAATTTTTCTTTTCGAAGCACATCTAGGACAGATTTTATATGCAATGTATGCTCAACTAAATCATTGATGTAGATCAAAATATCATCAAAGTAGACAACTACAAATTTCCCAATGAAGGGACGCAAAACATGGTTCATTAATCTCATGAACGTGCTAGGAGCATTAGTTAAACCAAAAGGTAAAACTAACCACTCATATAACCCATATTTTGTTTTAAAAGCAGTTTTCCATTCATCTCCCTCATGCATTCTAATCTGATGATAACCACTCTTCAAATCAATTTTAGAAAACACACAAGATCCATGCAATTCATCTAACATATCATCTAACCTCGGAATGGGATGTCGATATTTTACCGTGATGTTATTTACCGCTCGACAATCAATGCACATACGCCACTTCCCATCCTTTTTAGGTACTAAGATAACTGGAATCGCACATGGACTCATGCTTTCCCTCACGAACCCCTTGTCCATTAGCTCGTCAACTTGCCTTTGCAATTCCTTTGTTTCCTCGGGATTGCTTCGGTATGCCGGACGGTTTGGGATGGTCGCGCCAGGGACGAAATCAATTTGATACTCAATTACCCGAATGGGTGGTAATCCCTGTGGAAGTTCCTCGGGAAATACATTTTGATAATCCTGTAGAAGAGCATAAACAACACTAGGCAGAGAAGATCTATTAGCGTTAGTATTTAAAAGTGCCTCCTTATACCGAAGTACAATCATTGGCTTTTTAGAATCCAAAGCTCGCCTTACATCACTCCTTTTTGCAAAAATGTTTGTTTTTCTCTCTTCTCCTTTCTTTTTTTCTCTCTCTTTTGTTTTTTTGTTTTCATGATCTCTTTGTAAATGCATTTGATCCTCATGCACCTGTTTTGGTGACATAGGACACAAGGTAACTTTCCTTTGATTGTGAACAAAAGAGTACTCATTAGTAAAACCATCGTGTTTTACTCGCCGATCGAACTGCCAAGGCCTCCCAAGTAGCAAGTGACCCGCCTGCATAGGAACTACATCACATAGAATCTCATCGACATACTTCCCAATTGTAAATGGAACTGATACTTGCTTGGTTACTTTGATGTCGCCGCTGTCATTGAGCCACTGCAATCGGTATGGATGGGGATGTTTGGATGTTGTAAGTCCCAATTTTTCCACCATAGTGATGCTTGCCACATTTGTACAACTCCCACCATCAATTACAACACAACAAATCTTACCATTTACCATGCATCTAGTATGAAATAGATTCTCTCTTTGTTCATTGCTTTCTTCCTTTACCTGTGTACTAAGCATTCTTCGAGTAACCAACACTTCACCATGCATAGCAACCTCTTTATCTTCTTCCAAAGGTGGCATAAAGTCATTGTCACTATCTTCTTCCTCGGTTTCCAATTCTCCATTATCAAGCAATAACATAGTTCTTTGATTTGGGCATTGATTTGCAATATGTCCCTGCCTTGACATTTAAAGCATACAATATCTCGATTACGACTAGTAGAAGGTTGATTAGTTTTACCTTGCAATCCTTGAGTAGTCGTTCCCTGCTTGATTTCGGGCTTTGGTTTGGCAATAGTTGGTCTTTCCTCGCGTTTCACAATGTTGGATTTTCATGATGACCCTGTGGTAGGATTTGTTCGTTGGCCACCTCTCCTTTTAAGTTACTTCTCTATTTTAATAGCCATGTGCACCATATCTTCCAATACCACATAGTGTTGACGCTCCACCAAATCTGCAATATCCCAATTTAACCCTGCTGAAAATTGGGCCATGGTGGCCTCATTATCCTCGTCGATTTCAGCCCTAGACATTAACATCTCCATTTCCTTGAAGTAGTCCTCCACACTCTTACTTCCCTGTTTCAAGTTTTGTAAGTTTCGAAATAGATCTCGGTAGTAGTGGTTTGGTACAAACCTCTTTTTCATTACCGCTTTCATTTCTGCCTAAGTCTCTATTGGACGTTCTCTGCACCTTCTTCGGCTGGTCATCAATTGATCCCACCAAGTAACTGCATAATCTGAAAATTCTGTGGCTGCAATTCTAACTTTCTTGAGATCCGAGTAATTGTGACAATCAAATATCCACTCCATTTTCTTCTCCCACTCTAGGTATGCCTCGGGATCACTCCTGCCTTGGAATGGGGGAATTTTCATTTTGATGCTATCGAGGTTGTTGTCCTCTCGATTTCGGCCGCCTTTATCCCTTGCAAAATGTCTCCTAGGGATAAGGCCATTTTCTCGATCCTCTTCCTCGATAAACCTTTCATCATAGTAATTTGTCTCCTCTAGTCTAGCTTCCTTTTGTTGAGCTTTTCCTTTCGGACGCCCACCCGGAAGGATTTGAGTTTGTTCCCCTCGAGTGTCACTCAACTGATCGATACGATCATGTACCTGTTCCATAGCCATTCCTAACTGTCGGGAAAATTCTTTCATCATTGCCTCCATCATGAGTTTTGGGTCAAAATTTGATGTAGAAGGTTCATTTTCAATTGCCTTATCTCTTGTGTTAGACATATTTTCTGCAAAACAAAGGTTAGTAGAAAACAAGTTCCTCACCACTCCCTTACGTGTTTCGCTCAAACAATGTATTACACAAATATGAAACGCTCGTGTATCACACAAATGGCTTTTACCCTCTAGTAATCTCACTACTCTTGCCTTTTTCCGCTCGTAGTTCTCTCTAATAGGTTCTTTTTGAATTCACACAAATATTACCTCAATTGTTCAATTACAATCCAACAAGAACTTATCAAGATACAATATAGAAAGTATGACTCTCGAAATACCAACAAGACTTCACAATCGTCAAATATAATTATTTGCAAATGAAATCCCAATAATAGCAATCAACAATAATAATTTTATGCAATATATTTTTTTTTTCAGTTTTTTTTTTTTTGCAGTTTTTTGTTTTTTACTATGATCCAACAATAAAAGTAAAGATAAGTAACTTGATAGGAAACTTAGCTTTGATACCAAATGATAGACTCCACGGCACGCTTGCGTGAGGTGGTCGTCGCCCGGATCGTTTCCAACAAGTTGATAGGATGGATAGCTTGCAACACCTTAACCCCTCGCCTATATATAGACGGTAATCTTAGTACAATTGCTTGCTTAGAAAATCTGCGTAGGGTGAACACCAACGACACCTCGACCCCTCGCTTATATTGAAGCGGTAACCTCGGTACAATCGACGATTGATGCGGTAGAAGACGCCACACACAACTATGATTGGTTGTATGATAAGTCAATTATGAATCTCAAAGAAGAACTAAGGAACACTTAGGAATTCTCAAAGAACCACAAGTAGAGAAACAAACTCACAATAATATTAATAATGCTGAAAATTGGTATGAAGTTGGTTGTACAAGCCTAGCATCACTTGGTATTTATAGGAACTCATGGTGTGCTAACCCATCACCATAAGTAAAGATCTAACAACTAATCACATCACATGCATCAGCCATCCAAAGAGTTTATCACCCCAAAAACATGTCCATGTGATGTGCTAAAAAGTCCAAATCTGACAATTAATCTGATCAGCACATTGCAAGCTATTTTTGCATTTGAAAACCACCAAATTTGGACTTGGGCAAAGCATGAAAGTTGTAGCCCTAGAAGTGTAGGCAAATTTAGGCTTTTGAATCACCTCATTTGGAGTTTGGAAACTCAAGTTATGGCCAAAATACGAACTAATGTCAAACTAGTCCAAAAGTGCGAAAATGCTGATTCTTTTGTGTCGGTTCGGGTATGCTTGCTTCCAATGTGTTTATGAACTTCGCGTGCTTGTAACCCATCTCTATAACCTCTATGCTCGATCCAACCTGGGTCCATAATTTATGAATCATCCCGTTAAGTCCTTCTTTGAAGCGTTTAGCTCGTGTTCTCGTAATGGGTCCAAGTGGCATATGCAATGGATCCACTGGTGTTTTGTCAAGGGCTTGTGAGCTAAGGATGTCCTCATCACTTGGTGCACTTGAGTTCATACAGTCTTGGACTTGTACATTATTCAAAGTTCTAAAATTCATGAACTGTTTAAGATTGAGTCTGAACCTTCGTTCGGTCAGACAATTGCATGAAATTTTTATAAAAGCTATCCACGTCAATTGATGGTATGGATTCTTAGACTGAAGTGAACACCCCTTTTATTATAGGGGAGTACCCCACGTATCTAATATAAGATACAAATAGCAGAGTTGAATGTTATGCATATACATAGCGTACGCGAAGCTGATCCCCTCAAGTACTTATTCTGTAGCCAGTAACCAAAGGGTCAATTAGCTATTGATTCCATTGGAAGTTTATTGTTCAAAGTCTACTTGACTATCATTCATTTTAAAAGCAATTACTATCCTTGCTTCCGATATTCATATTGTTGAATCCCTTGTATATATATTTTGTCATTCATGATATATCCTTTATTGTTGTATTTAAACTTGCTGACCAAACTAGTTGCTCATCCTTGCTATATCATGACTCTTATTGCAGTTAAACCCGAAACTTCAGGGAAGGGCAAGGGAAAAGAAAAGATAAAGTATTAGACTTCAAGTAGTTGGCCTTGTTTTATGCTTAGTTTAATTTGCTATTTATGTAATTTGAACCCTAATTAATATTTAGGGTATGTTTTGTGTTATGTATTGAGGTTATCGAATTCTTGGGACTAGTAACACCTTTTGAATGAACAACATATGTTTATTATATTCCGCATTTAGTTATTGTATGTTGTTAGAGGTGGATGTTTGCATTGGATCGTGATGACCGAATCTGGGCATTTGAGACCCGAATTTGGAGGTGTCACATGTAAGCTACAACGATCCATTTATGGATTGAAGCAAGCTTCTCGAATGTGGAACATCTGTTTTGATGAGATAATCAAAAAGTTTGATTTTATCAAAAATGAAGATGAACCATGTGTGTATAAGAAGGTTAGTGGGAGCGCTGTTTCTTTCCTAGTATTATATGTAGACGATATATTACTGATAGGGAATAATGTTCCTATGTTACAGTCGATCAAAATTTGGTTATCTAAACACTTCTCCATGAAGGACTTCGGTGAGGCATCCTATATTTTGGGGATAAAGATCTATAGAGATAGATCTAAAAGGATGCTTAAAAGGATGCTTGGCTTGACCCAAGAAAAGTACATTGACTCGATGCTAAAGAAGTTTAGCATGGAAGATTCCAAAAGAGGTCTCATGTCGATGAGCCATGGAATACATCTCTCCAAGAAACAGGCCCCAAAGACACACCTGAGGAGAGAGACCATATGAGTAAGATTCCTTATGCTTCAGCAATAGGATCTATCATCTACGGTATGATATGTACTAGACCAGATGTCGCTCATGCACTTAGTGTAACAAGCAGATATTAGTAGAATCCAGGAGAAGAGCACTAGAAGGCAGTGAAAAATATCCTAAAGTACTTAAGAAGAACTAAGGATGTATTTCTTGTCTACGGTGGGTCTGAATTGAAACTAGAGGGCTATACAGACTCAAGTTTTCAAACGGACCAAGATGACAGTAAATCCGTTTCAAGGTATATATTTACCTTAAACGGTGGCGCAGTGAGTTGGAAAAGTTCCAAGCAGCAAACAATTATTGATTCAGTGACAGAGGCAGGTTACATAGCTACAACTGAGGCTGCAAAGGAAGCTGTTTGGATGAAGAAGTTCATAACTGAACTTGGAGTGGTCCTAGCATTAGAGGAGTCGTACCTTTATTCTGTGACAACACCGGAACTGTTGCGTAGGCAAAGGAATCCAGGTCTCATCAAAAATCCAAACACGTGTTGTGGCGGTTTTATTTGATTAGAGAGATCATTGAAAGAGGAGATGTCACCCTGGAGCGTGTGGACTCTCAAGATAACATTGCAGATCCATTTACTAAAGCTTTAACACAACAACAGTTTGATCGTCACTTAAAAAAGATGGGTATTAGATACCATGGCAATTGGTTTTAATGCAAGTGGGAGATTGAAAATAGTATGCACACAAGCCAATCATATTTAATAGTGTTTATTTATTAATAAAAGTATTAAAGGCATTTTACTTTATCCACATAGTGCTGTTATATTAAATGTGATAAACACATAGTTTTGAGCAATGCTTTTAGAATCATGATGATGATCATGCTAATGAGATCTAAATTCTTAGATAGCTTAAAACTAAAATCGTTCATAATCGTTGGATTACTAAAAAGGGGATTAGTGAATCCGGATAGATTAGTACATACGTTGCTTGCTCTTAGGAAGAGGATGATTGATCTCATAATCATTTGTGTAGAGATGATGAGTAGGTTTTAATCTACAAGTTAGATACGTCTTTAGCGAGATTATTTATAGTCTTTAAGTGTTTTAGTACCTTTTTACTTGTTTTTATATTGCTTTTGTAGGTCGAGGCTGGTTGAAGGATCAAAGAAAGCAAAATGGCTGGGTGCAGGGCATTCTCGCCGGGGCGAGCATTCAAAGCTTAAATTCCTCGCTGGGGCGAAAACTTTGAGAAGGATTTCCTCGCCGGGGCGAGAAAGCGGCTGGTGGAATTTTAAAGTTTGTCAGCATTCAGTTATTTTGGAAAGGTTGAAGTGAACAAGGACTCTATCTACCATTCTGATTGAGAGGCTAGAGGAAGATATAAATAGGAGGTTAAGGATTGGATGAGAGACACAGACATATCCAGAGATTGAATTTTTAGAGTTGAACAAGGAGATTGGAGATCAAGTCAAGCTTCGTGAGGAATTCAAATTGGAGAGCTAGAGATTATATTGAGTTTTCTTTTAATATTTTATCACTGATTTGTAATTAATTATGATGACTTATTTTGGTATTCTAGTTTTTATTGTCAGTATGAACTAAACCTTTAATTAAGGCTACGATTGAACCAGTTAAGTTTATGAATTAATTATCTATTAAATTCCAGTTATTCAATTGGTGGGAGTTGTCTATCTTATTCTTTGCTTATTGATTAAATTATTTGGCCGACAATTAATATATTATTCTAGATGAATTCGTGAGATGCAATCTAGGGTTAGAACTGGATAAGGTAGCATGTATTTTTGATTATTTGCATGTGATGAATAATTAGATTTGTGAAGTGAATAGGAATATTACTTTGCTGCATGTAACAATTAGAAATTGGAACTTAATGAATTTAATCTTTTAACTGTGCATAGGAATATCGTAGAGTTAATCGGATTAGATAGATTTATTTGATCACTTGGAAAAGGGCTTATAAATACAATTGGATTTCTGTTAACAATTCCAATGAAGTGAATAATTGGAATGTATAGATAAATTGATTTATGATAAATAATTGGGGATATTGTAGTCTTAATCATAATAAATCTGAATTTCAACCTTTGTGATAGTTGTGAGTGTTAGTATTTATTTACTTAGTATCAATTAAAAATTCAAATTGCAATTGTTTAATAGAATATGCATAATTTAGATTGACAATTGGAGATTTAAACATAGTAATTCCTGTGGATTCGACACTCTTTCTTATCACTTTATTACTTCTTGATCGTGTATACCTGCACGTAATTGTTGATTGTAAAATCGGACAACAAGTTTTTGGCGCCGTTGCCGGGGATTATTTGTGTTAAAAAAATTTTAATTTCAGTTTAATTAAGTCTGTTCTAGTTAAGCAAACTTATTTTTCTTTTGTTTCTTGTTTCAGGTGTCTTTTGATTCGTTTATGCAAACGCGATCAAAGCAACCGGAACTCGTGCAGTGTGAGGATAATCTTGAGAATAAGCTAGGTCAGTTGAGAAAATTCTATCAGGAAACAATTGAGAAAGAGAAAATGGCTAACAAAGAACAGAAATCATTGAGGGACTATGCTATGCCTAAGATAGACGAGATCAAATCGAGCATCACGAGACCAGTCATCACCGCTAATTCCTTCGAGATTAAGCCGGGAACAATTCATATGCTTCAGAATGCGGTACAGTTTGGGGGTTTAGCTAACAATGATTCAAATGAACACTTGGTTAGCTTTTTAAAGATCTGTGATACATTCAAATATCCCAATGTGTCAGATGATGCAGTGAGATTACGTCTATTTCCGTTCACACTAAGAGATAAAGCAAAGAGTTGGTTGCATTCACTTCCGCGAGGATCCATCACAACTTGGGATGATCTAGCTCAAAAATTCTTAGCGAAATTCTTCCCGCTAGCTAAGTCAGCTAAGTTGAGAAACGAGATTTCTACATTTGGGCAACAGCATGGAGAGTCACTATACGAGGCTTGGGAAAGGTCCAAGGAGTTACTGAGGAAATGTCCACATCATGGGCTACCCAAGTGGCTGCAAGTTCAAACATTCTACAATGGGTTGAATAATGACACTCGAACATGCATTGATGCAGCTACGGGAGAGGCACTTATGGATAAAAATTTTGAGGAAGATTTCACTTTGTTAGAGACTATGGCTACAAATAACTATCAATGGCCGACTTTCAGAATGAATCAACAAAAGGTAGCTGGAGTTTTGGAAGTAGATGCGGTCACGGCACTAACAGCGCAGATGGCAGCCATGTCTAAGAAGATTGAAGCTTTGGCAGAATCGAAAGTCCAACAAGTAGCCTATGTGTGTGAGCTATGTGCAGGTGCACATCCGACGGAGTATTGTGCCATTAATCCGGAATCAGTACAGTATATGGGGAGTTACAACAGACCGCCACAACCATATCAGAATGCTTATAATCCGGGGTGGAAGAATCATCTGGGTTTCTCTTGGAGTAATAATACTCAGACTCAAAATCCAGCTCATAGATCACAGAATCCCCCAAGTTTTCAGAACCAAGCTCCACAACATGCAGAAAGAAAACCGAGTTTAGAAGAATCATTGGCAAGATTCATCACAGCGTCTGAGAAAAGAATGAATGATCAAGATAAGCTGTTAACTTAGGTAGATTTGAATATGAAAAGCCAGGTAGTGTCAATTAGGAACTTGGAAAATCAGCTGGGAGAGTTGGCTCATGTTTTGAACAATCGACCACAAAGAGCACTTCCAAGCGATACAGAGGTTAACCCAAGAACGGATGGAAAAGAACATTGCAAGGCTGTCACTTTAAGGAGTGGAAAAGAGCTGCCTGACACGGTTAAAGGAAATTCTAGACCAGAAACAGTTGTAGAGAATGAAGATGAGGAAGCCTCGGTGAAAAGTAAGGTGAATGAATCAGAAAAGGTAAAGGACACAGGTTCAGAGGCAAAGTCAAAGGAACTCAACCCAGATAGTGTAGTACCTCCCGTACCATTCCCTCAAAGATTGCAGAAGGCCAAGCTAGACAAGCAATTTTCCAGATTCTTAGATGTTTTCAAGAAACTGCACATTAATATACCATTTGCAGAAGCCCTGGAACAGATGCCCAGTTAAGCAAAATTCATGAAGGAGGTTTTGTCAAAGAAGAGAAAATTGGGTGATTTCGAGACGGTGGCATTAACCGAGGAATGCAGTGCAATTTTGCAGAACAAATTGCCACCCAAGTTAAAGGATCCAGGAAGCTTCAATATTCCATGTGTAATTGGTAACCAGTTCTCTGGAAGGGCATTGTGTGACTTAGGAGCTAGCATCAATTTAATGTCGTTATCAGTTTACACTCAGCTTGGGCTAAAGGCACCAAAACCGACAAACATCAGCCTGCAGTTGGCAGATAGGCCAGTGACATATTCGAGGGGTATTATGGAAGATATATTGGTTAAGGTTGATAAATTCATCTTCCCGGTTGACTTCGTCATTTTGGATTACGAAGAGGATAAAGAAATCCCCATCATATTAGGTCGTCCATTCTTAGCAACAGGGAGAACGTTGATAGATGTACAAAAAGGTGAATTGACAATGAGAGTTCAAGATCAGGAAGTCACCTTCAATGTGTTTAAATCAATGAAGTTCCCTAAGGAAGGCGAGGAATGCTTACGGATAGACCAGCTGGATGACATCGTGCATGAGCGAACCAGTACAAGTTATTGTGAAGATCCATTAGAAGCTGCCCTGGTTGGGATAGACACTTTTGATGATTGTGATGAGTGGGATTATGTCAACGTTTTAGACTCATTACCTATTTCTCAAAAATTCAGCAAGCAATTTGATGTACTTGACCGGCCAGAAGGAGAAAAGAGGTCCAAACCGTCAGTGGAAGAACCACCTATGCTTGAACTCAAACCTCTTCCATCTCACCTAAGGTATGCTTACTTGGGAGACTCTGACACGCTACCAGTAATAGTTTCTGCTCATTTGAATGAATCTCAAGAAGAAAAACTGTTAAGGGTTTTGCGTGAGTATAAAACAGCAATAGGGTGGACAATAGCAGACATCAAGGGAATCAGTCCGTCGTTTTGCATGCACAAAATTCTGCTTGAAGAAGGAGCAAAACTGGTTATTGAGCAACAAAGAAGATTGAATCCGATCATCAAGGATGTAGTGAAGAAGGAAATCATCAAGTGGTTAGATGCTGGTATTATCTATTCGATTTCAGATAGTTCATGGGTGAGTCCTGTACAGTGTGTCCCTAAAAAGGGGGGGATGACAGTGATTGAAAACGAGAATATGAACTCATTCCCACTAGAACAGTTACAGGTTGGCGAGTGTGTATGGATTACCGCAAGTTGAACAAAGCCACGCGCAAGGATCACTTTCCACTGCCATTTATTGATCAGATGTTGGATAGGTTGTCCGGTCATCAGTTCTACTGCCTTCTTGACGGATACTCAGGATATAATCAGATAGTAATAGCTCTGGAGGAACAAGAGAATACGACTTTCACATGCCCTTATGGAACGTTCGCATTCCAGAGAATGTCTTTCGGGTTATATAATGCACCGGCTACATTCCAGCGATGCATGATGGCTATTTTCTCGGACATGGTTGAGCAGAATTTGGAGGTATTCATTGATGACTTTTTTGTATTCGGTGACAGTTTTGATTTGTGTCTTAGCAATCTCATCTTAGTGTTGAAGCGTTGTGTGGAGACAAATCTGGTTCTTAATTGGGAAAAATGCCACTTTATGGTGCATGAAGGGATTATTCTGGGGCATAAAGTGTCCGAAGTAGGCTTAGAGGTGGATAGAGCAAAGATTGAAACCATTGAAAAGTTACCTCCACTGACATCTGTGAAAGGTATTAGAAGTTTTCTTGGATATGCAGGATTCTACCGTAGATTCATCAAGGACTTCTCAAAAATTTCAAAACCATTGTGCTCGCTCCTTGAGAAAGATGTTCCCTTCAAGATGGATCAAGTGTGACACCCCCAAATCTAGGTACTTAATTCCCACTAATTTGGTGTTCACTATAACATACATTAAAAACAAACTTCCCAATAAAACAACAATTTAATAAACTTAAAGAAACATCTACCCAAAATGGGCTACATCTCCAAACTATTAAACATTCAAATCCCAGGTTATCTTAACCTTAATACATCAAATGCGGAATAAACATAATTTAAATAAGTCTTATTACAATCAATCATCAAATAAATAACAGGACTTTAGCTATTTATGCATCTTGCCCTTGCCTTTGCTCGTGGACGGCTCGTCCGACTTCTCAGCCTTAGCTGCAATGATTAGTGCAAGAGTGAGCAAATAATTGCTCACAAGTATGATAACAATAATATTTAAATGAAATGATTTCAACTGAGGAATAATAGTTTTATGATTCTCAACCAATAAATGATTAAAGTCTAAAAGCTCGTTAGAATGCTCGATTCAAGGAAAGATAGATTTCAAGATTTAGAAATAATATCTGAGGGTTACAAGACCTCGAACTATGTCCTAGGTTGACAAGTATTTGTACTGTAACCTTTAACAGTCATATAGACTATGGACCAACATCTCGTACTCAGGGGGATCAGCCCTTTGTACAATGTATTGTGCACAAACATTTTAACGTTGTCGCGTAAGTAATCCCCTATATTAGGGTTGTTCATCTCAGTTTATCGTCTGAATCCATACCAAAAAGAAAATTGGCTTGGAACAAGTATAGAAAATATTCTAAGTCTTTGAAACGCACATCAATTAAGGACTAGCTGAATCAATAAGGGTTTGCTAGCCTAAATCATCAATAGAGTTTGTTCAATAGAAACTATATTCGAAGTTTGAATAACAATTAATGATTGAAGTAAAGCTCAAGTATATAATCATGATAGTAACCTTGCTTGATTAACAATAAGCTAAGGTAAATATTCTTGCTCAATGATAGTAAACTTGCTTTAAATGAAATAACAAGTTTAAGATAGAAAAACTTGTTCAACATAAAAGTAATAGGTTGAGATAAGGAACTTGCTATAAATAACTTTCAAGTTTAAGGGAGGAAAACTTGCCTCAAGCGTAGATTACAAATTTAAGTAATTCACGATCCTTAAACAACCTAAACATTTAATTATAAAATGGTAACATAATTAGTCACAAAATTAAAAGCATTTAAGGGTCGCTTTTTATCTCATTTAGCATACCATAGTCAACAAATACTAGTTTAGCAACCATCTTGGTAATACATTAGTCACATTAATATAAGTTTAATTATGCATCATAACTTTCCCAGAAAAGAAAATAATAATTTAAATTTTTTTTTAAAACAGTAGCGTTTCTCGTCGGGGCGAGAAAAACTTAACAAAATCGTTGCCGGGGCGAGGTTGTCGCCGGGGCGGCGTTATGCTTAACAATTTTGTCGCCGGGGCGACTCTGTCGCTGGGGCGAAGAAATCAGTTCATTTCTATCGCCGGGGCGATAGACTTAATTGTCGTCTTCCCCATAAGGCTTTGTTTGGCAAATACAAAATCCATAAATTGAATCATCAGTTAGGATTTTCAAAAGCCATAAGGCTTTGTTTGGCAAATACAAAATAAGATAACCCATTATCCTAACTAAAGGTCTTAAGGCCTTGTTTGGTAAAACACAAATAAAATAATCCATTATTCCCAAACAAAGATCATAGGGCCTTGTTTGGTAAAACTAAATTAACCACTTTCTCATTTATTTTAATAAACCAATATAACATATAGTTTAAAATGTCATACATTTAATTTAATTGAACTTATTATTAAATAAATTCAATTAAACCTTACTAACTCAAATAATAAATTTACTTAACCATTAACAATAACACCAAATGAATTATATTATTCAAATAAATTATTTATTAACATAAATCATTTATTCAAATAATTCTTTTCATCATCTAATTTAATTAACAATTAAATTAGGATAATCATCACAAATCATATTCAAGTAACAATTAACTCAACATAAACTTATTTCACAATAGCTTAATAAATTATATATTAACTCAATAAATTAACAAAAATATTTATACAATTCAATAAATATTTTTATTAATTCTCAAAAATTACATTCGTTACATCTTTCCCTCCTTAAAAGGATTATGTCCCCAGAATCACAACGCAATTAAATCGACCGTTACATTCTCCCCTCCTTACAAAGATTCTGTCCCCAGAATCGCAATACAAAAAAAAATTAGACAAACAAGTGAGGGTAATTCTGCAGCATTTGCTCTTCGAGTTCCCACGTTGCTTCTTCAGCACTGTGGTTCCTCCAGATCACCTTAACAGAAGGTATCACTTTATTTCTAAGTACTTGCTCTTTCCTGTCCACTATCTGTACAGGAACCTCTTCAGATGACAAATCTTTCTCGAATTGTAGCGGTTCATACTCTATGACATGTTTATAATCAGACTTATACGGTCGTAGCACCGATATGTGGAATACATTGTGAATATGGTCTAACTCGGGAGGTAAAGCTACCTCATAAGCCACCTCGCCTATTCGTTTCAGCACTTCGAAGGGTCCAATAAACCGTGGACTCAGCTTACCCTTTTTACCAAATCTGATCTTTCCCTTCCAGGGAGAGACTTTAAGAAACACAAAGCTCCCGACGTCAAATTCGCGATTTTATCGGTGTTGATCAGCATACTTTTTTTGCCTGTCTTAAGCGGCTATCAGTCTGGTTCTTATCACCTTGACAATTTCAGCAGTTTGTTGTACCAGCTCGGGTCCCAATAGTCGCCGTTCACCAATCTCATCCCAGCATAATGGAGTTCTGCATTTCCTTCCGTACAATGCTTCGTAGGGCGGCATGCCGATACTAGCGTGATGACTATTGTTGTAAGCAAACTCGACCAGAGGTAAATGATCATCCCAGTTGCCTTTAAAATCCATGACGCACGCCCGAAGCATATCTTCCAACGTTTGAATTGTTCTTTCGCTCTGGCCATCGGTTTGAGGATGATAGGTTGTACTCATTCTCAATTGCGTCCCCAAACAAGTTTGTAGACTCCTCCAAAACTTTGATGTGAATCGTGGATCTCGATCTGATACGATTGATACTGGAACTCCGTGCCTCGAAATAATCTCTTTGACATATAACTTTGCCAGTTGATCCAAAGTAATTCTGATTTTGATCGGCAAGAAATACGCTGATTTCGTCAATCTGTCAACTATAACCCATATCGCGTCATAACCTTTCTGAGTAGTTGGAAGTCCTACCACGAAGTCCATCGTGATATGCTCCCACCTCCATTCTGGTATCTCCAAGGGCTGTAGCAAACCACTTGGTCGTTGATGCTCCGCTTTGACTCTCTGACAAGTGAGGCATTTCGCAACGCATTCGGCAACCTCTCTTTTCATGTTTGGCCACCAAAAATGTTGGCGAAGATCCTGGTACATCTTTGTGCTTCCCGGGTGAACTGAAAATCGTGAACTGTGAGCTTCGTTCAAAATCTCCTCTTTGATTGCCAATACTGACGGTACCCAGATTCTGCCTTCAAATCTCAGTAACCCTTCGGTATCGATTTTATATTTAAGCTCTTCACCTTCAAGCACTCTTTTTCGAATATTAATACACTCCTCATCCTTGAGTTGCGCTTCCTTGACTTTGTCCACCAAAGTTGGTTGAGTTTCTATCTGGAACAATTTTTCGTTAGGCTCTGCCAGATTTTTCCCCTCTAATTCCATCTTAGCCATTTCCGCCACAAGTTCCTCCTGAGCAGTTAACATAAACAGTTTCTCCCGACCTTTTCTACTCAAAGCGTCGGCATCCACATTAGCCTTCCCTGGATGGTATAGAATTTCACAGTCATAATCTTTGATCAATTCTATCCATCTCCTCTGCCGCATATTCAAGTCTTTCTGCGTGAAAATATACTTCAGACTTTTATGGTCCGTATATATTTCACACTTCTCCCCATAGAGATAGTGCCTCCAAATTTTTAAAGCAAACACTACGGCTGCTAACTCCAAATCATGAGTCGGATACCCTTTTTCATAATCTTTTAGTTGGCGCGATGCATATGCAATAACCTTACCATTCTGCATCAACACACAACCAAGTCCTTTATGTGATGCATTACTGTACACCACAAAATTTCCTGTATCATCTCGCAAAGTCAACACAGGTGCCGAACTTAGTCTCTTCCTTAGTTCTTGGAAACTCTCTTCGCACTTCTCCATCCAAACAAACTTCACTGATTACCTTGTTAAATTCGTCAACGGAGTGGCGATTCTAGAGAAATCTTGAATAAAACGTCTGTAATATCCTGCCAAACCAAGGAAACTCCTCACTTCCGACGGTGTCTTCGGCTGATTCCAGTTCATCACAGCTTCCACTTTTGTTGGATCCACCGAAATCCCGTCCTTATCAATAACATGCCCAAGGAATTGAACACGCTACTACCAAAATTCGCATTTCGAAAATTTTGCATCTCCAATGTCACCCTTAAATGTTCCACGTGTTCTTCTTGAGTTTTGGAGTAAACCAAAATGTCGTCTATGAATACCACCACAAACTTATCCAAGAATGGTTTGAACACCCTATTCATTAAGTCCATGAATTCTGCAGGCGCATTCGTTAAACCAAACGACATAACCAAAAACTCATAGTGACCATATCTGGTTCGAAATGCCGTCTTTGATATATCCTCCTTCCTCACCTTCAACTGATGGTATCCACTTCGCAGATCTATCTTCGAAAAATATCTTGCTCCCTTCAGTTGGTCGAATAGGTCATCAATCCTTGGCAATGGATACTTGTTTTTAATCGTGACCTTGTTCAACTCTCTATAATCAATGCAAAGACGCATTGACCCATCCTTCTTCTTAACAAACAATACCGGCGCTCCCCACGGCGAAACGCTCGGTTGGATATACTTCTTATCCAGCAATTCCTGTAATTGCACCATTAATTCCTTCATTTCTACCGGAGCCATTCGATACGGGGCTTTCGATATAGGGGCCGTTCCTGGTGCTAAATCAATTACAAACTCGATTTCCCTATCTGGCGGTAATCCTGGCAAATCATCAGGAAATACGTCCGCAAAATCCCTTACTACTGGTATCTCCTCCAGTTTTGCACCCACCTTACGGGTATCAACTATGTAGGCTAGATATCCTACACACCCTTGTCTCAACATCTTTCTGGCCTGCACCATCGTCAGACAGCTCGTTTGTCTAGGCGACTTGCTGCCATAAAACACTACCTTTGACGGAGTCATAAGGTTCACATACTTCTTTTGACAATCAATAACTGCCCCATGGTTGAACAACCAATCCATTCCCAGAATGACGTCAAACTCCCCAAGACGAATTGGGATCAAGTTGACAGTCATCACATGACCCTTAATTTCTATTTGACAGTTCTTGTGAACAAAGTTAACAGGAATCACCTCCCTATTCGCAATTTTTATGTTCATGGGGTAATCTAACTCTTCCTGGGATAACCCTAATTTTCTAGCAAAATCATCGGATATAAATGAGCAAGTAGCACCCGAGTCAAACAATATATAAGCATTAACATTATTGACTGGAATGATACCTGACACTACATCCTTTGACTGCACAGCATCCTGCACCGTCATGTTGAATGTTCGAGCAGTAGGTCGGTTAGGCTGCGTAGGTCCTGTGATAGTAAGATTGCCTCCACCACCGCTATTTCCCTTTCCTGAATTGGCTCCACCCGTAGTTGTTTTCTTAGAGCATTCCCGAGCAAAGTGATCATTCGACCCGCAGATGAAACATGCTCCTTTCTTCGGATTAGGGCAATTTGGTGAAATATGACCCTCTTGTCCACAGTTGAAGCACACCCGCTTACCCTTCAAACAAACACCCATATGGCTCTTTCCACAGTTGCTGCACACCTCTATCTTCTTTTTCTGATTACCCTGCTGACTTCCCGCAGAGTTACTATCATTCCATTTCCTTTTCTGGCCACTGCCCCCATGGCTACTACTTATCTTGTTTTCATTCTCATTCTTCTTTTTCTTCTGCTCCTGGTTATACTTGGATAGAGCATCACTGCCTCCTTCAGCGATAATCGCCTTTTCCAGCACTGCCGCAAACGAGTTCAGTTGAAACAACGAAACTTTACTATATAACCAGGGTTTCAGTCCCTGCTCAAATCTTTTGGCCTTCCGCTCATCCGTGTTGACCTGATATGGCGCAAATCGCGCCAGCTCATTAAACTTTGCAGCATATTCAGGTACCGTCATGGTACCTTGCTTCAGTTCCAGAAACTGCACCTCCATTTGATTTTGAGCACTTGCCGGAAAGTATGTCTCGAAAAACATCTCTTTAAATCGCTCCCATGGAATAATTCCTTGGCCACCTCGAGTCTTATTTGCTTGCCACCAATAACTAGCTTCTGACTTCAGCATAAAGGTTGCAAATGCCGTCTTCTGATCCTCATTGACCCTAGCGACATCAAACACCTTCTCCATCTCCATGACCCATGTTTGAGCCTCTATCGGATTCATAGACCCGTGATATTCCGGAGGTCCGACAGCCTTGAAATCCTTGAAGGTCGTGGCATGAACTTGTGGTTGATTTGCAAAGGCTCCCGTTAGCAGATTCACCAACTGCTGCATCGGATTAGCGTTGACTTCTTCATTATTGGTAGATCCCTCTGGGGTCTGTTGACGTGTTGGTTGTCTTCTTGGCGGCATCTTACTGTTAAGAATTCTCGTTATTAGACTATTGCTCAATTACTCAAACATTTAAGTCTCAACTTAAACATTTATAAACAACCCTTAAACACAAAACACATCTGATAAACTTTCACATTTTATTCATTAACTGCTTCAAAATATAATAAAGATAACATCGTGGTTATTTACATCAAATCATCTATCCTGAAATCACAAAGTTCCACGATTACATCATTATTCTATCCCATTATATAGAAACTGGGATTTACAACTTATTAACTCATAAATTTCATAATAACATAACTAATCATAATCTATGATGACATCCCACGACGCACAGCTTCCTGGCGTTCCTGCTCCATAATACGTGTCATCATCCTACGATCCATCACATCTGGATGACGATTAGCTCGATCTTGAGCTCTGTCTATGGTAGTATGAAAAATATACTCCATCTCATCAATCTTGGCCTTCCTTGACCGCATCTCACACTCTACACGGTCTGCGCGATCAGCCTCCCTCAGCCAAGCTGTCTCAGCTCTCGCCCGCTTAGCTGACTCCTCTCTCAACTCATCTCTTACAACTTCATTCCTCGCTATCAGCTGTCCTCGTCGATACTCAGACTGTGCCAGCCTCTGCTCAGCCTCTGCAAGACGTGAAGAAAGGTCTTGGATCTCAGCATCCTTCTGCTCTAGAGTGGTTTGACGTTCTGCAGCCTGTTCCTCTAACTCCTCCTTTTCACTCTCTACATGAACCAGCTTCCACTCCACGTCTCCAAGACGTATATCTAGCTCCACGATCTCACTGCTCTTCTGCTCCAAAGCAGTCTGTCGCTCCGCCAGCTGCCTCTCTAACTCCTCCATTCTATCCTGCAACTCTATGTTGCGATCATACACCTGCTCGTACATCTGAACACCCAAAGTAGATAGTGATATCCCCTCAGGGTCTTCCTCCTCCTCCTCAACCTCTTCAGGGTCCTCCTCAGGATCCTCCTCAGGGTCCTCCTCAGGATCAGTCTCAGGCTCATACTCGTGACTTGTAACTGTAACCAATGGAGATGGCTCCCTCTGCACTAGCTGCTCATGAACTACGTGAATATCTCGGGGCTCCTCCTCTCTAGTCTGGCTGGGCTCGCCTCTATCAGTCATCCTGACAACAAAGTTTTAAGTTTTAATTACTAATCGATAATACTCGCGAGCACATAAGTTTGTTATCAAATAAGCACATAATCATTTTATTGTCTTTTATGAATTTCCGTAATTCATTCCTTAGAACTCGATAAGAGTTTATCACCACTATATTCACTATCTTCTAAAAGGCTACTACCCTAAGGTTTTCCCCACCTAAAGATTCATAACCTACAGCTCTGATACCAACCTGTGACACCCCCAAATCCAGGTACTTAATTCCCACTAATTTGGTGTTCACTATAACATACATTAAAAACAAACTTCCCAATAAAACAACAATTTAATAAACTTAAAGAAACATCTACCCAAAATGGGCTACATCTCCAAACTATTAAACATTCAAATCCCAGGTTATCTTAACCTTAATACATCAAATGCGGAATAAATATAATTTAAATAAGTCTTATTACAATCAATCATCAAATAAATAACAGGACTTTAGCTATTTATGCATCTTGCCCTTGCCTTTGCTCGTGGACGGCTCGTCTGACTTCTCAGCCTTAGCTGCAATGATTAGTGCAAGAGTGAGCAAACAATTGCTCACAAGTATGATAACAATAATATTTAAACGAAATGATTTCAACTGAGGAATAATAGTTTTATGATTCTTAACCAATAAATGATTAAAGTCTAAAAGCTCGTTAGAATGCTCGATTCAAGGAAAGATAGATTTCAAGATTTAGAAATAATATCTGAGGGTCACAAGACCTCGAACTATGTCCTAGGTTGACAAGTATTTCTACTGTAACGTTTAACAGTCATATAGACTATGGACCAACATCTCGTACTCAGGGGGATCAGCCCTTTGTACAATGTATTGTGCACAAACATTTTAACGCTGTCGCGTAAGTAATCCCCTATATTAGGGTTGTTCATCTAAGTTTATCGTCTGAATCCATACCAAAAAGAAAATTGGCTTGGAACAAGTATAGAAAACATTCTAAGTCTTTGAAACGCACATCAACTAAGGACTAGCTGAATCAATAAGGGTTTGCTAGCCTAAATCATCAATAGAGTTTGTTCAATAGAAACTATATTCGAAGTTTGAATAACAATTAATGATTGAAGTAAAGCTCAAGTATATAATCATGATAGTAACCTTGCTTGATTAACAATAAGCTAAGGTAAATATTCTTGCTCAATGATAGTAAACTTGCTTTAAATGAAATAACAAGTTTAAGATAGAAAAACTTGTTCAACATAAAAGTAATAGGTTGAGATAAGGAACTTGCTATAAATAACTTTCAAGTTTAAGGGAGGAAAACTTGCCTCAAGCGTAGATTACAAATTTAAGTAATTCACGATAATTAAACAACCTAAACATTTAATTATAAAATGGTAACATAATTAGTCACAAAATTAAAAGCATTTAAGGCTCGCTTTTTATCTCATTTAGCATACCATAGTCAACAAATACTAGTTTAGCAACCATCTTGGTAATACATTAGTCACATTAATATAAGTTTAATTATGCATCATAACTTTCCCAGAAAAGAAAATAATAATTTAAATTTTTTTTTAAACAGTAGCGTTTCTCGCCGGGGCGAGAAAAACTTAACAAAATCGTCGCCGGGGCGAGGTTGTCGTCGAGGCGGCGTTATGCTTAACAATTTTGTCGCCGGGGCGACTCTGTCGCTGGGGCGAAGAAATCAGTTCATTTCTATCGCCGGGGCGATAGACTTGACTGTCGTCTTCCTCAACTCGCGAACCGGTGAAAACTTAGGCCAAATTTGGCCAAAATTTTCCGAATTCTACCATCCAGAAAACAAATTAAGTATATCTAGACATCATATAAGATACAAAACATTTACCCAACATGTTTCTAATCAATCTAAGCATTATAAAACACATGATTAACCAATTTAAACCAAAATTCACTGTTAAAACCAAATATTCAAGTTTTAACCATTTTAATAAAATCAAACTCTGTAAACTCATTTTTCAACCAATTAAAATCATTCTTCTTGCATTATTCTTATTTTTCATCAAATAATCATAAACAAATGATAATTTTACCAATTAACAAACAATTTGAATATTAACTTCATACATATATACCACTCATGAAAATAAACTCTGTAAAACTCAAAAACTATATTCTAAACATGCTTTTATGGATTAATCATTCCAATTAATCTATAATCATCACATAATCATCTAACACATGTTTTCTAACAATTATAACCAAGTAATTCATATATTTAGCAAGTCAATAACATACAGAGAACTAAAAATAAAATACAGTGAAAAGTTATACCTTCTATCAAAGAAAACTTGGTTAATACTCCTTTGGTTTTGGAATTCTCCTCTCCAATCTCCAAGTTCTTCTCCTCAACTTCTCTCTTTTCTCTCAACTCTAAAAACTCTGTTCTCTCTTTTCTAATTCACAGCGCTCTCAACAACACTCTGTTCTTTTCTTTCTCTTCTGTCTTTTCTTTTCTTTTACAACTGACGTAACTTAAAAATAAAACTGATAGAATAAAGAAAATAAAAACTGATAACTTAAAAATATAAACTGATGTTTTAAATAATAATAACGTAAAATCCATAAATTGAATCATCAGTTAGGATTTTCAAAAGCCATAAGGCTTTGTTTGGCAAATACAAAATAAGATAACCCATTATCCTAACTAAAGCTCCTAAGGCCTTGTTTGGTAAAACACAAATAAAATAATCCATTATTCCCAAACAAAGATCATAGGGCCTTGTTTGGTAAAACTAAATTAACCACTTTCTCATTTATTTTAATAAACCAATATAACATATAGTTTAAAATGTCATACATTTAATTTAATTGAACTTATTATTAAATAAATTCAATTAAACCTTACTAACTCAAATAATAAATTTACTTAACCATTAACAATAACACCAAATGAATTATATTATTCAAATAAATTATTTATTAACATAAATCATTTATTCAAATAATTCTTTTCATCATCTAATTTAATTAACAATTAAATTAGGATAATCATCACAAATCATATTCAAGTAACAATTAACACAATTAACTCAACATAAACTTATTTCACAATAGCTTAATAAATTATATATTAACTCAATAAATTAACAAAAATATTTATACAATTCAATAAATATTTTTATTAATTCTCAAAAATTGCATTCGTTACATCAAGCTTGCATCGAAGCCTTTGAAGTGCTGAAACAGAAATTAGTCACAGCCCCGATCATCATTGCTCCGGATTGGACTTTACCTTTTGAGTTGATGTGTGACGCAAGTGATTATGCAGTGGGAGCTGGGTTGGGTCAGCGAAGAGATAAGATTTTTCACACCATTTATTACTCAAGTAAGACATTCACTGATGCACAACTGAATTACACCACTACAAAAAAAGAGTTACTTGCAGTAGTATTTGCATTTGATAAATTTCGAGCATATCTGATTGGAACCAAGGTGATAGTCTACACTGATCATTCAACCATCAAGTACTTGATTGCAAAGAAGGATGCCAAACCAAGGTTGATTTGATGGGTCCTCTTGTTGCAAGAATTTAACTTAGAGATTCGAGATAGGAAAGGTACGGAGAATCAAGTGGCTGATCATCTTTCAAGGTTAGAGAATGTCGACACTCAGAGAAAGAATGAGGTGGTGATTAATGAGTCGTTTCCAGATGAGCAGCTATTTCGTATCAACACTGAAGTACCTTGGTATGCTGATTACGTGAACTTCCTAGTCAGTAATGTTCTTCCACAAGATTTCACTTCCCAGCAAAGAAAGAAATTTCTCCATGATGTCAAGCAGTACTTCTGGGATGAACCATTCCTTTTCAAAACTTGTGCAGATCAGATGATACGACGTTGTGTGCTATAGGAAGAAATGAAGAGCATCTTGACTCATTGCCATTCGTGAGATTATGGAGGACATTATGGGGGAGAAAGGACTGCAGCAAAGGTGCTACAATCGGGGTTTTTCTGGCCGTCGTTGTTCAAAGATGCCCATTTTTTTGTGCTAAAGTGCGATAGATGCCAAAGGGTTGGAAACATTTCGAAGCAGCACGAAATCCCTCTCAACACTATCCTTGAAGTTGAACTATTCGATGTATGGGGCATTGACTTTATGGGACCATTTCCTTCATCATTTAACAATCAATACATACTTTTGGCTGTGGATTACGTGTCGAAATGGGTCGAAGCACTTGCATTACCTACAAATGATGCCAAAGTGGTTCTACAGTTCCTACAGAAGAATATTTTTACTCGATTCGGTACACTAAGAGCCATAATCAGTGACGAAGGTACCCATTTTTGCAACAAACAGTTCACTAAGTTGTTAGCTAAATACGGAGTCAAACACCGGATTGCTACGGCTTATCACCCCCAAACGAATGGCCAAGCGGAGGTTTCAAATCGGGAAATTAAGCAAATTTTGGAGAAAGTGGTAAACCCATCTCGTAAGGATTGGGCGATGAAATTAGACGATGCGTTATGGGCATATTGCACAGCTTATAAGAATCCCATTGGAATGTCGCCGTATCGCATGGTCTATGGAAAAGCCTGTCATTTACCAGTTGAACTTGAGCACAAGGCTTATTGGGCGATTCAAAAATTAAACTTTGATCTCCAAGCAGCTGGGGAGAAGAGGTTGCTTCAATTGAACGAGATGGAGGAATTTCGTCACCACGCCTATGAGAATGTTAAGTTATACAAAGAGAAAGTTAAGCGGTGGCATGACAAACGGATAGTTGATCGGAAATTCGAACCGGGACAAGCTGTACTATTGTTCAAATCTAGGCTACGATTATTTCCTAGGAAGCTGAAGTCTAGATGGTCCGGTCCTTTCATTATCACTGCTGTAGCTCCCCACGGAGCAATTGACGTCGAGGAACCAAATTCAAAGCGCAAATTCAAAGTCAATGGTCAGCGACTCAAACATTATTGGGGAGGTGATGTGGATCGGCAAGCATCAGTGATTCATCTCTCTTCTCCCGATCAAACTGATGACTAATACCGTTGGGGAAGTCGGGCTGACGACTATAAACCAAACGCTTGATGGGAGGCAAACCAATCAATGTTATTTTATTGCTTTCTTAGATTTAGTATATTTACTGAGTTGTTTTAGTTAGTAGGAGGAGTTTAAGTTATTTTGTTTGAATTAGTTCTTCAAATCCTTCTTGGTTGAACTCATTTGTAATGTTATTCTTTGGAATAAGGATAAAGTCTATGAGAATGCATTGGAAGAAGAGACATGTTAATTGGGATGGTACCAAGTGAAGACAAGAGGATCAAGCAGGAAAAGAAATTTTTTTCAAGACAGAGGATTCTCGCCTTGGCGAGAAAAATATACTAAGGATTCTTGCCCCGGCGAGAACCTCTCTGCTAAAACTCGCCTTAGCTTGAATTTTTCTCGCCCCAGCCCATTCCTCTCTATCCATTCTCGCCCCGACGAGATTCACAAGTATAACTTCTCGCCCCAGCGAGAATCACAGATTTTTGTTTTTTTTAAAAAAAAACGATCCCAATTCGAGTTATAACATTCCTACACCTATGCAACTTCTCTGAACTCTTATTTTTAACTCTCCTATACCAACCAAATCTTTTTCTATCCAATTTCTCTTCTAATTTCCTTCTAAGTTGTTTCCATATTCGGATTTCTACACAAACCCTAATACACTCCTCTATAAAATCAAACCCTAACTTCATTCTAAAACATCTCTCATTCAATAGGAGGCATATTCTGTTGTTTTCACAATCTTCATCCGCTTCATCATTGCATACACAAGTTTTAGGGTTAGTATTTAAATCAAGGAGCAATCAATCAGTTCACCCACGCAATATCACCCAATCGGTTCCATTGTATCGTGCCACTATCAGTTGGGAGTTAGTACAGTTGGAGTTTGGGGGGAAGTTGAATTACATAACAGATTATTTGTTTGGGTTTGTTTGTTAAGTGATCAATCATAGCTCCAAAGCGACATCGGGGTGAGGGATCATCGTCTACACCATCCAGGCAGTTTGATAGACGAAAATTTGTCAGTGCGGAGGCGGCTAATAGGTATGAATCGTATACATCGGGTAAAGCTCTAACTCCCGAGCGCGGTCTCACGCCTGACGAAGTGGTTGACGGTGAGATGATGCTTCAGATAGTAGAGAGGGGATGGGAGACATTCACTGCCCATCCGGAACCTGCATGTATAGCCATTGTCAAAGAATTTTATGCCAATGCAGAGGACGCGACTCCATGTGAGGATATATACGGGGCAAGACAGTTTCATTCAGTGCCCAGTCGATCAATGAATACTATAACTTGAGGCCTGATATAAGCTGTAGATACACTCGATTTCTTGATGAGGGACCTAATTTGGAGAAGGTGGTTACTGACTTGTGTAAACCAGGGACGACTTGGATAACCATAGGGCCTCGTGCAGCGATTTCGTTCCATAGCAAGGACTTGAGTCGGTATGGGAAGGTTTGGTATGCGTTCCTCTCTGCTAAACTGATGCCATCACAGCATGTGAGTGATGTACCCAAGGAGAAAGCTTTATCGTTATATGCTATTGTGACGGGGATTGTGATCAATGTGGGCCAGTTGATTGAGGCGTCGATACACCGCACTTTACGGACTTTGCATAGTTAGGGTGGGTTGCCACATCCTTCTTTGATCTGTGGGTTATGTTTTCGTGCGGGAGTTCGTTGGGGGGCTGAGGAAGCTTTGCAGCAGCCTTTGCTACTTTTGGACCACCGTCTGATTGCACGCTATAAGGAATGGGAAGGCGGTGAGTCACATCCTCGTGGTATAGGGTATATTGTTCATTCTCCTGCTGTTGAAGAAGAACATGAATCTGATGATGATGAGGGTGCGGGTCCTTCGGAGGGTCCTTCTACTTCTACCGGCACAGGAAAATCTAAGTTCAGCCTTCAATTTCGTGAGCTACAGCGCCTTATTGATTCTCAGCATAAAACCATATTGAGGCAGAACCAGCGGTTGGCTGATCGTCAAGAGCATATGTTTGCTTATCAGCAGAGTTGTACGCAAGCCATAGCAAACATGTATTCTAATATGCAACCGTTGATGGATTATGTTCACTTTCCAGAAGTACAGCCATTGCCAGTTTTTCCACCACCAAGCCCAGATGCTGGTGACGAGTTCGGGCCTACTACTTGATTTGTCAGGGAAGTCCTTTGTTCTTTATTTTTTTTATTTTTCGCACAATGAGGACATTGTATCGTTTGAGTTTGGGGGTGTGTGTGTTATTTTTAGAGTTTGTTTCGTCTAGTTGCATTTTTAGTTTTATTGGTATTAGTTTCATGTTAGATTGCATTAGTTATCTATTTATTTATGAAAAAAAAAATCAAAAACATCCAAAAAAAACCCAAAAATTTAGTAGCATAGGATCATTCTGTGTTGCATTTAGGGGTATTCAAGTAATGCATTAATGGAAGTCATTTAGGGATGGCCGATGATGAAATTTGATTAGTTCTACTGTAGTTTAATGGGATGGATGCTTATTGCTAAATCTGGAGTTTGATTGTTTTAGTTGTGTTTATTTGAGATCCTTGGTTTTTCATTGATCACGAATGTGTATCGAAGTAATTGGGAGTTGATTCTTCTTTGGTGTATCACATGCTCACATGAAGATATAGACTGTTATCACTGAAAGTAGTATACACACAAGCCAATCATATTTGATATGATGTAGCATATACTTTGTAATCTTATTCATTTATTAATAAAAGAATTGATTTTCTTAAAAGGCATTTTATATTATCTACATGGTGCTGTTATATTAAATGTGATAAACCCATAGTTTTGAGCAATACTTTTAGAATCATGATGGTGATCATGCTAATGAGATCTAAATTCAAGATAGCTCACAAACTAAAATTGTTCCTAATCATTGGATTACTAAATTGGGTATTAGTGAATCCGGATAGATTAGTACATACGTTGCTTGCTCTTATGAAGAGGATGATTGATCTCATAATCATTTGTGTGGAGACACTAAAGCAAGTATGTAGGTGCTTATTGGAGAATAAGTTCACTGAACGTGACTCGCTAAGGAATACCTAATGGAGTTTTACTCGGCTGTCAATAGGAATTCCTCTAGTGATAGTAGTACAAGTGATCCTTAGACTTGAGATCATCATAGTATCTTGTGTATAATAAGTTATACTTTAACATGTCCCTTAAGACCTTTAGGGTATATCAAAGGGTATGATTGGGTATAATAAGTTGTACATGGAGATAAGTGAATGATCAACAAAGAATCTACCACGTTTAGTAAAAGATGTGAATGTCCTATGTGATTCGATAAATGATAACTCAGTAGTCCTTGGCCAAGGCAGAATGAAATTAGAAATGAGTTTCTAATTTGCATTATTTAGAGTTGTGCATTTGGGAATCGAAATACATATAATTAAATAAAATAAGACTTGACAGAAATTCCATGTCTTATATTTAATTGGGACATTGTATGGTAGAAGGATTGAATTGTACAGTAACTATTTACTCAAAGGTTCTTTTGTGATTAATGTTGAAATCTATATTATCTGGAAAGTCGTTGATCGCTAAGGGGGCTTACCCTTATTGTAGAATAAATATTATTTATTTAAATGAATTAAATAGTTTAATTTATTTATTTAAATAAGATTAGAATTGTTCTAATTGATTTATTCACAACCGGTTTAATATGGAGAACCTAAAGGGTCACACCGCAAAAGAAAAATATTTATTTAAAAAGTAAATGGCATAATTGTAATAATAAGTTAAGTGTATTTAATTTAATCTATGGAGATAGAATAAATTAAATAGCTTAATATTTATTATTTAATATTTTGGAAATATTAAATATAAATTAATAAGAGGAGTCTTATTATTATTATTACTATTACTATTATTTAATTCCTAATAGGGATTGAGAATTAATTAATATAACTATTATTTAATTCCTAATAGGGATTGGGAATTAATTAATAGAAGTACTCTCTCTCATTAATTCCTAATTGAATTAGGAATATAATTAAAGGAGTTTAATTAAAATAGAAACCCTAATCCTAAATAGTTTAGGGAAGGGGTTTTCCTACATCTATAAATAAGAGAAGTCTTATCATAGATTAGGGTTACACACTCTTGCATTAGATTGTGGAGAGTACTTACAATTTCTATAGAGATAGAAAACTAGGGTTTTGCCAAACACCCATCTTCTTGAATAGGTATTATTCCTTGGTGGATCACCTCTAGAGGCCAAACACTTGGGTGGCTAACATTGATCAAAGGAAAGAATCACACCGTTGAATTCAAGGAGAACGCGAAGGAATTGGAGTTGAACTTGTACCTGAGGAAGCTAGAATTCTACAAGGGTATAATTCTTATTCTCTATCTCTTTCGTTTAATTAATAATTGTGCATAAAGAACGATCATGGTGATGGTTTGTATAAAAATTTTAAAATCCGTTTTGTCGCGCTTCCGCTCTATTTATGTATTTTTGATTGCATGTTCGCGTTATACAAACCTAACAGTGGTATCAAGAGCCAAACTTTATGCGAATTATTAATTGTTTTGATTCTAATTATATATGGGTATGTATTTAGAATAATTTATTGGGCATAATTAGTTGTATAAAATTATTATTTTATGAAAAACAAACTCACTTGATTTAATTAAATGGGTGTAACAGGATTACATATATATTATATATATATATATATATATATATATATATATATATATATAATCAGGTAACGTGATTCTATATATATATTATATACCGTGGTTCACATATATTATATATATGTATACCGTAGTAACTTTGGTATGTAACATAAGTTAGTAATCCTGGCATGTTATAAGTTATATATATATATATATATACAATATTCTTAATAATTTTATAATTAAAATAAAAAGTTTATTTTAATCTTGAAATTGGATTTCATGCAACTTAAAATTGCCCATTAAATGATACTCATATATGTATAGAATGATTTTATTATTCATGAGATGAATGTTATTTATTGATACATATAGAGATATTATGATAATAAATAGGGATTGATTATGGATTATTGACCAATGTGTGATTGGAATTATTTTAGAAGATGCTTGAATGTATGGATTTTTATAAATGGGGTCTGCGTACCTCGTCTTCTCTAATTTTTCTTAATGTAAATTCTATCTCCCTCCTATGTACTTCCCCTTGACTGCTGATCAAGGTTTCTATTTATTTTAAATAGTTTATGTAATAGGATTAGTTAGAATTATTTTTGAAGAATTGGAGACCAAGGAGCAAGGAGCGCTTGAAGACCCGTTTGTAATGGAGCCTGGGATTTAAATGTAATAGTTATATTTAAATTTAATTCTTGCACCCTAGGTTTGACCTTTGGTTCACTTGGTGGCTCTAGTGAACCAAACTAGAATAAAAGTCCATAATCAATCCGGGTAGAATATAGTATTCTATATGTGCATGCTTAGTATATATATATATATATTATATATTATCCCACATGCTTCGCATGTCAAATAATATGACGCGTATTTTATATATATATGTGCATGCGCGCTAAACAAGATGAGATAAATAATAACAAACCCCTCAAAGAAATTATATTAAGTCCTAAGCGTTCAAAGATATTTGGAATATCGAGCGTCGCCTTCTAGCATGGTAAAGCGATAGAGTATTAAATATTTAATATGAGTTTGTTGTGTCACACAAGGCAAGTATTAAATATTTAAGATGTTGCATTATCACATTTGATGCTTATACATAGACTGAACGATGCTGTTTTGTTGTGTCACACAAGGACAGTGTTTTTCTTTCGAATATATGGAAGTGCTAGGTTGGACTTAACTTGGATAATTTTGATTCGGATGTGTCACACTTGATCAAAATAATCTAAGAGGCAAAATACAAGGAGTTACATAGTGATGTAATTGACAATAGTTGTCTACCTATTTATTTATATATAGTTTGTTGTGTCACACAAGGCTATATACATTTGAAATGGGATCCTTATTCTCATTAGCAAATCTTTAATTAGATTTGTCGAACTATATAATGAGGGTAATATAGTTTGATAAAAATAGTGGGAGATACCAATTTAAATAAAGACCTAATTTATTTTGATGATTAATAAATTGAATGTATGCTAAAATGTTGTCTATTTCACATGCAGAATTTAAAAATGTCAAACTCACTATCACTGCGTAGCATACTTGATGCTAACAAACTAACCGGACCGAATTACACGGACTGGTTAAGGAATCTGAGAATTGTTCTCACTGCTGAAAAGATTTCTTATGTCCTAAATTCGCCAGTCCCTGCAAATGTTGCAGAAACAGCCTCTGAGGAAGAGATTGCTACTTTCAGAAAGTGGCAAGATGATGCAATCTTGGCTCAATGCATCATGCTCGCATCCATGAGTAACGAGCTTCAGCGTCAGCATGAAACTATGGATGCTCCTACTATATTGCTGCACCTCAAAGAGTTGTATGGTGAGCAAAGTAGGACTGCTAGATATCAGATATCTAAGGAGCTCTTCCGATCTCGTATGACCGAGGGCACTACTGTTGAGACTCATGTCCTTAAGATGATCAATCTGATTGAGCAACTTGGACAACTTGGGTTCGTGATGGATGGGGAGTTAAGTCAAGATTTGATCTTGCAGTCACTCCCGGACACCTTCTCACAATTTGTTGTGAATTTTCACATGAATAAGTTGGACGTCAGCTTGCCTGAGTTACTTAACATGTTGAAAACTGCTGAAGGTCACTTCTCATCTAACAAGAACCAAGTCTTACTAGTGGATGATTCTTCCAAGAAAAGGAAGAGGCCCAAGGTATCTTCTCAAAAGAAGAAAAATAAGAAGGCTAAGGGCAAGGCGAAAATCAAAGATAAAAAGAAACCTGATCCAGATAGCAAAGGAATTTGCTACCATTGCAATAAGCCGGGACACTGGAAGAGGAACTGCAAGCAGTATCTTGCGGACCAAAAGAAGCTTGGAGAAGCTTCGACTTCTGATCTAGGTTTGTTCATGATTGAAATTAATTTTTCTGAAAGTCAAAATTCTACTTGGGTATTGGATACCGGCTGTGGTTCTCACATATGTAATAATATGCAGGGACTAAGCAGAAGTAGAAAGCTGAACAAGGATGAAGTCGTCCTACGAGTGGGAAATGGAGCAAAGGTTGCTGCATTAGCTATAGGGACTTATTGTTTAGCACTGCCTTCGGGAAAGTTCATTAGTTTAAATAATTGTTATTATGTTCCGACACTCATTAGAAACATTATTTCAATTTCTGTATTGGATATGGATGGTTTTGATATTATAATAAAGAACAACAGTTGTTCTATTTATAATAAAAATGTTTTATATGGTGTTGGGAACTTACTAAATGGACTTTACATACTTGACTTGCATGAAAATATACTTCAAATTGAACAAACTAAGAAAAGAAAAAGAGATGATGTTAATTATACCTTTATGTGGCACTGTAGACTCGGTCATATCAATGAAACAAGATTAACCAAGTTGCATAAAGATGGGCTTTTAAAGCTATCTGATTTTGAATCATATCCAACTTGTGAATCTTGTCTCATGGGTAAAATGACTAAATCTCCTTTTAGTGGAAAAGGAGAAAGAGTTACAGAGTTGTTAGCGTTGGTACACACAGACGTATGTGGACCTATGACAACGAATGCACGAGGAGGGTATTCTTATTTTATTACTTTCACTGATGATCATTCTAGATTTGGATATGTGTATTTAATGAAATACAAATCTGAATCGTTTGAAAAGTTCAAAGAATTCAGAAGTGAAGTAGAGAAGCAAACTGGTAAGAGTATTAAGATTCTTCGATCGGATCGAGGAGGGGAATACTTAACCAAAGAGTTTCTTAATTGTCTCAAAGAAAATGGTATAATCTCACAATGGACTCCACCAGGGACGCCACAGTTGAATGGTGTATCTGAAAGGAGAAATCGAACATTGTTGGACATGGTTCGTTCCATGATGAGTTTTACCGACCTTCCAATATCCTTCTGGGGTTATGCCCTAGAAACGGCTGCATATCTACTTAACAAGGTACCTACCAAATCCGTCCCAAAGACCCCATATGAATTATGGACAGGGAGGAAACCAAATCTTAAGTATGTTAAGACTTGGGGTTGTCCAGCTTATGTCAAAAGGTTTGAGCATGATAAGCTAAAGACTAGATCCGACAAGTGTAGATTTGTGGGTTACCCTAAAGAAACTGTAGGGTATTATTTCTATCATTCTACTGATCAAAAGGTGTTTGTAGCAAAACACGCTGCCTTCTTGGAAAAGGAGTTTATCCTTGAAGGGGTCAGTGGGAGTAAGATATATCTTGAAGAAGTTCAAGAACCACAAAATACTACGGATCAAAGTCAGGTACCTGACCAAGTGGAAGAACCTACTGTACCACTACCTATTCGTAAATCTGGAAGAGTACCGAAGATACCTGATAGGTATGGATTCATCATAGAGGATGATGATGAGTACGCATCATAGATGATGATGATCCATTGACTTACGAAGAGGCTATGAGTAGTGAAGACTCAGAGAAATGGCAAGAAGCCATGAAATCCGAGATGGACTCCATGTATGAAAACCAAGTATGGACTTTGGTTTCACCACCTGAGGGCATTAAGCCTATTGGGTGTAAATAGGTCTTTAAGAGAAAGACTGGAGCGGATGGCAAGGTAGAGACCTATAAGGCCCGACTGGTTGTAAAAGGTTTTAAACAAAGACAAGGAGTTGACTATGATGAAACCTTCTCACCAGTAGCTATGCTCAAGTCCATTCAGATTTTGCTTGCAATTGCAGCTTATCATGACTACGAGATCTGGCAAATGGACGTGAAAACGGCCTTCCTCAATGGAGAGCTTGAGGAGAATGTATATATGATACAGCCAGAGGGTTTTGTTTCAACGGTTGGAACAAACCAAGTCTGTAAGCTACAAAGATCCATTTATGGATTGAAGCAAGCTTCTCGAAGATGGAACATCCGTTTTGATGAGATAATCAAAAGGTTTGATTTTATCAAAAATGAGGATGAACCATGTGTGTACAAGAAGGTTAGTGGGAGCGTTGTTTCATTCCTTGTATTATATGTTGATGACATATTACTGATAGGGAATGATGTTCCTATGTTACAGTCGATCAAAATTTGGTTATCTAAACACTTCTCCATGAAGGACTTGGGTGAGGCATCCTATATTTTGGGGATAAAGATCTATAGAGATAGATCTAAAAGGATGCTTGGCTTGACCCAAGGAAAGTACATTGACTCGATGCTAAAGAGGTTTAGCATGGAAGATTGCAAGAGAGGTCTCATGCCGATGAGCCATGGAATACATCTCTCCAAGAAACAGGCCCCAAAGACACCTGAGGAGAGAAACCGAATGAGTAAGATTCCTTATGCTTCAGCAATAGGATCTATCATGTACGGTATGATATGTACTAG
This sequence comes from Aralia elata, assembly GCA_034770075.1. Classification (NCBI taxonomy): domain Eukaryota; kingdom Viridiplantae; phylum Streptophyta; class Magnoliopsida; order Apiales; family Araliaceae; genus Aralia; species Aralia elata. The sequence continues at coordinate 36,058,439 of CM068378.1, forward strand.
ACCAGATGTCGCTCATGCACTTAGTGTAACAAGCAGATATCAGTCGAATCCAGGAGAAGAGCACTGGAAGGCAGTGAAAAACATCCTAAAGTACTTGAGAAGAACTAAGGATGTATTTCTTGTCTACGGTGGATCTGAATTAAAAATAGAGGGCTATACAGACTCAAGTTTTCAAACGGACCAAGATGACTATAAATCCGTTTCAGGGTACGTGTTTACCTTAAACGGTGGCGCAGTGAGTTGGAAGAGTTCCAAGCAGCAAACAGTTGCTGATTCAGTGACAGAGGCAGAGTACATAGCTGCAAGTGAAGCTGCAAAGGAAGTTGTTTGGATGAAGAAGTTCATAACTGAACTTGGAGTGGTTCCTAGCATTAGAGCAGTCGTACCTTTATTCTGTGACAACAACGGAGCTGTTGCGCAGGCTAAGGAACCCAGGTCTCATCAGAAATCCAAACACGTGTTGCGGCGGTTTCATTTGATTAGAGAGATCATTGAAAGAGGAGATGTCGCCCTGGAGCGTGTGGACTCTCAAGACAACATTGCAGATCCATTTACTAAAGCTTTAACACAACAGCAGTTTGATCGTCACTTAGAGAAGATGGGTATTAGATACCATGGCGATTGGCTTTAATGCAAGTGGGAGATTGAAAGTAGTATGCACACAAGCCAATCATATTTGATATGATGTAGCATATACTTTGTAATCTTATTCATTTATTAATAAAAGAATTGATTTTCTTAAAAGGCATTTTATATTATCTACATGGTGCTGTTATATTAAATGTGATAAACCCATAGTTTTGAGCAATGCTTTTAGAATCATGATGGTGATCATGCTAATGAGATCTAAATTCAAGATAGCTCACAAACTAAAATTGTTCCTAATCATTGGATTACTAAATTGGGGATTAGTGAATCCGGATAGATTAGTACATACGTTGCTTGCTCTTATGAAGAGGATGATTGATCTCATAATCATTTGTGTGGAGACACTAAAGCAAGTATGTAGGTGCTTATTGGAGAATAAGTTCACTGAACGTGACTCGCTAAGGAATACCTAATGGAGTTTTACTCGACTGTCAATAGGAATTCCTCTAGTGATAGTAGTACAAGTGATCCTTAGACTTGAGATCATCATAGTATCTTGTGTATAATAAGTTATACTTTGACATGTCCCTTAAGACCTTTAGGGTATATCAAAGGGTATGATTGGGTATAATAAGTTGTACATGGAGATAGGTGAATGATCAACAAAGAATCTACCACGTCTAGTAAAAGATGTGAATGTCCTATGTGATTCGATAAATGATAACTCAGTAGTCCTTGGCCAAGGCAGAATGAAATTAGAAATGAGTTTCTAATTTGCATTATTTAGAGTTGTGCATTTGGGAATCGAAATACATATAATTAAATAAAATAAGACTTGACAGAAATTTCATGTCTTATATTTAATTGGGACATTGTATGGTAGAAGGATTGAATTGTACGGTAACTATTTACTCAAAGGTTCTTTTGTGATTAATGTTAAAATCTATATTATCTGGAAAGTCGTTGATCGCTAAGGGGGCTTACCCTTATTGTAGAATAAATATTATTTGTTTAAATGAATTAAATAGTTTAATTTATTTATTTAAATAAGATTAGAATTGTTCTAATTGATTTATTCACAACCGGTTTAATATGGAGAACCTAAAGGGTCACACCGCAAAAGAAAAATATTTATTTAAAAAGTAAATGGCATAATTGTAATAATAAGTTAAGTGTATTTAATTTAATCTATGGAGATAGAATAAATTAAATAGCTTAATATTTATTATTTAATATTTTGGAAATATTAAATATAAATTAATAAGAGGAGTCTTATTATTATTATTACTATTACTATTATTTAATTCCTAATAGGGATTGGGAATTAATTAATATAACTATTATTTAATTCCTAAAAGGGATTGAGAATTAATTAATAGAAGTACTCTCTCTCATTAATTCCTAATTGAATTAAGAATATAATTAAAGGAGTTTAATTAAAATAGAAACCCTAATCCTAAATAGTTTAGGGAAGGGGTTTTCCTACATCTATAAATAAGAGAAGTCTTATCATAGATTAGGGTTACACACTCTTGCATTAGATTGTGGAGAGTACTTACAATTTCTATAGAGATAGAAAACTAGGGTTTTGCCAAACACCCATCTTCTTGAATAGGTATTATTCCTTGGTGGATCACCTCTAGAGGCCAAACACTTAGGTGGCTAACATTGATCAAAGGAAAGAATCACACCGTTGAATTCAAGGAGAACGCGAAGGAATTGGAGTTGAACTTGTACCTGAGAAAGCTAGAATTCTACAAGGGTATAATTCTTATTCTCTATCTCTTTCGTTTAATTAATAATTGTGCATAAAGAACGATCATGGTGATGGTTTGTATAAAAATTTTAAAATCTGTTTTGTCGCGCTTCCGCTCTATTTATGTAATTTGATTGCATGTTTGCGTTATACAAACCTAGCAATCACTTGTTGGATCTAAAAAAAATGATGAAAAATAAATGAAAAAAAAAGTTGTTGAATAAATACTGCTTCGATGTTTGTCTAAGTGCAAGAAAAAGAAGAATTATTAAATATAGACAAATAAGAGCAGATCTTGACTAGTTTGTCTTTGTGGCCGGTGTCATTTGAATGAGTATGCCCTTAGGAGATGTCTTTACACTCAGCGCCCTAAAATCGTCTGGTTTGGGAGTCGTTGGTTGAAAGTTCGCTACACGGGTGATATTGAATAGCCTAATAAAGATGAGCATTGCACTAGTCAGATAAATGACGAGATGGAGCGTAAAACGCACTCGTTAAAAAAAACAAACAGAAAAAAAAAAGTGAAAACAAGTGAATAGCAGTGAGCTTGATAGTAAAATTTGTGAACTTATCTTTTTCTGAGCATTATGATATTAAGAGTTGAATTTATATTCTGATTGGTTTGATATATTTTGCACACACTTATGGAAGGGTTGAGAGTAAGTCATAACTGATAATAGTTGGCTTGTTGATAATGCACGAGGTTGAAGTTCTGCTGAATTGGTAGTTACTGATTTCTAAGGCCGGATTTTTATGATGTTTGTTGATTAATTGCTTGAGTATGGATAGTCATGCATTTGCATTCATGCAGGTAGTAAGTTTAGATGTATTATGGTTTGTTTTGTGTTTTTGCTTGAGGACAAGCAAAGTTTCAAGTTTGGAGGTATTTGATGAGTAGGTTTTAATCTACGAGTTAGATACGTCTTTAGCGAGATTCTTTATAGTCTTTAAGTGTTTTAGTACCTTTTTACTTGTTTTTATATTGCTTTTGTAGGTCGAGGCTGGTTGAAGGATCAAAGAAAGCAAAATGGCTGGGTGCAGGGCATTCTCGCCGGGGCGAGCATTCAAAGCTTAAATTCCTCGCCGGGGCGGGATCTCGCCGGGGCGAAAACTTTGAGAAGGATTTCCTCGCCGGGGCGAGAAAGCGGCTGGTGGAATTTTAAAGTTTGTCAGCATTCAATTATTTTGGAAAGGTTGAAGTGAACAAGGACTCTATCTACCATTCTGATTAAGAGGCTAAAGGAAGATATAAATAGGAGGTTAAGGATTGGATGAGAGACACAGACATATCTAGAGATTGAATTTTCAGAGCTGAACAAGGAGATTGGAGATCAAGTCAAGCTTCGTAAGGAATTCAGATTGGAGAGCTAGAGATTATATTGAGTTTTCTTTTAATCTTTTATCTCTGATTTGTAATTAATTATGATGACTTATTTTGGTATTCTAGTTTTTATTGTCAGTATGAACTAAACCTTTAATTAAGGCTACGATTGAACCAGTTAAGTTTATGAATTAATTATCTATTAAATTCCAGTTATTCAATTGGTGGGAGTTGTCTATCTTATTCTTTGCTTATTGATTAAATTGTTTGGCCGACAATTAACATATTATTCTAGATGAATTCGGGAGATGCAATCTAGGGTTAGAACTGGATAAGGTAGTATGTATTTTTGATTATTTGCATGTGATGAATAATTAGATTTGTGAAGTGAATAGGAATATTACTTTGCTGCATGTAACAATTGGAAATTAGAACTTAATGAATTTAATCTTTTAACTATGCATAGGAATGTCATAGAGTTAATCGGATTAGATAGATTTATTTGATCACTTGGAAAAGGGCTTATAAATACAATTGGATTTTTGTTAACAATTCCAATGAAGTGAATAATTGGAATGTATAGATAGATTGATTTATGATAAATAACTAGGGATATTGTAGTCTTAATCATAATAAATCTGAATTTCAACCTTTTTGATAGTTGTGAGTGTTAGTATTTATTTACTTAGTATCAATTACAAATTCAAATTGCAATTGTTTAATAGAATAGGCATAATTTAGATTGACAATTGGAGATTTAAACATAGTAATTCCTGTGGGTTCGACACTCTTTCTTATCACTTTATTACTTGTTGATCATGTATACTTGCACGTAATTGGTGATTGTGAAATCGGACAACAAGAGACACTAAAGCAAGTATATAGGTGCTTATTAAAGAATAAGTTCACTGAACGTGACTCGCTAAGAAATACCTAATGGAGTTTTACTCGCCTGTCAATAGGAATTCCTCTAGTAATAGTAGTACAAGTGATCCTTGGACTTGAGATCATCATAGTATCTTGTGTATGATGAGTTATACTTTGACATGTCCCTTAAGACCTTTAGGGTATATTAAAGGGTATGATTGGGTATGATAAGTTGTACATGGAGATAGGTAAATGATCAACAAAGAATCTACCATGTCTAGTAAAAGATGTGAATGTCCTATGTGATTCGATAAATGACAACTCAGTAGTCCTTGGCCAAGGCAGAATGAAATTAGAAAGGAGTTTCTAATTTGCATTATTTAGAGTTGTGCATTTGGGAATTGAAATACATATAATTAAACAAAATAAGACTTGACAGTAATTCCATGTCTTATATTTAATTGGGACATTGTATGGTAGAAGGATTGAATTGTACGGTAACTATTTACTGAAAGGTTCTTTTATGATTAATGTTGAAATATATATTATCTGGAAAGTCGTTAATCGCTAAGGGGGCTTACCCTTATTGTAGAATAAATGTTATTTATTTAAATGAATTAAGTAGTTTAATTTATTTATTTAAATAAGATTAGAATAATTCTAATTGATTTATTCACAACCGGTTTAAAATGGAGAACCTAAAGGGTAACACCGCAAAAGAAAAATATTTATTTAAGAAGTAAATGTCATAATTGTAATAATAAGTTAAGTGTATTTAATTTAATCTATGGAGATAGAATAAATTAAATAGCTTAATATTTATTATTTAATATTTTGGAAATATTAAATATAAATTAATAAGAGGAGTCTTATTATTATTATTACTATTACTATTATTTAATTCCTAATAGGGATTGAGAATTAATTAATAGAAGTACTCTCTCATAGATTCCTAATTAGATTATGAGGTTGATTTAATTAAAGAAGTTTAATTAGAATAGAAACCCTAATCCTAAATAGTTTAGGAAAGGGTTTTTCCTACATCTATAAATAAGAGAAGTATTATCATAGATTAGGGTTACACACTCTTGCATAAGAATTGTGGTGAGTACTTACAATTTCTATAGAGATAGAAACTAGGGTTTTGCCAAACACCCATCTTCTTGAACACGTATTATTCCTTGGTGGATCACCTCTAGAGGCCAAATACTTGGGTGGCTAACGTTGATCAAAGGAAGGAATTTAATCGGTAGAATTCAAAGAGAACGCAAAAGAATTGGAGTTGAACTTGTACATGAAGAAGGTAGAATTCTACAAGGGTATAATTCTTATTCTCTGTCTCTTTTGTTTAATTAATAATTGTACATAAAGAAAGATCATGGTGATGGTTTGTATAAAAATTTAAAATCTGATTTTATCGCGCTTCCGCTTTATTTATGTAATTTGATTGCATGTTCGCGTTATATACAAACCTAACAATAATAAAACCCGAGTAACGTGTTAGAACTTTGTTTAACTAGATAATGCCGCTCAGACAAGTACTACGAAACCAAGAGATCGAAGAGTCAGTTAACAATGCAGAGAGAGCTCAACCAAACCCAATGCAAGACTTTATTAACATGATGGCAGAAGTTATGCGGAATCAAACACCAACCGCAGGAAACCAGACGGGAAACCAATTAGCTAATTTTAAAGACTTTAAGCCAGTAGGACTGCCGGAGTTTAGGGGAACAACAGACCCGATAGAGGCCGAGACGTGGATAAAGGAGTTTGAAAAGGCCTTTGTTATTGCTAGAGTCGCTGAGGAGCAGAAGACAATTTTTGCTACCTACTTATTGAAAGGTGAGGCTAACTTTTGGTGGGAAGCCAACCAGGGCAAAGCTGGAACTGGAATCGTGACGTGGGAAGCATTCAAGTCGTTGTTTTTCGAGAACTACTTCCCTGAGGGTACGCAGGCGAGAATGGAGATCAAGTTTTTGGAGCTGAAACAGGAAAATATGTCGGTGTTGGAGTACGCTGTAAAATGCAATGAATTGGCCAGATTTGCTCCACATCAGGTGGACACTGAGGTGAGGAAGGCAAGAAGATTCGAAAATGGGTTAAAGCCGTGGATCTATAGCAAGGTAGCGGTTTTACAAATTACGTTGTTCTCAACTTTGTTGGAAAAAGCTCTCATTGCTGAAGGTGGGTGTGAAGCGGTTTCGAAATATAATCGGGAAAAGAACAAGAAGAAGGTAGAAGGAGGAAATTTGAATGTTAGCAGTGGTGGCGCAACAACAAGAAGCGTAAATGGAGCAGTGGGGGTAGCAATTCTGAAATTCAGCAAGGAAGCATGCAACAAAAGAAGCAGGTATGTGGGAATTGTGGAAAGGGTCACTCGGGAGAGTGCATAAAAGGAAAAATGGTCTGTTATACCTGTGGACAAGAAGGGCATATTTCACCCAATTGTCCTAAGGCAAAGAAAGGAGGTTGTTTTAATTGTGGAGAAGCGAGACATCGGATCAAGGACTGTCCAAGAAAGAAAAGCACGGATGGTAGAAGCGGTAATAGGGGCAACAATACTAGGGCAACCAGTGGAGGACCAGCCCAGCCAAACAAGCCAACAGCGAGGACCTTCAACATGACAATGCGAGATGTTGTGGCATCCAGGGAGGTGGTGTCAGGTATTATTCCGATCAACGATATAAATGCCTATGTGTTATTCGATTCAGGAGCTTCATGTTCTTTTGTATCTGATGAATTTGCTCAAAGATTAAATTTACCTCGTGAACTATTACAACACCCAATGAATGTAGAAGTAGCGAACAAAGAAATTATCCCTGTAGACTACATTCATAGGAATTGTTGTGCGGATTTGAGAGGGTTTAAGCTTAACGTGGATTTGATACCGATTTAACTTGGAGAATTTGATGTAATCCTCGGGATGGATTGGTTATCGAGTCACGGAGCGGTCATTGACTATAAGAAAAAGTGCGTACACCTGAAGACTCCAAATAATTCGAAGATGGTATTTCATAGTAGTAAATCACCGAGACAGTCTTGTTGTCTGACGACGATGCAAGCAAAGAGGTTGCTTAGGAAGGGTTGCATAGGTTATTTAGCTCATGTTGTGGATACTCGCAGAGTCGAGGGTGAACTGGATTAGATACCTATTGTAAGGGAATTCGTTGATGTCTTCCCAGATGAGATTCCGGGATTGCCACCGGATAGAGAGGTAGAGTTTGTTATTGATTTGGTACCAGGGACAACATCGATATCCAAAGTGTCGTATCGTATGGCTCTGGTAGAAATTAAAGAACTGATAATTCAACTACAAGAGTTGTTAGATAAGGGATACATTCGACCGAGCGTATCACCTTGGGGAGCGCTAGTTTTATTCGTAAAGAAGAAAGATGGGTCATTAAGGCTTTGTATCGACTACTGAGAGTCGAACAAAGTCACAATTAAGAACAAGTACCTGTTGCCCAGGATCGACGATTTATTTGATCAATTAAAGGTGGCGAAGTACTTTTCGAAGATCGATTTGAGGACCGGTTATCACCAATTGAAGGTGAGACTGGAGGACATTCCGAAGACGGCATTCAGAAATCAGTATGAACACTTTGAGTTTCTAGTAATGTCATTTGGGTTGACGAATGTGCCAACAGCATTCATGGATTTGATGGACAGAGTGTTCAAGCAATATTTGGATATATTTGTTGTCGTATTCATCGATGACATTCTGGTGTATTCAAAAATGGAGGAAGAGTACGCTGAACATCTAAGAATAGTGTTGGAGACATTGAGGAGGGAGAAGTTGTATGCAAAATTCTCCAAGTGTGAATTTTGGTTGCAGAGAGTGCAATTTTTGGGTCACGTTATCGACAAGGATATAGTTTCGGTGGATCCGGCAAAAGTAGAAGCGGTTATCAACTGGGAGCAGTCGAAGACGCCGACAGAGATCGGGAGTTTCTTGGGATTAGCAGGATATTATCGGAGATTCATCCAGGATTTTTCAAAGATAGCATCGCCATTGACCAACCTTACTAGGAAGACGGTGAAGTTCATTTGGACGGAGAAATGTGAGGAGAGTTTCATAGAGTTGAAGAGAGGCTCAGTCAAGCACCTGTGTTGGCTTTACCAGATGACACGGGAGGATTTGTAGTGTATAGTGATGCATAACATAAGTGTCTTGGCTGTGTACTGATGCAGCACGGTAAGGTCATTGCGTATGCTTCACGTCAGCTAGAGGACTATGAGAAGGGCTATCCGACTCATGACTTGGAGTTAGCAGCAGTAGTTTTTGCCTTGAAGATTTGGAGGCATTATTTGTATGGCGAGAAGTGTGAGATATATACGGATCACAAAAGTCTGAAGTATATCTTCACACAGAAGGAGATAAACATGAGGCAGCATCGATGGCTAGAATTGATCAAAGATTATGATTATGAGATTCGGTATCATCCAGGCAAAGCAAATATAGTGGCAGATGCCCTGAGCAGAAAAGGCAGGGAAAAGTTACTGAAATTGATCATTCAAGAGGAGTTAGGGAAAGATTTCAAACGACTAGAATTGGAAATCAAGTATCCGATGGAGACCGACGAAAAATTATTTACAGTAGCAGCAAGCCCGACCTTATTAGATAAGGTTAAAGAGGCACAAGAGAAGGACGAAGATTGCGACAACATCAAGAAGCGGTTAACTGAAGGCGACGAATTCAAATACAAGATTGATGGCACCGGACTACTGAGATTCGAAGGACGAATTTGGGTGCCGTCAGTACCAGAACTAAGAGAGGAGATTTTGCAAGAAGCACACAGTACAAGGTACTCGATACACCTAGAAAGCACAAAGATGTATCAAGATTTGTGTCAACACTTTTGGTGGTCAAACATGAAGAGAGAAGTTGCAGAATGCGTCAGCAGATGTTTAACTTGTTAGAGTCTCAAGGCAGAGCATCAACGATCGAGTGGATTACTACAGCCGTTGGAAATTCCAGAATGGAAATGGGAGCACATCACGATAGATTTTTTGGTGGGACTTCCAACAACGCAAAAAGGGCACGACGCCATATGGGTGATTGTAGATCGTCTTACGAAGTCAGCTCACCTGTGTTAGCTTTACCAGATGACACGGGAGGATTTGTAGTGTATAATGATGCGTCACACAAGGGTCTTGCCTGTGTATTGATGCAGTACGACAAGGTCATTACGTACGCTTCACGTCAGCTGAAGGACTATAAGAAGGGTTATCCGACTCATGACTTGGAGTTAGCAGCGGTAGTTTTTGCCTTGAATATTTGGAGGCATTATTTGTATGGCGAGAAGTGTGAGATATATACGGACCACAAAAGTCTGAAGTATATCTTCACACTGAAGGAGCTAAACATGAGGCAGCATCGATGGCTAGAATTAATCAAAGATTATGATTATGAGATTCAGTACCATCCAGCCAAAGCAAATGTAGTGGCAGATGCCTTGAGCAGAAAAGGCCGGGAAAAGTTACTGAAATTGACCATTCAAGAGGAGTTAGTGAAAGATTTCAAATGACTGGAATTATAAATCAAGTATCCGATGGAGACCGACGAAAAATTATTTACAGTAGCAGCAAGCCCGACCTTATTAGATAAGGTTAAAAAGGCACAAGAGAAGGACGAAGATTGCGACAACATCAAGAAGCGGTTAACTGAAGGCGACGAATTCAAATACAAGATTGATGGCACCGGACTGTTGAGATTCGAAGGACGAATTTGGGTACCGTCAGTACCAGAACTAAGAGAGGATATTTTACAAGAAGCACACAGTACAAGGTACTCGATACACCTAGAAAGCACAAAGATATATCAAGATTTGTGTCAAAACTTTTGGTGGTCAAACATGAAGAGAGAAGTTGCAGAATGCGTCAGCAGATTTCTAACTTGTTAGAGAGTCAAGGCAGGGCATCAACAACCGAGTGGATTACTACAGCCGTTAGAAATTCCAGAATGGAAATGGGAGCACATCACGATAGATTTTGTGGTGGGACTTCCAGCAACGCAAAAAGGGCACGATGCCATATGGGTGATTGTAGATCGTCTTACAAAGTCAGCTCACTTATGTTGGCTTTACCAGATGACACGGGAGGATTTGTAGTGTATAATGATGCGTCACACAAGGGTCTTGCCTGTGTATTGATGCAGCACGACAAGGTCATTATGTACGCTTCACGTCAGCTGAAGGACTATAAGAAGGGTTATCCGACTCATGACTTGGAGTTAGCAGCGGTAGTTTTTGCCTTGAATATTTGGAGGCATTATTTGTATGGCGAGAAGTGTGAGATATATACGGACCACAAAAGTCTGAAGTATATCTTCACACTGAAGGAGCTAAACATGAGGCAGCATCGATGGCTAGAATTAATCAAAGATTATGATTATGAGATTCAGTACCATCCAGCCAAAGCAAATGTAGTGGCAGATGCCTTGAGCAGAAAAGGCCGGGAAAAGTTACTGAAATTGACCATTCAAGAGGAGTTAGTGAAAGATTTCAAATGACTGGAATTATAAATCAAGTATCCGATGGAGACCGACGAAAAATTATTTACAGTAGCAGCAAGCCCGACCTTATTAGATAAGGTTAAAAAGGCACAAGAGAAGGACGAAGATTGCGACAACATCAAGAAGCGGTTAACTGAAGGCGACGAATTCAAATACAAGATTGATGGCACCGGACTGTTGAGATTCGAAGGACGAATTTGGGTACCGTCAGTACCAGAACTAAGAGAGGAGATTTTACAAGAAGCACACAGTACAAGGTACTCGATACACCTAGAAAGCACAAAGATATATCAAGATTTGTGTCAAAACTTTTGGTGGTCAAACATGAAGAGAGAAGTTACAGAATGCGTCAGCAGATTTCTAACTTGTTAGAGAGTCAAGGCAGGGCATCAACAACCGAGTGGATTACTACAGCCGTTAGAAATTCCAGAATGGAAATGGGAGCACATCACGATAGATTTTGTGGTGGGACTTCCAGCAACGCAAAAAGGGCACGATGCCATATGGGTGATTGTAGATCGTCTTACAAAGTCAGCTCACTTATGTTGGCTTTACCAGATGACACGGGAGGATTTGTAGTGTATAGTGATGCATCACACAAGGGTCTTGCATGTGTACTGATGCAGCACGACAAGGTCATTGCGTACGCTTCACGTCAGCTGAAGGACTATGAGAAGGGTTATCCGACTCATGACTTGAAGTTAGCAGCGGTAGTTTTTGCCTTGAATATTTGGAGGCATTATTTATATGGCGAGAAGTGTGAGATATATACGGATCACAAAAATCTGAAGTATATCTTCACACAGAAGGAGCTAAATATGAGGCAGCATCGATGGCTAGAATTAATCAAAGATTATGATTATAAGATTCAGTACCATCCAGACAAAGCAAATGTAGTGGTAGATGCCCTGAGCAGAAAAGGCAAGGAAAAGTTACTGAAATTGACCATTCAAGAGGAGTTAGTGAAAGATTTCAAACGGCTGGAATTATAAATCAAGTATCCGATGGAGACCGATGAAAAATTATTTACAGTAGCAGCAAGCCCAACCTTATTAGATAAGGTTAAAAAGGCACAAGAGAAGGACGAAGATTGCAACAACATCAAGAAGCGGTTAACTGAAGATGACGAATTGAAATACAAGATTGATGGCACCGGATTGCTGAGATTCGAAAGACGAATTTGGGTACCGTCAATACCAGAACTAAGAGAGGAGATTTTGCAAGAGGCACACAGTACGAGGTACTCGATATACCTAGGAAGTACAAAGATGTATCAAGATTTGCGTCAACACTTTTGGTGGTCAAACATGAAGAGAGAAGTTACGGAATGCGTCAGCAGATGTCTAAGTTGTCAGAGAGTCAAGGCAGAGCATCAACGACCGAGTCGATTACTACAACCGTTAGAAATTCCAGAATGGAAATGGGAGCACATCACGATAGATTTTGTGGTGGGACTTCTAACAACGCAAAAAAGGCACGACGCCATATGGGTGATTGTAGATCGTCTTACGAAGTCAGCTCACTTCTTGCCGATCAAGATCAGGTATAGTTTGGACCAGTTAGCTAAATTATATATCAAAGAAATTATCTCGAGACATGGAGTACCAATATCTATTGTATCGGATAGAGATCCGCGATTCACGTCAAACTTCTGGAAGAGTCTTCAAGAAAAAATGGGGATGCAGCTACGGATGAGCACCGCGTATCATTTGCAGACCGATGGGCAAAGTGAGAGAACGATTCAAACACTTGAAGACATGCTCAGAGCTTGTGTGATTGACTTCAAGGGTAGCTAGGAGGATCATCTTCCATTAGTAGAGTTCGCATACAACAATAGTTATCATGCCAACATTAGAATGCCGCCATACGAAGCACTGTATGGGAGGAAATGCAGAACACCCCTATGCTGGGATGAAGTTGGTGAGCGCAAGCTGTTGGGACCAGAATTAGTACAACAGACAGTAGAGATCATCAAGGTGATAAGAGCTCGGCAGGTAGCAGCTCAAGATCGTCAGAAGAAATATGCGGACTTACATCGCAAGAAGAGAGATTTTGAAGTAGGAAACTATGCATTTTTGAAAGTATCTCCCTGGAAAGGGAAGATAAGATTTAGAAATAAAAGTAAGTTGAGTACGAGATTTATTGGACCATTTGAGATCTTGAGGAAGGTAGGCGAAGTGGCGTACGAGGTAGCTCTACGTCCTGAACTGGAACATATTCATAATGTATTTCATGTGTCAGTGTTACGACCATGTAAGCCTGACTACAAGCACGTGATATCATACGAACCAATCCAGGTCGAAAAAGATTTGTCGTACGATGAAATTCCGGTAGAAATTTTAGATAGAAAAAAGCAGAAGTTACGAAATAAGGTTATACATTATGTAAAAGTTCTTTGGAGGAACCACAATGCTGAAGAGGCTACGTGGGAACTCGAGAAAAAGATGAGGAAAAATTATCCACATCTTTTTGAGTAACCTTATGTGTAATTTTGGAGGCGGAATTCTTATAAAGGGGGAGGATGTAATAACCAAGAATTTCAAGTCACTTTATATGTATATACACTATTGATATTTAAAACTTTGTGCTATATAGTGATTTAATATGTGATAACATATGTGAAGTGGTGTATGGCTAAATAAATATATATACTATAGTTATGGATATATATTTATAGATTTCATTAAAAAGGAAAGCTTTGTAACCTAATTATACATTAGGTGAGATGATTAAATAACCTAAGGGTTATGGTAATAATGAATAGTTAGTATTTAATATTTATACTAACTTAAGTGGATAATTTTATTGTTGCAAGTGATTAATAATTTTTAAACCTAATTATAGTAAACCTAATTAGGTTACAAGTTAAAGAGATATATGTAAGTAATTAAATTCCATAAGATTGGAAATAGAAACCCTAAATAAACAATTAGGGTAATACATATTAAAATTGTTAAACTATATTTATTACATAGCTCAAAACAATTAAATGAGAAGCCCAAAAGAAATAAAATGCAAACCAATACTTAGCCCACTTGATTAAGGGTATTTTAGACTTTTGATTAATCAAATTTGTATATTAAAACAAAAGCAAAATGGAGGGGATAATGGGGCATGGGTGGCTGGCCCTATTAGGCTTTTTAAGGCAATAAATTATGCTAATCAAGTTTCTTAAATAGTAACTCTTACATCAAGTACAAGTGTGTCTATCTCCCATTGGTAGAAAATCTACTTAGCACCTTTAATGGCATGATTAGGCTCAATTGGAAGAGATAAGGCAAGCCTTTTATCCAAGGGATTACAAAAATATAGAGGATATTAGTTATAATCCTAGTTGTATCTAACTATATTGCAAGATACACTTCTAAATCACCACATTTCATTTTCTCTTCATTTTTCTCCTATTCTTCTTCTTATACTTTTCTTCCAAGCTAGCAAAATACAAAGAGAGAAAAGAAAGAGAGGGGTTTGGTTTTGAGGAGAAGGGAGAAGTGTGCTAGCTTGATTAATGCACCCTAAGTTCATATCTTACTTTGGTAGATCAAGGAAGGTTGCCACTAGAACAAGGTATAACCTAAATCTTCATCTCTTTCTTGTATTTGGTGTTATAGCAAGATTTGATGGGGTTATGAACTAATACCCAAGATACCCTAGTTTTACATATCATCATATATGGAACTAAGTATCTTGAGTGTTAGATCAAAAGTCTAGAGGAAGAAAATGAGCATATGTTCTCCTAGGGGTGAAACCCTAGTTTTCCTTCCACTAAATCGTGTGTAACTCAAGTTTTACAACTTGGATTTGTGATCCGTCGAAGGAAAGGTACTAGATACATTAGTTAGCTAGTAAACCTAAGTGGTAGAACACAAATCCAACAATGTTTGAAGCCTTGGGGGCTGTTTTCCCAAAACAGTCCACATATAGAACTTAAACCTTTAAAACCCTAAAGAGCCTACTATCCTCGTTTTTCCTAAGGTTATTTCGACTAGTTATGGATCTTTTAAAAATCTGGAAAAAATTACAGAGGTACCTTAAGAATTATCTACATGTAAGAAAAAGAACGGACATGTTTTGATGTGTAGTTTGTGCGTAATGTCTTTTACCGTGAAGGACTCCTAAATATTCGTACCCAGATTCCTCACTGTGTATACCTTGGAAAAATCTGAAATTTATACAGTACGTGTATATATGTTATGAGAGTGTACCCTGAAAATGTCAGAATTGTTTGAGCAAAACTCGAATTTTGAAAAATGTAGCACAATTCGGAGGTTTTGAGTACTTTAAAAATAGTAAATCACTTTCTAAAATTCCAGAAAAATTTGTGAATCATTGTTGGATAGTGTAATATGACCTATGTAAGGTATTTTAGTAGTATATTATGATAAATAATATTTCTGACCTTTTATGGGTATTGAATAAGTTGTTTAATAAAGGGTAAAATAATTAAAATAAATTGTTTATTTGCCTAATAACTTATTAAAATGTTTCTATGATATTTGTAATATAAGAATTTGATATTTTAAGATTAAAACTTTAATCAAATATTATTGAATGGGTAAACATATTTGATTTAAGTATTAATAAATGATTAAAATATTATTAAATGGCTAATAATACTAGATTAAAATATTATTAATAATATGAGATTAAAATATTATTAAAAGATTAATAATATTGTATTAAAGTATTATTGGATGAATAAAATATTATTGAAAGGTTAATAATATTAATAAATGAATAAAGTATTATTAATTGATTAATAATACTAAAGAATTAGTAAGGTATTATTAAGGTAATAATATTAATGCATGATTAAAATATTATTAAAAGGATTAATAATATTAGTATAGTATTAAAATATTATTAAAATGTTAATAATATTAGTAAGCGAATAAAAGTGTTATTAGTGGACTAATTGTGATATTCTGAACATTTGTACGATGCTAAATCAGGATATTTTATTATTACAACGAGTATGTTATGCAATGATCCTTAGAGAAAGGAAATGAATGCGTTAAAAGGTTAAAGAATATATAATACTCGAAGTGTTCCAAGTTTAAGTGAAGGTGATGAAATAAAACCTACACTAAGGTAATGCGTTGAAGTTATTCAACAATAAAAGTTTGAAGAGATTTAACGAAAATCGAGTAAGAAGGGTTTCGTTGATTCTGAGGACGGAATCCTTATAAGGGGGGAAGGATGTGACAACCCGGATTTTTTTAGAAATTATTAAATAAAAATTTAATAAATAAAATTCTTATTATGAGACGTTTTGAGTTTGAGGATATGTACATATGTGATTCATATTATGTAATATGTGGTTCGATGTGAAGGGAATTATATATTCATGTAATTGGGAAGAAGTGGTTTAATAATTAATTAAACCATTGAAAAGATTAAATGAAATTGTCATGAAAAGGAAATTAGTTGAATAATATTAGTTAATTTAATTAAGTTAAAATTATATTGGGAAATAATATAATTTGATTGTTATGTCTTGTGGACAATAAAAATTATTGTGAATTAAGTTTCATAAATAATGTGAGTGATTCACTTAATTAAAATAGTGAATTGATGTGAATATATTTTTGTGTGAAGTGTTGGTGCGTATTTTAGTACACTAATGATGAGAATATTATAATTTAATTAAATAATTAAATTAGAGGATTAATGTTTTATTGAATAAAATGACTTAGTTAATAAAATTATAGTTTGGCTAAATTGAATTATAATTTGGTCATTAAGGTTTTAATTAAAATTATTAATAAGTTTAATTAGATTTATTAATATAATAAGTTTAATTAAATTAAAATGTGGCAAAGTATCTTATAATAAGAATATTATTAAAATAAATTAGAATGAAGTTTTAAATGGGTTTGGCCAAACATGGCCTAAACCTTTGATTTTCTTAACCGCTGAAAACCTCCAACTAAAAGTCACGTAACCTCCAACTAAAAGTCACGTAGTTACTTTCATCAGTTAGTTTTGTAAGCCAAAGAGAAGAGAAAGAGAGAAATTCAGAGAGAAGAAACTCTCTGTGAAATTGAGAACCAAATAAGGAAGAAGAAGATAATTCATATCATCTATTCTAGGTTTAAAGAAGAAATCAAAGGTAAATTCTAAAATTTCTAGTTCTTATTTTTCTAAAACTAGTTCTCTATAATTGGTTTTGATGATGAATTAGTAGAGGAATCTATTATACATGTTCTTGGGTTTATGTAATTTGTTCTATATTGTTTATAATTGAATTTCCAGTAATTAAATCCATGAAACTATGTTTAATTAGAGTTTAGAAATTTACAAAGAAGAAAATTATGAATATGGCTTAAATGTATGAAAATTTATGTTTGAATTACATGTTGATCTGTAAATTGATGATAGATTGTTGTTATGCGTTAAAAAAACGAAAACAAAGGAAGTTGAACGGACCAAATTGGTTGAATAACGAATCTGTAGTGATTGATTACGCTAAATTTGTCAAAGTTTGTAAAAATTAGTATGAACATGAGATTTGAGGCTCTAAATTGGTGGATTAATGTGAGTTATGTATTTAGGATGGTTAAATACATGTTTAGAATTGTTTTAACAAGATTTATGATAATTGAGTATGCTTGGAATTGGTGTTTGATGCTTAAAATTTGTGTTTTTGGGCTTGAGTATTTTGCAATTCACGAACTCCAAAAGTTGAGTTTCAGGTTCACCGCCCCGACGGTGAAATTATACTGGGTTTGTCGCCCCGACGGTCTCCCTGCCCCGGCGGTCTCCCCGTCCCGGTGGTGTAATTGCACTGAATTGGTCGCCCCGGCAGTGTCCTCGCCCCGGCGGTCTAAATGTATTACGTTTACCGCCCCGCTTGCCCCGACGGCATTTTTGTGAAGAAAACTCCCGCCCCGGCGGGAGATGCAAAAAAAAAAAAATTTGTAACGAGCCAAAGATTAACTTATAAACATTATACATCTAATCTAACGTAAAAACAAAGTTTAAGACTTAACTAAATGTTAAATGTAGATTAAAGTGGAACGTAATAAAATGAAAGGTTTATGAGGAGGACTTAATTTCTAAGTTGAGAATTGTATAGTAAAATGAAAGATTATAAAATGTAAAGTAGAATTAATACTAAGTGTTGCTATGTGAATAATAAATGTTGTGCATGATTATATATCATGTAGGATACGTGAAGTGTAGATAAGTATAAGCTGATTATGGTAATTGGTAATCTACGAACCAGACAAGTCTTTCAGTTCCTATTTGTTATGTGAACTAAATGATTAATTGTTTTAAATCTATAATGTAAAAGCATGATGTAATCTATGTATTGTTTGTATGAAGCGACAAAGTCAATTTATGACTACGTTCGTTGAGTTAGAATGTTGATTGATTTATGGAACTCAATTATTATTTGGTAACTGATGTACAGTATGTATGATATGTTTAGCCAGATATTTATGATGTATATGATGAACATGTTATCTATGTATTATGTGAAGTATGCAAACTGTTAGATTTTGCTGAGCTATCGAGCTCATTCTTGCAAATAACCACTTTTGCAGGTTAAAGATACAAGGTTAGGTTATATGCTGCTTGAATGACATGAATCAGATGTAATGCATGCAGAATAAGTGTTGTAGTTTAAATTAATATTTTTGAACCATGATTAAGGTTCTGGATAATGTATTTGATGATGTATTAAATGTAATAGATGTTGAGTTGTAAAATCCGTATTAACTTGTAATTTAATTTTATTCAAGGTATAAAAGGTTATTGAATCTGGAAGTATTTTATTTTATTATAATTCTGATGAAGCGAATCATAAAGTAAATATGATTCTTGAAAATGTAAATGATTTAAGGTTATGATTCAGGGAAAGCAAAGAAAGAAAAACTGAAAAGTTTAAATTATTCCGCATTTTATTAAGTTTAACACTGGATATTGTTGTAAAGTCAAAACGACGATGTATTGATAACGACCGATGTTGAGAGTTGAATTGTATGAATTTTGGGGTCGTTACACTAATAATACTAAGAGGTGAATTAAATATTATCAGATTAATAATATTAAGTGAATTAAAGGTAGTTGTTATTTAATAGTAATATTATCGAGGCATGATAATATTTCTAAGAATTAAATGTAATATGTAATATCTATGTGATTACATAATGTAATGTTATGCTATGGCTAATTGGAAGATTAACTATAGGTCTCTCAAAGGAACATAATTAAACTACCTAGCGGGTAGAATTTAATTGCGTAACAGTAGCCTACAAACGAGGCAAGTTTCCTAACTCAAACTCGAGTTATTATTTTCGAAGCATGTTAGTGAATAATTATTGTTGATTATTCACATCTATACTGATTATTGAGATTCGCACCTAGTGTGTACAGAAGGTTAGTGGGAGCGTTGTTTCATTCCTAGTTTATATGTAGACAATATATTATTGATAGGAAATGATGTTCTTATGCTACAGTCAATCAAAATTTGGTTATCTAAATACTTCTCCATTAGGAATTGGGTGAGGCACCCTATATTTTGGGGATAAAGATCAATAGAGATAGATCTAAAAGGATGCTTGGCTTGACCCAAGGAAAGTACATTCACTCGATGCTAAAGAAGTTTAGCATGGAAGATTCCAAGAGAGGTCTTATGGCGATGAGCCATGGAATACATCTCTCCAAGAAACAGGCCCCAAAGATACCTGAGGAGAGAGAGACCGTATAAGTAAGATTCCTTATGCTTCAGCAATAGGATCTATCATGTACAGTATGATATGTACTAGACCGGATGTCTCTCATGCACTTAGTTTAACAAGCAGATATCAGTCGAATCTAGGAGAAGAGCACTGAAAGGCAGTGAAAAACATCCTAAAGTACTTAAGAAGAACTAAGGATGTATTTCTTGTCTGCGGTGGGTCTGAGTTGAAACTAGAGGGCTATACGGACTCAATTTTTCAAACAGACCAAGATGACAGTAAATCCGTTTCAGGGTATGTGTTTACCTTAAACGGTGGCGCAGTGAGTTGGAAAAGTTCCAAGTAGCAAATAATTGTTGATTCAGTGACAGAGGTGAAATTAGTATGCACACAAGCCAATCATATTTGATATGATGTAGCATATACTTTGTAATCTTATTCATTTATTAATAAAAGAATTTATTTATTAAAGGCATTTTACTTTATCTACATTGTGTTGTTATATTAAATGTGACAAACCCATAGTTTTGAGGAATTCTTTTAGAATCATGATAGTGATCATGCTAATGAGATCTAAATTCTAGATAACTTAAACCTAAAATCGTTCCTAATCGTTGGATTACTAAAAAGGGGATTAATGAATCCGGATAGATTAGTACACACGTTGTTTGCTATTATGAAGAGGATGATTGATCTCATAATCATTTGTGTGGAGTCACTAAAGCAAGTACGTAGGTACTTATTGGAGAATAAGTTCACTGAACGTGGCTCGCTAAAAAAATATCTAATGGAGTTTTACTCGCCTGTCAATAGAAATTCCTCTAGTGATAGTAGTACAAGTGATCCTTGGACTTGAGATCATCATAGTATCTTGTGTATGATGAGTTATACTTTGACATTTCCCTTAAGACCTTTAGGGTATATCAAAGGGTATGATTGGGTATAATAAGTTATACATGGAGATAGGTGAATAATCAACAAAGAATCTACCACATCTAGTAAAAGATGAGAATGTCCTATGTGATTCGATAAATGACAACTCAGTAGTCATTGGCCAAGGCAGAATGAATTTAGAAAGGAATTTCTAATTTGCATTATTTAGAGTTGTGCATTTGAGAATCGAAATATATATAATTAAATAAAATAAGACTTGATAGTAATTCCATGTCTTATATTTAATTGGGACATTGTATAGTAGAAGGATTAAATTGTATGATAACTATTCACTGAAAAGTTCTTTTGTGATTAATGTTGAAATCTATATTATCTGAAAAGTTGTTTATCGCTAAGGGGGCTTACCCTTATTGTAGAATAAATGTTATTTATTTAAATAAATTAAATAGTTTAATTTATTTATTTAAATAAGATTAGAATTGGTCTAATTGATTTATTCACAACCGGTTTAATATGGAGAAGCTAAAGTGTCACACCGCAAAAAGAAAAATATTTATTTAAGAAGTAAATGACATAATTATAATAATAAGTTAAGTATATTTAATTTAGTCTATGGAGATAGAATAAATTAAATAGCTTAATATTTATTATTTAATATTTTGGAAATATTAAATATAAATTAATAAGAGGAGTCTTATTATTATTACTATTACTATTATTTAATTCCTAATAGGGATTGGGAATTAATTAATAAAAGTACTCTCTCATTATTCCTAATTAGATAAGGAGTTTGATTTAATTAGAGTTTAATTAGAATAGAAACCCTAATCCTAAATAGTTTAGGGAAGGGTTTTCCTACATCTATAAATAAGAGGAGTCTTATCATAGATTAGGGTTACACACTCTTGCATTAGATTGTGGAGAGTACTTGCAATTTATATAGAGATAGAAACTAGGGTTTTGCCAACATTCATCTTCTTGAACAACTATTATTCTTTGGTGGATCACCTCTAGAGACCAAACACTTGGGTAGCTAACGTTGATCAAAGGAAAGAATCACACCGTTGAAATCAAGGAGAACGCGAAAGATTTTGGAGTTGAACTTGCACCCGAGGAAGCTTGTTTCTACGAGGATATAATTCTAACTCTCTATCTCCTTCGTTTATTCGATATTTGAACACAAGGAAAGATCATGGTGATGGTCTGTATTAAAATTTTAAAATCCGGTTTATCACGCTTCTGCTCTATTTATGTAATTTGATTGCATGCTTGCATTATATAGAAACCTAACAAGAGGCAGAGTATATAGATGCAAGTGAAGCTGCAAAGGAAGTTGTTTGGATGAAGAAGTTCATAACTGAACTTGGAGTGGTTCCTAGCATTAGAGGAGCCGTACCTTTATTCTGTGACAACACTGGAGCTGTTGCGCAGGCTAAAGAATTTATTTATTAAAGGCATTTTACTTTATCTATATTGTGCTGTTATATTAAATATGATAAACCCATAGTTTTGAGCAATGCTTTTAGAATCATAATGGTGATCATGCTAATGAGATCTAAATTCTAGATAGCTCACAAACTAAAATCTTTCCTAATTGTTGGATTACTAAAAATGGGGATTAGTGAATTCGGATAGATTAGTACATACGTTGCTTGCTCTTAGGAAGAGGATGATTGATCTCATAATCATTTGTGTGGAGACACTAAAGCAAGTATGTAGGTGCTTATTAGAGAATAAGTTCACTAAATGTGACTCGCTAAGGAATACCTAATGGAGTTTTACTCGCCTGTCAATAGGAATTCCTCTAGTGATAGTAGTACAAGTGATCCTCTGACTTGAGATCATCATAGTGTCTTGTGTCCGATGATGTATACTTTGACATGTTCCTTAAGACCTTTAGGGTATATCAAAGGGTATGATTGGGTATAATAAGTTGTACATGGAGATAGGTGAATGATAAACAAAGAATCTACCACGTCTAGTAAAAGATGTGAATGTCCTATGTGATTCGATAAATGACAACTCAGTAGTCCTTGGCCAAGGCAGAATGAATTTAGAAAGGACTTTCTAATTTACATTAATTAGAGTTGTGCATTTGAAAATCAAAATGCATATAATTAAATAAAATAAGACTTGACAGTAATTCTATGTCTTATATTTAATTAAGACATTGTATGGTAGAAGGATTGAATTGTACGGTAACTATTCACTGAAAGATTCTTTTGTGATTAATGTTGAAATCTATATTATCTGGAAAGTCGTTGATCGCTAAGGGGGTTTACCCTTATTGTAGAATAAATGTTATTTATTTAAATAAATTAAATAGTTTAATTTATTTATTTAAATAAGATTAGAATTGTTCTAATTGATTTATTCACAACCGGTTTAATATGGAGAACCTAAAGGGTAACACCGCAAAAGAAAAATATTTATTTAAGAAGAAAATGACATAATTGTAATAATAAGTTAACTGTATTTAATTTAATCTATGAAGATAGAATAAATTAAATAGATTAATATTTATTATTTAATATTTTGAAAATATTAAATATAAATTAATAAGAGGAGTCTTATTATTATTATTATTACTATTACTATTATTTAATTCCTAATAGGGATTGAGAATTAATTAATAGAAGTACTATCTCATGGACTTCTAATTGGATTAGGAGTTTAATTTAATTAAAGGAGTGTAATTAGAATAAAAACCCTAATCCTAAATACTTCACCCAAGTATACCGAAGTGCTGGCATAGGAGCTAAGAGTCTAATGACCAAGAAGCCAAGATCAAGAGTGACTAGAGCTAAAAAGCAAATCTAGAAGAATAACTCTGTGATCAATCATGAACACTATGAGCTGACAAAATAAAATAGAACGGGTCCTGTATATAAGACAATTAGTGTTCATGACTGTCAAGCTCAAGAATACAGCAAGCTTATTTGAAGAGCTCAAGCAGTGCACTAAGAGTGATCATCTTCATCTGCTGAATCCTAGAGGAAGAAGAGCATCAAAGACAAACGTCAGCGGCATTCAGAAGCTGATCACCAACAGCTGCTAAGTACCTGAAGATGAAGGAGATCAAAGTTCATCTTAGTAGCACAACCCAACAACCATCAACACACCAAGGAGGGTCAGAGGATCCTTGTCTTAAGTGACTAACGCTTCAAGTCTACTGGGCTTGGAAAGAGGGTCTTCTGGGTCCTTGTCTTAATTGACTAAAGCTTCAAAGTCTGTTGGGCTTGAAGCGGAAGGGCGTTGCGTCCTTGTCTTATGACTAAATACCTCATGTCTGCTGGACTTGAGGAAGGTCAGAGGATCCTTGCTTGAGGGGCTAAAAACAACTCATGTCTGCTGGACTTGAGGAGGGTCAGAGGATCCTTATCTTAGTGACTAAAAATAACTCATGTCTGCTGGACTTGAGGAGGGCGGAGAGTCCTTGTCTTAGTGACTAAATTCGTAGTGGATTTCCTATTTGTTAAACTAGAAGAGTGGAGTAAGAGTTATTTAGTCTCCGAACCACTTAAAACCTCTTATGTCATTTACTTTATGTCTTTTACATTATGCACAATAACTGCTATATTTTCTATTAGCCATATTGTAGATTTAATCATAGAACTGAGATTATCTGTATATCTTTGAAGGGGTTCTTCAAGTATATTCCGTTGTGCATGAATTGATTCTGTTAATCATATTTGATATACTTTCGTAATAAACGGAAAAAGTTTTAAAAGATCTATCCAACCCCCCTCTAGATCTCTATTATGTCACAGGGAACTAACAGAATATTTCTTCTAATGGAGTTTTAACAGATAAGTCAAAGTCTAATTTCTCAAGAGTCAAGTTCAAATGTTAAGCACATGTAGGTGAAATAAAAGAATGGGTAGAGCCAGTATCTAATAAGGCATAGACTTCGCAAGAGTTTATGAGTAGCTTTCCATGATCATTACTGAATCTTCTTTTCTTAAACTCATTTCCATCAGGCTCGCTCCCTTCTATTATCTGCGCTAGGATTGCCACCGAAGTGGTTTCCATTTTTAGCATGTTGATTTCCTCCTCGATGGTTCTCGTTGTTCCAATGCTTGCTACCATTGTTATGATTATTATCATGATTTCTCTCCTTTTGACAGTCATTTCCTCTTGGCTGAAACGTCTCTTTTTCTCACACCAGTAACTGAGCCTGTTAGGAATCTTTATGAAGGTTAGAAGGTTGTTCTAATTAGGGGGAGATTGTTAGGAATCTTTATGAAGGTTAGAAGATTGTTCTAATTAGGGGAAGATTGACTAGAACCTTCATAAGATTCCAAATATATATATGATTTGATGATGAAACACTTAAAGTATTTTTGTTTGCATAAGTTTTGTCCTTAACTGAGATATCTTTGTACAAGGACCTCGAACAGATCAGGCATGTTAGGTTGATCTCACTAAGTTAATCCAAATAAATGTAACTTATATATATATATATATACATACATATGAACTGATCGACTGAAGCATAATTGTGAAAGAGAAGCATTGTAAAGTCCTTACGTAACAAATGTACAAGGACTTAGAATTGAAAAGATCAAAACTCTTAGGTTGATCTTAATTGAGCTATCATTACCTGTTGAACAAATGATTAATGTATATTTGTAATGATAAATTTTGTAAAGTCCTTATGAAACACATGTTCAAGGACTTAGATTAGAAAGATTAATTTGTCAAGTTGATCTTCTCAACGCTTTCAAATGTATAGTTGATAGTACCAACCGATCACAGAGTTACTCTACTAATCGCAGTGTGATCACAATTAGCACAGACAACTCATTTACAGTAGCACACAAAGTGCAGATCGTAGAGCCCACAAGTAAGCCATGGATATGAGTTGAAGGTCTAACAAGAAAAAGTTGATCGCAGAAGGAAATACTCTTGGAATATCTGAATACAATCCTCACCAGAGTGAATCCCCAGAAAGTCTCTACAAAAGCTAAATTGTTAAAGTTCTCTGTATAATCAGAAAGCAAGCCAGATCGTAAAATAACCAGAATCTCGTAGAACAACAATTGGTAACGTAAAGTATTGGGAGATAAACAGGTCACAGAGCTGTCTTCAACATGGTAAAACTGCCAAGACATTCAAAGAACAGAAACAAAGTCTGCAAGTTTACCCAAGTGTTATGAAGTACTCTACCAGATCACAAAGAACCAGTTAGGACGCAAAGTAAAACAAGAGCTGAGAAACAGCAGCCAAGGCATCTACAAAGGCTACATTATAAAGATACTATGCCTGGTCATAAAGCTCAAAACTGTTCGCAGAGTAATCAGGATTTCGTAGAGCAAGCAGTTGGCACCATAAAGCAAAGAGACAGCTAGTTCAAAAAGTTGTCCTTAACATCATATGTCCTTAACATCATAAAGCTGCTAAAGTGTTCAGAGAACAAAGAAAAGTCTGTAAGTCTAACCAAGCATTAAAGAGAAAATGCAAAGCCGAAGTCCATGATTACCATCATTCTACTATCAGCAAAAGAGCATATAGAAGAGCATTAGTAGAGCAGAAGATAAAACAATAATTGAAGAACAAATACAGAGCTTAAGTTATTGATTATTAGCACTCTGCTATCATCAAGAGACATAAAGTAATAAGACAGTAGAACAAAAATCATTGTCATAATCGTAGAGCAGTTACAGATCAGAAGTCTATAATTTCCATCAATCTACTATTAACAGACATAAGAATAGAAAGTTGAGCAGAATGTAGAGCTTAACTCTACGATTCTTAAGACAACAGATTGTAGAGTCACGTCAGGTCTGATAAGAGGACTGACAATGGAATGTTGTAAATAGAAGATCCCTAGGTATCAACGAATATATCCTTGGAGAAATCGAAGATGTGTCTACTGGCTAGTTTACCTAAAGCGGCCTGTCAAATGAGTAAGTAAAGTTGCAGGTTGATGTGACGGGTTATAAGCCAAAAAGCACGCTAACACACCAACTCCAGAAAGTCAACATCAGAGATATCAAAGTATCTATACATTAAATGCTCCAATGGATATTTTGTAACGGGAAGATTTAAAAAAGGACTATAAAATGAATATCATTCAAAACAGAAAGTGATGATGATGGGCATTGAACAATAATAGAAGAGAATGATCATCATCAGAAATGAACATAGAGCTGAACAAGAGAAAACGTAGAGTAAGGTCCACTCTACAATCGAAGAGATGTTCAAAACTGCCAAGTACAAATGAGAAGGAGATTAAAAAGTCAGTTTGGCAGTACATCAGAAGATCTTGAGAAGCTATTGAATTCCTAAAGAAGTGAAGCCTAAACGCAATGCTCAGCAACAACTCAAATCAACTGATGTTAGTAAACTGGTGGATGAACGTTAAAATCATAGAGTGCAAAATTATACAAGAGCATACTCTATGATCCACCAAGAGAAAATAAGCTAGAGCTGAAATGCCAAGAACAACAACAATATGCCAGAAGGCAGAAGAGCAAAAGAGCTAAGCCAGAGCTAAAGAGCCAAGAAGATGGAAGACATGGTTAAACTGAAAGCAAATGTATGAAGAAGCCATACAGTTGATGTTGGTGACGTAGGAGTGGCAGATCAGAAGACTAATCTCAAGCATAACTCTACGTTTCTCCAAGAACACTTAGAGCCAAATAGATGAAGACATAGAAGAGGAGTCTACGACACAATAAGTGTTCAAAGCGGCTAAGCATAATAAGAAGTAGAACTTAATTGAATAGCTTAGTTGCACATTAACATTGATTAAGTGATGCTGCTAACAATCAGAAGAGACTGAGGTTCAACAACAAAGTTCAGCAATCATCAAAAGAAGATCAAGACATAACTACTAAGTACTCGCAAGTTGAAGAGCTTCAACGCTAACTTAGCAGCACCTCCAACAAACAATTAATAAACAAGAATTGGGGTCGGTGGATCCTGGTCTTAAGTGACCGAATTGGGGTTGGTGGATCCTGGTCTTAACTGACCGAATTGGGGTCGATGGATCCCGGTATTAAGTGATCAAATTAGGGTCGATGGATCCTTGTCCTAGGGGCTAAATATCCAAGTCTGCTGGGCTTGAAGAGGTCTTTGTGTCCTTGTCATTGAGACTAAAATACCTAAGTCTACTGGGCTTAATGAGGGCAGTGTGTCCTGGCCTTGGAGACCGAATCCTTTAGTGGAATTCCTACTCGTGGAGTAGAAGAGTGGACTAGGAGTTATTCAGTCTTCGAACCACTTAAAAATCCATCGTGTTATTTACTTTACATTATTTACATTACACACTTCATAACTGTCATATTTGCTATATGTTTGTATATCCACAAGACTTAACTTAGAACTGAGATCTCTCATAATCTTGAAGGGGATTTTATAAAAAATATTCTGCTGTGCTTAATCAATATGATTAACTAATTAATTGGTAATACACATTTAACTAATAGAAATATTTTTTAAGAGATCTATTCAACCCCCATTCTAGATCTTTATTGTGCCTCTGGGAAATAACAATTGGTATTAGAGCAGGTTCTCGCGAACATAAAGCTCACACTTTGAGTTGATCCAAAGCATTAAACCAAAACTAGTTCTAAATTAAGTAGTGAAAGTCAAACACATCTTTTGAATGATGATGAGCTTACAAGTTGAAATTTACATGTGCAGGGTTTATATGTATGAATGTAAATGATTTGCTTGATGCCGTCTAGAATTGTTCTAAGTGCTCAAATGAAGATTAGAGTTATTATCAGACAAGCTTAGTATGGTCAAGATCACTTGCAGATCAAGCAGTCCAAGTATAGAACAGAATAGTTGACATCAGTACTTTAAAGTCTATGATCTTAACATCATATGGCATGATTGACAATGTCAGAATCTGCGCCTGTACCAAAGGAGTCCGAGAAGCTGAGCTAACAGAAATCAAGGGCAAGGTCATACATATCCCTGTAAAAGAATCACTGCATCAGATAAAGGATTCAAATGCTTCTCATATGACTTAGTGAATATAGCAAAGTTCATCCTAACAAGAATCTAAATGTGAAGGTTTCAGTCAAGCTTTACAAAGAAATATGGGATGGTAGGACTCTTCTCTGCTCGAAAGCAATGAAAGTGCTAGATAGGTTCTGATTATAATGAATATCTGATAAAGTAAGAGGATTATTCTGGAAGTGCTACAAATGTCAATTGTTGATGATTATTAAGACTAATAACCTTTATCCAACAAGATAATGCAATAACTCAAGCATAACCACTGATTGTCAAGAGATTGACATCAGTGAGGTAATTGACATTATTCTTTATTTCACATTGATTATGATTACAAAACTGTTTTATATGATATTATGTTTATGATTACATAATTGTTGTAAATGACTTAGTGTTCTATCAAAGGACTATTGCCTACTTCAAAAGGAGAAAGAGAAAGTGCAAGCAGACTATGAAATTACTCTGCAAACCATTATCTCCCTATCCATGTTTGAGGATGAAAATGAATCTTTGAGAAAGACATCTGAAGCATGTGCACTGAGTAAGTCCTTTTGTGACTTTATATTAGAAATAACAATCTCAATATGGAATTATTCTTTAGCATATAAGAAATGTCTGATCACTAGTCAGAGATGTGTTCCTGGCAAAATCAGTTCTGATGTATGGAGATTAGCAATAATAATTGTCTTTTATTTGTGGGATCTTGTTATTATGAAATTCAAAGAGGTAACTTAAACTAAGTATTTCAGGTTGTTCAACTTTTGGTGACCAGTTCATTATGTCTCAGGACTGTTAGTAACATCGTGTTCTATGTTTTTGACAAATCATAGAGTGTAGTCAAAACTACAGATATACCTTGAAAAGTCGTAGAGTCTGATCAACTCAACGAATCGACCAGTTGCAACTCATAAAGCTGATCACTACTCTACGGAAGCTTAAAATCGTAGAATACTGTGAAAGCAAAAGAAGTTTCAATGAAAGGCTTATCATCCACACTAGTTTTGTGAGAAATAACATCCATACACACACATACTCATGCAACATATTGAATGATTAGTCGTCATATTCATTATTATGTGTACTTTACATTGTCTTAATAAATAATATCATTACATGGGGAAACCCAGTGTCTGAATGACTTGGGTATTCAGGAAAAACTAACCTAGCAGGACCCAAATATCATGGGTACAAAAACAAAAATGGAAGATTATTAGACTTGCAGGTACAAAGTCAATCAATCCTCTATTAAAGATTTTGGAAAGCATCCTTATAAATCCTTACTTCAGATGATAAGATGTTATTGTTTGGTTAAGTCGTATAATAGATAATGGTCAGTATTCTGATTCTTAAAGAAGCTTGAGAAGAATGAAGACGAATGAAAAAGTCAAGAAGAATGAGGAGATCGTTAAGCTAATTGAAGTCGCAGAGTAAAAGTTTTATCATCAAGTCAATCTTCGTCAAAGGAAGTCAAAATCGGTCAAGTTTCAAGGAAGTGTAACTCACACTATCTATGGGAAAGTGAACATTGGGAAAAAATACGTAACAACTATGGAGTTGCAGTTATTAAAGTAACGTGCATCAAATGAAGCATTGACACGTGTCCACTACACAATTTTAGAGGGAATTGAAATGAAATCATTTCAAAAACTAACGTTTACCCTTCAAATCAACTGTCTAATTTTCTACTCTATCAAACTTTACCAGCTACCAAAACTCTACTGTCAAATCCTTTCGATCCATATATCTCTCTCCATAATCTTCACCTAAAACCATAAGCTTCTACATCTCTCAAACCTCTCTATATCTCCTCAAAACTCCGAAACCATATCCTCCCTAAACCTACTTGAATCTCTCTGATTAAATCTTCATTCACAATCTTTGACATGGAAGATGTTCAAGTCATTACCGGCATTCAACTAGGGTTTGATAAGTTTGATTCCTCTAAGAAGTACAAGGATATCTTGGATATTGTAAAGGAAGCTAGATTCTTTGAGTGTCTGGATTCTGACACTAAAGTGTACTCAGAATTAGTGAAAGAATTATATCGGAGCGCAGTGATAAATGGTAGTGTTCTGTCTATGAAAGTGAGAGGAATAAATTTGAAACTAGGAACTATAAAAATCAACAAGAGTTTAGGCTTTGGCAATGAAAGCCTAACGACACTCGAATTAGTGGATATAACTGAAGGTATGAAACTGATGAGATACGAAAAGAATCCCCATCTCAAGGGTATTAAGACGAAGGACTTTCCAAAAGAATATGAATTCTTGGCAACGATAGTAGAAAAATGCATCTTGTGCAAAGATTAGGCACATGATACAATCACTAACATATAAATGCAAGTCGTGACTACAATGGTTATGAAGAAGAAAATAAACTTTGGAGTTGTGATGCTAGACTATATGGCAAAATTGAAAGTAGTATGCATGCAAGCCAATCATATTTGATATGATGTAGCATATATTTTATAATCTTATTCATTTATTAATAATAGAATCTATTTATTAAAGGCATTTTACTTTATCTACATTATGCTGTTATATTAAATGTGATAAACTCATAGTTTTGAGTAATGTTTTTAGAATCATGATGGTGATCATACTAATGAGATCTAAATTCAAGATAGCTCACAAACTAAAATTGTTTATAATCGTTGGATTACTAAAAAGGGGATTAGTGAATCCGGATAGATTAGTACATAAGTTGCTTGCTCTTAGGAAAAAGATGGTTGATCTCATAATCATTTGTGTGGAGACACTCAAGCAAGTATGTGGGTGCTTATTAGAGAATACATTCACTAAACGTGACTCATTAAGAAATACCTAATGGAGTTTTACTCGCCTGTCAATAGAAATTCCTCTAGTAATAGTAGTACAAGTGGTCCTTGGACTTGAGATCATCATAGTATCTTATGTATCATGAGTTATGCTTTGACATGTCCATTAAGACCTTTAGGGTATATCAAAGGGTATGATTGGGTATAATAAGTTGTACATGGAGATAGGTGAATGATCAACAAAGAATCTACCACGTCTAGTAAAACATGTGAATGTCCTATGTGATTCGATAAATGATAACTCAGTAGTCCTTGGCCAAGGCAGAATGAAATTAGAAAGGAGTTTCTAATTTGCATTATTTAGAGTTGTGCATTTGGGAATCGAAATACATATAATTAAATAAAATAAGACTTGACAGTAATTCCATGTCTTATATTTAATTGGGACATTGTATGGTAGAAGGATTGAATTGTACGATAACTATTCACTGAAAGGTTCTTTTGTGATTAATGTTGAAATCTATATTATCTGGAAAGTCGTTGATCGCTAAAGGGACTTACCCTTATTGTAGAATAAATGTTATTTATTTAAATAAGATTAGAATTGTTCTAATTGATTTATTCACAACAGGTTTAATATGGAGAACCTAAAGGGCCACACCGTAAAAGAAAAATATTTATTTAAGAAGTAAATGACATAATTGTAATAATAAATTAAGTGTATTTAATTTAATCTATGGAGATATAATGTAACGAATGCAAATTTTGTGATTTAATAGAAATATTTATTGAGTTATATAAATATTTTTATTAATTTACTGGGCTAAATAAATAATTTATTAAGTTTTGTGGAATGGGTGTATGTTAAGTTTAATAATGTTAAATATTATTTGAATGTGATTTGTTGTGTTTTTCTAATTTAATTTAATAATTAAATTAGATGATGAAAAGATTTATTTGAATAAAGGATTTATTTGAATAAGAGAATTTATTTGGTGTTATTGTTATTTGTTAAATGAAATTATTAATTTAGTTAGTAAGGTTTAATTGAATTTATTTAATAATAAGTTCAATTAAATTAGAAGTGTGACATTTTAAACTATATGTTATGATGATTTATTAAAATAAATGAGAAAGTGTTTAATTCAGTTTTACCAATCAAGGCCCTATGATCTTTGTTTGGAAATAATGGGTTATTTTATTTGTGTTTTACCAAACAAGGTCTTATGACTTTTAGTTAGAATAATGGATTATTTTATTTAGTATTTGCCAAACAAGCCTTATGGCTTTTGAAATTTTATAACTGATGATACGTTATTATTATATTAAGTATCAGTTTTTATTTGTTTTTAATTTTCATCAGTTTTATATTTTTAAACTACGTCAGTTGTAAAAAGAAAAGACAGAAGAGAAGAACAGAGTTTGAGAGAAAAAAAAAAGAGAAAGCAGAGCTTGAGAGTTTGTGAGAAGAAGAGAGAAATTATGAGAGAAGCTTGGAGATTGGAGAAAGAATTTCCAAAATCAAAGAAGGCTAATCAAGTTTTAAGCAATAGAAGGTATAACTCTTGCTAAATTTTGTTCTTCACTGTATTTTGTTTCTCTGTATAAAAACTTGTTGGTTCAAAACATGAATTATTTGATTATAGTTGTTGCAATTGATATAAAGCATGTATTAGAGATTATGTGATGATTATATACTAGTTTGAAGAAATAATTTATGAAAACATGCTTTAGAAATTGAGTTCTTAATTTTACAGAGCTCTATTTCATGTATGGCATATTTGTATGAAAATTGATGATTTAATTTGGTTATTAATCAGTGATTTAATAATTGTTTATGATTATTTGATGAAAAATAAGAATAATGCAAGAAGAATGGTTTTAATTGGTTGAAAAATGAATTTACAGAGCTTGATTTCATGAAAATGGTTAAAACTTGAATATTTGGTTTTAACAATGAATTTTTGGTTTTAAATTGATTGATTATGTGTTTTATAATGCTTAGATTAGTTAGAAACATGTTGGGTATTTGTTTTCTAGCATATTTGATGTCTGGGTATGTTTAATTTGTTTACTGGATGATAGAATTCGGAAAATTTTGGCCAAATTTGGCCTAAGTTTTCACTGGTTCGCGAACTGTAGAAGGTGTCAGTCGCGTCTACCGCCCCGGCGGTAGAAATGAGCTAGGATTATCGCCTCGGCGGCTCTGTCGCCCCGGCGGCATAATTACACTAGATTTTTCGCCCCGGCGACGATTTTGTTAAGTTTTTTCTCGCCTCGGCGAGAATCACTACTGTTAAAAAAATTTATTATTTTGTTTTCTTTTCTTGGAAGTTGTGATGTATAATTAAATTTATATTAAAGTATTAAGTGATTAATGAAATTCCTAGATAATTGAAACTTGTTGATTATGGTTTGCTAAATGAGATGTTATAATAAAAAGGATAAGAGCAAGTTTAGAATGCTTTTAATCTTGTGACTAATTATGTTACCATTTTATAATTAATGTATAGGTTGTTTAAGGATCGTGAATTACTTAAATTTGTAATCTACGCTTGAGGCAAGTTCCTTATCTCAATTCAATACTTTTACGTTGAACAAGTTGTTCTTTCCTTTTAACTTGTTAATTTATTCAAAACAAATTTATTTATATTGAGCAAGCTTATGGACCTTAGCTTATTGATATTCAAGAAAGGTTACTATCATGTTACGTACTTAAGATTTATTCCAAACATTGTTTATTATTCAAATTTCGAGTACAGTTTCTATTGAACGAACTCTATTGATGAATTAGACTAGCAAACCCTTATTGATTCAGCTAGTCCTTAGTTGATGAGCGATTTCAAAGACTTAGAATATTTTCTATACTTGTTCCAAGCCAAGTTCCTTTTGGTACGGATTCAGACGATAAACTGAGATGAACAACCCTAATATAGGGGATTACTTACGCGACAGCGTTAAAATGTTTGTACACAATACATTGTACAAAGGGCTGATCCCCTGAGTACGAGATGTTGGTCCATAGTCTATATGACTGTTAAAGGTTACAGTAGAAATACTTGTTAACCTAGGACATAGTTCGAGGTCTTGTGACCCTTAGATATTATTTCTAAATCTTGAAATCTATTTTTTCTTGAATCGAGCATTCTAACGAGCTTTTAGACTTTGATCATTTATTGACTGAGATTCAGAAAACTATTGTTCCTTAGTTGAAATCCATTTCATTTAAATATTATTGTTATCGTACTTGTGAGCAATTGTTTGCTCACTCTTGCACTAAAACATTGCAGCTAAGCCAGAAAAGCAGGACGAGCCGTCCACGAGCAAAGGCAAGGGCAAGATGCATAAATAGCTAAAGATCTGCTATTTACTTGATGTTCATTTGTATCAAAGACTTGTTTAAATTATGTTTTATTCCGCACTTGATGTATTAAGGTCAAGATAACCTGGGATTTGAATGTTTAATAGTTTGGTGATGTAACCCATTTTGGGCAGATGTTTCTTTAAGTTTATTTAATTGTTCTTAATTATGGGTAGATAGATGTGAATGTATGTTATAGTGAACACCAAATCAGTGGGAATTAAGTACCTGGATTTGGGGGTGTCACAAGTTGGTATCAGAGCTGTAGGTTATGAACCTTTAGGTGGGGAAAACCTTAGGGTAGTAGCCTTTTAGAAGATAGAGAATATAGTGGTGATAAACTCTTATCGAGTTCTAAGGAATGAATTACGGAAATTCATAAAAGACAATAAAACGATTATGTGTTGTGTGCTTATTTGATAACAAACTTATGTGCTCGCAAGTATTACCGATTAGTAATTAAAACTTAAAATTTTGTTGTCAGGATGACTGATAGAGGAGAGCCCAGCCAGGCTAGGGAGGAAGAGCCTTGAGATATTTACGTAGTTCATGAGCAGCTAGTGCAGAGGGAGCCATCTCCATTGATTATAGTTACAGGCCACGAGTATGAGCCTGAGACTGATCCTGAGGAGGACCCTGAGGAGGATCCTGAGGAGGAGGAGGAGGACCCTGAAGAGATACCACTATCTACTTTGGGTGTTCAGATGTACGAGCAGGTGTATGATCGCAACATAGAGTTGCAGGACAGAGTGGAGGAGTTAGAGGGGCAGCTGGCTGAGCGACGGACTGCTTTGGAGCAGAAGAACAGTGAGATTGAGGAGCTAGACATACGTCTTGGTGATGTGGAATGGAAGTTGGTTCATGTAGAGAGTGAAAAGGAGCCTTCTTTTTTCTAACTTTGAAGGATGCGGAGATTCAAGACCTTTCATCACGTCTTGCAGAGGCTGAGCAGAGGCTAGCACATTCTGAGTATCGACGCGGACAGTTGATAGCCAGGAATGAAATTGTCCGAGATGAGTTGAAAGAGGAGTCAGCTAAGCGGGCGAGAGCTGAAACTGCTTGGTTAAGAGAGGCTGATCGTGCAGATAGAGTTGAGTGTGAGGTGCGATCAAAGAAGGCTAAGATTGATGAGATGGAGTACATTTTTCACACCACGATAGACAGAGCTCAGGATCGAGTTCATCGTCATCCAGATATGATGGATCGAAGGATGATGACACGCATTATGGAGCAGGAACGCCAGGAAGCTGTGCGTCGTGGAATGTCATCATAGTTTGTGATTAGTTATGTTATTAGGAAACCATGAAGTGAATAAATGTTAATCCCAGTTTCTATAATGGGATAGAATAATGATGTAGTCCTGGAACTTTGTGATTTCAGGATAGATGATGTAAATAACTACGATGTTATCTCTATTATGTTTTGAAGCAGTAAATGAATAAAAATGTGAAAGTTTATCAGATGTGCTGTGTGTTAAGTGTTATTTATAAATGTTTAAGTTAAGACTTAAATGTTTAAGTAATTGAATAACAATCTAATAACGCGAATTCTTAACAGTAAGATGCCGCCAAGAAGACAACCAACACGTCAACAGACCCCTGAGGGATCGGCCAACAACTCAGAAGAAGCCAGTGCCAACCCAATGCAACAGTTGGTGGATTTACTCACGGGAGCATTTGCTAATCGACCCCAAGCCCAGGCCACGACTTTCAAAGATTTCAAGGCCGTAGGACCCCCAGAATTTCAAGGGTCTATGATTCCGATAGAGGCGCAAACGTGGATTATGGAAATGGAGAAGGTGTTTGATGTCGCTAGGGTCAGCGAGGACCAGAAGACGGCATTTCTAACCTTTATGCTGAAATCAGAAGCTAGTTACTGGTGGCAAGCAAATAAGACGCGAGGAGGCCAAGGGATGATTCCGTGGGAGCGATTTAAGGAAATATTTCTCGAGACCTACTTTCCGACAAGTGCTCAGAATCAGATGGAGGTGCAATTTCTAGAATTGAAGCAATGTACCATGTCGGTATCTGAGTATGCAGCAAGATTCAACGAGTTGGCGAGGTTTGCGCCTTATCAGGTTAACACGGATGAGCGGAAGGCCAGAAGGTTTGAGCAGGGACTGAAGCCCTGGTTGTATAGCCGAGTTTCAATGTTTCAACTGAACTCGTTTGCGGCGGTGCTGGAAAAGGCAATTATTGCTGAAGGAGGCAGTGATGCTCTGTCAAAGTACAATCAGGAGCAGAGGAAGAAGAAGAATGAGAATGAAAATAAGGCAAGTGGTACGTAGTCACAGGGGAAGTGGCCAGAAAAGAAAATGGAATGATAGTAACTCTGAGGGAAGTCAGCAGGGTAATCAGAAGAAGAAGATGGAGGTGTGCAGCAACTGTGGAAAGAGTCATATGGGCACTTGTTTGAAGGGTAAACGGGTGTGCTTCAACTGCGGGCAGGAGGGGCATATCGCACCGAATTGCCCTAATCCAAAGAAAGGAGCATGTTTCATCTGTGGGTCGAAGGATCACTTTGCTCGGGAGTGCCCTAAGAAAGCAACTACAGGTGGAGCCAGTTCAGGAAAGGGAAACAGCGGTGGTGGAGGCAATCTGACTATCACAGGACCCACGCAGCCCAACCGACCTACCGCTCGAACGTTCAATATGACGGTGCAGGATGCTGTGCAGTCAAAGGATGTAGTGTCAGGTATCATTCCAGTCAATAATGTTAATGCTTATGTATTGTTTGACTCGGGTGCTACTTGCTCATTTATATCCGATGATTTTGCTAAGAAATTAGGGTTACCCCAGGAAGAATTAGATTACCCTATGAATATAGAAATTACGAATAGGGAGGTGATTCCTGTTAAGTTTGTCCACAAGAACTGTCAGGTAGATATTAAGGGTCATATGATGACAGTAAACTTAATCCCAATTCGTCTTGGGGAGTTTGACGTTATTCTGGGAATGGATTGGTTGTTCAACCATGGGGCAGTTATTGACTGTCAAAAGAAATGTGTAAACCTTATGACTCCGTCAAAGGTAGTGTTTTATGACAGCAAGTCGCCTAGACAAACGAGTTGTCTGACGGTGATGCAGGCCAGAAAGATGTTGAAACAAGGATGTGTACGATACCTAGCCTACATAGTTGATACCCGAAAGGTGGGTGCAAAGCTGGAGGAGATACCAGTAGTTAGGGATTTTGCGGACGTGTTTCCTGACGATTTGCCGGGATTACCGCCAGATAGGGAAATCGAGTTTGTAATTGATTTAGCACCGGGAACGGCCCCTATATCAAAAGCCCCATATAGAATGGCTCCGGTAGAAATGAAGGAGTTGATGGTGCAATTACAAGAATTGCTGGATAAGAAGTATATTCAACCGAGCGTCTCGCCGTGGGGAGCACCGGTATTGTTTGTTAAGAAGAAGGATGGGTCAATGCATCTTTGCATCGATTATAGAGAGTTGAACAAGGTCACGATTAAAAACAAGTATCCATTGCCAAGGATCGATGACCTGTTTGACCAACTGAAGGGAGCAAGACATTTTTCGAAGATAGATCTGCGAAGTGGATACCATCAGTTGAAGGTGAGAAAAGAGGACATACCAAAGACGGCGTTTCGAACCAGATATGGTCACTATGAGTTTTTGGTTATGTCATTTGGTTTAACCAATGCGCCTGCAGCATTCATGGACTTAATGAATAGGGTGTTCAAACCATTCCTGGATAAGTTTGTAGTGGTATTTATAGACGACATTCTGGTCTACTCCAAAACTCCAGAAGAACACGTGGAACATTTGAGGGTGACATTGGAGGCGTTAAGGAAAGAGAAATTGTATGCAAAATTCTCGAAGTGCGAATTTTGGTTGGAGCGTGTTCAATTTCTTAGACATGTGATTGATAAAGACGGGATTTCGGTGGATCCAGCTAAAGTGGAAGCTGTGATGAACTGGGATCAGCCGAAGACACCGTCAAAAGTAAGGAGTTTCCTAGGTTTGGCAGGATACTACAGACGTTTTATTCGAGATTTCTCCAGAATCGCCACTCCGTTGACAAATTTAACAAGGAAATCAGTGAAGTTTGTTTGGACGGAAAAGTGCGAAGAGAGTTTCCAATAACTCAAGAAGAGACTAAGTTCGGCGCCTGTGTTGTCTTTGCCAGATGATACAGAAAATTTTGTGGTGTACAGTGACGCATCACATAAAGGACTAGGTTGTGTGTTGATGCAGAATGGTAAGGTTATTGCATATGCATCGCGCCAACTAAAAGACTATGAAAAAGGGTATCCGACCCATGATTTGGAGTTAGCAGCCGTGGTGTTTGCTTTGAAAATCTGGAGGCATTATCTCTATGGGGAGAAGTGTGAAATATACACAGATCATAAGAGTCTGAAGTATATTTTCACGCAGAAGGATTTGAATATGCGGCAGAGAAGATGGATAGAATTGATCAAAGATTATGATTGTGAAATTCTATACCATCCAGGAAAGGATAATGTGGTTGCCGACGCTTTGAGTAGAAAAGGTCGAGAGAAATTGTTCTTGTTAACTGCTCAGGAGAAGCTCATTGAAGACATGGATAAATTGGAGTTAGAGGTGCAGGGTTTGGCAGAGCCTAATGAAAACTTGTTCCAGATGGAAACTCAACCAACTTTGGTGGAAAAAGTGAAAGAAGCGCAACTCCAGGATGAGGAGTGTATTGAGATACGGAAAAGAGTGCTTGAGGGAGAAGAGCTTAAATATAAAATCGATACTGAAGGGTTGCTGAGGTTTGAAGGCAGAATTTGGGTACCGTCGGTATTGGCAATCAAAGAGGAGATTTTGAACGAAACTCACAGTTCACGATTTTCGGTTCACCCGGGAAGCACAAAGATGTACCAGGATCTTCGTCAACATTTTTGGTGGCCAAACATGAAAAGAGAGGTTGCTGAGTGTGTTGCGAAGTGTCTCACTTGTCAGAGAGTCAAAGTGGAGCATCAACGACCAAGTGGTTTGTTACAGCCCTTGGAGATACCAGAATGGAAGTGGGAGCATATCACAATGGACTTTGTGGTAGGGCTTCCAACTACTCAGAAGGGTTATGATGCAATATGGGTCATAGTTGACAAATTGACAAAATCAGCGCATTTCTTGTCGATCAAAATCAGATTCACTTTGGATCAGCTGGCGAAATTATACGTAAAAGAGATTATCTCAAGGCACGGTGTTCCAGTGTCAATAGTGTCAGATAGAGATCCACGTTTCACCTCAAAATTTTGGAGGAGTCTACAAGCTTGTTTAGGAACGCAGTTGAGAATGAGTACAGCCTATCATCCTCAAACCGTTGGCCAGAGCGAAAGAACAATTCAAACGTTGGAGGATATGCTTCGAGCATGCGTTATGGATTTTAAAGGCAACTGGGATGATCATTTACCTCTGGTCGAGTTTGCCTATAACAATAGTCATCACGCGAGTATCGGCATGCAACCCTACGAAGCA
Organism: Aralia elata; assembly: GCA_034770075.1. NCBI lineage: Eukaryota > Viridiplantae > Streptophyta > Magnoliopsida > Apiales > Araliaceae > Aralia > Aralia elata. The sequence goes on from CM068378.1 coordinate 36,098,639, forward strand.
TTGTATGGAAGGAAATGCAGAACTCCATTGTGCTGGGATGAGGTTGGTGAACGACGACTATTGGGACCTGAGCTGGTACAACAAACTGCTGAAGTTGTCAAGGTAATAAGAGCCAAACTGATAGCCGCTCAAGACAGACAGAAGAAATATGCTGATCAACACCGACAAAATCGCGAATTTGAAGTCGGGAGCTTTGTGTTCCTCAAAGTATCTCCCTGGAAGGGAAAGATCAGATTTGGTAAAAACGACGACTATTCAGTCCGCGATTTATTGGACCCTTCGAAGTACTAAAAAGGGTGGGTGGGGTAGCTTATGAGGTAGCTTTACCTCCTGAGTTAGGCCACATTCACAATGTCTTCCACATATCGGTGCTACGACCGTATAAGTCTGATTATAAACATGTCATAGAGTATGAACCGATACAGTTTGAGCAAGATTTGTCTTACGAAGAGATACCTGTTCAGATAGTGGACAGAAAGGAGCAAGTTCTTAGAAATAAAGTGATACCTTCTGTTAAGGTAATCTGGAGGAACCACAGTGCTGAAGAAGCAACGTGGGAACTCGAAGAGCAAATGATGCAAAATTTTCCTCAATTATTTGTTTAATCTTTGTATTGCGATTCTGGGGACAGAATCTTTGTAAGGAGGGGAGAATGTAACAGGCGATTTAATTGCGTAGTGATTCTAGGGACAGAATCCTTTTAAGGAGGGAAAAATGTAACGAATGCAAATTTTGTGATTTAATAGAAATATTTATTGAGTTATATAAATATTTTTATTAATTTATTGGGCTAAATAAATAATTTATTAAGTTTTGTGGAATGGGTGTATGTTAAGTTTAATAATGTTAAATATTATTTGAATGTGATTTGTTGTGTTTTTCTAATTTAATTTAATAATTAAATTAGATGATGAAAAGATTTATTTGAATAAATGATTTATTTGAATAAAAGAATTTATTTAGTGTTATTGTTATTTGTTAAATGAAATTATTAATTTAGTTAATAAGGTTTAATTGAATTTATTTAATAATAAGTTCAATTAAATTAGAAGTGTGACATTTTAAACTATATGTTATGATGATTTATTAAAATAAATGAGAAAGTGTTTAATTCAGTTTTACCAAACAAGGCCCTATGATCTTTGTTTGGAAATAATGGGTTATTTTATTTGTGTTTTACCAAACAAGGTCTTATGACTTTTAGTTAGAATAATGGATTATTTTATTTAGTATTTGTCAAACAAGCCTTATGGCTTTTGAAATTTTATAACTGATGATACGTTATTATTATATTAAGTATCAGTTTTTATTTGTTTTTAATTTTCATCAGTTTTATATTTTTAAACTACGTCAGTTGTAAAAAGAAAAGACAGAAGAGAAGAACAGAGTTTGAGAGAAAAAAAAAGAGAAAGCAGAGCTTGAGAGTTTGTGAGAAGAAGAGAGAAATTGTGAGAGAAGCTTGGAGATTGGAGAAAGAATTTCCAAAATCAAAGAAGGCTAATCAAGTTTTAAGCAATAGAAGGTATAACTCTTGCTAAATTTTGTTCTTCATTGTATTTTGTTTCTCTGTATAAAAACTTGTTGGTTCAAAACATGAATTATTTGATTATAGTTGTTGCAATTGATATAAAGCATGTATTAGAGATTATGTGATGATTATAAACTAGTTTGAAGAAATAATTTATGAAAACATGCTTTAGAAATTGAGTTCTTAATTTTACAGAGCTCTATTTCATGTATGGCATATTTGTATGAAAATTGATGATTTAATTTGGTTATTAATTAGTGATTTAATAATTGTTTATGATTATTTGATGAAAAATAAGAATAATGCAAGAAGAATGGTTTTAATTGGTTGAAAAATGAATTTACAGAGCTTGATTTCATGAAAATGGTTAAAACTTGAATATTTGGTTTTAACAATGAATTTTTGGTTTTAAATTGGTTGATTATGTGTTTTATAATGCTTAGATTAGTTAGAAACATGTTGGGTATTTGTTTTCTAGCATATTTGATGTCTGGGTATGTTTAATTTGTTTACTAGATGATAGAATTCGGAAAATTTTGGCCAAATTTGGCCTAAGTTTTCACTGGTTCACGAACTGTAGAAGGTGTCAGTCGCGTCTACCGCCTCGGCGGTAGAAATGAGCTAGGATTATTGCCCCGGCGGCTCTGTCGCCCCGGCGGCATAATTACACTAGATTTTTCGCACCGGCGACAGCCTCGCCCTGGCGACGATTTTGTTAAGTTTTTTCTCGCCCCGGCGAGAATCACTACTGTTAAAAAAATTTATTATTTTGTTTTCTTTTCTTGGAAGTTATGATGTATAATTAAATTTATATTAAAGTATTAAGTGATTAATGAAATTCCTAGATAATTGAAACTTGTTGATTATGGTTTGCTAAATGAGATGTTATAATAAAAAGGATAAGAGCAAGTTTAGAATGCTTTTAATCTTGTGACTAATTATGTTACCATTTTATAATTAATGTATAGGTTGTTTAAGGATCGTGAATTACTTAAATTTGTAATCTACGCTTGAGGCAAGTTCCTTATCTCAATTCAATACTTTTACGTTGAACAAGTTGTTCTTTCCTTTTAACTTATTAATTTATTCAAAACAATTTTATTTATATTGAGCAAGCTTATGGACCTTAGCTTATTGATATTCAAGCAAGGTTACTATCATGTTACGTACTTAAGATTTATTCCAAACATTGTTTATTATTCAAATTTCGAGTACAGTTTCTATTGAACGAACTCTATTGATGAATTAGACTAGCAAACCCTTATTGATTCAGCTAGTCCTTAGTTGATGAGCGATTTCAAAGACTTAGAATATTTTCTATACTTGTTCCAAGCCAAGTTCCTTTTGGTACGGATTCATACGATAAACTGAGATGAACAACCCTAATATAGGGGATTACTTACGCGACAGCGTTAAAATGTTTGTGCACAATACATTGTACAAAGGGCTGATCCCCCTGAGTACGAGATGTTGGTCCATAGTCTATATGACTGTTAAAGGTTACAGTAGAAATACTTGTTAACCTAGGACATAGTTCGAGGTCTTGTGACCCTTAGATATTATTTCTAAATCTTGAAATCTATTTTTCCTTGAATCGAGCATTCTAACGAGCTTTTAGACTTTGATCATTTATTGACTGAGATTCAGAAAACTATTATTCCTCAGTTGAAATCCATTTCATTTAAATATTATTGTTATCGTACTTGTGAGCAATTGTTTGCTCACTCTTGCACTAAAACATTGCAGCTAAGCCAGAAAAGCAGGACGAGCCGTCCACGAGCAAAGGCAAGGGCAAGATGCATAAATAGCTAAAGATCTGCTATTTACTTGATGTTCATTTGTATCAAAGACTTGTTTAAATTATGTTTTATTCCGCACTTGATGTATTAAGGTCAAGATAACCTGGGATTTGAATGTTTAATAGTTTGGTGATGTAACTCATTTTGGGCATATGTTTCTTTAAGTTTATTTAATTGTTCTTAATTATGGGTAGATAGATGTGAATGTATGTTATAGTGAACACCAAATCAGTGGGAATTAAGTACCTGGATTTGGGGGTGTCACATATAATAAATTAAATAGCTTAATATTTATTATTTAATATTTTAGAAATATTAAATATAAATTAATAAGAGGAGCCTTATTATTATTATTACTATTACTATTATTTAATTCCTAAAAGGGATTGGGAATTAATTAATAGTAGTACTCTCTCATGAATTCTTAATTGGATTAGGAGTTTAATTTAATTAAAGGAGTTTAATTAGAATAGAAACCCTAATCCTAAATAGTTTAGGGAAGGGTTTTCCTACATCTTTAAATAAGAGGAGTCTTATCATAGATGTTACACACTTTTGTATTAGATTGTGGAGAGTACTAACAATTGTTTTAGAGATAGAAACTAGGGTTTTTGCTAACGTCCATCTTCTTGAGCAAGTATTAATCTTTGGTGGATCACCTCTAGAAGCCAAACACTTGGGTGGCTAACGTTAATCAAAGCAAATGAATTTAATTGGTGGAATTCATGGAGAACGCGAAGGAGTTGGAGGCGAACTTGTACCCGAGGAAGCTTTTATCATGGTGATGGTTTGTATTAAAATTTTAAAATCCGTTTTATCGCGCTTCCGCTCTATTTATGTAATTTGATTGCATGCTTGCGTATTATACAAACCTAACAATGGTATCAGAGTCAATCCTTGTGTTAATTATTGATTTTGCTGATTCCATGTATGAATTGATATGCGATTCGATCGGATTTTTTGGGTTGAACCAATTCATTCAGGAGCGCGGCCGCGCTCGAACCCAGAAAATCGTTTCTGGGGTGCAGCGCGACCGCGCCTCTCCTAGTTCATTTTGGAAAGCGGCCGCGCCGGTCTGCAGATTTTGAAAAATTATTTTTCCTTCAATTAAAATAAATGGTTTATTTAATTGATAAAAGTTTAAAATAAAGATGTTTATTTTATCTGGAGTAGGATTCCAGATTGCTAAAATTAAAGGAGTTTAATTTTGATTTGGTTTTTGATTAAAATAAAAGAGTTTATTTTGTTTCAAAACTAAATATTAGCAAACTTTTTGCCCATTAAATGATATCAATGCATATATGGAATTGTTTTATTATTCATGAGATCAATGTTATTTATTGATGCATATGGAGATATGTATGATAATAAATAGGATTGATTATGGACTATTGACCAATATGTGATTGGATTTATTTTAGAGGATGCTTGAATGAATGGGTTTTTTATAAATGGGGCCTGCGTACCTCGTCTTCTCTAATTTTTCTTAATGTAAATTCTATCTCCCTCTTATGTACTTACCCTTGACTGCTGATCAAGGTTTCTATTATTGTAAATAGTTTATGTAATAGGATTAGTTAGAATTATTTTGAAGAATTGGAGACAAAGGAGCAAGGAGCGCTTGAAGACCCGTTTATAATAGAGCCCGAGTTTAAATGTAATAGTTATATTTAAATTTAATTCTTGCACCCTAGGTTTGACCTTTTGGTTTACTTTGTGGCTCTAGTGAACCAAACTAGAATAAAAGTCCATAATCAATCCGGATAGAATATAGTATTCTATATGTGCATGATTACTATATATATATATATATATATATATATATATATATATATATATATATATATTATACAACATGCTTCGCATGTTAAATAATATGGCGTGTATTTTATATATATATATGTGCATGCGCGCTAAACAAGATGAGACAAATAATAACAAACCCCTCAAAGAAATAATATTAAGTCCTAAGCGTTCAAAGATATTTGGAATATCGAACGTCGCCTTCTAGCATGGTAAAACGATAGAGTATTAAATATTTAATATGAGTTTGTTGTGCACACACAAGGCGAATATTAAATATTTAAGATGTTGTTTTATTACACTTGATGCTTATTAAGGAATTGAACATTACTACTTTGTTGTGCACACACAAGGGCGGTCTTTTTCTCTTTACATATATGGAAGTGCTAGGTTGGACTTGACTTAGATTATTTTAGTTCAGATGTACACACACTTGACCATTATAATCTAAGAGGCAAAATACAAGGAGTTACATGGTGATGCAATTGGCAATAGTTGTCTACCTATTTATTTATATATAGTTTGTTGTGCACACACAAGATTATATATATTTGAAATGAGATCCTGATTCTCACTATCAAATCTTTAATTAGATTTGCCGAACTATATATTGAGGGTAATATAGTTTGATGAAAATAGTGAGAGATACCAATTTAAATAAAGACCTAATTTATTTTGATAATTAATAAAATGAATATATGTTAAAATGTTGTCTATTTCACATGCAGAATTAAAAATGTCAAACTCACTATCACTGCGTAACATACTTGATGCTAACAAACTGATCGGACCGAATTACACGGACTAGTTAAGGAATATGAGAATTGTTCTCATTGCTGAAAAGATTTCTTATGTCATAAATTCGTCAGTCCCTGCAAATGTTGCAGAAACAGCCTCTGAGGAAGAGATTGCTACTTTCAGAAAGTGGCAAGATGATGCAATCTTGGCTCAATGCATCATGCTCGTATCCATGAGTAACGAGTTTCAGCGTCAGCATGAAACTATGGATGCTCCTACTATATTGCTGCACCTCAAGGAGTTATATGATGAGCAAAGTAGGATTGCTAGATATCAGATATTTAAGGAGCTCTTCCGATCTCGTATACCGAGGGCACTACCGTTGAGACTAATCTGATTGAACAACTTGGATAGCTGGGGTTCGTAATGGATGGGGAGTTAAGTCAAGATTTGATCTTGTAGTCACTCCCGAACACTTTCTCACAATTTGTTGTGAATTTTCACATGAATAAGTTGGACGTCAGCTTGCCTGAGTTACTTAACATGCTGAAAACTGTTGAAGGTCACTTCTTATCCAATAAGAACCAAGTCTTGAAAGTGGTATGCACACAAGCCAATCATATTTGATATGATGTATCATATACTTTGTAATCTTATTCGGTTATTAAAGGCATTTTATATTATCTACATAGTGTTGTTATATTAAATGTGATAAACCCATAGTTTTGAGCATTGCTTTTAGAATCATGATGATGATCATGCTAATGAGATCTAAATTCTAGATAGCTCGCAAACTAAAATCGTTCCTAATCGTTGGATTACTAAAAAGGGTATTAGTTAATCCGGATAGATTAGTACATACGTTGCTTGCTCTTAAGAAGAGGATGATTGATCTCATAATCATTTGTGTGGAGACACTAAATCAAGTATGTAGGTTCTTATTGGAGAATAAGTTCACTGAACGTGGCTCGCTAAAGAATACCTAATGGAGTTTTACTCGCCTGTCAATAGGAATTCCTCTAGTGATAGTAGTACAAGTGATCCTTGGACTTGAGATCATCATAGTATCTTGTGTATGATAAGTTATACTTTGACATGTCCCTTAAGACCTTTAGGGTATAACAAAGGGTATGATTGGGTATAATAAGTTGTACATGGAGATAGGTGAATGATCAACAAAGAATCTACCACGTCTAGTAAAAGATGTGAATGTCCTTTGTGATTCGATAAATGACAACTCAGTAGTCCTTGGCCAAGGCAGAATGAAATTAGAAAAGAATTTCTAATTTGCATTATTTAGAGTTGTGCATTTGAGAATCGAAATACATATAATTAAATAAAATAAGACTTGACAGTAATTCTATGTCTTATATTTAATTGGGACATTGTATGGTAGAAGGATTGAATTGTACGGTAACTATGCACTGAAAGGTTTTTTTATGATTAATGTTGAAATCTATATTATCTGGAAAGTCGTTGATCGCTAAGGGGGCTTACCCTTATTGTAGAATAAATATTATTTATTTAAATGAATTAAATAGTTTAATTTATTTATTTAAATAAGATTAGAATTGTTCAAATTGATTTATTCACAACCGATTTAATATGGAGAACCTAAAGGGTCACACTACAAAAGAAAAATATTTATTTAAGAAGTAAATGGCATAATTATAATAATAAGTTAAGTGTATATAATTTAGTCTATGGAGATAGAATAAATTAAATAGCTTAATATTTATTATTTAATATTTTAAAAATATTAAATATAAATTAATAAGAGGAGTCTTATTATTATTATTACTATTACTATTATTTAATTCCTAATAGGGATTGAGAATTAATTAATAGAAGTACTCTCACATGAATTCCTAATTGGATTAGGAGTTTAATTTAATTAAAAGAGTTTAATTAGAATAGAAACCCTAATCCTAAATAGTTTAGGGAAGGGTTTTCCCACATCTATAAATAAGAGAAGTGTTATCATAGATTAGGGTTACACACTCTTGCATAAGAATTGTGGAGAGTACTTATAATTTCTATAGAGATAGAAACTAGGGTTTTGCCAACACCCATCTTCTTGAACAAGTATTATTCCTTGGTGGATCACCTCTAGAGGCCAAACATTTGGGTGGCTAACGTTGATCAAAGGAAGGAATTTAATCGGTGGAATTCAAGGAGAACGCGAAGGAATTGGAGGTGAACTTGTACCTGAGGAAGCTAGAATTCTACAAGGGTATAATTCTTATTCTCCATCTCTTTCGTTTAATTAATAATTGTGCATAAAGAAAGATCATGGTGATGGTTTGTATAAAATTTTAAAATCTGATTTTATCGCGCTTCTGCTTTATTTATGTAATTTGATTACATGTTCGCGTTATACAAACCTAACAAGTCTTACTAGTGGATGATTCTTCCAAGAAAAGGAAGAGGCCCAAGGTATCTTCTGAAAAGAAGAAAAAGATGAAGGCTAAGGGCAAGGCGAAAGGAAAGGATAATAAGAAAGCTGATCCAGATAGCAAAGAAATTTGCTACCATTGCAATAAGTCGGGTACCTGGAAGAGGAACTGCAAGGATTATCTTGCGGATCAAAAGCAAAAGAAGCTTGAAGAAGCTTCGACTTCCGATCTAGGTTTGTTCATGATTGAAATTAATTTTTCTAAAAGTCAAAATTCTACTTGGGTGTTGGATACCGGTTGTGGTTCTCACATATGTAACAATATGCAGAGACTAAGCAGAAGTAGAAAGCTGAACAAGGAAGAAGTCATCCTACGAGTGGGGAATGGAGCAAAGGTTGATGCATTAGCTGTAGGAACTTATTGTTTAGCATTGTCTACGGGCAAGTCCATTAGTTTAAATAATTGTTATTATGTTCCAACACTCATTAGAAACATTATTTCAATTTCTGTATTGGATATGGATGGTTTTGATATTATAATAAAGAACAATATTTGTTCTATTTATAATAAAAATATTTTATATGGTGTTGAAAATTTACTGAATGGACTTTACATACTTGACTTACATGAAATAATACTTCAAATTGAACAAACTAAGAAAAGAAAAAGAGATGATGTTAATTATACCTTTATGTGGCACTGTAAACTCGGTCATATCAATGAAACAAGATTAACCAAGTTACATAAAGATGGGCTTTTAGAGCTATCTGATTATGAATCATATCCAACTTGTGAATCTTGTCTCATGGGTAAGATGACTAAATCTCCTTTTAGTGGAAAAGAAGAAAGGGTTACAGAGTTGTTAGCGTTAGTACACATGGACGTATATGGACCTATGACAATGAATGCACGAGGAGGGTATTCTTATTTTATTACTTTCACTGATGATCATTCTAGATTTGGATGTGTGTATTTAATGAAATATAAGTCTGAATCGTTTGAAAAGTTCAAAGAATTCAAAAGTGAAGTAAACTGGTAAGAGTATTAAGATTCTTTGATCGGATCGAGGAGGAGAATACTTAACCAATGAGTTTCTCAATTGTCTCAAAGAAAATGGTATAATCTCACAATGGACTCCACCAGGGACGCCACAATTAAATAGTGTATCTGAAAGGAGAAATTGAATATTGTTGGACATGGTTCGCTCCATGATGAGTTATACCGACCTTCCAGTATCCTTCTGGGGTTATGCCCTGAAAATGCCTGCATACCTACTTAACAAGGTACCTACCAAATCCGTCCCAAAGACTCCATATGAATTATGGACAGGGAGAAAACCTAGTCTTAAGCATGTTAAGACTTGGGGTTGTCCAGCTTATGTTAAAAGGTTTGAGCATGATAAGCTAAAGACGAGATCCGATAAGTGTAGATTTATGGGATATCCTAAAGAAAGTTTAGCATATTATTTCTACCATCCTACTAATCAAAAGGTGTTTCTTGCGAAACACGCTGCCTTCTTGGAAAAGGAGTTTATCCTTGAAGGGGTCAGTGGGAGTAAGATATATCTTGAAGAAGTTCAAGAACCACAAAATACTACGGATCAAAGTCAGGTACTTGATCAAGTGGAAGAATCTAATGTACCACAACCTATTCGTAAATCTGGAAAAGTACCGAAGATACCTGATAGGTATGGATTCATCATAGAGGATGATGATGAGGTACGCATCATAGATGATGATGATCTATTGACTTACGAAGAGGCTATGAGTAGTAAAGACTCAGAGAAATGGCTAGAAGCCATGAAATTTGAGATGGACTCCATGTATGAAAACCATGTATGGACTTTGGTTTCACCACTTGAAGGCATTAAGCCTATTGGGTGCAAATGGGTCTTTAAGAGAAAGACTGGAGCGGACGGCAAGATAGGGACCTATAAGGCCTGACTGATTGCAAAAGGTTTCAAACAAAGACAAGGAGCTGACTATGATGAAACCTTCTCACCAGTAGCTATGCTCAAGTCCATTCGGATTTTGCTTGTAATTGCAACTTATTATGACTACGAAATCTGGCAAATGGACGTGAAAATGGCCTTCCTCAATAGAGAGCTTGAGGAGAATGTATATATGATACAGCCAGAGGGTTTTGTTTCAACGGTTGGAACAAACTAAATCTGTAAGCTACAACAATCCATTTATGGATTGAAGCAAGCTTCTCGCAGGTGGAACATCCGTTTTGATGAGATAATCAAAAAGTTTGATTTTATCAAAAACGAGGATGAACCATGTGTGATAAACTCCACGGCATGCTTGCGTGAGGTGGTCGTCGCCCAAATCGTTTTCTAGCAAAAATTGGATGGTAGATTGCTTGCAACACCTCAACCTCTCGCCTATATGAAGACGGTAATCTTGGTACAATTACTCACGTTTGGAAATCTGCATTAAATGAACACCAACGACACCTTAACCCCTCGCTTATATGTAAGCGGTAATGTTGGTACAATCGACGCTTGATGTGGTAGAGGACGCCACACACAACTATGGAATGTTGTATGATAAGTCAAGTTGAATTCTCAAAGAAAACTAAGGAAATACTTAAGAATCCTTCAAAGAATCAATTGTAGAGAATAACTCAAAGAGTTTGATAAAATCTGAAAATATGAATGTTGCTGCCTCCATTACAATCATAAGACTGATATATGGAGGCTAGGGTGGTGGCTATGAAACCTTAAATCTGAACAAGGAAATAGCAATTAACATAAAGTTAAATCCCATCTAGGATTAATTTTATTACAAGGTAACATAAAAATCTGCTGGAAAGAACTGAATAAAAAGAAAGTGCTGAAACATGAGGGAATCCCATGCCAAAAATGTGCTGCAGAATATGCAGCAAATGGCTTGGAATTTAGCTTCTGAATTGGTTCATCCTTTCGTAACACAATTGGCTTGGAATTTAGCTTCTGATTTGGCTGATGCAGAATATTCAGCAATTGGCTTGGAATTTAGCTCCTAAATTGGCTCATCCATTTGTAAAACAATTGGCTTGGAATTTAGCTTCTAAATTGGCTGATGCAGAATATTCAGCAATTGGCTTGGAATTTAGCTCCTAAATTGGCTCATCCATTTGTAACACATTCACTAACTTGGAATCGGTCATACTCGGTTTTGAAGTCATTCCAACCTCATTCCAAATTATTTGAATCAATCCATTAAGTCCCTCCTTGAAGCGTTTAGCCCGAGCTCTTGTTACGAGTCCAACCGAGAAGCAAACCGAATTTAATGTATGGGTGTCAATCACTCCCGAGCTAGGGATGTCCTCATCATTCCCCTCCTCTTGAGAAGGATTTGACCTCAAATCGTCGCCTACATCAAACAGACTTAGATCAGTAATATTGAATGTGGCACTAACATTATACTTACCAGGTAAATCTAGTTTATAGGCATTGTCGTTAATGCACTCAAGAACTTGAAACGGCCCATCTCCTCTTGGAAGCAGCTTTGAGCGTCTTTGAACTGGGAATCTCTCTTTTCGCATGTGTAACCATACCCAATCTCCTATTTCAAAGACAACTCGACGTCGACCCTTGTTGGCTTGTTTGGCATATTACTTCGTCCTCCTTTCAATGTTGAGTCTCGCCTTCTCATGTATTTGCTTAACAAATTCAGCCTTTTTCTTTCCATTTATGTTAGTAAATTCAGAAACAGGTAATGGTGATAAATCCAACGATGTCAAAGGATTAAAACCATATACAATCTCAAAAGGTGAGAACTTAGTAGCAGAATGAACAGATCTATTATATGCAAACTCAACATGTGGTAAAGACTCCTCCCAATGCTTAATATTCTTTTTAATGATAGCACGTAACAACGCCGATAAAGTCCTATTTATTACTTCAGTTTGGCCATCAGTCTGTGGGTGACAAGTAGTTGAAAATAGCAGTTTAGTGCCTAATTTACACCACAATGTCTTCCAAAAATAACTCAAGAACTTAGTATCTCTATCAGAAACAATCGTTTTAGGCATGCCATGCAAACGCACAATTTCTTTAAAGAATAAATCAGCAATATGGAATGCATCATCAGTCTTGTGACATGGAATAAAATGCGCCATCTTTGAAAACCTATCCACGACCACAAATACAGAATCATGACCACGCTTAGATCTAGGTAAACCCAACACAAAGTCCATAGATAAATCAATCCAAGGTCCACTAGATATAGGCAATGGTGTATACAATCCATGCGGTTGAACACGAGACTTAGCTTGACGACAAGTAATGCATCTATCACAAATTCTTTCTACATCTCGCTTCATGTGAGGCCAATAAAAATGTTCTTTTAAAACAGATAAGGTCTTTTCAACACCGAAGTGACCCATCAAACTGCCCCCATGTGATTCTCTAACCAACAAGAATCCATCAATTTTAAAGTATTTACCTACAACATTCTTTTCACAAGATTTGAACTCTTCACAAAAATCAGGGTCATCAACATATATTTCCTTAATTCTCTCAAATCCAAGCAATTTTGTATCAAGAGTAGACAATAACACATACCTTCGAGACAATGCATCAACAACGACATTCTTTTTACCTTGTTTATATCGAATGACATATGGAATGTTTCAATAAATTTCATCCATCACGCATGCCTCTTGTTCAATTTGTGTTGGCCTTTCAAGTACTTCAATGATTCATGATCTGTGTGTATCACGAACTCCTTAGGCCAAAGGTAGTGTTGCCATGTCTCCAATGCTCGAACCAAAGCGTATAACTCCTTGTCATAAGTAGGATAGTTCAAGGCTGCCCCGTTTAACTTTTCGCTAAAGTACGCCACTAGCTTCCTTTCTTGCATCAACACAGCTCCTGAAAGTAGTATGCACACAAGCCAATCATATTTGATATGATGTAACATATACTTTGTAATCTTATTCATTTATTAATAAAAGAATTGATTTACTTAAAAGGCATTTTATATTATCTACATAGTGTTGTTATATTAAATGTGATAAACCCATAGTTTTGAGCAATGCTTTTAGAATCATGATGGTGATCATGCTAATGAGATCTAAATTCTAGATAGCTCACAAACTAAAATCGTTCCTAATCGTTGGATTACTAAAAAGGGGATTAGTGAATCTGGATAGATTAGTACATACGTTGCTTGCTCTTAGGAAGAGGATGATTGATCTCATAATCATTTGTGTGGAGACACTAAAGCAAGTATGTAGGTGCTTATTGAAGAATAAGTTCATTAAACGTGGCTCGCTAAGGAATACCTAATGGAGTTTTACTCGCCTGTCAATAGGAATTCCTCTAGTGATAGTAGTGCAAGTGATCCTTGGACTTGAGATCATCATAATATCTTGTGTATGATGAGTTATGCTTTGACATGTCCCTTAAGCCCTTTAGGGTATATCAAAGGGTATGATTGGGTATAATAAGTTGTACATGGAGATAGGTGAATGATCAACAAAGAATCTACCACATCTAGTAAAAGATGTGAATGTCCTATGTGATTCGATAAATGACAACTCAGTAGTCCTTGGCCAAGGCAGAGTGAAATTAGAAAGAAGTTTCTAATTTACATTATTTAGAGTTGTGCATTTGGGAATCGAAATACATATGATTTAATAAAATAAGACTTGACAGTAAATCCATGTCTTATATTTAATTGGGACATTGTATGGTAGAAGGATTGAATTGTACGGTAACTATGCACTGAAAGGTTCTTTTGTGATTAATGTTGAAATCTATATTATCTAGAAAGTCGTTGATCGCTAAGGGGGCTTACCGTTATTGTAGAATAAATATTATTTATTTAAATGAATTAAATAGTTTAATTTATTTATTTAAATAAGATTAGAATTGTTCTAATTGATTTATTCACAACCGGTTTAATATGGAGAACCTAAAGGATCACACCGCAAAAGGAAAATATTTATTTAAGAAGTAAATGGCATAATTGTAATAATAAGTTAAGTGTATTTAATTCAATTTATTGAGATAGAATAAATTAAATAGCTTAATATTTATTATTTAATATTTTGGAAATATTAAATATAAATTAATAAGAGGAGTCTTATTATTATTATTACTATTACTATTATTTAATTCCCAATAGGGATTGTGAATTAATTTATAGAAGTACTCTCCCATGAATTCCTAATTGGATTAGGAGCATAATTAATTAAAGGAGTTTAATTATAATAGAAACCCTAATCCTAAATAGTTTAGGGAAGGGTTTTCCTACATCTATAAATAAGAGGAGTCTTATCATAGATTAGGGTTACACACTCTTGCATTAGATTGTGGAGAGTACCTGCAATTTTTATAGAGATAGAAACTAGGGTTTTGCCAATACCCAACTTCTTGAATACTTATTATTCCTTGGTGGATCACCTCTAGAGGCCAAACACTTGGGTGGTTAACGTTGATCAAAGGAAGGAATCTCATCCGTGGAATTCGAGGAGAACACAAAGGAATTGGAGTTGAACTTGTACCCAAAGAAGCTTTGATCTACGAGGGTATAATTCTTATTCTCTTTCTCTTTTGTTTAATTGATAATTGAACACAAGGATAGATCATGGTGATGGTTTGTATTAAAATTTTAAAATCCGTTTTATCACGCTTCCGCCCTATTTATGTAATTTGATTGCATGCTTGCGTTATATACAAACTTAACAGCTCCAATTCCTAACCCTGAGGTATCACACTCAATTTCAAAAGTTTTAGTAAAATCAAGTAAAACAAGTAAAGGTGCATTAGTCAATGTGTCTTTAATTAGCTGGAATGCCTTTTCTTGTTCATCACCCCACTTAAACCCCACACTCTTCTTGATCACTTCCGTTATCGATGCTGTGATGTCGCTGAAGTTCTTCACGAATTGACGGTAAAAACTTGTTAGCCCATGAAAACTACGCACTTGACTTACATTCGTAGGACTCGGCCATTCTCGAATAGCACGTATTTTCTCCTCATCAACCTGTACTCCCTGCGTACTAACAACAAAACCAAGGAACACAACTCATCCCTACAAAATGTGCACTTTTCCATATTAGCAAATAACTTTTCTTCTCTAAGCACATCTAAAACAGATTTTAAACACAACGCATGCTCACCCATATTTTTGTTATAGATTAGAATATCATCAAAATATACCACAACAAATTTCCCAATGAATGATCGCAAAACATGATTCATTAAATGCATGAAAGTACTAGGAGCATTAGTTAAACCGAAAGGTAACACTAACCACTCATACAAACCATACTTCGTTTTAAAAGCAGTTTTCCATTCATCACCTTCTTTCATCCTAATTTGATGATATCCACTTTTTAAGTTAATTTTTGAAAACATACATGACCCATGTAATTCATCTAACATGTCATCTAATCGAGGAATGGGATGTCGATATTTAACCGTAATATTATTTACCGCACGACAATCGATGCACATCCGCCAACTTCCATCCTTCTTTGGCACTAAAATCACCGAAACCGCACATGGACTCATGCTCTCCCTCACGAACCCCTTCTCCATTAGTTCACCAACTTGGTTTTGCAACTCCTTCGTCTCCTCGGGATTGCTCCGATAAGTTGGACGGTTTGGAATGGTAGCACCGGGTACGAAGTCAATTTGATGTTCAATTCCCCGAATTGGTGGTAATCCTTGTGGTAATTCCTTGGGAAATACGTCTGCATAATCCTGCAATAGAGATGAAATAACACTAGGCAAAACTGAATCGTTAGCATTAGTAGTTAAAAACGCCTCCTTATACCGAAGTATAATCATCGGCACTTTAAAAACCAAAGCTCTCCTCACATCACTCCTTTTTGCATAGATATTTGTTTTTCTCTCAAAATCCTTTCTTTTATCTCTTTCTTGTTCTCTCTTATTTTCCCCTTTGAATTTTTCTTTTCTTCGCTCTCTTTTTATGGGACATCTCTTTGCAAATGAATTTGATCCTCATGCACTTGTTGTGGTGACATAGGACACAAAGTAACTTTCCTTTTATTGTGTGCAAAGGAATATTCATTAGTAAAACCATCATGTTTAACCTTTCTATCGAACTGCCATGGCCTACCAAGTAACAAGTGTCCCGTTTGCATAGGAACCACATCACATAACATCTCATCAACATATTGACCAATAGAAAATGGAACCAACACCTGTTTGGTCACCTTTATATCAGCACTGTCATTAAGCCATTATAAACGATACAGTCGTGGATGCTTGGATGTAGTCAGCCCCAATTTATCCACCATGGTAGTACTTGCCACGTTAGTACAACTCCCTTCATCTATCACAACACAACAAATCTTCCCGTTCACCATACAACGAGTATAAAACAGATTTTTCCGTTGCTCACTACTTTCTTCTTTCACCTGTATACTAAGGGCTCTCCTTGTGACTAAAATCTCACCATGTATAGCAACCTCCCTATCATCTACCTCCTTTAATGGTGGCATAGAATCTGTGTCACTATCTTCTCCCTCGGTTTTCACCTCTCTATTGTCAAGTAACAATATAGTTCTTTGATTTGGACATTGATTTGAAATATGTCCCCTGCCTTGACATTTAAAACATACAATATCACGATTACGACTAAAAGAAGGTTTTTCAATTTTACCTTGTGTTCCACGATTAGCCCTTTCTGGTTTTAACTCCACTTTAGGCTTGTTCATCATTGGTCTTTCCTCTCGCCTTCCAACATTAGGTTTCCACGATGAAGTTGTAGTAGAATTTGATCGTTGGCCACCTCTCCTCTTAAGTTGCTTCTCAATTTTGATAGCCATGTGCACCATATCTTCCAACTCCACATAATGTTGTCGTTCCACCAAATCTGCAATGTCCCAATTTAACCCCGCTGAAAATCAAGCCATTGTAGCCTCATTATCCTCAACAATGTTAGCCCTAGCAATCAACATTTCCATCTCCTTGAAGTAATCCTCTACACTTTTACTTCCTTGCTTCAAATTCTACAAATTACGAAACAAATCCCGGTGATAATGGCTCAGCATAAACCTCTTTCTCATTGCTACTTTCATTCCTCCCCAAGTCACAATCGGTCTTTCTCCACACCTCCTTCGATTGGTCATCAATTGATCCCACCAAGTAACTGCATAATCTAAAAATTCGGTGGCAGCAAGCTTAACTTTCTTAAGCTCCGAGTAGTTATGACAATCAAATACCCACTCCATTTTTTGTTCCCATTCGTTGTAAGCCTCAGGATCACTCCTTCCTTGAAAAGCTGGAATTTTCATTCTAATGATATCCAAGTTATTATCCTCTCTATCTCGACCTCCTCTTTCTCTAGCACCCCTTGTCTTCGATGTATGGAATCAGCCTCACGTTCTTCCTCCTCGCTAAGTTTAACATGAAAGTAAGTCTCCTCTGTTCTAATTTCATTTTGCTTAGTCCTGCCCTTTGGTCTCCCACCAATAGGGTTTTGAGAGGGTTCTCCTCGGGTGTCACTTAATTGATCAATGCGTTCGTGTACTTGTTCCATTGCTATTCCCAATTGTCTAGAAAATACTTTCATCATAGCCTCCATCATAAATTTTGGATCAACATTAGATGTTGGCTCTTCAAGAACAGTTTTATCCTTTGAATGAGACATACTTTCCTACACAATAAAGATTAGTAGAAAACAATTTCCTCACCACTCTCTTACATGTTTCTCTCAAATTAAGGTACCGCTCGTGTTTGCACTCAATAGGCTTTTACCCTCAATTATACTCACACTTTTCCTTTTACCTCACAATATTCTCTCTAAACAGATTATGTTTGAATTCACTAAATACTATCAAAGTTTCCAATTCAGTTCAATGAAATAACTTATCACAAACAATTACAATCAAATGAATCCCTCAAAACAAACAATTACAATAGGCGTGAACCTCCAAATACCAACATCACGATTATGGGATTGACAATGAATTTAAGAGCTAATCGCCGCTAAATATAGTGATAGCAACAATTAGAAATAATGCAGAATTTTTGCCACTTTTTTTTTAGAGAATAACTCAAATCCGAAAATTAAGGATAGATTTTGCTAGAGAATCCAGGGCACGCTTGCGTGAGGTGGTCGTCGCCCAAATCATTTTCTAGCAAAAATTGGATGGTGGATTGCTTGCAACACCTCAACCCCTCGCCTATATGAAGACGGTAATCTTGGTACAATTGCTCACGTTTGGAAATCTGCGTTAAATGAACACTAACGACACCTTGACCCCTCGCTTATATGTAAGTGGTAATCTTGGTATAATTGACGCTTGATGTGGTAAAGGACGCCACACACAACTATGGAATATTGTATGATAAGTCAAGTTGAATTCTCAAAGAAAACTAGGAAATACTTAGGAATCCTTCAAAGAATCAATAATAGAGAATAACTCAAAGAGTTTGATAAAATTTGAAAATATGAATGTTGCTGCCTCTATTACAATCATAAGACTTATATATGGAGGCTAGGGTGGTGGCTATGAAACCCTAAATCTGAACAAGGAAATAGCAATTAACTTAGAGTTAAATCCCATCTAGGATTAATTTTATTACAAGATAACATAAAAATCTGCTGGAAAGTGCTGAATAAAAAGAAAGTGCTAAAACATGAGGGAATCCCATGCCAAAAATGTGCTGTAGAATATTCAACAAATGGCTTGGACTTTAGCTTCTGAATTGGCTCATCCTTTTGTAACACAATTGGCTTGGAATTTAGCTTTTGATTTGGTTGATGCAGAATATTCAGCAATTGGCTTGGAATTTAGCTCCTAAATTGGCTCATCCATTTGTAACACATTCACGAACTTGGAATCTGTCATACTCGATTTTGAAGTCATTCTAACCTCGTTCCAAATTATTTGAATCAACCCATTGAGTCCCTCCTTGAAGCGTTTAGCCCGAGCTCTTGTTACGGGTCCAACCAAGAAGCAAACCGAATCTGATATATGGGTGTCAATCACTCCCGAGCTAGGATGTCCTCATCAATGTGTGTACAAGAAGGTTAATGGGAGCGCTATTTCATTCTTTATATTATATGTTGATGATATATTACTAATAGGGAATGATGTTCCTATGCTACAGTCGATCAAAATTTGGTTATCTAAACACTTCTCCATGAAGGACTTGGGTGAGGCATCCTATATTTTGGGGATAAAGATCTATAGAGATAGATCTAAAAGGATGCTAGGCTTATCCCAAGGAAAGTACAATGACTCGATGCTAAAGAAGTTTAGCATGGAAGATTCCAAGAGAGGTCTCATACCGATGAGTCATGGAATACATCTCTCCAAGAAACAGGCCCCAAAGACACCTGAGGAGAGAGACCTTATGAGTAAGATTCATTATGCTTCAGCAATAAGATCTATCATGTACAGTATGATATGTACTAAACCGGATGTCGCTCATGCACTTAGTGTAACAAGCAGATATCAGTCGAATCTAGGAGAAGAGCATTGGAAGGTAGTGAAAAACATCTTAAAGTACTTAAGAAGAACTAAAGATGTATTTCTTGTCTACGGTAGGTCTGAGTTAAAACTAGATGGCTATACAGACTCAAGTTTTCAAACGAACCAAGATGACAGTAAATCCGTTTCAGGGTATGTGTTTACCTTAAATGGTGGTGCAGTGAGTTGGAAAAGTTTCAAACAGCAAACAGTTGTTGATTCAGTGACAGAGGCAGAATACATAGCTGCAAGTGAAGCTACAAAGGAAGTTATTTGGATGAAGACGTTCATAACTAAGCTTGGAGTGCCGAGTGTTAGAGAAGCCGTACCTTTATTCTGTGACAACACCGGAGCTATTGCGCAAGCGAAGGAACCCAGGTCTCATCAAAAATCCAAACACGTGTTGCGGCGATTTCATTTGATTAAAGAGATCATTGAAAGAGGAGACGTCACCCTGGAGCGTGTGGACTCTCAAGACAACATTGCAGATCCATTTACTAAAGCTTTAACTCAACAGCAGTTTGATTGTCACTTAGAAAAGATGGGTATTAGATACCATCCTGATTGGCTCTGGTGCAAGTGGGAGATTGAAAGTAGTATGCACACAATCATATTTGATATGATGTAGCATATACTTTATAATCTTATTCATTTATTAATAAAAGAATTTATTTATTAAAGGCATTTTACTTTATCTACATTTTGCAGCTATATTAAATGTGATAAACCCATAGTTTTGAGCAATGCTTTTAGAATCATGATGGTGATCATGCTAATGAGATCTAAATTCAAGATAGCTCACAAACTAAAATCGTTCCTAATCGTTGGATTTCTAAAAAGGGGATTAGTGAATCCAGATAGATTAGTACATACGTTGCTTGCTCTTAGGAAGAGGATGGTTGATCTCATAATCATTTGTGTGGAGACACTAAAGCAAGTATGTAGGTGCTTATTAGAGAATAAGTTCACTGAACGTGACTCACTAAGGAATACCTAATGAAGTTTTACTCTCCTGTCAATAGGAATTCCTCTAATAATAGTAGTACAAGTGGTCATTGGACTTGAGATCATCATAGTATCTTATGTATGATGAGTTATGCTTTGACATGTCCCTTAAGACCTTTAGGATATGTCAAAGGGTATGATTGGGTATAATAAGTTGTACATGGAGATAGGTGAATGATCAACAAAGAATCTACCACGTCTAGTAAAAGATGTGAATGTCCTATGTGATTCAATAAATGACAACTCAGAAGTCCTTGGCCAAGGCAGAATGAAATTAGAAAGGAGTTTCTAATTTGAATTATTTAGAGTTGTGCATTTGGAAATCGAAATACATATAATTAAATCAAATAAGACTTGACAGTAAATCCATGTCTTATATTTAATTGGGACATTGTATGGTAGAAGGATTGAATTGTACAGTAACTATTCACTGAAAGGTTCTTTTGTGATTAATGTTGAAATCTATATTATCTGGAAAGTCGTTGATAGCTAAGGGGGCTTACCCTTATTGTAGAATAAATGTTATTTATTTAAATGAATTAAATAGTTTAATTTATTTATTTAAATAAGATTAGAATTGTTCTAATTGATTTATTCACAACCGGTTCAATATGGAGAGCCTAAAGGGTCACACCGTAAAAGGAAAATATTTATTTAAGAAGTAAATGACATAATTGTAATAATAAGTTAAGTGTATTTGATTTAATCTATGGAGATATAATAAATTAAATAGCTTAATATTTATTATTTAATATTTTAAAAATATTAAATATAAATTAATAAGAGGAGTCTTATTATTATTATTACTATTACTATTATTTAATTCCTAAAAGGGATTGAGAATTAATTAATAGAAGTACTCTCTCATGAATTCCTGTTTGGATTAGGAGTTTAATTAGAATAGAAACTCTAATCCTAAATAGTTTAGGGAAGGGTTTCCTACATCTATAAATAAGAGAAGTCTTATCATAGATTGGGGTTACACAGTCTTGCATTAGATTGTGGAAAGTACTAACAATTTCTATAGAGATAGAAACTAGGGTTTTTGCTAACGCCCATCTTCTTGAACAAGTATTATTCCTTGGTGAATCACGTTTAGAGGCCAAACACTTGGGTGGCTAATGTTGATCAAAGCGAAGGAATTTAATCGGTGGAATTCAAGGAGAACGCGAAGAAATTGGAGGTGAACTTGTACCTGAAGAAGCTTTAATTCACGAGGGTATAATTCTCTATCTCTGTCTCTTTCGTTTAATTGATAATTGAACACAAGAAAAGATCATGGTGATGGTTTGTATTAAAATTTTAAAATCCGTTTTATCGCGCTTCCACTCTATTTATGTAATTTGATTGCATGCTTGCGTATTATACAAACCTAACAAAAATGGCTAGAAGAAGCAAAAAATAAGAGGGCTATGGATAAGCTAGTTTCGAAAATGTTTTATGGCGGATTCTTAAGTATTATTCTGAAAAGGAAACTGAGAAACAAAATCAAGGAGGATGAAAGAGAAACCCTAAATGTTAATAAGGTGATGTCTCCTAAACTTTTAAAAAATTGGAAAAAGAATCCAATAGAAAATAAGAGATTGAAAATCTTAGGCAACAAAAATATATCTAAATCGGGAAAAGGGAAGAGAAAAGCAAGAGTAATGGAAAGTGAACCATCGAAGTCTGACGATTCATTATCCCCTGTGTCTACTTCAACAAAAAAGAAAGTAAAGGTTGATGAAGGAACATCAAAGATTGCTGAGGCATGTCAAGATATTGATTAAAAAAGTTCAGAAAAGGAAGAAGACTTGGACGAGGAAGAAGTCTCAGAAACAGCGATCCCTAAGCCTGTAAAAAGGAGACAGAGTGTGAGGCTTAGACAGATGATGAAGTTTCCAGGACACAAAAGTGATGAAGGTGTACCTCCTATGTTCATTAATATTAACGATGAAGAAGATGAATCTACTAGAATGGGAAGAAAGAATCAAGGAAAGCGAAAGATGATCACTCCAAAAACTAGTGATGATGAAGATAATGAGATTGAAGAGGCTGAGAAGATTGTTAAACCTAAGCCTTCAGAAAGCAAGTCAGATGGAAAGGATGTAACAGCTAGTGATTCCGAGTCAAAGGATCAAGATGATGATGTATCGGTTGGTCAGACCTTAGAGTCTGAAGAAGAAGAAAGAATTGAAGAAACCTGGGCTGAAACTTATGACGAGTCAAAGATTAATGAAGTAGTTGTTGAAGAAATTATCAGGGACGATGACTCAATGAAATTGACTGATAAGGAAACTGAAGTGGAAGAAGAAGTAGTTATGAGAGAATCAAGTACGACTAGAGAAAAGGGGAAGAAGAAGATGAAGAATACCAGGAAGATGAAGAAAGGAAATAAGAAGAAAATAGGAGAAGCAAAGAAAAGGGATGAGTTAAAATCAGAAGGAGTACCCAACTCTACATTTGAGGAACCAATGGATTGCTTCACTCCACATCCATAAACTGCACCTTCCTCTAGAAGAATTCGAAGAAAAATAGTTCTAGAAGCTTTTGAGGATCCAATTGCAAAAGTATCTGAAAAATGGATAGATCATGGCAACACACAGATTCGAATGATTCCAATAACTATGGAGGATCTACTGAAAAGATTTCAAGATGTTGAACTGGATCGAACTACAATACTGTATGATCCTAAAGGACAACAGTTAGCATCATTCTATCCTTGGAAGCCCTGGCTAAAGGCCATATCTAGTGGTGATAAAAGCATTCTTAGTTGGTGTTTATCAAACTTTCCAAACCTAAAGGTAATCTCCCAGAACTTTCCAAGGGTTCATTCTTACCCAACGAGGCTGATAAAGGATAACAGACACTTCAAAGTTTACAGGCATGCTGAAAGTTGGTCAGTGGAGTTTACACTTCAAAGTTTACATCCCATATTACCTTCTTGAAAATCTGACTGAGCCTATCTCTGGAAGTCAGTCAGTGGAGTCTAAAGTCATAGAGCAAGTGGCCGCAGAACACTCTAACTCTATGACTGATGAACTAAGGATTACTCAAACCAGCCCAAATACTCAAAACAACAAGCAAACCTCACCTCAAAACTCTCAAGCACAACATGAAACTCCTCTAAATATTCCATCTTCATCTCACCATGACTACTTTGATGTATTCACTGCTCTGGACAATCTCTACAAGAGCGAGAAACAAAATACCCCTGTCCTCATGTTTGAAAATCCCCTCATTGATCAACAACTACTGAGAAATTCGGAAGAAAGCTTAAAGGTCTCCTTAGCAACAACCACAACAACTATCTGTTCTGAAAGAGGCATGGGTGATATTCTCAAGAAACTGGAGGCCTCAATTACAGAATTATCTCTCAAGTTTCATCAGCAAGATCTTTCATATCAAAAATCCATCGAACATAACCGAAAAGAAACTCTAGATCTACAGCAAAGAAATGAATAATCCATCAAATTCCTCTCTGAGACAGTGGCAGATCTTACTCAGTCTCTCTCCATGAAAATCGAACCGAGTCAGCAGGAAGTTCAGACGGAGGTTGAAAGTTCCTCATCCTTGATTGATCAACTTATTCTCTATATCCAACATCTCTCCAACTTGATTGATCACAAAAAGGGGGAGAAAAAGAGAAGACGTCCTAGCAAATTCCAGAAGAGGAAGCATCGAAAAGAGAAGCTGGTAAGGAAGGGCAAGCAGACAGTCATTGAGGGGGAGCAAGAAGAGAAAGTTATCAGTACGGGGGAGCAGGCAGCAAAACCAAAAGAGGCTGAGCAGGGTAGGAATAGCAAGGACAAGAAGAACCAGAAGAAGGAGCAGCTGAGGAAAGAAGGAGATCAGAAATAAAGATGCAAAATGGAAGGTATGGAAGATATATTTGAAATTGCTACATTTAAGACTGATAATTTAAATTCTTTTGGGTTGTAAGTTTTTAAGAATGTGATTTTGTCTATGTTATCTATGATTGGATGGATGCTAAGTTTAAATTGATGATGAATGTTATATATGAATGTCATGGTTAAATGCATATCATTTTATTCATATCTGTTAGACTAGACATACAGTGGCTTACTATATTTTAAGTCACATTCATACTCATGCATATGCACTTTGTTGAATTGATTTAGTGTTTTTGTCATTATCAAATAGGGGGAGATTGTTAGGAATCTTTATGAAGGTTAGAAGGTTGTTCTAATTAGGGGAAAATTGACTAGAACCTTCATAAGATTTCAAATGTATATATGATTTGATGATGAAACACTTAAAGTATTTTTGTTTGTATAAGTTTTGTCCTTAACTGATATATCTTTGTACAAGGACCTCGAACAGATCAGGCATGTTAGGTTGATCTCACTAAGTTAATCCAAATAAATGTAACATATATATATATATATATATGAACTGATCGACTGAAGCATAATTGTGAAAGAGAATCTTTGTAAAGTCCTTACGTAACAAATGTACAAGGACTTAGAATTGAAAAGATCAAAATTGTTAGGTTGATCTTAATTGAGCTATCATTACCTGTTGAACAAATGATTAATGTATATTTGTAATGATAAATTTTGTAAAGTCCTTATGAAACACATGTACAAGGACTTAGATTAGAAAGATTAATTTGTCAAGTTGATCTTCCCAAAGCTTTCAAATGTATAGTTGATAGTACCAACCGATCGTAGAGTTACTCTACTAATCGCAGTGTGATCATAATTAGCATAGACAACTCATTCACAGTAGCACGCAAAGTGAAGATCGTAGAGCCCGCAAGTAAGCCATGGATATGAGTTAAAGGTCTAACAAGAAAAAGCTGATCGCAGAAGGAAATACTATTGGAATATCTGAATACAATCCTCACCAGAGTGAATCCCCAAAAAGTCTCTACAAAAGCTAAATTGTTAAAGTTCTCTGTATAATCAGAAAGCAAGTCAGATCACAGAATAACTAGGATCTCGTAGAACAACAACTGGTAACGTAAAGCATTGGGAGATAAACAGGTCATAGAGATGTCTTCAACATGGTAAAACTGCCAAGACATTCAAAGAACAGAAACAAAGTCTGTAAGTTTACCCAAGTGTTATGAAGTACTCTACCAGATCACAAAGAACCAGTTATGACGCAAAGTAAAACAAGAGCTGAGAAACAGCAGCCAAGGCATCTACAAAGGCTACATTATAAAGATACTCTGCCTGGTCATAAAGCTCAAAACTGTTCGCAGAGTAATCAGGATTTCGTAGAGCAAGCAGTTGGCACCATAAAGCAAAGAGACAGCTAGTTCAAAAAGTTGTCCTTAACATCATATGTCCTTAACATCATAGAGCTGCTAAAGTGTTCAGAGAACAAAGAAAAGTCTGTAAGTCTAACCAAGCATTAAAGAGCAAATGCAAAGCCGAAGTCCATGATTACCATCATTCTACTATCAGCAAAAGAGCATATAGAAGAGCATTAGTAGAGCAGAAGATAAAACAATAATTGAAGAACAAATACAGAGCTCAAGTCATTGATTATCAGCACTCTGCTATCATCAAGAGACATAAAGTAATCAGATAGTAGAACAGAAGTCAAAATCATAATCGTAGAGCAGTTACAGATCAGAAGTCTATAATTTCCATTAATCTACTATCAAGAGACAGAAGAACAGAAAGTTGAGTAGAACGTAGAGCTTAACTCTACGATTCTTAAGACAACAGATCGTAGAGTCACGTCAGGTCTGACAAGAGGACTGACAATGGAACGTTGCAAATAGAAGATCCCAAGGTATCAACGAATATATCCTTGGTAGAAATCAAAGATGTGTCTACTGGCTAGTTTACCGAAAGCGACCTGTCAAAGGAGTAAGTAAAGCTGCAGGTTGATGTGACGGGTCATAAGCCAAAAAGCACGCTGACACACCAGTTCCAGAAAAGTCAACATCAGAGATATCAAAGTATCTGTACATTAAATGCTCCAACGGATATTTTACAATGGGAAGATTTAAAAAAGGACTATAAAAGGAATATCATTCAAAATGAAAAGTGATGATGATGGGCATTGAACAACAATACAAGAGAAGGATCATCATCAGAAATGAACATAGAGCTGAACAAGAGAAAACGTAGAGTAAGGTCCACTTTACGATCGAAGAGAAGTTCAAGACTGCCAAGTACAAATGAGAAAGAGATTAAAAGGTCAGTTTGGCAGTACATCAGAAGATCTTGAGAAGCTGTTGAGTTCTTGAAGAAGTGAAGCCTAAACGCAATTGTAATACCCCGACTTTTATGAAATAAAAGTTTATTTTTTTCTTTATGATTATTATTCTAAACAGTAAAGTGTTTAAATGATATAATGTTATAGTTAAGGGTGATATATGCAAATTATCAGATAAACAGTATGTCAGAGAATATTCTTTTTATCGGAGAATATTCTTTCTGTCGGGGAATATTATATTCGGTAACGTACGACGGCGTCGAAATAACAAACATTGGTAGGCCCCACAACGACTAATTGTCGGATAGGAAAAACGATAGTATTAATATTTTTATACAAATTGTCAACAGTACTATCACCTGCAACTGTTGAAATACCTGGTAATAAAAAGAACAGTAAAACGCGTTATTCCTTAGTAGTACGCGGTATTCCACAATAGCACACGGTGTTCAGTATTTTATATTATTGATTCAATAATTGATAAAGTAGCAATTGCACAGTATTTTGATTCAATAATTGTTACAGTAGCATCTGCATAGTACTTTTTATTATTTGTCACGACACTGTAACTCATATTATTTGATATGATATTTTAGCATTATTGACAATGTCTAGAAATTCTGTCAAGGAAAGGGGTTATTTAATTATGCGTCGTTTCTACGGAAAGCCCCATTTTTCCTGGGAATGATCTGATTGTCAATATTATGAGTCTATAATATTAATGGTGAATAATTATTGAAAGACTGAAAATGTGTTGATTAAAGATAAGTGATATGTAGTAGTTATTTGTTCAATTTTTGGGGTTGTTATGAAGCGTTTATCGTAAGTTTACTTATATTTCTGTGGAACCCACACTTTATTCCGTGGGACCCATAACTAATTGATTAGTGGGACCCACAACTTTATTTAATTTCTTCTATGGGACCCTTATGTGGGACCCACAGGTCATTCAATAGTTACTTACTAATTTGACAAACCGTCAGTAGAAAATTAAATTCAGTTTTTATTTTACCTAGGGTTAAAAACCTAAGAGAAAGCATATTCTAAGGATATGCTAAAGTATAAAGTATATTAAAGGAATATGCTATGGAATAAAGAATATTTCAAGAATATGCTAAGGGTATAAGTGTAATATGCCAAGTAAAGTTAGGAAAAAGACCAAAATGCCCTCACCTTGATTTTCCTATAAATAGGAAGGGTTATTTTAAGGAAATTCACAACTTCCTTGCTTATACTTCCTTCTACTGTAATGACCACGATTTTCAAACAATATTATTATTAAGGTCAATAATTTAATCTCTGTTATTAAATTCATTTGCATATTATTTTAAACCCTTGAATGATTTGGGTAATTGTGTGTGGTGGGATTTAATAGTCCAAGTATAATGGACTAGCCTTATGGATTATTTTAAACAATCCCAATGTGAAATGGTCTTGTAAATGGTTAATAGTCCCACTAAATGATTCTTAAAAGTGGACCAGCCCACTGTATCCCATTAAACAAACCCGACCCAAGCTAATGGTATATGGGTTTGTAAGCGGGTCAGTATGTAGACCCAAATTAGAAGTAATCAGCCACTTGATCTTACTGTTGAAGACTAAATTAAATCCTTATGTGTAAAGTACAACCCGCCGCATTAGGCCAATGGCCTATTCACCCACTTCACTGATTAAAGGCTAACCTGATGATTATTGGGCATGGCCAGTAGATGGGTTAGTAAAAACTTTCCACCAAACCTCTCCCGACCAGTGGTTAATTCAGTTAGAACTAGTCGATAGGTTGGGGTAACAACCAATGAGTGGATAAAGGATTCCCTATAAATAGAGACCTTGTATTCCTTTGAAAAACTTGATGAGTTTATTAGCTCAAGAGAAGTACTCTGAGTTGAGAGTAATCTTGATAAGGAGTTCTTGTCATTCGGAGAGTCAAGCAGAATCAAAAAGCTAGAGAATTAACAGACGAAACCCCGAGAAGGTGAGACCCTTTCTTATATTTCAAGCTTTTATCTCTCGGTCCAGTTAGATTCCTTTTGATTGAGTAAGTAGAAGACGAGTCAAGCATGACCAGTGATAATATAGAGTGATGTTAAAGTCTGGAGTCGTAGAGTAGTTGTGCAGGAACCCTATGCTTAAATATAAGGCTGAAGAATGACTCAAGCCAGAGTCATGTTAATGACCCTAACCCTATTAATTAGTTAAAGAACCCAAAGTTATGTCCAAGGAGGTTCGTCACCTCACTCCGAACCCATGAACCTCACTAATGAGAATGTCAAAGCCATTCCGATGGTATTCGTCGCTTGACCCTGAACTATAAAGAGGATTCCAAAGCAAAATCTGTAGGCTAAGCCGAAGGACTGATAGTCTTTGTGGGTCTGGTTCAGTACTGGACCCGAAGCCAAGAATATCTTATACCAGCAAGGGTCGAACCTGACTCCCGAAGTCACTACTCCAAAGTCGAAGTCCTAATATGATGCCAAGACCCAAAACTGTACTTATATCCATGTTCGATCGCCAAGGGATGTTCCTTGAGCTAAAACTTAAAGTACTTTAAAAACCCTTCGGCCATCGTAGAGTGGACTCTATCGATCATAGAGCTCCATTCGGCAATCATAGGGTGGGTCAGTCGGACCACTCAACAACCGTAGAGTTTCACTCGTATGTCGTAGAGTGAGTCTGGTCGGTCCCCAAAAGGATCGTAGAGTAAACCCTACGATCGTAGAGTCAACCCTACCGATCGTAAAGTCTCACCAGTCAGATGTTGAATGAATCCTACTGATTGTAGAGTCTCACTAAATGATCGTAGAGCTTCATGAATGAGTTGTAGAGCTTAGTAACTGATTGTAGAGTGATCCTAGTAATGGTATTAAAGCCCTACTGATCATAGAGCGGTTATGTCAGACCGTAGAGTACTAGAGTGGGCTCTAGAGAAGACCGAATGAGTCACTCGTGTAATTCATTTAAGATGTTGATACATAGCTATGCCTGATCAAAGAGTACAATTATGATCACTGTAGGATACTTGCCGAAGCAGAAAGCGTAGAGTAACCTTTTAGCAGCAGATCAGGCAAGTTCCCTCACTTCAAGCTTTTGGATTAATTGTTATACTATCATGTATATCCTTGCAAGTGTTCTTCTATAAAGTTCGTTATACTGCTGTGTATATCTATACTTCCTAACTTACACAACTTTGAATGTTGTGTGTCGACGCCGGTTTTTTCGCCTTTCCCGCGATATTTGTCTTTTCCGATTTTAGCCTTTTGATTGAATGATTTTTTGGGAAAAGATCGGCATTAATGTCGATGGGTTTTGAAAGATCGTTTATTTATGATGAGCCAATTAACCAGAGTCACCAGTTGGTATATTTGAAATGGATGTACCAACTCATCCGAGTTTTTGTTTTTTATAAATCGCTGGCTCATATGTGACTCCGAATTAATTGGTCTGCAAACCGAGATTCATAGAGTTCGGGGGCTTGCTTAAGTGAGGGGAAGGTGTTAGGCACCCCTCGACTTCTGTGAAACACGGTTACCGCAATCTTGATGCTCTCCTATCCTTTAATTCTTGAATGTGTGTGTGTGTATGTGCGCGTGTGTGTGTGTGTGTGCCTATGTGAATGTTGTGGTGAGTTTGTATGAAAGAATCATTTGGATTTTAGGGAAAATCGTGCTTTAATTTGAGAACGCTTCGGAATGTCTTTTCGGCATACACGAGAAAGCTTTATTCTTTATGAGAAAGGTTTTGATTTTAATTGTCAAAAACTATGAGATTTTCATTAGGTGTCGTTTTGGCAAAAATAAGAGTTTATTAAGCCTTAGCCAAAATAGGAATCGAGATTTATACGTTGCTTTCATAAATGATAGGCAATTTCTAGGATCTCTTTCGCCCTATGCATCAAGGTTTAATTAAAACATTTAATTTCTTTTATAAAACCCATTTTCGTGACATTTGAAAACAACTTCTTTTTAGCTTTCTCGTAGAATAGGAATCGACTTTCGTTAGCATTTCCAATTTTTTAGCCTCGTGATGCTAATACCCTACTTTGATTGATTTTAGAAAAAATCTTTATCGTTTAATCCTTTTGGAATCATTTTGATGTCACGAAATCTAATCAAAACATAAACACGCGTCGGGGCTATTCACGGGCATGTAAGCCATCAAAATATCCCCGAACACCAACAATCACATATTCCACTAATACGGGGCCTTAAACCCGATTCTCGCCTTAGCGTCGTTTTAAGGTCCGACGGTTACATGTTACAAAACAAGCATCTTGAATCTATCACATACATCAAAACGTCCATCATCGGATTTGGACCACGGGGTCGCATTCCTAGGCTCACATGAGATTACTACATGCCCACGAAATGAATACTACATAACTAACCAACCCGGATTTATCTAATACACCATGATATCCGAAAATGACAATCTAAATAAATTACACCCAATGAATCACCATAAACAATCTAGCAATTTCATCAATTGGATATCCTCGGGTTATTAGGAAGAATTTTGTTCCGATGGAACCCTCACTAATAATCCCTAATCCATGATGGTTCAACAAGATACATGAAAATTACATCTAGTTTAACCAATCAATATGATATGAATTGCTAGAACAAATAGAAATTTTCACCTTGCAATTGATCTCAAATGGATGTGAACTTGTGTATTTGAATAGGATAAGGAGTGTATTTGATACAATCAAAATCAAAAGAATTAAATTCTCTCTTTTTTTCTCTCTTTTCTTCCTATTTGATTGCAAAATTCCTCTCTTTTTCCTCTCTATTTCCGTGCTTGTGCTGCTGCTGAATCCTTCTTTTTCTTCCCAAAACTGCTGCTGTCTACCTCCTTCAACTCCCTGTATGCTGCAACGAAACTGAGCTGAAATAGGCTGGCCTAGGGCAGCCGCAGATTGATCTGCGGCTTGGCCGCAGATTGATCTGCGGCTGGCTGGCCCACCAGCCACTCAGCCTGGTTTCGAGTTCCGTGTTTCGAGCTCCGTGTTTTTAAAAGGCGCACTCATTGGCCGCAGATCAATCCGCGGCTGGCTGGCTTGACTTTCTCGATTTTCGTGCTACGCCTCAATTCTCGTGTCGTGACGTCGG
This sequence comes from Aralia elata, assembly GCA_034770075.1. Classification (NCBI taxonomy): domain Eukaryota; kingdom Viridiplantae; phylum Streptophyta; class Magnoliopsida; order Apiales; family Araliaceae; genus Aralia; species Aralia elata. The sequence goes on from CM068378.1 coordinate 36,130,638, forward strand.
TTTTCATCGACATGTTCGTATTTTACAGTCCGGGAATTACTGGGAGACGTGCCACATCATTCGGGAATGCTCAAATCGGACAGCCTTGTTGTCACGTCGGTTTCGGTTGTAAATCGTCGCGGTGGTGTCGAGTGTTCGTACTTGTTCATCTTTTGCTCTCGCAGGCCGGTTCATTTGACGGATTTTGTCCTCCTGTCACGGTTAATTGACAATTTTGCCCTCCTGTCACGATTAGTATAAGGAACGCAAAATTTGGGTGTCTACAGCTGCCCCTCTTTATCATGTTTATGTAATGTTGAATGAAATGAACAGGATAAAGAATAGACACCCGATGCAGGAATGACAGTGCACAAGAATGACAATACATACACGATGCAACACATATAACTTACGATGCAATGTAAGATGTAAGACATTCAAGATATTCGCAAAAAGGTGTCAATGCAGATGATCGCCTCGTCGGGGTCGGGTTTCGTCGCCGGTCACCCATCTCGTGATCGCCGGTTATCGTCGTCGGTCGATCGTCTTGTCGGGGCTGGGTTTCGTCGCCGGTCACCCATCTCGTGATCGCCGGGTATCGTCGCCGGTCGATCGTCTCGTAATCGCCGGATCTCATCTCCGGTCGATTGTCCTCGTACATCGTTCTCGGCAGCCATCGCTTTTGACTCTGATAGGCTAGGACCTTGACACCTAACCTGCACGATGGATCACGTACAAAAATTATCATGTATTCATGCATGTGACACAACATTTAATATGTAAATTGATGAAAAATGACTCCTGTACAGTCCTTTGATACTGTTCTACAGATATCATCACCTGTCGTGGTTTGCTTGGATCTCAGCCCTTCCCAGGGATCGTTGATTGTTTGGATCTCAGCCCTTTCCAAGGGTCGTTTGATTGTTTGGATCTCAGCCCTTCCCAGGGTTCGTTGATTTTTTGGATACCAGCCCTTCCCAGGGGTCGTTGATTTTTTTGGATACCAGCCCTTCCCAGGGGTCGTTGATTGTTTGGATACCAGCCCTTCCCAGGGGTCGTTGATTTTTTGGATACCAGCCCTTCCCAGGGATTCGTTGATTTTTTTGGATACCAGCCCTTCCCAGGGGTTCGTTGATTTTTTGGATACCAGCCCTTCCCAGGGGTCGTTGATTTTTTGGATACCAGCCCTTCCCAGGGATTGTTGATTTTTTTGGATTCCAGCCCTTCCCAGGGATTGTTGATTTTTTGGATACCAGCCCTTCCCAGGGATTGTTGATTTTTTGGATACCAGCCCTTCCCAGGGATTGTTGATTTTTTGGATACCAGCCCTTCCCAGGGATTCGTTGATTTTTTTGGATACCAGCCCTTCCCAAGGATCGTTGATTTTTTTGGATACCAGCCCTTCCCAGGGATTGTTGATTTTTTGGATACCAGCCCTTCCCAGGGATTCGTTGATTGTTTGGATACCAGCCCTTCCCAGGGATTGTTGATTTTTTTGGATACCAGCCCTTCCCAGGGATTCGTTGATTTTTTGGATACCAGCCCTTCCCAGGGATTCGTTGTTTGGGTCTCAGCCCTTCCTAGGGTGTTAGTGTTTGGATCTCAGCCCTTCCCAGGGTGTTAGTTGTTTGGATATCAGCCCTTCCCAAGGTGTTAGTTGTTTGGATCTCAGCCCTTCCCAGGGTGTTAGTTGTTTGGATATCAGCCCTTCTCAGGGTGTTAGTCGTTCGGATATCAGCCCTTCCCAAGGTGTTAGTTGTTTGGATATCAGCCCTTCCCAGGGTGTTAGTGTTTGGATATCAGCCCTTCCCAAGGTGTTAGTCGTTTGGATATCAGCCCTTCCCAAGGTGTTAGTGTTTGGATCTCAACCCTTCCCAGGGTGCTCACCATCTTGTTGTGGTTTGCTTGGATGCCTTCCCAGGTTTGCTCACCACCTTGTTGTGGTTTGCTTGGATGCCTTCCCAGGTTTGCTCACCACCTTGTTGTGGTTTGCTTGGATGCCTTCCGAGGTTCACTTCTTGTTTGGATACCAGCCCTTCCCAGGGGTCATTGATTGGTTGGATACCAGCCCTTCCCAGGGGTCACTGATTGGATTTGAGTGATTTTTTTTTTTTTTTTTTTGCAAATGGGATGTGCGATCGGCTTCATGTCCTGGATCTCCCACCAACATCATCCATGTACCATGCCGCAAAATCCATCACGGTCTGATCATTTGTGAGGTTGAAAGTGTCGTGCTTGTACTTTCCCCTGAAGATTTTTATTTTGATCGTACATGTATGCATGCAAAAGATGTTATGCATGATCTGGCAGATATGTTATGGACAGATGCATGCGCACACATATGTTTAGGTAGAAATAACCCCTGTTCAGTCAAATGATACGATTCGACCGTCGTCATTGTTTGCCAACATTTGATTGGATCACGCCTCGTCGTGACGTGTAGTTTCTAGACTTCAACATTGGTTTGGTACTCTGCCTGTTCTTGGTCGTCTTCATTTCATCGAGTTGAGGCAGTCTGTTTCGCTCTCTGTGATGATCGACAGCTATGTTGGGCTCCTTAGCCTTTTGATCATTTCTGCTGGCCGATATGCTGTTGTCCCGCATTATATCATCCTTGTATATGCTCATGCGCGTGGATCAATTAGATGTCGAGGCAGTGATTGTCAGGATTGGGGAGAGGCCCAATGCCAAAGAGTTCTGTGCAGCCTCAGCTTCCTTCCATTTCACGATTCTTAACTGCCCCAGCCTTGGTGCGTGTTGTTACCAAGAATTTCTATCGAAAACTCGCGATGTTAACCGTGCATCCACAGCTCTGCAAGATCCTGCATATCAGATGACTAACAAACGCCAAAACTTGAAGGCTCGGGCCGCTAGTGTTAGTTCAACACAAAGATATTATAATCTCGACAACAATGCAGTTAAAGCACATGAAATTGAATATCTTTTGATCGCACAATCTAGCAAGTTGTGAACCGTGAATGTACTAGATTGGAAGTTATTTTCAATCCCTCGTGAGTTGATGATTTTCTATTTAACGAGTTATGAAATTGTAAGAACACTTTCAAGCATTCATGGTCATTGTACGTGAGTAAGGTCGAATTCAAAAGAACTACCTTCCCTCGTCAAAGGCATTCTGTCTTCATTCTCGACAACGTTCTTAGCAGGATTGACGTCATATGACAAATGCACTGTGCGAGGCAGCACTCAGTAGGGGTTTCTCTTCTATGACTTCTTGTTTAAGGCCGAGAGTTTTTTTTTTGTATTATCTTTTCTTTTTATTAGCCCACTTCACTTGTCTCGTTTTCTTAGGCTATTCAAAGTTACCCATTTAACGAGTTTTGGACCAATGACTCCCGAACCAGACGATTTTGGGGCATTAGGTGTGCAGACACCCCTTCGGATTTATTTACTCGAGTAACAAAGGCCACGGTTCGAGACAAGCTGGTGGTCTGCCCCATTCATTCTTTGCTTGACCTTGCGCAAGATTCGTTTTCTTAGGCTTGAGTTACCCATGTAGCGAGTGTTAGGCCGGTGACTCCCAAACCAGACGGCTTTAGGGCACCAGATGCAGAGACACCCCTTAGGCTTAATTACTCGAGTAGCCCATTCCACGATTCGAATCTGCTCGGGCCTCCTCTACTGTAATGCTCGTTTTCTTAGGCTCTGAGTTACCCATGTAACGAGTGTTGGGCCAGTGACTCCCAAACCAGATGGCTTTAGGGCACCAGGTGTAGAGACACCCCTCAGGCTTAATTACTCGAATAACCTAGGCCACGATTCGAGACATTAGCTTGATAATCATTTATCGTCTGACTTCTTGATATTGATAATTATTGACTGTCTGACTACGTGTTAATTGCCATTAACATCGTCATAGCTTTATACCCCACAACTGAAAGTTTGTGCAAATGCAAAGTGAAGGCTGTCACATGAGGTCGATTCTGTCGCAAACGTTGGTTTGAATTAAGGCTTTGTACCCGATCAAAAGGTTGAATAGCCTTCTTCGTCTAATCATACTCACGATCGTGCTCCACGGTTGCTTGTCAGAAATAATCCGATTCCTATCAAGCCAAATAAAATCCCCTTTCACGCGGGTCACCGTATCCCGGGAAAACCATGCTTAACAACTGCCAGATGATCGTATCGTTGAATATTGACATGAGGTAGCATCTGATGATGATGGTGCATGTTGATGGGATTGTTGCATAGGTGCCAATTTGCATGTCACCATTTCCTGGGTAGTTGACAAATGCCCCAGTGTTAAGTTGCTTTTCCTGTGATCTCCCTCGTACTGGTTGCATCGGTATCTCGCTGGGCTGACAAAAGATCCGGTCCTTTGACCTGTTGAAAGGTTTGGGGGAATTTTGATTTTTTGAGGCTTTATATATATATATATATATATATATATATATATATATTTATTTTTTTTTTGGTGGTCGAAAATGCCCCTACTCCGAGTTCCTTGTGATCGTTAGGGGTTCTGATGTTTGATGGCGAAGGTTTGGTCTAAGCCGGGTTTGGGTTTACCTTCGACCCATCCTTTGATCTCGCCAGGCGTATTGTCGATATCTGTCTCGTCCTGCTCGATCCCCATCAGATCGAAATCTAGCTTTATACCAAAATCGTGATCCTCCTTCAAATTTGGCCATATTGCTTATCAGGCTAGAATGCCTCAAATCGGGGTACTGCCATAAACGAAAAATGCTTGTCATATATATAACACATTTCAGCACATGGTCTTGATAACATGACAAAATGACATGAGCGTGCAGAGATTTGAAATAAAACTCAGAATTTTAAAACCCATTGATCTTCTACTGGTCGGGATTCACTGCCATACTTCTGGATTTACCCCCTTCCCCATCATGCTTAGGTAGAGGATTCCACATTTGGTGACCCTGGCTGTTCCACCACGATTTCCCCACTATCAATCAAGTCCTGAATTTTGTGCTTCAGCGTCCAACATTCCTGCGTATCATGACCAGGGGAACCTGAGTGATAGGCGCATCGCTTGCTTGGGTCAAATCTTCTTCCATTCGGGTCACTTGGGGGTGCCAAATCGACTATTTTCCTCTGGGCTATCAATACGGCCAACACCTGCTCAAGAGGATCCCCGAGTGGGGTGAATACTCGATTTTTCGAGGTCTCGAATCTTCTTCGCCCATCCGCCCTCTGATCAGTGAAGTTAGGCTGTCGGGGCGGCCCCACTCTCTGCACCTGTACTAGAGGATTGTTTTTTTGCCTTTCTAGATGATCCCTGCAGGATAAGGGAAACATCTTCTTCCTTTTTGTTTTGGACCCTACGGGAAGTGCTGCCATAGTTTCCGCTTCGGATTTGTTCCGCAGCTGTTTCCAAGGCCGTGAAATCTCGAATCTTGCCAGACTTCAACCCCATGTCCACCATTTCCCCGTGTTTTATCATCTCGGCAAAAGGTCGTCCAATCCCCGATATCACTCGCTCATAATAGGGTGCCTCCTGGATATCCACAAAGGTTATTACCATCTCTGTCTCGCTCATTGGGGGATTCACTTGGGCAGCCATACCCCTCCACCGCTGTGCATAGTCCCTAAAAGATTCTTTCGGTTGTTTCTTGACCTTTGTCATTTGATACCTATCAGGGGCCATCTGTGCTTGGAAGCTATATTGTGTTAAGAAAGTATGGGCCAATTCCTCCCAGTTGTGGATTTGAGTATTGTCAAGGCGGGCATACCATATTCTTGCCTCCCCCGTCAGGCTCTTTTGGAATAATTGCATTCTTAGACCTTCGTCTTCGGCATAAGATCCAAGCTCCCCGATGTATATCTTCAGATGTGTATAAGGATCCCCCTTCCCATTGTATTTCTCAAATTCGGGAATTTTAAATTTCTTCGGGTATCTGGCTCCGGGGAAGACACATAGGTCTAAATAATTAACCCTGCCTAGGGAGCCTATGCCCTTTAGAGATTGGATGGTCTCCTCCATTTGTTTCATTTCCTTCCGAAGGTCATCAATGTCTCCTTCCTCCGGGATATTAATCATTGTCTTGTTAGGTACGGGATGGCCCTCGGGACGACTGGCTCGCCCTTAGGTTGGGGTGGATCCTCTTTAGGTGGATCCTGTCGAGGTATCAATTGTTCCCTCAGCATTATGGCCATTTCTAACATCTGCTTCTTGAAATCATCAAATTCCTCACGAGATATGGAACCGGGATTAGTAGGTGGGAGGTCAGCCATTTCAGATGTAGAGTCCTGGGCCCTTTTAGATTGCGAACGCGTTTGAGGAGCAATCCTACAGAAACAACGGTTCGAAGTTTAGTCCTGGGCAATGAAAAGATATGGATGCATGCTAAAGCTGTAACTTTTGTGTTTTGGGTTTTTTAATCTTTCTCTGCAAAACAACATGTTAGTGATCTCTTATTGCAATAATAAATGCTAGACTCGACTTATTATGCTTCCCCAGCTGTTCCCTACAAAACATAGAGGTTAGTAATTTCTTTTGACAAAAGGGGAGGCATATATGAATATTGAATGTGATCATGCCATTTATATGTGCGAAACGTAAAAGGGCATGAAGAGATTTTTCCTGCGTTGGGTTAATCTGAGGCTGACCTATCCTAAGGTTACTCGCGCGGGCTTTTCGGCATGAAGGTCCCCAAATCTTCGCAATCTACTCGTCTGAAACCTTTCGATTGGAGCGGATTTGGGTGGTGCGTTTCCTGAGCCATCTCCGGGGAGCAGCCCCTTCGAGTCCAGTAATAAGCAACCGACAGGTTCGCCTCAGGAGGAGGTACACTCTCAACATACATTCACATTCATCGTCCTCACCGCATGCAAATGATTACTTTAAAGTAAAGCAAATCCATTCAATTATTCATTTATTGGACAAAACACACATTCATACAACAAAAAGTACAAAAGATCAAAATATTGCATGCACACACATATTCATGAATTTTTAAAGGATAGGATAGCATCAAGATATGTACGCGGCTTAAGCCCTCTAATGTATCCCCAGCAGAGTCGCCAGCTGTCGACGCCGGTTTTTTCGCCTTTCCCGCGATATTTGTCTTTTCCGATTTTAGCCTTTTGATTGAATGATTTTTTGGGAAAAGATCGGTATTAATGTCGATGGGTTTTGAAAGATCGTTTATTTATGATGAGCCAATTAACCAGAGTCGCCAGTTGGTATATTTGAAATGGATGTACCAACTCATCCGAGTTTTCGTTTTTTATAAATCGCTGGCTCATATGTGACTCCGAATTAATTGGTCTGCAAACCGAGATTCATAGAGTTCGGGGGCTTGCTTAAGTGAGGGGAAGGTGTTAGGCACCCCTCGACTTCCGTGAAACACGGTTACTGCAATCTTGATGCTTTCCTATCCTTTAATTCTCGAATGTGTGTGTGTGTATGTGCGCGTGTGTGTGTGTGTGTGCCTATGTGAATGTTGTGGTGAGTTTGTATGAAAGAATCATTTGGATTTTAGGGAAAATCGTGCTTTAATTTGAGAACGCTTCGGAATGTCTTTTCGGCATACACGAGAAAGCTTTATTCTTTATGAGAAAGGTTTTGATTTTAATTGTCAAAAACTATGAGATTTTCATTACGTGTCGTTTTGGCAAAAATAAGAGTTTATTAAGCCTTAACCAAAATAGGAATCGAGATTTATACGTTGCTTTCATAAATGATGGGCAATTTCTAGGATCTCTTTCGCCCTATGCATCAAGGTTTAATTAAAACATTTAATTTCTTTTATAAAACCCATTTTCGTGACATTTGAAAACAACTTCTTTTTAGCTTTCTCGTAGAATAGGAATCGACTTTCGTTAGCATTTCCAATTTTTTAGCCTCGTGATGCTAATACCCTACTTTGATTGATTTTAGAAAAAATCTTTATCGTTTAATCCTTTTGGAATCATTTTGATGTCACGAAATCTAATCAAAACATAAACACGCGTCGGGGCTATTCACGGGCATGTAAGCCATCAAAATATCCCCGAACGCCAACAATCACATATTCCACTAATACGGGGCCTTAAACCCGATTCTCGCCTTAGCGTCGTTTTAAGGCCCGACGGTTACATGTTACAAAACAAGCATCTTGAATCTATCACATACATCAAAACGTCCATCATCGGATTTGGACCACGGGGTCGCATTCCTAGGCTCACATGAGATTACTACATGCCCACGAAATGAATACTACATAACTAACCAACCCGGATTTATCTAATACACCATGATATCCGAAAATGACAATCTAAATAAATTACACCCAATGAATCACCATAAACAATCTAGCAATTTCATCAATTGGATATCCTCGGGTTATTAGGAAGAATTTTGTTCCGATGGAACCCTCACTAATAATCCCTAATCCATGATGGTTCAACAAGATACATGAAAATTACATCTAGTTTAACCAATCAATATGATATGAATTGCTAGAACAAATAGAAATTTTCACCTTGCAATTGATCTCAAATGGATGTGAACTTGTGTATTTGAATAGGATAAGGAGTGTATTTAATACAATCAAAATCAAAAGAATTAAATTCTCTCTTTTTTTCTCTCTTTTCTTCTTATTTGATTGCAAAATTCCTCTCTTTTTCCTCTCTATTTTCGTGCTTGTGCTGCTGCTGAATCCTTCTTTTTCTTCCCAAAACTGCTGCTGTCTACCTCCTTCAACTCCCTGTATGCTGCAACGAAACTGAGCTGAAATAGGCTGGCCTAGGGCAGCCGCAGATTGATCTGCGGCTTGGCCGCAGATTGATCTGCGGCTGGCTGGCCCACCAGCCACTCAGCCTGGTTTCGAGTTCCGTGTTTCGAGCTCCGTGTTTTCAAAAGGCGCACTCATTGGCCGCAGATCAATCCGCGGCTGGCTGGCTTGACTTTCTCGATTTTCGTGCTACGCCTCAATTCTCGTGTCGTGACGTCGATTTTCGCCGACATGTTCGTATTTTACAGTCCGGGAATTACTGGGAGACGTGCCACATCATTCGGGAATGCTCAAATCGGACAGCCTTGTTGTCACTTCGGTTTCGGTTGTCAATCGTCGCGGTGGTGTCGAGTGTTCGTACTTGTTCATCTTTTTCTCTCGCAGGCCGGTTCATTTGACGGATTTTGTCCTCCTGTCACGGTTAGTTGACGATTTTGCCCTCCTGTCACGGTTAGTATAAGGAACGCAAAATTTGGGTGTCTACATTGTGCAACCTCTTATTCGATAGTTGTTGGCTAAAAGTTGAAATTTCTTATTCAATGCAAGTTTCTCAATTTAAGCTCGAAGCCTATTTATTAGACATGTGTTAAGTAGTTTAATTGTTTTAAAATTATACCACATCGATGTTATTGGTATTCGCACTTAGTGCATCTGACTTCCAGTACTATTTATGGACTGAGTTACTTTTTTGGTTCTGATATCCAAGAACCTATTCAAAAGAGGTCTAAGACATTGGTTCGGTTAGACCTGAGCATGTTTATAAATTTAAAAGCTATCCAAACCTATTATTGGAATGGATTCTTAGACTAGAATGAACAAACCCTCAAAGGGAAGAGGGAGTTTCCTAAGTACCTGAAAGACGGTACAAGGAAGAACTAAATAGTATGCATATTCATAGGTACAAGTGGTTGATCCCCTTGCGTACAAGTTCTAGCGGTTGTAACCTAATAAGGGCCAGTCAATGCGATTGATGCCTTAAAAAATGTTCATAGTCTATTTGACTGTTGGCAGTAAATGATCAATCTTCATACCTTTGGTTGAACCTTGATTATATTGTTCAGTTACTTCACCAATTATATTTTATTGTTGAACCGTGTTGTTGTTATTCATATTCATTCATGATATATACCCCTTATTCATTTTAAACTTGCTGAGTAAACTCGTTGCTCACCCTTGCTATATCATGAAATATCACAGCTAAGCCCGAGTACTCGAGTAGAGATAAGGGCAAGGAGAAGATGAAATTCTAGACTTCGGATGAGGCTGATTATCTGTCTTAATATTCTGTTTAGATAATCGTTATGTAACACGAGTCCTAATAGTTATTTGGAACTTCGTGATGTACTTATTTAAGGTTATAGACCTTGGGACCCTTTTGTAAACCTTGTTGCAATGATCAATATATGATTATTCTTTCCGCATTTAGTTAACATATGTTGATCGAAGGTAGTTGGATGTTGTTATCGTGAGCACCAAATTAGAGGTATTGGTATCTGAATTTGGGGGTGTCACAAGTTGGTATCAGAGCTTTAGGTTATAAATTTTAGGAACGCAAAACCTAGGTTATAACCTGAGTATTAAACTCGTATAGAGTATGTTATGAGATGGATTTTGGGAATTTATTGAGTATGGGTAGTACATGATAAAATACTAATTCATTCCACCAATGAATATATTTTAGTGATGTACTAATGGTTGTCTTCTGTTGTGACTGTAGGATGGCTGAGTTAGGAGAGCCAAGTCAGATAGTTATGGAGGAGGAGTTCACAGACATCCATGTGGACGCCGAACAGTTGATAGGAGAAGGGCCAGCAAAGTCAGGCGCACCCGTAGAGTCTAAGCCTGAGGAGGATGAGGACTACATGGTTGAGTTAGAGGAACCGGTTAGGGGCAAAGTGATGAGATTGGGTAGTCAAGATATTGAAGGTGAGTCCGAAGAGGACCACAGTGCTGATGAAGTCGAAGAGCTGTCAGTTGAAAATTTTTACTGGGCCAACTAGCCGATAGAAACTTAGAATTAGAAGAAAGAGTCCGAGACCTAGAAGAACAGAATGTAACCCATCAGATTATGGAGGATCAGTATAAGGAGATAGCCTACCAGCTAGAGGATGAAGTGAAGGTGTTGAAGGAACAGTTGAGGGAGTATGTGATTTCGGCCCAGCAAGTAGGGCTATTACTTCATCAGTTGGTGGCTAGGAATACTAAACTAAGGGATATGAAGGAGCAGGCAGAGCTAGAGTTGGCAGGATTAAAGGTGGAACATGAGGCCATGAAGGCCGAATTCAATTGGGAAATAGTAGACAAAATTCGTGTGGAGGAAGCATGGGTTCGGTCTGCTAGGAGGGCAGATCGACTAGAATGAGAGGTTCAGGCCGGGACAGTCAGGATTCAGTCTATGGGCGTTACATTAGACCTAACGGTTAGAAAACTGAGAAGCAGAGGTCAGGGGTACTCCATTGAGGAGGGTCATCCTAGCCGATCGGTTCGTCGACGATTGACAGATGGTTATATGCAGTCGGGGCATATCACGGCATGTACTGATGCGATAGAATAGAGGTAGATGTAGTGGGTCCCACTTTTGTTTATGATAGGGACATGATTGTGTTGTAAATCCCTATGCATTGTTGAATGCATGGGAGAGTGTTGGAACCCCGATTATTATTTTGATTAGAGGGGTAAGATGTTGTAAATCCCCACTTTTGTTCATTAGGGGATAGATAGCAGGCGTTAGGCTATGTCGTGAGCATTTATAGAAGTATGCCACATGTTGGACCCCGTTGTATTGAAACAGTGGTATATGAATATAAATGCAGTTGCTTATTTAAATCACATGTGTTTGATAGATGTTATAGTTTTAAATACTAACGCTAATAACGTATTACATGCGGATTTATAATGCAAAGCGTTAATGTAAGGTTTTATCTTTAGGAAACAATGTTGCCTAGAAGACAAGCCAGGAACCCATTGGTAGAAGAATCGATAAACAACGAGCCGGGTCGACCCGACCAATGAGGGCTTTCGTTGATATGTTAGCAGAAGTGATGCAAAATAGACCCCCGCTGGTAGCTGAGCAGCCAGGGCATCACTTGGCAAGCTTCAAGGATTTTAAATTGGTAGGACCTCCGGAGTTCCGGGGAACCTTAGATCTAATTGAGGCCTAGACGTGGGTAGAAGAGATGGAGAAAGTGTTCGAGGTCATGCGAATGGCCGAAGAACAGAAGACGGGATTTGCCACCTACATGATGAAGGGTGAGGCAAACTATTGGTGGAGGGCAAATAAGAGTCGCGCTAGGGAAGGAGTGATTTTGTGGGAACAATTTAAAGAATTATTCTTCGAGAACTACTTCCCGGAGAGTATTCAATTGAACATGGAGGTGAAGTTTATGGAGCTCAAGCAAGGAAGCCTGTCGGTCGTAGAGTATGCAGCAAGGTTCAACGATTTGGCCAGATTCACCCCACACCAAGTGGATATTGAGGCCAGGAAAGCAAGGAGGTTTGAGCAGGGGCTGAAGCCATGGATTTATAGTCGGGTTGCAGTTCTGTAAAGTGGTACGTTTTCAACACTGTTGGAGAGGGCAATAATTACCGAGGGAGGAAACGAGGCGTTAGCCAAGTATAATTAGGACAAAAAAAGGGTCATGATGGTAGCAAAGGGGGAAGTAGTGGAGGTAGTAACCAGAACAAAAGACAGTAGAGTGACAGCCAATCCTCTAGAGGCAACAAGTCTTGAGGGGAGGCTAAGAAAGAAAATAGGTGTTGGTGGTTTTTACAACCTATAAACACGTGCAAGTATACGCGGTCTAACAAGTAGTATAGATAAAGAAGAGTGTCGAACCCACGAGGACAAAGTACTAAATATTCGTTCAAGTATTAAAATGTGTCTCTACGATCTTATCTAAATAATTGAATAAGAGTTGTGTGTTTTAATCTATAAGGTAAATGCAGTGAAATAGGGAAGGGAGTTGTAACAAAGATGGCAAGCTAGGATTACAACTCCCCTAATGCCTCACCTAAGATTCCTAACTCTCCATTTAACTAACAAATCACAAGAATGGTCAACCGAGAACACAAGGTACACATAAGCCTCTTCCGATGGTCAAATGCATATCCCATAGCTAGATAAATCACAATATTCCTATGTGAAAATAACTAGACTAAAGGTCATTAATATTAATCTCAATGGTTACACAGGGCAAATAGACATATTCCTATTCTATCATGCAATTTATGCACTCAGTCCCTTGGGCAATGGTCATAACAAGTGTTGTTGTACTTAAGGAAAGGTATAACATCAATTTTCCAATATCAGTTAACACCTAAATCAATTCTTATCTCAAGCAATTGATAAATAAACATGAAATACAACAATCCATTCAGAACATGATTCATTATATAAATATGAGAGAAATTCATATTAAGCTAATCATTAGGTTACATTGCAATCCTAGAAATGTAATTAGTTCATATCTATAGAACTAATTAATACAGTCATACTGTTCAACATGATCAAAATTACACAAATGAATGAAAGCTTTGAAATAAGAAAACTCCTTTTCGAAAGTGTTCTTGATTCAGCTCCTCTCCTTTGTGTGGCTGCTTCCTTTTCTCTCTAAGTTACAGAATATTTCCTAAGTTGTAAGATTATTCCTTAAATGAGCAGCAGCTAGGTCATTTAAGGAAGGGCAGGTGGCTGGGAACCGGAGCTCGCGCTGCGGCGTGAGCTCCGTGTCCTGGCCAAGATGGGCTCGCTGCAGCGCTAATCCATGAAGGAATGGGGCCGCTGCAGCGTGAGTGTCTTGTGAGCTGGCGCTGCAGCGTGAGCCTTGTGCCTTGCCATGGTGCTATGGCGCAGGCTCCGTGCTTTGCCAGCTAGGGGTCCTTTTGTCCCTTTTTAGCCTCAATTGATCAACACCTCCCACCTGAAAAGCATTAAAGCAAAAGATAATAAAAACAACATAAAATGCACCAGAAGGTAAGATAATCAAGCAATTTCTTAAGTGATAAGGAGTCCAATTCGTAGGTATAAATCTCGTTCATCAAATACCCCCAAACTTAAGCTTTTGCTTGTCCCTAAGCAAAAATATTTAAAGAAAACTAAAAGATCAGCCTCTAGCTTAGACTAGAGGTGATCTAAACTACTATATACCTGCATTATGGCCTCAAGGGTCAGAATTACAATTTCAAAGTAGAAACAAACTCATTAATAAAATCTAGCTCAAAACTCTAGCGTAGGCTGCTACTGACCCAAATCTGTGTGTGTGTGATTACCAACTGTTATAACCATTTATATCTCAAATGCAAACACAATTGCAAAAAGGGAAATTGCTGACTCTATAACTCATGCTACATCAAACATTCAGAACAAGACATCAAGTGTAAGAATAGAACACCAGGCATTAATATGTAAACAACAAAACTTAGTGAGACTTGTGCAGAAATTTAATTATATTAGGCTATGCAGAGTTACTCCTGTAACGAGCTTTAGAACAATGACTCCCAAGCTTGAAGGCTTTAGGGCATTAGGTGTAAAACACCCCCAAGAATTTATTAACTCGAGTAACAAAGGCCACGTAATTAGACTTAAGTCACACTATAGTTTTATTCATTGCCAACGTATTAACCTAATCTCAAGAATGACCGTGTAGTGCCTGAATACCTTTGGCTCTTCAAAGTTACCCGTGTAACGAGTGTTTGATCAAGGACTCATAAGTCATGTGACTTTAGGGCAATAGGTGTGAAAACACCCCAAAGGATCTACTAACTCAAGTAATAAAGGCCACGTAAATAGGCGTGGTCAACTGGGATTAGTGTTAATTAATGTCTCTATTTTTCTTTTTCTTTTTTTTTCTTTTTTTTCCTTTTTTTTTATACATATGTATATTCGAACCTGCCTAAGAATCTGTTTCTTACAATCATTGATTCACTTATGATAGAACGAGATAATCACAACAATTTCCATAGCAAATAACCACATAGGCTTGGTCGAAATAAAAACAGTTCTAACAGTTGGTATGTGCTCGATAGGATAGACAGGATCAACAACAATGCTAACTAAACAAAATGATCAAGACTCTATCTTTAAATGTTTACATCATTAGCAAAGCAATACTACAATCATATCACTGGCCACAATCAAAAATTTCTTTTCTTTTACCCTAGGATAACTACAGCTCAAAATAGGGTAATAGAAACCTGTGAAAGCCCCAAAAGATGGGTAAAAACCAAAACTAAAAGAACACCAAAGGTTGCTCATGCATTCATAAATTCATGCAGATAAAACCAAAATAGGCATCCATAGATAATAAAACCGTAAGTTCAAATTAAACCAAAATATGCAGTTCCAACCTGCTACCAAAGTCCAAAATAACCCACCTAACTACAGCAGTTCAAACATGACATAACTCATAAATAAATAAATAAATAGAAATTTGCTAAAAACTCCCCCAAACTAGAACTGGCCAATACCCTCATTGGCTAGAATGTGTTGTAGAAGTTGGTGTTGCACCCACATCCTATGCTATATCGCCCTCAGCATCATCATCATCCCCCTCATCATCCTCAGGCTGATCGCCCTCTGCTGGAGATGGAGGCGGGTACGGTGGAAAGACAGGAGGCTCTGGAAACTGGAACGGCATGGAGTCCACGTCGTCTCCACCCGAGGCTGCATAGATGGTGGCCACCGTATTGGCGAACTCAGCATGATACTGTGTAAATATATTCTGCCTCTGGGCAATAGTGTCCTGCCTTCGGCTAAAAGAGCCCATCCTGCTATTAATCGTGTCTATTTTCTGATGCATGAGGTCCATTGAAGCCATCACTACTGCCAGTGGACCAGTAGAAGTGGAGCCAAGATCTGGAGTCTGGGTAGAAGTCTCACCCTCTATCGTAAAGGGCGGATCAGGACCTGGCAGGTACCCCTCTCCACAATCATGAGAAATACCCCCGGGCCATACAGTAAACCTCTTAATGACATTGTGATCGATGACTGACATGGGTGCCTGAGTTGGGTCATCCGGTCCCCACTGAACTTTGGCTCGCTTGCAGAGACGGGTGCGGGAGGCCTGAACCAATGTTACTCTTTATTGCCTTTCTAATGGACTCTTGTATGATCACCCCAATATCGACGTCTAGCCCAGTGATGATGGCAAATAGAAGCACAGCCCGCTCTCGGGTGACATCGCTGAGGTGACGAGTAGGCATGATATTGGAGCAGATAAAAGCATGCCAAGCTTTCCCATAGCGGCTGAGGGCTGGTTGTGGGAAACTTGTCTTTTCCCCCTGAAACTCATTCACTTTCCAGGCGGTGCCGGGCTGGCAGAACCGCGCAATGATATCATCATAGCTGTAACTGCGGTAGCCCCGCTCTTGGAAGTCCTTGCCATTATAGTTGGGCATGTCAAACATAGAATTTATGGTCTTACTATCATACTTTACCAATTTGCCCCAGACAGTGACCTTTGCTAGCCCTTCAGCACTGGCATTGGCATAAAACTCCCGTACAACTGAAATTACCGTAGATTCGAGCGGCTTAGTGAAGTGGACCCACTTCTTTTTCAAAATCATCTCGGTTAATTTTCCATCCAAATTCTGGTCCGGCCTAAACCCACGCTCAGGCAGAAGGTTTCTCTTAGCAAAGGATTTGTTGTATCGATTCCACGCCTCCATACTTACGAACTTTGTTTGGTCCTATTGTGGGGCAGCTGAGGAGGAGGAACCTCCTATGCTAAGGCGTTGACGTTTGGTGCCATGGCAAGATTCAAGTAAAAACTTAACCCAAGTGAAATTAAATGTCCAATAACAAATGCCACAAGTACCCCGATGCAAGGTAATCACAAGTCATAATCTCACTTTGTGGTTAATGCAGAATTCAGCCCTAATGCAAGCCAAAATCAGTGCCAATGTAGAATAATTCAATGGTCAAGCTATTCAAAATCCAAATTAAGCCCAAACTGAACCAAGATGTTACTCAGGCAAATTATCAAACAGGTGGTGTGCATTGCATAAAACTAACTCAACACTACCTAAGCAAGAACTCAATACTCCACCAACTTGTTGGTCATAGTAGATTGAAGCAGCCCAAGATGATATCCAAACACAAATCACGGCAATAATCACTCAAGTTCTTACACCCACAGAGAATGAAATCAAACCCAACAATTTCAAATAAAAATTGAAAACTTACTTGGTGAAAATTGGAGAAAATCCCAAGATATGTTGTGATGAATCCCCAAAATCAAACCAATATCAAGAACTTAGTGAGTGAGGGCTTCAGATTCTGCTACGGCAAGGTAGGGTTTGGTGCTTGATTAGGGACTTGGTTAGGGCACGGCTGCTATAGAGTGTGTTGTTGGTGTGGTGGGGTGAAATGCCGAGCAATTGGGGTTTTTAAAAACTGAAACACGGCATTGGCACTGCGGTGTGAGGATTGCTTTGTAATCTCACGCTGCGGCATGAGTCTTGTATAATAAAAACAACAGCTCGCTGCGGCGTGACTTAGAGGCAAAATTGGTCACGCTGCAGCGTAACTCTCCAGTAGGTTCTAAGTTGGTGACGCTGTAGCGTAGATTAGCGTCGCTGTAACGTGGGTTGCTAGCTTGGGAAGACTCGGCGTTCACGCTGCGGTGTGACGATTAGAGCAGGAGCTTCACGCTGCGGCGTGAATCCCAGCTTGGCTCAAAAATTTAATGCAGTTCCTGCATCAACACAAGGGATGTCTGTTAGCAATTTCCACCAAAAATTTCTAAACTAAACTAGCATAAATGCAAGATATACATGGACCCAAAATTTTCCTAATTATTAGACTGCACTATCATACTATTTATACTTGCAAACATGCAACAACGGTTAAAAACATGCCGACTGTACAGCCGTAACATTAAACACATGCGAGACTACAGACAACAAAAATCAATCTAAATTCTATAAAAACTGAAAAACAGACTTAAACTAACGCAAACAACACTAGTGGCTACACTAATTTTAAAACATAAACAATAAAATTATTAAAATGAAACAGAAAGCTTAAAAAGGATAGAAATCGATACTCGGGTGGGGTTGCCTCCCCACCAAGCGCTTATTTTATAGTCGTCGGCTTGACTATCCGCCCAGTTCATACCGGGTCATCAAGGGTAATTGAAGTCATTTGGCGGTCGACTTCGCCGTCCCAATAATGCTTCAGACATTGACCGTTCACCTTGAACGTTCTGTTAGAGTTAGGATCCTCCACCTCAATTGCACCATGAGGATATACCTTAGCTATTGTGAAAGGCCCTGACCATCGAGACTTCAATTTCCCAAGAAATAATTTTAGACGGGAGTTAAAAAGGAGCACTTTCTGACCAGGTTCGAATTCTCTCATAACAATCTTCTTGTCATGCCATCACTTTATCTTCTCCTTATACAACTTAGCGTTTTCATATGCTTGGAGACGGAACTCGTCTAACTCATTCAGTTATAGCAACCTTTTTTCACCAGTTGCATCCATATCGAAGTTTAGCTTTCGAATTGCCCAATAAGCACTGTGCTCCAACTCGACCGGGAGATGACATGCCTTTCCATATACAAGCCTATACAGAGACATTCCGATAGGCATTTTGTAGGCAGTGTGGTACGCCCATAATGCATCATCTAGCTTTTTGGACCAGTCCTTGCGGTTAGGGTTCACAATCTTTTCCAAGATCCGTTTGACCTCCCTATTAGACACCTCCGCTTGACCACTAGTTTGCGGGTGGTAAGTGGTGGCAATCTTATGGGAAACCCCATATTTTGCAAGAAGGGCTTCAAAGTACTTGTTGCAGAAGTATGTGCCCTCATCACTAATGATGGCCCGAGGTGTGCCAAACCGAGCAAAAATGTTCTTTCTCAGAAAGTTCAACACAACCTTAGCATCGTTAGTAGGCAGAGCTACAGCTTCAACCCACTTGGAGACATAGTCCACAGCGACTAGAATGTACAGGTTGTTGTAGGAGGACGGAAATGGACCCATAAAGTCTATTCCCCATACATCAAATAACTCAACCTCAAGGATGTTCTGCAATGACATTTCATGCCTCCTTGAAATGGTTCCTACCCTTTGGCAATTATCGCACCGCGATACATAGGAATAAGTGTCCTTAAACAGGGTTAGCCAGTAGAAACCTGATTGAAGCACTTTTGCTACAGTTCGTTTCCCCCCAAAGTGCCCTCCATAGTTAGATGAATGACAATGGTGGAGCACACCCTCAATCTCTCCTTCAGGTAGGCACCGTCTCAAAATCTGGTCTGCACATAGTTTGAACAAGAACGACTCGTCCCAGAGATACTGCCTAACATCATGCAGGAATTTCTTCTCTGGTGATAGTTCATGTCAGGTGGTAGCACTTTACAAGCAACATAATTAGCAAAATCTGCAAACCATGGTGCTACACTCTTGACCTCATATAATTGTTCATCCGGGAAGAAATCATTGATATCAAGCTCGTTTTCTTTCGAGTTATTTGGATTCTCCAATCTCGATAGGTGATCCGCCACTTGGTTTTTAGTTCCCTTTTTGTCATGAATCTCCAATTCGAATTCTTGGAGGAGAAGGACCCAACGAATCAACCTCGGCTTTGCATCTTTCTTAGAGATTAGATATTTGATCGCCGAATGGTCAGTATACACAATGACTTTAGTTCCGATGAGATATGGCCGGAACTTATCAAAGGCATATACTACTGCCAGAAGCTCTTTCTCAGTAGTTATGTAATTAAGCTGAGCATCTGTCAAGGTTTTACTGGCGTAGTAAATAGTGTCAAACACCTTATCTCTCCGTTGTCCCAACATTTCCCCCAATAGCATAATCGCTGGCGTCGCACATGAGTTCAAAAGGCAATGTCCAGTCAGGAACCACCTGTAAAATCCTGCGTGCCCCAGAAAACTCCTAACTTCTTTCACTGATGAAGGCGGAGGTAGATTATCAATAATATCAACTTTTGCTTTATCTACTTCAATCCCACTAGCAGACACTCTATGTCCCAGAATAATCCCTTCTCTAACCATGAAGTGGCATTTCTCCCAATTCAGAACCAGGTTCATCTCAACACATCTTTTCAGAACTGCAGTCAAATTTTTGAGACATGCTTCAAAAGAACTCCCGAAAACAGAGAAATCATCCATAAACACCTCAAGCGTCTGTTCCACCATGTCAGAAAAGATAGACATCATGCAACGCTGAAATGTAGTAGGAGCATTACATAACCCGAAGGACATTTTTCGGAAGGTAAAGGTCCCATATGGACATGTAAACGTTGTTTTCTCCAGATCATCGGGTGCTATAGCAATTTTATTGTACCCTGAGTACCCATCCAGAAGACAATAGAACTCATGCCCGGCGAGTCTATCAAGCATTTTGTCAATGAAAGGCAGAGGAAAGTGATCCTTGCAAGTGGACTTGTTCAGTTTCCTATAGTCCATACATACCCTCCATCCAGTCATAGTCCATGTTGGGATAAGCTCATTATTAATTAGACACCACTATCATGCCGCCTTTTTTGGCACACATTGTATTGGACTAACCCATGGACTGTCAGATATGGGGTAGATAATGCCCTCATCTAGTAACTTAATAATTTCAGCTCTGACAACCTCCTTCATGATGGGGTTCAACCGCCTCTGATGCTCAATAGAAGGTTTAGCCCCCTCCTCAAGGAGGATTTTGTGCATGCATAAAGAGGGAATGATGCCCTTTTTATCTGAGATAGACCACCCCAAAGTTGTTTTATATGCCTTGAGGACTGCGAGGAGCTTCTCCTCATGTGCCTCATCTAGTGATGCAGAAACTATAACTGACGAGGTGGAAGCATCACCTAGATAGGCATACCTCAAGTGGCTCGACAGGGGCTTAAGATTAAGCTCAGGTGGTTCTATAACTGATGGGTATGACTGGGACGCGGGTGCTTCATGCTCATTCAAAGATTTAAATTGTCGCTCGAACATACTTGATCTCGGGGCTGCTTCCAACCACTGAACATGTTCGAGATGAGAGGGATCCTCTATATTACATATTCCAATCAAAGTGGCCTCAAGCGAGTCAGGAAAACAATTTTCATAGAATATTTCTCGCACAACTTCGTCAATAACATCAACTCGGAAGCAATCATCAGAGGCACTGGGATACTTCATAGACTTAAAGACATTAAACGTTACTTCCTGGTTTTGTACTCTCATTGTGAGTTCCCCCTACTGTACATCTACCAATGTCCTGCCTGTTGCTAGGAATGGTCTCCCCAAGATGATAGGGACTTCCCTATCCTCCTCGCAATCCAGAATAATAAAATTAGCAGGGAATATGAACTTGTCCACTTTGACGAGCACATCTTCCACTATTCCCTTTAAATAAGTAATGGATCTATCGGCCAGCTGCAGAGTCACACTGGTAGGCTTTACCTCATTCAGCCCCAACTTCTTGTAGATAGAAAGGGGCATCAAATTAATGTTGGCTCCTAAGTCACATAGGGTTTTTCCTATAAACTGATCCCCAATAGTGCATGGTATAGTGAAACTCCCAGGGTCTTTCAACTTGGCTAGAAGCTTGCTCTGAAGGATTGCACTACATTCCTTAGTAAGTGCCACTGTCTCATAGTCCCCCATTTTCCTCTTCTTGGACAAGATGTCCTTCATGAATTTCACATAGCTGGGCATTTGTTCCAGTGCCTCCACAAAATGAATATTGATGTGAAGTTTCTTGAAAATTTCTAAGAACTTTGAGAATTGTTTCTCCAGCTTTTGCTTCTGAAGGCGTTGGGAAAATGGTAGTTGTTGGGCTACAGGACCAGGCTTTCTAACAGTTGGGGTTGGTACTATGGATTTCTCCTGTACATTCTTTTCTCCCCCAGACTTGTCACAATCAAGCTCCACATTGCTTTCCTTTTCAACAACTTCCTGATGCACTATTGAGGTTTCTCCTCCAGTTTCATTCAATATTGTGCCACTCCGAAGGATGACTGCTTTGCATTGCTCCTTACCCTCTGGGTTGACATCCGTGTCACTTGGCAAGGTGCCCAAAGGACGGCTATTCAAAGCAGGTGCTAACTGTCCCAATTGGACTTCCATATTCCTAATTGCTGCCTCTTGACTGAGGCTCCTTCTTTCATTCTGAGCAATATATCTCGAGAGGAGATCTTCCACACTAGGTTTCCTGTCCTGTGGAGGTGGGTAAGTGTTGTCCGATTAATATAAAGACAATTTATGCGCAAGTATACGCGGTCAATAAGTAATAAAGAGTAAGTAGAGTATCGATCCCACGAGGAATTATTACTAGTCTTTTCCAAGTATTAACATTTTATCATCTCAATCTTATTTAAACAAATGGTGATTGTTTTTGTTGTTTTGCATTAATAAAGATAACAATTAATTCAAGAACTATAGAAAGCATTAAGATAATCAAATCAAATATTAACAAATCTAATATCACAATTTCCCCCAACACTTCACTTGAATATCCTAACTCTCTCTTTTCAACTACTTAAATCACAAGGAGTGTTACCCAAGAAATCACAAGTATGTCTAAGCCTCTCTCGATGGTCAAATACGTATTCCCCATTACGGTGTATAGATATATCTCTATTCTACACACTAGTAAGATTCTCATATCGAGAACAATTAGTAAGGTGTATGTCACAAAACCTTATTAACTACTCCATCAATTACCAACTTTCGTAATAGAAATCATTAAGCATGGATTCTCCAATAGATACATGTGGTATTTAGGTATATGTCTATCCTAAATACAATCAAATTATCCATTCATGAGGGTAATAAATAAAACACACGTCACTTAATTTCATAAATTACCCATAGGAATATCTAATTTTCACATGATATCATAACAAGGTCTCAACCTATACTTCCTCTCTCAATTCCATATAAGTTCCCAAGGTAATTACTAGCTAGGTAATTAATATATAAAGCACAAATTATGATATCCAATCATAAAATAATTAACCAACATCAAAGAGAGAGCATTCAACTTAAACTATATATTGGGTTCCATTGAAATCTTAGAAAATTAGTTCTAGTTCATGGTAACTACATAAAACATCATATTCGATCTATTCATCATGATGGAATTACAAATTAAGAAGGAAATACAAAAGATAGAATGATAAAACCCCTTTGTGGAGATATTCAATTGTTGCTTAATGGTTTGATGTTTCTTCTCTATCTTTCCCTCAAGAATTGATATTCCTTGCCTTACTTGCTCCTTGGAAATTGCTAGAAAATCCTTGTATTGCAGCCCATTTCCTTCTTGATGATGTATTTTGTAGCTTCCCTCTCACTAGATTTGATGTTAGAATGTGTTAGATTGAGTTAGTATGTGTTAGGATAGTTGTTCCAGCCGCCCCCTGCATGTTATAAGAGATGGGTGTATCAAACCCTAGCATAGCCCCGAGTTTTTGGTCCAAAAATCGTAAAATCTGCTGCATCCTGCGATGAGCTCGCCCCGACGCCAACAATGGCCTGAGGAGCTCGCCCCGGCGAGCTCGCTTCTGTAGCAAAATTAGTTTTGACGTCTGTTGGTAAAATGGCCATAACTGCTTCATTCGAACTCGGATTAAGGCGATTAAGTAGGCTATAGAAAGCTAAGAAGTAGATATACAACATTCATAACTAGAGCTTGTCGAGATATTGGCCGGAGAAAGGCGTAAATTGGCCTAGAAGCAGCTGCTGTACAAAATGCATGCAAAATCCGATGGTAAAATGAACATAACTCTCTCATACGAACTTCAAATGGGATGACTCCAGATGTTTTGGAAATCTGAGATGAAGATCTACAACTTTTGTTCTTTGAGTTTTGAGAGATTCGGAATGCATCATGGGTCAAATTGAGAAACAAGCAGTTGGAATGCCAAATCGAGCCAAAAACGCAACGATCCAAGGGGCCTTTATTTCAATTCCTACAAAACAAAGTAAAAACACATAAAAGCACACAAAAACATATAAAAGTAATACAAAACTACATTACACAACAATAAGATGAAAACACATAAAACCAAACGAAATGACTTAGGATTTACAAATTATAAAGCTCAAAAGCACTTAATTTGTGTATATAAAACACACTCATCAAATACCCTCAAACTTAAACCTTTCCTTGTCCTCAAGAAAAACACACAAACTATAAAAATTAAACACTTCTAATAAAACTATCTTGAGCAATGAGTTAAAAAGTTTACACAATAGTCTCAAAGCATAAACACATAAAAACTCAAGGGAACTTTCAAAATGTTGCAAGTCTAGATTTACAATGAGCTAGTCAAGCTTGCTTTAGGTCTCTTCCGTGTGTGTGTGAGTACCCAATAGCACTAAACCAATCAAGCTCGGATGAAACTATGCAACCACATTACCTTATGAAATAATCAAAATAAACCACGAAAACTACATGCTTAACACATCACTCACCGCAAATGTATACAAATTACAATTTCTAAAAATATGAAATCAAAGGACTCTAGGTAAGTGCATTTTATGCTCCATCTTATCCTAAGTCCACTCTTGTGGGTGAGTGCATTTTACGCTCCATCTCAACCCAACGCAAGATTTGAAAAAATACAATTTTCTTTTAATCACAATTATAAGAGAATGCGTTTTACGCTCTATCTCTCCTACACATGTGTCCATGAGTGAGTGCGTTTTATGCTCCATCTCAACTCACCACATGACCATCAATTCAAACAAAACAAATTTGGATACCTTGTTTCAAGTGATGTTTAAACGAGTTCTAGAGTTTATAGATATATCCCATAGGCATTCGGTTATAAAAACCTTCTCTAAGCATACAACTAGCTCAATACTCATGGGTAGGTGCAAAAGAATGAAAGGACGCATAAGCAAAACAATAACCACAATAACGATTAAGCACAAATACTAAGAAACATTTATCCATTTTCCATGAGTTATAAACTATTCAATCAAGTTCTTATCATAGACCATGGATTGTAGTTCAAATCAAATTAAAACAATGCTCAAGAGACACAACTTAAAAATAAATATTTTTTTTCTTTTTTTCTTTTTTCTTTTTTTATAGCAAACAAACATTAAAAATGCACAAATAACTAACACATGTTATGTAACTATGATATCAATGCCAAATGATCAATGCCATATGATCCACCCCCAAACTCAAAGTGAACAATGTCCTCATTGTTTATAAGATAAAGAAATGAAAACTGAGAACTTCCCTGATTGGCCAAGCGTCATGCTCGACCATAGCCTTCTAAACATTTGAGTCTAATGGTGGATAAACTGATAACGGTTGTGGCTCAGGAACATGCACTGGGGCGGCATTCGGATAATAGCCAAGTAATTCTTTACCAAACAATGCTCAATCAGGCCAACATTCTTTTAGACAATTCGTTGACTACATGATGTGCGCTGACTGAAATTCTTCATTAAATACCTCCCCCAAACTTAGTTTTAACAAAAATTGCTAAGTTATTGTAATATTCAATCAAATCAAAGCAATGAACAACCCAAAATCCTCCAATTGAGCCAACACAAACTCAATTGGGCAACCAATTTACATTTATCCAAATTTAGCAATATATGATTACCCAACGCAAATCCAAGTACAACAGTTTAACTAACTAAGAATACTCATCACAATTGACAAATTTATTTTACTTGTATGCAAAAATTGGAGTGAGTACCTTGCTTTGTGTTGGCAAAAGAAGTTGCTTGTTTAGTACCTTCAGTTTGGAGATGAATCCTTTTGAATGCTCAGTGGGTTAAGATGAATCCATGTGGGAGAGGGGAGGAATGAGTTTGGAAGTGTGAATGACAATACAATCTGGCTTGGGAAGAAAAAAAAAATTTAAGCTCGTCGGGACGAGACAATCCTGCCTTGTGAGCTCGCCCGGGCAAGCTCGCGCCGGGGCGGGAAATTGTACTGCGTTTTGCTGCCGGGGCGAGCTTGCGCCGCGGCGAGAACTTTGTACTTCAATTTGCCGCCGGGGCGCCAACCCCCTGTGTCCCAAAAACTAATTTTTTTCACAATTCAATTCCATGGCCATTCTCAACACACCCAACCTGATACAATGCAACATACC
Source organism: Aralia elata (assembly GCA_034770075.1). Taxonomy (NCBI): domain Eukaryota; kingdom Viridiplantae; phylum Streptophyta; class Magnoliopsida; order Apiales; family Araliaceae; genus Aralia; species Aralia elata. The sequence continues at coordinate 36,156,379 of CM068378.1, forward strand.
AAGCATATATTAGACAGTTTGAGTGAAGAATAGGCCTAAATTGCAAATCAAAGTCACAAGCTAAACTAACAAAAACACATGCATTGAAAACTTAGAAACTTAAAATTTTGAAACTTGCGAAATTGAAATATAACAACTAAACATAAAGGATACGAATAGAGATAATGGGTTGCCTCCCATCAAGCGCTTGGTTTATAGTCCTCGGCTTGACTAACTTCCTGTTTTTATCCAATTCCCCTTCGATAATTGAGGAACCCACCATCCATTGATAGCCATGTAATATTTGAGGGTTTCTCCTCAATAAGGGTCATTGAATCATGTTCACCTAGCTTGGTACTTTTAGGCACAACCTCACTTAAGAACTTCACAAAACTAGGTGATTGTTCCATTGTGTCTGTGAAAAGAATGTTGAATTGAAGCTCTTCAAACACAGTACAATTTTCAGCTTTCTTCTCATGGGCCCCTATTTCGTCCCACCATGGTTCCACATTCATACTAGCTCCATCGTCACATAGAGCCTCGCCTAAGAAATGACTACCAAGTGGACACGGTATTACAAAACTGCCCGAATCCTTGAGCTTTGGTGGAGAAGGTGTATGAGGCACTATCAAAATTGGCTCATCATCATTGGAGCTCAATGCTAGATCTTCCTCGGCCTCCACTTCTTGCTCCTCACATGTCTTCTCCCCCATAGATTCCTCGAAAATCGTCTCGGGCACTCTATCAGTTTTCGGAACTGAGACGTTGGGCCATGCTTCTTAATAGTTATTATTGAAGGCAATGACAAGCTGTCCCACCTAGTTCTCGAGATTTCGAATCGACATCTCCTGACTTTTCATAGTCTCATAATTCGAAGCCATGAACTTATACGTAAGTTCCTCAAATTTTGACATTCCTTCTTCTTGAGTAGGAGCTTGATTCTGAGATTCAAGAGTGTATGACGGGTATGGAGCATAACATTGATCATCATAATTGTGGCTCCATGCAGTATCCGGGTGATACCCCCAATCTTGGTGATAATCGGGATAATCATAGTTGTTGAGGTAATCACCACCGTATTGTACCGGTCCAAAACTGACGGTGCATTGATGACTCGGATGATTGTCAGCATAATAATCACAAGTAACTGTTATACCTTGAGTGCTCTCTACTACTAAAGCATACAACTTCCTCGATAGTGTTTCAAATTGTGCTAACAATGCAGAAAATACATTGAGTCCATCAATCCCAGTTTCCATTGGTTGAGTCATACTTGTGTACGGCCATTGATCAACAAAGTCATCCATGGTGTACCTTGCAAAGAAGAAAGCATTAAAACAGAAAAATAAATGATAAAATAAAATAAAAACAAGTTTATATACAAGTTTAAATTAAGATCAATTTGATTGTAATTAATATTGAAAAAACACTAGAAAAATAATTCCCCGGCAATGGCGCCAAAAACTTATTGTCCGATTAATATAACAACAATTTACGCGCAAATATACGCGGTCAACAAGTAATAAAGAGTAAGTAGAGTATCAATCCCACGAGGAATTATTATTAGTCTTTTCCAAGTATTAACCTTTTATCATCTCAATCTTATTTAAACAAATGGTGATTGTTTTTGTTGTTTTGCATTAATAAAGATAACAATTAATCCAAGAACTATAGAAAGCATTAAGACAATGAAATCAAATATTAACAAATCTAAGATCATAATTTCCCCCAACACTTCACTTGAATATCCTAACTCTCTCTTTTCAACTAGTTAAATCACAAGGATTGTTACCCGAGAAATCACAAGTATGTCTAAGCCTCTCTCGATGGTCAAATATGTATTCCCCATTACGGTGTATAGATATATCTCTATTCTACACACTAGCAAGATTCTCATATCAAGAACAATTAGTAAGGTGTATGTCACAAAACCTCATTAACTACTCCATCAATTACCAACTTTCGCAATAGAAATCATTAAGCATGGATTCTCCAATAGATACATGTGGTATTTAGGTATATGTCTATCATAAATACAATCAAATTATCCATTCATGAGGGTAATAAATAAAACACACGTCACTTAATTTCATAAATTACCCATAGGAATATTTAATTTTCACATGATATCATAACAAGGTCTCAACCTATACTTCCTCTCTCAATTCCCTATAAGTTCCCAAGGTAATTACTTACTAGGTAATTAATATATAAAGCATAAATTATGATATCCAATCACAAATAATTAACCAACCTCAAAGAGAGAGCATTCAATTCAAACTATATATTGGGTTCCATTGAAATCTTAGAAAATTAGTTCTAGTTCATGGTAACTACATAAAACATCATATTCGATCTATTCATCATGATGGAATTACAAATTAAGAAGGAAATATAAGAGATAGAATGATAAAACCCCTTTATGGAGATATTCAATTGTTGCTTAATGGTTTGATGCTTCTTCTCTAGCTTTCCCTAAAGAATTGATATTCCTTGCCTTACTTGCTCCTTGGAAATTGCTAGAAAATCCTTGTATTACAGCTCATTTCCTTCTTGATGATGTATTTTATAGCTTCCCTCTCACTAGATTTGATGTTAGAATGTGTTAGATTGAGTTAGTATGTGTTAGGATAGTTGTTCCAGCCACCCCCTGGATGTTATAAGAGATGGGTGTATCAAACCCTAGCATAGCCCCGAGTTTTTGGTCCAAAAATCGTAAAATCTGCTGCATCCCGCGACGAGCTCGTCCCGACGCCAAAAATGGCCTGGGGAGCTCGCCCCGGCGAGCTCGCTTCTGTAGCCAAAATCCGTTTTGAAGTCTACTGGTAAAATGGTCATAACGTCTTCGTCTGAACTCGGATTAAGGCGTTTAAGTAGGCTATGGAAAGCTAAAACGAGCTCTACAACATTCATAACTGGAGCGCGTCAAGATAATGGCCGGAGAAAGGCGTAAATCGGCCTGGAAGCAGCTGCTGTGCAAAATGCATGCAAAATCTGATGGTAAAATGATCATAACTTTCTCATACAAACTTCAAATGGGATGATTCCAGATGTTCTGGAAAGCTGAGATGAAGATCTACAACTTTCGTTCTTTGAGTTTTGAGAAATTCGGATTGCATCATGGGTCAAATTGAGAAACAAGCAGCTGGAATGCCAAATTCGAGCCAAAAACGCAACGATCCAAGGGACCTTTATTTCAATTCCTACAAAACAAAGTAAAAACACATAAAAGAATACAAAAACATATAAAAGTAATACAAAACTATATTACATAACAATAAGATGAAAACACATAAAACCAAACGAAATGACTTAGGATTTACAAATTATCAAGCTCAATAGCACTTAATTTGTGTATATAAAACTCAACATCAGTAAGATCCTTGAGATTGCTGTTGATTCTGAGATTGAAACCCAGGAGGATGTGAATATGGTGGCCTGGTGGTAGAGGGTTGGGCATGGTTGCTGTTATTGTTACTCCATGAGAGATTTGGCGATTTCTCAGTCCAGGTTGGTAGTGTGTGGGTAAATTGGAATTCTGTTGTCGCCCGTAGTTAGAGACATACTGAATTGATTCCGAGCTAATGGGACACTATTCAATCGGGTGACTTCCCGCACACAAATCACATGGCACAATGACACTCTGCACATGCTACTTCCCCATGGCATGAATTTGCTTAGCAAGGCTATCAACATGTGCAGATAGTGCAGTTACTGTGTCTATCTCATACATACCGGCCACTTTACTCAGCATTTTCCTCTCCGTCGGCCATTGATAATTATTTGCTGCCATAGTTTCCAATAGCTCATAAGCTTGGTCATATGTCCTTCCCATAAATGCTCCTCCAGATGCAGCATTAATACTTGCTCTGGTCTGCCCTGATACCCCGTTGTAGAAAGTCTCCACTAATAGCTAATTCGGCAGGCTGTGGTACGAACACTTTCTTAACAGATCCTTGTATCTTTCCCATGCTTCATAAAGAGTCTTAGCATCTAATTGTGAGAAAGACATAATGTTATTTCTGAGCTTGGCAGTTTTCGCTGGCGGGAAGAACTTTGCCACGAATTTCTGGGCCAAATCAGCCCATGTGGTAATTGAGCCCGAGGGGAGCGAGTGCAACCAACTTTTAGCCTTATCCCGTAAGGTAAAAGGAAACAGTCTGAGCCTGATTGCATCTTCGGTCACTCCGGTGTATCTGAAGGTGTCACATATCTCCACAAAGTTGACTACATGATCATTGGGGTCATCATTCGGCATTCCCCCAAACTGTAAATTGTTTTGGACCATTTGAATCGTGGCTGGCTTAATTTCAAAGCTATTTGCTGCAATAGCAGGCCTTTGAATACTTACATGTAAATTTGTGACACGCGGCATTACATACTCCCGCAGAGTTTTCTGAATTTCCTCGGCCATTATAGCTGGAGTAGGTATTTCCCTAGCTCTCTCTCTTCTCAGTCGTCTGAAAGTTCTGTCCACCTCAGGGTCAAGAGGTAATAAATTCTGATTCCTGCGAGGTGGCATACACAGTCTAGAGTACCTGAGAGGAAGATTAAATAGATAAATCAGTTTAAATTAAGATCGTTTTGAATTAATATTAATATTGAAAGACAAATAATACTAAGTCCCCGGCAACGGCGCCAAAAACTTGTTGGTGGTTTTCACAACCTATAAACACGCGCAAGTATACGCGGTCTAACAAGTAGTATAGATAAAGAAGAGTGTCGAACCCACGAGGACAAAGTACTAAATATTCATTCAAGTATTAAAATGTGTCTCTACGATCTTATCTAAACAATTGAATAAGAGCTGTGTGTTTTAATCTATAAGGTAAATGCAGTGAAATAGGGAAGCGAGTTGTAACAAAGATGGTAAGCTAGGATTACAACTCCCCTAATGCCTCACCTAAGATCCCTAACTCTCCATTTAACTAACAAATCACAAGAATGGTCAACCGAGAACACAAGGTACACATAAGCCACTTCTAATGGTCAAATGCATATCCCTTAGCTAGATAAATCACAATATTCCTATGTGAAAATAACTAGACTAAGGGTCATTAATATTAATCTCAATGGTTACACAAGGCAAATAGACATATTCCTATTCTATCATGCAATTTATGCACTCAGTCCTTGGGCAATGGTTATAACAAGTGTTGTTGTACTTAAGGAAAGGTATAACATCAATTTTCCAATATCAGTTAACACCTAAATCAATTCTTATCTCAAGAAATTGATAAATAAGCATGAAATACAACAATCCATTCAGAACATGATTCATTATATAAATATGAGAGAAATTCATATTAAGCTAATCATTAGGTTACATTGCAATCCTAGAAATGTAATTAGTTCATATCTATAGAACTAATTAATACAGTCATACTGTTCAACATGATCAAAATTACACAAATGAATGAAAGCTTTGAAATAAGAAAACTCCTTTTCGTAAGTGTTCTTGATTCAGCTCCTCTCCTTTGTGTGGCTGCTTCCTTTTCTCTCTAAGTTATAGAATATTTCCTAAGTTTTAAGATTATTCCTTAAATGAGCAGCAGCTAGGTCATTTAAGGAAGGGCAAGTGGCTGGGAATCGGAGCTCGCACTGCGGCGTGGGCCTTGTGTCATGCTTTGGCGCTGCGGCATGAGCTCCGTGTCCTGGCCAAGACGGGCTTGCTGCAGCGCCAATCCATGAAGGAATGGGGCCGCTGCAGCGTGAGTGTCTTATGAGCTGGCGCTGCAGCATGAGCCTTGTGCCTTGTCGTGGTGCTGCGGCGCGGGCTCCGTGCTTTGCCAGCTAGGGGTTCTTTTGTCCCTTTTTAGCCTCAATTGATCAACACCTCCCACCTGAAAAGCATTAAAGCAGAAGATAATAAAAACAACATAAAATGCACCAGAAGGTAAGATAATCAAGCAATTTCTTAAGTGAAAAGGAGTCCGATTCGCAGGTATAAATCCCGCTCATCAATAGGTGCAATGACTGCGGAAGGAACCATTCAGGGGAATGCATGAGGGGGAAGGGCATCTGTTATAACTTCGGACAGTTAGGGCATACTGCTCCTCAATGTCCTAAAGGAAAGAAGGGGGGATGCTACTCATGTAGAGCATCGGACCATCAGGTTAAGGGTTGCCTAAAGAAGAAGGTTGAGGCAACCAGTGGCAATAAGAACAACAACAACAACAAGCTAACTATTGGAGGATCAGCTAATTAAGAAAACAGACCAACGGCACGTACATTCAACATAACCGTATAGAATACAGTGGAGTCGAAGGACGTGGTGTCAGGTATTATCCCGATCAATAATATCAATGCATATGTGTTATTTGATTCGGGTGCTACCTGCTCTTTTGTTTCGAAAGAGTTTGCTAGACGATTAGGGTTACCCCGTACAAAATTAGAGAACCCTATAAACGTAGAAGTAGCTAATCAAGCGATCATCCCTGTAAAATATGTTCATAGGAACTGTTGTATCGAATTGAAAGGGTTTAAACTTAACGTGAATTTGATACCAATTCGATTGGGTGAATTCGACGTGATTCTTGGGATGGATTGGTTATCGAATCACGGAGTTGTGATTGACTGTCAGAAGAAATGCATACACCTGAAGATTCCAGATAAATCAAATGTGGTATTTTATGGTAGTAAATCGCCGAGACAATCTCGTTGTCTGACGATGATGCAAGCAAAGAGATTACTAAGGAAGGGTTGCATGGGTTATCTGGCTCATGTGGTTGACACTCGAATAGTAGAGGGTGAACTGGGCCAGATACCTGTAGTAAGGGAATTCCCCGATGTTTTCCCAGAAGAATTACCGGGTTTGTCACTAGAGAGAGAAGTAGAGTTTATAATCGACCTGGTACCAGGAACAGCACTGATATCCAAGGCAGCATACCGAATGGCTCTGATGGAGATGAAGGAACTGATGGTTCAAAGGCAGGAGCTAATTGATAAAGGTTACATTTGACCAAGCGCATCACCTTGGGGAGCGCCAGTACTGTTCGTGAAGAAGAAAGATGGATCGTTAAGGCTTTGTATCGACTATCGCGAGTTGAACAAAGTTACTATTAAGAACAAGTATCTGTTGCCCAGAATTGACGATTTGCTTAATTAATTGAAGGGAGCGAAATACTTTTCGAAGATCGATTTAAGGACTGGTTATCACCAGTTGAAAGTAAGGGAGGAGGATATTCCAAAAACATCGTTCCGTACTCGATATGAGCATTATGAGTTTTTGGTAATGTCATTTGACTAACGAATGTGCCAGTAGTATTCATGGATATGATGAACAGAGTGTTCAAGTAATGCTTGGAAAAATGTGTCGTCGTGTTCATTGATGACATTCTGGTGTACTCGAGGACGGATAAGGAACACGTTGAACATCTGAGAATAGTATTGGAAACTTTGAGAAAAGAGAAGTTATACGCGAAGTTCTCAAAGTGCGAATTTTGGTTGCAGAAGGTGCAATTTTTGGGGCATGTCATCGACAAGGATGGTGTTTCGGTGGATCCAGCGAAGGTGGAGGCAGTTATCAACTAGGAGCAGCCGAAGACGCCAGCAGAGATCAGAAGTTTCTTAGGATTAGCGGGAGATCAGAAGTTTCTTAGGATTAGCGGGATACTATCGAAGGTTCATTCAAGAATTTTCGAAGATAGCATCCCCATTAACCAATCTGACCAGGAAGACGGTTAAGTTCGTTTGGACGAATAAATGTGAGGAGAGCTTCATGGAGTTGAAAAAGAGGCTGAGTGAAGCACCTGTGTTATCCTTACCTGACGATTCAGGGGGATTTGTGGTGTACACTGACACGTCTCACAAGGGCCTTGGCTGTGTGCTGATACAGCATGGTAAGGTCATTGCGTACGCATCATGGCAATTGAAGGATTATGAGAAGGGATATCCGACTTATGACCTAGAATTAGCGGCAGTGGTTTTTGCCTTGAAAATATGGAGGCATTATTTATATGGAGAAAAGTGTGAGATATACATAGACCATAAAAGTCTGAAGTATATCTTCACTCAAAAGGAGTTGAATATGAGGCAGCGGCGATGGTTGGAATTGATCAAAGATTACGATTGTGAAATTTTATACCATCCCGGTAAAGCCAATATAGTAGCTGATGCTCTGAGTAGAAAGGGCAGAGAAAAGTTGATGATGTTGACAACTCAAGAAGAATTGATAGAGGCTATGGAAAGACTAGGGTCAGAAGTCAAGTATCTGGGAGATGCGGATGAGAGATTATTTGCAGTAGTAACGAGCCCGACTTTACTAGATAAAGTAAGGGAGGCTCAAGAGAAGGACGAAGAATGTGATGGCTTAAGGAAGCGAATTTCCAAAGGTGAAGAGTTGAAGTATAAGATTGATAGCACCGGATTGCTAAGGTTTAAAGGGAGGATCTGGATACCGATGGTTCTGGAGTTCAGAGAGGAGATTCTACAAGAAGCTCACAATTCAAGGTATTCTGTTCATCCTGGGAGTACCAAGAAGTATCAAGACATACGCCAGCATTTCTGGTGGCCAAATATAAAAAGGGAAGTGACTGAATATGTCAGTTGATGTCTGACATGTCAAAGGGTTAAGGCAGAACACCAGCGACCAAGTGGACTATTGCAACCACTAGAGATTCCGGAGTGGAAGTGGGAACATATCACGATGGATTTTGTAGTAGGGTTTCCATCGATTAGACGCGATTTGGGTGATCGTGGATCGTTTGACAAAATCTGCACATTTTCTATCGATCAAGATCAGGAATTATCTGGAGTAGTTAGCGAAGCTCTATGTAAAGGAGATTGTGTCACGGCATGGAGTGTCTGTGTCTATTGTGTCTGATAGAGACCCGCGCTTCACATCAAATTTCTGGAGGAGTTTGCAAGATAGAATGGGGACACAGTTGAGGTTGAGTACGGCATATTACCCTCAAACTGATGGCCAAAGCGAGCGAACGATTCAGACCCTGGAAGACATGCTTAGAGCAATCGTAATGGACTTGAAAGGAAACTGGGATAACCACTTACCGTTAGTGGAGTTCGCTTACAATAACAGTTATCACGCTAGTATCGGCATGCCACCGTACGAAGCATTATATGGAAGAAAGTGTCGAACACCATTATGTTGGGACGAAGTGGGAGAACGAAGACTGCTGGGACCTGAGATGGTGCAGCAGACCGCAGATACGATCAAATTAATAAGGGCTCGTCTGGTAGCAGCCCAGGATCGACAGAAGAAGTACGCCGACCTACATCGGCAGAAGCAGGACTTTGAGGTGGGCAGTTTTGTATTTTTAAAGGTATCTCCCTGGAAGGGGAAGATCCATTTCGAGAAGAAAGGGAAATTGAGCCCTAGGTTCATAGGACCTTTTGAGGTTCTAAAATGAGTTGGTGAAGTGGCATACGAGGTAGCCTTACCTCATGAACTGGAACACATTCACAACGTGTTTCATGTCTCAGTGTTACGGCCTTATAAACCTGACTATAAGCACGTTATATCATATGAACCAATTCAAATAAAGAAAAATTTATCGTGAGGAAGTTCCTGTCCAGATACTCGATAGGAAGGAACAGACGTTAAGAAGTAAGATCATTCATTTGGTCAAAGTACTCTGGAGGAACCATGCAGTTGAAGAAGTTATGTGGGACCTTGAAGAAAATATGAAAGCAATTTATCCACACCTTTTTAAATGACCTTATGTTGAAATTCCGGGGACAGAATTTTTATAAGGGGGGAGGATGTAATGACCACGGTTTTCAAACAATATTATTATTAAGGTCAATAATTTAATCTCTGTTATTAAATTCGTTTGCATATTATTTTAAACCCTTGAATGATTTGGGTAATTATGTGTGGTGGGATTTAATAGTCCAAGTATAATGGACTAGCCTTGTGGACTATTTTAAACAAGCCCAATGTGGAATGTCTTGTAGATGGTTAATAGTCCCGCTAAGTGATTCTTAAAAATGGACCAGCCCACTGTATCCCATTAAACAAACCCGACCCAAGCTAATGGTATGTGGGTTTGTAGGCGGGTCAGTATGTAGACCCAAATTAGAAGTAATCAGCCACGTGATCTTACTGCTGAAGACTAAATTAAATCCTTGCGTGTAAAGTACAACCCGCCGCATTAGGCCAATGGCCTATTCACCCACTTCACTGATTAAAGGCTAACCTGATGATTACTAGGTATGGCCAGTAGATGGGTTAGTAAAAACTTTCCACCAAACCTCTCCCGACCAGCGGTTAATTTAGTTAAAACCAGTCAGTAGGTTGGGGTAACGACCAATGAGTGGATAAAGGATTCCCTATAAATAGAGACCCTGTATTCCCTTGAAAAACTTGCTAAGTTTATTAGCTCAAGAGAAATACTGTGAGTTGAGAGTAATCTTGATAAGGAGTTCTTGTCGTTCGGAGAGTCAAGCAGAATCAGAAAGCTAGAGAATTAGCAGACGAAACCCCGGGAAGGTGAGACCCTTTCTTTTATTTCAAGCATTTATCTCTTGGTCCAGTTAGATTCCTTTTGATTGAGTCAGTAGAAGACGAGTCAAGCATAACCAGAGATAATATAGAGTGATGTTAAACTCTGGAGTCGTAGAGTAGTTGTGCATGAACCCTATGCTTATATATAAGGCTGAAGAATGACTCAAGCCAGAGTCGTGTTAATGACCCTAACCCTGTTACTTAGTTAAAGAACCCAAAATTGTGTCAAAGGAGGTTCGTTACCTCACTCCGAGCCCATGAACCTCAGTAATGAGGATGCTGAAGCCATTCCGATGGTGTTCGTCGCTTGACCCTGAACTATAAAGAGGATTCTGAAGCAAAATTCGTAGGCGAAGTCGAAGGACCTGACAGTCTCTGTGGGTCTGGTTCAGTACTGGACCTGAAGCTAAGAATCTCTTATACCAGCAAGGCTCGGACCTGACTCCCGAAGTCACTACTCCGAAATCGAAGTCCTAATATGATGTTGAGACCCAAAACTGTACTTCTATCCATGTTCGATCGCCAAGGGATGTTCCTTGAGCTAAAACTTAAAGTACTTCAAAAACCCCTTCGGCCATCGTAGAGTGGACTCTGGCGATCGTAGAGTTCCACTCGTCAATCGTAGAGTAAGATAGCCGAACCCTTCGGCCATCGTAGAGTGGACTCTACTGATCGTAGAGCTCCATTTGGCAATCGTATGGTGGGTTAGTCGGACCATTTGGTAACCATAGAGTTTCACTCGTATGTCGTAGAGTGAGTCTGGTCGGTCCCCGAAAGGATCGTAGAGTAAACCCTACGATCGTAGAGTCAACCCTACCGATCGTAGAGTCTCACCAGTCAGACGTAGAATGAATCCTACTGATCGTAGAGTCTCACTAAATGATTATAGAGCTTCATGAATGAGTCGTAGAGCTTAGTAACTGATCGTAGAGTGATCCTAGTAATGGTATTAAAGCCCTACTAATCGTAGAGCGGTTATGACAGACCGTAGAGTACTAGAGTGGGCTCTAGAGAAGACTGAATGAGTCACTGGTGTAATTCATTTAGTATGTTGATACGTAGATATGCCTGATCAGATAGTACAATTATGATCACTGTAGGATACTTGCCGAAGTAGAAAGCGTAGAGTAACCTTTTAGCAGCAGATCAGGCAAGTTCCCTCACTTCAAGCTTTTGGATTAATTGTTATACTATCATGTATATCCTTGCAAGTGTTCTTCTATACAGTTCGTTACGCTGATGTGTATATCTATGCTTCCTAACTTACATAACTTTGAACATTGTGCAAGCTCTTATTCGATGGTTGTTGGCTAAATGTTCAAATTCCTTATTCAATGCAAGTTTCTCAATTTAAGCTTGAAGCCTATTTATCATACATGTGTTAAGTGGTTTAATTATTTTAAAATTATTCCACATCGATGTTATTGGTATTCGCACCTAGTGCATCTGACTTCAGTACTATTTATGGACTGAGTTACTTTTTTGGTTCTGATATCCAAGAACCTATTCAAGAGAGATCTAACACATTGGTTCGGTTAGACCTGAGCATGTTTATAAATTTAAAAGCTATCCAAACCTATTGTTAGAATGGATTCTTAGATTGGAATGAACAAACCCTCAAAGGGAAGAGGGAGTTTCCTAAGTACCTGAAAGACGGTACAGGGCAGAAGTAAATGGTATGCATATTCATAGGTTTAAGAGGTTGATCCCCTTTCGTACAAGTCCTGGCGGTTGTAACCTAATAAGGGTCAGTTAATGCGATTGATGCCTTAAAGTATGTTCATAGTCTATTTGACTGTTGGCAGTAAATGATCAATCTTCATACCTTTGGTTGAACCTTGATTATATTGTTCAGTTACTTCACCAATTCTATTTTATTATTGAACCGTGTTGTTGTTATTCCTATTCATTCATGATATATACCCCTTATTCATTTTAAACTTGCTGAGCAAACTCGTTGCTCACCCTTGCTATATCATGAAATATCACAGCTAAGCTTGAGTGCTCGAGCAGAGATAAGGGCAAGGAGAAGATGAAGTTCTAGACTTCGGATGAGGCTGATTACCTGTCCTAATGTTCTGGTTAGATAATCTTTATGTAACACGAGTCCTAATAGTTATTTGGAACTTCGTGATGTACTTATTTAAGGTTATAGACCTTGGGAACCTTTTGTAAACCTTGTTGTAATGATCAATATATGATTATTCTTTCCGCATTTAGTTAACATATGTTGATCGAAGGTAGTTAGATGTTGTTATCGTGAGCACCAAATTAGAGGTATTGGTACCTGAATTTGGGAGTGTCACAGGTTGGTATCAGAGCTTTAGGTTATAAACTTTAGGAACGCGAAACCTAGGTTATAACTTGAGTAGATTTTGGGAATTTATCGAGTATGGGTAATATATGATAAAATACTAATTTATTCCACCGATGAATATATTTCAGTGATGTACTGATGGTTGTCTTCTGTTGTGACTGTAGGATGGCTGAGTTAGGAGAGCCAAGTCGGATAGTCATGGAAGAGGAGTTCACAGACATCCCTGTAGATGACGAACAGTTGATAGGAGAAGGGCCAGCAGAGTCAGGCGCACCCGTAGAGTCTGAGCCTGAGGTGGATGAGGACTACATGGTTGAGTCAGAGGAACCAGTTAGGGGCACAGTGATGAGATTGGGTAGTTAAGATATTGAAGGTGAGTCCAAAGAGGACCACAGTGCTGATGAAACCGAAGAGCTGTCAGTTGAAAATTATTTACTGGGCCAACTAGCCGATAGAAACTTGGAATTAGAAGAAAGAGTCTGAGACCTAGAAGAATAGAATGTAACCCATCAGAGTATGGAGGATCAGTATAAGGAGATAGCCTACCAGCTAGAGAATGAAGTGAAGGTGCATGAACTGATGTGGCATGATTATGACCAAACTGTGTATTGGTATAATCATGACGTTTAGTGTTACAGATAAAGACTTGTGGTGAAAGTTCTTTTTGGCCCGTAGTGCAAAGATGAACTAGCATTTGGCATGATCGTGATCGGTGGTGTTACAAATAAATATCTTTGGCCCGTAGTGCAAAGATAAACTGTTGATTTGGATGTTCGTAAACAGGAACAGTTGATTGGTGTTACAGGTATAAAATATTGGTGGTGAACCTTTAACTTATAGAAGATGGTAGATATTATAATGTAGTTGACTCTTCTAATAGATTGTTTGTCCCACTACAGTTGTTGTTGTTGTTGAAGCACTTATAATATCTTTAAATCTCTGATTTATTACTGTTGAAGGCTAAAGATAATTTATTCTTCATTATCTAAGTCATGATATTCTTTGTTGGGCTATTTGTGCTCACCCTTTTCTTTTTTGTTCCATTGTTCTCCTCAGGAAATGAGAGTGTAGCGAAGACTAGCCGGGAAATGGAGTGATGGTCCGACACAATAGAAGTATCTCAATACATTATTAAATAGTGTGACAATAATTGTATTGAGAACTTAAGTTGTATTTGTATTGAAAGTCACAGTATGTGTGTTGTCGTATTTTGCACGACAGTATAATAGTTGTAAATGAAAAAATTCGTATTTGTATTTGGATTTTGTAGAATGTAATTGGCGACTCAAAATGAGTTGTGTGGACCTATTTTGGGGGCGTCACAGTTGGTATCAGAGCTTAGGGATATGATCTCTGATAGAGATCTTGGATTAGAACTAGGAGGGCAGAGACGAGTAAAATCCTTCGCTAGTGTGTCCTACCTAAGCTATTTTGTTATTTAAGTAATTGGTTTGGTTGTAGGGACAATATGTGGCATGTCAATTTCTTTAACTAATCTTTACTTTGTGATCACATTTCAGAATGGCATCTGAAAATCAAGAGTTGAACTATGAGACAATTGTGGCTGAGAATCAGGAGGCTACAAATAATACTGGTTCAAACTTAAGAAATCATGATGCTAACAACAGGATGAACGATGAATTTTTTAGGAACTTCATACAATTCATGCAGAACCAGGCGAGAAGAGCTCTTGCCTATAATACTGGTGGAAACGCTGGTAACGAATGAATGGTCACTACCAAGCAGTTCAAAGAGTTAGGACCACCTGAATTTCTTGGAAAGCCAGACCCACTCAAGGCAGAAGTATGGCTCAAACAGATGATAAAGATATTTGATGTTCTATGTTGCGCTGATAATCAAAAGGTTCCCTTCGCCACATTTATGTTACGAGGAGAAGCAGATCACTCGTGGGAGTCAGTAAAGCGTACCCATCACTCGCCACTCGAGATGTCTTGGGTCGAGTTCCAAGAATTGTTTAACAAAAAGTATTTTCCAGAGAGTATTCGCCATATAAAGGAGGTGGAATTCATCAAACTGGAGTAGAACAACATGACTGTATCACAGTACGAAGCCAAGTTCGCTGAGTTGTCTCGATTTGCGTCCCATTTGGTGGACACTAAGGAACGGATGACGCGAATGTTTTGACGAGGTTTGAAACCAGAAATTCGTCAATATCTTATTTCTTATAAAATTTATCTATATTCGGATGTCGTGGATATGGCTTAATTAGTGGAACAAGAAAAAGAAATACTACAACCAGGAAACAAACACCCAACAACGGGAGAGAAATTACGATAACTATCATAACAGTGGGAACAATCGTCAGAATAATGAGAATCAGCAAGGAGGAAATTATCATGCAGGAAATGGTAACCACTTTGGTGGTAATCCTGGCCCAGATAATAGGAGAAGTGAGTCAAGTGGCAACAATTTCAAGAAGAGAAGATTCAACAACCATAGAAAGGCACCAGCATCAGCACCGGCACCAGTATCAGTTTCGAGGGAAGGAGAACGACCACCAGTCAGATATTACAGGTGCGGAAAAGAGGGACACATCAGTCCAAACTGTACACAGCTGCCATCCCAGGTGTATTACAATTGTGGAAAAGAAGGCCACATAGCTCGATTTTGTCATGCAGCAAAATCAAGTCCGGTTGCAATGATGACACCAAAGGCTGTCACGGACAAGTCAAAGTTTGTGGTTCAAGGGAGAGCTTTTGTCGTGACATCCCAAAAAGTGCAGAACCCGAACGAAGTTATCACGGGTAAACTACTTATTAACTCTTGTGAAGTCTATGCCTTATTAGATACTGGTTCTACCCACTCTTTTATTTCACCTACATGTGCTCAACGTCTGAACTTGACTCCTGAGAAATTAGATTTTGACTTATCTGTTGAAACACCATTAGGACAAACATTCGTTACATCTACAGTCTATAAATCTTGTTTTGTTCAAATCACCCTCACATTACCTGTTGATCTTATCTCCTTGGACATGCATGAATTTGATGTGATTTTAGGAATTGATTGGTTAACTACTCATCATGCTAAAATTGATTACTTTCGTAAGATCATTAGTTTTCATATTCCTAATTAACCTATTATGCGAATTCAAGTAACCAAACCGTTGAAATCAATAACTGTCATTTCTAGTCCCAAAGCCATTCGTTTATTGAAAAACAGATGTCAAGCTTTCTTAGCCCATGTAACTGATTTAAACAAAAGTACATCAGATTTGAATAGTATTTCTGTTGTTAATAAGTTCCCTGACGTATTTCCCGAAGAACTTTCTGGCCTACCCCCAGACCGTGGAATCGAATTTTGTATCGACCTTGAATCTGGCAAAACCCATTTCCAAGACCCCATATCGAATGGCTCCTATTGAACTTCAGGAGTTAAAAGTCCAACTACAAGAGTTGTTAGACACCAGTTTCATACGTCCGAGTACATCGCCTTGGGGTGCTCTTGTTTTATTCGTAAAGAAGAAAGACGGGAGTATAAGACTTTGCATTGACTATCGGGAGTTAAACCATGTCACCATCAAAAATAAGTACCCGTTACCTCTAGGGGTGTTCAACCGGTAAAAACCGGGCCGAACCGAACCGGTACGGAAAGAAGGCAAAACTCCGGACCGATACCGGTACCGATTCGATACCGGTTCGATACCGGTTATACCGAATATTATTATTATTATTATTTTATTATTTTTTTTATTTTTATTATTATTTTTATTATTATTATTATTATTACTAATTTTTATTAAAAAAATAATAGGAAACCGGTATTACCGAACTCTAAATTCTCGAACCGGTACCGAAATCGGTTGTACCGATATACCGAACCGGTCGTTTTTGTACTGAACTGACTGTTCGGACCGATCCGGAATACCGAAAAAATCGGTTGGATCGAAAATTTTGAACAGCCCTACTTACCTCGCATTGATGACCTAGTCGACCAGTTACAAGGTGCTCAATTCTTTTTAAAGATCGAACTCCATTCTGGATATCATCAGTTGAAAGTTAAAGTTGGATGACATTCTAAAGACTGCCTTCAGAACTCGATACGGGCATTATGAATTCCTAGTCATGTCTTTCGGATTAACTAATACTCTTGTTGCTTTCATGGATATGATGAACCGAATATGCAAAGAATATTTGGATCATTTCGTGGTTGTCTTTATTAATGATATTCTCATATACTCCAAAAGTCGTGAAGATCATGAGCGACACTTGAGGCTGATATTCCAAAACTTTGTGAAAATAAGTTATATTCCAAGTTGAAGAAATGCGAGTTCTGGCTTGAGGAAGTAGTATTCCTTGGTCACGTGGTTTCTAAACAAGGAATATCGGTTGACCCGACAAAGATTGAAGCGGTATCAAATTGGGAACAACCTAAGTCAGTAACCGAAGTACGAAGCTTTCTGGGCCTAGCTGGTTATTATCGGAGATTCGTAGAAGGATTCTCTCGAATTTTCATTCCACTAACTCAGCTTACTCAGAAAAGCACAAAATTCGAATGGAGCGAGAAATGCGAGAAGAGTTTTCAAGAACTCAAAAGAAGACTCATTTCAGCACCTGTATTGGCATACCATCAGGATTGAAAGGATTTGTTATCTACAACGATGCTTTAGGCAAAAGACTAGGTTGCGTTCTCATGCAACATGGAAAAGTTATAGCTTATGGGTCTCGGCAACTCAAGGAATATGAGAGGAATTATCCTACTCATGATCTAGAGTTGGCAGCAGTCGTTTTCGCGTTGAAGATCTGGAGACATTACTTGTATGGAGAGAAAGTGGAGATCTATACAGACCATAAAAGCCTCAAATATTTTTTCACCCAGAAGGAACTCAACATGCGACAACGACGTTGGCTCGAGCTATTGAAAGATTACGACCATACCATCCAATACCATCCTGGAAAGGCGAATGTGGTAGCTGACGCATTGAGTAGGAGATCTTATGCAAGTACGAGTGCGATACTGACAACTCAAAGGCCCATTTTGTGTGACTTACAAAGAATGGAGATAGAGTTAAAGACTCCAGGAACCCACGTGAAGATCGCACATATACGAGTAGAACCGGCTTTAATCGACAAAGTTAAAGCTGCTCAAGCTGCAGACCCAGAGCTGGTGAATATGAAGAAAAAAGTACAAGAAGGTGCTATTCTAGAAGCAAGAATCGATGAAGAAGGAATACTTCGAGTCAACTCTAGACTGTGTATTCCTAACGACTCTGATTTGAAATATAGAATCATGATGGAGGCACACAACACACCGTTTGTAATCCACCCTAGAAGTACTAAAATGTATTGTGATCTTCGACATACATTTTGGTGGAGCAATATGAAGAGAGAGATCGCAGAGTTTATCTTAAGATGTTTAACTTGTCAACGTGTCAAGGCAGAGCATCAAGTACCAAGGGGTCCATTACAACCACTTGAGATTCCAGAATAGAAGTGGGAAAACATTAACATGGATTTCGTGACAGGTCTTCCCAAAGTTTCACAAGGCTTAGACGCAATTTGGGTCATTATAGATAGATTGACCAAGTCTGCTCATTTCTTGCCTATACGAGAAAACTATTCACTTGAGCGTCTTGCTAGTATGTATATAAGCGAGATTATGAGGTTGCATGGCATGCCAGTATCCCTAGATTCACTTCCCGATTTTGGGTCAACTTGTAGAAAGCAATGGGCACTGAATTACGATTCAGTTCTGCATTACGATTCAGTTCTGCATACCATCCCCAGACGGACGGGTAATCAGAAAGAACCATTCAAACTCTTAAAGATCTGTTGAGACTCTGCGCACTAAACTTTAAAGAAAGTTGGGATAAACACTTACCATTGGTGGAATTTTCCTACAACAACAGTTATCAAGCAAGTATAGGCATGGCTCCCTTTGAGGCGTTGTACGGACGAAGGTGTCGTTCTTCAGCATGTTGGGATAAAGTAGGCGAGGCTAAATTGTTGGGACCAGAGTTGATACGTATGACTGCAGAAAAGATCCAAATAATCCGGCAATATATACAAAGAGCACAAGATCGACAAAAGAGTTATGTTGATCTTCATCGAAGGGACGAGGAATTCAATGTCAGAGACCATGTATTTTTACGTGTTGCTCCATGGAAAGAAGTTACGAGATTCGAAAAGAGAGGAAAGCTCAACCCTCGATTTAGTAGTCCATTTGAAATCCTCGATCGAGTAGGAATTGTGACCTACAGACTTATTTTACCGCCAAGCATGTCTCGTGTTCATAATGTTTTTCACATATTTATGCTACGTAAATATGTGAAAGACCCAAACCACATCATTGAATTAGAACTAGACGAGATAGCAGAGGATTTAATGTATGAGGAGATACCTGTCAAAATCTTGGATAAGAAGGAACAGATTCTACGCTCAAAAGTTATACCTCAAGTCAAAATTTTATAGAGAAACCATGATACAGAGGAAATGACATGGGAGTTAGAATCTGAAATGAGAGCAAGGTATCCTCACCTCTTCGAAATGCCAGGTATGTACGTCAATTTCGAGGACGAAATTTCATAAGGCGGGGAGATTGTAAGACGTTTATTTTTTTCTTTATAATTATTATTCTAAACAATAAAGTGCTTAAATGATATAATGTTATAGTTAAGGGTGATATATGCAGATTATCAGATAAACAGTATGTCGGAGAATATTCTTTTTGTTAGGAAATATTTTTTTTGTCGAGGAATATTATATTCGGTAACGTACGACGGTGCCAAAATAACAAAACATTAGTGGGCTCTACAACGACTAATTGTCGAATACGAAAAATGACAGTATTAATATTTTTATACAAATTGTCAACAGTACTATCACCTGCAACTATTGAAATATCCGGTAATAAAAAGAACAATAAAACGCGTTATTCCACAGTAGTACGCGGTATTCTACAGTAGCACACGGTGTTACACAGTATTTTATATTATTGATTCAATAATTGATAAAGTAGCAATTGCACAGTATTTTGATTCAATAATTGTTACAGTAGCATATGCATAGTACTTTTTATTATTTATTATGACATTATAACTCATATTATTTGATATGATATTTTAGCATTATTGATAAAGTCTAGAAATTCTGTTAAGGAAAGGGATTATT
The DNA here is from genome assembly GCA_034770075.1 of Aralia elata. NCBI lineage: Eukaryota > Viridiplantae > Streptophyta > Magnoliopsida > Apiales > Araliaceae > Aralia > Aralia elata. Next base: position 36,176,270 of record CM068378.1, read on the forward strand.
TAATTGTGCGCCGTTTCTACGGAAAGCCTTTTTTTCCTGAGAATGATCTAGTTGTCAATATTATAAGTCTATAATATTAATGGTGAATAATTGTTGAAAGACTAAAAATGTGTTGATTAAAGATAAGTGATATGTGGTAGTTATTTGTTCAATTTTTAGGGTTGTTATGAAGCGTTTGTTGTAAGTTAACTTATATTTCCGTGGGACCCACACTTTATTCTGTGGGACCCACAACTAATTGATCAATGGGACCCACAACTTTATTTAATTTCTTCTATGGGACCCTTCTGTGGGACCCACTGGTCATTCAATAGTTACTTGCTAATTTTACAAACCGTTAGTAGAAAATTAAATTCAATTTTTATTTTACCTTAGGGTTAAAAACCTAAGAGAAAGTATATTCTAAGGATATGCTAAAGTATAAAGTATATTAAAGGAATATGCTATGGAATAAAGAATATTTCAAGAATATGCCAAGGGTATAAGTGTAATAAGCCAAGGAAAGTTAGGGAAAAGACCAAGTAGGAGCGTTGTGACATTCCTAGTATTATGTGTTGATATACTACTGATAAGGAATGACATACCAGTGCTACAATCAGTAAAGATAAAATTGTCTAAACATTCCTCCATGAATAACTTTGGAGGAGCATCCTATAAATTGGGGATATAAATCTATATAGATAGATTTAAAAGGATGTTAGGCTTAACCCAAGGAACGTATATTCATTCGATGCTAAAAGCGTTTATCAAGACAAAATTCAAAAGAGGTCTCATGAAGATGAGTCATGGAGTGTATCTCTCTAAAATTGCCTTTAATTGAAAGAGAGATCGCATGAGGTACTATCATGTATACAATGAATATACAAGGCCTGATGTTGATCAGTCATATTCTAGAGAAGATCACTGTAAGACAGTGAAAAACATCTTTAAGTACTTAATCGGTACTAAGAATGTGATCATGATTCATGGTGGGTCTGAATTAAAACTAGAGGGTTAAACAGACTCAAGTTTTTCAGACTGACCAAAACGATAACAAATCCACTTTAAGGTAAATCATTACCTTGAATGGTGGTGCAGTGAATTAGAAAAGTTCCAAACAGCAAAGAGTTGCTGGTTTAGTGACAAAGACAAAGTATATAGCTGTAAGTGAAGCTATAAGTTGATTGTTTGGATGAAAATTTTATTATAGAACTAGGAATAGTTCCTAAGTCTAATCTTAGATTCAAACATGTGTCTGCACTTTCATTTGATTAGAGAAATCATTGAAAGAGAAGAAGTCACTATAGAGATAGTGGACTCTCAAGAACAACATTGCATATCCATTTACTGAAGCTTTATCCAACAGCAGGATAATCGTCACTTAGAGAAGAAGGGTATTAGATACTATGACGATTGGCTTTAGTGCAAGTGGGAGATTGAAAGTAGTATGCACGCAAGCCAATCATATTTGATATGATGTAGCATATACTTTGTAATCTTATTCGGTTATTAAAGTCATTTTACTTTATCTACATGGTGTTGTTATTTTATATGTGATAAGCCCATAGTTTTAAGTAATGCTTTTAGAATTATGATGATGATCATGCTAATGAGATCTAAATTCTTAGAAAGCTTAAAACTAAAATCGTTCCTAATCGTTAGATTACTAAAGAGGGATTAGTGAATCCAGATAAATTAGTACATACGTTGCTTGCTCTTAGGAAGAGGATGATTGATCTCATAATCATTTGTGTGGAGACACTAAAGCAAGTTTGTAGGTGCTTATTGGAGAATAAGTTCACTGAACGTGGCTCGCTAAGGAATACTTAATGGAGTTTTACTCGCCTGTCAATAGGAATTCCTCTAGTGATTGTAGTACAAGTGATCCTTAGACTTGAGATCATCATAGTATCTTGTGTATGATGAGTTATACTTTGACATGTCCCTTAAGACCTTTAGGGTATATCAAAGGGTATGATTGGGTACAATGAGTTGTACATGGAGATAGGTGAATGATCAACAAAGAATCTACCACGTCTAATAAAAGATGTGAATGTCCTATGTGATTCAATAAATGACAACTCAGTAGTCCTTGGCCAAGGCAGAATGAATTTAGAAAGGACTTTCTAATTTGCATTAATTAGAGTTGTGCATTTGAAAATCAAAATGCATATAATTAAATAAAATAAGACTTGACAGTAATTCCATGTCTTATATTTAATTGAGACATTGTATGGTAGAAGGATTGAATTGTACGATAACTATTCACTGAAAGGTTCTTTTGTGATTAATGTTGAAATCTATATTATCTGAAAAGTCATTCATCGCTAAGGGGGTTTACCATTATTATAGAATAAATATTATTTATTTAAATAAATTAAATAGTTTAATTTATATATTTAAATAAGATTAGAATTGTTCTAATTGATTTATTCACAACCAGTTTAATATGGAGAACCTAAAGGGTCACACCACAAAACAAAAATATTTATTTAAGAAGTAAATGGCATAATTGTAATAATAAGTTAAGGGTATTTAATTTAGTCTATAGAGATAGAATAAATTAAATAGCTTAATATTTATTATTTAATATTTTGGAAATATTAAATATAAATTAATAAGAGGAGTCTTATTATTATTATTATTATTATTATTACTACTATTACTATTATTTAATTCCTAATAGGGATTGGGAATTAATTAATAGAAGTACTCTCTCATGAATTCCTAATTAGATTAGGAGCATAATTAATTAAAGGAGTTTAATTATAATAGAAACCCTAATCCTAAATAGTTTAGGGAAAGGTTATTCCTACATCTATAAATAAGAGGAGTCTTATCATAGATTAGGGTTACACACTCTTGCATTAGATTGTGGAGAGTACTTACAATTTCTATAGAGATAGAAACTAGGGTTTTGCCAACACCCATCTTCTTGAACAAGTATTATTCCTTGGTGGATCACCTCTAGAGGCCAAACACTTGGGTGGCTAACGTTGATCAAAGGAAGGAATTTAATCGGTGGAATTCAAGAAGAATGCAAAGGAATTGGAGGTGAACTTATACCTGAGAAAGCTGGAATTCTACAAGGTATCATTCTTATTCTCCATCGCTTTCGTTTAAATTAATAATTGTGCATAAAGAAAAATCATGGTGATGGTTTGTATAAAATTTTAAAATCTGATTTTATCGCGCTTCCGCTTTATTTATGTAATTTGATTGCATGTTCGCGTTATATACAAACCTAACACCCAAGAGTTAGAATACTTTCACATAGTTTAAAGGAATAGAAGACTTGCCTCGTATATCTTTTAAAGATAAATATAATGGTCTAAACGTTCGTCGTAAATCCTCTTGTAGTTGTTAGCTTTACTTCCAATCGCATAGCGCTTTGATGCTTTGAAAGTAATTTTTATCTCACAATATCTCTCAGTATATAAATATAGAGTGTTTTTGCTTTTGAACTGTTCTTGAACATAGTAAGAAATGAATGAACTTAGCTTGCTATTTATAGGAAAACATAATTTCGCTAATTGCACGTTAGGGGCTCGGCTTATTACACTTTGCACCCTAGTATATTCTAAGAATATTCTTCTAAGCTCCTCAATGAAAATATCTTCCAAGTTCGACTATGCAGCTTGCAATTGAACCTATCTTCTAAGCTCCTCAATGAAAATATCTTCCAAGCTCGACAATGCAGCTTTGCAGTTGAACTTATCTTCTAAGCTCCTCAATGAAAATATCTTCTGAGCTCGACAATGCAGCTTACAGTTGAACTTATCTTCTAAGCTCCTCAATGAAAATATCTTCCAAGCTCGACAATGCAGCCTGTCACCGTAAGCACGACAAATCTGTTAAGTTTGTATATAATGCAAGCATGCAATAAAATTACATAAATAGGGCGGAAGTGCGATAAAACGGATTTTAAAATTTTAATACAAACCATCACCATGATCTATCTTTGTGTTCAATTATCAATTAAACGAAATAGAAAGAGAATAAGAATTATACCATCGTAGATCAAAGCTTCCTCGGGTACAAGTTCAACTTCTAGTCCTCGTGTTCTCCTCGAATTCCACTGATGAGATTCTTTCCTTTGATCAACGTTAGCCACCCAAGTGTTTGGCCTCTAGAGGTGATCCACTAAGGAAGAATAGGTATTCAAAAAGTTGGGTGTTGGCAAAACCCTAGTTTCTATCTCTATAGAAATTGTAATTACTCTCCACAATCTAATGCAAGAGTGTGTAACTCTAATCTATGATAAGACTCCTCTTATTTATAGATGTAGGAATAACCCTTCCCTAAACTATTTAGGATTAGGGTTTCTATTATAATTAAACTCCTTTAATTAATTATGCTCCTAATCCAATTAGGAATTCATGAGAGAGTACTTCTATTAATTAATTCTCAATCCCTATTAGGAATTAAATAATAGTAATAGTAATAATAATAATAATAATAATAAGACTCCTCTTATTAATTTATATTTAATATTTCTAAAATATTAAATAATAAATATTAAGCTATTTAATTTATCTATCTCCATAGACTAAATTAAATACACTTAACTTATTATTACAATTATGCCATTTACTTCTTAAATAAATATTTTCCTTTTGCGGTGTGATCCTTTAGGTTCTCCATATTAAACCGGTTGTGAATAAATCAATTAGAACAATTCTAATCTTATTTAAATAAATAAATTAAACTATTTAATTCATTTAAATAAATAATATTTATTCTACAATAACGGTAAGCCCCCTTAGCGATCAACGACTTTCTAGATAATATAGATTTCAACATTAATCACAAAAGATCCTTTCAGTGAATAGTTACCGTACAATTCAATCCTTCTACCATACAATGTCCCAATTAAATATAAGATATGGAATTTCTGTCAAGTCTTATTTTATTAAATCATATGTATTTCGATTCCCAAATGCACAACTCTAAATAATGTAAATTAGAAACTTCTTTCTAATTTCATTCTGCCTTGGCCAAGGACTACTGAGTTGTCATTTATCGAATCACATAGGACATTCACATCTTTTACTAGACGTGGTAGATTCTTTGTTATCATTCACCTATCTCCATGTATAACTTATTATACCCAACCATACCCTTTGATATACCCTAAAGGTCTTAAGGGACATATCAAAGTATAACTCATCATACACAAGATACTATGATGATCTCAAGTCCAAGGATCACTTGTACTACTATTACTAGAGGAATTTCTATTGACAGGCGAGTAAAACTCCATTAGGTATTCCTTAGCGAGCCACGTTCAGTGAACTTATTTTCCAATAAACACCTACATACTTGCTTTAGTGTCTCCACACAAATGATTATGAGATCAATCATCCTCTTCCTAAGAGCAAGCAACGTATGTACTAATCTATCCGGATTCACGAATCCCCTTTTTAGTAATCCAACGATTAGGAACAATCTTAGTTTGTGAGCTATCTAGAATTTAGATCTCATTAGCATGATCACCATCATGATTCTAAAAGCATTGCTCAAAACTATGGGTTTATCACATTTAATATAACAGCACTATGTAGATAATGTAAAATGTCTTTTAAGAAAATCAACTCTTTTATTAATAAATGAATAAGATTACAAAGTTTATGCTACATCATATCAAATATGATTGGCTTGTGTGTATACTACTTTCAAAATCACTTTGTCATTCCCAAGCACGACACAGCAACTTGTCAAAAATAATTTGTCGGGATGCTTCTTGGTGAAATCGTGGAAAGCACAACAAATCATTTTGTCAATGTAAGCACGACTAAGCAGTTTCGAAAAAATTTTATTTGACCTAATTCATCGTTTACACTATAAAATCACAAAACACCTGGTTCGAAATATCATTTCGATCTTTCTTAAGCACAGATGTTACAAAATTCGAATCTCATTAGCGCTTAAGGTTTTAAACTTCTCGATACCTAGTTTTAGGTCACTAAATTAACCTCTAAACATATACGATCGTATTTATAAGCCTCATAAATATTCGGGGTACTACATTCACCCCTACTTATAAAAATTTCGTCCTCAAAATTAACTCTAACTTAGTCTTCAATATGAATTTTCTGAATTCATCCTTTCTCACATCAAATTCCTAATACTTAAATTAGGTTAAAAAAATGTTCAATATAAACCTTTCCTTACACTAGGTTTTAAACCTTTAATCATACTCGACTTCTAGTTTTATTCTTCTCTTACTGAGAATTCTTCTAATTTATAACGAGGGATCCATCAAGACCTTGAACTGTTTCATATTCTATGGGTACTATATGACCCACAAGTTTAACAATCACCAGGATTGAAAAACACAATAGTCAGTACGTCAGGTGATCAGCCTATCGTACCACATATGACGTATAACATAATAGTTTTAAAGACGCAGTATGTTGCGTCTACCGGAATCATATGTTTGTTCCAAATTTTCCTTATTAAAAGGGTTGTCTAGCCGAAACAATTGGCATTGACTCATTTTTAAACCATTCAAAACTTTTGAAAATGATTGTATACCGCACCTTGCAAGATTACGTTGATGACTCATCATTTATCATACCACACCAGGTTAAATAGTGTGTTGATGAAAAATTCATTTTTATTTTTCATATTAAATCTGTCTAGCCAAAACAATTAGCATAGACCTATGAATAACATAGCTAAATCAATTTTATGACTTTATCATGTCCACACAGATAACAATGTGTTAATCGTCACACCTCAGGCTACCGTGTGTTGATGATAAAAATCATTTTATCTTTTTCAAATCAACCCTGTCTAGCTTGAAAAATTAGCATAGACATAGGTTCAAAAAATTTCCAGTTCAATCGTTTGAACAATTCTTTTTCAAAGGCACCCAAGTGCGAATATACGCATGAATGTCTAGCATAGGTAGAAGATTTTGGAATACCCCTAATCCTCTATTATTTCCATTTTTCTCTATCCACAACACAAGTTTTGCAAATATATAGTAATATAGTAAACTGATTGGTTATAAAACTAAGTGCAAACAATTATAGCAGTTCCCCTTCTCATTAACACGGGATTGAAACTATCTCAGTATACATTGATCTTTTTCAACATCACACTGTTTATGACATTTCGTAGCTGCATCTCACAAGTCGGTTCTACTGACATATCATAGTCCATGCCCATACAAGGGTTCGTTTGCTCAGTAACTAACATACAAATATCTTTAAAACTATAGTTGGACATAACAACTAATAACTAATCAATATACATATGAGAAAAGAATCACCTTCTCAGAATATATACAAGGAATAGTTTGACATGTACAAGATTTCAATCGATTATCATGATAATCAGCTGAGTGTTTCCTCCACCCAAGAACTAATGAATCAGTTCCCCGTCTCATCCACACTATCCTCAAATGATCTCATTCAGTGTGTAACCCGCTTTGAAAACACTAACCATAAATCATTTATACCAACAGTGTAGTTAGATCGGTTCACTTACTCCTGCCCATTCAACAACATAAGTTTTCAATTGAAATCCTTGCGCATTTCTTAACTATCTTATGAATTTCTTTAATCTATATTACTTACATTTCTCTATGAGTTTACTCCTCTACTTACCCATGTTTTATGCAAAATAATATAATTTAAACATAATTCTAAACACATAACTTTAATCAGATAACACTTGATTTATTTCAATTTATGTATATCTTTTACTTATCTACGGACTCTTCACAAATCCATTTAATCTTAACCCATCAGATTATACTCCAAGGTACTCGTTACCTCGAAACTATAATATATTGCTCTGATACCAACTGTGACGCCCCCGAATTCGGGCGCTGGCCGCCCGAACAAGGGTCCGACGTTATCTCGTACTTCTATTGTAACTTAACCAATGATCCCATAATCATATTGGTTGAATTAGTCTATTACAGACTATACAATCATAACTTTCCTTAACTTCATCCCTGGATCTTAACTTGATCTCGATCTCATTCTTTCTACAAGTATCAACTTGTAGTTCATTCGTATATATGGATAACACCATATGTATATATATATATATATATATATATATATATATCGGTCAAATTTCTAACCTTATGATTTAAACATTCTATACTTCCATATACCAAGGTTCATAGCATTAATAGAAAGATGGTTCTTGAGAACAGAAGAATCTGCGATAAATGTTTGCATCTTTATCCATGATAAAATTCCTTTTCTTTACAGAACATACCGTATTATTCAATACCCTCACTTGAATACGTATCGTTATAGAGATATCTCTTTATATCGATATTCCCTATCTATCTGAAATTCACAGTATTAATGATAAGATTGTTCTTGGAACCGAGGGGCGCATTCCGGTAAAGGTGGCACCTTACCGGCGCTCATTAAGTATTGAAAGTAGTATGCACACAAGCCAATCATATTTGATGTGATGTAGCATATACTTTGTAATCTTATTCATTTATTAATAAAAGAATTGATTTTCTTAAAAGGCATTTTACATTATCTACATGGTGCTGTTATATTAAATGTGATAAACCCATAGTTTTGAGCAATGCTTTTAGAATCATGATGGTGATCATGCTAATGAGATCTAAATTCAAGATAGCTCACAAACTAAAATTGTTCCTAATCGTTGGATTACTAAATTGGGGATTAGTGAATCCGGATAGATTAGTACATACGTTGCTTGCTCTTGGGAAGAGGATGATTGATCTCATAATCATTTGTGTGGAGACACTAAAGCAAGTATGTAGGTGCTTATTGGAGAATAAGTTCACTGAACGTGGCTCGCTAAAGAATACCTAATGGAGTTTTACTCGCCTGTCAATAGGAATTTCTATAGTGATAGTTGTACAAGTGATCCTTGGACTTGAGATCATCATAGTATCTTGTGTATGATGAGTTATACTTTGACATGTCCCTTAAGACCTTGTGGGTATATCAAAGGGTATGATTGGGTATAATTAGTTATACATGGAGATAGGTGAATGATCAACAAAGAATCTACCTCGTCTAGTAAAAGATGTGAATGTCCTATGTGATTCGATAAATGATAACTCAGTAGTCCTTGGCCAAGGCAGAATGAAATTAGAAAGGAGTTTCTAATTTGCATTAATTAGAGTTGTGCATTTGAGAATCGAAATACATATAATTAAATAAAATAAGACTTGACAGTAAATCCATGTCTTATATTTAATTGGGACATTATATGATAGAAGGATTGAATTGTACGGTAACTATTTACTCAAAGGTTCTTTTGTGATTAATGTTGAAATCTATATTATCTGGAAAGTCGTTGATCGCTAAGGGGGCTTACCCTTATTGTAGAATAAATATTATTTATTTAAATGAATTAAATAGTTTAATTTATTTATTTAAATAAGATTAGAATTGTTCTAATTGATTTATTCACAACCGGTTTAATATGGAGAACCTAAAGGGTCACGCCGTAAAAGGAAAACATTTATTTAAGAAGTAAATGGCATAATTGTAATAATAAGTTAAGTGTATTTAATTTAATCTATGGAGATAGAATAAATTAAATAGCTTAATATTTATTATTTAATATTTTGGAAATATTAAGTATAAATTAATAAGAGGAGTCTTATTATTATTATTACTATTACTATTATTTAATTCCTAATAGGGATTGGGAATTAATTAATAGAAGTACTCTTCATGAATTCCTAATTGGATTAGGAGCATTATTAATTAAAGGAGTTTAATTATAATACAAACCCTAATCCTAAATAGTTTAGGGTAGGGTTATTCCTACATCTATAAATAAGAGGGGTCTTATCATAGATTAGGGTTACACACTCTTGCATTAGATTGTGGAGAGCAATTTCTATAGAGATAGAAACTAGGGTTTTGCCAAATACCCAACTTCTTGAATACTTGTTCTTCCTTGGTGGATCACCTCTAGAGGCCAAACACTTGGGTGGCTAACTTTGATCAAAGGAAGGAATCACACCGTAGCATTCGAGGAGAACACGAAGGACTAGGAGTTAAACTTGTACTCGAGGAAGCTTTGTTCTACGAGGGTATAATTCTTATTCTCTTTATCTTTCGTTTATATCGTTAATTGAGCACAAGGATTGATCTTGGTGATGGTTTGTATAAAATTTTAAAATCTGATTTTATCGCGCTTCCGCACTATTTATGTAATTTAATTGCATGTTCGCGCTATATACAAACCTAACAGTGATATCAGAGCCTAATCTTGTGCTAATTATCGATTTTGATGATTCCATGTATGTTTGATATGCGATTGGATCAAAATTTTTGGGCAGAAAAATTTTTCTGAATCAGCGAAGCGGCGTAGCTGCGCCGCCTCCAGTTCATTCTGGAGCGCAGCTGCACCGAAACCCAGAGTCGGTTTTTCTGGGGAGCAGCGCAGCTGCGCCGTTGCCAAGTTCATTCTGGGCGCAGCTGCGCCGGTAAGCAGAATCTGAAAAATATTTTTTCTTCAATTAAAATAAATGGTTTATTTAATTGATATAAGTTTAAAATAAAGAGTTTATTTTATCTGGAATAGGATTTCAGATTGCTAAAATTAAAGGAGTTTAATTTGGATTTGGTTTTTGATTAAAATAAAAGAGTTTATTTTGTTTCAAAACTAAATATTAGCAAAACTTTTGCCCATTAATTGATATCGATGCATATATGAAATGGTTTTATTATTCATGGGATGAATGTTATTTATTGATACATATAGAGATATGTATGATAATAAATAGGGATTGATTATGGACTGTTGACCAATGTGTGATTGGATTTATTTTAGTGGATGCTTGAATGTATGAGTTTTATAAATGGGGTCTGCGTACCTCGTCTTCTCTAATTTTTCTTAATATAAATTCTATCTCCCTCCTATGTACTTCCCCTTGACTGCTGATCAAGGTTTCTATTTATTGTAAATAGTTTTTGTAATAGGACTAGTTAGAATTAAATTTTTGAAGAATTGGAGACGAAGGAGCAAGGAGCGCTTGAAGACCCGTTTGTAATGGAGCCCGGGTTTAAATGTAATAGTTATATTTAAATTTTATTCTTTCACCCTAGGTTTGACCTTTTGGTTCACTTGGTGGCTCTAGTGAACCAAACTAGAATAAAAGTCCATAATCAATCCGGGTAGAATATAGTATTCTATATGTGCATGCTTACTATATATATATATATTATATTATCCAACATGCTTCGCATGTAAAATAATATGACGCGTATTTTATATATATATATATATATGTGCATGCACGCTAAACAAGATGAGACTAATAATAATAAACCCCTCAAAGAAATTATATTAAGTCCTAAGCGTTCAAAGATATTTGGAATATCGAACGTCGCCTTCTAGCATGGTAAAGCAATAGAGTATTAAATGTTTAATATGAGTTTGTTGTGTCACCACAAGGCAAGTATTAAATATTTAAGATGTTGCTTTATCACATTTGATGCTTATAAATAGACTGAACGATGTTGTTTTGTTGTGTCACCACAAGGACAGTGTTTTTCTTTCAAATATATGGAAGTGCTAGGTTGGACTTAACTTGGATAATTTTGATTCGGATGTGTCACCACTTGATCAAAATAATCTAAGAGGCAAAATAAAAGGAGTTACATAGTGATGTAATTGACAATAGTTGTCTACCTATTTATTTATATATCGTTTGTTGTGTCACCACAAGGCTATATACATTTGAAATGGGGTCCTTAATCTCACTAGCAAAACTTTAATTAGATTTGCCGAACTATATATATTGAGGGTAATGTAGTTTGATGAAAATAGTGGGAGATACCAATTTAAATAAAGACCTAATTTATTTTGGTAATTAATTTAATGAATGAATGCTAAAATGTTGTCTATTTCACATGCAGAATTTAAAAATGTCAAACTCACTATCACTGCGTAACATACTTGATGCTAACAAATTGACCGGACCGAATTACACGGACTGGTTAAGGAATCTGAGAATTGTTCTCACTGCTGAAAAGATTTCTTATGTCCTAAATTCGCCAGTCCCTGCAAGTGTTGCAGAAACAGCCTCTGAGGAAGAGATTGCTACTTTTAGAAAGTGGCAAGATGATGCAATCTTGGCTCAATGCATCATGCGCGCATCCATGAGTAACGAGCTTCAGAATCAGCATGAAACTATGGATGCTCCTACTATATTGCTACACCTCAAAGAGTTGTATGGTGAGCAAAGTAGGACTGCTAGATATCAGATATCTAAGGAGCTCTTCCGATCTCGTATGACCGAGGGCACTGCTGTTGAGACTCATGTCCTTAAGATGATCAATCTGATTGAACAACTTGGACAACTTGGGTTCGTGATGGATGGGGAGTTAAGCCAAGATTTGATCTTACAGTCACTCCCGGACACCTTCTCACAATTTGTTGTGAATTTTCACATGAATAAGTTGGACGTCAGCTTGCCTGAGTTACTTAACATGCTGAAAACTGCTGAAGGTCACTTCTCATCCAACAAGAACCAAGTCTTACTAGTGGATGATTCTTCCAAGAAAAGGAAGAGGCCCAAGGTATCTTTTGAAAAGAAGAAAAACAAGAAGGCTAAGGGCAAGGCGAAAAGAAAGGATAATAAAAAACCTGATCCAGATAGCAAGAGAATTTGCTACCATTGCAATAAGCCGGGACATTGGAAGAGGAACTGCAAGGAGTATCTTGCGGACCAAAAGAAGCTTGGAGAAGCTTCGACTTCTGATCTAGGTTTGTTCATGATTGAAATTAATTTTTCTGAAAGTCAAAATTCTACTTGGGTATTGGATACCGGTTGTAGTTCTCACATATGTAATAATATGCAGGGATTAAGCAGAAGTAGGAAGCTGAACAAGGATGAAGTCGTCCTACGAGTGGGAAATGGAGCAAAGGTTGCTGCATTGGCTGTAGGGACTTATTGTTTAGCACTGCCTTCGGGCAAGTTCATTAGTTTAAATAATTGTTATTATGTTCCAACACTCATTAGAAACATTATTTCTATTTCTGTATTGGATATGGATGGTTTTGATATTATAATAAAGAACAACAGTTGTTCTATTTATAATAAAAATGTTTTATATGGTGTTGGCAATTTACTGAATGGACTTTACATACTTGACTTGCATGAAAAAATACTTCAAATTGAACAAACTAAGAAAAGAAAAAGAGATGATGTTAATTATACCTTTATGTGGCACTGTAGACTCGGTCATATCAATGAAACAAGATTATCCAAGTTGCATAAGGATGGGCTTTTAGAGCTATCTGATTATGAATCATATCTAACTTGTGAATCTTGTCTCATGGGTAAAATGACTAAATCTCCTTTTACTGGAAAAGGAGAGAGAGTTATAGAGTTGTTAGCGCTGGTACACACAAACGTTTGTGGACCTATGACAACGAATGCACGAGGAGGGTATTCTTATTTTATTACTTTCACTGATGATCATTCTAGATTTGGATATGTGTATTTAATGAAATACAAATCTAAATCGTTTGAAAAGTTCAAAGAATTCAGAAGTGAAGTAGAGAAACAAACTGGTAAGAGTATTAAGATTCTTCGATCGGATCGAGGAGGGGAATACTTGACCAATGAATTTCTCAATTGTCTCAAAGAAAATGGTATAATCTCACAATGGACTCCACCAGGAACGCCACAGTTGAATGGTGTATCTGAAAGGAGAAATCGAACATTGTTGGACATGGTTCGTTCCATGATAAGTTTTACCGACCTTCCAGTATCCTTCTGGGGTTATGCCCTAGAAACGGCTGCATACCTACTTAACAAGGTACCTACCAAATCCGTCCCAAAGACTCCATATGAGATATAGACAGGGAGGAAACCAAATCTTAAGCATGTTAAGACTTGGGGTTGTCCAGCTTATGTCAAAAGGTTTGAGCATGATAAGCTGAAGACTAGATCTGACAAATGTAGATTTGTAGGATACCCTAAAGAAACATCAGGGTATTATTTCTATCATCCTACTGATCAAAAGGTGTTTGTTGCGAAACATGTTGCCTTCTTGGAAAAGGAGTTTATCCTTGAAGGGGTCAATGGGAGTAAGATATATCTTGAAGAAGTTCAAGAATCACAAAATACTACGGATCAAAGTCAGGTACCTGACCAAGTAGAAGAACCTACTGTACCACTACCTATTCGTAAATCTGGAAGAGTACCGAAGATACCTGAGAGGTATGGATTCATCATAGAGGATGATGATGAGGTACGCATCATAGATGATGATGATCCATTGACTTACGAAGAGGCTATGAGTAGTGAAGACTCAGAGAAATGGCTAGAAGCCATGAAATCCGAGATGGACTCCATGTATGAAAACCAAGTATGGACTTTGGTTTCACCACCCGAGGGCATTAAGCCTATTGGGTGTAAATGGGTCTTTAAGAGAAAGACTGGGGCAAATGGCAAGGTAGAGACCTATAAGGCCCGACTGGATGCAAAAGGTTTCAAACAAAGACAAAGAGTTGACTATGATGAAACCTTCTCACCAGTAGCTATGCTTAAGTCCATTCGGATTTTGCTTGCAATTGCAGCTTATTATGACTACGAGATCTAGCAAATGGACGTGAAAACGGCCTTCCTTAATGGAGAGCTTGAGGAGAATGTATATATGATACAGCTAGAGGGTTTTGTTTCAATGGTTGGAACAAACCAAGTCTGTAAGCTACAACGATCCATTTATGGATTGAAGCAAGCTTCTCGAAGGTGGAACATCCGTTTTGATGAGATAATCAAAAGGTTTGATTTTATCAAAAATGAGGATGAACCTTGTGTGTATAAGAAGGTTAGTGGGAGCGCTGTTTCATTCCTTGTATTATATGTTGATGACATATTACTGATAGGGAATGATGTTCCTATGCTACAGTCGATCAAAATTTGGTTATCTAAACACTTCTCCATGAAGGACTTGGGTGAAGCATCCTATATTTTGGGGATAAAGATCTATAGAGATAGATCTAAAAGGATGCTAGGCTTGACCCAAGGAAAGTACATTGACTCAATGCTAAAGAGGTTTAGCATGGAAGATTCCAAAAGAGGACTCATGCCGATGAGCCATGGAATACATCTCTCCAAGAAACAGGCCCCAAAGACACCTGAGGAGAGAGACCGTATGAGTAAGATTCCTTATGCTTCCGCAATAGGATCTATCATGTACGGTATGATATGTACTAGACCAGATGTCGCTCATGCACTTAGTGTAACGAGCAGATATCAGTCGAATCCAGGAGAAGAGCACTGGAAGGCAGTGAAAAACATCCTAAAGTACTTAAGAAGAACTAAGGATGTATTTCTTGTCTACGGTGGGTCTGAATTGAAACTAGAGGGCTATACAGACTCAAGTTTTCAAACGGACCAAGATGACAGTAAATCCGTTTCAGGGTACGTGTTTACCTTAAACGGTGGTGCAGTGAGTTGGAAAAGTTTCAAGCAGCAAACAGTTGCTGATTCGGTAACAGAGGCAGAGTACATAGCTGCAAGTGAAGCTGCAAAGGAAGCTGTTTGGATGAAGAAGTTCATAACTGAACTTGGAGTGGTTCCTAGCATTAGAGGAGCCGTACCTTTATTCTGTGACAACAACGGAGCTGTTGTGCAGGCTAAGGAACCCAGGTCTCATCAGAAATCCAAACACGTGTTGCGGCGGTTTCATTTGATTAGAGAGATCATTGAAAGAGGAGATGTCACCCTGGAGCATGTGGACTCTCAAGATAACATTGCAGATCCATTTACTAAAGCTTTAACTCAACAGCAGTTTGATCGTCACTTAGAGAAGATGGGTATTAGATACCATGGCGATTGGCTTTAGTGCAAGTGGGAGATTGAAAGTAGTATGCACACAAGCCAATCATATTTGATATGATGTAGCATATACTTTGTAATCTTATTCATTTATTAATAAAAGAATTGATTTTCTTAAAAGGCATTTTACATTATCTACATGGTGTTGTTATATTAAATGTGATAAACCCATAGTTTTGAGCAATGCTTTTAGAATCATGATGGTGATCATGCTAATGAGATCTAAATTCAAGATAGCTCACAAACTAAAATTGTTCCTAATCGTTGGATTACTAAATTGGGGATTAGTGAATCCGGATAGATTAGTACATACGTTGCTTGCTCTTGGGAAGAGGATGATTGATCTCATAATCAGTTGTGTGGAGACACTAAAGCAAGTATGTAGGTGCTTATTGGAGAATAAGTTCACTGAACGTGGCTCGCTAAGGAATACCTAATGGAGTTTTACTCGCTTGTCAATAGGAATTTCTATAGTGATAGTTGTACAAGTGATCCTTGGACTTGAGATCATCATAGTATCTTGTGTATGATGAGTTATACTTTGACATGTCCCTTAAGACCTTGTGGGTATATCAAAGGGTATGATTGGGTATAATTAGTTATACATGGAGATAGGTGAATGATCAACAAAGAATCTACCTCGTCTAGTAAAAGATGTGAATGTCCTATGTGATTCGATAAATGATAACTCAGTAGTCCTTGGCCAAGGCAGAATGAAATTAGAAAGGAGTTTCTAATTTGCATTAATTAGAGTTGTGCATTTGAGAATCGAAATACATATAATTAAATAAAATAAGACTTGACAGTAAATCCATGTCTTATATTTAATTGGGACATTGTATGGTAGAAGGATTGAATTGTACGGTAACTATTTACTCAAAGGTTCTTTTGTGATTAATGTTGAAATCTATATTATCTGGAAAGTCGTTGATCGCTAAGGGGGCTTACCCTTATTGTAGAATAAATATTATTTATTTAAATGAATTAAATAGTTTAATTTATTTATTTAAATAAGATTAGAATTGTTCTAATTGATTTATTCACAACCGGTTTAATATGGAGAACCTAAAGGGTCACACCGTAAAAGGAAAACATTTATTTAAGAAGTAAATGGCATAATTGTAATAATAAGTTAAGTGTATTTAATTTAATCTATGGAGATAGAATAAATTAAATAGCTTAATATTTATTATTTAATATTTTGGAAATATTAAGTATAAATTAATAAGAGGAGTCTTATTATTATTATTATTACTATTACTATTATTTAATTCCTAATAGGGATTGGGAATTAATTAATAGAAGTACTCTCCATGAATTCCTAATTGGATTAGGACCATTATTAATTAAAGGAGTTTAATTATAATACAAACCCTAATCCTAAATAGTTTAGGGTAGGGTTATTCCTACATCTATAAATAAGAGGGGTCTTATCATAGATTAGGGTTACACACTCTTGCATTAGATTGTAGAGAGCGATTTCTATAGAGATAGAAACTAGGGTTTTGTCAAATACCCAACTTCTTGAATACTTGTTCTTCCTTGGTGGATCACCTCTAGAGGCCAAACACTTGGGTGGCTAACTTTGATCAAAGGAAGGAATCACACCGTAGCATTCGAGGAGAACACGAAGGACTAGGAGTTGAACTTGTACCCGAGGAAGCTTTGTTCTACGAGGGTATAATTCTTATTCTCTTTATCTTTCGTTTATATCGTTAATTGAGCACAAGGATTGATCTTGGTGATGATTTGTATAAAATTTTAAAATCCGATTTTATCGCGCTTCCGCACTATTTATGTAATTTAATTGCATGTTCGCGCTATATACAAACCTAACAAGTGTAACCTCTGTGCTTACAAAACTCCTAATATCATTCAATACCCTCACTCAGATATATAGTTCTTTATCAACATTGTATTAATGTTTTACTATTTATCTGAAGTTCAGAGTATCGACATAACATGATCAGTCCATATTACCAATACCCTCATTCAGATTAATAGATCTTTAACAATTTTAAGTTATATCAAAGTAAAGACATAACACCATTTCATGATAATAAATAATATCATTGATAGAACATTCGGTTACAAGGTTTGCTTGTTCGTATCACAACAGTCATTATGACTTAATACAAATAACAAGTACTTAAAACATGAAACCTAGTCTACGCTTCTTCTTTATGTTCATGATCTTCTTATCATTTTCTCTTAACTGCAAATAAAGTTTTATTCGCAAGAATGAGCACTACGGCTCAGCAAGTCTAACTAATAACACATAAACAGTTTATGCTTTCATATAAACTTTAACATACCTTGACATATCACATATATCAATTTGATATTATAAATAACTTTTCATTCAACAGTTTATATCATATTATCACCCAAAGCGTATAAACCACATATATATAACTTATAAAAATAACACCTAAGAGTTAGAATACTTTTACATAGTTTAAAGGAATAGAAGACTTGCCTCGTATATCTTTTAAAGATAAATATAACGGTCTAAACGTTTGTCGTAAATCCTCTTGTAGTTGCTAGCTTTACTTCCAATCGTATAGCGCTTCGATGCTTCGAAAGTAATTTTTATCTCACAATATTTCTCAGAATATAAATATAGAGTGTTTTTGCTCTTGAACATGGTAAGGAATGAATGAACTTAGCTTGCTATTTATAGGCAAACATAGTTTCGCTAATTGCACGTTAGGGGCTCGGCTTATTACACTTTGCACCCTAGCATATTCTTATAATATCCTTCTAAGCTCCTTAATGAAAATATCTTCCAAGCTCGACAATACAGCTTGCAATTGAACCTATCTTCTAAGCTCCTCAATGAAAATATCTTCCAAGCTCGACAATGCAGCTTGCAATTAAACCTATCTTCTAAGCTCCTCAATGAAAATATCTTCCAAGCTCGACAATGCAGCTTGTCACCGTAAGCACGACAAATCACTTTATCATTCCCAAGCACAACAACTTATCAAAAATAATTTGTCGGGATGCTTCTTGGTGAAATCGTGGAAAGCACGACAAATCATTTTGTCAATGTAAGCACGACTAAGCAGCTTTGAAAAATTTTTATTTGACCTAATTCATCGTTTACATTATAAAATCACAAAACACCTGGTTCGAAATATCATTTCAATCTTTCTTAAGCACATATGCTACAAAATTCGAATCTCATTAGCGCTTAAGGTTTTAAACTTCTTGATACCTAGTTTTAGGTCACTAAATTAACCTCTAACCATATACGATCGTATTTATAAGTCTCATAAATATTCGGGGTACTAGAATTTCCATAACCTTATTATTAAATGGTGAAAATCCCTGAAATTAGTAGAATATCCTTAATAGTTTGTGCTTAATCTAATATTTTTACCAGCATCTTTCTATTGAAAATTTTATTGTTATCTTTGAAATATGAATCTTGAATATCATTCTTGAATTTGACTCCACATTTTGGTCATCGTGTTGGCAATTTGGACAATCTTCGTTACTGGATAAATTAAATTATAAATCTCTACTATTTATCCTTGATCTCACTGTATTTATTTTTATATCATTGTCATCATCTTCAGACTTAAATTGTAGTGATAGTTCTCTTTAGCCCGTAGTGCAAAGATGAACTAGTGTGGCATGATTATGACCAAACTTTGTATTGGTATAATCATGACCTTTGGTGTTACAGACAAAGGCTTGTGATGAAAGTTCTCTTTGGCCCGTAGTGCAAAGATGAACTAGCATTTGGCATGATCATGACCGATGGTGTTACAAATAAATATCTTTGGCCTATAGTGTAAAGATAAACTGTTGATTTGGATGTTCATAAATAGGAACTGTTGATTGGTATTACAGGGATAAAATATTGGTGGTGAACTTTTTAACTTATAGAAGATGGTAGATATTATAATCTACTTGACTCTTCTAATGGATTGTTTGTTCCACTGCAGTTGTTGTTGTTGAAACACTTATAATATCTTTAAACCTCTGATTTATTATTATTGAAGGTTAAAGATAATTTATTCTTCATTATCTTAGTCATGATATTCTTTATTGGGCTATTTGTGCTCACCTTTTTCCTTTTTGTTCCATTGTTCTCCTCAGGAAATGAGAGTGTAGCGGGGACTAGTCGGGGAATGGAGTGATGATCCGAGACAGTAGAAGTATCTCAATACATTATTAAATAGTGTGGCAATAATTGTATTGAGAACTTAAGTTGTATTTGTATTGAAAGTCATAGTATGTGTGTTGTCGTATTTTGCACGACAGTATAATAGTTCTAAATGGGAAAATTCGTATTGACATTTGGATTTTGTATAATGTAATTGGCGACTCAAAATGGGTTGTGTGGACCTATTTTAGGGGCGTCACAGCAATGCTCAGCAATAACTTGAATCAACTGATATTGGTAAACTGGTGGATGAACGTTGAAATCGTAGGGTGCAAAATTATATAAGAGCATACTCTACGATCCTCCAAGAGAAAATGAGCTAGAGCTAAAATGCCAAGAACGACAACAATGTGCCAGAAGGCAGAAGAGCCAAAGAGCTAAGAAGCCAGAGTTGAAGAGCCAAGAAGATGGAAGATATGGTTAAACTGAAAGCAAATGTATGAAGAAGCCATGTAGTTGATGTTGGTTACGTAGGAGTGGCAGATCAGAAGACTAATCTCAAGCATAACTCTACGTTTCTCCACGAACACTCAGAGCCAAATAGATGAAGACGTAGAACAGGAGTCTACGACACAACAAGTGTTCAAAGCGTCTAAGCATAAAAAAGATGTAGAGCTTAATTGAACAGCTTAGCTACACATCAAGATTAATTAAGTGAAGTTACTGACAATCAGAAGAGACCGAGCTTCAACAACAAAGTTCAGCAAACATCAAAAGAAGATCAAGACACAGTTGTTAAGTACTCACGAGTTGAAGAGCTTCAACGCTAACTTAGCAGCACCTCCAACAAACAATCAACAAACAAGAATTGGGGTCGGTGGATCCTGGTCTTAAGTGACCGAATTGGGGTCGGTGGATCCTGGTCTTGAGTGACCGAATTGGGGTCGGTGGATCCCGGTCTTAAGTGATAAAATTAGGGTCGGTGGATCCTTGTCCTAGGGGCTAAATATTCAAGTCTGCTGGGCTTGAAGAGGTCTTTGTGTCCTTATCGTTGAGACTAAAATAGCCAAGTTTGTTGGGCTTGATAATGGCAGTGTGTCCTGGTCTTGGAGACCGAATCCTTTAGTGGAATTCCTACTCGTGGAGTAGAAGAGTGGACTAGGAGTTATTCAGTCTCCGAACCACTTAAAAATCCCTCGTGTTATTTACTTTACGTTATTTACATTATGCATTTCATAACTGTCATATCTACTATATGTTTGTATATCCACAAGACTTAACTTAGAACTGAGATCTCTCATAATCTTGAAAGGGAGTTTATAAAAAATATTCCGATGTGCTTAATCAATATGATTAACTGATTAATTGGTAATACACCTTTAACAAATAGAAATGTTTTTTAAGAGATCTATTCAACCTCCCTTCTAGATCTCTATTATGCCTCTGAGAAATAACAGACCCCTATCCATGATATCTGAATACAGACGAAGTTTTAAGATAAATAAGGTGTTGACAAATTTTAAGTTTCAAACCTCGTATAAACATTCGAGTCATGCACTCTTCATTGTCCACTAAGTGGGGTGTAAACCAGGATAGTTCAGTAAACTTGGCCTCGTACTGCGATACAATCATGTTATTCTACTCCAATTTAATGAATTCTACCTCCTTCATGTGGCGAATACTCTCTGAAAAATACTTCTGTGACGAACGAGATTTTTGTGATGTTATTTAAATATTTATTAAATTAAATAAATATTTTTCGATGATTTAATTATTAAATTAAATAATTAAATGATGAATTTATGGTAGATTAATTTAATTATATGTGTTACATTAGTTAAATTAATGTGGAGAATTTTTATATTTAAAGTATGTATTTAATTGAGGTTATTTGATTAAATGCATTATTTAAATAAGTATAATGTTATTCTAATTAATTTAATAATTAATTAGAGAGTTAATAATTTGTCATAATCAATAAATGAGAATTTTAAGTATGTGACAATGTGATTTAATATTGTATTATTCTATTTTATTTAATTGATTTAAATAAGATTATTTAGTTAATTAAATATGGACATTAAACTATATAATAAACTAGATAATTAAAATAAACCAAAAGAAGAGCTTTAATATGCAAGCCAAACGAGGCCTTAGTGGGAGTTGGAGTCAGTTAACCCATTATGGGATTAACTGACATCCATATTGTGTTAGTTCTTCCTTTCACGCATTATTTTTCTAAAGCAAGTCAGAGAACTCAAAGAGAAAAAGAGAGAATTTTGAGAAAATTGGAGAATTGAGAAGAAATCATGTCATTTGTTACATAACCTAAGCACTAATCAAGGTAATTCCCTGAATTCAAACTTTAATTCATGTTCTTTTAAGTTTTATTCCATGAACGTATATTTTAAGTTTTCTGTAATCTGAATTCTAAGGCTAAATTTTTAATAAATTGATGTTAGATGTTTGTAAGCATGCATAAATGTATTTTATATGATTTATATGTGATTTAGAGTAATTAAATCCATGAAATCATGTTTATATTAGAGTTCTAGAATTTACAAAGTAGTAATATACGAATATGGCTTAAATATATGAAATTGATACTTGTTTTGCATGTTAATCGGTTAAATTGATAATTGATTATTTTTGTGCATGTAAAAACGAAGAAAAAAAAAGTTAAACGGATTGAATTGGTTAAGAAACGAATTCACAGTGATTAATTACGCTAACTGCATTAAAATATAAGCATAAAGCATAAACAGTGAATTTTGAATCTTTAAATTGGTTATTTAGATTGTTTATGATGCTAAAATCATTGTGTATATATGGGTTTTGGTTTTATAACACATATGATGAATGGGTAGTAATTAAATCGGTGAATTGTGAAAAACTTTGGCCAAATTTGGTATTTTCTATGTTCTTCGCGAACTGCAAAAACTGACTTTCGGGTCCACCGCCCCAGCGGTGGAATTACTCTAGGAATAGTCGTCTCGGTGGTGTCCCCGCTCCGGCGGTATAAATGAACTAAGATTGCCGCCCCGGCGATATTTTCGCCCCAGCGCCCAAATTGAACTAAATTATACCGCCCCGGCGGGAATTTTGTGAAGGAAACCACCGCCCCCGGCGGTGGAACAGGAAATGAAAATTTTTCTTCTTTCTTTGTGTTCATGTTATGTTACCATGTGCATATTTAAAGCTTAGACTAATGTATTAAATGAATAATAAGATACTATGATGGATGATAAGCAAATACCTATTAATTATCCGGTGACAATTGAGATATTAAAATAAAAATTGGATGAGAATGAATCCTGAAGTGTTTATAATACTGTAACTAATCGTTGTTACTGCTTTATAAACGGAATGTATAGGTTGATTAAGGAACGTAAATTTTAATTTGTAATCTACGCACGAGGCAAGTTTTCTACCCTTGATCTTTTTATTTCGTTGAAAGCAAGCTTCCTAACACTACCTTGATTTCAATTACACAAGTTCCTGAATTTCATTCTTTTATCATGCAAGCTTCATAATGCTATTACTTACTTGAGCAAGTTCTTAATTCTATTTCATTCAATTTCATGGATTCAAATGAGATGTTTTAATTTCCTCTTTGTAATACTTCAGTTATACAGAATTTATTCAATTGTATCTTTTGTGAGATTTAGTCTTTGATTCTCGAATATCGATTATATTTTATTGAGCCTTGATTGACTAGCGAACCCTTATTGATTCGACTAGTCCATAGTTGATGAGCGTTCTAAATTCTAGAAACGTTATTGAAGTAAATCCAAACCAAACTTCCTTTGGTACGGACTTCGATGTCAAACTGAGATGAACAACCCTTATATAGGGGATTATTTTACGCGTTAGCGTTTAGATGTTGTGCACATACATGGTACAAAGGGCTGATCCCCCTAAGTACGAGAAATAAGGTCCACATAGTCTTACGACTGTTAAAGGTTTAAAGTAGAAATACTTGATAACCTAGGACATAGTTCGTGGTCTTGTGACCCTCATACGTTCTTTTGATTCTTGTATTCTAATCTTGATTCAAAAGTCGAGAATTCGATTATCCGATATCCATTGATTATTCGCATGTTATTATTATTATTTTTGTTGTGTTACTTGCTGGGCAATTGTTGCTCACCCTTGCATAATAACATTGCAGCTAAAGTTGAAAGAGTTGACGAGCTATCCACTAGTAAAGGCAAAGGCAAAGCAAACAAGTAATGAAGACTTATTATATTTGTTTAAATGATGTTTATGTAATAGACTTACGTTATGTTTCCGCATTGATGTTTTATTAAGGTTAGATGACCTGAGATTTATTTGTTAAAGATGTTGTAACCCTTTAATGGGAGATTTCTATTTTAATTAAGAGTTTTCATTTATATTTAAATGGGTAGTTAGATGTGATGTGATATATTTAGATAGTGAACACTAAATCCTGTGGAAACGAAGTACCCGGATTTGGGGGTGTCACAACTTCTCATTGAACAATTCTTGGAACTTCGCCTAAGACATCTCGAGTGTCGAGTGTCGAGTGATGAGTACGTTTTATTAATTCCCACCAATGATCTGCCTCTCCTCGTAGCATAAAGGTGGCGAAGGAAACCTTTTGTTCATTATCACATCGTAGTACATCAAATATTTTTGTCATTTACTTGATCTACGCCTCTCCCTTGAGTGGGTTTGGCTTTCCGAAAAACTCAAGCGGTCCCAGCTCCTTAAACTGTTTAGCAGTGACCAGCCGCAAGTTATCAGTGTTTCCACTTGTAGTATAAACAGGAGTTCCTCTTGTCTGGTTCTGCATGAATTGTAGAAAACCCATTAAAAATCCATCATACATCATGTGGTCGGTAACGTTATTTTCTAAAGTCATTGGAGGATTATTGCCCTCCTGATTCACAACTTCTTGGTTAATGGTTGGCAGAGTCTCAATTGCTTCCTACATTCCATTGTTCATCTACTGGTTTTTAGATGACATTCTTAAATGCGGTCACAAAATAAAGGTTAGTTAAAGAAACTGATATGTCACTTCTTGTCCCACATCCAATCCGACTAATTAGAAAATGAATTTAACTTAGGTAGGACACACTAGTGAAAGATTTTATTCGTCTCTCCCCTCCTAGTTCTAACCCTAGATCTCCACCAAAGATCATATCCCTAAGCTCTGATACCAACTATGACGCCCCCAAATTCGGGTCTACACCACCTAATTTGAGTCGCCAAAATACAAACAACATACATAAATTCTCCTATTTAAATTATTACAATTTCATGTATAGTACGACAGTACAAACACTAAGTCCTCACTATAATTATTGTCACACTATTTTATAACTTAGTGATAACTATTACAGCTACTAACTCTGACCATCACTCTATTCTCCTATTCTCCCCGCTAGCCCCAGCTACACTCTCATTTTCTGAAAGGAATTATAAAACAAAAGGGTGAGCTCAAATAGCCTAGTAAAGAATATCATGACTAATGGAAGTTCAATAATAATCTAGAAGGGAGGTTGAATAGATTATTACTGTTTAAAAATTTATCTTAAGCCTTTTTGAATTTTTAGTTAATTAATTTGCAGTGTCAGAAATTAATATGCAATACAATAAAAATTCAATCACACAGTGCACAGAGATTTATCTAGTTCACAACATACATCTAGGATATGTTGCTACGTCCAGTCTCAAGCTCCCCTCTAGGACTTAAGATCCTATTATTATTTGTAATAAACACTCCTTCTACAGGCGAAGAAGCCTTTACAAAATTTTTTAGATCAACTTCCAACTATTCCTACAACTACTTGTATTGGACAGCAACTCCCCGCTCCTTCCTCAAACGTAGTTGTACCTATTTTTTGAGTCTAGTTCTGTTTTACAATCTGGTCTTGAAACAAGAAATATGTCCCTCACCTCACAAGTTCACTAGAGACCCAACTACCCGCTGACCACTCTGGTCTTGGTCAAATGATCACTCTCTCTTTCTCACAAATATATAAATACAACTAACTCACTTAAAAACCTTTTCAATAAAAGTTTGTTTCAAAAGATGCTTCTTACATAAGCATATATATAATTCAGTGCAAATTTATAAAGGTTTACTTTTCCTTTATAAATGAAGAATGTGCTTCTATGTTAAGTTGATATAATTTTAATTTCAGATATAAAAGTTTAAGTAACTTTTAAAGTAAATGATATGCTTCTTTGTAAGCAGATATATTCAATGATGTTTATGATATAAAAGTTTAAATGCAACAAGTATTTACGAATAAATGAATTTATGTTCAAATACTTGTAATGACAGATATCAAGTACAATAAATGAATCAATTAAATAATATTTGATATAACAAATAAATTTGTTTAACTCAAAAATATATATAATAATATATTTGATCTATGATGTGAATACTTTAAATAAGGTCACTTAACTTTGAGTCTCGTTCGGCTAATTTCTTCACTTAAGAAGAATATTTTTGCTATAGTCCTCGGTGTCTAAGCACGAGCCAAATTTATAGTTATCACTATCTAATATTTATATAAATATTTTCGATAGATCACTTAGGCTTTGAGTTCTCGTTCGGCTATAGTCTTTGTGCCTAAGTACGAACCTACTTTACAATATTTATATAAATAAACTATATCAATAAAAGATCACTTAGACTTTGAGTCCGTTCGGCTAATTCCCTCACTTCAGAGGAATATCTCTGCTATAGCGATGTCAAAGTATGAACCTTTTATAAGATATAAATAGATAAAATATAGATATATAAAAATGTGTATAGCAATTTATATTTGTATATCTATAAATATAAACAAGTATGAAATAATTCAAATAAATCAATTTAAGAACTTATCTCACATACTTTGATCAATTTTTTCTTCGACAAAAGATAAGAACTTTGAGTAGAAGAGAGTAAAAGCTTCTTGAAAGCTTTGAGAGACAATGTAGGCAAGGAGTATTTATTTTTCTTTCTTTTGAAATTGGCAAGTTGAAATGAATGAAAAAGCTTCCTATTTATAGAATTTTCAAGTTTAGGACAGTCTTTTGAAAGTTCATTTGAAAAATCAAAGGCTATGATTTCTTGATTTCAAAATCAAAGGCTAGGATGGATTAAAAAGTAGTCACATGGATTGACCTTTAAAGAAAACACACTTACTTTTTAATTTGAATTTTGAAAAGTTAGCCTCTAAATAAAAATGCCTTCTAAGTTTCCTAACTTCCATTTTCAAACTATTCCAAGCACATGCTAACAATTTTCGGATGAATGAAGTAAAAGACTTTGGCCTTTTGCTTTTTCATTTTTGCATATTACTTTAGTTTTTGCATACGTTATTTTTATAAGGAATAAAATGACCATGTGGGATTTAATTTGTGCAACCTTGAAAGCTTATACCCGGCCATGTGGAGTAAAAGGCTTTGGCTTTTTATTCCTTCTAAGTTTGCAACTTCTTTTTGCCTTTTATATTTTGTTAAAATAACTTTAATATATAATATAGTATTTTGAAAGCTTTAGTGTATGAACAATCATTTAGGAAGAATATGAGTTTCCTTACCTTAGAAAATGTTACTATATGAACTAATCTCTTTAACACTTGATATTAAATTATCAAGGTCAATAAAATATTAATTCAATAAGATTTGAAAATATTTTTGGTCAAGGTAAATAAGATAATTAAAATCGATTATAATATAAATCCTATGAAGAGGATTCTAATATTTACTTAACTTATTTACTAATTATTGTTATCATCAAAATAATATTAAAAAGTTGGAGACCCAACAACTAAGATAACGAAGAATAAGTTATTCTTAGCCTTCAACAGTGATAAATCAAAGATTTTAAAACATATGATAGATAACATAAGTTTTCAACAAATAACTGCAGCGGAATGATTAATTTATTAAAAAAGTCAAATAGATCATAATGTCTACTGTCTTCTCCAATTTAAAAATTTAATATCAAGATTTTATCAACTGTAACACTAATAGTTATGATCATATCAATCAACAGTTCCTCTTTGCACCTAGGCCAAAGATAACTTTTACCACGTATCTTTGCCACACAGGCTAAAGACACTCAACAATCATATTGTTTTTGCACCCATGCCAAAGACATTCACAACAACTTAAGTTCTGATGATTAGTACAAATAATAATGATATAAAAGATGAATAAAAATAATAAGAATAATAAGATAAAGATTAAACATTAGAGATTTGTAATTTAATTTGTCTAGAGTCTAATAATGTTCAAATTATCAACACGATATCCAGAATATAGATTCAAGTTCAATAATAATATATAAGGTTCATAGTTCAAATATAACAGTTAAAATTCAGCAGAAAGATTCAGGTCAAAAAATAATAGATGAAGCACCAACTATTAAGGAAATTCTAACCATTTTAGAAATTTTCACCGTTTAATAATAAGGCTGTAGAAACGAGTAATAATTTCTTACCATAAATTTAGGAGTACGAAAGAAAATGATATCCCTTACTTTAGCACGTGATTAGACACTGCTTTCTATGTAGTTGATCAACATAAACAATTCTTGCACTCTTACTTATATACCAATACTTAAGGTAGCCTTAGCACACTTAAAGAGACACTTACACTAAATAATTATTTAGAGAGTGGAAAGAAGGATAAACAAAAAAGTTATGAAACTCCTTATGCTAAGCCTCCCTATTTATAGCCAAAACTTAACTAACATCTACCACATATCACGTAATTAACCACATGTTTCACATTTTAAGATTATTTTTAATCTATACCATTCATTAGTTATCCACACGTTTCACATTTCAAGATTATTTTTAATCTATACCATATATTAGTTATCCACACGTTTCACATAATATGAAATATTGTGCAATTGCTACTGTGATAATTATTGGTTCAATAATATGAAATACTGTGCAATTGCTATTGTGACAATTATTGGTTCAATAATATGAAATATTGTACAGTTAGTACTGTGACAATTATTAGTTTAATAATATAAAATACTGTGCAGTTGCTATTATGACAATTATTAATTCAATAATATAAAATATTGTACAATAACGTGTGCTACTGTGGAATAATGCGTGCCATTGTTCCTTTATCACCGGGTATTTTTAACAGTTAAAGGTAATAGTTCTGTCGATAATTTTTTTTATTAAAAATGTTATTTATGTTATTTTCTATATTCGACAATTATTTCGTTATGGGGCCCACCAATGAATGGTTGTTTCAGCGCCATCGTACTTTACCGAATATTTTTCGACATAACGAATATTCTCCGACATAACGAATATTCCTCGACATACTTTTTATTTCTTATAATTTGCACATATCACCCTTAATTTTAACATCTTTTTTTTTTTTATCAATTTAACACCTTACAGTTTAAAATAATATTTATAAAGAAAATTAAGTTTTTTTTATAAAAGTTAGGGTCTTACATAGTATCCGCAAAAACTTCTTACGGATAGCTTTTTACGTTAAAAAATCTAAAAATGGTCAGAACACTTGTTCTCTCTCCTAACCTAATACTTTTTCTTCTCCAACTAAATTTCAAAATTTAATATATTTTTCGTTATAAATTCAAAATTGTCAATTTATATGTTATTGAAAAAATCTTCAAAACAAGAGGCATTGTTGATATGTTTTGATGTAGTTAAAATGTCAAAAGTTACAACCAAAACTTATAATGGTGTATTTCAAAATACAAAATTTTAATCCTTATTTTGATCATTTTAACTAAATAAAAAGATTCAATAATGGATCTTGTTTTAAAGATGTTAACGAGAACTTTTTAACGATATATAGATTAACAATTTTGGATTTGTAACAAAAAAGTTATTGAATTTTAAAATTTGATTAAAGAAAGAGAAAAGGTTGAGTTAAGAGAGAGAATGAATGTTCTGACATTTTTTAACGTAACAATCCGCAAGAAGTTCTTACGGATAATAATTAGTATCCGCAGGAGTTTCTTGCAAATATTTAATCTTCCTTTTTAATTTTGGCCATCTATGATTGCAATGAATGACTGAGGATGAGTTGACTGAGAAATAATCCATAACCAGCAGTAGCTAATATATATATATATATATATATATATATATATATATATATATATTGTACGATATACGTTGACGTATAACAGAATAGGCTAAACTGACTCATCTATGAAGGAATCAATTGATAGGAATGAAACGAGTAATGGAATAGATATTTTATTCCTATCGACCACCCAAACAGACTAAAAGTCATTTATTTATTAAGACTAAGCACTAGCTCAGTTGGTAACCTTGGCCAAGGTTCAAATCCTACCCCCTCCCAATTTATCAAAAAAATAAAAAAGTCATTTAATAAGGAATAGTCATTCCATTCCCACTTAACTCTGTTTCATTTCAATCAACCAAACACAACATATATAGAGCAAAATCATCCAAAAGCATACAAAGCCAAAATAAAACCATGTTTAGGAGAATATACTTTGAGTCCAGTCGTAGGTTCCACACCTCCAGACTTAATTAACAATTAAAATACTTCTTATATAGAATATAAACTTAAATATAATATAAAAATAAAATAACTTTATATTAACTATAAATTTTAGAAAAATTTATAAATTAATTAAGAAAAAAAAATGAACTGGTACACTTTTTGTGGGACAGGGCGAGTAAGATATCTCAATATGGGGCGTGAGGGTCTCAGCTTGGGGCTCTTTCTAGCGCGCGCACAGAAGAAATTCACCGTCAAACTCTCAGACAACGAAAAAGCAAAAGGAAGAAGAAGAAGAAAATAATAAATTGCCCAGCCACTTCTCAATCTCAATATCCACTACAATTGCATATAAATTCAATCTCCCCAATTGATTGGTAAGTAATTCTGCAATTCATCTTCTATTTCAATTTATGCCTTTTTGAATGCTGCAACTGGTGAAATTTACGTTTTTTACTTCTACAATTGGAATGGAATGGAGGATTGTATTTAGTTCTTGATAGTTATTCAGATGGTTAGAATTGATGTTAATTTGTATATATGCGTGTAGGCACAAAATTTTCATGCCCTATGAAGCAAGCCCTGTATATGAAGCAAATGAATGCACTGATATGGCTCTATTATAGACTATGACTATGTATGCATAAAATTGCTGTATTTTTAGGTTGAATTCAACATAATAAATTTTAGTCTTTTCCCCCAATTTCAGTTGCGAAATTAAATGTTGAAAATGGTTTATTTCGTTGGTAATTATTACCAAGAGTCACCCTTTTTTCAAGAAGATGTTATTGTGCGGAAGTAAGTGGCTAGTTTGAAAAATCAAGGTCTTAATTAGGTTTAAGTATTGAGAGCAATATTACCCTCTGTCCCAAAATTAGGGTTCACTTCTTTAAGTCAATGTACGAATTTTCATTATATTTTACTGAAGTTGTTGAAAATTTAAAGTTGGATTATCGTTTTTGGGATGGAGGGAATACTAAAGTTCAAAGGTTTAAGAACCTAGAGCATGAGGATATCATTTTGTTTTTTATTTTATATTATTTTTATTTGAGGTTATATCAATTACACAATTTGCACATATGTTTTCTAGGCTTCTACGAATATATATATATATTTTAAATAGAAGAATTATTTATTTGAGGGAAGGATAAAAATCCAGAAGTTAATATGTAGGTTGAAGTTCAGTACAAAATATTGGAGGAAAAGTAAAATGAAATCATAGAATAGGACATTCTATAATGGACATTTATCTAAACAAGCTCCATAGCTGAACACTATAGAGAAGCTATGAAAGTAATGTTTTACAAGAGAAACATCCAAATGCACCAGAGAAGTGCAAAGCATGAGGATCTTTCTCGCCTTACGATTTCTAGGAGACCAGAACCATAAAAGCGGCCAACATGAAGATCCTGAACTGACTTGGGACACACCCAACACTCTTCCAAACTTTGATGCTAAGTACCAATAAGCCACTAGGAAATAGGACAATGGAAAGAATAACTGGGAACTGGACTTAGACAGTGCTTTTTAAGGTCTGTCTGCTAACAAGATTTATAGGAGTTTCTATTATTTTGTACTTCTCTTCTCCATTTTGATATCAGAGTATAAAATCTACTTTACTGGAATAAAATTTTCCGATTCTGCCTTTTTAGTGTGCGTGTGTGTGTATACATATATATCCGTACGCGTGATATAAATGATTGTAAAATTGTAATTGAACCCAAATATCACTTGATTTATTGAAATATCTTTTTAGTGTAACTAAATCTCACTTAATTTTTTGGAACAACTTTTCACTGCAACTTATTTTAACATTTTTTTTTGAAATTCAGGGTTAAATAAAACATACTAAACATAAGTTCTCTATGACCCGTGAATAAGTGGTTAATTCATAGATAACCATTACATAATTGTGAATGCTGATTTATGACACACAATGCTAGATATATGCCTCTGGTTCATTTGATTGAAACTATTACAAGTAATCTTAAAAGGATCAACACCTCACAAATGACTTCTTTATCGATCACCATGTAACACACTAGTTATAATTAGTTTTTATGGAAATAATTAGAAACACCAGTTTGGTGCTTCTGATTATTTGTCAAAATTTAATATAATAATCAGGTTTGACCAAGTATATTACTATACTATTCCTACTTATTTTAATAATTCCACCCATTACCCTTCTTTACTTCTCAAAACCTTCCCTTTTAGTAATTTTCACTTGAAATAAGTGATAAGCTGTTACGTTAATATCAAAAACTTTTTACTTTTTCTACTAGTTTAAGTGTTTCTTCATTACCAATCACAAACTGCTATTGAAAAAACAGTTAATTAGCAAAATGAGTAATCACAATGAATAATCACATTGCTTAAGCAATCCCAAACATAATCTGAAACTATATTTGGTAATCCATAAAGGATCAATTCATCACAATGACTTATTAAATGATCACCATGAAACACGCACAAACACTAGTTTATATATTATGTATTTATCTGTGTGTGTATCTATTCATATACAAGCTGATGACTTTAAGAAACACCTTACAGGAAATACTAAATATTAACATATATGTAAAGTTTCTATCTAAAAATATTTATTTGTAAAAGTTTAACATTTTCTTATTTATGGTTAATCACATAAGCGAAAAAGCATGTGTTAATGCATTTTAATTGAATTCTTGAATTTGGAGTGGTCTTATTATTAATATTTTTTTCATTTGGGGGACCAGGAGGCTGTATTGTTATAACTATGATCATCTTTCTGGTGCGAGAGTACCAGCTTCAATGTTACTAATATCTGGGTTCATAATTAGTAGCAATTTGATCTATCTATCTTAGGTGCCCAGTGTTAGGGGTGTATCTTCAGTAAAACCTAAAAGTCTAAGCAGCGGAACAGCGCACCGGAACATGAGTTTTGGTATTTTTTACAGCTAAATAGATGTCCAGGGAAAAGCCCTTTGTAGGGTCTATACTCCTGATAAGGTAATTAGTATTCGAAGGGCAAACTCCTACACAAATTGAAGTAGCATGCCAAAACTAGTGAAAAAATAAAGAGTAAATCTTCCCAGAGATTACTATGAAGAAGGAGATTAAAGAAAGCAGTTCCATGGTATCTTGATCACTCGGATTCTTGAAGAAGTAAAACTCCCTAGAGGAATGATCTCCATTATGGATAAGGAAATTAGAAACAGGCACATCATGCACATTTGAAAGGAAAAATAAAACAAGGAAAAGCTTGGAAAATATGAGTATCTCTCTGTTAATTATCCTCCTAGAAACAAGCACAATTACCATCCTATTCCCATACCTGATAGAAGCCATATAAGAATGATAACCTTGTACAACGCACTTCCAAGGGCATGCAGGAGTGACATGATCCAGGATAAGCATTCCACCCATTCAGCTGCAAACCATACTTGCTCTTGATTACCTTATACCAAAGGGACTGCGGTTGGAAAGGAAACCTCCAAAGAGATTTGTCTACATAAGAAACATTCTTCAGAACAAGATTCCCTAGGCCTAAGCCGCCCTCTTTCTTTAATGGCTAAAGACTATTATCCAGTCATGGGCCTTTTTTTTTTTTTTTTTTGGGCATATATTCATTATGGAATCTGGAAGGTGTTAGATATTAAGCCAAGCTGGGTTGCCAAATAATAAAGAATATTATTATCCGTCTAGATATATAGATTACAGGTAGTCGATGAAACATTTGTCAGTTTAACATTTTAAGAAGATAAAATGATTAAAGATATGATATGATAAGCTGTTAGCTTCATTAGACAAGGGATAGAAGTGTGAAATGTAGATCTTTAGGTAGGCCTTGCCTTTGTAGAAGTATCCCTAATATTGATCTTTTGTGCATTATGGAACTGCATGTATTTTCCATGTCCCTTAAAAGGCTCTCCTACCCTAATCATGATATTTTCAATATAGAGCAAGAGTAATTATTGTATAGAACTTACTTGTTGCAGATTCGGGTGCGGGGATACGCGTGGGCAGTGCGGGGATATGGGGATTTGCCAAATTTGAATATGGGGATTCAGGTGCGGGGGGATACGACATATTTATATATTATAGACATACATATATATATATATACATATATATACATATATACACATATATATATATATATATATGTATATATATATATATAGTTGTATATATATTTTCCAGCCACATTTAATTTAATTTAGTAAATTTCCAGCCACAATTTAATTCAATTTAGTAAATTTCCAACCACATTTAATTTAATTTAGTAAATTTTCTAGCCACATTTAATTTAATTTAATAAATTTCCAGCCAAACAGCCACATTTAATTTAATTTACCATTATTGTCACGTATTCAGTAAAATAAAAACAGGAAAAAGAAAAAACAATATGGCATATCAATCTTCTAATTTTTAAAAGATATTATGCAGTGCAAAGATAATATGGCACTACCCACAAAAGATATTATCAGTGTACCGCCCACTACCCACAAAAGAAGAAAATGAGGAAAAAAAAACGAAACAGAGAAAACGAAATAGACAAAAGAGAGAAAAGAAGAAAACGAAACAGTGAAGAAAGAGAGAAGAAAACGAAACGGAGAAAAAGAAAGAGAGAACGAAACGAAACTGAGAAGAAGAAAGAGGGAAGAAGAAAGTACCTGCTGCGTTGCCACCGATCTGCTGTGTCTGCTCTCCCTCTCCCTCCCCCTCTCTCAGTCGTCTCACTCCAAAAAGGTAAGTCGATCTTTTGTCCTAGTTCGAGAATCGATTTCCTTTCTCCCCCTTTTTTTCTTTCTCATAATTACCAAGTATGTCCTCGCCGCACCCCTTTCTCCGCACCCCCACGCACCCTTGGACCAAAATACATACGGGGATACGGCAAAAGCCACACCCCGTATGCACCACAGCCGCACCCCCGCACACCCCCACCCCCGAAGTACCAGGTGCGCAGTGTGGCAGGGGTTTGGCGCACCCCTGCTTCCTAGGTTTTACTGCTTGGAATGGATTTGTACTTTATTTTGGGTTCAGAAGATAATTTTTATACATTGCTCTACTCTACATTTCTTCTAATTTTATAGTACCAAATATCTGAGAGAGGGAACCAGATTGTTATGTACCTGCTTACACGAATCCATGACTATTCAACTTTTGGTCCCTTCCCACTCAATTTCCTGGTTATGCCTCTGTTTGGCATAACTATTCAACTAAATATTCAACAAGAGGCATGAAGGAGCCCCCAGTTAGATGGCCCTCCATCTCTACTCACAGAATGCTTCCTTAAGCATGCAACCAAATAGAGCAATTCATGTGTTGGTTAATAATGTAGGCATCAAGAACCAGACTTCCCACTTTAGACAATCAAGCAGCATCAAATATAATGAATTCAGCTCAAGCTTCCTCCTTACGAAACCCTCCATCTTCATTAGTCCATCTTTGTTTCTACCTACATCAGAGCACTGTAGAGCAAGCTTAAAAAGGATATAACTAAAAGCAAGTGATCAACTATAAAACTTGAGAGGCTGTGACGCCCCCAAATCCGGGTCACCTAAACCGCGGACCTGGTTCGTCACTTTCTCATACATGCATCAAACTTTTGATAACTTACAGCGGAAATAAAGGAATATTTACATTGATATAACATAAATAATCCTGTCCCAAGTCTCGAAACCAAAACTTCTACAAACGTAACTTAATACATAAGGGTAATTAAGTCTTAATACATCACAAAAGTCAACGAGTCTTAATACATAATCAAAATGGTAATCTTAACGGTACAAAGCTAATCAGTAGCTTTGCCTTTGCCTTTATCCTTCCCTGAGCTTTTACCACGAGCTCCACTAACTGAAATATTTTAAGGAAAGCAAGGGTGAGCAACAAATTTGCTCAGTAAGTATAATAACAATAATCGTGAATCATCAAATGAATACTTTATAGCTTACAAGAATCAAGAGATTAAAAGATAGCTCAAGAATTTGCACAATCTCAACGAATGATCTCTTTAACACAATTGTAGGGCCTCTATGGACCGAATGATTTCAATGTTTCCAAATGGAGGAAGTATTCTATACTGAGTGGTCATCATGACACTGAACTTTTACTAGAATCACCAGAAATTCATCTGATAACCCAACATACTAATACAATAGGTGATCAGCCTAATGTATCCGGTGTTATGCATAACCCCTTTAACATACTGTTCGCGCGCGTGTCGGTTCCCCGACATACATACTGTTTTCCCTGCTATGAGAGTTGTTCATCTCAGCTTTACAT
Source organism: Aralia elata (assembly GCA_034770075.1). Lineage (NCBI taxonomy): Eukaryota > Viridiplantae > Streptophyta > Magnoliopsida > Apiales > Araliaceae > Aralia > Aralia elata. Next base: position 36,212,965 of record CM068378.1, read on the forward strand.
AGGAATCCAAACCAAACAATTTGATCGGATAGCTTTACTTAACAACAATAATGATTAAACATACGTCTAGCCGAAACAATTGGCTTTGACATCTATCTTATGCAGTTCATGGAATATAGAACTTGAAAGCTTTAATAACATGCGTTGAAGCATAGTTAAATAACGTGAATGATTATCAGTTCATTCTAATAACATTTGCAATTTAACAATGATTGAAGTAAAGGAACCTGTACAGAATATCTTGAATAAGATAAGAAACTCGCTTAATGAAGTAATACTTGCAACAATATACAACATTTGTGTAGGATAGGAAACTTGCTCGAATATAATAGTTGAGTGAGGAACTTGCAATAACATAGAATGATTGCTCAATCAATAAATAACTCGCACAATAGAACTTGCCCAACACAAGGGTTAGACAAGTGTTAAAGAAGAACTTGCATTCAATATATAGAAAGAATGAAGTTAAGGAACTTGCAATACAATAGAATACTTGTCCAATTATAACTTGAATAAGATAGAACTTCCTCAATAAATAGCTTGAATAAAGTTAAGAGAACTTGCCTGAAGCGCTGCTTACAATATTATAACACACGCTTCTTAATATCCTACACATGTAAATATATATTCATATAATAATTAGTCACATAAGGATTAGGTTTAAAACAGACGTTGCATCATTAAAACACATTGATTGCCTTACGACTACCCAGTCGGGGGTCTCGCTCCTCAGTGAGCGAGCCGCTGCCCAGCTCGCCGGTGAGCTGGCGGGGGTCTAAGGGGGCAGCGCCCCCTGGAAGCCAAATATAAGTTGCAACCAGGTTAGTCAATTTACGCCTTAAGACAATACCAAGTCGGTTGACATTCAATAAATAATTAAGCAATTAAGGTTTAATAAGGTATAAATAACTAACTTGTTTAATCATCTAGGACAGAAGTGTAAGTGTTGGACCTGCTGGACAAGTTTACTAGGTCCGACCCGACCGGACCCGGTCTGATTGACCCGACCCAGGTCGGACACGTGGTTGGCGCTGCGGCGCCAAGTCTTAGAGCTGGACCTCGTGCTGCGGCGTGAGTCCCGCGTTTTTCCCCTGACAAGGCTTCACGCTGCGGCGTGACGCTTAGTACTTGGGCTCGCCGCTGCGGCGCGAGTCCCGTCCGTTTCCTGCCAAGTGGCGTCGCTGCGGCGCCACGCTCAAAGCTTGGAGGTCACGCTGCGGCGTGAGCCCACTTCATTCCCTGGATAGGTCACGCTGCAGCGTGAGTTGTTGGCGCTGCAGCGTCAACCATCCAGTGGCTGAATTCTGGGCTTTTGCCCAGTTCACGACCTCGACCTCCTTCGACTCCAACCTTCATAACTTCTCCTATACACAAGCAAATTGGTCCATTTCGGACTCTATGGACTCCTAATTCATAGGGCTACAACATATCAAAAATTTAGAAATACCCATAAACATTAACATGACCAATTTGTGAGCCAAAGTACAAAATGAAAACTCTGTTTTCGTGTTCTTGGTGTTCTTCACCAAAATCAACCCCAAATCTTTGTTTTAACTCCTTTTAACTCCATTCCAACTGGGTTATGAAGATAACCCATGGAACTACAATATTACAACATCAATTAGACCAAACAATTACTCAATTAAAGCTTTATAGTCCTCTACATCGTCCGAAAGTCATTTTGTCCCAAAAAGTCCAAAGTTTCATCCTTTAAGCCAAGGTTTGGATCATTCATTGATTTTGTTCCACTTTGAGGTTATTAATAGCTTACATGATGTCTTGGCAACAATAAAAATCAACCACAACCAACAATTACAACAACAATTGCAAGAAATGCTCAAACCCAATGATTTGAGCTCAAGAACACATAGAACTCGAAAATCCTATTAAAATCACATGGAATGAATTTGTTGGTTGATTGTTTACCTTGTAAATCCCTTCTAGGTGCTAAGAAAGTTTTAGGTTCAATTGGATTGAGCTCCTCTTCCCTTCTCCCGTTCTCTTGGCTTCTTGTTCTTCCGCGTTCTTCTTCTTCTTCTTGTTCCTCTGTTTCTTCTTTGTTCTTCCTTCTTCTTCTTCAATGCTCTCTCTTGTAACGCCCCCAAATCCCGGTCACCCGAACCACGAACCTGGTGCGTCACGATACATCATCTTCATACACATTCTATAAACTAATCGCAAAAAAATATAAATATAAACATACATTATTTATTACAGAGTATTCTACAGCGTAACCCAAGGTCTAAAGCCTTAATTCACTACATACCTTAAATAACTTAAAAGGTTTACATAATCATCTTACAATCTTAGAATTGATTTACAGTGTTTAAATCTTCATGAACTCTCAACCAAATTTGATAGTCGCACTTTACAAAGATTCTTGACTACTTATATGATAATCACGTTCATCTAATAAGGATTAGAACTAAGCAAAATAATAGTAATCAAAATTCTTCTTTCTCCGTAATCCATCCCGAACTCTTCGGTCCGCGCTGGTTTAGCTGAAAATATTTGTTTAAAGCAAGAGTGACCAACTACGTTGCCCAACAAGTTTAACCATTCCACATTTCATGATTCACATGGCATACAAGTTCAATAATTTATACATGCCTCAGATATCTCATACTATATATTTGAAATGCAACATGCACTCATGTAGTTCATACATATATGTATCATATTAACTGAATGATAACAACTTTAATCACATGACATTCACATGCCTAACTTATCCATATAGAACAACAAATCTCACTAGCTAACATATACTCAACCGATATTATCATATATTTCATAACAAGAAATTTACCGTTTACTGCAGGAACTAGCATGCAATATGAACATTAAATGAAGTTAGAAAACTTGCCTGTTTGCTCAGCTACAAGTAATCTAGCTTTAATTTAAATTGCGTTGAAACGACCTAACATTAATAAGTCGGTTCCTTAGTTAGTACAGTATAATTAGCATGAGTTTACTCTTACAAGAGGTTACGCACCACGTAGTCCTAACACATAGTCACGTAGGTGGAACCATTATTACTAAGTCCATATTCATAAATTCTCATCTTAGCTAAATGAGTTAACAAGTCTAGAATACCTCGATTCTAAGCATCAACGCAAGCTTGAACACCTAGCATACCAGTTAAATCATGCAATACAGCTTATGACATACAGACATACTGCAAGGCTCTGTTTACAATTTAAAACAACAGGGCAAAACTGGCGACCTGCGCGGCCGCGTTAGTTCTTGCCTTAGGAGTGGCGCGGCCGCGCCACTCTCTAGACTGTCAAAGGATGAAATGTCATTCAACAGGAACCTAGTTTATCCTTAGCATATAGGTTACTGATATAACTCAAATACACATGCTCATAATGTTATTAACTTGAGTTTGGAACCTAGCATGCTCATTCTAAATCCATTTCAAAGTCATAAGGTTTTATTTTGAAAATTCCTACACTGTAGGCCAAACAAGTCCATCTTACAAGTAATCCGCTATTATGGTCATAATACCACATAGTGAGACTAAACAATACTTGATATGCATGCTTGTATGTAATCAACATATGTACATCATAACACATAGCTTATACTTGGATTCTTATCATCATAGACTTGCTAGCATACGTCAATTTCATGTTTAGCTAAATAATGATGGTGTCAATCATGTCTAGAGGCTCAATGAGTCCTAACATTTATGCTTGCATGGTCAGAACACAACTCATACGGAGATCGACGGTATTCATCGTTAAATTCTATGTTTCTTTGGAAAAACACACTAAGTCATACCAAGGCAACTTAGTACATGCAAGACAACTTGAAATCATTACTCATAGGCATTTGATCACATATCTAAGCCATACACACATGCTCACATGGTCAGATATAAAAGACATAGATTTTGTCAAGCTATTTCAAGGTTCAAGCTTTCTTTTTGGAAAAATACATACCTAGAGCAACATATATACAACTCATGGTATTTACAGGGATTCTAGATACATAGCAAACCTATTTTCATGCACGAATGGAGTAAACTAGCATGCTCAAGATATCAAAACAAAGCAACAATTTCTGGCAGTCTGCGCGGCCGCGCTGGTTTTGACCTTGGGAGTGGCGCGGCCGCGCCACTCCTGCACCGCTTCAGGTTCGGCTCTGCTTCTGCAGAACTCGAAAATTAATGTGGCCTAACCTTTCCAAATGCAATTCAGTGCAACCACATTGGTCCCAAACATGAATATAGACCCATATAACATCTTTATACTAACTAACAAACTAATTAGCAAGAATCATGGATTTCATAGAATTTCATGGCAAAAAAAATTTTTAAGAACACATTGTACCTTCTTGAAGCTAATTTGAAATCCTCAAATGCTTAATAGCAGCTTACTCTCACTCTCAACAATTACTCACTCTCTATTACTAACCTATCTGAAATTGTAGCAACTGAAATCATGAAGAAGCTCCAATTTATAGAGAATTCATTACCCAGGCAATGCCTTTGTCCAAATTGAGAAACCAACGGGAAGAAGCTGTTGGGCAAAGGTGGTTTGGTGAGCTGCCCACTCTCTCCATCATGCTTACCATCTGATGCAAGCAATAGGTTTAGGCCTCATGCCTAAACATGGCTGGAGAAAGGGAAAGATGGGACTTCCACTGTTCCAATACTATTTGATTTCTCTTTCCCTCTTCCCAGACCACGGTTGAAGAATAGATGGGATGTGTCCCAAAATTATGGTCCCAACTTATTGCTACTTAGTTAATTAAATAAACCCTACAATATAAACCCAATTACTCTAGTATACATTAATTCCCCATTCCGTGATTAAATAAAAGATTGAATCAATACATTAAATAATTAATCTAGTCCGTAAATATTAAATTACTAAATGGACTATTAAATATTAATATTAATATTAATATTGCTCACATTAATTATATAAATTAATCTATGCAAATTAAATTCCTCCACTATATTCAAATAATTTGAATATTTAATTACTAGATAACTTTATCAATTCTTTTGATATTAAACCTTAGGGCTAGTCCACTAATTTAATTAACCCATTAGTGACATCCTTTAATAAATCTTGGCAACTACGCGAAGTCAGATATTCACATAACCAATTAATCACATAAATTTTAAATAAGCATACAAAGCTAACTCATTAAAAATTAAGATTTATATTTTAATTAACCATGGAATTTTAAAAATTCACGATCATTACAAAACCATTGGAAGAAGGAAGAAGCCATTGGGTATGAGAGAGTTGGTGGAATGTCACTATTACACCTACTCCCCCCCTCATCATCTCCATAGACATCATCTCCCTCCTTGCTAGCCTTTTTGAAAACCTAGCAACATAGAAGTAGGATAGGCCAATTTTGGGTTTTGCCCTAGAGATCAAACCATTGGAAGAAGGAAGAAACCATTGGGTATTGAAGAGTTGGTCACCAACTCCCTCTTCCTCCATTCCTCTCTTCATCATCAACTCTAACTAGCCATTAATGAGTTTGAGGAATATAGGGGTAGGCCACTGGCCTATACATGGCTGGTGATTATTTGGGACAATGAATTTGGAACAAGCTCTATTTCTTCCTTACTCATTAGTAAAATGGTCCCCATTCTACTAAAGTTAATTCCTTTTGGGCTTATTAAATAAATTATAATGACTTATCCTTACTATATTAAAATAAGTTATGGGCACATATACACACACTTACATGTATATACTTCCACACATAAACAGTATACTCATACTTTGAATATACACCAATACGTATAATTATGTATTTCAGGGATAATGGGTTAGTCCAAATAATATTTTAATTGAGCTAAATATAATTCAGTCGGGTACTCCCAACCCATTATCACGCCTATTATTTTAATCACACATAAGTACCACAATGATTAATTAATATCAATCATTTATTCCCTTACCATTAATTCAATTTAGATTAAATTATTACGTTTCGAGACACTCATACATACATATATATATATATATATATATAAATTCACATTATTGCTTATAAAAATCATGGTTACTAAGTTATTTAGTAAAATAACTTAGCTTTATAAATTTAACCCTCTTGGCCAATCACAAAAATGTACATACCAATGTATAAAGTATGTATTCCATCATAAAAAAAACATATAATGTTTCTGCTACATTTTTACTTTATACATGAAAATAAAGGTGTTAATCATAATAAAAGAATTTACTCATTTTCTCAAGATATTATATTCATAATAATATCTATGTCTCATTGAAATAACTATCTGTAAGGCACATGTCCTTATATCACGTATAGAAAATAAATAATAACTTTATTTTCTCCTGTTATTTATATAGTAAATATGACTTAATATATTTACCATATTACGTAATTATACACATTACCTCATATAAAACCGTACATATAAAATAAAATAATTCAAGGCTAGAATTTATCTTAATAAATAATTGCCTTAAAACAATTTCTCCCATCTACGCATTTAGCCGTGTATTTAGCCGTGTATAAATTCTTATCCAATAGATATATTGATTTTCTTCCCTTCTCGATACTTACATAATTTATTAACATTATTCAAAATATTAAATATATTACCATGCTAAGTAATATAAAAATAATACCAATTTTAATTAACATAAACGTTTCGTTTTCCTTATGCAAAACACATATATTAATTCACCGTTGTATAAAAGTGAGTTAACCTCTTCTATCACGTTACACAAGGCTTTAATATTCAATCATATTATCCAAAAATATAATTTTCAACTTAATTAATTACTACCTCCGTCCATAATTCAACGATTAAACTTCAAGTTCAATCCTACTTTCTTTAATAGCTTCGCTATCTCTTAGAACTTCACATAAATTGACTTCTTCTTACCAAGCCACAAGAATTCAAAATTATATATAACGCATATATATTCCAATTTGAATCCGACACATGACGTAGTAAGAATTTTATTTACTAAATTCTTATTTTAATAATTTCTAAAAATCCGGGTTCTTACATCTCTCACTCTCAATATCTGCAGCACTCTAACACTCAATCTCTCTCTATATTTTTCCAGCAATTTCAAAATGGAATGCTAGAGGAAAAAAGGCTGACAATGGAAATGGAGGAGTGAAGGGAGCTGGTGGCTCTGGGTGAATGAGAGGGAGTGGCTCAAAAAAGTTCAACAATTGGAAGAAAAAAATAAGGCATTGAGCCTACCAAATAGCAGCATGCTGCCGGCTATACACTCTACTCCCTCATCTGATTGGTCTAAGGGTTTAGGTTGGTTCCCTATTGGAGTAACATGCCAAAATAAATACCCAAATACACAAAAATATACCCGAATACTCCCACTTTTGTACCCAATTTGGTAAATAACTCTACCCAAAATTGAAATGGGTACTCCCATAAATTATTGGGACACATAAAAATAATTATTATGGAATTTGTCCAAATATTCGGAACAGTCATATTATATATTTCGGATACCAAATAAAACACGATTGGGCTCAAAATGAAAATCTGACACTTGAAAAAATTATCACTTCGCACACGTGTATTATTGAAATTTATTAAAGTCGAAAAAGACGCAAAAATATTATGGCATGAATAGTGCCTCGGTAAACGTGCCCCGTGAATAGTGATTCTGCGATTTTTCGCGAAGTCAATATATTCACCATAACGACAGTACGACATGTAAAATTCAATACATACACATATTCTAGGTTATAACACAACCTTTAAGCACATAACACATAATAATATAAATAAAAATAAAAATTCATTTCATTCACATATAAACTCGGGTTACAAGGAAATTAAAATTCCCGATCGTTACAGAGGCTATGATTTTTGTTTCTTATTAACATTTACTTTAACTTTTCCATTGCAGGTACTGTATAGATGATTTACTTTGGAGAACTACATTTTCATATGCAAATAGATCTTTAACAGTTCAGGAACATGATTTAGGAAGAGAGAAACAAAAATGTGTTTGGTGATCTGGTGGATTGTGGAGACATCATGCGTAGTGGTGATGAAGTGGGTATAAATATGGTTGATGTTGTAGATGAAGTGTGTAATAGGGATGGAGGGGTTGTTAATTCTCCAAAGAGGGACATTATAGGGCTTGAAGGGGATACTGATTTTGAACTGCATGATGGTATTGAATTTGACTCACACGAGGTAGCATATTCATATTATCAGGAATATGCAAAGTCTATGGGATTCACCACCTCAATTAAAAATAGCCGGCGTTCAAAGAAGTCTAAAGAATTTATTGATGCTAAATTTGCATGTTCCAGATATGGACTCACACCAGAGTCAGATAGCGGCGGCAGTAGACGTCCATGTGTAAAGAAGACAGACTGCAAAGCCAGCATGCATGTGAAAAGAAAGCGAGATGGAAAATGGTATGTTCATGAATTTGTAAAAGAACATAATCATGAACTTTTACCAGCACTAGCATATCATTTTAGAGTTCATAGGAATGTGAAATTAGCTGAAAAGAGTAATATTGATATTCTTCATGCTGTTAGTGAACGAACAAGAAAAATGTATGTTCAGATGTCCAGACAATCTGGCGGGTATCGTAATGATGGTTTTCTTAGGAATGAATTGAATTACCAGTGTGATAAAGGCCGTTGCTTGGCTTTAGAAGAGGGAGATGCACAATTTATGCTGGAGTACTTCATGCATATCCAGAAAGAGAATCCTTACTTTTTCTATGCAATTGACTTGAATGAAGATCAGCGTCTAAGAAACTTGTTATGGGTTGATGCCAAAAGTAGGAATGATTATGGCAATTTCAGCGATGTTGTTTCTTTTGATACCAGTTATATCAAAAGCAATGAAAAAATGCCATTTGCTCCTTTTGTAGGGGTGAACCATCATTTTCAGCCTATGTTGCTTGGATGTGCACTGCTTGCGGATGAGTCCAAAGCAACATTTGTTTGGTTAATGAAGACATGGCTTAGAGCAATGGGTGGGAAAGCTCCAAATGTAATAATCACTGATCAAGACAAATCACTGACTGCTGCCGCTGAAGAAGTTTTCCCAACTTCACGTCATTGCTTTTCTCTTTGGCATGTGTTGGAAAGGATTCCTGAGAGTCTTGCTCATGTAATCAAAGAAAATGAAAATTTTATGGGGAAATTCAATAAGTGCATTTTTAAGTCGTTGGCAGATGAACAATTTGATATGAGGTGGAGGAAAATGGTTAGCAGATTTGAACTTCAAGAGAGTGAATGGATTATTTCATTGTATGAAGATCGTAAGAGGTGGGTGCCGACATATATGAGGGATACTTTTTTGGCTGGAATGTCGACAGCTCAGCGATCTGAAAGTATAAACTCTTACTTTGACAAGTACATTCACAAGAAAATTACTCTAAAGGAGTTTGTTAGACAATATGGGACAATCCTGCAAAACAGGTACGAAGAGGAAGCCATATCTGACTTTGATACGTGGCACAAACAGCCCGCTTTAAAGTCTCCTTCACCTTGGGAAAAACAGATGTCGACAGTATATACGCATACAATATTCAAGAAGTTCCAAGTTGAGGTTTTGGGTGTAGTTGGGTGCCATCCTAAAAAAGAAATTGAAGATGGTACAAATATAACATTTACTGTAGATGACTGCGAAAAAAGTGAAAGCTTTATGGTAATGTGGAACGAGGCAAAGTCGGAGGTTTTCTGTTCATGCCTTTTATTTGAATACAAAGGTTTTCTCTGTAGACATGCTATGATTGTTCTCCAAATTTGTGGTCTTTCAAGCATTCCATCTCACTACATTGTAAAGAGGTGGACAAAAGATGCGAAGAGCAAGCAATCGATGGTAGAAGGAACCGAAGTTACAGAAAGGATGCAGAGTAGGGTGCAACAATATAATGATTTGTGTAAACGTGCTATTGAATTGGGTGAAGAAGGGTCTTTATCTGAGGAGAGTTACAATATTGCATTTCGGGCACTAGTAGAAGCTCTAAAGACCTGCGTGAATGTTAATAATAAAAGTGCTGCAGAATCTAGCAGCACTACTCTTTGTCTTCGCGATGTGGAGGAAGAGAATCAGGGAATTCTTGCTACTGAAACTAGTAAGAAACGGAAAAGCACAAATAGGAAAAGAAAGGTTAGTGAGTTTTTATTTTTGAATAATGCCATCTATTTATGTCACTATAAATGACAAACAAAAAATTAAACAAAAATTGTTCGTATTTCAGGTACAGTCAGAGCCAGAAACTATGGTGGTTGAGTCTCAAGAGAGCTTGCAGCAAATGGTATGTTGTACTGTTATCCAGAACTTCTCTTACTACTACCATCAGTACTTTTGGATCAAGTATGGAAGGCTGCAATATTCTTCTAAGTTGGGGACATTTTGTCTTTTTAACACCTGGTGTTGTCTATTTAAATAGTGTAAGATGTGAAAAATAGTTTTTGTACTTGGCCGTAAATTTTGTTTAAAAGGATTGGATATATTATATATAACTTTTTTGTGTGTGTGTGTGTGTGTGTTTTTTTTTTTTTTTATAAAAATCTTCCTTGGGGCTTCTATAGTTAAGTAATTGTATTTTCTTAATTGATTGATCTTGCTCGTAGGAAAATTTAAATTCAGACGGGATGACCCTCAATAGCTATTATGGGTCTCAGCAGAACGTGCAGGGATTGGTATGGTGTTCTACAACCTTCAACCATCTTGTACTAGATTTTAAATGGCTCCATTGAAAATAACACTGGGCTAAAATTATTAGTCACTTTCAAAGAAGATGGATTTAAAATTATTATGGTATTAATATGTTTTGGTTGCAGATACAATTGAACTTGATGGAGCCGCCACAGGATGCTTACTATGTTAACCAACAGAGTATGCAAGGACTGGTGAGTGATACTGAAGTCTTTAAACCTAATATTTACAGATTTATTCAACATGTTTATAATTTTCAAATTGGTTTTCTATGTAGGGACAATTAAATTCATTAGCATCGAACCATGACAGTTTCTTTGGGGCTCAACAAAGCTTGCATGGATTGGTATAGTATTTTACTAATTTGTACATTACAATGCACTTTGACAGCGAAAATAGTTTAGATTTTATTGTTCAATGTTGATATTTCAGATGATAAAATATCCGTACTTTTACTTGTACTTTTGTAGGGGCCATTGGAATTTAGACCATCAAATTTCAGTTACGGATTGCAGGTCAGTCTATTAGATATGCTAGTCACATTGTTAGTTTAGATAGTGACACTTCCGCTTGCATGAAACTTTATACTATGCTTTTCATCCAAATTGCAGGATGAAGGAAATTTGAGATTTACGCAGTTGCATGGAAACACGACGAGACATGCTTGAGGAAGAGACCTCTCTAGGTTTTGCTGGTATCGCCGAAATCAACTCTACTCTTGTAAGCCGAAGCTATTCGACTTCTCATTTATGAAAAGGGGCGAAATAACCCTCGAGATATGAGATATGGGAAAAATTGCCCACTTGACTTTAGGTGAAGAAAATAGTACATCTTCAGTGTTGAAATATAATTGTTAGAAATTTGAGATAAAGCGTAATAATTAATTTTTGAGCCCTTGTGGTTTAAAAGAAAATATATGATTATTGCTACCAAAGACTTCTTATGAAAACTTGTTCATAAAATGATGTATATGACTAGTTGATTTACTATACATAGAATTTTTATATATATTGCAACATAGTTTGTAAATTAAATTAATGTAAATACATGGGCAAAAATGTGAATTGATATTACTAGGGCAATAAAGACGGGCACAGGATGATTATATTCTTTTTGACAATTTTACCCTTATGATTAACAATTTTGCCTATTTCATGTCCCGCTAGAATTCTCCAAATAAAAATATGTCCAACAAGGTAGATGGAATACAGGCCGTTGCAAGCATTTGCGGTTAATTTACTCTCATGTGGTAGCAGCTATAGAGTTAAGAGAATATGAATTTTAGAAGACCAGTATTTGTGTACAGCGGAAGTTATGGTGGTGGGGATATATCTGGGCTCTCTTGCCTGGAATAAAAAAATTCTCATCCGTGGGCTGAAAGATAGAAAATTGTTAACAATGAGGGCAAAATTGTAATATATATATATATATATATATATATATATAGAGAGAGAGAGACACAGACACACTAGCATTTCACCCGTGCCTCTGGCACGAAGGGTGAGATCTATTCCAAACTTTGGACGGTCCTGATGGGTGAAGGAGAAATTTTTTTTTTCAAAAACAGTTGTGTTTTGTTATATATATATATATACACACACAAACACACCATGTGTTATGTGTCAATCTTTTGCCCTGTTAGTATCAATTCTCTAATTAATTGACGTGTCTACTCTTAGTAATGTTTCCATCATGATATAAATATTTTCTATAAATATAATTAATAAGTTAATAACATCGATTTGTAAGTAATTTTTTTTGAAGTTTTTTTCTAGATGGTTATACCTCTCAAAAGGAGTTTATTACAGAAAAATTATATATATTGTAAATATTTACGTCAATCTTTTGATTGGGGATAAATTTTAGTGGTAACATTTTTAGAGAGATCTGTAATAAGTAGGACCCTTCTATAATTCCTATAAATTACATGTATTGATAAACTTTACAATTGTAATTCGGCGTAAATTTATCGCAATACATAGCAAAACTCTTTTTCGATATAGTGAACAAGCATATTTTTTATTTATTTAGTTTTTTTCGAGAACGTTAACAGGCATGTTAATTGAGCAAAATGTTAATCTACAAATTATTGGAAATATTTATCATCGTTTTTCTTTAGGTTCAGTTGTCTAAGTTTAGGGTAACTGAATTACTCTCTCTGTCCTCAAAAAGATGAATAAAATATAATTTGCACACATATTAAGAAAAATAAAAGTAGAGGAAAAAGATTAAAAAAATTTCAAATTTATTCTTAGTGACTCAACAAGATTATATAAAGTGATGAGTACTTTTATTTTTTTTATACTAATGGATCCCACTAAATGAGATATTTAGTCTTCACTTTATGTACTTTATCTTATCTTTTTCGAAACAAAAAAATTATATTTTTAGTCATTCTTTTGGAGACGAAAGGAACAACCGTTATAAAGAACATTTTCATATCATTTTCTAGATTAAAATAAAGTACTCCCCTCGTATAATTATAATAATATTTACCGTCATAGTAACAATCATTATTCCTCTAGTCAAGAAAAAAAATATAACACACTATCCTTAATGCAATGTCAATTAATTTTTCTTAATATAATGTCCAAATCACCTTTAAATTATTATGCGGATAATTATAACTTCAAATTATGTTGATTAATATACCTACTAAATGCAAATTTGTATATTTTTCATATTAATTTAACATTAAGTTATAAACTTGTGTGTACATTAACAACATAAATTCATAAATTTCAAGTATACAACTTATGAAGAAAATACAGTCATACATTTTTTGATATTTCTCAAAATTAAAATTTACACAATACACATTTAGATATAATTTTTTGAAGTTAAAAAGGGAAATCTTAATACCCATAAAACTGAAAATTAATTTTTTAATAAAAAAACTTTGTTAATTATTTTTCACCAACATTAAACTTTATATAAAAGAACTTAGGCAAAACTTCTTACAGTTAAAAAAAGAAAAAAGAAAAAAGAAAAAAGAAAATGAAGTGAATCTTACTATTCATATAAAAAGGTTAATTAAAAGACTGTTAATTATTGTTCTCAAATATTAAAATTAACAAAAATTACACTTAGACATAAGATCACCACAAATATACATAACAAAAAATTAACACAAATATTTACAAATTTACATCAACAAAATGTAATTAAAATTATAATCACAAACTTTCACATATATTCGAGGTAAATTAAAAATTATGAAAATCATAATACGTACACAAAAGTTTAAATAATAGTTTTTATTCCTATACACCAAAAAAATTAAAATTCAATATACCCATTTTGCCCTAATTACAACAACTCTACTAATAATTTAATTCTAAATTGTTAATAGTCGTATCATTTACCAAAAAGTTATGTGTTTGTTAAACTTAATTTAATATTTCAGAAGTTACCAGCAATTTGAATGGTATAAAATAAATGATTGCAAACAAAATAATAATTAAAAGTGTGTTGAATTAGATTAGGATGAATTTTCCATTGGAGAATATATATATAGACACCCAAATTTTTTATTTTATTCTCAAAATTAATTAAAAATTGAACATATTGGCTGAATTGTAAAATCTCACAACTTAGGGACCTAAGTTTGAGTTTGGAATGACTTTCATTTTGAGACTTATGGATCAGCACCACCAAGTTGCCACTACAGTGGCGACCAGCAATCTGCGGGTCTGTTTTTGCTTCCCTTTTTGCTTCTCCCCTATATATGTTGAGATAACTTGAGAAGAAAGAGACCCTTTTTCGAAAAACTATTTTTTTTAAAAGAATACTCCCAAGTGAGAAAGAACATTTTAGAGAGAAAAATCAAACCCTAAATGCACTCTATCAAATTTTAGTTTAAAAATGAAGAACATCAAAGATTTGAAGGCAATTAGAGGTAAATCTCCATCAAATCTTCGCTCCACTTCATTTTGTAAGGTCCAATTCTTATCTTATCATTTTAATTTTGAAATAAACTTGTTGAATGTATGATTATGGCGTAGAGATGTTGATTTGAGGATTTGAATCCTCATTTTCATGAATAACTTTAATTTTAATAGACTAGTATGTGATTTTGATGCCATGTGAAGCATATTAGCCCATATTTGATATTTGGATAGATGCTAGATTTGCTTGGGTAATCATTGTTTTGATATTTTGATCATGTATGATGTGAGCCTAAGTGAATCTATGGTTTGTGGGTCAATGATTGGCCTATAAAAACTAGAATTAGCCCATGATGAACTTGAGTTTAAAATTTGTATAATACTTCATAATATCCTTCTTCCTGATACTGATTACCAAGAGTTTAAACAGAAAATAGATCCATTTGATAAAAAAAGATTTTCAACAGAAATTAGTCATTTACTTACTTTAATCAGTAAATTTGATAGAGAATCAGGATCGAGTTTAAATTTGAGTTGAATTTGCATGGTTAGGATTCTAGGAGGATGCCTAAGGCCTTCAAATCCATAAAAAAATTAAGATCATCTACCTATGATGGACGTTTGATTATGACTTGTAAATGGTGAACATGGGCGAAACAACCCTTGAGATATGAGATTTGGAAAAAATTGCTTAGGTGACTTTAGGTGAAGAAATAGTACATTATCAGTGTTGAAATATAATTGTTAGAAATTTTAGATAAAGCGTAATAATAATTTTTTGACCTCTTGTGGTTTAAAAGAAAATATGTGATTATTGCTACCAAAGACTTCTCACAAAAACTTGTTTATAAAATGATATATGTGATTTGTTGATGATTCACTCTGACTAATGAATATAATAGTCTTATATAGGGTTAATTGATGTTGTTGATGCCGGGATTCTTTTCCTTTTGTTTTTGCGTTTCTACCTTTTTTAAAGATTTTTGATTTATTTATTTCGTTTAAAGGGTGAGTTTTAGGAAAAAGCCGACATAAATGCCAACGTGGTTTTGAAAGGTTGATTTTAAGGAAAGGTCAATTAGACAGTCGCCAATTGATAAATATTTAAATGGATACCAACTCATCCGAATTTTTTAGATCTTTTCATAATCGAGAGGCCCTAAATGTGACTCCGTAAAATTGGTATTAAAATCGAGATTCATAGAGTTCGGGAGCTTGCTTAAGCGAGGGGAAGGTGTTAGGCACCCCTCGACTTCCGTAAAAACACGGTTACCGCATCTTGATGTCTTCCTAAGTGTGATGTGTGTGTGTGATTTGGAGAAAGTCTATCTAGTTTTGAGTCAAAATCGTGAAAAGTGCTTTATTTTGAAAGTAACTTAAAACCTCTTTGAGCCTATGCACGAAGGATTTGATTCGAGAAGAAGGTTCATTTTAGCTCTTTATTTTGGAGTAAAGCCTTTTTGGGTGACATTTTGGAAATTGCGGTTTTCAAACCCTTCATCAAATAGGAATCAAGATTCTTCGTTACGTTCAATTTTATTCTAAAGTCGCCTTACTACCCGGAGCGATTTAATTTTAGAAGATCTTTATCATTTTGATTTAAAAATTATTTTTGACGATAAACCGAAAAATTAACATCAAAAGGGGTCGGGACATTCGCGGGCATGAAAGCCATCTCAATAATCCCGAACACTCGCAATCGCAATTTTTACTATTACGAGGCCTTAAATTCGTTTTTTCGTAAGATGGAACCCTCGATACTGTTTTAAGGCCCCAAAATTACATATACAACAAGATCGCATATCAATATTAGAATCAAAAAACAACGTCCATCATGGGAATTACGTTAAGATGCGTTAAACACAAGGTTTAAGGTCATGACTCCATTCCTAAGTTCACATACTTAAAATCCCAGTAAGACAAAATAAAGATATACAATCAACAATGATGACATAAGGAAAGGGCTTCCGATGACCCTAATTTTTTAATTAAACAATTGAAACCAACATATCGAGGGACAACTATGCATCGTCGAGATCTATCCCAAAAGGATCTAAGTCTATGGAAAACGAAGTCCACAGATTTAGATTCCTATGG
This sequence comes from Aralia elata, assembly GCA_034770075.1. Taxonomy (NCBI): domain Eukaryota; kingdom Viridiplantae; phylum Streptophyta; class Magnoliopsida; order Apiales; family Araliaceae; genus Aralia; species Aralia elata. The sequence goes on from CM068378.1 coordinate 36,229,630, forward strand.
ATCCGTTGATGACATAGACAGGATTTAATCGACATATATATCCCAAACTGGCTATCAGGTGATTCAATTTATTATAATCCCTTGACGGGGGAGGGGGGGGTAGGTGTGACCCCCTCATCACTAGATATGGATCTAGGATTGCACTGGGTAAACCATAGTAAAACAATCAACGCTTACAAACAAATCGAAATGAGAGAGTCAATCTCAAAATAAACACAATAAATTACAAAGGGACATCATCGGATGGCTAGGGGAAAATTGCATTCAAGAGAAATCCTCTCTAACCACCCTAGTCCAAAGATTAAGCTTTAATGGACTATAAAGATCTCAAAGATTGAATTTTTACAATATAAATGGATTTAAATCACAAGATGGATACAATATATATTAGATTTAAGCCAAATATATGCTACAAACATAAAAAAATTGAAACTTTTACCTTGGAGTGATAGAAAAATGCCTCCCTGAGCTTTGAATTAAGAGATCCTACAATAATCTAGCTATGAATATGATGAGATTTAATAGATTTAGATTGATTCTAGCCTTTCTCTCTCTAAGAATTCTTTAAATTCTCTCATTTTTTCACAAAATTTGCTCTCTCTACAAATCTGTTGAAAATTACCTTATATAGGCTCCGGGCTTGGCCCCAGGTGTACTTGCGGCTGGCCCAGGTGGGGCCCACCTGCCTCGGTTTTCGTGTCGTTTCAGTTGACTTTTTGCCTTGTTCGCTGAAACGTTCGTAACTTTCAATCTGGGAAGAGTTGGGAGACATGCCATACCATTCCGAAAAGCTTTTTCCGAGAGCTACGCAATGACATAAAGTTTGGCCAATTCTGGGTCCAGGAAGATAAAGCAAAATGCATAAATGGATCTTCTCATAGATGTCGACTAGTCAACCATTATGCTTCGCGTAATTTGTCACTCGGTGGTTGTCATGATAGCTCTATGCATTCCTTTTGAGCCTTGTAATTTTGAAGTCCTTGTCATCAGGGTGAAATGACGCTTTTGCCCACCTGTCAAGGTTAGACAACAAAATACCAAATTTCGGGTGTCTATAGATACCCCTCTTTGTCATGTTTATGTAATGCAGTGAAATGAACATAACAAAGATATAGACACCCAATGCATGACAAGATATAAAGATGGTGCATGTTAAGATATATGATGATGCAAGATCTTTTTAAAACACAACGTAAAAATGAAGCATCCAGAGAAGTATGAACCTATTCTTGGGTTGCTCCGCTGGGGATAAATGCTGCTTCTATGGCCAACACCAGGTATCATCTTCGATGCCTTCGCTGGGTATCGTCTCCAACGGACAAATCACCAGGTATTGTCTCCGATGTCTTCGCTAGATATCGTCTCCAATGGACATACCGATTAATCAAAAGAAGACACACTTTCTTCAATATTCAACCATTTTTTTTCTCATTTTTGGTCCCTTTTTTACCCTTTTTTTTGGTTTCAGGCCTTAAGACCCATCATCATCAGATTTTAGATTCTCGTAAATGCCATTACCCGTAAATGACGTTTTAAGCTTTAAAAATACATTTTTCTTCGTGATTACACCTATTCGAACCGAAAGGGACACGTTTTGACCTCAAGTGCACCAAAGTAGGAGGGGTGGGACCCACCAGGCTTGGCGGCAGGTGCACCTGCAGCTGGCCGCAGGTACAACTACGGCTGGTCGTGGTGGTTATACCCCACTCGGGCCTTTTTCTTCTTTCATTCTCTTTGGCTTCCTTTGGCTCTCCTTCTTGGATTCTCCAATATTCTAACACATATTCTCGTACATTCTGCTTCGTGAGGTTTGATTCCGTCAATTCTGACTCTATACATTCATTTATCATCTTGCAGGTAACGTATTCGTATAACATTTATGCGTTTTTGCTTTCGTTTCGTTATATTATGGATGCTAGCAAGTTAAACTGTTATGTATCAAAAATATATGCCCTATTGACTTGATAAAAATATTTCGCTTCAATGCATGCATGTATTTTGATATGCTGGACACGTAGATGTAAAAATTTTCATAATTTGAGATCGTCTTTTGTCGCACATTTTTTTGATAAAAACTATTTGTTTTAACGTTGGGAATCACCTTATATGCATGTTTCCAATTTTTGGGATATTTTTATTGCTATTGTATTTCTTCGTTTGATTCGTAGGAATGTTTCAACTGTATAGTATCGTGTATAGTGCATATCTCTTGGGTTGTGCCTTGGGTACCTATAAATGGTCACGTATAGATGCTATTGTGCATGTGGATAGTCCATATTATAAGGTAGACTAGCAAAATTTTTTCGTAGGTAACGTGACTGGACGTAGGTGTACACATAAAAAATGACATAGACTCGCCCTAATGCACATGCAAACCATGCATGATGTGATGACCAATATATTCGTGCTTTAGGAATTCCCTATTTTAGTGTTCTTTAAGTTAATGCATATGACATTTTAAATATGTAGGATAAGATAGGGTGTACCTTATTCTATGTCATTTGATCTTCGTTTAGTCATGGATCTGAACATGTCGAGTAGTTCTACATCCCATCATGCATCTTTGGGGGTTCGTCCTTGTAGGAGGCCTCTGCTGCCCCATCTGCTCGTCGTTTGGTGGAGTGTTGCATCCGTCTGATTGACGTTGACTGAGCCGATGCTGTTGACGTAGATGATGTTCTTCCTGAGCCCGACGCTACTGTTCCGCCTGCTCGCAGTCGCACCTTCCCCAGAGCTCGAATGTCTATTCCCGATATTTTGGACTTTGATTTAAGTTGTCATCCATCAACGTACTTATGCGCTAATGAGGTATAAAAATTTGAGATGTTTTCTTCCCCTTTGATCTTTCTGTCCCAAGTTGTAGTCGTCTTAATTCTTTGTATTATAGGTCCTGGAGTTTACACAGCCTCGAGACAACTGGTTTAGTGTTTACTCACTTTATTAGACCCTTTATGCTGACTACCGAGTACGAGTTGATTCTTGGGGCTTGGAGCAGTTCTTTACCATAGCTCCACGTTGGTGCCCATGGGGTTATCTTCACGCTTTGTTTGAGAGATGATTTCATCAGAGCCAGTCTCTCCATCTGCTGGATTGCGAGGTGATGATGACGCCTTTGGATTGGCGTTATATTACAGGTATTGAGTTAACAGGTCAGCGGGTTCCTCTGGAGGTTGACATCTCACCCGTTGCTGTTCGTGCATTGCTGGGATTCTCTCCAGATGATCGGGCCTTCAAGGCCCGCAACATTCGTTCTGGTGCTTTGGCATTTGATGCCATCATAGGGGCCTTATTAGAGCCATTTCCTGACGACCTCGTTGAGCGCGATCGACTTTTGCGATGTCTCTTTTTGATTATCATGAGGGGTTATTTCTTGGTGAATAACTCCTCTATAGTTCACTTCAGTTTAGTGGGAGCTCTTCAAGACGTTGATTGCATTGGGGATTATGATTGGGGGTCGTTCACGTTTGCATATTTCCTCCATGGGATGCGTCTTCACTTAGAGGGTTAGACCGATGCTTGACTCGGCTTCTTTCCATTCCTCTTGGTATACCTTTTTTTCTTCAGTTTTTCCTATTTTTCGATTTATCTTGATTTGGTGATTTTAACTGATGTAGTTGTTGTTGATATTTTAGTTCTGGGCTTACGAGAGACTTCCATGTCTTCATCCTGTTACCACTCTGGGCTTGGATACTTATCTTCGGGGTCACTAGTGGCATCATACTACCTTGGAGGAGGTCCCTATTTTTGATAGCTTTGCTCACTACCGTCTTCAGCTAGAGTTGATTACTGCCGCTAATGTGACTTGGGTTTCGTATTCTTTAGAGCAGCTGTCTGTTGGATTTCAGGATGGCTTTTCGAGTGGTCCAGAGTTTGCGCTGTCCACCCGTCAGGTTCTATTGTTGACGTAGGGAGGTTGGGAACTTTACTTCGTGGACCGAGCCTTTAGATGTGTTTCAGGGGAGATCCGTATCCCCTTTCATCCTCTTCCTCGGAGATCTTGGTCTGTCTACGTGCCGATTATAGAGATTTTCTTGGAGTGTATGGACGACTTCTTGTTATTTGATGGTCCTAGTACCTCAAAGGCTTTTACCGCCTGGTGGAGGCCCCAGACTATTGGTGCGCAGACCCGAGCTACTCACTTTTTGGGAGATCTTGTACTGGCGTCTTTGATGATGTCTGATTGGATGACCTGTGTTCGAGAGTCGACACATCGAGACCAGATTACTAGCTTGACTCGCCAGGTGGATTAGTTATCCTTTTTCATTCGTCAGCTGGGTAGGGATCCAGTGGAGGCTTTCACATGTGACTCTGCTGGCTTGGGCTCTGGTTGGACTGCTGGTCCTGGTGCTGCTGACATTCTTAGGGGAGGGACTTCGACCTTCTACTGTCCTGATCTGGACTTTGACGTAGAGGCTTCGAACCAGGAGGACTTAGCTCGAGTTGGCCGGTTTGATGATGACACTGCCTTTATGGATGACTTAGACTTTATATAGTAGGCTTGTATTAGTTGTTGGGCGTCTGTCCCCCTTTTTCTTGTACATTTTATTTTTTATGCTTTCATGTATTGTATAAAGATGATGTTTTATGTCCAAAAAAATGATGTATAATTCGTAATATTTATATACGGATCAGTCAGAAATGCTATTGCGCATGCTTATTTATTTCATTTATTATGATGCATGCTTATTGTATTAAAATTGACCCCTGTGTAGTCTTTTGATACCGTTTTACAGATGGCATCGTCTTCTGTTACTCGTTTGGATCATTATTCCACTAGTAGTACTGCTTTCAGATTGAGGGATTGGTTTGATGATCTGCCTACCGCAAACCGTTCAACGGTCAGTAGGCTGTTGTGGCACTCACTATCATACTTATCATTCAAGTTCTGGAAGGGTTTGTCGAGGCCATGATTTCCTATTAGATTTCGGCTTGACATGTCTTTTGGTTTGGATCTCTAGAGCTTACGCCGACCCTTGAGGAGTATGCTCGCATCACTAATTTACCCTTGGCGGGTCCCTGTGCACGAGTTCCTGTGGGTCATATGCGGTGTCAGTTTATGATTGCCACTGGTTTAAGGCGAGCGATAGTACTATTTGAGATTACTGCCGGACACGTCGTATATTTGGATTTCTTGATTAATAGATTTAGTACTTATGGGAGCTTTGTAACCTTCAATGATGATTTTGCTATATCCGAGGAGAGATGGAGATCCTTCTAAGTGGATGTTCTGATGATGTGTATCATTTCGTTCTTATACATGCCGATTTATGCAGACCACATGTAGTCAGGGCCCTTCGGGATGATCAAATTTTTTTTCCTTTGATCTTGGCTGAGACCTACATATTTGCTTCTTATTATCGGACCTTCGGAGATAGGGAGTTTTGTGGCAGTTCGGTTATGTTATATATGTCTGGTTTATGACCCATCTGCTGCCGATCGACAGTTTTCGTCGGCATGGTTTCTGTTTCGGACATAACATTGCCATGGGATATTCTTTTCGTTTATCTTCTTGCGTAGATTCGGAGTCTTGGATGACCTTTCTTGCATCTATTGAGGAAACGTTTTCGATATTGATGTACTCTGGGTATTGTTTGCCTTTCAGTGTTATCACCCACATGGCTGACTTCGACTTCATTCCCCTAGCTGGTCTGAGGGGCATCACTACTTATCACCCCCTAGCTGTGATGGGTCAGTTTGACCAGAGGCAGGATCTCTACTCTTTTGATGGTGCCGCTGAGTATCGGTTTCCTATTTTACCGTCCATCGAGACTGATTTAGCCAGAGTATACGAGTTTTGGGCTCATCATGTGACAACAGCGTTCCGAGACAGCCATCCAGGTCAGTCGTCTGAGTACTCGGCATGGCTAGAGGCCAATTTGTTGATTGGTATCGCAGATATTGGTGACGGCTCATCTGGGGAGGGACCTCTAGAGGACCTAGAGGATGATCATGTAGAGCGTTCAGAGGAGGAGTTGTTTACTGGTTTGACGGAGACATTGGCCAGAGATATACCTCTTCCCTCTGTATCTATGGCTACACCGAGAGCAGTATTAGAGAGTCGTATTCGTAGCCTCACTTTTGAGCGAGATCAGGCCTGGGCTGTGATGATGATTGCTTTAGCTGGTAGAGGCACTGCCTACGCTTAAGGAGATGTTGCTCTTGCGGATAGAGACACGGCGTCTGCCGACAGAAATGCTCATCGGGATTATGCTGAGGAGGTTGTTGGCCATGCCCGACGGGTTTTGGATAACCAGGATGATACTGTTCGTATTGCGTTGATTTTGCTGAGACGGGTTGAGGTAGTAGAGCAGGAGCTTCGATCCGTTGTTGAGACCCTAGAGATCGTGACCTGCCTTTCGTTTTTAGCATCTTTGACTTCAGATCTATAAAGCATACTGCCTTTATTTTTTTGCACAGACTATAACATTTTGTCATTCATCATAGAGAACTTTGTATATCGAAACAGTTAAATATAAAAAAGATTTACATTTTTAGTCAACTTCCTTTTTTTGATGCATCCCTGCCCATTTATCTGATTGCCGTTTCCTTCTGATGATCACTATTCGGGTATATCGCTGATTCCCTACTTCAAGGTCTCGCGTCGAATTTGATGGATAATTGCCGAGATGATGTCTGATTTCATCGGATGGTCGTTGACTTGAGTCAATGGGATATCATGGTTTGGCTTATTGGAAGAAATTTGGGGTTTCAGAGTATGTGTTTAAGTATAATTTGTGTTTGGGATGGCTGCCTGGTTGGTCGAGAGGAGGATCGGACGGTCCTTTGACACAGCTTCACGATCGACAAATCATCGAAATGATTTTGAATTTTTACAAGGATTAGACCGAGCTGCCTATATACTTCTATAAGAGTGAGGAGATCAGGTCTAACGTAGTTCAGGCTGAGTATAAAGACTTTTCTTCATTTTTTTTTCATTTTTCATTTTTTTGACTGGAACGATTCCTCATGCATAGTACTGTTTCACAGAGTTTGCATTAATGGGTTGTGGAAATACCTCATCGTCCATTTCTTGGAGGATCAAAGCTCCTTTTGACAATACTGTTTTAATAACGAACGGTCCTTCCCAGGTTGGAGCAAATTTTCCTTTGGCTTCGTCTTGACAAGGAATGATCCTTTTTAATACCAAATCGTTCTCTTTGAATTTTTTAGATCGCACCTTTCTGTTATAGGAGCGGGAAATACGCTGCTAATATAATTGCTTATGAAAGACGGTGGCCATTCTTTTCTTATCTATCAGGGCTAACTGGTCGTACTGGTCTTGTATCCATTGGTTTTCTTCAATTTGGGCATCTAGCTATGTTCAGAGAGATGCCATTTCGATCTCGACTGGTAATACGGCCTTTGTGCCGTATACTAAGGAGTAGGGAGTTGCCTTAGTCGATGTGCACATTGATGTCCGATAAGCTAACAAAGTAAGAGGCAATAAGTCCGACCATCCTCGATGATTGGTGGCCATTTTCTTCATAATTCTCTTGATGTTCTTGTTTGCCGCTTCAATAGCACCGTTCATTTTCGGTCTGCAAATGATTGAATTGAGATGTTTAATTTTGAACCTGTTGCATAGCTCTTCCATCATCACATTGTTCAAATTTTTGGCATTATCTGATACTAAAATTTTTGTTTGTCCGTATCGGCATATAATGTTATTCCAGATGAAACTAACAATTACCTCCTTCGTTACTTTAGGGAAAGACGCTACCTCTATCCATTTGGTAAAATAATCGATCATGGTGAATATGAATTGTTGCCTGTTGCTTGCTTTGGGCTCAACTGGACCAATCACATCCATCCCCCACATAGAGAATGGCCGGGGTGAAATCATGCAATGTAGATCATTGGGCGACGTGCAGATGATGTTGGCATGTATTTGGCACTGATGACATCGCTTGATGTGATCATCACAGTCTGCTTTAAGTGATAACCAATAATGCCCCGTTCTTAGGATCTTTTTGGCAAGAAGCGGGCCACTTATGTGCGGACCGCACACTCCGCCATGTATCACGTCCATTAGCCTTTGGGCTTGATCTTTGTCTAAGCATCTTAGGAGCCCCATACCGACGTCTCTTTTATATAAGGTGTCTCCACTTAGATAAAATTTCAACGCCATCTTTTGGATCCACTGTCTTTCCATTAGATTTGCCCCAGCAGGGATGGATCCGTCGTGCAGATATTTCTTGATGTTGTGATGCTATGATTGTTCAGACTGAGGTATTTCGTCTGAACTTCTCCCACTCAGCTCCCATAGGCGGGGTTATATTATATTACAAATTCAATGACAGGTGGCCCCTTTTTCTTATACACACATGAATTAGTGATGCCAAGGTGGCCAATGCATCTGCAAAGTCATTTCTGTTTCGCAGAATATGTTTGAAGGCGATATCCTCAAATTTCCTAGCCATCTTGATGACGTGTCGATGGTAAGATAATAAATGAAGCCCCTTAGTGCTGTATGCTCCCATCGACTGTCAGATGACCAATTCTGAATCTCTAAAAAGGGCTAATCACTTGACTCCCATTCTTCGAGCCATTTTTAATGCCAAAATATATCTCTCGTACTCTGCCGTATTGTTGGAGTTGCTGAATTGTAGTTTTGCTGCCGTGGGGTATTGTTCTCCTGTGATAGATACGAGAACTGCCCCAGCTCCAACCCCTTCCATATTCATAGCGCTGTCAAAGTATAATCTCCAAAATTAGCCTTCGTCTTGGCGCCTTGTTTGCTGGACGACCATCACACTTTCATCTATGAAGTATGTTTCTAAAGGTTCGAATCCTCCTGAGGGTGCCTCGGACAGTTGATCTATAATTACTTGGCCTTTGATGGATTTCTAGGTCACGTAGATGATGTCGTATTGCTGAAGGATTAATTGCCATCTTGATAACCGACATTTTAGCATAGGTCGGTCGAAAATGTATTTCAATGGATCCATACGGGAAATTAAATACATAGTGTGGCCATGCAGGTAGTGCTGTAGTCTTATGGCGGCCCATGTTAATGCACCACAGGTCGTCTCGATCAATGTGTAATTTTGCTCGTAGCTACTGAATCTTTTGCTGAGATAATATATGGCTCTTTCTTTGCCCATGTCATCTTTTTGGCTTAACATGCATCCCATGACATTGGGATTGACAAAGATGTACATGAATAGAGGGACTCCCTCCCTTGGGGGTATCATAACGGGTGCTTCGATCAATTGTTGCTTGATGATGTGGAAAGCCTTTTGGCATTCCTCATTCCACTTCCCGGAGGAACTTTTCCTTAGTAACTTGAAAATTGGCTCGCAAGTCGTTGTCAGCTATGATATGAATCGACTGATGAAATTGATCCTTCCTAAGAATCCTCGTATTTCTTTTTCAGTTCTCGGCGCTGGTGATGAGTGCATAATATTCATTTATTTTGATTCCTTTATGTTTGGTTTTATTATATGTTCTATGTGTATATGAGCTTATTAAAGTATTATTGATTTTAGGAGGAATTGGAGCTAAAAGAGGAAAAAAGATGAAAAAATGTTATTGATGAAGGTCCGGTGCGGCCGTGCTGCTCTGCAGAAGCAAAAATCAATTCTCTGCCGCTTGGGCGTAGCAGCGCCCGAACCATGAAGAAACGGTCGGGAATAGGAAACTTTAAAGGCTTTGTAATTTTTTATTAAATGTCTACTCCAATTAGGATTGTTATTTCTTAGGACTTTATTTTATGAGTATAAATAGATGTTCCTAGTCAAGTTTTAAGGACTTTTCTTCTTCTACAATTACAAACCGTAGTTTTGGAAGATTGGAGATATGTTAAGCTAAGTTCTTTATTTTCAGTTCTAAGGGATATTGAACCTTATTTACAATTAATGGTTTAATTGAGTATTCATTATTTATTCCTTCTTATATGAAATTCATTCATGATAATCTGATTTAATGTTTAAATGCTATTTATTTAGATTGATTTGATATGGCTAATTAAGTTAATCTAATTAATATCATCTGCTAGATTAAGGAATAATATTACGTGTAATTGATATTGTTCCTAATCACAAGTAGTAATTTGTAATACATAATTGTGGACAAACTTTTGAGTATTGCTAAGATTATCTGAAGACAAGTTAAAAAATTCGAGCTTATGTGATTGTTGCTTGGAATAGTCCAATTCCATAGTTCTTAATGCTGCTATTATATTAAATCTAGAGAGCTTGTTCTAGGTTGTATGATAGTTAGAATCTTGTGAAGAGCTTGTTTCATGGAGTGAAAAACTAAGGGGAATTTTGGATATCAGAGCTTATTGTTATTTAGGGCTATTAGTTTCATTGAAGGATAAATATTATAACACTTGATTACTTCATGATTGTAAAAAAGCGATACTGAACAGAAGAACTGAAGTCTTAATTCATTGTTTATTCTAATTAATTATTTTCTGTTACATTAGTTAGTTTAATTCAATTCAAAACCCCCCAATTTATATTCAGTTGTATTAGGAAACATTAGGATAAATATAAAACAATTCACTCTCTGTGAGATCGACCCTTGCTTGTCACTATACTAATTTTTGTATTAGTAGAGTAGAAGTAAGGATTTAATTTTGGAGTATAAACAACAACTTCCAAATTTTAGCGCCATTACCGGGGAGTGTTATTTGTTTTTATTTTTTCTTTGTTTTCTTTTATTTTTATTTTTAGTTAGGACTCGATCCTCTCACTCTCTTGAATTGAAATTTGATCTAGAGATAAAGCACTACTGCAGATTTAGACGAAGAAAAGATGACTGTTGTTAATAACAACAGGACTTTAAAAGAACTGGCTACTCCTGATTTGAATCAACCATCCTTGTGTATTGAATATCCTACTTTAGATGCTTCTTTTGAATTGGAATCAGGACTAATCTACCTTTTGCCTACTTTTCGTGGTCTTACAGGTGAAGATCCATACAAAAATCTAAAGGAGTTTCATGTGGTGTGTTCTACCATGAAAGCACAAGGAGTAGCAGAGGAACAAATAAAGCTTAGAGTTTTTCCATTCTCATTAGCAGAGTTGGCAAAGGATTGGTTATACTACCTTCCTTCAGGATCGATTAATTTATGGAATGATATACAAAGGCTGTTCTTGGATAAGTACTTTCTTGCTTAGACAGTTACCAACATAAGGAAGGAAATATGTGCAATTAGGCAGTTCAATGAAGAGACTCTCTATGAGTACTAAGAAAGATTTAAGAAGTTGTATTCCAGCTGTCCACCTCACAAAATTGATGATCAACACTTGATTCAATACTTCTATGAGGGATTGTTACCAATGCATAGGAGTATGATTGATGTAGCAAGTGGAGGAGAACTAGTTGATAAGACACCTGAGGCTGCAAGGAACTTAATTGCAAACATGATAACTAATGTGATACCCCCAAATCCGGGTTTCCTAACCTCAAATTCGGTGTTCACGATACTCAACAACAAACATACTTTCTAACTAATGCGGAATAATAAATATACAATGTCTATCTAAATAGTAATAAAGTCTTACAATCATGGTCCCAAAGTTCTTTAACCTTAACTTAAAACGTACCCTTAATACATTAAGGAGTTCACATAACCAAATAACAATTCAAGATAAACTAGTACATAATCCTTATCAGGCGACTACTCTTGCACCTTCCCTTTTCCTTTATCCCCTTTAGACGTTCCTGCCTTAACTGAAATAAAGATCATGATATAGCAAGGGTAAGCAACTAATTTGCTTAGCAAGTTTATATACAAGGGAGATATATCATGATTAGAAAGAAGTTTCGCTTTCAATGTTCAACAATAGTATAAAATTGTGAAGAAACATGAATTAATAGTCAGCAGTTGAATATTCGGCTACTCAAATGACAATTACTGAGTGGTTTGAAATAACCATGGACATTTGTCAAGGTTCTCAGCATTTAAACTGGACCTCTTAAAAAGTTTTGGTAATCAAGGGGATCAGCCTTTCATACCCCGTGATTTATGCATAAACACTTAATAAACCAGCATTGATATCATGCCTTAATCAAATTTATCCTTTTCTCAGCCAAGAGTTCTTACCATAGCAATTTAATAAGAACAACTTTTAAAATACATTTGATTTAACAAATTTAGACATGCTTGATCTAGCTGATACAAATAGCATAGATCTATCTCATAAACAATTCATGCTTGAAAGAACTTTAATTTAATTCATAGTTCAATAATAATAGAATAGGAATTCAATTGCACAATGTGCGAATCTCAATAATCAGTATAGATGTGAATAATCAACAATAATTATTCACTAACATGCTTCGGAAATAATAACTCGAGTTTGAGTTAGGGAACTTGCCTGTTTGCTCAGCTATAAATAATTATAGCTTTAACTAATTGGCCTTGAAGGACCTAACATTGATAAAGTTGATCTATCAATTAGTATTGCGTAGTTGTACGTCTATACGTTCACTAAGAAACTTATCTACCACATAAGTTAAACACATAATGCACCTAGGACAATCTTGCTATCATTAACCCTAATCAAACTTAGGTTAATGATAGATTAACCTGGGAATATTTTTCCTAAGGGTTAAACACCTTTTTAAGCCTTTAAACAATTGGGTTTACTTGTTTAATTAAGAAATTATTAAACACTTCGTATTCAAATAGCTCATTTCTCATTTGATTACCATTCAATATTAATTAAATGGGAATCAATTAATTATCTTTAGTTATTATCTATCGAATAACAAATTAGGTTTGATTATTACCCATTCAATAATATTTCCATAAAGTTTTAATCTTAATATTTATTTATTTACTTAAAAAAATATCAAATTCTTATATTACAAATATCATATTAATATTTTAATAAGTTATTAGGCGACTAAACAATTTAGTTTAATTGTTTGACCCTTTATTAAACAACTTATTTAATACCTATAAAAGGTCATAAATATTATTTATCATAATAGATTACCAAAATATCTCACATAGGTTAGATTACACTATAATAGGAGTACCTAAGCTTTAACATTCTATTTTTCTCATTTATGACATTATTTAACCATTTATTTCCTTTTAACCATAACTATAATATTATTATGAAAAATAGCAAACCAGTTCTGAAAATTATTATCTTCTGGATCTGAATACTATATGACCTAACAATAATTTACAAATTTTCATGGAATTTTAGAAAGTGATTTACTATTTTTAAAGTACTCAAAACCTCCGAATCTTGTTATAGTTTTCATAAATCGAGGTTTGCTCAGAAAATTATGAAATTTTCAGGGTACACTCTTATAACATATATAAAAATACTTTAAAAAGTTCATATGTTTTCAAGGTATACACAGTGAGTAATCTGGGTAAGAATATTTAGGTGTCCTTCACGGTAAAAGCCATTACACAAAAACCACACATTGAAACGTGTTCGTTCTTTTTCCTACTTGTAGTTAATTCTTAAGGTACCTCTGTTATTTTTCTTAGATTTTTAAAAGATCTATAACTGGCCGAAACAACCTTTGGAAAAACGAGGACAATAAGCTTTTAGGGTTTTAAAGCTTTAAGTTTTATAGCTGGACTGTTTTGGGAAAATAGCCCCTAAGGCTTCAAAAATTATTGGATTTGTGTTCGACCACTTGGGTTTACTAGATAACTCATGTATCTAGCACCCCCTTCAACGAATCATAAATCCAAGTTGTAAAACTTGAGTTACACAAGATTTAGTGGAAGGAAAAACTAGGGTTTCAGCCCTAGGAGAACATATGCTCACTTTCTTCCTCTAAATCTTTGATCTAACACTCAAGATACTTAGTTCCATACATGATAATATGTAGAACTAGGGTATCTTAGGTATTAGTTCATAACCCCATCAAAACTTGCTATCTTGCTATAATACCAAATAGAAGAAGGAAATGAAGATTTAGGTTATACCTTGTTCTAGTAGCAACCTTCCTTGATCTATCAAAGTAAGATATGAACTTAGGGTGTACTAATCAAGCTAGCACCCCTCTCCTTCCCCTCCAGAATCGAACCCCTCTCTCTCTTTTCTCTCTTTGTATTTTGCTAGCTTGGGAGAAAAATAGAAGAAGAATAGGAGAAAAAAATGAAGTGTGGTGATTCAAGAATGTATCTTGCAATATAGTTAGATACAACTAGGAGTATAACTAATATTCTCCATATCTTTGTTGTCCATTGGATAAAAGGCTTACTAATTGAATAATAGTAAGATACCTCTACCTTTTGTCATCATGGGACTAGTGAGAGCTTTGTGTCACTAGGGTGGCTAGTTGACATCTTAGGAGGTTACTTGACAACTTAGGAGGCTACTTGACATCTTAGATAGCTATGTGATATCTTAGGTAGCTACTTGACATCTTAGGTAGCCATGTGACATCTTAGGTAGTTATTTGACATCTTAGGTAGCTATGTGACATCTTAGGTAGCTATACCATCAAGTCTAAAATCCAACTTCCAACACAAGCTAGATAATACTTTAATTAAAATTTGAAAAACCAACTTCTTCTTTCTCTCTCTATGGTCCACGACATATGAGGAATTTTTGTCCCAAAATGATGTCCCAAATATACCACCATTAAATCAATTAGTGCTACATCTTTAAATTACTAAGTGGGCTAGGTTTTGGGCAATACCTCAAATAAACTTTGGGTTTAGAATTAAATGATTGGGCTAATGAAACCAAACCTATTTAAATACAATATAGGGCCTTTTAATTTAACCCAATGATAGCTCATTTAATATGCCACACAATTAATATCCAAATCCATGATTAATATAAATAATTGGGTTAGGTTCATTAATTAAGTAACTTAGTCAATTAGTAAATAAATTACTAAATTGACTATTAAATATTGTTATTCAATTTGGCCATATCTCATTAACCACTACTTTCATTAATTAACTCACACACTTTATTTACTAACTATATTCAAAATACTTGAATATTTAATTTAGTAAATACTTTTCCAATTCTATGAGTATAAAGCCTTAGGGTTTGCTCACTAGTTTAAAGATACTACTAGTGATTCCCTTAACACAAATTTATATCAATAAATCACATAGTCACATAATCCACCAATACACCCAAAGGTTTAAATAAGAACATAAAGTTAACTCATTAAAATTAAATTATATTTAATTAATAATGACGTTCAAAATTCACGGGCATTACAACTAACTCACAACAGTATGGAACAAGGAATGAGCATGTACCAAAAAGGGTAAATGAGGTAAATACATGTAATCTTGAGCAACAGATTTTGGATTTAACTGCCATGGTTCAACAAATAACTGCAGGGAATATACAAGTTGCAAACGTCTGTGGAATTTGTTCAATGTCAGGGCATACTACTGATGCTTGTCCAATGTCCAATATTACTAGAGGATGAAATTGTTCAACTAGTCAATGCTGTGAGGACATTCCTAGGACAACATCAACAACATGATCCTTATTCCAACACTTACAATCTAGGATGAAGAGATCATTCCAACTTGAGCTATGGAGGTACTAGGTTACCAATGCACAATACTTTTCAAAGCGAACAACAGGATTTTCAGCAGTACCCACCTAGACAAGTAACATCTCTCAATTCTGGAACATCTCTTGAGGATAAGTTTAAAGCCTTCATGACCCAAGCATAACAGTTCTAGCAGAAAACAAAGACTTCCATACACCAGTTGGAGAATCAAGTTAGTTAGCTTGCTACTACAGTAGGTAGGTTGGATTCTCAAGGCTCAGGATAGCTTCTCTCACAGACAATTGTCAATCCAAGAGAGAATGTAAGTGCAATTACATTGAAAAGTGGTGAAGATGTATGGCAGCAAGAAGAGTCAGTGCTTACATTACAAAACAAGACAGAAAATGATGAAACAGGCAGTGGTGCTATGTGTGACAATGTAGTACCCAGGCGTAATTTTTCACCTCTCTTTGGGTATGAACCAGTACTTCATTTTCCTCAAGCTCTAACAGGGAACAAGAAAGTTAGGAAGAATTCAGAGTCGTATGAAAAATTTATGGAGGTACTGGCAAAGAGGGAACAAGAAATCAATAATGATGAGAAGAAGTCCGAGGAGGAGATAGAACCATCCAAGATAATTATTAATTCTGTGATTCAGGTTAATACTAATCCCTTACCTTATCTATCTAGGAATTCAAAGCCTAAGAAGGAGCAAGAGAAAGAAATACTGGAAACAGTTCACATGGTTGAGGAAATTTATGAGCAAACACGCGAGGAACCTTTGGAGGCTGAACTTATCAACAGTATGGAATTGAATGAAGAAGATATTGAACAGAGTTCAGATTTGAAAGAGATATTAGCTGCAATGGCCCACTAATAGTTATTTAAATTAGTGGACTAACCTAAGAATATTAATATTAAACAATTGATAAGATAGTAAGTTAATTAAATATTTAATTAAAGTGAATATAGTAAGTGAATAAATTTTGTACATTAATTAATATGTGTATTAATTAATGAGAATTATGTGATATATGAATAATTAATTTTAATGGTCTAATTAGTAAGGAATACTAATGGACTAGCCTAATTAGTTTACTAACCAAACCCACTCATTTAATTAATCATGGACTTGGATAATTAATGTGTGAACTAATTAAATTAGTTTAACCTTTAATAAACTAGTAGCCCAAATGTGGAATAATAATATTGGAGAACTAGTAGCCCAAACTAGTTAAAGTGAGCCCAAAAAGGAATTTTATTAAAGTCCAATTGTTAGCCCAATTGAGGAACACTCCTAACAACTTAATTATTATAATAAAGCAATAAAAGAAAAGTAAAAAGTGGACAAAATGGGAAGAGGGCTGCCGGCCATTGGATTCCATCATGGGTGAGTTGTTGTTTTGATAAGGCTTGCTTGTAAGGTTTAAAAATAAGTACAATTAGTAATCATATCACATCACCAACTTGTCAATTTGTGTAAGAGAAGTATACTTATTAATTATGATCAAATAGATAGATATAATTTATATATCTATAGGCTTTGATAGTAATTATTTTTTTTGTTAAACAAAAGTTAGTCTTGCTCATTTTCTTTTTCAAGTTTAGAGAGAGAGAAAATAGAGAGCAAAAATAATATCTTGAGAGAGAAAATGAGAGGGGGTTGACGTGACCTTAAGGAAGGGGGAGAGGAGAGATTTTTGCAAGCTTCAAAGTTCCATAGCCACCTTAGGAAGAAGAAGGAAGGAAATCAAGCAAAGGTATAACAAATTTTAACTTTAATATAGTGTATTTTCTTTTTGTTAGATTTGATTTTTGATGATATGAAGTTATGATCTTAAGGTTTAAAACCCTTAATCTATATGTTAGATGATATTTTGTGCTTGGTTGTGCTCAACTTGTGTATTGATGTGATTGGATGGTAAAGAAAAGAAAAAAAAAAGAAAACTAGTTCGTTTCAAAACAAGTTAGAAAACCCTAACTTTTTACCACTTTGTAAACTTATAACTTGAGATCTATAACTTTGTTTTACGATCCGTCAAAGAGGGGTGCTAGATATATAAGTTAATTACTAAATCCAAGTGGTAGCACTCAAAAACAATGTGTCTACAAGTCGTGATGCCAGTTTTAGTCAAAACAGTCCGGGTAGTGAACAAAAAGGATATAGAGGCTGCTGACTGTTGACTGCCAGGGGCAGTTTCTTCAACTTTTTGTACTCTAAAAATTCTAGGAATATTTGAAGTGATAATATAGGAAGTATGTGAGTCCTGTAAAAATTTGAGAATTTTTGGCCTTGTAGAATGAAAGTTATGGATTTCATGTTGAATGACTACTTTCAAAAGTATACTTGAATAACTCTTTATGGGTAACTCCAAAAATTATGAAATAATTACTGGAAGTGTGTGTGTGTGTGTGTGTGTGTGTGTGTGTGTATATATATATATATATATATATATATATATATATATATATATATATATATATATATATATATATATATATATATATATATATAACAGGAGCATACCCTGTAAATTGCGAAATTTTCTAACAAATTTTCGATTTATGAAAAATGCAGCAAGATTTAGCTATTTTGGACTATTTAAATATCGTAAATGAATTTTAAAAATTCCGGAAAAAATATATTTTCATAAGGGGATTATATATAGTTTATTTCCAGAAAAGAAATGATTTTGAAGATGTTTTGCTATTTTTCATATAAATGATGATATTATGGATAAATGAATTAAATTAATTATGTGATGTTAAAAATTTGGAAAATAGGTTTTTATGGCTTGAAAACCCTATATAGGGGGTATATGCAGATTTTTGAAGGGTATTTTATTCAATGTTGATGAGATATTATGGTTGTGGTATTTTAAAATTATTAAATGAATAAATTAGTAAAGTGTAAACAATTAGAATACATTGTTTATTGGTTTAATAAATGACTAAAATGTTATTAAGATATTAATAATATTAAATGAAAGTTTAAAAAAGGAGTTAAGTTATTGATTGGACGTTCAATAGACTATATTGAATAGTATGATAAATTGAAAATTCAATACGTAAAAAATGGAAAACAGTTTGAATCCAGCTTGCTGAATAGGTGTATTTAGCCGCTGAATTAGTAATCTAGTTTGCTGTATTGTAGGTTAGTTTGAATCCAGGTTGCTGGATTGGATAAATAGTTGGCTGAATTGAATAGTTTGAATCTAGTGTACTGTATTGTAATCCAGGTTGGAATCCAGTTTGCTGGATTGCCATCTAGTTTGCTGGATTTGGAATCTAGTTTGCTGGATTGGGTATTTAACCTACGAGATCATAAAGAAAGACTTATATAATGAAAGACTTAATGTTAATTTATAAGGTATATAATAAAGTAGTGGTACATTCGTACTCTTTAATAGTTGATGTATAGTATCTGGGCTAAACAATTCCTTCAGGGAGCGGAGGTATATACGAACTACTAACCGATCTAACTCACTGTGAAAACAGTGTAGACGAGACGGAAACTAGTTTGTTGGTTGTTTGTGGGAAACCACTCAGCATACTATATTGAACACAGTTAAAGACTCGATGTGTGCTAGTTTTAGAATTATGAATGCGTATGGTGTTAAGGTGTTATCTAATATTTGATTATGTGGTTAAATGTTAGATAATATTCTTATAAAGAAGTGATATTATAAGGTATAATATTATTTGCTGATTGAAAGATCAATCTTATAACTGATAGGTCTTACGAAAGAAGTTAAATTAAATTGCGTAGCAGTAGTCAACGACCAAGGCAAGTATCCTATCCTTTTCATTTACTTTATGAAATGGATTCAGGTTTATGCAAGGTTTTAACTCAATCTATTATTGAGCAACTATTCTATCATTTCATTTACATTATGAACTGGATTCGTATGTTGTACAAATATCTGAACTCTTTCTTTACTGTGCAAGTATCTGTAATGTCCAGAAAAATTTGTACATTGTATCGAATTTATTTTAATAAATAAAATTCATTTTTTATAATTTTACGGATTTAATTGGATCCATGTAATAATTATTATTATATAATTATATGGTCCAGTAATTTTCCTTGCCTTAAAGGGACTCACTAATAAGTTGACGAAATTAATGAGTTGACCCTAGCATTTGATTGGCAAGAAAATTAGGATAAGTAAATAAATAATTTCATTCATTATTAGATTGAATAATTCGAATAAAGAATTATGGTTAAAATAAATATTTTAAATAATTAATTGGGTTAGTTATTTAATTGAAAAATATTGAAAATGTATGGCGGTTAGTCTAATTGGAGTCATTTTCTTTAATTAGGATGACCCATTTTCTTTTTGGCCCAATTCCCCTATTATTTTCTTTTGGGCCGCCCCTCATTCAGTTAGCCGACCCACTAATTGTAAGCCCATTCCTTATTCTTTACCGGTCGGGTCGCATCAATTTCAGTCGGGTTGACCCATGGTGTGGGGTATTATGATTACCGGCATCTCATTTGGGGAGGAATCAAAAATCAAGCCAAAACCCTTGTATCAGAGTATCAGGGGAAACCAAGAAAATCCCACGCCCTAGCCTCTCAAATCAACTAGCCGAACCTAGCTAGACTCCATCAACTGAATCGGACGAGCGAGAGATGGGAGGAAGAAAAAGGGGCTGTCAATCGCCGATAACAGCTCGAGTCGACCGATTGAGGGAAAGAGGAGCGTCGACCGACGGCACGGGTTGGAAAACGAGTGGTGACCAGCGGATAAACGAGCGACGTTAGAGGCGGCCATCGAAGGGACCAAAGGTTCCAGGAAATCGGCGATTCGACCACCTGGATTACGCGGCTCGAGGATTGATGAGACCACCGTCCGTTTACTCCTCTCCTACCGTCGGTCATTGACCAAATCGTTAGGGTATTGCCCAAAGTATATGGGGAAAATCCTCTCTATAAATTGAGCCTCAAACCCCTAAACCAAAGCTGCCGAATTCTTGTTTGTGAGTTTCCAAATTAGAAAAGATTAGGGTTTGAAATTCTTAAAGAGGGAAGCCACTGTAAATGTCCAATTTGGTCACATATTTCGGTAGAAGAAGAAGAGTAGCAGTCCGGTCAACACCAAGGTATAACAAGGGATTTATTAAACCACTGTGATAATTATTTGTAATGGGTTTTGTATAAATTTCTTCTTGTGTACTTAGTTTGGTTGTTTAGATTGGGATATGGTTTGTGTTCTGTGTAGTTGCCGATTGTGTTGGCTTATAATACTGTATTTAGATTATGGTTGTTCTGTATTGGGATATTTGTACTGTGTTAATTCTTTGATTGGGAACTGCTGAACCTAGAAAAGTTCTAGCAGCTGATTTGGTTATAACATACATCTCATTGTATTATGTTGGTTAATTGATTTAAAAGTCTGGTGTGGTGTTGGGAAGCATATTCTCTGTTGTTGCTTGTACTGTATTGCTTGGGTTACCCACTCTGTGTTCTAAGGAACTTCAAGTTCTGGTAATTTGATTTTTCAGTGCAATTAGGCTGGCAACATGATTTATAGCAAATCAAACCTTAGTTTTCTTATGGGTAGGATGCCAGTGTTGCTGTAATAGGTTAGGATTCGTTGTCTACTGTATTGGGAAATAAATTTTGGATAGCTGGAATGAAATTGCAGGGAATCGAGTATACTGTTAATTTCGAACACATGATTCCAGTTTTGTAAAGTTAGTAAATATTTAAGTATTATTTTATAATAAACAATAATTGAGTATGAATAAAATTTATGAATTAATTATTCATTATATAATAATGAATAAAGATAATAAATAATTAATATTTGATTAAGTGTGAATATAATTAATAAATTAATTATTTATTACTTATTAACAAGTAATGCATAAATAATTAGTTATTATGTAATTAATATTAAATAGTAATGAATGAAGTTGATAAAGCAAATTATTGATTAATAATAAATAAAGGTATCAAATATTTAATTATGAATGAGGTTAACAAATAATTATTTATTATTATTCCATAAATAATAAATAAAGGTAATAAATATTTAATTATTATTTAATCTTAAATAATAATTAAGTATAAGTATAGTTAATAAATAATTAATTTATTATTTATCAATAAATAGTAAATGAAGATAATAAATATTTAATTATTATTTAATTAATACCAATAGTAATTAAGTATGAGTAAAGTAATGAAATGATTATTTATTACTTTATTATTTTTTTTTTCAATAAATGATAAATGAAGAGAATAAATATTAGCTAAGTATGAATAAAGTTAATAAAAGTAATTATTTATTATTTATCAATAAATAATAAATAGAGATGATAAATATTTAATTATTGCTATTCAATAATAATTAAGTATGAACCGAATTAATAAAGTACGTGGTTATTATTTACTTAAGTATGAATAAAGGTAATGAAATAATTATTTGTTATGATTTATTACCAATAAATGAAGATAATAAATATCTAATTAATAATAATTAGGTATGAATGAACCTAATAAGGATAACAATTACTTAATCATTTATGAAATAATGATTAAGTATAAGAAAGATTTATAAGTTAATTATTTTTGGCCTTAATAATAATAATAATAAACACTTAAGGCTTATTTAATAGCAAATAAGTGTGTGTAGAGTTAATACATTAATTAATGTTGAATAAGGAACAAGGCATAATAATTACTCAATTACCCTTAAGGGTGAATGGTAATTAAGAGTAAAAACCAAATAAGTGATCAATTGTTTTCTGTTGTCATTGGACCGGAGTAAATTTATTATTTATCTTATAGATAATAAATAAGGACTTTTAACCCATATTAGAGACGACTAAGGGAAATAATCTGGGTGCTCGAAGGATAAGTGAACCTGATTAGCTATTATTTTCATAATTAAAGGTCAGTAATTAATCTCCGAATAGCTAATGTTAAATAGTAATTAGATATAGACGGTGAGTTGTTGATCTGCTAAATAAATAGCATAAATGGGTGCATCGATATACTGCTATACAATGCTAATGGATAAATCGACTTTACCAAATGATAGGTCATCCAAGGTCGATTAAGTAAAGCTAAAATTTATTGTAGCTGAGCAAATAGGCAAGTTCCTAACCCTAAACTTCTTACATTATTGCAAGTTCCCTAACTTCATTCTTTCAGTATATCGAATGCAAGTTCTATCTTACCCAACTTTTACATTGAGCAATATTTCTAAACCTTATGCATTATTTTTAATTCGTGCAAAAGGTATATATTATTGCAAGTTATTCTTTAAGCTTGAATCTTATCTCCAAGCATGCTTGTAAGTGGTCTAATTACTTTTAAAATTATTCCACATCTATGTATTCATTGACATTCGCACTTGTGCATTTGAATTCGTATAATTATTTAAGTTCTGAAATTCCCGAACTATTCATGGTTAAGTCTGAACCCTTGTCTCGGTCAGGCACGTGTGTAAGAATTTATAAAAGCTATCTGAACCAATCTACGGTAAGGATTCTTAGACTGAATGAACACCCCTTTTATTACAAGGGAGCACCCCAGGTACCGTATATAAGGTACAACTAGCAGAGTTAAATGTTATGCATACACATAGCGTACGCGACGCTGATCCCCTCAAGTACTCATTCTGTAGCCAGTAACTAGAGGGTCAACTAGCTATTGACTCCTTTGGAAGTTATTGTTCAAAGTCTACTTGACTATCAATTGTTCTAAAAGCATTTACTGTTATTGCTTCTGATAATTCTATTGTTGAAATCTCTTTCTATATCTCTTCCGTCATGATATATCCTTATTGTTGTACTTTAAACTTGCTGAGCAAACTCGTTGCTCATCCTTGCTATATCATGACTTCATTGCAGCTAAACCCGAGATGTCAGGGAAGAACAAAGGGAAAGAAAAGATGAAGTAGTAGACTTCATGTAGCAGATTTTAAACTTATGTGTAGTTAATTATTGTTAATGTAATTTAAACCCTGACTTTTATTTAGGGTATGGATTTGTGTAAGTGTTTAAGGTTTTTTTTTGTATTCTGGGACTAATAACACCTTTGTAATGAACAACGTATGTTTATTATATTCCGCATTTTAGTTACCATATGTTGTTAGAGGTGAATGTTTGTATTGGATCGTGATGACCGGATCCGGGTATTTGGAGACCCGAATTTGGGGGCGTCACAGGTTGGTATCAGAGCTGTAGGTTATAAATTTTAGGATCGCGAAACCTAGGTTATAACCTTCATAGTAAACTCGTATTGAGTGTTAGGAGATAAATCAAGGAGATTTATTATATGTGGTTTTGATGAATTGGGGAATTCATCGAGTCGAGTAGTACCCAATGAAATATAATTTCATTTCTTCAATGAATATATTTTATTGTTGTACTAATGTTGATTTTCGGTGTAATTGTAGGATGACTGACATAGGAGGGACCAGTGGAGCCCAGGAGGAGGGGACATATATAGACATACCAGTAGTTGCTGAACAGCTGATGGGGTATGCTCCTATTGCCCCAGGGGTACCGCTAGAGGAGTCCGAGCCAGAGGAGGACTACCAGAGGGAGATACCAGAGCCGGTGGTAGGTAAAGTTATGAGGTCTGGCAGTCAGGACTCAGATGCTGAGGAGGAGGACCCCGAGACCGAGGGGGAGGAGCCACCTATTTATGTTGATGGCATGGGGTCCACTGCCGACGACATTATAGAGGGACTGACCAGCAGGAGCGAGGAGCTGGAGGCTCGGATAGCTCATCTGGAGGAGCAGAACCAGACCCACCAGATTAGAGAAGACCAGTATAGAGACCTAGCCTACCAGCTCGAGCATGACTTGGGAGTAGCAAAATGCAGCTGTAGGGATACGAGTCCTCAGCGCAGCAGATCGGACCACTGCTACATCAGCTTGTGGCCCGAAATGCTGAGTTGAGGGAGAGGCTGGAGCAGAGGGATCTACAGATCGCCCACCTGAAGGCGAAGCAGGAGGCCATGAGGTTTGAGTTTGGGCTGGAGGTGTTTGAGAGGAGGCATGTCAGAGAGGCCTGGGTCAGGGAGGCCAGGAGGGTTGATCAGTTAGAGGATCAGTTGGAGGCCAGCGCCGTGAGGGTAGAGACCCTAAGATATGCCTTAGACGCAGCCTACAGGAGGCCCCGGACTGAGGCAGGCGAGTCTAGCCGCTCTGTTCGTCGCAGGGTAGGGGATGGAGCATTCTCTTCTGGTCAGCAGGCACGGATCCATCACGATGTGCAGTGACTTGATGGAGCAGTTGATTTGTCTTTAGTACAGTCAGTCCCACTTTTTGTTATATTAGGGACGTATTTATGATGTCTTGTGAAGCTTTATAGTTGTATGTATGCTTGGGGTAGCAGTTAAACCCCAACTTTTGTGGACTTTAGGGATGAAAGGTTAGGATTCCCCACTTTTGTCTCAGGGGAAAATGATTGATAGGGCATAGTGGCGCATTTATAGAAGTATGCCACAGGTTTAGTCTTTGTAACAAACAGTGGTATATAAATATAAATACAGATATTTCACTTAAATCAAATGTGTTGATAGATATTTTACCTTGATTATTTTAATGACATATTGTGTAAAATATAAAACTATAGGTAAAAGACAGCGGAATTCCCTTATCCAATCATGCCGCCGAGAGGACGACCACGTAACCGACAGGTTGAAGAGTCAGAGAGTGAGGTTCGAAATCAATCCAATCCAATGAGGATGTTCGCGGAAATATTGGCAGAAGCCATGTAATCAAGACCGCCACCTGGAGGGGCCCAACCCGCAGCCGAGCCAACGCATCATCTGGCAAGTTTTAAAGACTTCAAATTGGTTGGACCACCCGAGTTCAAGGGAACTCTTAACCCAATCGAAGCGCAGACCTGGATCGAGGAGATAGAAAAGGTCTTCGAGGTAGCACGGGTGGCAGAGGAACAGAAAACAAGTTTTGCTACCTTCATGTTAAAGGGCGAGGCAAACTACTGGTGGAAGGCCAACAGGGGCCGAGTGGAAGGAGGCATTGTCGCATGGGAACGCTTTAAGGAGATGTTCTTGGAAAATTACTTTCCAGAGAGCATGAAGCAAGAGATGGAGATCAAGTTCCTAGAACTAAAACAAGGAAACATGTCTGTGGCTGAGTACGCGGCTAAGTTTAATGAGTTGGCACGGTTTGTAACTCACCAAGTCGACACAGAGGAAAGGAAAGCTCGTAGGTTTGAGCAAGGGTTGAAACCATGGTTATACCGTTCTGTTGCGGTATTGAAAATCAAGACATTTGTAGAATTGTTAGAGACGGCGATCATTGCAGAGGGTGGCAGTGAGGCCCTGGCTAAGTACAATCAGGAAAAGAAGAAGGGTCATAAGGGCCAGAAGGCAGGAATCAGCGGGGGCAGTAACCCCAACAAACGGAAATGGGTCGAGAGTCAGTCCTCCGGGGGAAACAAATCTGGAGGGGAGGTGAAGAAGCCAGGCAGGTGCAACAATTGTGGCAAGAACCACACGGGGGAATGCATGAAAGAGAAAAGCGTGTGTTACCGTTGTGGACAACCTGGGCACATGGCCCCACAGTGCCCTAATAAGCCGAAAGGTGGTTGTTTCTCCTGTGGATCACCTGACCACCAGATCAAGGATTGCCCGAAGAGGAAGGGTGACGCCGGGAGTGGCAACCGAAGCAACAACAACAGTGGAAACAACAACCGATTGAACTACGGGCCACCAGCCAGTCAAGCCAACAGGCCAACAGCCCGCACGTTCAACATGACTGTTCAGGATGCCATGGAATCCAAAGACGTGGTGTCAGGTATCATCCCAATCAATGATATAAATGCATATGTGTTATTTGATTCGGGTGCTACTTGCTCTTTTGTTTCCGAAGAATTTGCTAGTCAGTTAGACTCACTCTGTGAAAAGTTAGAACACCCTATAAATGTAGAAGTAGCAAACAAGGAAATTATCCCCGTAGAATGCATTCATAGGAATTATTGTGCTGAATTGCGAGGATTTAAGCTCAATGTGGATTTGATACCAATTCGACTGGGAGAGTTTGACGTAATCCTGGGAATGGATTGGCTATCAATTCACGGAGCAGTCATTGATTGTAAGAAGAAATGTGTACACCTGAGGACTCCTAATAAGTCGAAGGTGGTATTTACGGTAATAAGTCACCAAGACAATCTTGTTGTCTGACTATGATGCAAACCAAGAAACTGCTTAAGAAAGGTTGCGTGTGTTATCTGGCACATGTAATTGACACTCGTCAAGTCAGGGATGAGATGAGTCAAATACCAATCGTGAGGGAATTCGCTGATGTCTTCCCCGATGAACTTCCGGGACTGCCACCGGACAGGGAAACCGAGTTCGTTATTGATTTGGCACCAGGAACCGCACCAATATCAAAGCCGCCGTATCGAATGGCACCTGTAGAGATGAAAGAGTTGATGGTGCAACTGCAGGAACTATTAGATAAAGGTTATATCAGACCAAGCGTGTCCCCATGGGGAGCGCCAGTTCTGTTTGTAAAGAAGAAAGATGGTTCGATGAGACTTTGTATCGATTATCGGGAGTTGAACAAAGTTACGATTAAGAATAGATATCCGCTTCCTAGGATTGACGATCTGTTTGATCAATTTAAGGGAGCGAAATACTTTTCAAAAATCGACCTAAGAACAGGCTATCATCAGCTGAAGGTGAGGCAGGAAGATATCCCGAAAACTGCATTCAGAACTCGTTACGGGCATTTCGAGTTTCTGGTAATGTCCTTTGGACTGACGAATGCACCAGCAGCATTCATGGATATGATGAACAGAGTGTTCAAGCAGTACTTGGACAAGTTCGTAGTCGTATTCATCGATGACATCTTAGTGTATTCGGAGACAGAGGAGGAGCATGCTGAACATTTAAAGATTGTATTAGAAGCTCTCAGGAGGGAGAAGTTGTACGCAAAATTTTCGAAGTGTGAGTTTTGGTTGCAGAGGGTACAGTTTCTGGGTCACGTCATCGACAAAAATGGTGTTTCGGTGGACCCAACAAAAGTATAAGCGGTTATCAATTGGGAGCAATCGAAGACCCCAACAGAGATCAGGAGTTTCTTGGGATTAGCGGGATACTATCGAAGATTCATACAAGATTTTTCAAAGATAGCATCGCCATTGACCAATCTCACCAGGAAAACAGTTAAGTTTGTTTGGTCGGAGAAATGCGAGGAAAGTTTTATGGAGTTGAAGAAGAGACTTAGTCAAGCACCGGTGTTGACCTTACCAGACAACACCGAGGGTTTCGTAGTGTATAGCGATGCGTCACACAAGGGTCTGGGCTGTGTACTGATGCAACACGGCAAGGTCGTGGCGTACGCATCACGTCAACTGAAAGACTATGAGAAGGGTTACCTGACTCATGACCTGGAATTAGCCGCGGTAGTTTTCGCCTTGAAGATTTGGGGGCACTACCTATACGGGGAGAAGTGCGAGATATATACAGATCACAAAAGTCTGAAATATATCTTCACTCAAAAGGAGCTGAACATGAGGCAACGCCGATGGTTAGAATTGATCAAGGACTACGACTGTGAAATTCTGTACCATCCGGGCAAAGCAAATGTAGTGGTTGATGCCTTAAGCAGGAAAGGTAAGGTGAAATTGATGCAGCTGACAGTTCAAGAGGAATTGATAAAGGATTTTGAACGTCTGGAACTGGATGTTAAGTATCCGATGGAGACGGACGAAAAATTGT
Organism: Aralia elata; assembly: GCA_034770075.1. NCBI lineage: Eukaryota > Viridiplantae > Streptophyta > Magnoliopsida > Apiales > Araliaceae > Aralia > Aralia elata. The sequence continues at coordinate 36,257,808 of CM068378.1, forward strand.
TTACTGTAACAGCATGTCCGACTCTACTGGATAAGATAAAGGAGGCTCAAGAATTTGATGAAGAGTGCCTTGTCATTAAGGAGCAACTATCGGAGGGAAAAACATTGAAGTACAAGATTGACAGCACAGGATTGCTGAGGTTCGAGGGAAGAATATGGATACCCTACGTACCGGACCTAAGGGAAGAGATTTTGCAGGAGGCCCATAATACGAGATTTTCGGTACATCCGGGTAGCACCAAGATGTATCAAGATCTTCGTCAATATTATTGGTGGCCGCATTTGAAGGGGGAAGTTGCAGAATTCGTCAGCCGGTGTTTAACTTGTCAGAGGATCAAGGCAGAGCACCAGCGGCCGAGCGGATTATTGCAACCCTTAGAGATTCCTGAGTGGAAGTGGGAACACATCACAATGGATTTTGTGGTAGGCCTCCCGACAACCCAAAAGGGTCTAGACGCCATCTGGGTGATCGTGGATCGGTTGACCAAGTCTGCCCACTTTCTACCGATCAAGATTAGGTAGAAATTGGAACAGTTGGCGAAACTTTACGTGAAGGAAATAGTATCACGACATGGAATGCCGGTATCTATTATGTCTGACAGGGATCCGCGCTTCACGTCAAATTTTTGGAGAAGTCTACATGAGAGACTGGGAACACAGTTAAGAATGAGTACAACGTATCACCCTCAGACTGATGGTCAGAGTGAGCGAACAATTCAGACTCTAGAGGATATGCTCCGGGCAGTTGTGATGGACTTAAGTGGCAGCTGGGACGAGCACTTGCCACTAGTAGAGTTCGCCTACAATAATAGTTACCATGCTAGTATTGGTATGCCACCGTACGAAGCGCTATACGGAAGAAAGTGTCGAACGCCGCTGTGTTGGGATGAAGTTGGTGAGCGGAGGTTGTTGGGACCAGAATTGGTACAACAAACCGTGGAAATCATTAAAGTAATAAGACAACGGTTAGTAGCAGCCCAGGATCGTCAGAAGAAGTATGCCGACTTACATCGTCAGAAACGAGACTTTGAAGTTGGTAGCTTTGTGTTTCTGAAGGTATCTCCTTGGAAAGGGAAGATCCGTTTTGGGAAGAAGGGCAAGCTGAGCCCTAGGTTCATAGGACCGTTCGAGATTCTGAGGAGAATAGGCGAAGTGGCGTACGAGGTAGCATTACCTCCTGAACTTGAGCACATCCACAACGTGTTCCGTGTATCAGTGTTGCGTGCGTATAAGCCAGATTACAAACATGTTATTTCCTATGAACCAATTCAAGTCGAAAGGGACTTATCGTACGAGGAGATTCTTGTCCAAATACTTGATAGGAAGGAGCAGAAACTGAGAAATAAAGTCATTCATTCGGTTAAAGTACTCTGGAGGAATCACGCGGTGGAAGAAGCCACGTGGGAACTTGAGGAGAAGATGAGAGCAAGTTACCCTCAGTTATTTGAGTAATCGTAGATCGAAATTCCGAGGACGGAATTTTTATAAGGGGGAGATGATGTAATGTCCAGAAAAATTTGTACATTGTATCGAATTTATTTTAATAAATAAAATTCATTTTTTATAATTTTACGGATTTAATTGGATCCATGTAATAATTATTATTATATAATTATATGGTCCAGTAATTTTCCTTGCCTTAAAGGGACTCACTAATAAGTTGACGAAATTAATGAGTTGACCCTAGCATTTGATTGGCAAGAAAATTAGGATAAGTAAATAAATAATTTCATTCATTATTAGATTGAATAATTCGAATAAAGAATTATGGTTAAAATAAATATTTTAAATAATTAATTGAGTTAGTTATTTAATTAAAAAATATTGAAAATGTATGGCGGTTAGTCTAATTGGAGTCATTTTCTTTAATTAGGATGACCCATTTTCTTTTTGGCCCAATTCCCCTATTATTTTCTTTTGGGCCGCCCCTCATTCAGTTAGCCGACCCACTAATTGTAAGCCCATTCCTTATTCTTTACCGGTCGGGTCGCATCAATTTCAGTCGGGTTGACCCATGGTGTGGGGTATTATGATTACCGGCATCTCATTTGGGGAGGAATCAAAAATCAAGCCAAAACCCTTGTATCAGAGTATCAGGGGAAACCAAGAAAATCCCACGCCCTAGCCTCTCAAATCAACTAGCCGAACCTAGCTAGACTCCATCAACTTAATCGGACGAGCGAGAGACGGGAGGAAGAAAAAGGGGCTGTCAATCGCCGGCAATAGCTCGAGTCGACCGATTGAGGGAAAGAGGAGCGTCGACCGGCGGCACGGGTTGGAAAACGAGCGGCGACCAGCGGATAAACGAGCGACGTCAGAGGCGGCCATCGAAGGGACCAAAGGTTCCAGGAAATCGGCGATTCGACCACCTGGATTACGCGGCTCGAGGATTGATGAGACCACCGTCCGTTTACTCCTCTCCTACCGTCGGTCATTGACCAAATCGTTAGGGTATTGCCCAAAGTATATGGGGAAAATCCTCTCTATAAATTGAGCTTCAAACCCCTAAACCAAAGCTGCCGAATTCTTGTTTGTGAGTTTCCAAATTAGAAAAGATTAGGGTTTGAAATTCTTAAAGAGGGAAGCCACTGTAAATGTCCAATTTGGTCACATATTTCGGTAGAAGAAGAAGAGTAGCAGTCCGGTCAACACCAATGTATAACAAGGGATTTATTAAACCACTGTGATAATTATCTGTAATGGGTTTTGTATAAATTTCTTCTTGTGTACTTAGTTTGGTTGTTTAGATTGGGATATGGTTTGTGTTCTGTGTAGTTGCCGATTGTGTTGGCTTATAATACTGTATTTAGATTATGGTTGTTCTGTATTGGGATATTTGTACTGTGTTAATTCTTTGATTGGGAACTGCTGAACCTAGAAAAGTTCTAGCAGCTGATTTGGTTATAACATACATCTCATTGTATTATGTTGGTTAATTGATTTAAAAGTCTGGTGTGGTGTTGGGAAGCATATTCTCTGTTGTTGCTTGTACTGTATTGCTTGGGTTACCCACTCTGTGTTCTAAGGAACTTCAAGTTCTGGTAATTTGATTTTTCAGTGCAATTAGGCTGGCAACATGATTTATAGCAAATCAAACCTTAGTTTTCTTATGGGTAGGATGCCAGTGTTGCTGTTATAGGTTAGGATTCGTTGTCTACTGTATTGGGAAATAAATTTTGGATAGCTGGAATGAAATTGCAGGGAATCGAGTATACTGTTAATTTCGAACACATGATTCCAGTTTTGTAAAGTTAGTAAATATTTAAGTATTATTTTATAATAAACAGTAATTGAGTATGAATAAAATTTATGAATTAATTATTCATTATATAATAATGAATAAAGATAATAAATAATTAATATTTGATTAAGTGTGAATATAATTAATAAATTAATTATTTATTACTTATTAACAAGTAATGCATAAATAATTAGTTATTATGTAATTAATATTAAATAGTAATGAATGAAGTTGATAAAGCAAATTATTGATTAATAATAAATAAAGGTATCAAATATTTAATTATGAATGAGGTTAACAAATAATTATTTATTATTATTCCATAAATAATAAATAAAGGTAATAAATATTTAATTATTATTTAATCTTAAATAATAATTAAGTATAAGTATAGTTAATAAATAATTATTTATTATTTATCAATAAATAGTAAATGAAGATAATAAATATTCAATTATTATTTAATTAATACTAATAGTAATTAAGTATGAGTAAAGTAATGAAATGATTATTTATTACTTTATTATTTTTTTTTTCAATAAATGATAAATGAAGAGAATAAATATTAGCTAAGTATGAATAAAGTTAATAAAAGTAATTATTTATTATTTATCAATAAATAATAAATAGAGATGATAAATATTTAATTATTGCTATTCAATAATAATTAAGTATGAACCGAATTAATAAAGTACGTGGTTATTATTTACTTAAGTATGAATAAAGGTAATGAAATAATTATTTGTTATGATTTATTACCAATAAATGAAGATAATAAATATCTAATTAATAATAATTAGGTATGAATGAACCTAATAAGGATAACAATTACTTAATCATTTATGAAATAACGATTAAGTATAAGAAAGATTTATAAGTTAATTATTTTTGGCCTTAATAATAATAATAATAATAATAAACACTTAAGGCTTATTTAATAGCAAATAAATGTGTGTAGAGTTAATACATTAATTAATGTTGAATAAGGAACAAGGCATAATAATTACTCAATTACCCTTAAGGGTGAATGGTAATTAAGAGTAAAACCAAATAAGTGATCAATTGTTTTCTGTTGTCATTGGACCGGAGTAAATTTATTATTTATCTTATAGATAATAAATAAGGACTTTTAACCCATATTAGAGACGACTAAGGGAAATAATCTGGGTGCTCGAAGGATAAGTGAACCTGATTAGCTATTATTTTCATAATTAAAGGTCAGTAATTAATCTCCGAATAGCTAATGTTAAATAGTAATTAGATATAGATGGTGAGTTGTTGATCTGCTAAATAAATAGCATAAATGGGTGCATCGATATACTGCTATACAATGCTAATGGATAAATCGACTTTACCAAATGATAGGTCATCCAAGGTCGATTAAGTAAAGCTAAAATTTATTGTAGCTGAGCAAATAGGCAAGTTCCTAACCCTAAACTTCTTACATTATTGCAAGTTCCCTAACTTCATTCTTTCAGTATATCGAATGCAAGTTCTATCTTACCCAACTTTTACATTGAGCAATATTTCTAAACCTTATGCATTATTTTTAATTCGTGCAAAAGGTATATATTATTGCAAGTTATTCTTTAAGCTTGAATCTTATCTCCAAGCATGCTTGTAAGTAGTCTAATTACTTTTAAAATTATTCCACATCTATGTATTCATTGGCATTCGCACTTGTGCATTTGAATTCGTATAATTATTTAAGTTCTGAAATTCCCGAACTATTCATGGTTAAGTCTGAACCCTTGTCTCGGTCAGGCACGTGTGTAAGAATTTATAAAAGCTATCCGAACCAATCTACGGTAAGGATTCTTAGACTGAATGAACACCCCTTTTATTACAAGGGAGCACCCCAGGTACCGTATATAAGGTACAACTAGCAGAGTTAAATGTTATGCATACACATAGCGTACGCGAGGCTGATCCCCTCAAGTACTCATTCTGTAGCCAGTAACTAGAGGGTCAACTAGCTATTGACTCCTTTGGAAGTTATTGTTCAAAGTCTACTTGACTATCAATTGTTCTAAAAGCATTTACTGTTATTGCTTCTGATAATTCTATTGTTGAAATCTCTTTCTATATCTCTTCCGTCATGATATATCCTTATTGTTGTACTTTAAACTTGCTGAGCAAACTCGTTGCTCATCCTTGCTATATCATGACTTCATTGCAGCTAAACCCGAGACGTCAGGGAAGAACAAAGGGAAAGAAAAGATGAAGTAGTAGACTTCATGTAGCAGATTTTAAACTTATGTGTAGTTAATTACTGTTAATATAATTTAAACCCTGACTTTTATTTAGGGTATGGATTTGTGTAAGTGTTTAAGATTTTTTTTGTATTCTGGGACTAGTAACACCTTTGTAATGAACAACGTATGTTTATTATATTCCGCATTTTAGTTACCATATGTTGTTAAAGGTGAATGTTTGTATTGGATCGTGATGACCGGATCCGGGTATTTGGAGACCCGAATTTGGGGGCGTCACAGTATCTAAACCTTATGTACTATTTTTAATTCGTGCAACAGGTATACATTGTGCAAGTACAGTATCTTTGCATTTACTTTATGCATGGTTTATGTTATACAAGTATTCAAATCTTACTGTTATTTAGCTAAACAAGTAATCGTACATTATTAAATTATCTTCCATTCGTTTATGGTCATAAGTATCTCATTATTGATTTGCTATGATTCATATTTAAATTTTGTATTCTAAGTCTGATTATGCAACTGTCCCCACTTGTGTAAATTATTGTACAAAATCAATTACCCTTGAACTCGAACTACTTTGATATGACATGTTCTGATACATACTATTATATTTCGGTATGTATGCATAGTTTAAAGGTTATCTAGGCTATTTGTCTTAGCTAGACACAGGTTGAAAAGTATTTGTTAAATATTATTGATATGGTTAAGCTGTCCAACTAAATTACTTTAGTTAGGACTCCAGACTAAGTATGAACAATCCTAAAAGGGAAATTTTTATGCGCTAATAGCGGTGATTTAATTTTTTATGCGCCAATGGCAGTGATTTATATAGTATTGATCAATACAGGGCACAACGAGGCTGATCATCCTCCGTGTCCGTAAGACCAGATGGTTTACAGATGAATTTCTGTTTAAACCTTTTTGAAAATGAAAAATGACAGTTCATAGTCTTTTAACCACTCAGTATTCAAAAGTCACTCCGTTGTTTTAAAAATCTTAAAATGATTTGATATGTTGTTAAGAATGGTTTCAAATGACTTCACCACTATTGATTCATGGTAGAAGTAGTCCTCAAAGAAAATATTTACTTCTTCAGCGCATTATTATAATTGTTATTACTTATTGAGCAATTGAATGCTCATTCTTGCTTCGACTTAAATGTTTTCAGCTAGGCGTGAATGTTCAGAAGGCTTTGGAAAGGACAAGGGCAAATGAAAGTTCAAGGAATAGGTTTTAAGGTGTTATCTGTAATAATTAGTCTTTTGTATTGTGATCATATATTTTATGTATCATGTAAGGAATGTAATTAAAGAGTCATACATAGGGAATAGATAACTTTGATAAAAATATTAAGTTTGTAATATATTAAACAGCTCAAAGAAATGGTATCGTGATGCACCAAATACGGATTTCAAGTACTCGGATTTGGGGGCGTCACATTAGGGTTACACACTCTTGCATAAGAATTGTGGAGAGTACTTACAATTTATATAGAGATAGAAACTAGGGTTTTGCCAACACCCATATTCTTTAACAAGTATTATTCCTTGGTGGATCACCTCTAAAGGCCAAACACTTGGGTGGCTAACGTTGATCAAATGAATGAATTTAATCGGTGGAATTCAAGGAGAACGCGAAGGAACTGGAGGTGAACTTGTACCTGAGGAAGCTAGATTTCTACAAGGGTATAATTCTTATTCTCCATCTCTTTTGTTTAATTAATAATTGTGCATAAAGAAAGATCATGGTGATAGTTTGTATAAAATTTTAAAATCTGATTTTATCGCGCTTCCGCTTTATTTATGTAATTTGATTGCATGTTCGCGTTATATACAAACCTAACACTAACAATTAGTACTGCACATAATTGCTTACTTATACGCTTACTTATGCTATTTATCTAGCATTTATTCAATCAAAAAACACCCATAATTCAATGTACTATCATTTAACCTTATAAGACATTTAATTTATCTTAGGTTAATGATTTAATTAATTAATATTACTTTTCCTTAAGTATATAACATTCACTCATTAAACCCTTAAACAATTTATTATAATTGTTTAATTAATTTGTTATTTTAAATTTTCCCTATTTAATGTCAATTAAATAATTACTTTATTAACACTATCTTTATTTAATTATTATTTAATTTTGGTTAAATAATAATTAATTAATTACCTTTAGTTATTTAATCTTAATTAAATAATTAGTTTATTAACTTTAGTCCTTGTTAATTGTTAGTTAAATCATAATTATTTATCCTTATTTATTATTTAATCTTAATTAAATAATAAATAATTAAAATGTTAACTTTATTTCTCTTTAATTATTATTTAATATTAAATAAATAATAATTAACTGATTATTTATCCCTATTTATTATTTAATCTTAATTAAATAATAAATAGTTAGTTTATTAACTCTATTTCTATTTAATTATTACTTAATTTTAATTAAATAATAATTAATTAATCAATTATCCTAAAACAATAGCTAATTAGTTTAATTATCATTTAGTGGAATTTAAAAATTATTTAACTACTAATATTATTAATTAAATGATAATTTAATCCACTAATTGAATAAAAATTTACTTAATTACATAGAAAATTACCAAATTAATTATTATAATATTCTTTATCATTTTAAAAAGAATTTGGTCCAAGAACAGGCCTAGAACCTACTAAACAGCCCGCTGCAAGTTTTGACAGAAAACCGGACCGGACCGGACCCCAAAAAAAAAAAAAACTGGCAGTGTGCTTGTAATTTCCAGATTTGTCCTCTTTCACGAAAACTTGAATAAAACGAAATCTACAAGTCTGATTGACTTCAAATCAGTCTTGTTGGCTTCGTATCTTCCCGCACTACAAGATTCTATCATCGGATTGAATTTTTGGACAAGTTTTGGTCACGGAAAATAGGCTGGAAGTCGACTACTGGTGCGAAGTTTCCGACAGTGAGCGTTTTTGGTTCTGACTCGATTTAAATCATTTTTACATGATTCCAACTAGGTTTTACTCTTAACTTACATATCTAACACCTGGAAAAAGAAAATCACTCAAACAACGTGTAGGTTTCAAAATGTACATTTTTAATGAACGCGTTTCGTTTAGGCTTACCGGTAAAAATAGTTTTCGCACTTTTTACCAAAGTTTTTGACCAAAACACATATAGATATGCATGTTAAACCCCTAGAATCATATATCAACCCTTCTAGCATGATTCTAGATATAAAGAGTTTGAAAATCATGTTTCTACCATAAAGACACTTAAATAACATAAAAAGTAGTAAAAACTAGGGTTTTAGGGTTTTCTCTATACTCTTGTTTTTGATCGCCCTCTTTCTTTACTTTCCAAAGTAGGAGATGAAACTAGATGGCATCCAAGACTCATTCTAGTTGTCGAGCACCTTCACCCCGTGACCCTCTTTTTCCTTTTGGTAAAGCTTGAATAAACCCAAGTGCACAAAGTTTTCTTACTAACACTAGTTGCTTCCTTTCTCTTTTGCTCTCTCTTTTGATCTCTCTCTCTCTTTTCTAAGACTTGGAACACTTCAAATGACTAACTCTAGTAAAGGAGGATAGGGGATTTATTTATAGAGAATGGCTAAGCTTGCTTACTTCCTTAATTAATCCTAAGCTTACATCATTAAAATAATTAATCACCAAACCAAGATCCACTTTTTAAGGAGAGATTTAGTAATGATGTTTTCCATGCAAAACTTTGAGCCCTGCACCCCATGTGGGGCCCAAAGTGGCTGGATTCCCCCTTTAATTTTTTTTGTAGCATCTTTAACCAAATTGACTTGGATTTAAATTTCACCAATTGGGCCACTAGTTTGGGTCACTAATTTATTAAAAATTGGGCTAGACATTCCCATGATACTGGGCTCCTAATTGTTAGTTTTGTATATAGCGCGAACATGCAATCAAATTACATAAATAGTGCGGAAGTGCAATAAAACGAATTTTAAAATTTTTATACAAACCATCACCATGATCATCCTTGTAATCAATTATCAATTAAACGAAAGAGATAGAGATATAGAATTATACCCTCGTGAATCAAAGCTTCCTCAGCTACAAGTTCACCTCCAATTCCTTCGCGTTCTCCTTGAATTCCACTATTTAAATTCCTTCCTTTGATTAACGTTAGCCATCCAAGTGTTTGGCCTTTAGAGGTGATCCACCAAAGAATAATAGTTGTTCAAGAAGATGGGTATTGACAAAACCCTAGTTTCTATCAATATAGAAATTGCAAGTACTCTCTCTCTCTCCAATTCTTATGAAAGAGTGTGTAACTGGCTAAACCTAAATCATGATAAGACTCCTCTTATTTATAGATATAGGGAACCCTCCTAAACTATTTAGGATTAGGGTTTTTATTTTAATTAAACTCCTTTAATTAATTAAACCCCTAATCTAATTAGGAAATTATGAGAGTACTTTTATTAATTAATTCCCAAACCCTTTTAGGAACTAAAATAACAATAATAGTAATAATAATAATAAGACTCCTCTTATTAATTTATATTTAATATTTCCAAAATATTAAATAATAAATATTAAGCTATTTAATTTATTCTATCTCCATAGATTAAATTAAATACACTTAACTTATTATTACAATTATGTCATTTACTTCTTAAACAAATATTTTTCTTTTGCGGTGTGACCCTTTAGGTTCTCCATATTAAACCGGTTGTGAATAAATCAATTAGAACAATTCTAATCTTATTTAAATAAATAAATTAAACTATTTAATTTATTTAAATAAATAATATTTATTCTACAATAAGGGTAAGTCCCCTTAGCGATCAACGACTTTCCAGATAATATATATTTCAACATTAATCACAAAAGAACCTTTCAATGCATAGTTACCGTACAATTCAATCCTTTTATCATACAATGTCCCAATTAAATATAAGACATGTAATTACTGTCAAGTCTTATTTTATTTAATTATATGCATTTCGATTCTCCAATGAATAACTCTGATAATGCAAATTAGAAACTCCTTTCTAATTTCATTCTGCTTTGGCCAAAGACTTCTGAGTCGTCATTTATCGAATCACATAGGACATTCTTTTTTTTTTACTAGAAGTGGTAGATTCTTTGTTGATCATTCACCTATCTCCATGTATAACTTATTATATCCAATCATACCCTTTGATATACCCTAAAGGTCTTAAGGGACATGTCAAAGTATAACTCATCATACACAAGATACTATGATGATCTCAAGTCCAAGGATCACTTGTACTACTATCACTAGAGGAATTCCTATTGACAGGCGAGTAAAACTCCATTAGATATTCCTTAGCGAGCCACGTTCAGTGAATTTATTCTCTAATAAATACCTACATACTTGCTTTAGTGTCTCTACACAAATGATTATGAGATCAATCATCCTCTTCTTAAGAGCAAGCAACGTATGTACTAATCTATCCGGATTCACTAATTTCCTTTTTAGTAATCCAATGATTAGGAACGATTTTAGTTTGTGAGCTATCTAGAATTTAGATCTCATTAGCATGATCACCATCATGATTCTAAAATCATTGCTCAAAACTATGGGTTTATCACATTTAATATAACAACACCATGTAGATAAAGTAAAACGCCTTTAACAAACGAATAAGATTACAAAGTATATGCTACATCATATCAAATATGATTGGCTTGTGTGCATACTACTTTCAATCTCCCACTTGCACTAAAGCCAATCGCCATGGCATCTAATACCCTTCTTCTCTAAGTGACGATCATCCTGCTGTTGGATAAAGCTTCAGTAGATGGATATGCAATGTTGTTCTCGAGAGTCCACTATCTCTATAGTGACTTTTTCTCTTTCAATGATTCCACTAATCAAATGAAAGTGCCGCAACACTTGTTTGAATCCAAGATGAGACTTAGGAACTATTCCTAGTTCTGTAATGAACTTTTCATCCAAACAATCAACTTGCAGCTTCATTTACAACTATATACTTTGTCTTTGTCACTAAACCAACAACTCTTTGTTGTTTGGAACTTTTTCAATTCACTGCACCACCTTTCAAGGTAACGATTTACCTTAAAGTGGATTTGTTATCGTCTTGGTCAGTCTGAAAACTTGAGTCTGTTTAGCCCTCTAGTTTTAATTCAGACCTACCATGAATCATGATCACATCTTCAGTACTGGTTAAGTACCTAAAGATGTTTATCATTGTCTTACAGTGATCATCTCCAGAATATGACTGATCAACATCAAGCCTTATATATTCATTGCATACATGATAGTAACTCATGCGGTCTCTCTTTTAATTGGGGACAATTTTAGAGAGATACACTCCATAGCTCATCATCATGAGACCTCTCTTGGAGTTTGTCATGCTAAACGCCCTTAGCATCAAATGAATATACGTTCCTTGGGTCAAGCCTAACATCTTTTTAAATCTATCTATATAGATTTGTATCCTCAATTTATAGGATGCTCCTCCCAAGTCATTCATGGAGGAATGTTTAGACAATTTTATCTTTATTGATTGTAGTATTGGTGTGTTATTCTTTATCAGTAGTATATCAACATATAATACTAGGAATGTCACAGTGCTCCCACTGACCCTTTTGTACACACTAGGTTCATTCTCGTTTTTGATAAAATCAAACTCTTTTGATTGTCTCATCAAAACGAATGTTCCATCTTTGAGAAGCTTGCTTCAATCCATCAACGGATCATTGTAGCTTAAAACACGATTTGCTTCAACCTTTGAAACAAATTCCTCTGGCTGTATCATACATACATTCTCCTCAAGTCTTCATTGTGGAAGGGCGTCTCCACATCCATTTTGCCAGATTTCGTAATAAGTTGTAATCACAAGCAAAATCCAAATGGACTTGAGCATTACCCGGTTATAAGGGTTTATCACAGTCAACTCTTTGACTTGAAAAACCTTTTAAACATGTCTGGTCTTATAGGTATCCACCTTGCCATTTGCCCCAATCTTTCTCTTAAAGACCCATATTCACCCTCTAGGCACCATGCCCTTTTGTGGAGTAACCAAAGTCTATACTTGGTTCTAATATGTGGAGTCCATTTCGGATTTCATGGCTATCTGCCATTTTTCTGAGTATCTTCTACTCATAGCCTCATCGTATATAACTAGATCATTATCCTCTATGATGCGTACCTCATCATCATCCTCTATAATGAATCCATAGCTCCCAGGTATCTTTGGTACTCTTCTAGATTCACGATTCGGTTGTGGTACAATAGGTCTATCTACAGGTTCCTCGATTTGACTTAAAGTGCTTTGTGGTTCTTGAACTCCTTAAAGATCTATTACCCTCCCACTAGCTCCTTTAATGATAAACACCTTTATCTAAGAAGGCAGCGTGTAGGATTATAGTAATAATACCCTAAACTTTCTTTAAGATATCCCACAAATCTGTACTTGTCAGATTTTATCCCAAACTTATCTTTGAAACCTTTTCACATAAGCTGGACAACCCCTTATCTTAATATACTTAAGAGTATGAATCCTTCCTATCCATAACCTTTATGGAGTCTTGGGCTCGGATTTTTGAGGTTACCTTATTTTTGTAGATATGCAGCTGTTTCTAGGGCATAACCCCAGATGGATACTAGAATGTTGGTAAAAATCATTATGGACTGCACCATGTCCAACAAGGTATAATTTATCCTTTTAGATACACCAATCAATTATTGCATATCAGGAGGTGTCCATTATGAGAAAATACCATTTTGAAATGATCTAGAAACTCATTGCACAAGTATTCTTTCCTCGATCTGATCAAAGAATCTTAATACTTTGTCAATATGTTTCACTTCTGAATTCTTTGAACATTTCAAATGATTCAGACTTGTATTTTATCAAATACACATATTCAACTCTTTGAATGACCATCTCCTTTTCTTTTATTAGTTTATTCAATTTGCAAAATGTTTTTCATGTAAGTCAAGAACTTTCCTTGTCCAACAACGAAAGTTCTAATGTTTCTAATGAGAACTGGAACATAATAACAACTTATTAACTTAATAGACTTGCCCGTAGGCAATGCTAAACTATAAGTTCTTATGGTTAATGCAGCAACCTTTGCTCCCTTCCCACACATAAGATTACTTACTCTTTGTTTAGCTTTCTACTTCTGCTTAGTCTCTGCATTAGATTGCATACGTGAGAACTACAGCCGGTATCCAATACCCAAGTAGAACCTTGACTTACAGAAAGATTTATTTTTAATCATGAACAAACCTGTATTTGTAACCGAAGCTTCACTAAGCTTCTTCTGGTTAGCCTCTGTAAGATTCTCCTTACAGTTTCCTTTCTAGTATCTAGGCTTATTACAATGAAAGCAAACTCATTTGCTATCTGCATCAGTCTTGTTCTTATTGTCCTTTGTTTTTGCCTTTTCTTGTACCTTCTTTGAATTGTTCTTCTTTTAAGAAGATCCTTTGGCCCTCTTCTGCTTCCTGGAAGTATCATCTACCTGTAAGACTTGGTCTTTCTTGGTTGGAAAGTGACTCTTTACAATTTTCAACGTGTTTAAGCAACTCAAGCAGGCTGATATATATAGCTTGTTCACGTGGAAATTCACAACAAATTGTGAGAAAGAGTCCGGAAGTGATTGCAAGATCAAATCTTGGATCAACTCTCCATCCATGACAAAATCTTGTTGTCCTAATTGTTCAATCGAATTGATCATTTTAAGGACATGAGTCTGTACTGTAGTGCCATCGGTCATTCTAGATTGGAAGAGCTCCTTAGATATCTAATATCTAGCAGTCCTACTTTTCTCACCATTCAACTCCTTGAAGGTGCCGAAGTACAGTAGGAGCATCCATAGTTTCATGCTGACGTTGAAGCTCGTTACTCATGGATGCGAGCATGATGCATTGAGCCAACTGTGCATCATCTTGCCACTTTTTAAAAGTAGCAATCTCTTCCTCTGAGGCATTATCTGCAACCATTGCAGGGATAGACATATTAAGGACATAAAATAACTTTTCAGCCTTGAGAACTATTCTCAAATTCTTTAACCAGTCCTTTTAATTTGGTTCGGTTAATTAACATCTAATATGCTCTGCAGTGATAGTAAATTAGATATTGTAAAATTCTGTAAATGAATTTGTAATTTAACAACATTTTAGCATACATTCATTTCTTAATTAATTTCCAAAATAAATTAAGTCTTTATTTTAAATTGGTATCTCTCACTTTTCATCAAACTATATTATCCTCAATACATAGTTCGGCAAGTCTAATTAAAGATTTGCTAGCGAGAATAAGGATCCCATTTCAAATGTATATAGCCTTGTGTGTGCACAACAAACTATATATAAATAAATAGATAGACAACTATTGTCAATTACATCACTATGTAACTCCTTGTATTTTGTCTCTTAGATTATAATGGTCAAGTGTGTGCATATCCGAACTAAAATAATCTAAGTTAAGTCCAACCTAGCACTTATATATATGTGAAGAGAAAAAGACCGCCCTTGTGTGTGCACAACAAAGCAGTAATATTCAATTCCTTAATAAGCATCAAATGTGATAAAACAAGATCTTAAATATTTAATACTCGCCTTGTGTGTGCAGAACAAACTCATATTAAATATTTAATACTCTATTGCTTTACCATGCTAGAAGGCGACGTTCAATATTCCGAATATCTTTGAACGCTTAGGACTTAATATGATTTCTTTGAGGGGTTTGTTATTATTTGTCTCATCTTGTTTAGTGCGCATGCACATATATATATAAAATACGCGTCATATTATTTAACATGCGAAACATGTTGTATAATATATAATATATACATAGTAAGCATGCACATATAAAATACTATATTCTACCCGGATTGATTATGGACTTTTATTCTAGTTTGGTTTACTAGAGTTACCAAGTGAACCAAAAGGTCAAACCTAGGGTGCAAGAACAAAATTTAAATATAACTATTACATTTAAACCTCCATTACAAACGGGTCTTCAAGCACTTCTTGCTCCTTTGTCTCCAATTCTTCAAGTAATTCTAACTAAACCTATGACATAAACTATTTACAATAAATAGAAACCTTGATTAGCAGTCAATGAGAGGTACATAGGAGGAAGATAGAATTTATATCAAGAAAAACTAGAGAAGACGACGTACGCAGACCCCATTTATAAAAACCCATTCATTCAAGCATCCACTAAAATAAATCCAATCACACATTGATCAGTAGTCCATAATCAATCCCTATTTATTATCATACATATCTCCATATGTATCAATAAATAACATTCATCTTATGAATAATAAAACCATTTCATATATGCATTGATATCATTTAATGGGCAATTAAAAGTTTACTAGAAATCCAATTTTTGAAACAAAAATAAACTCCTTTATTTTAATCAAAATTTAAATCATAATAACTTATTTATTTTATTTTATCCAATTTTGAATAAAAATAAACTCTTTTATTTTTAATCAAATTTCAAATCAAAATAAACTCTTTTATTTTAATTAACATGAAAACCAATTTCAAGTTCAAAATAAACTCCTTCATTTTAACTTAAAATTGCTTGGAAAAATAAAATATGTTAAATCCTATTCCTTATCAAAATAAACATCTTTATTTTTAAGGAAACATGGAATCCTATTCCATATGTGAATAAACTCCTTTATTCTAGGAAACATGGAATCCTATTCCATATGTGAATAAACTCCTTTATTCTAGTTAACATAGAATCCAATTCCAAGTTCAAATAAAACTTTTAATTTTAATTATATTCCAATTCAAAATAAACCTTTTATCTTAATTGAAAATAAATAAAATCAAAATAAAAATTTTTCAAAATCTGCAGACCGGTGCGGCCGCGCTCCAAAATGAACTAGGAGCGGTGCGGCCGCGCTGCACCCCCAGAAACGATTTCTGGGTTCGGCCGCGGCCGCGCTCTAGAATGAACTGGAAGCGGCACGGCCGCGCCGCGTAGCAGACTTCGAATTTTTTTTTCGTTACCCAGAAAATCGATCCAATCGCATACCCATACATACATGGAATCATAATAATCAATAATTAACACAAGGTTAGGCTCTGATGCCACTGTTAGGTTTGTATATAGCGCGAACATGCAATCAAATTACATAAATAATGAGAAAGCACAATAAAATGGATTTTAAAATTTTTATACAAACCATCACCATGATCATCCTTGTGATCAATTATCAATTAAACGAAAGAGATAGAGATATAGAATTATACCCTCGTGAATCAAAGTTTCCTCAGGTACAAGTTCACCTCTAATTCCTTCGCGTTCTCCTTGAATTCCACCGATTAAATTCCTTCCTTTGATCAACGTTTTCCATCCAAATGTTTGACCTCTATAGGTGATCCATCAAGGAATAATAGTTGTTGAAAAAGATGGGTGTTGGCAAAACCCTAGTTTCCATCTCTATAGAAATTATAAGTACTCTCTCTCTCTCTCCAATTCTTATGGAAGAGTGTGTAACTGTCTAAACCTAAATCATGATAAGACTCCTCTTATTTATAGATATAGGGAACCCTCCTAAACTATTTAGGATTAGGGTTTTTATTTTAATTAAACTCCTTTAATTAATTAAACTCCTAATCCAATTAGAAATTTATGAGAGTACTTTTATTAATTAATTCCCAAACCCTTTTAGGAACTAAAATAATAATAATAGTAATAATAATAATAAGACTCCTCTTATTAATTTATATTTAATATTTCTAAAATATTAAATAATAAATATTAAGTTGTTTAATTTATTCTATCTCCATAGATTAAATTAAATACACTTAATTTATTATTACAATAAATACACTTAATTTACTTCTTGAACAAATATTTTTCTTTTGCGGTGTGACCCTTTAGGTTCTCCATATTAAACCGGTTGTGAATAAATCAATTAGAACAATTCTAATCTTATTTAAATAAATAAATTAAACTATTTAATTTATTTAAATAAATAATATTTATTCTACAATAAGGGTAAGCCCCCTTAGCGATCAACGACTTTCCAGATAATATATATTTCAACATTAATCACAAAAGAACCTTTCAGTGCATAGTTACCATACAATTCAATCCTTCTACCATACAATGTCCCAATTAAATATAAGACATGGAATTACTGTCAAGTCTTATTTTATTTAATTATATGCATTTCGATTCTCCAATGAATAACTCTGATAATGCAAATTAGAAACTCCTTTCTAATTTCATTCTGCTTTGGCCAAAGACTTCTGAGTCGTCATTTATTGAATCACATAGGACATTCTCTTCTTTTACTAGAAGTGGTAGATTCTTTGTTGATCATTCACTTATCTCCATGTATAACTTATTATACCCAATCATACCCTTTGATATACCCTAAAGGTCTTAAGGCACATGTCAAAGTATAACTCATCATACACAGATACTATGATGATCTCAAGTCCAAGGATCACTTGTACTACTATCACTAGAGGAATTCCTATTGACAGGCGAGTAAAACTCCATTAGGTATTCCTTAGCGAGCACGTTCAGTGAACTTATTCTCTAATAAACACTTACATACTTGCTTTAGTGTCTCCACATAAATGATTATGAGATCAATCATCCTCTTCTTAAGAGCAAGCAACGTATGTATTAATCTATCCGGATTCACTAATCCCCTTTTTAGTAATCCAATGATTAGGAACGATTTTAGTTTATGAGCTATCTAGAATTTAGATCTCATTAGCATGATCACCATCATGATTCTAAAAGCATTGCTCAAAACTATGGGTTTATCACATTTAATATAACAACACCATGTAGATAAAGTAAAACACCTTTAACAAACGAATAAGATTACAAAGTATATGGTACATCATATCAAATATGATTGGCTTGTGTGCATACTACTTTCACCAATATGTTGGCCAATTTAATTCCCAATGGGAAAATTTAATTAATTTACATACTAACATTCAAGTCCACAACTAATTAAATAAGTGGGCTTAATTAATAAACCAATTGGGCTAGTCCATTAGTATTATTTACTACTTGGACTGTAACGAACAGAAATTCTGAAAATGCCTTGTAATTCGAATTTTTGAATATTAATGAATATATTATATTTTATTAATATTATATTTGTATTACGTGTTTAAAGGTTGTGTGACAACCTGGATTATGTGAATGCATGAAATTTTACGTGTTATAGTTTTGTTTAATTGAATAATTAATTTCGCGTAGCGTCGCTAAATCACTATTCACGGGGCACGTTTCCCGAGGCACTATTTATGCCATAATATATTTGTGTCTTTTTCTTGATTAATAAATTTCATAAATACGTGTATACGTACGAATAATTTTTTCCAAGTGTCGGAAATTTTATTTGAGCTGATACGTGATTTTATCCGTATCCAAAATGTATTATATGGGTGTTCCGAATATTTGGACAAATCCCATAATAATTATTTTTATGCGTCCCAATAATTTATGGGAGTACCCATTTTAATTTTGGGTGGAGTTATTTACCAATTTTGGTACAAAAGTGAGAGTTTTTGGATATATTTTTAGTGTATTTGGGTATTTATTTTGACTTGTTACTCTAAGAGGGAACAAACCCCCCATTTTAGACCAATCAAATGAGAGCAAGAAGGGAGGTTGCCAGTAAGCTTTGAATTTTTGGCCAACCTTGAGCAACTAACCCATTTTCTCCCTAAATCACTCCCTCCACTTCTCTCAAATCACTCATTTAACTCCCAACTCATTCCATCAGCAATTAGAGAGAGAGCTGCAGAGTTTAGAGAGAGAGAGAGCTGCCAAGAGCTTGAAGGAAGAAGGAGGAGAAAAGAAAGGAACAAGGAGGAAGAAGGTGAAGAAGCTAACCAAGCCTCCTTCTAGCACACCTATTCAACCCATCAGCTTAATTGGAGAGAGAGAGAGAGATGGGGAGAGAGCTGCAGAAGAGGAAGAAGGAAGAAAGAGAAGGTCACCGGAAAAAGAGGATGAAGTCGCCGGAAAAAGGGAAGAGTCGCCGGAAAAAGAAAGGAGGAAGAAGAAGAAGGCACGGGTGGAAGAAGAAGAACATCCAAACAAGAAGAACTAAAGCCAAGCAAGCCTAGCTATCTTCTTAATCATCTAGGAAGGATTTATAGAGGTAAACATCAATCAAATCCAGTCCATTCGATTTCTTGTTAAGTTTTTCAAGTTTTCTTAGTTTTTGAGCTCTTGAGCTTGCGAATTGATTTTCTGGCCATTCTTGTTGTTTTTGTTCGTGTTGGATGCTTGTAAATGTTGTCAAGAGGTTATATTATCCCGTACCTATGCTTAAGGAGGATGAAGAACATGAAGAACAATGAACTTTGGACATGAACTTGGACATTTGGACGATTTAGAGGACCTTGTAGCTATGATTTTGTGTTTGTTTATTTCGTTTGTTGTTATGATGTTGTACTTCCATGGGTTATGAGTCTAACCCAGTTAGAATGGAGTAAAAAGGGATTAAAACAAAGATTTGGTCATGATTTTTGTGAATAACGCCAAGAACACCAAGAACACAAAAATATAGCATGAGTTGATACTTTGGCCTAAGATTTGGAGAATTTGACATGGATGATCCAGATTTGGTGGAGTATCTACAGATTTTGGAATGTCGAATTAGGGTCGTATTCAAATTACAACTAAGAACTAATGACTTCCCATACCATGTCTTCGACAACTTCGTCTCCCATGTTAATATTAATGGATAGTTCTGAATTTTTGATATGTTGTAGCCCTATGTCTTAGGAGTCCATAGAGTCTGGAAAGGACCAATTTGAACGTGTATTGAGGGAGTTATGGTGGTTGGAAGCAAGATAGGTCTAGAACACCAAAAACAGAGCATTCCGGGAAGAAAACGGGTTAGGAGACTCAGGTCGAACGCCTAGGCGCTTGGCTAGGCGCTGGTCACGAGTCTAGCTATTGTGAGAGAGCACCTAGGCGCTGCTCAAAGGCCATTTTTGAGCGCTTAAGGCGCTGGACAAGAGACTATGCAAATAGCTTTGACGTTCTTTAGTAAAATAGGCATAACTTTCTCATACGAACTTGGATTGAGATGATCCAAGATGATTAGGAAAGAGAAAGAGTAGACCTACAACTTTCATTCTTTAAGTTTTTCAATTTGAGGTCTGTAGCATGGCCTAAATCGGCCATTTGTAGGACTGATGTGTAATTGGAGACAATCGGAGGGTGTCGGGCATGCACGTAAGCACATGTAATGCTCCCGACAATGTAAAATGACGTTCTAAGTTCTAAAACATGAATTTTATGAATTATAATGATACTTAGCATTAACTAATGAGTATTAGATAAATTGAATGGGCATGTTAGGCATACGTAAATACGTGTCGCCTGGGCGTTCGAATAATCAAGTTTGGCGTACAGACGTGCAAGCGTCGTAACGCCGTAACTAGTGTGTATAATCTTGTTTAATATTATGTTTCTAATAAGAATGAAACATTATAGAGTAGTATAGACCATTATTTGGTATCCAGTATGTGACTAATTGTTATGTGAATATGTACTTAATTGTGTAGGATATTAAGGAGCGTGTGTTGTAATATTGTAGCAGCGCTTCAAGCAAGTTCCCTAACTTTATTCTTTCTACATATTGAATGCAAGTTTCTTACCTTACTCAAAATTATATTTGAGCGAGTATCATATCTTGTTGCAAGTTTCTTAACTTCATTCTTTCTATATATTGAATGTAAGTTCTTTCTTAACCCTTATCTAACCCTTGTGTTGGGCAAGTCTCCTATCCTAACTCAATTTATTTATTAAGCCAGTTTTCTCAACTGTACAACTTTTGTTATTGTGCGAGTTGTTTATTTATTGAGCAATCATTCTATGTTATTGCAAGTTTCCTATTTTATACAAATGTTGTATATTGTTGCAAGTTTCATAACTCAAATCGAGTTATTTCTTTCAAGTTATATTAGTGGATTAGTTATTGTTAATTATTCCACATCAAGGATAAATTATTTATATTCGCAGCTTATGCATTTGAATTCATTATCTGTTATTGGATTGTGAAATGTTAAGTTTTTCATTCATGAACTGTTTAAGGGAATAGTTTACGCCACTTGTTTCGGCTAGACACGTGCTTGTTATTATTTTAAAAGCTATCCAAACCGATTGTTGGTGCGGATTCTTGGACTGAGAGAGTAACCCTTATGTAGGGGATTTTAATGTGTCGGTTATTCGATGCAGTCAGAGTTAAATATTATGCATATACATAGGGTACTAAAGGCTGATCCCCTCAAGTACTACTGACGGGCCAACTCTTAAAAGAGTCAGTTGAATGATTGATTCTTAGGGCCAAAATGTTCATGGTCTATTGGACCACTCAACAGTAAATAATCAACATTCATTATTTCATTTGAACTTTGATTATATTATCAGCTATTTCTTCAATGTTTTTAAATTGTTGAACTATGTGATTATTATTCTTATTCATTTATGATATATCTTCTTTCTTGTTATTAAACTTGCTGGGCAAATTCGTTGCTCACCCTTGTTATATCATGAACCATTTGCAGTTAAGCCGGAGAGTTCCAAAGCGGACAAAGGCAATGGAAAGCTTCAGGACTAGTTATTTGTAATATTCTGTTATGTAATCGTGGAGTAGTTTTGTATTATTAATGTATTCTGCGATGTATTTATTTAAGGTTATAGACTTGGGACCGTAGTAAACCTTTTGTAATGAACAACATATGTTTATTTATTCCGCATTAGTTAAGTTATGTTGTTTAGAGGTGTATGGATGTATTTTATCGTGAGCACCAAATTCGAGGTATTGGTACCTAAATTTGAGGGTGTCACAGGTTGGTATCAGAGCTATAGGTTATAAACTTTAGGAATGCGAAACCTAGGTTATAGCCTTAGTAATAAACTCGTATTGAGTACGCTAGGTGATGGATTGCGGAGATTCATTTGGTGATTATATCTGGGGGTGGATTATGGAAATCCATCGAGCCGAGTTGTGCATGATAAAATATCATTTCATTTTATCAATGAATATATTTTATTATGGCACTGACATCTTGCTGTCTATTTGTTCTTGTCTGTGGCTGTAGGATGTCTGAGATGGGAGAGTCCAGTCCTGCTAGAGAGGTGGAGTTCACAGACATCCATGTGGATGCAGGGCAGTTAGTGGAGGTGCAGCCGAGTGAGCCAAAGATGATGGACACTAGGGATGAGTCTGAGGCCGAGTATGGTTCTGAGGAGGAGCCAGTTACTGGAGGAGTGCTGAGGCTGTTAAGCGATGAGGGGGAGGATGAGGACCCCGAGGAGGATCCAGTGACGGAGGATGATGAGCCACCTGAGTATGCAGATGGCATGGGCACTACTGCTAGTGACATTAGAAGAGCTGACAAATAGGAACGAGGAGCTCGAGAATCGAGTAGCCCACTTAGAGGAGCAGAACCAGGATCACCAGGATCGAGAGGAGCAGTACATGTCATTGGCATTTCAAACTTTGGAGGAAAAGGCTGAGCTGACCCAGAAGCTACAGGAAAAGGACCAGAGGATTGCCGAGCTAGAGGCAGAGGTTCACGATCGACGTGGGGCTTCTGTTTAGCTTGGTGTGATGGTTTATGACCTCTTAGATAAGAATGTGGTTCTGGTAGGACAGATAGAGCGGGTAGAGGATCAGCTGGAGACTACTCGTCTGGAACGAGATGAGGCCATAGAGCAGTTGGCAGCCCTGACTGCAGAGATTGATTCCCTCATGTTAGGCTTGACCACTTCTATTGGCAGGCTGAGGGACAGGGTGAGGAGGTACCCCAGGGATGAGGGGAGCAGCAGGCACGTGATTAGGCGCCGAGTGGTCGACAGGTTGGCTCGACGGGAGCTCAGGATTGTAATTCACCGCAGCTGGCAGTGATGTGTTATTTTTAGCATTATATTTGCAGTAGGTCCCACTTTTGTTGTATTAGGGGCTTACTTATGTTGTAAATCCCTATGATTGTAGCCTGCATTGGATAGTAGTTGAACCCCAATTTTGTTCCTGTTAGAGGGGTGGAAGGTTATTATTCCTCACTTTTGTTTGTTAGGGGATAGTAATAGTTGGCAGGCCATGTCATTTAGCGTTTATAGAAGTATGCCACATGTTGAGTCGGGTTGTATTAAAATAGTGACATATGGTTATAAATGCAGTTATTTTAGTTAAATCAAATGTGTTTGATAGATGTCTTTGCTTTTAATTGTTGACTTAAATGACTTATTACATGAGACCTAGATCTATAAGTAAAAGTCGATGGTTTTCTTTTATCAGATCATGGTGCCAAGAGGATGATCGTGTAACCATAGGGTTGAGGAATCGGTTAATAACACTCAGGGTCACCTAGACCTAATGAGGGCGTTTGCTGAGTTGCTGGCAGAAGCCATGCGAAATAGACCCCCACCTGTTGGAGAACAGCCAGAGCGGTAGCCTGCGTAGCATTTGGCTAGCTTCAAGGATTTTAAGCTAGTAGGACCTCCCGAGTTCAAAGGAACACTAGACCCGATTGAAGCCCAAACCTGGATTGAAGAAATAGAAAAAATGTTCGAGATTGCAAGGGTGACCGAAGAACAGAAGACAGGGTTCGCCACTTTTATGATGAAGGGTGAAGCGAACTATTGGTGGAAGGCCAACAAAGGACGTGCTGGAGATGGTGTGGTACCATGGGAACGTTTCAAGGAGCTATTCTTTGAGAACTATTTCCCGGCGAGTATGCAGCAAAATATGGAGGTGAAGTTTTTGGAACTCAAGTAGGGGAACATGTCAGTCGCGGAATACGTGGCTAAATTTAATGAGTTAGCCCAATTTGCACCCCACCAGGTAGATTCTGAAGCAAGAAAGGCAAGGAGGTTTGAATTAGGCCTGAAACCATGGGTGTACAGTAGGATGTGGCAGTTCTAAGGATTGACACATTTTCTACGCTGTTGGAAAGGACCATCATCGCCGAAAGAGGCAACGAGGCTCTAGCAAAGTTTAATCAAGACAAAAAGAAGGGTCACAAAGGAAGCAAGGGAGGAAGTAGTGGGGGAAGTAACCCGAATAAAAGGAAATGGAGTGATAGCCAATCTTCTGGTGGCAACCAGTCTGGAGGAGAGGTTAAGAAGGGTAATAAGTGCAATAATTATGGAAAGAATCACTCGGAAGAATGCATGAAAGGAAAAGGAGTTTGTTTCAACTGTGGGCAACAGGGGCACTTTGCTCCTCAATGCCCAAAAGGAAAGAAAGCGGGATGGTTCTCATGTGGAGCATCAGATCATCAAATCAAGGATTGCCCGAAAAGGAAGGGAGATGCAGTAAGTGGCAATAAGGACAATAATAATATCAACAACAACAATAGGCTGAGCATTGAAAGGCCAGCTAGTCAAACCAACAGACCAATGGCACGTACTTTCAACATGACTGTACAGGATGCGGTGGAGTCAAAGGACGTTGTGTCAGGTATTATTTCGATCAATAATATTAGTGCATATGTATTATTTGATTCGGGTTCTACCTGTTCGTTTGTATCAGATGAATTTGCTAAACGGTTAAATTTATCTCGTGAAAAATTAGAGAATCCTATGAATGTGGAAGTAGCTAATAAAGAAATTATCCCCGTAGATTTCATTTATAGGAATGGTTGCGCCGAATTGAGAGGGTTTAAGTTTAACGTGAATTTGATTTCGATACGACCAGGAGAATTTGATGTAATTCTTGGGATGGATTGGTTGTCTAGTAACGGGGCTGTGATTGACTGTCAGAAGAAATGTATACACCTGGAGACTCTAGATAAGTCGAGGGTCGTATTCTATGGTAGTAAATCGCCGAGACAATCTTGTTGTATGACGATGATGCAAGCGAAGAAATTGCTAAGGAAAGGTTGTATAGGTTATCTGGCTCACGTGGTTGATACCCGAAGAGTAGAGGGTGAGCTGGGTCAGATACCTGTAGTAAGGGAATTTCCAGATCTTTTCCCAGATGAGTTACCGGGTTTACCGCCGGATAGAGAAGTGGAATTTGTGATCGACTTGATACCGGGAACCGCACCGATCTCAAAGGCACCGTACAGGATGGCACCAGTAGAGATGAAGGAACTGATGGTTCAACTGCAAGAACTTCTAGATAAGGGGTATATTCGTCCAAGTGTATCTCCGTGGGGAGCGCCAGTACTGTTCGTGAAGAAGAAAGACGGGTCGCTGAGGCTTTATATCGACTATCGGGAGTTGAACAAAGTCACGATTAAAAACAAGTATCTGTTGCCCAGGATTGATGATTTGTTTGACCAATTGAAGGGAGCGAAATACTTTTCGAAGATTGACTTGAGGACGGGATATCACCAACTGAAGGTGAGAAAAGAGGACATACCGAAGACAGCATTCAGAACTCGATATGGACACTTTGAGTTTTTGGTGATGTCATTTGGGCTGACGAACGCGCCAGCAGCATTTATGAACATGATGAACAGAGTGTTCAAGTAATACCTAGATAAATTTATTGTCGTTTTCATAGATGACATTTTAGTCTACTCGAAGACAGAGGAGGAACACGTCGAGCATTTGAGAATAGCCCTGGAAACACTAAGAAGGGAGAAGCTATATGCAAAGTTTTCCAAGTGTGAATTTTGGCTACAAAGGGTGCAGTTTTTGGGGCACGTGATTGACAAGGATGGTGTATCGGTGGATCCTGCCAAGGTAGAAGCAGTAATAAACTGGGAGCAGCCGAAGACGCCAACAGAAGTCTGAAGTTTCTTGGGATTAGCGGGTTACTATCGGAGATTTATTCAGAATTTTTCGAAGATAGCAACACCGTTGACGAATTTGACAAGGAAGACTGTGAAGTTTGTATGGACGGATAAGTGTGAAGAGAGTTTCTTGGAGTTAAAGAAGAAACTTAGTGAAGCACCTGTGTTATCCCTACTAGATAATACAGGGAGATCTGTGGTGTATAGTGATGCGTCACACAAAGGTCTTGGGTGCGTATTGATGCAGCATGGGAAGGTCATTGCGTACGCGTCACAACAGCTGAAGGATTATGAGAAGGGATACCGACTCATGACCTGGAACTAGCGGTAGTAGTGTTTACTTTGAATATTTGGAGGCACTATCTGTATGGAGAGAAGTGTGAAATATACACAGACCACAAAAGTTTGAAGTACATCTTCACTCAAAAGGAACTAAACATGAGGCAGAGGCGATGGTTAGAGTTGATCAAGGACTACGCATGAGATTCTGTACCATTCCGTAAAGCCAATGTAGTAGCCGATGCTCTGAGTAGGAAGGGCAGGGATAAGTTGATGATGCTGATAGCCCAAGAGAAACTGATCAAGGATATGAAAAGACTGGAGCTAGAAGTCAAGTATCCGATAAATGCAGACGAGAAATTATTCACAGTGGAGGCGAGTCCAACTTTATTAGACATAATAAAGGAGGCTCAAGAAAAAGATGATGAATGTGTTGTCATAAAGAAGCGAATCTCAAAAGGAGAGCAACTGAAGTACAAATTGATAGCACGGGACTGCTAAGGTTTGAAGGAAGGATCGGGATACCGATGGTTCCGGAGTTGAGAGAAGAGATTCTGCAGGAAGCTTATTCTACAAGGTATTCGATACACCCTGGTAGTACCAAGATGTATTAGGATTTGCGCCAACATTTCTGGTGGCCGAACATGAAGAGGGAGGTTACGGAATGTGTTGGGCGATGTTTGACATGTCAGAGGGTAAAAGCGGAATATCAGAAACCGGGTGGGCTACTACAACCGTTGGAAATTTCGGAGTGGAAGTGGGAGCATATCACAATGGATTTTGTGACGGGGCTTCCACCAACTCAGAAGGGTTACGACGCGATCTGGGTGATCGTGGATCGTTTAACTAAATCTGCACATTTTCTACCGATCAAGATAAGGTACAATCTGGAGCAGCTAGCAAAGTTATATGTGAAAGAGATTGTGTCACGACATGGAGTGACGGTATCTATTGTGTCTGACAGAGATCCGCGCTTCACGTCAAATTTCTGGAAGAGCTTGCAAGAAAGGTTGGGAACTCAGTTGAGGTTGAGTACGGCGTATCACCCTCAAACGGATGGGCAAAGTAAACGAACGATTCAGACACTTGAAGACATGCTCAGAGCATGTGTGATAGATTTTAAAGGCAGCTGGGACGATCACCTACCATTGGTGGAGTTTGCCTATAATAATAGTTATCATGCAAGTATTAGCATGCCGCCATATGAAGCATTATACGGAAGGAAATGTCGAACACCTCTGTGTTGGGACAAAGTCGGTGAACGGAGTCTGTTGGGACCTGAATTGGTGTAGCAGACTGTAGATGTTGTCAAGGTAATAAGAGCTCGATTGGTAGCGGCTCAGGATTGACAAAAGAAATACGCCGATTTGTATCGTCAGAAACGAGACTTTGAAGTTGGCAGCTTTGTGTTTTTGAAGGTATCTTCCTGGAAAGGGAAGATCAGATTGGAAAGAAGGGGAAATTGAGTCCCAGGTTCGTAGGACCTTTCGAAGTTTTAAAGAGGGTAGGTGAAGTGGCGTACGAGGTAGCTCTACCTCCTGAACTTGAGCACATTCACAATATGTTTCACATTTCTGTGTTACGACCATATAAACCCGACTACAAGCATGTGATTTCCTATGAACCAATTCAAGTTGAGAAAGACTTGTCATATGAAGAGATTCCTGTCCAGATATTAGAGAGGAAAGAGCAGACGTTAAGAAACAAGGTTATTCATTCAGTCAAAATACTTTAGAGGAACCACGCAGTTGAAGACGCTACGTGGGAGCTAGAAGAGAAGATGAGGAAGAATTATGCGCATCTTTTTGAGTGAACCTATGTTAAGTTTTCCGTATCTAGATTGTAATTATGGGGACAGAATTCTTATAAGGGGGGGGGGGAGGATGTAACGACCGGAAATTCTGAAATTGCCTTATAATTCGAATTTTTGAATATTAATGAATATATTATATTTTATTAATATTATATTTGTGTTATGTGTTTAAAGGTTATGTGACAACCTGGATTATGTGAATGCATGAAATTTTACGTGTTATAGTTATGTTTAAGTGAATAATTGATTTCGCGTAGCGTCGCTAAATCACTATTCACGGGGCACGTTTCCCGAGGCACTATTTATGTCATAATATTTTTGTGTCTTTTTCGAGATTAATAAATTTCATAAATACGTGTATACGTACGAATAATTTTTTCCAAGTGTCGAAAATTTTATTTGAGCTGATACATGATTTTATCCGTATCCGAAATGTATTATATGGGTGTTCCGAATATTTGGACAAATTCCATAATAATTATTTTTATGCGTCCTAATAATTTATGGGAGTACCCATTTTAATTTTAGATGGAGTTATTTACCAATTTTGGTACAAAAGTGAGAGTTTTCGGATATATTTTTGGTGTATTTGGGTATTCATTTTGAGTTGTTACTCCAAGAGGGAACAAACCCCCCATTTTAGACCAATCAAATGAGAGCAAGAAGGGAGGTTGCCAGTAAGCTTTGAATTTTTGGCCAACCTTGAGCAACTAACCCATTTTCTCCCTAAATCACTCCCTGCACTTCGCCCAAATCACTCATTCAACTCCCAACTCATTCCATCAGCAATTAGAGAGAGAGAGCTGCAGAGTTTAGAGAGAGAGAGAGAATTGCCAAGAGCTTGAAGGAAGAAGGAGGAGAAAAGAAAGGAACAAGGAGGAAGAAGGTGAAGAAGCTAACCAAGCCTCCTTCTTGCACACCCATTCAACCCATCAGCTCAATTGGAGAGAGAGAGAGAGGGAGAGAGCTGCAGAAGAGGAAGAAGGAAGAAAGAGAAGGTCGCCGGAAAAAGGGAAGAGTCACTGGAAAAAGAAACGAGGAAGAAGAAGAAGGCACGGGTGGAAGAAGAAGCAAGAAGAACTCAAGCCAAGCAAGCCTAGCTATCATCTTAATCATCTAGGAAGGATTTACATAGGTAAACATCAATCAAATCCAGTCCATTCAATTTCTTGTTAAGTTTTCAAGTTTTCCATTCAATTTCTTGTTGTTTTTGTTCGTGTTGGATGCTTGTAAATGTTGTCAAGAGGTTATATAAGCCATTAATAACATCAAAGTAGAACAAAAACGCAATAAATCCATACGTATGCTTAAGGAAGATGAAGAACATGAAGAACAATGAACTTTGGACATGAACTTGGACATTTGGACAATTTAGAGGACCTTGTAGCTATGATTTTGTATTTGTTTAATTTGTTTGTTGTTATGATGTTATAATTCCATGGGTTATGAGTCTAACCCAGTTAGAATGGAGTAAAAAGGGATTAAAACAAAGATTTGGTGATGATTTTTGTGAAGAACGCCAAGAACACCAAGAACACGAAAATATAGCATGAGTTGATACTTTGGCCTAAGATTTGGCCATGTTAATATTAATGGATAGTTCTGAATTTTTGATATGTTGTAGCCCTATGTATTAGGAGTCCATAGAGTCCAGAACGGACCAATTTGAACGTGTATTGAGGGCGTTATGGTGGTTGGAAGCAAGATAGGCCTAGAACACCAAAAACAGAGCATTCCGGGAAGAAAATGGGTTGGGAGACTCAGGCCGAGCGCCTAGGCGCTTGGCTAGGCACTGGGCACGAGTTCAGTTACTATGAGAGAGCGCCTAGGTGCTGTTCAAAGGCCATTTTTGAGCGCCTAAGGCGCTGGACAAGAGACTGTGCAAACAGCTTCGACATCCTTTAGTAAAATGAGCATAACTTTCTCATACAAACTCGGATTGAGATGATCCAAGATGATTAGGAAAGAGAAAGAGTAGACCTACAACTTTCGTTCTTTAAGTGTTTCAATTTGAGGTCTGTAGCATGGCCTAAATCGGCCATTTGTAAGACTGATGTGTAATTGGAGACAATCAAAGGGTGTCGGGCATGCACATAAGCACATGTAATGCTCCCGACAATGTAAAATGACGTTCTAAGTTCTAAAATATGAATTTTATGAATTATAATGATACTTAACATTAACCAATGAGTATTAGATAAATTAAATGGGCATGTTAGGCGTACGCAAATACGTGTCGCCTGGGCGTTCGAATAATCAAGTTTGGCGTACAGACGTGCAAGCGTCGTAACGCCGTAACTAGTGTATATAATCTTGTTTAATATTATATTTCTAATAAGAATGAAACATTATAGAGTAGTATAGATCATTATTTGGTATCCAGTATGTGACTAATTGTTATGTGAATATGTACCTAATTGTGTAGGATATTAAGGAGCGTGTGTTATAATATTGTAGCAGCGACCATTATTTGGTATCCAGTATGTGACTAATTGTTATGTGAATATGTACCTAATTGTGTAGGATATTAAGAAGCGTGTGTTATAATATTGTAGCAGCGCTTCAGGCAAGTTCCCTAACTTCATTCTTTCTATATATTGAATGCAAGTTTCTTACCTTACTTAAAAGTATATTTGAGCGAGTATTATATCTTGTTGCAAGTTTCTTAACTTCATTCTTTCTATATATTGAATGCAAGTTCTTTCTTAACCCTTATCTAACCCTTGTGTTGGGCAAGTCTCCTATCCTAACTCAATTTATTTATTGAGCCAGTTTCCTCAACCGTATAACTTTTGTTATTGTGCGAGTTATTTATTTATTGAGCAATCATTCTATGTTATTGCAAGTTTCCTATTTCATACAAATGTTGTATATTGTTGCAAGTTTCATGACTCAAATCGAGTTATTTCTTTCAAGTTATATTAGTGGATTAGTTATTGTTAATTATTCCACATCAAGGATAAATTACTTATATTCGCAGCTTATGCATTTGAATGCATTATCTGTTATTGAATTGTGAAATGTTAAGTTCTTCATTCATGAACTGTTTAAGGGAAAAGTCTATGCCACTTGTTTCGGCTAGACACGTGCTTGTTATTATTTTAAATGCTATCCAAACCGATTGTTGGTGCGGATTCTTGGACTGAGAGAGCAACCCTTATATGGGGGATTTTAATGTGTCGGTTATTCAATGCAGTTAGAGTTAATATTATGCATATACATAGGGTACTAGAGGCTGATCCCCTCAAGTACTACTGACGGGCCAACTCTTAAAAGAGTCAGTTGAATGATTGATTCTTAGGGCCAAAATGTTCATGGTCTATTGGACCACTCAGCAGTAAGTAATCAACATTCATTATTTCATTTGAACTTTGATTATATTGTCAACTATTTCTTCAATGTTCTTAAATTGTTGAACTATGCGATTATTATTCTTATTCATTCATGATATATCTTCTTTTTTGTTATTAAACTTGCTGGGCAAATTCGTTGCTCACCCTTGTTATATCATGAACCATTTGCAGTTAAGCCGGAGAGTTCCAAAGCGGACAAAGGCAAGGGAAAACTTAAGGACTAGTTATTTATACTATTCTGTTATGTAATCGTCGAGTAGTTTTGTATTATTAATGTATTCTGCGATGTATTTATTTAAGGTTATAGACTTTGGACCGTAGTAAACCTTTTGTAATGAACAACATATGTTTATTTATTCCGCATTAGTTAAGTTATGTTGTTTAGAGGTGTATGGATGTATTTTATCGTGAACCCCAAATTCGAGGTATTGGTACCTGAATTTGGGGGTGCCACATGGACTATTAAATACAATTATTCATACTTCACATAGTTCTCATTAATTAATAATTATATTAATTAATTTACATAATCAATTTAAACTTACTATATTCAATTTAATTGAAAATTTAATTAACTTACTATCTTATCAATTTCTTGATATTAAACACTTTAGGTTAGTCCACTCATTTAAATAAATATATTAGTGGGACATCCTTTAAATTAATCTAGCAGTTAATCATATAGACCATTAACCACACAAAAGTTTAAATTTAAACCGCGCAAAATTAACTCGTTAGAAATTAAATTTTTTATTTTATTTATAATGAAGCTAAAAAATTTCTCGATCATTACATTCTCCCACCCTTATAAGAATTCCGTTCCCGGAATTACAAGTTAAGGTCACTCAAAAAGATGCGGATAACTCACCTTCATCTTTTCCTCAAGCTCCCACGTAGCTTCTTCAGCCGTGTGGTTCCTCCAAAGCACTTTAACCGAACGTATGATCTTATTCCTTAATGTCTGCTCCTTCCTATCGAGTATCTGGACAGGAATTTCTTCGTACGATAAATCTTTCTCTACTTAAATCGGTTCATAGGATATGACATGCTTGTAATTAGGCTTATATGGTCGCAACACTGAAACATGAAACACATTGTGAATGTGCTCAAGTTCAGGAGTTAAAGCTCCCTCGTACGCCACTTTATCTACTCGCTTCAAAATCTCAAAAGGTCCTATGAACCTAGGGCTCAACTTTCCCTTCTTCCCAAATCGGATCTTTCCCTTCTAGTGAGATACCTTCAAAAACACAAAACTGCCCACTTCAAAGTCCCGCTTCTGATGATGCAAGTCGGCATATTTCTTCTGTCGATCTTGGGCAGCTACTAGACGGACTCTTATTAATTTAACCGTATCTACGGTCTGCTGTACCATCTCAGGTCCTAGCAGTCTCTGCTCTCCCACTTCATCCCAACACAATGGTTTTCGACACTTTCTTCCATATAACGCTTTGTACGGTGGCATGCCGATACTAGCGTGATAACTGTTATTGTAAGTAAACTCCACTAGCGGTAAGTGGTCATCCCAACGGCCTTTTAAGTCCATCACCACCGCTCTAAGCATGTCCTCCAAGGTCTGAATTGTTTGCTCGCTCTGGCCATCAGTTTGAGGGTGATACGCAGTATTCAACCTCAACTGTGTCCCCATTCTTTCCTGCAAACTCCTCCAGAAATTTGATGTGAAGTGCGGATCTCTATCAGACATAATAGATACAGGCACTCCATGTCGTGAAATAATTTCCTTCACATAAAGTTTTGCTAACTGCTCCACATTGTACTTGATCTTAATCGGTGGAAAATGTGCTGATTTAGTTAAACGATCCACGACCACCCAGATCGCGTCGTAACCCTTCTGAGTTGGTGGAAGTCCTACCACAAAATCCATCGTGATATGCTCCCACTTCCACTCTGGGATCCCCAATGGTTATAGCAGTCCACTTGGTCGCTGGTGTTCTACTTTAACCCTTTGACATGTCAAACATCGACTGACACATTCAGCCACCTCCCTCTTCATGTTCGGCCACCAGAAATGCTGCCGCAAGTCTTGATATATTTTAGTACTCCCAGGGTGTACGGAATACCTTGAACTGTGAGCTTCTTGTAAAATCTCATCTCTCAACTCCGGAACCATCGGTATCCAGACCATTCCTTCAAACCTTAGCAGCCTTGTGCTATCAACATTATACTTCAGCTCTTCTCCTTTAGAAATTCGCTTGCTTATGCCATCACATTCTTCATCCTTCTCTTGAGCCTCCTTTATTATATCTAATAAAGTCGGACTCGCCTCCACTACGAACAGTTTCTCATTTCACTCCTTCGGGTACTTTACTTCCAATTCCAATCTTTCCAATTCTTTTACCAACTCTTCCCGAGTTGTTAACATCAGTAACTTCTCCCTGCCTATCCTGCTCAAGGCATTCGCCACAACATTTATTTTACTTGGATGGTACAGAATTTCACAATCGTAATCTTTGATTAATTCCAACCATCGCCACTGCCTCATATTCAGCTCCTTCTAAGTGAAGATATACTTCAGACTTTTGTGGTCTGTGTATATCTCACACTTCTCTCCATATAAATAGTTCCTCCATATCTTTAAGGCAAAAACCACTGCTGCTAACTCCAAATAGTGAGTCGGATACCCCTTATCGTAGTCCTTCAGCTGACGTAACGCGTACGCAATGACTTTGCCATGCTGCATCAGTAAACAGCCAAGAACCCTTGTGTGACGCATCACTATACACTACAAATCCCCCTGTATTGTCGGGTAGAGACAACACAGGTGCTTCACTAAGCCTCATCTTTAATTCTAAGAAACTCGTTTCACATTTCTCTGTCCATACAAACTTAACCATCTTTCTGGTCAGATTGGTTAACGGCGATGCTATCTTCGAAAAGTCCTGAATAAATCTATGATGGTATCCCGCTAATCCCAAGAAACTTCTAATCTCCGTCGACGTCTTCGGCTGCTCCCAATTAATAATTGCCTCCACTTTTATTGGATCCACCAAAACATCATCCTTGTCGATGACCTGCCCCAAAAACTGCACCTTCGGCAACCAGAATTCGCACTTCAAAAATTTCAGGTACAACTTCTCGCTTCTCAAAGTTTCCAGTGCTATCCTCAGATGTTTAGCGTGTTCCTCCTCTGTCTTCGAGAAAACCAAAATGTCATCAATGAATACGATAACAAACTTGTCCAAGTGCTGTTTGAACACTCTGTTCATCATGTCCATGAATACTGTAAGGACCGAGAATTTTATATAATTATATATGTATATTTTTACGAATAAAATTTTGTTTTCTCATATAAGTGAATATGTGAATTGAGCAAGATAATTAATTTATTTATTTTAAGTTAACTAAGTTGAATACTTAATCAATTTGATTAAGGAAAAGCAAGATAAGTTATGTTGAGAATTAACATAACTTGAATGTTAACCTCAAATGGTAAATAAAAATATTTATAATCTTTAAATAATTAATTAATATTACTAATATAAAGTGATTATATGAATATGTAATAACTTATTAAAGGAAATAAGTATATTAAATTATTAGTGTATTGAACGCTTTGTGACTTACATTGAATGGATATGTGGATGAATAAATATATTAAATATTTATCAATGATGATAAATATATTATGACTTATGTAGAATATGTATGAGACTAAATAAATATATACTATAAATATGTATATTTATTTATTTATTATATAAAGATAATTAATATGCCAGCCTATTAACCTAATATTTTATATTAGGAATTGTAACTAAATAACCTAAGGGTTCTAATTATTAAGGTATGCTAGTATGTAATTTATATACTAGTGCACTAACCCTAGAGATATATTTTATAAATCTCAATTAGTTAATTTTGTAACTCGATTTAAGCAAGTTTAATTGGGTTATGAAAATAGAGCAGGAATATTGATGTAATAAAAATATGTTATGGTCCAATTAATAAATTAATTGTGGACTTGAAGAATTATTAAGTAAATGTATTAAATTAGCTATTCACATTTAATTAAATCATATATTGGGAGCCCAACAAGCTAATATATATTAAGTAGTCCAAGTAGGATTAATTCAAGCCCAAATGATTAAATTAGTGGGCCAAATTTTTTTTACCCAATTGAAGAGGGACTTATTAGTCATTTGAGCAAGTAAATTAGCAAATAAAAAAAAATAAAAATCAAAAAGTGGCCGGGTATAGGAGCTAAAGGAAGGAGGAAATGATATTTTTTTTCAAACTTATCCTTTCATGCAAGGTGTCATTCATATAATTAATCACATGTCTTACCAACTACGAAAGGGATAAGGATTGAGGAGAAGAATGAGAGAGAGAGAGAGAGAGTAAGATATTGGGAAAAGAATGATAGATATACAAAGTATATCAAATAATAAATCTAGTAAACCACTTTAGTTACTTCCATTTCATTTCTATTTTCCTAGCTAACTAAGAGAAGAGAGAGAGAGAGAGTCACGGTTTGGAACGAGTGGAAGAAGAAGAGAGAGCCTAAGCCTTGATGCATTCAAAAATTTATCACATATTACGGAAGGAAAAGAAAGGTTGCACATAAGGGAAGGTAATGAAAAAATTTCTAGCTTTAATTATGTTTTATGTAGTTTAAGTACTAATATGAAGATCCATGAAGGTTTTATGTGTATTTGGTTTAAAACCTTATGAAAGGTTAGATTTTTATTTATGTTGTGTAACTTGGTTATGTATGTGTGATGATGTTGAAAGATTTGGGGATAAAGCAAAACTAGTGAAATTTCTAAAAATTATCTAGTTACTTAGTGAGATCCATGTCATTTATTTTGAAATCCATGTTGGGTATTTGTGATTTGTTTGTTGGTTGTGCAAGATATTTAAGTATTGAGTAAAATCCCTTTAGTTTGACTCAAAAATGTTGAGAGATGAGAAAGATATGGGATTTGTACTAAAACAACTCTTTGATGGAAAAAAAATAATAAATAATAAGGCTGCTGTCCCAAAAAGGAAATTTCGAGATTTGCTATAATGCTCTAAAAATTTTGGGCTTTTGGTATGTTGTAGTACGCTGTATAAGCTTTCCATTGACTCCGGAACGTACTAATTCCGACTTCGGAGTAAAGAGTTATGTCATTTTAAAGTAACCAAATCAAAACTGTCCAAACAGTGCGAACAGTTCCCTTCCACAAATTTTTGGGCCTGATCTGTTCAGAATTTGGAAAAATGTTAGTAAGGAAAAATTGTAGCCCCGGAAGTTAGCTTCGCGTGGGCTCAAGAATCGCCTAAAAAAGTTTTAAAACGAAAAAGTTATGTCTGTTTTAGCGAGAGAGGGTAAAACTACAAAAAAGATGAAAACCATTACGAAACTGTCCAGATAATAATGCAGCATGCAGGGAATTTTGGCCTAAAGCAGACGGGTTAAAGCTATCTGGATTGGGTGATAATTACTCGTAGTAGATTTTGTTACTAAACAAACGGGTTATACTGTCTGGATATTAACTAAAGAAGAACTTTGCCTGAAGCAGACAGTCTTAACTGTCCGGATAGATAATCAAAATGAAATTTGTTCTTAAACAGACAGTCTTAACTGTCTGGATTAGACCTGTAACATAGAATCTAAAAGGTTTGGACACGTTTAATTTATAAGATGCGAATGACCTAAAATGAATAGTATTGTAATGTAAAACAAAGTGTGTTGGTTTCTAATAGCCGAGTAGTTGGCCAACGTGAAGCTACGTTGTCTCGAACTATATAAGACAAGCGTAATAGATTTTAATTAAAGAATAATTTAAGATGTCTTAAGTTATGAGACATGAGCATCACGAGGCTTTAGAATTAAAGTCTAATCTATAAACAAAGCTAAAAGAGAAATATACCGAGGTGTATATAGTTAAATATATTAAGTCAAGAAATGAAACCCGAACATCGTGAATTATAAAATAAGCTAGGATAAACTAATATAGCAATTATTTAAATTAAGGTAATAATATAGTAAATTGTATTTTACTATAAAAGCCCTGTATTAACTGTTTAAACTCCGAATTTGCGAGCAAAGTTAAAAGATATTTCTGAAATGAAATATAAATGGTTTAAGCTTCAAGATGTAAAATATTTACATCTTAAAATGTGTGAGACTCTTATTATTTATGAATAAAGTTTCTAAAGGAACCAAGATTGGTTTTGAATGAAGTATAAATAATATTAATTTTTGTTAACTAATATTTATGGATAATGAATATAAATGCATGTTTTGCGACATATTTAATTATCTAAATGTGTGTGCATGTAAATACAATTGTGTAGGATTTGTGGAGAGAAGTTAAGTTAAATTTTAGCGGTAATCTCCAATCAAGGCAAGTTTTCTAAACTTACTCAGATATTTATTATGTGCAAGTTCCCTAACTCAAACTCGAGTTATTATATCTCAATCATGCCAGTGGATTAATTATTGACAATTATTCCACATCTATAATATTTCTTGATATTCGCACAAGGTGCAAGTTGTTATTAATATGCAAGTTTCCTAACTCAACTTGAGTTATTACTTTTCAAAGCATGATTAGTGAATAATTATTATTGGGTATTCATATCCATGATGATTATTGTTATTCGTACATAGTGCATTTGATTTCCTGATCTGTTACTTGAACTGTGAAATAATTTAAAGTTCTTTTATTCATGAACTGTTTATGAGCTGTGTCTCAGCTATTTGTTTTGGCGAGACTAATATTCGTTAAAGCATGAAACGTTCCATTTAATATGAGCGGATTTATTATTGGAAGATTTATGCCATTTATTTCGGCTAGATCAACATTGATATTATATGTCAAATTCATAGTATTTCTTTGAATTCAATCCAAACCATATTGATATGGTGCGGACTCATGATGTAAGACTGAGATGAACAACCTTGAAAAAATAAATCAGGGGAATTTTATTGTCGGAAACCCGACCCGCGCGCTATTTTTGAGAATTATGCATAATCTCGGGTACAATAAGGCTGATCACCTTACGTACTTGCAGAAGAGTAAAGATTAGTTTTTATAGCTAACTTTTACTCTTGAGGTAGTCAGTAATAATAACTGATGATTCCTCTAGTAGTTCTTGATCCATTTGTGATCACTCAACATAAAATCTAGGTATAATTCCACTTTACTAACTATTATTGCAGTATTGATAATTTTTGTTAATCAATTAAATATTATTAAACCTTCGAAAGAATTTTAACTCTTTCATTCTTGATGTATTATTCAGCATGAAATTCAAGAAAATCCTTGTTACTTGAAATGATTTATTATTCAGCTATTCGAAATCTTTTGATTATTGTTGAAGTTCTATAATAGTTCAACTCTTCTGTTCATGATATATATCCTTCATTGTACACTTAACTTGCTGAGCAAACTCGTTGCTCATCATTGCTTAAATAAAATATTTCAGCTAAAGCCGAGGTAGCAAAAGGTTCCAATAAGGACAAAGGCAAAACGAAGGCGACCGAGTAGTATCAAGTTGTTTAATGATTATTATATTATAATGTCGCTTAAGTCTTTTGTGTTTATAGACATGTAATGTTAAGGTTAGTTAACCTAGGATGACGATGATATAATTATGTTTTAATGTATATTTTTATTAAGGTAATGTAATGAATGATATAATTCATCAATGAATGGGTAGTTAGATGTGATATGTATGATGGATCGTGAGCACCAAACCCGAAGTTAAGGAGCCCGGATTTGGGGGCGTCATAGGTTGGTATCAGAGCTGTAGGTTATAAACCTTAGGTCGGGGGAAAAGCCTTAGGAATATAACCATAAGAAAGATAAAGAAAACTCATTTAGAATTCTAAGTGATGGATTGAGAAAATTCATTAATAGTGAGATATGTGGACATTTAGTTTTTATGGATTTTGTTTATTGGTGATATACTGATTAAGTGGTTTAAACTGGTTGTAGGATGTCAGGAGATGATGAGATTAGAGATACCCAGATGATTACGAAGGTGTTAACAGCTGCACCAATGCCATTCGCCGAGGTGCCAGCTCAGAGTGAGTCAGTTAAGGAAGTTTTAAGAGATAAACCTACGGTAAATCTAGGAAGCGATCATGAAGAGTATCCTGAAATGGAGCTGAACGAAGAGGAAGAAGTATATTGCAAAAAGACTAAGGTAGGACTAGTAGGTGGGGAAAAAGGTAAAGTAGTAGTCGCAGACGGTCAAACATCCACGGAAGTTCAAGATCTGAAGAATAGGGTGCTATTATTGGAAGAAATGTGGAAGATGGAAAGGGCATTGCGGGAAATGACAGAAGAGCATAATGAGCTTAAAGCACAAATCAAGAACATGGGGGTTGAATGCATCAAATTGAAAAAGGGGAAGAATAATAAAAGGAAAATGAACAACTCAGGGAACCAGCAAGGAAATTCACTACCGAAGAAGAAGGCATCTATTAACTGCGGAAAGAAATATTTTGGGGAATGCATGAAGGGTAAGAATGTGTATTACAATTGTGGTCAGCAAGGACATATTTCACCACATTTTTCCAAACCAAAGAAAGGGGGATGTTTTTCATGTGGTGGAAAGGGCCATCGGTTTAAAAATTGTCCTAAGAAGAAGACAGGGGAAGGAAGTGGATGGAAGAAAGATTAAGTATGAGAGATAGAACCTTTTGGAGTAAGATAATATGTTAGTAAGATAATATCAGAGACGACAAGTAGGTATATGTAAATATATGTCTATAGGAATGTAATCCTCGCTTTTGTATGAGTATCAAAATAATTTTTATAAGTCTCAACGTTTTGTATAAAGTTGTAATGAATCCTGACTTTAAATATTGGTAGCAATATGTGTTGTCTGACGAAAAGTACCATGTACTATTTGAAGGAATATGTATATAACTACAGTGATATGAATATATGTTTAATTAAGTCAATAAATTCTGAGGATAAAAGATAGTATGTAGTGATTTCAGCAAGCTGAATTTGTGAATTCAGCAAGCTAAATTTGTGAATTCAACAAGTTGAAATTTAATAATTCAGGAAGCTAAATTCGTCAATCCAGCAAGCTGAATTAGTCTGATTTTAAAAATTTTGTGTTAAATTTTTTCTATAATACCACTAATAAAAAGGTAGCAAAAAGGTGTAAAAGATGAAGTGATAAATTAAAGTTTTATTTAAACAGACAATGCCGCAAAGAAGAGAACAACGACACCGAAGGGTAGATGAATTCGATAATAATGAAGAAGGTAACACAAACCCTATGCAAGATTTTGTAAACATGTTGGCAGAAGCTATGTAGAATAGAGCACCAGTCGCAGAAAATCAGCCAGGAAATCAATTAGCGAACTTTAAAGACTTCAAGGCAGTAGGACCGCCAGAATTTAAGGGAACAACAGATCCGATAGAAGCTTTGACATGGATAAAAGAAATAGAGAAAGCATTCGTTAATGCTAGAGTAGCAGAGGAGCAAAAGACCGTCTTTGCTACCTATTTGATGAAGGGGGAGGCGAACTACTGGTGGGAGACAAACCAGAATAGAGTAGGAACAATAGTGGTGACATGGACAAGGTTCAAAGAATTGTTTAACGAGAATTACTTCTCGCAGAGTATGCAAGCAAGGATGGAGGTTAAATTCCTAGAGCTGAAACAGGAGAATATGTCGGTTTCAGAATATGCCGCCAAATTTAATGAGTTAGCTAGATTCACTCCACATCAAGTGGACACTGAAGCACGAAAGGCGCGAAGATTTGAGAACGGATTGAAGCCAGGAATATTTAGCAAGGTAGCAGTGCTACAGATTAATACATTTTCGTCTCTATTAGAAAAAGCAATCATCGCCGAGGGAGGAAGTGAAGCCGTATCAAGGTATCATCAGGAGAAGAAGAAAAAGACGAATGAAGGAGGTAGCAGTGGAGGGAGTAACTCCAACAAGCGTAAATGGAATGATAACACCCAATCGGGAAACAAATCAGGAGAAGGAAGGAAGAAAGGTGAGCCGTGTGCAGTTTGTGGGAAGAATCATCAAGAAGTATGCCTGAAGGGCAAGAGTGTGTGTTATAACTGTGGCCAAGAGGGACACATCTCTCCTAATTGTCCCAGTCCAAAGAAGATACAAGGTTGTTATTTGTGTGGATCGTCAAACCATCAAATCTGTAATTGTCCAAAGAAGAATGCAAACAAAGG
This sequence comes from Aralia elata, assembly GCA_034770075.1. Lineage (NCBI taxonomy): Eukaryota > Viridiplantae > Streptophyta > Magnoliopsida > Apiales > Araliaceae > Aralia > Aralia elata. Next base: position 36,299,630 of record CM068378.1, read on the forward strand.
AAACAACAGAGGGACTCTAACGATCAAAGGACCAGCTCAGCCAACAAGACCAACCGCACGCACGTTTTAACATGACAGTTCAGGATGCAGTCGCTTCGAAGGGGGTAGTGTTAGGTATAATTTCAATCGGTAATATAATTGCACGCATATTATTTGATAGATATCGCTATGAGGTGTTTTTCATTTACGGATATGAGTTACAGGTTAGTATAATGCATATAAAAATGAAGAAATTGATGATACAACTTTAAAAAGTTACTAGAAAACAAATATAGTTATGATTCATGGCAAGTCAAATGAGATTTGAGTTAAGCAAAAAATTTTCGCCCTGATTGGGATGAGAAAGAGCAATGAAGTAATACGTAAGTTATAATAATAAATAAGGGTCTAATGATAGACATAATTTGAATGTAAGGTAATAGTGATTCCGGGGACGGAATCCTTATAATTAGGGGAGAATGTAAGGACCGAGAATTTTATATAATTATATGTGTATATTTTTACGAATAAATTTTTTTTCCTCATATAAGTGAATATGTGAATTAAGCAAGATAATTAATTTATTTATTTTAAGTTAACTAAGATGAATACTTAATCAATTTGATTAAGGAAAAGCAAGATAAGTTATGTTGAGAATTAACATAACTTGAATGTTAACCTCGAATGGTAAATAAAAATATTTATAATCTTTAAATGATTAATTAGTATTACTAATATAAAGTGATTATATGAATATGTAATAACTTATTAAAGGAAATAAGTATATTAAATTATTAGTGTATTGAACGCTTTGTGACTTACATTGAATGGATATGTGGATGAATAAATATATTAAATATTTATCAATGATGATAAATATATTATAACTTATGTAGAATATGTATGAGACTAAATAAATATATACTATAAATATGTATATTTATTTATTTATTATATAAAGAGAATTAATATGCCAGCCTATTAACCTAATATTTTATATTAGGAATTGTAACTAAATAACCTAAGGGTTCTAATTATTAAGGTATGCTAGTATGTAATTTATATACTAGTGCACTAACCCTAGAGATATATTTTATACATCTCAATTAGTTAATTTTGTAACTCGATTAAAGCAAGTTTAATTGGGTTATGAATATAGAGCAGGAATATTGATGTAGTGAAAATATGTTATGGTCCAATTAATAAATTAATTGTGGACTTGAAGAATTATTAAGTAAATGTATTAAATTAGCTATTCACATTTAATTAAATCATATATTGGGAGCCCAACAAGCTAATATATATTAAGTAGTCCAAGTAGGATTAATTCAAAGGTCAAATGATTAAATTAGTGGGCCAAATTTTTTTTACCCAATTGAAGAGGGACTTATTAGTCATTTGAGCAAGTAAATTAGCAAATAAAAAAAATAATAAAAATCAAAAAGTGGCCGGGTATAGGAGCTAAAGGAAGGAGGAAATGATATTTTTTTTCAAACTTATCCTTTCATGCAAGGTCTCATTCATATAATTAATCACCTGTCTTACCAACTAAGAAAGGGATAAAGATTGAGGAGAATAATGAGAGAGAGTGTGTAAGATATTGGGAAAAGAATGATAGATATACAAAGTATATCAAATAATAAATCTAGTAAACCACTTTAGTTACTTCCATTTCATTTCTATTTTCCTAGCTAGCTTAAAGAAGAGAGAGAGAGAGAGAGTCACGGTTTGGAAAGAGAGGAAGAAGAAGAGAGAGCCTAAGCTTTGATGCATTCAAACATTTATCACATATTACGGAAGGAAAAGAAAGGTTGCATATAAGGGAAGGTAATGAAAAAATTTCTAGCTTTAATTATGTTTTATGTAGTTTAAGTACTAATATGAAGATCCATGAAGGTTTTATGTGTATTTGGTTTAAAACCTTATGAAAGGTTAGATTTTTATTTATGTTGTGTAACTTGGTTATGTATGTGTGATGATGTTGAAAGATTTGGGGATAAAGCAAAACTAGTGAAATTTCTAAAAATTATCTAGTTACTTAGTGAGATCCATGTCATTTATTTTGAAATCCATGTTGGGTATTTGTGATTTATTTGTTGGTTGTGCTAGATATTTAAGTATTGAGCAAAAACCCTTTGGTTTGACTCAAAAATGTTGAGAGATGAGAAAGATATGAGATTTGTACTAAAACAACTCTTTGATGGAAAAAAAATAATAAATAATAAGGCTGCTGTCCCAAAAAGGAAATTTCGAGATTTGCTATATTGCTCTAAAAATTTTAGGCTTTTGGTATGTTGTAGTACGTTGTATAAGCTTTCCATTGACTCCAGAACGGACCAATTCTGACTTCGGAGCAAAGAGTTATGTCATTTTAAAATAACCAAATCAAAACTGTCCAAACAGTGCGAACAGTTCCTTTCCAAGAATTTCTGGGCCTGATCTGTTCAGAATTTGGAAAAATGTCAGTAGGGAAAAATTGTAGCCCCAGAAGTTAGCTTCGCGTGGGCTCAAGAATCGCCTAAAAACGTTTTAAAACGAAAAAGTTATGTCTGTTTTAGCGAGAGAGGGTAAAACTACAAAAAAGATGAAAACCATTACGAAACTGCCCAGATAATAATGCAGCATGCAGGGAGTTTTGGCCTGAAGCAGACGGGTTAAAGCTTACTGGATTGGGTGATGATTACTCGTAGTAGATTTTGTTAGTAAACAGATGGGTTATACTATCTGGATATTAACTAAAGAAGAACTTGGCCTGAAGCAGACAGTCTTAACTGTCCGGATAGATAATCAAAATGAAATTTGTTCTTAAACAGACAGTCTTAACTGTCTGGATTAGACCTGTAACATAGAATCTAAAACGTTTGGACACGTTTAATTTATAAAATGCGAACGACCTAAAATGAATAGTATTGTAATGTAAAACAAAGTGTGTTGGTTTCCAATAGCCGAGTAGTTGGCCAACGTGAAGCTACGTTGTCCCGAACTATATAAGACAAGCGTAATAGATTTTAATTAAAGAATAATTTAAGATGTCTTAAGTTATGAGACATGAGCATCACGAGGCTTTAGAATTAAAGTCTAATCTATAAACAAAGCTAAAAAAAGAAATATACCGAGGTGTATATAGTTAAATATATTAAGTCAACATATGAAACCCGAACATCGTGAATTATAAAATAAGCTAGGATAAACTAATATAGAAATTATTTAAATTAAGGTAATAATATAGTAAATTGTATTTTACTATAAAAGCCCTGTATTAACTGTTTAAACTCCGAATTTGCGAGCAAAGTTAAAAGATATTTTTGAAATGGAATATAAATGGTTTAAGCTTCAAGATGTAAAATATTTACATCTTAAAATGTGTGAGACTCTTATTATTTAACCAAGATTGGTTTTGAATGAAGTATAAATAATATTAATTTTTGTTAACTAATATTTATGGATAATGAATATAAATGCATGTTTTGCGACATATTTATTTATCTAAATGTTTGTGCATGTAAATACAATTGTGTAGGATTTGTGGAGAGAAGTTAAGTTAAATTTTAGCGGTAATCTCCAATCAAGGCAAGTTTTCTAAACTTACTCAGATATTTATTATGTGCAAGTTCCCTAACTCAAACTCGAGTTATTATATCTCAATCATGCTAGTGGATTAATTATTGACAATTATTCCACATCTATAATATTTTTTGATATTCGCACAAGGTGCAAGTTGTTATTAATATGCAAGTTTCCTAACTCAACTTGAGTTATTACTTTTCAAAGCATGATTAGTGAATAATTATTATTGGTTATTCATATCCATGATGATTATTGTTATTCGCACATAGTGCATTTGATTTCCTGATCTGTTACTTGAACTGTGAAATAATTTAAAGTTCTTTTATTCATGAACTGTTTATGAGCTGTGTCTCAGCTATTTGTTTTGGCGAGACTAATATTCGTTAAAGCATGAAACGTTCCATTTAATATGAGCGGATTTATTATTGGAAGATTTATGCCATTTATTTCGGCTAGATCAACATTGATATTATATGTCAAATTCATAGTATTTCTTTGAATTCAATCCAAACCATATTGATATGGTGCGGACTCATGATGTAAGACTGAGATGAACAACCTTGAAAAAATAAATCAGGGGAATTTTATTGTCGGAAACCCGACCCGCGCGCTATTTTTGAGAATTATGCATAATCTCGGGTACAATAAGGCTGATCACCTTACGTACTTGCAGAAGAGTAAAGATTAGTTTTTATAGCTAACTTTTACTCTTGAGGTAGTCAGTAATAATAACTGATGATTCCTCTAGTAGTTCTTGATCCATTTGTGATCACTCAGCATAAAATCTAGGTATAATTCCACTTTACTAACTATTATTGCAGTATTGATAATTTTTGTTAATCAATTAAATATTATTAAACCTTCGAAAGAATTTTAACTCTTTCATTCTTGATGTATTATTCAGCATGAAATTCAAGAAAATCCTTGTTACTTGAAATGATTTATTATTCAGCTATTCGAAATCTTTTGATTATTGTTGAAGTTCCTATCCTTCATTGTACACTTAACTTGCTGAGCAAACTCGTTGCTCACCCTTACTTAAATAAAATATTTCAGCTAAAGCCGAGGTAGCAGAAGGTTCCAATAAGGACAAAGGCAAAGCGAAGGCGACCGAGTAGTATCAAGTTGTTTAATGATTATTATATTATAATGTCGCTTAAGTCTTTTGTGTTTATAGACATATAATGTTAATGTTAGTTAACCTGGGATGACGATGATATAATTATGTTTTAATGTATATTTTTATTAAGGTAATGTAATGAATGATATAATTCATCAATGAATGGGTAGTTAGATGTGATATGTATGATGGATCGTGAGCACCAAACCCGAGGTTAAGGAGCCCGAATTTGGGGGCGTCACAAATACTGCTGGCGCATTTGTTAACCCAAACGACATCACCAGAAACTCAAAACGTCCATATCTAGTTTTGAATGCTGTCTTCGGAATATCCTCCTTCCTCACTTTTAGTTGGTGTTAGCCAGTCCTCATTTCGATCTTTGAAAAGTATTTCACTCCCTTTAATTGATCAAACAAATCGTCAATTCTTGGCAACTGATACTTGTTCTTAATAGTAACTTTGTTAAACTCCCTGTAGTCGATACAAAGCCTTAGCGATCCATCTTTCTTCTTTACGAATAGTACTGAAGCTCCCCACGGATACACGCTTGGTCGAATATAACCCTTATCCAACAACTCCTGCAGTTGTACCAATAATTCCTTCATCTCTACCGGAGCCATTCAGTATGGTGCCTTGGATATCGGTCTTATTCCCAATACCAAGTCAATTACAAACTCTACCTCTCTATCTGGCGGCAAACCCGATAACTCATCTAAGAAAACATCAGAGAATTCCCTTACGACAGGTATCTGACCCAGTTCACCCCCTACTCTTTGAGTATCAACCACATGAGCCAGATAACATGTGCAACCCTTCCTTAACAATTTCTTTGCTTGCATCATCGTCATACAACAAGATTATTTCGGCGATTTACTACCATAAAATACAACCTTCGACTTATTTGGAGTCTCCAGGTGTATGCATTTCTTCTGGCAGTCAATTACAGCTTTAGGATTAGACAACCAATCCATTCCAAGAATTACATCAAACTCTCCCAATCGAATCGGAATCAAATTCACGCCCAGTTTATACCCTCTTAGTTCAGCACAATAGTTCATATGAATGTAATCTATGGGGATAATTTCTTTATTGGCTACTTCTACATTTATGGGGTTCTCTAGTTTTTCACGTTGTAAGCCTAACCGTTTAGCAAAATCTTCTGAAACAAAAGAATAGGTAGCACCCAAATCAAATAATACATATGCATTGATATTATTAATCAGAATAATACCTAACACCACGTCCTTCGATTCCATTGTATCTGGTATGGTCATGTTGAATGTGTGTGCCCTCAGTCTGTTTGCTTGATTACTTGGCCCTCCAATTGTCAGCTTGCTGTTGTTGCCCTTGTTGCCGCTGGCTGCATCACTTTTCCTCTTTGGGCAGTCCTTGGTCTGGTGATCCGATGCACCACATGAAAAACACCCTACTTTCTTACCTTTCGGACACTGAGGAGCAATGTTCCCTTGTTGTCCACAATTATAGCAAACACCCTTGTCTTTCATACACTCTTTAGAGTGATTTCTCCTGCACTTGTCGCATTTGTTCCCTTTCTTAGATTCTCCTCTAGACTTGCTGCCTCCTGAAGCTTGGTTATCATTCCATTTCCTCTTGTTTTGGTCACTACTTCCTCCTCTATTTCCCTCGTGACTATTCTTCTTTTTGTCCTGATTATATTTTACAAACGCCTCATTTCCCCCTTCGGCGATGATTGCCCCTCTAGAAGCGTTGAAAACGTGCCAATCTGCAAAATCGCAACCCTGCTGTATACCCATGGTTTCAGTCCTTGCTCAAATCTCCGTGCCTTTCTGGCCTTAGAATCCGTTTGGTGTGGGGCAAATGTAGCCAACTCATTAAATTTTGTCGCGTACTCTGCGATCGACATATTTCCTTGCTTGAGTTCCAAGAACTTTACCTCCATGCTCGCCTATATACTTTCTGGGAAGTAGTTCTCGAAGAATAGCTCTCTAAAACGAGCCCACGAAACTACGCCTTCCCCAGCTCGGCCCTTGTTCGCCTTCCACCAGTAATTTACCTCGCCTTTCATCATGAAAGTGGCAAATCCAGTCTTTTGTTCTTCGGCCACCCGTGCGACCTCGAACATCTTCTCCATCTCCTCTACCCATGTCTAGGCTTCAATTGGATCCATAGTTCCTCTGAACTCCGGAGGTCCTACCAACTTAAAATCTTTGAAGCTTGCCAAGTGATGCCCTGGTTGCCTAACTACCGGCGGGAGTCTATTCTGTATTGCCTCTGCCAACATATCTGTAACGATCGTGAATTCTGGATAGCCTTGTAATTAGAGCTTATGAATTTTATTGAATAAAATAGACTTTTATTATTTTTATTTTTTTATTTTATGTTATTTTGTGTTACGTGATGTGTTTAAAGGTTGTGTGACAATCTGGATTATGTGAATACATGAATGTTGCGTGTTATAGTTTTGTATAAGTGAATAAATTGATTTCGCATATTATCGCTAAATTGCTATTCACGATGTACTATTCACGGGCACTATTCATGCCAAAATATTTTACGTCTTTTTCGATTTTGGAATAATTTCATTAATGCGTTTATGCGGAGGAATAATTTTTCCAAGCATCAAAAAATTTATTTGAGCTTATTCGGGATTTATATTTTATCCGAAAGGTTTATTATGAGTTATCCGAATAAATGGACAAACCCCGTATTATTATTTTACCCATCCCAATATTTTATAGTAATACCCATTTTAATTATGGGTAGAGTTATTAAGCAAATTGGGTACAAAAGTGAGAGTATTTGGATATATTTTTGTGTTTATGGGTATTTATTTTTGCTTCTTACCCCAAGTGGGGACCAATTTAAACCCATTAGCCAATAGGGATTTAGGAATGGAAGTGGGTGTCAGCAAGGTGTTGGCAATTACCACACCCAATGCCTTGAAATTCTTTTTTTTTCCCAACATTCCTCATAGAAGACCAAAGCCACCAAACTTGGTCTTGCACTCCCTCCCCTCTCTCGAAGCCACTCACCATTTCTCCTAAAACCTCTTTCTTGCTCATCCATTCAAACCATCAGCTGATAACAAGTTTAGAGAGAGAGAGAGAGCTGCCTAGTTTGCTTGAAGGAGAAGGAGAGAGAAACAAGAGAGAGGAAGAAGAAGTTCTAGAGAGAGAAGAAGAAAGGAGTGCACGGGTGAAGAAGAAGAGAAGAAAGAAGGAGCCAAAGCAAAGGAGAAGAACATTAGCCAAGCTTCATAGCATTCAAGGAAGAGATTCACGGAGGTAAACAAACAACCAAAATCCATTTCATTTGATTTTGTGAAGATTTTCGAGTTTTGAAGGTTTTTGAGCTCTTGAGCTTGTGATCTGATTTTCTTGCGATTATTGTTGTTATTGTTTGTTCGAGATGTTTATATATATTGTTAAGAGACTATATAAGCTATTAATAATATTAAAGTGGAACAAAAACACAAGAAAAGCCGAACCAATGCGTAAAGGATGAAGAACAATGAAGAACATGGACATTTTGGATAAACATCGACATTCAGACTGTTTTAGAGGACTTATAGCTTCGATTCTGTGTTTGTTTGTTTTGTTTGTTATTGTGGTATTGTAGTTCCATGGGTTATCTTCATAACCCAGTTAGAATGGAGTAAAAAGCTTTTAAAACGAATTTGTGGTGAAGATTTTAGTAAACTATGTCCAGAACACGATTACTTAGTATGAACAGTGACCTTATAATCAATTCTGGTATTAATCTGTTGCTTGTAAAATTATGAGCTTCTGGAGTAGTATAGTACACTGAATTAGGAAGCCATGGGCTTTGGAATGAATTCATTTCGATCTCGGATGAGGGAGATATAGCGATTTTAAGAAAATGTGTCAAAGCTGTCAAGAACACAAAAAACTTGTGCGACTAGGCTCTTTAGAGCCATGATTTTGACTAGTTAGAGAACCTGGAAGGTTTTGATTTTTGGATATGTTGTAGTTCATGTTATAAGATTTCCATAGCCTTAAGAACAGACTAATTCTGACTTAAAATGAAGAAGTTATGATGTTTGGAAGTAGATGCTACGAACCTGTCAAGCAGGAGGTCGTAGAGTGCATGTCGTGGGGTAAACTCTGACCATCGTAGAGTGAAAATGGTGGGGTGAACTCTGAGGGTCGTAGAGTGGCCTCCAAAATCATAGAGTGCCTCTCGAAATCGTAGAGTGCCTCTCGGAATCGTAGGGTGACTCTCGAAATCGTAGAGTGCAGGCAGCTTCAGCATCACTTAGTAAAATGACCATAACTTTCTCATAGAACTCGGATTGAGGTGATCCAAGATGATTCGGAAAGAGGAAGAGTAGACCTACAACTTTCATTTAATAAGCATTGGGAGTTAAGGTCGGGATGAATCTCAAAATTGAGCATCTTTAGCACTGTTGGAGGTCGTAGGGTAGTAAGTTCGTAGAGTGAACGCAGCTTCAGTGTCACTTAGTAAAATGGGCATAACTTTCTCATACGAACTTCGATTTGGGTGATTCAAGATGATCCAAAAATCTTAGAGATAGAACTACGACTTCCACTATTAAGAGTTAAGATTTGTTGCCTGGTTCAAATTCAAAATTGGGCAGTTTGGTGACGTTGTGCATATCGCGTAAGCGTTCGAGTAGTCAAGTTTGGCATACGGACGTGTAAGCGTCGTAATGCCATAACAAGTGTGTTTAGCCTTGTTTTAAATTTTGTTTCTAATATGAGTGAAACATTATAGAGTAGTATAAACCAATATTTAGAATCCCTTATGTGACTAATTGTTATGTGAATATGTACTACATTGTGTAGGATATTTGAAGAACAATTTACGTTAAGCCTAATCAACGAAAGAGGCAAGTTTCCTAACTCAAACTCGAGTTATTATGTTTCAAACATGGTAGTGGATTAATTATTGATAATTATCCTACATCTATAATATCTATTGATATTCACACCTTGTGCAAGTTCCTAATTTTACCAAGTTATTTTACGTAAGTTCCCTAACTTCATTCTTTCTATATATTGAATGCAAGTTTCTTACCCTACTCCATTTAATTATTGAGCAAGTTTTCTAACTCTTGTTTAATTTGGTATTGAACAAGCATTCTATATTATTGTAAGTATTCCCATTTTATTCAAATATCTTATTAAAGTTTCATTTCATGCAATGCTTATATATTGTATGAATTCCAAATTATGCAAATAATTTGATAGTCGTTTAAGATATCCAGTTATGCTATAACTTATGTTATTAAAGCTTTTGAATCCAAATTATGTATGAATGGTTTATGAAGAAATCGATGCTAGTTGATTCGGCTAAACCAACGTCCATGATTTAGAAGGCGATCCAAACCAATTGCTTTGGTGCGGACTCTTTGTAGAGATGAACAACCCTCTTAGTAGGAGAAAATTATGTTTTTTGTCAGGGGACCGACATGCGCGCAAGTTGAATGTTTGAGGGCTATACATAACGCCGGGTATTTTAGGCTGATCACCTATTGTACCTGTTTTTGGGTTAATAGTATAATACTATTAATCCTATCGGAAAGGTAAGTGCCATGGTGGCCACACAGTGATTCCTGCATTTGAAAAATTTGAAATCATTGAATCCATTTGATAATCATCTAGTCTATAGTGACTCACCAGTGTTAGTGGAGAATTGAATTGAAACGTTTGAGACGTACCTTGTTTACAATCTATATGCTTACTTTCCAAGCTATCATCAATCGTTATAACCTTTGAGATTATGGAACCTTACTCTTGATTATTCATTATTATTGTTGTTATACTTGCTGAGCAAATTTGTTGCTCACCCTTGCTTTCTCTTAAACATTACAGTTGCTCACCCTTGCTTTCCCGTGTTAAATCAATGTAAATATTTTATTTTCCGCATTAAGTTATTGTTAGAATGATGTATGGGTTGCGCAGTGGTGCACCAAATTCGAGGATAAGGTAACCCGGATTTGGGGGCGTCACAATATCGGCAAAAGCTCTCATTGGGTTTGGTTGACCCTGCCCGTTGTTTACCGACTCTTCCACTCTGGGGTTTTCGCTTTGTCTTCTATGTGGCATTGTCTGTTGTAAACAACACCTTAGATTAATTCTTTGTGTTCTATTTCTTATGCAACATGTTATGAATGTTAAACATTTAGAAGTTAAGAGCACAATTTAAACTCAAGTCAATGTATAATAATAATATCGCATTTATATTCATATACCACCTTGTAGTGTCAAACACTTACAATCTCCGACATATTTCTATAAATGCTATCTATCCCCCAGTCAACAAAAGATGGGGTAACACAAAAACCTATCCTAATGGAAAATAAAAGTTGGGATCTACAAGAACTACATTTCCCTAAAACACAAAAAGTGGGACAATATTAAAAGTAGTATACACACAAGCCAATCATATTTGATATGATGTAGCATATACTTTATAATCTTTATTCATTTATTAATAAAAGAATTGATTTATTATAGGTATTTTACTTAATCTACATAGTGCTCTTATTTTATATGTGATAAACTCATAGTTTTGAGCAATGCTTTTAGAATCATGATGATGATCATGCTAATGAGATCTAAATTCTTCGAAAGCTTAAAACTAAAATTGTTCCTAATCATTGGATTACTAAAAGGGGATTAGTGAATCCGGATAGATTAGTACATACGTTGCTTGCTCTTACGAAGAGGATAATTGATCTCATAATCATTTGGGTGAAGACACTAAAGCAAGTATGTAAGTGCTTATTGGAGAATAAGTTCACTGAACGTGACTCGCTAAAGGAATACCTAATGGAATTTTACTTGCCTGTCAATAGGAATTCCTCTAGTGATAGTAGTACAAGTGATCATTTGACTTGAGATCATCATAGTATCTTGTGTATGATAAGTTATACTTTGACATGTCCCTTAAGACCTTTAGGGTATATCAAAGGGTATGCTTTGGTATAATAAGTTGTACATGGAGATAAGTGAATGATCAACAAAGAATCTACCACATCTAGTAAAAGATGAGAATGTCCTATGTGATTCGATAAATGACAACTCAGTAGTCCTTGGCCAATGTAGAATGAAATTAAAAAGGAGTTTCTAATTTGCATAATTTAGAGTTGAGCATTTGAGAATCGAAATGCATATAATTTAATAAAATAAGACTTGACGGTAATTCCATGTCTTATATTTAATTGGGACATTGTATGGTAGAAGGATTGAATTGTACGGTAACTATTCACTGAAAGGTTCTTTTGTGATTAATGTTGAAATCTATATTATCTAGAAAATCGTTGATCGCCAAGGGGGCTTACCCTTATTATAGAATAAATATTATTTATTTAAATGAGTTAAATAATTTAATTTATTTATTTAAATAAGATAAAGAATTGTTCTAATTGATTTATTCACAACCGATTTAATATGGAGAACTTAAAAGGTCACACCGCAAAAGGAAAATATTTATTTAAGAAGTAAATGACATAATCGTAATAATAAGTTAAGTATAGTTAATTTAATCTATGAAGATAGAATAAATTAAATATCTTAATATTTTGGACATATTAAATATAAATTAATAAGAGGAGTCTTATTATTATTATTACTATTATTATTATTTAATTCCTAAAAGGGTTTGAAAATTAATTAATAAAAGTACTCTCATAAATTCCTAATTGTATTAGGAGTTTAATTAATTAAAGGAGTTTAATTATAATAATAACCTAATCCTAAATAGTTTGGGAGGGTTACCTAAATCTATAAATAAGAGAAGTCTTGTTATGAATTAGAGTTACACACACTTCCAATAGTTGGGAGAGTACTTACAATTTCTATAAAGATAAAAACTAGAGTTTTGCCAATACCTATCTTCTTGAGTATGTATTATTCCTTGGTATATCACCTCTAGAGGCCAAACACTTGGGTGACTAACATTGATCAAAGGAAGGAATCTCACTGTTAAATTCAAGGAGAATGCGAAGGATTTTGAAGTTGAACTTATACCCAAGGAAGCTAGAATTCTACAAGGGTATAATTCTTATTCTCTATCTCTTTCGTTTAATTGATAATTGAATACAAGGAAAGATCATGGTGATGATTTGTATGAAAATTTTAAAATCCGATTTTATTGCGCTTCCGCCTTATTTATGTAATTTGATTGCATGTTTGCGTAATATACAAACCTAACAGTGGTATCAGAGCCAATCCTTGTGTTAATTATCGATTTTGATGATTCCATGTATGTATTGGTATGTGATTCGATCAAATTTTGGGCAAAATTTGAGTTTTCTGAATCTGCGATGCAGCGCGGCCGCGCCGCTTCCAGTTCATTCTGGAGCGCGGTCGCGCCCGAACCTAGAAACCGTTTCTCAGGATACAGCGCGGTCGCGTCTGTAGATTTTGGAAAACTTGTTTTATTTCAATTAAAGTAAATGGTTTATTCAATTGGAGTATGTTTAAAATAAAAATGTTTATTTTATCTGGAATAAGATTTCAAGTTGCTAAAATTAAAGGAGTTTAATTTTGATTTTATTTTTGATTAAAATAAAAGAGTTTATTTTGTTTCAAAACTAAATATTAGCAAACTTTTTGCCCATTAAATAATATTGATGTATATATGGAATGGTTTTATTATTAATGAGATGAATGTTATTTATTGATGCATATGGTGATATGTATAATAATAAATGGGATTAATTATGGACTGTTGACCAATGGTGATTAGATTTTATTCTATGAGAATGCATGAATGAATGAGTTTTATAAATGGGATCTACATATCTCGTCTTCTCTAATTTTTCTTAATGTAAATTATATTTCCTTCCTATGTACTTCCCCTTGATTGCTGATCAAGGTTTCTATTTATTGAAAAATAGTTTATGTAATAGGATTAGTTAGAATTAATTTTGAAGAATTGGAGACAAAGGAGCAAGGAGCGCTTGAAGACCCGTTTGTTATGGAGCCCAGGATTTAAATGTAATAGTTATATTTAAATTAAGTTCTTGCACCATAGGTTTAACCTTTGGGTTCACTTGGTGACTTTAGTGAACTAAACTAGAATAAAAGTCCATAATCAATCCGGGTAAAATATAGTATTCTATATATGCATGTTTATAATATATATATATATATATTATATAACATGCTTCGCATGTTAAATAATATGACACGTATTTTAAATATATATATGTGTATGCGCACTAAACAAGATGAGACAAATAAATAACAAACTCCTCAAAGAAGTCATATTAAGTTGTAACGTTCAAAAATATTTGGAATATCGAACGTCGCCTTCTAGCATGGACTTGAGCATTATCCGGTAATAAGGTTTTATCACAATCAACTCCTTGACTTTATTTGAAACCTTTTAAACAGGTCTGGTCTTATAGATCTCCACCTTGCCATTTGCACCAGTCTTTCTCTTAATGACCCAATTTCACTCTATAGGCACTATGCCTTTCAGTGGAGTAACCAGAGTCCATACTTGGTTCTCATACATGGAGTCCATTTTGGATTTCATGGTCATCTGTCATTTCTCTGAGTGTTTACTACTCATAGCCTCATCGTATATAACTGGATCATCATCCTCTATGATGCGTACCTCATCATCATCCCCTATGATGAATCCATACCTCCTAGGTATCTTCGGTACTCTTCCAGATTTATGATTCGGTTGTGGTACAATAGGTCTATCTACAGGTTCCTCGGTTTAACTTAAAGTGCTTTATGGTTCTTGAACTCTTTCAAGATCTATTACTCTCCCACTAGCACCTTTAATGATAAACACCTTTATCCAACAAGGCAGCGTGTTTCACAACAAACACCTTTTGCTTAGTAGGATTATAGAACTCTTATCCTAAACTTACTTTAGGAAGTTCCACAAATCTGCACTTGTCAGATTTTTGTCCCAAGCTTATCCTTTTGAAACCTTTTCACATAAGCTGGATAACCCCTTATCTTAACTTACTTAAGACTAGGAATCCTCCATATCCATAACTTTTATGGAGTCTTAGGGCCGGATTTTGAGGTTACTTTATTTTGTAGATATGCAGCCGTTTCTAGGGCATAACCCCAGATGGATACTGGAATGTCGGTAAAAATCATTATGGACTGCACCATGTTTAACAAGGTACGATTTTTCCTTTTAGATACACCAATCAATTATTATGTATCATGAAGCGTCTATTATGAGAAAATACCATTTTGAGATGATCTAAAAACTCATTGTATAAGTATTCCTTCCTCAATCTGATCAAAGAATCTTAATACTTTATCAATTTGTTTCACTTTTGAATTCTTTGAACCTTTCAAATGATTCAAACTTGTATTTCATCAAATACACATATTCAACTCTTTAAATGATCATCTCTTTTTCTTTTTACTAGTTTGTTCAATTTGCAAAATTATTTTTCATATAAGTTAAGTTTATAAAGTCCATCAAGTAATCTTCCAGTTTCAAGCAAAACATTATCATTATAAATAGAACAACAATTGTTCTTAAATATAATACCAGAACCTTCCTTGTCCAACAACGAAAGTAATAATGTTTCTAAAGAGAACTGGAACATAATAACAACTTATTAACTTAATAGACTTGCCCGTAGGCAACGCTAAACTATAAGTTCATACGGCTAATGTAGCAACCATTGATCCATTCTCCACACGTAAGATTACTTACTCTTTGTTTAGCTTTCTACTTCTGCTTAGTCTCTGCATTGGATTGCATACGTGAAAACTATAGTTGGTATCCAATACCCAAGTAAAACCTTGACTTACAGAAAGATTTATTTCAATCATGAACAAACCTATATCTGTAATCGAAGCTTCACTAAGCTTCTTCTGGTTAGCCTCTGCAAGATGCTCCTTACAGTTTCCTTTCCAGTGTTTACACTTATTGCAGTGGAAGCAAACTCCTTTGCTATCCGCATCAGTTTTGTTCTTGTTATCCTTTGTTTTTGCCTTTCCCTATACCTTCTTTGAATTATTCTTCTTTTTAAAAGATCCTTTAGCCCCTACCAGTAAGACTTGGTCTTTCTTGGTTAGAAAGTGACTCTTTACAGTTTTCAACATGTTTAAGCAACTCAGGCAGGCTGACATATAGCTTATTCATGTGGAAATTCACAACAAACTATGAGAAAGAGTCTGAAAGTGATTGCAAGATCAAATCTTGGATCAACTCTCCATCCATGACAAAACCTTGTTGTCCTAATTGTTCAATCAAATTAATCATTTTAAGGATATATGTCTGTACTATAGTGTCACTGGTCATTCTTGATCGGAAGAGCTCCTTAAATATCTTATATCTAGTAGTCCTACTTTCCTTACCATTCAACTCCTTGAGGTACATGAATATAGTAAGAGCATCCATAGTTTCGTGCTCGCGCATGATGCATTGAGCCACAGTTGCATCATCTTGCCACTTTCTAAAAGTAGCAATCTCTTTCTCATAGGCATTGTCTGCAACCATTGTAGGGATAGGCGTATTAAGGACATAAGATAGCTTTTCAGCCTTGAGAACTATTCTCAAATTCCTTAACTAGTTCGTTTAATTTGATCCGGTTAATTAGCATCTAATATGCTCTGCAGTGATAGTAATTTAGACATTATAAAATTCTGTAGATGAAATTGTAATTTAACAACATTTTAGCATACATTCATTTTATTAATTACCAAAATAAATTAGGTCTTTATTTAAATTGGTATCTCCCACTATTTTCATCAAACTATATTACCCTCATTATATAGTTGGACAAATCTAATTAAAGATTTGCTAGTGAGAATAAGGATCCCATTTCAAATGTATATAGCCTTGTGTAACACAACACATGATATATAAATAAATAGGTAGACAATTATTGTCAATTACATCACTATGTAACTCATTGTATTTTGCCTCTTAGATTATTTTGATCAAGTGTGACACATCCGAATCAAAATTATCCAAGTTAAGTCCAAGTTAGCACTTCCATATATTCAAAAGAAAAACATTGTCCTTGCATGACATAACAAAACAGCATCATTTAATCTATTTATAAGCATTAAATGTGATAAAACAACATCTCAAAAAATTAAGATAAGCCTTGTGTGACACAATAAACTTATAATGATTAATTGATACTCTATCGTTTTATCATGCTAGAAGACGACGTTCGATATTCCAAATATCTTTGAATGCTTATGACTTAATATAAATTCTTTGAGGGGTTTGTTATTATTTATCTCATCTTAATTAGCGCGCATGCATATATATATATATATATATATATATATATATATATATATATATAAAATACGTGTCATATTATTTAACATGCACATATAGAATACTATATTCTACCCGGATTGATTATGAACTTTTATTCTAGTTTGGTTCACTAGAGCCACTAAGTAAACCAAAAGGTCAAACCTAGGGTACAATAATTAAATTTAAATATAACTATTACATTTAAATTCCGAGCTCTATTACAAACGGGTCTTCAAGCGCTCCTTGCCTCTTTGTCTCCAATTCTTCAAAACAATTCTAACTAGTCTTATTACATAAACTATTTACAATGAATAGAAACCTTGATCAGCAGTCAAGGGGAAGTACACAGAAGGAAAATAGAATTTACATCAAGAAAAACTAGAGAAGACGAGGTATGCAGACCCCATTTATAAAAACCCATTCATTCAAGCATCCTCTAAAATAAATCCAATCACACATTGGTCAATAGTCCATAATCAATCCCTATTTATTATCATACATATCTCCATATGAATCAATAAATAATATTCATCTCATGAAATTACAGCATTCAGTATATATATATATATATTGATATCATTCAATGGGCAATTTAAGTTAATATAAAATTCAATTCTAACTCTAATTAGTTATCATGAAATTTAATCCCAATTAAAATAAACATCTTTATTTTAATCCTTTTTTAAATCAAAATAAACTTTTTATCTTAATTTTGAAAACTGCACAAAAAAAATTAAATTAAAATCGGATTTTATGCCAGACCAGCGCGCCCTGCGCCGCCCATGGCGCACCCCACGTTGGTCCTGCAGAAGACGACGCGCCCCCCGCCATATCAACGTGCCCCGCGCCACTGCCGATTTCAGATTTTTTTAAATCGCGATTTTTGTTGTTTTTCTCCAAAAACATGATTTTATATCAACAATAAAGCCCAATCAAATTGTTCCAAATACATATCAACATATATATGAATCAAAATAATTAATAATTCGCATAAAGTTTGGCTCTTGATACCACTGTTAGGTTTGTATATAACGCGAACATGCAATCAAATTACATAAATAAAGCGGAAGCGCGATAAAATCAGATTTTAAAATTTTATATAAACCATCACCATGATCTTTCGTTATACACAATTATTAATTAAACGAAAGAGATGGAGAATAAGAATTATACCCTTGTAGAATTCTAGCTTCCTCAGGTACAAGTTCACCTCCATTTCCTTCGCGTTCTCCTTGAATTCCACCGATTAAATTCCTTCATTTGATTAACGTTAGCCACCCAAGTGTTTGGCCTCTAAAGGTAATCCACCAAGGAATAATACTTGTTCAAGAAGATGGGTGTTGGCAAAACCTTAGTTTCTATCCCTATAGAAATTGTAAGTACTCTCCACAATTCTTATGCAAGAGTGTGTAACCCTAATCTATGATAAGACTTCTCTTATTTATAGATGTAGGAAAATCCTTCCCTAAACTATTTAGGATTAGGGTTTCTATTCTAATTAAACTCCTTTAAGTAAATTATACTCCTAATCTAATTAGGAATTCATGAGAGAGTACTTCTATTAATTAATTCTCAATCCCTATTAGGAATTAAATAATAGTAATAGTAATAATAATAAGAACACTCCTCTTATTAATTTATATTTAATATTTTCAAAATATTAAATAATAAATATTAAGCTATTTAATTTATTCTATCTCCATAGATTAAATTAAATACACTTAACTTATTATTACAATTATTCCATTTACTTCTTAAACTAATATTTTCCTTTTGCGGTGTAACCTTTTAAGTTCTCCATATTAAACCGGTTGTGAATAAATCAATTAGAACAATTCTAATCTTATTTAAATCAATAAATTAAACTATTTAATTCAATTAAATAAATAACATTTATTTTACAATAAGGGTAAGCCCC
The DNA here is from genome assembly GCA_034770075.1 of Aralia elata. Lineage (NCBI taxonomy): Eukaryota > Viridiplantae > Streptophyta > Magnoliopsida > Apiales > Araliaceae > Aralia > Aralia elata. The sequence continues at coordinate 36,318,451 of CM068378.1, forward strand.
CTTAGCGATCAACGACTTTTCAGATAATATAGATTTCAACATTAATCACAAAAGAACCTTTCAGTGAATAGTTACCGTACAATTCAATCCTTCTACCATACAATGTCTCAATTAAATATAAGACATGGAATTACTGTCAAGTCTTATTTTATTTAATTATATGTATTTCGATTCCCAAATGCACAACTCTAAATAATACAAATTAGAAACTCCTTTCTAATTTCATTCTACCTTGGCCAAGGACTACTGAGTTATCATTTATCGAATCACATAGGACATTCACTCTTTTACTAGATGTGGTAGATTCTTTGTTGATCATTCACCTATCTCCATATACAACTTATTATACCCAATCATACCCTTTGATATACCATAAAGGTCTTAAGGGACATGTCAAAGTATAACTCATCATACACAAGATACTATGAGGATCTCAAGTCCAAGGATCACTTGTACTACTATCACCAGAGAAATTCCTATTGACAGGCGAGTAAAACTCCATTAGGTATTCCTTAGCGAATCACGTTCAGTGAACTTATTCTCTAATAAGTACCTACATACTTGCTTTAGTGTCTTCACACAAATGATTATGAGATCAATCATCCTCTTCATAAGAGCAAGCAATGTATGTACTAATCTATCCGGATTCACTAATCCTCTTTTTAGTAATCCAACGATTAGGAACGATTTTAGTTTTAAACTTTCTAAGAATTTAGATTCCATTAGCATGATCATCATCATGATTCTAAAAACATTGCTTAAAACTATGGGTTTATCACATATTAAATAACAACACTATGTAGATAAATAAAAATGCCTTTAATAAACGAATAAGATTACAAAGTATATGCTTCATCATATCAAATATGATTGGCTTGTGTGCATACTACTTTCATACACATCCTAGCAATTAAACATATCAATCATAAGATTCAAGCGCAGAAGAATAATAAATACTCAAAATATAAATTGAACAATTAAAACAAATTAGATCTCACAGTGCAATAATATGAGGCTTCTGTCTCCTTAATCCAATAATAGGAGTTTAGTTACACATAGCCATGAAAAATCACTAGAGAATAATAGGGAAAAGTTTCTAGCCAAGGATAGATATCTCTCAAGTGTCTAATAACATATATTTATAGCTTACATAAGAAAACCCTAACTTAAGAGGTAATACAATCTAATTTGGAATCAAAATTTGCAACTAAAACTCTCCAGCCGACTGAATCACCCGCCCCACGCGCCCGGGCAAATCCTTTAGCACCGCGACTTCCAATCCAAACGTTGTGGCCCTCTTCTTTTGGCGTTGCGGCCCTTAAGTTTCTGTTAACCCATGTGACCAAAATTTCAACTTTGCCACTCCATTTACTTCAAGTCCAAATAATGCTTCAATTGTCCTCAATATCACTTCCAAAGTCATGGACTCCTATATTTGCACCTAAAATCAAAATATAAGAATAGTGAGTATATTTAGGCACAAAATAAAGACAGAAGATTAAGCATTAAGAGATAAAAATATAACAAACTCCATACTCATCATCCGACAAGGCTTCTAGCGCATAAATAAACACATATAGTCGTTTAACATGTAGTGTTGATCAACATAGGTTACACTAGGCTGATCACCTAACGTGTCTGGAAGTTAGACAGTTTACAGTTGAATTACTGTTAAAACCTTTACAAAAAGAAAAGTTCAAGGTCTTTTGACCGCTCAGTATGTCATTCCAAAAATAATTTAAATAAAAGGAATGTATTATTCCTGTTTATTCGAATTATTTCACAACTATTGTTCAGTTGTTGAATAATGATAATATGATTCTTGATTTTGTTGTTATTAAATTGTTATACTTGCTGAGCAACTAAATGCTCATCCTTGCTTTAAATTAAATGCTTTTAGATAAGCTCGAGCTTGTACAAAGTTCCGGTAAGGACAAAGAAAAGGGAAAAATGATTGCGTAGAAGATGTTATGTAATAGTATGGTAGTATTATGTAATAATTGCTATTATGATGTTTTGAACATGTAAAGGTATTTAGAACTTGGGATTGGACGGATATATTTATAATAATATAGTAATTACATTCGTGTCATTAAGATTATATAGATAGACATATGTTGAATGGGTAGTACTATGATGCATCAGACCCGAGTTTGAAGGTATACCCGGATTTGAGGGCGTTACAAGTTGGTATCAAAGCTATAGTTTATAAACCTTAGGTGGGGAAAAACCTTAGGAATATGACCTTAGAGAAGTTAGAGAAGTCAGTTAGCAGATAAACTCAAATAAAGTTTTTAAGAGATGGGTTAAGAAAATTCATCAGAAGAAGTAAAACTAAAACTAAAATTAAAATAAACTATATTTGTTATGTGGTAATAATAAATATACTTTGTTGCTATGTGCTAATCAAGATATTAAATTTTATTATTATAGATGTCAGGAGAAGAACCAGAGTATAGAGATGTTTGCGTAGTAAGCGAGGAGCTGATCGGTCAACCCGAGTCAACAGCAGTGGTCGAGGCTCACATTGAGAGTGACCCTACGGGGGTATTAAGAGACAAATCTATGGTAGATCTAGGAAGTGATCCTGATGAGTATCCAGAGATGGAACTAAATGAAGAAATAGAGCAAGATCCCAATGAGGCTCAGATAGAGCCAGAAGAAGGGGCAACAAAAGAAGAAAAAGGAGTGGCAGCCGTAGTTGATCAAACATCAGCTGAGGTGCAGCCTTTGAAGGATAGAGTGTTTGTCTTGGAGGGAATGTAGAAGATGGAAAGATTGTTAAACGGTCATTTAGTAGTGGCATTAAATGGAGTAGAAGAGGAACGTAATGAGTTAAAGGTGCAAGTTGATCAAATGAGAACTGAATGCAGTATATCGCATGAAGCTCCTAGGAGGGACACATCTCTCCTCATTTCCCCAATCCGAAGAATAAGGGATGTTATGAGTGTGAATCGTTAGATCATCTGGTAAAGAATTGTCCGATGAAGGGACAAGTAAAATGAGTGGAAGAAAAGAAAGAGCGTTCTGACGATATAGCTAGAGGCCTATTGTAGTATAGTAGTCGATGTATAGGTATTTGTATACATTTATATCTGTGTAAGAATGTAATCCCAACTTCTGTATGAATAGCGAGATGTCTTTTGTAAGTCCCAACTTTTGTATAAGTTGTGGAATAGGTTATGTGAATCCCATCTTTTTGTAAGCAATAGAGGGATGTATATATAACTAGTAGAAGCTATAAAGATATAACTTGTAAGAACTAAGAAGCATGTTGAAGGTTGTTTGATTTGATGATGGCTGATTTGAGTGTTTAGATGGAATTAGATCTGTGTGATTATGTGCCAATGTGTCTATATGTGATTATGTGTTAATGTGACTATGTGTTTGTGTGTTTGGTTATCTAAGTGATTAGGTGCTAAGGTGGTTATGTATTTACATGCCTATTAACTTATGTGAACTATTTGATTGTGTGTTTCCATTTGACATGTCAAGAAGATGATACATTAATGAATGTTGTGGTTTGCAAATTTTTCATTGATGAATGTAGTTTGATAATAACTAACTGATGCAATGAAGACTACATAACTAACTGATGCAATGAAGACTACACGATTAAAGTCCTAGTGATTTTGAATGTTATAAAGTCCTTATAAGAGAAATATATGTACAAGGACTTAGAGCATAAAGATCAAGAACGTTAGGTTGATCTCATTATAGAGTTACTCTGCATATTCGTAATGTGAATATTATAAGCAGAGTAATCTAGACATTCAAAGATTGAATAAACAATGAATACTTGTATAGCAAGTTTTGTAAAGTTCTTCAAGGGAATATATATACAAGGACTTAGAGTATAAAGATCAAGAATGTTAGGTTGATCTTGCTGAATAAATATGATGTATAGCTATCAAGAATCATATGCTTGTAAAAGTAACTGCAGGTCGTAAAGTCAAAATGAATCACAGAGTTAACCTATGATCGTAAAGCATCAGAAGGGTCACAGAACCGTTGTACCTATCGAAAAGTTAACTTCAGGTTATGAAGCAAATATCAACTAGTAAAGTGAACAGAATCGTAAAGTCCAGCAAAGCTCATAAGTCAAAGACTGAACGCAAAATGCTTTATGGAATCACAAAGTAAGAATCAAATTATAAAGCAACTCTGAAATAGTACGACAAGGATCATAGAGCTACAGGCTGAATCGTAACAAAACTGAGATGGTTGAGCAGATAGAAGTTAGCAAAGACTTTCATTGCAAGTAAAGGAAGGTACATCTCAGAGTCTATGATCCTAACATAAAGATTATCTCATCTCTCAAAGTATAAATCATGTCATAAAGTGAGAGAAGAATAGCTACGCAAGTCAAAGATTTTTATAGAAAGACTGAGCGTAGAGCAGTTCAATTAATCGCTAAAATAACTTAAGGATCGTTCAGTAAAGCAGAGGATTATTGGATAAAGAATTGGTCGTAGAATACTCTGTCACTTCCTAATGTAAAGCTAGCATTGCAAAGTAACCTAGAGGATAGTAAAACCATCAAGACATAAGAGGAAGTTGTGTATCATGAAGATAAGCAGAAGTATGAGCAAGTAAGGGTCAATTCGTAAAGATACTCTGCCTGATCGTAAAGGGTAAGCCAGTTCACAGAGTCACTCAGAGATCGAGGAACAACAGCTCACTTCGCAAAGCTTCAAAGAGACAGTGAGCTGGTAAAGCTATCTTTAATATAATAAAGCTGCTAAGTTTGCCCAAAGTTCGTAATGCACACATTCGCAGAGCAGACAGTTGAACAAATCGTAGAGCTCAACTCTACGACTTATACTACTCTACCAAGACGACAAGATCGTAGAGTAAAGTCAGGTCTGACAAGAGATCTAACAGAGAAACGCTGAAAATCAGAAGATCCCAAGATGTCCAGTCATATGTCCTTAATTGATAGCGAAGATTTATCTAACGGCTAGTATGCAGAATGCGACCTATCATTTGAACCAGTAAAGCTGCAGGTTGATGTGACAGGTCATGGGCTAAAAAGAATAGGCTGACACAAAAGCACCAGAAAGTCAGTATCAATGATATCAAATTATCTGCACATTAAACACCTCTAACGAACACTTTCTAACAGGAAGATTAGCAACAGACTATAAAAGAGCATCAGTTCAAACAATTAAATTGAAAAAGAGAGGGTGGATCAACACAGAAAACCATAGAGTGAAAGATCAAGAGAGAATATGTAGAAGCACACTCTATAATCCACCAAGAACAGTAAGAGCTAAAAGGATGAAGAAGTAGAGAAGATTAACTCTACTACAAAAGCAGTGTTCAGAGCTACTAAGCACAAAAAGAAGAAGAACATTAACGCCAACTTAACATCAATTATGAGAAGCTATTGAGTACCAAATAGAAGGATCCTTACAGTCATCTCAGAAATTCATAATGAACAGGTGTCAAGTACCAAAGATAAGAAGAAGTTGAATTACCAAGCTAAGCAGCACAACAGATTATATACAAGAAGATGTTGAGTATTTAAAGAAGCTGAGCATCATTGCAACACTCAATCACATCTCAAGGATGATCACATCAAACTGCTGAGTATCTGAGGACAATAGAGCTTAAACGACATCTCAGCAGTACCTCCAATAAACATCAATAACAGGAACAAGGGTCGGAGGATCCTAGTCTTAAGTGACCGAATTGGGGCCAGTGTGTCCTTGTCTTAAGTGACCGAATTTGGGCCAGTGTGTCCTGGTCTTAAGTGACCGAATTGGGGCCAGTGTGTCATGGTCTTAAGTGACCGAATTAGGGCTAGAGAGTCCTTGTCTTTGTGACTAAATTTCTAAGTCTACTGGGCTTGAAGAGGTCATTGTGTCTTTATCATTGAGACTAAAATAGCCAAGTCTATTGGGCTTGATGAGAGTAGTGTGTCATGGTCTTAGTGACGGAATCCTTTAGTTGAATTCCTACACATGAAGTAGAAGAGTGGACTAGGAGTTATTCAGTCTCCGAACCACTTCAAAATCCCTCGTGTTATTTACTTTACGTCATTTACATTACGCATTTTATAATTGGCATATCTAATATGTGCTTGTGTATGAACATGACTTAACTTAAAACTGAGATCTCTCATAATCTTGAAGGGGATTCTATAAAAGTATATTCTGCTGTGTTTAATTAATATGATTAACTGCTTAAATTGGTAATATATCTTTAACAAATCAACATTTTTAAAGATCTATTCAACCCCCTTCTAGATCTCCAAGTGCCTCTGGGAAATAACAAAGCATATTAATATAGAAATATTTATTAAATGTGCTTGGTTATATGGTATCTGATGAGTGATATGCTAAGCATTACATAAAAATGATTTAAAATAAGAAATGAAATAATAATAATACTTTTCATTAAAATAGAAAATGCCGCTGAGAGATAGGCCTAAGACGCATAAAGCGCAAGGAGAACTAGTTAACGAAAACTAGAAGAGGGATCAAGAACCCTACGCACCAATGTATAGATTGGTTAGTAAGGGCTTTTGATAGAAACCCCGCCGGAGTAAAGGTGAATCCTCCAACTGTGCAAATAGCAAGTTTCAAGGATTTCAGGAGAGTGGAACCACCTAAGTCTAGGTGAACCACCGAGCTTGTAGAGGCTCAATCATAGATTAAGGAGATAGAGAAGGCATTTATTATTGCCAAAGTAGGTGAGGAACAAAAGACTGCTTTTGCCACTTATATGTTAAAGGGTAAAGCCAACTTCTGGTGGGAGGCAAACTAGAACAGGGTTAGTGAGGGAGTAATAGCTTGGGAAGGGTTCAAGGAGTTATACTTTGAGAACTACTTTCCTAGGAGCATGCAAAGTTGGATGGAGAGGAGATTCTTAGAACTCAAACAGGGGGATATGTCAGCCCCCCAATGCACCGCCAAGTTCAACGAACTGGCTAGGTTTGCTCCACACGAGGTGGACACCGAGGAGAGGAAGGCTAGGAGGTTTGAACAGGGCCTGAAACCCTAGCTCTACAATAAAATTTAGGTATTATAAATTTCCGTTGAGGATACTCATAGGGATTGTTTCGTCAAAATTAGAGGACATAAACTATCGGTAGATTTAATTTCGATTAAACTAGGAGAATTAGACGTAATATTAAGAATGTATTGGTTGATTAACCATAGGGAAATGATAGATTGCCAGAGGAAGAGCGTAAACCTTCAGACTTCGAAACAGTCTAAGGTAGTATTTTACGGTAGTAAATCGTCGGGACATTCTTGTTATATAACGATAATGCAAGTTAGGAAGCTTTTAAGAAATGGATACATAAGTTATCTGTGCCACGGTGTTGATACCCAGCAAGTGGGAGCAAAAATGGGACAAATACCGATCGTGCAAGAATTCGTGGATGTATTTCCAGACGAGTTATTAGGTCTTTTACCAGATAGGGAGAATGAGTTTGTTATAGACATAGTGCCTGAGACGGTACTAGTTTCGAATGCTCTATATAGGATGGTGCCAGTAGAGATGAACGAATTGATGATACAATTGCAAGAATTATTAGATAAGAAATATATCCAACCGAGTGTGTCTCCATGGGGAGCACCAGGGTTATTTGTTAAAAAGAAGTATCCATTGCCCAGGATTAACGATCATTTGATCAGTTGAAAAGGGCAAAATACTTTTATAAGATAGATTTAAGAGTGAGCTATCACTAATTAAAGGTGAGAGGAGGGGACGTACCAAAGACGACATTCAAGACTCGTTAAGGCCATTACGAGTTTCTGGTGATGTCGTTCGGGTTGACAAATGCGATGGCCGCATTTATGGATCTGATGAACAAAGTGTTCAAACAATATATAGGTAAGTTTGTAGTTATATTCATCGATGACATTCTGGTCTATTCATAGATGTAGAGAGATCATGTTGAACACTTAGGGATAGGGTTTGTAATATCCTGAATATTTATAGAACTTATAAATATGATATTGAATGACTAAAGTTAGCTGTAAAGTTAATTTCGAGAACGAAATTCTTTTAAGTAGGGGTGAATTACCCCGAATATTTATGAAGCTTATAAATACGATCGTATACGTTTAAAATTAGAACGTATAACCTAAAACTAGGTATTGAGAAGTTTAAAACCTTAAACCCTAATTTGATTCAAATTTTATAATATATGTGCTTAATAAAGATCGAAATGATATTTCGAACTAGATGTTTTGTGATTTTATAGTGTAAACGATGAATTTGGTCAAATAAAAATTTTGTCAAGCTGCTTAGTCGTGCTTACATTGACAAAATGATTTGTCGTGCTTTCCACGATTTCTCCGAGAAGCATCCCGACAAATTGTTTTTTTTTACAAGTTGATGTGTCGTGCTTGGGAATGACAAAGTGATTTGTCGTGCTTACGGTGACAAGCTGCATTGTCGAGCTTAGAGGATATTTTCATTGAGGAGCTTAGATTGCAAGCTGCATTGTCGAGCTTGGAAGATATTTTCATTGAGGAGCTTAGAAGATAGGTTCAATTGCAAGCTGCATTGTCGAGCTTGGAAGATATTTTCATTGAGGAGCTTAGAAGATAGGTTCAATTGCAAGCTGCATTATCGAGCTCGGAAGATATTTTCATTGAGGAGCTTAGATTGCAAGCTGCATTGTCGAGCTTGGAAGATATTTTCATTGAGAAGCTTAGAAGATAAGTCCAATTGCAAGCTACATTGTCGAGCTTGGAAGATATTTTCATTTAGGAGCTTAGAAGAATATTCTAAGAAAATGCTAGGGTACAAAGTGTAATAAGCCGAGCCCCTAACGTGCAATTAGTGAAACTTGGTTTTTCTATAAATAGCAAGCTTAGTTCTTCATTATTTCCTACTATTTCAAGAGCAATTCAAGAGCAAAAATACTCTATATTTATATTCTGAGAGATATTGTGAGATAAAAATTACTTTCGAAGCATCGAAACGCTACGCGATTGGAAGTAAAGCTAGCAACTACAAGAGGTATACTCTAGTGGTTATAATTTTTATTTTTATGTATGTATTAGTAAAAATATACTTTTACAAGCAGTTATAATGTCCAAATTATTTTATATATATAGTACAAAAGTCCTATTTATAAGTAGTTATAATGTCCGATTTATTTCTCTTATAAAGTTGAAAATATACTTTTATAAGCAGTTACTATGTTCGATTTTCTTCAAGTATTTAGTAAGAATATTCATTTTACAAGCAGTTATAATGCTGAAATTATCTCAAATATAATAACCGAATATTCATTTTATAAGCAGTTATAATACCCGAATTATTTCAAACATAGTAAACGAATATTTATTTTACAAGCGGTTATAATGCTCAATTTATTTTAAATATAGTTGATGAATATTCAGTTATAATGCTAAAAAAAATTCATGTATAGTAGAAGGAGTTTTAATTATAAGCGATTATAATAACCGAAATAAAAACTTAAAAGAGTTATTTATTAAACGTTTAACTAGTTATGTACGCCGATAATCGTATAGGATTTACGACGAATGTTTAGATATTATATCAACTGTAAAAGATATACGAGGAAAGTTTCCAAACCTTATTACCTTTATGCAAGTATTATACATCTTGCTATCAATTGTTGTGAAGTTATTACTTCTTGATTCAACATAACTTAAGAAATGAATTATTATTCATATATTGTTTATCCAAGCATGAATTGTTGTGTCAAGCCAAATTGTTTGGTACGACATCTTATAACTGAGTATACAAACACCCTATATGGGTTGTTATTGTCGATAATATATTGACATCAAGTGCATGTTGGGCACGATTAGGATGGTATGCATACTCCTAGGTTATCAAATAGGTTGATCCCCTATAAGATATCTGAACAAAGTTGTTCTAAGTCATTGAAGGCTGACAGAACTGGTTGAAACACATGGTTCATGTATTGAACCCTCAGTTGGCAAAAGCTTTTGAACTTCTTTCAAATCAAACACATTGTGTTTACATTTTTGAAATAAACTTGCTGAGCATTTTGTAGCTCATCCTTGCATAAACTTTCCTTTGTAGTTTTAGATGGTAATCCGGAACTTCAGGGACGAACAATGAAAAGAGGCAGTGTTAATTAGTGTTATCTTACTGTTTTAATAAATTCAAGTCTTATAAGACTTTGTTTTAATAAGAACATAGTACTCAGAATGTGAAAGTAGTATGCACACAAGCCAATCATATTTGATATGATGTAGCATATACTTTGTAATCTTATTCGGTTATTAAAGGCATTTTATATTATCTACATAATACTGTTATATTAAATGTGATAAACCCATAGTTTTGAGCATTGCTTTTAGAATCATGATGGTGATCATGCTAATGAGATCTAAATTCTAGATAGCTCACAAACTAAAATCGTTCCTAATCGTTGGATTACTAAAAAGGGGATTAGTGAATCCGGATAGATTAGTGCATACGTTGCTTGCTCTTAAGAAGAGGATGATTGATCTCATAATCATTTGTGTGGAGACTGTCGACGCCGGGTTTCACTTCGTGTGTCTTTTTTAGTCTTTTCCAATTCTAGCCTCTTGATTAAATGATTTTTGGAAAAGGTCGGCATCAATGTCGACGGGGTTTCGAAAGATTTGTTTTTTTATGATGAGCCAATTAACCAGAGTCGCCAGTTGGTATATTTGAAATGGATGTACCAACTCATCCGAGTTTTCGTTTTTTATAAATCGCTGGCTCATAAGTGACTCCGAAATAATTGGTCTGCGAACCGAGATTCATAGAGTTCGGGGGCTTGCTTAAGCGAGGGGAAGGTGTTAGGCACCCCCCGACTTCCGTGAAACACGGTTACCGCAATCTTGATATTTTCCTATCCTTTGATTCATGAAATGTGTATACGTGAGAGTGTGTGTGTGTGTGTACCTATATGAATGTTGTGGTGAGTTTGTATGAAAGAATCATTTGGATTTTTAGGGAAAGTCGTACTTTAATTTGGGGAACGCTTCGGAATGTCTTTTCGGCATACACGAGAAAGCTTTATGAAAAAGGTTTGATTTTAATTGTCAAAACTAGGAGATTTCCATTAGGTGACGTTTTGGCAAAAATAGGAGTTTATTAAACCTTTAGCCAAAATAGGAATCGAGATTTGTACGTTGCCTTCATAAATGATAGGCAATTTCTAGGATCCCTTTCACCCTATATATCAAGGTTTAATTAAAACGTTTAGTTCTTTTATAAAAAAATCATTTTTCGCGACATTTGAAAACAACTTCTCTTTAGCTTTCTCGTAGAATAGGAATCGACTTTCGTTAGCATTTCCAATTTTAGCCTCGTGATGCTAATATCCTACTTTGCTTGATTTTAGAAAAATCTTTCTTGTTTAATCTTTGAAATCATTTTTTGTGTCACAAAATCTAATTAAGCATAAACACGTGTCGGGGCTATTCATGGGCATGTAAGCCATCAAAATATTCCCGAACGCCAACAATCACATATTCCACTAGTACGGGGCCTTAAACCCGATTCTCGCCTTGGCGTCGTTTTAAGGCCCGACGGTTACATTTTACAAGAACGAGCACCTTGAATCTATTACATACATCAAAACGTCCATCATCGGATTTGGACCACGGGGTCGCGTTCCTAGGCTCACACCCGATATTGCTACATACCCGCAAAATGAATACTACATAACTAACCAACCCGAATTTATCTAATACCCCATGATATCCGAAAATGACAATCTAAATAAATTACACCCAATGAATCACCATAAACAAGCTAGAAATTTCATCAATTGGATATCCTCGAGTTATTAGGAAGACTTTTGTTCCGAGGGAACCCTCACTACTAATCCCTAATACATGATTGTTCAACAAAATACATGAAAGTTACATCTAATTTACCCAATCAATATGATATGAATTGCTAGAACAAATAGAAATTTTCACCTTGCAATTGATCTCAAATGGATGTAAACTTGTGTATTTGAATAGGATAAGGAGTGTATTTGATACAATCAAAATCAAAGGAATTAAATTCTCTCTTTTTTCTCTCTTTTCTTCCTATTTGATTGCAAAATTTCTCTCTTTTTCCTCTCTATTTCCGTGCTTGTGCTGCTGCTGAATCCTTCTTTCTTCCAAAAACCTTCAACTTCTTCAACTCCCTGTATGCTGAGCGAAAATGAGCTGAAATAGGCTGGCCAGAGCCAACCGCCTGCCTTCCACTCACCCCGATTTCGAGTTCTGTATTTCGGGTTCCGTGTTTTCAAAAGGCGCACTATTTGGCCGCAGATCAATCCGTGGCTGGACGGTTTGACTTTCTCGTTTTCCGTGCCACGCCTCGATTTTTGTGCCGTAACGTCGGTTTTCACTGACAGGCCCGTATTCTGCAGTCCGGGAATTTCCGGGAGACGTGCCACCTCATTCGGGAATGCCTGCTTCGGACGGCTTTATTGTCACATCAACCTTGGTCGCCAAAACATTGTGGTGGTGTCGGGCGCTCGCACTTGTGCCCATTCCTTCGCTCCCGCAAGCCGGTTCAATTGACGATTTTGCCCTCCTGTCATGGTTAGTACAAGGAACGCAAAATTTGGGTGTCTACAGAGACACTATAGCAAGTATGCAGGTGCTTATTAGAGAATAAGCTCACTGAACGTGACTCGCTAAGGAATACCTAATGGAGTTTTACTCGCCTGTCAATAGGAATTCCTCAAGTAATAGTAGTACAAGTGATCCTTGGACTTGAGATCATCATAGTATCTTGTGTATGATGAGTTATACTTTGACATGTCCCTTAAGACCTTTGGGTATATCAAAGGGTATGATTGGGTATAATAAGTTGTACATGGAGATAGATGAATGATCAACAAAGAATCTACCACGTCTAGTAAAAGATGTGAATGTCCTATGTGATTCGATAAATGACAACTCAGTAGTCCTTGGCCAAGGAAGAATGAAATTAGAAAGGAGTTTCTAATTTGCATTATTTAGAGTTGTGCATTTGGGAATCGAAATACATATAATTAAATAAAATAAGATTTGACAGTAAATCCATGTCTTATATTTAATTGGGACATTGTATGGTAGAAGGATTGAATTATACGGTAACTATTTACTCAAAGGTTCTTTTATGATTAATGTTGAAATCTATATTATCTGGAAAGTCGTTGATTGCTAAGGGGGCTTACCCTTATTGTAGAATAAATATTATTTATTTAAATGAATTAAATAGTTTAATTTATTTATTTAAATAAGATTAGAATTGTTCTAATTGATTTATTCACAACCGGTTTAATATGGAGAACCTAAAGGGTCACACTGCAAAAAGAAAAATATTTATTTAAGAAGTAAATGGCATAATTATAATAATAAGTTAAGTGTATTTAATTTAGTCTATGGATATAGAATAAATTAAATAGCTTAATATTTATTATTTAATATTTTGAAAATATTAAATATAAATTAATAAGGGGAGTCTTATTATTATTATTACTATTACTATTATTTAATTCCTAATAGGGATTGGGAATTAATTAATAGAACTATTATTTATTTCCTAATAGAGATTGAGAATTAATTAATAGAAGTACTCTCTCACGAATTCCTAATTGGATTAGGAGCATAATTAATTAAAAGAGTTTAATTAGAATATAAACCCTAATCCTAAATAGTTTAGGGAAGGGTTATTCCTACATCTATAAATAAGAAGAGTCTTATCATAGATTAGGGTTACACACTCTTGCATTAGATTGTGGAGAGTACTTGCAATTTCTATAGAGATAGAATCTAGGGTTTTAGCCAAATACCGAACTTCTTGAATACTTGTTCTTCCTTGGTGGATCACCTCTAGAGGCCAAACACTTGGGTGGCTAACGTTGATCAAAGGAAGGAATCACACCGTAGCATTCGAGGAGAACACGAAGGACTAGGAGTTGAACTTGTACCCGAGGAAGCTTTGTTCTACGAGGGTATAATTCTTATTCTCTTTCTCTTTCGTTTATATCGTTAATTGAGTACATTGATCGATCATGGTGATGGTTTGTATAAAATTTTAAAATCCATTTTATCACGCTTTCGCTCTATTTATGTAATTTGATTGCATGCTTGCGTAATATACAAACCTAACAGAATGTTGTAATCAAACTTAAGGTTATGAAATATATTATCATCTTTTGTTATATCAATTGGGTTGTGTTTACATTCTTAGATAAGTTAGAAAGTAGTATTGATTTAGTATAATATCCATATGAACTATACATCTGAATGAGGGTATTTGAATGATTGGGAGTTCTGTAAGCAATGAGGTTACACTTAATGAGCGCCGGTAAGGTGCCACCTTTATCGGAATACGCCCCTCGGTTCCAAGAACAATCTTATCATTAATACTGTGAATGTCAGATAGATAGGAACTATTGATATGAAAGAGATATCCATAAGATATGAATCTATACATCCAAGTGAGGGTATCCAAACACAGTTAACGTTCTGACGAGAACTATTATCTGTTATGGGATACTGTGAAACTTGGATAGATAGAAATTGAATATTATAGAATATTTATAGTTGAATAGTTTCACGTGAGCACCAAATCTGCTACAGGGAGTGTAGAGAATTTGGGGGCTAAGCTTGAACACCAGATCTATTATAGAGGTATAAAGAGTTAAGTTAAAGATGTAAAAGTCATTTAAACTATACTAGATTAACATTATTGGCAATGTCTAGAAAGTTCTGACGAGGAAAGGGGTTAGGTCGTTTAATTGCGCGCCGTTTTAACAGAAAGCCCCCTCTTTCCTGGGAACTGCCTGGTTGCTAATACTGCAAGTCTCGGATAGATAAATGGAGATTTGTTTTTAAGTCTTTTAGGACTTAGGTGTAATAATAACAAGTTATTTGGTAATGTTGTAACAATGAACGAATGATATTGTAAATATTATCACTTTTTCGCATTATACTCTGATTATTAGAAGTCAAAATTTCTATAGTAGTATGTAAAGGTTGTACACGTGAGCACGAAGTCTGACCTGGCTAAAAGAAGCTAGCAAGTGGATTTTTGGGGCGTGACAGTGTTAGACACTAAGGAAGGAGAAGTTGTACGTGAAATTCACGAAGTGTGAATTTTGGCTAGAGAGGGTCCAATTTTTGGGACACGTAATTGATAAGGATAGTATATCCATAGATTCAGCGAAGGTGGGCGCAGTAATTGGTTAGGAATAGCCAAAGACGCTGACAGAAGTGTGTAGTTTCTTAGGGTTAATGGGTTACTATCAAACATTTATCCAAGATTTTTCGGAGATCGCTACCCCGTTGACCCATTTAATGAGGAAGGCGATGAGGTATGTATGAGCGGAGAAGTGCAAGGAGAGCTTTCTAGAGCTAAAGAAGAGATTGGGTGAGGCGCTTGTATTATCCTTATTTGATGATACAAGAGATTTTATTGTATATAGGGATGAATTACATAAATGACTAGATGTGTGCTTATGCAGCACGGTAAGGTCATTACGTACGCGTCACGACAATTAAAGGATTATGAGAGGGGATACCTCACTCATAACCTCGAACGTGCAGCGGTGGTTTTTAAGAATTAGAGGCACTATTTATATGGTGAGAAATGTGAGATATATACAGACCACAAAAGTCTGAAATATATCTTCACAAGGAAGGGATTAAATAGGAGGCAGAGGAGATGGTCAGAATTGATGGGCTAAATCTATACTAGCAATTTTACGTGCAAGTATACACGGTCAATCAAGTAATAAAGTGAAAGTAGAGTGTTGAAACCATGAGGAATAATCTAATAAACAAATTAATATTCCCAATAACTAACCTTAAATTAACCAAATTCTATTTAAACAAGAGATAAGTGTTTCGTAATCACTAATAGTTAAACTAATAAGAGAAATAAGTATGAATAATATAACCGAAATGAAATTATTAAGATTACAATTTTTCCCGATGATGTTTTCTATTCTTCCACTCCCTGTTTAACCAATCAAACGTTGCAGATTGCTAACCAAGAATTCACAAGTATTTATCTAACTTATTCCAAGATTAGATATGTGTCATCATTCTTAACTAGAATACTATATTTCTATGTGAATAATCAACAATGATGCAATAGATACCAATTCTTAACAAGTTCATGCGACCTTTGGGTATATTTCTATCCCTTATGCAAATTGAATAATAATTCTTAACATGAATTAATCCAACACATGTATCATATTCCACATCTAGTCTAAAATCAACGTTTCCATCTCATCTAGATCAATATATTAGTTGTTGGCCAAACAACTATTGAGTGAAAATCAAAATATAATAAACAATCTTGTAAACATCTGATAGAAGTTAAATAGTCAATAGATTAATAAAAACCAATCATCGGGTTCCATTGCAATCTTGAAAATGGAATTTAGTTCATGAATAAAGAAACGAACAACATCTCATCCATAAAAGTCATTATAAACACAAGAGTTTAAAAAAAAAACAAAGAACAGAATCTGATGGACAGCTCCCACTATAGTTCTTCAGATCTTGATCTTCAATCCTATTTTCCCTTCCCTTAGATGGAATTAATTCAGAAGTGTTTTCTTCCATTTGCGTAAAATTGTCTCTCCTCTTCTTTTCCTCTTTGGCATCACCTCATATATAAAAGATACAGGAAAAACCTAATTTTGCCGCACACATGCGCCACACGCGCGCTAAAAAATGCTCTAGGCATCGCAACCCACAAAAGTGAGCGCCGCAGCTCTTAATCCCTGCATGGTTTTCTTCCTTGCTCGCCCAATTGCTTCAATTATTGCGATTTTTTTACCACTTAACTCCTTTATCCCTACAAAATGAATAAAAGCCATAAATTGAGTACAAACTCTATAAAATGACATAAAATACTTAAAAACACACAAATTATTAAACCTAAAACTACCCAAATAATAGGTATAAAACTCACTCATCAACCCCCTAACTTAAATATTTGCTGGTCCTCAAGCAAAAACTTAAATCAAACTACTACTATCTTACCAAACATAAGTAATAAAACAATGTTACTTGACACTTGGCCTCAAAACAATCTCGTTCTACAACACACTCTTAATTCAACGCATACAACTATGAAAATTAACCCAATTGATGGTCACACAACAACTTGCAACTCTCTACAAATGCGCATAAACCCCTAAGCTTACAATAGATAGAATTTAGAAGAATTTACGCAATCAACATTCCATAGAAATCTTAGATCCTCCTTCAAATCCTTTTAGGCACATCAATTTCCACTAATCAAGGTAACGCATAAGTTTAGCTATTCAGTGAAACATTAAAATGTCAAGCTTGATAAGATTATGTTCTATGCTTATTCTACACAATAATCACTTTTTTTGTTTTGTTCCCCGATGATAGTATTTTATGCTCCTTCTCATCCTCACATATATCTAATTGAGTGCGTTTTACGCTCCATCTCAACCATACATTTCCTTCAACAATAAGCAAATAATCTTACCTCCAAACTAATCTGGCTTCTCTCCCAAACTTATGAGATGCCCCTTTTTAGTTTTAACCAATCATTCAATCAAGTATTCTTCGGTCTCAACAAGATTACCATGGACACATGATTGCACAAGTTTCTTCCAAATTTACAAATTCTTTCATAATTTTCTACCTATTCAACTTATGGGATCCACACATCATTGTGCAAAGACTACAACTCATGTATAACCAAAAACGCATTAAAAATCAAATTGCACGCATCACATTCAAGACACTATCACTGGCCATCAAGCAATAATATTAAATTACTAATGAACTTATTCGACTTAAAAATTCGAAAATAGAATAACAAAAATAACAAACTAAACTAAACCATCCCCCAAGCTTGAAACAAACATTGTCCTCAATGGAATAAATAGAAATAATTAAAGCATGATAACTTCCCTGAACTTCTTCATTACGAATTGGATGAGACATCCTCGACCACTAGATTGTTATGAATGCTCTGCTGAGATAAAGGTGGAGAATGCATGACATCATTGAACCTTCCTTCTTCAAGAAGTTGAGCTAGAACAACGTTGATTTCCTTAGTTTGGTCAGTTGCTCGTCCATTTTATGCATTAATGTGTCAACCCTCCGCAAGTGACGACGAGCTATCAACCGAAATTTCTCAAGCTCACTAACTCTTGTAAGTAGCTAATCAATCAAAGCGGTTGAGGATGACAATTTCCGCCCTAATCCTTCCTTAGTAGTGAATCTAGTGCCAATAGGGTGAGAATCTACTCCAATCCAAATTCGAAAATTCTTCATCACTTCTGTCGTAATTGGTGCCTGTGGCGATTGGCGCTCTTCATCAAATCCTACACGCATGCCATCTTCCAGACACAGCCCGTGAATTAACGATGGATGCGGCATACCATTCACAAAATTTCCTTGTATAGCCTGGCGAATGGAATTGTAGATTATGAGTTCTACGTCTATTCACTTTCTGTTTACAATGGCATATAATAGAGATGTTTGATAACGATTTAACTCCGTGAGTGTTGTGGATGGGAGCAAGAGAGCACAAATGAAGTAAAACCAAGCTAAGCCATATCGACTCAATTCAGTCGTTGAAATATATAACTCATTGGTCATATTTGTTTCCCAAACCACACCTGGTCTACATAAACATTGTAATGCCTTATGCCATTTATTTTCACCAGCTCTATATTTCTAATGTTCCTCCCCAGCCAAATCAGGTGGACAAAAATATGAAATGATTGTTGATGGCGAGAACCACACTAGTTTACCACGCACTTGCACTATGTTTGCCTCTGCTTCAATTGCGTTAGCGTAGAACTCCCTAACCAAATCCGAAACTGGGGCACCAGGTGAAAGTAGTTTGCACACAAGCCAATCATATTTGATATGATGTAGCATCTACTTTGTAATCTTAATCATTTATTAATAAAAGTATTAAAGGCATTTTACTTTATCTACATAGTGCTGCTATATTAAATCTGATAAACTCATAGTTTTGAGCAATGCTTTTAGAATCATGATGATGATCATGCTAATGAGATCTAAATTCTTAGATAGCTTAAAACTAAAATCATTCCTAATCGTTGGATTACTGAAAAGGGGATTAGTGAATCCGGATAGATTAGTACATATGTTGCTTGCTCTTAGGAAGAGGATGATTGATCTAATAATCATTTGTGTGGAGACACTGAAGCAAGTATGTAGGTGTTTATTAGAGAATAAGTTCACTGAACGTGACTCGCTAAGGTATACCTAATGGAGTTTTACTCGCATGTCAATAGGAATTTCTCTAGTAATAATAGTACAAATGATCCTTGGACTTGAGATCATCATAGTGTTAGGTTTGTATATAACGCAAGCATGCAATCAAATTACATAAATAAAGCGGAAGCGTGATAAAACGGATTTTAAATTTTTCATACAAACCATCACCACGATCTTTCCTTGTGTTCAATTATCAATTAACGAAAGAGATAGAGATTAAGAAAGTATACCATCGTAGAACCGTGCTTCCTCGGGTACAAGTTCACCTCCAATTCCTTCGCGTTTTCCTTGAATTCCACGGATGAGATTCCTTCCTTTGATCAACGTTAGCCACCCAAGTGTTTGGCCTCTAGAGGTGATCCACCAAGAAAGAATAGGTATTCAAGAAGTTGGGTATTGGCCAAAATCCTAGTTTCTATCTTTATAGAAATTGCAAGTACTCTCCACAATCTAATGCAAGAGTGTGTAACCCTAATCTATGATAAGACTCCTCTTATTTATAGATGTAGGAAAACCCTTTCCTAAACTATTTAGGATTAGGGTTTCTATTATAATTAAACTCCTTTAATTAATTATGCTCCTAATCCAATTAGAAATTCATGAGAGAGTACTTCTATTAATTAATTCCCAATCCCTATTAGAAATTAAATAATAGTAATAGTAATAATAATAATACGACTCCTCTTATTAATTTATATTTAATATTTTCAAAATATTAAATAATAAATATTAAGCTACTTAATTTATTCTATCTCCACAGATTAAATTAAATACACTTAACTTATTATTACAATTATGTCATTTATTTCTTAAATAAATATTTTTCTTTTGCGGTGTGACCCTTTAGGTTCTCCATATTAAACTGGTTGTAAATAAATCAATTAGAACAATTCTAATCTTATTTAAATAAATAAAATAAACTATTTAATTCATTTAATAAATAATATTTATTCTAGAATAAGGGTAAGCCCCCTTAGTGATCAACGACTTTTTAGATAATATAGATTTCAACATTAATCACAAAAGAACCTTTCAATGAATAGTTATCGTACAATTCAATCCTTCTACCATACAATGTCCCAATTAAATATAAGACATGGATTTATTGTCAAGTCTTATTTTATTTAATTATATGTATTTCGATTCCCAAATGCATAACTCTAAATAATGCAAATTAGAAACTCCTTTCTAATTTCATTCTGCCTTGGCCAAGGACTACTGAGTTGTCATTTATCGAATCACATAGGACATTCACATCTTTTATTAGACGTGGTAGATTCTTTGTTGATCATTCACCTATATCCATGTACAACTTATTATAACCAATCATACCCTTTGATATACTCTAAAGGTCTTAAGGGACATGTCAAAGTATAACTCATCATACACAAGATACTATGATGATCTAAAGTCCAAGGATCACTTGTACTACTATCACTAGAGGAATTCCTATTGACAGGCGAGTAAAACTCTATTAGGTATTCCTTAGCGAGCCAAGTTCAGTGAACTTATTCTCTAATAAGCACCTACATACTTGCTTTAGTGTCTCTACACAAATGATTATGAGATCAATCATCCTCTTCCTAAGAGCAAGCAACGTATGTACTAATCTATCCGGATTCACTATCCCCTTTTAGTAATCCAACGATTAGGAACAATTTTAGTTTGTGAGCTATCTAGAATTTAGATCTCATTAGCATGATCGCCATCATGATTCTAAAAGCATTGCTCAAAACTATTAGTTTATCACATTTAATATAACAGCACCATGTAGATAATATAAAAATGCTTTTTAAGAAAATCAATTTTTTTATTAATAAATGAATAAGATTACAAAGTATATGCTACATCATATCAAATATGATTGGCTTGTGTGCATACTACTTTCAATCTCCCACTTGCACTAAAGCCAATCGCCATGGTATCTTACACCCATCTTCTCTAAGTGACGATCAAACTGCTATTGTGTTAAAGCTTTAGTAAATGGATCTGCAATGTTGTCTTGAGAGTCCACACGCTCCAGGGTGACATCTCCTCTTTCAATGATCTCTCTAATCAAATGAAACTGCCGCAATACGTGTTTAGATTTCTGATGAGACATAGGTTCCTTAGCCTGCGCAACAGCTCCGTTGTTGTCATAGAAGAAAGGTACAACTCCTCTAATGCTAGGAACCACTCCAAGTTCAATTATGAATTTCTTCATCCAAACAGCTTCCTTTGTAGCTTCACTTGCAGCTATATACTCTGTCTCTGTCACTGAATTAGCAACTATTTGCTGCTTGGAACTTTTCCAACTCACTGCGCCACCGTTTAAGGTAAACACGTACCCTGAAGCGGATTTACTGTCATCTTGGTCCGTTTGAAAACTTGAGTCTGTGTAGCCCTCTAGTTTCAATTCAGACCCACCGTAGACAAGAAATACATCCTTAGTACTTCTCAAGTACTTTAGGATGTTTTTCACTGCCTTCCAGTGCTCTTCTCCTGGATTCGACTGATATCTGCTCGTTACACTAAGTGCATGAGCGACATCTGGTCTAGTACATATCATACCGTACATGATAGGTCCTATTACGGAAGCATAAGGAATCTTACTCATACGGTCTCTCTCCTCAGGTGTCTTTGGGGCCTATTTCTTGGAGAGATGTATTCCATGGCTCATCGGCATGAGACCTCTCTTGGAATCTTCCATGCTAAACTTCTTTAGCATCGAGTCAATGTACTTTCCTTGGGTCAAGCCCAACATCCTTTTAGATCTATCTCTATAGATCTTTATCCCCAAAATATAGGATGCCTCACCCAAGTCCTTCATGGAGAAGTGTTTAGATAACCAAATTTTGATCGACTGTAGCATAGGAACATCATTCCCTATCAGTAATATATCATCAACATATAATACAAGGAATGAAACAGCGCTCCCACTAACCTTCTTGTACACAAATGGTTCATCCTCGTTTTTGAGAAAATCAAACCTTTTGATTATCTCATCAAAACGGATGTTCCACCTTCGAGAAGCTTGCTTCAACCCATAAATGGATCGTTGTAGCTTACAGAATTGGTTTGTTCCAACCGTTGAAACAAAACCCTCTAGCTGTATCATATATACATTTTCCTCAAGCTCTCCATTGAGGAAGGCCGTTTTCACGTCCATTTGCCAGATCTCATAGTCATAATAAGCTGCAATTGCAAGCAAAATCGGAATGGACTTTAGCATAGCTACTGGTTAGAAGGTTTTATCATAGTCAACTCCTTGTCTTTGTTTGAAATCTTTTGCAACTAGTCGGGCCTTATAGGTCTCTACCTTGCCATTTGCTCCAGTCTTTCTCTTAAAGACCCATTTACACCCAATAGGCTTAATGCCCTCAGGTGGTGAAACCAAAGTCCATACTTGGTTCTCATACATGGAGTCCATCTCGGATTTCAGGGCTTCTAGCCAGTTCTTTGAGTCTTCACTACTCATAGCCTCTTCGTAAGTCAATGGATCATCATCATCTATGATGCGTACCTCATCATCATCCTCTATGATGAATCCATACCTATCAGGTATCTTCGATACTCTTCCAGATTTATGAATAGGTAGTGGTACAGTAGGTTCTTCTACTTGGTCAGGTACCTGACTTTGATCCGGAGTATTTTGTGGTTCTTGAACTTCTTCAAGATATATCTTACTCCCACTGACCCCTTCAAGGATAAACTCCTTTTCCAAGAAGGCAGCGTGTTTCGCAACAAACACCTTTTGATCAGTAGGATGATAGAAATAATACCCTACAGTTCTTTTAGGGTAACCCACAAATCTACACTTGTCGGATCTAGTCTTTAGCTTATCTTGCTCAAACCTTTTGACATAAGCTGGACAACCCCAAGTCTTAGTATACTTAAGATTTGGTTTCCTCCCTGTCCATAACTCATATGGAGTCTTTGGGACGGATTTGGTAGGTACCTTGTTAAGTAGATATGCAGTCATTTCTAGGGCATAACCCCAGAAGGATACTGGAAGGTCGGTAAAACTCATCATGGAACGAACCATGTCCAACAATGTTCGATTTCTCCTTTCAGATACACCATTCAACTGTGGCGTCCCTGGTGGAGTCCATTGTGAGATTATACCATTTTCTTTGAGACAATTGAGAAACTCATTGGTCAAGTATTCCCCTCCTCGATCCGATCGAAGAATCTTGATACTCTTACCAGTTTGCTTCTCTACTTCACTTCTGAATTCTTTGAACTTTTCAAACGATTTAGATTTGTATTTCATTAAATTCACATATCTAAATCTAGAATGATCATCAGTGAAAGTAATAAAATAAGAATACCCTCCTCGTGCATTCGTTGTCATAGGTCCACATACGTCTGTGTGTACCAACGCTAACAACTCTGTAACTCTTTCTCCTTTTCCACTAAAAGGAGATTTAGTCATCTTACCCATGAGACAAGATTCACAAGTTGGATATGATTCGCAATCAGATAGCTTTAAAAGTCCATCTTTATGCAACTTGGTTAATCTTGTTTCATTGATATGACCGAGTCTACAGTGCCACATAAAGGTATAATTAACACCATCTCTTTTTCTTTTCTTAGTTTGTTCAATTTGAAGTATATTTTCATGGAAGTCAAGTATGTAAAGTCCATTCAGTAGATTGCCAACACCATATAAAACATTTTTATTATAAATAGAATAACTATTGTTCTTTATTATAATATCAAAACCATCCATATCCAATACAGAAATTGAAATAATGTTTCTAATGAGTGTCAGAATATAATAACAATTATTTAAACTAATGAACTTGCCCGAAGGCAGTGCTAAACAATAAGTCCCTACAGCTAATGCAACAACCTTTGCTCCATTTCCCACTTGTAGGATGACTTCATCCTTGTTCAGCTTTCTACTTCTGCTTAGTCCCTGCACATTATTACACATGTGCGAACTACAGCCGGTATCCAATACCCAAGTAGAATTTTGACTTTCAGAAAAATTAATTTCAATCATGAACAAACCTAGATCAGAAGTAGAAGCTTCTCCAAGCTTCTTCTGGTCCGCAAGATACTCCTTGCAGTTCCTCTTCCAGTGTCCCGACTTATTGCAATGGTAGCAAATTCCTTTGCTATCTGGATCAGGTTTCTTTTTATCCTTTCTCTTCGCCTTGCCCTTAGCCTTCTTGTTTTTCTTCTTTTCAGAAGATAGCTTGGGCCTCTTCCTTTTCTTGGAAGAATCATTCACTAGTAAGACTTGGTTCTTGTTGGATGAGAAGTGACCTTCAGCAGTTTTCAGCATGTTAAGTAACTCAGGGAAGCTGACGTCCAACTTATTCATGTAAAAATTCACAACAAATTATGAGAAGGTGTCCAGGAGTGACTGCAAGATCAAATCTTGACTTAACTCCCCATCCATCACGAACCCTAGCTGTCCAAGTTGTTCAATCAGATTGATCATCTTAAGGACATGAGTCTCAACAGCAGTGCCCTCGGTCATACGAGATCGGAAGAGCTCCTTAGATATCTGATATCTAGCAGTCCTACTTTGCTCACCATACAACTCTTTGAGGTGCAGCAATATAGTAGGAGCATCCATAGTTTCATGCTGACGCTGAGTGTTTCATACTTAGCCACCCAAGTGTTTGGCCTCTAGAGGTGATCCACCAAGAAAGAATAGGTATTCAAGAAGTTGGGCATTGGCCAAAATCCTAGTTTCTATCTTTATATAAATTGCAAGTACTCTCCACAATCTAATGCAAGAGTGTGTAACCCTAATCTATGATAAGACTCCTCGTATTTATAGATGTAGGAAAACCCTTTCCTAAACTATTTAGGATTAGGGTTTCTATTATAATTAAACTCCTTTAATTAATTATGCTACTAATCCAATTAGGAATTCATGAGAGAGTACTTCTATTAATTAATTCCCAATCCCTATTAGAAATTAAATAATAGTAATAGTAATAATAATAATAAGACTCCTCTTATTAATTTATATTTAATATTTCCAAAATATTAAATAATAAATATTAAGCTACTTAATTTATTCTATCTCCATAGATTAAATTAAATACACTTAACTTATTATTACAATTATGTCATTTACTTCTTAAATAAATATTTTTCTTTTGCGGTGTGACCCTTTAGGTTCTCCATATTAAACCGGTTGTGAATAAATCAATTAGAACAATTCTAATCTTATTTAAATAAATAAATTAAACTATTTAATTCATTTAAATAAATAATATTTATTCTACAATAAGGGTAAGCCCCTTTAGCGATCAACGACTTTTCAGATAATATCGATTTCAACATTAATCACAAAAGGACCTTTCAGTGAATAGTTACCGTACAATTCAATCCTTCTACCATACAATGTCCCAATTAAATATAAGACATGGATTTACTGTCAAGTCTTATTTTATTTAATTATATGTATTTCGATTCCCAAATGCACAACTCTAAATAATGCAAATTAGAAACTCCTTTCTAATTTCATTCTGCTTTGGCCAAGGACTACTGAGTTGTCATTTATGGAATCATATAGGACATTGACATCTTTTACTAGACGTGGAAGATTCTTTGTTGATCATTTACCTATCTCCATGTACAACTTATTATACCCAATCATACCCTTTGATATACTCTAAAGGTCTTAAGGGACATGTCATAGTATAACTCATCATACACAAGATACTATGATGATCTCAAGTCCAAGGATCACTTGTACTACTATCATTAAAGGAATTCCTATTGACAGGCGAGTAAAACTCTATTAGGTATTCCTTAGTGAGCCACGTTCAGTGAACTTATTCTCCAATAAGCACCTACATACTTGCTTTAGTGTCTCCACACAAATGATTATGAGATCAAGCATCCTCTTCCTAAGAGCAAGCAACGTATGTACTAATCTATCTGGATTCACTAATCCCCTTTTAGTAATCCAACGATTAGGAACAATTTTACTTTGTGAGCTATCTAGAATTTAGATCTCATTAGCATGATCACCATCATGATTCTAAAAGCATTGCTCAAAACTATGGGTTTATCACATTTAATATTGTAACGACCACGAATAGTGGGTAGCTTTGTAACACGAGCCTGTAAATTTTATTGAATAAATTGAACTTTTATTAATATTATTCCATGTTATGTGTTTGAATATTTTATTACTACATATGACGTGTATGTGATAATTTTTGAGTGTTGTTATTTCATGGTATTGATTAAATCATTTAGAGAAATAGCGCTAAAGCGCTATTTATGCAAATACGTCTTTTTCGATTTTATGACTTTTCATAATTTCGCCAAAGCGTTAATGAGAGGGGTTAATAATCCAAGTGTGGGATTTTATTTAAGCCCAATTGAATTTTTATTAGAAGCCGAATAGATTATTAATTAGAAGTCCAAAAGTGGCCCAAGTTGAAGCCCAAAACCCATGGGTCAAGTCCATGACCCAAACCCGCACCCCATGACCCACAACCCATGACCCATGAGGGAAATGGGTTATGTAATCAGCTGAATTGAAGAAGGAAGGAGAGTACGGGAATGAAGAGGAGAGGAGAAGAGAATCAAAGAAGGTGAGAGAGCATGGGGAGAAGGAATTCTCTGCATTTAGTAGAGGAAAAGGAGAGAATAAACCTATGGGGAGAAGGAAGGGGAGTACCCGAGTCTTGGAGGAGCCAAAGCTCACTCCCCCAGCCATCGGGAGCTGCCTTGGCAGAGCACGCCCAACCCCTATCACCTCCTTGAAGCTCAGTTCTTCTTCTATATATACTCCCCCACTTCATAGCCTCCATTCCTTTGATTGTTGCTTAGTAAGATAGCTGAAAAATTGAGAGTGTTAGAATTAAGTGTGTACGGGTGATTTGAGGAAGAAGAAGGAGTATTGTAGCAGCTGGTATTTGAGTCCATTAGCAACCTTAGAACAAGCTCCAAGAGGTATGCAATATAGAGCTTAGCTCATTTCCACATTCTTTCCAAGTTCTTAGTTTTGTGTTGGTTACTTTGTTAAAGTTATGTGACTGATTTTGCTAATTAGTTCATGAACATGTGTGGATGTAAATTAGCTCTATTAAAACCTTGTTAATGGTATGTGAAAGTGGAACCATGAATGAGAATCGAACCTATGCATAAGGAATCAAGAAATGGACTGAGATGGACATTATGGACTGTTATTCATATTTTGTTAATAATGTAATCACTATGTATTGGTTGTGTTAGATGGTTGAGAATTGTTGTTATGTGCTTAGAGGTTTGTAGGAATGATTTCAATGTGAAATCTGGGGCAGCCATATATTGGCAAGGCTATGAGTTCTTAATTCTAAGGCTATGCCCACAAACTGTTTGATAAAATGTCTAAGAGAGGATTTTTTCTAAGAACATGAGGACTAGGTGTTAGTAATTGATGAAAAGAATGTTGCGATTCATATCTCAGTAATAAAAACATGTCTTAAGTCATATTGACTTGTTGTATAATAGCTAAGACATAAAGAGGAAGGATGAATTGGCCTAACTCTTAGTTTTGCTAAAAACTAGTTGGATTAGGCTCTTTGGAGCCAATATTTCGATTTAGTAAAGAGTCTATAAAATTATGAATCCATGAGGGTTTTGTAGTTCATGTTATAAGCTTTCCATAGCCTCTGGAACGGCCTAATTCCGATTTATAACGAAGAAGTTATGAAGGTTTGAAGTTTGCATGTCAAACTGCCAAAACAAGAAGGAAACCAAATGTTGGGGTCAGCGGCTTTGGTGCGGGCGCACTAGGGCATGGTGCGGGCGCACTGGGGGGCTGCTGGGCGCAGCTGGGCGCAGGTGGGGCGCGCGCGGGCGCATGGGCTTGACAGCTCTGACATCCTTTACTAAAATGGGCGTAACTTTCTCATACGAACTCCAAATTGGATGATTCAAGATGATCCGAAAAGCTAAGAAGTAGAACTACAACTTCCAATAATTAGAATTGTAATTTAATGACTTGATCAATTTCTAAATTGGCTATTTTTAGGACTATTGTGCATTAAGAAGCAAAAAGAGGGCGTCGTACATGCACGTATGTAACGTGTAATGTTTCTAACGCTAAAAGTTATTGTTTAAAGTTCTAAAACTTGTACATTATGGTTTATAATGACTCTTAGCATTAATCAATGATGGATTAGACAAGTGTATGAGTATGTTAAACTTATGCATATGAGGCGAATCGGGCGTGCGTTGTGCGAACGTCGAAACGTCGTATCAAGTGTGTGTAACCTTATTTGATATTATCTTTCTAATTAGAATGTAACATTATAGTGTAATGTAAACTAATATTTGGCATCAATTATGTGGCTAATTGGTATATGGATACGTACTTAAATGTGTAGGACTTTTGAAGGACGATTAACGTCAAGTAGTAACAAGCGCTTAAGACAAGTTTTCTAACGCTTGTCTAACCCTTGTGTTGGGCAAGTTTATTTGATTCATTTGATTATATTCTCATGACTCTCATGCGATGTTTGAAGTTTCGATTTACGCAATACATATATGGTTGTGTGAATTCCTTACTTATGTAAATTTTTCAGTATTTGCACAAGTATTCGAGCTATGTTATGACATAAATTGTTGAAGCTTTCAAGTTCACATATATATGAACTGTTATAGAGAATGTCAATGCCATTTGTTTCGGCTAGACAGATATTGAAATGTTTTATTGATTTGATAATAAATCCTTGAAATGTTATTGATGATTAAGTAGAGCTATCTAACCGAATTGCTTTGGTTAGGATTCCGAGACATGAATGAGATGAACAACCCTAATATTAGGAGCAGTTTTTAATCAGTTATTCTGATAAGGCATCGAGCGCCTAAACAAATGCATATAGTTGTTTCCAACTAGAGTGTTAATCAACATAGAGTACAATAGGCTGATCACCTAGAAGTGCTCGTAAGTAAGACGGTTTACAGTTATATTGTTGTGTACCTTTTCAAGAAAACAAAAGAAAGTTCAAGGTCTTATGGCCACTCAATGTCGTTTCAAAAATATATTTTTAAAACGAAAGCAAAGTATTATTCCTGTTTATTCAGAATATTTCACAACTATTGTTCAGTTGTCGAATAGAAATGATATGATTATTGATATTGTTGTTATTCAACTGTTATACTTGTTGGGTAATTGAATGCTCATTCTTGCTTTATATTAAACATTGCAGCTAAGCCCGAGCGGGTCGAAGGTTCCGGTAAGGACAAGGGAAAAGGCAAGATGAACGTCTAGATGGCATCGTAGTTTATTTGTATTAGTAATGTTGTAATACTAAGACTTATTATGTATTTGGAATGATGTTATGGTAATAGAACCTGGAATTGAGAGTAAGACGTGTTGTAATAATATAAATAATTACATTCATGTCTATTATGTTGTATGGAATAGGATGTACCGTGTAGCACCAGATTCGGGTTTGAGGTACCCGGATTTGGGGGCGTCACAGGTTGGTATCAGAGCTGATAGGTTATAAACCTTAGGTTTGAGGAAAACCTTAGGAATATGACCGTAGAGAGAATGAGAAAGTTAGTAAATGAACTCAAATAGAGTTGTTAAGGGGTGAATCGAGGAAATTTATCAAAAGAACTAAAAGTATACCTAAAATAAACTATATTTGTTATATGTTATAATATTATATGTTATTGCTATGTACTAATCGAGTTAGTAACTTGGATTGTAGATGTCTGGAGAAGAACCCGAGTATAGAGATATCCTTGTAGTGAGCGAGGAGCTGATCACTCCACCCGAGCCAACACCCGAGCCAGTAGCAGAGGTTGAGGTTCAGATAGAAAGTGACCTAGAGGAAGATCCGGAGATAGAACCGGGGATGGACCTTTCACTTGATGAGGATCCGTCTGAGCATGAGGAGGGAGCAGATGATATATTATCGGATGTTGTGCCTTCTGAAGAGGAAGAAGTGGCACCATCAGACATGAATAATCTGTTTGAAGTGGTACTTGACAGGAATGTAGCACTAAGAGGTAGAGTTCAAGCCTTAGAGGCGAGGGTACAAGAACTTTTGCAAGAGAGACATGAGTTAGAGGCTTACTGGGAGGTAGAGATCGATGATAGGATCAGGGCTGAAGATCGGGCTGATGACCTGGAAGAAGAGGCAAGGATCAAGAGGGTGAGGACCGATAGGTCCAACTATGCCTTCAGGTCGTCACATGGGCGATTTCAGCGTAGGGTGACCCATTACCCAGCTGAGGAGGGCCAGACCAGGCACACCATTAGTAGGGATCTGGTGATGGCCATAGCTGACGACGAGTATGCAGACGCCATTAGGCGTGGTCTAGTTCAGTGATTTGACGAGGTCTAGATGTGTACCTTGTAAGGATGTAAATCCTAAATTTTGTATATGTAATGGATTATCTGGTGTAAATCCCATCTTTTTAGTAATAGAGGGATATATTGTATGCGAATAGCAGAAGCTATATGTTACAAGATGTATGAAATATGAAGCATATTAATATAAGTATGTTTCATTTGATGTGCTTTGTTATGAGTATGGTTATTCTAATGTGCCTTGCAATTGGTATGTGTACGTGTTAGTATTTACTATAGTACGCAAGGATAAATAGTGGATTAATAGTGGCATAATTTGTTTAGCAGAAATATGCCGCCGAGATGGAGAGGAAGAGGAAAAGGAAGACAGGGAACACGAAGGAATGGGGATAGAGAATCCGATAATGAGAGTGAGACTAGAGAAACAGAAAACCCTATGCAGCAATTCATAGACTTACTGGTAGGGGCTTTAAACAGAGTTCCAACCATACCACCTGTCGTTCCTCCAGTTGTGCGTGTTGCCAACTTTAAGGACTTTAAGAGTGTGGGACCGCCCGAACTTAAGGGGACCACCGAGCCTATAGAGGCTCAATCATGGGTTAAGGAGGTGGAGAAAGCATTCATAATTGTTGGAGTTGGGGAGGAGCAAAAGACCACTTTTGCTACCTACCTACTGAAAGGGGAAGCAAATTTCTGGTGGGAAACAAACCAGAATAGGGCTGGAGAAGGAGTCATTGCTTGGGAACATGCGATTCTTAGAACTGAAACAGGAGAACCTGACAGTACCCCAATATGGTGCCAAGTTCAACGAGCTGGCTTGGTTTGCTCCAAACCAAGTGGACACCGAGTAAAGGAAGACGAGGAGGTTTTAACAGGGCCTGAAACCATGGCTCTACAACAAGGTGAGTGTGTTGCAGAATAATTCTTTTGGAATAATCTTGGAGAAAGCTATTATAGCTGTAATGACCGTGAATTTTGAACGTCATTATTAATTAAATATAATTTAATTTTAATGAGTTAGCTTTGTGTTCCTATTTACAACCTTTGGGTGTATTGGTGGATTATGTGACTATGTGATTTATTGATCTACTTTGTGTTAGGGGAGTCACTAGTAGTATATTTAAACTAGTGAGCAAACCCTAAGGCTTTATACCCATAGAATTGGCAAAGCATTTACTAAATTAAATATTCAAGTATATTGAATATAGTTAGTAAATAAGGTGTGTGAGTTAATTAATGAAAGTAGTGGTTAATGAGTTATGTCCAAATTGAATAATAATATTAATAATTAATTTTGTTATTTATTTACTAAGTGACTACGTTACTTCATTAATGAACCTAGCCCAATTATTTATATTAATCATGGATTTGGGTATTAATTATGTGGCATATTAAATGAGCTATCATTGGGTTTAATTAAAAGACCTTATATTGCATTTAAATAGGTTTGGTTTCATTAGCCCAATCATTTAATTCTAAGCCCAAAGTTTATTTGAGGTATTGCCCAAAACCTAGCCCACTTGGTAATTTAAAGATGTAGCACTAATTGATTTAATGGTGGTATATTTGGGACATCATTTTGGGACAAAAATCCCTCATATGCCGTGGACCATAGAGAGAGAAAGAACAAGTTGGTTTTTCAAATTTTAATTAAAGTATTATCTAGCTTGTGTTGGAAGTTAGGTTTTAGACTTGATGGTATAGCTACCTAAGATGTCAATAGCTACCTAAGATGTCACATAACTACCTAAGATGTCACATAGCTACCTAAAATGTCAAGTAGCCTCCTAAGATGTCAACTAGCCACCCTAGTGACACAAAGCTCTCACTAGCCCCATGATGACAAAAGGTAGAGATATCTTGCTATTATTCAATTAGTAAGCCTTTTATCCAATGGACAACAAAGATATGGGGGATATTAGTTATACTCCTAGTTGTATCTAACTATATTACAAGATACATTCTTGAATCACCACACTTTATTTTCTCTTCATTTTTCTCCTATTCTTCTTCTTCTATTTTCTCCCAAGCTAGCAAAATACAAAGAGAGAAAAGAAAGAGAGGGGTTCGGTTCTTAAGGGGAAGGAGAGGGGTGCTAGCTTGATTAGTGCACCCTAAGTTCATATCTTACTTTGGTAGATCAAGGAAGGTTGCTACTAGAACAAGGTATAACCTAAATCTTCATTTCCTTCTTCTATTTGGTATTATAGCAAGATAGCAAGTTTTGATGGGGTTATGAACTAATACCTAAGATACCCTAGTTCTACATATCATCATATATGGAACTAAGTATTTTGAGTGTTAGATCAAAGATTTAGAGGAAGAAAGTGAGCATATGTTCTCCTAGGGGTGAAACCCTAGTTTTTCCTTCCACTAAATCTTGTGTAACTCAAGTTTTACAACTTGGATTTGTGATCCGTCAAAGGGGGGTGCTAGATACATGAGCTAGTAAACCCAAGTAGTAGAACACAAATCCAATAATTTTTGAAGCTTTGGGGGCTATTTTCCCAAAACAGTCCAGCTATAAAACTTAAAGCTTTAAAACCCTAAAAGCTTGTTGTCCTCGTTTTTCTAAAGGTTATTTTGGCCAGTTATGAATCTTTTAAAAATTTGGAAAACATCATAGAGGTACCTTAAGAATTATCTACAAGTAGGAAAAAGAACGAACACGTTTTGATGTGTGGTTTTTGTGTAATGACTTTTACCGTGAAGGACTCCTAAATATTCATACCCGGATTTCTCACTGTGTATACCTTGAAAACATATAAAATATTTACAGTATGTTTATATATGTTATGAGAGTGTACCCTGACAATTTCAGAATTGTCTGAGCAAAACTCGATTTATGAAAAATGTAACAAGATTCGGAGGTTTTGAGTACTTTAGAAATAGTAAATCACTTTCTAAAATTCCAGGAAAATTTGTAAATTATTTTTGGGTCATATACTATCCAGATCCAGAAGATAATAATTTTCAGAACTTGTTTGCTATTTTTCATAATAATATTATAGTTATGGTTAAAAAGAAATAAATGGTTAAATAATGTCATAAATGAGAAAAATAGGATGTTAAAACTTAGGTACTCCTATTATGGTGTAATCTAACCTATGTGAGGTATTTTGGTAATCTATTATGATAAATAATATTTTTGACCTTTTATGGGTATTAAATAAGTTGTTTAATAAAGGGTAAAACAATTAAAATAAATTGTTTAGTCGCCTAATAACTTATTAAAATATTACTATGATATTTGTAATATAAGAATTTGATATTTTTAAGTAAATAAAGAAATATTAAGATTAAAACTTTATGGAAATATTATTGAAAGGGTAATAATTAAACCTAATTTGTTATTCGATACATAATAACTAAAGATAAGTAATTGATTTCCATTTAATTAATATTGAATGGTAATCAAATGATAAATGAGCTATTTGAATACGAAGTGTTTAATAATTCCTTAATTGAACAAGTAAACCCAATTGTTTAAAGGCTTAAAAAGGTGTTTAACCCTTAGGAAAAATATTCCCAAGTTAATCTACCATTAACCTAAGTTTGATTAGGGTTAATGATAGCAAGATTGTCCTAGGTGCATTATGTGTTTAACTTATGTGGTAGATAGGTTCCTTAGTGAACGTATAGATGTACAACTACGCAATACTAATTGATAGATCGACTTTATCAATGTTAGGTCCTTCAAGGCCAATTAGTTAAAGCTAGAATTATTTGTAGCTAAGCAAACAGGCAAGTTCCCTAACTCAAACTCGAGTTATTATTTCCAAAGCATGTTAGTGAATAATTATTGTTGATTATTCACATCTCTACTGATTATTGAGATTCGCACCTTGTGCAATTGAATTCCTATTCTATTATTATTGAACTGTGAATTAAATTAAAGTTCTTTCAAGCATGAATTGTTTATGAGATAGATCTATGCTATTTGTATCAGCTAGATCAAGTATGTCTAAATTTGTTAAATCAAATGTATTTTAAAAGCTGTTCTTATTAAATTGCTATGGTAAGAACTTTTGCCTGAGAAAAGGATAAATTTGATTAAGGCATGATATCAATGCTGGTTTATTAAGTGTTTATGCATAAATCACGGGGTATGAAAGGTTGATCCCCTTGATTACCAAAACATATTAAGAGGTCCAGTTTAAATGCTGAGAACCTTGGCAAATGTCTATGGTTATTTCCAACCACTCAATAATTGTCATTCAATTATTCGAATATTCAACTGTTGACTATTAATTCATGTTTCTTCACAATTTTATACTGTTGTTGAACATTGAAAGCAAAACTTCCTTCTGTTCATGATATATCTCCCTTGTGTATAAACTTGCTAAGCAAACTAGTTGCTTACCCTTGCTATATCATGATCTTTATTTAGCTAAGGCAGAAACGTCTAAAATGGACAAAGGAAAAGGGAAGGTGCAAGAGTAGTTGCATGATAGGGCTTATGTACTAGTTTATCTTGAATGTTATTTGGCTATGTGAACTCTTATTGTATTAAGGGTACGTTTTAAGTTAAGGTTAACGAACCTTGGGACCATGATTGTAAGACTTTATTACTATTTCGATAGACATTGTATGTTTATTATTCCGCATTAGTTAGAAAGTATGTTTGTTGTTGAGTATCGTAAACACCGAATTCGAGGTTAGGAAACCCGAATTTGGGGGTGTCACAGGTTGGTATCAAAGTTATAGGTTATAACCCTTAGGAGAAAGAGTCCTTAGGCTATAACCTAAGAGAATGTAGAGGAATAGAAGGGGATAGAACTGATATAGAGTTATTTTTGGGTAGAAATTTATTATGATCTTAGAATTGAGGATTTGGATCATACGTTGGTGTTATTAAGCTTGTGGATAATTTGAGGAATGTGTATTGATGAGATAATATGGTAAAGTGAAGACCATTAAGTATGGACGATCCATTGTAAACTGAAGTTATAGATATTCGAGGTAATTAAATTAATCATTTGATGCTATTGATCAATTCTGTGGCTATTGATCAATTTTTGTGGCTATTCATTAGATAAGATATTGGAGTAATGCTGTATGGAGTTTCTTTGTGATGAAAAGAGGGTACCTTAGAATCTGTTGGGTTAAGGTTTGCAAGAAGGAAATGATTGATTTGATAAATAATGAATATATCGATATTTTGAAGAGTTAGTTAAGTTATTAAGCTTTATGGTGCAATGCCAGGTGAGACAAAGGTAATGAACTCATATAGAGTTGTTAAGCAAAAGTTGAGAGTATTGAGATGAATGATGTTATATGCAAAAAAAAAAAAATTTAGAGATGACTGATGGCAATTTAGATTGTTTTGATGATTAGAAAGGAGAGACAACGGAGAGATTATAAGAAATGAACCAAGGGTAGATTTAGTGTCTGATATGGAAAAAGTATCTAGAGATGGAACTAAATGATGAGATAATAGAAATCCCTAAGGAGGATCAATTGGAGCCTGATATAAGGAATAGATAGAGGAAATGAAAGAAAAAAAGGATAAATCTGAGAGTTATAAGACCTTTGTGAGTCATAATGAATGAAGAATAGTGGTCAATGTATATGTACTAGTATATCTATGCATGTAAGAAATGTGAATCTCAGTTTTTGTACAGCTAGCATTATATTTGTTGTAAGTCCCAACTTTGTGTAAGTTGTGGAGTAGTTATGTGAATCCCATCTTGTTGTTAGTAACAGAGGGATAAGTGGATATTAGGAATGCTATATGATGTAAGTAGTACGAAGTACTAAGATGAACTTATTAGTATTTATTAAAGGTGTCTTGAGATGATATGATGATGATACATCCCCACTTTTCAGATCTCGGGGAATGCAGTTCTTATTAATCCCATCTTTTGTGTCTTAATGGGATAGTTAACATTTATAGGAATATGCAGGAATTATAAGTGTTTGATACACTAAGGGGTGTATGAATATAAATGTGGTATTATTATTATATGATTTATTGTGATCGATTTGTGCCTTGACTCTTAAATGATGACATTAGTAGAATTTTACACGATGTGTAAAACAAGAAGGATTTATGTAAGGTTTTGTTTAGAACAAACAATGCCGTCAAGGAGACAACCCCGATACACGAGGGTGGAAGAGTCAGTGAATAACGAGGAGGGTCAGACTGACCCCAAGAGGACCTTTGCGAACTTGTTAGAGGAAACGATGCAAGGCAGACCAGCCATTGCGGTTGTTCGGCCATGAAGTCATATGGCGAACTTTACGGGTTTCAAATTACTAGGACCACCGGAGTTTCGTGGGAATACAGATTCGAGTGAAGCCCAGACATGGGTAGAAGGAATGGAGAAAGTTTTCAAGGTCGCAAGAGTGACCGAGGAACAGAAGACTTCGTTTGCCACTTTCATGAGGAAGGGTGAGTCAAATTACTAGTAGAAGGCAAATAGAAGCCGAGCTGGGGAAGGCACAACTGCGTGGACTCATTTTAAGGAGCTGCTTTTCGAAAAATTACTTTCCAGAAAGTACGCAGGCAAGTATGGAGATAAAGTTGAAGCAAGATGATATGTCGG
The DNA here is from genome assembly GCA_034770075.1 of Aralia elata. Lineage (NCBI taxonomy): Eukaryota > Viridiplantae > Streptophyta > Magnoliopsida > Apiales > Araliaceae > Aralia > Aralia elata. The sequence goes on from CM068378.1 coordinate 36,355,512, forward strand.
TAGCAGAGTACGCAACGAAGTTTAACAAACTAGCTAGGTTTGCTCCACACCAAGTGGACACCGGAGCTAGGCGAGCGAAGAGATTTGAACAAGGGTTGAAGCCTTGGGCATATAGTAAGGTTGTGGTTTTGCAGATCAACACATTTCCTACGTTACTTAAGGAAGCAATCGTTGTCGAGGAGGAAATGAAGCGTTGACAAAGCACAACCAAGATCAGAATAGCCATGATGGTCACAAGAAAGGTAGCCATGGGGGAAGTAACCCGAATAAAAGGAAATGGATCGATAACCAATCTTGTGGAGGCAACAAGTCTGGAAGAGAGGTTAAGAAGGGTATATTCGTCCGACTGTATCTCCGCGGGGAGCGCCAGTTCTGTTCGTAAAGAAGAAGGATGGATCGTTAAGGCCCAGTATCGATTACAGGGAATTGAACAAGGTTATGATTCACCGGTACCCGCTACCCAGAATAGACGATCTGTTTGATCAACTCAAGGGAGCGAAATACTTTTCAAAGATTGATTTAATGACAAGCTACCATCAGCTAAGGGTGAGACAGGAGGATATCCCGAAGACGACATTCAGAACTCGTTATGGACATTTTTAGTTTTTGGTAATGTCATTTGTACTAACAAATGCACCAACGACATTCATGGATATGATGAATAGAGTGTTCAAGCAGTACTTGGATAAGTTCGTGGTAGTATTCATCGATGACTTCTTGGTGTATTCAGTGACAGAGGAAGAACATGCAGAACATCTAAGGATTGTTTTGGAGGCATTAAAAAGGGAGAAGTTGTACGCGAAGTTTTCAAAGTGTGAATTTTTGTTGCAAAGGGTGCAGTTTCTAGGTCACGTCATTAACCGGGATGGTGTTTCGGTAGACCTAGCAAAGGTGGAAGCCATTATCAACTGGGAGCAGCCGAAGACGCCAACGGAGATCAGAAGTTTCCTAGGGTTAGCGGGATACTATCGGAGATTCATCCAGGATTTCTTGAAGATAGCATCACCGTTGACCAATCTAACCAGAAAGACGGTAAAGTTCGTTTGGACGGAGAAGTGCGAGGAGAGTTTTATGGAGCTGAAGAAGAGACTTAGCCAAGCACCAGTGTTGGCTTTATCGGACGACACTGGAAGTTTTGTAGTATACAGTGATGCGTCACACAAAGGTCTTGGTTGTGTACTAATGCAGCATGGCAAGGTCATTATGTACGCTTCACGTCAGCTGAAGGACTATGAGAAGGGATACCCGACTCATGATCTGGAGTTAGCAGCAGTAGTATTCGCCTTGAACATTTGGAGGCACTACTTATATGGAGAGAGGTGCGAGATATATACAGCTCACAAAAGTCTGAAATATATCTTCACTCAGAAAGAGCTGAACATGAGGCAGCATCGATGGTTAGAATTGATCAAGGATTATGACTGTGAGATTATGTACCATCCGGGCAAAGCAAATGTAGTGGCAGATGCCCTGAGTAGGAAAGGCAGGGAGAAATTGATGAGGCTCACAACTCTGGCAGAGTTAATAAAGGAGTTCGAACGTCTGGAATTGGAGGTTAAGTATCCGATGGAGACGGATGGGAAATTATTTACAGTGACAGCGAGACCGACCCTATTGGATCAAATCAAGGAGGCTCAAGAAAAGGATGAGGATTGTGATTCAATAAAGAAGTGAATTGCCGAGGGTGAGGAGCTTAAGTATAAGATTGATAGCACAAGATTGCTAAGGTTTGAAGGGAGAGTCTGGGTACCATTAGATCCAGAATTGAGAGAAGAAATCCTTCAAGAAGCTCACAGCACGAAGTACTCAGTACATCCCGGGGGCACAAAAATGTATCAGGATTTGCGGCAAAATTTTTGGTGGCCGAATATGAAACGAGAATTGGCAGAGTGCGTCAGCCGATGTCTGACATGATAACGGATTAAAGTAGAGCACCAACGACTGAGCGGACTGCTTCAACCATTAGAGATTCTGGAGTGGAAGTGGGAGCACATTACAATGGACTTTGTGGTGGGACTGCCACCAACTCATAAGGGTTTAGACGCCATCTGGGTAATTGTGGATCGTCTAACCAAGTCTGCTCATTTTCTGCCAATCAAGATACGGTACAATCTGGAGCAATTAGCAAAGCTTTATGTGAAGGAGATACTGTCACGACATAGAGTACCGGTATCAATTGTATCTGACAGAGATCCGCGCTTCACGTCGAATTTTTGGAAAAGTCTGCAGGCAAGAATGGGAACGCAGTTGAGGTTGAGTACAACGTATCATCCTCAAACCGACGGCCAAAGCGAGCGAACGATTCAGACCTTAGAAGATATGTTTCGGGCAGTCATGATGGATTTAAAGGGCAGCTGGGATGACCATTTGCCACTGGTGGAGTTTGCTTACAACAATAGCTATCACGCCAGTATCGGCATGCCACCATACGAAGCGCTATATGGAAGGAGATGCCGAACCCCAATGTGTTGGGACGAGGTTGGGGAGCGAAGATTGTTGGGACCAGAAATGGTGCAGCAGACTACAGATATTGTGCGGCTGATCAGAAACCGTCTGGTAGCAGCTCAAGATCGCAAGAAGAAATATGCCGACTTACATCGTCAGAAGCGGGACTTTGAAGTTGGTAGCTTTGTATTTTTGAAGGTATCTCCTTGAAAATGAAAGATCTGGTTTGGGAAGAAGGGCAAATTGAGCCCTAGGTTCATAGAACCGTTCGAGATTTTGAGGCGAATCGGCGAAGTGGCGTACAAGGTAGTGTTACCTCCTGAACTTGAGCACATTCACAACGTGTTTCATGTGTCAATGTTACGGCCGTATAAACCAGGCTATAAGCACGTTATCTCCTATGAACCAATCCAAGTCGAGAAGGACTTAACGTAAGAAGAAGTTCCTGTCCATATACTCGATAGGAAGGAACAGAAGCTAAGAAACAAGACCATCCATTCCGTCAAGGTTCTCTGGAGGAATCACGTAGTCGAAGAAGCTACGTGGGAACTCAAAGAGAAGATGAAAGCGAATTATCCGTTTTTATTTGAGTAACCCTATTTTTACAATTCTGAGTACGGAATTTTTATAAGGGGGGAGGGATGTAATGCCCGTGAATTTTGAACGTCATTATTAATTAAAAATAATTTAATTTTAATGAGTTAGCTTTGTGTTCCTATTTACAACCTTTGGGTGTATTGGTGGATTATGTGACTATGTGATTTATTGATCTTGTTTGTGTTAGGGGAGTCACTAGTAGTATATTTAAACTAGTGAGCAAACCCTAAGGCTTTATACCCATAGAATTGGCAAAGCATTTACTAAATTAAATATTCAAGTATATTGAATATAGTTAGTAAATAAGGTGTGTGAGTTAATTAATGAAAGTAGTGGTTAATGAGTTATGGCCAAATTGAATAATAATATTAATAGTTAATTTAGTAATTTATTTACTAAGTGACTAAGTTACTTCATTAATGAACCTAGCCCAATTATTTATATTAATCATGGATTTGTGTATTAATTGTGTGGCATATTAAATGAGCTATCATTGGGTTTAATTAAAAGACCTTATATTACATTTAAATAGGTTTGGTTTCATTAGCCCAATCATTTAATTCTAAGCCCAAAGTTTATTTGAGGTATTGCCTAAAACCTAGCCCACTTGGTAATTTAAAGATGTAGCACTAATTGATTTAATGGTGGTATATTTGGGACATCATTTTGGGACAAAAATCCCTCTTATGTCGTGGACCATAGAGAGAGAAAGAACAAGTTGGTTTTTCAAATTTTAATTAAAGTATTATCTAGCTTGTGTTGGAAGTTAGGTTTTAGACTTGATGGTATAGCTACCTAAGATGTCAATAGCTACCTAAGATGTCACATAACTACCTAAGATGTCACATAGCTACCTAAAATGTCAAGTAGCCTCCTAAGATGTCAACTAGCCACCCTAGTGACACAAAGCTCTCACTAGCCCCATGATGACAAAAGGTAGAGATATCTTGCTATTATTCAATTAGTAAGCCTTTTATCCAATGGACAACAAAGATATGGGGGATATTAGTTATACTCCTAGTTGTATCTAACTATATTACAAGATACATTCTTGAATCACCACACTTTATTTTCTCTTCATTTTTCTCCTATTCTTCTTCTTCTATTTTCTCCCAAGCTAGCAAAATACAAAGAGAGAAAAGAAAGAGAGGGGTTCGGTTCTTAAGGGGAAGGAGAGGGGTGCTAGCTTGATTAGTGCACCCTAAGTTCATATCTTACTTTGGTAGATCAAGGAAGGTTGCTACTAGAACAAGGTATAACCTAAATCTTCATTTCCTTCTTCTATTTGGTATTATAGCAAGATAGCAAGTTTTGATGGGGTTATGAACTAATACCTAAGATACCCTAGTTCTACATATCATCATATATGTAACTAAGTATTTTGAGTGTTAGATCAAAGATTTAGAGGAAGAAAGTGAGCATATGTTCTCCTAGGGGTGAAACCCTAGTTTTTCCTTCCACTAAATCTTGTGTAACTCAAGTTTTACAACTTGGATTTGTGATCCGTCAAAGGGGGGTGCTAGATACATGAGTTAGCTAGTAAACCCAAGTAGTAGAACACAAATCCAATAATTTTTGAAGCTTTGGGGGCTATTTTCCCAAAACAGTCCAGCTATAAAACTTAAAGCTTTAAAACCCTAAAAGCTTGTTGTCCTCGTTTTTCTAAAGGTTATTTTGGCCAGTTATGAATCTTTTAAAAATTTGGAAAACATCATAGAGGTACCTTAAGAATTATCTACAAGTAGGAAAAAGAACGAACACGTTTTGATGTGTGGTTTTTGTGTAATGACTTTTACCGTGAAGGACTCCTAAATATTCATACCCGGATTTCTCACTGTGTATACCTTGAAAACATATGAAATATTTACAGTATGTTTATATATGTGTTGAGAGTGTACCCTGACAATTTCAGAATTGTCTGAGCAAAACTCGATTTATGAAAAATGTAACAAGATTCGGAGGTTTTGAGTACTTTAGAAATAGTAAATCACTTTCTAAAATTCCAGGAAAATTTGTAAATTATTTTTGGGTCATATACTATCCAGATCCAGAAGATAATAATTTTCAAAACTTGTTTGCTATTTTTCATAATAATATTATAGTTATGGTTAAAAGGAAATAAATGGTTAAATAATGTCATAACTGAGAAAAATAGGATGTTAAAACTTAGGTACTCCTATTATAGTGTAATCTAACCTATGTGAGGTATTTTGGTAATCTATTATGATAAATAATATTTATGACCTTTTATGGGTATTAAATAAGTTGTTTAATAAATGGTAAAACAATTAAAATAAATTGTTTAGTCGCCTAATAACTTATTAAAATATTACTATGATATTTGTAATATAAGAATTTGATATTTTTAAGTAAATAAAGAAATATTAAGATTAAAACTTTATGGAAATATTATTGAATGGGTAATAATTAAACCTAATTTGTTATTCGATAGATAATAACTAAAGATAATTAATTGATTTCCATTTAATTAATATTGAATGGTAATCAAATGATAAATGAGCTATTTGAATATGAAGTGTTTAATAATTCCTTAATTGAACAAGTAAACCCAATTGTTTAAAGGCTTAAAAAGGTGTTTAACCCTTAGGAAAAATATTCCCAAGTTAATCTATCATTAACCTAAGTTTGATTAGGGTTAATGATAGCAAGATTGTCCTAGGTGCATTATGTGTTTAACTTATGTGGTAGATAGGTTCCTTAGTGAACGTATAGATGTACAACTACGCAATACTAATTGATAGATCGACTTTATCAATGTTAGGTCCTTCAAGGCCAATTAGTTAAAGCTAGAATTATTTGTAGCTGAGCAAACAGGCAAGTTCCCTAACTCAAACTCGAGTTATTATTTCCAAAGCATGTTAGTGAATAATTATTGTTGATTATTCACATCTATACTGATTATTGAGATTCGCACCTTGTGCAATTGAATTCCTATTCTATTATTATTGAACTGTGAATTAAATTAAAGTTCTTTCAAGCATGAATTGTTTATGAGATAGATCTATGCTATTTGTATCAGCTAGATCAAGTATGTCTAAATTTGTTAAATCAAATGTATTTTAAAAGCTGTTCTTATTAAATTGCTATGGTAAGAACTCTTGGCTGAGAAAAGGATAAATTTGATTAAGGCATGATATCAATGTTGATTTATTAAGTGTTTATGCATAAATCACGGGGTATGAAAGGTTGATCCCCTTGATTACCAAAACATATTAAGAGGTCCAGTTTAAATGCTGAGAACCTTGGCAAATGTCTATGGTTATTTCCAACCACTCAGTAATTGTCATTCAATTATTCGAATATTCAATTGTTGACTATTAATTCATGTTTCTTCACAATTTTATACTGTTGTTGAACATTGAAAGCGAAACTTCCTTCTGTTCATGATATATCTCCCTTGTGTATAAACTTGCTAAGCAAACTAGTTGCTTACCCTTGCTATATCATGATCTTTATTTCAGCTAAGGCAGAAACGTCTAAAATGGACAAAGGAAAAGGGATGGTGCAAGAGTAGTTGCATGATAGGGCTTATGTACTAGTTTATCTTGAATGTTATTTGGCTATGTGAACTCTTATTGTATTAAGGGTACGTTTTAAGTTAAGGTTAACGAACCTTGGGACCATGATTGTAAGACTTTATTACTATTTTGATAGACATTGTATGTTTATTATTCCGCATTAGTTAGAAAGTATGTTTGTTGTTGAGTATCGTGAACACCGAATTCGAGGTTAGGAAACCCAGATTTGGGGGTGTCACAATAGCCGAAGGGGGAAGTGAGGCACTGAGCCTCTACAATAAGGAGAAGAAGAATAAGGGTAAAAGCGAAGGAGGAAGTAAGACCGATATAGCCAGTGGAAGTGGAAGTAACCAGAAGAGGAAATGGAACAATTCCGGGAATACCGGGAACAAACAAGGAGACCCAAAGAAGAGGGTAGAGCCGTGTAAGACCTGCGGGAAGAATCACCTCGGGGTCTGCTTGAAGGGAAGGATGGCATGCTACAACTGTGGGCAAGAGGGACACATCTCTCCTAACTGCCCTAACCCGGAGAAGATCGGAGGGTGTTTCGTTTGCGGAGCACCAGGCCACATGGCAAGAAATTGCCCAAAGAAGGGGACAGACGGGGCAGGCAATGCGAATAGTAGTGGCAAGCTGACTATGACTGGTCCAGCTCCACCGAGTAGACCGACAGCCTGGACCTTCAATATGACGGTCTAAGATGCAGTGACATCAGGAGACATAGTCTCAGGTATCATCCCGATCAATAATATTAATGCATATGTGTTGTTTGATTCGGGTGCAACCTGTTCTTTTGTATCATGTTAATTTGCGCAACGTTTAAGCTTACCTCTAGAGAAACTAGAGTCTCCCTTGAACATAGAAGTTGCTAATAAGGAAGTAATCCCTGTTGAACATGTTCATAGGAATTGTTGCGTTGAAATTAGAGGGAGTAAGTTATCGGTAGATTTAATTCCGATTAGACTGGGAGAATTTGACGTAATACTGGGAATGGATTGGTTGTTTAACTACGGGGCAGTAATCGATTGCCAGAAGAAAAGCGTTAACCTTCAGACTTCGAAGCAGTCTAAGGTAGTGTTCTACGGTAGTAAATCTCCTGGACGTTCGAGTTTGCTATCGACGATGCAAGCCAGGAAGCTGTTAAGAAAAGGGTGTGTAGGTTATCTGTGCCACATTGTTGATACCCAACGAGAGGGGGCCGAAATGGGGCAGATACCTATCGTGAGTGAATTCGTGGATGTATTTCCAGATGAATTGCCAGCACTTCCACCAGATAGGGAGATCGAATTTGTGATAGACGTAATGCCTGGAACGGCACCCGTTTCAAGGGCATCATATAGAATGGCGCCAATAGAGATGAAAGAGTTGATGGTTCAACTGCAAGAATTGTTAGATAAAAAGTATATCCAGCCAAGTTTGTCTGCATGGGGAGCGCCACTATTATTCGTGAAGAAGAAGGATGGATCGCTGAGGCTTTGTATCGACTATCGGGAGTTGAACAAAGTAACGATCAAGAATAAGTATCTGTTGCCCAGGATCGACGATTTGTTTGATCAGTTGAAGGGGGCAAAATACTTTTCTAAAATAGATTTGAGAACGGGATATCACCAGTTGAAGGTGAGGGGAGAGGACGTACCTAAGACAACATTTAGGACTCGTTACGGCCATTATGAGTTCCTAGTGATGTCATTCGGGTTGACGAATGTGCCAGCCGCATTTATGGATTTAATGAATAGAGTGTTCAAGCAGCATTTGGACAAATTTGTAGTTGTGTTCATAGATGATATTCTAGTCTACTCCTTGACACAAGAGGATCATGCTGAACATCTAAAAATAGTGATGGAAACCTTGAGGAGGGAGAAGTTGTACCCGAAATTCTCAAAATGTGAATTTTGGCTAGAAAGAGTCCACTTTTTAGGATACGTGATCGATAAAGACGGTATATCCGCAGATCCAGCGAAGGTGGAGGCAGTTATTAACTGGGAACAACCGAAGACGCCGACAGAAGTGAGTAGTTTCTTAGGGTTAGCGGGCTACTATCGAAGATTTATTCAGGATTTTTTGAAGATAGCGACCCCATTAACCCAATTGACGAGGAAGGTGGTAAAGTATGTTTGGACGGAGAAGTGCGAGGAGAGTTTCCGAGAGCTCAAGAAAAGGTTGAGCGAGGCGCCAGTATTATCCTTACCAGATGATATAGGTGATTTTGTAGTTTATAGTGACGCGTCACACAAGGGACTTGGATGCGTGCTTATGCAGTCATTGCGTATGCGTCACAACAGTTGAAAGATTATGAGAGGGGATACCCTACTCATGATCTCGAATTGGCAGCAGTTGTGTTTGCTTTGAAGATTTGGAGGCATTACTTATACGGCGAGAAATGTGAGATATACACGGACCACAAAAGTCTAAAGTATATTTTCACACAGAAGGAGTTGAATATGAGGCAGAGGAGGTGGTTAGAATTGATCAAAGATTATGATTGTGAGATTCTATATCACCCGGAGAAGGCGAATGTAGTGGCTGACGCCTTAAGTAGGAAGGGTCGGGGGAAGTTGTCAATGTTAACGGCTCAAGATGAGCTAATAATAGAGATGGCTAAACTGGAGATAGAAGTGAGGTTCCCGACAGAATCGGGAGAGAAGTTGTTCACAATAGAGACTCCTCCAATCTTATTGGACCGAGTAAAAGAAGCACAACTTAGCGATGAGGAGTGCGAGGGAATAAGCCAGAGAATTTCCCAAGGAGAGGAAATTAAGTATAAACTCGATAATGATGGAGTGATGAGATTTGAAGGAAGAATTTGGGTACCGCCAGTACCCGAGTTACGAGAAGAGATTTTGCAAGAGGCCCATAGTTCGAGGTACTCGATCCATCCAGGAACTACAAAAATGTATCAAGACCTCAGACTACATTTTTGGTGGCCGAACATGAAGAGAGAAGTCACAGAGTGCGTTAGTAGGTGCTTGACTTGTCAGAGAGTCAAGGTCGAGCATCAGAGACCAAGTGGGTTGCTTCAACCCTTAGAGATTCCAGAGTGGAAGTGGGAGCATATCACGATGGATTTTGTGGTAGGACTCCCAATAACGCAGAAGGGATACGACGCTATATGGGTCATAGTGGATCGTTTGACGAAATCGGCGCATTTTTTGCCGATCAGAATTAGGTTCAAATTAGACCAACTAGCTAAACTCTATGTTAAGGAAATTGTTTCTAGACATGGAGTGCCAATTTCGATTGTGTCGGATCGGGATCCGCGTTTCACGTCGAATTTGTGGAAGAGCCTGCAAGAGCAATTGGGAACACAGCTGAGGTTGAGCACGGCGTATCATCCTCAAACGAACGGGCAGAGCGAGCGGACGATACAGACTTTAGAAGATATGCTACGGGCATGTGTGATGGACTTTAAAGGGAATTGGGACGACCACCTACCTTTAGTTGAGTTCGCCTATAATAATAGTTATCACGCTAGTATAGGCATGCTGCCTTACGAAGTGTTATACGGAAGGAAATGCAGAACGCCATTGTGCTGGGATGAGGTAGGGGAACGCAAATTGTTGGGACCGAAATTGGTACAGCAAACTGCGGAGATCATCAAGGTAATAAGAGCGAGACTAGTCGCAGCCCAAGACAGGTAAAAGAAGTATGCAGACAAGCATGGCCAGAAGAGAGACTTCGATGTCGGTAGCTACGTATTCTTGAAGGTATCTCCCTGGAAGGGGAAGATACGGTTCGGGAAGAAGGGAAAGCTGAGTCCAAGGTTTATAGGACCGTTTGAAGTGTTGAGAAGAGTAGGGGAAGTGGCTTATGAGGTAGCCTTACCTCCTGAGTTAGAACACATCCATAACATGTTTCACGTGTCGGTACTACGACCTTATAAGCAAGACTATAAGCATGTAATAGAGTATGAACCTATTTAGATTGAGAAAGACTTAACATATGAAGAAATTCCTATTCAGATAATTGATAGAAAAGAGCAAGTCTTACGAAGTAAGACAATATATTCTGTGAAGGTAGTATGGAGGAACCACAACGCCGAAGAAGCGACGTGGTAACTCGAAGATAAAATGAAGAATAATTATCCCCATCTTTTTGTTTAACCTTATGTCGTAATTCTGGGGACAGAATTCTTATAAGGGGGGAGGATGTAACGACCACGAATAGTGGGTAGCTTTGTAACACGAGCCTGTAAATTTTTTTGAATAAATTGAACTTTTATTAATATTATTCTGTGTGTTGGAATATTTTATTACTACATATGGAGTGTATGTGATAATTTTTGAGTGTTGTTATTTCATGGTATTGATTAAATCATTTAGAGAAATAGCGCTAAAGCGCTATTTATGCAAATATATCTTTTTTGATTTTATGACTTTTCATAATTTCGCCAAAGCGTTAATGAGAGGGGTTAATAATCCAAGTGTGGGATTTTATTTAAGCCCAATTGAATTTTTATTAGAAGCCCAATAGATTATTAATTAGAAGTCCAAGAGTGGCCCAAGTTGAAGCCCAAAACCCATGGGTCAAGTCCATGACCCAAACCCGCACCCCATGACCCATGAGGGAAATGGGTTATGTAATCAGCTGAATTGAAGAAGGAAGGAGAGTACGGGAATGAAGAGGAGAGGGGAAGAGAATCAAAGAAGGTGGGAGAGCATGGGGAGAAGGAATTCTCTGCATTTGGTAGAGGAAAAGGAGAGAATAAACCTATGGGGAGAAGGGAGGGGAGTACCCGAGTCTTGGAGGAGCCAAAGCTCACTCCCCCAGCCATCGGGAGCTGCCTTGGCATAGCACACCTAGCCCCTATCACCTCCTTGAAGCTCAGTTCTTCTTCTATATATACTCCTCCACTTCATAGCCTTCATTCCTTTGATTGTTGCTTAGTAAGATAGCTGAAAAATTGAGAGTGTGATGAGTGGGTTTTATACCTACGAATTAGTTATCTTTTGAACTCAATTCTTTGCTATCCTTAGGTGTTTATAGTATCTATTTACTTGTTTTAAGCTTTTGTTGTGTAGAGAACAGTTGTGGACGATCGTGGCGGTTTTTACCAAGTCCAGGGGCAAAAGTGTAATTTCAGCATGACAGAAGTCCTCGCCGCGGCGAGCTCCCCAGGCCATTTTCCTCGCCGGGGCGAGCTCTCGCCGGGGCGAGCCTCCAAGGCCAAAAAGTTCGCCGGGGCGAGCCCTCGCCGGGGCGAGCTCCCCAGGCTGTTTTTCTCGCCGGGGTGAGAGCGCGATTTCTGGAGCGGCTTGCTTTGTCTGTTCTGCTATTGTGGCGCACTAGAGGAGGAATTTCAGGAACGGGAAAATGAGGAGAGAGGGAAGAATTATCAGGCATCCAGGGAGCTGGTTTTGCATCATTCATACTTGGTCACACATATTGAAAAAGCTAGGGTTTGGAGCTAAAAAGGGAAGAACAAAGGAGCTAAAAGGAAGATTATCAGAATATCATCAACCAAGAAGGCTAGGAGCACGAAATAGGAGAGCAAGGATTAGAGAAGAAGAATTACACCACATCAATTGGAGTTTCTTATCACAAAAAGGGTGTATCTTCATATGTTTTAGTTCTTATTTCTTATTTTGTAACTTCAACCATGTACTATAATCAGATTATGATGTTATTGAGATTTAATATGAGCTTAACTCTTCATTCTAAGAGTGCAATGGAACCCAACTTGTAGTTTAAATTGAATGCTCTCTCTTGAATGGTAATTAGGCATTTTGTGAATTGAAGTTTATAACCTTTGATTAAGGATTAATTGCTTGGCCCGTAATTACTTTGGTAACTTATATGGAATTGAGAGAGGAAGTATAAATTAAGACCTAGTTATGAATTCATGTGAAAATTAGACGTTCTTTATGGATAATGTATGAGATTATGTGACGTGAGTCTTATGTATTATTCTTGAGGGTTGATAATTTGATTGTATTTAGGATAGACATATACCTAAATACCACATGTATCCAATTGAGAATCCGCGTTTAATGATTTCTTTTGTGAAAGTTGGTAATTGATAGAATGGTTAATGGGATTTTACGTGACATGTGTCTTACTAATTGTTCTTGATATGAGATTCTTGTTTATGTGTAGAATAGAAATATATCTACACACCACAATAGGAAATACGTATTCGACCATCGAGAGAGGCTTATATATACTTGTGATTTCTCGGATAGCAATTCTTATGTTCTAATTTACCAAACAAGAGAGAGTATGATATTTAAATGAAGAGTTGGGGGATATTGTAATCTTAGACCTTTTTATCTTGAACTTTATCCGTATTAGAAAACCTTGCTTGCTTAATTTCCCTTATTTTAGTTTTAATCAACAACAAACACAAACCATATTGTCATTGTTTAAATTGGATTGATTTTACATGCGATTGATATTTGGTAATTATTTAACATAATTCCTCGTGGGTTCGACACTTTACTTATCTTATATTACTTGTGGACCGCGTATACTTGCGCGTGTTTTATTGATTGCGAAATCGAGCAACAAGTTTTTGGCGCCGTTGCCGGGGAATTATTTTACAATAATTTTACCAATATTGATTATAGTTGAATTGATCTTAATTTAGACTTGTTTTTAATTTCTATTTACTTGATTGTGTAGGTACCCTTGATTTGTATGCGCCGATCACAAAGTCTTGAGTTATTTCCTTACGATCCCGAGATCGAGAGAAACACCCGAAGACTAAGAAGAGAAAGAATCAGGGATTCTAACAATCAAGAAACTATGGCGGCAGAGGAACAAAAAGCATTGAGAGACTATGTAACGCCGCAGATAAGTGATTTACAGTCTAGTATCACAAGACCGGCAATAACTGCAAATGCCTTTGAAATTAGACCGGGGACAATACAAATAGTGCAAAATTCGTTACAGTTTGGGGGTTTGGCTAATGACAACCCTAATGAGCATTTGTTGAGCTTCATTGAGATATGTGATACTTTCAAATTTGTTGGAGTGACGGATGATGCGTTGAGACTTAGACTTTTTCCGTTCACTTTGAGAGATAAAGCTAAGAGTTGGCTTCACTCATTGCCACCGGGATCCATCACTACATGGTCAGATTTAGCACAGAAATTTTTGGCAAAGTTCTTCCATCCTGCAAAGTTTGCTAGATTAAGAAATGAAATTGCTACCTTTGAACAACACCATGGAGAATCATTGTATGAAGCTTGGGAAAGATTTAGAGATTTGCTTCGGAGATGCCCACATCATGGATTCCTTCCATGGATGCAGTTGAATACTTTCTACAATGGATTGGGATCTCACAATCGGTCTAGTTTAGATGCAGCTGCGGGAGGATCTTTTATGGCTAAAAATTATGGGGAAGCACTTGATTTATTGGAGGTTATGGCTGCAAATAACTACCAATGGACTACTGCTAGGATGAGTCAACCAAAGGTAGCCGGTGTATTAGAGGTGGATGCCATCACAGCCTTAGCAGCTCAGATGGCAGCAATGTCAAAGAAGCTTGATTCCTTGACTGATTCAAAAGTGCAGCAGGTGGCGGTTGTTTGTGAAGTTTGTGCAGGGACACATGCCAATGACCAATGCCCATTTGACCACGAGGAAGTTCAGTTTGTAAGTAGCTACCAGAGACCGCCAAATCAGTACCAAAACACTTACAATGCTGGAAATAGGAACCATCCTAACTTTTCATGGAGCAACAATCAAAATTTTCAGCAAGCTCCTAAGCCGCAGGGTTCCAAAATCAGCCTCAACAACATCATACAGCTCAAACCTCACAACCACAACCAGAGAGAAAATCAAATTTTGAGGAGTTGATATTGAAACACATGGCTAACCAAGATATCTTAATTAAAAACCAAGCATCAGCACTTAAAGCTTTGGAAAATCAAATTGGGCAGATGGCTAGTTCCATGTCAAATAGACCTCAGGGATCTCTTCCTAGTAACACAGAGACTAATCCAAAAAGAGATGGGAAAGAGGAATGTCAGGCAGTAACTCTCAGAAGTGGTAAACAAACCTTACAGGAGCCCGAATTGCAAAAGGGGGCAGCCCACTCAAGCTCTCCTCCGGACTTGACTAATGCTGATTTTTCTAAGGAAGTGGACAGCAGTGTACCACCTGAGTCAGAGCAGAGAGATACCACAGATAAACCTAGTGTTGAGCCTACTCCAAAAGTGTATCCACCAGTACCTTTCCCTCAGAGATTGCAGAAACAGAAGTTAGATAAACAGTTTGCCAAATTCCTGGAGGTCTTCAAGAAGCTACAAATTAACATTCCTTTTGCAGAGGCCTTAGAACAGATGCCTAGCTATGCCAAATTTATGAAAGGAATCCTATATAGGAAGAAAAGGCTAAATGACTTTGAGACAGTGGCTTTGACAGAAGAATGTAGTGTCGTGCTGCAAAGAAAGCTACCTCCCAAGTTGAAAGATCCAGGCAGCTTCACTATACCGTGTACTACTGGTAGCCTTTCTTTCAACAAATGTTTGTGTGACTTGGGTGCTAGTATTAATCTCATGCTATTATCTGTGTACACTCAGTTGGGATTGCCTGCACCAAAGCCTACAAACATTTCTCTTCAGCTTGCCGATAGGTCGGTTACATACCCGAGGGGAATTGTTGAAGACATTCTTGTTAAAGTGGATAAATTCATCTTCCCAGCTGATTTTATCATCTTAGATTTTGAGGAAGATAAAAACATTCCTATTATTCTGGGGAGACCATTTTTAGCCACTGGAAGAACTTTAATTGATGTGCAAAAGGGAGAGCTCACTATGAGGGTTCAGGATCAAGAAGTGACCTTCAATGTATTTAAGCCCATGAAATTCCCTTCGGATGAGGAAGAATGTTTTCAAGTGGATGTTATCGAGCAAGCTGTGAGTGACGAGTTTTTGAATGTGTTAAACAATGATCCATTAGAGACTGCACTTCTGGGAGAGTTTGACATAGAAGATCCAGATTTGGTTGAATATCTACAGATTTTGGATACAGTGCCACGGGGAAGCAATTTTCAAATCCCGTTTGAATCTCTTGAACATGCTGAGAATGCTACAGATCGGTTGAAACCATCCCTTGAGACACCTCCATCACTTGAGCTAAAACCTTTGCCTAACCATCTCAGGTATGCATATTTAGGTGATTCAGCTACTTTACCTGTTATTATTGCATCTGTGCTTAACGAGTTTCAGGAAAGCAAGCTGTTGCGGGTTCTTAGGGAGTACAAATCTGCTATTGGATGGACCATCGTCGACATCAAGGGAATAAGCCCATCTTACTGTATGCACAAAATCTTGATGGAAGATGATAGTAAGCCCACTGTGGAACATCAGAGGAGACTCAACCCAATCATGAAGGAGGTGGTAAAGAAAGAGATTTTGAAATGGTTAGATGCTGGAATAATTTATCATATCTCTGATAGTGCGTGGGTGAGCCCAGTTCAGTGTGTACCCAAGAAAGGAGGCATGACAGTTGTCGCCAATGAGAATAATGAATTGATTCCAACAAGAACAGTAACTGGTTGGAGGGTGTGCATGGATTACAGGAGACTTAACAAAGCAACTCGAAAGGATCATTTCTCATTACCCTTCATTGATCAAATGTTGGATAGATTATCTGGACATGAGTACTATTGCTTGTTGGATGGATATTCGGGATATAATTAGATTGCTATTGCTCCAGAAGATCAAGAAAAGACTACCTTCACATGCCCATTTGGTACTTTTGCTTTTAGAAGGGTCTCATTCGGATTGTGTAATGCACCCGCCACTTTTCAAAGGTGCATGATGGCTATTTTCTCAGATTTGGTAGAACACAATGTTGAAGTTTTCATGGATGACTTCTCAGTGTTTGGTGATTCATTTGACAACTGCTTGGAAAATCTAGTTCTAATACTGAAGAGATGTGTGGAAACTAATCTAGTGCTAAACTGGGAAAAATGTCACTTCATGGTGCAAGAGGGGATAATACTTGGGCATAAAGTGTCATCAAAGGGTCTTGAGGTAGATAGAGCAAAACATGAAACAATTGAAAATTT
Source organism: Aralia elata (assembly GCA_034770075.1). Taxonomy (NCBI): domain Eukaryota; kingdom Viridiplantae; phylum Streptophyta; class Magnoliopsida; order Apiales; family Araliaceae; genus Aralia; species Aralia elata. The sequence goes on from CM068378.1 coordinate 36,372,108, forward strand.
ACCTCCACCAACCTCAGTGAAGGGCATTCGCAGTTTTCTGGGACATGCGGGGTTTTACCGAAGATTCATTAAGGACTTTTCTAAGATCACAAAGCCTTTATGCAGTCTATTAAAGAAAGATGTGCCATTCAAGTTTGATAAAGAGTGCTTGATCGCTTTTGAGCTTCTAAAGAAGAAATTAACCACTGCACCAGTGATCATTGCTCCGGATTGGTCAAAACCATTCGAATTGATGTGTGATGCCAGTGATGATGCGGTTGGGGCTGTTTTGGGACAGCGCAAGGAGAAGGTTTTTCATGCTATTTACTACGCCAGTAAAACCTTAACTGATGCACAGCTCAATTACACCACTACCGAGAAGGAGTTGCTTGCAGTAGTTTATGCATTTGACAAGTTTCGATCGTACTTGATTGGAACAAGGGTGGTTGTATTCACGGATCATTCAGCTATTCGGTATCTCATTGCAAAGAAAGATGCTAAACCGAGATTGATTCGATAGATCTTATTGCTGCAAGAGTTTGACTTGGAGATTCGGGACAGAAAGGGAACTGACAACCAAGTAGCTGACCATCTATCTAGATTGGAGAATCCGGGTCTTGATAAGGAAGACAAAGTTCTAATAAATGAATCTTTCTCGGATGAACAGCTGTTTGTGGTTCAAGGCAAAATACCTTGGTATGCTGATTTTGCTAACTACTTGGTTAGTAACACACTCCCACCGGACTTGTCGTGGCAGCAAAAGAAAAAGTTTCTTCATGAAGTTAATAGGTATATGTGGGATGAGCCCTATTTGTTCAAGCATTGTGTGGACCAAATGATTCGAAGGTGTGTTCCACAGAGCGAGGTTGAGAGCATTCTTCATCACTGTCATGATTCGTTATATGGAGGACACTACGGAGGTGAGAAAACAGCCACTAAGGTGTTGCAAGCAGGGTTCTTTTGGCCAACACTGTTTAAGGATGCTCATCAGTTTGTGCTAAGATGCGATAGATGTCAACGGATGGGTAACATTTCTAAAAGGCATGAAATGCCTTTAAACATGATCCTGGAGGTTGAAGTTTTTGATGTTTGGGGTATAGACTTTATGGGGCCATTCCCACCCTCTTTCAACAATCTATACATTCTCTTGGCAGTAGATTATGTATCTAAATGGGTGGAGGCAGCCGCGTTTCCCACTAATGATTCCAAGGTAGTGTTGAAATTCCTTCAAAAGAATATCTTCACAAGATTCGGTACTCCGAGAGCTATGATCAGTGATGAAGGGAGTCACTTCTGCAATAAGCACTTTGCTGCCCTTTTGGGAAAATATGGGGTCACTCATAGAATTGCTACTGCTTATCACCCCCAGACCAATGGACAGGCGGAAGTTTCCAACAGAGAAGTGAAGAAAATTCTGGAAAAGATCGTCAATCCCACAAGAAAAGATTGGTCAACAAAGCTGGATGATGCACTGTGGGCGTACAGAACGGCTTTTAAAACACCCATTGGTATGTCACCATACCAGCTTGTTTATGGTAAGGCATGCCATCTTCCGGTTGAGCTTGAGCACAAGGCGTTTTGGGCCATTAGAAAGTTGAATTTTGACCTCACAGCTGCAGGCGAGAAAAGGCTGCTTCAGCTCAATGAACTTGATGAGTTCCGACTGCAAGCTTATGAAAATTCAAAATTGTACAAGGAAAAGGTAAAGAGGTGGCATGATAAGAAGATTATCGACAGAAAATTCGAGCCTGGCCAAGCGGTATTGCTGTACAACTCTAGATTGAGGCTTTTTCCCGGAAAGCTCAAATCGCGTTGGTCGGGTCCTTTTACTGTCAAGCACGCATTCCCACACAGAGCTGTTGAAGTCTATGGTGATAATCCGGAAGTGACGTTCAAAGTTAACGGGCAACGCCTTAAGCATTATTGGGGTGGCGGCTTCGCTCGCCAGAAGACCTCGATCACTTTAGCCGATTAGCCTTGAATGGATGTGAAGTCGGGCTGAGGACTTTAAACCACGCGCTCAGGGGGAGGCAACCCACCGTTTTCCGTATCCTTTTATGATTCGGTAGTGTATTTTATTTATTGCATTTTCATGGTTGTTAGTTTTTAAGTTTTTCATATTTAGTGTATTGTGTGTTAGTTTTGGATTTTTTAGCACTAAGTCGCTTTGGAGGGTCATTTTTGGCCTATTGTTTCTAATGGATGTTTTGTAGGTTGCTGGGATACAGGGAGTAAGTATCAAACATGGCCCCTGTATTCATTTTTCAAAAATCAAAATTTTGCTTCAGCAGGGGGGCTCGCCGCGGCGAGGTTTTTATACTTGGAAACTCTCGCCCCGGCGAGAAAAACATAAGGTAATTCTCTCGCCCCGGCGAGAGTCGCGGAACAGCAAAACTTAAAATCCCTTCCCGTTCGAACCTGTTCCATTCTCCCTCATTCCCATTCTTCTGCAACCTAAAACCCTACCTCCAAATCGATCCAAACCAGTCGAATTTCACCAGTAGAGCACAAGCCACTTTCAATTTCAATTGAATTGAGGATTTTGTAACCCTTTTCCATACAAAACCATCTCCAATTTGGGTTTCTCTCACTTCCAACCGTGACAATCACCACCATTGATACCGCACGAAATTGGACATTCAGTTTGAGGAATTGGGGCTGGGATTCAGTATCATTGCATCTCAGTAAGGATTCAAGTCACAATTTTGTGAATTCAGGTAGGAAATTCATCCTTCCTCATACACAGCCACTGTCAAAAGGAAGGTATACGAATTTAAGGACTAAAAATTTTTTTTTTCACTACAATTGTCGCTGAATTTATTGTTAATCTTGATTGATATTGCATCTAAGAAGTCAATTGGGTCAGAATTGAGTAGTTTGGGCATCCAGTTGGGTTTGGCAGTATTGTTGTTACCATTTTGAACTGTTATTTGTCTGCATATTGTTGATTTGGTTGCCAGTGAGTACCCAGTGTGGTTGTGTTGGTTTAGCTGCTGGATTGGGGAGATAGTGTTGTGTATTTTGAGAATTCTTGCAGGAAATTGTGGGTTTGTGAAAAATTCAAGTTTGGGGGAAATTCTATATATCAGTGAGTTGAATTCAGTGGTGTTTGGGTCTGTTTTGAGGTTAAAACTCTGCTTTGTTGCTACCATACCTCCTAAGAGATCTCGTACTGAGGGATACTCCTCCGCACCACCCAGGCAGTATGACCACAGTAAGTTTGTTAGTGCCAAGGCGGCTGACAGGTTTGATGACTTCATCACGGGTAAAGCTCTAACTCCCGAGCAAGGACTCAGGCCAGAGAGGGGGGTTGACGGAGAGATTTGGGAGCAGATAGATGAGAAGGTGTGGGACACTTTCACCCACCACCCCGACCCGGCTGTTGTTCCAGTGGTACAGGAGTTCTACGCCAACGCTCAGGATAGACAGCCTTTTGAGGCCATAGTCAGGGGGATGAGGGTGCCGTTCAGCGCACAGGCAATTAATCACTACTACAACTTGGTACCTCCTGCATTATGCCAGTACACAGAGTTCATTCGCTTGCAGCCTGATTTTGATAAGATTGTAACTGAGTTGTGCAAACCGGGTACCACATGGATCACTAGGCGAGAGCGAGGTGCTTCTCTCTTCCCCAGCAAGGACCTCAGCCTGTATGGAAAGATTTGGTACGCCTTCCTGAGTGCCAAGCTCATGCCTTCCCAGCACGTGAGCGATGTTTCGAAGGAGAAGGCAGCGGCGTTACTATACGCTATTGTTATGGATTTCTCCATTGATGTAGGGAACATCATTGAGGGTAGTATCCGCCGGCTTCTTAGGGGTAATGTTCAGGGCGGACTACCTCACCCCTCCCTCATTTGTGGGTTGTGCAGACAGGCAGGGGTACAGTGGCGAGATGATGAGGTCACACAGCAGCCATCACAGATCCTCGACCACAGGTTGATCGCGAGGTACAAGGTATAGGACGGAGCCGAGTCACATCCTCGAGGCCGAGGCTTTATCATTGTGGCTACCTCCGAGGAGGAGGAGGAGGAGGAGGAGGAGGATGTACAGTTACCTGCTGGTTCATCGTGGCCTAAGGCTAAGTTCAGCTCTCAGATCCGCAGCCTCCAGTTACTGATAGACAGACGCTCTAAGAGGCTAGAGAGGCAGAACCAGCGCATAGCTGAGAGGCAGGAGCACATGTGGAACTTCACTACCAGCTTCAGCGCGGCTCTAGCAGCACAGCACCCGAGTGCAGCTCCACTTCCCTTTCCCGTGCCTATGCCACTGCCACATTTCCCACCATCAGACTCTGACGTCGAGGAGACGGACGAGCACCCCGCCGAGTGATATCATAGGGAAGTCCTCAGTTTTTCATGTCTTTATCTTTTCTGCAATGAGGACATTGTTATTTCCAAGTTTGGGGGTGTTTAGAGTTTTTAAGCTTTTAAGTTATAGTATTTTAGTATGCTGTATGTAGTTGTAGTCTTGCATTCACGTAGTATGTTTCAAACTTATGTTATAATTAAGCATTTATAATATCATCAAAATGACTTTTCTTGCTTTTAATGATTATTTCTGTTCTTGTCATTTGTGTGATGATTATTGTACATATTCATCGTCTACTTTGTCTTCATTCAAAAAAAAAAAAAAATTTTGCATTTAGAAAGCTTTTGAGCAGCGCACTTAAGGAAAGCCGATGATGACATGGTGATAATTGTTTTTATGATATTCAACACTTTGGATCCGAATTGCTATATTAGAAATGTTAACTCGTGCCTAATTTTCTTAAATTTTTAACCCTTTGAGTTACTAATGCACATATCAGTGTTGTTGAGTACGTGAGATTATATGTTCAAATCTTTGAAACTGTTGTTGCTTATTAAAAGATAGGATAGTTAAAAAAAATAAAAAATAAAATAAAAAAATAAAAAAATAAAAAATAAAAATAAAAATTTCTATGCTTATTTACTGCTTCGATGTCTGTCTTGAATGCTGATTACAATTGAAAAAATGAAATATAGACAGATATGAGCAAATCTAGACTAGTTTATCTTTGTGGCCTATGTCATTCGAACAAGTAAGCCCTTTGGAGTGTTTCTACGCTTGGTGCCCTAAAACCATCTGGTTTGGGAGTCATCGGTGGAAAGTTTGCTACATGGGTGACATTGAATAGCCTAATGAAGATAAACATTGCACAGATCTAGATGTAAATAAACCTATCTTCGAGATGGAGCGTAAAACGCACTCGATGATTGTTATAGAATATTTCTAAATATAGTGTGAAAATAAAAGCTAGTGAGCATGTGAGATACTAGTAGTGGTTCTTGACTATTTTATCTTCTTTTGAGCACTATAGTTCTTAGATCGAATTGTGATCATTGCGTACTCTATCTTTCTGACCACACACACACATAAGGGTTAAGCATTTGGCGAAATTTGGTGCGTGTCTCATTTCTGATAATCCTACAGTTGTGATGTTGTTGTTTATTTGTTTCTGATTGTTGAGGCTTGATTTCCTTATCTTGGCTGCTCTAGGCTTATAGTTCATGCATTTGCATTCATTTAATTAGTTGCATTGTGTATTTTTCATCTCTGTTGTTTTTGCTTGAGGACAAGCAAAGTCTTAAGTTTGGGGGTATTTGATGAGTGGATTTTATACCTACGAATTAGTTATCTTTTGAACTCAATTCTTTGCTATCCTTAGGTGTTTATAGTATCTATTTACTTGTTTTATGCTTTTGTTGGGTAGAGAACAGTTGTGGACAATCGTGGCGGTTTTTAGCAAGTCCAGGGGCAAAAGTGTAATTTCAGCATGACAGAAGTCCTCGCCGCGCCGAGATCCCCAGGCCATTTTCCTCGCCGGGGCGAGCTCTCGCCGGGGCGAGCCTCCAAGGCCAAAAAGTTCGCCGGGGCGAGCCCTCGCCGGGGCGAGCTCCCCAGGCTGTTTTTCTCGCCGGGGCGAGAGCGCGATTTCTGGAGCGGCTTGCTTTGTCTGTTCTGCTATTGTGGCGCACTAGAGGAGGAATTTCAGGAACGGGAAAATGAGGAGAGAGGGAAGAATTATCAGGCATCCAGGGAGTTGGTTTTGCATCATTCATACTTGGTCACACATATTGAAAAAGCTAGGGTTTGGAGCTAAAAAGTGAAGAACAAAGGAGCTAAAAGGAAGATTATCAGAATATCATCAACCAAGAAGGCTAGGAGCACGAAATAGGAGAGCAAGGATTAGAGAAGAAGAATTACACCACATCAATTGGAGTTTCTTATCACAAAAAGGGTGTATCTTCATATGTTTTAGTTCTTCTTTCTTATTTTGTAACTTCAACCATGTACTATAATCAGATTATGATGTTATTGAGATTTAATAAGAGCTAAACTCTTCATTCTAAGATTGCAATGGAACCCAACTTGTAGTTTAAATTGAATGCTCTCTCTTGAATGGTAATTAGGCATTTTGTGAATTGAAGTTTATAACCTTTGATTAAGGATTAATTGCTTGGCCCATAATTACTTTGGTAACTTATATGGAATTGAGAGAGGAAGTATAAGTTAAGACCTAGTTATGAATTCATGTGAAAATTAGACGTTCTTTATGGATAATGTATGAGATTATGTGACGTGAGTCTTATGTATTATTCTTGAGGGTTGATAATTTGATTGTATTTAGGATAGACATATACCTAAATACCACATGTATCCAATTGAGAATCCGCGTTTAATGATTTCTTTTGTGAAAGTTGGTAATTGATAGAATGGTTAATGGGATTTTACGTGACATGTGTCTTACTAATTGTTCTTGATATGAGATTCTTGTTTGTGTGTAGAATAGAAATATATCTACACACCACAATAGGAAATACGTATTCGACCATCGAGAGAGGCTTATATATACTTATGATTTCTCGGATAGCAATTCTTATGTTCTAATTTACCAAACAAGAGAGAGTATGATATTTAAATGAAGAGTTGGGGGATATTGTAATCTTAGACCTTTTTATCTTGAACTTTATCCGTATTAGAAAACCTTGCTTGCTTAATTTCCCTTATTTTAGTTTTAATCAACAACAAACACAAACCATATTGTCATTGTTTAAATTGGATTGATTTTACATGCGATTGATATTTGGTAATTATTTAACATAATTCCTCATGGGTTCGACACTTTACTTATCTTATATTACTTGTGGACCGCGTATACTTGCGCGTGTTTTATTGATTGCGAAATCGAGCAACAGAGTGTTAGAATTAAGTGTGTACGGGTGATTTGAGGAAGAAGAAGGAGTATTGTAGCAGCTAGTATTTGAGTCCATTAGCAACCTTAGAACAAGCTCCAAGAGGTATGCAATATAGAGCTTAGCTCATTTCCACATTCTTTCCAAGTTCTTAGTTTTGTGTTGGTTGCTTTGTTGAAGTTATGTGACAGATTTTGCTAATTAGTTCATGAACATGTGTGGATCTTAATTAGCTCTATTAAGACCTTGTTAATGGTATGTGAAAGTGGAACCATGAATGAGAATCGAACCTATGCATAAGGAATCAAGAAATGGACTGAGATGGACATTATGGACTGTTATTCATATTTTGTTAATAATGTAATCACTATGTATTGGTTGTGTTAGATGGTTGAGAATTGTTGTTATGTGCTTAGAGGTTTGTAGGAATTATTTCAATGTGAAATCTGGGGCAGCCATATATTGGCAAAGCTATGAGTTCTGAATTCTAAGGCTATGCCCACAAACTATTTGATAAAATGTCTAAGAGAGGAATTTTTCTAAGAACATGAGGACTAGGTGTTAGTAATTGATGAAAAGAATGTTGCGATGCATATCTCAGTAATAAAAACATGTCTTAAGTCATATTGACTTGTTGTATAATAGCTAAGACATAAAGAGGAAGGATGAATTGGCCTAACTCTTAGTTTCGCTAAAAACTAGTTGGATTAGGCTCTTTGGAGCCAATATTTCGATTTAGTAAAGAGTCTATAAAATTATGAATCCATGAAGGTTTTGTAGTTCATGTTATAAGCTTTCCATAGCCTCCGGAAGGGCCTAATTCCGATTTATAACGAAGAAGTTATGAAGGTTTGAAGTTTGCATGTCAAACTGCCAAAACAAGAAGGAAACCAAGTGTTGGGGTCAGCGGCTTTGGTGCGGGCGCACTAGGGCATGGTGCGGGCGCACTGGGGGGCTACTGGGCGCAGCTGGGCGCAGGTGGGGCGCGCGCGGGCGCATGGGCTTGACAGCTCTGACATCCTTTACTAAAATGGGCGTAACTTTCTCATACGAACTCCAAATTGGATGATTCAATATGATCCGGAAAGCTAAGAAGTAGAAATACAACTTCCAATAATTAGAATTTTAATTTAATGACTTGATCAATTTCTGAATTGACTATTTTTAGGACTATTGTGTATTAGGAAGCAAAAAGAGGGCGTCGTACATGCACGTATGTAACGTGTAATGTTTCTAACGCTAAAAGTTATTGTTTAAAGTTCTAAAACTTGTACATTATGGTTTATAATGACTCTTAGCATTAATCAATGATGGATTAGACAAGTGTATGAGCATGTTAAACTTATGCATATGAGGCGAATCGGGCGTGCGTTGTGCGAACGTCGAAACGTCGTATCGAGTGTGTGTAACCTTGTTTGATATTATGTTTCTAATTAGAATGTAACATTATAGTGTAATGTAAACCAATATTTGGCATCAATTATGTGGCTAATTGGTATGTGGATACGTACTTAAATGTGTAGGACTTTTGAAGGACGATTAACGTCAAGTAGTAGCAAGCGCTTAAGGCAAGTTTTCTAACGCTTGTCTAACCCTTGTGTTGGGCAAGTTTATTTGATTCATTTGATTATATTCTCATGACTCTCATGCGATGTTTGAAGTTTCGATTTACGCAATACATATATGGTTGTGTGAATTCCTTATGTAAATTTTTCAGTATTTGCGCAAGTATTCGAGCTATATTATGACATAAATTGTTGAAGCTTTCAAGTTCACATATATATGAACTGTTATAGAGAATGTCGATGCCATTTGTTTCGGCTAGACATATATTGAAATGTTTTATTGATTTGATAATAAATCCTTGAAATGTTATTGATGATTAAGTAGAGCTATCCAACCAAATTGCTTTGGTTAGGATTCCGAGACATGAATGAGATGAACAACCCTAATATTAGGGGCAGTTTTTAGTTAGTTATTCTGACAAGGCATCGAGCGCCTAAACAAACGCATATAGTCGTTTCCAGCTAGAGTGTTGATCAACATAGAGTACAATAGGCTGATCACCTAGAAGTGCTCGTAAGTAAGACGGTTTACAGTTATATTGCTGTGTACCTTTTCAAGAAAGCAAAAGAAAGTTCAAGGTCTTATGACCACTCAATGTCGTTTCAAAAATATATTTTTAAAACGAAAGCAAAGTATTATTCTTGTTTATTTAGAATATTTCACAACTATTGTTCTGTTGTCGAATAGAAATGATATGATTATTGATATTGTTGTTATTCAACTGTTATACTTGCTGGGCAATTGAATGCTCATTCTTGCTTTATATTAAACATTGCAGCTAAGCCCGAGCGGGTCGAAGGTTCCGGTAAGGACAAGGGAAAGGGCAAGATGAACGTCTAGATGGCGTCGTAGTTTATTTGTATTAGTAATGTTGTAATACTAAGACTTATTATGTATTTGGAATGATGTTATGGTAATAGAACCTGGGATTGAGAGTAAGACGTGTTGTAATAATATAAGTAATTACATTCATGTCTATTATGTTGTATGGAATGGGATGTACCGTGTAGCACCGGATTCGGGTTTAAGTTACCCGGATTTGGGGGAGTCACAGATTGGTATCAGAGCTGATAGGTTATAAACCTTAGGTTTGAGGAAAACCTTAGGAATATGACCGTAGAGAGAATGGGAAAGTTAGTAAATGAACTCAAATAGAGTTGTTAAGGGGTGAATCGAGGAAATTCATTAAAAGAACTAAAAGTATACCTAAAATAAACTATATTTGTTATATGTTATAATATTATATGTTATTGCTATGTACTAATCGAGTTAGTAACTTGGATTGTAGATGTCTGTAGAAGAACCCGAGTATAGAGATATCCTTGTAGTGAGCGAGGAGCTGATCGCTCCACCCGAGCCAACACCCGAGCCAGTAGTAGAGGTTGTGGCTCAGATAGAAAGTGACATAGAGGAAGATCCGGAGGAGGAATCGGGGATGGATCTTTCACTTGATGAGGATCCGTCTGAGCATGAGGAGGGAGCAGATGATATATTATCGGATGTTGTGCCTTCTGAAGAGGAAGAAGTGGCACCATCAGACATGAATAATCTTTTTAAAGTGGTACTTGACAGGAATGTAGCACTAAGAGGTAGAGTTCAAGCCTTAGAGGCAAAGGTACAAGAACTTTTACAAGAGAGACATGAGTTAGAGGCTTACTGGGAGGCAAAGATCGATGATAGGATCAGGGCCGAAGATCGGGCCAATGACCTGGAAGAATAGGCAAGGATCAAGAGGGTGAGGACCGATAGGTCCAACTATGCCTTCAGGTTGGTACATGGGCAATTTCAGCGTAGGGTGACCCATTACCCAGCTGAGGAGGGCCAGACCAGACACACCATTACTAGGGATCTGGTGATGGCCATAGCTGACGACGAGTATGCAGACGCCATTAGGCGTGATCTAGTTCAGTGATTTGACGAGGTCTAGATGTGTACCTTGTAAGGATGTAAATCCTAAATTTTGTATATGTAATGGATTATCTGGTGTAAATCCCATCTTTTTAGTAATAGAGGGATATATTGTATGCGAATAGCAGAAGCTATGTGTTACAAGATGTATGAAATATGAAGCATATTAATATAAGTATGTTTAATTTGATGTGCTTTGTTATGAGTATGGTTATTCTAATGTGCCTTGCAATTGGTATATGTACGTGTTAGTATTTACTATAGTACGCAAGGATAAATAGTGGATTAGTAGTGGCATAATTTGTTTAGCAGAAATATACCGCCGAGATGGAGAGGAAGAGGAAGACAGGGAACACGGAGGAATGGGGATAGAGAATCCGATAATGAGAGTGATACTAGAGAAACAGAAAACCCTATGAAGCAATTCATAGACTTACTGGTAGGGGCTTTAAACAGAGTTCCAACCATACCACCTGTCATTCCTCCAGTTGTGCGTGTTGCCAACTTTAAGGACTTTAACAGCATGGGACCGCCCGAATTTAAGGGGACCACCGAGCCTATAGAGGCTCAATCATGGGTTAAGGAGGTGGAGAAAGCATTCATCATTGCTGGAGTTGGGGAGGAGCAAAAGACCACTTTTGCTACCTACCTACTGAAAGGGGAAGCAAATTTCTGGTGGGAAGCAAACCAGAATAGGGCTGGAGAAGGAATCATTGCTTGGGAATGGTTCAAGGAGTTGTACTTCGAGAACTACTTTCCCAAAAGCATGCAAAGTCGCATGGAGATGCGATTCTTAGAACTGAAACAGGAGAACCTGACAGTACCCTAATATGCTGCCAAGTTCAACGAGCTGGCTCGGTTTGCTCCACACTAAGTGGACACCGAGGAAAGGAAGACGAGGAGGTTTGAACAGGGCCTGAAACCCTGGCTCTACAACAAGGTGAGTGTGTTGTAGATTAATTCTTTTGGATCAATCTTGGAGAAGGCTATTATAGCCGAAGGGGGAAGTGAGGCACTGAGCCTCTACAATAGGGAGAAGAAGAATAAGGGTAAAAGTGAAGGAGGAAGTAAGACCGATATAGCCAGTGGAAGTGGAAGCAACCAGAAGAGGAAATGGAACAATTCTGGGAATACCGAGAACAAACAAGGAGACCCAAAGAAGAGGGTAGAGCCGTGTAAGACCTGCGGGAAGAATCACCTCGGGGTCTGCTTGAAGGGAATGACGGCATGCTACAACTGTGGGTAAGAGGGACACATCTCTCCTAACTGCCCTAACCCGAAGAAGATCGGAAGGTGTTTCATTTGCGGAGCACCAGGCCACATGGCAAGAAATTGCCCAAAGAAGGGGACAAACGGGGGAGGCAATGGGAATAGTAGTGGCAAGCTGACTGTGACTGGTCCAGCTCCACCGAGTAGACCGACAGCCCGGACCTTCAATATGACGGTCCAAGATGCAGTGACATCAGGAGACATAGTCTCAGGTATCATCCCGATCAATAATATTAATGCATATGTGTTATTTGATTCGGGTGCGACCTGTTCTTTTGTATCATGTGAATTTGCGCAACGTTTAAGCTTACCTCTAGAGAAACTAGAGTCTCCCTTGAACATAGAAGTTGCTAATAAGGAAGTAATCCCTGTTGAACATGTTCATAGGAATTGTTGCGTTGAAATTAGAGGGAGTAAGTTATCGGTAGATTTAATTCCGATTAGACTGAGAGAATTTGACGTAGTACTGGGAATGGATTGGTTGTTTAACCAAGGGGCAGTAATCGATTGCTAGAAGAAAAGCGTAAACCTTCAGACTTCGAAGCAGTCTAAGGTAGTGTTCTACGGTAGTAAATCTCCTGGACGTTCGAGTTTGCTATCGACGATATAAGCCAGGAAGCTGTTAAGAAAAGGGTGTGTAGGTTATCTGTGCCACATTGTTGATACCCAACGAGAGGGGGCCGAAATGGGGCAGATACCTATCGTGAGTGAATTCGCGGATGTATTTCCAGATAAATTGCCAGCACTTCCACCAGATAGGGAGATCGAATTTGTGATAGACGTAGTGCCTGGAACGGCACCCGTTTCAAGGGCACCATATAGAATGGCGCCAGTAGAGATGAAAGAGTTGATGGTTCAACTGCAAGAATTGTTAGATAAAAAGTATATCCAACCAAGTTTGTCTCCATGGGGAGCGCCAGTGTTATTCGTGAAGAAGAAGGATGGATCGCTGAGGTTTTGTATCGACTATCGGGAGTTAAACAAAGTAACGATCAAGATTAAGTATCCGTTGCCCATGATCGACGATTTGTTTGATCAGTTGAAGGGGGCAAAATACTTTTCTAAAATAGATTTGAGAACGGGATATCACCAGTTGAAGGTGAGGGGAGAGGACGTACCTAAGACAACATTTAGGACTCGTTACGGCCATTATGAGTTCCTAGTGATGTCATTCGGGTTGACGAATGCACCAGCCGCATTTATGGATTTAATGAATAGAGTGTTCAAGAAGCATTTGGACAAATTTGTAGTTGTGTTCATAGATGATATTCTAGTCTACTCCTTAACACAAGAGGATCATGCTGAACATCTAAGAATAGTGATGGAAACCTTGAGGAGGGAGAAGTTGTACGCGAAATTCTCGAAATGTGAATTTTGGCTAGAAAGAGTCCACTTTTTGGGACACGTGATCGATAAAGACGGTATATCCGTAGATCCAGCGAAGGTGGAGGCAGTTATTAACTGGGAACAACTGAAGACGCCGACAGAAGTGCGTAGTTTCTTAGGGTTAGTAGGCTACTATCGAAGATTTATTCAGGATGTTTCGAAGATAGCGACCCCATTAACCTAATTGACAAGGAAGGTGGTAAAGTATTTTTGGATGGAGAAGTGCGAGGAGAGCTTCCGAGAGCTCAAGAAAAGGTTGAGCGAGGCGCCAGTATTATCCTTACCAGATGATACAGGTGATTTTGTAGTTTATAGTGACGCGTCACACAAGGGACTTGGATGCGTGCTTATGCAGCACGGTAAAGTCATTGCGTATGCGTCACGACAGTTGAAAGATTATGAGAGGGGATACCTTACTCATGATCTCGAATTGGCAGCAGTTGTGTTTGCCTTGAAGATTTGGAGGCATTACTTATACGGCGAGAAATGTGAGATATACACGGACCACAAAAGTCTAAAGTATATTTTCACACAGAAGGAGTTGAATATGAGGCACAGGAGGTGGTTAGAATTGATCAAAGATTATGATTGTGAGATTCTATATCACCCGGGGAAGGCGAATGTAGTGGCCGACACCTTAAGTAGGAAGGGTCGGGGGAAGTTGTCAATGTTAACGGCTCAAGATGAGCTAATAACAGGGATGGCTAAACTGGAGATAGAAGTGAGGTTCCTGACAGAATCGGGAGAGAAGTTATTCACAATAGAGACTCGTCCAATCTTATTGGACCGAGTAAAAGAAGCATAACTTAGCGATGAGGAGTGCGAGGGAATAAGGCAGAGAATTTCCCAAGGAGAGGAAATTAAGTATAAACTCGATAATGATGGAGTGATGAGATTTGAAGGAAGAATTTGGGTACCGCCAGTACCCGAGTTACGAGAAGAGATTTTACAAGAGGCTAATAGTTCGAGGTACTCGATCCATCCAGGAAGTACAAAAATGTATCAAGACCTCAGACTACATTTTTGGTGGTCGAACATGAAGAGAGAAGTCGCAGAGTGCGTTAGTAGGTGCTTGACTTGTCAGAGAGTCAAGGCCGAGCATCAGAGACCAAGTGGGAGCATATCACGATGGATTTTTTGGTAGGACTCCCAACAACGCAGAAGGGATACGGCACTATATGGGTCATAGTGGATCGTTTGACGAAATCGGCGCATTTCTTGCCGATCAGAATTAGGTTCAAATTAGACCAACTAGCTAAACTCTATGTTAAGGAAATTGTTTCTAGACATGGAGTGCCAATTTCGATTGTGTCAGATCGGGATCCGCGTTTCACGTCGAATTTTTGGAAGAGCCTGCAAGAGCAATTGGGAACACAGCTGAGGTTGAGCACGGCATATCATCCTCAAACGGACGGGCAGAGCGAGCGGACGATACAAACTTTAGAAGATATGCTACGGGCATGTGTGATGGACTTTAAAGGGAATTAGGACGACCACCTACCTTTAGTTGAGTTCGCCTATAATAATAGTTATCACGCTAGTATAGGCATGCCGCCTTACGAAGCGTTATACGGAAGGAAATGCAGAACGCCATTGTGCTGGGATGAGGTAGGGGAACGCAAATTGTTGGGACCGAAATTGGTACAGCAAACTGCGGAGATCATCAAGGTAATAAGATCGAGACTAGCCGCGGCCCAAGACAGGCAAAAGAAGTATGCAGACAAGCATCGCCAGAAGAGAGACTTCGATGTCGGTAGCTACGTATTCTTGAAGGTATCTCCCTAGATGGGGAAGATACGGTTCGGGAAGAAGGGAAAGCTGAGTCCGAGGTTTATAGGACCGTTTGAAGTGTTGAGAAGAGTAGGGGAAGTGGCTTATGAGGTAGCCTTACCTCCTGAGTTAGAACACATCCATAACGTGTTTCACGTGTCGGTACTACGGCCTTATAAGCAAGACTATAAGCATGTAATAGAGTATGAACCTATTCAGATTGAGAAAGACTTAACATATGAAGAAATTCCTATTCAGATAATTGATAGGAAAGAGCAAGTCTTACGAAGTAAGACAATATATTCTGTGAAGGTAGTATGGAGGAACCACAACGCCGAAGAAGCGACGTGGGAACTCGAAGATAAGATGAAGAATAATTATCCCCATCTTTTTGTTTAACCTTATGTCGTAATTCTGGGGACAGAATTCTTATAAGGGGGGAGGATGTAACGACCACGAATAGTGGGTAGCTTTGTAACACGAGCCTGTAATTTTTTTTGAATAAATTGAACTTTTATTAATATTATTCCGTGTTGTGTGTTTGAATACTTTATTACTACATATGGCGTGTATGTGATAATTTTTGAGTGTTGTTATTTCATGGTATTGATTAAATCATTTAGAGAAATAGCGCTAAAGCGCTATTTATGCAAATACGTCTTTTTCGATTTTATGACTTTTCATAATTTCGCCAAAGCGTTAATGAGAGGGGTTAATAATCCAAGTGTGGGATTTTATTTAAGCCCAATTGAATTTTTATTAGAAGCCCAATAGATTATTAATTAGAAGTCCAAGAGTGGCCCAAGTTGAAGCCCAAAACCCATGGGTCAAGTCCATGACCCAAACCCGCACCCCATGACCCACAACCCATGACCCATGAGGGAAATGGGTTATGTAATCAACTGAATTGAAGAAGTAAGGAGAGTACGGGAATGAAGAGGAGAGGGGAAGATAATCAAAGAAGGTGGGAGAGCATGGGGAGAAGGAATTCTCTGCATTTGGTAGAGGAAAAGTAGAGAATAAACCTATGGGGAGAAGGGAGGGGAGTACCCGAGTCTTGGAGGAGCCAAAGCTCACTCCCCCAGCCATCGGGAGCTGCCTTGGCATAGCACGCCCAGCCCCTATCACCTCCTTGAAGCTCAGTTCTTCTTCTATATATACTCCTCCACTTCATAGCCTTCATTCCTTTGATTGTTGCTTAGTAAGATAACTGAAAAATTGAGAGTGTTAGAATTAAGTGTGTACGGGTGATTTGAGGAAGAAGAAGGAGTACTGTAGCAGCTGTTATTTGAGTCCATTAGCAACCTTAGAACAAGCTCCAAGAGGTATGCAATATAGAGCTTAGCTCATTTCCACATTCTTTCCAAGTTCTTAGTTTTGTGTTGGTTGCTTTGTTGAAGTTATGTGACAGATTTTGCTAATTAGTTCATGAACATGTGTGGATGTTAATTAGCTCTATTAAAACCTTGTTAATGGTATGTGAAAGTGGAACCATGAATGAGAATCGAACCTATGCATAAGGAATCAATAAATGGACTGAGATGGACATTATGGACTGTTATTCATATTTTGTTAATAATGTAATCACTATGTATTGGTTGTGTTAGATGGTTGAGAATTGTTATTATGTGCTTAGAGGTTTGTAGGAATGATTTCAATGTGAAATCTGGGGCAGCCATGAAAGTAGTATGTACACAAGCCAATCATATTTGATATGATGTAGCACATACTTTATAATCTTCTTCGGTTATTAAAGGCATTTTACATTATCTACATGGTGTTGTTATATTAAATGTGATAAACCCATAGTTTTGAGCAATGCTTTTAGAATCATGACGGGGATCATGCTAATGAGATCTAAATTCTAGATAGCTCACAAACTAAAATTGTTCCTAATCGTTGGATTACTAAAAAGGGGATTAGTGAATCCAGATAGATTAGTACATACGTTGCTTGCTCTTTGGAAGAGGATGATTGATCTCATAATCATTTGTGTGGAGACACTAAAGCAAGTTTGTAAGTGCTAATTAGAGAATAAGTTCACTGAACGTGGCTCGCTAAGGAATACCTAATGGAGTTTTACTCGCCTGTCAATAGGAATTCCTCTTGTGATAGTAGTACAAGTGATCCTTAGACTTGAAATCATCATAGTATCTTGTGTATGATGAGTTATACTTTGACATGTCCCTTAAGACCTTTAGGGTATATCAAAGGGTATGATTGGGTATAATAAGTTATACATGGAGATAGGTGAATGATCAACAAAGAATCTATCACTTCTAGTAAAAGGAGAGAATGTCCTATGTGATTCGATAAATGACGACTCAGAAGTCTTTGGCCAAAGCAGAATGAAATTAGAAAGGAGTTTCTAATTTGCATTATCAGAGTTGTGCATTTGAGAATCGAAATACATATAATTAAATAAAATAAGACTTGACAGTAATTCCATGTCTTATATTTAATTGGGACATTGTATGGTAGAAGGATTGAATTGTACAGTAACTATTCACTGAAAGGTTCTTTTGTGATTAATGTTGAAATCTATATTATCTGGAAAGTCGTTGATCGCTAAGGGGACTTACCCTTATTGTAGAATAAATATTATTTATTTAAATGAATTAAATAGTTTAATTTATTTATTTAAATAAGATTAGAATTGTTCTAATTGATTTATTCACAACCGGTTTAATATGGAGAACCTAAAGGGTCACACCGCAAAAGGAAAATATTTATTTAAGAAGTAAGTGGCATAATCGTAATAATAAGTTAAGTGTATTTAATTTAATCTATGGAGATAGAATAAATTAAATAGCTTAATATTTATTATTTAATATTTTGGAAATATTAAATATAAATTAATAAGAGGAGTCTTATTATTATTATTGCAACTACTATTATTTAATTCCTAATAGGGATTGAGAATTAATTAATAGAAGTGCTCTCTCATAAATTCCTAATTGGATTAGGAGTTTAATTAATTAAAGGAGTTTAATTAAAATAAAAACCCTAATCCTAAATAGTTTAGGAAGGTTCCCTATATCTATAAATAAGAGGAGTCTTATCATGATTTAGGGTTAGACAGTTACACACTCTTCCATGAGAATTGGAGAGAGAGAGTACTTGTAATTTCTATAGAGATAGAAACTAGGGTTTTGCCAACACCCATCTTCTTGAATAACTATTATTCCTTGGTGGACCAC
The DNA here is from genome assembly GCA_034770075.1 of Aralia elata. NCBI lineage: Eukaryota > Viridiplantae > Streptophyta > Magnoliopsida > Apiales > Araliaceae > Aralia > Aralia elata. The sequence goes on from CM068378.1 coordinate 36,390,400, forward strand.
CTCTAGAGGCCAAACACTTGGGTGGCTAACGTTGACCAAAGGAAGGAATCTCATTGGTGAAATTCAAGGAGAACGCGAAGGATTTGGAGGTGAACTCGTACCTGTGGAAGCATGGTTCTACAAGGGTATGATTCTCATACTTTATCTCTTTCGTTTAATTGATAATTGAGCACATGGATGATCATGGTGATGGTTTGTATAAAAAATTTTAAAATCCGTTTTATCGCGCTTCCGCATTATTTATGTAATTTGATTGCATGTTCGCGCTATATACAAACCTAACAGTGGTATCAGAGCCTAACCTTGTGCTAATTATCGATTATTATGATTCCATGTATGTGTGGGTATGCGATTGGATCGATTTTCTGGGCAAAGAAAAAAAAATTTCGAACTCTGCTACGCGGCGCGGCCGCGCCGCTTCCAGTTCATTCTGGAGCGCGGCCGCGCCCGAACCCAGAAATCGTTTCTAGGGGTGCAGCGCGGCCGCGCCGCTCCTAGTTCATTTTGGAGCGCGGTCGCGCCGGTCTGCAGAATTTGAAAATTTTTATTTTGATTTTATTTATTTTCAATTAAGATAAAAGGTTTATTTTGAATTGGAATATAATTAAAATTAAAAAGTTTTATTTGAACTTGGAATTGGATTCCACGTTAACTAGAATAAAGGAGTTTATTCTATTTTGGAATAGGATTCCATGTTTCCTAGAATAAAGGAGTTTATTCACATATGGAATAGGATTCCATGTTTCCTTAAAAATAAAGATGTTTATTTTGATAAGGAATAAGATTTAACATATTTTATTTTTTCAAGCAATTTTAAGTTAAAATAAAGGAGTTTATTTTGAACTTGAAATTGGTTTCCATGTTAATTGAAATAAAAGAGTTTATTTTGATTTGGAATTTGATTAAAAATAAAGGAGTTTATTTTTATTCAAAACTGGATAAAATAAAATAAATAAGTTTATTATGATTTAAATTTTAATTAAAATAAAGGAGTTTATTTTTGTTTCAAAATTGGATTTCTAGTAAACTTTTAATTGCCCAGTAAATGATATCAATGCATATATGGAATGGTTTTATTATTCATGAGATGAATGTTATTTATTGATACATATGGAGATATGTATGATAATAAATAGGGATTGATTATGGACTACTGACCAATGTGTGATTGGATTTATTTTAGTAGATGCTTGAATGAATGAGTTTTTATAAATGGGGTCTGCGTACCTCGTTTTCTCTAGTTTTTTCTTTATGTAAATTCTATCTTCCTCTTATGTACCTCCCCTTGACTGCTGATCAAGGTTTCTATTTATTGTAAATAGTTTATGTAATAGGTTTAGTTAGAATTACTTGAAAAATTGGAGACAAAGGAGCAAGGAGCGCTTGAAGACCTGTTTGTAATGGAGCCCGGGTTTAAATGTAATAGTTATATTTAAATTTATTCTTGCACCCTAGGTTTGACCTTTTGGTTCATTTGGTGGCTCTAGTGAATCAAACTAGAATAAAAGTCCATAATCAATACGGGTAGAATATAGTATTCTATATGTGCATGATTACTATATATATATTATATATTATACAACATGCTTCGCATGTTAAATAATATGACGCGTATTTTATATATATATATATATATATATATATATATATATATATATATATATATATATATATGTGCATGCGCGCTAAATAAGATGAGACTAATAATAACAAACCCCTCAAAGAAATTATATTAAGTCCTAAGCGTCCAAAGATATTTGGAATATCAAACGTCGCCTTCTAGCATGGTAAAGCAATAGAGTATTAAATATTTAATATGAGTTTGTTGTGTCACCACAAGGCAAGTATTAAATATTTAAGATGTTGCATTATCACATTTGATGCTTATACATAGACTGAACGATGCTATTTTGTTGTGTCACCACAAGGACAGTGTTTTTCTTTAGAATATATAGAAGTGCTAGGTTGGACTTAACTTGGATAATTTTGATTCGGATGTGTCACCACTTGATCAAAATAATCTAAGAGGCAAAATACAAGGAGTTACATAGAGATGTAATTGACAATAGTTGTCTACCTATTTATTTATATATCGTTTGTTGTGTCACCACAAGGCTATATACATTTGAAATGGGATCCTTAGTCTCACTAGCAAATCTTTAATTAGAATTGCCGAACTATATAATGAGGGTAATATAGTTTGATGAAAATAGTGGGAGATACCAATTTAAAATAAAGACCTAATTTATTTTGGTAATTAATTAAAAATGAATGTGTGCTAAAATGTTGTTAAATTACAAATTCATTTACAGAATTTTACAATGTCTAATTTACTATGACTCCGAAGCATATAGATGCTAATTAACCGGACCAAATTAAAAAGACTGGTTAAGAAATTTGAGAATAGTTCTCAAGACTGAAAAGCTATCTTATGTCCTTAATACGCTTATCCCTGCAATGGTTGCAGACAATGCCTCTGAGGAAGAGATTGCTACTTTTAGAAAGTAGTAAGATGATGCACAGTTGGCTCAAATGCATCATGCTCGCATCTATGAGTAACGAGCTTCAGCGTCAGCATGAAACTATGGATGCTCCTACTATACTCCTGCACCTTCAAGGAGTTGAAGGGTGAGGAAAGTAGGACTATTAGATATCAGATATCTAAGGAGCTCTTCCGATCTAGAATGACCGATGGCACTATAGTATAGACAAATGTCCTAAAATGATCAATATGATTGAACAATTGGGACAACTGGGTTTTAATGGATGGAGAGTTGATCCAAGATTTGATCTTGCAATTACTTCCGGACTCTTTCTCACAAATTGTTGTGAATTTCTGCATGAACAAGCTATATGTCAGCCTGCCTGAGTTGCTTAAACATGTTGAAAACTATAAAGAGTCACTTTCCAACCAAGAAAGATCAAGTCTTACTGATAGATGATTCTTCCAAGAAGCGGAAAAGGGCCAAAGGATCTCCTTAAAAGAAGAACAATTCAAAGAAGGTAAATGGAAAGGCAAAAATAAAGGACAATAAGAACAAAACTGATGCAGATAGCAAAGGAGTTTGCTTCCACTGCAATAAGCCTGGATACTGGAAAGGAAACTGTAAGGCTTCGGTTACAGATATAGGTTTGTTCATGATTGAAATAAATTTTTCTGTAAGTCAAGGTTCTACTTAGGTATTGGATACCGGCTATAGTTCTCACATATGCAATCCAATGCAGAGACTAAGCAGAAGTAGAAAGCTAAACAAAGAATAAGTAATCTTACGCGTGGAGAATGGAGCAATGGTTGCTACATTAGCCGTAGGAACTTATAGTTTAGCATTGCCTACGGGCAATTCTATTAAGTTAATAAAGTTGTTATAATGTTCCAGTTCTCTTTAGAAACATTATTACTTCCGTTGTTGGACAAGGAAGTTTTTGGTATTATATTTAAGAATAATTGTTGTTCTATTTATAATGATAATGTTTTGTTTGAAACTGGAAGATCACTTGATAGACTTTGTAAACTTGACTTACATGAAAAATAGTTTTACAAATTGAACAAACTAGTAAAAGAAAAAGGAGATGATAATTCAAAGAGTTGAATATGTGTATTTGATGAAATACAAGTCTGAATCATTTGAAATGTTCAAAGAATTCATAAGTGAAACAAATTGACAAAGTATTAAGATTCTTTGATCAGATCGAGGAAAGAATACTTGTGCAATGAGTTTCTAGATCATCTCAAAATGGTATTTTCTCATAATGGACACCTCCTGATACACAATAATTGATTGGTGTATCTTAAAAGGAGAAATTATACCTTGTTGGACATGGTGCAGTCCATAATGATTTTTACTGACATTCTAGTATCTATCTAGGGTTATGCCCTAGAAACGGCTGTATATCTACAAAATAAGGTAACCTCAAAATCCAGCTCCAAGACTCCATAAAAGTTATGGATATGGAGGATTCCTAGTCTTAAGTATGTTAAGATAAGGAGTTGTCCAGCTTATGTGAAAAGGTTTCAAAGATAAGTTTGGGACAAAAATCTGACAAGTACAGATTTGTGGGATATCCTAAAGAAAGTTTAGGGTATTATTACTATAATCCTATACGCTGCCTTCTTAGATAAAGGTGTTTATCATTGAAGGAGCTAGTGGAAGGGTAATAGATCTTAAAGGAGTTCAAGAACCACAAAGCACTTTAAGTCGAACTGAGAAACCTATAGATAGACCTATTGTACCACAATCGAATCGTAAATCTGGAAGAGTACCGAAGATACCTAGAAGGTATGGATTCATCATAGGGATGATGATGAGGTACGCATCATAGAGGATGATGATCCAGTTATATACGATGAGGCTATGAGTAGAACACACTCAGAGAAATGGTAGATGGCCATGAAATTCGAAATGGACTCCATGTATGAGAACCAAGTATAGACTCTGGTTACTCCACAAAAGGGCATAGTGCCTTGAGTGTGAATATGGGTCTTTAAGAGAAAGACTGGGGCAAATGGCAAGGTGGAGACCTATAAGACCAGATCTGTTTAAAAGGTTTTTCGAGTCAAGGAGTTGACTATAATAAAACCTTATTACCGGTAATGCTCAAGTCCATTTAGATTTTGCTTGTGATTGCAGCTTATTACGAAATCTGGCAAAATGGATGTGGAGACGTCCTTCCTTAATGAAGACTTGAGGAGAATGTATGTATGATACAGCCAGAGGAATTTATTTCAAAGGTTGAAGCAAATCGTGTTTTAAGGTATGATGATCCATTTATGGATTGAAGCAACCTTCTCAAAGATGGAATATTCGTTTTGATGAGACAATCAAAAGAGTTTGATTTTATCAAAAACGAGAATGAACTTAGTGTGTACAAAAGGGTCAATGGGAGCACTGTGACATTTATAGTATTATATGTTGATATACTATCGATAAGAAATGACACACCAATGCTACAATCAGTAAAGATAAAATTGTCTAAACATTCCTCCATGAATAACTTGGGAGGAGCATCATATAAATTGGGGATATAAATCTATATAGATAGATTTAAAAGGATGTTCGGCTTGACCCAATGAACGTATATTCATTCGATGCTAAAGGCGTTTAGCATGGCAAACTCTAAGAGAGGTCTCATGATGATGACCCATAGAGTGTATTTCTCTAAAATTGTCTCCAATTAAAAGAGAGATCGCATGAGTTACTATTATGTATGCAGTGAATATACAAGGCCTGATGTTGATCAGTCATATTTTGGAGGAGATCACTGTAAGATAGTGAAAAACATCTTTAAGTACATAACCGGTATTGAGGATGTGATCATGATACATGGTAGGTCTGAATTAAAACTAGAGGGCTAAACAGACTCAAGTTTTTCAAACTGACCAAGACGATAACAAATCCACTTTAGGGTAAATAGTTACCTCAAATGGTGGTGCAGTGAATTAGAAAGGTTCCAAACAACAAAGAGTTATTGGTTTAGTGACAAAAACAAAGTATATAGCTATAAATGAAGCTGCAAGTTGATTGTTTGGACGAAAAGTTCATTACAGAACTAGGAATAGTTCCTAAGTCTCATCTTGGATTCAAACATATGTTGCGGCACTTTCATTTGATTAGAACATTCATTGAAAGAGAAGAAGTCACTATAGAGATAGTGGACTCTCAAGAACAACATTGCATATCCATTTACTGAAGCTTTATCCAAACAGCAGGATGATCGTCACTTAGAGAAGAAGGGTATAAGATATCATGACGATTGGCTTTAGTGCAAGTGGGAGATGAAAGTAGTATGCACGCAAGCCAATCATATTTGATATGATATAGCATATACTTTGTAATCGTATTCGGTTATTAAAGGCATTTTACTTTATCTACATTGTGTTGTTATATTAAATATGTTAAACCCATAGTTTTGAGCAATGCTTTTAGAATCATAATGGTGATCATGCTAATGAGATCTAAATTCTAGATAGCTCACAAACTAAAATCGTTCCTAATCGTTGGATTACTAAAAAGGGGATTAGTTAATCCAAATAGATTAGTACATATGTTGCTTGCTCTTACGAAGAGGATGATTGATCTCATAATCATTTGTGTAGAGACACTAAAGCAAGCATGTAGGTGCTTATTGGAGAATAAGTACACTGAACGTGGCTCGCTAAGGAATACGTAATGGAGTTTTACTTGCCCGTCAATAGGAATTCCTCTAATGATAGTAGTACAAGTGATCCTTGGACTTGAGATCATCATAGTATCTTGTGTATGATGAGTTATACTTTGATATGTCCCTTAAGACCTTTAGGGTATATCAAAGGGTATGATTGGGTATAATAAATTGTACATGGAGATAGATGAATGATCAACAAAAAATCTACCACGTCTAGTAAAAGATGTGAATGTCCTATGTGATTCTATAAATGACAACTCAGTAATCCTTGGCCAAGGCAGAATGAAATTAGAAAGGAGTTTCTAATTCGCATTATTTAGAGTTGTGCATTTGTGATGAGTGGGTTTTACATCTATGAATTGAGTACGTTTGGCTTGATAATTTATGAGTTCTTAAGTATTTTTAAGTTAGTATTAGGTATTTATAGTGTTTTTATGTTATTTTGTAGGAAGAAGCAAGGAAATGTAATCCGAACATCTTTTGGAGTACAATAAGCAAGCAGACGTGAGAAGGGAAGATTGCAGGGCTTTTAACATTAAAATGGATGCATGTTCTTGGTTTGGAACTTGGATTTTATTGTAGATTTACTTCTTATCTTTCCGGAACATCTTGAATCACCCCAATCGGAGTTCGGATGCGAGAGTTATGACATTTTTATCAACAGAGATCAAGGTTTGGAGTTGTCATTTACATAGCAGTCACTTGAAGCTCAATTTCAACCATTCTCCATCCCGAATCTCTCAATGCTCAAATAAGGAAAGTTGTAGATCTCGTCGAGAGCTTCGATTTGATAGGTGACAGGCCTCGTAACTCTTCCCAGATCAAAAGTTATGACCATTTTACCAACAGATGTCCGAGCAGAATTTGGTCGGGCGCGGCCGCGCCGGTTCCTAGTGTATTTTGGGCGCGGCCGCGCTGGTCTACAGAGTGAAAAACATGATTTCTGGCACTTGGGCACGGCCGCGCTGCTTCCTAGGCCAAATATGGGCGCGGCCGCGCTGGGTCGGGTTTTTAAAAAGCTTATTTTTGACCCTCATTGAATGGAACAAGGATTGTAACTTCTAATTGGTTTAGGACTTTAACTAGAACCTATAAATACATGATGTGAGGTATAGAATGAGAGAGATCTTGCTACTTTTTGCTAACCCTAGTTTGGGAGAAAGAGAGGGAGGCTTGAAGCAATTGAGCACGCACAAAGGATTCAATTAAGGAGCTGAAGGAGAGACTTAAGGATTCCGTCTACAGATTTTATTCTCTTCTCTACCTCTTATTTTGTATTCTTGAATGCTTTATCAATTGTGGATTATGGATTTTAATTCAATTATGAACTAATTTCTTTTTAAGATTACAATGGAACTCATTGCATAGCTTTTATAGATATGTTTCCTTGTTAATTATTGTTGATTATTGTCGGATTGTCTATTATGATTTGTGATTAATTGCTTAAATGTCTGATCAACAATTACCGTGGTAATCTATATGAACTCGAGAGATGGATTATAGATTTAGACCTAATCATAATAGCATGTGATTGTGTATTCTGCTGTCGATGGAATTCATGATTTGTGTTTAGGATAGAGATATACCTATACGCCGCATGTAATCTGAAAGAGAATCTGTGCTTTAAATCCTTTTTAATTATAATTCACATAGAGATATAGTGAATTAGTTAACTAGGGTGTTCAATTTAATTCTATCTTTTGTGGATTTAAGTTGATTCATTTATGATACATCGAGAGATGATTATAAATATTGATGAGTTCTTGATTAACAATCCGGAATAATTAATATAACTTAATAGGAAGTGTATTAATTCAAGTGAAACATTAAGTGAAATTGTAATCTTAAGCCTTTTTATCTGAATTCAATTCTTGGTAGTTAGTAATTAGTTAGTTTAGTACTTTATTTTCAAAATTCAAAATCTTTTATCGAATTGTTTAAATAAAATTAATTTGATTATGAGTTAGTATTTGGTAATTATTATTAAATAATTCTCTATGGGTTCGACACTCTACTTTCACTTTATTACTTGTTGATCGTGTACACTTGCACGTATTTATTGATTGCTAAATCGACAAACAATTTGGGAATCGAAATACATATAATTAAATAAAATAAGACTTGACAGTAAATCCATGTCTTATATTTAATTGGGACATTATATGGTAGAAGGATTGAATTGTATGGTAACTTTGCACTGAAAGGTTCTTTTATGATTAATGTTGAAATCTATATTATCTAGAAAGTCATTGATCGCTAAGTGGGCTTACCCTTATTGTAGAATAAATATTATTTATTTAAATGAACTAAATAGTTTAATTTATTTATTTAAATATAATTAGAATTGTTCTAATTGATTTATTCACAACCGGTTTAATATGGAGAACCTAAAGGGTCACACCGCAAAAGGAAAAATATTTATTTAAGAAGTAAATGGCATAATTGTAATAATAAGTTAAGTGTATTTAATTTAGTCTATAGAGATAGAATAAATTAAATAGCTTAATATTTATTATTTAATATTTTGAAAATATTAAATATAAATTAATAAGAGGAGTCTTATTATTATTATTATTATTAATATTACTATTACTATTATTTAATTCCTAATAGGGATTGAGAATTAATTAATAGAAGTACTCTCACATGAATTCCTAATTGGATTAGGAGCATAATTAATTAAAGGAGTTTAATTATAATAGAAACTCTAATCCTAAATAGTTTAGGGAAGGGTTTTCCTATATCTATAAATAAGAGAAGTCTTATCATAGATTAGGGTTACACACTCTTGCATTAGATTGTGGAGAGTACTTGCAATTTCTATAGAGATAGAAACTAGGGTTTTGCCAACACTCATCTTCTTGAACAACTATTCTTCCTTGGTGGATCACCTCTAGAGGCCAAACATTTGGGTGGCTAACGTTGATCAAGCGAAGAAATTTAGTCGATGGAATTCAAGGAGAACGCGAAGGAATTGGAGGTGAACTTGTACCCGAGGAAACTTTGATTCACAAGGGTATAATTCTCTATCTCTATCTCTTTCGTTAATTGATAATTGAACACAAGGATAGATCATGGTGATGGTTTATATTAAAATTTTAAAATCCGTTTTATCACGCTTCCGGCCTATTTATGTAATGTGATTGCATGTTTGCGTTATATACAAACCTAACAAGAACAACCTATGATTCTGATGCCAAAGCGTTCTTTAAGTTGTTAGACGAGGGTAGCGAGCCGTTGTGGCATGGTTGCACCAAGCACACTACACTGTCTGCAATGGCGACATTACTTAACATCAAGGCTGATCACAACATGAGCCATGAGTGTTTTGAGTCGCTCTTAAAGGCCATTAAGAGTATGTTGCCTGACGGTGAAAAATTGCCAGATAACTACTACTACTTTAGGAAAATGGTGAAGAAGTTAGGTCTTGGATACCAAAAGATCGATGCATGTTCGAACGATTGTATGTTGTTTTATAAGGAAAATGAACAAAAGACAAGGTGCACGTTTTGTAGTCATGATCGGTTCAAGCCTAATAAAGAGGGTGTGACTACAAAAATGGCAAATATACCTTTTAAGATTTTAAGGTATTTTCCAATTACGCATCGACTAAAAAGGTTGTACATGTCTTTAAGAACAGCTGAACATATGACTTGGCATGCGAAATCTCCAGCTAAAGATAAAGAACTTAACCATCCCGCATATGGGCAGGCTTGGAAAGAATTCAACTTAGCACATCCTGGGTTTGCATTGGAACCTAGAAATGTCAGGCTTGGCTTGTCCACTGATGAATTCAACCCGTTCGACCACTCAGCTGTTCCTTACTCCTGTTGGCCTGTGATTGTTATTCGTACAACTTGCCTCCTTGGATGTGTATGAAACAACCGTACTTGTTTCTTTCACTCGTGATTCCAAGTCCCAAGAGTCCTGGAAGGAACCTAAATGTTTACTTGAGACCTCTTATAGACGAGTTGAAGGTATTGTGGGAGGATGGAGTACAAACTTGGGATGTTTTCATGAAAACAATTTTCAACCTTAGGGCAGCGGTTATGTGGACTATAAGTGATATCCCTGCCTATGGTATGTTAGCTGGATTGAGTACATACGTGAAATTGGCTTGTCCGTATTGTATGAAGCATACAAAGTCTTTTAATCTATCAAAAGGTCAAAAGCCTTGCTGGTTTGACTGTCATCGTCGTTTCTTGCCGGTAAACCATCCGTTTCGAAGAAATAGAGAACACTTTAGGAAAGGGAAAGTAGAGAATGATATGCCTGCACCGCGATTTTCGGGGACAGAGATGCGTGACCGTGTGCTGAGATTGCCGGTCATCCCATTTGGTAAGATTGTTGCCTCAAACATAATCAATGGGTTTGGCGAGTCTCATAATTGGGTTCGGAGAAGCATCTTTTGGGAAGTGCCTTATTAGTCTATAAATTTGATTCGTCATAATCTAGATGTGATGCATATTGAGAAGAATGTGTTCGACAACGTGTTTAACACTATGATGAGTGTTCCGGGCAAGACGAAAGATAATGATAAGACACGGTTGGACATAAAAGATATTTGTAAAAGGCATGGATTAGAACTTTATGAATCTCCTAATGGTCGGATGGTCAAACCGCATGCAAGGTACAGATTGTCCAAAAAGTGAGTTGAAGATGTGTGCACATGGATTAAGTCTCTGAAATTACCAGATGGATATGCCTCAAACATTGCAAGGTATGTCACAGGTGGCAAATTGCAAGGGATGAAGAGTCATGACTACCATGTGTTCATGGAGAGACTCATACCTATAGCATTTCGGGACTTGCTTGATAAACCAATATGGGATGCTCTGACTGAACTTAGTCGTTTCTTCAGAGACATATGTTCAAAAACGTTAAATGAAAAGGACATGTCTGTACTTGAGAAGAACATCATTGAGATCACGTGTAAGCTTGAAAAGATATTCCCACTTGCTTTTTTTGACTCTATGGAGCATTTGCAAATCCATCTACCCTACGAAGCTCGTGTTGGTGGTCTAGTTCAGTATAGATGGATGTACCCTTTCGAGAGGGTGATGGGAAACCTTAAGAGGAAGGTGAAGAATAGAGCTTACGTCGAGGGGTCGATATGTGAGGCATACAGTTTCGATGAGATATCTACGTATGTCTCAGACTATTTTCTCGACGAAGTCTTGACAAAGGCCAATCGAGTCCCGAGACATGATGATGGGGGCAATGTTGAACTAAATGGTCGGCTTTCTGTATTTGGTCTATCGGGACGCGCTTATGGAAAAGGGAAGCGCATATTCATCTCTGAGAAAGAATTACATGCTGCACATACGTACATTCTTCTCAATTGCGAGGAGATTGACGAATTTGTGAGGCATACATGTTTAATTCATATTTATTGGACATATATCTTAACCTAAAATTAATCTCATACATTGCAATATGTTAATGTTTATAAAATTGTATAGATCATACGATGACGAGTTAAAACTAAATCAGCTCTGCATCACTGATAAAGATATTCAACTCAGTCGTGATCAAAAATTTGCAATTTGGCTAAATGACAAAGTAAGTGAAGTTAATTAAGCACGACATATATAGTATTAATTTATGAATTCATTAACTTAAAAGAGTTTTTGTAGGCTCTTAATAAGGGAACCATTCCTCCAAATATACAAGTCCTCGCTATGGGCCCAGACAGGGACCAAGTCAGCTGCAATGGTTACAAATTAAATGGTTGTGAATTTCATACAAGGACATGCTCGCGGTAACATAACAACTAACACTGGAGTGTGTGTTCAAGGAGATTGTTACAATGAGCTTGGTCGTGCCTTTTATGGGGAGTTGGAGGAAATCATCGAGTTGTCGTACAAGGGTACTTATGGGGGTCATATTAACTTGTTCAAGTGTCGTTGGTTTGATTCAGAAAAAGGGATACGTGTCGATCGACATGGAATCGTTGATGTTGACCTCCATAGGTCCACGTACGTCAACGCACCATTTGTGTTGCCAACTCAAACAGTACACGTATACTACACTCCTAGTCCTGTTAGGAAAAGAGATAGACCGCCTGCAGATTGGCAAGTTGTAATTCATAGTCCCGCGCGCAGTTGTGTCCAATTAGTAGGCGGAGAGTTCTACCAAGAGGAGATGCTTCATAGACCTCCTATCATAAATGTGGAGGAGAACAATGAAGTAATCCAGTTAGAGGGTGGAGATGAACCTGATGAATTGGATCCCGAGTCAGTACATGTGCCAGATGACATTGATACTGAGGAGGAGGAGTTATTGACTGACATTAACACTGACACTGATACTGACACTGAATCTGAAGAAAATGATGGTTATGAATCTCCAATACGTATACAAAATGATTCTAACTCAGACAGCGATTAGGGTGTGAAATGTATGTTTAGTTTGACTTGTATTACATACAATTACATATATACATGTTCTCTATATCCTTGTCGTGTTTATGTACCTTTCATTTGTAGTTGTTGTAGTTAACTCATAATAACATCCTAAAATTGTGGCTTATAGGTGTCTTCTGAACCAGCGCAATGAGAGCGCAACAAACCAGTTTCATTTGTAACATGTTGGACGATGATGCATGAGGAGCTAGACTTGTTTTCTACATATTTAATTGAAGCCTTATACTCTTAAATTCATTCTTTGGACAATTGTATGATACTTAAAGATGACATTTCTATATATTTCTTTAGTTCATATTGGTTTATTAATGTTTTTATAATTTATATTGTGTTGGTTTATGTGTTTGGATGGATAGATGTTTATATATATTGTTGTGCATGTGCTGGGATATAAATCATGGATGGACATATATACTGTTGTGTGTTGGGATATAAAGCAAGTACAAAACAGGTACAGTGTTTTTGGGAAATACATAAAATAACAAAAAAAATTATTTTTTAAAATTAACATCAGCGACCGCATACGGTCGTTAATACATTTAAGCGGTCGCTGATGGTCTGAAGATATTAGCGACCGCATGCGGTCGCTATTGATGGTCGCTGATACGTGGGCCACGTCACCCCTGAAAATTGACTCAAGATGACTCAGCTTAGCGACGGTCGTGGTCGCAATAGGCGGACGCTGATACGTAGGTCGTTAATATTCTGAACCCTAATAAGATTTGTATATGTAAATTATGTGTTTATTAAATGAAATTTCTTATTCCGACTCTGTGTTATGTGATGATATATTCTGATGAACGGTTGTTCAGGTAATCTTTGAAAACCTAATTTGATTCGAAAACATTATCGTGAAAGTAGTATGCACACAAGCCAATCATATTTGATATGATGTAGCATATACTTTGTAATCTTATTCATTTATTAATAAAAGAATTGATTTTCTTAAAAGGCATTTTATATTATCTACATAGTGTTGTTATATTAAATGTGATAAACCCATAGTTTTGAGTGATTCTTTTAGAATCATGATGGAGATCATGCTAATGAGATCTAAATTCTAGATAGCTCACAAACTAAAATCGTTCCTAATCGTTGGATTACTAAATAGGGGATTAGTGAATCCGGATAGATTAATACATACGTTGCTTGATCTTAAGAAGAGGATGATTGATCTCATAATCATTTGTGTGGAGACACTAAAGCAAGTATGTAGGTGCTTATTAGAGAATAAGTTCACTGAACATGGCTCGCTAAGGAATACCTAATGGAGTTTTACTCGCCTGTCAATAGGAATTCCTGTAGTGATAGTAGTACAAGTGATCCTTGGACTTGAGATCATCATAGTATCTTGTGTATGATGATTTATACTTTGACATGTCCCTTAGGACCTTTGGGGTATATCAAAGGGTATGATTGGGTATAATAAGTTGTACATGGAGATAGGTGAATGATCAACAAAGAATCTACCATGTCTAGTAAAAGATGTGAATGTCCTATTAATTCGATATATGACAACTCAGTATTCTTGGCCAAGGCAGTATGAAATTAGAAAGGAGTTTCTAATTTGCATTATTTAGAGTTGTGCATTTGGGAATCGAAATACATATAATTAAAAAAAATAAGACTTGACAGTAAATCCATGTCTTGTATTTAATTGGGACATTATATGGTAGAAGGATTGAATTGTACGGTAACTATTCACTGAAAGGTTCTTTTGTGATTAATGTTGAAATCTATATTATCTAGAAAGTCGTTGATCGCTAACGGGGCTTACCATTATTGTAGAATAAATATTATTTATTTAAATGAATTAAATAGTTTAATTTATTTATTTAAATAAGATTAGAATTGTTCTAATTGATTTATTCACAACCGGTTTAATATGGAGAACCTAAAGGGTCACACCGCAAAAGAAAAATATTTATTTAAGAAGTAAATGACATAATTGTAATAATAAGTTAAGTGTATTTAATTTAGTCTATGGAGATAGAATAAATTAAATAGCTTAATATTTATTATTTAATATTTTGGAAATATTAAATATAAATTAATAAGAGAAATCTTATTATTATTATTACTATTACTATTATTTAATTCCTAATAAGGATTGAGAATTAATTAATAGAAGTATTCTCCCATGAATACCTAATTGGATTAAGAGCATAATTAATTAAAGGAGTTTAATTATAATAGAAACCCTAATCCTAAATAGTTTAGGGAAGGGTTTTCCTACATCTATAAGTAAGAGGAGTCTTATCATAGATTAGGGTTACACACTCTTGCATTAGATTGTGGAGAGTACTTGCAATTTCTATAGAGATAGAAACTAGGGTTTTGCTAATACTCAACTTCTTGAATACCTATTCTTCCTTGGTGGATCATCTCTAGAGGCCAAACACTTGAGTGGCTAACGTTGATCAAAGAAAGGAATCTCATCGGTGGAATTCAAGGAGAACACGAAGGACTAGGAGTTAAACTTATACCCGAGGAAGCTTTGGTCTACGAGGGTATAATTCTTATTCTCTTTCTTTTTCGTTTAATTGATAATTGAACACAAGGATAGATTATGGTGATGGTTTGTATGAAAATTTTAAAATCCGATTTATCACGCTTCCGCTCTATTTGTGCAATTTGATTGCATGTTTGCGTTATATACAAACCTAACAGTGGTATCAGAGCCTAATCCTTGTGTTAATTATTGATTTTGTTGATTCCATGTATGAATTGATATGCGATACGATCGGATTTTTGGGCTGAAATTTTTTTTTCTGAATCTGCGTCCCGGCGCGAACGCGCCGCTTCCAGTTCATTCTGGAGCGCGGCCGCGCCCTAACCAAGAAAACGTTTCTGGGGGTGCAGCGCGGCCGAGCCGCTCTTAGTTCAATTTAGAGCGCGGCCACGCCGGTGTGCAGACTTTGAAAATTTTTTGTTTTTCTCAATTAACATAAATGGTTTATTTAATTGATAAAAGTTTAAAATAAAGATGTTTATTTTATCTGGAATAGGATTTCAGATTGCTAAAATTAAAGGAGTTTAATTTGGATATGGTTTTTGATTAAAATAAAAGAGTTTATTTTGTTTCAAAACTAAATATTAGCAAAACATTTGCCCATTAATTGATATCAATGCATATAGGGGATGGTTTTATTATTCATGAGATGAATGTTATTTATTGATACATATAGAGATATGTATGATAATAAATAGGGGTTGATTATAGACTATTGACCAATGTGTGATTGGAATTGTTTTAGATGATGCTTGAATGTATGGGTTTTTATAAATGGGGTCTGCGTACCTCGTCTTCTCTAATTTTTCTTAATGTAAATTCTATCTCCCTCCTATGTACTTCCCCTTGACTGCTGATCAATGTTTCTATTTATTGTAAATAGTTTGTGTAATAGGATTAGTTAGAATTAATTTTGAAGAATTGGAGACAAAGGAGCAAGGAGCGCTTGAAGACCCGTTTGTATTGGAGCCCGGGTTTAAATGTAATAGTTATATTTAAATTTAATTCTTGCACCCTAGGTTTGACCTTTTGGTTCACTTGGTGGCTCTAGTGAACCAAACTAGAATAAAAGTCCATAATCAATCCGGGTAGAATATAGTATTCTATATGTGCATGCTTACTATATATATATATATATATATATATATATTATATATATTATCCAACATACTTCGCATGTAAAATAATATGACGCGTATTTTATATATATATGTGCATGCGCGCTAAACAAGATGAGACTAATAATAATAAACCCCTCAAAGAAATCATATTAAGTCCTAAGCGTTCAAAGATATTTGGAATATCGAACGTCGCCTTCTAGCATGGTAAAGCAATAGAGCATTAAATGTTTAATATGAGTTTGTTGTGTCACCACAAGGAAAATATTAAATATTTAAGATGTTGTTTTATCACATTTGATGCTTATTAAGGAATTGAACATTACTGTTTTGTTGTGTCACCACAAGGACGGTATTTTTCTTTTCACATATATGGAAGTGCTAGGATAGACTTAACTTAGATAATTTTTGATTCAGATGTGTCACCACTTGATCAAAATAATCTAAGAGGCAAAATACAAGGAGTTACATAGTGATGTAATTGACAATAGTTGTCTACCTATTTATTTATATATAGTTTGTTATGTCACACAAGGCTATATACATTTGAAATGAGATCCTTATTCTCACTAGCAAATCTTTAATTAGATTTGTCGAACTATATAATGAGGGTAATATAGTTTGATAAAAATAGTGAGAGATACCAATTTAAAATAAAGACCTAGTTTATTTTGGTAATTAATTAAATGAATATATGCTAAAATGTTGTCTATTTCACATGCATAATTTAAAAATGTCAAACTCACTATCACTGCGTAGCATACTTGATGCTAACAAACTGACCGGACCGAATTACACGGACTGGTTAAGGAATCTGAGAATTGTTCTCACTACTGAAAAGATTTCTTATGTCCTAAATTCGCCAGTCCCTGCAAATGTTGCAGAAACAGCCTCTGAGGAAGAGATTACTACTTTCAGAAAGTGGCAAGATGATGCAATCTTGGCTCAATGCATCATGTTCGCATCCATGAGTAACGAGTTTCAGCGTCAGCATGAAACTATGGATGCTCCTACTATATTGCTGCACCTCAAAGAGTTGTATGGTGAGCAAAGTAGGACTGCTAGATATCAGATATCTAAGGAGCTCTTTCGATCTCGTATGACCGAGGGCACTGCTATTGAGACTCATGTCCTTAAGATGATCAATCTGATTGAACAACTTGGACAACTAGGGTTCGTGATGGATGGGGAGTTAAGTCAAGATTTGATCTTGCAGTCACTCCCGGACACCTTCTCACAATTTGTTGTGAATTTTCACATGAATAAGTTGGACGTCAGCTTGCCTGAGTTAGTTAACATGTTGAAAACTGCTGAAGGTCACTTCTCATCTAACAAGAACCAAGTCTTACTAGTGGATGATTCTTCCAAGAAAAGAAAGAGGCCCAAGGTATCTTCTGAAAAGAAGAAAACCAAGAAGGCTAAGGGCAAGGCGAAGAGAAAGGATAAAAGGAAACCTGATCCAGATAGCAAAGGAATTTGCTACCATTGCAATAAGCCGGGATACTGGAAGAGGAACTGCAAGGAGTATCTTGTGGATCAAAAGAAGCTTGGAGAAGCTTCGACTTCCGATCTAGGTTTATTCATGATTGCAATTAATTTTTTTGAAAGTCAAAATTCTACTTGGGTATTGGATACCGGCTGTAGTTCTCACATATGTAATAATGTGCAGGGACTAAGCAGAAGTAGAAAGCTGAACAAGGATGAAGTCGTCCTACGAGTGGGAAATGGAGCAAAGGTTGCTGCATTAGCTGTAGGGACTTATTGTTTAGCACTGCCTTCGGGCAAGTTCATTAGTTTAAATAATTGTTATTATGTTCCGACACTCATTAGAAATATTATTTCAATTTTTGTATTAGATATGGATGGTTTTGATATTATAATAAAGAACAACAGATGTTCTATTTATGATAAAAATGTTTTATATGGTATTGGGAACCTACTGAATGGACTTTACATACTTGACTTACATGAAAATATACTTCAAATTGAACAAACTAAGAAAAAAAAAGATGATGTTAATTATACCTTTATGTGACTATAGACTCGGTCATATCAATGAAACAAGATTAACCAAGTTGCATAAAGATGGGCTTTTAGAGCTATCTGATTATGAATCATATCCAACTTGTGAATCTTGTCTCATGGGTAAGATGACTAAATCTCCTTTTAGTGGAAAAGGAGAAAGAGTTACAGAGTTGTTAGCATTGGTACACACAGACGTATGTGGACCTATGGCAACGAATGCACGAGGAGGGTATTCTTATTTTATTACTTTCACTGATGATCATTCTAGATTTGGATATGTGTATTTAATGAAATACAAATCTGAATCATTTGAAAAGTTCAAAGAATTCAGAAGTGAAGTAGAGAAGCAAACTAGTAAGAGTATTAAGATTCTTCGATCGGATCGAGGAGGGGAATACTTGACCAATGAGTTTCTCAATTGTCTCAAAGAAAATGGTATAATCTCATAATGGACTCCACCAGGGACGCCACAGTTGAATGGTGTATCTGAAAGGAGAAATCGAACATTGTTAGATATGGTTCATTCCATGATGAGTTTTACCGACCTTCTAGTATCCTTCTGGGGTTATGCCCTAGAATCGGCTGCATACCTACTTAACAAGGTACCTACCAAATCCGTCCCAAAGACCCCATATGAGATATGGACAGGGAGGAAACCAAATCTTAAGCATGTTAAGACTTGGAGTTGTCCAGCCTATGTCAAAAGGTTTGAGCATGATAAGCTGAAGACTTGATCCGATAAATGTAGATTCATGGGATACCCTAAAGAAACATCAGGGTATTATTTCTATCATCCTACTGATCAAAAGGTGTTTGTTGCGAAACACGTTGCCTTCTTGGAAAAGGAGTTTATCCTTGAAGGGGTCAGTGGGAGTAAGATATATCTTAAAGAAGTTTAAGAACCACAAAATACTCCGGATCAAAGTCAGGTACCTGACCAAGTAGAAGAACCTACTGTACTACTACCTATTCGTAAATCTGGAAGAGTACCGAAGATACCTGAAAGGTATGGATTCATCATAGAGGATGATAATGAGGTACGCAGCATAGATGATGATGGTCCATTGAGTTACGAAGAGGCTATGAGTAGTGAAGACTTAGAGAAATGGCTAGAAGCCATGAAATCCGAGATGGACTCTATGTATGCAAACCAAGTATGGACTTTGGTTTCACCCCTGAGGGAATTAAGCGTATTGGGTGTAAATGGGTCTTTAAGAGAAAGACTAGAGAAGATGGCAAGGTAGAGACCTATAAGGCCCGACTGGTTGCAAAAGGTTTCAAACAAAGACAAAGAGTTGACTATGATGAAACCTTCTCACCAGTAGCTATGCTCAAGTCCATTCGGATTTTGCTTGCAATTGTAGCTTATTATGACTACGAGATCTAGCAAATGGACGTGAAAACGGCCTTCCTCAATGGAGAGCTTAAGGAGAATGTATATATGATACAGCCAGAGGGTTTTGTTTCAACGGTTGGAACAAACTAAGTCTGTAAGCTACAACGATCCATTTATGGACTGAAACAAGCTTCTCGAAGATGGAACATCCGTTTTGATGAGATAATCAAAAGGTTTGATTTTATCAAAAATGAGGATGAACCTTGTATGTACAAGAAGGTTAGTGGGAGCGCTGTTTCATTCCTTGTATTATATGTTGATGATATATTACTGATAGGGAATGATGTTCCTATGCTACAGTCGATCAAAATTTGGTTATCTAAACATTTCTCCATGAAGGACTTGGGTGAGGCATCCTATATTTTGGGGATAAAGATCTATAGAGATAGATTTAAAATGATGTTTGGCTTGACCCAAGGAAAGTACATTGACTCGATGCTAAAGAGGTTTAGCATGGAAGATTCCAAAAGAGGTCTCATGCCGATGAACAATGGAATACATCTCTCCAAGAAACATGCCCCAAAGGCACCTGAGGAAAGAGACCGTATGAGTAAGATTCCTTATGCTTCAGCAATAGGATCTATTATGTACGATATGATATGTTCTAGACCAGATGTCGCTCATGCACTTAGTGTAACAAGCAGATATTAGTCGAATCTAGGAGAAGAGCACTGGAAGGTAGTGAAAAACATCCTAAAGTACTTGAGAAGAACTAAAGATGTATTTCTTATCTACGGTGGGTTTGAATTGAAACTAGAGGGCTATACAGACTCAAGTTTTCAAACGGACCAAGATGACAGTAAATCCGTTTCAGGGTACGTGTTTACCTTAAACGGTGGTGCAGTGAGTTGGAAAAGTTCCAAGCAGCAAACAGTTGCTGATTTAGTGACAGAGGCAGAGTACATAGCTGCAAGTGAAGCTGCAAAGGAAGCTGTTTGGATGAAGAAGTTCATAACTGAACTTGGAGTGGTTCCTAGCATTAGAGGAGCAGTACCTTTATTCTGTGACAACAACGGAGCTGTTGCACAGGCTAAGGAACCCAGGTCTCATCAAAAATCGAAACACATGTTGCGGCGGTTTCATTTGATTAGAGAGATCATTGAAAGAGGAGATGTCACCCTGGAGCGTGTGGACTCTCAAGACAACATTTCATATCCATTTACTAAAGCTTTAACACAACAACGGTTTGATCGTCACTTCGAGAAGATGGGTATTAGATACCATGGTGATTGGCTTTAGTGCAAGTGGGAGATTGAAAGTAGTATGCACACAAGCCAATCATATTTGATATAATGTAGCATATACTTTGTAATCTTATTCATTTATTAATAAAAGAATTGATTTTCTTAAAAGGCATTTTTATATTATCTACATGGTGCTGTTATATTAAATGTGATAAACCCATAGTTTTGAGCAATGCTTTTAGAATCATGATGGTGATCATGCTAATGAGCTCTAAATTATAGATAGCTCACAAACTAAAATTGTTCCTAATCGTTGGATTACTAAAAGGGGATTAGTGAATCCGGATAGATTAGTACATACGTTGTTTGCTCTTAGGAAGAGGATGATTGATCTCATAATCATTTGTGTGGAGACACTAAAGCAAGTATGTAGGTGCTTATTGGAGAATAAGTTCACTGAACGTGGCTCGCTAAGGAATACCTAATGAAGTTTTACTCGCCTATCAATAGGAATTCCTTTAGTGATAGTAGTATAAGTGATCCTTGGACTTGATATCATCATACTATCTTATGTATGATGAGTTATACTTTGACATGTCCCTTAAGACCTTTGGGGTATATCAAAGGGTATGATTGGGTATAATAAGTTGTACATGGAGATAGGTGAATGATCAACAAAGAATCGACCACGTCTAATAAAAGATGTGAATATCCTATGTGATTCGATAAATGACAACTCAGTAGTCCTTAGCCAAGGCAGTATGAAATTAGAAAGAAGTTTCTAATTTGCATTATTTAGAGTTGTACATTTGGGAATCAAAACACATATAATTAAATAAAATAAGACTTGACAGTAAATCCATGTCTTATATTTAATTGGGACATTGTATAGTAGAAGGATTGAATTATACGGTAACTATTCAGTAAAAGGTTCTTTTGTGATTAATGTTGAAATCTATAATATATGGAAAGTCGTTGATCGCTAAGGGGGCTTAACCTTATTGTAGAATGAATATTATTGATTTAAATGAATTAAATAGTTTAATTTATTTATTTAAATAAGATTAGAATTGTTCTAATTGATTTATTCACAACCGGTTTAATATGGAGAACCTAAAGGGTCATACCGCAAAAGGAAAATATTTATTTAAGAAGTAAATGGCATAATTGTAATAATAAGTTAAGTGTATTTAATTTAATCTATAGAGATAGAATAAATTAAATAGCTTAATATTTATTATTTAATATTTTAGAAATATTAAATATAAATTAATAAGAGGAGTCTTATTATTATTATTATTACTATTATCTAATTCCTAATAGGGATTGAGAATTAATTAATAGAAGTACTCTCCCATGAATTCCTAATTGGATTAAGAGCATAATTAATTAAAGGAGTTTAATTATAATAGAAACTCTTATCCTAAATAGTTTAGGGAAGGGTTTTCCTACATCTATAAATAAGAGGAGTCTTATCATAGATTAGGGTTACACACTCTTGCATTAGATTGTGGAGAATACTTGCAATCTCTATAGAGATAGAAACTAGGGTTTTGCCAATATCCAACTTCTTGAATACCTATTTTTCCTTGGTGGATCACCTCTAGAGGCCAAACACTTGAGTGGCTAACGTTGATCAAAGGAAGGAATATCATCGGTGGAATTCGAGGAGAACACGAAGGACAAGGAGTTGAACTTGTACCCGAGGAAGCTTTGGTCTACGAGGGTATAATTCTTATTCTCTTTCTCTTTCGTTTAATTGATAATTGAACACAAGGATAGATCATGGTGATGGTTTGTATGAAAATTTTAAAATTCGAATTATCACGCTTCCGCTCTATTTGTGTAATTTGATTGCATGTTTGCGTTATATACAAACCTAACATATCGTATATGTTTAGAATTAGAACGTATAACGTAAAACTAGATATCGAGAAGTTTAAAACCTTAAACCCTAATGAGATTTGAAGTTTGTAACATATGTGCTTAATAAAGATTGAAATGATATTTCGAAGCAGGTGTTTTGTAATTATATTATGTAAACGATGAATTAGGTCAAATAAATTTTTTTTGTCAAGTTCCTTAGTCGTGCTTACATTGACAAAATGATTTGTCGTGCTTTCCACGATTTCACCAAGAAGCATCCTGACAAATTATTTTTGACAAGTTGTTGTGTCGTGCTTGAGAATGACAATGTGATTTGTCGTGCTTAAGGTAACAAGCTGCATTGTCGAGCTTGTAAGATATTTTCATTGAGGAGCTTAGAAGATAGGTTCAATTCCAAGGTGCATTGTTGAGCTCGGAAGATATTTTCATTGAGAAACTTAGATTGCAAGCTGCATTGTCGAGCTTAAAGATATTTTCATTGAGGAGCTTAGAAGATAGGTTCAATTGCAAGCTGCATTGTCGAGCTTGGAAGATATTTTCATTGAGGAGCTTAGAAGAATATTCTAAGAATATGCTAGGGTGCAAAGTGTAATAAGCCGAGCCCCTAACGTGCAATTAGTGAAACTTGATTTTTCTATAAATAGCAAGCTCAGTTCATTCATTCCTTACTATTTTTCAAGAGCAGTTCAAGAGCAAAAACACTCTATATTTATAGTCTGAGAGATATTGTGAGATAAAAATTACTTTCTAAGCATCGAAGCGATACGCGATTGGAAGTAAAGCTAGCAACTACAAGAGGTATTACTCTAGTGGTTATTATTTTTATTTTTTTAAATATATTTAGTAAAAATATACTTTTATAAGCAGTTATAATGCTAAATTATTTAAAGTATATAGTACAAAAGTCCTATTTACAAGTAGTTATAATGTCTGATTTATTTCTCTTATATATTAGAAAATATACTTTTATAAGCAGTTACTATGTCCGAATTTTTTCAACTATTTAGTAAAAATATTCATTTTATAAGCAGTTATAATGCTGAAATTTTCTCAAATATAATAGCCGAATATTCATTTTATAAGCAGCTATAATGCCCGATTTATTTTAACCATAGTAACCAAATATTCATTTTTCAAGCAGTTATAATGCTCAATTTATTTTAAATATAGTTAAAAAATATTCATTGTGTAAGTAGTTATAATGCTAAAATTATTTCATATATTATAGAAGAAGTCTTATTTATATGCGGTTATGATACCCGAAATAAAACTTAAAAGATTTAATCGTTAAACGCTTATTTGTCATATACTTATAATCGTGTAGGATTAACAACGAACATTTAGACCGTTATATTAACTATAAAAGATATACGAGGCAAGTCTCTAAACCTTGTTATATTTATGCAAGTATTATACATCTTGCTATCAATTATTGTGAAGTTATTGCTTCTTGTTTAGCATAACTTAAGAAATGAATCATTATTCATATATTGTTTATTCAAGCGTAAAATGTTGTGTCAAACCAAATTGTTTTGGTACGACATCTTATACTGAGAAATGGAATACCTTGATGTAAGGTGAACTGAAACACCTTGATATAAGGTGGTGGTAAATATTGATTATATATCGACACAAAATTGTAGGATGATATGCATACTCCTAGGATTTTGGTTAGGTTGATCCCCTACCAGATATCTGAAATCAAGCGGTTCTAAGTCATTGAAGACTGATAGAACTAATTGAAATATATGGTTCATGTACAACACCCTCAGTTATACATCATTGACATCTTTCAAATCAAATACATTGTGTTTACGTTTTCAAATGAACTTGTTGAGCATTTGCAGCTCATTCTTGCATATATCTTCTTTTGCAGTTTTAAATGATAATCCCGGCACTTCTAGGACAGACAACGGAATAGGACATGTTTACTAGTTTTATTTACTGTTTTTAAATAATTCAAGTCTTTTTTAAGGCCTTGTTGTAATAACTTAGTACTGAGAACGATGTAATTGAACTTAATGATATGAAATATATTATCATCCTTTATTATATCGAATGCGTTATACTCTGATCTTTACTTTGTTTAGTATAGTTGTACTAAGTAAATACAATATCTATACGAACTATACATCTGAGTGAGGGTATTTGAATGATATTAAAAGTCCTATAAGCTCTGAGGTTACACTTAATGAGCACCGGTAAGGTGCCATCTTTACCGGAATGCGCCCCTCAGTTCTATGGACAATCTTATCGTTAATACTATGAATGTCAGATAGATAAAGAATATCGATATGAAAGAGGTATTCATGAGATATGAATCTATACATCCAAGTGAGGGTATCCAAACACAGATAACGTTCTAACAAGAATTATCATCTGTTATGGGATACTGTGAACCTTGGATAGATAGAAGTTATATATTATTGAATATTTATAGTTGTATAGTTTCACGTGAGCACCATATCTGCTACAGGAAGTGTAGAGAATTTGGGGGCGTCACAAGTTGGTATCAGAGCTGTAGATTATAGCTCTAAGGTGGTTAGGAAATACCTTAGGATATAGTCTTTGACTCCGTAAAATACTTAATTATACATAAAATAATCTTAAAAGCTTTATATTATGTGTAAATTTATTTCGCTATAATACTAAACAACTAAAATTCTTTTGTAGGATGTGAGAGACAAATTGGAATGACCTCCCAATTATAGATCAACCCATGGTTGGGTGGCTGTCAGAGAGTGAGTCAGAAGAAGATCCAGAAGAGATATATCCTGCACTAGGGACACCAGAAGAGGTGGACCCAGAGGAGGAAGAACTCCTACATGACCAGGAGATACTAGATGCTGAGGAGGCTGAATATCCTATAGATGGACAGCTAGTAGATCCTGATCTTGATGAGGAGATTGGAGCGAGTCAGATGATGAGTGTCGATAGACACGAGGAGATAGTTGCAGGGTTAGTACAGCAGTCCATCGAAGACCTAGAGGCTGCCAACTGTTGAACATATGTAGCTGAAGGTTTGTTGGAGAGTGAGAGGGATAACACTCGCTGTGACGAACGAGAATTTTGTAATTAATTTAAATATTTATTGAATTAAATAAATATTTTTCGATGATTTGATTGTTGAATTAATTGATTAATTGATGAATTTGTGGTAGATTAATTTAATTATATGTGTTACATTAATTAAATTGATGTGGAGAATTTTTATATTCAAAGTATGTATTTAATTGAGTTTATTTGATTAAATGCATTATTTAAATAAACATAATGTAATTTCTAATTAATTTAATAGTTAATTAGAGATCTAATAATTTGTTATTATTAATAAGGAGAATTTTATTTATTTGATTATGTGATTTAATGTAGAATCATTCTATTTTATTTAATTGATTTAAATGAGATTATTTAATTGATTATTTATGTGACATTAAACTATATTATAAACAAGTTATTAAAATAAACTAGAAAGGAGGAATAAAGGACTAGCCAAACAAGGCCTTAGGGGAGGTTGGTGTAATATTCCGAACCCTAATAAGATTTGTATATGTAAATTATGTGTTTATTAAATGAAATTTCTTCTTCCGACTCTATTGTATATGTAAATTATGTGTTTATTAAATAAAATTTTTTATTCCGACTCTATGTTATGTGATGATATATTCTGATGAACGGTTGTTCAGGTAATCTTTGAAAACTTAATACGATTCAAAAACATTATTGTATACGTTTAGAATCAGAACGTATAACGTAAAACTAGATATCGAAAAGTTTAAAACCTTAAAACCTAATGAGATTTGAAGTTTGTAACATATGTGCTTAATAAAGATTGAAATGATATTTCGAAGCAGGTGTTTTGTGATTATATCATGTAAACGATAAATTTGGTCGAATAAAAAAATTTTGGTCAAGCTGCTTAGTCGTGCTTACATTGACAAAATGATTTGTCGTGTTTTCCACGATTTCACCAAAAAGCATCCTGACAAATTATTTTTAGTAAGCTGTTGTGTCGTGCTTAAACTGATATAGTGCTTTGTCGTGCTTACGCTGACAAGCTACTTTGTCGTGCTTAGACTTTGTCGTGCTTACGTCTGGTACACGCTAGGTACTAAAGTGTAATTAACTTAGGTACCAAAGTGTAATAAGCCGAGCCCCTAACGTGCAATTAGTGAAATTCGATTTTTTTTATAATTAGCGAACTCAGTTCATTCATTCCTTACTATTTTTCAAGAGCAGTTCAAGAGCAAAAACACTCTATATTTATATTCTGAGAGATATTATGAGATAAAAATTACTTTCTAAGCATCGAAGCGCTGCGCGATTGGAAGTAACGCTAGCAACTATAAGAGGTATTATTCTAGTGGTTATTATTTTCATTTTTCTTTATATATATTTAGTACAAATATACTTTTATAAGCAGTTATAATGCCCAAATTATTTTAAGTATATAGTACAAAAGTCTTATTTACAAGCAGTTATAATGCCCAAATTATTTTAAGTATATAGTACAAAAGTCCTATTTACAAGCAGTTATAATGTCTGATTTATTTCTCTTATATATTAGAAAATATACTTTTATAAGCAGTTACTATGTCCGAATTTCTTCAACTATTTAGTAAAAATATTCATTTTATAAGCAGTTATAATGCTGAAATTTTCTCAAATCTAATAGCCGAATATTCATTTTATAAGCAGTTATAATGCTGAAATTTTCTCAAATCTAATAGCTGAATATTCATTTTATAAGCAGTTATAATGCTCAATTGATTTTAAATATAATTGAAAAATATTCATTCTGTAAGTAGTTATAATGCTAAAATTATTTCATATATTATAAAAGAAGTCTTATTTATATGCGGTTATGATACCCAAAATAAAACTTAAAAGATCTAATCGTTAAACGCTTATTTGTCTACGTAAACTTTTAATCGTGTAGGATTTACGACAAATGTTTAAACCGTTATATTAACTGTAAAAGATATACGAGGCAAGTCTTCTAACCTTGTTACATTTAAGCAAGTCTATTACATCTTACTATCAATTATTGTGAAGTTATTGCTTCTTGTTCAGCATAACTTAAGAAATGAATCATTATTCATATATTGTTTATTCGAGCGTAAATTGTTGTGTCAAACCAAATTATTTTGGTACGACATCTTATACTGAGAAAAGGAACACCTTGATGTAAGGTGCCGGTAAATGTTGATTATATATCGACATAAAATTGCAGGATGATATGCATACTCCTAGGATATTGGTTTGGCTGATCCCCTACCAGATATCCGAAATCAAACGGTTCTAAGTCATTGAAGATTTGATAGAACTAATTGAAATATGTGGTTCATGTACAGAACCCTCAGTTATACATCATTGACATCTTTCAAATCAAACACATTGTGTTTATATTTTCAAATGAACTTACTAAGCATTTGTAGCTCATTCTTGCATATATCTTCTTTTGCAGTTTTAAATGATAATCCCGGCACTTCTAGGACAGACAAAGGAATATGACATGTTTATTAGTTTTATTTACTGTTTTTGAATAATTCAAGTCTTTTATAAGGCCTTGTTGTAATAACTTAGTACTGAGAACGATGTAACCGAACTTAATGATATGTAATATATTATCATCCTTTATTACATCGAATGCGTTATACTCTGATCTTTATTTTCTTTAACATAGTTGTACTAAGTAAATATAGTATCTTTACGAACTATACATCTGAATGAGGGTATTTAAATGATACTGGGAGTTCTGTAAGCGTTGAGGTTACACTTAATGAGCGCCGATAAGGTGCCACCTTTACCGGAATGCGCCCCTCAGTTCCAAGAACAATCTTATCATTAATACTGTGAATATCAGATAGATAGGGAATATCGATATGAAAGAAGTATTCATGAGATATGGATCAATACATCCAAGTGAGGGTATCCAAACACAGATAACGTTCTGGCAGGAATTATCATCTGTTATGGGATACTGTGAACCTTGGATAGATAGAAGTCATATTTTATTGAATATTTATAGTTGTATAATTTCACGTGAGCACCAGATCTGCTACAGGGAAGTGTAGAGAATTTGGGGGCGTCACAGGTTGATATCAGAGTTATAACCACAAATGGTGCAAAGAGCCCTGAGCCTCTTGCTGGTGACTCCCAAATGGGGATGCACCGAAGCCAGACTCTCCGTAGGGGACGCCGAAGGTGTCGGTGGCAAACTGATAGGTACGCTTGTGAGGTGCTATCCCTTTACGGATATGAGTCACAGGTTGGTATCAGAGCTGTAGATTATAGCTCTAAGGTAGTTAGAAAATAACTTAGGATATAGTCTTTGAGTTCTTAAAATACTTAATTATACATAAAATAATCTTAAAAGCTTTATATTATGTGTAAATTTATTTTGCTATAATACTAAACAACTAAAATTCTTTTGTAGGATGTTAGAGACAAATTGGAATGACCTCCCAGTTATAGATCATCCCGTGGTAGGGTGGCTAATAGAGAGTGAGTCAGATAGTGAGCCAGAAGAGGTTCCAGATTATGAGCCGACCACTCCCGAGTCAGACCCAGAGGAGGAACCAGAGGAGGAAGAACTTCTGCACGACCAGGAGATATTAGATGCTGAGGAGGCTGAACATCCCATAGATGGACAGCTAGTAGATCCTGATCCTAGAGAGAAGATTGGAGCGAGTCAGATGATACGTGTCGATAGACACGAGGAGATAGTGATGGGGTTAGTCCAGCAGTCATCCGCAGATCTAGAGGCTGCCAATTTTCGAGCATATGTAGCTGAAGGGTTATTGGAGAGTGAGAGGGATAACACTCGCCGTCTTAGGACACTTCTCTAGAGTGCTCAAAAAGAAAGGCAAGAGGCCTAAATGTATTTATACCGAGCGGACAAAGGATGTCGTGATACATTTGGCAACTTAGAGCATCGGGTGCTTAAGTACCCAGTGGAGGAGAACAGGGTGGATTATATGATAGACAGGTCAGTAGTCTGTTATATGATCCAGGATGCCTATAAGGAGGCACGTGATCGTTCAGTCTAGTTTAGTACTTAAGTTTATTCGTTGTAGTTTGTATTATAAAAATTTTGAGTTGTAAAATAGGGAATCTTCTGTATTAACTAGTGGTAGTATAAACCACTAGTCGAATATGTAATCGTTCTGCATGTGATATACAAATTATGTTTGTATAAATCAAATTGTTAGTTCTATGTGTCGTATATACTTGTATTTATACTTGTCTTTTCTTTATTTTAGAATCATGGCATCAGGACGAAGAACCCATACCAGAAATGAGATCAATGAACCAAACCCAACCCAACAACTAGTAGATTTACTATTAGGAGCCTTACAAGGTCATCCACCATACCAGCCCAACCCAAATAATCCATATAAGTCAGCATTTAATGACTTTAAAACCGTTGGACCACCTGAGTTTAAAGGAACTACAGATCCAGTTGAAGCCCAAACTTGGGTAACTAAAATGGAAAAGTTTTTCACTGTAACCAACGTAAGTGAGGAACAAAAGACAATATTTGTGACCTTTTTCCTAAAAGGTGAGGCAAACTTTTGTTGGGAAACTACAAAAACCAGGGCCGGTGAAGGAGTAGTTCCTTGGGTAAGATTCAAAGAATTATTCTTTGAAAATTACTTTCCATAAACTATGCAAGACCGAATGGAGGTAAAATTTTTAGAACTAAAACAAGGGGAAATGACTGTATCTCATTATACAGCCAAGTTTAACAAATTGTCTCGTTTTGCCCCACATCAAGTAAACTCTAAGACGAGAAAAACTAAGAGATTTAAGGAAGGGTTGAAACCTCAGATAAGGAGTAGAATATCAATCTTCTAGTTGAAGACATTTTCAGAGATTCTTAAGAAGGCTGTCAGAGCTGAGATCGAGAATGAAAATTTTCTCAAATTCCATAAGGAGAAGAGGAGTCAGAATGAAGGGGGAAAATTCAAAGGAGAAGTCAGTATAGGGGGTAATAATAATAACAAGAGGAAGTGGGATACCATTTTTTCTACTAACTTTGGGGAGAAGGGGAATAATTATAACAATAACAACAACCCTACCAATAGAAACCAGAATAACAAGATGGAACGTTGTGCCACATGTGGAAAGAACCATCTGGGAGTATGTCGTAGGAAGGTGGTTACCTGTTACAGCTGTGGTTAGGAGGGACATTATTCCAATGATTGTCCCAAAAAGAGTACTATTCAGGGCAATCAAAATTATAAGTGTTATAATTGTGGCGCAACAGGTCACATATCTAGAAATTGTCCAAAGAATAGGAACCAAACCAGGAGAGGAAATCAAACCACAAACAACACCCTCAAACCAACAGTAGTAAGAGCTGGAGGCCAGAGTCGTCCAACCGCCAGAACATTTAATATGACGATGAGGGATGATGTTGCTTCACAGGACGTGGTGACATGTATCATCCCTATTGACACTTTAAATGCATATGTGTTGTTCGACTCTGGTGCTACTTATTTATTTGTGTCTAATAGCTTTGCTACCAACTTGAATATGCCATGCGAAGACTTAAACATACCTTTTAATGTAGAGATTGCAAATCGAGAGATAATTCTCGTTAAAACTGTATATAAAGATTGTAATGTAGAGATTAAGGGACACAAGTTTCTTGTGGACCTCTTTCCTATTCAGCTAGGGGAATTCAATATAATCTTAGGCATGGATTGGTTGGTTAATCATAATGCAATGATTGACTGCCATCGGAAACGTGTAAACCTGTTGACTGAGTCGAAGTCAAAGGTAGTATTCAACGGTGGTTGTTCACCTAAACGATCTCGATGTCTGACAGTAATGTAAGTAGAAAGATTGCTTAGGAAAGGTTGCACAGGTTATTTGGCATTTATAATAGATACTCGAAAGGAAGGAGCAAAGCTAGATCAAATACCTGTACTTAGAGAATTTCTGGATGTGTTTCCAGATGATTTACCAGGTCTACCTCCGGATAGGGAGATCGAATTTGTTATCGATCTTGCACCTGGTACGGCGCCAGTTTCGAAGGCACCGTACATGATGGCACCAGTAGAGTTGAAGGAGTTACTTTTACAGTTACAAGAACTCTTAGACAAGAAATACATACAACCTAGTGTTTCACCTTGGGGAGCACCGGTGTTGTTTGTCAAGAAGAAGGATGGAACTTTAAGGTTATGCGTTGACTATAGAGAATTAAATAAGTTGATCATAAAGAACAAATATCCTTTACCACGAATTGATGATTTGTTTGACCAGTTGAAAGGGGCCGAACACTTTTCGAAAATCAACCTACGATCAGGTTATCATCAGTTAAAGGTAAGAAAAGAAGATGTGCCGAAGACAGCGTTTAGGACACGCTACGGACATTATGAGTTTCTTGTGATGTCTTTTGGATTAACAAATGCGTTGGCAGCATTCATGGACTTGATGAACCGAGTGTTTAAACCATGCTTAGACAAATTTGTCATAGTGTTCATCGATGATATTTTAGTATACTCGAGAACAAAGGAGGAGCATGTTAAACACTTAAGGAGTGTATTGGAGATATTACGCAAGGAACAACTTTATGCAAAGTTTTCCAAGTGTGAGTTCTGGTTGGAACGAGTCCAGTTCTTGGGTCATGTAATTGACAAGAATGGAATAGCGGTGGATTCAGCAAAGATAGAGGCGGTTGTAAATTGGGAACAACCAACAACTCCAACAGAATTATGAAGTTTTCTCAGTTTAGCAATGTACTATAGGCGTTTTATACAAGATTTTTCAAAAATAGCAACCCCGCTAACCAATTTAACTTGAAAGACGGTAAAGTACGTTGGGACAGATAAATGTGAAGAAAGCTTCTGAGAGTTGAAGAAACGATTGAGCATGGCACCAGTGTTATCTTTACCAGATGATACAGGAGGTCTTGTCATTTATAGTGATGCATCACACAAGGGATTGGGTTATGTGTTAATGTAACATGGGAAGGTGATTGCGCATGCCTCACGACAACTCAAAGATTATGAGAAGAGGTATCCTACGCATGATCTTGAGTTAGCTGCGGTAGTATTTGCCTTGAAAATATGGCGGCATTACTTGTATGGGGAGAAGTGTGAGATATACAAAGATCATAAAAGTCTGAAGTATATTTTCACGCAGAAAGAGTTAAACATGCGGCAGAGGAGATGGCTAGAATTGATAAAGGATTTCGACTGTGAAATCTTATATCATTCAGGGAAAGCCAACGTCGTAGCAAACGCATTAAGTAGGAAGAATCAAGAAAAGTTAAACATGATAACAAATAATGAGGTATTGATAAAAGAGTTTGACAAACTTGAGATCTAGGTAAGAGTTACAGTGAATTCTACCCAAAAAGTTATTTGTTGTGGCAAATGGTTCAACTTTGTTAGAGAGAGTCAAGAGACTACAGGAGACGAATGTAGAGTGTCAGAAATGTAAGACTGAAATAACCCATAAAAAGAATAAAAAATTCAGAATGGATAAGGATGGAGTACTGAGGTACGAAGATAGAATTTGGGTACCCTTAGTACAAGAATTGAAAGATGAAATATTGAATGAAGCCCATAGGGTTAGTTGATGTAAATAGCAGTAATGCTATCTTTCTATATTTAACACTTTTGAATGAATGAAATATTAATTTTATTTGAAGATGTTATGTGTTAAATGTTTAACCTGAATTGTCTGAGTTAAATGTTGAACACTTAAGAAATTGAGTGATGATCTAATAAGCGCATATTCTTGAACAAAAAATGCCGCCGAGACGCCAACCACGTCAACAAGCTCAGGAGAGCTCTACTAATAACAACAACAACGCCAATGCTAATCCTGTTCAGCAGTTGGTGAACCTTTTGGCTAGAGCACTTGCGAATCAGTCGCAAGCTCCACCGATAACGTCATTTAAAGATTTCAAAGCAGTAAGACCGCCAGAGTTTAGGGGTTCCCTGAACCCGATTGAAACCCAAACCTGGGTGATGGAAATGGAGAAAGTATTTGACATTGCTAGGGCTACTGATGATCAAAATATTGCCTTTGCAATGTTCATGCTTAAATCAGAGGCCAACTATTGGTGGCAGGCGAATAAGGTTCGAGGAGGTCACGGTGTAATCGCGTGGGAGAGATTTAAGGAGATGTTCTATGAGATGTATTTTTCGACGAGCTCGTGTAACTAGATGGAGATTTAATTCCTGGAGCTGAAGCAGGGTACCCTGACTGTACTGGAATACGCTGCCAGATTTAACGAGTTGGCTAGGTTCGCAACCTACCAGGTGAATACGGATGAGAGGAAGGCTAGGAGATTTGAGCAAGGGTTGAAGCCGTGGTTGTACAACAAGGTGTCAATGTTTCAATTGAACACTTTTACTGGAGTTTTAGAAAAGGTGATTATCGCAGAAGGTGAAAGTGATGCTCTGACTAAGTATAACCAGGAGCAGAAGAAGAAGAAGGGTGAAAATAAGAATAATAAGGCGAGTGGTAATAACAGTGGTGGTCACCATCAGAAGAGGAAGTGGAACGACAATGGATCTGCTGGAAATCAACAGGGAGGTCAGAAGAAGAAGGTGGAGGTGTGTGTTACCTGCGGGAAGAATCACATAGGGATATGCCTAAAGGGGAAGAGGGTTTGCTACAATTGTGGTCAGGAAGGCCACATAGCACCGAATTGTCTGAATCCAAAGAAGGGCGCTTGTTTCACTTGCAGATCAAAGGATCATCTGGCTAGGGATTACCCTAAGAAGGCAGCAGGAGGAGCAGGGACAGGAGGAAATAAGGGAAACAGTGGTGGTAGCACGTTGACTATAACAGGATCTGAACCAACAAACTGACCTACCGCCAGGACTTTCAACATGATCGTACAAGACGTTGTGCAGTCTCGCAATGTGGTGTTAGGTATCATTCCGATCAATAATATAGATACTTATGTATTGTTTGATTCGGGTGCTACTTGTTCATTTATATCCGATGACTTTGCGAAGAATTTAGATTTACCTAAGGAGGAATTAGATTTCCCTTTGAACATAGAAATTGCGAATATGGAGGTAATTCCTGTTAGGTACGTACACAAGAATTGTAGAGTGATTATTAAGGGAAACGTAATGACTGTAGATCTTGTCCCAATCAAACTTGGGGAATTTGACGTTATTTTGGGTATGGATTGGCTATTCAATTATGGAGCGATAATTGATTGCCAAAAGAAACGTATTAACCTTATGACCCCGTCAAAGGTAGTATTTTACGGCAGCAAGTCGCCTAGGCAAGCGAGTTGTCTGACGATGATGCAGGCCAAGAAGTTATTAAGATAAGGCTGTGTGGGATACTTAGCCTACATAGTTGATACTCGAAAAGAGAGTTCGAATTTAGAAGAGATACATGTCGTAAAGGACTTTGTAGACGTCTTCCCAGACAATTTACCAGGACTTCCACCAGATAGGGAAGTTGAGTTTGTAATTGATTTGGCGCCAGGAACTGCACCGATATCGAAGGCCCCGTACCGTATGGCCCCAGTAGAGATAAAAGAATTAAGGGTACAACTGCAAGAACTTTTAGATAAGTATATTCAGCCGAGCGTATCACCGTGGAGAGCGCCGGTGTTGTTTGTTAAAAAGAAGGACGGATCGATGCGACTTTGCATTGATTACAGAGAGTTGAACAAGGTCACGATTAAGAATAAATACCCGTTGCCAAGAATTGACGACTTGTTCGATCAATTGAAAGGAGCTAGGTATTTCCCAAAGATAGATTTAAGGAGTGGTTATCATCAGTTGAAAGTGAGGAAGGAAGATATACCGAAGACAGCGTTCAGGACTCGTTATGGTCACTACGAGTTTCTGGTGGTGTCATTTGGTCTAACGAATGCTCCTACAGCATTCATGGATTTAATGAACAGGGTATTTAAGCCCTTTTTGGACAAGTTTGTAGTAGTATTCATTGACGATATTCTAATTTATTCCAAAACCAAAGAAGAGGATGCATAACACTTGAAGGCAACATTGGAAGCATTACGAAGAGAAAAGTTGTACGCTAAGTTTTCTAAATGTGAATTCTGGATAGAGCGAGTGCAATTTCTTGGACATGTGATTGACAAGAATGGGATTTCGGTGGATTCGTCAAAGGTTGAAGCAGTGCTTAACTGGGATCAGCCGAAAACACCATCGGAAGTAAGAAGTTTCCTCGGATTGGCAGGTTACTACAGGAGATTCATTCAGGATTTTTCCAAAATCGCGACTCCGTTAACGAATTTGACTAGGAAGACGGTGAAGTTCGTTTAGACGGAGAAGTTTGAGGAAAGTTTTCAAGAATTAAAGAAGAAGTTGAGTACGGCGCCTGTGTTGTCTCTACCGGATAGCACATGTAATTTTGTGGTGTATAGTGATGCTTCACATAAAGGACTAGGTTGTGTGCTTATGCAAAATGGTAAGGTCATTGCATATGCGTCACGACAATTAAAAGACTACGAGAAGGGGTATCCTACCCATGATTTGGAATAGGCCGCGGTAATGTTTGCTTTGAAGATATGGAGGCACTATCTTTACGGGGAGAAGTGTGAAATATATACAGATCACAACAGTCTGAAATATATTTTTACACAAAAGGATCTGAACATGCGACATAGGAGATGGTTGGAACTGATAAAAGATCACGAATGCGAAATTTTATACCATCCGGGTAAAGCAAACGTTGTGGCCGACACCTTAAGCAGAAAGGGTCGGGAGAAATTGTCCATGATTACCGCTCAAGAGGAGCTAATTACAGCAATGGCGAAACTAGAGTTGGAGGTAAAATATCCGGAAGAGTCCGTGTGAACGTAATATATGTACGAGCATGCATGTTATGATTTGCCTAGCAACATCGAGTGGTATATTAATCATCATGACTCACCTTTATGAAACACACTTGTTATGTTAGGTTTGTATAATGCGAACATGCAATCAAATTACATTAATAAAGCGGAAGCGCGATAAAATCAGATTTTAAAATTTTATACAAACCATCACCATGATCTTTCTTTATGCACAATTATTAATTAAACGAAAAAGATGGAGAATAAGAATTATACCCTTGTAGAATTCTAGCTTCCTCAGGTACAAGTTCACCTCCAATTCCTTCGCGTTCTCCTTGAATTCCACTGATTAAATTCCTTCCTTTGATCAACGTTAGCCACCCAAGTGTTTGGCCTCTAGAGGTGATCCACCAAGGAATAATACTTGTTCAAGAAGATGGGTGTTGGCAAAACCCTAGTTTCTATCTCTATAGAAATTGTAAGTACTCTCTACAATTCTTATGCAAGAGTGTGTAACCCTAATCTATGATAAGACTTCTCTTATTTATAGATGTAGGAAAACCCTTCCCTAAACTATTTAGGATTAGGGTTTCTATTCTAATTAAACTCCTTTAATTAAATTAAACTCCTAATCCAATTAGGAATTCATGTGAGAGTACTTCTATTAATTAATTTCCAATCCCTATTAGGAATTAAATAATAGTAATAGTAATAATAATAATAAGACTCCTCTTATTAATTTATATTTAATATTTCTAAAATATTAAATAATAAATATTAAGCTATTTAATTTATTCTATCTCCATAGACTAAATTAAATACAGTTAACTTATTATTACAATTATGCCATTTACTTCTTAAATAAATATTTTCCTTTTGCGGTGTGACCCTTTAGGTTCTCCATATTAAACCGGTTGTGAATAAATCAATTAGAACAATTCTAATCTTATTTAAATAAATAAATTAAACTATTTAATTTATTTAAATAAATAATATTTATTCTACAATAAGGGTAAGCCCCCTTAGCGATCAACGACTTTCCAGATAATATAGATTTCAACATTAATCATAAAAGAACCTTTCAGTGCATAGTTACCGTACAATTCAATCCTTCTACCATACAATGTCCCAATTAAATATGAGACATGGAATTACTGTCAAGTCTTATTTTATTTAATTATATGTATTTCGATTCTGAAATGCACAACTCTGATTAATGCAAATTAGAAACTCTTTTCTAATTTCATTCTGCTTTGGCCAAAGACTTCTGAGTCGTCATTTATCGAATCACATAGGACATTCTCTCCTTTTACTAGAAGTGGTAGATTCTTTGTTGATCATTCACCTATCTCCATGTACAACTTGTTATACCCAATCATACCCTTTGATATACCCTAAAGGTCTTAAGGGACATGTCAAAGTATAACTCATCATACACAAGATACTATGATGATCTCAAGTCCAAGGATCACTTGTACTACTATCACTAGAGGAATTCCTATTGACAGGCGAGTAAAACTCCATTAGGTATTCCTTAGCGAGCCACGTTCAGTGAACTTATTCTCTAATAAGCACCTACATACTTGCTTTAGTGTCTCCACACAAATGATTATGAGATCAATCATTCTCTTCATAAGAGCAAGCAACGTATGTACTAATCTATCCGGATTCACTGATCCCCTTTTTAGTAATCCATCGATTAGGAACAATTTAAGTTTGTGAGCTATCTAGAATTTAGATCTCATTAGCATGATCCCCATCATGATTCTAAAAGCATTGCTCAAAACTATGGGTTTATCACATTTAATATAACAACACCATGTAGATAATATAAAATGCCTTTAATAACCGAATAAGATTACAAAGTATATGCTACATCATATCAAATATGATTGACTTGTGTGCATACTACTTTCAGTCTCCCACTTGCACTAAAGTCAATCGTCATGGTATCTAATACCCTTCTTCTCTAAGTGACGATCATCCTGCTGTTTGGATAAAGCTTCAGTAAATGGATATGCAATGTTGTTATTTAGAGTCCACTATCTCTATAGTGACTTATCCTCTTTCAATGATTCCACTAATCAAATGAAAGTGCCGCAACACATGTTTGAATCCAAGATGAGACTTAGGAACTATTCCTAGTTCTGTGATGAACTTTTTATCCAAACAATCAACTTGCAGCTTCATTTATAGCTATATACTTTGTCTTTGTCACTAAACCAGTAACTCTTTCCTGTTTGGAACCTTTCCAATTCACTGCACCACCTTTTAAAGTAACGATTTACCTTAAAGTGGATTTGTTATCGTCTTGGTCAATCTGAAAAACTTGAGTCTGTTTAGCCCTATAGTTTTAATTCAGACCTACACCATGAATCATAATCACATCTTCAGTACCGGTTAAGTACCTAAAGATGTTTATCACTGTCTTATAGTGATCATCTCCAGAATATGACTGATCAACATCAGGCCTTGTATATTCACTGCATACATGATAGTAACTCATGCGATCTCTCTTTTAATTGGAGACAATTTTAGAGAGATACACTCCATGGCTCATCATCATGAGACCTCTCTTGGAGTTTGCCATGCTAAACGCCTTTAGCATCAAATGAATATACGTTCCTTGGGTCAAGCCGAACATCCTTTTAAATCTATCTATATAGATTTATATCCCCAATTTATAGGATGCTCCTCCCAAGGCATTCATGGAGGAATGTTTAGACAATTTTATCTTTACTGATTGTAGCATTAGTGTGTTATTCCTTGTCAGTAGTATATCAACATATAATACCAAGAATGTCACAGCGCTCCCACTGACCCTTTTGTACACACTAGGTTCATTCCCATTTTTGATAAAATCAAACTCTTTTGATTGTCTCATCAAAATGAATGTTCCATCTTTGAGAAGCTTGCTTCAATCTATAAATGGATCATTGTAGCTTAAAACACGATTTGCTTCAACCTTTGAAACAAATTCCTCTGGCTGTATCATACATACATTCTCCTCAAGCCTTCATTGAGGAAGGACGTCTCCACATCCATTTTGTCAGATTTCATAATAAGCTGCAATCACAAGCAAAATCCAAATGGACTTGAGCATTACCCGATAGTAAGGTTTTATCACAGTCAACTCCTTGACTTGAAAAACCTTTTAAACAGGTCTAGTCTTATAGGTGTCTACCTTGCCATTTGCCCCAGTCTTTCTCTTAAAGACCCATATATACCAGAGTCTATACTTGGTTCTTATACATAGAGTCCATTTCGGATTTTATGGCCATCTGCCATTTCTCTGAGTGTCTTCTACTCATAGCCTCATCGTATATAACTGGATCATCATTCTCTATGATGCGTACCTCATCATCATCCTCTATGATGAATCCATACCTCCCAGGTATCTTCGGTACTCTTCCAGATTTACGATTCGGTTGTGGTACAATAGCTCTATCTACAGGTTCCTCAGTTCGACTTAAAGTGCTTTGTGGTTCTTGAACTCCTTCAAGATCTATTACCCTCCCACTAGCTCCTTCAATGATAAACACCTTTATCTAAGAAGGTAGCATGTAGGATTATAGTACCCTAAACTTCTTTAGGATATCCCACAAATCTGCACTTGTCAGATTTTGTCCTAAACTTATCTTTGAAACCTTTTCACATAAGCTGGACAACCCCTTATCTTAACATACTTAAGAGCATGAATCCTTCCTATCCATAACCTTTATGGAGTCTTGGGCTCGAATTTTTTGAGGTTACCTTATTTTGTAGATATGCAGCCGTTTCTAGGGTTTGACCCCAGATGGATACTAGAATGTCGGTAAAAATCATTATGAACTGCACCATGTCCAACAAGGTACAATTTCTCCTTTTAGATACACCAATCAATTATTACGTATCAGGAGGTGTCCATTATGAGAAAATACCATTTTGAGATGATCTAGAAACTTATTGCACAAGTATTCCTTCCTTGATCTGATCAAAGAATCTTAATACTTTGTCAATTTGTTTCACTTCTGAATTCTTTGAACATTTCAAATAATTCAGAAGTGTATTTCATCAAATACACACATTCAACTCTTTGAATGACCATCTCCTTTTCTTTTATTAGTTTGTTCAATTTACAAAATTATTTCTCATGTAAGTCAAGTATACAAAGTCTATCAAGTAATCTTCCAGTTTCAAACAAAACATTATCATTATAAATAGAACAACAATTGTTCTTAAATATAATACCAGAACCTTCCTTGTCTAACAACGGAAAGAAATAATGTTTCTAAAGAGAACTGGAACATAATAACAATTTATTAACTTAATAGACTTGCCCGTAGGCATCGCTAAAATATAAGTTCCTACGGCTAATGTAGCAACCATTGCTCTATTTTTCACACGTAAGATTACTTACTTTGTTTAGCTTTCTACTTCTGCTTAGTCTCTGCATTGGATTGCATACGTGAGAACTACAACTAGTATCCAATACCCAAGTAGAACCCTGACTTATAGAAAAATTTATTTCAATTATGAACAAACCTATATTTGTAACCGAAGCTTCACTAAGCTTCTTCTGGTTAGCCTCTGTAAGATTCTCCTTACAGTTTCCTTTCTAGTATCTAGGCTTATTACATTGGAAGCAAACTCCTTTTCTATCTGCATCAGTCTTGTTCTTATTGTCCTTTGTTTTTGTCTTTTCATTTACCTTCTTTGAATTGTTCTTCTTTTAAGAAGATCCTTTGGCCCTCTTACGCTCCCTGGAAGAATCATCTACCAGTAAGACTT
This sequence comes from Aralia elata, assembly GCA_034770075.1. Lineage (NCBI taxonomy): Eukaryota > Viridiplantae > Streptophyta > Magnoliopsida > Apiales > Araliaceae > Aralia > Aralia elata. Next base: position 36,431,671 of record CM068378.1, read on the forward strand.
GGTCTTTCTTGGTTGGAAAGTGACTCTTTACAGTTTTCAACATGTTTAAGCAACTCAGGCAGGCTGACATATAGCTTGTTCATGTGAAATTCACAACAATTTGTGAGAAAGAGTCCGGATGTGATTGCAAGATCAAATCTTGGATCAACTCTCCATCCATTAAAACCAGTTGTCCCAATTGTTCAATCAAATTGATCATTTTGAGGACATTTGTCTATACTGTAGTGCCATCGGTTATTCTAGATCGGAAGAGCTCCTTAGATATCTGATATCTAATAGTCTTACTTTCCTCACCCTTCAACTCCTTGAAGGTGCAAGAGTATAGTAGGAGCATCCATAGTTTCATGCTGACGCTGAAGCTCGTTACTCATGGATGCGAGCATGATGCATTGAGCCAACTGTACATCATCTTGCCACTTTCTAAAAGTAGCAATCTCTTCCTCAGAGGCATTGTCTGCAACCATTGCAAGGATAGGCATATTAAGGATATAAGATAGCTTTTCAGCCTTGAGAACTATTCTCAAATTTCTTAACCAATCCGTGTAATTCGGTCTGGTTAATTAGCATCTAATATGCTATGCAGTGATAGTGAATTAGACATCGTAAAATTCTATAAATGAATTTGTAATTTAACAACATTTCAGCATACATTCATTTTAATTAATTACCAAAATAAATTAGGACTTTATTTTAAATTGGTATCTCCCACTATTTTCATCAAACTATATTACCCTCAATATACAGTTCGGCAAATCTAATTAAAGATTTGCTAGTGAAAATAAGGATCCCATTTCAAATGTATATAGCCTTGTGTGACACAACAAATGATATATAAATAAATAGGTAGACAACTATTGTCAATTACATCACTATGTAACTCCTTTCAATTTGCCTCTTAGATTATTTTGATCAAGTGTGACACATCCGAATCAAAATTATCCAAGTTAAGTCCAACCTAGCACTTCCATATATTCGAAAGAAAAACACTGTCCTTGTGTGACACAACAAAACAGCATCGTTCAGTCTATGTATAAGCATCAAATGTGATAAAGCAACATCTTAAATATTTAATACTTGCCTTGTGTGACACAACAAACTCATATTAAATATTTAATACTCTATCGCTTTACCATGCTAGAAGGCGACGTTCGATATTCCAAATATCTTTGAACGCTTAGGACTTAATATAATTTCTTTGAGGGGTTTGTTATTATTTGTCTCATCTTGTTTAGCGCGCATTCACATATATATATAAAATACGCGTCATATTATTTTACATGCGAAGCATGTTGGATAATATATAATATATATATAGTAAGCATGCACATATAGAATAATATATTCTACCCTGATTGATTATGGACTTTTATTCTAGTTTGGTTCACTAGAGCCACCAAGTGAACCAAAAGGTCAAACCTAGGGTGCAAGAATTAAATTTAAATATAACTATTACATTTAAACCTGGGCTCCATTACAAATGGGTTTTCAAGCGCTCCTTGCTTCTTTGTCTTCAATTCTTCAAAATTAATTCTAACTAGTCCTATTACAAAAACTATTTACAATAAATAGAAACCTTGATCAGCAGTCAAGGGGAAATACATAGGAGGGAGATAGAATTTACATTAAGAAAAATTAGAGAAGACGAGGTACGCAGACCCCATTTATAAAAACCCATACATTCAAGTATCCACTAAAATAAATCCAATCACACATTGGTCAATAGTCCATAATCAATCCCTATTTATTATCATACATATCTCTATATGTATCAATAAATAACATTCATCCCATGAATAATAAAACCATTCCATATATGCATTGATATCATTTAATGGGCAATATTAGTTAGTATAAAATTAAATTTCAACTCCAATTAATTATCATGGAATCCAATTCCAACTCTAATTAGTTATCATGAAATCCAATTTCAATTAAAATAAACTTCTTTATTTTAATCATATTCCAAATCAAAATAAACTCTTTTATTTTAATTTTAATTTTTTTTTGAATAAAAATAAACTCCTTTATTTTAATCAAATTCCAAATCAAAATAAACTCCTTTATTTTAATTAATATGGAAACCAATTTCAAGTTTAAAATAAACACCTTTATTTTTAACTTAAAATTGTTGGAAAATAAAATATGTTGAATTCTATTCCTTAACAAAATAAACATCTTTATTTTTTTAAGGAAACATGGAATCCTATTCCATATGTGAATAAACTCCTTTATTCTAGGAAACATGGATCCTATTCCATATGTGAATAAACTCCTTTATTCTAGGAAACATGGAATCCTATTCCATATATGAATAAACTCCTTTATTCTAGGAAACATGGAATCCTATTCCATATATGAATAAACTCCTTTATTCTAGTTAACGTAGAATCACATTCCAAGTTAAAATAAAACTATTAATTTTAATCATATTCCAATTAAAATAAACCTTTTATCTTAATTGAAAATAAATAAAATCAAAATAAAAAATAAACTAAAATAATTTTACACAAACAATTATGCCCAATTAAATTGTTCTAAACACATATCAATGTATATACAGAATCAAAACAATTAATAATTCGCATAAAGTTTGGCTCTTGATACCACTGTTAGATTTGTATAACGCGAACATGCAATCAAATTACATTAATAAAGCGGAAGCGCGATAAAATCAGATTTTAAAATTTTATACAAACCATCACCATGATCTTTCTTTATGCACAATTATTAATTAAACGAAAAAAATGGAGAATAAGAATTATACCCTTGTAGAATTCTAGCTTCCTCAGGTACAAGTTCACCTCCAATTCCTTCGCGTTCTCCTTGAATTCCACCGATTAAATTCCTTCCTTTGATCAACGTTAGCCACCCAAGTGTTTGGCCTCTAGAGGTGATCCACCAAGGAATAATACTTGTTCAAGAAGATGGGTGTTGGCAAAACCCTAGTTTCTATCTCTATAGAAATTGTAAGTACTCTCTACAATTCTTATGCAAGAGTGTGTAACCCTAATCTATGATAAGACTTCTCTTATTTATAGATGTAGGAAAACCCTTCCCTAAACTATTTAGGATTAGGGTTTCTATTCTAATTAAACTCCTTTAATTAAATTAAACTCCTAATCTAATTAGGAATTCATGTGAGAGTACTTCTATTAATTAATTTCCAATCCCTATTAGGAATTAAATAATAGTAATAGTAATAATAATAATAAGACTCCTCTTATTAATTTATATTTAATATTTCTAAAATATTAAATAATAAATATTAAGCTATTTAATTTATTCTATCTCCATAGACTAAATTAAATACAGTTAACTTATTATTACAATTATGTCATTTACTTCTTAAATAAATATTTTCCTTTTGCGGTATGACCCTTTAGGTTCTCCATATTAAACCGGTTGTGAATAAATCAAATAGAACAATTCTAATCTTATTTAAATAAATAAATTAAACTATTTAATTTATTTAAATAAATAATATTTATTCTACAATAAGGGTAAGCCCCCTTAGCGATCAACGACTTTCCAGATAATATAGATTTCAACATTAATCATAAAAGAACCTTTCAGTGCATAGTTACCGTACAATTCAATCCTTCTACCATACAATGTCCCAATTAAATATAAGACATGAAATTACTGTCAAGTCTTATTTTATTTAATTATATGTATTTCGATTCTGAAATGCACAACTCTGATTAATGCAAATTAGAAACTCTTTTCTAATTTCATTCTGCTTTGGCCAAAGACTTCTGAGTCGTCATTTATCGAATCACATAGGACATTCTCTCCTTTTACTAGAAGTGGTAGATTCTTTGTTGATCATTCACCTATCTCCATGTACAACTTGTTATACCCAATCATACCCTTTGATATATCCTAAAGGTCTTAAGGGACATGTCAAAGTATAACTCATCATACACAAGATACTATGATGATCTCAAGTCCAAGGATCACTTGTACTACTATCACTAGAGGAATTCCTATTGACAGGCGAGTAAAACTCCATTAGGTATTCCTTAGCGAGCCACGTTCAGTGAACTTATTCTCTAATAAGCACCTACATACTTGCTTTAGTGTCTCCACACAAATGATTATGAGATCAATCATTCTCTTCATAAGAGCAAGCAACGTATGTACTAATCTATCCGGATTCACTGATCCCCTTTTTAGTAATCCATCGATTAGGAACAATTTAAGTTTGTGAGCTATCTAGAATTTAGATCTCATTAGCATGATCCCCATCATGATTCTAAAAGCATTGCTCAAAACTATGGGTTTATCACATTTAATATAACAACACCATGTAGATAATATAAAATGCCTTTAATAATCGAATAAGATTACAAAGTATATGCTACATCATATCAAATATGATTGGCTTGTGTGCATACTACTTTCATGTTAAGCATGTTACCTTACGAAGTTCAAATGGAATGAAATGTTTGGAAATGGCTTAGGACAAGCATGCTAGATATTCAACTGAAGTTTATACCTTCTGACGTGTATGTGTGTTAAGTATAAGTAGCATTATATGATAAAAGTTAAGCTAAGAACATGCAGGAGAAAAGCCAGCTCTGGGACTAACAGGGAGCAGCACGGCCGCGCCACTCCCTAGTTATATTCCAGCGCGGCCGCTCAGTCCTGCAGTACATTCTGACTATTTTGTTGATCTAAAAATGAAGTGTGTGCATTAAGCTTTAGTACATGATTAAACTGAGACTTCTATTATGTGACCATGTTAAGACTATATAGAACCAAGATTTAAAAGTGTTTACAAGTTTTCTAAATGAGTTTTAAAGCAAGATCGATAATGATTTCAAACAACGTGATATGTTGGTATATGGTCAGCGTTTAAGATGGGACTAAAAATGTGTAATACTTGTGCGTACATGTGTAGAGTCGTAATGTGAAATTATTTGAATTATGGACTTGTATGACTAATGAATTCTCATATATAACTATTATACAATAGGATTGCAACGTTTCATTAAGCTTTAAATTCGTAGACTACGCTAAAGGTAAGTACTCGAACCCTCTCTTTTTATTGAGTAAGTTCTTAAACTTGTACATTCATTTATCGTATAAGTATATGCTGGTGAGAATGACTTTTATGCTTTATAAATTGTCATTCATATTCTGAAGACGGTTTGAGATTAATATCCTTTGAACCTTATTGCAAATGTTGAATTCAATATATCCTTGTGTATGTTGATAAAGTTGTCTATGCCGTTGTTTCGACCGGACCTATATGCATGTGTTTAAAAAGCTACCCAAACCAATTATCTTGGTGCGGACTCTTATCTACTGAGATGAACCACCCTCATTAAAGGGGAAATTATATTGTCGGAGAACCGACATGCGCACTTATAAGCATGTGAAAGTTATGCATAACCTGGAGTACTATAGGCTGATCACCTGTGTACTTGTTTTTATTGGATTTTCAGTATAATAACTGTTAATTCTAGCAGGAGTTCTTAGTCCTTTAGTGACTACTCAGTGTTCATATTCTTGAACTTCGAAATGATTAGACACATGAATCTTATTGATATTCTTCGGTCCATAGCGACTCTTATGTATAACAATTGATTCTTCTTATTATCCTTGAACTATCCTTTACTGTCATACTCTTGCAATTTGGACTTTATATTTCTCACCCCCATTGTATATACTTGTTGAGCAAATTTGTTGCTCATTCTTGCTTTCTTTAAACTTTTCAGTTAAGGCAGAACGAGGTGAACCTTCAGGCAAGGATAAGGGAAAGGGCAAAACTACGGAGTAGCTTTGTTCTTCCTTAAGAAGAAGTTTATTTACTATGTTACTTTAAGCTTTCTAATTTGGTTATGTAATAAGCATAGGCATGGATTATGTATTAGTACTATGTTTTTGTTTGAATCAAGACTCTTGGATAGTATTGTAGTAACGGTTGCGAGACCTTGGGACGAGAATAATTATATTAAATCAATTTAATTTATTCTATCACTTCCGCTGTATTAGTTTATGTCGTTATTTGAGTTAGTACGTGACGAACTAGATTCGAGACAGTGACGTCAGAATTTGGGGGCATCACAGATACAATCAGATCGTTATAGCTCCTGAAGACCAAGAGAAAACTACCTTTACTTGTCCTTATGGAACGTTTGCATTTAGAAGGATATCTTTTAGGCTTTGCAATGCGCCTGCAACCTTTCAACAATGCATGATGGCTATTTTCTCAGATATGGTGGAGCAGAACTTGGAAGTATTCATGGATGTTTTCTCTGTGTTCGGGGACAATTTTGATTTGTGCTTGAATAATCTAATCTTGGTATTGCAAAGGTGTGTTGACATCAATTTGATCCTTAATTGGGAAAAATGTCATTTTATGGTGCGAAAAGGGATCATTTTGGGTCATCGAGTGTCAAAAAATGGGTTAGAGGTAAAAACAGCTAAAATTGAAACAATTGAAAATCTACCACCCCCTACATCTGTGAAGGGAATCCGCATTTTCTTGGGACATGCAGGATTCTACCGACGGTTCATTAAGGATTTTTCGAAGATCGTTAAGCCGTTATGTAGCTTACTTGAAAAGGAGACCCCTTTTAAGTTTGATTTAGAGTGTCTTGAGGCATTTGAGATTTTAAAGAAGAAACTTATAACTGCCCCAATAGTAATTGCACCGAATTGGAGCCTTCCTTTTGAGCTCATGTGTGACGCGAGTGACTACGCGGTGGGAGTAGTGCCAGCGAAAAGATAAGGTGTTTCATGCCATTTATTATGCCAGTAAAACTTTAACGGATGCTCAAGTGAATTATACCACGACAGATAAAGAATTACTTGTTGTGGTCTTTGCTTTTGATAAATTTCGGGCACACTTAATTGGCACAAAAGTGGTAGTTTTCACAGATCATGCGGCAATCAAATATCGCATTGCTAAAAAAGATGCCAAACTGAGGCTTATTCATTGGATCCTTTTTGTTGCAGGAATTTGATTTTGAAATTCGGGATAGGAAAGGGACTGAAAATCAAGTAGCTGATCACCTTTCGAGATTGGAGAATACACAGCAGCAAAGCAAAGATAAGATCGTGATCATTGAATCTTTCCCAGATGAGCAATTATTTTATGTGAAAATGGAGGTCCCATGGTACGCCGACTATGTGAACTTCATCGTTAGTGGGATCTTGCCATGTGACATCAGCTATCAGTAGAAGAAAAGATTTTTGCACGAGGTAAAATAGTATATGTGGGATGAGCCATTTCTCTTTAAGCATTGTGCCGGTCAAATGGTTCGGAGGTGCGTGGCTACCGAAGAAATTGAAGGAATTTTGCAGCACTCCCATTCATCACTTTACGGCGGACATTACGGGGGAGAAAGGACAGCTGCAAAGATCCTCCAGTCTGGTTTCTATTGGCCTTCGCTCTTCAAGGATGCTCATGCATATGTAAAAAGGTGTGATAGATGCCAGCGGGTTGGAAGCATTTTAAATCGTCATGAGATGCCACTAAATACCATGCTAGAAGTTTAGTTATTTGATGTATGGGGCATTGACTTTATGGGGCCATTTCCTTCATCTTACAACAACAAGTACATCCTTGTGGCTGTTGATTATGTGTCCAAGTGGGTGGAGGTAGTGGCGTTACCAACCAATGATGCTAAGGTTGTTCTACATTTCTTAGGAAAAGCATTTTTACACGGTTTGGAACACCTAGAGCCATTATCAGCGATGAGGGAACCCATTTCTACAATAAATTCTTTGCAGCTCTTCATGCAAAGTATGGGTTTCGACATAAGATTGCTACGGGTTACCATCCACAGACAAACAGACAGGCCGACGTAACCAATAGAGATGTCAAGCTGATCCTGGAAAAGATTATCAATCCATTAAGGAAGGATTGGGAAAGTAAGCTCGATGAGGCATTGTGGGCATATCGTACTGCCTACAAAACCCCGATAGGCATGTCCCCATATCGACTGGTTTACGAAAAAACATGTCATCTTCCAGTCGAATTGGAACATAAATCTTATTGGGCTGTGAGGAAGCTTAACTTGGATTTACAAGTAGCGGGTGAAAGGCGACTTCTGCAATTGAATGAATTAGATGAGTTTCATATGCACGCCTATGAAAACGCCAAGTTGTATAAGGAAAAGATCAAAAAATGGCATGACAAGCGAATTCTCAAGCATTCATTCGAGACTGGCCAAGCCGTATTGCTTTTTAACTCAAGGCTCAAATTATTTCCAGGAAAATTAAAGTCAGGATGGTCTGGGCCCTTCACAATAACTAAAGTTTTTCCTTTTGGTGCCATTGAGGTTCAAGACCTGAATACCGATCAGACATTCAAGGTCAATGGCCAAAGGCTAAAGCATTATTTGGGCAGAGAAGTAGACCGTCAAAAGACCTCAATCACCCTCGAGGACCCAATTTGAAAATAAGGGAGTAGTCAGGCTGAAGAATTAAAAACAAGCGCTATTTGGGAGGCAACCCAAATCTCCATTTTATTTTTTCAAACTATTTTGTTTTTATTTTTAATCTTTTTAAATAAAAAAAAGGTTTGGTGTGGTTTGCTTTTGATTTTATGGTTAATTGTGATTAATGTGTGTAATTTTGCTTGCTATAGTTTGGTGCTTAAATCTAGCATTGAAAACCATAATAGTAGCACAGCAGCTGAGCAACACAGCAGCAGCCAGCGTAGCAGCAAGCCATGTGGTAGGCGTGCGCACGCGAGCGCGCAGCACCCAAAAGCAATCTGTCGTGCCCCCGCGCCAATTGTCGCGCAACCGCGCCAGGTCCCAGCAGAAGATTTAAGTTGCAACCCACTTACTCATTTTTCATTCCATTCTCTTATCTCTCTCTTCCCATTTTAGAGCTAACTTGCAGGCAACATTTCTAATCTCAAATTCGAACTACAAAGCTTCAATTTAAATACCAAATTCATCATTTTATCTTCAAATCCTTTGTGCTAACTTGAAATTCATCAAGGATTTAGCTGTTTTGCAAGGTTTTTCTCATTTCTCTTCCAAGCAAAAGGAATAACTCTTAAACTCAAATTTTACTTGCTTGGGGCTGTGTATTGGTTGAGTTTCATTGCAGGTATACTCTATTTCTCCCATTGAAAGACTTTGTGGAGGGTTAGGCTTACTTCCAAGTGCATTGATAGCTAAGATTTTGGGAGGTGCACACCACGTGTTTGATATTTGGCCTGAGAGAGTTTCTTAGATAATTTAGGTTGTTCTTCTTGAGGTAGTGTACTGGTATGGCTTCCAAGTGATAAAAGGGTGAAGCTTCATCTTCCAAGCCAACCAAAGCCCATGACATGAAGAAGTTTGTTTGTGCAGAAGCGTCTGAGCGATACCACACTATAATGACGCTGCTTGATAACCCTCAGTGAAGTTCTCTATTTAAATTCTGTCTATTATAACATCGAGGACTATGTTTGTTTTAAGTTTGGGGGTGTAGTAGTTTAATTTTATTTTTATTTTAGTTTATTTTATTTTAGTAGTGCGTATTTTGGTTGTGTCGTGTTTGTTCTCTAAGATTGGTCGATGATATATTGCGGTTTATTTGTTCTCATCTAAAGGGAAGTCTTGAGCATGCTTAGTTACTTTTTGGCATTCTGGCTAATCACTCTATTCTTGGGTCCTTTAATATCTTCATGTACATAGCTTGCTTGTTTATCTAGTTAGTATTGAGAAATCTCATTTACTTAACTACTTGGGAGATTATCCTTGAAATGTACTGAACTCACTTCAGCAGCTTTTTATGCATATTCTAGACTGTCATATAAGTTTGGGGGAGTCCTGTAAAAAAAAGAAGAATAAATAAATAAAGATTATTATGTTGACTAAGTTTAATTATGTGGCCTTTGTTACTCAAGTTAATAGATCCTTAGGGGTGTTTTACACCTAGTGCCCTAAAGCCATCTGGTTTGGGAGTCATTGATCAAACACTCGTTACATGGGTAACTCTGAATAGCCTAATGTGATTAGACATTGCACAGTCAAATTTGAAGTTTAAGCTGAGATGGAGCGTAAAACGCACTCACCAATGTTATTACTTATTGTTTAAATAATTCCTTTGGGACCCCTTTCTTATATGGTTGTCTTGATTAGCATTAATTGATGTATTGATGAGCTTGTAGATTTATAGTATAATCCTTCATAAATTTGAGTGCATGTGCTAGCTCAATCCTAACTCGTATAAACAGATGGCACACACACACACAATACAAAGATCTTGAGTAGTTGTGAACTTAGTAACTTTGTTAAATTGTAACTTTGCATTGCTTTTGGGATCCTTTTAGATCTTTTACCTTTGAGGCCAATTCTTGAGTCGGTTTCGCATTTGTCGCATTGTGTCTAGAGGTAAGTGTTTATTTTTGTTGTTTATTATATTTTTATTTTGTTTGATGACAAGCAAAGGTTCAAGTTTAGGGGTATTTGATGAGTGTATTTTATATACACAATTTGGGTACTTTTGGCCTTGATTATTTATAAGTTTTTAGGTATTTATTATGGTTTTTATTTATTTTTATCTTATTGTTATTTAATTTGGTTTTATATTAATTTTATATATTTTGTATTGCTTTTATGTGTTTTTATTGTGTTTTGTAGGAAATGAAATAAAAGTCGTTCGGATCATGGTTTTGTAATGTCAAAGTGCTCGTATATGGTTATCCGTGCTTGGTTGGTATTATTTTGGAAATTAGCGCTTGGCGACGCTCGATATTGAATTTGATAACATTTGGACTTTGGGTGTGCACAGCGTGTGAAAACGTGCATGGCGTGCGGCGTCGACCAAGCCATGAGCAACAAGCTGACACGGCACCAGCAGTAGTGGGGCGTGGGCGTGCCAATTTTGCGCGTGGGCGCACACGCTGATGTGTGGCATGCTGGGCACTAATGTGCGGCGGGCGCGCGAACAAGCGTGCGACATGCTGGGCACGGACGTGCGGCAGGCGTGCGTGCAGACGTGCGACAGCCAGCGCGTGCGGGCGCACCAATTGTGGACGCTGGCGCGCGCGGAGTAGCAGTAGACAGACAAGCAGGCGAGCGGACGGGCGAGCGGCAGACGTACGGCAGCCAGCGCGCGCGGGCGCGCCATTTTTGCGTGCGGGAGCGCGGCCAGGCTGGGGCTCGGCGCGATCACGCCCCTGGTGTGCTGAGTGCTAATTTTGGCTGCTAATTTGTCAAGTTTAGTGGGCTAAGCTAGGGTTTTTCGTGGAGGCTCTATAAATCATCTCTTGGGGACTTCATTTGAAGAATATTGGGATTGGGAGGCTACCATAAACATCTTATAAAAGTGCCAAGTGCTGTAATTAAGAGAGAAATCAAGCAAATGGCTAAGGAACCAAGGCATCAAGGATTGCTAAATCAAGGAGGAGAAGCTAGAGTTCATCACCTATGCATCAACTATCATCTGAACAACTTCAAAAGTGGTTTTATCTCTAGTATTTCCTTTCTTATTTTGTATTTCCAACATGTTGTCATATGAATTGAAATTGATGTTTATTGTAGCTATCATGAACTAAACTCTTTATTAGGAGATCAATGGAACCTCTTGCAATGCTTTAATCTATTTATCCTTATTTTCACCTATTGATTCTAATTGAGTTGTTTGCCATATTTTGTGCTTATTCATTAATTGTCTAGCTAGCAATTAATATGATATCTTGGATGGAATTGAGAGAGAAAGTCTAAGATTAGATCTGAGTATGGTATCATATGAACTTGTCGATTCATTCGTGAATAGCATAACAGTGTTTAGGATGAGAATACCTAGCACCATATGTAACTTGGTTGAGAGTTTATGCTTAATGAGTCTATTTTAAGTGTCTTGCATGAAAATAACAATATAACTGGAATAGATCTTTGATTAATTATTGAAAGATGTTAATAAATAGATAGGCAATCTCAGTTAACTTCTCATTAGAGTAAATTTGTGGAAGTAAGGTGAAGGGATTATTGCATAGCAAGAGGGGAAATTGTACTCCTAATCTTAAATATATTTGATTAATCATTATTGTTAATTAGTTTAAGTTTTGTATCTTGTTTTAATACTTCAAAATCAACTTGGGTGATCGTTTGAATTGGATTGAATTGATTGAACTTGATAATTGGGTAAATATTTGTAATCAGTTTGTAACGACCGTGAATTTTGTATGGCTTTGTAATATACGCTTATGGATATTATTTAATGAATGGATTTTTATTAATATTATTTTATGTGATGTGATTAAATGTTATGTAATAACCTAGATTATGTCTTTGCAATGTTATTAAGTGTTGTTATTTGGTAGGACTTATTAAAATGATTTCGGAGAAATATCGCTAAAATTTTATTCGCGGGTTACTATTCTTGGGCACTATTCGCCCCAAAAATGCCTTTTCATTTATTTTGACTTTTCTTATTTCGCCAATGTGTTAATGTGGAGGATTAATAATCCAAGTGTTGGATTTTATTTTAGCCAAATTGAGATTGAATTAGAAGCCCCAATTTGCTTAAGGGTGGCCCAAACCCATGGAGCGACCCAAGACCCAACCCCATGACCCATAACCCATGACCCATGAGGGAAATGGGTTACAAAATCTGCAGCATATTGGATGAAAGAGATGAACGGGAGAATGAGGAGAGGAGGAACAAAGGGAATAAAAATTTCTTGGTTGGAGCAATTCTTGCATTTGGGAGAGGAAAAAGGATGAAGAACAATTGGGGAGAAGGAGAGGGGGAATTACCCGTACATGGGAGAGGCCAATTCCAGCCTCCCATGTATAGGGAGCTGATCAACCAAGCATGCTCAGCTTATTCCTTCTTCACTCACCCAAAGAGCTCAGCTATTCCATCTATAAATACTCCTCCTTTGTCATTCATCCATTCCTTTGTTCATTGTTGCTAAGATAAAGCTGAAAATTGAGAGAGAGTTGTGAGAGTTGGTGTACAGGTGATTGAAGGAAGAAGAAGAAGTGTTGTAGCAGCTACTTTGATTCTCTTAGCATCCTTAGAAGAGCTTCAAAAGGTTAGTGTTATGGAACCTAGCTTATTTCCATTGTTGTTTCAATTTTCAGTTTGTTATTCATTGTTTTGTGGGAGTATATGTTACTGAAATTATTTAGTTAGTTCATGAATTTATATGAATGTTGTTAACTCTTTAAAAGCCTTATTAATAATCAATGAAAGTGGAACAATGAATGAGAATCAAAACCTATGCATAAGGAGCAAGAATGGACTGTTATGGACATTTATAGACTGATTGGGACAATTTATGTACTTTGATGAAAATTTAGTTTATGGTTAGTTATATGCTTGGTGGTGTATGTCCATTATGTGTTCTGAGATTGTGGTTAATGACTTCATTTGGAAATCTGGACTAGAACATAATTAAACTCTACTTCAATATGAGTTTCTAAGCCATGCCCACAAACCGTTTGATTTAATGTCCAAGAGAAGAAATTCTCTAAGAACTTGAGAAATAGGTGTTGATTAATTGGTGAAAGGATATTATTTACCTAGCTTAGCAGTAGAAGCATGCTTTGAGTCATATTGACTTGTTGCATAATAGCTAAGACACAAAGAGGAAGAATGAATTGGCCTAACTTTGAGTTTCGCTAAAAACTAGTTAAACTAGGCTCTTTGGAGCCACTACTTCAATTTATTAAAGAGTCTATAAGATTATGAATTCATGAGGGTTTTGTAGTTCATATTTTAAGCTTTCCATAGCCTCTGAAATGGTCAAATTCCGACTTATAACGAAGAAGTTATGTAAGTTTGAAGGTTGTATGTCAAACAGAGCTTGCTGGTAGGTTAAAACCGAGGCATCCAGGGGGTTCCTCGCCGGGGCGAGATTGTTTAGCCCAGGATTCTCACCGGGGCGAGATCCCTGTGTAGGCATCCAGGGGGTTTCTCGCCGGGGCGAGAGTTTATACTCTAGGATTCTCGTCGGGGCGAGATCCCTGTGTACCAGTTTTGCGATTCTGACCTCCTTTAGTAAAATGGACCTAACTTTCTCATATGAACTCCAAATTGGATGATTCAAGATGATTCGAAAAGATTAGAGATAGACCTACAACTTCCATTTATTAGAATTGAAATTTACTACCTGGATCAAATTCCAAATTTGCCATTTTTAGGACTGTTGTGCATTTAGAGGCAATCGGAGGCCGCCGGGCATGCACGTATACTTGTGTAATGCTTCTGACGGTATAAGATATTGTTCTAAGTTTTAAAACATGAATGTTATGTATTATAATGATACTCATCACTAACCTATGAGTATTAGATAAATTGAATAGGCATGCTAAGCGAAAACAAATGCGTGTTGCTTGGGCATTCGGGTAGGCAAGGTTGGTATACGGACGTGCAAGCATCGTAACGTCGTAAAAAGTGTGTATAACCTTGTTTAATATCCTATTCCTAATAAGAATGAAATGTTATAGAGTAGTATAAACTAGTATTTGATATCCATTATGTGACTAACTGGTATGTGTATATGTACTAAATTATGTAGGATACTTGAAGAGCATTTTACGTTAAGCCTAATCAACGAAAGAGGCAAGTTTTCTACCCTTGATCTTTTATTTCGTTGAAAGCAAGCTTCCTAACATTACCTTGATTTCAATTACGCAAGTTTCTGAACTTCATTCTTTTATTATGCAAGCTTTATAATGCTATTACTTACTTGAGCAAGTTCTTTACCCTACTCAAGTAATATAGTGCAAAGTTTTCTAAGTTCATTCTTTCTATATATTGAATGTAAGTTTTCTACCTTACTCAATTTAAATTTGAGCAAGTGTTCTAACCCTAGCTAGTCCTCGTGCTAGACAAGCTTATCAACTTCGTTCGACTATATTCTTACGGATGCTATTTAATGTTCAAAGTTCATATTTACGCAATACATGTATGATTGTGTGAATTCCGTACTTATGTAAATCTTTAATAATTGCATAAGCGTTCAAGATACGTTATTGACATAAACTATTAAAGCTTTTAAGTTAAAATTATGCATGAACTGTTTACGAAGAGTGTCAATGCCATTTGATTCGGCTAGACCAATACCCATGATTTAGAAAGCGATCCAAACCAATTGCTTTGGTGCGGACTCCTTGCAGAGATGAACAACCCTCATAGTAGGGAAAATTATATTTTTAGTCAGGGAACTGACATGCGCGCAAGTTGAATGTTTGAGGGTTATGCACGTCGGGTATTTTAGGCTGATCACCTATTGTACCTATATTTGTTATTTTTAGGGTTAATAGTGTAATACTGTTAATTCTAATGGAAGGTAAGTGTCGTGGTGGCCACACAGTGATTCCTGCATTTGTAAAATTTGAACTCCTTGAATTCATTTGATATTCATCTAGTCCATAGTGACTCATCAGTAATAGTAGAGATTGGAATTGAAACTTGAGAAACCTTACTCATGACTTCTCTTTATCATTGTTGTTATACTTGCTAGGCAAACGTATTGCTCACCCTTGCTTTCCTTAAAACATTTCAGTTGTTACCGAAAGAGGCGAGAGCTCGGGAAAGGATAAAGGCAAAGGCAAAGCTACGGATTAGCTTTGTTCTACTATGTTATATTTTTGTCATGCACTAAGACTTATTTAAGATTATGTATTCTGATGTGTTGTATTAAGACTTAATTATAGTGTGTACTATGTTATGTCAGTTATTTGTATTGGTATCGAGACTTGGGACGAGAGTATTTATGTTATATTAATGTAAATATTTCTATTATTCCGCAATTAGTTATTGATAGAATGCTTTATGAGTTGCATAGTGATGCACCGAATTCGAGGTTAAGGCAACCCGAATTTGGGGGCGTCACACATTCTCTGTGGGATTCGACAACCTTCTTACTTCTTTATTACTTATTTGACCGTGTATACTTGTACTTAAAATATCATATATAAAATCGGACAACAGTAATAAAAAGGATAAGCATTTTAAATCAATAACCCTTCCCAAGCATAACATATTATGTATATTATTCTTATTTTTTTTTCTTTTTCTCATTTTCAATTTGAAATAAGTGAGTGCATCTTATGCTCTATCTCACCTTCAAATGAACGAGTGCGTTTTATGCTCCATCTCATTCCACATGTGTCCATGAGTGAGTGCATTTTACACTCCATCTCGTTCCACATGTGTCCATGAGTTAGTGTGTTTTACGCTCCATCTCAACTCACCACATGATTTATTATGCAAACTCGGAAAGGATCGAATTTTTCAAAACAAACCACGATTTCCGCCAAACTTATATGTATGCCTAACTTTGTTTTAATTGATGCGTAAGCAAGAATATAGAGTCTCAATAACATCTTCATCACAAGAATAAGCTATATAAACTCTCTAAGACACAATTAACTAAACAGTTGGATGAAAATGTCATGAAAGCGCAAAAGGGGTATGAAAACCATATAACTAACACTTAAGGTAAAACTTAAACAAGCATGCTCAACACTTTCAAAAGAGTTAACAAAATACCTTTCAAGTTCATATCATAGGCCAACATTGCTCAAAACTTCAAAATATTCAATTTTTTCTAACTAATATGCACACTAAACATAATACATCAAAATACTAACATAATACTAATGTAATACTAATTCACGCACCAAGAATATCACGAGTACCCCCAAACTTAAGACAAACATTGTCCTTAATGTATAGATAGACAGAATTAAAATAGAGGACTTTCCTGAGGCTGTGTCAATCGTCATCGACAACATCCTTTCCACCATAAATCGTTTTGGGAGCCATTCCAATTTAAAAGCACCAACAAAATGCCCTGCCTAGCTTGTGCCTTGCTTTTGGCCTTGGCTTGTGCCTTGCCCTTTTGCTTTGCTTGGCTATTCGTTTGTGAATCATGCTCATAGCTATTTGGTACTTGAAATTAACTAACACAAACATTTATAACTTGGGTTGCCTCCCAATGAGCACTTGTTTTATAGTCTTCAGCCCGACTTTATTTAAAATAGGAAAACAAATTCAAATTAAGGTCAATTCGATTGAAATTAATATTGAAAAAGCGTTAGAAAACAATTCCCCGGCAATGACGCCAAAAACTTGTTGGTCGATTTCGCAATCGATAAACAGTATAACAACAAGAACTCTATATGCTTATCTTCCACAACTCAAAGCGAATATAGAAAAACAACATAACTAAAGGATCACAAGGTTATTTAAAACATTTAAGCCCCTTTTAAAACCCTTCCCCAGAAATTCAAACAAATTTTTTTTCTCTTTTTATTTTCTTTTCTTTTTTTAGTGAGTGCGTTTTACGCTCCCTCTCACTTTCAATTAAACGAGTGTGTTTTACGCTCCATCTCACTTTCAATTAAACGAGTGCATTTTACGCTCCATATCGCTGCATGTGTTTATGAGTGAGTGTGTTTCACGCTCCATCTCAACCCACCACATGATCCATTTTTTCAACTGGGGAAGGTTCAAAATTTTTAATTTTTTTTCCAGATTAACCAAGATTTCTCCCAATTATATTCTTCCTCATATTACACTTTAAGTTATGATCAAACAAGATATAAAGAGTTCATAAATATCTTCCACGAGTATTTAACATATAAACTTCCTCAAAGTTAAAACTAGCTCAACCAAATGGATATGTGCATCAAAGAATTAAAAGGGTCTCAAGCTTGAGAAAATTAAGAACAATCAAAATTCATAATTTAGCACTCCTTATCCGTCTCGCTAAACTAATTAGCTAACTGATCAGAATTTTCATCATCGGCCTTCCTTAAATACTCTACATCAATTTATTGCTCAAACTAACCTAAATTCAATTCTATATGATCCTAAAGCTATAAGGGAAAACAATTTTTGTGTTTTTAAAATTTTTACTTTTTTTAGATAATTATTCCTACAGTATTCAAAAATAACTAAACAATGCGTAACGTGAACTAAACAATTATGTAATGCAATATGCCATGACTATATATAATGACAGCAAAGCCACCCCCAAACTCATAATGAACAATGTCCTCATTGTTTGCAAAATAAAGAAATTAAAACGGAGAACTTCCCTGACTGGTTAAGCGGCGTGCTTGACCTCGCTCATTATCTGAATCTGGAAGTGAGAATGCTTGCAGCGACTAAGGCTCAAGAAACTGGAACTGGAACGACACTCAGTCATGCTCGCGAACATCTTTGATTGATTTTAGTTGAATGCGTTGTTTGGTTAGATCCGCAGGAGTAAAGAGCTAGTTCATAGAAGACCGCATGTTGATATCTAATTTTGCTTGAGATTCACCCTTGTGAAGTCCCCCAAATTGATATTTGCAATCCAAGTTTAAGATGGAATCCATGCATCTTGATTGACTTCAAATGGAAAAAGTTGAATTGGAAGTTTCGTTGAAGATAGATGAGGGATTTCAAAAGTGAGGTTTTTTTTTGCTGCTAACTTCGCCGAGGTGGGAGAATTTGTGCGTGGGAACTCGCCGGGGCGAAGATAGACAGAGGAGGTTGGGCCGGGGCGAGCTCAGGCGGCGCTGGGACGAAGATGGACAGAGGACTTCTCGCTGGGGCGAGATTCTCCTGCCTATTTTCTCGCCGGGGCAAAGTTCCCCTGTTTTTGAAATTTTAATTTTTTTCTTTTCTTCAATTGCTGCAATCCCAAAACCTTTTACCTGTTCAAATCAACATAACATGGATTAGCACAACCATTTTAGAGCATGAGAGACTGGCAAAGCACTGAAAAACCTAAAACTAACTACTAAAGATACTAAATTCATGCAAAAGTATGGAGCTAAACGAAACTAAAACAATAAAATAAAGTGACTGGGTTGCCTCCCATTAAGCGCTTGGTTTATAGTCGTCAGCCCGACTTCGTCCTGTTCTACGATCCAATTCCCCTTCGAAAATTGAGGAACCCTACATCCATTTGTAATAATGAAACATTTGAGGGCTTTGCTTTTGTAAGGCCCATTGACTCAAAATCACCTAGCATGCGCTTTTCCGATAGAATCTCCTTTATAACCTTCCAATAACTAGGCGTTTGCTCCATTGTGTTTGTGAACGGAATATTGAAACTTCTTGAACACAACTGGATCTTCAACTAACTTCTCATGGACCCCTTTCTCATCCCACTATGGCTCCAAATTCATACTAGCTCTGATGTCAAATAGAGCTTTGCCGACGACATGACTACCAATTAAGCAGGGGATTGCAAAACTACACGGATCTTTGAGCTTTGGCGGAAAAGGTACATAGGGCACTAATAAAATTGGCACATCAGCATTAAAACTCAAGGCTAGATCTTCTCCGGCTGTATTTTCCTGATCCCCACTATTCTCCTCTAAATCAGAATCATCATAAATTAGCACATCCGGTTGCAGCTTTGGAGCGGGCAATCCATCAGTCTCGAGAACCACGTCACTGGGCCATGTACCTGGATAGCTATTGTTGAAGGCGTTGATAAGTTGTCCCATCTGGTTCTCAAGATTTCGAATCGACACTGCTTGGATTTTTATATTTAAATCCACTAAGTTTAACAACCGATCCTGATCACTCATTCTTTTGTTCGTGGCTGTAATAAACTTCGCCAAGGCCTCCTCTAAACTCAGTTTCCTTTCTTTTTCATGTGGAGAGGCTGAATCCTAAAATTCTAGAGTGTATGATTGGCTTGGAGTAAAGGTTTGGACTTGATTATTATGGCTCCATGAAAAAATCCGGATGATACCCCCAATCCTGATGATAGTTATTAGGATAGGCATAACTGTTGGGGTAATCGCCGAAATTGCCACCATACTGCATCGACTTAAAATTGATGGCGTATTGATGACTCGGATGATTTCCAGCACAATAATCACAAATTACCGTCACACTTTGAATACGTTGTACTGCTAAAGTGACAAACTTCCTAGAAAGTGTCTCAATCTGTGCTGACAATTCATCGCGTTCATAAATCCCTGCCGCTCTTGGCTGAATCATTCTCGTATAAGGCCACTAATAGTCATAGTTGGCCATGGTGTACCTCAAAAGGAAGTAAAACAGAAAAAGAAAAAAATAAAAATAAAATGTTTAAATTAAGATTGAATTGATTATAACTAATATGGAAATAAATATTAAACAAAAGATTCCCCGGCAACGGCGCCAAAAACTTGTTGTCTGATTTCACAATCAACAATTACGTGCAAGTATACACGATTAACAAGTAATAAAGTGATAAGATAAAGTGTCGAACCCACAGGGAATCTCAGTTCAATAAATCCCAACTACTAGTACTGTATCAATTCAATTTTATTTAAACAATCGTAATTTGTGAATAATGAATAAATAAATAATTAAACTAAAATTAAGCTAGCACAAAGGTTGAAATTCAGATATTTAAAGGCTTAAGACTACAATATTTCCTTCTTCACTACGTCTTTCATGATCGGGTTCAATCTTCTTTGTTGCTCAATCACCGGTTTTGCTCCTTCTTCAAGCAAAATTTTGTGCATGCAAAACGACGGACTGATTCCCTTGATGTCTGCTATTGTCCACCCAATTGCTATTTTATACTCACGCAAAACCCTTAACAGTTTTTCTTTTTGAGATTCATTCAAATGAGCAGAAACTATTACTGGTAGCGTGTCAGAGTCTCCCAAGTAAGCATACCTTAGGTGAGATGGAAGAGGTTTGAGTTCAAGCATAGGTGGTTCTTCCACTGACGGTTTGGACCTCTTTTCTCCTTCTTTTGGTCGGTCAAGTGTATCAAATTGCCTGCTAAATTTCTGAAAAATAGGTAACGCGTCTAAAACCTTGACATAATCCCACTCATCCAAATTATCAAAAGTGTCTATCCCAATCAGGGCAGCTTCTAATGGATCTTCACAATAACTTGTATTGGTTCGTTTATGCACGATTTCGTCTAGCAGGTCTATCCGTAAGCATTCATAGCCTTCCTTAGGGAATTTCATTGATTTAAACACGTTGAAGGTGACTTCCTGATCTTGAACTCTTATTGTCAATTCACCTTTTTGTACATCTATCAACGTTCTCCCTGTTGCTAAGAATGGACGACCTAATATGATGGGGATTTCTTTATCCTCTTCGTAATCCAAGATGATGAAGTCAGCCGAGAAGATGAATTTATCAACCTTAACCAAAATATCTTCCACAATACCCCTCGGATATGTCACTGACCTGTCTGCCAATTGCAAGCTGATGTTTGTCGGTTTTGGTGCCTTTAGCCCAAGCTGAGTGTAAACTGATAACGACATTAAATTGATGCTAGCTCCTAAGTCACACAATGCCCTTCCAGAGAACTGGTTACCAATTACAAAAGGAATATTGAAGCTTCCTGGATCCTTTAGTTTGGGTGGCAATTTGTTTTGCAAAATTGCACCGCATTCCTCGGTTAATGCAACAGTCTCGAATTCACCCAATTTTCGCTTGTTTGCCAAAACCTCCTTCATGAATTTTGCATAACTGGGCATCTGTTCCAGGGCTTCTGCAAATGGTATGTTAATGTACAGTTTCTTGAAAACATCTAAGAATCTGGAAAATTGCTTATCTAACTTAGCTTTCTGCAATCTTTGAGGGAATGGTACGGGAGGCACTACACTATCCGGCTTGCGTTCTTTTGACTTTGCCTCCGACCCTGAATCCTTCACCTTTTCTGATTCGTTCGCCTTACTTTTCATCGGGGTTACCTCATCTTCATTCTCCACAACTATTTCTGGTTTAGAATTCCCTTTTACCGTATCAGGAAGCTCTTTTCCACTCCTTAAGTGACAGCCTTACAATGTTCTTTTCCATCCGTTCTTGGGTTAACCTCTGTATCGCTTGGAAGTGCTCCTTGTGGTCGACTGTTCAAGACGTGAGCCAACTGTCCCAGCTGATTTTCCAAGTTCCTAATTGACACTGCCTGGCTTTTCACATTCAAATCTACCTGAGTTAACAACTTATCTTAATCATTCATTCTTTTCTCAGACGCTGTGATGAATCTTGCCAACGATTCTTCTAAACTCAATTTTCTTTCTGCATGTTGTGGAGCTTGGTTCTGAAAACCTGGGGGATTCTGTGGTCTTGGAGCTGGATTTTAAGTCTGAGTGTTATTGCTCCAAGAGAAACCCGGATGATTCTTCCACCCCAGATTATAAGCATTCTGATATGGCTGTTGCGGTCTGTTATAGCTCCCCAAAAACTGTACCGATTCCGGATTAATGGCACAATACTCCGTCGGATGTGCACCTGCACATAGCTCACACACATAGGCTACTTGTTGGACTTTCGATTCTACCAAAGCTTCAATCTTCTTAGACATGGCTACCATCTGAGCTGTTAGTGCCGTGACCGCATCTACTTCCAATACTCCAGCTACCTTTTGTTGATTCATTTTGGAAGTCGACCATTGATAGTTATTTGCAGCCATCGTCTCTAACAAAGTGAAAGCTTCCTCAAAACTTTTATCCATAAGTGCTCCTCCCGCAGCTGCATCAATGCTTGTTCGAGTGTCACTATTCAACCCATTGTAGAATGTCTAAACTTGTAGTCACTTGGGTAGCCCATGATGTGGACATTTTCTCAATAACTCCTTGAACCTTTCCCAAGCCTCGTATAGTGACTCTCCATGTGTTAGGTTTGTATATAACGCGAGCATGCAATCAAATTACATAAATAGATCGGAAGCACGATAAAATGGATTTTAAAATTTTTATACAAACCATCACCATGATCGATCAATGTGCTCTGTAGACACCCAAATTTTGCACTTCGTATACTAACCTTGGCAGGAGGGCAAAATCGTCAATTAACCCAGCCTACGAGACGAAGGTGGACAAGTATGAACACTCGACGCCACCGCGACAATTTGCAACCAAAACCGACGTGACAACAAGGCCATCCGAAATGAGCATTCCCGAATGATGTGGCACATCTCCCAGTAATTCCCGGACTGCAAAATATAAGCCTTTCGGCGAAAACCGACGTCACGACACGAGAATTGAAGCATGGTACGAAAACCGAGAAAGTCAAACCGGCCAGCCGCGGATTGATCTGCGGCCAATAAGTGCGCCTTTTGAAAACACGGAACTCGAAACACGGAAATCGAAATCAGGCTGAGTGGCTAGTGGGCGGCCAGCCAGCCGCAGATCAATCTGCGGCTGCCCTTAGCCAGCCTATTTCAGCTCATTCCTTCATTCAGCATACAGAGAGTGGTTCTTCATTTTTTCATCCGAAGAAGAGAGAGCATACAGGAGGTTGACAGTAGCGGAAGAAGAAAGGAAAAGAGGAAGATTCAGCAGCAAGAACAGCGAAAAAAAGAGAGAAAAGAGAGAAAATAGTGAGGAATTATACCCCTTTTGTGAGATTGTATCACATATAATTTCTACTATATTCAATATACGAATTTATACGCATCGTGGTGTCATTTGCAAGGTGAAAAGGAAACCTTTTTATAGCAGTTTTTGTTATATTATTTTGTCAAGTTTTGTCATTTGGATCATATTAAACGTAGTTCTTTCTTGGATATTATTGAGAATACATGGATTAGGGATTATTAGTGAAGGTTCCAACGGAATAAAATTCTTCCTAATGACCCGATGATATCCATTTGGTGAATTTTAGCTTGTTTAAATTTTGTAATATCCATTGCGTGGTGTGCATAAATTTTGGTTGTGAGCCTAGGACGCGACCCCGTGGTCCAAATCCGATGATAGACAATTTTGGTGCATGTAATAGGATCGATTATCCTTGATTGTAAATATGTAATCATCGGACCTTAAAACGATACCAAGTCGAAAATCGGGTTTAAGGCCCCGAAATAGTGAAATTTGTGCTTGTGGGCGTTTGGGGTTATTTTGATGGCTTACATGCCCATGAATAGCCCCAATGCATTATAATGCTTGATTTGATTTATGACACAAATTGATTTCAAAGCTAAAAGATAAAGATTTTCATAAAATCAATCAAACTAGGTTATTAGCATCACGAGGATAAGAAATTGGGAGTGCTAATGAATGTCGATTTCTATTTAACGAGAAGGCAAAAGAAAGATCGTGTTCAAACGTCACAAGAAATGGTTTTATGAAAATAAATGGTTGTTTTATTAAACCGTTGTGCATAGGGTTAAAGAGATCCTAGAAGTTGCCCATCAATTGAGTTACGAAAGAAACGTATAGATCTCGATTCCTATTTTGACGAAGGTTTAGAAAACTCTTGTTTTTACCAAAACGACACCTAATGAAAATCTCATAGTTTTTGACAATTAAAATCAAACCTTTCTCATAAAGCTTTCTCGTATAAGCCGAAGGACATTCTAAAGCATTCTCAAAAGAAAAACACGACTTTTCATAAAAATCCAAATGGTTTCTTCATGCAAACTCACCACGACATTCACATAGGCACACACACACACGCACATACACACACACATTCAAGAATTAAAGGATAGGAAAAGCATCAAGATTGCGGTAATCGTGTTTCACGGAAGTCGGGGGGTGCCTAACACCTTCCCCTCGCTTAAACAAGCCCCCGAACTTTAAGAATCTCGGTTTACAGACCAATTAATTTGGAATCACATATGAGCCAGGAATTTACGAAAAACGAAACTCGGATGAGTTAGTACATCCATTTCAAATATACCAACTGGCGACTCTGGTCAATTGGCTCATCATAAAAAACGATCTTTCAAAACCCCGTCGACATTTATGCCGACCTTTTCCAAAAAATCATCTAATAAAAAGGCTAAAATCGGAAAGGGTAATAATCACCAAAGAAGCGATTCTTCCCGGCGTCGACAGCTGGCGACTCTGCTGGGGACATTAGAGGGCTTAAGCCGCGTTCAAATCTTGATGGTGTCCTATCCTTTAAAATTTATGAATGTGTATGTGCGTGCGACATTTTGACCTGTTTTACTTGTTGTTGTGTGAATGTGTGTTTTTGTCCAATGAATGAATGATTGAATGGAATTGCTTTACTTCAAAGTAATCATATGCATACGGTGAGGACGATGAATGTGAATGTATGTTAAGAGTGTACCTCCTCTTGAGGCGAATCCGTCGGTTGCTTATTACTGGACTCGAAGGGGCTGCTCCCCGGAGATGGCTCAGGAAACGCACCTCCCAGATCCGCTCCAATCGAAAGGATTCAGATGAGTAGATTGCGAAGATTTGGGGACCTTCATGCCGAAAAGCCCACGAGAGTAACCTTAGGGTAGGTCAGCCTCTGATAAACCTAACGAAAGGGAAGCTTCTTCATGCCCTTTTATCGTTCAGTCAAATAAACAAATGTCATGTAAATGGCATACAACTGTCATACCGTCATCATCGTAATAAATATGTCCTGTATCATGTGATTACATCACCTGCACATATAAAGAGAATACTGACATGGTTTTGCAGGAGGGCAATCCATACCACGTACCAAGGTTTTCTAAAACTTCTAAATACTATCCTGTCATCAAACACTGACCTTGTTTTGCAGGATGAGATTAGAGAACCTAAAAAAAATAATAATAATAATCATGCATCAGTGTTGACATGCATCTGCTAACTTGTAACTGGCACAGTACTAAACTACGGCCCTTGTTTGTTTTGCGAGATTGCCCCTAGGACCCAACTAAGAGGCCGTAAAGTCCATACTCCATCCATCCAAATGGCAAAAGTCGGTAGCCATGAAATTACAGTTCTGCCACTCCAACAATACGGCCGAATGCGAGGGATGCATCCTAGGACTGAGATTAGCCCTGGGAATGGGAATCAAAAGGATGATAGTAGTTGGAGACTCCGAATTGGTCATCCGGCAGGCCATGGGAATATACAGCACCAAAGGGTTTCGGCTATTGCCCTACCATCGCCTCATCATCATACTTGTCAAACAAATCGAAGATATTGCCTTTCGGCATGTTCCCAGAAATCAAAATGACTTCGCGGATACTCTAGCCACACTGGCTTCCCTGATTGACACATCACGGTACGAGACGAACTTTAAGAGGGAAATTGCGGTACAGACTTGTCCGGCCTATGAGGATCGGATCGGAGAGATCTCCCATAGTGACGCCCCTCCTAAATGGGCTTTGTATCAAAACATTAAAGAGTTCCTTCGAGACAGCTCCTCTCCCGAAAATGCAGATCTGGCCGAGGAAAGAGAATCCAAAGATGGGCAGTGAAATTCTTCCTAAGCGGAGACGATTTGCATAAATGGGACCTAGCTACGGGACTGCTGAGATATCTGGAAGCCGAAGAAGCCCACAGATTAATAAACGAAGTCATGGCGATGTGTGCGGAGCCCATATGAGCAGAACATTTTTGGCAAAGAAAATCATGTGAACGGGTCACTACTGGCTAACCATGAAAACTGACTGCGATACTCATGTCAGGAAATGCCATCAATGCCAGATCCATGCCAATGCGATCCATGCACCTCCTAATGAGCTCCATTGCTTGACCTCACCGTGGCCAGTTGGACCGTGCAACAGGTGATATCCAGGAAGGGGTAAATCCAGGAGTATGGCAGTGAATCCCGGCCAGTAGAAGATCAATGGGTTTTAAAATTCTGAGTTTTATTTCAAATCCCTGCACGCTCATGTCATTTTGTCATGTTATCCAAAAAGAAAATCATGTGCTGAAATGTTTTATATATATGACAAGCATTTTTGTTTTATGTCAGGTACCCCGATTTGAGGCATTCTAGCCAGACAAGGAATAGGCCAAATTTGAAGGAGGATCACGATTTTGGTATAGAGCTAGATTTCGATCTGATGGGGATTGAGTAGGACGAGACAGATATCGACAATACGCCTGACGAGATCAAAGGATGGGTTGAAGATAAACCCAAACCCAACTTAGACCAAACCATCGCCATCAAACATCAAAACCCCTAACGATCACAAAGAACCCGGAGTAGGGGCAAATTCGACCACACAAAAAAATAGCCGAGAGCCTGTATGGAGATATGTTCGCTTGGTCCCGTGGCGACGTGATTGGATTGTCCACAGACGTTGTAAGACATCGACTGCCCATCAAGGAGGGTTTCCGACCAGTTAAGCAAAAATTGAGAACGTTGAAGCCTGAATGGAGGTTGAAAGTAAAGGACGAGATTATCAAGCGGTTTAAAGCAGGAATCATCACGGTGTCTATTTACCCTGAATGGCTTTCCGACAGAATCCCAGTACCACAGACTGGAGGAGAAGTAAGGGGCCGCATCGACTATAGAAATCTGAACGATGCCCTCAAGGAGGAGATACACGACAAATTCAAGATCAAACATTTTGATTCAGTCATTTACCGGCCCAAGATGAATGGGGCAGTGGGGGCTGCAAATAAAACACAAACACGATCATGGGAAGAATGTCCGCCAATCATCGGGGATGGCCGAATTTATTGTCGCTCACCCTGTTTGCCTATCGAACCTCAGTTCACACATTTGCAGGGGCAACCCCTTACGCATCTCTCGGGCATACGACAAGAGGGTACGATCCCAGAAATTCAATGTAAACGATTTATTCCTCAAAAGGATCGCGCCCTGCCAAGACGAAGCTAAGGGTAATTTCGCTCTAAATTAAAAGGAGCCGTCACGATAAAAAAGTCCTCTCTGGGGAGCCCTCATCTTACAAGGAATGGACGGGAAGGCGTTCCCTAGCCCGTTAATTCTGACTCTGTGAAACAACTCTGTGATCTAAAAAAAAAATTTCAAAAATCAAAAATCCCCCAAACCTTTCAACAAGTTAAAGGACCGGATCTTTTGTCAGCCCAGCGAGATACCGATGGAACCAGTACGAGGGAGATCACAAGAAAAGCAAGTTAACACTGGGGCATTTATCAACTACCTAGGAAATGATGACGTGCAAATTGGCACCCATGCAACAATCCCATCAACATGCACCATCATCATCAAATGCTACCTC
The DNA here is from genome assembly GCA_034770075.1 of Aralia elata. Lineage (NCBI taxonomy): Eukaryota > Viridiplantae > Streptophyta > Magnoliopsida > Apiales > Araliaceae > Aralia > Aralia elata. Next base: position 36,459,494 of record CM068378.1, read on the forward strand.
ATGTCAATTCAATATTCAACGATACGATCATCTGGCATTTGTCAAGCATAGTTTTCTCGGAATACGATGACCCGCGTGAAAGGGGATTTTATTTGACTTGATAGGAATCGGATTAATTCTGACAAGCAACCGTGGAGCACGATCGTGAGTATGATTAGACGAAGAAAGCTATTCAACCTTTTGATCGGGTACAAAGCCTTAATTCAAAGCAACGTTTGCGACAGAATCGACCTCATGTGCCAGTCTTCACTTTGCATTTGCACGAACTTTCAGTTATGGGGTATAAAACTATGACGACGTTGATGGCAATTAACACGTAGTCAGACAGTCAATAATTATCAATATCAAGAAGTTAGACGGTAAATGATTATCAAGCTAATGTCTCGAATCGTGGCCTGGGTTATTCGAGTAATTAAGCCCGAGGGGTGTCTCTACACCTGGTGCCCTAAAGCCATCTAGTTTGGGAGTCGTTGGCCCAACACTCGTTACATGGGTAACTCAGAGCCTAAGAAAACGAGCATTACAGTAGATGAGGCCCGAGCAGATTCGAATCGTGGCATGGGCTACTCGAGTAATTAAGCCTAAGGGGTGTCTCTGCATCTGGTGCCCTAAAGCCGTCTAGTTTGGGAGTCATCGGCCTAACACTCGCTACATGGGTAACTCAAGCCTAAGAAAACGAATCTTGCGCAAGGTCAAGCAAAGAATGAATGGTGCAGACCACCAGCTTGTCTCGAACCGTGGCCTTTGTTACTCGAGTAAATAAACCCAAAGGGGTGTCTGTACACCTAATGCCCCAAAACCGTCTGGTTTGGGAGTCATTAGTCCAAAACTCGTTAAATGGGTAACTTTGAATAGCCTAAGAAAACGAGACAAGTGAAGTGGGCTAATAAAGAGAAAAGATAATACGAAAAACTATCGGCCTTAAACAAGAAGTCATGGAAGAGAAACCCCTACTGAATGCTGCATCGCACAGTGCATTTGTCATATGACGTCAATCCTGCTAAGAACGTTGTCGAGAATGGAGACAGAATACCTTTGACGAGGGAAGGTAGTTCTTTTGAATTCGACCTTACTCACGTACAATGACCATGAATGCTTGAAGGTGTTCTTACGATTTCATAACTCGTTAAATAGAAAATCATCAACTCACGAGGGATTGAAAATAACTTCCAATCTAGTACATTCACGGTTCACAACTCGCTAGATTGTGCGATCAACAGATATTCAATTTCATGTGCTTTAACTGCATTTACTCTTTTGTCGAGATTATAATATCTTTGTGTTGAACTAACACCAACGGCCCGAGCCTTCAAGTTTTGGCATTTGTTAGTCGTCTGATATGCAGGATCTTGCAGAGCTGTGGATAACTCAACACGGTCAACATCGCGAGTTTTTGATAGAAATTCTTGGTAACAACACGCGCCAAGGCAGGGGCAGTTAAGAATCGTGAAATGGAAGGAAGCTGAGGCTGCACAGAACTTCTCGTCATTAGGCCTCTCCCCAATCCTGACTATCACTGCCTCGACATCCAAATGATCCACGTGCATGAGCATATACAAGGATGATATAATGCGGGACAACAGCATATCGGCCAGCAGAAATGATCAAAAGGCCAAGGAGCCCAACATAGCTGCCGATCATCACAGAGAGCAAAACAGACTGCCTCAACTCGATGAAATGAAGACGACCAAGAACAGGCAGAGTACCAAACTAATGTTGAAGTCTAGAAACTACACTTCACGACGAGGCGTGATCCAATCAAATGTTGGCAAATAACGACGACTGTCAAATCGTATCATTTGACTGAACAGGGGTCATTTCTATCTAAACATATGTTGTGCACATGCATCTGTCCATAACATATCTGCCAGATCATGCATAACATCTTTTGCATGCATACATGTACGATCAAAATAAAAATCTTCAGGGGAAAGTACAAGCACGTCGCTTTCAACCTCACAAATGATCAGACCGTGATGGCTTTTGCGGCATGGTACGTGGACGATGTTGGTGGGGGATCCAGGACAGAAGCCGATCACACATCCCACTTCAAGAAATCACTCAAATCAAATCGAGCGACCCCTGGGAAGGGCTGGTATCCAAACAATCAATGACCCTAGGAAGGGCTGGTATCCAAACAAGAAGTGAACCTGGGAAGGCATCCAAGCAAACCATAACAAGGTGGTGAGCACCCTGGGAAGGCATCCAAGCAAATCACAACAAGGTGGTGAGCACCCTGGGAAGGCATCCAAGCAAACCACAACAAGGTGGTGAGTGAACCTGGGAAGGCATCCAAGCAAATCACAACAAGGTGGTGAGTGAACCTGGGAAGGCATCCAAGCAAATCACAATAAGGTGGTGTGAAAACCTGGGAAGGCATCCAAGCGAACCACAACAAGGTGGTGAACAACCCCTGGGAAGGGCCGATATCCAAAAAAGTGAGCGATCCCTGGGAAGGGCTGAGATCCAAGCAAACCACGACAAATGATGACATCTATAGAACAGTATCAAAAGACTATACAGGGGTCATTTTTCATCAATTTACATTTTAAATGTTGTGTCACATGCATGAGTAGATGATAATTCTGTACGTGATCCATGAAATGAAAAAATAATAAATCGAGCAGATTAGGTGTGAAGGTCCTAGCCTATCAGAGTCAAAAGCGATGGCTACCAAGAACGATGTACGAGGACGAACTCCAAGGATGCCTTTCAAGCTAGTCAGGAGAATAACTTCCTTGGATGACAATGCGATGGAATAAGGTGATTACGAGATGAGCGACCGGATACGAGACCCGGCGCGGACGAGACGATCAACTGGATACAAGACCCAGTGATTACGAGACGAGCGACCGGATACGAGACCCGGCACTCACAAGACGATCAACCGGATACAAGACCCAGTGATTACGAGATGAGCGACCGGATACGAGACCCAGCACTCACAAGACGATCAACCGGATACGAGACCCGGTGATCACGAGACGAGCGACCGGATACGAGACCCGGCACTCACAGGACAATCAACCGGATACGAGACCCGGTGATTACGAGACGAGCGACCAGATACGAGACCCGGCACTCACAAGACGATCAACCGGATACGAGACCCGGTGATCACGAGACGAGCGACCGGATACGAGACCCGGCACTCACAGGACAATCAATCGGATACGAGACCCGGTGATTACAAGACGAGCGACCGGATACGAGACTCGGCACTCACAAGACGATCAACCGGATACGAGACCCGGTGATCACGAGATAAGCGACCGGATACGAGACCCGGCACTCACAAGACGATCAACCGGATACGAGACCCAGTGATTACGAGACGAGCGACCGGATACGAGACCCAGCACTCACAAGACGATCAACCGGATACGAGACCCGGTGATCACGAGACGAGCGACCGGATACGAGACCTGGCACTCACAAGACGATCAACCGGATACAAGACCCGGTGATCACGAGACGAGCGACCGGATACGAGACCCGGTGATTATGAGACGAGCGACCGGATACGAGACCCGACACTCACAAGACGATCAACCAGATACGAGACCTGGTGATCACGAGATGAGCGACCGGATACGAGACCCGACACTCACAAGACGATCAACCGGATACAAGACCCGGTGATCACGAGACGAGCGAACGGATACGAGACCCGGTGATTATGAGACGAGCGACCGGATACGAGACCCAGCACTCACAAGACGATCAACCGGATACGAGATCCGGTGATCACGAGATGAGCGACCGGATACGAGACCCGGCACTCACAAGACGATCAACCGGATACGAGACCCAGTGATTACGAGACGAACGACCGGATACGAGACCCAGCACTCACAAGACGATCAACCAGATACGAGATCACGAGACGAGCGACTGAATACGAGACCCGGCACTCACAAGACGATAAACCGGATACAAGACCCGGTGATCACGAGACGAGCGACCGGATACGAGACCCGGTGATTATGAGACGAGCGACCGGATACGAGACCCGGCACTCACAAGACGATTAACCGGATACGAGACCCGGTGATCACGAGATAAGCGACCGGATACGAGACCCGGCACTCACAAGACGATCAACCGGATACGAGACCAAGTGATTACGAGACGAGCGACCGGATATGAGACCCAGCACTCACAAGACGATCAACCGGATACGAGACCCGGTGATCACGAGACGAGCGATCGGATACGAGACCCTGCACTCACAGGACAATCAACCGGATACGAGACCCGGTGATTACGAGACGAGCGACCAGATACGAGACCCGGCACTCATAAGACGATCAACCGGATACGAGACCCGGTGATCACGAGACGAGCGACTGGATACGAGACCCGGCACTCACAGGACAATCATCCGGATACGAGACCCGGTGATTATAAGACGAGCCACCGGATACGAGACCCGGCACTCACAAGACGATCAACCGGATACGAGACCCGGTGATCACGAGACAAGCGACCGGATACGAGACCCGGCACTCACAGGACAATCAACCGGATACGAGACCCGGTGATTACGAGACAAGTGACCGGATACGAGACCCGGCACTCACAAGACGATCAACCGGATATGAGACCCGGTATCACGAGACGAGCGACCGAATACAAGACCCGCCACTCACAGGACAATCAACCGGATACGAGACCCGGTGATTACGAGACGAGCGACCGGATACGAGACCCGGCACTCACAAGACGATCAATCGGATACGAGACCCGGTGATCACGAGACGAGCGACCGGATACGAGACCCGGCACTCACAAGACACTCAACCGGATAAGAGACCCGGTGATTACGAGACGAGCGACCGGATACGAGACCCGGCACTCACAAGACGATTAACCGGATACGAGACCCGGTGATCACGAGACGAGCGACTGAATACGAGACCCGGCACTCACAAGACGATAAACCGGATACAAGACCCGGTGATCACGAGACGAGCGACCGGATACGAGACCCGGTGATTATGAGACGAGCGACCGGATACGAGACCCGGCACTCACAAGACGATTAACCGGATACGAGACCCGGTGATCACGAGATAAGCGACCGGATACGAGACCCGGCACTCACAAGACGATCAACCGGATACGAGACCAAGTGATTACGAGACGAGCGACCGGATATGAGACCCAGCACTCACAAGACGATCAACCGGATACGAGACCCGGTGATCACGAGACGAGCGATCGGATACGAGACCCTGCACTCACAGGACAATCAACCGGATACGAGACCCGGTGATTACGAGACGAGGGACCAGATACGAGACCCGGCACTCATAAGACGATCAACCGGATACGAGACCCGGTGATCACGAGACGAGCGACTGGATACGAGACCCGGCACTCACAGGACAATCATCCGGATACGAGACCCGGTGATTATAAGACGAGCCACCGGATACGAGACCCGGCACTCACAAGACGATCAACCGGATACGAGACCCGGTGATCACGAGACAAGCGACCGGATACGAGACCCGGCACTCACAGGACAATCAACCGGATACGAGACCCGGTGATTACGAGACAAGTGACCGGATACGAGACCCGGCACTCACAAGACGATCAACCGGATATGAGACCCGGTATCACGAGACGAGCGACCGAATACAAGACCCGCCACTCACAGGACAATCAACCGGATACGAGACCCGGTGATTACGAGACGAGCGACCGGATACGAGACCCGGCACTCACAAGACGATCAACCAGATACGAGACCCGGTGATCACGAGACGAGCGACCGGATACGAGACCCGGCACTCACAAGACACTCAACCGGATAAGAGACCCGGTGATTACGAGACGAGCGACCGGATACGAGACCCGGCACTCACAAGACGATTAACCGGATACGAGACCCGGTGATCACGAGACGAGCGACCGGATACGAGACCCGGCACTCACAGGACAATCAACCGGATACGAGACCCGGTGATTATAAGACGAGCCACCGGATACGAGACCCGGCACTCACAAGACGATCAACCGGATACGAGACCCGGTGATCATGAGACGAGCGACCGGATACGAGACCCGGCACTCACAGGACAATCAACCGGATACGAGACCCAGTGATTACGAGACGAGCTACCGGATACGAGACCCGGCACTCACATGACGATCAACCGGATACGAGACCCGGTGATCCCGAGACGAGCGACCGCATACGAGAACCGGCACTCACAGGACAATCAACCGGATACGAGACCTGGTGATTACGAGACAAGCGACCGGATACGAGACCCAGCACTCACAGGACGATCAACCGGATACGAGACCCGGTGATCACGAGACGAGCGACCGGATACGAGACCCAGCACTCACAAGACGATCAACCGGATACAAGACCCGGTGATCACGAGACGAGCGACCGGATACGAGACCCGGTGATTATGAGACGAGCGACCGGATACGAGACCCGGCACTCACAAGACGATCAACCAGATACGAGACCCGGTGATCACGAGATAAGCGACCAGATATGAGACCCGGCACTCACAGGACAATCAACCGGATACGAGACCCGGTGATTACGAGACGAGCGACCGGATACGAGACCCGGCACTCACAAGACAATCAACCGGCTACGAGACACGGTGATCACGAGACAAGCGACCGGATACGAGACCCGGCACTCACAGGACAATCAACCGGATACGAGACCCGGTGATTACGAGACGAGCGACCGGATACGAGACCCGGCACTCATAAGACGATCAACCGGATACGAGACCCGGTGATCACGAGACGAGCGACCGGATACGAGACCCGGCACTCACAGGACAATCAACCGGATACGAGACCCGGTGATTATGAGACGAGCGACCGGATACGAGACCCGGCACTCACAAGACGATTAACCGGATACGAGACCCGGTGATCACGAGATAAGCGACCGGATACGAGACCCGGCACTCACAAGACGATCAACCGGATACGAGACCAAGTGATTACGAGACGAGCGACCGGATATGAGACCCAGCACTCACAAGACGATCAACCGGATACGAGACCCGGTGATCACGAGACGAGCGATCGGATACGAGACCCTGCACTCACAGGACAATCAACCGGATACGAGACCCGGTGATTACGAGACGAGGGACCAGATACGAGACCCGGCACTCATAAGACGATCAACCGGATACGAGACCCGGTGATCACGAGACGAGCGACTGGATACGAGACCCGGCACTCACAGGACAATCATCCGGATACGAGACCCGGTGATTATAAGACGAGCCACCGGATACGAGACCCGGCACTCACAAGACGATCAACCGGATACGAGACCCGGTGATCACGAGACAAGCGACCGGATACGAGACCCGGCACTCACAGGACAATCAACCGGATACGAGACCCGGTGATTACGAGACAAGTGACCGGATACGAGACCCGGCACTCACAAGACGATCAACCGGATATGAGACCCGGTATCACGAGACGAGCGACCGAATACAAGACCCGCCACTCACAGGACAATCAACCGGATACGAGACCCGGTGATTACGAGACGAGCGACCGGATACGAGACCCGGCACTCACAAGACGATCAACCAGATACGAGACCCGGTGATCACGAGACGAGCGACCGGATACGAGACCCGGCACTCACAAGACACTCAACCGGATAAGAGACCCGGTGATTACGAGACGAGCGACCGGATACGAGACCCGGCACTCACAAGACGATTAACCGGATACGAGACCCGGTGATCACGAGACGAGCGACCGGATACGAGACCCGGCACTCACAGGACAATCAACCGGATACGAGACCCGGTGATTATAAGACGAGCCACCGGATACGAGACCCGGCACTCACAAGACGATCAACCGGATACGAGACCCGGTGATCACGAGACGAGCGACCGGATACGAGACCCGGCACTCACAGGACAATCAACCGGATACGAGACCCAGTGATTACGAGACGAGCTACCGGATACGAGACCCGGCACTCACATGACGATCAACCGGATACGAGACCCGGTGATCCCGAGACGAGCGACCGCATACGAGAACCGGCACTCACAGGACAATCAACCGGATACGAGACCCGGTGATTACGAGACAAGCGACCGGATACGAGACCCAGCACTCACAGGACGATCAACCGGATACGAGACCCGGTGATCACGAGACGAGCGACCGGATACGAGACCCGGCACTCACAAGACGATAAACCAGATACAAGACCCGGTGATCACGAGACGAGCGACCGGATACGAGACCCGGTGATTATGAGACGAGCGACCGGATACGAGACCCGGCACTCACAAGACGATCAACCAGATACGAGACCCGGTGATCACGAGATAAGCGACCGGATACGAGACCCGGCACTCACAGGACAATCAACCGGATACGAGACCCGGTGATTACGAGACGAGCGACCGGATACGAGACCCGGCACTCACAAGACAATCAACCGGCTACGAGACACGGTGATCACGAGACAAGCGACCGGATACGAGACCCGGCACTCACAGGACAATCAACCGGATACGAGACCCGGTGATTACGAGACGAGCGACCGGATACGAGACCCGGCACTCATAAGACGATCAACCGGATACGAGACCCGGTGATCACGAGACGAGCGACCGGATACGAGACCCGGCACTCACAGGACAATCAACCGGATACGAGACCCGGTGATTATAAGACGAGCCACCGGATACGAGACCCGACACTCACAAGACGATCAACCGGATACGAGACCCGGTGATTACGAGACGAGCGACCGGATACGAGACCCGGCACTCACAAGACGATCAACCGGATACGAGACCCGGTGATCACGAGATAAGCGACCGGATACGAGACCCGGCACTCACAAGATGATCAACCGGATATGAGAGCCAGTGATTACGAGACGAGCGACCGAATACGAGACCCAGCACTCACAAGATAATCAACCAGATACGTGACCCGGTGATCACCAGACGAGCGACCGGATACGAGACCCGGCACTCACAGGACAATCAACCGGATACGAGACCCGGTGATCACGAGACGAGCGACCGGATACGAGACCCGACACTCACAGGACAATCAACCGGATACCAGACCTGGTGATTATGAGACGAGTGACCGGCTACGAGACCCGGCACTCACAAGACGATCAACCAGATACGAGACCCGGTGATCACGAGACGAGCGACCGGATACGAGACCCGGCACTCACAGGACAATCAACCGGATACGAGACCCAGTGATTACGAGACGAGTGACCGAATACGAGACCCGGCACTCACAAGACGATCAATCGGATACGAGACCCGGTGATCACGAGACGAGCGACCGGACACGACACCCGGCACTCACAGGACAATCAACCGGATACGAGACCCGGTGATTACGAGACGAGCTACCAGATACGAGACCCGGCACTCACATGACGATCAACCGGATACGAGACCCGGTGATCCCGAGACGAGCGACCGGATACGAGAACCGGCACTCACAGGACAATCAACCGGATAAGAGACCCGGTGATTACGAGACAAGCGACCGGATACGAGACCCAGCACTCGCAGGACGATCAACCGGATACGAGACCCGGTGATCACGAGACGAGCGACCGGATACGAGACCCGGCACTCACAAGACGATCAACCGGATACAAGACCCGGTGATCACGAGACGAGCGACCGGATACGAGACCCGGTGATTATGAGACGAGCGATCGGATACGAGACCCGGCACTCACAAGACGATCAACCGGATACGAGACCCGGTGATCACAAGATGAGCGACCGGATACGAGACCCGGCACTCACAGGACAATCAACCGGATACGAGACCCAGTGATTACGAGACGAGCGACCGGATACGAGACCCGGCACTCACAAGACGATCAACCGGCTACGAGACACGGTGATCACGAGACGAGCGACCGGATACGAGACCCGGCACTCACAGGACAATCAACCGGATACGAGACCCGGTGATTACGAGACGAGCGACCGGATACGAGACCCGGCACTCACAAGACGATCAACCAGATACGAGACCCGGTGATCACGAGACGAGCGACCGGATACGAGACCCGGCACTCACAAGACAATCAACCGGATAAGAGACCCGGTGATCATGAGACGAGCGACCGGATACGAGACCCGGCACTCACAGGACAATTAACCGGATACTAGACCCGGTGATTACGAGACGAGAGATCGGATACGAGACCCGGTACTCACAAGACGATCAACCGGCAACGAGACCCGGTGATCACGAGACAAGCGACCGGATACGAGACCCGGCACTCACAGGACAATCAACCGGATACGAGACCCGGTGATTACGAGACGAGCGACCGGATACGAGACCCGGTGATTAAGAGACGAGCGACCGGATACGAGACCCGGTGATCACGAGACGAACGACCGGATACGAGATCCGGCACTCACAGGACAATCAACCGGATACGAGACCCGGTGATTACGAGACGAGCGACCGGATACGAGACCCGGCACTCACAAGATGATCAATCGGATACGAGACCCGGTGATCACGAAACGAGCGACCGGATACGAGACCCGGCACTCACAAGACGATCAATCGGATACGAGACCCGATGATCACGAGACGAGCGACCGGATACGAGACCCGGCACTCACAGGACAATCAACCGGATACGAGACCCGGTGATTACAAGACGAGGGACCGGATACGAGACCCGGCACTCACAAGACGATCAACCGGATACGAGACCCAGTGATCACGAGATAAGCGACCGGATACGAGACCCGGCACTCACAAGATGATCAACCGGATACGAGAGCCAGTGATTACGAGACGAGCGACCGAATACGAGACCCAGCACTTACAAGACAGTCAACCAGATACGAGACCCGGTGATCACCAGACGAGCGACCGGATACGAGACCCGGCACTCACAGGACAATCAACCGGATACGAGACCCGGTGATTACGAGACGAGCGACCAGATACGAGACCCGGCACTCATAAGACGATCAACCGGATACGAGACCCGGTGATCACGAGACGAGCGACCGGATACGAGACCCGGCACTCACAGGACAATCAACCGGATACGAGACCCGGTGATTATAAGACGAGCGACCGGATACGAGACCCGGCACTCACAAGACGATCAACCGGATACGAGACCCGGTGATCACGAGACGAGCGACCGGATACGAGACCCGGCACTCACAGGACAATCAACCGGATACGAGACCCAGTGATTACGAGACGAGTGAACGGATACGAGACCCGGCACTCACAAGACGATCAATCGGATACGAGACCCGGTGATCACGAGATGAGCGACCGGACACGACACCCGGCACTCACAGGATAATCAACCGGATACGAGACCCAGTGATTACGAGACGAGCTACCGGATACGAGACCCGGCACTCACATGACGATCAACCGGATACGAGACCCGGTGATCCCGAGACGAGCGACCGCATACGAGAACCGGCACTCACAGGACAATCAACCGGATACGAGACCCGGTGATTACGAGACAAGCGACAGGATACGAGACCCAGCACTCACAGGACGATCAACCGGATACGAGACCCGGTGATCACGAGACGAGCGACCGGATACGAGACCCGGCACTCACAAGACGATCAACCGGATACAAGACCCGGTGATCACGAGACGAGCGACCGGATACGAGACCCGGTGATTATGAGACGAGCGACCGGATACGAGACCCGGCACTCACAAGACGATCAACCAGATACGAGACCCGGTGATCACGAGATAAGCGACCGAATACGAGACCCGGCACTCACAGGACAATCAACCGGATACGAGACCCGGTGATTACGAGACGAGCGACCGGATACGAGACCCGGCACTCACAAGACAATCAACCGGCTACGAGACACGGTGATCACGAGACGAGCGACCGGATACGAGACCCGGCACTCACAGGACAATCAACCGGATACGAGACCCGGTGATTACGAGACGAGCGACCGGATACGAGACCCGGCACTCATAATACGATCAACCGGATACGAGACCCGGTGATCACGAGACGAGCGACCGGATACGAGACCCGGCACTCACAGGACAATCAACCGGATACGAGACCCGGTGATTATAAGACGAGCCACCGGATACGAGACCCGGCACTCACAAGACGATCAACCGGATACGAGACCCGGTGATCACGAGATAAGCGACCGGATACGAGACCCGGCACTCACAAGATGATCAACCGGATATGAGAGCCAGTGATTACGAGACGAGCGACCGAATACGAGACCCAGCACTCACAAGATAATCAACCAGATACGTGACCCGGTGATCACCAGACGAGCGACCGGATACGAGAACCGGCACTCACAGGACAATCAACCGGATACGAGACCCGACACTCACAGGACAATCAACCGGATACCAGACCTGGTGATTATGAGACGAGTGACCGGCTACGAGACCCGGCACTCACAAGACGATCAACCAGATACGAGACCCGGTGATCACGAGACGAGCGACCGGATACGAGACCCGGCACTCACAGGACAATCAACCGGATACGAGACCCAGTGATTACGAGACGAGTGACCGGATACGAGACCCGGCACTCACAAGACGATCAATCGGATACGAGACCCGGTGATCAGGAGACGAGCGACCGGATACGACACCCGGCACTCACAGGACAATCAACTGGATACGAGACCCGGTGATTACGAGACGAGCGACCGGATACGAGACCCGGCACTCACATGACGATCAACCGGATACGAGACCCGGTGATCCCGAGACGAGCGACCGGATACGAGAACCGGCACTCATAGGACAATCAACCGGATACGAGACCCGGTGATTACGAGACCAGCGACCGGATACGAGACCCAGCACTCACAGGACGATCAACCGGATACGAGACCCGGTGATCACGAGACGAGCGACCGGATACGAGACCCGGCACTCACAAGACGATCAACCGGATACAAGACCCGGTGATCACGAGACGAGCGACCGGATACGAGCCCCGGTGATTACGAGACGAGCGATCGGATACGAGACCCGGCACTCACAAGACGATCAGCCGAATACGAGACCCGGTGATCACAAGACGAACGACCGGATACGAGACCCGGCACTCACAGGACAATCAACCGGATACGAGACCCAGTGATTACGAGACGAGCGACCGGATACGAGACCCGACACTCACAAGACGATCAACCGGCTACGAGACACGGTGATCACGAGACGAGCGACCGGATACGAGACCCGGCACTCACAGGACAATCAACCGGATACGAGACCCGGTGATCACGAGACGAGCGACCAGATACGAGACCTGGCACTCTCAAGACGATCAACAGGATACGAGACCCGGTGATCATGAGACGAGCGACCAGATACGAGACCTGGCACTCTCAAGACGATCAACAGGATACGAGACCCGGTGATCATGAGACGAGCGACCGGATACGAGACCCGGCACTCACAGGACAATTAACCGGATACTAGACCCGGTGATTACGAGACGAGCGACCGGATACGAGACCCGGCACTCACAAGACGATCAACCGGATACGAGACCCGGTGATCACGAGACGAGCGACCGGATACGAGACCCGGCACTCACAGGACAATCAACCGGATACGAGACCCGGTGATTACGAGACGAGCGACCGGATACGAGACCCGGCACTCACAAGACAATCAACCGGATACGAGACCCGGTGATTACGAGACGAGCGACCGGATACGAGACCCGGCACTCACAAGACGATCAACCGGATACGAGACCCGATGATCACGAGCCTAGCGACCGGATACGAGACCCGACACTCACAAGACCATCAACCGGATACGAGACCCGGTGATTATGAAACGAGCGACCGGATACGAGACCCGGCACTCACAAGACGATCAACCGGATACGAGACCCGGTGATCACGAGACGAGCGACCGGATACGAGACCCGGCACTCACAAGACAATCAACCGGATAAGAGACCCGGTGATTACGAGATGAGCGACCGGATACGAGACCCGGCACTCACAAGACGATCAACCGGATACGAGACCCGGTGATCACGAGACGAGCGACCGGATACGATACCCGGCACTCACAGGACAATCAACCGGATACGAGACCCGGTGATTACGAGACGAGCGACCGGATACGAGACCCGGCACTCACACGACGATCAACCGGATACGAGACCCGGTGATCACGAGACGAGCGACCGGATACGAGACCCGGCACTCACAGGACAATCAACCGGATACGAGACCCGGTGATTACGAGACGAGCGACCGGATACGAGACCCGGCACTCACAAGACGATCAACCGGATACGAGACCCGGTGATCACGAGACGAGCGACCGGATACGAGACCCGGCACTCACAGGACAATCAACCGGATACGAGACCCGGTGATTACGAGACGAGCGACCGGATACGAGACCCGGCACTCACAAGACGATCAACCGGATACGAGACCCGGTGATCACGAGACGAGCGACCGGATACGAGACCCGGCACTCACAGGACAATCAACCGGATACGAGACCCGGTGATTACGAGACAAGCGACCGGATACGAGACCCAGCACTCACAGGGCGATCAACCGGATACGAGACCCGGTGATCACGAGACGAGCGACCGGATACGAGACCCGGCACACACAAGACAATCAACCGGATACAACACCCGGTGATCACGAGACGAGCGACCGGATACGAGACCCGGTGATTATGAGACGAGCGACCGGATACGAGACCCGACACTCACAAGACGATCAACCGGATACGAGACCCGGTGATCACGAGACGAGCGACCGGATACGAGACCCGGCACTCACAGGACAATCAACCGGATACGAGACCCGGTGATTACGAGACGAGCGACCGGATACGAGACCCGGCACTCACAAGACGATCAACCGGCTACGAGACCCGGTGATCACGAGACGAGCGACCGGATACGAGACCCGGCACTCACAGGACAATCAACCGGATACGAGACCCGGTGATCACGAGACGAGCGACCGGATACGAGACCCGGCACTCACAAGACGATCAACCGGATACGAGACCCGGTGATTACGAGACGAGCGACCGGATACGAGACCCGGCACTCACACGACGATCGACCGGCTACGACACCCGGTGATCACGAGACGAGCGACCGGATACGAGACCCGACACTCACAGGACAATCAACCGGATACCTGACCTGGTGATTACGAGACGAGCGACCGGATACGAGATCCGGCACTCATAAGACGATCAACCGGATACGAGACCCGGTGATCACGAGACGAGCGACCGGATACGAGACCCGGCACTCACAGGACAATCAACCGGATACGAGACCCAGTGATTACGAGACGAGTGACCGGATACGAGACCCGGCACTCACAAGACGATCAATCGGATACGAGACCCGGTGATCAGGAGACGAGCGACCGGATACGACACCCGGCACTCACAGGACAATCAACTGGATACGAGACCCGGTGATTACGAGACGAGCGACCGGATACGAGACCCGGCACTCACATGACGATCAACCGGATACGAGACCCGGTGATCACGAGACGAGCGACCGGATACGAGACCCGGCACTCACAGGACAATCAACCGGATACGAGACCCGGTGATTACGAGACGAGCGACCGGATACGAGACCCGGCACTCACAGGACGATCAACCGGATACGAGACCCGGTGATCACGAGACGAGCGACCGGATACGAGACCCGGCACTCACAAGACAATCAACCGGATACAAGACCCGGTGATCACGAGACGAGCGACCGGATACGAGACCCGGTGATTATGAGACGAGCGACCGGATACGAGACCCGGCATTCACAAGACGATCAACCGGATACGAGACCCGGTGATCACGAGACGAGCGACCGGATACGAGACCCGGCACTCACAGGACAATCAACCGGATACGAGACCCGGTGATTATGAGACGAGCGACTGGATACGAGACCCGGCACTCACAAGACGATCAACCGGCTACGAGACCCGGTGATGACGAGACGAGCGACCGGATACGAGATCCGGCACTCACAGGACAATCAATCGGATACGAGACCCGGTGATCACGAGACGAGCGACCGGATATGAGACCCGGCACTCACAAGACGATCAACCGGATACGAGACCCGGTGATCACGAGACGAGCGACCGGATACGAGACCCGGCACTCACAAGACGATCAATCGGATACGAGACCCGATGATCACGAGACGAGCGACCGGATACGAGACCCGGCACTCACAGGACAATCAACCGGATACGAGACCTAGTGATTACAAGACGAGGGACCGGATACGAGACCCGGTGATCACGAGACGAGCGACCGGATACGAGACCCGGCACTCACAGGATAATTAACCGGATACGAGACCCGGTGATTATGAGACGAGAGACCGGATACGAGACCCGGTACTCACAAGACGATCAACCGGCTACGAGACCCGGTGATCACGAGACGAGCGACCGGATACTAGACCCAGTGATTACGTGACGAGACCCGGCACTCACAATACGATCAACCAGATACGAGACCCGGTGACCACGAGACGAGCGACCGGATACGAGATCCGGCACTCACAGGACAATCAACCGGATACGAGACCCGGTGATTACGAGACGAGCGACCGGATACGAGATCCGGCACTCACAGGACAATCAACCGGATACGAGACCCGGTGATTACGAGACGAGCGACCGGATACGAGACCCGGCACTCACAAGACGATCAATCGGATACGAGACCCGGTGATCACGAGACGAGCGACCGGATACGAGACCCGGCACTCACAGGACAATCAACCGGATACGAGACCCGGTGATGATGATACGAGCGACCGGATACGAGACCCGGCACTCACAAGACGATCAACCGGATACAAGACCCGGTGATCACGAGACGAGCAACCGGATACGAGACCCGGTGATTATGAGACAAGCGACCGGATACGAGACACGGGACTCACAAGACGATCAACCGGATACGAGACCCGGTGATCACCAGACGAGCGACCGGATACGAGACCCGGTGATCCCGAGACGAGCGACCGGATACGAGAACCGGTGATCACGAGACGAGCGACCGGATACGAGACCCGGTGATCCCGAGACGAGCGACCGGATACGAGACCCGGTGATCACGACATGAGCGACCGGATACGAGACCCGGCACTCACAGGACAATCAACCGGATACGAGACCCGGTGATGACGAGACGAGCGACCGGATACGAGACCCGGAACTCACAAGACGATCAACCGGATACAAGACCCGGTGATCACGAGACGAGCGACCGGATACGAGACCCGGTGATTATGAGACAAGCGACCGGATACGAGACCCGGCACTCACAAGACGATCAACTGGATACGAGACCCGGTGATCACCAGACGAGCGACCGGATACGAGACCCGGCACTCACAGGACAATCAACCGGATACGAGACCCGGTGATTACGAGACGAGTGACCGGATACGAGACCCAGCACTCACAAGAAGATCAACCGGCTACGAGACCCGGTGATCACGAGACGAGCGACCGGATACGAGACCCGGCACTCACAGGACAATCAACCGGATACGAGACCCGGTGATCACGAGACGAGCGACCGGATACGAGACCCGGCACTCACAGGCCGATCAACCGGATACGAGACCCGGTGATCACCAGACGAGCGACCGGATACGAGACCCGGCACTCACAGGACAATCAACCGGATACGAGACCCGGTGATTACGAGACGAGCGACCGGATACGAGACCCGGCACTCACAAGACGATCAACCGGCTACGAGACCCGGTGATCACGAGACGAGCGACCGGATACGAGACCCGGCACTCACAAGACAATCAACCGGATCCGAGACCCGGTAATTACGAGACGAGCGACCGGATACGAGACCCGACACTAACAAGACGATCAACCGGATACGAGACCCGGTGATCACGAGACGAGCGACCGGATACGAGACCCGACACTCACAGGACAATCAACCGGATACGAGACCTGGTGATTACGAGACGAGCGACCGGATACGAGACCCGGCACTCACAAGACGATCAATCGGATACGAGACCCGGTGATCACGAGATGAGCGACCGGATACGAGACCCGGCACTCACAGGAGAATCAATCGGATACGAGACCCGGTGATTACGAGACGAGCGACCGGATACGAGACCCGGCACTCACAAGACGATCAACCGGATACGAGACCCGGTGATCACGAGACGATCGACCGGATACGAGACCCGACACTCATAAGACAATCAACCGGATACAAGACCCGGTGATCACGAGACGAGCGACCGGATACGAGACCCGGTGATTATGAGAGGAGCGACCGGATATGAGACCCGGCACTCACAAGACGATCAACCGGATACAAGACCCGGTGATCACGAGACGAGCGACCGGATACGAGACCCGGCACTCACAGGACAATCAACCGGATACGAGACCCGGTGATTACGAGACGAGCGACTGGATACGAGACCCGGCACTCACAAGACGATCAACCGGCTACGAGACCCGGTGATGACGAGACGAGCGACCGGATACGAGACCCGGCACTCACAGGACAATCAATCGGATACGAGACCCGGTGATCACGAGACGAGCGACCGGATATGAGACCCGGCACTCACAAGACGATCAACCGGATACGAGACCCGGTGATCACGAGACGAGCGACCGGATACGAGACCCGGCACTCACAGGATAATTAACCGGATACGAGACCCGGTGATTATGAGACGAGAGACCGGATACGAGACCCGGTACTCACAAGACGATCAACCGGCTACGAGACCCGGTGATCACGAGACGAGCGACCGGATACTAGACCCGGTGATTACGAGACGAGACCCGGCACTCACAATACGATAAACCGGATACGAGACCCGGTGACCACGAGACAAGCGACCGGATACGAGATCCGGCACTCACAGGACAATCAACCGGATACGAGACCCGGTGATTACGAGAGGAGCGACCGGATACGAGATCCGGCACTCACAGGACAATCAACCGGATACGAGACCTGGTGATTACGAGACGAGCGACCGGATACGAGACCCGGCACTCACAAGACGATCAATCGGATACGAGACCCGGTGATCACGAGACGAGCGACCGGATACGAGACCCGGCACTCACAGGACAATCAACCGGATACGAGACCCGGTGATGACGAGACGAGCGACCGGATACGAGACCCGGCACTCACAAGACGATCAACCGGATACAAGACCCGGTGATCACGAGACGAGTGACCGGATACGGGACCCGGTGATTATGAGACAAGCGACCGGATACGAGACCCGGCACTCACAAGACGATCAACCGGATACGAGACCCGGTGATCACGAGATGAGCGACCGGATACGAGACCCGGCACTCACAGGACAGTCAACCGGATACGAGACCCGGTGATTACGAGACGAGTGACTGGATACGAGACCCAGCACTCACAAGAAGATCAACCGGCTACGAGACCCGGTGATCACGAGACGAGCGACCGGATACGAGACCCGGCACTCACAAGACAATCAACCGGATACGAGACCCGGTGATCACGAGACGAGCGACCGGATACGAGACCCGGCACTCACAAGCCGATCAACCGGATACGAGACCCGGTGATCACCAGACGAGCGACCGGATACGAGACCCGGCACTGACAGGACAATCAACCGGATACGAGACCCGGTGATTACGAGACGAGCGACCGGATACGAGACCCGGCACTCACAAGACGATCAACCGGCTACGAGACCAGGTGATCACGAGACGAGCGACCGGATACGAGACCCGACACTCACAAGACGATCAACCGGATACGAGACCCGGTGATCACGAGACGAGCGACCGGATACGAGACCCGACACTCACAAGACGATCAACCGGATACGAGACCCGGTGATCACGAGACGAGCGACCGGATACGAGACCCGACACTCACAGGACGATCAATCGGATACGAGACCCGGTGATTACGAGACGAGCGACCGGATACGAGACCCGGCACTCACACGACGATCAATCGGATACGAGACCCGGTGATCACGAGACGAGCGACCGGATACGAGACCAGGCACTCACAGGAGAATCAATCGGATACGAGACCCGGTGATCACGAGACGAGCGACCGGATACGAGACCAGACACTCACATGACGATCAACCGGATACGAGACCCTGTGATCACGAGACGAGCGACCGGATACGAGACCCGGCACTCATAGGACAATCAACCGGATACGATACCCGGTGATTACGAGATGAGCGACCGGATACGAGACCCGGCACTCCTAAGACGATCAACCGAATACGAGACCTGGTGATCACGAGACGAGCGACCGGATACGAGACCCGGCACTCACAGGATAATCAACCGGATACGAGACCCGGTGATTACGAGACGAGCGACCGGATACGATACCCGGCACTCACAAGATGATCAATCGAATACGAGACCCGGTGATCACGAGACGAGCGACCGGATACGAGACCCGACGTAGACAAGACGATCAGCCAGATACGAGACCCGGTGATTGCGAGACGAGCGACCGGATACGAGACCTGGCGCAGATAAGACGATCAACCGGATACGAGACCTGGTGATCACGAGACGAGCGACCGGATACGAGACCCGGTGCCAACAAGACAATCAACCGGATACGAGACCCGGTGGTCACGAGACTAGCGACCGGATACGAGACCCGGCGCAGACGAGACAATCAATTAGAAGACGAAACCCGACGACTAACAATGCGGTCAGTGATTGATGCATTGACACCTTTACGAATGTTTTGCATGACTTACATCTTGCGTTGCATCATAAGTTGTATGTGTTGCATCATGTATGTACTGTCATTCTTATGCACTGTCATTCATGCATCGGGTGTCTACTTCTTTATCATGTTCATTTCATTTAACATTTCATAAACATGATAAAGAGGGGCAGCTGTAGACACCCGAATTTTGCACTTCGTATACTAACCCTGGCAGGAGGGCAAAATCGTCAATTAACCCAGCCTACGAGACGAAGGTGGACAAGTACGAACACTCGACGCCACCGCAACGATTTGCAACCAAAACCGACGTGACAACAAGGCCATCCGAAATGAGCATTCCCGAATGATGTGGCACGTCTCCCAGTAATTCCCGGACTGCAAAATACAAGCCTTTCGGCGAAAACTGATGTCACGACACGAGAATCGAGGCATGGTACGAAAACCGAGAAAGTCAAACCGGCTAGCCGCGGATTGATCTGCGGCCAATAAGTGCGCCTTTTGAAAACACGGAACTCGAAACACGAAAATCGAAACCAGGATGAGTGGCTGGTGGGCGGCCAGCCAGTTGCAGACCAATCTGCGGCCAGCCGCAGACCAATCTGCGGCCAGCCGCAGACCAATCTGCGGCTGCCCTTGGCCAGCCTATTTCAGCTCATTCCTTCATTCAACATACAAAGAGTGGTTCTTCATTTTTTTCATCCGAAGAAGAGAGAGCATACACGAGGTTGACAGCAGCGGAAGAAGAAAGGAAAAGAGGAAGATTCAGCAGCAAGAACAGCGAAAAAAAGAGAGAAAAAAGAGAAAATAGTGAGGAATTATACCCCTTTTGTGAGATTGTATCACATATAATTTCTACTATATTCAATATACGAATTTATACGCATCGTGGTGTCATTTGCAAGGTGAAAAGGAAACCTTTTTATAGCAGTTTTTGTTATATTATTTTGTCAAGTTTTGTCATTTGGATCATATTAAACGTAGTTCTTTCTTGGATATTATTGAGAATACATGGATTAGGGATTATTAGTGAAGGTTCCAAAGGAATAAAATTCTTCCTAATGACCCGATGATATCCATTTGGTGAATTTTAGCTTGTTTAAATTTTGTAATATCCATTGCGTGGGTGTGCATAAATTTTGGTTGTGAGCCTAGGACGCGACCCCGTGGTCCAAATCCGATGATGGACAATTTTGGTGCATGTAATAGGATCGATTATCCTTGATTGTAAATATGTAATCGTCGGGCCTTAAAACGATACCAAGTCGAAAATCGGGTTTAAGGCCCCGAAATAGTGAAATCTGTGCTTGTGGGCGTTTGGGGTTATTTTGATGGCTTACATGCCCATGAATAGCCCCAATGCATTATAATGCTTGATTTGATTTATGACACAAATTGATTTCAAAGCTAAACGATAAAGATTTTCATAAAATCAATCAAACTAGGTTATTAGCATCACGAGGATAAGAAATTGGGAGTGCTAATGAATGTCGATTTCTATTTAACGAGAAGGCAAAAGAAAGATCGTGTTCAAACGTCACAAGAAATGGTTTTATAAAAATAAATGGTTGTTTTATTAAACCGTTGTGCATAGGGTTAAAGAGATCCTAGAAGTTGCCCATCAATTGAGTTACGAAAGCAACGTATAGATCTCAATTCCTATTTTGACGAAGGTTTAGAAAACTCTTGTTTTTGCCAAAACGACACCTAATGAAAATCTCATAGTTTTTGACAATTAAAATCAAACCTTTCTCATAAAGCTTTCTCGTATAAGCCGAAGGACATTCTAAAGCATTCTCAAAAGAAAAACACGACTTTTCATAAAAATCCAAATGGTTTCTTCATGCAAACTCACCACGACATTCACATAGGCACACACACGCGCACATACACACACATTCAAGAATTAAAGGATAGGAAAAGCATCAAGATTGCGGTAATCGTGTTTCACAGAAGTCGGGGGGTGCCTAACACCTTCCCCTCGCTTAAACAAGCCCCCGAACTCTATGAATCTCGGTTTATAGACCAATTAATTTGGAGTCACATATGAGCCAGCAATTTACGAAAAACGAAACTCGGATGAGTTGGTACATCCATTTCAAATATACCAACTGGCGACTCTGGTCAATTGGCTCATCATAAAAAACGATCTTTCAAAATCCCGTCGACATTTATGCCGACCTTTTCCAAAAAGTCATCTAATAAAAAGGCTAAAATCGGAAAGGGTAATAATCACCAAAGAAGCGATTCTTCCCGGCATCGACATGCTCAATTAACGATATAAACGAAAGAGAAAGAGAATAAGAATTATACCCTCGTAGAACAAAGCTTCCTCGGGTACAAGTTCAACTCCTAGTCCTTCGTGTTCTCCTCGAATGCTATGGTGTGATTCCTTCCTTTGATCAACGTAAGCCACCCAAGTGTTTGGCCTCTAGAGGTGATCCACCAAGGAAGAACAAGTATTCAAGAAGTTGGGTATTTAGCAAAACCCTAGTTTCTATCTCTATAGA
The DNA here is from genome assembly GCA_034770075.1 of Aralia elata. NCBI lineage: Eukaryota > Viridiplantae > Streptophyta > Magnoliopsida > Apiales > Araliaceae > Aralia > Aralia elata. The sequence goes on from CM068378.1 coordinate 36,482,857, forward strand.
AATTGTAAGTACTCTCCACAATCTAATGCAAGAGTGTGTAACCCTAATCTATGATAAGACTCCTCTTATTTATAGATGTAGGAATAACCCCTCCTTAAACTATTATAATTAAACTCCTTTAATTATTTATGCTCCTAATCCAATTAGGAATTCATGGAAGAGTACTTCTATTAATTAATTCTCAATCCCTATTAGGAATTAAATAATAGTAAAAGTAATAATAATAATAAGACTCCTCTTATTAATTTATATTTAATATTTCCAAAATACTAAATACTAAATATTAAGTTATTTAATTTATTCTATCTCCATAGACTAAATTAAATGCACTTAACTTATTATTACAATTATGTCATTTACTTCTTAAATAAATATTTTCCTTTTGCGGTGTGACCCTTTAGGTTCTCCATATTAAACCGGTTATGAATAAAATAATTAGAACAATTCTAATTTTATTTAAATAAATAAATTAAACTATTTAATTCATTTAAATAAATAATATTTATTCTACAATAAGGGTAAGCCCCCTTAGCGATCAACGACTTTCCAGATAATATAGATTTCAACATTAATCACAAAAGAACCTTTGAGTAAATAGTTACCGTACAATTCAATCCTTCTACCATACAATGTCCCAACTAAATATAAGACATGGATTTACTGTCAATTCTTATTTTATTTAATTATATGTATTTCGATTCCCAAATGCACAACTCTGATTAATGCAAATTAGAAACTCCTTTCTAATCTCATTCTGCCTTGGCCAAGGACTACTGAGTTGTCATTTATCGAATCACATAGGACATTCACATCTTTTACTAGACGTGGTAGATTCTTTGTTGATCATTCACCTATCTCCATGTACAACTTATTATACCTAATCATACCCTTTGATATACCCTAAAGGTCTTAAGGGACATGTCAAAGTATAACTCATCATACACAAGATATTATGATGATCTCAAGTCCAAGGATCACTTGTACTACTATCACTAGAGGAATTCCTATTGACAGGCGAGTAAAACTCCATTAGGTATTCCTTAGCGAGCCACGTTCAGTGAACTTATTCTCTAATAAGCACCTACATACTTGCTTTAGTGTCTCCACATAAATGATTATGAGATCAATCATCCTCTTCTTAAGAGCAAGCAACGTATGTACTAATCTATCTGGATTCACTAATCCCCTATTTAATAATCCAACGATTAGGAACGATTTTAGTTTGTGAGCTATCTTGAATTTAGATCTCATTAGCATGATCACCATCATGATTCTAAAAGCATTGCTCAAAACTATGGGTTTATCACATTTAATATAACAGCACTATGTAGATAATATAAAATGTCTTTTTAAGAAAATCAATTCTTTTATTAATAAATGAATAAGATTACAAAGTATATGCTACATCATATCAAATATGATTGGCTTGTGTCCATACTACTATCACCATGTTGTTGCCCAAATGTAGAAATCTCGTTTCTCAACTTAGCCGACTTAGCTGGTGGGAAGAATTTCGCTAGGAATTTCTGAGCTAGATCATCCCAAGTTGTGATGGACCCTGGCGGAAGTGAGTGTAACCAACTCTTTGCTTTATCTCTTAGTGTGAACGGAAACAAACGTAATCTCACTGCATCATCTGTCACATTGGGATATTTGAATGTATCACAAATCTCTAGGAAGCTAACCAAGTGTTCATTCGGGTCATCGTTAGCTAATCCCCCAAACTGTACCGCATCTGAATCATATGAATTGTTCCCGGCTTGATCTCAAAGGAATTAGCGGTGATAGCTGGTCTCGTGATGCTTGATTTGATCTCGTCTATCTTAGGCATAGCATATTCCCTCAATGATTTCTGTTCTTCGTTAGCCATTTTCTCTTTCTCAATTGTCTCCCGACAGAATTTTCTCAACTAACGTAGCTTGTTCTCAAGATGATCCTCACACTGCACGAGTTCCGGTTGTTTTGATCGCGTTTGCATAAACGAATCAAAAGACACCTGAAACAAGAAACAAAAGAAAAATAAGTTTGCTTAATTAGAACAGACTTAATTAAACTGATATTGAAAATTATAAACACAAATAATCCCCAGTAACGGCGCCAAAAACTGGTTACCCGATTTCACAATCAACAATTACGTGCAAGTATACACGATCAACAAGTAATAAAGTGACAAGATAGAGTGTCGAATCCACAGGAATTACTATGTTTTATATCTCCAACTGTCAATTTAGATTATGGCTATTCTATTAAACAATCTCAATTTGAATACTGATTGAAACTAATTAGATTAACACTAACACTGGCAACTATACCAAAGGTTGAAATTCAGATTTAAAGAGATTAAGACTACAATATCCCCAGTTATATATCATAAACCAATCTATCTACACATTCCAATTATTCACTTCAATAGAGTTGTTAACAAGAAATCAATTGTATTTATAAGCCCTTTTCCAAGTGATCAAATAAATCTATCTAATCCAATTAACTCTGCGATGTTCCTATTCAAAACTAAAGGATTAAATTCATTAAGCTTCAATTTCCAATTGTTACATGCAGCAAAGAGATATCCCTATTCACTTCACAATCCTAATTATTCAACACATGCAAATAATTAAGAATACATGCTATCTCATCCAGTTCTAATCCTAGATTGCATCTCCCGAATTCACCTAGAATATTACGCTAAATTGTCGGCCAAACAATTAATCAATAAGCATAGAATAAAATTGTCAACTCAAATTGATTGAATAACTGAAATCAAATAGATAGTTAATTCATAAATATAAGTGGTTCAATTGTAGCCTTAATTAAAAAGTTTAGTTCATCTTGACAATAAAAACTAGAATTCCAAAATAAGTCATCATAATTAATTACAAATTAGGGATAAAAGATTAAAAAAAAACTCAATGTAATCTCTAGTCCTCCAGTCTGAATTCCTTACGATGCTTGACTTGATCTTCAATCTCCTTGCTCAGCTCTGAAAACTCAATCTCCGCGTGTGTTTTTTATCCAATGTATTATCTCTTATTTATATCCTCATAAGCCTCCTCATTAGAGTGGTAGATAGAATCCTTGTTAGCTTCAACCTTTCCAAGATAACTGATTACTGAAAAGTCTTTTAATTTTCATCAGCCGCATTCTCGCGTCGGCGAGAAATTCTTCACAAAAGTCCTCGCCCCAGCGAGGTCTCGCCCCGGCGAGAAAAATAGCCCATGAATTCTCACCCCGGCGAGGTTGCCCTGCACCCAGCTATTTGTTTCTTCTTCTAACCTGCAGCCAGCCTTGACCTACAAAAGCAATACGAAAACAAATAAAAAGATACTAAAAACACTTAAAGACTGTAAAGAATTAAGCCAAAGACGTATCAAACTCGTAGGTTAAAACCTACTCATCACCTTCTTATAGTCCTTTAATTGTCGTGACGCATACGCAATGACCTTACCGTTCTGCATAAGCACACAGCCTAGTCCTTTATGCGACGCAACACTGTACACCACAAAATTTCCTGTGCTATCCGGTAGAGATAACACAGGCGCCGTACTCAACCTCTTCTTTAATTCTTAAAAACTTTCCTCACACTTCTCCGTCCAAACGAACTTCACCGCCTTCCTAGTCAAATTCGTTAATGAAGTCGCAATTTTGGAAAAATCCTAAATGAATCTTCTGTAGTAACCTGCCAATCCTAGAAAACTCCTTACTTCCGATGGTGTTTTCGACTGATCCCAGTTAAGCACTGCTTCAACTTTGGACGGATCCACCGAAATCCCATCCTTGTCAATCACATGTCCAAGAAATTACACTCGCTCTATCCAGAATTCACATTTTGAAAATTTAGCGTACAACTTCTCTCTTCTTAACGCTTCTAATGTCGCCTTCAAATGCTCTGTATGCTCTTCCTTGGTTTTGGAATAAATTAGAATATCGTCGATGAATACTACTACAAACTTATCCAAAAACGGCTTAAACACCCTGTTCATTAGGTCCATGAATGCTGCAGGAGCATTCGTTAGACCAAATGACATCACCAGAAACTCGTAATGACCATAACGAGTCCTGAACACTGTCTTTGGTACATCTTCCTTCCTCACCTTCAACTGATGATAACCACTTCTCAAATCTATCTTCGAGAAATACCTAGCTCCTTTCAATTTATCAAACAAGTCGTCGATTCTTGGCAACGGGTATTTATTCTTAATCGCGACCTTGTTCAATTCTCTGTAATCAATGTAAAGTCGCATCGATCCGTCCTTCTTTTTGACAAATAACACCGGTGCTCCCCATGGTGATACACTCGGTTGAATATACTTCTTATCTAATAATTCTTGCAGTTGTACCATCAATTCTTTCATCTCTACTGGAGTCATACGGTATGGAGCTTTCGATATCGGGGCGGTTCTTGGTACCAAATCGATTACAAATTCAACTTCCCTATCTAGCGGAAGTCCTGGCAAATCGTCTGGAAAGACGTCTACAAAGTCCCTTACGACAGGTATCTCTTCTAATTTCGGACTCTCTTTTCGAGTATCAACTATGTAGGCTAAGTATCCCACACAGCCTTGTCTCAACAACTTCCTGGCCTGCATCATCGTCAAACAACTCGTTTGCCTAGGCGACTTGCTGCCATAAAATACTACCTTTGATGGAGTCATAAGGTTAATACGTTTCTTTTGGCAATCAATTATCGCCCCATAATTGAATAACCAATCCATTCCCAAAATAACGTCAAATTCCTCAAGTTTGATTGAGATCAGATCTACAATCATCATGTTTCCCTTAATGTCCACTCTACAGTTCTTGTGTACGTACCTAACATGAATTAGCTCCCTATTCGCAATTTCTATATTCAAAGGGTAATCTAATTCCTCCTTAGGCAATTCTAAGTTCTTAGCAAAGTCATCGGATATAAATGAACAAGTAGCACCCGAATCAAATAATACATAAGCATTTATAATGTTGATCGGAATGATACCTGACACCATATCGCGAGACTGCACGGCGTCTTACACGGTCATGTTGAAAGTCCTGGCGGTAGGTCGGTTTGTTGGTGCTAATCCGATTATGGTTAACGTGCTACCACCACTATTTCCCTTATTCCCTCCTGTTCCTACTCCTCCTGCTGCCTTTTTGGGACAATCCCTAGCCAGATGATCCTTTGATCCGCAAGTGAAACAAGCACCCTTCTTTGGATTCGGACAATTTGGTCCTATGTGGCCTTCCTGACCACAATTGTAGCAAACCCTCTTCCCCTTCAGGCATATCCCCACGTGATTATTCCTGCATGTAACACACGCTTCTACCTTCTTCTTCTGACCTCCCAGTTGATTTCTAGCAGATCCACCGTCATTCCACTTCCTCTTCTGATTGTGACCACCACTGTTACTACCACTCGCTTTGTTTTTCTCATTTTCACTCTTCTTCTTCTTCTGCTCCTGGTTATACTTAGTTAGAGCATCGCTTCCACCTTCTGCGATAATCTCCTTTTCCAAAACTCCGGCAAAAGTGTTCAATTGGAACATTGACACTTTGCTGTACAACCACGGCTTCAACCCTTGTTCAAATCTCCTCGCTTTCCTCTCATCGGTGTTCACCTGGTAGGTTGCAAACCTAGCCAACTCGTTAAACTTTGTAGCGTACTCCGGTACAGTCATGGTACCCTATTTCAGCTCCAGGAATTGAATATCTATCTAATTATGTGAGCTGGTCGAAAAATACATGTCAAAGAACATCTCCTTAAACCTATCCCATGCGATTACACCCTAACCTCCTCGAACCTTATTCGCTTGCCACCAATAGCTGGCCTCTGACTTAAGCATGAACATTATAAAGGCAGTCTTTTGGTCATCACTAACCCTAGCAACGTCAAATACTTTTTCCATTTCCATCACCCAGGTTTGGGCTTCGATCGGGTTCAGGGAACCCCTAAACTCTGGTGGTCCTACCGCTTTGAAATCTTTAAATGACGTCACTAGTGGAGCTTGCGGCTGATTCGCAATTGCTCCAGCCAAAAGGTTCACCAACTGCTGAACAGGATTAGCATTGGCGTCGTTGTTGTTATTGGTAGAGCTCTCTTGAGCTTGTTGACGTGGTTGGCATCTCGGCGGCATTTTCTGTTCAAAAATATGCGCTTATTAGATCATCACTCAATTTCTTAAGTGTTCAATACTTAACTTAAACAATTCAGATTTAAACACTTAACACATAACATCTTCAAATAAACTTTAATATTTCATTCATTCAAAAGTCTTAAACATAGAAAGATAGCATCACTGCTATTTACATCAAATATCCTGAGATCAAACAATCTTCAGGATTACATAGTCATATTCCGTTATGTATAACCACGCTGGAATTTACATCACTAACTACCATAAATATTTACACATATACTTCAATACGTCTCCTATCACGGCCTGCTAAGGTGTCGAACCGCCTTACTGCGTTCTTCCTCCATGATACGGAACATCGACCTACGATCCAACATGTACCATGGCAAGTCCTCAAACTAAACTGGATAGTGGAGAACTCGATCCTGGGCCCTATCAATCGCTATCTGAAAGGTGTAGTCTGTCTCCTCAATCTTAGCCCTCTTTACTCGTTCGCCTTCTTCAGAAATCTCTCCACGTCGAGCAGTGTTCATCCAAGCATCCTCTGCTCTAGTACATTCCGCTGACTCCTCACTCAGGTCGTCCTTCAATTTCTGAATCTCAAGTTTCATCTTCTCATTCTCAGCTAACAGGTCTTCCTTTTGACTTTCTGCCTGAACTAACTTCCATTCTACGTCTCCAAGACGTATATCCAAATCCTCAATCTTCTCATTCTTCTGGTCTATAAGAGTCTGGCGTCTATTTGCCAGTCCCTCCAAGTCTCTAACTCTATCCTGTAACTCTATGGTACGATCATACAATGCATCGTACATCTCAACATCGACAGAGGTAAGGGGTACCTCCTCGGGATCCTCATCATCCTCCTCAGCCTCTGTCTCAACATCCTCAGAGTCCTCCTCTCAATCAAACTCAGGCTCATGCTCCTGACCCACAATAGTGATCAATGGAGATGGCTCTCTCTGTATCAACTGCTCCCGAATAACATGAATATCACGGGGCTCCTCCTCACCAGCCACTCGGGGCTCAATCTCCCTAGGCTGACTGAATCCTCCAACATCCGACATCTTGATAATAAAGTTTAAGTTTTAGTTAATACTCGGTACTAATCGCGGCACATAGGTTGTTAACACATAAGCACATAGCACATAAAGTCTTTTATTATCTTTAATGAATTCCTTAATTCATTCCTTAGAACTCGATAAGAGTTTATCACCACTATGTTCTCTGTCTCTTAAAAGGCTACTACCCTAAGGTTTCCCCACCTAAGGTTCATAACCTACAGCTCTGATACCAACATGTGACACCCCCAAATTCGGGTACTTCGTTTTCACAGGATTTGGTGTTCACTATCCAAATACATCACATCACATCTAACTACCCATTCAAATATGAATGAAAACTCTTAATTAAAATAGAAATCTCCCATTAAAGGGTTACAATATCTTTAACAAATAAATCTCAGTTCATCTAACCTTAATAAAATATCAATGCGGAAACATAACTTAAGTCTATTACATAAACATCATTTAAACAAATATAACAAGTCTTCATCACTTGTTTGCTTTGCCTTTGCCCTTACTAGTGGATGGCTCATCAACTCTTTTAACTTTAGCTGCAATGTTATTATGCAAGGGTGAACAACAATTGCCCAGCAGGTATCACAACAAAAATAATAATAATATGCGAATAATCAATGGATATCGGATAATCGAATACTAGGCTTTTGAATCAAGATTAGAATACAAGAATCAAAAGAACATCTGAGGGTCACAAGACCACGAACTATGTCCTAGGTTATCAAGTATTTCTACTTTAAACCTTTAACAGTCGTAAGACTATATAGACCTTAGTTCTCGTACTTAGGGGGATCAGCCCTTTGTACCATGTATGTGCACAACATCTAAACGCTAACGCGTAAAATAATCTCTTATATAAGGGTTGTTCATCTCAGTTTGACATCAGAGTATGCACCAAAGGAAGTTTGGTTTGGATTTTCTTCAATAACGTTTCTAGAATTTAGAACTCTCATCAATTATGGACTAGTCGAATCAATAAGGGTTCGCTAGTCAATCAAGGTTCAATAAAATGTAATTGATATTCAAGAATCAAAGACTGAATCTCACAAAAGATACAATTGAATAAATTCTGTATAACTGAAGTATTACAAAGAGGAAATTAAAACATCTCAATTGAATCCATGAAATTGAATGAAATAGAATTAAGAACTTGCTCAAGTAAGTAATAACATTATAAAGCTTGCATGATAAAAGAATGAAGTTCAGGAACTTGAGTAATTGAAATCAAGGTAGTGTTAGGAAACTTGCTTTCAACGAAATAAAAAGATTAAGGGTAAAAAACTTGCTCAATGTAAGAGTGAAGTTCAGAAAACTTGCCTCGTGCATAGATTACAATTTAAAATTCACGTTCTTTAATCAACCTATACATTCCGTTTATAAAACAGTGACAATAATTAGTTACAGTATTATAATCACTTCAGGATTCATTCCCATCCAATTTCATTTTAATATCTCAATTGTCATTGGATAATTAATAGGTATTTACTTATCATCCATCATAGTATCTTATTATTCATTTAATAAATTAGTCTAAGCTTTAAACATGCACATGGTAATATAACATGAGCACAACAAAAGAAGCAAAATTTTCATTTCCTAATCCACCGCCGGGGAGGTGGTTTCCTTCACAAATTTCCCTTCGGGGCGAGGCTACCGCCGGGGCAGTAGGATTTAGTTCATTTACACCGTCGGGGCGGCAATCCTAGAGTAATTTCACCGCCGGAGCGGTGGACCCGAAACCAGACTTCTGCAGTTCGCGAAAAACACAGAAAATGCCAAATTTGGCCAAAGTTTTTCACAATTCACTAATTTAATTACTACTCATACATCATATGTGCTATAAAACCAAAACCCAATATATACACCATGATTTTAAAATCGTAAACAATCTAATGACCAATTAAAGGCTAAAAATCCATTATTTATGCTTTATATTTATATTTTGATACAGTTAGCAAAATCAATCGCAGTGAACTCGTTTCTTAACCAAATTAATCCGTTCAACTTACGTTTTCTTCGTTTTTACATGCATAAACATAATCAATTATCAATTTAACCGATTAACATGCAAAACAAGCATTAATTTCATACATTTAAGCCATATTCGTATATAACTACTCTGTAAATTCCAGAACTCTAATATAAACATGATTTCATGGATTTAATTACTCTAAATCACATATAATTCATATAAAATACATTTATGCATGCTTACAAACATCTAACATCAATTTATTAAAAATTTAGCCATAGAATTTAATTTACAGAGAACTCAAAAACGTACGTTCATGGAGAAATTAAAGAAAAACATAATTAAAGACTTTAATTTAAAGATTACCTTGATTAGTGCTTAGATTATGCAACAATTGAATAGATTTCTTCTCAATTCTCCAATTTCCTTCACAATTCACTGTATTTCACAGATTTCCTCTCTTTTCCTCTCTGACTTGGTTTAACAAAATAATACGCACTAATAAACTGATAGAACATGGTGTCAGTTAATAACTGGCACCAACTCCCACTAAGGCCTCGTTTGGCTAATCATTTATTCCTCCTTTCTAATTTATTTTAATAATTTACTTATAATATAGTTCATGTCACATATTTAATCAATTAAATAATCTCATTTAAATCAATTAAATAAAATAGAATAATACCACATTAAATCACATAGTCACATAATTAAAATTCTCATTTATTGATTATGACAAATTATTAAATCTCTAATTAATTATTAAATTAATTAGAAATAACATTATACTTATTTAAATAATGCATTTAATCAAATAAACTCAATTAAATACATACGTTGAATATAAAAATTCTCCACATCAATTTAACTAATGTAACACATATAATTAAATTAATCTACCACAAATTCATCAATTAACTATTTAATTCAACAATTAAATCATCGAAAAATATTTATTTAATTCAATAAATATTTAAATTAAATTACAAATTCTCATTCGTCACACAATGTCTATAAGATGAGAATGATATAAATGATAAGAATAAACTCAAATAGAGTTTAGAGAATTCATATGAGACAAGATTATGATAAAATGATTAGGTTCAAAGAAGAACCTGATGAGCTAAAAGATCAGAGAACACCTGAGTTAATTAATCATCAAACAACATGTTTAAAGAAAATAATAAAGAAGATCATAGGATGAGATGATCATAAGAAAAGAAAGAATCATAAGAAGAGTTGATGATAGAATAAGATCACGACGTAATCTGTTTAAGTTGTAAAATGACAGATGATCTGAAATGATTGGATAATTGTAGCATGATGCTATAAAGAGATGGTACTATGAAATAGTATGAGGTGAGGAGTTATGAATGATGAAATACGGAAATTTTGTATTGAGCAAAGAGTAAGTTAAGAGCAAGTTAGAATTATGTGGGATTTCAATTGAGGACTCATGTTAGTGGCTGAGTTGTACAATTCCTTGTATGGGCAGGGAATTTGTACTTGGTTTGACAATAGTTTCCTATATTGACAAATCATTGCAATGTTGGTATCACGCTATCACTATACATATGACGAGAAGGTGATTCTTTTCTCATATTTATATTTGATAGTTAGAGAATATTAAGATTAGGTACGAGTTCTTTAAACTCATACGTATGGTATGTTCGTGACTCACAATCATATGGTGGAACCCCTCAGCGAATGGACAATTTTGGTCTGACTAGGATAAGTTCCTAAACTCATATGATTGTGGTAAGTTCCTGAACTCATAACGCGTGGTATCTTTGATGAACTATACTAGAGTATAGAAAGGTTGTGGATGAAGAATTGAGAATTTTTAGTATAGTAAGCTTTAAGGATGATAGAAATAGATAGAATTATTAAGCAATGGATCATTGGAAAAATTGAAGTTGATGGTAGAAGCATAGGTATTCCAAATTTTCTAGCTATGTTAGACTTCGAAATTTTTAATATCAAGCCAAATTCGCACTGATGTGCCTTTAAAAATAAAAATGAAATTTTGTTATCCTCAAAACAAGGTGACAAGGGTGTGTAGATGGACTTCGAGCCATTATCACATCGTTACCTGTTGCAGCATGATAACACCAAAAATAATTTTTTTTAATGGTTTTAAACTATTTAAAGAAGAGTCTACGCTATTTGTTTCGGCTAGACAAAAATAATTTAAAATATCAAAATGTATTTTTAAGTAGTCATCAATGCATCATGGAACCCGGTGTAGAATGACAGATGATGGAGTCATCAATGCAAATTAACCCAGTGTTGGATGTGATATAAAGATCGTCAGCCCACTATGGTATGATGTAGTATGACAAAGTCACAAAATGACGGAATCCTCAAACGGGCTATATATATGGTACGGTATCATGACGTCATAAAAGAATTTTGGTTTTCTTTTAAGCTATGAAAAGATATGCCAATTGAGTTGGCTAAAAATGTTTTGACTGATGTTCGAATTGTTGTTCAAGGTCTAAACTAATTGATTCGGCTAAACGACTGTTGAAAGATGTTTATTAAATTCAAGAGTTCTTTGAGAGTTTATGCCAAACCAGATTGTTCTAGTGCGGAATTTGTATTAAGTCTGAGGTGAACCAACCCTGTAATGGGGGCTACGCAATAGCATTAATATGTATGTGCACAATACATAGTACGAAGGGCTGATCACCTGGAGTACGAGAAGAGATGGTCCATAGTCTTTTGACTGTTAAAGGTTATAGTAAAAATATCTGTTAACTTAGGACAAGGTTCAAGTCTTTACGACTACTCAACATGATATTGAAAGTTTTTGAATGAATTTTTTAAGTTTCTAAGTTATTCATATTGCCTCCCAATTATTGATCAATTGTGGAAGATTCTTGTTATTTGAAAGGTGGAAGTGGAAAGGAGGATATTCCTTAGAAAGAGGTAAGTTGTAGAATGCGTCATGTGGTGATGAGTAAATTAAACAAACTATAATAAATCCAAGAAAGAAATGAAATTTCAGAAAGGAAAGCGATAAATTTAGCTGATGATGAGTAATGATGAGAAATTTTTAGAAGAGGAAGATGTGAAGAATGCGATGATCTTAGAAAGATCCTTAGAGAAAGAATTTGGTTGTAGAACCTAATGAATAAGTAGAGATTAACGTAAAGTCCATTTTGATAGATGGAATGAACGAATATTAGTAAGTCAAAATTTCGAGGACGAAATTTTTAGAAGAAGGGGTGAATGTAATATTCCGAGTGTTTATAAGTTGAGTATATAATAATGATTCTTAGGAAGGTAATGAACGAGTTAAAGAATATGTAATACTTAACTATGATTAAGTCTAAGTAAAGGTTATGAAATAAAAACCTTCAAGAATTGTTGAGAGGAACAAGTGGAATAGAAAAAATATAGAACCTATATTAAGGTAATGCATTGAAGTTATTCTACAATAAAACTTTTGAAGGAAGTTCGATGGAAACCGAGTAAAGGAGGTTTCGTTGATTCTGAGGACGGAATCCTTATAAGGGGGGAAGGATGTGACAACCAGGATTTTTAGAAATTATTAAATAAGACTTTAATAAATAAAATTCTTATTATGAGACGTTTTTGAGTTTGAGTATGTGTATATATGTGTTTCATATTGTGAAATATGTGGTTCGATGTGAAGAAAATTATATATTCATGTATTTAGAAAAAAAAATGGTTTAATAGTTAATTAAACCATTGAAAAGATTAAATGAAATCGTCATGAAAAGGAAATTAGTTGAATAATATTAGTTAATTTAATTAAGTTAAAATTATATTCGGAAATAATATAATTTGATTGTTATGTCTTGTGGACAATGAAAATTATTGTGAATTAAGTTTCATAAATAATGTGAGTGATTCACTTAATTAAAATAGTGAATTGATGTGAATATATTTGTGTATGAAGTGTTGGTGCGTATTTTAGTACGCTAATGTGATGAGAATATTATAATTTAATTAAATAATTAAATTAGAGGATTAATATTTTATTGAATAAAATGATTTATTTAATAAAATTATAGTTTGGCTAAATTGAATTATAATTTGGTCAGTAAGGTTTTAATTGGCATTATTAATAAGTTTAATTAGATTTATTAATATAATAAGTTTAATTAAAATTTAATAGGTCTGACAAAATATCATATGGTAGGAAAGATTATTAAAATAAAGAGAAAAGAGGATTTTTGAGTTGATGTCAAACATGGCCTTGTGGCCTTTGGTTTTCTTAACTGATGAAACCTCCCAACAAAATCACGTTCTTTTCATCAGTTAGTTTCATAAGGCTAAAAACAAAGAACAGAGGAGAGGAAGAGAGAAATTGAGAAGAAAATTCTGAAAATCAAAGAAGAAGGAGAGCAAGCAAGCAATTTTTATCATGTATCTAGATAATCTAAGCAAGAATCAAAGGTTAAAGATTTAAGGTAACTATGTGCTGCTTGAATGGCATGATTCAGATGTAATGCATGAAGATTAATTGTTTTAGCTTAAATTTATGTTTTAAACCATGATTAAGGTTCTGGATGATGTATTTGGTAAAGTATTAAATTTAGCAGATGTTGAGTTGTAAAATTTGTATTGAGTTGTAAATTTAATTTTATCCGATGTATAAAGGGTATTGAACTTAGAAGTAAGTTTTATTTTATTATAACTCTGATGAAGTGAATCATAAAGTAAATATGATTCTAGAATATATAAATGATAAAGGTTATGATTCAGGGAAAACAAAGAAAGAAAACTGAAAAGTTAAAATTATTCTGCATTTTATTAAGTTTAATATTGATTAATGATGTAAAGTCAGAATGAAGATGTATTGATAACGACCGAGGTCGAGGATCGATTTGTAGGAATTTTGGGGTCGTTACACTCCATATGAAACCGGTTGTGAATAAATTAATTAGAACAATTCTAATCTTATTTAAATAAATAAATTAAACTATTTAATTCATTTAATTAAATAATATTTATTCTATAATAAGGGTAAGCCCCCTTATCGATCAACGACTTTCCAGATAATATAGATCTCAACATTAATCACAAAAGAACCTTTCAGTGAATAGTTACCGTATAATTCAATCCTTCTACCATATAATGTCCCAATTAAATATAAGACATGGAATTACTGTCAAGTCTTATTTTATTTAATTATATGTATTTCGATTGCTAAATGCACAACTCTAAATAATGCAAATTAGAAACTCCTTTATAATTTCATTCTACCTTGGCCAAAGACTACTAAGTTGTCATTTATCGAATCACATAGGACATTTACATCTTTTAATAGATGTGATAAATTCTTTATTGATCATTCACTTATCTCCATGTACAACTTATGTGACGCCCCCAAATCCGGGTTTCCTAACCTCGAATTCGGTGCTCATGATACTCAACGACAGACATACTTTCTAACTAAATGCAGAATAATAAACATACATTGTTTATTGAAATAATAATAAAGTCTTACAATCTTGGTCCCAAGGTTCTTTAACTTTAACATAAAACGTACCCTTAATACAATAAAAGTTTCACTTAATCAAACAACATTCAAGAATAACTAGTACATAGGCACTATCGGGCATCTATTCTTGCACCTTCCCTTTTCCTTTGTCTCCTTTAGACGTTTCTGCCTTAGCTGAAATAAAGATCATGATATAGCAAGGGTAAGAAACTAGTTTGCCTAGCAAGTTTATACACAAGGGAGATATATCATGAATGGAAGGAAATTTTGCTTTCAATGTTCAATAACAGTATAGAATTGTGAAGAAATATGAATTATCAGTCAACAGTTGAATATTCAAATAATTGAATGCCAATTACTGAGTGGTTTGAAATAACCAAGGACGTTTTCCAAGGTTCTCAGCATGTAAGCTGGACCTCTTAAAAAGTTTTGGTAATCGAGAGGATCAGCCTCTCATACCCCGTGATTTATGCACAAACACTTAATAACCAGCATTGATATCATGCCTTAAACAAGTTTATCCTTTTCTCAGCCAAGAGTTCTTACCACAGCAATTTAATAAGAACAGCTTTTAAAATACCATTGTCTTAACCAATTTAGACATGCTGGATCTAGCTGATACAAATAGCATAGATCTATCTCATAAACAATTCATACTTGAGAGAACTTTAATTAAATTTACAGTTCAATCATAATAGGATAGGAATTCAATTGCACAAGGTGCGAATCTCAATAATTAGTATAGATGTGAATAATCGACAATAATTATTCACTAACATGCTTCGAAAATAATAACTCGAGATTGAGTTAGGGAACTTGCAATAATGTAAGAAGTTTAGGGTTAGGAACTTGCCTGTTTGCTCAGCTACAAATAATTCTAGCTTTAACTATTTGGCCTTGAAGAACCTAACATAGATAATGTCGGTCTATCAATTAGTACTGCGTAGTGGTACGTCGATACGCTTACTTATGCTATTTATTTAACAATTAAGCAAATCACATAACACACATAAGTAAATAAACTATAGTAAATCCTATAAGGCACTTAATTGATTTCTAGGTTGATGGTTTAATTCCATGTATCCCTTAAGTAATAAACACTCATTAAACCCTTAAACAATGAATTATAATTGTTTAATTAATTAATCATTACTTTTTCTTAAGTAATATTCATTTATTAACCCTTAAACAATTTATCATAATTGTTTAATTAATGTGTTATTTAAAATCTCCTTATTTTTATTCACTTTATCTTTATTTAATTACTGTTAAACAGAAATTAATTAATTATCTTTAATTAATAATTAATAACTAATTATATTTACTTATTATTTTATTAAATAATAATCAATTATTAATTTTTAATCGTCTTTAATTATTATTTAAGATTGAATACTAATTAACTAGGCTTATTTATTATTTAAGCTAATCAAATAATAAATAATTAATTAGTGCGTAAGAATTATCTTAAGTTATTATCTAATAGTAAATAATAACTAATTAGGTTTATTCATCAATTAAAGTTAATCAAATAATTATTAATGAACTTATCTTTAGTTATTATTTAGTAATAAATAATAACTAATTAGTTTTATTTATTATTTAAAGTTAATCAAATAATAAATAATTAATTTACAATTCTTAATCATTGTTTAAAAAAAATAAATAATTTACTATATATGGAAAATATAATAGCATATAAGGCTATTATTTTATTACTTCTTATTCATACTTAATTAAATATTTATTGTTTATTGATAAATACTTTATTCATACATAATTATATATGTAGTATCTTTATTTATTATTATTTATTGATAAATAATAAATAATTCATTTACTAACTTACTCATATTTAATTATTATTTAATATTAATCAAATAGTAATTAAATATTTATTATCTTTACTTATTATCTTTATTTATTATTTATTGATAAATAATAAATAATTAATTTATTAATTTTATTTACACTTAATTATTATTTAATAACAATTAAATATTTATTACCTTTAATCATTAACAATAATCATTACTTCATCTTAATGAGTAGACCCATTTGTGGATTATCTTGGCTGAATACCAATGAATTAGTGAATCAACTATCCTGCCCAACATTGTCATAAACCAAAACAAAATAACATAATTCCGTCCCAGATCTTAACCCAAACAAAATAATACCAGATTTTTTTCCCAAATCAAAACCAAACAGAAATTAACATGATTCAATACCATAAAGAAATCTAACAATTTGGTTCTCGTTGGCATTACATCAAACACCTTGTGGGCACACTAAGGGTCGATGCTAGCCTAAATCCTACATAAAATCCTACTGCCTGAACCTTAAGGTTCACTTGAACACCAAAATTCCAGTTCAAGAACAACTCAGTACAACCCAATACATTGATATAACCAGCACAGTGATATAACACAATTCTCTATCAGATTTTAACCCAAACTACATAATACAATGTATACTACAGCAACACAGAAAGAAAATACAATTCAAGCCGCACAATACCATATCAGACTTGTAAATCCCAAACAATATACTACAATTCCAAACAGTGTATATTAAAAACCAATACCAACACAATCGGCAACCCAAATCCAATTACATAAGGAAAAAAATTTATACGAAACCTAAAAATTAAACTATCACAGTGGCCATTAATTCCCAGTGATGTACCTTGGTTTCCTCTTCTCTGCATCTTGCCTTCCTCTCTCTAATTTACAATTTTCGGCAGCCTTGGTTTAGGGTTTGGGAAGGTGTCAATTTATGGTAGAAATTTTACCCAAATTGGTTTGGGTATTACCTTAATTGGCCGGTTAAGGACCGACGGTAGGAGAGAGAGATGGGTGACCGACCGTCCACATCAAGACCCATCACTGCCCAGCTATCCAGTCGGCGGTCCCTTGAGCCGCGCACTCCCACCAGTCATGTCGCCTAGAGCCCAAATCCTTTGGTCCGAACGGTCGCCCATACCTTCGTTCGCTTCAACCCTTGAACCGTCCGCCGGTCTTTCCTTCATCACGCCGTCCCACACGCCGACGCTGACCTGCCGAGCCTCTGACCTCCCTCACGTCACCGCGCCGGCTTCCTTCCTCCCGTCTCTTGCCCGATTGATTGAAAGCTTCGAATCCCCCTTTTTTCCTTTCACTGGTTCCGATTCGACTGATGGAGGATTTGGGGGTTCCCATTTCAATTGCTCGACTGTTTTGGATTTGGGGGTTTCATTTCCCTTTTGGTTCGGTTATTTCCCAATTAATCCCACCGGTCAATTCCTTTCCTAAATTAATTGGATCCACCCGATTGGAATTTTGGATTGGGCTTAACCCAATAGGGTTGGGCTGGTTGAACTAATTTAAAAAGGCGGCCCACTTCACTTAATCTGACCAGCCCACTCGTTTGGCCCAATCCGGAAATAAAATAAAAGGAAAAGAAATGGGCCAGTCCAATTAAAATAACATTATGCTCTTATCATTTTAATTGAATAATTAGTTCAATTAATTATTTAAATATTTGTTTTACCAATAATTCTTGATTCGAATTATTTAATTCGATAATGAAATAAAATTATTTATTTACTTTTCCCTATTTTCTTGCCAATCAAAAATTAGGGTTAACTCCTTAATTTATTCAAACTATTAGTGAGCCCCTTAATGCACACAAAATTTTTTTTTTATCGGACCACGTATTTATATAATTAAATAATAATACCCACATGGATCCAATTAAAATCGTAAAATTAAATAAAACGAATTTCATATATTAAATAAATTAAAACAATATTTAAAAATTCCTGGACATTACAACTTATTATACCCAATCATACCCTTTGATATACCTTAAAGGTCTTAAGGGACATGTCAAAGTATAACTCATCATACACAAGATGCTATGATGATCTCAAGTCCAAGGATCACTTGTACTACTATCACTTGAGGAATTCCTATTGACAGGCGAGTAAAACTCCATTAGGTATTCCTTAGCGAGCCACGTTTAGTGAACTTATTCTCCAATAAGCACCTACATACTTGCTTTAGTGTCTCCACACAAATGATTATGAGATCAATCATCCTCTCCCTAAGAGCAAACAACGTATGTACTAATCTATCTGGATTCACTAATCCCTTTTTTAGTAATCTAACAATTAGGAACGATTTTAGTTTTAAGCTTTCTAAGAATTTAAATCTTATTAGCATGATCATCATTATGATTCTAAAAGCATTGCTTAAAACTATGAGTTTATCACATATTAATATAACAGCATCATGTAGATAATAAAAATGTCTTTAATAATCGAATAAGATTACAAAGTATATGCTACATCATATCAAATATGATTGGCTTGTGTGTATACTACTTTCATGCTTCCTCGGGTACAAGTTCAACTCCAAATCGTTTCGTGTTCTCCTTGAAATTTACCGATTAGATTTCTTCCTTTGATCAACGTTAGCCACCCAAGTGTTTGGCCTCTAGAAATGATCCACCAAGGAATAATACGTATTCAAGAAGATGGGTGTTTAGCAAAACCTTAGTTTCTATCTCTATAGAAATTGTAAGTAATCTCTCAACTATTGAAAGTGTGTCTAACTGTCTAACCCTCTTCCATAATAAGACTTCTCTTATTTATAGATGTAAGCAACCCTCCTAAACTATTTAGGAATAGGGTTTTATTTAATTAATTAATCTTTTTTAATTAATTAGTCTCATAATCCAATTAGAAACTTATGAGAGTACTTATATTAATTAATTTCTAAACCATTTAGAAATTAAATAATAATAATAGTAATAATATTAATAAGACTCCTCTTATTAATTTATATTTAATATTTCTAAAATATTAAATAATAAATATTAAGCTATTTAATTTATTCTATCACTGTGACACCTCCAAATCCGGGTACTTAATTTCCACAGGATTTGGTGTTCACTATCTAAATAAATCACATCACATCTAACTACCCATTCAAATATAAATGAGAATTCTCAATAAAAATAGAAATCTTCCATTAAAGCGTTACAACATCTTTAACAAACAAATCCCAGGTCATCTAACCTTAATAAAATATTAATGCGGAAACATAACATAAGTCTATTACATAAATATCGTTCAAACAAATTTAACAAGTCTTCATCACTCGTTTACTTTGCCTTTGCCCTTACTAGTGGATGGCTCGTCAATTCTTTCAACTTTAGCTGCAATGTTATTATACAAGGGTGAGGAACAATTGCCCAGCAAGTAACACAATAAAAATAATAATAACATGCGTATAATCAATGGATATCGGATAATCAAATAGTCGGCTTTTGAATCAAGATTAGAAAACAAGAATCAAAAGAACATCTGAGGGTCACAAGACCACAAACTATGTCCTAGGTTACAAGTATTTCTACTTTAAACTTTTAACAGTCGTAAGACTATATGGACCTTACTTCTCGTACTTAGGGGGATCAACCTTTGTACTATGTATGTGCACAACATCTAAACGCTAACGCGTAAAATAATCCCCTATAAAAGGGTTATTCATCTCAGTTTGACATCAGAGTCCGCACCAAAGGAAGTTTGATTTGGATTTACTTCAATAATATTTCTAGAATTTAGAATGCTCATCAACTATGGACTAGTCGAATCAATAAGGGTTCGCTAGTCAATCAAGGTTCAATAATTTAATATAGGTTCAATAATTTAATATGAAAGGTATTCAAGAACAAAAGACTGAATCTCAAATGCATACAATCGAATAAACTCTGTATAACTGAAGTATTACTTAAAAGGAATCAGAATAACACATTTGAATTCATGAACTTGAACGAATTATGGTAAAGAACTTACTCAATATGAAGTAGAATATAGAAACTTACATAAAAGAGAGGTAGGGTTTTAGAACTTGCTCAATGAAAAGAGGAGTTAAGAAACTTGCCTCGTGCGTAAATTACAATTTAAAATTCACGTTCCTTAATCAATCTATACATTCCGTTTATAAAGCAGTAACAATGATTAGTTATAATAGTATTATCACTTCAGGATTCATTCGCATCCAATTTCATTTTAATATCTCAATTGTCATTTGATAATCAATAGGTATTTGCTTATCATCCATCATAGTATCTTATTATTCATTTAATACCTTAGTCTAAGCTTTAAACATGCATATAGTAACATAACATGAGCACAAAGAAAAAGAAAAATTTTCATTTCCTGTTCTACCGCCGGAGCGGTAGATTTCCTTTACAAAACGCCGCCGGGGCGACTCTACCACTGAGGCGGCAATTGTAGTTCAATTTGGGCGCCGGGGCGAGGACATCGCCAGGGCGGCAATCTTAGTACATTTATACCGCCGGGACGGGAACACCGCCGGGGCGACTAATCTTAGTGCAATTCCACCGCCGGGGCGGTGGACCCGAATGTCAGTTTCTGCAGTTCGCGAAGAACACAGAAAATGCCAAATTTGGCCAAAGTTTTTTATTCAATCGACAATATAATTCTACCCATAGGTTCTGGACTTTACAAAAACGTACAGTAACAATCATAACATGATTTTATCAAGTTTAACAACTCAAACAATTGAATTTAGACTTATAATTTTCATGTTCTTGCTATTATTCAAAGTTTCATCAATTTTCATAAAATCCTACATAATAGATTCGTTATAACACTAATTTAATCTGTTTAGCTTTCGTTTTCTTTGTTTTTACATGCTTAGACATAATCAATCATCAATTTACCGTTTAACATGCAAATCAAGCATCAATTTTCATATATTTAAACCATATTCATACTTTACTACTCTGTAATTTCAGAACTTCAATTTAAAGCATAATCTCATGAATTAACTTAATTAAACAATTTATAAACATCATATAATAGACTATACATGCATTTAAACGATTATAAACAACTTCTAAACAATTTACACATAGAGTTCAATTATCAGAGAACTCAAAAATGTACGTTCATGGAGAAATTTAAAAAAAACATAATTAAAGGCTTCAATTTAAGGATTACCTTGATTAGAAGTCTAGATTAAGCAAGATAATGAGATAAATCCTTCCTTCAATTCTCAAATTCTCTCAAAATTCTCTGTGTATTTCTCTAATCCAACTTAGCCAAAAATAAGAATGCTGAATTGAGAATACGTTAACTTAATTTAATGATTGAGTGTCAGTTAATCCCATAATGGGTTAACTGACTCCAACCCCCACTAAGGCCTCGTTTATTTAGCACCTTTATTCCTCCCTTCTAGTTTATTTTAATAAATTACTTATAATATAGTTTAATGTCACATTTTTGATTAACTAAACCATCAATTAAATAAAATAAAATATTTCTACATTAAATCACATATTCACATAATTAAAATTCTCCTTTATTAATTATGACAAATTATTAAATCTATAATTAATTATTAAATTAATTAGAATAACATTATACTTATTTAAATAATGCATTTAATCAAATAAGCTCAATTAAATACATACTTTGAATTATAAAAATTCTCCACATTAATTTAACTAATGTAACATATATAATTAAATTAATCTACCATAAATTCATCAATTAATTATTTAATTCAACAATTAAATCATCGAAAAATATTTATTTAATTCAATAAATATTTAAATTAAATTATAAAAATCTCGTTCGTCACAATCACCATAGCATAAATTAAAAATACTTAACATATTATTACGATTATGTCATTTACTTCTTAAATAAATATTTTTCTTTTGCGGTGTGACCCTTTAGGTTCTCCATATTAAACAGGTTGTGAATAAATAAATTAGAACAATTCTAATCTTATTTAAATAAATAAATTATACTATTTAATTCATTTAAATAAATAATATTTATTCTACAATAAGGGTAATCCCCCTTAGCGATCAACGACTTTCCAGATAATATAGATTTCAACATTAATCATAAAAGAACCTTTCAGTGAATAGTTGTCGTACAATTGAATCATTCTACCATACAATGACCCAATCAAATATAAGACATGAAATTACTGTTAAGTCTTATTTTATTTGATTATATGTATTTCGATTCTCAAATGCACAACTCTTAATAATGCAAATTAGAAACACCTTTCTAATTTCATTCTGCTTTGGCTAAAGACTTCTGAGTTGTCATTTATCGAATCACATAAGACATTCTCTCCCTTTACTAGAAGTGGTAGATTCTTTGTTGACCATTCAACTATCTCCATATACAACTTATTATACCCAATCATACCTTTCGATATACCCTAAAGGTTTTAAGGGACATGTCAAAGTATAACTCATAATACATAACATACTATGATGATCTCAAGTCTAATGATCACTTGTACTACTATCACTTAAGGAATTCCTATTGACAGGCAAGTAAAATTCCATTAGCTATTCCTTTAGCGAGCCACGTTCAGTGAACTTATTCTCTAATAAGCACCTACATACTTGCTTTAGTGTCTCCACACAAATGATTATGAGATCAATCATCTTCCTCCTAAGAGCAAGCAAAGTATGTACTAATCTATCCGGATTCACTAATCCCCTTTTAGTAATCCAACGATTAGGAACGATTTTAGTTTTAACCTATCTTGAATTTAGATCTCATTAGCATGATCATCATCATGATTTTAAAAGCATTGCTCAAAACTAAGAATTTATTACACTTAATATAACAACATCATGTATATAATGAAAATATCTTTAATAAATTAATTCTTTTATTAATAACTGAATAAGATTACAAAGTATATGCTACATCATATCAAATATGATTGGCTTGTGTGCATACTACTTTCAATCTCCCACTTGCACTAAAGCCAATCGCCATGGTATCTAATACCATTCTTCTCTAAGTGATGATCATCCTGCTGTTGGATAAAGCTTCAATAAATGGATATGCAATGTTGTTCTCGAGAGTCCACTATCTCTATAGTGACTTCTCCTCTTTCAATGATTTCTCTAATCAAATGAAAGTGCCGCAACACATGTTTGAATCCAAGATGAGACGTAGGAACTATTCCTAGTTATGTAATGAACTTTTCATCCAAACAATCTACTTGCAGCTTCATTTACAGCTATATAATTTGTCTTTGTCGCTAAACCAACAACTCTTTGCTGTTTGGAACTTTTTCAATTCACTGCACCACCATTCAAGGTAACGATTTACCCTAAAGTGAATTTGTTATCGTCTTGGTCAGTCTGAAAAACTTGAGTTTGTTTAACCCTCTAGTTTTTAATTCAGACCCACCATGAATCATGATTACATCCTTAGTACCAGTTAAGTACTTAAAGATATTTTTCACTGTCTTACATTGATCTTCTCCAGAATATGACTAATTAACATCAGGTCCTGTACATTTCATTGCATATATGATTGTTACTTATGCGATCCCAATTTTGATTGGGGACAATTTAAAGAGATACACCCAATGACTCATCATCATGAGACCTCTCTTGGAGTTTGTCATACTAAATGTCTTTAGCATCGAATGAATATACGTTCTTTGGGTCAAGCCGAGCATCCTTTTAAATCTATCTATATAGATTTATATCCCCAATTTATAGGATGTTACTCCCAAGTCATTCATGGAGGAATATTTAAACAATTTTATCTTTACTGATTGTAGCATTGGTATGTGCCTTATCGGTAGTATATCAACATATAATACTAAGAATGTCACATCACTCCCACTGACCCTTTTGTACACACTAGGTTCATTCTTGTTTTTGATAAAATCAAACTCTTTTGATTGTTTCATCAAAACGATTGTTCCATCTTTGAGAAGTTTGCTTCAATCCATAAATGGATCATTGTAGCTTACATACACGATTTGCTTCAACCTTTAAAATAAATTCCTCTGGCTGTATCATACATACATTCTCCTTAAGTCTTCATTGAGGAAGGACGTCTCCACATCCATTTGCCAGATTTCGTAATAATAAGCTGCAATCACAAGCAAAATCCGAATGGACTTGAGCATTGCTACAGGTGAGAATATTTCATGATGGACAACTCCTTGCCATTATTTGAAATCTTTTATCACCATTCTGGCCTTACAGGTCTCCACCTTGCCATCTGCTCTAGTCTTTCTCTTAAAGACCCATTTATACTCTATAGGCACTATGCCTTTCGGTAGAATAACCAGAGTCTATACTTGGTTCTCATACATGGAGTCCATTTTGGATTTCATGGCCATCTACCATTTCTCTGAGTGTCTACTACTCATAGCCTCATCGTATATAACTGGGTCATCATCCTCTATGATGCGTACCTCATCATCATCCTCTATGATGAATCCATGCCTCCTAGGTATCTTTAGTACTCTTCCATATTTATAATTCGGCTGTGGTACAATAGGTCTATCTACAGGTTCCTCGGTTTGACTTTAAATGCTTTTGGTTCTTGAACTCCTTCAAGATATATTACCCTCCCACTAACTCCTTTAATGATAAACACATTTATCCAAGAAGGCAGCGTGTTTCGCAACAAACACCTTTTGCTTACTAGGATTATAGAACTCTTATCCTAAACTTACTTTAGGAAGTTCCACAAATTGCACTTGTCAGATTTTGTCTCAAACTTATCCTTTTGAAACCTTTTCACATAAGTTGGACAACCCCTTATCTTAACATACTTAAGACTAGGAATCCTCTCTATCCATAACCCATATAGAATCTTGGGGCTGGATTTTTGAGGTTACCTTATTTTGCAGATATGTAGCCGTTTCTAGGGCATAACCCAAGATAGATACTGGAATGTCGATAAAAATCATCATGGATTGCACCATATCCAACAAGGTACAATTTCTCTTTTTAGATACGCCAATCAATTATTACGTATCATGAGGTGTCCATTATGAGAAAATACAATTTTGAGATGATCTAGAACTCATTGCACAAGTATTTATTCCTCAATCTAATCAAAGAATCTTAATACTTTGTTAATTTGTTTCACTTCTAAATTCTTTGAACCTTTCAAATGATTTAGACTTGTATTTCATCAAATACACATATTTAACTCTTTGAATGATCAACTCCTTTTCTTTTTACTAGTTTGTTCAATTTGCAAATTATTTTTCATATAAGTTAAGTATACGAAGTCTATCAAGTAATTTTCTAGTTCTATACAAAGCATTATTATTATAAATAGAACAACCATTGTTCTTAAATATAATACCAGAACTTTCCTTGTCCAACAATGGGAAGAAATAATATTTTTAATGAGAACTAGAACATAATAACAACTTATTAACTTAATAGACTTGCCAGTAGACAATGCTAAACTATAAGTTCCTACGGCTAATGCAGCAACCTTTGCTTCATTCACCACACGTAAGATTACTTACTCTTTGTTTAGCCTTCTACTTCTGCTTGTTCTCTACATTGTATTGCATATGTGAGAACTACAACCGGTATCCAATACCCAAGTAGAAACTTGACTTACAAAAAGATTTATTTTAATTACGAAAAAACCTGTATCTGTAATCGAAGCTTCATTAAGCTTTTTCTAGTTAGCCTCTGCAAGATACTCCTTCCAGTTTCTTTCTAGTGTCCAGGTTTATTGCAGTGAAAGCAAACTCTTTTGCTATCTGCATCAGTTTTGTTCTTATTGTCCTTTGTTTTTGCCTTTCTTTATACCTTCTTTGAATTGTTCTTCTTTTTCAGAAGATCCTTTGGCCCTCTTCCGCTTCCTGGAAAAATCATCTACCAGTAAGACTTGGTCTTTCTTGGTTGGAAAGTGACTCTTTATAGTTTTTAACATGTTTAAGCAACTCAGGCAGGCTGACATATAGTTTGTTCATGTGGAAATTCACAACAAATTGTGAGAAAGAGTCCAGAAGTGATTACAAGATCAAATCTTGGATCAACTCTCCATCCATGAAAAAACCATGTTGTCCTAATTGTTCAATCAAATTAATCATTTCAAGGACATGTGTCTGTATTATAGTGCCATCAGTCATTCAAGATCGGAAGAGCTTCTTAGATATCTGATATCTAATAGTCCTACTTTCCTCACCATTCAACTCCTTGAAGGTGCAGGAGTATAGTAGGAGCATCCATAGTTTCATGCTGACGCTGAAGCTCGTTACTTATGGATGTGAGCATGATGGATTAAACCAACTGTGCATTATCTTGCCACTTTCTAAAAGTAGCAATCTCTTCCTCAGAGGCGTTGTCTGCAACCATTGCAGGGATAAATATATTAAGGACATAAGATAGCTTTTTAGCCTTGAGAACTATTCTTAGATTCCTTAACCAGTCTGTGTAATTCGGTTCGGTTAATTAACATCTAATATGCTACGCAGTGATAGTGAATTTAGACATTGTAAAATTCTGTAAATGAATTTGTAGTTTAACAACATTTTAGCATACATTCATTTCTTAATTACCAAAATAAATTAGATCTTTATTTAAATTGCTATCTCCTACTATTTTCATCAAACTATATTACCCTCCTTATATAGTTCGGCAAATCTAAGTAAAGATTTGCTAGTGAGAATAAGGATTCTATTTCAAATGTATATAGCCTTGTGTGTACACAACAAACTATATATAAATAAATAGGTAGACAACTATTGTCAATTACATCACCATGTAACTCCTTGTATTTTGCCTCTTAGATCATAATGGTCAAGTGTGTGCACATCCGAATTAAAATAATCTAAGTAAGACCCAGCATTTCCATATACGTGAAGAGAAAAATACAGCCCTTGTGTGTGCACAACAAAGCGGTAATATTCAATTCCCTATAAACATCTAATGTAATAAAGCAACATCTTAAA
The DNA here is from genome assembly GCA_034770075.1 of Aralia elata. Lineage (NCBI taxonomy): Eukaryota > Viridiplantae > Streptophyta > Magnoliopsida > Apiales > Araliaceae > Aralia > Aralia elata. The sequence goes on from CM068378.1 coordinate 36,510,267, forward strand.
TATTTAATACTTGCCTTGTGTGTGCACAATAAACTCATATTAAATATTCAGTTTAGCGCATGCACATATATATATAAAATATGCGTCATATTAATTAACATGCGAAGCATGTTCGATAATATATATATATATATATATATATATATATATATATATATATATATATATATATATATATATATAGTAAGCATGCATATATAGAATACTATATTCTACCCGGGTTGATTATGAATTTTTATTCTAGTTTAGTTCACTAGAGCCACCAAGTGAACCAAAAGGTCAAACGTAGGGCGCAATAATAGAATTTAAATATAACTACTACATTTAAACCGACTGCATTACAAACGGGTCTTCAAGCGCTCCTTGCTCCTTTGTCTCCAATTCTTCAAGTAATTCTAACTAAACCTATTACATTAACTATTTACAATAAATAGAAACATTGATCAGCAGTCAAGGGGAAGTACATATGAGGGAGATAGAATTTACATTAAGAAAAATTAGAGAAGACGAGGTACGCAGACCCCATTTATAAAACACATTCATTCATGCATCCTCATAAAATAAAATACAATCACATATTGGTCAATAGTCCATAATCAATCCCATTTATTATCATACATATCACCATATGCATCAATAAATAACATTCATCTCATGAATAATAAAACATTCCATATATGCATCGATATCATTTAATGGGCAATATTAGTTAGTATGAAATCCAATACCAAATCAAATTAGTTTGTATGAAAACCAATTTCAACTTCAATTTGTTTAGTATAAATCCAATTTTGAATCAAAATAAACTTCTTTATTTAATCAACATGGAATCCAATTTCAAGTTCAAAATAAACTCCTTTATTTTAACTTAAAATTGCTGGAAAAATAACATATGTTGAATCCTATTCCTTATCAAAATAAACATCTTTATTTTTTAGGAAACGTGGAATCCTATTCCATATGTGAATAAACTCCTTTATTCTAGGAAACATGGAATCCTATTCCAAAACAGAATAAACTCCTTTATTCTAGTTAACGTGGAATCCAATTCCAAGTTATAATAAAACTTTTTTTTTTAGTCCAATTCCAAATCAAAATAAACTACTTTATTTGTAATTTAGAATTTCTGAAAAAAATATGGAATCCTATTCCAAATAAAAATAAACTCCTTTATTTTAGTCAAATTTCAAAATTTCTCAAAATTTCACAAAAACGAACCAACAAGCCTTCAAGCGCCGCGGCCAAAAGAAATAAGCGTCGCGACCCTTGACGAGCGCTGCGACTTAAGGACTTGAGCGTCGCGGCCCTCAAGGAATTCACCAAGCACTACGGCTCAAGGTTTTGAGCGTCGCGGCCCTAGCCCAGCGTCGCGGCTCACATAAAGGAGCGTCGCAGCCCACAAGCTCTGTCAGTTCCGTTTCTGGTTTTTTTATATCCGGATATTTGAGTTTTCTCCCAAAAACATGATTCTATACTAACAATTATGCCAAATTAAATTGTTCTAAACACATACCAATACATATACGGAATCAAAATAATTTATTATTCGCATAAAGTTTGGCTATTGATACAACTGTTAGGTTTGTAATATCCATAACCATACAATCAAATTGCATATAAACAGCGGAAGCATGATAAATCATAATTTAAAATTTACTAACCATAGCCAGAATCGATCTTTATGCGCAATTATTAATTAATAAAGGAAGAGATGGAGAATAACAATTATACCCTCGTAGAACCATGCTTCATCGGGTATAAGTTCAACTCCAAATCCTTTCGCATTCTCCTTGAAATTTACCGATTACATTCCTTCCTTTGATCAACGTTAGCCACCCAAGTGTTTGTCCTCTAGAGGTGATCCACCAAGGAATAATACGTATTCAAGAAGATGGGTGTTTGGCAAAATCCTAGTTTCTATCTCTATAGAAATTGTAAGTAATCTCTCAACTATTGGAAGTGTGTCTAACTGTCTAACCCTCTTCCATAATAAGACTTCTCTTATTTATAGATGTAAGCAATCCTCCTAAACTATTTAGGAATATGGTTTTATTTAATTAATTAATTTTTTTTAATTAATTTGTTTCCATTAGAAACTTATGAGCGTACTTATATTAATTAATTCCTAAACCATTTAGAAATTAAATAATAATAATATTAATAATATTAATAAGACTCCTCTTATTAATTTATATTTAATATTTCTAAAATATTAAATAATAAATACCAAGTTATTTAATTTATTCTATCACCATAGCATAAATTAAATATGCTTAACATATTATTACGAATATGCCATTTACTTCTTAAATAAATATTTTTCTTTTGCGGTGTGACCCTTTAGGTTCTCCATATTTAAACCGGTTGTGAATAAATAAATTAGAACAATTCTAATCTTATTTTAAAAAATAAATTAAACTATTTAATTCATTTAAATAAATAATATTTATTCTACAATAAGGGTAAGCCCCCTTAGCGATCAACGACTTTCCAGATAATATAGATTTTAAAATTATAAAAGAACCTTTCAGTGAATAATTACTGTACAATTCAATCCTTTCGCCATACAATGACCCAATCAAATATAAGACATGAAATTACTGTCAAATCTTATTTTATTTGATTATATGTATTTCGATTCTTAAATGCACAACTCTGAATAATGCAAATTAGAAACACCTTTCTAATTTTATTCTGCTTTGGCTAAGGACTTCTGAGTTGTCATTTATCGAATCACATAGGACATTCTCTCCCTTTACTAAAAGTGGTAGATTTTTTGTTGACCATTCACCTATCTCCATGTACAACTTATTATACCCAATCACACCCTTTGATATACCCTAAAAGTCTTAAGGGACATGTCAAAGTCTAACTCATCATACACAAGATACTATGATGATCTCAAGTCTAAGGATCACTTGTACTACTATCACTTAAGGAATTCCTATTGACAGACAAGTAAAACTCTATTAGGTATTCTTTTAGCGAGCCACGTTTAGTGAACTTATTCTCTAATAAGCACCTACATACTTGATTTAGTGTCTCCACACAAATGATTATAAGATCAATCATCCTCGTCCTAAGAGCAAGCAAAGTATGTACTAATCTATCCGGATTCACTAATCCCCTTTTAGTAATCCAACGATTAGGAACGATTTTAGTTTTAAGTTATCTTGAATTTAGATTTCATTAGAATGATCATCATCATGATTCTAAAAGCATTACTCAAAATTATGGGTTTATCACATTTAATATAATAGCATCATGTAGATAATGAAAATGCCTTTAATAAATTAATTCTTTTATTAATAACTGAATAAGATTACAAAGTATATGCTATATCATATCAAATATGATTGGTTTGTATGCATACTGCTTTTAGGGTAAGCTAGGCGAATGTGAAATATTGGCTCGTTCGAAGGAGAAACATACGAATGTTACCTTGCTTCCAATGGTGTCAATCACTTCTCGATTGGGAATTGGATAGAAAATGAAGAAGTCAGGCTGCCGACTATAAACCAAGTGCTATTGGGAGGCAACCCAAGGGTTTTTAATTTCAGTATTAGATTGCATTTTAATTAGTGTTAGACATTTAATTTAGTTCAAGTAGTTTTTTCAATAAATATCAGGTTAAATTGCATGTTAATTCAGTCTTAGTCATTTTAGTCATTATGTCTAGTTCAGTTGAATAATGATGCAAACTAACTATGTGATAATCTCAGGTGTCAATTGAAACTTATGCAAGGAACTTAGAGGCTCGATCAAGACAAGGCCATGCAAGGAAAGCAAGGAAGGAACAGGCAAAGCTAAGCAGCCGCGCACCCTGAGTGACAGAAAGTTAAGCGCCGCGATAATGAAGCTTGAGGGCCGCAACGCTATAGAAGAAAGTCGCAGCGCTGGTGCGAATTTCAGCATTAAAACTCAGGCGCCCAACTCACTTCCAATTCGTTCTGAACTCTCACATATCAACCCAAACTCAAACTCTTTACAGACTTCATCTTTGATTTGAGGTTAACGACATTCAAATACAATAATTTAGTCTGATTAGAGATTAAATTGAGGATAGCAAGGTGGAAAAATAATTGCCTATAAATTGGAGTAAGAATTGAACACAAAGGCACCTAACCTTTCATCTTCTTCAATCTATTAGAGGTAATTGGTATATTCAATCAATTTTCTTCATCCTTGTGGCTGAATTCTACTACTTGGATCCTTTGTTGGTGTTGGATATCATAATTGGGGAGGATAGAAGCAATAAAGAACATCAGATCAAGAAAATTCAGCAGCAGCAATAAAGAACAAGTAAGTGATTTGTGCTATAACTATAAACAGCCAGGTCACTTCATTGCAAACTGCGAGAAACCTCTAAGAAAAGAATTGAGAAAGAACAAGAAAAATCCATATTCAAAGAAAAACCCCAAAGGCTATCATAAGTTCAAGAAAAAAGATAAAAGGCTTTGTAGCTGAGAGTTCATGGAGTGACTCAGACAGTGACTCAAGCTATGAGTCAAACGAAGATGAAGAACACACAAAGCTAATCTATGCTTAATGGCCAAAGAAGGAAAAATCAAAGAATTCAACGTTGATGAGGTATTTGATTTCTACTCTCCTGATTTAACTATTGATGATCTTAGAGAAGGAATGCATGACTCCATGCTAGAACTGCATAAATATATGAAAATGTCCAGGGTTCTATCAAGGGACCATTCTCTTCTTCAAGAGGAAAAAGAGAAAGCAATTGCAGAGTTGGAAACTGCTCTACGAACTACTAACTCTTGTACCAGTCTTGAGGCTGAGAATGCTAACTTGAAACAGAAAGATGAGCTTAGTTCTCAGAAAGAATTAATTCTAGTTTCTAAAATTCAGGAACTAGAAAAGATAATTTCAATATGGAACAAGTCTTCTCTGTCTATGGAATCTCTGATCTCTAGCCAAAGATCAGTTGCTAGCAGGTCAGGTCTGGGGTTCTGTAAATCCTCTTCAGAACTCACCGTGGACAAAGATATAGAAACAAATGATAGCAGTTCATCTAAGTTTAATAAGGGAATTGTATTTGTTAAATCCTCACAAACAGTTGGTCCAAGCTATTCAAACTCTGCTAAAAAGGTTGTTGGATCTCACACAACTCTAGGATTCAAGAGATCAAAGAGTAAGTCTTCTACATTTAAGCCTCGAAGGATCGTAGAGTCTGGCAGAACTCACTTTACGAACCAACCTGGCAAGAATTGTAAAGTTGACTTCCACTCTATGAAAACTGTGAATCATAGAATTGTGTGGAAGCATAAAGAATATAAGCCAAAAGGAAAAGTTATGAGCTACTACTTTCCACATATGTCCAAGACAAAAAGGAATCCATACTTATACACAAACACATTATATATCCAATGTTATACATGCTATAAATATGGTCATAAAGTTACAGAATGTTATTTCAATAATCTTTATCATGTGCTGTACAGACCTAAAATCAAGTAGATTTGGGTCCCCAAGGCTACTAATAAATTTGGACACAAGAAAGTTTGGGTACCAAAATGAAAGTTAATCCTTTTTGTAGGAACAGAGCTCCACTCAGTCAATGTGGTACCTTGATAGTGGATGCTCAAGACATATGACAGGCAACAAAGCCCTCCTGTCAAACTTTATGGAAAAAGATGGTCCTGCAGTCATCTTTGGAGATAACAATTCTGGAACAACAAGAGGATATGGTTTAGTTGGAAACAGTCCTGTGTCTTTCAGGAAAGTAGCATGTGTTGAAGGTCTAAAACACAATCTTCTTAGCATCAGCCAACTATGTGATAAAGGTTATCAAGTCACCTTCCTCAACAATCAATGTCAAGTCAGAGATTTGAAGACCAACTCATTGAAGCTGATTGGATCAAGAGAAGGAAATGTCTATATTGTCAACCTTACTGAGCTAAGTCATGATGAGACAATATGGATCCTTGCCAAAGCTTCTGAAGATCTTTGTTGGTTGTGGCATAGGAGACTATGTCATTTAAACTTCAAGAGTATGTCAAAACTGGCCTCCAAAGACCTTGTAGCAGGATTGCCAAAGTTCAACTTCATCAAAGAGAAATCCTGCAAAGCATGTTAGTTTGGAAAGCAAACAAAAAGCTCATTCAAAGGCAAAGCAATCAAGTCAAATGATAAGCCCCTGCAATTACTCCATATGGATCTATTTGGGCCTATCCCAACTGCAAGCCTTAGAGGAAAGAGATATTCATTGGTAGTAGTGGATGACTACACCAGATTCACATGGGCATTCTTTTTAAGCTCTAAAGATGAAACCAGTTCTCAACAAATCAAGTTATTCAAACTAGTTATGAATGAGAAAGAGGAAAAGATCAAAGCTATCAGAAGTGATCATGGAAGAGAGTTTGATTTCTCTGAAGTAGAGCAGTAGTGTGAAGAGAATGACATCAATCACAACTTCTCAGCTCCAAGAACTCTTCAACAAAATGTAGTTGAAAGGAAGAACAAGACTCTGATTGAAGTAGGAAGAACTCTACTTGCAGCTGCCCATCTACCTGAGTATTTTTGGACAGAAGTTGTCAACACTGCTTGCTACACTCAAAACAGGTCTCTTATTCGCTCAACCCTCAAGAAGACCCCTTATGAGTTATGGAAAGGAAGAAAGCCAGACTTCAGCTACTTTCATGTTTTTGGGTGTCTGTGTTACATTCTCAACAATGGCAAGAAGTACCCGACCAAATTCCAGCCAAAGTCAGATGAAGGAATCTTCCTTGGTTATGCTATGGATAGTAAAGCATATAGGGTATTCAACAAGGAGCCTCTAGCTGTTGAAATCTCCATTCATATAACCTTTGACGAATCAGACCCTATAAGGAAGGATGCTCCACTCAACGAAAGTGCAGAAAAGAACTCTACGATTGCAGAATCCAAAATCGTAGAGTTAGACACTACGAACGTAGAGCCAGAATCAGAAAATATAGAGCGAGAAGAAGAAATCGTAGAGTTCACATTACCAGACAGTGAGACTCTACGACCTGAACCTGAAGTCAATCTAGAAGAACTCAGACAAGAAAGTATTAGAACATATGTCCCAAGAAGGAGAAAATGGACAAAGGATCATACTGAAGATCTTGTCATTGGAGATCATGATGCTAGAGTTAAGACAAGGTCAGCAACTCAAAATTAATGTTTCTACCTGAGTTTTCTCTCTCAAATAGAGCCCAAGAAGGTAGAAGAAGCATTAGAAGATTCAAGTTGGATAGAGGCTATGCAAGAGGAGCTCAACCTATTTGAAACAAACAAAGTCTAGAGACTAGTTGAAAGACCAAAACAACATCCAGTCATTAGCACCAAATGGGTTTTCAAGATCAAGATGGATGAAGAAGGTGTCATCACAAGGAACAAAGCAAGATTGGTTGCTAAAGGTTATTCACAGGAAGAAGGGATTAACTATGATGAAACCTGATGAAACCTTTGCTCCTGTTGCAAGATTAGAAGCCATCAGGATATTTCTTGCCCATGCTGCTCACATGAAATTCAAAGTCTTCCAAATGGATGTCAAGAGTGCCTTTCTCAATGGTGAACTTCAAGAAGAAGTCTATGTGGAACAACCTCTAGGTTTTATCAATCCAACCCTTTCTAATTATGTGTATAAATTAGATAAAGCTTTATATGGATTAAAACAAGCACCTAGAGCATGGTATGAAACTCTTACAAGTTTTCTTACTGAAAAGGGATTCACTAGATGTACAGTAGACACCACTTTATTCCTAAGAAAACACAAGGATAAATCACTTCTAGTTCAAATCTATGTGGATGATATTATTTTTAGTTCTACTGATGAAAAGTTGTGTGAAAGGTTTGCCAAGCTAATGCAGAGTAAGTTTGAAATGAGCATGATGGGAGAACTAAACTTCTTCCTTGGACTTCAAGTGAAGCAAATTGATGAAGGTATATTCATCAACCAAGCCAAGTACATTAAAGACTTATTAAAGGAAGTATGGCATGGATTCAGACACCATCATGAAAACTCTCATAGCACCTGCAACTAAGCTTGACAAAGATGAGAAAGGTAAAAGTATTGATATTACTCAATACAGATGTATGATAGGCTCTCTCCTATACTTAACAGCTAGCAGACCATATATCATGTTTGCTACTTGTTTTGTGCTAGATTTCAAGCTAATCCTAAAGAATCACATTTAATGGCTGTAAAAAGGATTTTCAAGTATCTTAAGGGCACTCCTAGCTTGGGACTCTGGTATCCCAAGGAGTCACCCTTTGATCTTATAGGATACTCAGATGCTGACTATGCAGGTTACAAAATTGATAGAAAAAGCACAAGTGGAACATGTCAACTGCTTGGAAATAGACTTGTCTCTTGGTTTAGCTAAAAGCAAAACTCAGTATCAACCTCAACAGCAGAAGTTGAATACATTGCTGCTGGCAGTTGTTATGCACAAATCCTATGGATGAAAAATCAGCTAGCTGACTATGGGTTTGAGTTCAAATCTATTCTTGTACATTGTGACAATACTAGTGTTATTGCTATAACTCATAATCCTGTCATGCACTCAAGAACCAAGCATATAGACATCAGATATCATTTCATTAGAGATCATATGCAAAATGGTAATATTTCATTAAGATATATTCCAACTGAAATCCAGCTTGTTGATGTCTTTATAAAACCATTGGATGAATCAAGGTTTAACATGCTGACAAGTGAATTAGGAATGCTAAATTTACATTCATAATATTTTTGTGTTGGAACCTACTAACTCTACAGAATGAAAGCCAAATACAGAAGAGGTCGTAGAGTAAAACCAATTCGTAGAGTGGGACTGAACCAATCGTAGAGTGGGCAAGTGTTCGTAGAGTCAGAATGACTCAAGGAGGAATCATAAAGCTCAGGGGGAGATAAGGGCAAAAAGGTCTTATCCTTCAAAATAAAAGACATGCCTCCATTCAGAACTAAACATGTGTCCCACTCGGCTAATTAAGAGGGAAGTTTTTAAATTAGTTCGTAACTGTTACTACTCATTTACGTATTTTGATTTCAAAATTTTAATAGTCTCTCCCTCTCGCCTAAACCCTAAATTTCAAAGTACAAGCATACACTCAAACATCTTCGTTTCTGTTTTAGGAATCAACAATGGCACCATTTCCAATCATCCCAGGCAACGAACTCAATTTCGAAGATTTCTCCAACGCCGAGAGGCAATATCAGAAGATCATCTCTCTTCTTAAGCGTGCTGGATTTCAGGAGGCTCCAAAAACCAAAATAAGGATTTATTCAAAATTAGTGTGGGAATTCTACGACAATGGAGTATATGCTGATGGTATTTTATCCAGCAAAGTCAAAGGCACATCCATTCAACTCAGTTCGTCAGAGGTAAATCTAGCCCTAGGTTTCAAAACTGAAGGCCTTATCTCTCTTGTGACACCCCCAAATCCGGGTAATTCATTCCCACAGGATTTGGTGTTCACTATTCAAATAAATCACATCACATCTAACTACCCATTCAAATATAAATGAAAACTCTTAATAGAAATAGAGATCTCCCATTAAAGGGTTACAATATCTTAATAACATCAATCTCAGGTCATCTAACCTTAAACAAAACATCAATGCAAAAACATAATATAAATAATGTAAGTCTATTACATAACATCTTTCAATAAATTAAACAAGTCTTCATCACTTGTTTACTTTGCCTTTTCACTTACTAGTGGATGGCTCATCGACTCTTTCAACTTTAGCTGCAATGTTATTATGCAAGGGTGATCAACAATTGCTCAACAAGTATTACAATAAAAATAATAATAACATGCGAATAGTCAATAGATACTGGATAACTGAAAGCTAGGCTTTTGAATCAAGATTATAAAACAAGAATTAAAAGAACATCTGAGGGTCACAAGACCACGAACTATGTCCTAAGTTATCAAGTATTTCTACTTTAAACCTTTAACAGCCGTAAGACTATATGGACTTTACTTCTCGTACTTAGGGGGATCAGCCCTTTGTACCATGTATGTGCACAACATCTAAACGCTAACGCGTAAAATAATCCCCTATAAAAGGGTTGTTCATCTCACTTTGACATCAGAGTCCGCACCAAAGGAAGTTTGGTTTGGATTTGCTTCAATAACGTTTCTAGAATTTAGAACGCTCATCAACTATGGACTAGTCGAATCAATAAGGAATCGGTAGTCAATCAAGGCTCAATAATTAAAATGTAAATTGTATTCAAGAACCAAAGACTGAAGCTCACAAAATGTACAATTGAATAAACTCTGTATAAGTGAAGTATTACTAAAAGGGAATTAGAATATCTCATTTGGATTCATGAAATTGAATGAATTGGGATAAAAAACTTGCTCAATAAAGTAATAAAGTTAGGAAACTTGCACAATAAAAGAGTGAAGTTCAGGAACTTGCGTAAAGTAATAAGTAAGGATAAGATACTTGCCTCGTGCATAGATTATAAATTAAAATTCACGTTCATTAAACAACCAACACATTCCGTTTATAAAGCAATAACAATGATTAGTTATAATATTATCAACACTTCAGGATTCACTCTCATCCAACCTCATCTTAATATCTCAATTGTTATATGATAATCAATCTTACTTCAGAAGTTACAAGCTTAGTTATAACAACATCACACTTAAGAATTTCCTAAAACTTAACGTTAAGTTAAGGTACATCAACTTTATATTTTGTAATCATCAGGTATATGCTTACCATCCATCACAGTATCTTAATATTCGATTAATACATTAGTCTAAGCTTTAAAAATGCATAGGATAACATAACATGACCACAAAGAAAGAAAAAAAATAGCATTTTCTGCATCTCCCGCCGGGCAGGAGTTTTCTTCACAAAATACCCACTGGGGCGAGGCTACCGCCGGGGCGGTAAACATAGTACAATAAGCCCGCCGGGGCGAGGATACTGCCAGGGCGGTAAACTTAGTGTAATTAGACTGCCGGGGCGACAAATCTAGTGTAACGAGCCCGCCGGGGCGGTGAACCTGAAACCCAGATTCTGCAGTTCGCGAAGAACACAAAACAGGGCCATAAACTTTCAACTTTTTTGTTCATACATCAAATTAAACATACCCAATTATTATAATTCATATATAATCCTTACCCAACCCTTGTAGCATGATTCTAACAAGTTAAATCATATAAACCATGAATCTAAGAACCAAAATTTGAGGTTTTTATCATTTTATCAAAGTTTCTTCAAATTTAACGAAATCACTCATAATAGATTTGTTACTACACCCAATCAGTCTATTAAACTTGCATTCTTTACGTTTTGTAACATATAAAAATAATCAATCATCAATTTACGGATTAATATGCAATTCAAACATAAATTTTCATACATTTAAGCCATATTCATATTTTTCTTCTCTGTAAATTTCTAAACTCTAATTAATCATAGTTTCATGAATTTAATTACTCTAAACCATATACAAATCATATAAAATACATTTATGCATGCTTACAAACATCTAACATCAAGTTCTTTAAAATTTAGCCATAGAATTCAAATTACAGTGAACTTAAAAATATACGTTCATGGAGAAAATTTAAAAAAACATAATTTAAAGGTTTCAATTTAAGAATTACCTTGGATAAGATGCTAGATTATGCAAAAAACAATGAAAGAATTTCTTCTTCAATTCTCCAATTCTCTCAATACTCTCTCTTTTTCTCTCTGTATTCTCCAACTTAGACTTAGAAAATAATGATAATAATAATACGTATAATGTAAAACTGGCACAACATGGGTGTCAGTTAATCCCATAATGGGTTAACTGGCTCCAACCTCCACTAAGGCCTTGTTTGGTTAGTTTTTTAATTCCTGCTTTCCACTTAATATAATAAATTACTTATAATATAGTTTAATGTCACATTTTTAATAAACGAATTATATTACAATTAAATAAGAGCTACTACTACTCAATAAATTAATTAATCATATAATAAAAATTCTCATTTATTTATAAAAATTCAATAAATCTCTAATTAATTATTAAATTAACTAGAGCAACGTCAAAACTAATAAATAACTCATTTAATTAAATTATCTCAATTAAATTCACCTTGAACTATAAAATTACTTCGCATTAAAATAATCAATATAACACATTCCATTAAATTAATCTATAACAATTTCATCAAATATTTATTTAGTTCAATAAATAAATCACACAAATATTTATTTAATTCAATAAATATTTAAAGATTAAATATAAAATTCGCGTTCGTTACATCTTTCCCCCCTTAAAATGATTCTGTCCCCAGAATCTCGACAATTACTTCATCCCGTTACATTCTCCCCCCTTACAAAGATTCTGTCCCAGAATCGATACACATAGACTAGGCAAATAATTGAGGATAATCTTTCATCATCTGATCTTCAAGTTTCCATGTAGCTTCTTCAGCGTTATGGTTCCTCCAGATCACCTGAACGGAAGGTATAATCTTATTTCTGAGTACTTGCTCTTTTCTGTCAACTATCTGAACATGCTTTTCTTCGTAGGATAAATCTTTTTCGACTTGCAGGGGTTCATATTCTATGACATGCTTGTAGTCAGGTTTGTATGGTCGTAACACCGAGACATGAAAAATATTGTGGATGTGTTCTAACGTCGGAGGTAAAGCTACCTCATACGCAACCTCACCAACTCTTCGTAACACTTCAAAGGGTCCAATGAACCTCGGGCTCAATTTTCCCTTCTTACTAAAACGAATTTTCCTCTTCTAAGGGGACACTTTTAAGAAAATGAAGCTACCAGTTTCAAGTTCTCGATTCTTGCGATGTTGATCGGCGTATTTCATCTGTCTATCCTGAGCGGCTATCAATCTCGCCCTGATCACTTTGACGATTTCTGCAGTCTGTTGTACCAGTTCTGGTCCTAGTATTTGACGTTCGCCAACTTCATCCCAGTATAATGGAGTTCTGCACTTTCAGCCGTACAATGCTTCGTAATGCGGCATGCCAATACTTGCGTGGTGACTGTTATTGTAAGCAAATTCCACCAACGGTAGATGATCATCCCAATTTCCTTTAAAATCCATGATGCAAGCTCTTAACATATCTTCCAATGTTTGAATCGTTCTTTCACTCTATCCGTCGGTCTGTGGATGATATGCCATACTCATACATAACTGCACTCCCATGCATTCCTGTAGTCGCTTTCAGAAATTCGATGTGAATCGCGGATCCCTATCTGAGACGATAGAAACTAGAATACCGTGCCTCGAAACAATCTCCTTCACGTACAACTTCGCTAACTGATCTAAGTTGAATCTGATCTTCATCGGTAGGAAATGTGCTGATTTCGTCAGTCGATCTACGATAACCCAAACTGCGTCAAACCCTTTCTGAGTCGTCGGAAGACCTACTACGAAATCCATTGTGATATGCTCCCATTTTCATTCTGGGATTTCTAACGGTTGTAGTAACCCGCTTGGCCTCTGATGTTCTGCTTTAATTTTCTGACATGTCAAACACTTGGCTACACAATCGGCAACATCCCTTTTCATATTCGGCCACCAGAAATACTGTTGGAGACCCTGGTACATTTTTGTACTTCCCGGATGAATCGAATATCTTGAATTATGAGCCTCGCTCAAAATTTCCTCAACCTCTGGTACTAGCGGAACCCCAATTCTTCCCTCGAATCTCAATACTCCTTCGTTATCAATTTTAAATTTTACTTCATCACCTTCAGATATTTTTTTCCTGATTTTCTCGCATTCTTCATCCTGAATTTGTGCTTCCCTAACCTTATCCACCAAAGTTGGACCGGTTCCCAATTGAAATAGTTTTTCGTCAGATTCCTCCGGATATTTCACCTCCAACTCCAGTTTTGCCATAGCTGTAATTAGCTTCTCCTGAGCGGTTAACATAGACAGTTTCTCCCGACCCTTTCTGCTTTAGGCGTCGGCCACAACGTTCGCTTTACTCGGATGGTATAAAATCTCGCAGTCGTAATCTTTTATCAATTCCAACTATCTCCTCTTTCGCTTGTTCAGGTCCTTTTGTGTGAAAATATATTTCAGACTCTTATGGTCTGTATATATTTCACACGTCTCCCCGTAAAGATAGTGCCTCCAGATCTTCAAAGCAAACATTACCGCGGCCAATTCTAAATCATGGGTCAGATACCCCTTCTCATAGTCCTTTAATTGTCGTGATGCATACGCAATGACCTTACCGTTCTACATAAGCACACAGCCTAGTCCTTTATGCGACGCATCACTGTACGCCACAAAATTTCCTGTGTTATCCGGTAGGGACAACACAGGTGTCGTACTCAACCTTTTCTTTAATTCTTGAAAACTTTCCTCACACTTCTCTGTCCAAACGAACTTCACCGCCTTCCTAGTCAAATTCGTTAACGGATTCTCAATTTTGGAAAAGTCCTGAATAAATCTTCTGTAGTAACCTGCCAATCCTAGGAAACTCCTTACTTCTGACGGTGTTTTTGGCTAATCCCAATTAACTGCTTCAACTTTTGACGGATCCACCGAAATCCCATCCTTGTCAATCACATGTCCAAGAAATTGCACCCGCTCTAACCAGAATTCACATTTTGAAAACTTAGCATACAACTTCTCTCTTCTTAATGCTTCCAATGTCGCCTTCAAATGCTCTGTATGCTCTTCCTTAGTTTTGAAATATATTAGAATATCATCGATGAACACTACTACACTCTCATCCAAAAACGGCTTAAACACCCTGTTCATTAGGTCCATGAATGATGCAGGAACATTCGTTAGACCAAATGACATTACTAAAAACTCGTAGTGACCATAACGAGTCTTGAACGTTGTCTTCGGTACATTTTCCTTCCTCACCTTTAACTGATGATAACCACTTCTCAAATGTATCTTCGAGAAATACCTAGCTCCCTTTAATTGATCAAACAAGTCATCGATCCTTGGCAACAGGTACTTATTTTTAATCGTGACCTTGTTCAACTCTCTGTAATCAATGCAAAGTCGCATCGATCCGTCCTTCTTCTTGACGCATAAGACTGGTGCTCCCCACGGCGATACACTCGACTGAATATACTTCTTGTCTAAAAGTTCTTGTAGTTGTACCATTAATTCTTTCATTTTTACTGGAGCCATACGGTACGGAGCTTTCGATATCGAGGCGGTTCCTGGCACCAAATCGATTACAAATTCCACTTCCCTATCTCGCGGAAGTCCTAGCAAATCGTCTGGAAAAACGTCTATAAAGTCTCTTACAACAGGTATCTCTTCTAATTTCGGACTCTCTTTTTTAGCATCAACTATGTAGGCTAAGTATCCCACACAGCTTTGTCTCAATAACTTCCTGGCCTGCATCATCGTCAGACAACTCGCTTACCTACATCGTCAAACAACTCACTTGCCTAGGCGACTTGCTGCCATAAAATACTCCCTTTGATGGAGTCATAAGGTTAATACGTTTCTTTTGGCAATCAATTATCGCCCCATAATTGAATAGCCAATCCATTCCCAAAATAACGTCAAATTCCCCAAGTTTGATTGGGATCAGATCTACAGTCATCACGTTTCCCTTAATGTCCACCTTACAGTTCTTGTATACGTACCTAACAGGAATTACCTCCCTATTCGCAATTTCTATGTTCAAAGGGTAATCTAATTCCTCCTTAGGCAAATCTAAATTCTTAGCAAAGTCATCGGATATAAATGAACAAGTAGCACCCGAATCAAACAATACATAAGCATCTATATTATTGATTGGAATGATACCTGACACCACATCGCGAGACTACATGACATCTTGCATGGTCATGTTGAAAGTCCTAGCAGTAGGTCAGTTTGTTGGTGCTGATCCAGTTATGGTTAACGTGCTACCACCACTGTTTCCCCTATTCCCTCCTGTTCCTGCTCCTTTTGCTACCTTCTTGGGGTAATCCCTAGCCAGGTGATCCTTTAATCCACAAGTGAAGCAAGTACCCCTCTTTGGATTCGGACAATTCGGTGCTATGCGACCCTCCTGACCGCAATTGTAGCAAACCCTCTTCCCCTTCAGGCATATCCCCACATGATTCTTTCTGCATGTAACACACGCTTCCACTTTCTTCTTCTGACTTCCCTGTTGATTCCCATCAGATACATTCTCATTCCACTTCCTCTTCTGATTGTAACCACCATTTTTATTACCACTCGTTTTGTTATTCTCATTTTCACCCTTCTTCTTCTTCTGCTCCTGGTTATACTTAGTCAGAGCATCGCTTCCACCTTCTGCGATAATCGCCTTCTCCAAAACTCCTGTAAAAGTGTTCAATTGGAACATTGACACCTTGTTGTATAACCACGGCTTCAACCCTTGTTCAAATCTCCTTGCGTTCCTTTCATCAGTATTCACCTGGTAGGTTCCGAACCTAGCCAACTTGTTGAACTTCGTAGCGTATTCCGGTACAGTCATGGTACCCTGCTTCAGCTCCAGGAATTGAATCTCCATCTGATTACGCGAGCTTGTTGGAAAGTACATCTCAAAGAACATCTCCTTAAACCTATCCCATGCGACTACACCCTGACCTCCTCGAACCTTATTCACTTGCCACCAGTAGCTGGCCTCTGACTTAAGCATGAACGTCGCAAAGGCAATCTTTTGGTCATCACTAACCCTAGCAACGTCAAACACTTTCTCCATTTCCATCACCAAGGTTTGGGCTTCGATCGGGTTCAGGGAACCCCTAAACTCTGGCGGTCCTACCACTTTGAAATCCTTAAATGACGTAACTGGTGGAGTTTGTGGCCGATTCGCAAGTGCTTCGGCTAAAAGGTTCACCAATTGTTATACAGGATTAGCATTTGCGTCGTTATTGTTATTGTTAGTAGAGTTTTCTTGAGCTTGTTGACGTGGTTGGCGTCTCGACGGCATTTTCTGTTTAAGAATATGCGCTTATTAAATCATTACTCAATTTCTTAAGTGTTTAATACTTAACTTAAACAATTCAGGTGTAACACATAACACATAACATCTTTAAATAAACTTGATATTTCATTCATTCAAAAGTCTTAACATAGAAAGGTAGCATCATTGCTATTTACATCAACAATCCCGAGATCTAAGAATCTTTAAGATTTAGTAGTCATATTCCATCGTTTATAGCCACGCTGGAATTTACATTACTAACTACCATAAATATTTACATATTTTTCAATACGTTTCCTATCACGGCCTGTTAAGGCATCGAACTGCCTTCCTTCATTCTTCCTCTATGATACGGAACATCGTCCTGCGATCCAGCATATACCATGGCAAGTCCTCGAACTGAACTGGATAGTGGAGAACTCGATCCTGGGCCCTATCAATCGCTGTCTGAAAAGTGTAGTCTGTCTCCTCAATCTTAGCTTTCTTTGCCCGTTCGCCTTCTTCAAAAAATTTTGCACGTCGAGTGGTATTCATCCAAGCATCCTGTGCTCTGGCACGTTCCACTGACTCCTCACTTAGGTCATCCTTCAATTTCTCAATTTCGAGCTTCGTCTTCTCATTCTCACCTAACAGGTCTTCCTTTAGACTTTCTGCCTGAACTAACTTCCATTCTACGTCTCCAAGACGTATATCCATATCCTCAATTTTCTCATTCTTCAAGTTTATAGTAGTTTGACGTCTATTTGTCAGTCTCTCCAAATCTCTGACTCTATCTTGTAACTTTATGGTACGGTCATACAGTGCATCGTACATCTCGACATCGATAGAGGTAAGGGGTACCTCCTCGGGATCCTCATCATTCTCCTCAGCCTCTACTTCTACCTCCTCAGAATCCTCCTCTGGATCAAACTCAGGCTCATGCTCGTGACCCACCACAGTGATCAATGGGGATGGCACTCTCTGAAAGTAGTATGCACACAAGCCAATCATCTTTGATATGATGTAGCATATACTTTGTAATCTTATTCATTTATTAATAAAAGAATTGATTTTCTTAAAAGGCATTTTATATTATCTACATAGTGCTGTTATATTAAATGTGATAAATCCATAGTTTTGAGCAATGCTTTTAGAATCATGATGGTAATCATGCTAATGAGATTTAAATTCTAGATAGCTCACAAACTAAAATCGTTCCTAATCGTTAGATTACTAAAAAGGGGATTAGTGAATCCGGATAGATTAGTACATACGTTGCTTGCTCTTTAGAAGAGGATGATTGATCTCATAATCATTTGTGTGGAGACACTAAAGCAAGTATGTAGGTGCTTATTGGAAAATAAGTTCACTGAACGTGACTCGCTAAGGAATACCTAATGGAGTTTTACTCGCCTGTCAATAGGAATTCCTATAGTGATAGTAGTACAAGTGATCCTTAGACTTGAGATCATCATAGTATCTTGTGTATGATGAGTTATACTTTGACATGTCCCTTAAGACCTTTAGGGTATATCAAAGGGTATGATTGGGTATAATAAGTTGTACATAGAGATAGGTGAATGATCGACAAAAAATCTACCACGTCTAGTAAAAAATGTGAATGTCCTATGTGATTCGATAAATGACAACTCAGTAGTCCTTGGCCAAGGCAGAATGAAATTAGAAAGGAGTTTCTAATTTGCATTATTTAGAGTTGTGCATTTGGGAATCGAAATACATATAATTAAATAAAATAAGACTTGACAGTAATTACATGTCTTATATTTAATTGGGACATTGTATGGTAGAAGGATTGAATTGTACTGTAACTATTCACTGAAAAGTTCTTTTGTGATTAATGTTGAAATCTATATTATCTGGAAAGTCGTTGATCGCTAAGGGGCTTACCCTTATTGTAGAATAAATATTTATTATTTAAATAAATTAAATAGTTTAATTTATTTATTTAAATAAGATTAGAATTGTTCTAATTGATTTATTCACAATCGGTTTAATATGGAGAACCTAAAGGGTCACGCCGTAAAAGGAAAAAATATTTATTTAAGAAGTAAATGGCATAATTGTAATAATAAGTTAAATGTATTTAATTTAATCTATGGAGATAGAATAAATTAAATAGCTTAATATTTATTATTTAATATTTTGGAAATATTAAATATAAATTAATAAGAGGAGTTTTATTATTATTATTACTATTACTATTATTTAATTCCTAATAGGGATTAAGAATTAATTAATAGAAGTACTCTCTCATGAATTCTTAATTGGATTAGGAGCATAATTAATTAAATGAGTTTAATTTTAATTGGAACCCTAATCTTAAATAGTTTAGGGAAGGGTTATTCCTCCATCTATAAATAAAAGGAGTCTTATCATAGATTAGGGTTACACACTCTTGCATTAGATTGTGGAGAGTACTTACAATTTCTATAGAGATAGAAACTAGGGTTTTGCCAACACCCATCTTCTTGAATAACTATTCTTCATTGGTGGATTATCTCTAGAGGCCAAACACTTGGGTGGCTAACGTTGATCAATCAAAGGAATTTAGTCGGTGGAATTCAAGGAGAACGCGAAGGAATTGGAGGTGAACTTTTACTCGAGGAAGCACGGTTCTACGAGGGTATAATTTTTATCTCTATCTGTTTCGTTTATATCGTTAATTGAGCACATAGATTGATCATGGTGATGGTTTGTATAAAATTTTAAAATCCGATTTTATCGCGCTTCCGCTTTATTTATGTAATTTGATTGCATGTTCACGTCATATACAAACCTAACAGTGGTATCAGAGCCTAATCTTATGCTAATTATCGATTTTGATGATTCCATATGTGTATGGTATGCGATTGGATCGAAATTTTTGGGCAGAATCTGTTTTTCTAAATCTGCTACGCGGCGCAGCTGCGCCGTTTCCAGTTAATTCTGGAGCGTAGCTGCACCCAAACCTATAAAGTCGTTTCTGGAGTTCAGCGCAGCTGCGCCGTTTCCCAGTTCATTCTGGGCACAGTTGCGCCGGACAGCAGAATCCGGAAAATAATTTTTCCTTCAATTAAAATAAATGGTTTATTTAATTGATATAAGTTTAAAATAAAGATGTTTATTTTATCTAGAATAGGATTTCAGATTGCTAAAATTAAAGGTGTTTAATTTGGATTTGGTTTTTGATAAAAATAAAATAGTTTATTTTGTTTCAAAACTAAATATTAGCAAAACTTTTGCCCATTAATTGATATCAATGAATATATAGAATGATTTTATTATTCATGAGATGAATGTTATTTATTGATATATATAAAGATATGTATGATAATAAATAGGGATTGATTATGGACTATTGACCAATGTGTGATTGGAATTATTTTAGAGGATGCTTGAATGTATGAGTTTTTTATAAATGGGGTCTGCGTACCTCGTCTTTGAAAGTAGTATGCACACAAGCCAATCATATTTGATATGATGTAGCATATACTTTGTAATCTTATTCGGTTATTAAAGGCATTTTATATTATCTACATAGTGTTGTTATATTAAATGTGATAAACCCATAGTTTTGAGCATTGCTTTTAGAATCATGATGGTAATCATGCTAATGAGATCTAAATTCTAGATAGCTCACAAACTAAAATCGTTCCTAATCGTTGGATTACTAAAAAGGGGATTAGTGAATCCAGATAGATTAGTACATACATTGCTTGAGGATGATTGATCTCATAATCATTTGTGTGGAGACACTAAAGCAAGTATGTAGGTGCTTATTGGAGAATAAGTTCACTGAACGTGGCTCGCTAAGGAATACCTAATGGAGTTTTACTCGCCTGTAAATAGGAATTCCTCTAGTGATAGTAGTACAAGTGATCCTTGGACTTGAGATCATCATAGTATCTTGTGTATGATGAGTTATACTTTGACATGTCTCTTAAGACCTTTAGGGTATAACAAAGGGTATGATTGGATATAATAAGTTGTACATGGTGATAGGTGAATGATCAACAAAGAATCTACCACGTCTAGTAAAAGATGTGAATGTCCTATGTGATTCGATAAATGACAACTCAGTAGTCCTTGGCCAAGGCAGAATGAAATTAGAAAAGAGTTTCTAATTTGCATTATTTAGAGTTGTGCATTTGAGAATCGAAATACATATAATTAAATAAAATAAGACTTGACAGTAATTCCATGTCTTATATTTAATTGGGACATTGTATGGTAGAAGGATTGAATTGTACGGTAACTATGCACTGAAAGATCTTTTATGATTAATGTTGAAATCTATATTATCTGGAAAGTCGTTGATCGCTAAGGGGGCTTACCCTTATTGTAGAATAAATATTATTTATTTAAATGAATTAAATAGTTTAATTTATTTATTTAAATAAGATTATAATTGTTCTAATTGATTTATTCACAACCGGTTTAATATGGAAAACCTAAAGGGTCACACCGCAAAAGAAAAATATTTATTTAAGAAGTAAATGACATAATTGTAATAATAAGTTAAGTGTATTTAATTTAGTCTATGGAGATAGAATAAATTAAATAGCTTAATATTTATTATTTAATATTTTAAAAATATTAAATATAAATTAATAAGAGGAGTCTTATTATTATTATTACTATTACTATTATTTAATTCCTAATAGGGATTCGGAATTAATTAATAGAAGTACTCTCACATGAATTCCTAATTGGATTAGGAGTTTAATTTAATTAAAGGAGTTTAATTAGAATAGAAACCCTAATCCTAAATAGTTTAGGGAAGAGTTTTCCTACATCTATAAATAAGAGAAGTCTTATCATAGATTAGGGTTACACACTCTTGCATAAGAATTGTAGAGAGTATTTACAATTTCTATAGAGATAGAAACTAGGGTTTTGCCAACACCCATCTTCTTGAACAAGTATTATTCCTTGGTGGATCACCTCTAGAGGCAAAACACTTGGGTGGCTAACGTTGATCAAAGGAAGGAATTTAATCGGTGGAATTTAAGGAGAACGCGAAGGAATTGGAGGTGAACTTGTACCTGAAGAAGCTAGAATTCTACAAGAGTATAATTCTTATTCTCCATCTCTTTCGTTTAATTAATAATTGTGCATAAAGAAAGATCATGGTGATGGTTTGTATAAAATTTTAAAATCTGATTTTATCGCGCTTCCGCTTTATTAATGTAATTTGATTGCATGTTCGCGTTATACAAACCTAACAGTGGTATCAAGAGCCAAACTTTATGCGAATTATTAATTGTTTTGATTCTGTATATACATTGATATGTGTTTAGAACAATTTAATTGGGCATAATTGTTTGTGTAAAATTATTTTATTTTTTTTTTATTTTTTTACTTTTGTAAATTAAAATAAATGAGTTTATTTTGATTTGGAATTTAATTAAAAATAAGGGAGTTTATTTTTATTCAAAAAAAAATTGGATAACTTAAAAAAAAAGAAGTTTATTTTGATTTAGAATTTGATAAAAATAAAGTAGTTTATTTTATTCAAAATTGGATAAATTAAAATAAAAGAGTTTATTTTGATTTGGAATATGATTAAAATAAAGAAGTTTATTTTAATTGAAATTGAATTTCATAATAACTAATTAGAGTTGGAATTGGATTCCATGATAACTAATTGGAGTTGAAATTGGATTTTATACTAACTAATATTGCCCATTAAATGATATCAATGCATATATGGAATGATTTTATTATTCATGGGATGAATGTTATTTATTGATACATATAGAGATATGTATGATAATAAATAGGGATTGATTATGGACTATTGACCAATGTGTGATTGGATTTATTTTAGTGGATGCTTGAATGTATGTGTTTTTATAAATGGGGTATGCGTACCTCGTCTTCTCTAATTTTTTCTTAATGTAAATTATATCTCCCTCCTATGTACTTCCCCTTGACTGCTGATCAAGGTTTCTATTTATTGTAAATAGTTTTTGTAATAGGACTAGTTAGAATTAATTTTGAAGAATTGGAGACAAATGAGCAAGGAGCGCTTGAAGACCCGTTTGTAATGGAGCCCGGGTTCAAATGTAATAGTTATATTTAAATTTAATTCATGCACCCTAGGTTTGACCTTTTGGTTCACTTGGTGGCTCTAGTGAACCAAACTAGAATAAAAGTCCATAATCAATCCGGGTAGAATATAGTATTCTATATGTGCATGTTTACTATATATATATATATTATATATTATCCAACATGCTTCGCATGTAAAATAATATGACGCGTATTTTATATATATATGTGCATGCGCGCTAAACAAGATGAGACTAATAATAATAATAAATCCCTCAATAAATCATATTAAGTCCTAAGCGTCCAAAGATATTTGGAATATCAAACGTCGCCTTCTAGCATGGTAAAACAATAGAGTATTAAATATTTAATATGAGTTTGTTGTGTCACCACAAGGCAAGTATTAAATATTTTAGATGTTGTCTTACCACATTTGATGCTTATAAATAGACTGAACGATGCTGTTTTGTTGTGTCACCACAAGGACAGTGTTTTTCTTTCGAATATATGGAAGTGCTCGGATGGACTTAACTTGGATAATTTTGATTCGGATGTGTCATCACTTGATCAAAATAATCTAAGAGGAAAAATACAAGGAATTACATAGAGATGTAATTGACAATAGTTGTCTACCTATTTATTTATATATCGTTTGTTGTGGCACCACAAGGCTATATACATTTGAAATGGGATCCTTATTCTCACTAGCAGACCTTTAATTAGATTTGCCGAACTATATATTGAGGGTAATATAGTTTGATGAAAAAGTGAGAGATACCAATTTAAAATAACGACCTAATTTATTTTGGTAATTAATTAAATGAATGTATGCTAAAATGTTGTTAAATTACAAATTCATTTTACAGAATTTTACAATGTCTAATTCACTATCACTGCGTAGCATATTAGATGCTAATTAACGGATCGAATTACACGGACTGGTTCAGGAATCTGAGAATAGTTCTCAAGGCTGAAAAGCTATCTTATATCCTTAATATGCTTATCCCTGCAATAGTTGCAGACAATGCCTTTGAGGAAGAGATTGCTACTTTTAGAAAGTGGCAAGATGATGCACAGTTGGCTCAATGGATCATGTTTGGATCCATGAGTAATGAGCTTCAGCATCAGCATGAAACTATAGATGCTCTTACTGTACTCCTGCACCTTCAAGGAGTTGAATGGTGAGGAAAGTAGGACTGCTAGATATTAGATATCTAAAGAGCTCTTCCAATCTAGAATAATCGATGGCACTACAGTATAGACAAATGTCCTAAAAATGATCAATCTGATTGAACAATTGGGATAACTGGGTTTTGTATTGGATGAAGAGTTGATCCAAGATTTGATCTTGCAATCACTCCCGGACTCTTTCTCACAATTTGTTGTGAATTTTTCACATGAACAAGCTATATGTCAACCTGCAGAAGTTGCTTAAACACGTTGAAAACTGTAAAGAGTCACTTTCCAACCAAGAAAGACAAAGTCTTACTAGTAGATGATTCTTCCAGGAAGCGGAAGAGGGCCAAATGATCTTCTTAAAAGAAGAACAATTCAAAGAAGGTATAAGGAAAGGCAATAACTAAGGACACTAAGAACAAAACTGATGCAGATAGCAAAGGAGTTTGCTTCCACTGCAATAAGCCTAGATATTGGAAACGAAACTGTAAGGAGCATCTTACAGAAGCTAACCAGAAGAAGCTTAGTGAAGCTTCGGTTACAGATATAGGTTTGTTCATCATTGAAATAAATCTTTCTATAAGTCAAGGTTCTACTTGGGTATTGGATACCGGCAATAGTTCTCATGTATGCAATCCAATACAGAGACTAAGCAGAAGTAGAAAGCTAAACAAAGAGTAAGTAATCTTACGTGCGGAGAATGGAGTAATGGTTGCTACATTAGCCGTAGGAACTTATAGTTTAGCGTTGCCTACGAGCAAGTCTGTTAAGTTAATAATTTGTTATTATGTTCCAGTTCTCTTAAGAAACATTATTACTTCCGTTGTTGGACAAGGATTGTTCTGGTATTATATTTAAGAACAATTGTTGTCTTATTTATAATGATAATGTTTTATTTGAAACTGGAAGTTCATTTGATGGACTTTGTAAACTTGACTTACATGAAATATAATTTTACAAACTGAACAAACTAGTAAAAGAAAAAGAAATGATCATTCAAAGAGTTGAATATATGTATTTGATGAAATACAAGTCTGAATCATTTGAAAGGTTCAAAGAATTCAGAAGTGAAACAAATTGACAAAGTATTAAGATTCTTTGATCAGATCGAGGAAGGAATACTTGTGTTTCTAGATCATCTCAAAATAGTATTTTTCTTATAATGGACGTTTCATGATACACAATAATTGATTGGTGTATCTAAAAAGGAAAATTGTACCATGTAGAATATGGTGCGGTCCATAATGATTTTTACCGACATTCTAGTATTCTTCTGGGGTTATGCCCTAGAAACGACTGCATATCTACAAAATAAGGTAACCTCAAAATTCGGCCCCAAGATTCCATAAAAGTTATGGATAGGGAGGATTCCTAATCTTAAGTATGTTAAGATAAGGGGTTGTCCAACTTATGTGAAAAGGTTTCAAAAGATAAGTTTGGGACAAAATCTGACAAGTGCAAAGTTGTGGGATATCCTAAAGAAAGTTTAGGGTATTATTACTATAATCCTACACGCTGCCTTCTTGGATAAAAGGTGTTTATCATTGAAGGAGCTAGTGGGAGGGTAATAAATCTTGAAAAAGTTCAAGAACCACAAAGTACTTTTAGTCAAAATGAGGGACTTGTAGATAGACCTATTGTACCACAACCGAATCGTAAATCTGGAAGAGCACCGAAGATACCTAGGAGGTATGGATTCATCATAGAGGATAATGATGAGGTACGCATCATAAAGGATGATGATCCAGTTATATACGATGAGGCTATGAGTAGAAGACACTCAGAGAAATGGCAGATGGCCATAAAATCCGAAATGGACTCCATGTATGAGAACCAAGTATAGACTCTGGTTATTCCACCGAAAGGCATAGTGCCTAGAGGGTGTAAATGGGTCTTTAAGAGAAAGACTAGGGCAATTGGCAAGGTAAAGACTTATGCGACCAGATTTGTTTAACAGGTTTCAAATAAAGTCAAAGAGTTGACTGTGATAAAACCTTATTACCAGGTAATGCTCAAGTCCATTTGGATTTTGCTTGTGATTGCAGCTTATTACGAAATCTGGCAAAATGGATGTGGAGAAATCCTTCCTCAATAAAGACTTGAGGAGAATGTATGTATGATACAGCCAGAGGAATTTGTTTCAAAGGTTGAAGCAAATCGCGTTTTAAGGTGCGATGATCAATTTATGGATTGAAGCAAGCTTCTCAAAGATGGAACATTCGTTTTGATGAGACAATCAAAAGAGTTTGATTTTATCAAAAACGAGAATGAACCTAGTGTGTACAAAAGGGTCAGTGGGAGCACTGTGACATTCCTAGTATTATATGTTGATATATTACTGATAAGGAATGACACACCAATACTACAATCAGTAAAGATAAAATTGTCTAAACATTCCTCCATGAATAACTTGGGAGGAGCATCCTATAAATTGGGGATATAAATCTATATAGATAGATTTAAAAGGATGTCCGGCTTAACCCAATGAATGTATATTCATTCGATGCTAAAGGCATTTAGCATGGCAAACTCCAAGAGAGGTCTCATGATGATGAGCCATGGAGTGAATCTCTATAAAATTGTCTCCAATTTAAAGAGAGATCGCATGAGTTACTATCATGTATGCAATGAATATACAAGGCCTGATGTTGATCAGTCATATTCTGGAGAAGATCACTATAAGACAGTGATAAACATCTTAAGTACTTAACCGGTATTGAAGATGTGATCATGATTTACGGTAGGTCTGAATTAAAACTAGAGGGCTAAACAGACTCAAGTTTTTCAGACTGACCAAGGAGATAACAAATCCACTTTAGGGTAAATTGTTACCTTGAATGGTGGTGCAGTGAATTGAAAAGGTTCCAAAATAGCAAAGAGTTGCTGATTTAGTGACAAAGACAAAGTATATAGCTGTAAGTGAAGCTGCAAGTTGATTGTTTGGATGAAAAGTTCATCACAGAACTAGGAATAGTTCCTAAGTCTCATCTTGGATTCAAACATGTGTTGCGGCACTTTTATTTGATTAGAGGAATCATTGAAAGAAGAAAAGTCACTATAGAGATAATGGACTCTCAAGAACAACATTGCATATCCATTTACTGAAGCTTTATCCAAACGGCAGGATGATCGTCACTTAGAGAAGAAGGGTATTAGATACCATGACGATTGGCTTTAGTGCAAGTGGGAGATTGAAAGTAGTATGCACACAAGCCAATAAAATTTGATATGATGTAGCATATACTTTGTAATCTTATTCGGTTATTAAAGGCATTTTATATTATCTACATAGTGCTGTTATATTAAATGTGATAAACCCATAGTTTTGAACATTGCTTTTAGAATCATGATGGTGATCATGCTAATGAGATCTAAATTCTAGATAGCTCACAAACTAAAATCGTTCCTAATCGTTGGATTACTAAAAAGGAGATTAGTGAATCCGGATAGATTAGTACATACGTTGCTTGCTCTTAAGAAGAGGATGATTGATCTCATAATCATTTGTGTGGCGACACTAAAGCAAGTATGTAGGTGCTTATTGGAGAATAAGTTCACTGAACGTGGCTCGCTAAGGAATACCTAATGGAGTTTTACTCGCCTGTCAATAGGAAGTCCTCTAGTGATAGTAGTACAAGTGATCCTTGGACTTGAGATCATCATAGTATCTTGTGTATGATGAGTTATACTTTGACATGTCTCTTAAGACCTTTAGGGTATAACAAAGGGTATGATTGGGTATAATAAGTTGTACATGGAGATAGGTGAATGATCAATAAAGAATCTACCACGTCTAGTAAAAGATGTGAATGTCCTATATGATTCGATAAATGACAACTCAGTAGTCCTTGGCCAAGGCAGAATGAAATTAGAAAAGAGTTTCTAATTTGCATTATTTAGAGTTGTGCATTTGAGAATCGAAATACATATAATTAAATAAAATAAGACTTGACAGTAATTCCATGTCTTATATTTAATTGGGACATTGTATGGTAGAAGGATTGAATTGTATGGTAACTATGCACTGAAAGGTTCTTTTATGATTAATGTTGAAATCTATATTATCTGGAAAGTCGTTGATCGCTAAGGGGGCTTACCCTTATTGTAGAATAAATATTATTTATTTAAATAAATTAAATAGTTTAATTTATTTATTTAAATAAGATTATAATTGTTCTAATTGATTTATTCACAACCGGTTTAATATGGAGAACCTAAAGGGTCACACCGCAAAAGGAAAATATTTATTTAAGAAGTAAATGGCATAATTGTAATAATGAGTTAAGTGTATTTAATTTAGTCTATGGAGATAGAATAAATTAAATAGCTTAATATTTATTATTTAATATTTTAGAAATATTAAATATAAATTAATAAGAGGAGTCTTATTATTATTATTACTATTACTATTATTTAATTCCTAATAGGGATTGAGAATTAATTAATAGAAGTACTCTCACATGAATTCCTAATTGGATTAGGAGTTTAATTTAATTAAAGGAGTTTAATTAGAATAGAAACCCTAATCCTAAATAGTTTATGGAAGGGTTTTCCTACATCTATAAATAAGAGAAGTCGTATCATAGATTAGGATTTCACACTCTTGCATAAGAATTGTAGAGAGTACTTACAATTTCTATAAAGATAGAAACTAGGGTTTTGCCAACACTCATCTTCTTGAACAAGTATTATTCCTTGGTGGATCACCTCTAGAGGCCAAACACTTGGGTGGTTAACGTTGATCAAAGGAAGGAATTTAATCGGTGGAATTCAAGGAGAACGCGAAGGAATTAGAGGTGAACTTGTACCTAAGGAAGCTAGAATTCTACAAGGGTATAATTCTTATTCTCCATCTCTTTCGTTTAATTAATAATTGTGCATAAAGAAAGATCATGGTGATGGTTTGTATAAAATTTTAAACTCTGATTTTATCGCGCTTCCGCTTTATTAATGTAATTTGATTACATGTTCGCGTTATACAAACCTAACAGTCTTTTCTAATTTTTCTAAATGTAAATTCTATCTCCCTCCGATGTACTTCCCCTTGACTGCTGATCAAGGTTTTCTATTTGTTGTAAATAGTTTTTGTAATAGGACTAGTTAGAAATTAATTATGAAGAATTAGAGACAAAGGAGCAAGGAGCGCATGAAGACCCGTTTGTAATGGCGCACGGGTTTAAATGTAATAGTTATATTTAAATTTAATTCTTGCACCCTAGGTTTGACCTTTTGGTTCACTTGGTGGCTCTAGTGAACCAAACTATAATAAAAGTCCATAATCAATCCAGGTAGAATATAGTATTCTATATGTGCATGCTTACTATATATATTATATATTATCCAACATGCTTCGCATGTAAAATAATATGACGCGTATATTATATATATATATGTGCATGCGCGCTAAACAAGATGAGACTAATAATAATAAACCCCTCAAAGAAATCATATTAAGTCCTAAGCGTTCAAAGATATTTGGAATATCGAACGTCACCTTCTAGCATGGTAAAGCAATAGAGTATTAAATGTTTAATATGAGTTTGTTGTGTCACCACAAGGCAAGTATTAAATATTTAAGATGTTGATTTATCACATTTGATGCTTATTAAGGAATTGAACATTACTGTTTTGTTGTGTCACCACAAGGACGGTATTTTTCTCTTCACATATATGGAAGTGCTAGGATGGACTTAACTTGGATAATTTTAATTTGGATATGTCACCACTTGATCAAAATAATCTAAGAGGCAAAATGAAAGGAGTTATATAGTGATGTAATTGACAATAGTTGTCTACCTATTTATTTATATATCGTTTGTTGTGTCACCACAAGGCTATATACATTTGAAATGGTAATCTTACTAGCAAATCTTTAATTAGAATTGCCGAACTATATAATGAGGGTAATATAGTTTGATAAAAAAGTGAGAGATACCAATTTAAATAAATATCTAATTTATTTTGATGATTAATAAAATGAATGTATGCTAAAATATTGTCTATTTCACATGCAGAATTTAAAAATGTCAAACTCACTATCACTGCGTAGCATACTTGATGCTAACAAACTGACCGGACCGAATTACACGGACTGGTTAAGGAATCTGAGAATTGTTCTCACTGCTGAAAAGATTTCTTATGTCCTAAATTCGTCAGTCCCTGCAAATGTTGCAGAAACAGCCTCTGAGGAAGAGATTGCTACTTTCAGAAAGTGGCAAGATGATGCAATCTTGGTTCAATGCATCATGCTCGCATCCATGAGTAATGAGCTTTAGCGTCAGCATGAAACTATGGATGCTCCTACTATATTGCTGCACCTCAAAGAGTTGTATGGTGAGCAAAGTAGGACTGCTAGATATCAGATATCTAAGGAGCTCTTCCGATCTCGTATGACCGAGGGCACTGCTGTTGAGACTCATGTCCTTAAGATGATCAATCTGATTTCACAACTTGCACAGCTTGGGTTCGTGATAGATGGGGAGTTAAGTCAAGATTTGATCTTGTAGTCACTCCCGGATACCTTCTCACAATTTGTTGTGAATTTTCACATGAATAAGTTGGACGTCAGCTTGCCTGAGTTACTTAATATACTGAAAACTGCTGAAGGTCACTTCTCATCCAACAAGAACCAAGTCTTACTAGTGGATGACTCTTCCAAGAAAAGGAAGAGGCCCAAGGTATCTTTTGAAAAGAAGAAAAACAAGAAGGCTAAGGGCAAGGCAAAAAGCAAGGATAAAAAGAAACCTGATCCTGATAGCAAAGGAATTTGCTACCATTGTAACAAGCCAGGACATTGGAAGAGGAACTGCAAGGAGTATCTTGCGGACCAAAAGCAGAAGAAGCTTGGAGAAGCTTCGACTTCCGATCTAGGTTTGTTCATGATTGAAATTAATTTTTCTGAAAGTCAAAATTCTACTTGGGTATTGGATACCGGCTGTAGTTCTCACATATGTAATAATATACTGGGACTAAGCAGAAGTAGAAAGCTGAACAAGGATGAAGTCGTCCTACGAGTGGGAAATGGAGCAAAGGTTACTGCATTAGCTGTAGGGACTTATTGTTTAGCACTGCCTTCAGGCAAGTTCATTAATTTAAATAATTGTTATTATGTTTCGACACTCATTAGAACCATTATTTCAATTTCTGTATTGGATATGGATGGTTTTGATATTATAATAAAGAACAACAGTTGTTCTATTTATAATAAAAATGTTTTATATGGTGTTAGGAACCTACTGAATGGACTTTAAATACTTGACTTGCATGAAAATATACTTCAAATTGAACAAACTAAGAAAAGAAAAAGAGATGATGGTAATTATACCTTTATGTGGCACTGTAGACTCGGTCATATCAATGAAACAAGATTATCCAAGTTGCATAAAGATGGGATTTTAGAGCTATCTGATTACGAATCATATCCAACTTGTGAATCTTGTCTCATGGGTAAAATGACTAAATCTCCTTTTACTGGAAAAGGAGAAAGAGTTACAGAGTTGTTAGCGTTGATACACACAGACGTATGTGGACCTATGACAACGAATGCACGAGGAGGGTATTCTTATTTTATTACTTTCACTGATGATCATTCTAGATTTGGATATGTGTATTTAATGAAATACAAATCTGAATCGTTTGAAAAGTTCAAAGAATTTAGAAGTGAAGTAGAGAAGCAAACTGGCAAGAGTATTAAGATTCTTCGATCGGATCAAGGAGGGGAATACTTAACCAATGAGTTTCTCAATTGTCTCAAAGAAAATGGTATAATCTCACAATGGAAAATGGTATAATCTCACAATGGACTCCACCAGGGGTGCCACAGTTAAATGGTGTATCTGAAAGGAAAAATCGAATATTGTTAGATATGGTTCGTTCCATGATGAGTTTTACCGACCTTCCAGTATCCTTCTGGGGTTATGCCCTAGAATCGGCTGCATACCTACTTGACAAGGTACCTACCAAATCTGTCCCAAAGACCCCATATGAGATATGGACAGGGGGGAAACCAAATCTTAAGCATGTTAAGACTTGGGGTTATCCAGCTTATGTCAAAAGGTTTGAGCATGATAAGCTGAAAACTAGATCCGACAAATGTAGATTCGTGGGATACCCTAAAGAAACATCAGGGTATTATTTTTATCATCCTACTGATCAAAAAGTGTTTGTTGCGAAACAAGCTGCCTTCTTGGAAAATGAGTTTATCCTTGAAGGGGTCAGTGGGAGTAAGATATATCTTGAAGAAGTTCAAGAACCACAAAATACTACGGATCAAAGTCAGGTACCTGACTAAGTAGAAGAACCTACTGTACCACTATCTATTCGTAAATCTGGAAGAGTACCGAAGATACCTGATAGGTATGAATTCATCATAGAGGATGATGATGAGGTACGCATCATAGATGATGATGATCCATTGACTTACGAAGAGGCTATGAGTAATGAAGACTCAAAGAAATGGTAAGAAGCCATGAAATCTGAGATGGACTCCATGTATGAAAACCAAGTATGGACTTTGGTTTCACCACCTGAGGGCATTAAGCCTATTGGGTGTAAATGGGTCCTTAAGAGAAAGACTGGAGCGGATGGCAAGGTAGAGACCTATAAGGCCCGACTGGTTGCAAAAGGTTTCAAACAAAGACAAGGAGTTGACTATGAAGAAACCTTCTCACCAGTAGCTATGCTCAAGTCCATTCGGATTTTGCTTGCAATTGCAGCTTATTATGACTATGAGATCTGGCAAATGGACGTGAAAACGACCTTCCTTAATGGAGAGCTTGAGGAGAATGTATATAAGATACAACTAGAGGGTTTTGTTTCAACGGTTAGAACAAACCAAGTCTGTAAGCTACAACGATCCATTTATGGGTTGAAGCAAGCTTCTCGAAAGTGGAACATCCGTTTTGATGAGATAATCAAAAGTTTTGATTTTATCAAAAATGAGGATGAACCTTGTGTGTACAAAAAGGTTAGTGGGAGCGCTGTTTCATTCCTTGTATTATATGTTGATGATATATTACTAATAGGGAATGATGTTCCTATGCTACAGTCGATCAAAATTTGGTTATCTAAACACTTCTCCATGAAGGACTTGGGTGAAGCATCCTATATTTTGGGGATAAAGATCTATAGAGATAGATCTAAAAGGATGTTTGGCTTGACCCAAGGAAAGTACATTGACTCGATGCTAAAGAGGTTTAGCATGGAAGATTCCAAGAGATGTCTCATGCCGATGAGCCATGGAATACATCTCTCCAAGAAACAGGCCCCAAAGACAACCGAGGAGAGAGACCGAATGAGTAAGATTCCTTATGCTTCAACAATAGGATCTATCATGTACGGTGTGATATGTACTAGACCAGATGTCGCTCATG
Source organism: Aralia elata (assembly GCA_034770075.1). Classification (NCBI taxonomy): domain Eukaryota; kingdom Viridiplantae; phylum Streptophyta; class Magnoliopsida; order Apiales; family Araliaceae; genus Aralia; species Aralia elata. The sequence goes on from CM068378.1 coordinate 36,543,747, forward strand.
CACTTAGTGTAACAAGCAGATATCAGTCTAATCCAGGAGAAGAGCACTAGAAGGCAGTGAAAAATATCCTAAAGTACTTGAGAAGAACTAAGGATGTATTTCTTGTCTACGGTGGGTCTGAATTGAAACTAGAGGGCTATACAGACTCAAGTTTTCAAACGGACCAAGATGACAGTAAATCCGTTTTAGGGTACGTGTTTGCTATAAATGGTGGCGCAGTGAGTTGGAAAAGTTCCAAGCAGCAAACAGTTGCTGATTAAGTGACAGAGACAGAGTACATAGCTGCAAGTGAAGCTGCAAAGGAAGCTGTTTGGATGAAGAAGTTCATAACTGAACTTGGAGTGGTTCCTAGCATTAGAGGAGCCGTACCTTTATTCTGTGACAACAACGGAGCTATTGCGCAGGCTAAGGAACCCAGGTCTCATCAGAAATCCAAACAAGTGTTACGGCGGTTTCATTTGATTAGAGAGATCATTAAAAGAGGAGATGTCACCCTGGAGCGTGTGGACTCTCAAGACAACATTGCAAATCCATTTACTAAAGCTTTAACACAACAACAGTTTGATCGTCACTTAGAGAAGATGGGTATTAGATACCATGGCGATTGGCTTTAGTGCAAGTGGGAGATTGAAAGTAGTATGCACACAAGCCAATCATATTTGATATGATATAGCATATAATTTGTAATCTTATTCATTTATTAATAAAAGAATTGATTTTCTTAAAAGACATTTTATATTATCAACATAGTGTTGTTATATTAAATGTGATAAACCCATAGTTTTGAGCAATGCTTTTAGAATCATGATGGTGATCATGCTAATGAGATTTAGATTCTAGATAGCTCACAAACTAAAATCGTTCCTAATCGTTGGATTACTAAAAAGGGGATTAGTGAATCCGGATAGATTAGTACATACGTTGCTTGCTCTTAAGAAGAGGATGATTGATCTCATAATCATTTGTGTGGAGACACTAAAGCAAGTATGTAGGTGCTTATTGGAAAATAAGTTCACTGAACGTGACTCGCTAAGGAATACCTAATGGAGTTTTACTCCCCTGTCAATAGGAATTCCTATAGTGATAGTAGTACAAGTGATCCTTAGACTTGAGATCATCATAGTATCTTGTGTATGATGAGTTATACTTTGACATGTCCCTTAAGACCTTTAGGGTATATCAAAGGGTATGACTGGGTATAATAAGTTGTACATGGAGATAGGTGAATGATCGACAAAGAATCTACCACGTCTAGTAAAAAATGTGAATGTCCTATGTGATTCGATAAATGACAACTCAGTAGTCCTTGGCCAAGGCAGAATGAAATTAGAAAGGAGTTTCTAATTTGCATTATTTAGAGTTGTACATTTAGGAATCGAAATACATATAATTAAATAAAATAAGACTTGACAGTAATTCCATGTCTTATATTTAATTGGGACATTGTATGGTAGAAGGATTGAATTGTATGGTAACTATTCACTGAAAGGTTCTTTTGTGATTAATGTTGAAATCTATATTATCTGGAAAGTCGTTGATCGCTAAGGGGCTTACCCTTATTGTAGAATAAATATTATTTATTTAAATAAATTAAATAGTTTAATTTATTTATTTAAATAAGATTAGAATTGTTCTAATTGATTTATTCACAACCGGTTTAATATGGAGAACCTAAAGGGTCACACCGCAAAAGGAAAAAATATTTATTTAAGAAGTAAATGACATAATTGTAATAATAAGTTAAGTGTATTTAATTTAATCTATAGAGATAGAATAAATTAAATAGCTTAATATTTATTATTTAATATTTTAGAAATATTAAATATAAATTAATAAGAGGAGTCTTATTATTATTATTACTATTACTATTATTTAATTCCTAATAGAGATTGAGAATTAATTAATAGAAATACTCTCTCATGAATTCCTAATTGGATTAGGAGCATAATTAATTAAATGAGTTTAATTATAATAGAAACCCTAATCCTAAATAGTTTAGGGAGGGGTTATTCCTACATCTATAAATAAGAGGAGTCTTATCATAGATTAGGGTTACACACTCTTGCATTAGATTGTGGGGAGTACTTACAATTTCTATAGAGATAGAAACTAGGGTTTTGCCAACACCATCTTCTTGAATAACTATTCTTCCTTGGCGGATCACCTCTAGAGGCCAAACACTTGGGTGGCTAACGTTAATCAAGCAAAAGAATTTAGGTGGTGGAATTCAAGGAGAACGCGAAGGAATTGGAGGTGAACTTGTACCCGAGGAAGCACGGTTCTACGAGGGTATAATTTTTATCTCTATCTCTTTCGTTTATATCGTTAATTGAGCACATATATTGATCATGGTGATGGTTTGTATAAAATTTTAAAATCCGATTTTATCGCGCTTCCGCTTTATTTATGTAATTTGATTGCATGTTCGCGTCACATACAAACCTAACACTCTCTGTATCAACTGCTCCCGGATAACATGAATATCACGGGGCTCCTCCTCTCTGGCTACTTGAGACTCAACCTCCCTAGGCTGACTGAATCCTCCAACATCCGACATCCTGACAACAAAGTTTAAGTTTTAATTAATACTCGGTACTACTCGTGGCACATAGGTTGTTAACACATAAGCACATAGCACATAAAGTCGTTTATTATTTTTAATGAATTCCTTAATTCATTCCTTAGAACTCGATAAGAGTTTATCACCACTATGTTTCTGTCTCCTAAAAGGCTACTACCCTAAGGTTTCCCCACCTAAGGTTCATAACCTACAGCTTTGATACCAACCTGTGACACTTCCAAATCCGAGTACTTCATTCCCACAGGATTTGGTGTTCACTATTCAAATAAATCACATCACATCTAACTACCCATTCAAATATAAATGAAAACTCTTAATAGAAATAGAGATCTCCCATTAAAGGGTTACAATATCTTAATAACATCATTCCCAGGTCATCTAACCTTAAACAAAACATCAATGCAAAAATATAACATAAATAACGTAAGTCTATTACATAACATCTTTCAATAAATTAAACAAGTCTTCATCACTTGTTTGTTTTGCCTTTGCCCTTACTAGTGGATGGCTCATCGACTCTTTCAACTTTAGCTGCAATGTTATTATGCAAGGGTGAGCAACAATTGCCCAACAAGTATTACAATAAAAATAATAATAATATGTGAATAGTCAATGGATACTGGATAACTGAAAGCTCGGCTTTTAAATCAAGATTATAAAACAAGAATCAAAAGAACATCTGAGAGTCACAAGACCACGAACTATGTCCTAGGTTATCAAGTATTTCTACTTTAAACCTTTAACAGTCGTAAGACTATATGGACCTTACTTCTCGTACTTAGGGGGATCAACCCTTTGTACTATGTATGTGCACAACATCTAAACGCTAACGCGTAAAATAATCCCTTATAAAAGGGTTGTTCATCTCAGTTTGACATCAGAGTCCGCACCGAAGGAAGTTTGGTTTGGATTTGCTTCAATAATGTTTCTAGAATTTAGAACGCTCATCAACTATGGACTAGTCGAATCAATAAGGGATTGCTAGTCAATCAAGGCTCAATAATTAAAATGCAAATGGTATTCAAGAACCAAAGACTGAAGCTCACAAAATGTACAATTGAATAAACTTTGTATAAGTGAAGTATTACTAAAAGGGAATTAGAATATCTCATTTGGATTCATAAAATTGAATGAATTAGGATAAAGAACTTGCTCAATAAAGTAATAGAGTTAAAAAACTTGCACAATAAAAGAGTGAAGTTCAGAAATTTGCGTAAAGTAATAAGTAAGGATAAGATACTTGCCTCGTGCGTAGATTATAAATTAAAATTCACGTTCATTAAACAACCTACACGTTACGTTTATAAAGCAATAACAATGATTAGTTACAATATTATCAACATTTCAGGATTCACTCTCATCCAACCTCATCTTAATATCTCAATTGTTATCTGATAATCAATCTTACTTCAGAAGTTACAAGCTTAGTTATAACAATATCACACTTAAGAATTTCCTAAAACTTAACGTTAAGTTAAGGTACATCAACTTTATATTTTGTAATCATCAGGTATATGCTTACCATCCATCACAGTATCTTAATATTCGATTAATACATTAGTCTAAGCTTTAAACATGCATAGGATAACATAACATGACCACAAAGAAAGAAGAAAAAAAATACCATTTTCTGCATCTCCCGCCAGAGCGGGAGTTTTCTTCACAAAATACCAGTCGGGGCGAGGCTATCGCTGTGGCGGTAAACTTAGTACAATAAGCCCGCCGGGGCAAGGATACCGCCAGGACGGTAAACTTAGTGTAATTATACCGTCAGGGCGACAAATCTAGTGTAATGAGCCCACCGGGGCGGTGAACCTGAAACCCAGATTCTGCAGTTCGCGAAGAACACAAAACAGGGCCATAAACTTTCAACTTTTTTGTTCATACATCAAATTAAACATACCCAATTATTATAATTCATATATAATCGTTACCCAACTCTTGTAGCATGATTCTAAAAACTTAAATCATATAAACCATGAATTTATGAACCAAAATTTGAGGTTTTTATTATTTTATCAAAGTTTCTTCAAATTTAACGAAATCACTCATAATAAATTCGTTACTACACCCAATCAGTCTATTAAACTTGCATTCTTTTCGTTTCGTAACATATAAACACAATTAATCATCAATTTACCGATTAATATGCAATTCAAACATAAATTTTCATACATTTAAGCCATATTCATATTTTTCTTCTCTGTAAATTTTTAAACTCTAATTAAACATAGTTTCATGGATTTAATTACTCTAAACCATATACAAATTATATAAAATACATTTATGCATGCTTACAAACATCTAACATCTAGTTCTTTAAAATTTATCCATAGAATTCAAATTATAGAGAACTTAAAATATACGTTCATGGAGAAAATTTAAAAAAACATAATTTAAAGGTTTCAATTTAAGAATTACCTTTGATAAGATGCTAGATTATGCAAAAAAAAATGAAAGAATTTCTTCTTCAATTCTCCAATTCTCTCAAAACTCTCTCTTTCTCTCTCTGTATTCTCCAACTTAGACTTAGAAAATAATGATAATAATAATACGTATAATGTAAAACTGGCACAACATGGGTGTCAGTTAATCCCATAATGGGTTAACTCGCTCCAACCTCCACTAAGGCCTTGTTTGGTTAGTTCTTTTATTCCTACTTTCCACTTAATATTATAAATTACTTATAATATAGTTTAATGTCACATTTTTAATAAACAAATTATATTACAATGCCAAGAACATCCTATTCATGGCTCTAGAAGATGAGCTATTTGAAATTGTTGTAAACTGCACCATTGCCAAAGAAGTATGGAAGCCCTGTTGGTGATGCACGAGGGCACAGGTGAAGTCAGAGAAAACAAGCAGTCTCTCTTAACTCAGCAATATGAGATATTCTCTCATGTCCTTGGAGAGAACATTACTGCAACCTATGAACGGTTCAATGTGCTCCTCAATTCTCTAAGATCCTATGACAAAGTCTACCCCAACAACAACCTGAATATAAAGTTCATAAGTGCTCTACCAAGTAAGTGGGACGCCAAGACCATTGTTATCCGAGAGTCGAAGAATCTGCACGAGATGACTGTACAGAAGCTCTATGGTAACCTCCTTACCTATGAGCTTGAGTTGAATTAAAAAGCAAAAACCCTTTTTGAGAGCAAAAGAAAAGAAAAAGGTATTGCTCTTAAATCTTCTGAAGTTGCCTCAAAAGTTCCAGCTGAAGTTGAAGTAGATGATAATCGAGATGAAGCCGATGAAGATGAAGATATAGCCTTGCTTGCTCGAAGGCTACGAAAGTTCATGAAAAAGAGCAGCAGTTGGAGGCCAAGTAAGAACTTCAACAAAGATAGTAGCAGTAGAGAATAAGAAGAATATCTGTGCTACAATTTCAAGAAGCCTAACCACTATATCGTAGAGTCCACCAAACCTCTACGAGAAGACCTCAAGAAGGATAAGAAGAAATCCCATGAAAAGAAAGAATATAAAGGCTACAAGAAGCATAACAAGAAAGATAGAAGCTTTGTAGCTAAAGGATCATGGAGTGACTCTAAAAGTGATTCCAGCTCAGACTCCAGCGATGATAAAAGGCCTCAAGTAGCCAATCTATGTTTGATGGAAATAGAAGAATATTCCAGCATAACCACTGATCGTCGAGAGATCAACATCAGTGAGGTATATGACATCAACTCTCTTAATGTTAATATGGATGATTTCATATTAGCCTTGTATGATATAACATCTGAATTGCATCGATATATGAAGTTGTTCAGGGTTCTATCAAATGATCATTCTCTTCTTCAAGAGGAGAAAGAGAAAGTGCTAGTAGAATTGGAAACCATTCTATGAAACACTGCCTCTTTATCCAAGCTTGAGGCTGAGAATGAAAAATTAAGAAAGATAACTCAAACCAATACACTAAGGGAGTCTGCTCTTACCTCTACAATAGAGAAGTTAAAAAAGACAATCTCTATGTGGAATTGTTCTTCCTCATCTATGGATTCACTGATTACAAGTCAGAGAGTTGTCTCTGATAGATCAGTATTGGGTTTTGGAGATCTTTCATACACTCGAAGTGTGGTAAAATCAGTGGAGACTAGCAATAATAATGTTTATTCTTCCAATAGAGGCATTGTATTTGTGAAATCCAAAGAAATTGTAAAGCCTATTATTCCAAGCTGTCCAGTTTTTGTGGACCAAATGGTTGTTTAAAAGAACAATAGGTCGCACATTAGTCGGGGTTTTGTAAAACTGCATAGTAAATCCAAGTCTACGATCGTGCCTCGAAACCAACCAGGTGCAAATCATATAACTGGTTCTTACTCCACAAAAACTCAAAATCATAGAACGGTGTGGAAACACAAGGAGGATCTGCCAAGAAAAAAGGTATATTCTCCACACAAGTTCCAAATGAGAAGATATCCACACACACACACTTATACGTGCAGCATATTGAATGTTATAATTGTCATAAGTATGGTCATAAAGCTGCATATTATTATTATGAGCATTTTGCATATCGTAGACCCAAAGTCAGGAAGATTTGGGTCCCTAAGAGAACTAACACTTCAGGACCCAAGCAAGTATGGGTACCAAAATAAACAATGATTATAGTGTAGGCGCAGAGATTCACAGAGTCAGTATGGTATCCAGATAGTGGAAGTCTCTATCCATGTTACATTTGTTGAAGCTGATCTAGGTGAACCAGGCAAAGCAGCTCAACTTGAAGAAATCTTAGAGCTGGACCAGAGAACCCTACGATTGGTGAAACCGAAGTAGATGAGCCAGACCCTACGATCGTAGTGCCAGACAAGGAAATTGTAGAGTCCTTAGTTCCAAATATGCGAACTCTATAAATCAATGATCCAAATGCACGTGTCAAAAACAGATTAGCCACTCAAAACGAATGCTTCTACCTCAACTTTCTCTCTCAGATTGAGCCAAAGAAGATCGAAGAAGCTAAAGAAGATCGAAGAAGCTTTGGAAGACTCAAGCTGGATTGAAGCTATAGAGCTAAATTAGTTTGAAAGAAGCAAGGTTAGGAGGCTGGTATCAAGACCAAAAGATTATCCAATCGTCATCACAAAATGGGTCTTTAGGAACAAAATGGATGAAGCTAGTATGATCACAAGGAACAAGGCAAGGCTGGTGGCCAAAGGCTATTCTCAGGAGGAAGGAATCGACTATGACGAGACCTTCACACCTGTTGCACGATTGGAAGCTATTAGAATGTTCCTAGCTTATGCAGCCCACATGAAGTTCAAAGTCTTCTAAATAGATGTCAAGAGTGCTTTCCTCAATGGTGAACTTCAAGAAGAGGTTTATGTTGAACAACCCCCAGGTTTTATCAATCCTACTCTCTCCAATCATGTTTATAAACTAGATAAAGCACTTTACGGTTTAAAACAAGCACTAGAGCATAGTATGAAACACTCACAAATTATCTTATTGAAAATGGATTCATTAGAGGTAGGGTAGACACAACTCTATTCCTTAGGAAGCACAAAGATAAAATATTATTAGTTCAAATTTATGTAGATGATATTATTTTTGGTTCTACTAACAAAAAATTATGTGAGAGGTTTGCCAAGTTAATGCAGAGTAAATTTGAGATGAGCATGATGGGTGAACTGAATTTCTTTCTTGGACTTCAAGTAAAGCAAATTGATGAAGGGATTTTCATAAATCAAGCCAAGTACATAAAGGATCTTCTTAAGAAGTAGGGCTTAGATTCAGCAACCCCCATAAAGACTTTTATGGCATCTGTAACAAAACTTGACAAAGATGAGAGTAGTAAGAGTATTGATATTACTCAATACAAAGGTATGATTGGATCTCTCCTATATTTGACTGCTAGTAGACCAGATATTATGTTCTCTACTTGTATTTGTGCTAGATTTCAGGCTAACCCTAAAGAATCTCATCTTATAGCTGTTAAAAGGATTTTCAGATATCTCAAGGGTACTCTATATTTGGGACTATGGTAGCCCAAGGAGTCTCCATTCGATCTAATAGGATATTCAGATGCAGATTTTATAAGATGCAAAATTGATAGGAAAAGCACTAGTGGGACTTGTCAATTTCTAGGCAACAGACTTGTATCATGGTTCAACAAGAAGTAGAACTCAGTATCAACCTCTATTGCAGAAGCTGAGTACGTTGTTTCTGGTAGTTGTTGTGCTCAAATCTTATGGATGAAGAACCAACTAGCTGACTATGGGTTTGATTTCAAGTTTGTTCCTATCTTTTGTGATAATACAAGTGCTATTTCAATCACTCATAATCATGTCATGCATTCTAGAACTAAGCATATAGACATCAGATATCACTTTATTAGATATTATGTGCAAAACAATAATATATCTTTGCATTTCATTTCAACTAAAAATCAGTTAGCCGATGTGTTTACTAAACCATTAGATGAATCCAGGTGTAACAAGTTGATAAGTGAGTTAGGTATGCTTAATTTGCATTTGTAAAAACTGTGTTATTATATAGCACTGTAAATAGGGTTATGTATAATTATTAATGAAATAAAGTTTATTTGAGAACTATTTTGTGTAAATATTATGAATGAATAATTATATGTATGACATATGTGTAATGAACATGAAATTCTTTGTTAATCGAGCGATAAGAATTTTCAGGTCAATTAGGGCTAATCGAGATAAGGAATTGGTGGAACAAAAAAGGAAAGCCAAGAGATAAGAATTTATCAAGTAAAGCTTGTGTTATTAACTAACAGAAGTTGAAATGATAGCCTTGTGTGGCATTGAAAGATAACTCAAATGAATTATGTTAATAAGTTTGAAATAGAGGCCAAAAGAGGTTAAGTAATTAACCTATTATGCAAGCCCAAGTGTACTGCCAATTAGGAGAGCCCAAGAAGGGAATTAATCTAGCCCAACCTCAAGCCTATGGCAAGCCCTAGCAAACTTTGTAGGAGGCCCAAGACCAAGCCCAAATCATGGCCCAGTAGGTGGCCCAATGTGAGGATGATGACATAAGCAAGCAAAAAGGACAATGGTGTCATTAATAAGGAAAAAGAAAATCAAAAATGGGAGGATAAATCGAGGGACTAGCCGAGAAAAGTGGGCCCCGCATGGGGGAGGAGTTGTGGTCAAATGGTGGGTCCCACCTAGGAAGAAAAATGAGAAGAAGGATTGCTTGATTTCTTCCTTTGCTCATTTCTTCACTCCATCTCCATATCTCACTCAAGTAGGTAGACAATTCATTGCATGTAAACTTTTGTTTTAAGCCTTTAAGTATGCTTAGCAAGTGTGTTGGATGATTAGAGGAAAATTAAGTGAGGTTACATGGGGCCTATAAATAAAGGAGAGAGAGAAAGCCTAGTGTTTGCTTTCATTTCAACACTTTGCCAAGTTAGAAAGTTATGACGAGTTAGAGAGAGTGAGAGCAAGGAAGCTTGAGAGAGTAAGAAAGGGAGGGCCACGGCTAGAAGAGACCAAGGAGGGGAGGTCTAGCAAGTCCATACTCAGGAGGAGCAACTCATCTTCAAGCTCTAGAAAAAGGTTGAAAAGTTTCCTAACCCTAAACTAGTTAGATTATTTGTTAGTTTCTGTTTCTAGTAGTTAGCTCTTGCATGATTGGTTGTGGAAGATTATTTGTATGGTGGATCATGGTGGATCCTATGATATAAGGGAGGTTATGTTGGAGTCTATATGCTTGTTCTGTGTTATATGTATGAAGAATCATGAAAACAAGAAAGTTTTCTAAGAAACCTAATAGTCGAAAAATTTGTCAAAACCCTAAAACGGAACCTGAAATTTGAACAAACATAACTCTTAGCCTATTTCGAATTTTTGAGTGAGGTCAAGTTCTGCAGTTAGATACATGAGTCCTATAAAAACTTCAATTGGAATTTTGGAAAAATACCTTTAGATTTTCCTGTGGACATTTTCTACCAAAATAGGCCAAACCCAAAAAACTGTTCAAACCCCTTGGATGGTTTTTTTCGAGGGCTATTTGGCCACTTAAACATTGAAATAAATTTAGGCCTTTTGGAACATGAAACTATATGATATAATGTAGCTCTTGTCCGAAATTCAACGTATTCCAACTTCGGACGAGTGAGTTATGGCCAATCAAATTTTAGGGTTTTAAAAACGAAAACTGCTATAACTTGAGTTCTACAACTCTGATGGTCACAAAATTTAAACTGAAAGTTAATATTAATATGTATGAGATATTGAACAAGTTTGGGGATTTTTGGAGTTAAGTACGATATAGCATGATTTGCTAAGTTACGAACTAAAAACGGGTTTTTGAAAAATACTAAAGGAAGTTGAAAAATTGTAACAAAATTATTTTTGTATGTGGAATATATGTAAGTATATTTGGCTAGAAAAGAAAAAAATAATAAAGCAGTTAAGAAGGCTTAATGGGGGAAATAGGTTTTCAACGGAATGAAAACAATTAAAAACTGTAAAGTCAGGAATTACCGAAATGATTCCTACCGACTGAAATGTGTTCATATGTGATGTGTGAGTCTTTTGGTTGTCAATTGTATACTTTTATGAAAATATTATATGTATAAGGTAAGGGAACGATTATGTTTAGATTAAGTCGAAAGGGTGTTTACCGAATTAGGTTACGATAATTATCGACGATAATTATTAAAGGGTAATGATTGAACGTAATTAAGCGAATCCATATGGATGTTGTAGATAAACATTCGAAAGGGTTTAATAGCATAACTAAGGACGAATTATATATGCCAGACAAGTTCTAAACTTACTCATACCAAAGGCCTTTGGCCCAATAGTATGACTTGCCTCATGGGTTCCATGAGGTTGAGGGTTCAATCCTTGGTGGCAGCAAGGAGGGTGTGTGTGTCAACAAATAGCAAAAAAAAAAAACTTACTCATACGTATATATTTGTATAAGTTGTTCAAGTTATGCTAGTTATTAATCGATTTGCATACTAGCATTCGCACGTATGTGCCTTTGAAAATACTCGTTCTATTATTGAACTGTTATGATCTATGAAAGTTTATTATTCATGAACTGTATTAGTAATAAGTCTATGTCACTTGTTTTGGCTAGACAGACATTGAAATGATTTATTGAATTATTGAAAATTCATAAAGCTATTTTAAAGGTCAGACCAAACCAAATTGTATTGGTGCGGACTCTTATGTTAAAACTAAGTTGAACAACCCTGATAAGGGGATTTATTAATTCGGACCGTAATATTCCGAAAGGTCTAAATTAATATGTTGTGCACAATATATTAGTATGATAAGCTGATCCCCTAGAGTACTTGCAGAGAATGTTTTCAGTCTTTATGATTGCTAAATATTTTGTGGGTTTATAATGACATAATGGTTAAAGTTTGTTTACAAGTTCAAGGTCTAGTGCGACCACTCAGTATGTTGTTTCAAAAATATTGATTGAAAGATATCCCTTTTATTCTTGTTTTTCCAAGTTACTTCACAATTATTGTTCAATTGTTGAAGTTTTCAGAGAAAGTATATTCCTATTCACTATATGTTGCTAAATTGTAACGTTTTATACTTGTTGAGCATTTAGTTTCTCACTCTTGCTATATTTTTATGTTTTCATTTAAGATTGAGGGTTCCGCAGGTACGAGTAAAGATAAGGGCAAAGGAAAAGCTCTAGAGTAGAATTTAATGATGTATTTATTATATTATAGCGTGATGTAATATTCTGGTAGTAAGATATTTTGGTTATGTAAGGTTAAAGAACTTGGGACTAGAATACGGATGATTGTAATAATTATTGTATGTATCTTTATGTATTTAAGATATGCTTAGATAGAGGTATGTTTGAGAAGTATCGTGATGCACCATATCCAGGGTTTAAAGGTACTCGGATGTAGGGGCATCACAACATCCCTAGTAGTTCGTTTCTGGATATTACTAATAAGTGTAGGAGAAATTCTTTCAACTGTCTAAGAAATAGACGAGATCGTAAAGCTGTTCAACAATCATAGAATGAAGAAAGTTCGTAAAGATAAAGGGAGATCGTAGAACTTTGAGAAGATCGTTGAGCTGAAGAATCTTCATAGAGTTAAATGTCTCTTCAAAAGTTACTTTACAAAAGATGAATTTAAGGTAGTTAGTGTAAAAGTGTGTATGGCACATGCTCAAGAAAAGCGAGTGAATTATGGAAGTTACTGCTTTATAGCTGTAACTTGCAGAAATGAAGCGATGTGTATTCAAATCAGATCTAAGCACGTGTCCCACTTAGCTAAATTAAGAGGGACGTCTTATATATGTCATTTCAGATTTTCTTTTGACTTTTACACTTCTCATTTGCAATCTGAGCCTTCAAATTTCTCAAGCTTTCAAGCCCTAAGTTTTTCAAAAAGCTTTTAAAATCTCAGACATCCTTGTTTGTGTTTCAGCAAAAATCAATCTCTTAAAATGGCGACTCAAGTTGTATCTGGAAACCAACTGTGCTTTCATAATTTCATCGATTCTGAGAAGAAATTCAAGAAAGTTCTAGCTCTTGTGAAGAAAGTTGGGTTCTACGCAGCCTTGAACACCAACACACGAATTTACTCAAGTCGGGTAAGAGAGTTCTACAAAAATGGTGAATTTGTATATGGTGTTCTAAACACCAAGATGAAAGAAAAAACTCTTCGTCTAAGAGCCAAGGAAGTGAATACTGCTTTGGGATTTCTACCAGAAGGTATCACCACTCTCAACCTCATTGATGTGGAAGTTGGGCTAACTCAAATGGGGTACCAAAAGAATCCAGACCTTCAAGGGATAAAGAAGAAAGAGTTCCCTCAGAACTATGAATTTCTTCCTGACATAATGGGGAAATGTATTCTATGCAAAGATTCTGCTCATGACTCTATCAGCGATATTCAGCTACGAGTCATGACAGCCATCAAGATGAAGGTAAAGATGAATTTTGGAGCTATTCTGCTAGGATGGATAGGAAAGTGGTTTGTGGAAGTAGAGAAGAAGAAGACAAAGAAGGAAATCCCCAAGTTGTTCTATAGGAGGTTCATCAGCATCATTTTGAAGAAGCTACTAAGGCAAGAAATAAGGGATAATGAGGCAGAAGCCCTAAATGCGAATAAGAAAATAACTCCCAAGTTGTTTGACAATTGGAAGAAATATCCTGTCGAGATCTTTCGATCGAGACAATCAGAGGACAATGAGGCCACACAAAGTGAAATTCAGAAGCCTTCAAGAAAAAGGAAGGAAGTCATTATTGAAGAATCTGCAGAGGTAAAAGAGTCAACAGGACTCTCTAGGAAGAATAAAGGGAAGAAGAAAATTGAAAGACCTACAGAATTTCCTCTGGTCTCTGTTGAACATCAGGAGGAGACATCTCGGGGCTCTGCTGACCTTCCAATCATTGATGAGGTCTCCACAGCAGACAAACCTCCAAAGAAGAAGAAGAAAAAGATAAAAGAAAGCGGAGATGAGTTCATCATTCTCTCATAGATAAGGAAGAAATGAGTGAGAAGCAAGCGCTCCAAGAAAACCATATTGTCCCCGATCGTAGAGCAACCAAGTGCCTCGATTGCAAAATCGGTCATAGATGTTGTTGTTGATAAATTGGCTGAGAAGACTGTTAAGATTAATCAAATTGTTGATGAAACTGAAAAGTTGGCTGGGGCGACTGTTGAGCCCGAGCCACCTATAGGTGATAGTGAAGAAATGGTTGTGAAGGAACCAAATCATGAGCCAAAGAAGAAGTGAGGAAAACTTATTCGGATGGTGGAGAAGAAGATAAAGTCTTTAGACCTTCTAGAAGAGAAAGAAGTTGGTTCTCAGGGGGAGCAACCAGTATCTACTCCAAGCTCACTCGATGATTCTATAGCTCCAACAATAATTATAAAGTCAATTATTGCTAATATTGAGGGGGAGCAACCAGAAGAAATTCCTTCAGCCCCTCCAATACCTCAACACACAGATGTAGAGTCACCGGACGTAGAGCTCATTGTTATGACTAGTGAGGAGCTACCAGGAGTGGAAGCTCTTGGTGAGACTCATTAGGAGCAGAGGAGGAACTCTACGAATAGTCGCACTGTTGTTTACAATGAACACAGTGACCAATTGTTCTCTTTCCTTCAAATGATGCCTCTATTTCAAGCATTACTTCACAAATACCTGAGGTTCATCTCATGGACGTTCAAGTTGTATCCAAATGTGAAGCTAATGTCTCAGATCTTTCCATATATCTTCAGGTATGCCAAAAAGACGCTTTGTCATGAACCTTTCTATTCTTCTTATAGGACTCGTAGACTATCTTGGTGTCAACCGTTGTTTGTCTGTGATAGCAAAGTCGCAGAGTCTCCCTCTATGATTTCTGAGCAATCATCTACTTCCATCTGCTTTAGTGAATCCTCCATTCATTTTCCATTCGTAGAGTCTCAACACTCCACTAACGCAATACTACTTCTCCAGTCATAGAGTTCCGTAACTTTACTGAAAATATAACTACATTACACTCTGCGATCGTAGAGTCTCCACGCCCTATGATCGATGCATATAATCCTCACTCTCCTGTACATACTTCTATGCAGACTCATACAGACTCCGCATCTCAAATATCTACCATACTATCCACACCTCACAATTCTCCAATTCATTCTAATTCCTCGTCCCAATTGTCCTCTCCAATCGAAGAGTCCCAAAACCCTTCAATTGATGTAAATAAAACTAAAGCATTCATTTTTGTACCATCCACAGAATTGCCTGTACATAATTCATCCCTCATTCCTTCAATTCAACATGAATCCCAACCTACTATTCCTTCAAATATTCCTCCCTCCTCTAGGAATGAATTCTTTGATCTACCTCTTGCATTACTAAATCTATCCCAAGGAAATAAGGCCAATTCTGAAGATGCCCTAGCTCAAATCTTAGAGCAACTTGCAGTCCTCCCCACCAATAAGTAGTTAACAGATCTCACAGCTCAGATAACGACAGACATTGATGAGAAGCTTAACCAGAACTCTATTGAGCTTTGTGATCGAATGGAAAAGATTAACACTGTTGCGAGTCATATTCCTGGAGATATGGGCAGAGAGCTGAACAAGCAATTGAATTACCAAGATCCAACATATTTTCTTGAATTTTATATTCAATTAAGAACTCAACTCTATTTTTTGGATATCGTGTTGACAATTTGGACTCTGGATGGATTAAATTGACAATAATTAATGTTTATGCTATATTTATTTATGCTAATTATTTCTGTCCATCTTTCATATCATGGTTATAATCATTGTGGTGAAATTTCTCTTTGGTCTATGTGCAAAAATGAATTATGGATTGGCATGATCATGACCATTAGTGTTACAGTTGAATATCTTTGGCCTGAGTGCAAAGATGAATTGTTGATTGGTATGATCATGATCATGGGTGTTACAATTGAATATCTTTGGCCTGGGTGCAAATCTGAATTGATCAGCATGATTATGACCAGGAACTATTGATTTGCATGATTATGAACACGAATTGTGAATTAGTATAATCATGATCTTTGGTGTTACAGGCAAAGGCAGGTGGTGAAAGTTCTCTTTGGACTAGGTACAAAGAAAAACTGTTGATTTGTGTTACAAGAATAAAATATTGATGTTGAATTTTTTTAGTTGGAGGAGATAGTAGACATAGTGTGGCAATGATTGTGTTGAGGACTTAATTTGGGTTTGAATACTGTCATACTATATACGACATAATAATTGTACTGAGAACTTAAAGTGTATGTGTTGTCGTATGTTGCACGACATTATAATAGTTGTAAATAGAAAAATTTATGGATATTGTTTGAACTATTGGCGACTCAAATTGGGTGGTGTAGAC
Organism: Aralia elata; assembly: GCA_034770075.1. Lineage (NCBI taxonomy): Eukaryota > Viridiplantae > Streptophyta > Magnoliopsida > Apiales > Araliaceae > Aralia > Aralia elata. Next base: position 36,560,142 of record CM068378.1, read on the forward strand.
CTGAATTTGGGGGCATCATATTTTCAAAGCGTACTTTCCTCGTCTAAGTCATTCTCTGTCTCCAAATAATAACCTATACCATCCATAAGGATTTATTTATTAACTCGTCTAACATTTTTAATAGTTACCATCGGTAACTATTTATAACTCCGTTTCGGTAATTTCAGTTATCTTAAACTCATTCTCAGACATCCTCTTATATCATTTTTATAATTTCATATTTATAATGTTCATTTCTCACTCACATAACCTTGTACATTCTATTGTAAGACAAATTAACCGGTAGAAATTTATTACACATTTTCCGGTTATACGTTAGTGAAATTTTTATAAATTCTTAGCCTTTATTTTCTCCATTAACCCATCTTAACCATTTTATTATTCGTCTTCCTTCTAACCCCACCTAAGTATTTACATTTTAAATCATTTTTGATATTTTCATATTTTCTTCATATCTTTAATATTTGTTTCAAACTAGTTTCTATCCAAAATTACAAAATTCATTAAAATTCAAAATTATGTCCAAAAATCATGAATTTTGGACAATAACCTCTCTGCATCCAAATGTAGTTGCGCTCAAAATAGCATCCCAATCTGAGTTGTAGAACTCAAGGTATATCAGTTTTGATTTTAAAATTCTAAATTTTGTTTTGGTCATAACTCCTTCATTTGAAGTCCAAAATTTCTATTTAGGTCATTAGGTATCAACATGCCAAAAGTACAAAAATTTTCAAGCAAGATAACAGTCCATACAAAAAATTAGGTTAGGAGGTTCATTAGTCTGCCCTATTTCGGTAGACAATTAATTCACCATAAATAACCTATAAGGAATTTAAGTCTCAAACCACCATTGAACTGTAGTTAACTCAGAGAGCTATCATCCACAATAAACCTCATGCAAAAATTTGAAATATATTAAGAGTTATGCATGTTATAATTTCAATCCCAGATTTTGAGTTTTTAACCTAATTTAGTTCGAGTCCCTTTCTAGGTTTTCTTATTTTCCTTCAAAGTTTTTCCATGATCTAAGGTATATATTACCAAGATCCAACATGTTTAAGTTTAAACAACATAATACATCATAAGTTAAATAGATCTAACAAAATAATGTATCAAAAGTTGGTTTTAGGGTTTTACCTTTCTAGCTCTGCTTAGATTCCTTCTTGGTCTACGAGGTCTACCTTCCTTCTTATTTGCTTAGCTTTGAAACTCCTCCTTCCTCTCTTCCTCTAGCTGTCGAGCTCCTCTCCTTCTCACTCTCTATCTCTCTTTACTTATCTTTTCTCTTAGCTTATGTTGGTAAAATGCAAGAAAGCTAGACAAGGCTTGGTATTTATAGACAATGTTTTGCCTTTCCATTTTCCTCCATCAAGTTTTTGGTCTTAATGGTCAAGCCTCCCCAACTTTTATTACTTCTAACACTTCCCCCATGATTAATTAAGGTAATTAATTCATCATTACATGCAAGTATTCTCAAGTTTATTGGCTAAATAAGGGCTTAAAGCTTCACTTTGCAATCTTAGGCCAATAAGTTGGCCACATCTCCCACTTCTTAGCTTGACAACTCAAAAGGTAGTGGTTGAGGGTTGGTATAGCCCACATGGGCTCTTTGTGACGCCCCCAAAATCCGAGTGCTTTCCACAGCGGATCTGGTGCTCACTTCTAAATGTCTTTCATAATATTCACCAACAATAAACTAGGTAAAAACTCGTTTATTTAAAAACTTCTCATCGTACTCTTTATTCCAAAATCGTATACTTTACAATTTCCTATTACATTCCAAAGTCATAAAAATTACAACTTATTTTAATGCATCAATTATGTAACTCTTCTAACACTCATCTTTCTGAGTATTTTCTACATCTACTAACTTGAATGCAAGGAACACAAAACAATACATTCAAAGTGTTGAAGGGTATTTGATTTGATGATGACTGGTTTGATCGTTTAAATTATGTCTATGTGATTGTGGTTAACTATCCATGAGATTATGTGATTATGTCCTAATATGACTACATACTTATGTCCTTAAGTGATTAAGTGATAATGTGATTACATGCTTATGTGTCTATGAAATCATTGTGACTTATGTGAACTATCTGATTGTGTGCTTACATATGACATATTAGTAAACTAATTCTTTGATGAATATTGTGAATTACATATCACTTCTAATTTGATGATAGCTTATTGATGTATTGATAATTATAAGATTAAAGTTATCATGTTTTTGAACATTGTACAGTCCTTATAAAAGAAATACATGTACAAAGACTTAGATTATAAAGATTAAGAATGTTAGGTTGATCTTATCATAGAGTCACTCTGCAAGCTCAAAATGTAAATATTGTAAGCAGAGTAACCTAAGTGTTCAGAGGATAATTGATCAATGTATATATGTATAGTAAGCTTTGTAAAGTCCTTCAAAGAAATACATGTACAAGGACTTAGAACTAGAAAAAGATCAAGAATGTTAGGTTGATCTTTCTGGATAAATCTGATGTATAACTATTAGGAAACTTATGTTCGTAAAGACACTCTGCTTGTTCATAAAGTCAAGCAAAGCTCGTAAGGAAAGAAATAAATGCTTTATGGAATCTTAAAGTAAAAGTCGAGGTGTAAAAATAACTCTGAGATCGTACAACAAAGATCATAAAGCTGCATGCAGAGCCTATGTTTCTGACATAAAGATCACCTCATTTCTCAAAGCATGGATCTGACCTTAAGATGGCAGAAGTAAGAGCTAAACAAGTCAACGACTGCTGAACAGTGACTGAACGTAGAGTGGTTCAGAACAATCACTGAGGAAACTCAACGATCGTTCAGAGAAAACAAGATTGTTAAAACAACTGATCAGAATCGTAAAGCAGCTGAAGAGCAATCAGAGCAAAGAAAAGACTACAAAATCGTAAAGTTGATCATGAAGATGAGAGGATAACAACAAGCTCCGATGTGAATCATGAAGACAGTTGAAAGCTAAGCAAGTGAAGGGTAATTTGAAGGTGCTCTGCCTAGTCATAAAGGACAAAGAAATTTATAGAGTCAGTAAGAGATCGTAGAATAGCAGCTCACATCATAAGGCTTCAAAGAGATGACATAATCGTAAAGCTGTCTTCAACATCAAAGAGCTGTTGAAGTCTACTCAAGGTTCCTAATGACATATTCAAAGAGCAGACAGTTGAGAAAATCGTAGAGCTCAACTCTACGATTTACATTACTCTACCAAGATAACAAGATCGTAGAGTGAAGTCAGGTCTGACAAGAGATTTGACAGAGGAACGTTGCAGATCAGAAGATCACAAAGTGTCAAGTCATATATCCTTGATAAAGAGTAAAGTTGTGTCTAACGACTAGTATGCAGAAAGCAATGTGTCAACTGAACAAGTAAAGTTGCAGGTTGATGTGACAGGCCATGGACTAGAAAGAATAGGCTGACACAAAAGCACCAAAAAGTCAACATCAAGGATATCAAAATATCTGCAAATTAAATGCTTCCAACGGACACTTTCCAACGGGAAAATTTAACAACAGACTATAAAAGAGCACTAGTTCAAACAATCAAAGTGGTTGGAAAGATGGTGGACTGACACAAAAAAAACGTAGAGTGAAATGCCAAAAAAGAATATGCAGAAGCTCACTCTACGATCCACCAAGAACACTAAGGGCTGAAAGGATGAGAAAGTAGAGGAGATTAACTCTACCATAATAGTAGTGTTCAGAGTTGCTAAGCACAAGAAGAAGAGGGGCATCGACGCCAACTTGACATCTATCATGAAAATCTACTAAGTACCAAAAGGAAGGAGCGTTACAGTCATCTTGGTAATCCATCATGAGCAGCTGTCAAGTACCAAAGAGAAGATGGAGCCAAATTGCTAGAGCCTAGCAACACAACAGATGATCACTGGAAGATGTTGAGTACAAGAAGAAGCTGAGCATCATTACAACACTCAATCACATCTCAAGGATGATCATATCAAGCTGCTAAGTATCCAAGAACAATAGAGCTTAAACGACATCTCAGTAGCACCTCCAACAAATATCAACAACAGGAACAAGGGTTGGAGGACCCTGGTCTTAAGTGACCGAATTGGGGCCAAGTGGGTCCTGGTCTTAAGTAACTGAATTGGAGCCAAATGGGTCCTGGTCTTGGTGATCGAATTGGGGCTGAAGAGTCCTTGTCTTTGTGACTAAATTACCAAGTTTGTTGGGCTTGAAGAGGTCTTTGTGTCCTTGTCGTGGAGACTAAAATAGCCAAGTCTGTTGGGCTTGATGAGGGAAATAGTGTCCTGGTCGAGGCGACCGAATTCTCAGTGGATTTCCTACTTGTTAAAGTAGAAGAGTGGAGTAGGAGTTGTTCAGTCTCCAAACCACTTTAAACTCTCATGTGTCATTTACTTTATGTCTTTTACATTCTGTCATTTATTTAATATATTCAATACATGTGATGAATGGTTAACTTCAGTATGAACTAAACTTCAGAACTGAGATCTTAATATATCTTTAAGGGGAGTTTTCAAATCAATATTCCGCTGTTCAAAATCAATCTAGATAAAATAATTTAGCTGGTAATACTTTGTAATAAACTAAAAAAGTTTTAAAAATCTATTCAACCACCCCTCCCCTTCTAGATCTCTATTGTGCCTCTGGGAATTAACACAAAGAATAGAAGAATAATTCACATTTCCAAAGTTATTACAACTTTAATATCACAGAAGAAGACAATAATAAAATGCTTTCTTCTTTAGTCTTTCCTTTACTGCCAGACTCTTCTCGTAATAATTCCTTAGCTGTAAATTTAAAAGAATATTTGCAAGAATGAGCATAAGATAGCTCAACAAGTTTACAAATATACATATGTGAAAAGAATCTGTAACGGCCAAGGATTTTATAAGCTTCATTAGGAATAAATAAAGAATTTAATTACTAATGAATCAATTTCATGCGGTTTAAATTTAAACCTTTGTGTGAGGAATGGTCTATGTGACTAATTGCTAGATTAAGTCAAAGGGAGTTCCATTAATAGATTTATTTAAATTAATTGGGCTAGCCTAATGTGTTTAATATCAAGAAGTTGATAAGTAAGTCACCTAAATGTTCTGTTAAGACTGAATATAGTGTGTTAGATTAATTATGTATATTACGTGATGAAGCTACATAATGTTTCACGACAAAGCAATTGAAGGTTATGGGAAGGGTTTTGTTTAAAAGATGATTAATTGATTTGTTTAATGTAACTTCTTTAATTTTGTGGCAGCCATGCTAGGAGCCCAAATAATGAAAAGATATTGTGTGGGCCAATGGGTATATATTAGCCCAATCTAGTATAATGGTTATGTTTAAGTTCTAGCCCAACAAACTGTGACACCCCCAAATCCAGGTACTTCGTTTCCACAAGATTTGGTGTTCACTATCCAAATACATCACATCTAACTACCCATTCAAATATAAATGAAAACTCTTAAATAAAATAGAAATCTCCCATTAAAAGGTTACAACATCATTAGCAAATAAATCCCAGGTCATCTAACCTTAAAAAAACACCAAATGCGGAAACAAAATCAAGTCTATTACATAAGCATCAATAAAACAAATAAAACAAGTCTTCATCACTTGTTTACTTTTCCTTTGCCCTTACTAGTGGATGGCTCGTCAACTCTTTCAACTTTAGCCGCAATGTTATTATGCAAGAGTGAGCAATGATTGCCCAGCAAGTACAACAACAACAATAATAATAACATGCGAAATAATCAATGGATATTGAATAATCGAAGGTTCAGTTTTTGAGTCAAGATTATAAGACAAGATTCAAAAGAACATCTAAGGGTCTTAAGACCACGAACTATGTCCCAGGTTATCAAGTATTTCTACTTTAAACCTTTAACAGTCGTAAGACTATATGGACCTTACTTCTCATACTCAGAGGGATCAGCCCTTTGTACCATGTATGTGCATAACATCTTAACGCTAACGCGTAAATAAAATCCCCTGTATAAGGGTTGTTCATCTCAGTTTGACATCGGAGTCCGCACCAAAGGAAGTTTGGTTTGGATTTACTTCAATAACGTTTCTAGAATTTAGAACGCTCATCAACTATGGACTAGTCGAATCAATAAGGGTTCGCTAGTCAATCGAGGTTCAATAAAATGTAATTGATATTCGAGAATCAAAGACTGAATCTCACAAAAGATACAATTGAATGAAATAGGATTAAGAACTTGCTCAAGTAAGTAATAGCATTACAAAGCTTGCATGATAAAAGAATGAAGTTCAGGAACTTGCATAGAAATAATTAATTAGGGATAAGATGCTTGCTTTTAATATAAAGATAGGATGTATAATTTGCGTAATTGAAATCAAGTTAGAGTATGGAAACTTACCTCGTGCGTAGATTATACGTTTACTATTCACGTTCCTCACTTAATCCTACATATCATTTCAAGTCACGATACCAATTAATCACATGAATTCGTCATTGACATGTTAATAACATGTTTTTAACATCTTGTTATACAATTATTACACTTCCATATTAATTAAATTAGGTTACAATTACTATCTTGGACTTGAATACTTAAACAAAATTTTCTAGGTGATTCTGCAGACCAGCGCGGCCGCGCCACTTGTACACTAGGATCCTGTGCGGCCGCACTGTAGTGTGGCAGCGCCTAAAATTAGCTATTGTCCAGCGCGGTCGCGCTGGACATCAGGCTCGAGTCCTCTGTTCTTCGCAAACAGCGAGAGACAGGCCAATTTTCTTCCAATTAGCACACCCAATAAGCAATTTACGCATACCCAGACATCATACATAATGTAAAACTAAAACCTAACATGTATATAGTGATTTTAATAATATAAACCATCTGAACAACAAATTGAAAGGCCAAAATTCACTGTTCATGCATTATTTTTATATTTTGATACAGTTAACGAAATCAATCGCAGTAAACTCGTTTCCTAACCAAATTAGTCCATTTGAACTATGTATTGTTTATTTAAACATATATAATTATACCCCACTATCAATTTTAAGTTAAATAAATAATTTAAAGCATACAATTTGTACATAAGGGCCAGATATACAACTTTCATATTATGTAACTTTTAAAAACTCAATTGAGCATAATTACATGGATTTAATCACTTTAAATCATGTCTACATGGTATCAAACATGTTATAATCATCTAATAACATACATATAATCATATCATGCGTTAATCACCAAGTTAATCTTTATAGAAAACTCAAAACGTACAATCATGGAGAAATTAAAGAAGAACATAATCAGAGACTTTAATTTAAGGATTACCTTTGATAATATGCTAGATTATGCAAGATAATGACAAGATTTCTTCTCAATCCTCCAATTTCTAAAAATTCTCTCCTTTTTCTCTCAAGTTTTCTCTCTGGCTTGATTTTAGAAACTGATGAAGTAACACACGTAATAAGAACTGACGCAACATGAATGTCAGTTAATCCCATAATGGGTTAACTGGCTTTAACTCCCCTTAAAGCTTTGTTTGGTTAGCACACTTATTCCTCCTTTCTAGTTTATTTTAATAAATAGCTTATAATATAGTTCATGTCACATATTTAAATTAATTAAAACAATCTCATTTAAATCAATTAAATAAGGTAAAATAATACCACATTAAATCACATATTCACATGATTAAAAATATCATTTATTAATAATGACAAATTATTTAGTCTCTAATTAATTATTAAATTAATTAGAGATAACATTATACTTATTTAAATAATACATTTAATCAAATAAATTCAATTAAACACATACTTTTAATATAAAAATTCTCCACATTAATTTAATTAATGTAACACATATAATTAAATTAATCTACCACAAATTCATCAATTAATCAATTAATTCAACAATCAAATCATCGAAAAATATTTATTCAATCAATAAATATTCAAATTAAGTTACAAAATTCTTGTTTGTCACATCTTTCCCCCCCTTAAAAGGATTCTGTCCCCAGAATCACGACTCAATTAACTCGTCCTGTTACATTCTCCCCCTACAAAGATTCTGTCCCCAGAATCGCTACACATAGATTAAGCGAATAACTGAGGATAATTTCTCATCATCTGATCTTAGAGTTCCCACGTTGCTTCTTCAGTGTTGTGATTCCTCCAGATCACCTTAACAGAAGGTATAATTTTATTTCTTAGCACTTGCTCTTTTCTGTCAACTATCTGAACAGGCTCTTCTTCATAAGATAAGTCTTTCTTAACTTGCAGGGGTTCATACTCTATTACATGTTTGTAGTCGGGTTTATATGGTCGTAACACTGAGACATGAAAGACATTGTAGATGTGTTCCAGCGCTGGAGGTAAAGCTACCTCATACGCGACTTCACCAATTCTTCTTAACACCTCGAAGGGTCCAATGAACCTCGGGCTCAGTTTTCCCTTCTTACCAAAACGAATCTTCCCTTTCCAGGGAGATACCTTCAAAAAAACGTAACTACCAGACTCAAACTCTCGATTCTTACGATGTTGGTCGGCATATTTCTTCTATCTATCCTGAGCTGCTATCAATCTTGCCCTGATCACTTTGGCGATTTCTGCGGTCTGTTATACCAGTTCTGGTCTGAGCAATTGACATTCGCAAACTTTATCCCAGCATAATGGAGTTCTGTACTTTCTGCCGTACAACGCTTCGTAAGGCGGCATGCCAATACTTGCGTGGTAACTGTTATTGTAAGCAAATTCCACCAATGGTAGATGATCATCCCAATTTCCTTTGAAATCCATGATGCAAGCTATTAACATATCCTCCAATGTTTGAATCGTTCTTTCACTCTGCCCGTCGGTCTGTGGATGATATGCCGTACTCATACGTAATTGCGTTCCCATGCATTCCTGTAATCGTTTCCAAAAGTTCGATGTGAAGCGCGGATCCCTATCTGAGACAATAGATATTGGAACACCGTGCCTCGAAATAATCTCTTTCACGTACAACTTTGCCAGCTGATCTAAGTTGAATCTGATCTTGATCGGTAAGAAGTGTGCTGATTTCGTCAGTCGGTCCACGATAACCCATACTGCATCGAAACCTTTCTGAGTCGTCGGAAGACCCACTACGAAATCCATGGTGACGTGCTTCCATTTCCATTCTGGGATTTCTAACGGTTGTAATAGCCCGCTTGGCCTCTAATGTTCTGCTTTAACTTTCTGACATGTCAAACACTTGGCTACAAAATCGGCAACGTCCCTCTTCATATTCGGCCACCAAAAATGCTGTCGGAGATCTTGGTACATCTTAGTAGTACCCGGATGAATCGAATATCTTGAATTATGAGCCTCGCTCAAAATTTCCTCCTTAACCTTTTGCACTGGCGGAACCCAAATTCTTCCCTCGAATCTCAATACTCCATCGTTATCAACTTTAAATTTCACTTCATCACCTCCAGATATTCTTTTCCTAATTTTCTCACATTCTTCGTCCTGAATTTGCACCTCCTTAACCTTATCCACCAAAGTTGGGTCGGTTCCCAATTGAAATAATTTTTCGTCAGACTCTTCCGGATATTTCACCTCCAACTCTAGTTTTGCCATTACTGTAACTAACTCCTCCTGAGCGGTTAACATAAACAGTTTCTCCCATCCCTTTCTGCTTAAGGCGTCGGCCACAACATTCGCTTTACCCGGATGGTATAAAATCTCACAGTCGTAATCCTTTATCAATTCCAACCATCTCCTCTGTCGCATGTTCAGATCCTTCTGTGTAAAAATATATTTCAGACTCTTGTGGTCTGTATATATATTTCACACTTTTTCCCGTAAAGATAATGTCTCCATATCTTCAAAGCAAATACCACCGCGGCCAATTCCAAATCATGGGTAGGCTACCCCTTCTCATAGTCCTTTAATTGTCGTGATGCATATGCAATGACCTTACCGTTCTACATAAGCACACAACCTAGTCGTTTAAGCGATGCATCACTATACACCACAAAATTTCCTGTGCTATCCGGTAGAGACAACACAGGCGTCGTACTCAACCTCTTCTTTAATTCTTGAAAACTTTCCTCACACTTCTCCGTCCAAACGAACTTCACCGTCTTTCTAGTCAAATTCGTTAACGGAGTCGCGATTTTGGAAAAATCTTGAATAAATCTTCTGTAGTAACCTGCCAATCCAAGGAAACTCCTTACTTCTGATGGCGTTTTCGACTGATCCTAGTTAAGCACTGCTTCAACCTTTGACGGATCCACCGAAATCTCATCCTTGTCAATCACATGTCCAAGAAATTGCACCCGCTCTATCCAGAATTCACACTTTGAAAACTTAGCGTACAACTTCTCTCTTCTTAACACTTCCAATGTCAACTTCAAATGTTCTGTATGCTCTTCCTTGGTTTTGGAATAAATTAGAATATCATCAATGAATAGTACTACAAACTTGTCCAAAAACGGCTTAAACACCTTGTTCATTAAGTCCATGAATGCTGCAGGAGCATTCCTTAGACCAAATGACATCACCAGAAACTCGTAATGACCATAACGAGTTCTAAACGCTGTCTTCGGTACATCTTCCTTCCTCACCTTCAACTGATGATACCCACTCCTCAAATCTATCTTCGAGAAATATCTAGCTCCTTTCAACTGATCAAACAAGTCGTCGATTCTTGACAACGGGTATTTATTCTTAATCGTGACCTTGTTCAACTCCCTGTAATCAATGCAAAGTCGCATCGATCTGTCTTTCTTTTTAACAAACAATACCAGTGCTCCCCACGACGATACGCTTGGCTGAATATACTTCTTATCTAAAAGTTCTTGTAGCTACACCATCAATTCTTTCAACTCTACTGGGGCCATACGGTACGGAGCTTTCGATATCGGGGCAGTTCCTGGCGCCAAAACAATTACAAACTCAACTTCCCTGTCTGGCGGAAGTCCTGGCAAATCGTCGGGAAAGACGTCTACAAAGTTCCTTACAACAGGTATCTCTTCTAATTTTGGACTCTCTTTTCGAGTATCAACTATGTAGGCTAAGTATCCCACATAGCCTTGTCTTAATAACTTCTTGGCCTGCATCATCGTCAGACAACTCGCTTGTCTAGGCGATTTGCTGCCATAAAATACTACCTTTGACGGAGTCATAAGGTTAATACGTTTCTTTTGATAATCAATTATCGCTCCATAATTGAATAGTCAATCTATACCCAAAATAACGTCAAATTCCCCAAGTTTGATTGGGATCAGATCTACTTCCATCACGTTTCCCTTAATGTTCACTCTACAGTTCTTGTGTACGTACCTAACAAGAATTACTTTCCTATTCGTAATTTCTATGTTCAAAGGGTAATCTAATTCCTCCTTAGGCAAATCTAAGTTCTGAGCAAAGTCATCGGATATAAATGAACAAGTAGCACCCGAATCAAACAATACATAAGCATTTATATTATTGATCGGAATGATACCTGACACCACATCGCGAGACTGCACGGCATCTTGCACGGTCATGTTGAAAGTTCTGGCGGTAGGTCGGTTTGTTGGTGCAGATCCGGTTATAACCAACGTGCTACCACTGCTGTTTCCCTTATTTCCTCCTGATCCGGTTCCTGCTGCTGCTTTCTTGGGGCAATCCCTAGCCAGATGATCCTTCGATCCACATGTGAAACAAGCGCCCTTCTTCGGATTCGGACAATTCGGTGCTATGTGGCCCTCCTAGTTGCAATTGTAGCACACCCTCTTCCCCTTCAGGCAAATTCCTATGTGATTCTTCCCACACGTAACACACGCTTCTACCTTCTTCTTCTGACCTCCCTATTGATTTCCAGTAGATCCATTATCATTCCACTTCCTCTTCTAGTTGTGACCACCATTGCTACTACCACTTGCCTTATTACTCTCATTTTCACCTTTCTTCTTCTGCTCCTGGTTATACTTAGTCAGAGCATCACTCCCACCTTCGGCAATAATCTCCTTCTCCAAAACTCCGACAAAAGGGTTCAATTGGAACATTGACACCTTGTTGTACAACCACGGCTTCAATCCTTGTTCAAATCTCCTCGCCTTCCTCTCATCTGTATTCACTTGGTAAGTTGCGAACCTAGCCAACTCATTAAACTTTGCCGCGTACTCCGGTACAATCATGGTACCCTGTTTCAGCTCTAGAAATTGAATCTCCATTTGGTTACGCGAGCTCGTCGGAAAGTACATCTCAAAGAACATCTCCTTAAATCTATCCCATGCGATTACACCCTGACCTCCTCGAACTTTATTCGCCTGCCACCAATAGCTGGCCTCCGATTTAAGCATGAACGTTGCAAAGGCAGTCTTTTGGTCATCACTAACCCTAGCAACGTCAAATACTTTCTCCATTTCCATCACCCAAGTTTGGGCTTCGATCGGGTTCAGGGAACCCCTAAATTCTGGCGGTCCTACCGCTTTGAAATCCTTAAATGACGTCACAGGTGGAGCTTGCGGCTGATTCGCAAGTGCTCCAGCCAAAAGGTTCACTAACTGCTGAACAGGATTAGCATTGGCGTCGTTGTTAGTAGAGCTCTCTTGAGCTTGTTGACGTGGTTGACTTCTCGGTGGCATTTTCTGTTCAAGAATATGCGCTTATTAGATCATCACTCAATTTCTTAAGTGTTCAACATTTAACTCAAGCAATTCAGATTAAACATTTAACACATAACATCTTCAAATAAAATTGATATTTCATTAATTCAAAAGTCTCAAACATAGAAAGATAGCATCACTGCTATTTATATCAACTATCCCAAGATTAAACAATCTTTAGGATTAAATAGTAATATTCCATTGTGTATAATCACGCTGGAATTTACATCATTAACTACCATAAATATTTACACATAATTCAAAAACTTCTCCTAACACGGCCTATTAAGGCGTCGAACTGCCTATCTATGTTCTTCCTCCATGATACGGCACATCGTCCTGCGATGCAACATGTACCATGGCAAGTCCTCGAACTGAACTGGATAGTGGAGAACTCGATCCTGGGCCCTATCAATCGCTGTTTGGAAAGTATAGTCTGTCTCCTCAATCTTAGCCTTCTTTGCCCGTTCACCTTCTTCGGAAATTTCTGCACGTCGAGCGTTATTCATCCAAGCATCCTCTGCTCTAGCACGCTCTGCTGACTCCTCACTCAAATCATCCTTTAATTTCTGAATCTCAAGTTTCATCTTTTCATTCTCAGTTAGCAAGTCTTCTTTTTGACTCTCTGCCTGAACTAACTTCCATTCTACGTCTCCAAGACGTATCTCAAGATCCTCAATCTTCTCATCCTTCTATTCTATAAAAGTCTGGCGTATATTTTCCAGTCTCTCTCAATCTCTGACTCTATCCTGCAACTCTACAGTACGATCATACAGTGCATCGTACATCTCAGCATCGATAGAAGTAAGGGGTACCTCCTCGGAATCCTCATCATCCTCCTCAGCCTCTGTCTCCTCAGGATCCTCCTCTGGATCAGACTCAGGCTCATACTCCTGACCCATAACCGTGATCAATGGAGATGGCTCTCTGTGTATCAACTGCTCTCGGATAACATGGATATCATGGGGCTCTTCCTCTCCAGCCACTCGGGGCTCAACATCCCTAGGCTGACTGAATCCTCCAACATCCGACATCCTGACAACAAAGTTTAAATTTTAATTAATACTCGGTACTAGTCGCAGCACATAGGTTGTTAACACATAAGCACATAGCACATAAAGTCTTTTATTATCTTTTAATGAATTTCCTTAATTCATTCCTTAGAACTCGATGAGAGTTTATCACCACTATATTTTCTGACTCTTAAAAGGCTACTATCCTAAGGTTTCCCCACCTAAGGTTCGTAACCTACAACTTTGATACCAACCTGTGACACCCCCAAATGCGGGTACTTCATTTCCACAAGATTTGGTGTTTACTATCCAAATACATCACATCACATCTAACTACCCATTCAAATATAAATGAAAACTCTTAAATAAAATGGAAATCTCCCATTAAAGGGTTACAACATCATTAGTAAATAAATCCCTGGTCATCTAACCTTAATAAAACATCAAATGCAGAAACATAATCAAGTCTATTACATAAGCATCAATAAAGCAAATAAAACAAGTCTTCATCACTTGTTTACTTTTCCTTTGCCCTTACTAGTGGATGGCTCGTCAACTCTTTCAACTTTAGCTGCAATGTTATTATGCAAGAGTGAGCAATGATTGCCCAGCAAGTACAACAACAACAATAATAATAACATGCGAAATAATCAACGGATATTGAATAATCAAAGATTCAGTTTTTGAGTCAAGATTATAAGACAAGATTCCAAAGAACGTCTGAGGGTCTTAAGACCACGAACTATGTCCCAGGTTATCGAGTATTTTTACTTTAAACCTTTAACAGTCGTAAGACTATATGGACCTTACTTCTCTTACTCAGGGGGATCAGCCCTTTGTACCATGTATATGCACAACATCTTAACGATAACGCGTAAATAAAATCCCCTGTATAAGGGTTGTTCATCTCAGTTTGATATCGGAGTCCGCACCAAAGGAAGTTTGGTTTGGATTTACTTCAATAACGTTTCTAGAATTTAGAACGCTCATCAACTATGGACTAGTCGAATCAATAAGGGTTCGCTAGTCAATCAAGGTTCAATAAAATGTAATTGATATTCGAGAATCAAAGACTGAATTTCACAAAAGATACAATTGAATGAAATAGGATTAAGAACTTGCTCAAGTAAGTAATAGCATTACAAAGCTTGCATGATAAAAGAATGAAGTTCAGAAACTTGCATAGAAATAATTAATTAGGGATAAGATGCTTGCTTTTAATATAAAGATAGGATGTATAATTTGCGTAATTGAAATCAAGTTAGAGTATGGAAACTTGCCTCGTGCGTAGATTATACGTTTACTATTCACGTTCCTCACTTAATCCTACATATCATTTCAAGTCACGATACCAATTAATCACATGAATTCGTCATTGACATGTTAATAATATGTTTTTAACATCTCGTTATACAATTATTACACTTCCATATTCATTAAATTAGGTTACAATTACTATCTTGGACTTGAATACTTAAACAAAATTTTCTGGGTGATTCTGCAGACCGACGCGGCGGCCTAAAATAAGCTATTGTCCAGTGCGGTCGCGCTGGACATCAGGCTCAACTCCTCTGTTCTTCGCGAACAGCGAGAGACAGGCCAATTTTCTTCCAATTAGCACACCCAATAGGCAATTTACGCATACCCAGACATTATACATAATGTAAAACTAAAACCTAACATGTATATAGTGATTTTAACAACATAAACCATCTGAACAACAAATTTAAAGGCCAAAATTCATTGTTCATGCATTATTTTTATATTTTGATACAGTTAACGAAATCAATCGCAGTAAACTCGTTTCATAACCAAATTAGTCCGTTTGAACTCTGTATTGTTTATTTAAACATGTATAATTATACCCCACTATCAATTTTAAGTTAAATAAACAATTTAAAGCATACAATTTGTACATAAGGGCCAGATATACAACTTTCATACTCTGTAACTTTTGAAACTCAATTGAGCATAATTACATGGATTTAATCACTTTAAATCATGTCTACATGGTATCAAACATGTTATAATCATCTAATATGTACATATAATCATATCATGCGTTAATCACCAAGTTAATCTTTTACAGAAAACTCAAAACGTACAATCATGGAGAAATTAAAGAAGAACATAATCAGAGACTTTGATTTAAGGATTACCTTTGATAATATGCTAGATTATGCAAGATAATGACAAGATTTCTTCCCAATCCTCCAATTTCTCAAAATTCTCTCCTTTTTCTCTCAAGTTTTCTCTCAAGTTTTCTCTCTGGCTTGATTTTAGAAACTGATGAAGTAAGGCATGTAATAAAAAACTGACGCAACATGAATGTCAGTTAATCCCATAATGGGCTAACTGGCTTCAACTCCCCTTAAAGCTTTGTTTAGTTAGCACACTTATTCCTCCTTTCTAGTTTATTTTAATAAATAGCTTATAATATAGTTCATGTCACGTATTTAAATTAATTAAAATAATCTCATTTAAATCAATTAAATAAGGTAAAATAATACCACATTAAATCACATATTCACATGATTAAAAATATCATTTATTAATAATGACAAATCATTTAGTCTCTAATTAATTATTAAATTAATTAGAGATAATATTATACTTATTTAAATAATACATTTAATCAAATAAATTCAATTAAACACATACTTTAAATATAAAAATTCTCCACATTAATTTAATTAATGTTGTACCGAATGCAATTTTTGTAATTGAATAAAAATATTTATTGAGTTATATAAATATTTTTATTAATTTATTGAGCTTAATAAATAATTTATTAAGTTTTTGTGAAATGGGTATATGTTAAGCTTAATAATGTTAAATGTTATTTGAATGTGATTTGTTATGTTTATTCTAATTTAATTTAATGATTAAATTAGATGATGAAGAGATTTATTTGAATAAATGATTTATTTGAATAAGAGAATTTATTTGGTATTATTGTTATTTGTTAAATAAAATTATTATTTGAGTTGGTAAGGTTTAATTGAATTTATTTAATAATAAGTTCAATTAAATTAGAAGTGTGACATTTTAAACTATATGTTATATTGGTTTATTAAAATAAATGAGAAAGTATTTAATTCAGTTTTACTAAACAAGGCCCTATGATCTTTGTTTGGAAATAATGGGTTATTTTATTGTGTTTTACCAAACGAGCCTTTAGTTAGAATAATGGATTATTTTTAAATTAGTTTGCCAAACAAGCCTTATGGCTTTTTGACTTATGTAACTAATAGATTAATATCAGTATACGTTATTATTTGATTTAATTATCAGTTTTTATTTTCTTTATTCTATCAGTTTTATTTTTAAGTTACGTCAGTTGTAAAAAGAAGAACAAAAGAGAAAGAAAAGAAAAGAGTTTAGAGAAGAAAGAATATACAGAGAAGAAGAGAGAATTAGAGAGAAAAATTTGTGAATTGAGAAAGAGAAGGAAGGGAAGTGCTAACTAAGAATTTTATATAGCTTGAAGGTATGATTCTTTTAGTTTTGTTCTTTATTATATTCTTATTATTTTACTTCTCTGTATATGATTTCTACTTCACTGTATATGAATTTATATGCTAAATACATGAATTACTTGGTTATAATTGTTAGTAAGCATGTATTAGAGATTATGTGATGATTATAGATTAATTTGAATGGTTAATTCATGAAAATATGTCTTTGAAATTAGTTTTTGGTTTTTACAGAGTTTACTTCATGAATTGTATATATGTATGAAAATTGATGCTTAAATTAGTTGTTATTCGGTAGGTTAATAATTGTTTATGATTATTTGATGAAAAACAAGAATAATGCAAGAGAATAATTTTAATTGGTTGAAAAATGAATTTACAGAGCTTGATTTCATGAAAATGGTTAAAACTTGAATTTTTGGTTTTAACAGTGAATTTTTGGTTTTAATTTGGTTGATTATGTGTTTTGTAATGCTTAGATTGATTAGAAACATATTGGGTAAATGTTTTGTATCATATATGATGCCTGGGTATATCTAATTTATTTTCTGGATGGTAGAATTCGGAAAATTTGGCCAAATTGGTTTAAGTTTTCACTGGTTCGCGAGCTGGGGAAGACAACAGTCAAGTCTCTCGCCCCGGCGAGAGAAATGAACTGATTTCTTCGCCCCAGCGACAAATTTGTTAAGCATAACTTCGCCCCAGCGAGCCTCTCGCCCCGGCGACAATTTTCTTAAGCTTTTTCTCGCCCCGGCGAGAATCACTACTGTTAAAAAAAATTAATTATTTTGTTTTCTTTTCTTGGAAGTTATGATGCATAATTAAACTTATATTAACGTATTAAATGATTAAAGAATTTCCAAGATGGTTGCTAACTAGTACTTGTTGACTATGGTATGCTAAATGAGATGTTATGATAAAAGAGCAAGCTTAGAATGCTTTTAATCTTGTGACTAATTATATTACCATTTTACAATTAAATGTTTAGGTTGTTTAAGGATCGTGAATTACTTAAATTTGTAATCTACGCTTGAGGCAAGTTCCTTATCTCAACTTATTACTTTTATGTTGAGCAAGTTGTTCTTTCCTTTAACTTGTTAAATTATTCAATGCAAGTTCATTTATATTGAGCGAGCTTATCGACCTTAGCTTATTGATATTCAAGCAAGGTTACTATCAAGATTATATACTTAAGCTTTATTCCAATCATTGTTTGTTATTCAAACTTCGAGTGTAGTTTCTATTGAACAAACTCTATTGTTGAATTAGACTAACAAACCCTTATTGATTCAGCTAGTCCTTAGTTGATGAACGATTTCAAAGACTTAGAATATTTTCTATTCTTGTTCCAAGCCAAGTTTCTTTTGGTACGGATTCAGACGATAAACTGAGATGAACAACCCTAATATAGGGGATTACTTACGCGACAGCGTTAAAATGTTTGTGCATAATACATTGTACAAAGGGCTGATCCCCATGAGTACGAGATGTTGGTCCATAGTCTATATGACTGTTAAAGGTTACAGTAGAAATACTTGTTAATCTAGGACACAGTTCGAGGTCTTGTGACCCTCAGATATAATTTCTAAATCTCGAAATCTATTTTTCTTTGAATCGAGCATTCAAACGAGCTTTTAGACTTTGATCTTTTATTAACTGAGATTCAGAAAACTATTATTCCTCGGTTGAAATCCATTTCATTTGAATATTATTGTTATCGTACTTGTGAGCAATTGTTTGCTCACTCTTGCATTAATCATTGCAGCTAAGCCAGAAAAATAGGACGAACCGTCCACGAGTAAAGGCAAGGGCAAGATGTTAAAGTAGCAAGAGATTTATCTACTTGATGTTTATCTGTAATCAAAGACTTGTTTAAATTATGTTTTATTCCGCATTTGATGTATTAAGGTTAAGATAACCTGGGATTTGAATATTTAATAGTTTGGTGATGTAACCCATTTTGGGAAGATGTTCCTTTAAGTTTATTTAATTGTTCTTAATTATGGGTAGTTAGATGTGAATGAATGTGGTAGTGAACACCAAATCTGTGGAAATTAAGTACCTGGATTTGGGGGTGTCATAAATGTAACGTATATAATTAAATTAATCTACCACAAATTCATCAATTAATTCAACAATCAAATCATCGAAAAATATTTATTCAATCAATAAATATTCAAATTAAGTTACAAAATTCTCGTTTGTCACACAAACCTTGGACCAATACTGGTAATCTTAAACCACTGAACCAGGTCGATAAGCCAAGAGGGTTAATCCTAATTGGTTACTGGTATGAAGGGATAAGTATTTTAAAATGTAATCCTAAACTTTTATCATGGCAGTACAAGTAGCCGCACTAGGCCAATGGCCTATTCCCCACTTTGCTTGTTTTAAAAGATTAACCAGCCAATTACAGTAGGCATGGCTGGAAGGGAGTTGGTGAGCTTTTCACCTAATCACGTTTAACCAACGGGTGATACCGTTAAGCATCGGTCCTACGCGCTGAATAATAACCAGCGACAGGGTAAAAGTCTCTCTATAAATAGCGACGCCTTAGTCACCTTACAGAGGTTGCTACTCTGTTCATTTTTGATAGAGAGAGTTATTATAAGTCTGAGAGGTGCAGAAGCTTACAAGGAGAAACTCTTGCTAACCAACGAGGGAGGGTCTAGGAGGGAACCAACTGCGAAGTTTGAGGTATGGATCTTGAACATTTCTCTTGTTTATTTAATTAGTCTGGTTGGGTATGTTATGACTATGGGTAGTAGTGGCTTAGTCCTTCCACCCAAAAAAGTTTAAGAATTAGAACTATGGTTTATATACTTCCATTGTTTATAACCGTAGAGCGTTGCACACCTTATATATGAACCGTAGGAGTCATGACCAGACTTTAGCTAAACCATGGGAATGTTAGTTCTATGATTTTCCATTCAGATGATTCTTTGATTGGGATTATAGACCATAGGGGATAACGGTTGGACTGATGATTAACCACTAGTAAAACCAAGAAAGTGTGTGTCTGAGTATACACAATGAGCTTTCAAATAAACCAGACCCAGATACTTCTGTCAAACCATGTATGAGCAGTCACAACAAGGGATATTGAGTTTAAACCAATCATTGAGTTCAATAAACCATTAGTCAGGTTGCGAGAATTATGTGGTCTCAGGCCAATCAGCCAAGGGATGTTCCTTAAGCTGAATCATAAAGTTACCTTGAGTCTGAGTATATAGAAAGGTGGACCCTACAATCGTAGAGTGTCCTTACTACGGTCGTAGAGTGCCTTTATGGTCAAGAAGTTAGTTAGCCAAGTCAATCAGCATCAGTAATGCATACTCTACGATCGTAGAGTATTGCTCGACCACCGTAGAGCTGTTCTGGCTAGTCCTAACCCAATCGTAAAGTGAACTCTACGATCGTAGGGCAATCCATGTCGATCGTAGAGC
This sequence comes from Aralia elata, assembly GCA_034770075.1. Classification (NCBI taxonomy): domain Eukaryota; kingdom Viridiplantae; phylum Streptophyta; class Magnoliopsida; order Apiales; family Araliaceae; genus Aralia; species Aralia elata. The sequence continues at coordinate 36,580,674 of CM068378.1, forward strand.
TTCACCAGTCAGTCTTACAACAACCTTACTCAGCGATAAGACTTTGGCATTCAATCGTAGAGATCTCTGGTGATCGTAGAGTCATAACTGAACGCTGCTAAGCTTAGTCAACTAACCTTTGGCGTAGCTTCACCAAGTCAGCCAGACATTAGTGATCGTAGAGTCACACCAGTGATCGTAGAGTGACCCCACTGACAGTAATGGAGCCCTACGAACCAGAGAGCGGGATAGCAGATCATAGGGTGATTAAATAGACCATGAGATATGTAGGGTTTTCGACACATAAAGGCAACGGAATTTAAAATTTTTTAAATTATTTTTGAAACCCTAAAATAGGATCCATGCGAAAGCATATTAATTCAGAGGTTTGGAGTTGTGTTACCGATTATCCGAGCTTGAATGGAGATGATGGAAAACTCTGGAACAGCTTCGAATCTTCAACGCAATCCAATAGAACTGCGCCTCTACGGTATCCACACGAACGTCCCACAAAAAGTCACATGATCTGCAGCGAAGAGAACTGCGGTACTAGCCGCTAGGATCTGGATTTTCTCAAGTTTTTCTCTCAACTCTCTTTTCTAAAACGGCTAGGGTTTTGTTTTTCTTCTCACGCAAATAAAATAGCTGATATATCATATATATATATATATAGCAAAACCCTAAAAACCATTAGAAAAGTAAAATCCGAATTTATATATATTATATTTTAATTAAGTCTTACTTAATTAATATACATATATACAAATTATCCTATTAATTTAAATTCGTAATTTAAATACTATCAATCATATTGACATATTTAAATCCTTACAATTTAAATTAATTACCTTTTAATTACGTTCTAAGTGTGTGACCCTATAGATTATTATTATGTTGGCAATAATTTTAAAATCATATTATAAAATTATAAACAGTGAGTGCGACGAACGAGAATTTTGTAATTTAATTTAAATATTTATTGAATTAAATAAATATTTTTCGATGATTTAATTATTGAATTAAATAATTAATTGATGAATTTGTGATATATTAATTTAATTATATGTGTTACATTAGTTAAATTAATGTGGAGAATTTTTATATTCAAAGTATGCATTTAATTGAGTTTATTTGATTAAATGCATTATTTAAATAAGCATGTGTTATTCTAATTAATTTAATAGTTAATTAGAGATTTAATAATTTGTCATAATCGATAAATGAAAATTTTAATTATATGTCTATATGATTTAATGTGGAATTATCCTATTTTATTTAATTGATTTAAATGAGATTATTTAATTGATTAAATATGTGACATTAAACTATATTGTAAGTAATTTATTAAAATAAACTAGAAGGGAGGACAAAAGGATTGGCCAAACGAGGCCTTAGTGGGAGTAAGTGCCAGTTATTAACTGACACCATGTTCTGCCAGTTTATTCAGTACGCATTATTATCATTATTTTAGTCTGAGTTGGAGATACAGAGAGAAAAAGAAAGAGTTTTGAGAGAATTAGAGAAGAAAAGAAGAAATCCTTTCAATTGTTGCATAATCTAAGTACTAATCAAGGTAATTCCTTGAATTCAAACTTTAATTCATGTTCTTTTAAGTTTTATTCCATGAACGTATATTTTAAGTTTTCCGTAAAGTAAATTCTATGGCTAAATTTTTAATAAATTGATGTTAAATGTTTGTAAGCATGCATAAATGTATTTTATATGATTTATATGTGATTTAAAGTAATTAAATCCATGAAATCATGTTTATATTAGAGTTCTAGAATTTACAGAGTAGTTATATACAAATATGGCTTAAACGTATGAAATTGATGCTTGTTTTGCATGTTAATCGGTTAAATTGATAATTGATTGTGTTTATGCATGTAAAAACGACGAAAATGTAAGTTAAACGGATTGAATTGGTTAAGAAACGAATTCACATTGATTAATTACGTTAACTGTATCAAAAACATATTAATAAAGTATAAACAGTGAAATTTTAGCCTTTAATTGGTTATTTAGATTGTTTATGATGTTAAAATCATTGTGTATATAATAGGTTTTGGTTTTATAACACATATGATAATTGGGTAGTGATTAAATCATCGATTGAATGAAAAACTTTGGCCAAATTTGGCATTTTCTGTGTTCTTCGCGAACAGCAGAAGTCTGGTTTTGGGTCCACCGCCCTGGCGGTGTCACCGGCCCGGCGGTGTAAATGAACTAAGGTTGCCACCCCGGCGATGTCCTCGCCCCGGCGCCCAAAATGAACTAAATTTTACCGCCCTGGCAAGAACTTTGTGAAGGAATCCACCGCCCTGGCGGTGGAACAGAAAATGAAAATTTTATTATTTCTTTGTGCCCATGTTATGTTACCATGTGCATGCTTAAAGCTTACACTAATGTATTAAATAAATAATAAGATACTATGATGGATGATAAGCAAATACCTCTTAATTATCCAGTGACAATTGAGATATTAAAATAAAATTGGATGAGAATGAATCCTGAAGTGTTTATAATACTGTAACTAATTATTGTTACTGCTTTATAAACGGAATGTATAGGTTGATTAAGGAACGTAAATTTTAATTTATAATCCACGCACGAGGCAAGTTTTCTGAAATTTACTCTTACATTGAGCAAGTTTTCTACTCTTGATCTTTTATTTCGTTGAAAGAAAGCTTCCTAACACTAACTTGATTTCAATTACGCAAGTTCCTGAACTTCATTCTTTATCATACAATCTTCATAATGCTATTACTTAATTGAGCAAGTTCTTAATTCTATTTCATTCAATTTCATGGATTCAAATGAGATGTTTTAATTTCCTCTTTGTAATACTTCAGTTATACAGTGTTTATTCAATTGTATCTTTTGTGAGATTCAGTCTTTGATTCTCGAATATCAATTACATTTTATTGAACCTTGATTGGCTAGCGAACCCTTATTGATTCGACTAGTCCATAGTTGATGAGCGTTCTAAATTCTAGAAACGTTATTGAAGTAAATCCAAACCAAACTTCCTTTGGTGCGGACTCTGATGTCAAACTGAGATGAACAGCCTTTATATAGGGGATTATTTTACGCGTTAGCGTTTAGATGTTGTGCACATACATGGTACAAAGGGCTGATCCCCCTAAGTACAGGAAGTAAGGTCCATATAGTCTTATGACTGTTAAAGGTTTAAAGTAGAAATACTTGATAACCTGGTACATAGTTCGTGGTCTTGTGACCCTCAGATGCTCTTTTGATTCTTGTATTCTAGTCTTGATTCAAAAGTCGAGAATTCGATTATCCGATATCCATATGATTATTCGCATGTTATTATTATTATTTTTATTGTGTTACTTGTTGGGCAATTGTTGCTCACCCTTGCATAATAACATTGCAGCTAAAGTTGAAAGAGTTGATGAGCCATCCACTAGTAAGGGCAAAGGCAAAGCAAACAAGTGATGAAGACTTGTTATATTTGTTTAAATGATGTTTATGTAATAGACTTAAGTTATGTTTCCGCATTGATGTTTTATTAAGGTTAGATGACCTGGGATTTATTTGTTAAAGATGTTGTAACCCTTTAATGGGAGATTTCTATTTTAATTAAGAGTTTTCATTCATATTTGAATGGGTAGTTAGATGTGATGTGATATATTTGGATAGTGAACACCAAATCCTGTGGAAACGAAGTACCCGAATTTGGGGGTGTCATAGTGAGCGGCATGTAGTAATGTATCACTGCTACCCAAATAATAATAAGATCGGTGATTCGATGCAACCTTTTCGTGACTAATGTTTCAATATAATTTAATCATTTTGACCTTGACATCCTAGATTAAACTCGAGCCATGGAATATGTCATACTCTTCATAATTTAATCAAAGTTTTCTTGATCAATGAGTAAACTATATGAAACAAATCACTATTTGAGCATGGCCATGCATTTCATAGTCCTACTCAATCACGAGGCCTATGGATATCACCCCTACTATATATAAGAGGGTTAAATTCTATCTAGATCACTCATATTCCTCACACGATTCATGATGTACCCAATAATCACCTTTATTGTCCACCCTATTAAAGGTGACCTTTGATGATATCAAAGTACATAAATTCCCGTGTAGTAATATAGTGATTTCAGGTCGGAGGATCATTACATCATTGTCACTATGAGAATTGCTTATGACACTTTTCATAATACTCCACGTAGAATTCTCATGGTGGGTCTGTCCAGTATATTGTTCTCTAACATGTACCTATGCATTGACTCAATATCTCATATATTTATGACCAATGAGATTTGGCCATCAGTCAATCCACATACTAGTCTCGATGTATCATTGTTGTCCCATTAACAATGATACTCGACTAGGGACATTTAAGAGTAATGATACTAATTGTAATTACATAATCTTATGTTCAAGTCATATACTTGAAGCTATATAATTTGTATCATTATTCTATGGACTTTTATTATGCTAACATTTATATAACGTAGTAAATAAAACCATAATAAAATAATTCATTTATTCAATCAAATATAATATCAAAAGAAATGTTAAGCAATTACATCAAAGAATTGGCCTCTAGGGCATAAACTCTAACAAAATAGTCTTTTAAGTAAGTCTAATTAATCCATTATTGATGCTTAATTATGGCTGATCGTAGAGTAACTATGCCTTGCCCTTAGCTTTCTTGTTTTTCTTCTTTTCAGAACATACCTTGGGCCTCTTCTTTTTCTTGGAAGAATCATCCACTAGTAAGACTTGGTTCTTGTTGGATGAGAAGTGACCTTCAGCAGTTTTCAGCATGTTAAGTAACTCAGGCAAGTTGATGTCCAACTTATTCATGTGAAAATTCACAACAAATTGTGAGAAGGTGTCCGGGAGTGACTGCAAGATTAAATCTTGACTTAACTCCCCATCCATCACGAACCCAAGCTATCCAAGTTGTTCAATCAGATTGATCATCTTAAGGACATGAGTCTCGATGGTAGTGCCCTCGGTCATACGAGATCGGAAGAGCTCCTTAGATATCTGATATCTAGCAGTCCTAGGTTCATAAATATAGTAGGAGCATCCATAGTTTCATGCTGACGCTGAGGCTCGTTACTCATGGATGCGAGCATGATGCATTAAGCCAAGATTGCATCATCTTGCCACTTTCTGAAAGTAGCAATCTCTTCCTCAGATGCTGTTTCTGCAACATTTGCAGGGATTGGCGAATTTAGGACATAAGAAATCTTTTCAGCAGTGAGAACTATTCTCAGATTCCTTAACCAGTCCGTGTAATTCGGTCCGGTCAGTTTGTTAGCATCAAGTATGCTACGCAGTAATAGTGAGTTTGACATTTTTAAATTATGCATATGAAATAGACAACATTTTAGCATAAATTCATTTAATTAATTACCAAAATAAATTAGGTCTTTATTTTAAATTGGTTTCTCTCACTTTTTCATCAAACTATATTACCCTCAATATATAGTTCGGCAATTCTAATTAAAGATTTGCTAGTGAGACTAAGGATCCCATTTCAAATGTATATAGCCTTGTGGTGACACAACAAACGATATATAAATAAATAGGTAGACAACTATTGTCAATTACATCTCTATGTAACTCCTTGTATTTTGCCTCTTAGATTATTTTGATCAAGTGGTGACACATCCGAATCAAAATTATCCAAGTTAAGTCCATCCTAGCACTTCCATATATGTGAAGAGAAAAATACCGTCCTTGTGGTGACACAACAAAACAGTAATGTTCAATTCCTTAATAAGCATCAAATGTGATAATGCAACATCTTAAATATTTAATATTTGCCTTGTGGTGACACAACAAACTCATATTAAATATTCAATACTCTATTGCTTTACCGTGCTAGAAGGTGACGTTCCCAAATATCTTTGAACGTTTAGGACTTAATATGATTTCTTTGAAGGATTTGTTATTATTAGTCTCATCTTGTTTAGCGCGCATGCACATATATATATAAAATATGCGTCACATTATTTTACATGTGAAACATGTTGGATAATATATAATATATATATATATATAGTAAGCATGCACATATAAATACTATATTCTACCCGGATTGATTATGAACTTTTATTCTAGTTTGGTTCACTAGAGCCACCAAGTGAACCAAAAGGTCAAACCTAGGGTGCAAAAATAAAATTTAAATATAACTATTACATTTAAACTCGGGCTCCATTACAAACGGGTCTTCATGCGCTCCTTGCTCCTTTGTCTCCAATTCTTCAAAATTAATTCTAACTAGTCCTATTACAAAAACTATTTACAATAAATAGAAACCTTGATCAGCAGTCAAGGAGAAGTACATAGGAGGGAGATAGAATTTTACATTAAGAAAAATTAGAGAAGACGAGGTACGCATACCCCATTTATAAAAACCCATACATTCAAACATCCTCTAAAATAATTCCAATCAGACATTGGTCAATAGTCCATAATCAATCCCTATTTATTATCATACATATCTCTATATGTATCAATAAATAACATTCATCCCATGAATAATAAAACCATTCCATATATGCATTGATATCAATTAATGGGCAAAAGTTTTGCTAATATTTAGTTTTGAAACAAAATAAACTCTTTTATTTTAATCAAAAACCAAATCCAAATTAAACTCCTTTAATTTTAGCAATCTGAAATCCTATTCCAGATAAAATAAACATCTTTATTTTAAACTTATATCAATTAAATAAACCATTTATTTTAATTGAAGGAAAAATTATTTTTCGGATTCTACTGTCCGGCGCTGCTGCGCCCAGAATGAACTGGGAAACGGCGCAGCTACGCTGAATCCCAGAAATGACTTTCTGGGTTTGGGCGCAGCTGCGCTCCAGAATGAACTGGAAACGGCGCAGCTGCGCCGCGTAGCAGATTCAGAAAAAACATATTCTGCCCAAAAATTTCTATCCAATCGCATACCATACACACATGGAATCATCAAAATCGATAATTAGCACAAGATTAGGCTCGATACCACTGTTAGGTTTGTATATGACGCGAACATGCAATTAAATTACATAAATAAGCGGAAGCGCGATAAAATCGAATTTTTAAAATTTTATACAAACCATCACCATGATCAATCTATGTGCTCAATTAACGATATAAACGAAAGAGATAGAGATAAAAATTATACCCTCGTAGAACCGTGCTTCCTCGGGTACAAGTTCACCTCCAATTCCTTCGCGTTCTCCTTGAATTCCACCAATTAAATTCCTTTGCTTTGATCAACGTTAGCCACCCAAGTGTTTGGCCTCTAGAGGTGATCCACCAAGGAAGAATAGTTATTCAAGAAGATGGGTGTTAGCAAAATCCTAGTTTCTATCTCTATAGAAATTGTAAGTACTCTCCACAATCTAATGCAAAAGTGTGTAACCCTAATCTATGATAAGACTCTTCTTATTTATAGATGTAGGAATAACCCTTCCCTAAACTATTTAGGATTAGGGTTTCTATTATAATTAAACTCATTTAATTAATTATGCTTCTAATCCAATTAAGAATTCATGAGAGAGTACTTCTATTAATTAATTCTTAATCCCTATTAGGAATTAAATAATAGTAATAGTAATAATAATAATAAGACTCCTCTTATTAATTTATATTTAATATTTCCAAAATATTAAATAATAAATATTAAGCTATTTAATTTATTCTATCTCCATAGATTAAATTAAATACACTTAACTTATTATTACAATTATGCCATTTACTTCTTAAATAAATATTTTTCTTTTGCGGTGTGACCCTTTAGGTTCTCCATATTAAACTGGTTGTGAATAAATCAATTAGAACAATTCTAATCTTATTTAAATAAATAAATTAAACTATTTAATTTATTTAAATGAATAATATTTATTCTACAATAAGGGTAAGCCTCCTTAGCGATCAACGACTTTCCAGATAATATAGATTTTAACATTAATCACAGAAGAACCTTTCAGTGCATAGTTACCGTACAATTCAATCCTTCTACCATACAATGTCCCAATTAAATATAAGACATGGAATTACTGTCAAGTCTTATTTTATTTAATTATATGTATTTCGATTCTCAAATGCACAACTCTAAATAATGTAAATTAGAAACTCATTTCTAATGTCATTCTGCCTTGGCCAAGGACTACCGAGTTGTCATTTATCGAATCACATAGGACATTCACATTTTTTACTAGACGTGGTAGATTCTTTGTTGATCATCCACTTATCTCCATGTACAACTTATTATACCCAATCATACCCTTTGATATACCCCAAAGGTCTTAAGGGACATGTCAAAGTATAACTCATCATACACAAGATACTATGATGATCTCAAGTCCAAGGATCACTTGTACTACTATCACTAGAGGAATTCCTATTGACAGGCGAGTAAAACTCCATTAGGTATTCCTTAGCGAGCCATATTCAGTGTACTTATTCTCCAATAAGCACCTATATACTTGCTTTAGTGTCTCCACACAAATGATTATGAGATCAATCATCCTCTTCCTAAGAGCAAGCAACATATGTACTAATCTATCCGGATTCACTAATACCCTTTTAGTAATCCAATGATTAGGAACGATTTTAGTTTGTGAGCTATCTAGAATTTAGATCTCATTAGCATGATCACCATCATGATTCTAAAAGCATTGCTCAAAACTATGAGTTTATCACATTTAATATAACAGCACTATATAGATAATGTAAAATGCCTTTTAAGAAAATTAATTCTTTTATTAATAAATTTATAAGATTACAAAGTATATTTACTATATCATATCAAATATGATTGGTTTGTGTGCATACTACTTTCAAACCAGTGGCAACCGGAACAACAACAACAACAACCACAACAACAGCAAGCTGACCATTAGGGGACCCGCGAATCAAGCAAATCGACCAACGGCGCGCACATTCAATATGACCGTGCAGGATGCAATGGAAGCAAAGGACGTGGTGTCAGGTATTATCCCGATCAATACTATCAATGCCTATGTGCTATTCGATTCGGGTGCTACCTACTCTTTTGTTTCGGAAGAATTTGCTAAACGATTAGGCATACCCCGAGAAAAACTAGAGAATCCTGTAAACGTAGAAGTAGCCAATCAAGCGATTATTCCCGTAGACTATATGCATAGGAACTGTTGTGTCGATTTGAGAGGTGTTAAGCTTAGCGTGAATTTGATGTCGATTCGTTTAGGAGAATTTGATGTAATTCTTGGGATGGACTAGTTATCGAATCACGGAGCTGTGATTGATTGTCAGAAGAAGTGCATACACCTGAAGACGTCAGATAAGTCGAAGGTCGTATTTTATGGTAGTAAATCGCCGAGCTAATCTTGTTGTCTGACGATGATGCAAGTAAAGAGATTACTAAGAAAAGGTTGCATGGGTTACCTGGCTCATGTGGTTGATACTCGAAGAGTAGGGGGCGAACTGGGCCAGATACCTGTGGTAAGGGAATTCCCCGACGTTTTCCCAGAAGAATTATCGGGCTTACCGCCGGATAGAGAAGTAGAGTTTGTGATCGACTTGGTATTGAGAACTGCGTCGATATCCAAAGCACTATACCAAATGGCTCTGGTGGAGATAAAGGAACTGATGGTTCAACTGTAGGAACTGCTAAATAAGGGTTATATCTGATCCAGCGTGTCACCTTGGGGAGTGCCAGTACTATTCGTGAAAAAGAAAGATGGATTGTTGAGGCTTTGTATCGACTATCGCGAGTTGAACAAAGTTATCGTTAAGAACAAGTATTCGTTGCCCAGGATTGACGATCTCTTTGATCAATTGAAGGGAGCGAAATACTTTTCGAAGATTGATTTGAGGACTGGCTACCACCAGTTGAAAGTGAGGGAGGAGGATATCCCAAAGATAGCATTCTGAACTCGATATGGGCATTATGAGTTTCTGGTGATGTCGTTTGGATTAACGAATGTGCCAGCGACATTTATGGACATGATGAATAGAGTGTTCAAACAATACTTGGATAAATGTGTTATCGTGTTCATTGATGACATTCTGGTGTACTCAAAGACAAAAGAGGAACATGCAGAACATCTGAGAATAGTTTTGGGAACTTTGAGAAAGGAGAAGTTGTATGCGAAGTTCTCAAAGTGCAAATTTTGGTTGAAAAAAGTACAGTTTTTGGGGCACGTGATCGAGGAGGATGGCGTTTCGGTGGATCCAGCAAAGATGGAGGCAGTTATCAATTGGGAGCAGCCAAAGACACCGACGGAGATCAGAAGTTTCTTAGGATTAGCGGGATACTATCGAAGATTCATTCAAGACTTCTCGAAGATGGCATCTCCATTAACAAATCTGACCAGGAAGATGGTTAAGTTCGTTTGGTCGGATAAATGTGAGGAGAGTTTCATAGAATTGAAGAAGAGGCTTAGCGAAGCACCTGTGTTGTCTTTACCCGACAATACAGGAGGGTTTGTGGTGTATAGTGATGCGTCTCACAAGGGCCTCGGTTGTGTGCTAATGTAGCATAGGAAGGTCATTGCTTACACATCATGACAATTAAAGGATTATGAGAAAGGATATCCGACTCATGACCTGGAGCTAGCAGCAGTGGTTTTTGCCTCGAAGATATGGAGGCACTATTTATATGGGGAAAAGTGCGAGATATACACAGATCACAAAAGTCTGAAGTATATCTTCACTCAGAAAGAGCTGAATATGAGGCAACGACGATGGTTGGAATTAATTAAAGATTACGATTGTGAAATTCCGTACCATCCCGATAAGGCCAATGTAGTAGCTGATGCTCTAAGTAGACAGGGCAGGGAAAGTTGATGAGGCTGACAACTCAAGAAGAACTGATAAAGGATATGGAAAGACTAGAATTAGAAGTCGAGTATACTGAAGGCGCAAACGAGAGACTATTCACAGTAGTAGCAAGCCCGACCTTACTAGATAAAATAAAGGAGGCTCAAGAGAGGGATGAAGAATGTGGTGGCTTAAGGAAGCAAATTTCCGAAGGTGAAGAGTTACAGTATAAGGTTGATAGCACCAGGCTGCTAAGACTTGAAGGGAGGACCTGGATACCGATGGTTCCGGAATTGAGAGAGGAGATTCTACAACAAGCTCACAGTACAAGGTATTCTGTTCATCCCTGGAGTACTAAAATATACCAAGACTTGCGGCAACATTTCTAGTGGCCAAACATGAAGAGAGAGGTAGCTGAATGTATCGGCCGATGTTTGACATGTCAAAGGGTTAAGGCTGAACACCAGCGACCAACTGGACTGCTACAACCATTGGAGATTCTGGAGTGGAAGTGGAAACACATCACGGTCGATTTTGTAGTAGGACTTCCATCGACTCAGAAGGGCTTAGACGCAATCTGGGTGATCTGGGATCGTTTGACTAAATCTGCGCATTTTCTACCGATCAAGATCAGGTACAATCTAGAGCAGTTAGCGAAACTCTATGTGAAGAAGATTGTGTCGCGACATGGGGTGCCGATATCTATTATGTCTGATAGAGATTCGCACTTCACATCAAATTTCTGGAAGAGTTTACAGGAAAGAATGGGGACACAGTTGAGGTTGAGTACTGCGTATCACCCTCAAACTGATGGCCAGAGTGAGCGAACGATTCAGACTTTGGAGGACATGCTCAGAGCGGTCGTGATGGACTTGAAAGATAGTTGGGATGATCACTTACCATTAGTGGAGTTCGCTTACAACAACAGTTACCACGCTAGTATCGGCATGCCACCGTACGAAGCGTTATATGGGAGGAAGTGTTGAACACCATTGTGTTGGGACAAAATGGGAGAACGAAGACTGTTAGAACCTGAAATGGTACAGCAGACCGCAGATACGGTTAAATTAATAAGGGCATGTTTGGTAGCAGCCCAAGATCGACAGAAGAAGTACGTTGACCTACATCGTCAAAAGCGGGAGTTTGAGGTAGGCAGTTTTGTGTTCCTAAAAGTATCACCCTGGAAAGGGAAGATCTGTTTTAGAAAGAAAGGGAGATTGAGCCCTAGGTTCATAGGACCTTTTGAAATTCTGAAGCAAGTTAGTGAAATGGCGTACGACGTAGCCTTACCTTCTGAACTGGAGCACATTCACAACGTGTTTCATGTTTCGATATTGCGACCATATAGACCTGACTATAAGCATGTCATATCCTATGAGCCAATTCAAGTAGAGACAAATTTATCGTATGAAGAAATTCCTATCCAGATACTTGACAGGAAGGAACAGACATTAAGCAATAAGACCATTCATTTGGTCAAAGTGCTCTGGAGGAACCACGCAGTTGAAGAAGCTACGTGGGGGCTTGAGGAAAGGATGAGGGCGAATTACCCGCATCTTTTTGAATGACTTGAGTTTGTAATTCCGGGGACGGAATTCTTATAAGGGGAGGAGGATATAACGGCCAAGGATTTTGTAACCTTCATTAGGAATAAATAAAGAATTTAATTTCTAACGAATCAATTTCGTGCGGTTTAAATTTAAACCTTTGTGTGAGGAATGGTCTATGTGACTAATTGCTAGATTAAGTCAAAGGGAGTTCCACTAATAGATTTATTTAAATTAAGTGGGCTAGCCTAATGTGTTTAATATCAAGAAGTTGATAAGTAAGTCACCTAAATGTTCAGTTAAGACTGAATATAGTGTGTTAGACTAATTATGTATATTACGTGATGAAGCTACATAATGTTTCACGACGAATCAATTGAAGGTTATGGGAAGGGTTTTGTTTAAAAAATGATTAATTGATTTGTTTAGTGTAACCTCTTTAATTTTGTGGCAGCCATGATAGGAGCCCAAATAATGAAAATATACTGTGTGGGCTAATGGGTATATATCAGCCCAATCTAGTATACTGGTTATGTTTAAGTTCTAGCCCAACAAACCTTGGACCAATACTGGTAATCTTAAACCACCGAACCGGGTCGGTAAGCTAAGAGGGTTAATCCTAATTGGTTACTGGTATGAAGGGATAAGTATTTTAAAATGTAATCCTAGACTTTTAGCACGGCAGTACAAGTAGCCGCACTAAGCCAATGGCCTATTCCCCACTTTGCTTGTTTTAAAAGATTAACCAGCTGATTATGGCAAGCATGGCTAGAAGGGAGTTGGTGAGCTTTTCACCTAATCACGTTTAACCAAGGGGTGATACCGTTAGGCATCAGTCCTACACGCTGGATAATAACCAGCGACAGGGTAAAAGTCTCTCTATAAATAGCGACCCCTTAGTCACCTTACAGAGCTTGTTACTCTGTTCATTTCCGATAGAGAGAGAGTTATTGTAAGTCTAAGAGGTGCAGAAGCTTACAAGGAGAAACTCTTGCTAACCAGCGAGGGAGGGTCTAGGAGGGAACCAACTGCGAAGTTTGAGGTATGGATCTTGAACATTTCTCTTGTTTATTTAATTAGTCTGGTTGGGTATGTTATGAATATAGGTAGTAGTGGCTTAGTTCTTCCACCCAAAAAAGTTTAAAAATCAAAACTACGGTTTATATACTTCCATTGTTTATAACCGTAGAGCGTTGCACACCTTATATATGAACCGTAGGAGTTATGACCAGACTCTAGCTAAACCATGAGAATGGTAGTTCTATGATTTTCCATTCAGATGATTATTTGACTGGGTTTATAGACCATAGGGGGTAACGGTTGGACTGATGATTAACCACTAGTAAAACCAAGAAAGTGTGTATCTGAGTATGCACAATGAACTTCCAAATAAACCATACCCAGAGACTTCTAAGCTTAGTCAACTAACCTTTGGCGTAGCTTCACCAAGTCAGCCAGACATTAGTGATCATAGAGTCACACCAGTGATCGTAGAGTGACCCCACTGATAGTAATGGAGCCCTACGAACCATAGAGCGGGATAGTAGATCATAGGGTGATTAAATGGACCATGAGATAGTCTTTTAAGTAAGTCTAATTAATCCATTATTGATGCTTAACTATAGCTGATCGTAGAGTAACTATAACTACTGTAGGATACTTGTAGAGCAGAATCGTAGAGTAATTTATAAACAGCGAATCAGGCAAGTTTTCAATCCTATCTTGTGCAAGTTCCATCTTACTCCATCTTTATATTGAGCAAGTTTTGAAATTTATTACATAATGCAAGTTTCTTAACTAAGCTCGAGTTCTATCTCTCAGGCATGTGCTAAGTGGTTTAACTGTTTTAAAATTATTCCATATCGATATCATTGGTATTCGCACCTAGTGCATTTGCATTCGGTTCTATTATTGGACTGTATTACTATTTAAGGTTATGTCATTCAAGAACTGTGCAAGAGGAGTCTAAACCATTTGTTCGGTTAGACCTGTACAAGTTATTAATTTAAAAGCTATCTGAACCAGTTGTTGGCACAGATTCTTGGACCGAGATGAACAACCCTATGGTGGGGAGTTTCCTAAGTATCTGAAACACGGTACAAAGCAGAATTAAATGGTATGCATATTCATGGGTACAAGAGGTTGATCCCCTCGCGTACAAACTTCTGGAATAGTAACCTAAGAGGGTCAATCAAGTGGTTGATTCCTCAAAGCAAGTTCATAGTTTATTTGGTTGTCTGCAGTAAATAATCAATCTTCATTCGTTCATTAAGCATTGGTTATCTTGTTCCATTATTCACATTGTTGAATTAGTTACAGTATTCATACTGTTGAATCAATTTTAATTATTCATATTCATTCATGATATATCTCTTATTCATTTAAAACTTGCTGAGCAAACTCGTTGCTCACTCTTACTATATCATGAAAATATTACAGCTAAGCCCGAGTGCTCGAGCAGAGATAAGGGCAAGGAGAAGATGAAGTTCTAGGCTTCGGATAGACATGATTATCTGTCTTAATGTTCTGTTTTGATGTCAGTTATGTAACACGAATACTAATAGATATTTTGGAACTTCGTGATGTATTTATTTAGGGTTATAGACCTTGGGACCATTTGTAAATCTTTTGAAATGATCGTTATATGATTATTCACTCCGCATTTAGTTATCATATGTTGATTGAAGATGGATGGATCTTGTTTATCGTGAGCACCAAATTCGAGGTATTGGTACCTGAATTTGGGTGTGTCATAGAATCACCTTCTCAAGATATATATAAGAACAACACAACACAAGTTTTCAACAAAATTAACAATATAGGAAACTGAGTGGTTCCCCACCTAAGAACTAATGAATTAGTTCCCCGTCTCATCAACACTGTTACAAATATATCACAGTATGTACCGATTCTACGATACGTTAACATAGCAACAATTGTTTCTTTAATGAGTTAGATCGGTTTCCTAACACATCTTAAACCTTTGCCCATATAAAGGAGTTGTTCAACTCAATTATTAACATGCGAACAGTTAAAAAGCATGTGATTTACACACGCAGCTTTAACTCAATTCTAACATGCAGATTCTGCCCCAAAACAAATTGGTTTGGCACAATCAACTTTCACAAATAAAGAATTATAACAATTCAATATTTTCACAATAAACATTCCGACTGGAATAGCTCACAAATCGAGTTAAGTAGAATCAAAGGCAAATAACTCCTTTTCATAAATCATTTCGCATAATACAATGAACTTCTTATAGCAAATGAAATTCAACACTTTAAAAGCATATTGTTGCATAAAGTGCAGAAAGAACTTGCCTGATTCCGTCTCATATGGTCTACGCTAATTTTTGCATCTTTCGTACGACCTCTTGAAGTGCAAGATTTATAACTCTCGAATAATCAAGCCTTTTGTTATCCTTCCTTCTCTCAACTATCAATAACTCTTTCTAAAGATTATAATAGCTTCTTAAGCTCTTGAAATACTTGTGAATTGGTGAGTTTTAAGTGAAAGAGGAAGGGCCTATTTATAGGATTTCATAAGTTAGGGTATTTAGGACTTTAAGCCACAAAGTATCTACCCAAGACTTAGCCCCTAAGTAAACTTCGTCTCGAAGTAAACTTAGCCCCAAAGTAAACTTAGCCTCGAAATAAGCTTAGCCCCTAAGTAAACTTAGCCTTGAAGTAAACTTGATCCCTAAGTAAACTTAGCCCCTAAGTAAACTTTTATTTTCCAACTTTGACTTCTCGTATTATTAAATAGTAATTACGTCTTTATCCCCCGTATAAACGCTATGACGTAATACGAAATGCCGAAAAAATAAAAAAGCGTTTTCTGCGTAAATAGTGTTTTAGCATTTGTTTTTTGAAAAAAAAATTATTTTCTTATACGAAACATCAACACCTAAATTCCATCACATAACATATAACCTAGGTCATTAAATCAACCTTTATTCATATACGATCTCATTACACATACTTTAGATCATAATCTTAATCTCTAATCATATACGATCGTATTTATAAGCCTCATAAATATTTAGGATATTACACTCTTGACTTTCTTCTCTCTCCCACCCCCCTGGCGGAATTTCTTACGCTTTTTCTTTTTTAGAATAAGGATGAGGAGTTGTGAGAAAATAAGAAAACGAATAGCAAAAAAGGAAGACGACAAATTCAAGGTGGATAAGGATGGAATAGTGAGATTTGAAAAGAGAGTATGGGTACCTTCGGTACCAGAATTAAAGGAAGAGATTTTACAAGAGGCTCATAGTTCTAGGTATTCGATTCATCCAGGTAGTACGAAGATGTATCAACATCTTCGTCAATATTTTTAGTGGCCTAGCATGAAGAATGATACGACAGAATAGGTGAGTAAGTGCCTTGTCAAAGAGTTAAGGCTGAACATTAATGACTAAGTGGTCAACTTCAACTTTTAGAGATTCCGGAGTAGAAATGGGAGCACATTACTATAGACTTCGTAGTAGGACTCCCAACTACTCAGAAGGGCTACGATGCTATTTGAGTTATAGTAGATCGACTGATAAAATCGGTTCATTTCTTGCCGATCAAGCTGAGATTTAATCTAGATCAAATAGCCATTGTATATCAAGGAAATCATTTCTAAGCACGGAGTTCCAATTTCAATTGTGTAAGATCGAGATCCTCAGTTCACGTCAAATTTTTGAAGGAGTCTTCAGGAGCATCTGGGGACACAATTGAGGTTGAGTATTGCGTATCATCCTCAAATAGACGGGCAAATTGAGAGAACGATACAAACTTTGGAGGATATGTTGAGAGCATACGTCATGGATTTCAAGGGGAATTGGGATGATCACTGATCACTTACCCCTAGCAGAGTTCGCGTACAACAATAATTACCACGCAAGTATTGGAATGTCGCCCTATAAAGCTTTGTACGGGAGGAAGTGTAGAACACCGTCGCGCTGGGATGAGGTCGAAGAACGTCAACTATTCGGGCCAGAACTGGTTCAACAAACAATAAAGACTGTTCGAATGACACGAGCCAGACTTATAACGACGCATGACCGACAGAAAAAGTATGTAGATCAATATCGATAGAAAAGAGAGTTTAAAGTCAGAAGCTATGTATTTTTGAAAGTATCTCCCTTAAAAGGGAAGAAAAGATTTGGGAAGAAGAGAAAATTAAGCCCTAGGTTTATATGACCTTTTGAGGTATTGAGAAGGATTAGAGAGGTGGCTTATAAAGTAGCCTTACCTCCTGAGTTGGAGGACATACATAATATGTATCACGTATCGGTATTACGTCCGTACAAACCTGATTATAAACATGCAATAGATTATGAACCTAACAGGTTGAGAGGAACTTAACTTAAGAGGAAATTCCTGTTCAAATAATTGATAGGAAAGAACAAGTGTTACGAAATAAAGTAATACCTTCTATGAAGGTAGTCTGGAGAAATCAGAATGTAGAAGAAGTTACGTGGGAGCTTGAAGACAAGATGGAGAAGAATTACCCACACCTTTTTGAATGATTTCCTAGTGATTCTGAGGACGAAATCCTTATAAGGGGGGAGAATATAATATCCAGGAAATTTTATAAGCTTTCTAAATAAGAATGTAATTATAATTGTGAATTTTTAATGAAGTTCAATTTATCATTAGAAATGTGTTAAAGGAAAAGAATCCTTATAAGGGGGGAGAATATAATATCCGAAAAATTTTATAAGCTTTGTATGATGCCCCCAAATCCGGGTACCTCAAACCCGAGTTCGGTGCTCCATAGTACATCCCATTCAATATAACATAACAGACATAAATGTAATTACTATATTATTACAATACGTCCTACTCTCAATCCCAGGTTCTATTACCATAACATCATTCCAAAATTTATATTATGTCTTAATATTACATCAATACCATACTATTACAAATAAAGTACTACGTCATCTAGACGTTCATCTTCCCTTTCCTTTATCCTTACCAGAACCTTCAACCCGCTTGGGCTTAGCGGCAATATTTAATATAAAGCAAGAATGAGCATTTAAGTGTCCAGCAAGTATAACAGTTGAATAACAACAATATCAAGAATCATATCACTTCTCTTTAACAACTGAACAATAGTTGTAAGATATTTCGAATAAACAGGAACAATACATTGCTTTCGTTTGAAACATTTTCAAAACGACATATTGAGTGGTCATAAGACCTTGAACATTCTTTTGCTTACAATAAAAGGTTTAACAGTAATTCAACTGTACAACCGTCTGACTTACGAGCACTTCTAGGTGATCAGCCTATTGTACTCTATGTTGATCAACACTCTAGCTGGAAACGACTATATGCGTTTGTTTAGGCGCCTCTTGGCCTTGTCAAAATAACTGACTAAAACTGCCCCTAATATTAGGGTTGTTCATCTCATTCATTCCTCGGAATGCTAACCAAAATAATTCGGTTGGATAGCTCTACTTAACACCAATAACATTTCAAGGATTTATTATCAAATCAATAAAATATTTCAATATCTGTCTAGCCGAAACAAATGGCATCGACGCTCTTCATAAACAGTTCATGCATAATTGAACTTGAAAGTTTCAACAATTTATGTCATATCATAGCTCGAACACTTGTGTAAATACTAAAGATTTACATAAGCAAGGAATTTACACAATCAAGTATGTATTGCGTAAATTGGAACTTCAAAACATCAACCACATTCATAAGAAAACTTTCCCAACACAAGGGTTAGACAAGGGTTAGGAAACTTGCCTTATGCGCTTGCTAATAACTCGACGTTAATCGTCCTTCAAATGTCCTACACATTTAAGTACATATCCACATACCAATTAGCCACATAATTGATGTCAAATATTGGTTTAAATTAACTCTATTCTATATCTTATAATGTCCATTTCATTAGAATTGGAACATATTTTAAGTTCATTAATACTAGGCACGGTGCCCCGACGTTCGCACGCCGCACGCCCGTCTTGCCTACGTTAACGTCCAAGCGACACGCCCTTGCGTACGCTTAGCATGCCCATACAACTTGTCTAATACTTATTGGTAAATGTTAAGTATTTCACATTTCATAATGCTCGTCTTTTATAACTTAGAACAACATAGCTTAACATCGAAAACATTGCACATCGCAACGATCGAATGCCCAACATGCACAGCGTCACCAAACTGCCCAATTTCAAATTTTATCTAGGCAATAACTCTCAAATCTTAATAGTGGAAGTTGTAGGCCTACTTCTTAGCTTTCTGGATCATCTTGAATCATCCAATTTGGAGTTCGTATGAGAAAGTTATGCTCATTTTACTAACTGACGTTGAAGCTGTCCAAACTCTACGATTTTGGACTCTACGATTTGCAGAGCCAACTCTACCATTTTCACTCTACGATTTGCAAAGTTCACCCTACGATTTGCAGAGTCAACTCTACGATTTGCACTCTACGATTTACAGAGTTCACCCTACGATTTGCAGAGCCAACTTTACGATTTGCACTCTACGATTTGCAGAGTTCACCCTACAATTTGCAAAGTCAACTCTACGATTTTCACTCTACTACCTCCTTTGGCAGCTTTATGACACTCACTCCCAAACGACATAACTTCTTCATTTTAAGTCAGAATTAGTCTGTTCTTAAGGCTAAAGAAAGCTTGTAACATGAACTACAACATATCCAAAAATCACAAGTTTCCATATTCTCTAACAAGTCGAAACAGTGGCTCCAAAGAGATAGTCGAACTAGTTTTCTCCGTTATTGACAGCTTTGACACATTTTCTCAAAATCGCTATAACTCCTTCATCCGAAGTCGAAATGCGTTCATTCCAAAGCCTACGGCTTCCTAACTCAGGGTAATATACTACCCCAGAAATGTAGAATTTTCTAGATTACACAACAACACCAGAATTGATTCTAAGGTCATTATTCATCTAGATTTTTCTTATTAAGGCATAGTTTACTAAAATCTTTGCCACGGATTCGTTTTAAAAACTTTTTATTCCATTCCAATTGGGTGATACTCTTCACTCATAAGAGTATATCATGACACCATTAAAATCAACTTTCATTTTCAGATCATCAAGCAGTTTTGGTCCGAAACAGTCCGTAATGTTCATTTCTTCCTCCTTTATGCATAGGTTCGAATCTCTCATTCTTTGTTCCACTTTTGCATGTTATTAACAATATTTTAAGATTTTAACAACATCTATACCCATTTATAAACAACTAACAACAACAACAACCACAACAAATCCCACCATCGAAGCAAAACTAAAAAGCTTGAAAGTATTATGGAAAAGCTAGGTTTTCATGTGTTTACCTCTTGTAGCTCAACTTCCTAGTTGCTAGGTGATTGTTTACAATAGCTAGCCTCCTCCCTTCTTCTTCTTCAGTTCACCCGACTCTCTCTCTATTTTCTCTCTCTAGCTTCTTGTATGTTCTTTACTAAGTGAATGGAAAAGGAATGAACGGGTGCGAAGGAAGAGTATTTATAGATGGAGTTTGCCTTCAACCAAGGCTTCTTCGACGGGTGAGGAGCTGAGCATGCCAGACATGGCAGCTCCCCATGTACGGGTGGGAGAGCTTTGGCTTCTCCAAGGCTTGGTCGGTGATTGGGTACTCCCCTCCCTTCTCCCTAGTTGTTTTGTCTCTCTTTTCCTTTACCACATGTAGAAATAACTTCTACTCATGCTAACCCACTAAATATGCTAACTCATTTTCCTCCTTTTCTTCCATATTCATCTTCTCCCTCTTATACCCAGCTGCAATTTTCTCTTTCTTTATTACATAATGGGTCATGGGTTGGGTTGGATCATGGGTCATGGGTTTGGGCCTCCCTTAAGAAAAATAAATCTCTTGGGCTACTAATTAAAAATCCAATCGGGCTTTTATAAAATCCTACACTTGGATTATTAACTCTTCGTATTAACGCTTTGACGAAAATAAGAAAAATCGAAAAAGGCGTTTTTGGCGTGAATAGTACCTGCATGAATAGTACCCACGTGAATAGCGTTTTAGAGTTATTAAAAGTAGTATGCACGCAAGCCAATCATATTTGATATGATGTAGCATATACTTTGTAATCTTATTCGGTTATTAAAGGTATTTTTCTTTATCTACATTGTGCTGTTATATTAAATGTGATAAACCCATAGTTTTGAGCAATGCTTTTAGAATCATGATGGTGATCATGCTAATGAGATCTAAATTTTAGATAACTCATAAACTAAAATTGTTCCTAATCGTTGGATTACTAAAAAGGGGATTAGTGAATCCGGATAGATTAGTATGTATGTTGCTTGCTCTTAAAAAGAGGATGATTGATCTCATAATCATTTGTGTGGAGACACTAAAGCAAGTATGTAGGTGCTTATTGGAGAATAAGTACACTGAACGTGGCTCGCTAAGGAATACCTAATGGAGTTTTACTCGCCTGTCAATAGGAATTCCTCTAGTGATAGTAGTACAAGTGATCCTTAGACTTGAGATCATCATAGTATCTTGTGTATGATGAGTTATACTTTGACATGTCCCTTAAGACCTTTGGGGTATATCAAAGGATATGATTGAGTATAATAAGTTGTGCATGGAGATAGGTGAATGATCAACAAAGAATCTACCACGTCTAGTAAAAGATGTGAATGTCCTATGTGATTCGATAAATGACAACTCAGTAGTCCTTGGCTAAGGCAGAATGAAATTAGAAAGGAGTTTCTAATTTGCATTATTTAGAGTTGTGCATTTGGGAATCGAAATACATATAATTAAATAAAATAAGACTTGACAGTAAATCCATGTCTTATATTTAATTGGGACATTGTATGGTAGAATGATTGAATTGTACGATAACTATTCACTGAAAGGTTCTTTTGTGATTAATGTTGAAATTTATATTATCTAGAAAGTCGTTGATCACTAAGGGGACTTACCCTTATTATAGAATAAATATTATTTATTTAAATGAATTAAATAATTTAATTTATTTATTTAAATAAGATTATAATTGTTCTAATTGATTTATTCACAACCGGTTTAATATGGAGAACCTAAAGGGTCACACCGCAAAAGAAAAATATTTATTTAAGAAGTAAATGGCATAATTGTAATAATAAGTTAAGTGTATTTAATTTAATCTATAGAGATAGAATAAATTAAATAGCTTAACATTTATTATTTAATATTTTGGAAATATTAAATATAAATTAATAAGAGGAGTCTTATTATTATTATTACTATTATTATTATTTAATTCCTAATAGGGATTGGGAATTAATTAATAGAAGCACTCTCTCATGAATTCCTAATTCGATTAGGAGCATAATTAATTAAATGAGTTTAATTATAATAGAAACCATAATCCTAAATAGTTTAGGGAAGGATTATTCCTACATTTATAAATAAGAGGAGTCTTATCATAGATTAGGGCTATACACTCTTGCATTAGATTGTGGAGAGTACTTATAATTTCTATAGAGATAGAAACTAGGGTTTTGCCAACACCCATCTTCTTAAATAACTATTCTTCCTTGGTGGATCACCTCTAGAGGCCAAACACTTGGGTGGCTAACATTGATCAAGCAAAGGAATTTAGTCGGTGGAATTCAAGGAGAACGCGAAGGAATTGGAGGTGAACTTGTACCCGAGGAAGCACAGTTCTATGAGGGTATAATTTTTATCTCTATCTCTTTCGTTTATATCATTAATTGAGCACATAGATTGATCATGGTGATGGTTTGTATAAAATTTTAAAAATCCGATTTTATCACGCTTCTGCTTTATTTATGTAATTTGATTGCATGTTTGCGTCATATACAAACCTAACAATGGTAGCAAAGCCTAATCTTGTGCTAATTATCGATTTTGATGATTCCATGTGTATATGGTATGCGATGGGATCGAAATTTTGGGCATAATCTGTTTTTTCTGAATCTGCTACGCGGCGCAGCTGCGCCGTTTCCAGTTCATTCTAGAGCGCAGCTGCGCCCAAACTCAAAAAGTCGTTTCTGGGGTTCAGCCGCCGTTTCCCAGTTCATTCTAGGCGCAGCTGTGCCGGACAGCAGAATCCGAAAAATAATTTTTCCTTCAATTAAAATAAATGGTTTATTTAATTGATATAAGTTTAAAATAAAGATGTTTATTTTATCTGGAATAGGATTTCAGATTGCTAAAATTAAAGGAGTTTAATTTGGATTTGATTTTTGATTAAAATAAAAGAGTTTATTTTGTTTCAAAACTAAATATTAGCAAAACGTTTGCCCATTAATTGATATCAATGCATATATGGAATGGTTTTATTATTCATGAGATGAATGTTATTTATTGATACATATAGACATATGTATGATAATAAATAGGGATTGATTATGGACTATTGACCAATGTCTGATTGGAATTATTTTAGAGGATGCTTGAATGTATGGGTTTTTATAAATGGGGTCTGCGTACCTCGTCTTCTCTAATTTTTCTTAATGTAAATTCTATCTCCCTCCTATGTACTTCCCCTTGACTGCTGATCAAGGTTTCTATTATTGTAAATAGTTTTTGTAATAGAACTAGTTAGAATTAATTTTGAAGAATTAGAGACAAAGGAGTAAGGTGCGCATGAAGACCCGTTTGTAATGGAGCCCGGGTTTAAATGTAATAGTTATATTTAAATTTTATTCTTGCACCCTAGGTTTGACCTTTTGGTTCACTTAGTGGCTCTAGTGAACCAAACTAGAATAAAAGTCCATAATCAATCCAGGTAGAATATAGTATTCTATATGTGCATGCTTACTATATATATATTATATATTATCCAACATGTTTCGCATGTTAAATAATATGACGCGTATTTTATATATATATATATATGTGCATGCGCGCTAAACAAGATGAGATTAATAATAACAAATCCCTCAAAGAAATCATATTAAGTCCTAAGCGTTCAAAGATATTTAGAATATCGAACGTCGCCTTCTAGCATGGTAAAGCAATAGAGTATTGAATATTTAATATGAGTTTGTTGTGTCACCACAAGGAAAATATTAAATATTTAAGATGCTGCATTATCACATTTGATGCTTATTAAGGAATTGAACATTACTGTTTTGTTGTGTCACCACAAGGACGGTATTTTTCTCTTCACATATATGGAAGTGCTAGGATGGACTTAACTTGGATAATTTTGATTCGGATGTGTCACCTGTAGACACCCAAATTTTGCACTTCGTATACTAACCCTGACAGGAGGGCAAATTCATCCATTGACCCGGCCTACGAAAGCAAAGGATGGGCACAAGTACCAACATTCGACGCCACCGCGACGATTTACAACCAAAACCGACGTGATAACAAGACCGTCCAAAATGAGCATTCCCGAATGATGTGGCACGTCTCCCAGTAATTCCCGGACTGCAAAATACAAGCCTGTCGACGAAAATTGACGTCACGACATGAGAATCGAGGCGTAGCACGAAAATCGAGAAAGTCAAACCAGCCAGCCGCGGATTGATTTGCGGCCAATAAGTGCGCCTTTTGAAAACACGGAACTCGAAACACAGAAATCGAAAACCAGCTGAGTGGATGGGGGCGGCCAGCCAGTCGCAGATCAATCTGCGGCTGGCTCTGGCCAGCCTATTTCAGCTCATTCCTTCATTCAGCATCCAGGAGGTTAGCAGGCGGAGAGAAGAAAAAGAATAGGCAGCAGCTCGAAAAAGGAGGAAGAAATAGCAAGAATTTGCAAGAAAATAGAGAGAAAAGAGGGGAAAAAATGAGGAATTATATCTTTTGTGTAAGATTATATATCATATATTTTCTACTCTACTCAATATACAAGTTCATACACATTGTGAGGATTATTTGCAAGGTGAAAAGACCATTTCTATAGCAATTTTTGTATATCATTTTGTTAATCTTCTTGTCAATTGGGTTATGTGAAATGTAGTTTTTCTTGTATATTGTTGTGGATCCATGGATTGAGGACTATTAGTGAGGGTTCCAAATGGAACGAAATTCTTCCTAATGGCCCGATGATATCTATTTGATGATTTTTAGCTCGTTATAGTAATGTAACAATTTTGGATGTGGGCCTAGGAACGCGACCCCGTGGTCCAAATCCGATGATGGACATTTTGGATGTATGTAATAGAGCCGATGTACCCTTTATTGTAAATATGTAATTGTCGGGCCTTAAAACGATATCAAGTCAAAAATCGGGTTTAAGGCCCCGTGATAGTGAAATATGTGATTGTGGGCGTTGGGGTTATCCGGATGGCTTACATGCCCATGAATAGCCCCCACGCATTTTAATGTTTGGTTTGATTTGTGACACAAAAATTGATTTCAAGTTAAACGATGAAGATTTCTATAAAATCAATCAAAGTAGGTTATTAGCACCACGAGGCTAAAATTTGGAAATGCTAATGAATGTCGATTCCTATTTAACGAGAAGGCGAAAGAAAAAATCGTTTTCAAACATCACAAAAATGATTTTATAAAAATAAGTAACGTTTTATTGAATCTTTGTGCATAGGGTTAAAGAGATCCTAGAAGTTGCCCATCATTTGAGTTATGAAAGCAACGTATAGATCTCGATTCCTATTTTGACGAAGGTTTAGAAAACTCTTGTTTTTGCCAAAACGACACCTAATGAAAATCTCATAGTTTTGACAATTAAAATCAAACCTTTCTCATAAATCTTTCTCGTATAAGCCGGAGGACATTCTAAAACATTCTCAAAAGAAAACACGACTTTTCAAAAAAACCCAAATGGTTTCTTCATGCAAACTCACCACGACATTCACATAGGCACACACGCGCGCGCGCACACATTCAAGAATTAAAGGATAGGAAAAGCATCAAGATTGCGGTAACCGTGTTTCACGGAAGTCGGGGGGTGCCTAACACCTTCCCCTTGCTTAAGCAAGCCCCCGAACTCTATGAATCTCGGTTCGCAGACCAATTAATTCAGAGTCACACATGAGCCAGCGATTTATGAAAACAAAACTCAGATGAGTTGGTACATCCATTTCAAATATACCAACTGGCGACTCTGGTTAATTGGCTCATCATAAAAAACGATCTTTCGAAACCCCGTCGACACTTGTGCCGACCTTTTCCAAAAAATCATCTAATGAAAAGGCTAAAATTGGAAAGGGTAATAATCACCAAAAAAGCGATTCTCCCGGCGTCGACAGCTGGCGACTCTGCTGGGGACATTAGAGGGCTTAAGCCACGTTCAAGTCTTGATACTGTCCTATCCTTTAAAATTCATGAATGTGTGTGCGTGCGATATTTTGACCTGTTGTTGTGTGAATGTGTTTTACCAATGAATGAATGGTTGAATGGAATTGCTTTACTTCAAAGTAATAATATGCATACGGTGAGGACGATGAATGTGAATGTATGTTGAGAGTGTACCTCCTCTTGAGGCGAACCCGTCGGTTGCTTATTACTGGACTCGAAGGGGCTGCTCCCCGGAGATGGCTCAGGAAACGCACCACCCAAATTCGCTCCAATCGAAAGGATTCAGACGAGTAGATTACGAAGATTTGGGGACCTTCATGCCGAAAAGCCCGCGAGAGTAACCCTAGGGTAGGTCAGCCTCTGATAAACCTAACGAAAGGGAAGCTTCTTCATGCCCTTTTATCGTTCAGTCAAATAAATAAATGTCATGTAAATGGCATACAACTGTCATACCATCATCATCGTAATAAATATGTCCTGTATCATGTGATTACATCACCTGCACATATAAAGAGAATACTGACATGGTTTTTGCAAGAAGGCAATCCGTACCACGTACCAAGGTTTTCTAAAACTTCTAAATACTATCCTGTCATCAAACACTGACCTTGTTTTGCAGGATCAGATTAGAGAACCTAAAAAAAAAGAATAATATAATAATCATGCATCAGTGTTGACATGCATCTGCCAACTTGTAACTGGCACAGTACTAAACTACGGCCCTTGTTTGTTTTGCGAGATTGCCCCTAGGACCCAACTAAGAGGCCGTAAAGTCCATACTCCATCTATCCAAATGGCAGAAGCCGGTAGCCATGAAATTATAGTTTTGCCACTCCAACAATACGGCCGAATACGAGGGATGCATCCTAAGACTGAGATTAGCCCTGGGAATGGGAATCAAAAGGATGATAGTAGTTGGAGACTCCGAATTGGTCATCCGACAGGCCATGGGAATATACAGCACCAAAGGGCTTCGGCTATTGCCCTACCATCGCCTCATCATCAAACTTGCCAAACAATTCGAAGATATTGCCTTTCGGCACGTTCCCAGAAATCAAAATGACTTCGCGGATACTCTAGCCACATTGGCTTCCCTGATTCACACATCACGGTACGAGACGCGCTTTAAGGGGGAAATTGCGGTACAGACTTGTCCGGCCTATGAGGATCAGATCGGAGAAATCTCCCATAGTGACGCCCCTCCTAAATGGGCTCGGCATCAAAACATTAAAAAGCGTTCCTTCGAGACAGCTCCTCTCCCGAAAATGCAGATCTGACCGAGGAAAGAGAATCCAAAGATGGGCAGTGAAATTCTTCCTAAGCGGAGACGATTTGCATAAATGGGACCTAGCTACGGGACTGCTGAGATATCTGGAAGCCGAGGAAGCCCACAGATTAATGAACGAAGTACATGGCGATGTGTGCGGAGCCCATATGAGCAGAACATTTTTGGCAAAGAAAATCATGTGAACGAGTCACTACTGGCTAACCATGAAAACTGACTGCGATACGCATATCAGGAAATGCCATCAATGTCAGGTCCATGCCAATACGATCCATGCACCTCCTAATGAGCTCCATTGCTTGACCTCACCGTGGCCAGTTGGACCGTGCAGCAGGTGATATCCAGGAAGGGGTAAATCCAGGAGTATGGCAATGAATCCCGGCCAGTAGAAGATCAATGGGTTTTAAAATTCTGAGTTTTATTTCAAATCCCTGCACGCTCATGTCATTTTGTCATGTTATCCAAAAAGAAGATCATGTGCTGAAATGTTTTATATATATGACAAGCATTTTTGTTTTATGTCAGGTACCCCGATTTGAGGCATTCTAGCCTGACAAGCGATAGGCCAAATTTGAAGGAGGATCACGATTTTGGTATAGAGCTAGATTTCGATCTGATGGGGATTGAGCAGGACGAGACAGATATCGACAATACGCCTGACGAGCTCAAAGGATGGGTCGAAGATAAACCCAAACCCGACTTAGACCAAACCATCGCCAGCAAACATCAGAACCCCTAACGATCACAAAGAACCCGGAGTAGGGGCATATTCGACCATCCAAAAAAAAAATCTCAAAGTTCAAAAATCCCCCAAACCTTTCAACAAGTCAAAGGACCGGATCTTCTGTCAGCCCAGCGAGATACCGATGCAACCAGTACGAGGGAGATCATAAGAAAGGCAACTTAACACTGGGGCATTTGTCAACTACCCAGGAAATGATGACGTGCAAATTGGCACCCATGCAACAATCCCATCAACATGCACCATCATCAAATGCTACCTCATGTCAATTCAATCTTCAACGATACGATCATCTGGCATTTGTCAAGCATAGTTTTCCCGGGATACGATGACCCGCGTGAAAGGGAATTTTATTTGACTTGATAGGAATCGGATTAATTCTGATAAGCAGCCGTGGAGCACGATCGTGAGTATGATTAGACGAAGAAGGCTATTCAACCTTTTGATCAGGTACAAAGCCTTAATTCAAAGCAACGTTTGCGACAGAATCGACCTCATGTGCCAGTCTTCACTTTGCATTGCACAAACTTTCAGTTGTGGGGTATAAAACTGTGACGACGTTGATGGAAATTAACACGTAGTCAGACATTCAATAATTATCAAGCTAATATCAAGAAGTCAGACGATAAATGATTATCAAGCTAATGTCTCAAATCGTGGCCTGGGTTATTCAAGTAATTAAGCCCGAGGGGTGTCTCTACACCTGGTGCCCTAAAGCCATCTGGTTTGGGAGTCGCTGGCCCAACACTCGTTACATAGGTAACTCAGAGCCTAAGAAAACGAGCATTACAATAGAGGAGGCCCGAGTAGATTCAAATCGTGGCATGGGCTACTCGAGTAATTAAGCCTAAGGGGTGTCTCTGCATCTGGTGCCCTAAAGCCATCTGGTTTGGGAGTCACCGGCCTAACACTCGCTACATGGGTAACTCAAGCCTAAGAAAATGAATCTTGTGCAAGGTCAAGCAAAGAATGAATGGTGCAGACCGCCAGCTTGTCTCGAACCGTGGCCTTTGTTACTCGAGTAAATAAACCCGAAGGGGTGTATGCACACCTAATGCCCCAAAACCGTCTGGTTTGGGAGTCATTGGTCCAAAACTCGTTAAATGGGTAACTTTGAATAGCCTAAGAAAACGAGACAAGTGAAGGGGGCTAATAAAGAGAAAAGATAATACGAAAAACTCTCGGCCTTAAACAAGAAGTCATGAAAGAGAAACCCCTACTGAATGCTGCATCGCATAGTGCATTTGTCATATGACGTCAATCCTGCCAAAGACGTTGTCGAGAATGGAGACAGAATACCTTTGACGAGGGAAGGTAGTTCTTTTGAATTCGACCTTACTCACGTACAATGACCATGAATGCTTGAAGGTGTTCTTACGATTTCATAACTCGTTAAATAGAGAATCATCAACTCACGAGGGATTGAAAATAACTTCCAATCTAGTACATTCACGGGTCACAACTCGCTAGATTGTGCGATCAACAGATATTCAATTTCATGTGCTTTAACTGCATTTACTCTTTTGTCGAGATTATAATATCTTTGTGTTGAACTAACACCAACGGCCCGAGCTTTCAAGTTTTGGCATTTGTTAGTCATCTGATATGCAGGATCTTGCAGAGCTATGGATAAGTCAGCATGGTCAACATCGCGAGTTTTCGATAGAAATTCTTGGTAGCGACACGCGCCAAGGCAGGGGCAGTTAAGAATCGTGAAATAGAAGGAAGCTGAGGCTGCACAGAACTTCTCGTCATTGGGCCTCTCCCCAATCCTGACTATCACTGCCTCGACATCCAAATGATCCACGTGCATGAGCATATACAAGGATGATATAAGGCGGGACAACAGCATATCGGCCATCAGAAATGATCAAAAGGCCAAGGAGCCCAACATAGCTGTTGATCATCACAGAGAGCGAAACAGACTGCCTCAACTCGATGAAATGAAGACGACCAAGAACGGGCAGAGTACCAAACCAAGGTTGAAGTCTAGAAACTACACTTCACGATGAGGCGTGATCCAATCAAATGTTGGCAAACAAACGACGACTGTCGAATCGTATCATTTGACTGAACAGGGATCATTTCTATCTAAACATATGTTGTGCACATGCATCTGTCCATAACATATCTGCCAGATCATGCATAACATCTTTTTCATGCATGCAGGTACGATCAAAATGAAAATCTTCAGGAAAGTACAAGCACGTCGCTTTCCACCTCACAAATGATCAGACCGTGATGGCTTTTGCGGCATGGTAAGTGGACGATGTTGGTGGGAGATCCAGGACAGAAGCCGATCACACATCCCACTTCAAGAAATCACTCAAATCAAATCGAGCAACCCCTGGAAAGGGCTGAGATCCGAACAATCAACGACCCCTGGGAAGGGCTGAGATCCAAACAACCAACGACCCATGGGAAGGGCTGAGATCCAAACAACCAACGACCCCTGGGAAGGGCTGAGATCCAAACAACCAACGACCCTTGGGAAGGGCTGAGATCCAAATAACCAACAACCCTTGGGAAGGGCTGAGATCCAAACAACCTACGACCCCTGGGAAGGGCTGAGATCCAAACAATCAACGACCCCTGGGAAGGGCTGAGATCTAAACAACCAACGACCCCTGGGAAGGGCTGAGATCTAAACAAACAACGACCCCTGGGAAGGGCTGAGATCCAAACAATCAACGACCCCTGGGAAGGGTTGGTATCCAAACAATCAACGACCCCTGGAAGGGCTGGTATCTAACCAATCAATGACCCCTGGGAAGGGCTGGTATCCAACCAATTAATGACCCCTGGGAAGAGCTGAGATCCAAACAACCAGCGACCCCTGGGAAGGACTGAGATCCAAACAACCAACGACCCCTGGGAAGCGCTGAGATCCAAACAACCAACGACCCCTGGGAAGGGCTTAGATCCAAACAACCAACGACCCCTGGGAAGGGCTGAGATCCAAACAATCAATGACCCCTGGGAAGGGCTGAGATCCAAACAACCAACGACCCCTGGGAAGGGCTGAGATCCAAACAATCAACGACCCCTGGGAAGGGCTGAGATCCAAACAATCAACGACCCCTGGGAAGGGCTGAGATCTAAACAAATAACGACCCCTGGGAAGGGCTGAGATCCAAACAATCAACGACCCCTGGGAAGAGTTGGTATCCAAACAATCAACGACCCCTGGGTAGGGCTGGTATCCAACCAATCAACGACCCCTGGGAAGGGCTGGTATCCAACCAATTAATGACCCCTGGGAAGAGCTGAGATCCAAACAACCAACGACCCCTGGGAAGGGCTGAGATCCAAACAACCAACGACCCCTGGGAAGGGCTGAGATCCAAACAACCAATGACCCCTGGGAAGGGCTGAGATCCAAACAACCAACGACCCCTGGGAAGGCTGAGATCCAAACAACTAACGACCCCTGGGAAGGGCTGAGATCCAAACAAACAACGACCCCTGGGAAGGGCTGATATCCAAACAACCAACGACCCCTGGGAAGGGCTGAGATCCAAACAATCAACAACCCCTAGGAAGGACTGAGATCCAAACAACCAACGACCCCTGGGAAGGGCTGAGATCCAAACAAACAATGACCCCTGGGAAGGGCTGAGATCCAAACAATCAACGACCCCTGGGAAGGGCTGGTATCCAAGCAATCAATGACCCCTGGGAAGGGCTGGTATCCAACCAATCAACGACCCCTGGGAAAGGCTGGTATCCAACCAATCAATGACCCCTGGGAAGGGCTGGTATCCAACCAATCAATGACCCCTGGGAAGGGCTGGTATCCAACCAATCAATGACCCCTGGGAAGGGCTGAGATCCAAACAATCAACGACCCCTGGGAAGGGCTGATCCAAACAATCAACGACCCCTGGGAAGGGCTGAGATCCAAACAAACAACGACCCCTGGGAAGGGCTGAGATCCAAACAAGCAACGACCCCTGGGAAGGGCTGAGATCCAAACAACCAACGACCCCTGGGAAGGGCTGAGATCCAAATAAACAACGACCCCTGGGAAGGGCTGAGATCCAAACAAGCAACGACCCCTGGGAAGGGCTGAGATCCAAACAAGCAACGACCCCTGGGAAGGGCTGAGATCCAAACAACCAACGACCCCTGGGAAGGGCTGAGATCCAAACAACCAACGACCCCTGGGAAGGGCTGAGATCCAAACAACCAACGACCCCTGGGAAGGGCTGAGATCCAAACAAACAATGCCCTTCGGAAGGGCTGAGATCCAAATAACCAACGACCCCTGGGAAGGGTTGAGATCTAAACAATCAACGACCCCTGGGAAGGGCTGAGATCCAAACAACCAACGACCCCTGGGAAGGGCTAAGATCCAAACAAACAACGACTCCTAGGAAGGGCTGAGATCCAAATAATCAACGACCCCTGGGAAGGGCTGGTATCTAACCAATCAATGACCCCTGGGAAGGGCTGGTATCCAACCAATCAATGACCCCTGGGAAGGGCTGGTATCCAACCAATCAATGACCCCTGGGAAGGGCTGGTATCCAAAACAATCAATGACCCTGGGAAGGGCTGGTATCCAAACAAGGAGTGAACCTGGGAAGGCATCCAAGCAAACCACAACAAGGTGGTGAGCACCCTGGGAAGGCATCCAAGCAAACCACAACAAGGTGGTGAGTGAACCTGGGAAGGCATCCTAGTAAATCACAATAAGGTGGTGGGAGAACCTGGGAAGGTATCCAAGCGAACCACAACAAGGTGGTGAACAACCCCTGGGAGGGGCCGATATCCAAAAAAATGAGCGATCCCTCGGAAGGGCTGAGATCCAAGCAAACCACGACAAATGATCACATCTGTAGAAATATCAAAAGACTGTACAGGGGTCATTTTTCATCAATTTACATATTAAATGTTGTGTCACATGCATGAATAGATGATAATTTTTGTACGTGATCCATCGTGCAGGTTAGGTGTCAAGGTCCTAGCCTATCAGAGTCAAAAGCGATGGCTGCCAAGAACGATGTACGAGGACGAACTCCAAGGATGCCTTTCAAGCTAGTCAGGAGAATAACTTCCTTTGATGACAATGTGATGGAATAAGGTGATTACGAGATGGGTGACCGGATACGAGACCCAGCCCCGACAAGACAATCGACTGGATAC
Organism: Aralia elata; assembly: GCA_034770075.1. Taxonomy (NCBI): domain Eukaryota; kingdom Viridiplantae; phylum Streptophyta; class Magnoliopsida; order Apiales; family Araliaceae; genus Aralia; species Aralia elata. The sequence continues at coordinate 36,614,409 of CM068378.1, forward strand.
GAGACCCGGCGATTACGAGATGGGTGACCGGATACGAGACCCGGCCCCGACAAGACAATCAACCGGATACGAGACCCGGTGATTACGAGATGGGTGACCGGATACGAGACCCAGCCCCGACAAGACAATCGACCGGATACGAGACCCGGTGATTACGAGATGGGTGACCGGATACGAGACCCGGCCCCGACAAGATAATCGACCGGATACGAGACCCGGCGGTTACGAGATGGGTGACCGGATACGAGACCCGGCCCCGACAAGACAATCAACTGGATACGAGATCCGGTGATTACGAGATGGGTGACCGGATACGAGACCCGGCCCCGACAAGACAATCGACCGGATACGAGACCCAGCGATTACGAGATGGGTGACCGGATACGAGACCCGGCCCCGACAAGACAATCGACCGGATACAAGACCCGGCGATTACGAGATGGTTGACCGAATACGAGACCCGGCCCCGACAAGACAATCGACCGGATACGAGACCCGGCGGTTACGAGATGGGTGAACGGATACGAGACCCGGCCCCGACAAGACAATCGACCGGATACGAGACCCGGCGATTACGAGATGGGTGACCGGATACGAGACCCGGCCCCGACAAGACAATCGACCGGATACGAGACCCGGCGGTTACGAGATGGGTGACCGGATACGAGACCCGGCCCTGACATGACAATCGACCGGATATGAGATCCGGCACTCACAGGACAATCGACCGGATACGAGACCCGGCGATTACATGACGAGCGACCGGATACGAGACCCGGCACTCACAGGACAATCGACCGGATACGAGACCCGACGATTATGAGACGAGCGACCGGATACGAGACCCGGCACTCACAGGATAATCGACCGGATACGAGAACCGGCGATTACGAGACGAGCGACCGGATACGAGACCCGGCACTCACAGGACAATCGACCGGATACGAGACCCGGCAGTTACGAGACGAGCGACCGGATACGAGACCCGGCACTCACAGGACAATCGACCGGATACGAGACCCGACGGTTACGAGACGAGCGACCAGATACGAGACCCGGCACTCACAGGACAATCGACCAGAGACGAGACCCGGCGGTTACGAGACGAGCGACCGGATACGAGACCCGGCACTCACAGGACAATCGACCGGAGACGAGACCCGACAATTACGAGACGAGCGACCGGATACGAGACCCGGTGATCACGAGATTGACGACCGGATACGAGATCCGGCGCAGACGAGACGATCAAATAGAGAACGAAACCCGACGACTAAACGATGCGGTCAGGGATTGATGCATTGACACCTTTACGAATATGTTGCATGCCTCACATCTTGCATTGCATCATGTATGTATTGTCATTCTTGTGCACTGTCATTCATGCATCGGGTGTCTATTTCTTTATCCTGTTCATTTCATTTAACATTTCATAAACATGATAAAGAGGGGCAGCTGTAGACACCCAAATTTTGCACTTCGTATACTAACCCTGATAGGAGGGCAAATTCGCCCATTGACCCGGCCTACGAAAGCAAAGGATGGGCACAAGTACCAACATTCGACGTCAACGCGACGATTTACAACCAAAACCGACGTGATAACAAGACCGTCCGAAATGAGCATTCCCGAATGATGTGACACGTCTCCCAGTAATTCCCGGACTGCAAAATACAAGCCTGTCGGCGAAAACCGACGTCACGACACGAGAATCGAGGCGTAGCACGCAAAATCGAGAAAGTCAAACCAGCCAGCCGCGGATTGATCTGCGGCCAATAAGTGCGCCTTTTGAAAATACGGAACTCGAAACACGGAAACCGAAAACCAGCTGAGTGGATGGGGGCGGCCAGCCATCCGCAGATCAATCCGCGGCTGGCTCTGGCCAGCATATTTCAGCTCATTCCTTCATTCAGCATCCAGGAGGTTAGCAGGCGGAGAGAAGAAAAAGAATAGGCAGCAGCAGCTCGGAAAAGGAGGAAGAAATAGCAAGAATTTGCAAGAAAATAGAGAGAAAAGAGGGGAAAAGTGAGGAATTATATCTTTTGTGTAAGATTATATATCATATATTTTCTACTCTACTCAATATACAAGTTCATACACATTGTGAGGATTATTTGCAAGGTGAAAAGACCATTTCTATAGCAATTTTTGTATATCATTTTGTTAATCTTCTTGTCAATTGGGTTATGTGAAATATAGTTTTTCTTGTATATTGTTGTGGATCCATGGATTGAGGACTATTAGTGAGGGTTCCAAATGGAACGAAATTCTTCCTAATGGCCCGATGATATCCATTTGATGATTTTTAGCTCGTTATAGTAATGTAGCAATTTTGGATGTGGGCCTAGGAACGCGACCCCGTGGTCCAAATCCGATGATGGACATTTTGGATGTATGTAATAGGGTCGATGTACCCTTTATTGTAAATATGTAATTGTCGGGCCTTAAAACGATATCAAGTCGAAAATCGGGTTTAAGGCCCCGTGATAGTGAAATATGTGGTTGTGGGCGTTGGGGTTATTCGGATGGCTTACATGCCCATGAATAGCCCCCAAGCATTTTAATGTTTGGTTTGATTTGTGACACAAAAATTGATTTCAAGTTAAACGATGAAGATTTCTATAAAATCAATCAAAGTAGGTTATTAGCACCACGAGGCTAAAATTTGGAAATGCTAATGAATGTCGATTCCTATTTAACGAGAAGGCGAAAGAAAAAATCGTTTTCAAACATCACAAAAATGATTTTTAAAAATAAGTAACGTTTTATTGAATCTTTGTGCATAGGGTTAAAGAGATCCTAGAAGTTGCCCATCATTTGAGTTATGAAAGCAACGTATAGATCTCGATTCCTATTTTGACGACGGTTTAGAAAACTCTTGTTTTTGCCAAAACGACACCTAATGAAAATCTCATAGTTTTGACAATTAAAATCAAACCTTTCTCATAAATCTTTCTCGTATAAGCCGGAGGACATTCTAAAGCATTCTCAAAAGAAAACACGACTTTTCAAAAAAACCCAAATGGTTTCTTCATGCAAACTCACCACGACATTCACATATGCACACACGCGCGCGCACACACATTCAAGAATTAAAGGATAGAAAAAGCATCAAGATTGCGGTAACCGTGTTTCACGGAAGTCGGGGGGTGCCTAACACCTTCCCCTCGCTTAAGCAAGCCCCCGAACTCTATGAATCTCGGTTCGCAGACCAATTAATTCGGAGTCACACATGAGCCAGAGATTTATGAAAACAAAACTCGGATGAGTTGGTACATCCATTTCAAATATACCAACTGGCGACTCTGGTTAATTGGCTCATCATAAAAAACGATCTTTCGAAACCCCGTCGACACTTGTGCCGACCTTTTCCAAAAAATCATCTAATGAAAAGGCTAAAATTGGAAAGGGTAATAATCACCAAAGAAAGCGATTCTCCCGGCGTCGACATCACCACTTGATCAAAATAATCTAAGAGACAAAATACAAGGAGTTACATAGAGATGTAATTGACAATAGTTGTCTACCTATTTATTTATATATCGTTTATTGTGTCACCACAAGGCTATATACATTTGAAATGGGATCCTTAGTCTCACTAGCAAATCTTTAATTAGAATTGCCGAACTATATATTGAGGGTAATATAGTTTGATGAAAAAGTGAGAGAAACCAATTTAAAATAAAGACCTAATTTATTTTGGTAATTAATTAAATGAATGTATGCTAAAATGTTGTTAAATTACAAATTCATTTAACAGAATTTTACAATGTCTAAATCACTATCACTACGTAGCATATTAGGTGCTAAATTAACCGGACCGAATTACACGGACTGGTTAAACAATTTGAGAATAGTTCTCAAAGCTGAAAAACTATCTTATGTCCTTAATATGCCTATCCCTGCAATGGTTGCAGACAATGCCTCAGAGGAAGAGATTGCTACTTTTAGAAAGTGGCAAGATGATGCACAGTTGGCTCAATGCATCATGCTCGCATCCATGAGTAACGAGCTTCAGCGTTAGCATGAAATTATGGATGCTCCTACTGTACTCCTACACCTTCAAGGAGTTGAATGGTGAGGAAAGTAGGACTGCTAGATATTAGATATCTAAGGAGCTCTTCCAATCTAGAATAACCGATGGCACTACAGTATAGACAAATAACCTCAAAAATGATCAATCTGATTGAACAATTGGGATAACTGGGTTTAGTAATGGATGGAGAGATGATCCAAGATTTGATCTTGCAATCACTTTCGAACTCTTTCTCTCAATTTGTTGTGAATTTTCACATGAATAAGCTATATGTCAGCCTGCTTGAGTTGCTTAAACATGTTGAAAACTGTAGAGAGTCACTTTTCAACTAAGAAAGACCAAGTCTTACTGGTAGATAATTCTTCCAGGAAGCGGAAGAGGGCCAAAGGATCTTCTTAAAAGAAGAACAATTCAAAGAAGGTATAAGGAAAGGCAATAACTAAGGACACTAAGAACAAAACTGATGCAGATAGCAAAGGAGTTTGCTTCCACTGCAATAAGCCTGGACACTGGAAAGGAAACTGTAAGGAGCATCTTGCAGAGGCTAACCAGAAGAAGCTTAGTGAAGCTTCGGTTACAGATATAGGTCTGTTCATGATTGAAATAAATTTTTTTCTGTAAGTCAAGGTTCTACTTGGGTATTGGATACCGGCTATAGTTCTCACATATGCAATCCAATGCAGAGACTAAGCAGAAGTAGAAAGTTAAACAAAGAGTAAGTAATCTTACGTGTGGAGAATGGAGCAATGGTTGCTACATTAGCCGTAGGAACTTATAGTTTAGCGTTGCCTACAGGCAAGTCTATTAAGTTAATAAGTTGTTATTATGTTCCAGTTCTCTTTAGAAACATTATTACTTCCGTTGTTGGACAAGGAAGGTTCTGGTATTATATTTAAGAACAATTATTGTTCTATTTATAATGATAATGTTTTGTTTGAAACTGGAAGATCACTTGATGGACTTTGTAAACTTGACTTACATGAAAAATAATTTCACAAATTGAACAAACTAGTAAAAGAAAAGGAGATGATCATTCAAAGAGTTGAATATGTGTATTTGATGAAATACAAGTCTGAATCATTTGAAAGGTTCAAAGAATTCAGAAGTGAAACAAATTGACAAAGTATTAAGATTCTTTGATTAGATCGAGGAAGGAATACTTGTGCAATAAGTTTCTAGATCATCTTAAAATGGTATTTTCTCATAATGGACACCTCCTGATACGCAATAATTGATTGGTGCATCTTAAAAGGAGAAATTATACCTTGTTGGACATGGTGCGGTCCATAATGATTTTTATGGACATTCCAGTATCCATCTAGGGTTATGCCCTAGAAACGGCTACATATCTACAAAATAAGATAACCTCAAAATTCGGCCCCAAGACTCCATAAAAGTTATGGATAGGGAGGATTCCTAATCTTAAGTATGTTAAGATAAGGGATTGTCCAACTTATGTGAAAAAGGTTTCAAAAGATAAGTTTGGGACAAAATCTGACAAGTGCAGAGTTGTGGGATATCCTAAAGAAAGTTTAGGGTATTATTACTATAATCCTACACACTGCCTTCTTGGATAAAGGTGTTTATCATTGAAGGAGCTAGTGGGAGGGTAATAGATCTTGAAAGAGTTCAAGAACCACAAAGCACTTTAAGTCAAACTGAGGTACCTGTAGATAGACCTATTGTACCACAACCGAATCGTAAATCTGGAAGAGTACCGAAGATACCTAGGAGGTATGGATTCATCACAGAGGATGATGATGAGGTACGCATCATAGAGGATGATGATCCAGTTATATACGATGAGGCTATGAGTAGAAGACACTCAGAGAAATGGCAGATGGCCATGAAATCTGAAATGGACTCCATGTATGAGAACCAAGTATAGACTCTGGTTACTCCACCGAAAGGCATAGTGCCTAAAGGGTGTATATGGGTCTTTAAAGAGAAAGACTAGGGCAAATGGCAAGGTGGAGACCTATAAGACCAGACCTGTTTAAAAGGTTTCAAATAAAGTCAAGGAGTTGACTGTATTAAAACCTTATTACCAGGTAATGCTCAAGTCCATTTAGATTTTTCTTGTGATTGCAGCTTATTACGAAATTTGGCAAAATGGATGTGGAGACGTCCTTCCTCAATGAAGACTTGAGAAGAATGTATGTATGATACAGCTAGAGGAATTTGTTTCAAAGGTTGAAGCAAATCGTGTTTTAAGGTACGATGATCCATTTATGGATTGAAGCAAGCTTCTCAAAGATGGAACATTCGTTTTGATGAGGCAATTAAAAGAGTTTAATTTTATCAAAAATGAGAATGAACCTAGTGTGTACAAATGGGTCAGTGGGAGCACTGTGACATTCTTAGTATTATATGTTGATATACTACTGATAAGGAATAACACACCAATGCTACAATCAATAAAGATAAAATTGTCTAAACATTCCTCCATGAATAACTTGGGAGGAGCATCCTATAAATTAGGGATATAAATCTATATAGATAGATTTAAAAGGATGTTCGGCTTAACCTAATGAACGTATATTCATTCGATGCTAAAGGCGTTTAGCATGGCAAACTCCAAGAGAGGTCTCATGATGATGAGCCAAGGAGTGAATCTCTATAAAATTGTCTCCAATTTAAAGAGAGATCGCATGAGTTACTATCATGTATGCAATGAATATACAAGGCCTGATGTTGATCAGTCATATTCTGGAGAAGATCACTGTAAGACAGTGATAAACATCTTTAAGTACTTAACCGGTATTGAAGATGTGATCATGATTCATGGTGGGTCTGAATTAAAACTAGAGGGTTAAACAGACTCAAGTTTTTCAGACTGACCAAGACGATAACAAATCCACTTTAAGGGTAAATCGTTACCTTGAATGGTGGTGCAGTGAATTGGAAAGGTTCCAAAATAGCAAAAAGTTGCTGGTTCAGTGACAAAGACAAAGTATATGGCTGTAAATGAAGCTGCAAGTTGATTGTTTGGATGAAAAGTTCATCATAGAACTAGGAATAGTTCCTAAGTCTCATCTTGGATTCAAACATGTGTTACGGCACTTTCATTTGATTAGTAGAATCATTGAAAAAGGAGAAGTCACTATAGAGATAGTGGACTCTCAAGAACAACATTGCATATCCATTTGCTGAAGCTTTATCCAAACAGCAGGATGATCGTCACTTAGAGAAGAAGGGTATTAGATACCATGGCGATTGGCTTTAGTGCAAGTGGGAGATTGAAAATAGTATGCACGCAAGTCAATCATATTTGATATGATGTAGCATATACTTTGTAATCTTATTCGGTTATTAAAGGCATTTTTCTTTATCTACATTGTGTTGTTATATTAAATGTGATAAACACATAGTTTTGAGCAATGCTTTTAGAATCATGATGGTGATCATGCTAATGAGATCTAAATTCTAAATAGCTCATAAACTAAAATTGTTCCTAATCGTTAGATAACTAAAAAGGGGATTAGTGAATCCAGATAGATTAGTATATACGTTGTTTGCTCTTAAGAAGAGGATGATTGATCTCATAATCATTGGTGTGGAGACACTAAAGCAAATATGTAGGTGCTTATTGGAGAATAAGTACACTGAACGTGGCTCGATAAGGAATACCTAATGGAGTTTTACTCGCCTGTCAATAGGAATTCCTCTAGTGATAGTAGTACAAGTGATCCTTGGACTTGAGATCATCATAGTATCTTGTGTATGATGAGTTATACTTTGACATGTCCCTTAAGACCTTTAGGGTATATCAAAGGGTATGATTGGGTATAATAAGTTGTGCATAGAGATAGGTGAATGATCAACAAAGAATCTACCACGTCTAGTAAAAGATGTGAATGTCCTATATGATTCGATATATGAAATTAGAAAGGAGTTTCTAATTTGCATTATTTAGAGTTGTGCATTTGGGAATCGAAATACATATAAATAAATAAAATAAGACTTGACAGTAAATCCATGTCTTATATTTAATTGGGACATTGTATGGTAGAAGGATTGAATTGTATGGTAACTATTCACTGAAAGGTTCTTTTGTGATTAATGTTGAAATTTATATTATCTGAAAAGTCGTTGATCGCTAAGGGGGCTTACCCTTATTGTAGAATAAATATTATTTATTTAAATAAATTAAATAATTTAATTTATTTATTTAAATAAGATTAGAATTGTTCTAATTGATTTATTCACAACCGGTTTAATATGGAGAACCTAAAGGGTCACACCGCAAAAGAAAAATATTTATTTAAGAAGTAAATGACATAATTGTAATAATAAGTTAAGTGTATTTAATTTAATCTATGGAGATAGAATAAATTAAATAGCTTAACATTTATTATTTAATATTTTGGAAATATTAAATATAAATTAATAAGAGGAGTCTTATTATTATTATTACTATTATTATTATTTAATTCCTAATAGGGATTGAGAATTAATTAATAGAAGCACTCTCTCATGAATTCCTAATTAGATTAGGAGCATAATTAATTAAATGAGTTTAATTATAATAGAAACCCTAATCCTAAATAGTTTAGGGAAGGGTTATTCCTACATTTATAAATAAAATGAGTCTTATCATAGATTGGGGCTATACACTCTTGCATTAGATTGTGGAGAGTACTTACAATTTCTATAGAGATAGAAACTAGGGTTTTGCCAACACCCATCTTCTTAAATAACTATTCTTCCTTGGTGGATCACCTCTAGAGGCCAAACACTTGGGTGGCTAACATTGATCAAGCAAAGGAATTTAGTCGGTGGAATTCAAGGAGAACGCGAAGGAATTGAAGGTGAACTTGTATCCGAGGAAGTACAGTTCTACGAGGGTATAATTTTTATCTCTATCTCTTTCGTTTATATCGTTAATTGAGCACATAGATTGATCATGGTGATGGTTTGTATAAAATTTTAAAAATCCGATTTTATCACGCTTCCGCTTTATTTATGTAATTTGATTGCATGTTCGCGTCATATACAAACCTAATAGTTATTTCTCTAAATAATTTTATTTACTACTACGAAATAACAACACTTAAAAATCCTCACATACACGTAATCTAGGTTGTCACACAACCTTTTAAACACGTAACACAGAATAATATTAATAAAAATTCATTTTATTCAATAATATTCAAAGTCTCGAATTACAAAGCTACCCACGATCCGCGATCGTTACACTTTGTAAATAAAATGTAATTATAATTGTGAATTTTTAATGAAGTTCAAAATGTGTTGAGGGAATAGAATTATATATATATATATATATATATATATATATAGCAAATGAAAATGCAAAACAAAAAAAATTAATAATAAGGCCCAAAAATTTGGCCAAGGTAAGTCAAGAGGCCCATGTGGGCACCCAACAACTCTCAACCACTAACTTTTGTGTTGTCAACCAAAGAAGAGTGAGATGTGGCCAACCTTGTGGCCTTGCATTGCAAAGTGAAGCTCTAAACATCTTATTAAGCCTTAAACCATGAGATTACTTGTAATTAATGGAGCTTAGCTTAGATAAGCACTTGGGCAACTAGTAGGAATAAAGAGAGACTGAGGGGTTTAACCATAAACTAAGAAGACTTATGGGGAGAAAAATAGAATGCAAACTTTGCCTATAAATATGGGAACTTAGTTTCATTTTCCTACTTTCACCAATACAAATACAATCATCAAAAGCTAAGAAAGAGAGTGTGGTTGGCTGAGCATAAGAGTGAAGGAGGAGAGAAAGACCAAGAAGAAGCAAGAACAAAGAAGATCAAGAAGAAAAAAAGAGTAAGCAATAACTAGTAACCCTAAAACCCAACTTTGATCCTTACTTCATCTAGAATTCTTTTTTTTGTTAGATACATGGAAGTTATGGGATATTATACTTGTTTAAACCTAAACATAATGGATCATGATGGTAGATTCCTTAGATCTTGGAAAAAATTTGAATGAACTAAGGAAATCATGAAGGAAGCTTAAAACTAGTCAGGTTAAAACCTTAAAAGCAGAACTTAATTTTGTAACATGCGTAACTCTTAATGTAATATGAATTTTTGAGTAAGGTTTATTGTGTTTGATGGATCTATGAGTTACCTAAAGTTCTGTGAAAATTTGAGACTCAAATCCTTTGTAGATTATTTTTGGTGAATTGTTTACCAAGATAGGACAGACTAGTAAACCCCCTGACCTAATTTTTTTATCAACTGTTTCGGATAGTAGACATGTTTGAAAAATTCTGGGCTTCTGGCATGTGATACCTGGTATTATAAGGTGTGTTCTGTCCAAAGATGAACAAAAGTGGACTTGTGATGAAAGAGTTATGCCAAAAACAAAATTGAGAATTTTAAAATTAAAACAGTTATAAGTTGAGTTATACAATTCATTTTGGGACGAAATTTTGGGTGGAAGTGTATTTTGATATGAAGAGGTCACTGACCAAAATTCATGATTTTTGGACTTAATTTCGAATTTTAATGACTTTTACAAATTTAGACATAAACATGATTGAAATAAATATTAAAAGTATTGGGAAAAAACTGAAAAAATCAGAACTTGTCTAAAATGTAATTACCTAAGGTAAGTCAGAAGAAAAAAAATAAAATAAAATACTTAAGGTGGTTTAATGGAGAAAATAAAGCTTAAGAGATTATTAAAAAATAATTAAAGAGAAACCGAAAATTGTATAATGTATTTCTACCCATTAATACGTGTTAAAATGGAATATGTAAATTAAGGGCTAAATGGACGTTATAAAAGTAAGATTATAAAAATGGAATAAGAAAGTTTTCGAGGATGAGCTTACGATACCCGAAAATACTGAACGGGTTTACAAATAGTTACCGACGATAACTATTAATAATACTAAATGAGTTAATTAAATAAATCCTTATGGATGGTGTAGATTACTATTTGGAGATAGAGAATAACTTAAACGAGGGAAGTACGCTCAAAACAAGCAAGTTCTCGCACTTATGTACATTTACAATTAGTTAAACTGAAACTTTTATTCTGTAAAGTTCTTGTTATGTCATGAACTGTTTTATGAAATAAGTTTGTGTCATTTGTTCGACTAAACTCAATTGATATGGTTCTATAAATTATTGAATTGTTCATAATTCTTTGGAGATATTTAAATTTAATCCAATCCAAATTGCTTTGGTGCGGACTCTGATGTTATGACTGAGTAAAACAACCCTAGAAATAGGAGATATTGTGTTATGGTCGCGTAACCAACTTACTCTGTAAAGAAATAGTGTGGAGATGATGTTACACGTAACATGGAGTATTATCAGGTTGATCCCCTGATGATACTCTGCGGAGAGTTCGCAGTTTTTGTAATTGTTGAACATTAGTTCTCGGTCCACAACTGAAGAACATTTTGGATAGTTTATAATCCCTACAACCACTCAGTTGACTTTCAATTACCCTTGAGAATATGATGAGCTTTGAGATTGTAAGTTCAAAACTTTGTGGAGACATTCTTGTTGATTTCTAATTAACAAATCTTTTATTTTATCCTTTCAAAATCATCAGTTATTGTTTCAATTCTAATTATTCCTGTATTGTACAAACTGTTTATACTTGCTGAGCAAATTAGTTATTCACTCTTGCGAATCATATTTACTGCTAAAACAAAGGGACCCGAATAATCAGGTGCAAAAAACAAGGTAAAGGGATAGTCTACAAAAAAGGATCAGCCAACTATGATGTATTATTATTATATTAATTTTGTTGATGTAGTATTTTAATATTTGGATTAGCCAACTATGATGTATTATTATTATATTAATTTTGTTGATGTAGTATTTTGAGATTTGATGTAACAGTTATGTAATGATATTATGACATGGGATGCAAGACTTAACGATATAATTAATGAAATGTTTTATGTAACTTGGTTTATATTATTAGTTAGTTATTGTGGATAGATAATGAAATGTTTTATGTAACTTGGTTGATATTATTAGTTAGTTATTGTGGATAGATAGGGTGTGGATAGATAGGGAGCACCAAGTTTGTTCTGAGCACCAAGTTTGTTTTAGCGAGTAGATGGATTTGGGGACGTCGCACAAACACTTGCACGAAATGCATATAGACAGACTTCTCCAAAAATGATAATTATTCACACAATAAAATTTTGAGATTACAGACTTCTACAAAATGATAATGACAGCCTGAAAAATATCACAATCAAGTTTCTTATTATTTCTTTATTCATCAGCTTTGATCAAATATAACCTATTTTTGAAACCGAAATATTCACCCAGAAAACTGACTAGCAATACTAATATTGAGCTGTAAACTTATATTTGACCACCATTGGTAGTAAGAAAGAGCCGATGAATGAAAACTTTGGCCATATATAAGCTTCATTTTTTCCTGTTAATGTATACTTGAGTCAGCAACAACCTTCAGTATCAACTCAAAGATAGCAAGCGTCACTCACAAGAATACTGGTTTTACGCCTAGATCCTTGAAGACTCCCCGACAGCACTTTCCATTCTTGCATACCAATCGCCAATTCGTGTGTGCTCCACCATATCTTTACCGGACCTCAGATAACGAATAGGTCGTAACACCCCAAAGACAGCAAGGTCAGCTAGATTAGGTTTGGTGCCCCCTGAATCAATCATAAACACTTAACAAGTCAACAATTGGTATAATACAACACAAACATGATCAGATGAAATCTACTACTGTATGCATATGCAGACTATCAATTGCCTCACCCTGATTCAAACATAAACACATAACAAGTCAAAAAATGGTAAGAAAGGCGAACATAATCAAAATAAATTTATTACTGTAAGCATATGCAGACTATCGATTGCCTCAAAGCTATCTCCTCTGCCAAGTACTATCTCATGCACCAAATCCACAATACTTACCAAGTAAAAGTTTACAGTTGTGTCTTTAAAAATGATACATGATAAAATAAGAGTTTTCACAAAATTGAAACCTAGCATTTTTGTGCAGTCATATTTCATTTCATTTCTTATTCAAGCACTCGCATTTTCTACTACAAATTATATGGTCAGCTGTAGAACATTGCAATGAATAATTTTAAAACATTAAAATCTCATGGTTTCAGTTAGCAAGAGATCAATATTAAAAGAATTAGGAAGGATTAAGAAGAAGAAGAAGAAGAGAGAATAAAGATTCGTAAATGTGGAAGGAGAGAAAATAGACTTACAGAGAGAAGAAGACAGAACTTGCATTTAGATAGAAAAGATAATTGTTTACATTCACATGACTCTTACCATTCATAATCCACAATTATTTATAGACTTTACTACTGCTGGAAATAACAAGATAACAACTACTCATAATAGATAACTACTACTTAACTAGATAACTACTAGATAACCTCTATTCAGACTTTGATAACTACTATCAGTACTGAGATTGTGACAGAAACAGACTATAGTCTTCTAAGAAACAAGACTAAATGAGTAGTTAACAAATTACAACCCTTCAGTACATACTAAGATTGGTCACAAAGGTATTTCTAAATGATACGGATCAAGCCAAGAGAAGATTCATTATTATTAAGCATTTATATTGTTGTTTAAAGATAAGTAATAGTAACCAGATGGTTCAAAAGTCTTTAGTTCAAATGCCTTTATTAATTTTTCTTTTTATATTAGGTTTTTAAATATAATAGAGAATAATTAGGGATTTCTTTTCTTTCCTATATAATTAAGTAACCCAAGTGATATTAGGTTTTTACCTGGTTTCCAAGAATTAAGGTTTCTTATTGTTCTACATTAACTGGTCTAACCATTGATGAAATTCAGAGTTGAATTATACGTTGATATGAGATTAAAACTTTGTGCTTTTTTGTATGCTTCTACTATGCCTACGTGGATAGGTTATTTTTCTATTCTTTTTTTTTTTTTTTGGAGAGGTTTTTTAAACCTTTCTCATCCCTAATCTATATCCTAAAATTTTTCTAAACCTTATCTTGCATTAAATTTGTATCAAAGTTAAAGCTGTATATTTGATTTCATCTACTCATCTTCCAACCCAATTTTCCTGGCCTCCAGCATTTGTCGAAGTTTACTAGAGAATCATCATTGATATCCCAGACAAAAGCGTCGATCTATAGGAAAAATAGTCGCTGTTGTCATAGTCTAATTATTAAAACAATTTGTTCTTGGGGAAAAAATATAATCAAAAGTACTGTTCATCGGGTACTGTTCAAGAACAGTAATGGTCAAACGCACAGTTCACCTTCTTCAAGTCATTCTACAAGTCGGACAACAATTTTATGTATGCGGATTTTTAATCTAGGAAAGAAAGTCGCTGAAGATTCAGAAATGACATGAACTATTCATAATTTCATCAGAAAGGCTTGTAAGCCATATTTACAAGGCAATTTAATAATTAAACCGAGCCTGTTGTTTTACACCATCCTAAAATTGTAGAAAAATGCTCCCTCTCCTCCCAGCCACTGTGCTTTTCTAATCAGATCAGTATTTTAGTAAAACCAGAATTTAGGTAAAAGGTGTGTAATCAATATTTTCTTTCGAGAGAGTAGAAAGTGATACATCTTATGTGCATGAAGTAGCCTCTGCAAAGGTAAAGAACGAGGCCAAGAAGCCCAAGGTTCTCAATGGTGGTAGGGGTAAACATAATAAAATCACTGCAGATAACCAGTTATGCATTGGTTTGCATTGCAGTGCATGTGGATGCGTGTTCTACATGCATTTCTACATTGCAGCTGTGTCGCATAATAATCCAAGTGACAAGATGCAGAAAACGAACCAAGAAATTCCCGACCATTAAGTGCATCCACCCACAATTCTGCAGCTTCATATAAGGCCGCTCGTTCATCAGTAATGTTATACCTCTTTTTCAGATTCTTGGATACAAAATACATAGATGCAGCCCCAGCATATTTCACAGTATATTTTTCGGTGAAGCTGAAATTGCCTTGGAGCACAAGAGAAAATGTGAGCATCAATAGTGTAAATTAATCATATGGAGGCGCTGAGATATTTTATGTACGCCCTGACAGTAAAGTATACATATGATTACCTTAAAGATAGACATAATATAAACCTTAAAAGACCTACAAACGTTACTTATCGGCAATCCCTCACCACCAACCCCAAAACACAACACCCAAAAAAAATGACTAAGAAAAGGAAAAACAGAAGACAGAGAGGTGAAGATAAAACTAAATGATGATACGTTCATTCTCTTGCAGGCTATAAATGATAAACATGATCTTGCATACAGAATGTGCAATCCAATAAATCGATTGTACACTAAACGTGCGACTAGAGATCTTTGTGAGATGCAGGTGCAACAGGCAGGAAACATCCACAACCTAACTTTTTGCTGGCTTCACCTCATTATTATGAGTATCTAAGCATTCCAGTTCAGAAGGCAAAAGAGTACAAAGTATCAACTAGGTAGTTTGTGCCCTTTCCAAACAGTTCATTATCTCTGACCAGCCAAAAGTTTCAAAAGTAAAAGACTAATTATCTCGTGGAGGTAAATGCAGGACAGTTGGAACATGGTAACCCACCCACACTATCATGATGGTAATGAGAATCCATTAATTGACAAAGAAGCCAATTATTAGACATTTGAAGCATGGACAAAACTTGTATATCTCTGAATGCTCTCACTATTGTTCCTTGTTAATGCTTCATATAAAAAGTAGATTACACTAGTAATTCTGCAAAACAATGGCCAATACTATATATTCTCAAATAACGACCAACGGTTATAAACAGTTATGGAACAGATATTTCTAGGTTAGATCATAGCAAATTCATTTGGGTGGACCCAAATCCATTGCTCATAGTTTCCAATTACACATTTACCAAACTATTCCTAAGAACCGCACACCAATGTTACATGGATCATATGCAGGAACTGGGTGACGATTGTGTCAGGTTGTCAGATTCATCTGTCCCCTATATCATCGGATATAGTAAAATGGCCAGAAAGGATCCAAATTTGAGAAGGGAGTGGAAACACTTTCTAACAAAAATAAATGGAACAAAATAGCTTGCAACACTGTTAAGGGTATATTTAAATATAGATTGTGTTGGACAAGATATAGTAACATATCTAAATTTTTACAATTAATTTGAATATATATAAACCTGTTGGGGGACATATTCAATGTCCATATTTAAAAAATAAAAAATAAAATTAACATTGGTATGTCTAAGACGGTATTAAACACTATACATTCCTAGTGTGCACTTTCTTCCTTTGCCTTCGTTGAGGGATAGAGTTACTTTCTTTGCTTTGTCACGGTTGTCTGCTATGGGCACTGTTCAATATACAATCCTAGTGTGCACTTTCTTCCTTTGCCTTTGCTGAGGGTAAGAGTTACTTTCTTTGCTTTGACATGGTTGTCTGCTATGGGAGCTGTTCACTATAGATTGCTATGGTTTCTTCGTTTGCCTTTGTCGATGGACAGAATTGCTTTATTTGCTTTGTCGCGGTTGTCTGCTATAAGAGCTGTTTGTGATCTTTCGATTTCTGCAGAGGGAGTGGAGAGCACTTGCTTAAGTGCTTCTGCTTTTGTTTTTTCCATTTATACTTTTGGGATTGCCCTTGTGTTCCCTTTCTTGTATCATCCCCAGTTATTATCAGTAATTCATCTTAAACATATAACTTTACAGCTTTGTTGAACTAAAACTCCAATGATTGTATATATACATGCATGCATGCATACATGCATACATACATACATACATATATATATATATATAAATGCGTGTGTTTGTGTATCATATTAGTTATGTATTTCTTTTTCACAAAAGAAATTTTATTAATAGAAAAGAAAGGATACAATATGTTAGTTTATGAGGTTTAAATCTCATAATGCAACTGTGTATTATTGTAAAAGGACTATTCAACACATTTTCAAACTCAAAATTGAGATATATTCATTTAACTTTAGTTAAAACAATGATGAATATTGTAAACTATCTAAAAAGTCTTACTAATTATAAGATTCATTGGTTTGGTAATTGTTAATGAATCATATAAATTTTCAGTTTAAAATTATTTCAAAATGACTTTCAAAACATAGTCCATGGGAGTATATAATGGATTAATCCTCCCGTGTCACCTCTCTCTATCAGGAAGAAGGAAGTGAAGAAAGAGATGAAAGTGCAGAAAAAGAAGAAAGTGAAGGAAGAGAAAAGAGAAGAAAGATAAAGAAGCATACCTGTTGCAGTCTATGTTCTTTCTAGAAGATAAGTTTGTTCTCCACTATTGCCCCCTCTTATCAGATTTAGCCCTAATGCCCTTTGTTTTAAAATTTTTTAATTTTATTTTGGGGATACGGCAATTGCTTCCTACCAGACAATCAAAACTGTATATCAAGATCACTCTATGTTAACCTAGTCACTCTTAGTGTCCTAATAGTTGACTTAAAGAAATGGTGTTGACAGATGACCCCTCATTTATTAAAAGCTGAAAACTAACCAATCAGAAGAAAAAGCACGCAAATTAACAGGCAAGTAGTACGAGGAATCAATGCAAAATAAGCTGACGCATTACATCTGTCAAAAGCCTCAATAAACAGATATCTTTTCAATGGACAAATCAAGGGCTATTCTGAGATATAAAAGGCAAAGACCAGCACTGAATATCTCACTCGAACAACTGAATCTTCAACCTCGACTTACAAAAGAAATTTTAGAGCAAAACCTTAGTTACAAAATTCATCTCTTTTAGGAAATGCACTAGTGCAGCAACACCCAAAAATTTTCATTCTCTCTTTATGTAGTGTTCTTTCATTTCTAAGTGAAACCTTGTACTGAGTTTACTATTTGAGGTATCCAAGAGAAGGATCTCTTCTCAACAGAGTAGAAGAGTGGAGTAGAGGATTTTGAAAGCCCAAATCACTTGAACATCTTGTGTCTATTACTTACTGTCTTTAGCTTTTGCAAACTACCTTATATTGCTTGGTTTTATAAATTCTTTTTTTTTTTATAAAAGAAAAAAAATTATTAATAGCACACAAGGGATACAATAAAAGGAGAATAGGAAGTCCACCCTCAACGGACTAAAAAAACAAAATTAAAAAAAAAACACTTAAAAAAGTGCAGCCCACCAATCTCTATAAATCAACATCTCGGTATTTTTATTGAAAATATAGAAAAGGGGTCTTTCAAAATATTCTACTCCATAATTCTCGAGTCAATTTCTTAATTACTTGGAAATAATTTCTAATTAACTTTTGAAAAGATTATTCAACCCTCCCCCCCCCCACCCACCCACCCCCTAGTTTATTCCCCTAGTGTATTTTAGCCTTGTGGGACCTAAAACAATAAACTGGGGGGTAAGAAGTCCACCCTTACCAGACTCGTGGAAAAAAAGGCCAAAAGACCACTAAATACCCTCATAGCTAAAGACCAAAACGAAGCAAGAAAAATAACTCTATCTATCCACAACTTAAAAAGATAAGCAACTTCTTGATAGATATAATAATGTAATTTATTATCTCCATTTTTTATCCTTTTATATTTTTTTTATTTAATTAATGAGTTTTATTTTACTTTGAAGGAATTAAGGATTTATTACAATAAAATCAAAATCTTGGAAGCAAGTCAATTCAACGTTCCAAATTCAAATAGGAAAAGAAACTCTAGCAGACTCTTGGGATGAAGTTGATAATTGCGAGGAAATGTAAGGAAAGTAATCCAGAATATTCCTTTTTCGAAAAAGGTTGATTGCCACCAAGAAGTTGAAATCCACAAGGAAAAGAATTCAAACTCATCTTGATGCCTATAAATAGAGGATGTCAAAACAAGAAAAGTTAATTACTAGTTTTTTAGTTTTTGGTAAATTTAGGAGTAGGAGTATAATTAAAATATTTCTTGTCACTTTTGATTGTATGCACGCTAAAAGATCTTAACGAAAGGAAGTTTTTCTTACTTTTATTTTTGTCCTTTCATATGTTTTCATGTTGTCTGGCTTAATTGTCAAACTCTTTAAATTTAAAGGTTTCTAAGGGAGTTCAAAGCCATAGTTAATTTAATTTGAACTTTAATTGATATGTAGACACCCGATTTTTGCATTTCCTATACTAACCCTGGCAGGAGGGCAAAATCGTCAATTGACCCGGCACACGAGAATAAAAGGTGGACATAAAGACGAACCCTCAAAGCCACCACAACGGGATGATATTGAAGCCGACACGACAACAAGCGAATGTCGAGAGTCAGTTACTGATCACTGTGCTTACCCGGATGACGTGGCACGTTTCCCGACGGTTCCCGGACTGCCGAACGCAAACCCGTCAGCGGAAACCAACGGTACGACACGAAAATCGAGACGAGGCACGGAAAACGAGAAAATCAGCACAGTCAGCCGCAGATCAATTCGCGGCCAAGGACGGAACTCGAGGCAGCACGGGACTCGAAGCGCACGGGACTCGAGCGCGGCTGGGGGGAGAACCAAGGGCCAGCCGCAGATCTATCTGCGGCCAGCCGCAGATAGATCTGCGGCTGCCCTTGGCAGTGCCTTATTAGGCCAGTTCGCATACAGGAAATGAGAGAGGGATTCAGCAGGAAAAGGAGCTCGGGGAGAGGAAGAAAAAGAGGAAGAAAACAGCAAAATTAAGAGAGAAAAGAGTGAGAAATAGTAAGGAATTGTACCTATTTTGTGAGATTGTATTCCATATTTTTCTACTCTACTCAATACACAAATTCATACATATTGTGGGGATCATTTGCAAGGTGATAAATCTTTTGTTTTAGCATTTTGTTATACCATTTTGGCCAAGCTTTTGGGTCATCCAAATTACCTTAAATATAGTTTTTTTCTACATATTATTGTGAAGCCATGGATTAGGGATTATTAGTGAGGGTCTCATCGGAATGAAATTCCCCCTAATAACCCGATGATATCCGTTTGGTGCAAAAATAGAGTTCGTATGGCAATGTATCATTCGTAGTATATTTCAATCATCCTTGTAAGACATCATAGAGTGTTAGGCATCCCGTTGTTTATTTTCGCTACATCCATTTGGTGGTTGTACAATAAGTTCGGATGTGAGCCTAGGAATGCGACCCCGTGGTCCAAATCCGATGATGGACATTTTTGAATGTATGTAATCGGGTGGATGTATCCGTTATTGTAAATATGTAATCGCCGGGCCTTAAAACGACGCCAAGGCGATAATCGGGTTTAAGGCCCCATAATAATGAAATATGTGATGGTGGGCGTTTGGGGTTATTTTGATGGCTTACATGCCCATGAATAACCCCCACGCGTTTTATTGCTTTATTTGATTTATGACACAAAAAAATTGATTTCAAAACTAAATGATAAAGATCTTCATAAAAATCAATCAAATTAGGTTGTTAGCATCACGAGGCTTAAAATTGAGAATGCTAACGAATGTCGATTCCTATTCAACGAGAAAGCTAAAGAAGACATCATTTTCAAATATCACAAAAAATGGTTTGATAAATAAAATGACGTTTTTCATTAAATCTTCGTGCATAGGGTTAAAGAGATCCTAGAAATTGCCCATCATTTCATCTATGAAAGCAACGTATAGATCTCGATTCCTATTTTGACAAAGGTTTAAAACTCTTGTTTTGCCAAAACGACACCTAATGAAAATCTCATAGCTTTTGACAATTAAAATCAAACATTTCTCATAAAGAATAAAGCTCTCTCATATAGGTCGAAGGACGTTCTAAAGCATTCTCAAAGCAAAACACGACTTGTCATAAAAAACCCAAATGGTTTTCTCTCATACAAAACTCACCACAAACATTCGCATAAGCACACACACACACATACGCGCGCACACACACATTCTAAGGATTTAAAGGATAGGAAAAGCATCAAGATTGCGGTAACCGTGTTTTCACGGAAGTCGAGGGGTTCCTAACACCTTCCCCTCACTTAAGCAAGCCCCCGAACTCTAGGAATCTCAATTCGCAGACCAATTAATTCGGAGTCACATATGAGCCAGCAATTTATAAAAAAACGAAAACTCGGATGAGTTGGTACATCCATTTCAAATATACCAACTGGCGACTCTGGTTAATTGGCTCATCATAAAAAGCGATCTTTCAAAACCCCGTCGACATTCAAGCCGACCTTTTCCCAAAAAGGCACCTAATAAAAGGCTAAAATCGGAAGGGCGAAAAACCGGCGTCGACAGCTGGCGACTCTGCTGGGGACATTAGAGGGCTTAAGCCGCGTTCAAATCTTGATGCTGTCCTATCCTTTAAAATTCATAAAATGTGTGTGTGTGCGATATTTTGATTTTTTCTTTTGTTGTGTGAATGTGTGTTTTTGCCCAATAAATGAATGATTTGAATTGCTTTACTTTAAAGTAATCATATGCATACGGTGAGGACGATGAATGTGAATGTATGTTGAGAGAGTACCTCCTCCTGAGGCGAACCCGTCGGTTGCTTATTACTGGACTCGAAGGGGCTGCTCCCCGGAGATGGCTCAGGAAACGCACCACTCAAATCCACTCCAATCGAAAGGGCTCAAACGAGTAGATTGCGAAGATTTGGAAACCTTCATGCCGAAAAGCCCGTGAGAGTAACCTTAGGATAGGTCAGCCTCAGATTAACCCAACGCAGGAAAAGTCTCTTCATGCCCTTTTACGTTTACGCGTATTAAATGTCATGATCCAATGCAATATCATTTACATCCCCTGTTGCTAAAAGAAGGTATTAACCTCTATGGTTGCAGGGAACAGCTGGGAACTTCCTAATTCACGTCTAGCATTGATTATTGCAATAAAAGACTGCTAACATTTGGTTTTGCAAGGGAAAGATTAAAAGACCCTAAACTCACAAAATTTACAGTTTGAGCATGCATCCACATCTCTCATTTCCCTAGACTAAACTTTAAACCGTTTTCCCCTGTAGGATTGCTCCTCGAACGCGTTTGCAGTCTAAAAAGGCCCAGGTCTCTACCTCTGAAATGGCTGATCTCCCCAATCATAGTTCTGTGTCTCGGGAAGAGTTTGATGACTTTAGGAAGCAGATGATGGAAATGGCCACAATGCTAAAAGAACAGTTCTTAATCAGACAGGATCCGTCAAACCAGGGACCGCACAATGTACCACCGCCAGGGGGTGACCAGAATCCTCCTAAGGATGATGCAATCCTATTCAAAAATAACCAACATCAGCTTAAGGACGAGCCGATCCTCCCAAAGGTCATTCCTGCCCTCAACAAGACAGTAATCACGATTCCAGAGGAGGGAGATACTGATGACCTTCGCAGGAAAATGAAGCAGATGGAGGAGACCATCCAATCTCTAAAAGGCATAGGCTCCCTGGGTAGGGTTAATTATGCAGATTTGTGTGTCTTCCCCGGAACCAGATATCCAGAGAAATTTAAGATCCCCGAATTCGAGAAATACAATGGGAAAGGGGATCCTTACACTCACCTGAAAATATATATTGGAGAACTGGGGTCCTATGCGGAAGACGAAGGACTAAGGATGCAATTATTCCAGAAGAGCTTGACGGGGGAGGCGAGGATCTGGTATGCCCGTCTCGATAATGCCCGGATTCATAATTGGGAGGAGCTGGCCCATACCTTTCTGACACAGTATAGCTTTCAGGCACAGATGGCCCCTGATAGATATCAAATGACAAAAATCAAGAAGCAACCAAGGGAAACCTTCAGGGACTATGCCCAACGATGGAGGGGTATGGCCGCACAAGTGAATCCTCCAATGAGTGAGTCAGAGATGGTGATGACCTTTGTGGATATACAGGAGGCACCTTATTATGAGCGGGTCATATCGGGGATTGGAAGACCTTTCGCCGAAATGATAAAACACGGAGAAATGGTGGATATGGGGTTGAAATCGGGTAAAATCCGGGACTTCACGGCTCTTGAAACGGCTGCGGAACAAATCCAAAGTGGGAATTATGGCAGTACTTCCCGCAGGCCCCAAAAGCGAAAAGAGGAAGATGTCTCTCTCGTGCTGCAGGGATCATCCAGGAAAGTGGAGAATAGCCCCCCTGTACAAATACAGAGATTTGTGCCGCCCCGGCAACCTAATTTTGATAATCCCAGAACGGACGGACGAAGGAGGTTTGAGACCACACAGAAGCGGGTATTCACCCCGCTTGGGGATCCTCTTGAGCAGATTTTGACAATATTGATATCACAGAGGAAGATTGTCGATTTGGCACCTCCGTGTGACCCGAAGGGAAGAAAATTTGACCCCAGTAAAAAGTGTGCATATCATTCGGGTTCCCCGGGTCATGACACTCAGGAATGTTGGACGCTGAAACACATAATTCAAAACCTGATTGATAGCGGGGAAATCGTGGTGGAACAGCCCGAGCCGCCAAATGTTAAAATCAATCCCCTACCGAAGCATGATGGGGGAGGGGTCAATATGGTGGAAGCCATCGAAACCGAGGGACCGCCAAGGCAAAATTATATGATAGGGATTTATGAGATGGTTGGCATGACGAGTAGTCAGGAGAATATGCAAGGGGCACCGATTAGGTTGACAGGTGCAAGCCGGAGTATCACAGGGGGGCCTATCAAGTTAGCGGCTCCAAAACCTCTCATCATCGCAGCAAGACCACAGATCCCTATTTGCAGTCTAAAAACAGTACCGTGGAACTACGGGGGTGTATTAGAGGAGGCGGCCAGTTGTGCTTCCGTAACATCAAAGGGGAATCCCTTGTATCTTCCAGGAAGAGTCCTCAAGAGTAAGAGAAAGGATAACGAGAGGATATCCGAGGAGAAAGCCGTGGAGTTCTTGGAAAAGATGGATCATCCGGAAGTAAGGGGGACCAAGACGGTGAGCGAGGAATCGACTCTAACATCGATCATGGATTTGGTGTTATCATCCAACGACCACTGCAGAATCTTGGCCAAAGTCCTAGGGGAGGCTCACATTCCCAAGACAATTAGCCAAGAAAGTTTCGGCCGCCTTGTGGACCATCTGCTAGAGAACAATGTGCTATCATTCACAGATGATGATATCCCGAAAGAGGGAAGGGGGCATCGGAAACCGCTGCACATCGCAGTGATCTCATCAGGGTATGTCATGAATGGGGTGCTGATTGATGGGGGATCAGCACTGAATATTTGTCCCCTCAGTACGCTAAGGAAAATGAACATCAATCCTAAGCGCCTGCGGGATAGTCATGTGGTGGTACGAGCCTTCGATGGATCCCGGAAGGATACAATGGGAGAAATAGAGTTGCCCGTGGAGATAGGGCCGTGTACTTTCGATATTTCCTTTCAGGTCCTGGATATCTCGGCCAGTTATAACATGTTATTGGGAAGACCATGGATACATATGGCCGGGGCAGTTCCCTCTACACTACACCAACAAATCAAGTTCATCGTCAGCGGGAATCTGGTAACAATCTCCGCAGAGCGTAATGACCCTTTCCCGTCCAAGAATGGTCTGCCAGTAATCAATGTGGACGAATCCGCGGCGCCTGCCAGTTTTCAAGCGCTGGAAATCAGCACTCCCCACTATAGAGGTCTGGGAGCTCCAGCCATGAAATCGAAAGCCTCCCCTGAGCTCACCTTCGTTGCTAGAGAAATAATGAAGATGAATTTTCAACCTGGGCAGGGGTTGGGAAAAGACAGCCAAGGAATTTCCACGCCTATTCAACTGCCCAACCAGACAGGCAGGGCAGGGTTGGGATATCATGGAGGCATAGAGCGGAACCACTCGCGAAGGGAAATCCCATTTCGATCGACCGGAATCCTAATGCCGAAGGTCCACAATGAACAAGGGACAGACAAGCCCGTGTCTGAATTAGAAGGTAAAGAATTAACTCCTGCGGATGATGAGTCAGTCAAAAGGAAGAGTTTCCTGTTGGAGGTCATGCAGCAGTTCGAAACCAAATGCTATATCTCTGGACCATCAATGAACATTGGAGAGGGGAAGGATATGGCCACAACGTCGGGAGCCCTACAGAGTGTGCCTGTCATCGATTGGGCAGGGTTAGTTATCCCTAATAAGGCTGTGAGGGAGGACGGGTACGATGTGGCGGTAGTCGTCAAGGAAGTCCCTGGAACACAGCCGTCTGTCATATGTCGCATCCCGACTGATCTGACCACCGATAACTGGACGGTGGAGCCAATAATATCCAGACAAGGGTAAAACATGGTGCCGGGGTGGTAGACCCCGGAGAGTGGGGGATGAATGTCTACCAGTTTTGGTTCTTTATTTTATATTTTGCATAACTATGTTAGTTTGTCATGTTATTTTAAGAGCGACCATTGTGGAAAGATGAATTATATATATGACAGTATTTTGTTTCAATGTTAGGTGTACCAATTTGAGTATTCCTTGCTTAACAAGCGATCCCTCAAATTTGAATGATGACTATGATTTTGATATCGAGCTGGATTTCGATTTAATGGGTATTGAGCAGGACGAGACAGATTACGATGACGCGCCTGACGAGATCAAAGGGTGGGTCGAGGATAAACCCAAACCCAACTTAGACCAAACCGTCACCATAAATATCGGAACCCCTGACCAACCCAAAGAGCTCAAAATCGGGACAGACCTGACCCCTAACCAGAAAATAGAAATGACCAAATTGCTACGCTAGTATGAGGATGTGTTTGCCTGGTCTCATGAGGACATGATCGGATTATCCACCGACATTGTGGTACACCAGCTGCTCATCAAGGAGGGTTTCAAGCCCGTCAAGCAAAAACTAAGAAAGCTAAAACCGGAATGGAGCTTGAAGGTAAAGGAGGAGATCATCAAACAGTTCAGGGCTGGAATCATCATGGTGTCCACCTACCTAGAATGGTTGTCCAATGTGGTCCCAGTGGCTAAGCCTGGAGGAAAGGTGAGGGTATGTGTTGACTATAGAGATCTGAACAAGGCCAGTCTCAAGGATAATTTCCCAGTACCTTTTATACACATATTGGTGGATAACACAGCCCAATACGAGATGTACTCTTTCGTTGATTGCTTTGCGGGGTATCATCAGATAATGGTGGCAGAGGAGGACCGGGAGAAAACAGCCTTCATCACCCCTTGGGGCACTTTCTGCTATAGACGGTTGGCTTTCGGTCTCACAAATGCAGGGGCTACTTATCAAAGAGCTATGATGGCCCTGTTCCACGATATGATGCACAAGGAGATAGAGGTCTACGTGGATGACATTATCGTGAAGTCAAAGATAGAATCTGATCATGTGACCCATCTCCAAAAGCTATTTGACCGGCTCAGAAAATATAATTTAAGGCTCAATCCGGCAAAGTGTGCTTTCGGAATGCAATCGGGCAAACTCTTGGGATTCCTGGTTAGTGATCGTGGCATCGAGTTGGATCCGGCCAAGATTAAGGCCATTGTGGATATGCCGGCACCCCGCACTGAAAAGGAAATAAGAGGATTTCTGGGAAGAATAAATTTCATCAGCCGCTTCATATCCCATTTGACAACCACGTGCGAGCCAATTTTCAAGCTGTTAAGAAAAGATGTCTCCCAAGAATGGAATGAGCAATGCCAGGAAGCCTTTCAGATCATTAAGAAGCAGCTGACGGAAGCACCCGTGCTGGTACCCCCGAAAGATGAGATCCCTCTATTCATGTATATATCAGTCAATGACATTGCGATGGGCTGTATGCTGGGGCAGAAGAATGAATCAGGCAAAGAGCAGCCCATTTATTACCTCAGCAAGAGATTTAGCCGATGTGAACAGAATTACACCCCTATCGAAAGGACCTGTTGTGCTTTGGCTTGGGCTGCAATGAGATTACAGCATTATCTCCACGGGCACACCACGTACCTGATATCAAGGATGGATCCCCTGAAATATATCTTTGAACGGCCCATGCTGAACTGTCGACTTTCAAGATGGCAGTTAATCTTACAGCAGTTCGACATTGTATACGTAACTCAGAAAGCCATGAAGGGGCAGGGAATTGCAGATCAATTGGCAGAAGCGCCATCAGGGGGAATGGAGCCTTTAGACACTCCTTTGCCGGGCGAAGACGTATTCTGGATCTTGCGCGCGAGAGAAGATGACGAGGGGCAGTTCTGGAAATTGTATTTTGATGGTGCCATGAATGCGGAGGGGGCAGGAGCCGGAGCAGTCCTGGTCTCTATCACAGAAGAGCAATACCCCGTAGCCACTAAATTACAGTTCAGTAACTCAAACAACACAGCTGAGTATGAGGGATGTATATTGGGACTCCGTTTGGCCCGCGATATGGGGGTGAAAAGGTTAGCAGTGTTCGGGGATTCGGAGCTGGTAATCAGACAAGCGATCGGGGTGTACAGCACTAAAGAGCTCCGGTTGCTTCCATACCACCGTTGTGTTATCCAACTGATGCAAGAGTTCGAAGATATCGCTTTCCGACATATCCCCCGGGGACGGAATGATTTCGCCGATGCATTGGCGACTTTAGCTTCTCTAGTCCACACAATCAAGAGCAGGAACGTTCCACAGATTGAGATAGCAGTGCAGAACGCCCCGGCATACGAGGAGCACGTGGCGGTACTATCGGACGAGGGGGTTCTGCCAAAGCAGCCTTGGTATCACGACATAAGGGAATATCTGAGGGATAGATCCATTCCCGACCAAGCCAGCCGGGCGGAGAGGTTGAGAATTCAAAAGATGGCAATGAAATTTTATCTGAGCGGAGATTCACTGTACAAGAGGGATGCCAATTTGGGATTGCTACGATGTGTAAATGAAATGCAGGCCCAAAAGATTATGGACGAAATACATGGTGGAGTGTGTGGGCCACACATGAGTGGGCCGATGCTGGCCAAGAAGATCTTGAGAACGGGGCATTACTGGTTGACGCTGAAAGCCGACTGTGATGACACGTCAAGCGGTGTTACCAATGCCAGGCGCACGGTAATGTTATCCATGCGCCTCCCAATGAACTGCACTGTATGACCTCCCCTTGGCCATTCTCAATGTGGGGTATGGATGTGATCGGACCAATAGAGCCCAAAGCAAGCAACGGCCACCGATTTATATTCGTCATGATCGATTACTTCACTAAATGGGTAGAAGCAGCTTCTTTCCCCAAAGTAACTCAGGAGATCATCGTCGGTTTCATCAGGAATAATGTCATTTGCCGATACGGGCAACCTGAGGTTTTAGTCTCTGACAATGCCAAGAATTTGAACAATGCCCTCATGAAGGGATTATGCGACCAGTTTAAGATCAAACACCTCAATTCTGTCATTTACCGTCCTAAGATGAATGGGGCAGTGGAAGCTGCAAATAAGAATATCAAGAAGATCATGGCAAAAATGTTTGCTAATCATCGGGGATGGCCGGATCTGCTACCTCTCACCTTGCTGGCGTACAGAACGTCGGTACGTACTTCTACAGGGGCAACCCCGTACGCTCTGGTATACGGAATGGAAGCGGTTCTGCCAGTTGAGGTTGAGATGGCGTCCCTCAGAATCTTGATTGATGCTCGGATAAACGAGGAGGATTGGATGCAAAGTCGGTACGACCAATTGGCCCTAATTGATGAAAGGAGGGTGGCCGCTGTGTTGCACGGTCAGTTATATCAGCAAAGGATCTCCCGATCATACGACAAGAAGATAAGACCTCGAAAATTCAAAGAAAATGACCTAGTGTTAAAGAGAGTAATGCCTTGTCAAGACGAAGCCAAGGGGAAGTTTGCCCCGAACTGGGAGGGGCCTTTTGTGATTAAGAAAGTGCTGTCCGGAGGAGCCCTCATACTGCAAGAAATGGACGGGGAGGTGTTTCCACAGCCCCTAAATTCTGACTCGGTGAAGCGGTTCTATGCATAAAAAATAAAAAAAAAAAAAAAAAAAAAAAAATCTCGTCGTTTCTCTCCCTGTTTTGGAGAACGAACTACGTAGGACCTGATCTCCCGACTTGTGGGGGTACGTAGGCAGCCATCATGGCACGGTCCCATGCCTTACAAAATAACACTTTCTTCCATCAAACCGATTCCCAATAGCCAGAAAAACCTTCCTATACCCTCGAAACTTTTCCGAAACCAGCCACCTGATCAGCTTCATCTTAAGTGACCTAACCCTAACCCAACCAAGCAGTTAGCCCAAATCTAAGACTCAGCCGATGAAATCGACAGGAGGTGCGGCAATATCTGACAAATCCCCATCAAGACTTGTGAAGAGAAAGAAGGCGAGATATCAAAATCATGGTTAGCTGGATAAAATGAGGGTCCAATGAAAGGCAACGATACGACAAAAAGGGGAAACGACTAAATCTAAATACCTGTCTATATAAATAAGTCATTCTGTTACAAGGTTTCTCTTTTGATAACCGATGAGACTGACATAGTCTATGCAGGAAATAAAATGATCTACCAATTTGAAACTAATCGAAGCAGGATGGATAAAGTGGTGGATAGATCTGAGGTATCGACATTCCCTGCAATCTGCTGCCCCATCATGTCGACGCGATCCAATAAGCAGTGGCTCGGCTAACGGTCTCAGAGTGAGCATCTATAATTGCCTTAGTCTGCAATACAAGGGCGTCTCTATCAGCATGAGCAACATCCCTGGCCAGAATATCAGCATCTCTCTCAACAAGAGCAGCATACCTCTCAGCCTCGGTAGTAATCGAGATGCGTGAGCACCGGACGGACAGGGACCTAATGGCTCAGAATACCCTCCGCAAAGCCCGCCGACACCGGAAAGGATAATAAGGATCAGGAACGCTCCGGAGGATCATCTGCCATAGCTCTGTCACCGGCGACAAACCGTCCAATCAGCGGAGAAGCCACCGACCAATCCTGTGGGAAGATCGAGATCCAAGCATCCCACGGCATCTGGCGACGACACCTGTGGAAAATAGTATCAAAAAGACTGTACAGGGGTCATTCTCTATCCATGAATAAAAATCTTGCATCATACATGACTCGTTATGTGAAAATAAAATACAAAATTCTGAATAAGTCGGACGTCGAATACGACGAATCAAGGCAAGACTCGGCTGAACCCTGGGAAGGGCTGAGATCCGAGCAAACCGCGACAGAGTGGTGAGCAAACCTGGGAAGGCATCCAAGCAAACCGCGACAAAGTGGTGAGCAAACCCTGGGAAGGGCTGAGATCCACGCGAACCACAACAAGATGGTGAGCAACCCTGGGAAGGGCTGGTATCCACAAAAAGAAAAAAAGACAAAAACAACAAACCCTGGGAAGGGCTGAGATCCAAGCAAACCGCGACAAAGTGGTGAGCAAACCTGGGAAGGCATCCAAGCAAACCGCGACAGAGTGGTGAGCAAACCCTGGGAAGGGCTGAGATCCACGCGAACCACAACAAAATGGTGAGCAACCCTGGGAAGGGCTGGTATCCACAAAAAGAAAAAAAAAAGAAAAAAAAACAGCAAACCCTGGGAAGGGCTGAGATCCAAGCAAACCGCGACAGGGTGGTGAGCAAACCTGGGAAGGCATCCAAGCAAACCGCGACAGAGTGGTGAGCAAACCCTGGGAAGGGCTGAGATCCACGCGAACCACAACAAGATGGTGAGAAACCCTGGGAAGGGCTGGTATCCACGAAAAGAAAAAAAGACAAAAACAACAAACCCTGGGAAGGGCTGAGATCCAAGCAAACCGCGACAGAGTGGTGAGCAAACCTGGGAAGGCATCCAAGCAAACCGCGACAGAGTGGTGAGCAAACCCTGGGAAAGGCTGAGATCCACGCGAACCACAACAAAATGGTGAGCAACCCTGGGAAGGGCTGGTATCCACAAAAAGAAAAAAAAGAAAAAAAACAGCAAACCCTGGGAAGGGCTGAGATCCAAGCAAACCGCGACAGGGTGGTGAGCAAACCTGGGAAGGCATCCAAGCAAACCGCGACAGAGTGGTGAGCAAACCCTGGGAAGGGCTGAGATCCACGCGAACCACAACAAGATGGTGAGCAACCCTGGGAAGGGCTGATATCCACAAAAAGAAAAAAAAAGAAAAAAAACAGCAAACCCTGGGAAGGGCTGAGATCCAAGCAAACCGCGACAGGGTGGTGAGCAAACCTGGGAAGGCATCCAAGCAAACCGCGACAGAGTGGTGAGCAAACCCTGGGAAGGGCTGAGAGCCACGCGAACCACAACAAGATGGTGAGCAACCCTGGGAAGGGCTGGTATCCACGAAAAGAAAAAAAGACAAAAACAACAAACCCTGGGAAGGGCTGAGATCCAAGCAAACCGCGACAGAGTGGTGAGCAAACCTGGGAAGGCATCCAAGCAAACCGCGACAGAGTGGTGAGCAAACCCTGGGAAGGGCTGAGATCCACGCGAACCACAACAAGATGGTGAGCAACCCTGGGAAGGGCTGGTATCCACAAAAAGAAAAAAGACAAAAACAACAAACCCTGGGAAGGGCTGAGATCCAAGCAAACCGCGACAGAGTGGTGAGCAAACCTGGGAAGGCATCCAAGCACACCGCGACAGAGTGGTGAGCAAACCTGGGAAGGCATCCAAGCAAACCATGACAGAGTGGTGAGCAAACCTGGGAAGGCATCCGAGCAAACCGCGACAGAGTGGTGAGCAAACCTGGGAAGGCATCCAAGCAAACCATGACAGAGTGGTGAGCAAACCTGGGAAGGCATCCGAGCAAACCGCGACAGAGTGGTGAGCAAACCTGGGAAGGCATCCAACCAAACACTAACACCCTGGGAAGGGCTAAGATCCAAACAAACCAAAACCCTGGGAAGGGCTGAGATCCAAACTAACACCCTGGGAAGGGCTGAGATCCAAACTAACACCCTGGGAAGGGCTAAGATCCAAACAAACCACAACCCTGGGAAGGGCTAAGATCCAAACCAACAACAACCCTGGGAAGGGCTGAGATCCAAGCAAGTCACGTATGTATTGTCATTCTTGTGCACTGTCATTCATGCATCGAGTGTCTATTCTTTATCCTGTTCATTTCATTTATCATTGCATAAACATGATAAAGAGGGGCAGCTGTAGACACCCGATTTTTGCATTTCCTATACTAACCCTGGCAGGAGGGCAAAATCGTCAATTGACCCGGCACACAAGAATAAAAGGTGGACATAAAGACGAACCCTCAAAGCCACCACAACGGGATGATATTGAAGCCGACACGACAACAAGCGAATGTCGAGAGTCAGTTACTGATCACTGTGCTTACCCGGATGACGTGGCACGTTTCCCGACGGTTCCCGGACTGCCGAACGCAAACCCGTCAGCGGAAACCAACGGTACGACACGAAAATCGAGACGAGGCACGGAAAACGAGAAAATCAGCACAGTCAGCCGCAGATCAATTCGCGGCCAAGGACGGAACTCGAGGCAGCACGGGACTCGAAGCGCACGGGACTCGAGCGCGGCTGGGGGGAGAACCAAGGGCCAGCCGCAGATCTATCTGCGGCCAGCCGCAGATAGATCTGCGGCTGCCCTTGGCAGTGCCTTATTAGGCCAGTTCGCATACAGGAAATGAGAGAGGGATTCAGCAGGAAAAGGAGCTCGGGGAGAGGAAGAAAAAGAGGAAGAAAACAGCAAAATTAAGAGAGAAAAGAGTGAGAAATAGTAAGGAATTGTACCTATTTTGTGAGATTGTATTCCATATTTTTCTACTCTACTCAATACACAAATTCATACATATTGTGGGGATCATTTGCAAGGTGATAAATCTTTTGTTTTAGCATTTTGTTATACCATTTTGGCCAAGCTTTTGGGTCATCCAAATTACCTTAAATATAGTTTTTTTCTACATATTATTGTGAAGCCATGGATTAGGGATTATTAGTGAGGGTCTCATCGGAATGAAATTCCCCCTAATAACCCGATGATATCCGTTTGGTGCAAAAATAGAGTTCGTATGGCAATGTATCATTCGTAGTATATTTCAATCATCCTTGTAAGACATCATAGAGTGTTAGGCATCCCGTTGTTGTTTATTTTCGCTACATCCATTTGGTGGTTGTACAATAAGTTCGGATGTGAGCCTAGGAATGCGACCCCGTGGTCCAAATCCGATGATGGACATTTTTGAATGTATGTAATCGGGTGGATGTATCCGTTATTGTAAATATGTAATCGCCGGGCCTTAAAACGACGCCAAGGCGATAATCGGGTTTAAGGCCCCATAATAATGAAATATGTGATGGTGGGCGTTTGGGGTTATTTTGATGGCTTACATGCCCATGAATAACCCCCACGCGTTTTATTGCTTTATTTGATTTATGACACAAAAAAATTGATTTCAAAACTAAATGATAAAGATCTTCATAAAAATCAATCAAATTAGGTTGTTAGCATCACGAGGCTTAAAATTGAGAATGCTAACGAATGTCGATTCCTATTCAACGAGAAAGCTAAAGAAGACATCATTTTCAAATATCACAAAAAATGGTTTGATAAATAAAATGACGTTTTTCATTAAATCTTCGTGCATAGGGTTAAAGAGATCCTAGAAATTGCCCATCATTTCATCTATGAAAGCAACGTATAGATCTCGATTCCTATTTTGACAAAGGTTTAAAACTCTTGTTTTGCCAAAACGACACCTAATGAAAATCTCATAGCTTTTGACAATTAAAATCAAACATTTCTCATAAAGAATAAAGCTCTCTCATATAGGTCGAAGGACGTTCTAAAGCATTCTCAAAGCAAAACACGACTTGTCATAAAAACCCAAATGGTTTTCTCTCATACAAAACTCACCACAAACATTCGCATAAGCACACACACACACATACGCGCGCACACACACATTCTAAGGATTTAAAGGATAGGAAAAGCATCAAGATTGCGGTAACCGTGTTTTCACGGAAGTCGAGGGGTGCCTAACACCTTCCCCTCACTTAAGCAAGCCCCCGAACTCTAGGAATCTCAATTCGCAGACCAATTAATTCGGAGTCACATATGAGCCAGCAATTTATAAAAAAACGAAAACTCGGATGAGTTGGTACATCCATTTCAAATATACCAACTGGCGACTCTAGTTAATTGGCTCATCATAAAAAGCGATCTTTCAAAACCCCGTCGACATTCAAGCCGACCTTTTCCCAAAAAGGCACCTAATAAAAGGCTAAAATCGGAAGGGCGAAAAACCGGCGTCGACAGATATATTTTCCGAAATTAATACACTTCGCGGTGACATGGGTTGAGTTACAAAAAGAAGATAAGTTATTTGTGATGTGTATTACTTTGTGGATTTGGATTCCTAAATTACTTTTATTATTAATTATTAATTTTCACCTCCAGTTAGTTTAATTAATTATTGTTTTTTTTAATAAAAGAAGAAATTTTATTAATAGAGAAGAAATGATACAATAAATGGGAGACAAGAAGTCCACCCTCAGCAAAATAAAAGATCAAAAACAAGAAAGCACTCAAAAAAGTGCAACCCTCCAATCTCTACATAAATTAGTAACAAAGATATCTTTAAAAGCCCCCATAGCATAAGCCCAATGAAACGCAAGAAAAACAACCCTATCATTCAATAACTTTAAGTATAAGTACCTTTCTCTAAACAACCTAACATCACGCTCATTCTAAATTCCCCACAAGATAGAAAAGAAGGCACACTTTCATAAAATTTTGGCATCCCTCTTGCTTCTAAATCCTCTAAAACAAATTAATAACATATTAATTATTGTTTTTCTCATCTTCTCCATCTTTTTTTTTCTAATTCGCATGAATCGATTCTGACGATATAAAAGAATAAATTAGTCTTATGGGTTCAACATGTACTTGTCAGTCCTTCAAATTGACACCGTGCACTTACAGTCTTAAAATTTACACATTACTCCTCTAAACATTCTAGCATCTCATGAGGAAACATGTCGAGGACACTTGAGCTTGACCCGCCCCTACTATCAGTGGTGGCAGGTGGAGACGAGGGATTTGCCCGGATCCTCCTTTTCTTTCGGAAAAAGGGAAACCCAAAAACTCCCATACCTTTCTTGGTCGAAGCAGGGATTATATAATTTTCCCATTTTCATCCATTAAATAATATTTAAATACTTGAAAACCTTCTAGCTTTCTTTCATCATGTTGGTTTCTCGTTGAATCAAATGGGCCCTCTATAAAAATAAAAGTTGTTCTTACATGAAAGCTTTCCCCCGACTGTCTCAATCGTTACATAGATTTACAATTATTTATTAAAGCCAAACACGAAATACCTATATATGAAAGAGTATACAATAAGGGAACGGTCACTTCGGGGAAGGGAACGTTTCCCACGTCGTATTAGTAATTCGCGGATTATCTGGCATTGCCAAAGAATAAGTCGAAGGCCAACTCGGTGCAGGTCACATGACCTACAGCTAAGGTACTTGTTGCTGTTAACCTTACGCCAAAGGAAGTAAAGTTCCATGGAAAATCTCAAAAAGCCATTTACCACTATACCAACATTCTTCAGGACCATTGTAACCAGTTCTAAACACCCTCCTGCTTGGTTAGACAACCCATATCTCAACAACCAAATGATCCTTCCTCTCATCACCAGCTCCCAACCACATAAAGTCCCTCATCTACTTCACTAGTGAGTCAGCAACAGTAATTAAGATCATAAAGAAAAATACATAATATTGGGGACAATATCATATTTGTTATATATAACAATGAAGAAGAGTGACACAAAAGCAACTCTACGCTCAATGAAGAATAGCCAGATCTAGCCATATGCTGATTTTCTTCAGAGAATGACACAGGAAAAAGAAAATGATTCTTGTAGACTTGTCCAGACGTGGTTATCATTCGAGTTTTCCCCTTGTGAGACGCCAAATTGCTTTAGCATCACTCTTCTATGTTACATAGATATACGCATATGATACATATGCATGACACTGTGTGGAAGAAGATGGAGAGTAAGATACATATCTGTGTCATGCATATGTATCATATGTGTATATCTATGTAACATATAAGAGTGACGCTAAAGCAATTTGCGTCTCACAAGGGGAAAACTCGAATGATAACCATGTTTGGACAAGTCTACAAGTATCCTTTTCTTTTTCCTCCGTCATTCTCCGAAGAAAATCAGCATACAGCATTTTCAAGAAATTAATTACTAGAATTCCTTTATTAGATTATGATGGATGAAATGACTGTGTTGCCTATATACCAGGTGAAAGTTATGAAAAGAATGTTCCCAGTTGTATCACAGGAAATCATAAATTCAGAGACAATATATAAAGTACAGGAGGTAATAGGTAGTAATAAATTGGAGAAATATCAAGAAGGCCATCTAATACATGAATCAACATTTTCTTTTCTTTTTGTAATATAGCCAAAGTATGCCAAGCCCTTGAGAAAATATCAGTGAATGGATAAATAAAATTTCTATGCATGACACTAAACAATTAGTACATTCAAAGATATCTTACCATTGCTAGTAATATAGTCAAACGACTCCAAAGCCTCTGAAGTATTTCGGTAGATGTTTGGTGATAACATATGCACCAGATGGTTATCAACCCACCTATATTAACAAACCATGAACTGTCAAAGAACTGCAACAGTCCAAAGACTTACTTCAGTACATACAACTAAATAGCACATATAACAAGATTCAGTAGTCACTATAGCAATGAGAATTCCATTCATTCACAAGTGAAGCTTGCATAACTCAAAAGCCAAACATTTTAGTTTTGTAGAGAAGATTATTAGATTATGAAAGATTGGTTTCCTCTATATAGCCGAGCGATGTGAAGCATCCCAATAGAAAAAGTAAGAAAGACAGGAAGACACATGATTTGCGTTGTAAATTATGAATTTCATATTTTATCATTAAAGAAAATACAAAAAAGATTGTGGGGTTGAATCGTTTTTAATTGGCGTAATTAATTTTATTGGGGGATTACGCATGCCTAGACTAAATCAAGCTATAATAAGAAATGCTATTACAATATCTAGGGGTGTACAAGGTCGGTTTCGGTGAGTTTTTGAAGAAAATTTCCGCCGAAACTGACCATGCCGTTTCTTAAAATATCACGCCAAAGCTGACCATGAATGGCGGTTATAGTGTTAGAATGTGCTCGGTGGCTTCGGTCATTTCGTCGGGTTCGAGCAGCCTTTGGTTCCATAATCAATGGTTCACCACCCATTTCTTTCAAATCAATGTGCAAACCATGAACAATATAAGCATATACCAGCTAACAATCCACAACTCGAACCCCTTCAAGAAATTTTATTGTCAGTGTTGACTAATGAACATGAACATGCTGACTTGGTAGAGGAATTAAATCAAAGGGAGAGGCCTGAGAGGGATAGTGTTAGAAAGAGGAAATCATTGTCCAGAGGAGGGGAATAGAATAAACAGCGGCAGATTATAGGGCTCCTATAAGTAGTGTAAAAGGAGGAGTTGTTGGAGATAGAACGAAAACAATGCGAAGAAAAAACTAACGGAGAAGAATCGAATTGATATTTGAGACTATAACCTAAAAGCATTGGTTCTAAGTATTGGCTTGTACGTAAAAATAGTATCGAGCGGTGCCGAACCGTAATCTTGACACGAGTCACAAAATTAAGAACTATTAATGTAAAGGGTAATTTTGAGCAAAATTTCGACAACTCAGCATAACGTAAAGGTTTCGGACCAAATAAAGGACAAATCACGGCATAAAAGGGAACAACGCCAAAAAAAAATAATAAATAAATAATAATCAAACATGCTGAAAGCTATAAAGAGAGACGACAAAAGAGAACGAATCTTTCTCAATAAATTATCCTTAAATTGTACCGATATAATACCTAATTAAGTATAACTTAAAAAAATTTAAAAATATTGTACTTAAAAGATACTTAGTTAAGTTAGATTGTACTTAAATTATACCTATATAGCACCTAATTAAGTATTACTTTAAAACAATGTACTTAAGATATAATTAGTTAAGTTAAATTGTACTTAAATTATAAATAAATTATACCTATATAGTATCTAGTTAAGAACAACTTGAAAAAATTGAAAAAATTTGCACTTAAAATATGAAGTTAAATTGTAATTAAATTATGCAAAACATTTGTTATCAACCATTTGAACTAAGATAACATCAATATAAACTTTATTCAAACGAAAAATTGATTAAACATATATGCTAGATGTCTGTTTTATCATTTGGACAATGCTATGTGCACTAGTTAGTGTTTATTGTGAGATTAATTGATCCATCTTGTTGTTCTTATTATTTAATTTTTTTCTCTTTTAAATTCTTTTGAAACTCCTAACTAGCTAACGGTGCGTATCGCCCGAAACCGACACCGAGTCAAAAAATCAGATTATGAAACATAGGCCGCTACCGCTACTTTGAACCATGCCACAAGCCCACACAGTTTATGTCCTATTAACAAGGATCTGGTCCACAGGGAATCATATAAGTAAGAAAAAACTTATATTTCAAATGATTATTCGGTCAGTTTGGTGTACACGATTTTGATTTTTCTTTAAACCAAAACCTACCACACTAACATCAGTTCTTTACTCTACAGAACCATTTGTGAACCAAATTACTGACAACTAACCAAGCTTTTCCGGTTCGGCTGGTTTTTTCATTTCTCGACTTTTTTTTGTGCAGCCCTAACAATATCCATATCCATATTTGCTATTGGTGGAGAAAGTTCAACATCATGGCATACATAGTATTTATCTAAAGAATATCCTCCACTTGGAAATAAGACTTTCCAAATATTAATGTTTGTAGGGACACACTTTAGAGTTTTAGACTTTATTTATTATATCATATAAATTTTAGTTATGGAAGAAGTCTCTAAGGGGGTTTTGGGAGGAGCTTGGATATTATTTTATTGCTTTTACAATGACAATAGGTGCGGCATATTTCAAACAGATTTGATTGGTGTGTTAGATTCCATGCTATCCAAGTCGCAGATTTGCCGTTGTTTGTGAGAGGAAAATTTTGGACACCTCATCAGTGGGTAATGAGTCAATAGAAAACCGGCTGAGGACAGAGAAATCATATGATCATGTGAATTTGGATTTTGCTTTACTTGGAGCAAATGGGGTTCTCATGAAGATGGATTGGGTGGATCAAGACTTGCATCTCTTCTCTTTGATTCTCAGTTCTAATTAATTGTGTATCGGGGGTTTTTTCTTCAGTTCTAGATGTTTGAGGCAAGAGATTTATATCACCAATTTTTTTTTTCTTTTGGTGATGGAGGCGTTGCGTCGATTGTCATGAAGGACTAGTTTCTATGGAACTGATTTAGAGGTTCAAGATTGTAAGCACTCAGTGGGTTTCGATCTCCCATTTACTGTTTGAGAATGATGCCAAACATTTTTTGTGATGTATGTTCAGCAATTGAGGTTCAGGAGGTGGTGATTTGCTTTGCTTTGAGTTGGAGTCAAAGTGGAAAATAAATGTGAGGAAGTATATATATCGTATTTGGTGAAGGAGATTGAGGGACGAAAGGATTTGGCTAGTATCCTTGGGTGTAGGGTGGGTGGCTTGCCAGCGACTTATCTTGGCCTCCTTTTGGGCCCAAACATAAGTTGGAAGCCAGAGAGATCCAGGAGAGATTTGAACATAGATTAGCTCAATGGAATAAGAGTAGCTTGTCTAAAAGGGAAGAGTAGCCTTTCATCAAAAGTACTTTGTCGAGCATTCCTACATTTTCCTTCGCAAGAAACTTAACTAGTTATTTAGAGTTTTGTTATCGGATATTGAGGGTGAAAAGTATCATTCTACTATAAACTTATAATGGAGATTGTGAAAAGATCAACTTCAAAGCAGGTTCAGCTATAGGTTGTATTAAGTTTTATTAGTTGATATATTGTTAGGAACCATATGAGTTCCTAACAGTAAGGGATAGATAATTGGAGAACAACTAGACTGAATCAGAGTTTTTTTTTTTTTTTTTTTTTTTGGGGGGGGGGGGGGGGGGGGGGGGGGGTGTAGAAAAAGGGTAGAA
Organism: Aralia elata; assembly: GCA_034770075.1. Taxonomy (NCBI): domain Eukaryota; kingdom Viridiplantae; phylum Streptophyta; class Magnoliopsida; order Apiales; family Araliaceae; genus Aralia; species Aralia elata. The sequence continues at coordinate 36,654,279 of CM068378.1, forward strand.
TGGAGGTGAGGAAGATAGAAGGGAGAAGAGCCCAATTAGATGGGCATGTGAGGTTGTTATTTGGAGAATATTCTAGATATTTAAGGACTAACAGATTCAGGCTAGGTTTTTATCCAACGATTCCCTCAAAAATCCATATCCTCATGGGTTAAGGTTAAAATCTGGAAAATCTTGTTGAAGTGTTACTTCATCTTCTCAGGTTGCTTCAATGTACAAGGTACTGGTACACACTTCTCTGTTGTTACTCTGGTATCAACCTTTGTTCCACGATTCTCAGAAGACCAAGTGTGTAGCTGCCATAGCAGTGGGGTTCTTAACAGTAGCATGGGACAACAAGCTGTTAGAAGCCATAATCTTAATTTAGCATTGGTTCTAAAAGCCCCTTCAAACTGGATGGAACCAACTATTTGGCATGGTCTCAAGCATGCCACATGTCAATTGAGGCCAATCATATGCAACACTTCATCAATGGAATAACTACTATGCCTGAAAAACCGGGTATGGCCCAAGAAGAATGGAAATCTGATAATTTCATAGTGAAAACATGGATTTTTAAGGCATATGACATTCGTAAAAGAATCCGTAAGTTGGGTCAAGGGGATAAGACTGTAGCTCAGTATTTTGCGAAGATTAATGCACTTTGGCAGGAGCTTGATCATTACCGGGTTTTTTCAGCCAAATATACGGAAGATGCAGCAACTTATCAAAAGTTTGTTAGTGAAGATAGAGTTGTGGATTTCTTGGCTGGTTTGAACATAGAGTATGATCAAGTTCGAGCACAGCTGATTGGTCAGACACCTTTCCCATCATTGCGAGAGGCTCATGCTAGAGTCCAACAAGATGAAAGTAGACATCGGGTGATGGTTCTAAATTTAAATCATGTTGACCGATCAGCCATGGTTGCTTCGTATCCTAAGCCTGGCTTCTCTATTCAGTCTCCTGTTGAGAAGGAGTCCCGCGAATGTGACTACTGTAGGAGAAAGAATCATACCAGGGATCACTGTTTTAAGCTTCATGGACGTCATAAAGGGCGTGGAGGTCGGTCTGGTAGTGGTCGTGGACGTGGTTCCCAGGCCTATATGTCCATTACAACACCTCATGTTGATGTTTCCAGTACTTCAGAAGCTATTACTGCACTCACTCCTGAGGAAATTTCAGCTTTTCAGAAATTGTTCCAAATCTGTCTTCTAATTATGCGCAATCAGGTATACATTCTTGTGCTTTTAATGTTTCATCATCTTGCCCTAGTTGGATCATAAACACAGGTGCTTCCGAGCATATGACCGGGTCCTTCCATCTCTTTACCTCATACACGCCTTGTTCTGGCAAAGACAAGGTTCGAGTAGCTAATGGCTCCCTTTCTTCCATCACCGGGAGTGGTTCAGTAGTTTATACTCCTTCATTAACATTATCATTTGTTCTTCATATTCCTTCATTTACCGCAAATTTATTATCTGTCCAACGTCTTATTGAATCCTTACACTGCTCAGTCACTTTTTTCCCAACTCATTGTGTTTTTCAAGACTTGGTGACAAGGCAGAAGATTGACAGTGGTAGTGCAGTTGGTGGTCTATATTATTTAGACGTTCCCTCGTCTAACATACCTCTAATTACAGATGGGACTGCTACTTAGGCTCTTCAATCTACTTCTGACTCTAACCTAACTTCTCTTCATCAATGGCATCGACGTTTGGGACATCCCTCTTTATCAGTATTAGAGTCTTTATTTCCATCTTTAGTTAAGCAGTGTAATAAAACTCAGTTTTTGTGTGAACCGTATGAATTGGGTAAACACAAACGTTCTATTTATTCTGCTATTAACGGTCGACATTCTGAATCTTTTGTTGTTATACATACTGATGTGTGGGGGGACCCTCTCGGGTTGTTTCCCGTTCTGGTTATAGATGGTTTGTTAGTTTTATTGATTGTCATTCTCGTGTAACTTGGATTTATCTTCTTCGTTCCAAAAATGAGGTGTTTGATTGTTTTCAGGAATTTCATAAAATGATTCAAACCCAATTTAAAGCTAAAGTCAAAATTCTTCATATTGATAATGGTCGTGAATATAGTAATAATAATGCTTTTGCATCCTATCTCTCTCAGCATGGCATCATACTTCAAACCTCCTGTGTTAAAACCCTAGAACAAAATGGAGTGACGGAAAGAAAAAACCAACACTTACTAGAAGTAGCCCGCACTCTTATAATAACTATGAATACACCTAAATTTCTATGGGGAGAAGCTATTCTGACTGTTGCATTTCTTATAAACTGGCTTCCTTCTAGAATTCTTGGGAACAGAAATCCCATCTCTTTCTTTCAACACACGACAAGTCCTCCTTCACCTCGAGTTTTTGGCTGTGTGCTATGTTCATGATAAATCTCCAACCCAAAAAGGTTACAAATGTTTTCATCCTCCTTCAAACAAAGTATTTGTCACTCGTGATGTAACTTTTTGGGAATTGAAACCTTTTTATTCTTCCTCACCTTCTCCTCAGGGGGAGGATGTTATTGATGAGGAGAAACTTCCTCCTGAGGCTGGTATTACAAGTAGTACTATACCACATTATCCTATAAATTTTCTCCTATTTCTGTTGTTCTCTGATAAATCTACACAGGGGGAATTACAGGAGTCGTATGCTAGACAGAATGAGCCTGAGTTAAGGACCTATGTTCGAAGAGGCAAAAATAAGGTCACCATTTCTACACCACTACACCAACCCTGCTCAGAATCTAATCATGATAATGCTAATGGTGAGAATTATAATTCTACTTGTTCTTCTGATGATACTGACATTTATTCTTCTGATGATATTGACCTTCCTATTGCTCTTAGGAAAGGGGTTAGATCTTTTACTCAACATCCTATCTCTAATTTCTTAGCCTATAATAAATTATCTACATCCTACCATTCCTTTGTTTCTTCCTTGTCTTCGATATCTGATCCTCAGGAGTGGAGAGAAGCAATTAGCGATGAGAACTGGAAACAGACAATGATAGAAGAGATGAATGCCCTGAAAAAAAATGATACATGGGAATTAGTCACTCTTCCTTATGGAAAAAAAACCAGTTGGTTGCAAATGGGTATATACAGTCAAACAGAAGTCGGATGGGACAGTTGAGAGACTCAAAGCCAGACTAGTTGTAAAAGGGTATACTCAAACCCATGGGATTGATTACCAAGAGACATTTGCTCATGTGACAAAGATGAACTCTGTTTGTACTATAATCTCGTGTAGCTAATTTCGGCTGGGATCTTCAGCAATTGGATGTAAACAATGCGTTCCTTCATGGTGACTTGGAGGAGGAAGTGTACATAGAAATACCCCCTGGTTTTGCTTCATCTGCAACCAATGGAAAGGTTTGTAAGCTACGAAAGGCTCTTTATGGTCTCCCAGAGCCTAGTTTGGTAGATTCCACAAAGCAATGATAAGATTTGGGTACAAGCAGAGTCGAGCGGATCATACTCTATTTATCAAACAAATAAAAGGTAAGACTACCATTCTTATTGTTTATGTTGATGACATTGTGGTGACAGGGGATAATAGAGAAAAGATAGTTAATCTCAAAGCAAGACTGACCAAAGAGTTTGAGATCAAAGATCTTGGTCCTTTGAAATAGGCTTTTGTAAGAAATATGTGTAAGCTATGTAATCCCAAATTTTGATGTACAGTATGGGATGTATATATGTAGCATGTGATATTTAAAGCAAGCTAACTGATGTAAAAATATGATACTTATTAATATAATATGTTTTATAAACATGTATTTTGTGGATGATTAATTACGTTACTTAAATACATGTTTAATATAGATAATGCTTATAATAATATATTGTTATACTAAACAGAAGATGCCGCCAAGAAGATCACAACGAGATCAAGACAACAAAGAGGAGCATAGGGGACCAAATCATAACCCTTTACAACAATTCTTAGACTTACTGGTAGGAGCCCTTCAAGGTAGAACTCAGAATTTAAACCCACCCGCCCCACAAATCACAACCTTCAAAGATTTTAAGAATGTGGGACCTCCAGAGTTTAAGGGAACCACTGAGCCTATAGAAGCTCAGGCTTGGATTAAAGAGATAGAAAAGGCTTTCGTGGTTGCCGGAGTAGGAGAGAACCAAAAGACGGTGTTTGTTGCTTACATGATGAAAGGAGAAGCTAACTTCTAGTGGGAGGCTAACCAGGACAGGGCTGGGGAAGGAGTAGTACTTTGGGAAAGATTGAAGGAGTTATTTTTCAAGAACTATTTCCGCGTAGTATGCAAAGTCGCATGGAGATGCGATTTTTAGAACTAAAGCAAGGGGACATGACTGTGTCCCAGTACGCTGCCAAACTTAACGAACTAGCGAGGTTTTCTCCACATCAGGTGGACACTGAAGAGAGGAAAGCTAGGAGGTTTGAACAGGGTCTTAAACCCTGATTGTACAACAGGTTGTCTGTCTTACAATTTCGCAACAATTCAGGAGAAGGCGATAATTGCAAAGGATGGAAATGAGGCCCTAATGAAATTTAATAAAGAACAAAAGAAGAAACATGGAGGAGGAAAGGCAGAAGGAAGCAGTGGAACTAATAATAATAATAAGTAGAAGTGGAATAATAATAACTGCGGGGGAATAGAGGGAGATAATAAGAGGAAGGTTGAGGGATGCAAAAAGTGTGGTAAAAATCACATGGGAACGTGCCTAAAGGGAAAGAATGTGTGTTACAACTATGGACCGGAGGGTCACATTGCTCCCAATTGCCCAAGTCCAAAGAAGAACAGGTGTTTTGTGTGTGGTGTCCTGGATCACCAGGCACAAAACTACCCAAAAAAGGAAACAAAAGTAGGGGAGGTAGTAGGAACAACAGCAACAAACCAATGATAATCGGGCCGACTGCACCAGGTCGACCAACAACAAGGACCTTCAATATGACGGTCAAGGATGCAGTTGCATCAAGGGACGTGGTGTCCGGAATCATTCCAGTAAATTCCATAAATGCTTACGTACTATTTGATTCTAGAGATACATGTTCGTTTGTGTCACATGAATTTGCAAACCAATTGCGTTTACCCTGCGAACCGTTAGAATTTTCCTTAAACATCGAAATTGCTAACAAAGAAGTAATCTTTGTTATATATGTACATAAAAACTGTTGCGTAGAGATTGGGGGACACAAATTTCTAATAGATCTAATCCCTATTCAATTGGGAGAATTTGACGTGATACTAGGGATGGACTGGTTGAATAACCATGAAGCCATTATCGATTGCCATAGTAAGTGTGAACCTTCAGACTCCAAATCAGGCGAAGGTAGTGTTTTATGGGAATCGGTCACCTAGGCAGTCTTGTTGGTTGTCAATGATGCAAGCCAAAAGACTACTTAGAAAGGGTTGTGCAAGGTATTTAGCTTACATAGTAGATACCCAACGAGTGGAGCCAGATTTAAGTTAGATGCCTGTAGTGAAAAAATTTGCAGATGTATTCCCGGAGGAACTCCCTGATATTCCTCCAGATAGGCAGGTTGAATTTGTGATGGATGTAGTCCCTGGAACGGCGCCAATTTCGAAGGCTCCGTAGAGGATGGCACCGGTGGAAATGAAGGAGTTGATGATACAACTACAAGAGTTGTTAGATAAGAAATTTATTCAACCGAGTGTCTCACCCTGGGGAGCACTAGTACTATTTGTGAAAAATAAAGACGGATCACTAAGATTATGTATAGAGACTATAGGGAGTTGAATAAGGTAACTATCAAGAATAAATACCTCTTACCAAGAATTGATGATTTGTTCGACCAATTGAAGGGAGCGAAATATTTTTCAAAGATTGATTTGCGGTCAGGATACCATCAATTGAATGTGAGAAGTGAAGATGTGCCTAAGATGGCATTTAGCACTCGTTATGATCATTACGAGTTCCTCGTGATGCCATTTGGTTTGACAAACGCTCCAGCAGCGTTTATGGATCTAATGAACAAAGTTTTTAAGAAATATTTAGATAAATTTGTCGTGGTATTCACCTATGACATTTTGAATTATTCAAAAACAAAGGAAGAGCATGAAGAACACTTAAGATTAGTATTGGAGACATTAAGAAGAGAGAAATTGTATGTGATGTTTTCCAAGTGTTAATTATGGCTGGAGAGAGTACAATTCTTAGGGCATGTGATTGATAAGGACGGGATTTCTGTGGACCCGGCGAAAGTGGACGCTGTAATAAACTGGGAACAACCGAAAACCCCAACGGAAATTAGAAGTTTCTTAGGATTAGCAGGATACTATCAGAGATTCATTCAGGATTTTTCGCAGATAGCTGGACCGCTGACGAATGTGACTAGGAAGAATATGAAAGTCATGTGGACGGAGAAGTGCGAAGAATGTTTCTAGAAGTTGAAAAAGAGATTGAGTAAATACTGGTAATTTTGCAGTTTATAGTGATGCCTCACATAGAGGGTTAGGCTGTGTTTTGATGCAACATGGGAAGTTGATTGCTTACTCATCGCGGCAGTTGAAAGATTATGAAAAGAAATACCCTACTCATGATCTAGAATTAGCGGCAGTAGTTTTTCCCCAAAAATTTGAAAGCATTATTTGTATGGAGAGAAGTATGAGATTTACACAGACCACAAGAGTTTAAAATATATTTTTACACAGGAGTTAAATATAAGGCAAAGGAGGTGGCTGGAATTGTTAAAGGATTATGATTGTACAATCCTTTATTATCTAGGAAAAGTCAATGTCGTGGCAAATGCCTTAAGTAGAAAGAACCAGGAGAAGTTGATGATGCTGACCATTCAGGAGGAATTAATAAAAGAACTTGAGAAGCTAAGAGATAGAGATAAAATGTATGAATGAGTCGGAAGAACAATTGTATGTGATGGAAGTTCATCCAATTTTTTGGACAAAGTTAAGGAATTGCAAGAGAAGGATGAAGAAGGTGAGAGAATAAAAAGGCGAATAGCCAGAAGAAAAAAAATGAAAAATTCAAGATGGACAAGGATGGAGTGGTGAGATTTGAAGATAAAGCATGGGTACTTTCGGTACCAGGATTGAAAGAAGAAATTTTACAAGAGGCCTATAGTTCTAAGTATTCGATCCACCCGGAGAGTACGAAAATATATCAAGATCTCCGTCAATATTTTTGGAGGCCTAGCATGAAAAGGGAGATTGCAGAATGGGCAAGTGCCTTATTGTCAAAGAGTTAAGGTTGAACATCAACGACTGAGTTGTCTACTTTGAGTGGAAGTGGGAGCATAACACTATGGACTTCGTAGTAGGACTTCCAACCACTCAGAAGGGCTATGACGCTATTTGGGTGATAGTAGATCGACTGACGAAATCCGCTCATTTCTTGCCAATCAAGGTGAGATTCAACTTAGATCAATTAGCTAAATTGTATATCAAGGAGATCATTTCTAGACACGGAGTTCCGATTTCGATCGTTTCAGATCGAGATCCGCAGTTCACATCAAATTTTTGGAGGAGTCTTCAGGAACATCTGGGAACACAATTGAGGTTGAGCACTGCACATTATCCTCAAACCGATGGACAAAGCGAGGGATCTATACAAACTCTGGAGGATATGCTGAAGGCATGCATTATGGATTTTAAGGGAAACTGGGACGATCACTTACCCTAGCGGAGTTCGCGTACAACAGTTATCACGCGAGCATCGGAATGCCGCCTTACGAAGCTTTGTACGGGAAGAAATGCAAAACACCGCTATTTTGGCACGTGGGCGCGTGAGATTTCTACTCCCCGTAGTTACCCAATCACTGAGGTCGCCTCCCTATTCTAACCACCCCAATGTAGTCTGAAGATCCCAAACACCAACACAATACTCTGAGATAAGCAAATCTATCCTGCAATGCTGCCCTCGATTGGACGCTAGCATTTGATTGAATTAACATGAGGACTACTAACAAAATTATGCAAAGTTGTAATAGATAAACCATCATACAATTGGTAAGGTACCTGATGCATCATAATCAAAGTAAATTATTTGGATAGTCCATTCTCAACATAATCATTTTGGACACCATAAAATTACGGAAAAAGTAGAGGGTAATACAGTCTTTTTTCCACATTATAGCTTTGATTAAAGTACTTGAGCCATTCTTTCGAGGGCAAAAAAAAATTTGCACTTGAATCAATCTTTGAGGGACAGAGGTTGTATAATTAACCAGCAGAGAACCCTATCATCAACATTATCCAGCCAGCCACATGTATACTAATTCCATATATTTTATTTATTGAGCAAAGAAAACAATCTAACTGCAGGAAGGAGAATACCGAGGTGTGTATTGTAGTTAAAATCAAGTCAAACCCAATTTGCTAATCAAACTAACTGATTTAACTATTTGAAAGTTGAGCATGTGCTATAAAGAAATACAAAATACCGGCGCCACTTTCTCTCTTCATCATCATCTGGGACTGCTTTAACAGATTTCTCAGGATTAATTTTTTCGCCCAATTTATCAATAATTGCTGCAAGAACGCCAGAATACGACTTATTAGAAAAGAGGGCAAAAGGATTTTATTTCCACAAGAGAATTTGATCTTTTCATAAGGTAATCTCTCACATAAAAGTGGGACCCATTTACTATTCATGTATGGAGGACGGAAATATAAAAGTTTCCATGTGGAAATATTATTCCCACAAAAGGTTCATAACTAGCAATAGATCAATAATCTCCTTGTTGCTGTGTAGTACATTACTATCAGAAATCCAACTAACAAGGACAAGAAAAATATAAATCAACTTGGGGTAATGATGGTAAGAACCTGATGAATCATTCAGCTGTTCACCATCCACCATCAATATAGGCACCTTCTTATAATCAGACCATTTGATTTCCTTCTTGCTTAGTGGATTCACCTCCACAACTTTGTAGGGCACATCATAATAGTCCAGGAATGCTGAGAAACCAACAAATGCTAAACCTTAGCCACTGAGCAAAAATGACGCAACATGAAGAAGCAAATATCATAACTATGTCCCCTATCACACTTGCACCAATTCGACTAAACATACAAGGAGAAAATATGCAAGAAGAACAATCATGCGTTAAAGGAGTTAAACCTTTTAAATTGCCAAGAAGTTTTAGAGCAAATTGAACATAATCTTGGAACTCGTATAAAAATTCTTCCTTAATAAGGAACAAAATCCAGATTCGTATTTATATTCAGTGACTAAATGGTACGAGCCAACAACTTATCCTGTGTACTTCTATTGAACATCGTATTGCAGAAATTAACCCCAACATGGGCACTGGGGCAGTAATGACCCATGACTTATATTCAGGAGATGGCAATGCAATTATAGACTCGGAGCTGAAGTAGGCAGATTTATTTGTTCCGTTTACTCCCTGATGTGGATGCAACCCCCACCCCACCGCCTCTCTCCCCTACTGACGGTCGCAGCATGTGTTAAGCCTCCCACTGAGGCTTAACTTAATTAACAACCATAACTACAGAAATGCGAACTAAGAGAGAAATTAGATTAGTATGGGACTGAAGAAACCAAGAAGGGGACATAGATAACATAGGAGCTTGGGAAAAAATATAATATAGTTTTGAATGAGAGCTCTCAACTTAATTCATTCATATGAATTCCTACTACCTTAGCTCATAACATATATAGAGAGATCTCACATGGATTCTCTAATAACAGAAAATGACAGAAAACGCCACTTTTCCCTCTAACTACTCTTATGGCACATGTTGTCTTAGTTCTAGAATCATCCCTAAGTAGCAATTCCAACTATACCCTTATATTCTCTGCAATTACTAACATATTACTCATCTAGACATTTGCTTGTTTAACATTCCTGATTCCCCCTTCTTCAAAAAATTTCATGTCCTCATGGGGAAATTCTTTGGGGGACTGTGATGATGATTTTCCTTCAAACATGATGGACAAGTTATCATCTGCTTGGTTCTCTTTCCATTTTAGTATAGTTGAACTCCAGTAAGTTATTCAACCCATTTGTTGCAACATTTTCACCATGTTTTGTTCAAGAAAAAATTCAAAGCCTTATGGTCTGTTTAATCACAAAATGTCTTCCCTTAAGATGGGTTGCCCACCTTTGTACTTTCAAGTTTCACCACCATTGCATTTCTCTCCCATATGTGGGCATGGCCTGACTCTTGGGACTTAGGACTATACTAAATTAAGCCAAAGGCCTTACTTCTTGTACCAACAGTGCACCAATTCCTGCAGCTGAAGTATCTGTTTCTATTTTAAAATCTGGAGTGCAGAGACTAGTGTCTCTATGAAAGGCCTTTTTAATTTGTCAAAAGCTTGGGTTGCTTGCTCAATCCAATGAAATTTGGCCTCCTTAAGAGGTTTGTGCAAGGCTTAGCAATTCTTCCATAAATTTGCAGAAACTTTTGTTAATACCAAGTGTTAAGAAAGAATCCGATCCGGTTGGGTTTTCGGGGAACAAATGGGCAGGAATTGAGCTCGGGACTAAGAGGGTCCAGAGGGAGTGAGCCACGGGGCTAGGATGGACTTGGTGGTGCAAGCCTCAAGGCTTGAGCTGGCTTGTGTGTGTGAGCCCCGAGGCTAGTGCAGGCGAAGGAGTGTCGCCTGTGCTGCAAGACAAGGGAAGGTTAGCAAGACTCCTAGAGGTGCCCTTAGGAAGCCTCTCCGAAGGTTAAGTCACTACAGGTATGGAATAATGGCCTAAGCTCTAAAGGCTTAGGAGTGAACATAGGGCAAATAGGCAAATGAGAGAACTTATCTTGAGAACCCCTATTTTATATCGGTAAGTTGGTGACCGTTATGCCCTTTGCCCTTTGGAGGGAGAAATCTCTACGATGCCCTTCACATATGGCTGCAGATGTTCACATTACCCTTACGTAGGGTCAAAGTCTAGCATGCCCCTCAAGTGGTGAGGGTGTGAATATCTATGTTTCCCCCAGTGAGAGTGAACACGTGTCACGGTGTTATTGGGTGGTTATTCTTAGGTTTACCACCCAGTGAGCCCCAAAATTCTCTTAACTTTCTTAAGATCGCTGATGATATAAGCCGTTGTAGCACACTGTCTATTTTTGAGTTGTCCATTGCTACTCCTTGTTATATGATGTGTCCAAAGTAAGCTATCTCAGTGGTAGCAAATTCACGCTTGCTGAGCTTGGTGAAATGTTGATGTTCCCTCATTTCAGAAGAAACAATGTCAAGTTCTTGAGATGTGACTCTAAATCCTTGGAAAGAAGAGGATATCATCCAAGAAAACCAGGACAAACTTTCTTCGGAAGAGAGCAAAAACATGGTTCATAAGACTTTGAAAGGTAGTCCGGGCATTTGTGAGACAATTACACAATTAACTCATAATGCCCAAAGTGTGTTCTAAAGGTCTTCTTTTCTATATCTTTTGGGTTCAATCTCACTTGGTGGTAACCTGCCCTTAGATTCAATTTAAAGAAATATATGCCCCTTGTAACTCATCCAGCAACTCATCTATCAATGGAATGGGAATCTTGTTCTTGAGGGTAAGGGAATTGAGCTTTCAAAAATATATGAAAAATCTTAAGGACCCATTTTTCTTTTTAACCAGGAGAATAAAGGAAGCATATGGGTAAAATGCTAGGCCTATCCATGTTTCCAATATTCCAGCTACCAATTTGGAAATTTATCTATTTCATTTTTCTGATCAAAGGAGTATGTGTAGAGTCTCAAAGAAAAAGGTTGGGATCCAGCTTTAAGTTCAATGTGGTAGTCAACAAACCTTTCAAGGGGTGAGGAATTTGGTTCTTGAAATACATCTAGGAAACCACAATAGGTTTTGAGTTTCTTTCTAAGAAAAGGCAATTTATCAAGCCCTTTGCTTCCACCTCTTCAAGCATCTGTTCAATAGATTAAATGCAAAAATACCAATTCGCTGGTAATGGATTCGACATTTTGGTACTGTCAAACTTTTGTTTCCTTACCTATCACCGAATCAGCAACTCATCCAAGCTGCAGCATAACTGCTGTTGTGTCACCCTCACACTATTCAATTACAAAAACCTTAATTCTCACACTTTCTTTTGAAAATAATAGATATAAGAAATTGAGTGTAATAGTGAAAATTTGCCCTTTTCTTAAAGGTTGCAGTCCATTTATTTGTTGATATACTACATATTTATTTGTTGTTATACTACATACTATCAATGACAATAATTATAACCATTTAAAATGATTTTTGAATGTTGTGCATTTATAATCTTCTACAACTTAAAGGCCAGTTTGGCATGATCATGATAAAAAGGAATTCGAACAATTACTGTTTTACATCTTCAAACTTTTTCTAGTGTTGTAAATAATGCCCTGCTTTCTTTCATTTATAAACAGGACCCCTCATCCTTACATCCTCTTTTATCAAATATCATTTCCATTATTGTGGATCTCTCTCAAATATTACCTGTCTTTGTCCAAATTTCCTATTAACTTAAATATAAGTTAATACATACACAGACTAGTTATCAGACAATTATACTCCCTCCGTGTTAGAATGGGAGTCCAATTTTAAAAATCTTAAGAGAAGTTGTCAATTTTTACTTTAAAAATCCTAAAAGCTAGATTTAAACAATTTCTTTAAGCAAATTAGTCTACTTTAAAAAGGGACTCTCATTTGAAAAAAGAAAGGGAAATGGAACTGTAATTGGGATGGAGGGAGCAAATTCACCAAATAACCAGAAGTAAGCAAATAAAGTAATAAACTTCAAAAAATACAGCAACAGTGATGCATGTATACCTTTAACCTTGTTACAAAAGGGGCACGCTTCATACTGATACAGCACAACCTCCTTAGGGACGAGCCCCGGAGGAGTAAGCCCTTTAGCATACGCCTCCTCTTGGAAGAATGAGGCGGCTCCAGCAACGGCGAATAGAGCTCCGGCAAGTCCAAAATTGTAGCCAGTACAGGAAGAAAACCATGGCGGCGGAGGTGAACGAGCAGAGGAGAAGGACCTGGCGGTGGTAGTGCCATAGATCGCATTTTGGAGGAGTCTTGGTTGGATCACGGCGGCGGCGTTACCGTCATAGCCGCCGGATACGAGAACTCGGGAGAGAGTCGAGGAGGCGAAGCACGCTCGTCTCATATTTGTGGTTTAATTTAATGGGAAAAATTGTTCAAAATCTGTGTGTTTTGTTGTTTCGCGTGACATACCTGTGATATAAAGAGGGATAATGATACATGGACTAAACTAGCGTCAGCCTGTGCCTCCGACACCACAGTGTCGGAGAGAGATGTCGAAAAAATAGGTGTCAAAAGCTTGGGTTGCAAATAATTTTGAATTTCTCGCTCATTTAATAAGTCATCTGAGTCATCCAAAGTTTGACATAAATCTGACCGTTTATTATTTACTCTTTCTTTATATATCTTTAACTTCCCTAATTTTCAAACTCTCTCACTGCGGTTTTTATTTCTCTTATCGAAAACTAGAAAGCTCGACACCTATTTTTCCGATATCACCGCGAATAAAACTTTTGACAAATTAAAACTATAATCAACAAAATATTCATCATCAATAAAAGACAAAGATAAATAAGAGTTTAGGTAAGAAAAACTGCTTCTGCAAGTCTTCTATCTCCAAGCTCCATCAACCTCTGACTTCCATCTTTGCTGATACCTTGTTTGCTCTTGAACTGGGAAGAAAGTTAGCCTCACATGGCATTTTTTGGCCTTTTTCTCCTCACCTTTTACAATCCCAACATCAGACTATTTATAGGAGTTATTCCACCTAACCCTAATAGAATTAAGATTACATTTATAACCTTAGGTGGAGATATTTGTATTGAAGTCAGCCTTGTAGTTTTTGTAACTCTTTAGGCTTCAATTAGCAAGTGTCCTTAATAATCAGGAACGTAAATAATCCAATTAGCCCTTCAAATTTGTCGCACGCGTAGACCACACGCGCCTGTCCAAGGGTAACCGAGCGTCGCGACTCACTTTAATGAATGTCGCGACCCATATACCACGCCGCGGCTCATACTCTTCTACATTTTCTTGCTTTTCTTCCTTGTTCGCCCAATTGCTTCAAATATTACGATTTTGCCACTTAACTCCTTTATTGCTACAAAATAAATAAAAACAATAAAATAAATACAAACTCTATAAAATAACATAAATTATTTAAAAACACATAAATTATTAAGCCTAAAAGTATCCAAATAATAGGTATAAAACTCACTCATCAAATACCCTCAAACTTACTATTTGTTTGTCCTCAAGCAAAATACATATAAAAACTAAAGAATAAAACTAACAACTAAATATACAACAAGCAATGAACCAATTTGAAATTGAACACGGCCTCAAAGATTTCTTAAATGATAACTCCTATAAAATTTCAAAAATATGCAAAAGCCTAAGAATTCAACAATCTATTAGTCATACTTCATTCAAGACCCTTTGTGCGTGTGTGAATCCAAATGTATCAAACTAATCAAAACTCAAATAAATTCATGAATTTCAATGCTCGTAAAAGATAGATAAAGCCCCCCTTTTTATACTTATCGTCACACATTTTATTACTATTTTTTATATATATTACGAGTGCGTTTTACGCTCTATCTCGTATGTATTTTGATTTTGGCATGTGCAATGTTTGTTTTTCTTAGGCTTTTCAAAAATTACCCCTGTAGCGAACTTTCCACCAATGAATCCCAAATTAGATGGCTTTAGGTCAATAAGTGTAGAGACACTCCTAAGGGCATACTTGTTCGAGTAACTAAGGCCACAAAAATAAACTAGCCAAACTTTGCTTATATCCATCACTTTTATACAGATTTTTCTCTTCATATCTTTTCATGATGGACATTGAAGATAGTAACATGATCAAGTAAGCAATAGAGGTTTTCTTCTATCCTTCATTAGCATCTAACACATAAATTTCCTCAAAGTTAAACTAGTTCAACCAAATGGATATGTGCATAATAGAATTAAAGGGTCTCAAACAAAATAAAAACTAACAAGAAGCCAAAATTCAGATTAAACAATATTTATCCCTTTTCTAAGAATTCATAAATAAAAATCATAGTTCTATTATTGACCAAAAATCTTAATTTCAATTAATTCATTGCCCAAAAGACACTACCTATAAACAGTACAACATCATTTTCGTAGAAAATACAATTGCATTTAGCATGTGCAACAAGACTTTAAACCCCAAGGTTACCCCAAGTGGACGGGTTGTGTCTCGTGAGGGTTTGCAGTGAATCTACCCACAAAATTCAAAATTTTTAAAAATAAAATAAAATTACTAACATAGACCTACACATCAAAACAAAATATAGGAAGACCCCCAAACTTAAAACTGCCATTATTCTTAAAGTTGTAATAAAATGAAATTAACGCACGAACTTCCTTGAAAAGAGGTCAGTTGTCGCTCTTCGTAACCGTCTTCTATTATCTGTTAAGATGCATGATCTGAAAAACACAAAAATCAAAATAAATTAATTACAACAAAAATACAAATTTAAATTAAGATCAACTTGGTTGAAATCAATATTGGAAAAACATTAGAAAATAATTCCCCGGCAACGGCGCCAAAAACTTATTTGTCAAATATTGTACTAGCAAAAACACGGAAGTATACGTGGTCAACAAGTAATAAAATGATAAGAGAGTTGTCGATCCCACGAGGAATTAATTTTAACATTTTCCCAAATACCAATTTTATATCAAGCCAATCTTATTTAAACGTATGAATTAATTAAAATTAATAATTAAACTAAATATTAAAAATAAACAACTAAATAATAAAATATAACTAAATAAATAAATAAATATAAGAATTCGACTTCACCCCATGCTTCATTCAAATTTCATAACTCTCCATTTAATTATACGGTCACGATGAATTGTTAATCGAGAATTCGATAGTATTTATACGCATCTTTCGATAGTCATACAAACATATCTTTTCTAAATCCACCACAATGAGAATAGAATCGGAAAGGAACATCCTAGCTAAATAACTCACTATATTCCTATGCAAATTAAATAAACAAGGATTTTAAGCACAGATTCTCTTTAGGTTACATATGGCATATATGTATATTCCTATCTTATACACGAATCATGAATTCCATCGCATGTAGAAAACACAAACACATGTCATCATATTCATATCTAACCCTAGATTTCATCTTCCAAATTCATCTAAAGTATCCCGCTAATTGTTGGCCAGACAATTAATCAATATGCACAAAATATAATGAACCAATTCATATGGTGCCAATCAAATAGAACGAAAATCAATTTAAACTACACATGGGATTCCATTAAATACTTGAATTAACAACATGTTCACAGCAAATAAAATATAATCAAAAAAATATTCATCATCAATACAAGATAAAGATAAATAAGAGTTTAGATAAGAAAAACTACTCCCGTGAGTCTTCTATCTCCAAGCTCCATCAACCTTTGATCTCCATCTTTGCTGATACCTTGCTTGCTCTTGAACTGGGAAGAAAGTTAGCGTCACATGACGTTTTTTTGGCCTTTTTCTCCACACCTTTTACAATCCCAATATCAGACTATTTATAGAAGTTATTCCACCTAACCCTAATAGAATTAAGATTACATTTATAACCCTAGGTAGAGATATTTATATTGAAGTCAACCTTGTAGTCTTTGTAACTCTTTAGGCTTCAATTAGCAAGTGTCCTTAATAATCAGGAACGTAAATAATCCAATTAGCCCTTCAAATCTGTCGCCCGCGTGGACCACACGCGCCTGTCCAAGGGTAACCGAGCCCCCGACTCACTTTAATGAATGTCGCGGCCTATATGCCGTGCCGCGGCCCACAATAGTGAGTTGCGACTCATACTCTTCTGTTCATTTTCTTGCTTTTATTCCTTGCTCGCCCAATTGCTTCAAATATTACGATTTTGCCACTTAACTCCTTTATTGCTACAAAATAAATAAAAACAATAAAATAAATACAAACTCTATAAAATAACATAAATTACTTAAAAACACACAAATTATTAAGCCCAAAAGTACCCAAATAATAGGTATAAAACCCACTCATCACTCTTCATGGATTTCTCTCCTCTTCAACCAACACGAAACCCTAACCCTAGCAAAGTACGATTTCCTTGCCCACATTTCTTTGGCGACTCTACTGGAGAGGTGTAGAATTCATGAAGGGTATGCCCACAACTCAAAGTGGGAGAATTACGGGTAGAGTTTTACCGACTACGAGTATTACCTCACCGGATCCAGTTTCTAGACAAGCAAACCAAGCTTTCCAAGGAGCGAATCTGGACATAGATAGACCAATCATAGAGGACATTTTAGAAGGGCAACGACCAACCAACACCAGGCAAGCGAGCATAGGCATGCAAGGTGAGGATATAACAGGAGAGCAGATGACGATGAATGTTGTGCAAATGGAGATGCTGAAGGCATTGAAGGAGGCGCGTGAAGGACAAGGGATGATGATGGCAATGATGACCGAAATACAGAAGCAGCAGGAGGAAATGGTGAATTTTCGCCAGCAATTGATGCCGGTCCTAACCTTTAAAACCATATTTCCAAGAAGTTCGTAAGCAGTGTGGGCAGGAGTGGATAACAATGACAAGGACAATTAGATTGTGCCTCTGACAGTGGAAGCCAACAGATTCCAATCATCAACCTAGAACTCTAGAACAGTAGTGATGTGCCACAACATAGAGTGGAGACGAGTCAGCCCTAACCAACAATCATTCCAGCCACACTCCCAGCATTCTCACAAATACAGATACCGACCATTCCGAGCCATACTCAACAACTCATGCAAGTTTTGCATGATGCAAGTGTACACCAGTCAATCTCTTTAACGCATACATTACCAATGCATCAGTATATTACAGCAACCTAGAAAATTCGCACGTCGAGCCAGTATGTGACCATGGATGATATGCTTGACGTAATCAACCAACTCCAAAGACAGACAACCAGACCTTCAAAATTGGACTTCACTCCACCTTACCCGGCACATATCTAGAGACAACCTTACCGAGCAAGGTATATTGAGCACCCTCCACAGTTCTTGAAGTACAATGGAGAGAAAGGGAATGTCCAAGAACATATAACCAAGTTTGTAGAGTCGATGTCCCCATGGATGGGTTATAACGAAGTAAGCAACCACAACCTCTTACTCCGTGAGTTCAACAAGACGCTAGTGGATACTGCCTTCAGTTGGTACTACAATCTAGAGAAAAGGTTCAGTCCAAGATTAGAACGATCTAAAGTTATAATTTTTTAAGAAGTTTTTATATGTGCAGAAATAGGTGACCATTGTGGAACTAATGAGATTCAAACAGAAGCCTAATGGGGAGTTGTCAGACTACGTAGATAGATTCAGGGCTCAGGCACAGAAATTTGTGGAGCCGATTGAAGAAAAAAAAATCTAATGAGCATATATAACAATGGTGCCCTAGATGCCTTTAAGCCCCACTTGATTACTAAAACATGTGATTCCTTCGCAACACTCTCATCATTCGTACAAGACTTGGGAGGAATCATGACATTGACCATGAGCCATGCGACTGTTACGTGGAAGGGCAAAAAGACGGCTACTGTGGCTTTAGCAGACTCTCAGCAAAAGCTACAAGCGGGCAAGAGGGAAAAGAGTGGAATGAATGAAAGGAACCGAGAAAAGCCAGAAGACAAATATTCGGGATTGTCAATCCCAGAGGCCATTACTTGTGGCGAAAAAACATTCAGGGATTCGTATGAACAATGGGTGGAACATGGAGTGGTGAAACCTCTAAGACCCAATTTTGTAGTGACCGAAGAAATGAAGAGGAGACTAGACTTTTATGTGTATCATCAGTACGCAGGACACTCCGCCATGGACTGTTACAGCCTGCGGAGGATTTACCACAAACAGTTAGAAATAGGTGAGATTGAGTTGGAAAGAGGAAGCAATGTGCTAGACAAGCCATTGCCCAATCATAAAGGGAAAGAGACGTGTAACGCTATCACTCATAGTAAAGCACTAGAAGGAGGAGAAGTGGAGATGATGGAAAATACAGAAGAGGCGGAGGAGATGGAAGATGCTACTGATCCAGGATTATAAGTGACTGTGTTGATGAATGGGACAAAGTTTAGAAGATTCCTTGACCAGATAGGATTGACCAAGGAAGCAAGAATAGAGGCAACCAAGGCAATCATCAAAGCTACCAAGGCACAAGAGACTTGCATGGTAGTAGATAAAGGGTTCATGAAGATGGTAGAGGAGGAGGAACACAAAATCTCTTTCTTCAAGGCTGATAGAGAAGTGAAATACCCACACAACAGATCGCTGTATGTAACAACGATAATCAACGGTATAGAGGTGTGAAGGGCGTTCATTGATAATGGAACATCTGTTAATATAATGCCCTACAACGTGTTTAAACAGTTAGGGCTGTCAGAAAAGAAGATTGTCAAGGAAAGAACAAATATCACGGGGTTCGCCAATCAAAGCACAAGGACCCTTGGATACATAAGGGTAGATATGCAAGTGGGAAAGATCAGGGGACTTGTGACGTTCCATATAGCAGAAATCAACGCGGCATACCATATGTTGTTAGGAAGAGCTTGACAGAATGACTATGGGGTGGTCCCATCCGTCCTTCATCAGTGCATGAAGACAATTTAAAAAGGAAATGAGATTAAGGTACCTGTAATAAGGAACCCATTTGCGCCGGAGGAGGCACACATCACTGAAGCAGCTTTCTTTGATGATGTTACCGAATAAGGAGAGAAAAACATCATTAAGCATGATTTAATGAAGCTAGCAAGTTGGGAGGAGGTGCAAGAAGACAAGTTTGTGCCTGCAAAGAAGGAAAAGAAATCAACCTCGGAACAAGGTGAATGTTCCAAAGACAAGAGATCGGTGGTAGTGGACTTGGACGAAGAAGAAGGAAAAGAACAAAAGAAGAGGGCAGCAGGTCCGAAGATGCCAGAAACATAATTAATGCCAAACGAATAGCCCAATCGGAGACGGGCGTAGGTAATAAAAGAAAAGAAGAACATAAGACGAAATGGAAAAGGGTTGTTAAACTCGACAGGAGAATAGTGTTTCGCTTGAGACAATGTGAGGGGGAAGAGCCCGAGGGTACACTCAAATTTAACGGCTCAAGAGGTGTCCCCCACTCCAGTAGCGATGAAAAGGAAGATATTATGCAGCAGCAAGTGGAACCAGTTCCGGAATACTTTAAGGACCGACCAAAACCTCAATAAAATGAATTAGAGGAAGTCGATTTAGCAGCAGAGGGAGGAATGCCAAGACCGACTTACATCAATAAGGAGCTGAACGCAAGCCAGAAGAAAGAATTAGTAGAGCTACTGCAAGAATATAGGGATGTGTTTGCTTGGAACTATAACGAGATGTCTGGGATTGACAAGGAATTGGTGGAACACCAGCTAAACATAAACCCGGGAGTTAAACCAGTGAAGCAAACACCTCGCACTTATTCACCGAAAGTTGAAACACAAATAAAGAAGGAGATAAAGAAGCTGTTGGAGGTAGGATTCATCAAGTCAATTCAGCATCCAGTATGGTTATCTAACATTGTACCGGTAATGAAATCGAATGGGCAATTGCAGATATATATGGATTTCAAGGATTTGAAAAAGACATGCCCAAAGGGTATGCACCTGCTACCCAATATAGACACTTTTGTGGATGCAACGACCAATCATGAGATGATGTCATTCATGTATTGGTTCATGGGCTATAATCAAATTAAAGATGTCCTTAGAAGATGCAGAGATGATAGCCTTCCGTACCCAGTTTGGGAATTTCTACTATATAGTAATGTCATTTGGGTTGAAGAATATGGGAGCAATTTACCAACGGGTAATGCACGCCATTTTTCATGACATGATTCATGACATAGTGGAGGACTATGTAGATGACATAGTGGTAAAATCTAAAAAGGAGACAACTCACGTGAAGGATCTGAGAAAGGCGTCGAAGGTACAAGCTGAAGATAAATTCAAAAAAGAGCGCCTTTGGGATGACAGCTGGAAAATTTTTGGGCTTCTTAGTGCAGAATAGAGGTTTGGAGGTAGACCCAAGCAAGGCGAAGGTTATTACAGAGATGCCCTCACCAAAAACGCAAAAACAGTTGAAGAGCTTTCTAGGGAAGGTTTCCTACCTGAAGAGATTTATGCTAGCATTGGCAGAAGTTATGGAACCTTTTGGGAAGTTACTAAAGAGAAATGCGGAATGGGACTGGGGGCACGACCAGAAACAAGCCTTTGAGAAAGTAAAGGAAATTTTGGCCTCTTTGAAAACGATAGTAGTACCACACAGAGGGATATCGTTGCAATTGTATATCACATCTACCGCAAAGTCTGTAAGAGGATTGATTACACAAGAGGTAGATGAGGAAGAAAAACCTGTATACTACATTAGTCGAATTATCAGAGACTGGAAACCAGGTACTCACAGTTGGAGAGGCATTGTCTGGCATTACTATTTGTCGCACAGAAAATGCGCCATTATTTTTTAGCACATGAAGTGAGGCTTACAACAAGGACTGATCCGATACAATACTTACTGACTAGGCCAACGTTGGTAGGAAGACCTGCAAGATGGATGATGATCCTTTCAGAATATGACATCAAGTGTGTAACACCGAAAGCAATCAAATGTTAGGCTTTAGCAGACCTGCTCGCTCAATTTCCTAATGGAGAATATGAACCTCCCTCTGAGGATCTTCCAGGGGGAAGTAGAAACAATTGACATGGTGGATGAAGACTCGGAGTGGTGGAGCTTGGCATTTGACGGGTCGTCTACAGATAGGAAAGGAGGAGCAAGTGTGGTATTAACCACCGAAGAAGGAAAGGAAGTCGCCTTGTCATATAAATTGGATTTTCCTTGCACGAATAATGAAGCAGAATATGAGGCGTTCATGTTGAGATTGTTGGTGGCTTGAGAATTGGGAGCCAAGCGTCTTAAAATAAAAGGAGATTCGAATTTGATAATGTAGCAAGTAAGAGGCCAAGTTGCAGTGAAAGAGCTTAGCTTAGCGCCATACAGAACTATGACACATTGAGTATGTGCCAAGAGAACAAAATAAACAACCTGATGCATTAGCCACAGTGGCATCAAGAGTGCATGTCAAAGGAGAAGACTTGGAAGTGAAAGTGATCAAGAGAACCCTCCCATCTACAGTGCTAGAATTATTCCTCAAAGACATGACGGATGATTGGAGACATGACATCTTTCATCAATTGCAAACAAAGGAAAGGAATATGCAGCCGACGGAGCTTCAAAAATATAGCATTATTAAAGGAGTCCTATACCATAAGGAAGCAAATGGTGTATTAACAAGATGCTTGGGGAGGCATGAAACAAATATTGTTTTATATCAGATATATGAAGAAAACTGCGGCTTGGCAGATATCGGGTTGTATCGGAGATTGCAGCACCAAGGGTATTATTGGCCCGAAATGAAGAAAGAAGCGGATGCTCTTCAGAGACAATGTCTTTCGTGCCAAGAATATCTTAGGGAGGAGGAATGCACCTTCATTGACGACATATCTGATTGGCAAATCCCATATGTGGAGTTTTTACAAAGTGGCAGTCTGCCTGCCAAAAGGAAGGACACGATTATCATAAAGAAGAAAACACAACTCTTTTTCTTACAAAACGGAGAGCTATTTAGAAGAGGGTTCAACGGGAAGCCCTTACAATGTCTGGAATTAGGCGAGGCTAATGATTTGGTCTATCAAATGCACAAAGATGAACACCAAGGGGGAGTAAAGTTGTACAAATAACTGATTGATCATGGTTACTATTGGCCTAAAATGGAAGGAGATTGTTTAGAGTTTATCAAGAAGTGCCACGTCTGCCAAATTCGTAGGAACTTAATTCATAACCCCACCGTGGATTTGCAGACCTTAGCAACACCATGGCCCTTTTATACGTGGGGAATGGATGTTATAGGTCCTGTTCATCCCAATTCCAAGGCAACATTTGGATCTTGACTGCCACTGAGATGTACACAAAGTGGGTGGGAGCAATACCATTGAAAAGGGTTACTGGGCCGACAATGGCAAATTTCATTATGGAACACATTGTTTGTCGTTTCGGGATCCCGAAAATCATCTTATTAGATAACAAAACTCCCTTCATTAATAGGGATGTCAGGAATCCGATGGATAGATACAGGGTGAAGCATTACAAATCATCACCTTACTACCCGAAAGACAATGGACAAGTAGAGGCCATGAACAAAACCTTAATCAAGATTCTCTCAAAAATCCTAGACGATCACCCGAAGACATGGGCATAATGAAAGTAGTATGCTCTGAAGCCAATTACATTGGATGTGATAAGCATTTACTTTGTAATCTTGTTCATTTATTAATAAAAGAAGTTATTTAATTAAAAGGCATACTTTATCCATGATTAATTGGTTGAATTAATTAAATGTGATAAACCCATAGTTTTGGAGCAATGTTTTTAGAATCATGATGATGAACATGCTAATGAGATCTAAATTCTAGATTGCTCAAAACTAAAATATTCCCAATCGTTGGATTACAAATGTGGGGTTACTGATTCTGGATAGATTGGCACATACTATGCTTGCTCTATTAAAGAGGATAATTAATCTCATAATCATTTGTGTGAAGACACTAACGCAAGTATGTAGGTGCTTATTGGAGAATAAGTTCATTGAATGTGACTCGATAGAAAGGAACACCTAATGGAGTTTTACTTGCTTGACAATAGGAGTTCCTGTAGTGATAATAGTACAAGTAATCCTTGGACTTGAGATCATCATAGTATCTTGTGTATTCTGAGTTATGATTTGTCATATTCCTTAACTCTTTGGGAGTATAATAGGGTATGTTCGGGTATAATAAAGTGTACATAGAGGTAGGTGAATGATCAACAAATGATCTACCACTTCCGGTAAAGGGAAAGAATATCCTATACGATTTGATGAATGACAACTCAGAAATCCTTGGCCAAGGTGAATGAAAATTAGAAAGGAGTTTTTAATTTACATTAATCAGAGTTGTGCATTTTGTGAGTCGAAATGTATATGATTAAATAAATATGACTTGTTAGTAATTCCATGTCTTATGTTTAATCGGGACATTGTATGGTAAAATGATTGAATTGTATGGTAACTATTTACTAAATAGGTTCTATATGATTAAACATTGATTTCATATTATACGGATAGTTATGATACACTGATGTAAGGTGTCCCTAATGATGTAGAATAAATATTATTTATTTATATATGAATTAAAGGAGTTTAATTCATTATAAATAATATTAGAATGGTTCTAATTTATTTATTCTACTTACCGGCATAATATTGAACCTAAAGAGTCACACTACAAAAAGAGAAATATTATTTTAGAAGTAATTGGCTTAATGATAATAAGTTAAGTGTATTTAATTTATTAGTAGAATAAATTACATAACTTAATATTTATAATTAAGTATTTAGAGAAATACTAAATTATAAATTAATAAGAAGTATTCTTATTAGTATTATTATAAATTATTTAATTCCTAAATAGTTTGAGAATTAAATTAAATTAAAACCCTAAGTCTTAAAAGGTTTAGGAGGGAGGGTTAGTCTGTAAATAAGAGGGGTCTTATTGTGAAAAAATAAAATGCAACTCTTGGAAGTATTTTCTACAACCTAAAAGAGTTAGGAGAGAGAAAACTAGGGCTAGCCACCCAAGGTTTGGAGAAACCTAAATTTACTTCTTCCATAATCATCTCTTGGTGGATCACCTTTAGAGCGCTGCACACACTGAGTAGTTTGCGTTTGATCCGTGGATTTAGAAGAGTGTGAAGGAACAAAGGATTGGAACTTGAAGATTACATCAAGGAGTTGATCATCTTCATAAGGTATATCTTTTATCCTTCCTCAATTAATAATATCATATAAGGTAATTCTTGGGATTGCAGAAAATTTTAAATTCGATTTATGCCATGCTTCTGCTGTTTTATAATATGATTGTATGTATGTTCTTGTTTCTGTAAACTTACACAAAACAGCTATCAATAGCATTGTGGGCTTATCGAACTTCAAAAAGAAAACCTATGGGCGAAACCCTATACGCTTTGGTATATGGTGAAGAAGTTGTCTTGCCCACAGAAATAGAAATCCCTTCGGTCAGGATGAGACTTCGAAGCTTAGTCGAAGAAGAGAAGAGACCGATTGCTTTAGAGGTCGTAGCCGACTTCCGAGACAAAGCAAAAGAAAAGCTGAAACGGTACCATGAAAAGCTGCGACGATAATACAATACTGTAGTGGTACTACCACAAATTTTAGTGGGGGACTTGGTGCTCAAGACAGCTAATCACGTCATGAGGGGAACACCAACCGCCAATGTTTTTCCCAAATGGGAAGGCCCGTATAGGGTACGAGAGATCTCCGAAAATGGGTACTACAAAATATCTCGTGTGGGATCAAATGCTATCTCGAGCCCACTGAACTTGAAATGGGTAAAGAAATACTATACTTGAGATAGTCATCAAAGAAGTTACACTTTCAACTGTAAAAGTGATCGAGACACCTAACTTTAAGTCCTCGGACCCGACAAGTTATACTTTCAACTTTAAAAGTGATCGAGGCACCTGATCATAAGTCCTCAAACCCGAGAAGTTACACTTTATCTTTAAAAGTGGTGAATATTATGCTTTCTTCGTCAAAAACACGATTGAATATTTTTTTCTCTTTTGTGAAATTTGAAACGTTATGCTTTTCGTCAAAAGCAATCTGATTATTAATAAAATGCCAAACTTTCACTTATACTTTGGCAATTTCTTATTTTTTTATAAAAAAATGTATGGATTCAAGTGTTAGTTTGCGAAAAGTCGAAAAAAATGTTTTGATTAAAGATTTCTTGTTTTCTCTTATATCATGCATATTATTTGTCTTGGAGTATTAATTTGAATGACTTATGACTTAATGTCTAAATATTGGGTCATAAGGAAGAATTCAAGTTAAAGACAATTAATAATGCCGAAGAAAACTTTATACTGATAATTGCGACATACATATAAGTTTCTGAAACAGGAAATGAAAGCCTACAAAAGATCATGATCAAATAGCCACGACATGTTGAACTGGAGATGGGACATAGCTAAAGCCTCCAAGTCGGCAATGGTGGAGTCCCGAGCCTTTGTATTAGAGGCTATCAATCCCTCAACATCTCGGGTAGTTGACTCAAATTCCCAAAGCTTGGTCTTCAATTTGGTCATGGCATCCTTGTAACGACCGTGAATTTTGGGTAGCTTTGTAATTCGAACTTATGAATATTATTGAATAAAAGGAATTTTTATTAATATTATTCTGTGTTATGTGTTTAAAGGTTATATAATAACCTAGATTACGTGTTTACATTTATCATGAGTGTTGTTATGTAGTAAGAGTTAATAAAACGATTTTGGAAAAATATCGCTAAAATGCTATTTACGAGTTAGTATTCACGTGGGCATTATTCACGTCAAAAATGTCTTTTACATTTATTTCGACTTTTCTTATTTTCGTTAAGGTGTTAATGTGAAGGATTAATAATTCAAGTGTTAGATTTTATTTGAGCCCAATTGGGATTTAATTAGAAGCCCCAAATTATTTTTAAGGGTGACCCAAAACCATGACCCACGACCCGACCCACGACCCAACCCATGACCCATATGGGAAATAGGTTATAAAATCAGCAGTTGGGCATATGACGGAGGGAATTCATCAGTTGGTATAAGGAAGAAGGAAAGTACATAAGGGAGAAGGAGTAGCAAAACAAGTGGGAACATTTGGGTTGAAGCAATTCTTGCATTTGGTAGAGGAAGAATGAAATAGAACAAATGGGGAGAAGGGAAGGGGAGTACCCGAGCCATGGGAGAAGCCAATTTCACCTTCCCATACATGGGGAGCTGATCTCATGCAAGGCATGGTCAGCTCTTCCCTCATTCAAGAAGCCTTGGTTGATGGTAATCTTTATCTATAAATACCATCCCTTGTTCATCCGTTCATTCCTTTCATTTTTCTTAAGTTAGAAACTAAAAATTTAGAGAGAAGTGAGAGCGGGTATACGGGTGAACTGAGGAAGGAGAAGAGAGAACCTGAGCAACTGCTATTAGTCCCTCTAACATCCTAGAAGAAGCTTCAAGTGGTAAGCAATAAAGAACCTAGCTCATTTCCATAATGTTGTTGAGTTTTCAGTTTTGCATTGATTGCTTGTTGGAGTGAATGTTGCTGTTTTTGCTTTGTTGTTCATGAATATGTAGGAATGTTGTTAACTCTATAAAAACCTTGTTAATGATATGTAAAAGTGGAACAATGAGTGAGAAAATCAGAACTTATGCATAAGGAACATGAATGGACTGTTATGGACAATTCATGTATTAATAAAGAGGTAATCACTATGTTTGGTTGTGTGTAAACAATGAGTGCAGTAGCTATAGGGGATGACCTCAATGTAAAATTTTGGCCAGCCATATGTTAGCAAAGCTATGAGTTCTGAACTTTAAAGCTATGCCCACAAACTATTTGGTAAAATGTCTAAGAGAGGAATTTTTCCAAAAACATAAGAACTAGGAGTTATTATCTGGAAGTTAAGTTCTAGGGTGTTATAATGACTCTTATGAGTGATGAGTATCACCCACTTGGAACGAGGGTAAAAGCTTTTAAAACGAATCCGTAGTGAAGGTTTTAGTAAACTATGTCTTAATAAGAAAACCTAGTTGAACAGTGACCTTCTATTCAATTCTGGTATTATTGTGCTATCAAACAAATTGTGAACTTCTGGAGTAGTATAATACACTAAGTTAAAAGTCGTAGGCTTTGGAACGAATGCATTCCGACCTCGGGTGAGGGAGTTATGGCGTTTGGGAGAAAAGGTGTGAAATCTGTCCAAAGCGGTGAAAACTTAGCCTTGGGGGACTTTCGGGCCAATTTTGTGGCCTGATAAAGATGCTATAAATGTATGGATTCATGAGACTTTTGTAGTTCATATTTTAAGCTTTCCATAGGCTCTGAAATGGTCTAATTCTGACTTATAACGAAGAAGTTATGAAGGTGTGAAGTAAGTGCAAAAGAATTACAAAATCTGGACATCTGGGCATCAAGACTAGGGGGTTCAGTGCCATGGCTCTGCCCATGGGTGCTACGGCTCTGGGCTTCCAGGGACATAAGCGCTGCAGCTCTGCCAAGGGGCGCTGCGGCTCCAGAATAGTGTTCGGGTGGACTATTTTGACCCCTTTAGTAAAATAGGCATAACTTTTTCATACGAACTCCAATTTGGATGATTCAAGATGATCCGAAAAGCTAAGAAGTAGACCTGCAACTTCTATTATTATTTTCAATTGAGAATTATAGCCTGGATCAATTTCTAAATTGGCCATTTTTAGGATTGTTATGCATTCGGAGGCAAACGGAGGGCGTCAGACATGCGCGTATGCAACATGTAATGCTTCAGACGATAAAAGATGTTGTTCTAAGTTCTAAAACCCGTATATTATGATTTATAATGATGCTTAATATTAATCAATGATGAATTAGATAAGTGTATGAAGATGCTAAACTTATGCAAATGAGGCGAATCGGGCGTGCGAAGTGCGAACGTTGCAACGCCGTGTCAGTATCAATGAAATTAAAAAGTGTTTCGATTCAAATTATTTGGACATTATAAGATATAGAATAGAGTTAATATAAACCAATTTGACATCTATTATGTGACTAATTGGTATGTGATTATGAACTTGAATGTGTAGGGTATTTTTGAAGGACGAGTAACGTCAAGTTATTAACGAACGCATAAGGCAAGTTCCTTACCCTACTCGTGTTATATTTGAACAAGTATTTTATTTTATTGTGCAAGTTCTCTACCTTACTCAACTTATATTCGAGCAAGTTCTCTGGATTCATTCATTTATGTATTGTTTGCAAGTATTTCTCCATTAAGAGAGTTTTCTATCTTATTCAAGATATTCTGGACAGGTTCCTTTACTTCGATCATTGTCGTATTGCAAGTACTCTTATAAACTGATAATCGTTCAAGTTATTTAGCTATGCTTCAACGCATGTTATTAAAGCTTTCAAGTTCTATATTCCATGAACTGCATAAGATAAATGTCAAAGCCAATTGTTTCGGCTAGATGCATGTTGAATCATCATTGTTGCTAAGTAGAGCTATCCGATCAAATTGTTGATTTGGACTCCTATGTAAAGCTGAGATGAACAACCCTCATAGCAGGGAAACTATATATGTCGGGGAACCGACTGCGCGCTAACAGAATGTTTGGGGTTATGCATAACACCGAGTACATTAGGCTGATCACCTATTGTATTAGTATGTTGTGTTATCAGATGAACTTCTGGTGATTCTAGTAAGAGTTCAGTGTCATGACGACTACTCAATATTGAATATTTCCTTCATTTGGGAACATTGAAATCATTCGGTCCATACAGACCCTATAATTGTGTTAAAAAAGATCATTCGTAGAGTTTACGCAAGTTCTTGAGCTATCTTTTATTCTCCCGATTCTTGTAAGCTATAAAGTACCCATGTGATATTTCACGATTATTGTTATTATACTTGCAGAGCAAATTTGTTGCTCACCCTTGCTTTCCTTAAAACATTTCAGTTAGTACAACTCGTGATGAAAGCTCAAGGAAGGATAAGGGCAAAGGCAAAGCTACTGATTAGCTTTATACTTCTAGGAGTACCATTTCGATTATGTATTAAGACTCATTAACTCTTGTGATGTAGTAAGACTTAATTTCCTTTATGTATTAAGTTGTGCCTTGTAATAGTTTTGGTTGCGAGACTTGGGATGAGATTATTTATGTTATAACAATGTAAATATTCTCTTATTCTGCTATATATTATCGATAGTATGACGCATATGTTAGATAATGACGAACCAGGTCCACGGTTCAGATGATCTGGATTTGGGAGCGTCATAATCCTGAAGCTCCCAAAGCTCTACCGACAACGAGTCATTCTCATGATGACGTGAAGTGACCTTCGAGCGTAATACAACAACGTGATAACTGGAAACAAGGAGATCCAGCCTAGCACGGAAATGAGACATGTCAGACCCACAAAGGAGAGGTCATTAACCTCACAACTCAACCTATCAAAGTCCCCTGTGTTGGTTTGCAGATTTAAGAACATACATACAATCTAATTGATGTAAAAGCGAATGCATGACATAAATCACATTTAAATTTTTTACTGCAATCCCAGGATCATATTGATGCGATATTATTAATCGAGGAGAGATAAAAGATATACCTTATGAAGATGAATCAATTCCTTGATTTGATCTTCAAGTTCCAATCTTTTGATCCTCGCGCTTCTTCGAATCCACGGATCAAATGTTAGCTACTCAATGTGTGCAGCGCTCTAAAGGTGATCCACCAAGAGAATATTGATTGAAGAAGTAAATTTAGGTTTCTCCACACCTTAGGTGGCTAACCCTAATTCTCCCTCTCCTAACTTCTTAGGTTGTTGAGAATACTTGCAAGAGTTGCATTAGTCCCCAATCTATCATAAGGCCTCTTCTTATATAGATTTTTCCTCATCCTAAACTCTTTAGGACTTAGGGTTTTAATTTAATTCTCAAACTATTTAGGAAATAAATTATTTACAATAATAATAATAATAATAATAATAATAATAATAATAATAGTAATAATAACAAGACTCCTCTTATTAAATTATAATTAATATTTCTCCAAATACTTAATTATAAATGTTAATATTTCTCCAAATACTAAATTATTATTATTAAGTCAATTACTTCTAAAATAATATTTCTTTTTTATGGTGTGACCTTTTAGGTTCAATATTATACTGGTTGTAGAATAAATAAATTAGAATCATTCTAATATTATTTATAATAAATTCAACTCTTATAATTCAAATATAAATAACAATATTTATTCTACATCATGAGTGATGCCTCTCAGCATATCATGACTATCCGGATAATATAAAATCAACGTTTAATCATAAGAACCTATTCAGTAAATAGTTACCATATAATTTAATCCTTCTACTATACAATGTCCCGATCAAATATAAAACATGGAATTTCAAACAAGTATTATTTATTTGATCATATGCATTTCGATTCTAAAATGCACAACTCTAGTTAATGTAAATTAGAAACTCCTTTCTAACTTCCATTCACCTTGACCAAGGATTTTTGAGTTACCATCTATCGAATCACATAGGACATTCTCTCCCTTTGCTGGAAGTGGTAGATCCTTTGTTGATCATTCACCTATCTCCATGTACACTTTATTATACCCGAACATACCCTTTTGTATACTCTAAGAGTGTAATACCCGAGAATTTAAAAGATTATTATTATTGTAAGGAAAATCAATTGATAATAATTATGTGCATTTATGTGTATTATGTGATTATGAGATAGCCAACGCAATAAAGTAGCATTTTGTACCGAATATGAAAGGGTACGAGTAGTATTAATGTGTGACAGGCTTAAGTTATGAATTAACTAAGCTTGGTGGAACGAGCCATGCGTGGCATGATGATTCATGGTAGATCAATCGAAGAGTATGGAAGAAGATTAAGTTAAGAAGTGGTTATTAAATATTAAGTGTAATTCCCATAATTGTGCATTAGAAGTATAAGTTTGGTACGTGATTATAAGTGACAGCCCACGGTTGGAGCCCAACTATTTTATGTTAACAAATGGACTGTTAGTGCTTAGTTTGGCCAATCAAATGGACCGAATATATAAATGTCCTATAGCCCAGCAAGCCTTAGATTTATATTAGCACCAGAGTTGGTCGATCAGCCCAATAATACTACACAACCTAGTATTATCATTAAGTCCACTAGTAATTAAAAGACAAAGCCCAGTGATAGCTAATCAGTAACCCAAGTGGAAAGACCATCTTTCAGAAAGGTGATAATAATCTGAATAGAATAATAATAAGAGTACTGATAGTACTCCCAGCCAAACTAGGCCAATGGCCTATTCCACCATGTTGCTTAACAAGTAATCTAGTGATGATTACTGAGGGCGTGGCTGAAGGATGGGTTAGCAGAGCTTTCTACCTAATCCTTCTTAACCAACGGGTAAACCTGTTACGGACCAGTCCTAAGGTCTAAGTAAAGACCAGTGTATGGGTAAAGGTTTTCTTATAAATAGAGGCCCCCAGTTATCCTGCAAAGCTTGCTAGCCAGTGCATTACCAACATATAGAGAGAAGCAGTGAGATTGAGAGATAAAGAAAACTCTAGAGGAACTCTTACTGTTCAGGAGGGTAAGGTCTAATAAAGTTATGAACTGTCAAGACTCTAAGGTACGATCTTATTACCTTAAGCATTATTCTTGTTTACTTAGTGATTTCCTTTTTGGATTGAGTAGCAAAACATGCCTAAGTTGTGTATTATATTTGGTAATGGTTAAACTCGGTAATCGTAAAGTAGCCATATAGGAAGGCTGCATGTTTAGAGGGTTAATGGCTTAAATCAAAGTTATGTTAATGACTTAGTCACCTTACCCAGATAATGTCAAGGGTCAGTCAGGCAGGCGGATTGGGCCCAAAGCTTGGTGTTTACAGTTATGACGACCATAGGTATTGATAGTGGACTTGTGGTCGAGCCTGAGTAAAACCAATGAAAGGTGTAAAATGGGTTGAATAATGACTATGATAGCATAGAATATGTAATAATAAATAGTGACGGGGTACCGAAGCCATTCTGATGGAATTCGTCATCGACCCTGAACCCCCGAACCAAAGTGACCAGGTCGGACGTAAGCTAGTTGTCTGACCCGCACCCCTGAACCAAAGTGGTACGACCGAACGTGAGTTGGTCATCCGACCTCGAATCATAAGGAGGTTTCCGAAGTGGAACCGGTAGTCAAATCCTCGAAGATAACGGGTCAACCAGGTCGAACTCCCGAACCCGGAAGCATTAGCGTTTGCTCTGGGTTTGGTTCCATACCAGACCCTAACTTCCCTAAATGTATACCTTATGACTGATCCGAAGTCGAACTCCTAACGACGTTGGAAGCCCGACCCCGAAGTCACATACGCTTAATCCTAACATGGTTTTCAAACCGAAGTCTAGTTCATATAATCGACTATAGTCTCTCTACAGACTTACACACCTTAAGATAAGTGACTTAGTGTTCCACGTCTGACCCAACCCAATGAGTCGACTCGAGTCGTAGAGTAAGTCATCCGAACGACTGGTCGTATGGTAAATACACCAACGTAGAGTGACCGAACTGGTCATGGAGTAACCGCACCAGCATAAAGCAATTGAGTCAGCTAATGGTAGAAGTCCTATTCGCCGATCGTAGAATACCAACTGTAGGCGTTCTCTACGATCATAGGATACCTCGATAGACTGATTAAAAAGGTGAAATAACATAACAAGAAGTGTTAATGAAGGAATTTAGTATGCACTATGACTCGATGATCGGTCAGGCTTACTAAGAGAACCTTGATAAGTAACTAAACAAATGATATATTGGAAAATGTGTTACGCAAGTCCTAGTTGTACATGCGATAATGGTTGGACCGATTATGTTTATTATCTTCAACACTGATTAACAAATAGAGTAACATACAATTAATGTAGGTTATCCGAAGAGGAGGTTTAGAGAAAATTGTAGCAGCAATACAGGCAAGTTCCCTCACTTTGAGCCTACTAGATTTATTTGTTATACCGTTACGTATATCTTTAAAGTTTCTGATTTTAAATCTCTTACGTATTGCAAGTTTTCAGGTTATGATTATACAAATTGATTATACTATGCAAGCTTCCTATCTTGTGTAACTTTGAATATTGTACAAGTCCCTCATTTTAGGCAACAAATTTCTATTCTCTGCTAGTCTTCGGACATATTGCGATACCTTTTTCCTGCATACTGTCTTTGCTGGTGCAGTTACCAAACGCTGTATTGAATATACTGGGGTATATATATACCCTCCTAAGCATGATGCATTTGATAAATCTTGATTGAACATCTTGAGAAACCTTTCAATTATTACTGACATTGGAAGTTGAGCTATACATGGAATTATTTTGAAAGTGGGCCTAAGCGAATTCATTCGGCTAGGCTAATGAGTAGATATATGGGTCATCAATCCAATTCTTTGAGTACACTATCCAAACTAATTGCTTGGTGCGGACTTCGATATTGTGCTGAGATGAACAACCCTCATAGTAGGGGTACTTTATTTACGTCAGGGAACCGACACGCGCACTATGTTTGAACGTTATGGATAATGTGGGTGCTACAGGGCTAATCACCTCATGTGCCTGTTTGGAGGTTTTGCAATAGATCAACTACTTATCCTTCTATGTGTTCATGGTCCTTTATGACCACTCAGTAAGAAAAGTGTTGTGAACTTAAACTATGATAATCATTGCCCTTATACTATGCAGCTTATTCAAATTCTGTTATCAAATTGATTTACTTTCGTTATCATTGAACCTTGAGTATATCTATCTATTATTGGTATTATACTTGCTGAGCAAACTCGTTGCTCACTCTTGCCTCCTATAAATTTTATAGTAAAGGCTGAGCAGGGCAGTGGCTCTGGAAGGGACAAGGGAAAGGGCAAGACAATGGATTAAACTTTAGCTGTTAACTATTTAAGAAGATTGTGCATTATTGTACTAAGACTTATGTTAAGTAATTGTGTTCTAAGGACTCAAATTAGAATTAGGTATCAGCAAGGTTGAGAATACATGGGATTGTGTTATTAAATATTTATGAAAACCTTTATTATTCCGCTGTGAGATGTTGTTTAGTTATTGTGACGCCCCCAAATCCAGGTTACCTTATCCTCGAATTTGGTGCACCACTGTGGAACCCATACATCATTTTAACAATAACTTAATGCGAAAAATAAAATATTTACATTGATTTAACATAAATATTCTCGTCTCAAGTCTCGAAACCATAACTAAAACATCACATAACTAGTACGCAAAGACTAAAACATAATACTAATAAGTCTGAATACATAACACAACTTAGAACATAATCTTAACAAGTCTTAACACAAGATAGGAACAAGAACATAGTAGGACAAGCTATTCTGTAGCTTTGCCTTTGCCCTTATCCTTTCCCGAGCTCTCGCCATGTTCTGTAGCAACTGTAATATTTAAGGGAAAGCAAGGGTGAACAACAAATTTGCCCAGCAAGTATAACAACAATAATAATGAATAATCAAGAGTAAGGTTCCACAATCTTGTTGGTCGATTTAGCTATCGATAAACACACACGTGAAAGTATACACGGTCAACAAGTAATATATGATAAGATATGAGTCGAACCCACAGGGAATTGTGACAAATAATAACCAAGTACCAATCGTCTATCAAATTGATCTAATTTAAACAATGAAGATTTGATAATTTGTTGGTTGGTTGAGTTCACAAGTCAAATAATGAGTAAAATGCGGTAAAATATCAAGATAGAAGGGTCTAAGATTACAATTTCCCCCAACACGTCATTTGAATCTCCTAACTCTCTCTTTTCAGTCAATTATAGCATACGAATTGACAACCGAGAAATCAAAACTACATAAGAGCCTCTGTCGATGGTCAATCACGAATCTTCCTAAGCGGTGCATAGGTATATGTCTATCCTATACACTATCAAGAGACTAAATTCAGGAATGATTTATAGACACGTGTCACCAAATCTAATTAATCCTCCCTTCCATTACCAACTTTCACCTCGGAAGTCATTAAGACTAGATTCTCAATAGGTTGCATGCGGTAATTAGGTATATATCTATCCCAACTACTATCAAGATACCTATTATTGCAGATAATTAATAAAACTCACGTCACTTAATCCGATTAATAACCCACAATAATCTATACTCTCGCATGTTATCATAACTAGGTCTCAACCTATAATCCGTTCGTCAAGTTCATATAGGTTCCCACGGTAATTACGGGCCAAGCAATTAATCTAGAAGCAAGGGTTATGACAATCAATTCATAAATACATAACTAAAATCAATAGAGAGAGAATTCAATTCAAATTAAGTGTTGGGTTCCATTGCAATCTTAGAATAGAAGGTTAGTTCATGATAGCTACAATAAACATCATTTTCAATTGATACATTGTCAAATTCGAATTACAAAGGAGATGAAAAACTAGAAATGAAACCACTTTTGAAGCTATTCAGCTGGTGTTCCTTAGGTTGCTGTAGATTTCTAGCTCTCCTCCTTGACTTTGCAATTCTTCTTGACTGAGTTCCTTGGCTTTTGGCTTGATTCCGCTTGATTTGCAGCCTTGAGCTCTGTTGGTTGATGTATTTTGTAGCCTCCCTCTCTCTAGATATCTGATATGTAGCTTGGAAGAGATTATATATAGTCTTCATGAAGAAACCCTAGCAAAAATCGGACAAAATGGAGCTCAGATCGCACTATGGGCTGTGTCAGATCGCACTCAGCACGGCGGCGTGCGCCCGCACGCCCAGGCGTGCGCCCGCGCCCAAGCGCCTGCATGCCGCCCATGGCGCTGCCGAGGCTGCCGAGCCAAGCGCGCGCGCCCGCGCGCCCCAGGCGTGCGCCCGCACGCCGGCGCCTGCCGAGTGTCAGCGCCTAGCGCCAATGCCGCGCGCCACGCCGCCCGACGCCGTGCACGCGATCCAACGCCGTGCACGCCCAACTTCCATATGTCATCAAATTAAGCCCCAAGCGTCGCCAAACATAAATTTTCATCGTCATAACCTCCGGGCACGAAAATCCAAGCACGGGCTTGCCCAAGTGGCTTGGCCAATGCCGCACGTCGTGCACGCCATCCGACGTCGCGCACGCCCAACTACCAAATATAGTCAAATTAAGCACCGGACGTCGCCAATCACCACAATCCATCATATTACCATTCGGGCACAGACGTCCAAGCACGGACAATGAGTCAATCCCAACAACGATCCGAGCGGTCTTTATTTCAATTCCTACAAACATAATAAAAATGCATCAAAGCAACATAAAGCATGTAAAAGTAACTAAAAATTAATTTATGTAAAAATAAGATAAAAATACATAAAAACTATATAAACTACCTAAAGACTTGCAAATTATCAAGGCGAAAAGTACCCAAATTGTGTGTATAAAACACACTCATCAAATACCCCCAAACTTAAATCTTTGCTTGTCCTCAAGTAAACAGAGATTTACTAATTTATATAAAAACAACTGGATTTAGAGGAAAGTGACTCCAAGAATTGGCCTCAAAGGAAAAAGATCAAAAGGGGCCCAAGCAGACTGAAAAGTTACAATTTAACAAGAGTTCTAAGCATACGGCTACTCAAGATCCTAGTAGTGTGTGTGTGAGTGCATGATATCTGTTTATGTCAGTTAGGAAAGAGCTAACGCATGAACTCAACTTCCGAGGGATTATACTATAAATCTACAAACTCATCGTTACCTAGAGAAAATCAAACAAGACGACCACATAAGAAAGGGGGGGTTCCAAGTACATTGATGCAGTAATGAGTAATCACATTGGTGAGTGCGTTTTACGCTCCATCTCACCTTACTAATCGCATGACCGTGCAATGTCTAATCACATTAGGCTATTCAGAGCTACCCATGTAACGAGCGTTTGATCAATGACTCCCAAACCAGATGGCTTTAGGGCATTAGGTGTAAAATACCCCAAAGGGTCTATTAACTCGAGTAGCAAAGGCCACGTAATTAAACTTGGTCAGTCAGTTTTTTTTTTCGAATTAATAACTTCCCCCAAACTTATATGAAAGTCTAAAATGACAAAACAGGTTGCAGACATGAGTTCAGTACATTTCAAGTATAATCGCTCAAACATAAAAGTAAATGAGATTTCTCAATACTAACTAACTAATAGGCATGCTGAAAATGTGAGGAGTTAACGTAACCAAGAGTAGGGGAGTTAGCCATAATGTTAAGAAGTAACTAAGTCTGCTCGAGCCTTACTTTAGAAAGAAACACCTTAACCAGCAGAATATCATTGGCCATTCTTGAAACACACACAACTTGGACACAATAACATGACTAACTTAAACCAACACACACAATTAAACTAACACACACCCCCAAACTTAAAGTAAACATAGTCCTCGATGTTTAAAATAGACAGAATTTAAAAAGAGAACATCACCGGGGAAATCAAGCAGCGTCATCGTCATTATTGCCAAATGCGTGACTCCCCCCACTTGCATCATCATCCGAGTCAAAGCCATACTCCGGGAACATAGGTGTCATGGGAAATTGGACTGCATTGGGGCCGGTATTGGCCCCGCTGTTGTTGATCACCTGTGCAACCGCGTTACAAAAATCGGTCGTGTAAATGCATAAGGAATTGACTTGCTGAATGGAGTGATCAAGGCGGCGGGACATGCGCCTATGCTCACGCTCCCGCTCCTGCTCGTCCCACAGTCTCGCCTGCTCGTTCTGTTGCAATTCGGCCCTCATCGCCTGATTTTCACGACAAAGCTCCCGCATCTCAGCAATCAATAGGTCCATAGAAGAGTTAGATGCCTCGGTGTGCTCCGTGGTTGGTGGTGGAGTTCCGACACTCGCCTCGAGCTCGTGAGGCTGAACTAACGGCAAGAACCCAGCTCCATGTGGCTCCGGTGCCGCCAGCTTCCAGACCTTGTAGAGGCCAATAGCTAGACTGTCAATGGGTGTGAGTGGTTGTTGAAGTAACTCGTGGGCATGCACCTTAACTTTGGCCCTCTTGCACAACCCGCAGATTAGGGATGGGTGTGACAACCCACCTGAAGACTTCCCATTAACAAACTGAAGAATTGAGTTCCGAATCAACCGACCCACACTAATGCTCCGCCCAGTTACCAAACAAAACAGGATAAGAGCCCGCATTGGAATTACTTGAGTTGCGTGTGTGGTCGGCCATAGCTTTGCATTGATGAAGTATAACCATGCTTTCCCATATTTGCTTAAGTCGCCTTGGCAAAAATGCACCGGCTCTCCCCTTGTCGTAGCCCAACGAGCACCGGGTTTGCATAATGTTGTAATCACTGCATCCCAGTCGGGCTTGTCGGCCCCATATTTAGTAAGGTCATCCTCACCATGGCTTTTAGGTAGGTTATAATATTCTTCAATGCTCCTTTTTCCAAATGAAACTTTCTTGCCCCTAACCGTTACCACATAATTTTCAGCTTCTAATGCATTAGCGTAGAATTCCCTGACAAGAGGAATACACGCAGGCTCGGGCTGAGCGGCAAAAGTTTCCCATCCTCTTTCCCTAATTATTTCTGCCAACCCCCAATTATTTGTTGTGTCAGGAAGAATACCCCGCTCCGGAATCAAAGATTTTGTGACCATGGTGGTGTGGTAACGTTCGGAGGCTTCCGCACTGACAAACCTTTTCTTATCATATGCCCTGGATGAGGAAGGTTCACCCCTTTGTCGTTTGGTGGCCATCAGGATCAGAGTTGCAAGCAAAACACTCAAGGTAGCCAAGAATTCCCTCACAGACAATTTGTCGAACAGTTGGCGTGCACTCCAAAAAATCACAAGTGTAAGTGCAATGGGGACTAGGCCGAACCCTCCACAAAGCCTTGCAATGGGAGCTAGCTATGTACCTGCTAATCAAAATCACCAAAACACAGCACCCAAGCAAGAAAAATTGGAAATTTATAGCCCTTATTACCTTATCTTGGAGAACTTGTGAAAACCCAAAGAAATTCTTCAAAAACCTTCAAATTGTTGTTCAAATCCAAGATGGAAGGTGAAATTGATGATGGGATACCGCAATTGTGTGCCAATATGATGCAATGGGTCACAAAATTAAGTTTGGGTAAGTTGTAAGCAAGTAGGCTATGAAGTGGGAGGAGAGAGATATAAAAATGGAATGACAAAAAAAATGAGCCAAGTGGTGATTTAAGGAACCAGGCCAGCTGCCCAGGTGCGGCCGCATGGCCTGCTGTGCGCCCGCGCGCGCCTGGTGCCGCCCAGCGCGCCCGCATGCGCCCGCCTGCTGCGCCCCGCCTGCTGCGCCTCGCCTGCTGCCGAGCGTTGCGCCTGGTGCGCGCGCGCGCGCGCGGCGCCTGGTGCACCCGCACGCTGGCGCTTGCCTGGTGCTGCTGGCGTGCTGCTGCTGGCGTGCCATCGGCGTTTCGCTGACACGCATCGCTCGATTGCCAAAATTGGGTAAAAATACCTACATGTAGCAACAAAATTAACAACATTAGAAACAATTAACACTAAAAATCATCCTTTTGAAAAGTTTTTTTTTTATTTAATTTGACTTAAGCATTAAAATGAAACATTGGGTTACCTCCCAATTAGCGCTTGAGTTAAAGTCCTCAGCCTGACTATACCCCCCTCATATCAGATCAACGAGATTAATTGAGGTCTTTTGGCGCTCGATGTCGCCACCCCAATAGTGCTTAATTCTTTGCCCGTTCACCTTGAACAATTGGTTTGTCTTCTCATCCCGCAGTTCAATCGCACCATGCGGGAAAACATGGTTGATATAGAATGGCCCTGACCATCGTGATTTGAGTTTACCAGGAAATAGCTTCAACCGAGAGTTGTAAAGTAGGACGGGTTGTCCAACCTCAAACTTCCGATCGATTATCTTCTTGTCGTGCCACCTCTTGACTTTCTCCTTATAGAGCTTTGCATTCTCATAGGACTGGAGACGGAACTCATCCATCTCATTGAGTTGTAAGAGGCGTTTCTCTCCCGCGGCATTCAAATCAAAGTTTAGCTTCCGGATGGCCCAATAAGCACTGTGTTCAAGTTCCACCGGTAGATGACATGCTTTCCCATACACAAGCTGATAAGGTGACATCCCGATAGGAGTTTTGTATGCCGTCCTATACGCCCATAAGGCGTCATCAAGCTTCAATGACCAGTCCTTTCTATCCGGGTTGACAACCTTCTCTAAAATCCTTTTCACCTCTCTATTGGATACCTCCACCTGCCCACTTGTTTGAGGATGATAGGCCGTGGCAATTTTGTGAGTTACCCCATATTTAGCAAGAAGGGCATTAAAGTTCTTGTTACAAAAGTGCGACCCTTCATCGCTAATTATTGCACGCGGAGTTCCGAATCTTGTGAATACATTTTTCGAAGGAACTTTAGCACAACTTTGGCATCATTGGTGGGTGTCGCAGCTGCTTCAACCCATTTTGACACGTAATCTACAGCCACAATGATATACAAATTGTTGAACGAAGAGGGAAACGGGCCCATAAAGTCGATACCCCAGATGTTAAATATCTCAACCTCTA
This sequence comes from Aralia elata, assembly GCA_034770075.1. Taxonomy (NCBI): domain Eukaryota; kingdom Viridiplantae; phylum Streptophyta; class Magnoliopsida; order Apiales; family Araliaceae; genus Aralia; species Aralia elata. The sequence goes on from CM068378.1 coordinate 36,695,486, forward strand.
AGATTGTGGTTAGTGGCATCTCATGACGCCTAGAAATGTTCCCTACTCTTTGACATCGATCGCATTTCAGCACAAACACATGGGCGTCCTTGAACAGCGTTGGCCAATAAAAACCAGATTGAAGCACCTTCGCCGCTGTTCTTTCTCCGCCATAGTGTCCACCAAAAGTTGAGGCATGACAATGTTGCAAAATACTATCCATCTCAGATTGAGGTACGCACTTCCGGATCAGTTGGTCAGCACATTGCTTAAACAGAAAAGGTTTGTCCCAGAAATAATGCTTCACATCGTGCAAGAATTGCCTTTTTTGTTGATAGCCCAGCTCGGGTGGTAAGACATGGCTCACCACATAGTTGACATAGTCAGCATACCATGGCACCTCATGTGTGATGGCGAAAAGCTGTTCATCCGGAAAAAATTCATTAATCATGACATCATCTCCCGCCTCATGGTCTGCATTTTCCAGCCTAAACAAATGATCCGCCACTTGATTCTCGGTTCCCTTCTTATCTCTAATCTCAAGATCGAACTCTTGAAGCAATAAAACCCATCGAATCAAGCGTGGCTTTGCGTCCTTCTTTGCTATTAAGTACTTAATGGCAGAATGGTCCGTGTACACAATGACCTTGGTGCCAATGAGATAAGCACGAAATTTGTCAAAGGCATACACGATAGCAAGCAATTCCTTCTCCGTTGTTGTGTAATTAAGTTGAGCTCCAGTTAGTGTCTTGCTAGCATAATAAATCACATGAAAGACCTTGTCCTTGCGATGGCCCAATACAGCACCAATTGCAAAGTCGCTAGCGTCGCACATCAATTCAAACGGAAGATTCCAATCCGGGGCCACGATAATAGGTGCACTTGCAAGCTTCTTCCTTAATAACTCAAAAGCCTCTAAACATGCATGATCGAAGACAAAAGGAGTGTCTTTCTCAAGGAGACTACACAGCGGTTTTGCAATTTTTGAGAAATCCTTGATAAACCGCCTATAAAATCCAGCATGTCCAAGGAAACTACGGATTCCCTTGACGTTGGTTGGTGGAGGAAGCTTCTCAATGGTCTCGATCTTGGCCTTATCAACCTCCAGCCCCTTTGAAGATACTCTATGCCCCAAAATAATCCCTTCTTGCACCATGAAGTGGCATTTCTCCTAATTAAGCACCAAATTTGTCTCAACACATCGTTTCAGCACTTTCACAAGGTTTTCTAGGCATAAGTCGAATGAATCTCCAAAAACCGAGAAATCGTCCATGAAAACCTCCAATCCTTGCTCAACCATATCAGAGAATATAGCCATCATACATCTTTGGAAGGTGGCGGGTGCGTTGCATAACCCAAACGACATTCTTCTGAAAGCAAATGTCCCATATGGGCAAGTGAACGTCGTTTTCTCTTGATCTTCGGGGGCAATGGCAATTTGGTTGTAGCCCGAATATCCATCCAAGAGACAATAGAATTCATGTCCCGCCAACCTGTCTAGCATTTGATCAATGAATGGGAGCGGGAAATGATCCTTGCACGTAGTCTTGTTCAACCTTCTGTAGTCCATGCAAACTCTCCATCCGGTGACAGTTCTAGTTGGGATCAACTCGTTGTTTTCATTAGACACCACTGTCATGCCCCCCTTCTTTGGAACATATTGCACTGGACTGACCCATGGACTGTCTGAAATGGGATAAATGATGCCGACATCGAGCAATTTGATAATTTCCTTCTTGACCACCTCCTTCATGACGGGGTTCAATCTACGCTGATGCTCAACCACAGGTTTGGCCTCATCTTCCAATATGATCTTGTGCATGCAAAAAGCGGGGCTAATTCCCTTAATGTCGGCAATGGACCAACCTAGAGCTGTTTTGTACTCCCGTAGCACTCTTAGCAATTTGTTTTCCTGCACATCATCAAGTGAAGCAGACACAATAACAGGCAAAGTACTAGCATTACCCAAATAAGCATACCTCAAGTGGACTGGCAATGGTTTGAGCTCCAAAGTAGGTGGCTCCTCGCATGAGGATTTTACAATGGTACTAGAGCTGCTTGGTCTATCTAACGGTTCAAATAGTTGCTTAAACTTGATAAAACGTGGGGGAACATTCAGCACATTTACCATCTCGTTAGGAAACAGAGGTTCACTCTCAAGTGATTCTCCGAGCAATTCTTCAAAAGGGTCAACTTCATATGTTGCTGTGAATACCTCTTCCACCGCCTCATCAATCAAGTCTATCCTGAAACATTCATCCTGCACATTAGGAAATTTCATTGCTTTAAAAACGTTAAAAGTTACCTCTTGGTCTTGGACACGCATGGTTAGCTCTCCTTTTTGCACATCAATCAAGGTTCTGCCTGTGGCTAAGAATGGTCGCCCAAGGATGATAGGTATCTCCCTGTCTTCTTCAAAATCAAGGACAATGAAATCTGCTGGAAAAATAAACTTGTCCACCTTAACAAGCACATCTTCTATTATGCCTCTTGGGTATGTGAGAGACCTATCCGCAAGTTGCAATGTAACATTTGTAGGTTTTGCCTCACTTAACCCCAGCTGTTGATAAATCGAGAGTGGCATTAGATTGATGCTTGCCCCCAAATCACATAGGGCCTTGCCAAAGAATTGGTTACCAATAGTGCAAGGGATCGTGAAACTCCTCGGATCTTTCAACTTTGGTGGTAACTTCCTTTGTAATACAGCACTACATTCTTCGGTTAGTGCCACCGTCTCAAACTCCTCAAGCCTTCTCTTTCTTGACAAGATTTCTTTCATGAACTTCACATAACTAGGCATTTGTTCCAATGCCTCAGCGAATGGGATGTTTATGTGCAATTTCTTGAAAACCTCCAAGAACTTAGAGAATTGCTTATCTAATTTAAATTTTTGCTGACGTTGTGGAAACGGGCATGGTGGATACATAGGGCCTTGCTTGCTCCCCGCTGGTTTTGGCACTGGCTCCTTTTCCTTTTCTTCTTCTTTTCTCTTTTCTCCCTCTTTCTCCCTATTCACATCCTCAACCACTGCTTCAGCTGGAACCTCATTCACAACTTCCAGTAGCTCCTTCCCACTTCTCAAAGTCACAGCTTTGCAATGCTCTTTACCATCTCTTTTCGGATTAACTTCAGTGTCACTAGGTAAGGCACCAGGGGGACGGATATTCATGGCGCTAGCTATCTGCCCAAGCTGAAGCTCTATATTCCGTATCGAAGCACTATGCTGTGCAACCAATTGGGCCAATAACTCGTCCCCACTAGGCTTTTTCTCCTGTTGTGGTAGAGGTGGGTTTGAGGCTTGTTGGTGTGATTGGGGTTGATGGTGTGATTGAGTTTGATTTTGGAATCCTGGGGGATATTGATGCCTAGGAGCTGAATATTGGGTTTGGGTATTATTGTTGTTGCTCCATGAGAAATTTGGGTGATTTCTCCATCCAGGATTGTAGTGATTTGAGTGGGGATTGTTTTGCTGTCTATTGTAATTACCAACAAACTGTACGGATTCTGCATTGATGGGACATTGCTCGGTAGGGTGATTTCCAACACAACTCACAGGTTTCAGAAATGCTCTGCACAGATTGAGTTCCTAAATTTTTCACTTCTTTTGTGAGCGCGGCTAGCTGTGCCGTAATTGAAGTGAGATGATCCACCTCAAATTTTCCTGCCGCCTTTTGTGGCATTTTCCTCTCCGAAGGCCATTGATAAATATTTGCAGCCATGGTTTCCAATAGTTTATAGGCTTCCGCAAAATTCTTTCCCATTAAACTACCACCTGCAGCTGCGTCAACACTAGATCGAGTGGCGTTGGTCAACCCATTATAAAAAATCTCAGCTTGCAACCATTGAGGCAAACCATGGTGTGGACATCTCCTAATTAGATCCTTGAACCTTTCCCAAGCCTCATACAAGGACTCGAAATCATATTGAACAAACGATGTGATGTCATTCCTCAATCTTGCAGTTTTCGCGGGTGGGAAGAACTTTGCCAAAAATTTCTGGGCTAAGTCATCCCACTTTGTAATCGAACCCGAGGGAAGCGAATGCAACCAACTCTTTGCCTTATCACGGAGTGTGAAAGGAAAAAGTCGGAGTCTAATTGCATCATCAGTCACTTGAGTGTACTTGAATGTGTCACAAATTTCCAGAAAACTCACCAAATGAGCATTTGGGTCGTCATTGGGCAACCCACCAAACTGCAAACAGCTTTGAACCATTTGGATGGTTCCAGGCTTAATTTCGAAGTGATTGGCCTCAATGGCTGGCCTGGAAATGCTTGAGTGCAAATCTGTGACAAGAGGCATGGCGTACTCCCTCAAGGTTTTAGGCTCCTCCTCAGCCATGGTATTTTGATTGGGTATACCCCGAACTCGTTCTCTACGTAGTCGTCGAATATTTCTCTCGATCTCGGGATCGTAAGGAATTAACTCAAGATCACGTGAGCGTGGCATACAAATCAAGAATACCTACAAAACAAAATAAAAATTATATACAAGTCTAAAAAGAGACCAAGTCGATTGGAATTGATATTGGTGTAATTATTAGAAAACAATTCCCTGGCAACGGCGTCAAAAACTTGTTGGTCGATTTAGCTATCGATAAACACACACGTGCAAGTATACACGGTCAACAAGTAATATATGATAAGATATGAGTCGAACCCACAGGGAATTGTGACAAATAATAACCAAGTACCAATCGTCTATCAAATTGATCTAATTTAAACAATGAAGATTTGATAATTTGTTGGTTGGTTGAGTTCACAAGTTAAATAATGTGTAAAATGCGGTAAAATATCAAGATAGAAGGGTCTAAGATTACAATTTCCCCCAACACGTCATTTGAATCTCCTAACTCTCTCTTTTCAGTCAATTATAGCATACGAATTGACAACCGAGAAATCAAAACTACATAAGAGCCTCTGTCGATGGTCAATCACGAATCTTCCTAAGCGGTGCATAGGTATATGTCTATCCTATACACTATCAAGAGACTAAATTCAGGAATGATTTATAGACACGTGTCACCAAATCTAATTAATCCTCCCTTCCATTACCAACTTTCACCTCGGAAGTCATTAAGACTAGATTCTCAATAGGTTGCATGCGGTAATTAGGTATATATCTATCCCAACTACTATCAAGATACCTATTATTGCAGATAATTAATAAAACACACGTCACTTAATCCGATTAATAACCCACAACAATCTATACTCTCGCATGTTATCATAACTAGGTCTCAACCTATAATCCGTTCGTCAAGTTCATATAGGTTCCCACGGTAATTACGGGCCAAGCAATTAATCTAGAAGCAAGGGTTATGACAATCAATTCACAAATGCATAACTAAAATCAATAGAGAGAGAATTCAATTCAAATTAAGTGTTGGGTTCCATTGCAATCTTAGAATAGAAGGTTAGTTCATGATAGCTACAATAAACATCATTTTCAATTGATACATTGTCAAATTCGAATTACAAAGGAGATGAAAAACTAGAAATGAAACCACTTTTGAAGCTATTCAGCTGGTGTTCCTTAGGTTGCTGTAGATTTCTAGCTCTCCTCCTTGACTTTGCAATTCTTCTTGACTGAGTTCTTGGCTTTTGGCTTGATTCCGCTTGATTTGCAGCCTTGAGCTCTGTTGGTTGATGTATTTTGTAGCCTCCCTCTCTCTAGATATCTGATATGTAGCTTGGAAGAGATTATATATAGTCTTCATGAAGAAACCCTAGCAAAAATCGGACAAAATGGAGCTCAGATCGCACTATGGGCTGTGTCAGATCGCACTCAGCACGGCGGCGTGCGCTCGCGCCCAAGCGCCTGCATGCCTCCCATGGCGCTGCCGAGGTTGCCGAGCCAAGCGCGCGCGCCCGCGCGCCCCAGGCGTGCGCCCGCACGCCGGCGCCTGCCGAGTGTCGTGGTTTGCTTGGATATCAGCCCTTCCCAGGGTGCTCACCAGATTGTCTTGGATTGCTTGGAAGCCTTCCCAGGTTGCTCACCAACTTGTCGTGGTTTGCTCTTGGATATCAGCCCTTCCCAGGGGGTGCTCACCATCTTGTCGTTGGTTTGCTTGGATGCCTTCCCAGGTTGCTCACCAACTTGTCGTGGTTTGCTTGGATATCAGCCCTTCCCAGGGTGCTCAACATCTTGTCGTGGTTTGCTTGGATGCCTTCCCAGGTTGCTCACCACCTTGTCGTGGTTTGCTTGGATATCAAACCCTTCCCAGGGTGCTCACCATCTTGTCGTGGTTTGCTTGGATCTCAGCCCTTCCCAGGGTTTGTTTGTTTTTTGTCTTTTTTCTTTTTGTGTGGATATCAGCCCTTCCCAGGGGTGCTCACCATCTTGTTGTGGTTCGCGTGGATCTCAGCCCTTCCCAGGGTTTGTTATTTTTTGTCTTTTTTCTTTTTGTGTGGATATCAGCCCTTCCCAGGGGTGCTCACCATCTTGTTGTGGTTCGCGTGGATCTCAGTTTGGAGTATTTGATGACTCTTGAGTGATTTTCACTGATGACACCGCACCATTCCATTTCAGCCGATTCTGCCCCGAGTCGGGTCGCTGAGGATGGCCGGACCCGACGAGACGATCGACCGGCGACGATAACCGGCGATCATGAGATGGATGTCCGGCGACGAAAACCGGCTCCGACAAGATAACCAACCGGTGACGATAACCGGGGGTTACGAGATGGGTGACCAGCGACGATACCCGGCCCCGAACGAGACGATAGATTGAGAGAGTGAACCCAACGACTAACAAACACGGTCAAGGGGTTAAAACATACATGCCCACAAAATGAATACTACGTAACTAACCCACCCCGGATTTATCTAATACACCATAACATCCGGAAATGATGATCTAAATAAATTACAGTCAATGAATCACCATAAACAAACTAGAAATTTCGTGAATTGGGATATCCTCGGGTTATTAGGAAGAATTTTGTTCCAACGGAACCTTCACTAATAATCCCTAATCCAAGATTGTTCAACAATATGTATGAAAACTACATCTAATCTAACCAAGTAATATGACATAAATTACTACAACAAAAGGAAGTTTTACCTTGCAAAATGATCTCAAATGAAGGTAAATTTGTGTACTTGAATAGGATAAGAAATATATTTGATACAATCAAAATCAAAGGAGTAAAATTTCTCTCTTTTTCTCCCTTTTCTTCCTATTTTTTGTTGCAAAATCTCACTATTTTCTCTCTATTTCCGTGCTTGCTATCTGCTGAATCCTTCTTCTTCCCAAAATTCCTTCAACTCCCTGTATGCTGTCCGAAGCTGAGTTTAAATAGGCTGGCCAAAGCCAGCCGCAGATCTATCTGCGGCTGGCCGCAGATAGATCTGCGGCTGGCTGGCCCACCTCCCATCGCACTCGGCTGGTAGTGCTGATTTGCTGGTTTCCGTGCTGGCGCACTCACTTGGCCGCAGATCTATCCGCGGCTGGCGGGCTTGACTTTCTCGATTTTCGTGCCACGCCTCGATTTTCGTGCCGCAACGTCAGTTTTCGCTGACAGGCTCGTACTTTACAGTCCGGGAATCATTGAGAAGCGCGCCACACCTTCCGGGAATGCCAAATTCGGATAGCCCTGCTATCATGTCGATTTCGGCTGCAAATTATTATGGTGGCGTCGAGTATCCGTACTTTTCCATCTTTTGCTCTCGCAGGCCGATCCATTTGACGAATTTGCCCTCCTGTCAAGGTTAGTATACGAAGTGCAAAATTTGGGTGTCTACAAGCGCCCAGCGCTAACGCCGCGCGCCACGCCGCCCGACGCCGTGCACGCGATCCAACGCCGTGCACGCCCAACTTCCATATGTCATCAAATTAAGCCCCAAGCGTCGCCAAACATAAATTTTCATCGTTATAACCTCCAGGCACGGAAATCCAAGCACGGGCTTGCCCAAGTGGCTTGGCCAATGCCGCACGCCGTGCACGCCATCCGACGCCGCGCACGCCTAACTACCAAATATTGTCAAATTAAGCACCGGGCGTCGCCAATCACCACAATCCATCATATTACCATTCGGGCACAGACGTCCAGGCACGGACAATGAGTCAATCCCAACAACGATCCGAACGGTCTTTATTTCAATTCCTACAAACATAATAAAAATGCATCAAAGCAACATAAAGCATGTAAAAGTAACTAAAAACTAATTTATGTAAAAATAAGATAAAAATACATAAAAACTATATAAACTACCTAAAGACTTGCAAATTATCAAGGCGAAAAGTACCCAAATTGTGTGTATAAAACACACTCATCAAATCTCAAAGGTTATAACGATTGATGATAGCTTGGAAAGTAAGCATATAGATTGTAAACAAGGTACGTCTCAAACGTTTCAATTCAATTCTCCACTAACACTGGTGAGTCACTATAGACTGGATGATTATCAAATGGATTCAATGATTTCAAATTTTCAAATGCAGGAATCACTGTGTGGCCACCATAGCAGTTACCTTTCCGATAGGATTAACAATATTACACTATTAACCCAAAAACATGTACAATAGGTGATCAATCTAAAATACCCGGCGTTATGCATAACCCTCAAACCTTAAACTTGCGCGCATGTCGGTCCCCCGACAAAACATAATTTTCCCCTACTAAGAGGGTTGTTCATCTCTACAAAGAGTCCGCACCAAAGCAATTAGTTTGGATCGCTTTCTAAATCATGGACGTTGGTCTAGTCGAATCAACTGGTATCAACTCTCTTCATAAACCATTCGTACATAATTTGGATTCAAAAGCTTTAATAACATGCGTTATAAAATAACTGGATATCTTGAACGATTATCAAATTATTTGCATAAATTTAGAATTCATACAATGTATAAGCATTGCATGAAATGAAACTTCAATAAGATATTTGAATAGAACGGGAATACTTACAATAATCTAAAATACTTGTTCAATACCAAATTAAACAAGAGTTAGAAAACTTGCTTAATAATTAAATGGAGTAGGGTAAGAAACTTGCATTCAATATATAGAAAGAATGAAGTTAGGGAACTTGCGTAAAATAACTTGGTAAAGTTAGGAACTTACACAAGGTGCGAATATCAATAGATATTATAGATGTAGAATAATTATCAATAATTAATCCACTAACATGCTAGAAACATAATAACTCGAGTTTGAGTTAGGAAACTTGCCTCTTTTGTTGATTAGGCTTAACGTAAATTGTTCTTCAAATATCCTACACAATGTAGTACATATTCAGATAACAATTAGTCACATAAGGGATTCCAAATATTGGTTTATACTACTTTATAATGTTTCACTCATATTAGGAATAGAATATAAAACAAGGCTAAACACACTTGTTATGGCATTACGACGCTTGCACGTCCGTACGCCAAACTTGACTACTCGAACGCTTACGCGATATGCACAACATCACCAAACTGCCCAACTTCGAATTTAAACCAGGCAACAAATCTTAACTCTTAATAGTGAAAGTTGTAGGTCTATCTCTAAGCTTTATCGATCATCTTGAATCACCCAAATCGAAGTTCGTATGAGAAAGTTATGCCCATTTTACTAAGTGATGCTGAAGCTGCGTTCACTCTACGAATTTACTACCCTACGACCTCCAACAGTGCTAAAGACGCTCAATTTTGAGATTCATCCCGACCTTAACTCTTAATTCTTATTAAATGAAAGCTGTAGGTATACTCTTCCTCTTTCCGAATCATCCTGGATCACCTCAATCCGAGTTTGTATGAGAAAGTTATGGTCATTTTACTAAGTGATGCTGAAGCTGCCTGCACTCTATGATTTCGAGAGTCACCCTACGATTCCGAGAGGCACACTACGATTCCGAGAGGCACTCTTCGATTTTGGAGGCCACTCTACGACCCTCGGAGGCCACTCTACGACCCTCAGAGTCCACCCCACCATTTTCACTCTACGATGGTCAGAGTTTACCCCACGACATGTACTCTACGACCTCCTGCTTGACAGGTTCATAGCACCTACTTCCAAACATCATAACTTCTTCATTTTAAGTCGGAATTAGTCCGTTCTTAAGGCTATGAAAAGCTTGTAACATGAACTACAATATATCCAAAAATCAAAACCTTTAAGGTTCTCTAACTAGTCGAAACCGTTGCTCCAAAGAGCCTAGTCGCATAAGTTTTCTGTGTTCTTGACATCTTTGACACATTTTCTTAAAATCGCTATATCTCCCTTATCCGAGGTCGAAATACGTTCATTCTAAAGCCCATGGCTTCCTAATTCAGTGTACTATATTACTACAGAAGCTCATAATTTTAAAAGTAACACATTAATACCAGAATTGATTATAAGGTCACTATTCATACTAAGTAATTGTATTTTTGACATGGTTTACTAAAATCTTCACCACAAATTCGTTTTAAAAGCTTTTTACTCCATTCCAGCTAGGTTATGAAGATAACCCATGAAACTACAATACCATAATAACAAACAAAGAAAACAAACATAGAATCGAAGCTATAAGTCCTCTAAAACAGTCCGAATGTCCATGTTTGTCCAAAATGTCCATGTTCTTCATTGTTCTTCATCCTTTACGCATGGGTTCGGATTTTTTTGTATTTTTGTTCCACTTTAATGTTATTAATAGCTTATATAGTCTCTTAACAACATATATAAACATCTACAACAAACAACAACAATAATCGCAAGAAAATCGGATCACAAGCTCAAAAGCTCAAAAACCTTCAAAACTCGAAAATCTTCACAAAATCAAATGAAATGGATTTTGGTTACTTGTTTACCTCCATGAAGAAAAAGACGTAAAAATATTATGGTGTGAATAGTGTCTATGAATAGTAAACTGTGAATAGCGATTTAACGATAATATGCGAAATCAATTTATTCACTTATACAAAACTATAACACGTAACATTCATGTATTCACATAATCTAGGTTGTCACACAACCTTTAAACACATCACGTAACACAAAATAACATAAATAAAAATAAAAGTTAATAAAAGTCTATTTTATTCAATAAAATTCATAAGTTTAAATTATAAGGCTATCCAAAATTCACGATCGTTACAGTTATGATAATAAGTAGTAAAGTGAAGCACCAAGTTCGAGGTAGAGGTACCTGAATTTGGGGGCCTTAGGTTATAAACCATAGGAAAGTGAATCCTTAGGCTATAACCTTAGGAGAAATAGAGGGAATAGAAGAGATAAGACTCATATAGAGTTTTATGAGATGATCTTAGGCAAACTTGCCCTAGGAAGTCGGTAGAAACGAGGGATATACTTTCATTATATAATAATGAGATTATATTTTACTAGAGTACTAATAGAGTTGTTCGTTTTGTGGTTATGCATGTAGGATGTCAGGGATGGGAGGACCCAGTAGGATCATGGAAGAGGAACCATGTGACATTCATGTGGTTTTCGAGACACCCTTAATAGCTGAGCCCACTTCGGCAGTTGTTATAGCTGAGGAGGAGCCTGAGATAGAGTCTGATCCGGAGGAAGATCCGGAAGAAGATCCAGAGGAGGATCCCATGGACAGTGACCCTTTAGATGAACCAGAAGAGGTGCCCCCTATTGACACCACATTTGAAGAAGATTTAATATAAGAATATGTTGATCACATCCTCGAGTAGAATGATAGGATCCATGAGTTGGAGCAGGAAGTCCGAGGGCAAAGAGAAGCCTCTACTCAGCTAGGAGCTATGGTCCATCACCTTTTGGCAAGGAACGTGGATCTGGTTGGTAAACTAGAATAGTTAGAACAGCAGATGGAAAGCTTGAAATTGGAAAAGGAAGCATTGCGAGCTCAGTTAGAAGAAGAGGTAGTAGACCGTGTTCAGATAGAAGAACAATGGGATGATGTCATGAGACGTGCTGGTGACTTAGAGGATGAAGTGAGGAGTTAGAAGAGGACGATGAACAAAATGAGTTATGCATTTCGCACAACCATGGAGAGATGGATGGATGGTGTGTATCATTATCCAGCAGAGGAGGGACAGACTCGCTACACTCTGAGTCGAGATTTGATGATCCATATGGGTCAGGTGGAGTATGGCAATGCAGTGGAACGTGGGATGCTCGGGTAGATCGTCAGCTTAGGCAGTTAGTAGTAATAGTTATTTATGTATGTGTTGATCTCAGCCTTTTGTGTAAGGCATGAAATGGTAGGTGTAAACCCCAACTTTTGTACCTGGTAGCGGGGTAGAATGTTAGTAGATCCCCAACTTTTGTTATTATAGGGGACAAATGGTAACATTTATAGCAGTATGCTATCCAAGAATTATGTATGATGTAATGATCGATTGGCATATGAATATAAACGTTTTTTTAAAAAAAATGAGTTGTAGTCATTACAATTACTAGCTAGCAGTACATAATAATCGTAATAGTAAACTTTATTCTGTTGTGATAGAAAATGCCGCCAAGATGTAGATAACAAGCACAACCCACTTAGGAAGAGTCGATTAATAATGAGGAAGGACCAATAGACCCCATACAACGATTGGTGGACCTGTTGACAGGAGCGTTCTAAGGAAGGAATGTTGGGCCAATTGACCCCAATCCCCCGGTAATTCCTGTAGCACACTTCAAAGACTTTCGGAGTGTAGGACCCCCAGAGTTTAGGGGCAGGACCGACCCCGTCGAGACCCAGTCTTGGGTCAAGGAAGTAGAAAAAGAGTTTGTTATCGCGAGGGTAGGAGAGGACCAGAAAACAGCTTTCGCCACATACTTGATGAAGGGCGAAGCTAACTACTGGTGGGAAGCGAACCAATAATGAGCTGGAGAAGGGGTTATACCATGAGATAGATTCAAAGAACTATTCTTTGAGAGCTATTTCCCGAAGAGTATGCAAGGAAGAATGGAAGTGAAATTTCTGGAGTTGAAGCAGGGAGAGATGACGGTCGCCCAATACGCCGCGAAATTTAACGAATTAGCACGTTTTGTACCTCACCAAGTGGATATGGAGGAGCGCAAGGTGCGACGTTTCGAGCTAGGGCTGAAACCATGGTTGTACAGTAAGGTATCTGTTTTTCAGATCGATGCCTTCAATACACTATTGGAGAAGGCCATTATTGCGGAATGAGGGAGTGAAGCCCTAAGTCAATACCATAAAGAGAAGAAAAATAAAAAGATTGGAGGAGACCTCAAGGGAGGAAGTAGTGGGGGAAATAACACCAACAAGAGGAAGTGGGATGACAATGTCAGCAACAACCAAAATCAATCGGGAAGCAAGCAGGGAGGATTCAAGAAGAGAGGAGAGGAATGCGAAAAATGTGGGAAGAACCACCAAGGGGAATGCTAGAAAGGCAGGAGTGTTTGTTACAATTGTGGGCAAGAGGGTCACATCTCGCCTAACTGTCCGAAACCGAAGAAGACGAGAGAATGTTTCGCTTGTGGGTCAACTGAGCATCAGATTAAGGACTGCCCAAAGAAGGGGATGAGCGGGGGAAGTGGCAGTAAGGGAGGCAACGGTAAACCATCAATTGGTGGACCAACCCAATTCAACCGGCCGATTGCCAAAACATTCAATATGACCGTCCAGGATGCGGTAGCTTCAAGGGACGTGGTGTCAAGTATTATCCCGATTAACGATATAAATGCCTACGTGTTGTTTAATTCGGGAGCTACCTGTTCTTTTGTGTCTGAAAAGTTTGCTAAACAATTGAACTTACCCCAAGAACGATTAGAGTATGCGTTGAATATAGAAGTAACAAACAGTGAAGTGATCCCCGTAGAAGTTATATATAAAAATTATTATGCTGAAATTAAGGGACATAAACTGAGGGTAGATCTAATCCTGATAAGGTTGGGCGAGTTCGACATAATTCTGGAAACGGACTGGTTGTGTAACCATGGGGCGGTAATTGACTGTCAAAGGAAAAGTGTGAACCTTTAGACCCCAAATCGGTTTAAGGTAGTGTTTTGTGGTAGCACATTGCCTAGATAAACGTGTTATCTAACAATGATGTAGGCCAAGAAATTATTGAGAAAAGGATGTGTAGGCTATTTAGCCCATATCGTAGATACTCGAAAGGTGAGAGTGGAAAGAAATAGTATACCGGTAGTAGAAGAGCTTTTGGATGTGTTTCCAGATGACTTGCCCGGTCTTCCGCCAGATAGGGAGATTGAGTTCACCATAGAGCTGGCACCAGGTACGACATCGATTTCGAAGGCCCCGTATCGTATGGTGCCTGTGGAAATGAAAGAGTTAATGATACAATTGCAAGAGTTACTAGATAAGGGTTATATCCGGCCGAGTGTGTCTCCGTGGGGAGCACCAGTTTTGTTCATCAAGAAGAAGGATGTGTCAATGCGACTTTATATCGACTACCAAGAATTTAACAAGGTCATGATCAAAAATAGGTATCCTTTGCCGAGAATCGACGATCTTTTCGATCAACTGAAGGGAGCGAAATGCTTTTCAAAGATAGATCTGCGAACGAGATATCACCAGTTGAAGGTACGCGAAGAGGATATACCGAAGACGATATTCAGAACCTGATATGGACACTACATATTCTTGGTGATGTCTTTCGGTTTGATTAACGCGCCAACAACATTTATGGACTTGATGAATTGAGTCTTCAAGCTATTTTTGGATAAGTTCTTGGTAGTTTTCATCGACGATATCTTGATTTACTCGAAGACTAAAGGAGAGCAAGTCGATCATCTAAGAGTAATGCCAGAGACACTAAGGGAAGAGAGGCTATATGCAAAGTTTTCTAAGTGTGAGTTTTGGTTGGAGAGAGTATAATTCTTAGGCCATATAATTGATAAAGATGGTATATCGGTGGACCCTGTAAAGGTGGAAGTGGTGATCGACTGGGAACAACCAAAGACACCAACGGAGGTATGAAGTTTCTTAAGGTTAGAGGGGTACTATCGTAGATTCATCCAAGATTTTTTGAGGATAGCAACCCCGCTGACCAATCTAACCAAGAAGACAGTGAAATTTGTACGGACGGAGAAATACGAATAGAGTTTTCGGGAATTGAAGAAAAGGTTAAACGAATCGCCCGTGTTGTCCCTACCAGATGACACAGGAGGTTTTGTGGTATACAGTGATGCGTCACATAAAGGACTTGGCTGCGTGCTGATGCAAAACGGCAAGGTCATTGCGTACGCCTCACGATAGCTGAAGGAATACGAACGTAGATACCCCACCCATGATTTAGAGCTAGCAGCAGTGGTGTTTGCCTTAAAAATTTGGAGACACTACTTTTATGGGGAGAAATGTGAAATATATACTGACCACAAAAGTCTGAAATATATCTTCACACAGAAGGAGTTGAATATACATCAAAGGAGATGGCTGGAACTGATCAAGGATTATGATTGCGAGATCCTTTATCATCCAGGAAAAGCGAATGTGGTAGCAAACGCATTGAGTTGGAAAGGTAGGGAGAAGTTAATGATGTTGACAGTTCAGGAAGAGCTCCGTAATTTTGTTTCTTCCCCATAGAGGAACCCTGTCGAAGTAAGGAACCAAATATGAAGAGTGTGAGTGGATAAAGAGAAGGATAATGGAAAGTGGGGAAGAGAAATTCAAGATAGATAAAGACGGAATTTTGAGGTTTGAAGATCGAGTATGGGTGCCAACAGTGTCTGAATTGAGAGAGGAAATTTTGCTAGAAGCCCACAACACGACGTATTCAATTCATCTAGGAAGCACGAAGATATACCGAGATCTTTGCCAACACTTTTGTTGGCCTAACTTAAAGCGAGAAATTGCGGATTTCGTTAACAGATGTTTGACCCATCAGAGGGTGAAAACCGAGCATCAGAGACCAATTGGCTTACTTCAACCATTAGAAATACCAGAATGGAAATGGGAGCACATTACGATGGACTTCGTGGTGAGACTTCCTGTTACTCAGCAAGGTTATGATGCGATATGGGTTATCGTAGATAGGTTAACGAAGTCTGCACACTTTTTGTCGATTAAGGTGAGATTCAGTTTGGATCGATTCGCTAAACTATATATAAAGGAAATCGTGTCACGACATGGAGTGCCGGTATCGATCGTATCAGACAGAGATCCGCGCTTCACATCGAATTTCTAGAGGAGTTTACAAGAACGAATAGGGACGCAACTGAGGTTGAGCACCGCGTATCATCCCCAGACCGATGGCCAAAGCGAGCAGACGATTCAGACGTTGGAGGATATGCTTCGAGCATGTGTGATGGACTTTAAAGGTAATTGGGATGACCATCTACCTTTAGTAGAATTTTTGTATAATAATAGTTATCACGCAAGTATCAGTATGCCACCGTACGAAGCTCTCTACGGAAGGAAATGCAGAACGCCTTTGTGTTGGGACGAGGTAGGAGAACGACGATTTTGGGTCCGGAATTGGTTCAGCGGACGACAGAGATTGTTGAAATAATAAGAGCCAGACTAGTAGCAGCCCAAGACAGACAGAAGGAGTATGCTAATTTGCATCGCCAGAACAGAGAATTCGAAGTGGGCAGTTTTGTGTTTCTGAAGGTATCTCCCTAGAAAGGGAAGATAAAGTTCAGAAAGAAGGATAAATTGAGTCCAAGGTTCGTAGGACCCTTTGAAATACTCAGAAAGATAAGTGAAGTGGCGTACGAGGTAGCTCTACCTCCCGAACTGGAACAAATTCACAACGTGTTTCACATATCGGTGTTAGGACCATACAAGCCCGATTACAAGCATGTGATAGCTTATGAGCCTATTCAAATCGAAAGGGATCTAACGTATGAGGAGGTCCTTGTCTAGATAATTGATAGGAAAGAGCAAACATTAAGAAATAAAGTGATACCTTTGGTGAAGGTAATGTGGCGAAACCACAATGCCGAGGAGGCTACGTGAGAATTAGAAGACAGGATGATGAGAGATTATCTTAATCTCTTTACTTGAATTTGTGGTGATTTTGGGGACGAAATCCTTATGAGGGGGGGGGGGGAGGATGTAATACCCGAGAATTTAAAAGATTATTATTATTGTAAGGAAAATCAATTGATAATAATTATGTGCATTTATGTGTATTATGTGATTATGAGATAGCCAACGCAATGAAGTAGGATTTTGTACCGAATATGAAAGGGTACGAGTAATATTAATGTGTGACAGGCTTAAGTTATGAATTAATTAAGCTTGGTGGAACGAGCCATGTGTTGCATGATGATTCATGGTAGATCAATTGAAGAGTATGGAAGAAGATTAAGTTAAGAAGTGGTTATTAAATATTAAGTGTAATTCCCATAATTGTGCATTAGAAGTATAAGTTTGGTACGGGATTATAAGTGACAACCCACGGTTGGAGCCTAACTATTTTATGTTAACAAGTGGATTATTAGTGCTTAGTTTGGCCAATCAGGTGGACCAAATATATAAATGTCCTATAGCCCAGTAAGCCTTAGATTTATTTTAGCACCAGAGTTGGTCGGTCAACCCAATAATACTACACAACCTAGTATTATCATTAAGTCCACTAGTAATTAAAAGACAAAGCCCAGTGATAGCCCAATCAGTGACCCGAGTGGAAAGACCATCTTTCAAACACGTGAAAATAATCTGAATAGAATAATAATAAGAGTACTGATAGTACTCCCAGCCAAACTAGGCCAATGGCCTATTCCACCATGTTGCTTAACAAGTAATCTAGTGATGATTACTGAGGGAGTGGCTGAAGGACGGGTTGGTAGAGCTTTCTACCTAATCCTTCTTAACCAGCGGGTAAACCTGTTACGGACCAGTCCTAAGGTCTGAGTAAAGACCAGTGTATGGGTAAAGGCTTTCTTATAAATAGAGACTCCCAGTCATCCTGCAAAGCTTGCTAGTCAGTGCATTACCAACATAGAGAGAGAAGTAGTGAGATTGAGAGATAAAGAAAACTCTAGAGGAACTCTTGCTGTTTGGGAGGGCAGGGTCTAATAGAGTTACGAACTGTCAAGGCTCTAAGGTACGATCTTATTACCTTAAGCATTATTCTTGTTTACTTAATGATTTTCTTTTTGGATTGAGTAGCAAAACATGCCTGAGTTGTGTATTATATTTGGTAATGGTTAAACTCGGTAATCGTAGAGTAGCCATACAGGAAGGCTGCATGTTTAGAGGGTTAATGGCTTAAATCAAAGTTATGTTAATGACTTAGTCACCTTACCCAGATAATGTCAAGAGTCAGTCAGGTAGGCGGATTGAGCCCAAAGCTTGGTGTTTACAGTTATGACGACCATAAGTATTAATAGTGGACTTGTGGCCGAGCCTCAGTAAAACCAATGAAAGGTGTAAAATGGGTGTTGAGCTAAATCTATACTAGCAATTTACGTGTAAGTATACACGGTCAATCAAGTAATAAAGTGTAAGTAGAGTTGTCGATCCCATGAGGAGCGAATAATAACCTAAATAATACTAAATGTTAATTATGCATCAATCAGTTTAATCTAGATAACTTTTATAACAAATGAATAAATTAACTACTTTATCAACTATTGAAATATTAAATCAATGAATAAAAAAGTTAAGGAATCAATTTGCTCGGATGAATCATTCTAATAATACTTTCATTCTTTTATTAAATCGATTAATCAAAATTGTCAACGGAAAATCACTAATAATTAATATAGCCACCCTTTCTAATGATTATAAAACATACTTATCATTATTAATTTCACTATATTCCTATGAGAAACAATATCAATAAATTCATTAAGATTCATTTTTCACCCGTTGCTTGTGGTATTCAGGTATATTCCTATCCCAACAACAGAATTAGCAATCAATCAGAAATCTTTATTACTGAAAAGAATTAATAATCACAAGTTATTATATCCAGATCTTAATTTAGAATTTATCGTCAGATTTCATCTAAATCCATCTAATAATTGTTGATCAGGCAATTATGACAAAACAAAATAAGATATAATAAACAATTCAATTCATAATCAACTTAAATAAAAGAATTAATAAATATTAAATAAAATCATCATTGGATTCCATTGAATCCTTAACTAAGAAATTTAGTTCATAATGAAAGTGAAAAACATAAATGATTTATCAAAAACCATTCTAGATTACAAAATGAAGAAATAAGAGAAAAGAAATAAATTTCGTCGAATCAAGTCTTCAGTCCTAAGCTCCAATTCTTCTCTGGAATAAAGCTCTGATGAAACCCTTATTTTTCCTACGTACTAAATTCTAAATGATAATAAAGCTGAATAATCTCTTCTTTGTAAAAAATGAATGAATCCTCTATTTATTAATCTAGTACTAACTACTGATAAACTCCAACCCATATGAGATAAGTGTAAATTTTATCAGATCCTTAGCCAAAAGAATGCAATTCCACCGGGCGGGTGGCTGCACGCGCGCGCGCCAGTTGCGTTCAAGCGCCGCGGCCCTTGAATCTGTGCGCCGCGGCTCTCATATTTTGTATCTCCTGTGGCACGACTCTTAAAGTTGTGCGCCGCGGCTCTTGATCCCTGACCATTCTTCAATTCCTCTTTTATGCTTCTGCTTTGGCCAATCTTCCATATTAATCCCAGCTACATATATTTGTCCACTCGTTTAACTTTCGCCAAACGATCATTATTACCTGTAGCAACAAATTAAGGCTAAACTTGCAATAATTTACTCTATTTACACCAACATAGGTTGAAGTCAATTATTCACAAAAACTACTAAAATGCAATAAAATACTACCAAAACCTCTCTAGAAAAGCAAAATAATCAAGTCAAACATACCCAATTAATCGATATAAAATCTACTCATCAAACCCCTAAACTTAAATCTTTGTTTGTCCTCAAACAAAACTTAAATCAATAAAATAGTCTTAAAAATTCAAAACATGCAACCTATTCCTAAGATAATTATGAATCAATTCATAGCCTCCAAGATCATACAATCGTCACTTTACAACAGTCAAACCCTGTATAAACTTACCAATCACTTATTCATTAATTCACAATAGTTACAATCCCATAATGTGTGTTGTGTGCCATTCCCAACAAATCAACCAGACCTTAAAAGGATTATAAAACGAACACATGGTATTAAGAAGTCACCAACCCCTAAGACATATCACAATAATAATCTCAGCCAGGGTAATGATTGCTCAAGTCAAGAGACTACAGTTCTTTTTACTATTCTGCTATTCCCCCTAGATGCATTTTCAATCTTATTCCTCAAGGTGAGTGCGTTTTACGCTCCTTCTCGCATGCTTGATGAGTGTCTTTTACGCTCCATCTTGCCTTATTTTCATTTCCAAGGAGTGCTCTTTTAAGCTCAATTCACTCCACTATATATCTTAGCTCTAGGAAGCATAGCAGTATTCTATTATTATTATTATTATTTTTATTTTTTTTATATGAACCATAATCGTCCCCCAAACTTAAACAGTTTACTACCCCTACTTCAACTAAAATCGCAATATAATCTTAACTTGTGACACTATCTCATACCAAGGTTTCGAACTATAATCGCCTTAAAATACAATTACCCTTGATGGAATATAAGTGCTCAAATAATAGGGATCATAACTACGCAAAAACATTCTAATATGATATCAAAGCTTAACACAGGGTTCAAAAGTTTTCTATCCTGCTAACACCTTTAATCATATCTTATCATCGGCTATTCTAAAGATTCATTACTTTATTGTTATTTTTTTAAATGCAAAAATATATGCAAAATTACTAATCTAAAAAAAAGCATAAATCCTATTTAACAAAAATTAACTAAATAATTAAATAAGTCTTAAGCAAACCAACAAACCAGCAAATTAAACTTAAAGTATCATCAAACCATCCCCCCAAACTTAAATATTACATTGCCCTCAATGTAATACTATAAACTTCCCTGGAAAAATTCATTCATCACTAGCAGCACCATCATCCTCACCGGCATCCTCATCATCCGCAAGGCTATTGGTCTCCTCTTCTGACTCGAATGTAGTATCGTGAAACACCGGTGATGGCGAAAAATGAATAAGATCCGGATTGTCTATGTTGAAGTGAGTTGCAAATGTTTGTATGATGTTGTTTGTGTAAGTCACATAATTATCAACTCGATCCGCTAACTGATCCACACGACATGCTTGTTAGCGATTCAAACTCAACAGATTATCCTGGCCTCGTTCCAAGTTCGTTTGAGTCCTCCGTATAGCCTGGATCTCTGCAAGAATTAAGTCCAAAGTAGCATCAGTCTGAGCACCTCGTCCTAGACACCTTGTTCCATGAGATGAACTGGCCCCATGAGATGGTCCCACACCTTCCGTCTGACCAGTGGCAGCAGCAATATTAGCATCATATCCACCCCGCATGTTAGAACCGCTGCCAATTGGTTCTTTGAACTTGTCAATGGTGCTACTGTCTAACACCAACTTTGGTTGCTCAAATATCTCTTCTGCTTGCCAAATAACTCCAGCGTTCTTACACAACCCATAAATGAGAGATGGGTGAAGAAGTCTGCCAGATGTACCGCTCTGTAGTGCATGGAGAATGGAGCTATAGATGAACTTGCCCACATCAATACTTTTTCCCGTGACAATTGCATATAGAAGTGTTGCACTGGCCTTAGTTACTTCTGAAATATGAGATGAAGGCATTAATTTAGCACAAAGGAAATAAAACCAGGCCTTACCATATTTGCTCAGTGCATTCCGGGGGAAAGAAACTGCTGAAGTGACTTGAATAGTCCATTGTGTTCCGAGCTTTCATAAGCCTTGAAGTACTTCATCCCAGTTCAGTCCATTCTGAACATACCTCGTATACTCATCATTCTCAATAGATGGTAGGCCATAGTATGTATTGATGGCTTTGCTGTCAAACGGTATTGCTTTTCCTCGTACCATAGCTACCTTGTTTACCGCCTCAACTACATTAGCATAAAATTCTGTTACTATTGCTAGAACTGCAGCCTCGGGTTGAGCCGTCAATGTTTCTCATCCATGCTCCCATATCATTTGCCGGATTTCAAGCCCATTCGCCTCTTGTAGCACCAAGCCACATTCCGGAATTAAATTTTTGTTAATCAATGAGACATGAAATCGTTCCGACGCTTCTTCGCTAACAAACTTTGAGTGATCATATGTGGAAGAAGAAGCTCGTGATGTGCGTTGACGTTTGGGTGCCATTGAAGTGCTCACTAAAGCTTGAAACTATAGAATTTGATGAACTCTGTGGTTGAAGCAATTTATCGAACACTTGGTGTGCGCTCAAAATTTTGCCCAATGTCAAAGCTCCTTAATTGTATCCAATCCCTCCAAATTATGTAGTAACATAACAACAAACCTAACAGTGACAAATATCTGTTAAAGATAAAGAAGAAAGCTTATTTGAACAAAGTATCTTTGCTAATGAAGAAGAGGAAGAATAGTTATTGAATTGGTGCAATCCTTCTCCAATTAGAATCCTTGATTTCTCCTTGCAATCCTTTAGAGTGATGAGGTTGGGTCTAAATTGCTGAGTTTTAATGAGATTAAAGTCTATTTGTAGTAGGAATTAAATTGTTTGGTGAATGTGGGAGGTGGGTGGTTTTGGGGAGAGTTTGGGTATGTTTGTGGGGAAGTGGGAGAGATGCCGAAGGAATGAGGGGAAGTGGGCAAAATTATGCGCGGGCAATGCTCTTGACCTACTAATTCGCACACGAGCGTCGTGGCTCTTGAGTTGTGTGTCGCAGCGCATAATCTTTGTTTGTGCTGAAGGTTCAAGCGCCGTGGCCCATGAGTTCCAACGCTGCGTCTCATGAGGCATGCCGCGGCTCCTACTTTGTGCGCCGCGACCCATAATCTCTGATGGTGTGTGGTTGAAAGCTTGCTGAGCCAAAGTTTTTCCATATTTCATTTCTTTCACATTCCTATACCTGCTTGCCACAAAATGAGCCATTTCCTTCAAATTATTGCAATTGATAACACTTCTCAATCTATTCAATCTTGATGCATGCAAAGCTTGTATCACCTAAATTAAATTGCCAACAAAGCTCAACTTAATTAATTATGCTAAACTCGTGACTAGAAATTAAACTAAAATAAATAAACTTAATTTAAATAAATTCAAATCTAATTATAATTTAACCCATAGGTTGCCTCCTAGTAGTACTTGTTTTTAGGTCTTCAGCCTGACTTCTTCTTTTTTCAATCACTCAAGCTCGTTGACATGATTGGAATGCCTTCGGTTGCACATCCCATATCATGCATCACATGCCCATTCTCCTCCATGTTCCCTTGCTTTTCATTTTCACTTCTTCCTTCATTGTGATCATCTTCCCATGTTTCATCTTCTAGGATCTCTTGTGCCAAATAACACTCTTCCACTTCATTCGGAATTGTTATGATATCAAACATGCTGAACGTCACCTCTTGATCATTAACCCTCATCGTGAGTTCTCCATTCCTTACATCAATTAACATTCGTCCAGTGGTTAAGAATAGTCGTCTCAGAATCAATGGAGTCTCCTTATCTTTTTCATAATCAAGAATAACAAAATCCATTGGGAAAACAAACGTATTGACTCTTACTAGCATATCTTCGATCATTCCTTTTGGACGTGTAATTGATCGGTCCACCAATTTCAGAGTTATATTCGTTGGCTTCATTCCTTTCAACCCAAGTTTTTCATAAATAGAGAGAGGCATGAGATTAATGCTTGCCCCGAGATCATATAGAGCCTTCCCAACAAACTGTTCTCCAATAGTACATGGTATCGTTAAACTTCTGGGATCTTTCAGTTTAGTGGGTAATTTTCTCTGAATAACAGCACTGCATTCTTCAGTTAGGGCTACTATCTGTCCTTCACTTATCCTCCTCTTCTTTGACAGAATTTCTTTTAAAAACTTGATATAACTTGGCATTTGTTCTAGTGCCTCTGCAAAAGAAATATTGATCTGTAATTTCTTAAAAACCTCTAAAAATTTTGAGAACTGACGATCCAACTTCTGGCTCTTCAACCATTGTAGATATGGTGCGACATTATTCTTTGTTTCATGCTTACTCTCGCCATGTTTCAAGTCTAACTTATGAATTTTCTTTTCTTCATTTTTGTTTAAATCAATTCCAATTCCTTCTTCCTTTTCAGTGACAATCTTTCCTGTGGATGTGGTATCATTTTTCGACAAACTCTTCCCGCTTCTTAGCATAATAGCCTTGCATTACTCATGACTTTCTCTTTTCGGATTGACTTCTGTGTCACTCGGTAGAGCACCATGTGGACGATTATTCACTGCACTTGCTAGTTGTCCTATTTGAGTCTCCAAATTACGAAGTGACCCTTCTAGGCTATTCATTCTTGTGTCATTTGTTGAAATGTACTTAGTGATTAATTCTTGTATGCTAAGCTTCCTTTCCTGTTGTGGTTGAGCTGGGCCTTAGAAACCTGGTGGATGAAATTGTCTTGGAGTTGATGATTGATTCTGATTATTGCTCCACGAAAAGTTTGGATGATTTCTCCACCCTAGATTGTATGTGTTAGAATATGTACCCTGTTGTTCCCTATAAAATTCACTATTTCAGTATTGATTGCACACTAGTTTGTGTTATGACTTCCTGCACATAATTCACAGACTACAGCTATCTGTTGCACTAATTGTGTTCCCATTGCATCAATTTTCTTTGATAGATTTGCCAATTGTGCAGCCAGAGCTGAAACTGCATCTATTTCAAATTTCCCTCCACTCTTTGGTAGAATCAATTTAGCGGTCGGCCACTGATAATTATTCGTAGCTATTGTCTCCAATAATTCATATGCTTCTTCAAATTTCTTACCCATTAGAGCCCCTCCTGTGGCTGCATCAATACTAGTTCATGTTGTGTTAAACAACCCATTATAAAATGTTTGTACTTGCAACCACTTCGGAAGTCTATGATGAAGACACCTTCTCAACATCTCCTTGAAATGTTCCCAAGCTTCATATAGCGATTCTGAATCCTGTTGTGTGAAAGACGTAATTTCATTTCTCATTCTTGCAGTCTTTGCTGGGGGGGGAATTTAGCTAAAAATTTCTGAGCTAAATCATCCCAAGTAGTGATTGAACCTGCTGGTAATGAGTGTAACCAACTCTTTGCCTTATCACGAAGTGTGAAAGGAAAGAGCCTTAGTCTTACTGCATCATCAGTCACATCCTTGTATTTGAATGTGTCACATATTTCCAAGAAACTTATAAGGTGATCGTTTGGATCATCATTTGGCATACCCCCAAATTGGATTGAATTATGAACCATCTGAATTATACCAGGTTTGATTTCAAAAATGTTGGCCTGAATTGCTGACCTCCTAATGCTTGAATGAATCTCAGTGACTTGTGGCATCACATAGTCCTTAAGTGATTTTTGTGCCTTTTCGTCAGCCATAGCTTGTTGCTTAATTGTTTCTTTACAAAACTGTCGTATTTTACGAAGCCTTTTGTCAATCTCGTCCTTAAACGGAAGTACTTCGTGCTCCTTTGACCTAGTTTGCATACAAAGCTACCTGCGAATAAAGACCAGATTTATAAGTCCGCAATAAAATCTAAATTAAAATTAATTGATGAAAATTAATAATAGAAAAATTAAGCTAACTATTGCTCCCCGGTAACGGCGCCAAAAACATGTGGAGCTAAATCTATACTAGCAATTTACATGCAAATATTCACGGTCAATCAAGTAATAAAGTATAAGTAGAGTTGTCGATCGCACGAGGAGCGAATAATAACCTAAATAATTCTAAATGCTAATTATGCATCAATCAATTTAATCTAGATAACTTTTATAACAAATGAATAAATTAACTACTTTGTCAACTATTGAAATATTAAATCAATGAATAAAAAAGTTAAGGAATCAATTTCCCTTGATAAATCATTCTAATAATACTTTCATTCTTTTATTAAATCGATTAATTAGAATTGTCAACGGAAAATCACTAATAATTAATATAACCACCATTTCGAATGATTATAAAGCATACTTATCATTATTAATTTTCCTATATTCGTATGAGAAACAATAGCAATAAATTCATTAAGATTCATTTTTCACCCGTTGCTTGTGGTATTCAGGTATATTCCTATCCCAACAATAGAATTAGCAATCAATCAGAAATTTTTATTACTGAAAAGAATTACTAATCACAAGTTATTATATCCAGATCTTAATTTAGAATCTATCGTCAGATTTCATCTAAATCAATCTAATAATTGTTGATCAGGCAATTATGACAAAACAAAACAAGATATAATAAACAATTCAATTCATAATCAACTTAAATAAAAGAATTAATAAATATTAAATAAAATCATCATTGGGTTCCATTGAATCATTAACTAAGAAATTTAGTTAATAATAAAAGTGAAAAACATAAATGATTTATCAAAAGCCATTCTAGATTACAAAATGAAGAAATAAGAGAAAAGAAATAAACTCTGTCGAATCAAGTCTTCACTCCTAAGCTCCAATTCTTCTCTGGAATTAAGCTCTAATGAAACCCTTATTTTTCCTACGTACTAAATTCTAAATGATAATAAAGCTGAATAATCTCGTCCGTGTAAAAAATGAATGAATTCTCTATTTATTAGTCTAGTACTAACTACTGATAAACTCCAACCTTTAACGACCCTAAAATTCCTACAATTCAACCCTCGACTTCGGTTGTTATCAATACATATTCATTCTGACTTTTACAACATTAATCAATATTAAACTTAATAAAATGCGGAATAATTTTAAACTTTTCAGTTTTCTTTCTTTGTTTTCCCTGAATCATAACCTTTATCATTTATAAATTCTAGAATCATATCTACTTTATGATTCACTTCATCAGAGTTATAATAAAAATAAAACTTACTTCTAAGTTCAATACCCTTTATACATCGGATAAAATTAAATTTACAACTTAATACAAATTTTACAACTCAACATCTGCTAAATTTAATAATTTACCAAATACATCATCCAGAACCTTAATCATGGTTTAAAATATAAATTTAAGCTAAAACAATTAATCTTCATGCATTACATCTAAATCATGCCATTCAAGCAGCACATAACGTTACCTTGAATCTTTAACCTGCAAAAGTGGTTATTTGCAAGAATGAGCTCGACAACTCAGCAAAATCTAACAGTTTGCATGCATCACATAGCACATAATCATAAACATTTGGCTAAACATGTCATACATAATGATCAACACATATCAAGTAAAGATTGAGTTCCATAACTCAATCAGCATTCTTTACTCAACGAACGTAGTCATAATTTGACTTTGTCGTTTCATACTTGTAATACATATAAAATGCATCATTCTTTTACATCATAGATTTAAAACAGTTAATCATTTAGTTCACATAACAAATAGGAACTGAAAGACTTGCCTGGTTCGTAAATTACCAATTACCATAATCAGCTTATACTTATCTGCACTTCACGTATCCTACACGATATATAATCATGCACAACATTTATTAGTCACATAGCAACACTTAGTATTAGCTCTACTTTACATTTCATAATCCTTCATTTTATTCTCTATACAATTGTCAACTTAGAAATTAAGTCCTCCTCATAAACCTTTCATTTTATTACGTTCCACTTTAATCGACACTTAACATTTAGTTAAGTCTGAAACTTTATTTTTACGTCACATTAGATATATAGTGTTTATTAACATTGCTTAAGTAAATCTTCAGCTCGTTACATTTTTTTTATGCTTGAGTCTTATAACTCACTAAATCCTAACGTTTAATCTCCAACTGTGTGATTACAATGTGTTATTAAGTCTAATAACATATTTTTCATTTCATTATAATCAATTATTAAGGTTACATAGGCATTCCTAGGATTGAACAATTAAAATTTCATTTATGGGCAAATTTGGCTACCAGCGCTGCTGCGCCGGTTTTGAACTGGGATGCAGCGCTACTGCGCCGGTCTGGGTTCAAACTTGTCCGGGTAGGGTCCTGCTACGCCAGTTTTGAACTACCATGCGGCGCTGCCGCGCCGCTCATCAGACATAGGTTCTGATTTTCGCGACATAACACAGAAAATCCCAAAAATTCCCAATTTCTTCATTTTATCAACAAATTGACTATGCCCAAATGTTATAATATTTGTAAAAACAAAACCCAACATATAAACAGTGATTCTAACATCTTAAACAACTTAAACAACCAATTTAAAGGCTTAGAAAAAATCACAATTATACTAATTTTACAAACTTCTACAAATTTAGCACAATCAATCGCTACGGATTCGTTATTCAACCAAATTGGTCCGTTCAACTTCCGTTGTTTTTCGTTTTTTAACGCATAACAACAATCCATCATCAATTTACAGATTACCACACAAATTAACCATCAATTTTGACTCCAAAACAAGCCAAAACATACATATTTTACCAAAACTCAAAATTTCTATGAATTTCTATTTCTTAAAATTTCTATTTCTTAGCAAAATTTCTATTTCTTAGCAAGTTTCATGAATTTGATTACTGTAAAAAAAAATTACCAACAACTTAAAACAAATTATACAAACCCAATAACATAACAACCAATTTCTACGTCAATTATTCATCAAAACCCCAAATTAGAAAAGAAAACTTCAAAAGAGAAGTAATTAAAGTTTGGAGTAATTTTTATACCTTTGATTTCTTCTTTAGACCAAATAGATAATAAGAATGGCTTGCTAAATCTTCTTCCTCTTGATTTTTCTCAAATCTCTTCTCAATTTCTCTCTTCCTCTCCTCTGTGTTTTTGGCTTATAAAGCCAACTGATGAAAAGAACGTGACTGTTAGTTGGAGGTTTTCATCAGTTAGAAAGCCAAAGAGTCACAAGGCCATGTTTGGCTAGACTCAATAAAACCCATTTTAGTTTAGTTTAATAATCTTCTTATTATATGATATTGTCACACTTTAATTTAATTAAACTTACTTTCTTAATAAGTCCAATTAAACTTTACTAATAAAATTATAACTTCTATTTAATAAATCATTTAATAAATCATTAATCCTCTAATTTAATTATTCAATTAAATTAGAATATTACTCGCGTAATAAAATACACACCCACTCTAAAATTATTTATCATTGATTTACTTAATATTAACACACTTAATTAAATTATTCTACAATAATTTCCATCAAATATTTATTCGACAAAATATTTTAATTTACGAAATTCACAATCACACTACATTAACATATTACATTTATATGTAACACATTATCTTCTCATTTTATTAAAATAATTATATTCTCATTAATTCATTATTTTAATCAAGTGAATTACTCTCATTATGTATGAGACTCAATTCATAATAAATTTCTTTGCCAACAAGGCAAAATAGATTAATTATATTATTTCATAATATAATTTCAACTTAATAATATTCAGTTAGTTTCCTTTTTATAACAATTTTATTTAATCTCTTCAATAGATTAATTAACTATTAAAGCTCTTTTCTCTAATACATGAATATATAATTCTTTTCACACCAAACCACATATTTCATAATATATAACACATATATACACATACCAAAACTCAAAACATTTCATAATAAAAATTTTATTTATTAAATTCTTATTTAATAATTTCTAAAGATCCGGGTTGTCACATCCTTCTCCCCTTATAAGGATTTCGTCCTCGGAATCAACAAAACCCTTCTTACTCGGTTTTTGTTAAATTTTCTTCAAAATTTTATCGTTGAATATCTTTAATGCATTACCTTAATATAGGTTTTATATTTTTTTTTATTCCACTTGTTCCTCTCAACAATTCTTGAAGGTTTTTATTATTTCTTATTCCATTTGTTACTCAACTAATTCTTGCAGGTTTTTATTTCATAACCTTTTCTTAGACTTAATTATAGTTAAGTATTACATATTCTTTAACTCGTTCATTACCTTCCTAAGAATTATTATCATATACTTAACTTATAAACATTCAGAATATTACATTCACCCCTTCTTCTAAGAATTTCGTCCTCGAAATTTTGACTTACTAATATTCGTTCATTCCATCTATCAAAATGGACTTTACGTTAATCTCTACTTATTCATTGGGTTCTACAACCAATTTCTTTCTCTAAGGATCTTTCTAAGATCATCGCATTCTTCACATCTTCCTCTTCTAAAAATTTCTCATCATTACTCATCATCAGCTAAATTTATCGCTTCCCTTTCTGGAATTTCATTTTTTTCTTGGATTTATTATAGTTTGTTTAATTTACTCATCACCACATGTCGCATTCTACAACTTACCCCTTTCTAAGGAATATCCTCCTTTCCACTTCCACCTTTCAAATAACAAGAATCTTCCACAATTGATCAATATTTGGGAGGCAATATGAATAACTCAGAAACTTAAAAGATTCATTCAAAAACTTTCAATATCATGCTGAGTAGTCGTAAAGACTTGAACCTTATCCTAGGTTAACAGATATTTCTACTATAACCTTTAACAGTCAAAAGACTATGAACCATCTCTTCTCGTACTCCAGGTGATTAGCCCTTCGTACTATATATTATGCACATACATATTAACGCTATTGCGTAGCCCCCATTACAGGGTTAGTTCACCTCAGACTTAATACAAATTCCGCACCAGAACAATCTGGTTTGGCATAAACTCTCAAAGAACTCTTGAATTTCATAAACATCTTTCAACAGTCGTCTAGCCGAATCAATTAGCTTAGACCTTGAACAACAATTCAGATATCAGTCAAAACATTTTTAGCCAACTCAATTGGCATATCTTTTCATAGCTTAAAAGAAAACTAAAATTCTTTTATGACGTCATGATACCGTACCGTCTTAATAGTACGTTGAGAATTCTGTCATTTTGTGACTTTGTCATACTACATCATACCATAGTGGGCTGACGATCCTTAGATCACATCTAATACTGGGTTAATCTGCATTGATGACTCCATCATCTGTCACTCTACACCAGGTTTCATGATGCATTGATGACTATTTAAAAATATATTTTGATATTTTAAATCATTTTTATCTAGCCGAAATAAATAGCGTAGACTCTTCTTTAAACAGTTCAAAACCATTGAAAAAGAAATCATTTTTGGTGTTATCATGCCGCAACAGGTAACGATGTGATAATGGCTCGAAGTCCATCTACACACCCTTGTCACCTTGTTTTGAGGATAACAAAATTTTATTTTTATTTTTAAAGGCACATCAGTGCGAATTTGGCTTGATATCAAAAATTTTAAAGCCTAGCATAGCTAGAAGATTTAGAATACCTATGTTTCCACCATCAACTTCAATTTCTCCAATGATCCATTGCTTAATAATTTTATCTATTTCTATCATCCTTAAAGCTTACTATACTAAAAATCTTGAATTCTTCATCCACAACCTTTTTATACTCCAGTATAGTTCATCAAACATACCACACGTTATGAGTTCAAGAACTTACCACAATCATATGGATTTAGGAACTTATCCTAGTCAGACCAAAATCGTCCATTCGCTGAGGGATTCCACCATACGATTATGAGTCACGAACTTACCATACGTATGAGTTTAAAGAACTCGCACCTAATCTTAATATTCTCTAACTATCAAATATAAATATGAGAAAAGAATCACCTTCTCGTCATATGTATAGTGATAGCGCGATACCAACATTGCAATGATTTGTCAATATAGGAAGCTAAGTGGTTGTCAAACCAAGCACAAATTCACCGCCCATACAAGGAATTGTACAACTCAGCCACTAACATGAGTCCTCAATTAAAATCCCACATAATTCTAACTTGCTCTTAACTTGCTCTTTGCCTGATACGAATTCCTCGTATTACATCATCTATAACTCCTCGTGAGTTTACCTTGTACTATATCATAGTACATTCTCTTTATAACATCAAACTATAACTATTCAATTATTACAAACCATCTGGCTAAAAATCATGCCGTGATCTTATTCTATAATCATCTCTCTTATAATTCTTTTCTTATCTCATGATCGTTTTGTTTTACGATCTTCATTCTTTCCCTTTCACCATTTATGATTTCATTTATGCTTTTAATCTTATAGACCTTGTTTATTTATCATTATTCGTCATCTTGATTATTGGAGTTAGGTAACTCCTGATTATTATCTTTTAGATACCTCAAGATTCTTCTTTGAATCTTCCTATATCACATTAACTCGTTTAATACGCATTCTCTAAATTTATCAATAACTAGACTCTATACCCGGTACACATCGAGTCTTTAACAGTGTTTAATATAGTAAGCTGAGTGGTTTCCCACAAACAACCAACAAACTAGTTTCCTGTCTCGTCTACACTGTCTTTCACAGCGAGTTAGATCGGTTGCTAGTTCGTATTAACCTTCGCTCTCTGACGGAATCGTTTATCCCAGATACCATACATCAACCATTAAAGAGTACGATTATACCATAACTTATATTTAACTTCTTATTCTTATAACTCTGCGGGATACTTCTTTGAATCTTCTCATACATATTTTAATCCCTTCTTTAAAAATTTCTTAAACTAACTTCTTATTGTTCAAACTCTATCTGAATTTATTCTTTATCATCTTCACCTCTCTTCTCTAAGGTTATAGCCTAAGGTACTCTTACCTAAGGTTTCTAACCTATTGGCTTTGATACCAACTATAACGACCCCAAAATTCCTACAATTCAACCCTCGACTTCGGTCATTATCAATACATCTTCATTCTGACTTTACATCATTAATCAATATTAAACTTAATAAAATGCGGAATAATTTTAAACTTTTCAGTTTTCTTTCTTTGTTTTTCCTGAATCATAACCTTTATCTTTTATAAATTCTAGAATCATATCTACTTTATGATTCACTTCATCAGAGTTATAATAAAAATAAAACTTACTTCTAAGTTCAATACCCTTTATACATCGGATAAAATTTAATTTACAACTCAACATCTGCTAAATTTAATACTTTATCAAATACATCATCCAGAACCTTAATCATGGTTTAAAACATAAATTCAAGCTAAAACAATTAATCTTCATGCATTACATCTGAATCATGCCATTCAAGCAGCACATAACGTTACCTTGAATCTTTAACCTGCAAAAGTGGTTATTTGCAAGAATGAGCTCGACATCTCAGTAAAATCTAACAGTTTGCATGCATCACATAGCACATAGATAACATGCTCATATCTAAATCACAAACATTTGGCTAAACATGTCATGCATAATGATCAACACATATCAAGTAAAGATTGAGTTCCATAACTCAATCAACATTCTTTACTCAACGAACATAGTTATGATTTGACTTTGTCGTTTCATACTTGCAACATATATAAAATGCATCATGCTTTTACATCATATATTTAAAACAGTTAATCATTTAGTTCACATAACAAATAGGAACTGAAAGACTTGCCTGGTTCGTAGATTACCAATTACCATAATCAGCTTATACTTATCTGCACTTCACGTATCCTACACGATATATAATCATGCACAATATTTATTAGTCACATAGCAACACTTAGTATTAACTCTACTTTACATTTCATAATCCTTCATTTTATTCTCTATACAATTCTCAACTTAGAAATTAAGTCCTCCTCATAAACCTTTCATTTTATTACGTTCCACTTTAATCGACACTTAACATTTAGTTAAGTATTAAACTTTGTCTTTACGCCTCATTAGATATATAGTGTTTATTAACATTGCTTAAGTAAATCTTCAGCTCGTTACTATAACGATCGGGAATTTTGAATTTCCTTGTAACCCGAGTTACGTGTGAATGAAATGAATTTTTTATTTTTATTTTTATTATTATGTGTTATGTGCTTAAAGGTTGTGTTATAACCTAAACTATGTGTATGTGTTGAATTTTACGTGTTGTAGTGTCGTTAGGGTGAATGTATTGACTTCGCAAAAAAATCACAAAATCACTATTCACGGGATACGTTTACCGAGACACTATTCACTCCATAATATTTTGCGTCTTTTTTGACCTTAATAAATTTTAATAATACACGTGTGCGAAGTGATAATTTTTTCAAGTGTCAGACTTTCATTTTGAGCCCGTTCGTGTTTTATTCGGTATCCGAAATGTATAATATGACTATTCCGAATAAATGGACAAACTCCGTAGTAATTATTTTTTTGTGTCCCAATAATTTATGGGAGTATCCATTTTAATTTTGGGTAGAGTTATTTACCAAATTGGGTACAAAGTAGGAGTTTTCGGATATAATTTTGGTGTATTTGGGTATTTATTTTGGCATGTTACTCCAAGAGGGAATCAACCTAATCCTTTGGACCAATCAAATGCAAGGAGTAGAGAGTATAGGCGGCAGCATGCTGCTATTTTGTTAGGCTCAATACATTAATTCCCCAAATTATTGAGCATTATTGAGCCACTCCCTTCACCCCTCGAAGCCTCCAAGCTGCCATTTCATTCAAACTTCTTCTCTCCCATTCCTTCCCTAAACTAACAGCAGATAGAGAGAGATTGAGTGTGAGGGTGCTGTAGATTATTGAGAGTGAAAGAGCATTGAGGAAGAAATAGAAGAACAAGAAAAGAAGAGGAAGAAGGACACGGAAGAACAAGAAGCAAAGTGAGCGGGAGAAGAGAGGAGGAACTCAATCCAATCGAACCCAACAATTTCTTAGCACCTAGAAGGGATTAACAAGGTAAACAATCAACCAATAATCCATTCATTTTTTGATTTTGATAGGATTTTCGAGTTCTATGTGTTCTTGAACTCAAATCATTGGGTTTGAGCATTTCTTGCAATTGTTGTTGTAATTGTTGATTGTGGTTGATTTTTATTGTTGCCAAGACATCTTGCAAGCTATTAATAACCTCAAAGTGGAACGAAATCACTGAATGATCCGAACCTTGGCATAAAGGATGAAACTTTAGATTTTTTGGACAAAATAACTTTCGGACGATTTAGAGGACTATAAATCTTTGATTGAGTAATTGTTTGGTCTAATTGATGTTGTAATATTGTAGTTCCATGGGTTATCTTCTTAACCCAGTTGGAATGGAGTTAAAACTAAGATTTAGTGTTAATTTTGGTGAAGAACACCAAGAACACAAAAATAGAGTTTTAATTTTGTACTTTGGCTCACAAATTGGTCATGTTAATGTTTATGGGTAATTCTAAATTTTTGATATGTTGTAGCCCCATAAGTTAGGAGTCCATAGAGTCCGAAATGAACCAATTTGAACGTGTATAGAAGACGTTATGAAGATCGGAGTGAGAGGAGGTCAGATTTTCGCGACTGCAGAACAACTGCATATTCTGGGCTATATGAATGGCGCAACTGCGCCGTTCATAAGGCCAAATTGGGCTCAGCTGCGCCCAACACGTGTCAGGCGCAGACGTGCCCGAGTGGACTATTTTAACCTCCTGTAGTAAAATGTCCATAACGTTTGCATACGAACTTGAAATTAGATGATTCAAGGTGATTCGGAAAGAGGAAGAGTAGACCTACAACTTTCGTTCTTTAAGTTTTTCGATTTGAGGTCTGTATCATGTCCTAAATTAGCCATTTATAGGACTGATGCGTAATTGGGGTCAATCGGAGGGCGTCGGGCATGCACATTTGCACACGTAATGCCCCCGACCCTGTAAAGTGATTTTCTAACCTTCATAACATGATTATTATGATTTATAACGATACTTAGGATTAACCAATAAGTATTAGATAAATCGAATGGGCGTGTTAGGCGTACGCAATTGCGTGTCGCTTGGGCATTCGAATAGGCAAATTGGGCGTATAGACGTACAAGCATCGTAATGCCGTAACTAGTGGGCATAACCTTGATTAATATTTTGTTTCTTATTTGAATGGGACATTATAAAGTTGTGTAAACAAATATTTGGTATCCCGTATGTGACTAATTGTACGCGAATATGTACCTAATTGTGTAGAATATTAAGGAGCGTGTGTTGTAATATTGTAGCAGCGCTTCAGGCAAGTTCCTTAACTTCATTCTTTTTTATATTGAATGCAAGTTTTTTTTAACCATTGTCTAACCCTTGTGTTGGGCAAGTTCTATTGTCCAAGTTAATTATTAATTGAGCAATCATTCTATGTTATTGCAAGTTCCTCACTCAACTATTTTATTTGAGCAAGTTTCCTATCCTATGCAAATGTTGTATATTGTTGCAAGTATTACTTCATTAACTGAGTCTCTTATCTTATTCAAGATATTCTGGACAGGTTCTTTTACTTCAATCATTGTCGAATTGCAAGTACTCTTAGAATGAACTGATATTCGTTCACGTTATTTAACCATGCTTCGACGCATGTTATTAAAGCTTTTAATTCTATATTCCGTGAAATATATAAGATAGATGTCAAAGCCAATTGTTTCGGCTAGACGTATGTTTAATCATCATTGTTGTTAAGTAAAGCTATCCGATCAAATTGTTTGGTTTGGATTCCTACGTAAAGATGAGATGAACAACCCTCATAGCAGGGGAAACAATATGTATGTCGGGGAACCGACACGCGCGCGAACAGTATGTAAAAGGGGTTATGCATAACACCGGGTATATTAGGCTGATCACCTACTGTATTAGTATGTTGGGTTATCAGATGAATTTCTGGTAATTCTAGTAAAAGTTCAGTGTCATGATGACTACTCAGTATAGAATATTTCCTCCATTTGGGAACATTGAAATCATTCGGTCCATAGAGGCCCTACAATTGTGTTAAAGAGATCACTCGTAGAAATTGTTCAAGTTCTTGAGCTATCTTTTATTCTCTTGATTCTTGTAAGCTATAAAGTATTCATTTGATAATTCATGATTATTGTTATTATACTTGCTGAGCAAATTTGTTGCTCACCCTTGCTTTCATTAAAATATTTCAGTCAGTGGAGCTCGTGGTGAATGCTCAGGGAAGGATAAAGGAAAATGCAAAGCTACTGATTAACTTTGTACCGTTAAGATTACCATTTTGATTATGTATTAAGACTCGTTGAATTTTGTGATGTATTAAGACTTAATTACCCTTATGTATTAAGTTACATTTTGTAGAAGTTTTGGTTTCGAGACTTGGGACATGATTATTTATGTTATATCAATGTAAATATTCCTTTATTTCCGTTGTAAAGTATCGATAGTATGATGTATGTTCTAGAAAGTGACGAACCAGGTCCGCGGTTCGGGTGACCCGGATTTGGGGGCGTCACAGGTTGGTATCAGAGCCTTAGGTTATAAACCTTTAGAGAGAGGTCTTTAGGCTATAACCTTAGGAAGTGTATAGAGTATAAGAGTAGATAAAACTCATGTAGAGTTTTGGGGTGATCTTAGATAGACGCGTCCTAGAGAATTATGAAAGGTATTTACATTCCTTACAATGAAGCTATATTTCATTACGAGCTGCTATTAGAGTGCGTCGCTTTGTGGTCTGCTTGTAGTACTTATGATAGATAATCTCGTAGTATAATGAGATGATGACATTAAGCTTTCTTACGTTTAGTAGAAAATGAGGCCCAGACGCAACATACCACCCCCAGCAACACCAGAGGGATCAGTTAACAATGAAAGAGGTCCGACGGACCCCATGCAATAGTTAACGGATATACTGGAGAGAATGGAAAGGAGAAATGCGGGACCCGTGAATCCCAACCCACTGGCAGCACCCATAACAAGTTTCAAAGACTTCAAAAGCGTAGGACCCCCGGAGTTCAGGGGAATGACTGATCCGATTGAAGCCCAGTCTTGGGTGAAGGAAATGGAGAAGTCTTTCGTTAGCGCATGCGTGGGGGATGACCAGAAAACGGTATTCGCCACCTATATGATGAAAGGAGAAGCAAATTATTGGTGGGAGGCTAACCAACAACGAGCAGGCGAAGGAATGATACCGTGGGACAAGTTCAAGGAATTATTTTTCGGGAATTATTTCCCAAAGAGCATGGAAAGACAAATGGTACTGAAATTCTTAGAGCTAAAGCAGGGAGACATGACGGTGGCTTAGTACGCCGCCAAATTCAATGAACTCGCACATTTTGCACCGCTTCAAGTAAGTACTGAAGAGCTGAAGGCGCAAAGGTTTGAACAAGGGCTGAAACCGTGGTTGTATAACAAGGTAGCCGTTCTTCAGATTGAAACCTTTAGTGCACTGCTGGAAAAAGCCATCATCGCTGAAGGAGGGATTGAGGCCCTGAATCAACACAAGAAGAATAAGAAGAGTGAAGGAGACTACCGGGGAGGTGGCAGTAGTGGTGGAAGCAATTCGGGAAAGAGAAAATGGGACGGTGGCAACAGTAACAGCACCAACACTAATCAGACAAGGAATAATCAGGGAAGGATAAAGGCAAAGGCAAAAGCTATTGATTAGCTTTGTACCGTTAAGATTACCATTTTGATTATGTATTAAGACTCGTTGACTTTTGTGATGTATTAAGACTTAATTACCCTTATGTATTAAGTTACATTTTGTAGAAGTTTTGGTTTCGAGACTTGGGACAGGATTATTTATGTTATATCAATGTAAATATTCCTTTATTTCCACTATAAAGTATCGATAGTATGATGTATGTTCTAGAAAGGGCGCAATATCTGTTACAATTGTGGCCAGGTGGGGCACATGGCACCAAACTGCACAAACCCAAACAAGAACTGTGGATGTTATTCTTGTGGATCAGTGGAGCATCAGATCAAAGACTGCTCAAAAAAAGGAAGCACTGGTGGAAACGGCAACAGAGGAGGAGGCAACAAACTAACAATTGGAGGACCGACTCCGCCGAACCGAACCACTGCCCGAACCTTCAACATGACCGTCCAGGATGTAGTGATTGCTAAAGATGTGGTGTCAGGTACTATCCCAATCAATGATATAAATGCCTGCATATTATTTGATTCGCGTGCTACCCGTTATTTTGTGTCTGAAGATTTTGCTAAACAGTTAAATTTACCCCAAGAACGGTTAGAAAATCCTTTGAGTATAGAAATTGCGAATAATGAGGTAATTCCTGTAGAGTTTATTCTTCGTAATTGTTGCGTTGAGATTAGGGGATATAATTTTTGCGTGGATTTGATCCCAATAAGGTTGGGAGAGTTCGATGTAATATTGGGAATGGATTGGTTGTACGATCATGCGGCAGTGATTGACTGTCAGAAGAAAAGTGTGAACCTTCGGACTCCTAACCGGTCGAGGGTAGTGTTTAATGGTAGCACATCGCTGAGATGTTCTTGTTGTCTTACGATGATGCAGGCCAGGAAGTTGTTAAAGAAAGGATGTGAGGGCTATTTAGCCTATATTGTAGATACAAAGAAAGAAGGTGTAGAAATTAAGGATATACCGATAGTGAAAGAGTTTCTAGATGTGTTTCCAAGCGAATTACCCGGTCTTCCGCCAGATAGGGAAATTGAATTTGCAATATACTTAGTGCCAGGGACTGCACCAATCTCGAAGGCTCCATATCGTATGGCGCCAGTGGAAATGAAGGAATTGTTGATACAACTTCAGGAATAACTGGACAATGGGTATATTCAGCCAAGTGTGTCCCCATGGGGAGCCCCAGTTTTGTTTGTCAAGAAGAAAGACGGAACGATGAGGCTCTGCATCGACTACCGGGAGTTGAACAAATCAACGATCAAGAATAAGTATCCATTGCCAAGGATTGACGACTTGTTCGATCAACTAAAAGGAGCCAGACACTTCTCGAAGATAGATTTGAGGACCGGATATCATCAGCTAAAAGTAAGGAGGGAAGATGTACCCAAAACTGTGTTTCGGACGAGATATGGTCACTACAAGTTTTTGGTGATGTCTTTCGGTTTAACTAATGCGCTAGCAACATTCATGGACTTAATGAACCGAATTCTAAAGCCGTACTTAGATAAGTTCGTAGTAGTTTTCATTAATGACATTTTGATTTATTCAAAGACCGAAGAAGAGCATGCCGATCATCTGAACAAAGTACTGGAGACACTGAGAAGGGAGAAGTTGTATACGAAATTATCCAAGTGCGAATTTTGGATGGAGAAGGTGCAATTTTTAGGGCATATGATCGACAAAGACGGTATCTCAGTGGACCCTGCGAAGGTGGAGGCAGTTAGTAACTGGGAACAACCAAAGACGCCGACAGAAGTGCGAAGTTTCTTAGCGTTAACCGGGTACTATCGAAGATTTATCCAGGATTCTTTGAAGATAGCAACCCCATTGACCAATCTGACAAGAAAGGCAGTGAAGTTTGTATGCTCTGAAAAGTGCGAAGACAGTTTTCAGGAGTTGAAAAAGAGGTTAAGCGAGGCGCCTGTATTGTCCCTACCAGATGATACGGGAGGTTTTGTAGTGTATAGTGATGCATCACACAAAGGTCTTGGTTGTGTGTTAATGTAACATGGCAAGGTCATTGCGTATGCATCACGACAGTTGAAGGATTACGAGAAGCGATACCCTACCCATGACCTGGAATTAGCAGCTGTCGTCTTTGCATTAAAGATTTGGAGACATTACCTTTATGGGAAAAAATGTGAGATATACACGGATTATAAGAGTTTGAAATATATTTTCACATAGAAGGAATTGAACATGCGACAGAGGAGGTGGTTAGAATTGATCAAAGATTACGACTGCGAAATTCTTTATCACCTGGGAAAAGCAAACGTAGTAGCAGATGCATTGAGTAGGAAGGGGAACGAGAAATTGTTTATGTTGACAACTCACGATGAGTTAATACTGGAAATGGCGAGACTGGAGATTAAAGTGAAAAGTCCGGCAGAGACAACAGAGAAGTTATTTGTAATCGAAGCTCGTCCGACGTTACTCGACAAAGTGACAGAAGCACAGGAAAAGGATGAAGAGTGTGAAAGGATACAAAAAAGGATCGCAGAAAATAAGGAAGAGAAATTCCGAATGGATACGAGGAACGAGTGTGGGTGCCAGCCGTGACTGAATTAAGAGATGAGATTTTACATGAAGCACATAATTCAGCATATTCAGTTAACCCAGGAAGCACAAAAATGTACCGGGATCTTCGTCAATACTTTTGGTGGCCCAACATGAAGCGGGACGTAGCAGAGTACGTCAGCAAGTATCTCACCTGTCAACAAGTCAAAGCCGAACATCAGAGACCGAGTGGGTTACTTCAACCACTGAATATACCAGAATGGAACTGGAAGCATATCACCATGGATTTCGTGGTAGAATTTCCAGTTACACAGAAGGGTTATGATGCCATTTGGGTTATCGTAGACCGATTGACGAAATCAACACACTTTCTACCGATAAAGATCCGATTTAATTTGAACCAATTAGCCAAGTTGTATATAAAGGAAATTATTTCACGACATGGAGTGCCAGTGTCAATTGTCTCATATCGAGATCCGCGCTTCACGTCAAATTTTTGGAAGAGCTTGCAAGAGAGAATGGGAACACAGTTGCGACTAAGTACTGCTTACCATCCTCAAACTGATGGACAGAGCGAACGAACAATTCAGACACTAGAAGACATGTTGAGAGCTTGTGTGACGGATTTCAAGGGAAATTGGGATGACCATTTACCACTTGTGGAATTCACTTATAACAATAGCTTTTATGCAAGTATCGGCATGCCGCCATATGAAGCCCTCTACGGAAGGAAGTGCAGGACACCATTAAGCTGGGATGAGGTTGGCGAACGACGACTGTTGGGACCAGAATTGGTGCAGCAGACAGCAGAAGTGGTCGCAGTGATCAAGGCAAGATTAGTTGCAGCCTAAGACCGACAAAAGAAGTATGCAGATCAACATCGCCAGATGAGAGACTTCAACGTTGGCAGTTACGTGTTTCTGAAGGTATCTCCCTAGAAAGG
Source organism: Aralia elata (assembly GCA_034770075.1). Classification (NCBI taxonomy): domain Eukaryota; kingdom Viridiplantae; phylum Streptophyta; class Magnoliopsida; order Apiales; family Araliaceae; genus Aralia; species Aralia elata. The sequence goes on from CM068378.1 coordinate 36,737,200, forward strand.
GAAGATACATTTTGGGAAGAAAGGAAAGTTAAGTCCGAGGTTCGTAGGACCGTTTGAAGTATTGAGAAGAGTAGGTGAAGTGGCGTACGAGGTAGCCTTGCCTCCTGAAACTGGAGCATATCCACAATGTGTTCCACGTCTCAGTGTTACGACCATATAAGCCCAATTATAAGCACGTGATATCCTATGAGCCCGTCCAAATAGAGAAAGATCTTATGTATGAGGAAATTCCTATTTAGATAATCAATAGGAAAAAGTAAGTATTAAGAAATAAGGTTATACCTTCTGTAAAAGTAGTTTGGTGAAACCACAATGCCGAGGAGGATACGTGGGAATTAGAAGATAAGATGAAGGAAAATTACCCTCAACTTTTTGCTTAACCTTGTATTATGATTCTGGGGACAGAATCCTTATAAGGAGGGGAGAATGTAGCGATCGGGAATTTTTAATTTCCTTGTAACCCGAGTTACGTGTGAATGAAATGAATTTTTTATTTTTATTTTTATTATTATGTGTTATGTGCTTAAAGGTTGTGTTATAACCTAAACTATGTGTATGTGTTGAATTTTACGTGTTGTAGTGTCGTTAGGGTGAATGTATTGACTTCGCAAAAAAATCGCAAAATCACTATTCACGGGGCACGTTTATCGAGGCACTATTCACGCCGTAATATTTTACGTCTTTTTTGACCTTAATAAATTTTAATAATACACGTGTGCGAAGTGATAATTTTTTCAAGTGTCAGACTTTCATTTTGAGCCCGTTCGTGTTTTATTCAGTATCCGAAATGTATAATATGACTGTTCCGAATAAATAGACAAACTCTGTAGTAATTATTTTTTTGTGTCCCAATAATTTATGGGAGTACCTATTTTAATTTTGGGTAGAGTTATTTACCAAATTGGGTACAAAAGTGGGAGTTTTCGGATATAATTTTGGTGTATTTGGGTATTTATTTTGGCATGTTACTCTAAGAGGGAACTAACCTAATCCTTTGGACCAATCAAATGCAAGGAGTAGAGAGTATAGGCGGCAGCATGCTGCTATTTTGTTAGGCTCAATACATTAATTCCCCAAATTATTGAGCATTATTGAGCCACTCCCTTCACCCCTCGAAGCCTCCAAGCTGCCATTTCATTCAAACTTCTTCTCTCCCATTCCTTCCCTAAACTAACAGCAGATAGAGAGAGATTGAGTGTGAGGGTGCTGCAGATTATTGAGAGTGAAAGAGCATTGAGGAAGAAATAGAAGAACAAGAAAAGAAGAGGAAGAAGGACACGGAAGAACAAGAAGCAAAGTGAGTAGGAGAAGAGAGGAAGAACTCAATCCAATCGAACCTAACAATTTCTTAGCACCTAGAAGGGATTAACAAGGTAAACAATCAACCAATAATCCATTCATTTTTTGATTTTGATAGGATTTTCGAGTTCTATGTGTTCTTGCACTCAAATCATTGGGTTTGAGCATTTCTTGCAATTGTTGTTGTAATTGTTGGTTGTGGTTGATTTTTATTGTTGCCAAAACATCTTGCAAGCTATTAATAACCTCAAAGTGGAACGAAATCACTGAATGATCCGAACCTTGGCATAAGGGATGAAACTTTGGACTTTTTGGACAAAATGACTTTCGGACGATTTAGAGGACTATAAATCTTTGATTGAGTAATTGTTTGGTTTAATTGATGTTGTAATATTGTAGTTCCATGGGTTATCTTCTTAACCCAGTTGGAATGGAGTTAAAACTAAGATTTAGTGTTGATTTTGGCGAAGAACACCAAGAACACCAAGAACACAAAAACAGAGTTTTCATTTTGTACTTTGGCTCACAAATTAGTCATGTTAATGTTTATGGATAATTCTAAATTTTTGATATGTTGTAGTCCCATAAGTTAGGAGTCCATAGAGTCTGAAATGAACCAATTTGAACGTGTATAGAAGAAGTTATGAAAATCGGAGTGAGAGGAGGTCAGATTTTCGCGACTGCAGAACAGCTGCATATTCTGGGCTGTATGAATGGCGTAGCTGCGCCGTTCATAAGTCCAAATTGGGCGCAACTGCGCTGGACACGTGTCAGGCGCAGACGTATCCGAGTGGACTGTTTTGACCTCCTGTAGTAAAATGTCCATAACCTTTGCATACGAACTCGAAATTAGATGATTCAAGATGATTCGGAATGAGGAAGAGTAGACCTACAACTTTTGTTCTTTACGTTTTTTGATTTGAGGTCTGTATCATGTCCTAAATTAGCCATTTATAGGACTGATGCGTAATTGGGGTCAATCGGAGGGCGTCGGGCATGTGCATTTGCACACGTAATGCCCCTGACCCTGTAAAGTGATGTTCTAACCTTCATAACATGATTATTATGATTTATAACGATACTTAGCATTAACCAATAAGTATTAGATAAATCGAATGGGCGTGTTAGGCGTACGCAATTGCGTGTCGTTTGGGCATTCGAATAGGCAAATTGGGCGTATAGACGTGCAAACGTCGTAATGCCGTAACTAGTGGGCATAACCTTGATTAATATTTTGTTTCTTATTTGAATGGGACATTATAGAGTTGTGTAAACAAATATTTGGTATCCCGTATGTGACTAATTGTACGCAAATATGTACCTAATTGTGTAGGATATTAAGGAGTGTGTGTTGTAATATTGTAGCAGCGCTTCAGGCAAGTTCCTTAACTTCATTCTTTTTTTATATTGAATGCAAGTTTTTTTTAACCCTTGTCTAACCCTTGTGTTGGACAAGTTCTATTGTGCAAGTTAATTATTGATTGAGCAATCATTCTATGTTATTTCAAGTTCCTCACTCAACTATTTTATTTGAGCAAGTTTCCTATCCTATACAAATGTTGTATATTGTTGCAAGTATTACTTCATTAAGCGAGTCTCTTATCTTATTCAAGATATTCTGGACAGGTTCTTTTACTTCAATCATTGTCGAATTGCAAGTACTCTTAGAATGAACTGATATTCGTTCACGTTATTTAACTATGCTTCGACGCATGTTATTAAAGCTTTCAATTCTATATTCTGTGAAATATATAAGATAGATGTCAAAGCCAATTGTTTCGGCTAGACGTATGTTTAATCATCATTGTTGTTAAGTAAAGCTATCCGATCAAATTGTTTGGTTTGGATTCCTATGTAAAGCTGAGATGAACAAACCTCATAGCAGGGGAAACAGTATGTATGTCGGGGAACCGACACGCGCGCGAACAGTATGTAAAAGGGGTTATGCATAACACCGGGTATATTAGGCTGATCACCTATTGTATTAGTATATTGGGTTATCAGATGAATTTCTGGTAATTCTAGTAAAAGTTCAGTGTTATGATGACTACTCAGTATAGAATATTTCCTCCATTTGGGAACATTGAAATCATTCGGTCCATAGAGGCCCTACAATTGTGTTAAAGAGATCACTCGTAGAAATTATTCAAGTTCTTAAGCTATCTTTTATTCTCTTAATTCTTGTAAGCTATAAAGTATTCATTTGATGATTCATGATTATTGTTATTATACTTGCTGAGCAAATTTGTTGCTCACCCTTGATTTCATTAAAATATTTCAGTCAGTGAAGCTCGTGGTGAAAGCTCAGGGAAGGATAAAGGCAAAGGCAAAGCTACTGATTAGCTTTGTACCATTAAGATTACCATTTTGATTATGTATTAAGACTCGTTGACTTTTGTGATGTATTAAGACTTAATTACCCTTATGTATTAAGTTACGTTTTGTAGAAGTTTTGGTTTCGAGACTTGGGATAGGATTATTTATGTTATATCAATGTAAATATTCCTTTATTTCCGTTGTAAAGTATCGATAGTATGATGTATGTTCTAGAAAGTGACGAACCAGGTCCGCGGTTCGGGTGACCCGGATTTAGGGGTGTCACAGTTTCTTTTTTTTATGCTTGAGTCTTATAACTCACTAAATCCTAACATTTAATCTCCAACTGTGTGATTACAATGTGTTATTAAGTCTAATAACATATTTTTCATTTCATTATAATCATTTATTATGGTTACATAGGCGTTCCTAGGATTGAACAATTAAAATTTCATTTCTGGGCAAATTTGGCTACTGGCGCTGCTGCGCCGGTTTTGAACTGGGATGCGGCGCTGTTGCGCCGATCAGGGTTCAAATTGGTCCAGGTAGGGTCGGCGCTACTGCGCCAGTTTTGAACTACCATGCGGCGCTGCTACACTGCTCATCAGGCACATGTTCTGATTTTCACGACAGAGCACATAAAATCCCAAAAATTCCCAATTTCTTCAATTTATCAACAAATTGACTATGCCCAAATGTTATAATCTTTGTAAAAATAAAACCCAACATATAAACAGTGATTCTAACATCTTAAACAACTTAAACAACCAATTTAAAGGCTTAAAAGAAATCACAATCATACTAGTTTTACAAACTTCTACAAATTTAACGAAATCAATCGCTACAGATTCGTTATTCAACCAAATTGGTCCGTTCAACTTCCGTTGTTATTTGTTTTTCAACGCATAACAACAATCCATCATCAATTTACAGATTACCACACGAATTAACCATCAAATTTGACTCCAAAACAAGCCAAAACATACATATTTTACCAAAACTCAAATTTTCTATTTCTTAGCAAGTTTCATGAATTTGATTACTGTAAAATAAATTACCAACAACTTAAAACAAATTATATAAACCCAATAACATAACAACCAATTTCTACATCAATTCTTCATCAAAACCCCAAATTACAAAAGAAAACTTCAAAAGAGAAGTAATTAAAGTTTGGAGTAATTTTTATACCTTTGATTTCTTCTTTAGACCAAATATATGATAAGAATGACTTGTTAAATCTTTTTCCTCTTGATTTTTCTCAAATCTCTTCTCAATTTCTCTCTTCCTCTCTTATGTGTTTTTGGCTTACAAAGCCAACTGATGAAAAGAACGTGACTTTTAGTTAGAGGTTTTCAGCAGTTAGAAAGCCGAAGAGTCACAAGGCCATGTTTGGCTAGACTCAATAAAACCCATTTAGTTTATTTTAATAATCTTCTTATTATATGATATTGTCACACTTTAATTTAATTAAACTTACTTTCTTAATAAGTCCAATTAAACTTTACTAATAAAATTATAACTTCTATTTAATAAATTATTTTAATAAACCATTAATCCTCTAATTTAATTATTCAATTAAATTAGAATATTACTCGCGTAATAAAATACACACCCACTCTAAAATTATTTATCATCGATTTACTTAATATTAACACACTTAATTAAATTATTCTACAATAATTTCCATCAAATATTTATTCGATAAAATATTTTAATTTACGAAATTCACAATCACATTACATTAACATATTACATTTATATGTAACACATTATCTTCTCATTTGATTAAAACAATTATATTCTCATTAATTCATTATTTTAATCAAGTGAATTACTCTCATTATTTATGAGACTCAATTCATAATAAATTTCTTTGCCAACAAGGCAAAATAACCAAATTATATTATTTCATAATATAATTTCAACTTAATAATATTCAGTTAGTTTCCTTTTTATAACAATTTCATTTAATCTCTTCAATAGATTAATTAACTATTAAAGCTCTTTTCCCCAATACATGAATATATAATTCTTTTCACACCAAACCACATATTTCATAATATATAACACATATATACACGTACCTAAACTCAAAACATCTCATAATAAAAATTTTATTTATTAAATTCTTATTTAATAATTTCTAAAGATCCGGGTTGTCACACAACCCATATGAGATAAGTGTAAATTTTATCAGATCCTTAACCAAAAGAATGCAATTCCACCGGGCACGTGGCTGCACGCGCGTGCGCCAGTTGCGTTCAAGCGCCGCGACCCTTGAATCCGTGCGCCGCGGCTCTTAAAGTTGTGCGCCGCGGCTCTTGATCCCTGACCATTCTTTAATTCCTCTTTTATGCTTCTGCTTTGGCCAATCTTCCATATTAATTCCAGCTACATATATCTGTCCACTCGTTTAACTTTTGCCAAACGATCATTATTACCTGTAACAACAAATTACGGCTAAACTTGCAATAATTTCCTCTATTTACACCAACATAGGTTAAAGTCAATTATTCACAAAAACTACTAAAATGCAATAAAATACTACCAAAACTGATAGACTCCACGACACCCTTGCGTGAGGTGGTCGTCGCCCGGATCGTTTCTAACAAGTTGATAGGATGGATGAACACCAACGACACTTCGACCCCTCGCTTATATTGAAGCGGTAATCTCGGTACAATCGACAATTGATGCGGTAGAAGATGCCACACACAACTATGATTGGTTGTATGATAAGTCGAATATGAATCTCAAAGAAGACTAAGGAATACTTAGGAATTCTCAAGAACCACAAGACGAGAATAATCTCACAATAATGATGATAAATTGAATATTGATGATTTTTGATGTTTACAATAGCACCTATTTATACTAGGCTTAGAAACAAACTAAAAGCTTCTAGAAACATACACTTGTTGAAATACAAGCACACAAATGTTGAAATATAGCATTACATAAAATATGTAATTGAAACTAAATACTGATTTCATGTTTTGGGTGAAAGAAGGTTCGAAAATTAAGAAAGTCAAAAAATGACAAATTGCATCCAGGAGGTTCTCGCTGGGGCGAGAGAATTGCACTGAAAATCCTCGTCGGGGCGAGAGGTTTGGCTTGGAAAATCCTCGCCGGGGCGAGAAAAATGGCTTGGAAACTCTCGTCGGGGTGAGGTCAGCCTGTTCCATGCAAACTGTTTTCTTTCGCTGTTTTGTCCGCCACGTCCATTCGCAACATGTTTATGGGCTTCATACGCTTGGATTCCATCTCCATAACTTCTATACTTGATCCAACCTCGTTCCATAGTTCATGGATCATCCCGTTAAGTCCGTCTTTGAAGGTTTTAGCTCGAGCTCTAGTAACGGGTCCAAGTGGCAATTGCAATGGGTCTTCTCGGGTTGTATCACGGGTTTCTGGATTATGGATGTCCTCATCATACCTCTCCTCTTGAAAAGGATTTGTCCTCAAATCTTCACCTACATCAAACGGGCTTAGATCAGAAACATTGAAAGTTGCACTAACAATATACTCACCGGGTAAATCCAATTTGTAAGCATTGTTGTTAATGCGTTCAAGCACTTGAAATGGTCCATCTCCTCTCGGAAGTAGTTTCGAACGCCTTTGAGCAGGAAATCTCTCTTTACGCAAGTGAAGCCAAACCCAATCCCCGGGTTCGAAGATTACTTGACGCTTATCCTTGTTAGCCTGTTTGGCATATTGATCTGTCCTCTTCTCAATGTTGAGTCTTGTCTTCTCATGTATCTGCTTAACAAAATCAGCTTTGTTTTTGCCATCCATGTTAGTATACTCGGAAACAGGTAATGGTGACAAATCCAAGGGTGTTAAAGGATTAAAACCATACACAATTTCAAAAGGTGAGAATTTAGTAGCCGAGTGAACAGACCCATTATAAGCAAACTCAACATGGGGTAAACATTCTTCCCAAAGCTTAATATTCTTTTTAATGATAGCCCTCAATAATGCAGATAGAGTCCTATTTACTACTTCCGTTTGACTGTCAGTTTGTGGATGACAAGTAGTTGAAAACAACAGTTTAGTTCCTAGTTTACACCACAAAGTTTTCCAAAAATAGCTCAAGAACTTAGCATCTCTATCCGAAACAATTGTTCGGGGCATGCCATGTAGACGCACAATATCTCTAAAGAATAAATCAGCAATATGGGATGCATCATCAGTCTTGTGGCATGGGATGAAGTGTGCCATTTTTGAAAACCTGTCCACAACCACAAATATAGAATCATGACCATGCTTAGATTTAGGTAAACCCAATACAAAATCCATAGGCAAGTCAATCCAAGGTTCACTCGAAATAGGCAATGGTGTGTATAACCCATGGGGTTGAACACGAGATTTGGCTTGACGACAGGTAATGCACCTATCACAAATTCTTTCCACGTCTCGTTTCATATGGGGCTAATAGAAATGTTCTTTTAATACAGATAAGGTTTTATCAACACCAAAATGTCCCATCAAACCACCTCCATGTGATTCTCGAACCAATAACTCACGCAAAGAACATGCAGGTATACATAATCTATTCTCACGAAATAAGAATCCATCCATCTTAAAGTATTTACCTACAACATTCTTTTCACAATTTTTAAACTCTTCACAAAATCATGGTCATTAACATATAATTCTTTGATTTGTTCAAAACCAAGTAATTTTGTGTCAAGAGTATTTAACAACACATACCTTCGCGAAAGAGCATCAGCCACGACATTTTCCTTACCCTGCTTATACCGAATGACATAAGGAAATGTCTCGATGAACTCCATCCATCGTGCATGTCTCTTGTTCAACTTGTGTTGGCCTTTCAAATATTTTAACGATTCATGATCTGTGTGAATCACAAACTCCTTAGGCCACAGGTAATGTTGCCAAGTCTCCAATGATTGCACCAAGGCATACAACTCTTTGTCATAAGTGGGATAGTTCAAAGCTGCTCCACTCAATTTTTCACTGAAATATGCCACTGGTTTTCCTTCTTGCATTAGTACAGCTCCAATTCCTAAACCTGAAGCATCACATTCAATTTCAAAGGTTTTAGTGAAATTAGGCAATACAAGTAAAGGAGCGTTAGTTAATTTTTCTTTAATCAAATTAAACGCCTTTTCCTGTGCATCACCCCACTTGAATCCTACACTCTTTTTGATTACTTCGGTGAGTGGTGCTGTGATTTCGCTGAAGTTTCTTACAAACCGTCTATAGAAACTTGCGAGTCCATGAAAGCTACGAACTTGACTGACATTCGTAGGAGTTGGCCATTCTCGAATTGCCCTTATTTTCTCTTCGTCAACTTGTACTCCCTGTACACTGACAACAAAGCCAAGAAACACAACTCGATCCATACAAAATGTGCATTTATCCATATTGGCATATAATTTTTCCTTTCGAAGCACATCTAGGACAGATTTTATATGCAATGCATGCTCACCTAAATCCTTGTTGTAGATCAAGATATCATCAAAGTACACAACTACAAATTTCCCAATGAAGGGACGCAAAACATGGTTCATTAATCTCATGAACGTGCTAGGAGCATTAGTTAAACCAAAAGGTAAGACTAACCACTCATATAACCCATATTTTGTTTTAAAAGTAGTTTTCCATTCATCTCCCTCATGCATTCTAATCTGATGATAACCACTCTTTAAATCAATTTTAGAAAACACATAAGATCCATGCAATTCATCTAACATATCATCTAACCTAGGAATGGGATGTCGATATTTTACCGTGATGTTATTTACCGCTCGACAATCAATGCACATACGCCACTTCCTATCTTTCTTAGGTACTAAAATAACTGGAACCGCACATGGACTCATGCTTTCCCTCACGAATCCCTTGTCCATTAACTCGTCAACTTGCCTTTGTAATTCCTTCATTTCCTCGGGATTGCTTCGGTATGCTGGGCGATTTGGAATGGTCGCGCCAGGGACAAAGTCAATTTGATGTTCAATTCCCCGAATTGGTGGTAATCCTTGGGGAAGCTCCTCAGGAAATACATCCTGATAATCCTGCAAAAGAGTAGAAATGACACTAGGCAATGAAGTTTTATTAGCGTTAGTATTCAAAAGCGCCTCCCTATACCGAAGTACAATCATTGGCTTTTTAGAATCCAAAGCTCGCCTTACATCACTCCTTTTTGCAAAAATATTTATTTTTCTCTCTTCTTTCTTTTTTTCTCTCTTTTGTTTTCTTTTCATGATCTCTCTGTAAGTGTATTTGATCCTCATGCACCTGTTTTGGTGACATAGGACACAAGGTAACTTTTCTTTGATTGTGAACAAAAGAGTACTCATTAGTAAAACCATCGTGTTTTACTCGCCGATCAAACTGCCAAGGTCTCCCAAGTAGTAAATGACCTGCCTGCATAGGAACTACATCACAAAGGATCTACATACTTCCCAATTATAAATGGCACTGATACTTGCTTGGTAACTTTGATGTCACCGCTGTCATTGAGCCACTACAATCGGTATGGGCCAGGATGTTTGGATGTTGTAAGTCCCAATTTCTCCACCATTGTGATGCTTGCCACATTTGTACAGCTCCCACCATCAATTACAACACAACAGATCTTACCATTTACTATGCATCTAGTATGAAATAGATTCTCTCTTTGCTCACTGTTTTCTTCCTTTACCTGTGTACTAAGCATTCTCCGTGTAACTAACACTTCGCCATGCATAACAACCTCTCTATCTTCCTCCAACGGTGGCATAGAATCATTGTCACTATCTTCTTCCTCGGTTTCCAAATCCCCATTATCAAGCAATAACATAGTTCTTTGATTTGGGCATTGATTTGCAATATGTCCCCTGCCTTGACATTTAAAGCATACAATATCTCGATTACGATGTATTAGTTTTACCTTGCACTACTTGAGTAGCCGCTCCCTGCTTGATTTCTGGCTTTGGTTTGGCTTATCCTCACGCTTCACATTATTGGATTTCCATGATGACCCTGTGGTAGTGTTTATTCGCTGGCTACCTCTCCTCTTAAGTTGCTTCTCTATTTTGATAGCCATATGCACCATGTCTTCCAATACCACATAATGTTGACGCTCCACCAAATCTGCAATATCCCAATTTAAACCTGCTGAAAATCGGGCCATGGTTGCCGCAATATCCTCGTCGATGTCAGCCCTAGACATTAGCATCTCCATTTCCTTGAAGTAGTCCTCCACACTCTTGCTTCCCTGTCTCAAATTTTGTAAGTTTCGAAATAGATCTCAATAGTAGTGGCTTGGGACAAACCTCTTTTTCATTACAGCTTTCATTTCTGCCCAAGTCTCTATTGGACGTTCTCTGCACCTCCTTCGGCTGGTCATCAATTGATCCCACCAAGTAACTGCATAATCTGAAAATTCGGTAGCTGCAATTCTAACTTTCTTGAGATCTGAGTAGTTGTGACAGTCAAAGATCCACTCCATTTTCTTCTCCCATTCTAAATATGCCTCGGGGTCACTCCTGCCTTGGAATGTGGGAATTTTCATTTTGATGCTATCGAGATTATTGTCCTCTCGATTTCGGTCCCCTCTATCTCTTGCAAAATGTCTCCTAGGAATAAGGTCAGTTTCTCGATCCTCTTTCTCGCTAAACCTTTCATCATAGTAATTTGCCTCTTCTAGTCTAGCTTCCTTTTGTTGGGCTCTTCCTTTTGGGCGCCCACCCGGAGGGATTTGAGTTTGTTTCCCCCGAGTGTCACTTAATTGATCGATGCGATCATGCACTTGCTCCATAGCCATCCCCAATTGTCTAGAAAATTCTTTCATCATAGCCTCCATCATGAGTTTTGGGTCAAAATTCGATGTAGAAGGTTCATTTTCAATTGTCTTATCTCTTGTGTTAGACATATTTCTTGCAAAACAAAGATTAGTAGAAAGCAAGTTCCTCACCACTCCCTTGCGTGTTTCACTCAAACAATATATCATACAAATAGGAAACGCTCGTGTATCACACAATTAGGCTTTTACCCTCAATTAAACTTACGACTCTTGCCTTTTTCCGCTCGTGGTTCTCTCTAATAGGTTCTTTTGAATTCACACAAATATTACCTCAATCTTCCAATTACAATCCAATAAAAACTTATCAAGATACAATATAGAAAGTATGACTCTAGAAATACCAACAAGACTTCACAATTGTCAAATATAATTCTTTGCAAATGAAATCCCAATAATAGCAATCAACAATAATAATTTTCTGCAATATATTTTCTTTTTCTTTTTTTTTTGCAGTTTTTTTTGACTATGATCCAACAATAAAAGTAAAGATAAGTAACTTGATAGGAAACTTAGCTCTGATACCAAATGATAGACTCCACGGCACGCTTGCGTGAGGTGGTCGTCGCCCGGATCGTTTCTAACAAGTTGATAGGATGGATAGCTTGCAACACCTTAACCCCTCGCCTATATGTAGACGGTAATCTTGGTACAATTGCTTGCTTGGGAAATTTGCGGAGGATGAACACCAACGACACTTCGACCCCTCGCTTATATTGAAGTGGTAATCTTGGTACAATCGACGATTGATGCGGTAGAAGACGCCACACACAACTATGATTGGTTGTATGATAAGTCGAATATGAATCTCAAAGAAGACTAAGGAATACTTAGGAATTCTCAAGAACCACAAGACGAGAATAATCTCACAATAATGATGATAAACTGAATATTGATGATTTTTGATGTTTACAATAGCACCTATTTATACTAGGCTTAGAAACAAACTAGAAGCTTCTAGAAACACACACTTGTTGAAATACAAGCACACAAATGTTGAAATATAGCATTACATAAAATATGTAATTGAAACTAAATACTGATTTCATGTTTTGGGTGAAAGAAGGTTCGAAAATTAAGAAAGTCAAAAAATGACAAATTGCATCCAGGAGGTTCTCGTCGGGGCGAGAGAATTGCACTGAAAATCCTCGCCGGGGCGAGAGGTTTGGCTTGGAAAATCCTCGCTGGGGCGAGAAAAATGGCTTGGAAACTCTCGCCGGGGCGAGGTCAGCCTGTTCCATGCAAACTATTTTCTTTCGCTGTTTTGTCCGCCACGTCCATTCGCAACATGTTTACGGGCTTCATACGCTTGGATTCCATCTCCATAACTTCTATACTTGATCCAACCTCGTTCCATAGTTCATGGATCATCCCGTTAAGTCCGTCTTTGAAGGTTTTAGCTCGAGCTCTAGTAACGGGTCCAAGTGGCAATTGCAATGGGTCTTCTCAGGTTGTGTCACGAGTTTCTAGATTATGGATGTCCTCATCAAAAACCTCTCTAGAAAAGGAAAATAATCAAGTCAAACATACCCAATTAATAGATATAAAATCTACTCATCAATGAGTTGAATAATGACTATGCTAGCATAGAATGCGTAATAATAAATAGTGACGGGGTGCCGAAGTCATTCCGATGGAATTCGTCATCTAACCCCGAACCCCCGAACCAAAGTGACCAGGTCGGACGTTAGCTAGTTGTTTGACCCGCACCCCTGAATCACTTCGTCATTTCCAAGCACGACACAACAGCTTATAAAAATAATTTGCCGAGACGCTTCTCAGTGAAATCGTCGGAAGCACGACAAATCATTTTGTCCGTGTAAGCACGACACAGCTGCTTGGCGAAAAAATTTTATTTGACCTAATTCTTAAATAAAATGTACAATCATATAACACAACGTCGGAACATGAAATTTCATTTAATAAACACATAATTTACATGTACAAATCTTATTAGGTTTCAGAATATTACATTCCCAAAGTGGACCCCGTAGTCAAATCCCCGAAGACGACGGGTCAACAGGCCGAACTCCCAAACCCAAAAATATTAGTGTCTGCTTTGGGTTTGGTTCTGTACCAGACCTAACTTCCCTAAATGTATACCTTATGACCCGATCATGACCGATCCGAAGCCGAACTCCTAACGACGTTGAGACCCGAACCCCGACCCGAAAGTCACCTACGCTTAATCCGAACGTGGTTTTCAAACCGAAGTCTAGTTCACATAATTGACTATAGTCTCTCTACAGACTTACACACCTTAAGATAAGTGACTTAGTGTTTCACGTCTGACCCAACCCAATGAGTCAACCCAAGTCGTAGAGTAAGTCATCCAAATGACTAGTCGTAGGGTAAATACACCAACGTAGAGTGATCGAACTGGTCATGGAGTAACCGCACCAGCATAGAGCAATTGAGTCAGCCAATGGTAGAAGTCCTATTTATCGATCGTAGAATACCAACCGTAGGGCGTTGCTCTACGATCATAGGACACCTCGGCAGACTGATTAAAAAGGTGAGATAACATAATAAGAAGTGTTAGTGAAGGAACTTAGTATGCACTATGACTCGATGATCGGTCAGGCTTACTAAGAGAACCTTGATAAGGGACTAAACAAATGATATATTGGAAAATGTGTTACGCAAGTCCTAGTTGTACATGCGATAATGGTTGGACCGATTATGTTTATTATCTTCAACAGTTATTAACAAATAGAGTAATGTACAATCAATGTAGGTTATCCGAAGAGGAGGTTTAGAAAAAATAGTAGCAGCAATACAGGCAAGTTCCCTCACTTTGAGCCTGCTAGATTTATTTGTTATACCGTTACATATATCTTTGCAAGTTTTTGATTTTAAATCTCTTACTTATTGCAAGTTTCCAGGTTATGATTATACAAATTGATTATACTATGCAAGCTTCCTATCTTACGCAACTTTGAATATTGTATAAGTCCCTCATTTTAGGTAACCAATTTCTATTCTATGCTAGTTTTCGGACATATTATGATACCTTTTTCCTGCATACTATCTTTGATGGTGCAGTTACCAAACGTTGTATTGAATATACTAGGGTATATATATACTCTCCTAAGCATGATGAATTTGATAAATCTTGATTGAACATCTGTATTTCTGTTATTTAACTTAATTGTAATCATAGTTTATCGTGTTTAATCAGTTGGTTTAAATAAGATCGAGATGTTTTGAATGTTCGTACTTGGGATACATTAGAGATAATTCATTGTGGGTTCGACTCATATCTTATCATTGTATTACTTATTGATCGCGTATACTTGCGCGTGTTTTATCGATTGCGAAATCGAGCAACAAGTTTTTGGCGCCATTGCTGGTGAATTAGTTTTCTAATGTTTTCCAATATTGATTTTAATCGAGTTGATCTTAATTTTTACTTTTATTTATGTAGTTATTTTTGTTAATTGTTTGCACGTGTTTACCGATTGCGACGAATAGGCTGACAAGACTGTATATATATGCAGCTCTTGTGCAAGACTTGGCATAAGCTGGGGCCTTATAATTTTGTTTATTGTTATCGTTTGTGAAATTAGATTGACAATACTGTATGTAAATGCATTGCTCTTGTGTAAGATTCAGCATAACTATTGGAGCCTTACTGTCCGATTTTGCATGATACGTTTTTAAACTCAAAATAAAAATAAAAAAGTAAAATAAAATTGTTCTTGTCTTATGATTATTATCGTTAATGGAGTATAACTTGTTTAAATGTCAGTTACTTCTTGCCGGTGTATGAATCAAATCTAGACCCATGCTAGCCATGGCAGCCAAAGCTAGGCAACTGCACCAGCCAAGGTAGCCCAGCAGCACATAGCACCAGCCAAGGCAGCCCAGCAGCACATAGCAGCAGCACGGCAGCACAACAGCAACAACACAGCTTAGTAGGCGCGCGCGCGCGCGGCACTCGGCAGGGCAACGCAGCTGCGCCCAAAACCAGCGCAACTGTGCTAGTTCGCATTTCCAGTTTTTAAAATAAGGCTAGCCAGCTTATGTTCATTTCATCCTCATAGCTTTCTCTTGCTAAAACTTCAGAATTCTCATACTAAATCGTTTCAAGGTCATTCATCAACCTCCAAGCCGTCCAATTCACATTCAAGTGCGAATTCGTCTTCAATCCACCTCTTGATTGTGGCATTCATGAAGGGTTTGTTCTTATTCTAGGTTCCACTAGTTTCCAAGCAAAGGGATATTGTCCTTATTTCCATTATTACTTGTCTTGGGACTATGTTTTGGTTGAATTGTAGTGCAGGGTGGGTTGTTTCTCCCATTGCTTTGCTTTGTGGAGGGTTGGTGTTGATATATGTGGTAGATATTGTTGTGAAGTTTGGAGGTGCACACAAGGTGCTCGACAGTTTGTCTGTGAGGGATTATTTAGCTATTTAGTGCAATTCTACTTGGGGTTTCTAATTGGCATGGCTTCTAAAAGACAGAGGGGCGAGGGTTCATCTTTTAGACCATCCAAGGTTTATAATAAGAAGAGATCTGTCAATGAGGATGCCTCGGAGCACTAACACATCATCATGGTGGGAAACTCACTGATTTCTGAGAGGGGCATCTTGCCACATGCGACGAGTGACTACCATATTGCTTGCATGATTAAGGAAAGAGGGTGACAAATATTCCCAACACCTCCATTGTTCTCGGAGTATACACCTCTGATGGAAGCGATACTTAAGCCACATAGTGAAGTTCTCTATTTCAATTATGTCTATTTTAACATCGAGGACTATGTGTGTTTTAAGTTTGGGGGTACTTGTGATTACTTGTGATGCATTGGGTGCTTGAGTTAGTATTATGTTAGCTATTTTGATATAGTTATGTTTATTTATGCATATTAGTTAAAAATTTTAAATCTTTTTAAAAATTTTAAAAATTTTGAGCAATGTTGGCTTATGATATGAGCTTGGAAAACATTTAGTTAGCTCTTGTGAAATTTTTGAGCATACTAGTTTAAATTTAACCTTGGGCATTGGTTCTATAATATTTATGACCCATTTGCGCTTTCGTGGCACTTTCATCCAACCGTTGAGTTATTTGTGTCCTAGAGAGTTTATATAGCTTATTCTTGTGTAGAAGATGTTGTTGAGATTCTATCAACTTATTTAAGCATTAATTAAGACAAAGTTAGGCATTCATATAAGTTTTGGGGTATTCTTGGATTGTTTGGCATCTTGGCTTGTTTTTGAAAAATGTTTTCCCTAGTTTGCATAATGAATCATGTGGTGAGTTGAGATGGAGCGTAAAAGGCACTCGCTCATGGACACATATGAAACAAGATGGAGTGTTAAACACACTCGTTCATTTGAAGGTGAGATAGAGCATAAGATGCACTCACTAAATTCAAAATGAAAATGAGAAAAAGAAAAAGAAAAAAAATAAAAATATATATATATGATATGCTTGAGAAGTGTGCATGTTTGATGATGCAAATCATTGATATCCCCCGGATTTATATGTTGTTTATCGTTGTTGAGATTGATATGGTAATAGGATTCGAGAGTTGATGTAATATATCTTTTATTTAGTGTTTGTTGCATATTCTTATCTAAGTATCGTGGCTTATGCGGTTTGGTTGTGCTCACATTTTGTGGGTCATGATTGTTGTGGAACTAATGAATTGGTTGAATTGTTAAACTTGCAACGCTCTTGAATTTTGTTGAGAGTTATTGGTTTTGATATCGTTGAGGCCATATTTTGGATAATAATGGATTCATTGATCGCGTTGTAGGTTGTTAGTTACTATGTGTAGTGTTTATTTTGTGTTTTGCTTGAGGACAAGCAAAGATTTAAGTTTGGGGGTATTTGATGAGTGTGTTTTATATACACAAATTAGGTACTTTTGAGCTTGATAATTTGTGAATCCTAAGTTATTTCGTTTGGTTTTTATGTGTTTTCATCTTATTATTGTGTAATATAGTTTTGTATGGCTTTTATATGTTTTTATATTATTTGTATGTGTTTTTACTTTGTTTTGTAGGAATTGGAGTAAAAGCTATTTGGATCAATGTTTAGAGTGCCTTGTTTGCCATTTTCAGCTTGTCATTTACACAACAGTCACTTCGAGCTCAATTTCACCCTTGTTCTAACCCTTATCTCTCAAAACTCAAAGAACGAAAGTTGTAGAGCTACTTCTTGCTTTCCGTAGCCTCTTAAATAGCCTAATTCCGAGTTCGTATGAGAAAGTTATGGCCAATTTCCCAACAGATGTCGAAGCTGAGTCAGACAACAGGCGCGCACAGCCGTGCGTGCGAGAGCAAGGGGGCTGGCCAATCCAGCGCAGCTGCACCTAAAACCATCGCAGCTACGCTAAACCATGCAAGAGTCACAACTACTTCAGCGCAGCTGCGCCCAAGGTCAGCGCAGCTATGCCGGTTCGACCAGTTAGGCAATTTTTTAGGCTGAACTAGGGTTTTAATGGAAGCTCTATAAATAGAACATGTTGCGTCCATTTTTCTAACTTCCTCTTTTCAGCGGCTAGACTTCATGCCTGGAGATCTAGTGCATAAACACTTGTAACACTAATGGAGGCGAGATATTGAAGGATGCTTGGAGATGGAGATGTCTTCACAAGAGTTTTATCTCTCTAATTTTTCTTTAATACTTGTATTATCCTTGGATGATTACCTAATATTTGGAATAGTTTAATTTATTTGTGATGAATTAAACTCTATCTTGTTTTCCTTTTGATTGGCATGTGATTATGTTATACATAATTTGTGGGTTATCAATTCATTATGACCGCCATGATCGGAAGGAGACTTAAGAGGTTAGAACAAAAGTGATGCAGGCCAAGCGTTTGATAAAATGCTTGTGTGTGGATTTTTTGTTCTTAACTCTTTATCTATCTATCTATGTTTTGTATTTCTGTTATTTAGCTTAATTGTAATAATAGTTTATCGTGTTTAATCAGTTGGTTTAAATAAGATCGAGATGTTTTGAATGTTAGTACTTGGGATACATTAGAGATAATTCCCTGTAGGTTCGACTCATATCTTATCATTGTATTACTTGTCGATCGCGTATACTTGCGCGTATTTTATTGATTACGAAATCGAGCAACAAGCTTGTAGTCACGGAAGAAGTAGCATACCCAAGATAGCCATGAGGTCTTCTACTGACTGGGAGTCTCAATGTCAGGAAGAAGCTTCTCACCCTGAAACTGCAAGGTGTAGCTAGAGGCCCGCTTGAAAGCCTCTGTTAGATATGTGACACACTTGGCATCCCAGAAAGACAAGTTAGAGGGACCGCATGAGACTGAAGCAGTGGTAGGAAGGCTACAAAATATAAGTTAGAATAAGTACATAATCCAAGGAAAAATGAACGATGATGAATGAATGGAAGGAAAAGGAAACTTATTGATAAATGGTATAAACATCCTCTAGAGCAGAGGTGAATTCCCCCAAGCGGTGACAAAGGTACAGGTAGAGGAGCACCAGCGTGAAAGCAGTAAAGTAAAGGCATCATGGTCCTGCTGAATGCGAAGATCCCTGCACAGTTGAATATAACTGTAGACACCCAAAATTTTGCAAATATTTTCTAACCCTGGTAGGAGGATGAAAGAGTCATTTCACCTAGAGGACGAGACATCCGAACAGAAGATTTCGGGGCTCAGATCAAAGTACACAAATCTACCATAATGAATATCAAGCGAGGAATTACGCAAGGCATGACGTTGACTGTTTGACATCTACGGGAAGAAACATTTTTACATTTTGTCCTATCTTCCAAGATCCAAAATTGGCTAAGATTTATGTCACTGAGTAGCTCTTGGAATGTGCTTTTTGGAATGGTATGGCATGCATCCCAACTATTCCCAGATTGAAAGTTACGAGCGTTCCAACACGAAGTACTAAAAACCGACATTGCGGCTGTAAACACCCAAAATTTGGGTATTTTCCTCTAACAATGACATGAGGGCAAAAATGTCATTTTACCCTAAGGTCAAGATGTCCAAGAAAGGATTACGAAGCCAAAAACAAGTATTCAAAGCTCCCACAAAAGGCCTCCAAAATGACCGACTACGAAAAGAGTTTTTCCACTTTTTCCCTATCTTATCGAACTCGGAATTCAACGAATCATATATCATTGCGAAGCTATCGGAAAGAGCTTTCCAGAATGGTATAACATGTCTCCTAAATCTTCTCGAATTGAAAGTTATGGACGTTTTAGCGCAAATCACAAAAACTAACTTCGTGGCACGAAAATCAAGCAAGTGGGGCCCACTCTAGGCCAGCCTCAGGTTGGGAGCTGTCGCTAACACTCCAAAATTAAACCTTACTTCTACTCTATGAATATAAAATTCAATATAGTGACAAGCAAGGGTCGATCTCACAGAGAGTGATGCTGTCTTATATTTATCCTAATGTTTTAAGGGGGTTTTGAGTTCAATTAACTAATTAATGGAAAGTATTTAAAATGATGTGAATAATCAATGAATTAAAACTCCAGTTCTTTAGTTCAGTATAACCTTTTCACAACAATGGATTAATCAAGTGTAACATTATTTACCCTTCAATGAAACTAATAGTCCTATCTAACAATAAGCTTTGCTAACCAAAATTTCCCTTAGATTATCACTCAATGAAACAAGCTCTTCACAAGATTCTAACTATCATGCAACTTAGAACAAGCTCTCTAGATTTAATATAATAGCAACATTAAGAACTAGGAAATTAGACTATTCTAAGCAACAATCACTTGAGCTCGAATTGCTTAACCTGTCTTCTGATAATCTTAACAATACTCAAAAGTTTGTCCACAGTCATGTATTACTAATTACTACTTGTGATTAGGAACAATATCAATTACACGTAATATTATTCCTTAATCTAGCAGATGATATTAGCTAACCAATTCAATTATGCAGAAATCAAATCAATTAAGCCAAATAACATTCAACAATTAAATCAAATTATCAAGAATAAATTTCATATAAGAAGAGATAAATAATATAAACTTAATTAAATCATTAATTGTAAATAAGGTTCAACATCCCTTAGAACTGAAATATAAAACTTAGCCTGACATGTCTTCAATATTCAAAACTAGGGTTCACAATTGTAGTAAGGAATAATCCCTAAAATTCGACTAATACAATGTATTTATACTCCTAGGTCAAAGTCCTAAAACCCTAAGAAATAACAATCCAAGTTGCGGTAGAATTCCTCCTGAAATAGAGCTTGAAAATCCTGTTGCCCGACTGGCCACGCGCCCACGCGCCCGCGGAAGACCTCTAGCGCCGCGACATTGCCTGAGAGCGCTGCAACCCATGCTTTGGAGTGTCGCGGCTCACTTTGTTCTGTCCGTTTTCTCTTTTTCTCCTTGCGTGCCCATTTTGATCCCTTTTTCCTTTTTTTTTCTTTTTTTAGCTCCAATTCCTCCTGAAATCAATAAATACCTTAATTACCTCATATAAACATAAAACATGTAATAAAACTAAACATAAATGGATCAAAATCATATAATATTATGCACTTATCAAATTCTCACACACTTAGCCTTTACACATCCTCGTGTAAACCAAAACAAAGGTAATATTAAAATTATTAGAATTCTATTCAACCAAACTTTCAAAGGTCTCAACTCAATTCCCAATCATGAATATCAATACTAACCAACAAAAAATCTGATCAACACTCATCAATCAATTCACAATAACAACCTTGCCATTCACCACTAAATATCTTTAAATTAAAATGAATCCATATAAGTATCTCTCATATGATCAACATAAATACCCAACTAAGCTCATATGGAACAACAACTGTGCACAACTGACTCACAACTCATAACCTAATTTTTTCTGCTATTCTTTTTCACCCAATAGGACCTTCAAATTTCAATCTTTATAGGTAATTGCATTTTATGCTCCATATCACACTATACACATTCTTTTATTTTACAAGTGAGTGCGTTTTACGCTCCATCTCAACTATTGCATGTGTTTATAGGAGAGTGCGTTTTACTCTCCATCTCAACATCACATGATTTTGCACTTTTGTTTTTCCCTTAATTTTTTCTTTCATTTTTTTTCATTTGGTTCTGTAAATAACATAAGCATCTAAACAAGTCCTTAATCATAAAATCAGTGCACATAGTCAGACCCCACATATAACTTAGCCAAGTAAACATGTATCTCATATTCAAACACTCATGTAACACAAATTCATTTAAAATTTGTTCAATTTTGGATCTTGACTCAATTATCATCATTCATCAATTAATTAGCATCAAACAAATTCTTCAAATTAACATCAATCTCATTGTACAACCATAACCTTCAAAAGCTTGGCCACATAAAATCATAAAACAAAAGATTTAGAGCAAAAAAATTTCAATTTTTCACAAAAAATAGACCTAGATTATCAAACTTAAAGCATAACCTAAACCTAAACCTCTCCCCCACACTCAAACCTTACATTGTCCCCAATGTAAGACAATTATGCAAAGAAGAAGTAACTAAATAAAATGTAACTAAAAAATAAAAAGGATAAAAAATCAAATATGAAATCTTGGGTTGCCTCCCAAGTAGCGCATTTATTTTACGTCGTTTGCTCGACGACAATCCTTTCAAACTTCGTAATCCAGATCCACCAAATCCACCATCTCAACATTCTCCACTTGATATTCGTTATAGAAGGGTTTAAGCCGGTGACTATTTACTTTGATATCTTCCTTGTGCTCGGACTCCAAATTTCCACTGCACCATGTGAAAAAATATTAGTAACAACAAAAGGTCCAACCCATCTAGAACGCAACTTACCTGGAAATAACTTAAGCTTTGAGTGGTAAAGGAGAACTTTCTATCCCACAACAAAAGTCTTCCCCAAAATCTGTTTGTCATGGAAGGCTTTAGTCTTCTCCTTATAAATCTTAGAACTTTTATAAGCATCATTCCTTAATTCTTCGAACTCCTGCAACTGTAACTACCTCTGCTCTCCAGCTTAATCTAGACTCATGTTGCATTACCTAATTGCCGAGAAAGCCTTGTGTTCTAGCTCTACAGGAAGGTGACATGGTTTCCCAAATACAATCCGGTAAGGTGACATACAAATATGAGTCTTGTATGTTGTTCTATAGGCCCAAAGTGCATCCTGTAACCTCAGACTCTAATCTTTTCTATTCGGATTGACTACCTTATCTAAAATGGACTTGACCTCATGGTTGGATACCTCAGCTTGGCCATTACTTTGTGGATGTAGGATGTAGAAACCTTATGCATCACATTGTATTTCCTAAACAGTGCGGCTAACATCCTGTTGCAAAAGTGTGTTCCTCTATCACTGATGATGGCTCTTGGGAGTTCCAAACCTGACAAATATGTTAGATTTGACAAAATTTGCAACAACTTTAGAATCATCAGTCCCGGTGGCTTTAGCTTCCACCCACTTAGAAACATAGTCAACAGCCAAAAGAATGTAAATATTACAATAAGATGCAGGAAAAGGTCCCATAAAATCAATACCCTAAACATAAAAAATTTCAACAATTAAGATGATAGTTTGTGGCATTTGATTCCTATGTGATATGTTCCCTGTCTTTTGACAATTTGCACATGATTTACAGAACAGATAGGAATCTTTAAAAATAGACGGCCAAAAAAAACCACATTTCAAAACCTTATGAGCTGTCCTTTTCGATCCAAAGTGACCTCCACAAGCATAAGAGTGATAGAAATTAAGAATCGACAAAAACTCACTATTAGGCACACACCTAACTATTTGGTCCGCACAAAATTTCTATAAATACGGGTCAACCCAAACATAGTATTTGACATCACTCATAAGTTTTTCTTTTTGAGATTTAGAGAATTCACTAGGTACATAGGCACTCACAAAGTAATTCACAATATTAGCATACCAAGGTACAATCTCATTAATGAAAAATAAATGATCATCGGGAAAAGAATCATGTAATGGTAATGCCTCTTCATCCTTAATCAGTCTGCTCAAATGATCCGCCACCAAGTTGTCCGCTCCTTTCTTATCCTTGATCTCCAAGTTAAATTCTTGTAGCAACATATTCCATCTAATGATTCTTGGTTTGGATTCCTTTTTGGTTAACAAATACCTGAGAGCAGCATGGTCAGAATAAACTATAACTTTAGTACCAAGCAGATAAGATCTAAACTTATCTAAAGCAAAAACAACAGATAATAGTTCTTTTTCAATTGTAGAGTAGTTAATCTGAGCTTCATTTAAAGTTCTAGAAGCATAGTAGATAACATGAACAACTTTATCAACTCTTTGGCCTAAGACAACCCCTACTGCATAGTTGCTAGTATCACACATAATCTCGAATGTTAATTTCCAATTTGGTGGTTGTATCACTGGTGCTAAGGTCAACAGTTTATTCAATTTATTAAAAGCCTCTTTGCACTACTCATCAAAGTGGAATTCCACCTCCTTTTGCAGCAACTTACACAATAGCAACGCTATCTTTGAGAAGTCCTTGATAAATCGACGATAGAAACCTGTATGTCTAAGAAAAGAGCGAATCTCCCGCACACTTGCGGGGTAAGGCAAAGCAGTGATAATCTCTATCTTAGCTTTTTCAACTTCTAAACCTTTAGTTGAAATAACATGTCCAAGTACTATACCTTGCTCTACCATAAAGTGACATTTTCCCCAATTAAGAACAAGGTTAGTCTCTAAGCATCTATCTAGCACACAAGTCAAATTATCTAGGCATACATCCAAGGAATCACCATGAATTGTGAAATCATCCATAAAGACTTCAATGCAATTTATCAAGAAGATTAGAAACAATACTTACCATGCATCTTTGAAAAGTACCTGATGCATTACAAAGTCCAAAGGACATCCTACGATACGCAAATGTACCGAATGGACATGTGAATGTGGTCTTTTCTTGGTCTTCGGGTGCGATCACAATCTGGTTATAACCTAAAAAACCATCTAGAAAACAATAATAAGTATGCCCAACTAATCTTTCTACTACGTCTATTCCCATTCACTGTGAGGGATAAAGCTAAGAGTTGGCTGCATTAGCTTCCGCAGGGATTGATGAGGACATCCATAATCCAGAAACCCGTGACACAACCCGAGAAGACCCATTGCAATTACCACTTGGACCCGTTACTAGAGCTCGAGCTAAAACCTTCAAAGACGGACTTAACAGGATGATCCATGAACTATGGAACGAGGTTGGATCAAGTATAGAAGTTATGGAGATGGAATCCAAGCGTATGAAGCCCGTAAACATGTTGCGAATGGACGTGGCGGACAAAACAGCGAAAGAAAACAGTTTGCATGGAACAGGCTGACCTCGCCCCGATGAGAGTTTCCAAGCCATTTTTCTCGCCCCGACGAACTCTCGCCCCGGTGAGGATTTTCCAAGCCAAACCTCTCGCCCCGGCGAGGATTTTCAGTACAATTCTCTCGCCCCGGCGAGAACCTCTTGGATGCAATTTGTCATTTTTTGACTTTCTTGATTTTCGAACCTTCTTTCACCCAAAACATGAAATCAGTATTTAGTTTCAATTACATATTTTATGTAATGCTATATTTCAACATTTGTGTGCTTGTATTTCAACAAGTGTGTGTTTCTAGAAGCTTCTAGTTTGTTTCTAAGCCTAGTATAAATAGGTGCTATTGTAAACATCAAAAATCATCAATATTCAGTTTATCGTCATTATTATGAGATTATTCTCGTCTTGTGGTTCTTGAGAATTCCTAAGTATTCCTTAGTCTTCTTTGAGATTCATATTCGACTTATCATACAACCAATCATAGTTGTGTGTGGCGTCTTCTACCGCATCAATCGTCGATTGTACCGAGATTACCGCTTCAATATAAGCGAGGGGTCGAAGTGTTGTTGGTGTTCATCCTTCGCAAATTTCCCAAGCAAGCAATTGTACCAAGATTACCGTCTACATATAGGCGAGGGGTTAAGGTGTTGCAAGCTATCCATCCTATCAACTTGTTAGAAACAATCTGGGCGACGATCACCTCACGCAAGCGTGCCGTGGAGTCTATCAGGGATCCATTACGACTTGGGATGACTTAGCTCAGAAATTTCTTGCAAAATTCTTTCCGCCGGCTAAAACTGCCAAATTGAGGAACAAGATTTCTACTTATGAGCAACAACATGGAGAGTCACTGTATGAGACTTGGGAGAGGTTCAAGGACTTATTGAGAAGATGCCCACACCATGGACTGCCCAAGTGGCTACAGGTTCAGACGTTCTATAATTGTAATACTCGATCCAACATAGATGCAGCCGTGGGAGGAGCACTTATGGATAAAAAGTTTGATGAGTCTTATGAACTATTAGAGACAATGGCTGCCAACAATTATCAATGGCCGACTTTCAGAATGAATCAACAAAAGGTAGCTGGAGTATTAGAAGTTGACGCAGTCACAGCATTAGCAGCTCAGATGGCAGCTATGTCTAAGAAGATCGATGCTATAGCAGAGTCAAAAACTCAACAAGTTGCTTATGTTTGTGAGCTATGCGCGGGATCACATCATACAGATTATTGTCCCATTAATCCTGAAGCAGTGCAGTTTGTGGGTAGCTACCAACGACCACCAAACCCTTATCAAAACACTTACAATCCGGGGTGGAGAAATCATCCGGGTTTCTCTTGGAGCAATAATACACAGGTTCAAAATCAAGCTCCAAGACCACAGAATCCCCCAGGTTTTCAAAATCAAGTTCCATAACAGGCAGAGAGGAAACCAAGTTTGGAGGACTGCTTGACAAAATTTATTACAGCTTCTGAGAGGAGAATGAATGATCAGGATAAGCTATTAAACCAAGTAGATATGAATGTGAAAAGTCAGGCGGTGTCGATTAGAAATCTAGAGAATCAGCTGGGACAGTTAGCTCATATTTTGAATAGTCGACCTTAAGGAGCATTCCCAAGTGATACTAAAGTTAATCCGAAAAGAGATGGGAAGGAACAATGCCAAGCTGTCACCTTGAGAAGCGAAAAACAAACACTGCCAACAGGCGCGGCCGCACTTGAATTATATAGGGACGCAGCGCGGGCGCGCAGCCCACCAGAAATTGAAACTACAGAACTTTCAAAGGAGGAAGGAAAGAAGTCTGAAATTGAGCAAAAAGAAAAAGAAAAGGAATAAACAACACCACCAATGATATATCCCCCAGTTCTATATCCACAGAGACTTCTGAAACAGAAGACAGATAAGCAATTCTACAAGTTCCTTGAAATTTTTAAAAAGTTACAAATTTACATACCATTTGTGGAAGCTCTAGAGCAGATGCCGAGCTACGCTAAGTTTATGAAGGTAATCTTGTCAAGGAAGAAAAAGCTTGAGGACTATGAAACAGTAGCTTTGACTGAAGAATGTAGTGCTGTGTTCCAAAAGAAATTGCTACCAAAGTTGAAAGATCCTGGAAGCTTTACTATTCCTTGCACTATTGGTAACTTGTCATTTAATAAATGTTTGTGTGATTTGGGAACTAGTATTAACCTTATGCCTTTATCGATATACTCTCAGTTGGGTTTACCTGCACCGAAACCTACAAACATCTCTCTTCAGCTGGCAGATAGGTCTGTTACATACCCGAGAGAAGTTGTGGAGGACATACTTATTAAAGTTGATAAGTTCATATTTCCAGTTGATTTCATCATATTGGATTACGAAGAAAACAAGGACATTCCAATCATACTTGGGAGACCATTCTTAGCAACTAGTAGAACACTCATTGACATGCAGAAAGGAGAATTAACTATGAGGGTTCAAGACCAAGAATTGAAGTTCAATGTGTTTAAGGCTATGAAGTTCCCTACGGACAAAGAGGAGTGTTTCAGAATGGATATGGTGAAAAAAGTCGTGGATGATGAAATTTTGAAGTTGATGATTAGGGATCCATTGGAGACTACCTTGTCAGGGGATGATGATTTAGATGATGCTAAGATTATTGATTATCTTCAGAGGTTGGATGCATTGCCTAGGGTACACCGATTCAAAATCCCGTTCGAACCATTGAAAAGCACAGAGCAACCCTTTGAGCGATTGAAGCCATCTCTAGAAATACCCCCAACACTTGACCTTAAACCACTACCTAATCATCTCAGGTATGCTTATTTGGGTGAATCATCTACTTTCCTGTTATCATTGCATCTGTACTTAACGAATTGCAGGAAAGTAAGTTGATACGAGTTCTCCGGGAGTACAAATCGGCAATTGGTTGGACCATCGCGGACATTAAAGGAATTAGCCCATCATTTTGTATGCATAAGATCCTTTTGGAAGACGATGCCAAACTAATAATTGAGTAACATAGGAGGCTGAACCCAATCGTGAAAGACGTGGTGAAAAAGGAAATTTTAAAGTGGCTTGATGCAGGTATCATTTACCCCATCTCTGATAGCAGTTGGGTGAGTTAAGTACAGTGCGTGCCTAAAAAGGGTGGTATGACGGTTGTAGAGAACGAAAATAATAAATTGATACCGACAAGGACAGTGACCGGATGAAGGGTTTGTATGGACTATAGAAAACTAAACAAGGCAACCCGCAAGGATCACTTTCCTCTACCCTTCATTGATCAGATGTTAGATAGACTGGCTGGACACAAGTATTATTGCTTGTTGGATGGTTATTCAGGATATAATTAGATAGTGATTGCCCCCGAAGATCAAGAAAAAACTATCTTCACTTGTCCTTATGGCACTTTTGCTTTTAGGAGGATATCTTTTGGATTATGTAATGCACCAGCGACGTTCCAAAGATGTATGATGGCTATTTTCTCAAATATGGTTGAACGCAATATGGAGGTATTCATGGACGATTTTTCAGTGTTTGGTGATTCTTTTGATAGTTGTTTGGAAAATCTGGTCCTGGTTTTGAAAAGATGCGTGGAAACTAATTTAGTGCTAAATTGGGAAAAATGTCACTTTATGGTACAAGAGGGGATCATTCTTGGGCACAAGGTGTCGTCAAAAGGGTTAGAGGTAGATCGAGCTAAGCTGGAGACATTTGAAAATCTACCTCCACCAACTACAGTTAAAGGGATACGAAGCTTCTTGGGATATGCTGGGTTTTATAGGAGATTTATAAAGGACTTTTCTAAAATCTCTAAGCCTTTATGCAGTCTATTGGAGAAAGATGTTCCATTCAAGTTTGACGATAAATGTTTGACAGCTTTTGAGGTGTTGAAGAAGAAATTGACCACATCGCCTGCAATAGTAGCACCAGATTGGTCAATGTCGTTCGAGTTAATGTGGGATGCTAGCGACTATGCAATTAGGGTTGTTCTGGGTCAACGAAAGGAAAAGGTTTTTCATGCCATTTATTATGCTAGCAAAACATTGTCCGATGCCCAACTCAACTATACGACTACCGAGAAGGAGTTTCTAGCAGTAGTGTATGCTTTTGATAAATTTCGCTCATATTTAATCGGAACGAAAGTGGTGGTGTTCACGGATCACTCAGCTATACAATATCTGATTTTGAAGAAAGATGCGAAGCCGAGGCTAATTAGATGGATCCTTCTACTCCAGGAATTCGACTTGGAAATCCGGGATAGGAAGGGGACGGAAAATCAAGTGGCGGATCATCTATCGAGGTTGGAGAACGAGGAACATGCAAAGAACGATAAAACAGTGATCAATGAATACTTCCCGGATAAACGATTGGTGGTGATAAACTCAGAGATTCCATGGTATGCAGATTTTGTCAATTATTTAGTGAGCAACGTCTATCCCCCAGATTTGACAAATCAGCAAAAGAAGTTTTTACATGATGTTAAGAGGTACATATGGGATAAGCCATTTTTATTCAAACAGTGCACAGGTCAGATTATATGACGGTGTATTCCTCAATGCGAAACAGATAGCATCTTACATCATTGTCATGACTCGTTATATGGAGGACACTATGGAGGTGAGAAAACAGCGGCCAAGGTTTTACAAGCAGGATTTTACTAGCCAACATTGTTCAAGGATGCCCATCAACTCGTACAGAGATGTGATAGATGCCAAAGGATGGGTAACATATCAAAACGTAATGAGATACCCTTAAACATGATCTTAGAGTTTGAAATTTTTGAAGTTTGGGGTATTGATTTCATAGGTCCTTTCCCAAAAATCCTTTAATAATGAATACATTCTACTAGAGGTGGATTACGTGTCGAAATGGGTAGAAGCAGTTGCTTTACCAACGAATGATGCCAAGGTGGTGTTAAAATTTCTCCAGAAGAACATATTTACAAGATTTGGCACACCAAGGGCAGTCATTAGTGACCAAGGGAACCATTTTTACAATAAATTGTTCACAACTCTCTTGGCCAAATATGGAGTTAAGCATAGAATTGCAACCGCTTACCATCCCCAAACAAGTGGCCAGGCAGAAGTATCTAACAGAGAGGTGAAACGGATTCTTGAGAAGGTGGTGAATCCAAATCGGAAGGATTGGTCATTAAAGTTAGATGATGCTCTTTGGGCTTACCGGACTGCGTTTAAAACTCCGATTGGGATGTCACTATACCAGCTTGTGTACGGTAAAGCATGTCATCTCCCAGTTGAACTTGAGCATAAAGCATATTGGGCTATCAGGAAATTGAATTTTGATCTACAAGCTGCAGGCGAAAAGAGACTGTTACAGGTCAATGAATTGAATGAATTCCGCTTGCAAGCCTATGAGAATGCCAGAATCTACAAAGAGAAAACAAAAAAATGGCACGATCAAAAGATCATACAAAGAAAGTTTGAACCGGGGCAAGCTGTGTTGCTATACAATTCTAGATTGAGATTGTTTCTTGGGAAGCTTAAATCAAGATGGTCGGGCCCATACATTATACAATAAGTCTTCCCGCATGGTGCAGTTGAGATAGCTAGAACTAAGTCGGACGAGTCATTCAAAGTCAACGGACAACGCTTAAAGCATTATTGGGGTGGTGATTACGATCGTCAGAAATCCTCAGTTATTCTCTCTAATCCGGAATGAAACAGGGAGTAGTCGGGCTGAAAGACTTAAAATCAAGCGCTCAATGGGAGGCAACCCATTTGTTTGTATATTTTGTGTTTTTAATAGGAGTTAGAGTAGTTAAATTAATGTTTTAGGAGTATAATATATGAACGTTACCTTTGCAGGTTGCATCTTGTCACATTAGTAGTCATGAAGCCAGGAGGAAAAAGAATAACAAAAGCAAGATGCAGGGTAGCGTGGCCATGCAGGGATTACAAGGCAGGATGGCGCGGGCGCGCAATCTGCCAGATGGGAAATTTTGCTCTCTGCCATATCGGCGCGGCCGCGCCGTTTTTGTACTACCAAGCTGCGCGGGCGCGCTGCGATCTAGACCCGGAAACTAAATTTTTTTAACCCGACCCGATGGTGCCCTACTTATACTCCTTATCAGACATTTGAACGTACACTCCCATTTAATTTCGAATTCCTTCCCCCACTCTCCTATTCCTAATCAAATTCAAACTTCATTCATTCAACCCCAATCAAACCCTAATCTTCTCTTCCTAATCCTATTCCCATTCAACCATTGCTTCTTCATCCATAACCCTTTTCTATCATCTTTCACATCACTTATAACATCTACCCACATTCAAATTCAAACCTTAACTGTTCCCCCACAATTTCTGTCAGTTATCTCCATAACCTCAACCTCTCCACCACTATTCGCACGTTCAGATGCTACAGTTATTACGTATCAGGAGAATTGGTGCACGATTGGGATTTTACTAGCCACGTTCCTAGTATTGGTATTTTCTTTTCAACTGCTTCCTGCTGAATTGGGTTATTTATTTAATTGCAGTATAGTGAAGATTGCTAGCACTTCGGAATACTGTATTGGGTTACATTGTTAGATTTCTGTGGTAATTACTGAGTTTTTATATTGTGAAACATACTTAAATGGCATCAAAGAGAGCTCGTGTGGTGTCCTCATTGAGTAGTAGTGATGAGGAAATAGATGCTAGGGATGTGTTGGACACTCATTGGTTCGTGAATCTTTCGGCTCAACATAATTATTTGGATGTCTGGCTTGGAAAAAATTTTGTTGTGGAAAGAGGGTTGAAGCCTAACGATGAAGATGAGATGATTAAGAGACAGATTATCGGGCATGGTTGGGCATTATTTGTTGATTCGCCTATGCCAGCACCGATGGCGATTGTTCATGAATTTTATGCCAACGCACGTGAAACACAGAATGGCATATCTTATGTGCGGGGCAAGGAAGTCAGATATGATAAGACAACCATCAATAATTTGTATAGACTACAAACATTCCCTAAAGATAGTTCCAACTGGTTGGCCTACAAGAGTTCTGATATTGATTTGGATATGCTCATTTCAGTGATGTGCAAGCCGGGTACACAGTGGACTACCAAAGTTGAAACTACCCAGAAACTCCACTTCCCACACACTGCTCTCAACCATTACGCCAAGGCGTGGTATAACTTCATATGTGCAAGTATGCTTCTTACGAGGCATCAGAATGATGTTACAAGAGAGAGCTATACTGCTATTTGGGATTCTCAAGAGCAAATCGTTTGATGTGGGAGCCCTCATTTACTCATCCATGCTACGATCTATGCGAGGGAGTACCTCTGGAGGAATCTTACATGCTTCGATTGTTAGTCGTCTTTGTTTAGCAGCTGGGGTTACATGGGAGAACGAGACTTTATTACTACCAATGAAGGATATTGATCATAATCACATCAAGAGGTACGTAGTATGGGATGGTGGCGAGTCTCATCCAAGAGGACTTGGATTTATTCTGGGAAATGATGAAGAAGAAGAAGAAGAAGAAGTAGAGGCGTCAGTACCAGTGATGACTCCTATGTATGCTCACCAGCAGAGGGATATGCGTCGTCTTCAGAGGAGGATGGACTCTTTACGTGCCGATTTCTGGACTTATTCTACTAACTTTTCTGGAGCATTAATGCAGGCTTTCAGTCAGTTGGGTGTGCAGGTTCAGTTTCCAACCTTTGGTTCCACAGGTTTATACCCACCACCGGATACTCCTCCCGAACCTATTGCGGGAGATGATGATGCTGCTACTTAGGGGAGTTTCTTTCTTTCCCCCTGTGCTTTAATTTTTTTCCAATGAGGGCATTGTCTATCATGAGTTGGGGGGGTTTAGTTTTATGTGTTAGTTTTGTGTTTTTGTCTAAGTTGAGTTAGCATGTTAGTTTAAAGCTATGTTTAGTTGTGCATAATATCTATTAGTTTTTGCTTTGTTTAGTATTTGTGTGCATGTCATTTAGTATGTGTTTGCATTTAGTTAGTATTGCATGAATCCAATTGATGAGTAGTATGCTATTGACTAGGCCAATGATGAAGTTGTGTTTATTTGTTAATTTAAACAGCATTGATAGTTAATTTGTGAGTCATTGTTCTGATCATGATAGTTATGCCTGTCTGAAACCTAAGTTATCAGTTAGCACCTAAATTGATTATTTTGCTCAGCTATAGTTCAAGGGTTATATAATCATTTTTTTAATTTGGGATACTCTTGGAAATAAAAGAAAGAAACAGTGACTTGACAATGAAGGTGAGAATTAGGTAAAAACTAAAGTTTGGGGGTATCTATGAGGTAATATGGTGTTAGCTGAAAAAAAAAAGAAAAAAAAAAGAAAAAAAAAGATGATGAATAAATGCTTTGAATAGTTGGACTCTGTGGCCTTTGTCATTCGGGTAATTAGATCCTTAGGGGTGTCTCAACACCTAGTGCCCTAAAACTACCTGGTTTGGGAGTCATTGATTGAAAACTCGCTACATGGGTGACTTTAAAAGCCTAATAGAGTCTGGTATTGTACTGTAAAGCATAAACACGAGATGGAACGTAAAACGCACTCGTGGAAGAATTAGAGTAAAAATAAACCTCAGCTTACCTTTATACTTAGTATTTGCTCTATTTTAGCTGAATTTGTCATTGTTACTGAAATTGAATGAGAATTGACATATTCCTGTTAGAAATTTGCTTATGTAACTAAACTTGAATTGTAGTTGGGTTCAATGGTTAAGGACCACACACACACAACTTGGGTGATGACAGGTTTGATCTATCTGACTGGTTGGGATTAGTATTTCATATTGATTTGATCTGTTGTTGAGTTTTTTTTTTGATGATATCTCTTAGGCTTGGAATGATTTGTTAACCACCTATTGGTTGGATTCATAGGATTGATAGTTTTTAGTTTGCATTCATTGTGTTTTGTTATTTTGCATTGTGTTGTATTGTTTGGGGACAAGCAATAGTCTAAGTTTGGGGGTATTTGATGAGTAGATTTCATACCTACAAATTGGATACCAATTGACTGCATTATTGCTTAATTCCTTGAGTTTTAGTTACTTTTCATGTGTTTCCTGTGTTTGTGTAGGTATTATGCATTTGGAACCAAAGTTGATAGGAATTGAGCACTGAAGTAGCAAAAGTCAAAAGTTGCTGGGACAGACCTACGCGGTCGCGCTAATTTTGTGAAGAGTAGCAGCGCGCACGCTAGGCGCCAGATTTGGACTCTGCTGAAGAACTGCGCGGGCGCGCCGAATTTGTACTGGGACCTAGCGCGGCCACGCTAGGTCGAGAGTTGACCAAAGACAGAAGTTTGACTTTTTAATTTTGGACCAGAATTCGATTTGTAATCAAACTGATTTCTTCTATTTGGTTTTAGACGTTTAGTAGGCATTATAAATAGCTAGTTTTCAGTAGTTTTTATTTATCTATGAATTAAGAGACACAATCTTAATTTGTAATCAATTGGAGACTTGAAGCAACTTGGATAGCATGTAGGAATTATTGTAGGAGGTAAGGAGAGATTGGAGGCTACAATCAGAGTTTTATTTCTCTTCTCTATCTCTTAGTTTGTAATTCTGAATGTTATTTAATTTGTGGATTATGGATTTCAGTTTAGTTGTGAACTAATTTTCTTTTAAGATTGCAATGGATCTTATTGTGTAATTTTTATCTAATAGGCTTCCTCGTTAATTATTGATATTTATTCTCATATTATCTAATATGATTTGTGTTTAATTGCTTAATTACCTGGCCAGTAATTACCGTGATAATCTATATGAAATTGAAAGATGGATTATAGGTTTAGATTTGATCATATTAGCATGTGATTATGTTTTCTACTTACGTTTGGGACTCATAATTTGTGTTTAGGATAGAGATATACCTACACACCACATGTAATCTGATAAGGAACCTGAGCTTCAAATCCTTTTTAATTATAATTCACATAGAGATATAGTGAATTAGTTATTTAGGGTGTTCAACTTAATTCTAACCTTTGTAGATTTGAGTTGATTTGTCTATGATACACTTAGAAGTGGTTTTAGATATTGATGAGTTCCTGATTAACAATCTGAATTATCTATCATAATTTAACAGGAAGTATATTGATTTAAATGAAGCAATAAGTGAAATTGTAATATTAAGTTTCCAATAATATCTGTTTTTGAAATTTATTTACTTCGTTTTACTAAAATTCTCAAACAAACACACAATTGATCTTTTGTTTAATTAAATTGAGTTAGTATAGAATTAATTATTATTATTATAAACTGCATACTTTCCTCGTGGGAACGATACTCTACTTACTCTTTATTACTTGTGGACTGCGTATACTTGCGTATTTTTGCTAGTATAGATTTAGGCAAACAAAGGGATCAGCGTAATCCAGAAGAGACAGAGCGCGAGACTAGGGATCAGGTGGACCCTATACAACACTGTGTAAATCTTCTAGTAGGAGCAATAAATAGAAATTCTGGCTAAGAAGAAGTAAATCCTCTAACATTGCGGGTGGCAAGTTTCAAGGATTTTAAAAATATGGGACTGCCTGAATTTAAAGTGACCACTGAGCCTATCGAGGCTCAAGCATGGATTAAGGAGATAGAAAAGACATTCGATATTGCTGTTGTCAGATTTTACAATCAACAATTACGTGCAAGTATACACGATCAATAAGTAATAAAGTGATAAGATAGAGTGTCGAACCCACAGGGAATCTCTGTTCAATAATTTCCAACTACTAGTACTATATCAATTCAATTTTATTTAAACAAACACAATTTCAATAATGATTAAACTATTTAAATCAAAACTAAGAATAAGAACTAACACAAAGGTTGAAATTCAGATTTTTAAAGGCTTAAGACTACAACATCTCCAATTATATAATACAAACTAATTATCCAATTCATCCAATTATTAACTTCAACAGAGTTGTTAACAGGAATTCAAAGTTATTCATAAGCCCTTTTCCAAGTGATCAAATAAATTTATCTAACTCAATTAATTCTGCAATATTCCTATGCAAAACTAAAGAATTAAATTCATTAAGCACCAATTCCCAATAGTTACATGCAGCGAAGAGATATCCCTATTCACTTCACAACCCAAATTATTCATCCTATGCAAATAATTAAGAATACATGCTATCACATTCAGATCTAACCCTAGATTTCATCTCCCGAATTCATCTAAAGTATTCCGCTAATTGATGATCAGTCAATTACTCAATAAACACAAAATATGATAGACAACTCAATATGAAATAATAATTGGAATCAAATAAATAATTAATCCATAAACACAAAAGATTCAATTGTAGCCTTAATTGAAAATTTAGTTCATACTGAAAATAAAAAACATGAATCCCAAATAAGTCATCACAATTTAATTACAAATATAAGATAGAGGATAAGAAAAACTCAGTAGAAGTTCTTCAATCTTCAAGTCTCTAATCTGAATTCCTTGCAATGCTTCTTCAGTCTCCAATCTCCCAAGTTCAGCTCTGTGTCTCAATCCTTGCGTAACTATGCAACTATGAATGTACCATGTATGTGTGTATCTATGTATGTTCCCCCCTATTTCCATCTCTCTCTGTCTCCTTTATAGTTTCTGAATCAAATCAATAGAAAGAATCCAATTCCAAATCAATTTCCAAAAAGAACTGAATTAAAATATTTTTTCCCTTCCGCGCATTCTCGCCCCGGCGAGAAATTCCTTTGTAAAATCCTCGCCCCGGCGAAGTTGGGCAGAGAGGTTCTCCCCTCAGCGAGAAATTTAAGCCTAAGATTCTCGCCCCGGCGAGAAAATATTTTCTACTTCGACATTTGTTGGTAAAATGGCCATAACTTGTGATCCGGGAGGAGTTACGAGGCCTGCCACCTACCAAATCGAAGATATCGACGAGATCTACAACTTTCATTCTTTGAGAATTGAGAGATTCAGTCCGAAGCATGGTTGAAATTGAGCTTGAAGTGGCTGTTATGTAAATGACAACTCCAAACCTTGATCTCTGTTGATAAAAATGTCATAACTCTCGCATCCGAACTCCGATTGAGGTGATTCAAGATGTTCCGGAAAGCTAAGAAGTAAATCTACAGTAAAATCCAAGTTCCAAACCAAGAACGTGCATCTATTTTAATGTTAAAAGCCCTGTAATCTTTCCTTCTCGCACTTGCTCGCATGTTGTACTCCAAAAGATGTTCGAATTGCGTTTCCTTGCTCATTCCTACAAAATAACATAAAAACACTATAAATATCTAATACTAACTTAAAATACTTAAGAACTAACAAATTATCAAGTCAAACGTACTTAATTCGTAAGTATAAAACCCACTCATCAATTGCCAAGATAAGTGAGGAGCAGAAGACTTCTTTTGCTGCTTATATGCTTAAAGGTGAAGCTAACTTTTGGTGGAAAACAAACAAGAATAGCGCTGGTGAAGGAGTGATTGGGTGGGAAAGGTTTAAAGAAATCTTTTTCGAGAACTATTTCCCTCCTAGTTCGCAAAGCCGTATGGAAATAAAAATTTTGGATTTAAAACAAGGGGATATGTTAGTGTCCGAGTACACAACTAAGTTCAATGAACTAGCAAGGTTTGCTCCACATCAAGTGGACACGGAAGAAAGAAAGACGCGTAGGTTTGAGTAAGGATTGAACCCCTCGCTCTACGATAAACTATCGGTGTTGCAGATCGACTCTTTTGAGACGATCCTGGAAAAAGCTATAATCACGGAGGAAGGATATAAGACATTAAGCCAATACAGTCAGGGTGGACATATTAAGGAAGAAGGTAAAGCTAAGGGGAGCTAGAAACGGAAAAGAAATGATCATTCTGAAAAGAAGTAAGGTGACCTAAAGAAAAAAATTAGGGGTTGCGAAAACTGCAGAAAGAATCATACAGAGATATGTAGGAAAGCTAAAAGAATGTGTTTTAACTGTGGGCAAGAGGGACATATCTCTCTTGATTGCCTCAATCCAAAGCAAAATGGGTGTTATATTTGTGGATTGATGGATCACCAAGCCAAGAATTGTTCAAAGAAGGGGACTGGTCGGAAAAGCAGTGGCAAATCAACAGTTGCTAAATATGTAAATATGTAATATTATACCTTTGGTGAAGGTAGTATTATCAGTATTATGATATAATCTTGTAATAGTGATTCCCGGGACGAAATCCTTATAAGGGAGGAAGAATGTGACAATCCGAATTTTCGGAAAGTGTTAAAATAAGAGTTTAAATATAATAATTTTTTATTTTGTTTATTTCTTATATTATACTACATATATTATTGAGTGCAGTGTGATATGTGCGTATGTATGTGATGTGGTGAATATTTTAGAATATATTTATTACGTGTAAATAAATTGTTAAAATCAATTTATGAATGGAAATAATGGATTTAAAGTGTACAAAATTTTGTATGCGATAAATAAAGTATATTGAAACAATTTATGTAAATAAATTATTTTTAATATAATAAATTATTGCATTAAATAAATTATTTTTATTTAATGTATAACTTCCATTTTTATGGAAAAGATTTTTGGTGTAATATTATTGTATATTATGTGTATGTAATATACAAAATTTATTACACGATAAGTACAGAGGAGTATGTAATATATATTTGTAATATACATTGAATGTAATATAGTTATGTAATGGCTTAATATAATAATATTATGCCAAATGAGAATGAATTAAAAATATGAGAAAATATCCAATATATATAAAATATGTATATTTGTGACGCCCCCAAATCCGGGTTATTCCCACCCCAAATTCGGTGCTCACGATACAACATACACATTCATTCTAACTACCCATTTGATATGAAACACACCATTCATTTCATTAAACTAATAAAAATACCTTAATACAAAAGTACATCGCTATCCCAGGTGATCTAACCTTAACATAAACTGCCTATTTATACAAAAGGCTAAGTACAACATATAATATAATATTCATTCAACAACTAACTACTCGGTCACCTTCGCCTTGCCTTTGTCCTTCTTGGAATTCTCGGCAATCTCAGGTTTGGCTGAAATGTTTTAATGAAGCAAGAGTAAGTAACAAGTTTGCTCAGCAAGTTAAAACGAACAATAAAGGATATATAGGAATAGAATTTCAACAATACTTTAAAGATTATGAAGTAGTTGATCAATAAGTCATTGTCAACAATAAGATGATTTCACAATACTACAACAATATTCAATAATGGGATATACCAGATTTCATGTTGAGTGATCACAAATGGATCAAGAACTACTAGAAGTAATATCAGTTAATAATACTGAATTACCACAAGAATATAAGTTAGTTATTAAAACTAATCATACTTTTCTGCAAATACTTGAGGTGATCATCCCCATTGTACCTTATATTATGCATAATACTCAAAAATAGCACACAAGTCGGATGTCCGACAATAATGTTTCCCCTTATTATAAGGGTTGTTCATCTCAGTCTTATATCATGAGTCCTTACCATATCAATATGGTTGGATTAGCTATCAAGAAATTCTATGATTTCTAATAAACAATATCAATCTTGATCTAGCCGAAGTAAGTGGCATCGATCTTTTAATAATGATAATCAGTTCGATAATAGAACATGAATACAATTGCACTATCTGCGAATAAAAATAATCAATACAGATGTGAATAATCAACAATAATTATTCACTAACATGCTTTGAAAGTAACAACTCAAATTGAGTTAGGGAACTTGCCTATTCGACGAGCTACAATTATCTAGCTTTAATAATGTTAGTCTATCAATTAGCATAGCGTATAATTGAATATTTATACTCTATTCAATAGAAATCAATTAATCACATAACACTTGTAATTTAATACACTAATATTAAGTCTATTGAACATTTAATAGACATTAGGTTAATGATTTAATTAAGTAATACCATTTTTCTTAAGTGTAAAACACTTATTAAACACTTAAATAATTAATTATAATTGTTTAATTAATGTGGTATTTAAAATCACTTTATTTTGTTAACTTTATCTTCATTTAATTATCATTTAATAATAGTTAAATAGTAATTAATTAATTACCTTTAGTTATTGTAAATAATAACTAATTACATTTACTTATTATTTAATGTTAATTAAATAATAAATAATCAAATTATTAATCTCATTTGTCTTTAATTATTATTTAATATTAGTTAAATAATAATTAATTAATTATCCTTATTTATTATTTAGTATTAATTAAATAATAAATAATTAGTTTAATAATTTTATGTGTCTTTAATTATCATTTAAGGTTAATTAAATAATAATTAATTAATAATTTTTCAATTCATAAATATTTAATTATTCTTTCTTAAAAATAATTAGTTTGCATTTGTACTTATTTATTATTTAATATTTACTAAATAATAAATAATTATTTTGTTGGTGAAATTAAGTAATTACATTATTATTCTCATTAATTCATAACTCAAGCAAATCCATAAAAATTACCAAAACATCTCCAAATATTTTTCTTTTCTGGGAAATATCAGAATATGGTATCCCCATGAACATATATTTTTCTTAAAATTTTTCAATTCAGTTTGGTATTTTTAAATAGTCCAAAACAGTCAGAATTTGCACCATTTTTCATAAATTATTCTTTTGTCCGAAAATTATGAAATTTATAGAGTTAGTTCTTGTTATCATACACAAGCTCCTGTAAAAATTTTATATTTTTCTGAGTCGTACACGAAAAGTTATTTTGATACATTTTTAAAAAATTACACTTTCTTGTAAAATTTATAACTTAAGTTCTACACATTCAAAAATCACCATCTTTTTACTGGACTCAATTAACTCATCAAATATCATTTCAAAACTTTTCAGAATTTTTAGAGCAATAAAAGTGGACAAAACTGCCCCTGGACCAAACTAAACAGTAACTATTTTTGGTATT
Organism: Aralia elata; assembly: GCA_034770075.1. Classification (NCBI taxonomy): domain Eukaryota; kingdom Viridiplantae; phylum Streptophyta; class Magnoliopsida; order Apiales; family Araliaceae; genus Aralia; species Aralia elata. Next base: position 36,777,841 of record CM068378.1, read on the forward strand.
TTTCAGATTTGGACAGTTTTGGGGTCCTTTACGGAAACGCTCATAGAACGAAATCTACAACTCGGATTTAGGTTTTCATTTATCAAACACCCAATTTGGATCTGTCTAACTCCCGAAAAATAGCCCCAAAGTGGCTGATCAGTAGCTATTTTTCTTTGTTTTTCCATCCAAGATGTGTTTTGGAACAAATCCCATAACTTTTTCATTTTGCAACATTTTTGAACCAAATTAAAGGGCTTTTACTCATGATTCATATATCTAGCACTCTCAATAAATAAATCACAAATACTGAACATGGATCTCAAAATAAATCATATAGATCTCACTTTCTACTAAACCTTTTTCGGAACAAACTAAAAAAAACTCATTAGCTTTTCATTTTCTCCTTAAAACTTCCAACATAAAATCACATATCACAACATAAATCAAGATTCAACCTTTCATAAGGTTTTCACCAACTAGATCACAAGATTTTGTAGTGCCCGTGAATTTTAAACGTCATTATTAATTAAATATATAAATTAAATTTTTAATGAGTTAGTTTGTGTGCTTATTTGAACCTTTTGTGTGTATTGGTAGCCTACATGACTAGGTGATGAATTGTTTTAAGTTGAGTAAAGGGGGTCACTAATAGTATAGTTAAATTAGTGAACAAGCCTTAAAGTTTAATATCAATTAAATTGATAAAGTAGTTACTAATTAATCATGCAAGTAAATTGAATATAGTTAGTATATTGAATTGAGTAAATTAATTAATAAAAGTATTAATTAATGAGAATATTGTCACATTGAATAATAAAATTTAATAGTTCAATTAGTAATCAATTTCTAATTGATTAGCTTATTTAATTAAGGAACTAAGACCAATTATTTATTTGATCATGGGTGTAGTAATTAATAGTGTGGCAAATTAATTAATCAATCATTGGATTAAATTAAATGACCCAATATTGCATTAAATAGATTTGGATTTTATTAGCCTAATTAGGTTACAAGTTAAAGAGATATGTGTAAGTAATTAAATTCCATAAGATTGGAAATAGAAACCCTAAATAAACAATTAGTGTAATACATATTAAAATTGTTAAACTATGTTTATTACCTATTAAGCCTTTTAAGGCATGAAATTATGTCAATCAGCTTGCTTTATTTGGTAACTCTTACACAAAGGACAAAGTTGTCAAGCTCCCATTGGTGAAAAATCTAATTAGCACACTTAAAGATAAGATTAAGGCTAAATGGAAGGGATAAGGTGAACTCTTATATCCAATGGGTAAGAAAGATGTGGGGGATAATAGCATGAATTCTAATTTAGCATTATACTTGCAAGTATTCTATCCTTTCATTTCATTTCAAGTTCATTTCTTCTTTTCATCTCCTTCTTTTATTTCTCCCAAGCAAGAACACAAAGTGAGAGCTTAGAGAGAAAAAGAGAGTGAGATTAGCATAGTTCATGCATCCCAAGTTCATCACATACTTTGGTAGATCAAGGAGAGTAGCTACAAGATCAAGGTGAAACCCTAAATCATTTTCTTCTTTCTTACTTTGTTTTATTTTTATAGTTTTTGAGAGATTTTATTCTAAGACTCAAGAATCATTAGATATTCATGCTTTATGTATAGATCTAATCCTCTTGAGTGTTAGAATGGAGATTCAAAGGAAGAAAAGGAACTTATGTTCTTAAAGGGTAAAAACCTTAGCTTTTCTTCACTTGGATCACCCATAACTTGAGATCTACAACTTGGATTTGTGATCCGTCGAAGGAGGGTGCTAGATACATGAGTTATCTAGTAAACCCAAGTGGTAGAACACAAATCCAATAATTTTTGAAGCCTTGGGGGCTATTTTCCCAAAACAGTCCAGCTATAAAACTTAAAGCTTTAAAACTCTAAAAGCTTGCTGTCCTTGTTTTTCCAAAGGTTGTTTTGGCTAGTTATAAATCTTTTAAAAATCTGGGAAAAATCACAGAGGTACCTTAAGAATTATCTACAAGTAGTAAAAAGAACGAACACGTTTCGATGTGTAGTTTTTGTGTAATGGCTTTTACCGTGAAGGACTCCTAAATATTTATACCCGAATTTCTCACTGTGTATACCTTAAAAACATATGACATTTTTACAGTATGTTTATGTATATTATGAGAGTGTACCCTGAAAATTTCAGAATTTTCTGAGCTAAATTCGATTTATGAAAAATGTAACAAGATTCAGAGGTTTTGGGTACTTTAAATATAGTAAATCACTTTCTAAAATTCCAGGAAAATTGGTGGATCATTGTTGGATCATATACTATCCAGATCCACAGGATAATAATTTTCAGAGCCTATTTGCTATTTTTCATAATAATGTTATAGTTATGGTTAAAAGAAAATAAATGGTTAAATGATGTCATAAATAAGGAAAATGTGATTTTTAAGCTTGGATACTCCTAATATTATATATTCTAACTATTGAGGGGTATTTTGGTAATATTTAATGAGAAATAATATTTATGACCTTTTATGGGTAGTAAAGGAGTTGTTTAATAAAGGGTAAAACAATTAGAATAAATTGTTTATTCGCCTAATAACTTATTAAAATATTACTATGATATTTGTAATATAAGAATTCAATATTTTTTAGTAAACAAAGAAATATTAAGGTTAAAACTTCATGGAAATATTATTGAATGGGTAATAATATTTGTTTTAAGCATTAATAAATGATTAAGATGTTATTAAAATGGCTAATAATATTAGATTAAAATATTATTAATGATATGAGAATTAAAATATTATTAAGAGATTAATAATATTAGATTAAAGTATTATTGGATGATTAAAATATTATTAAGATGTTAATAACATTAGTAAACGAATAAAAGTGTTATTAGTGGACTAATAATACCAAGAGGTGAATTAAATATTATCAGGATTGATAATATTAAGTGTCTTATAGGATTTACGATAGTTTATTAACTTATGTGTGCTATGTGATTTGTTTAATTGTTAAATAAATAGCATAAGTAAGCGTACCGATATACAACTACGCAGTACTAATTGGTAGATCGGCGTTATCAATGTTAGATTCTTCAAGGCCAATTAGTTAAAGCTAGAATTACTTGTAGCTGAGCAGATAGGCAAGTTCTCTGACTTCGTTCTTTCTTTATACTGAATGCAAGTTTCCTTTAACCCTACTCAAATTATCTTCGAGCGGGGTAGTATTGTACTGCAAGTTATTTAATTAAGCTTGAACCTCATTTCCAAGCATGCTTTAGGTGGTTTAATTACTTTTAAATTATTCCACATCTATGATATTATTGACACTCGCACTCGGTGCTTTTGAATTCGTAAAGTTTGGATTCGTACATTTATTAAAGTTCCGTAATTCACAAACTGTTTAAGAATAAGTCTGAACCCTTGTTCGGTCAGGCAAGCATATGAGAATTTATAAAAGCTATCCGAACCAGTCATTGGTATGGATTCTTAGACTGAAATGAACACCCCATTTATTATAGGGGAGTACCCTAGGTACCGTATATAAGGTACAAACAGCAGAGTTAAATGTTATGCATACACATAGCGTACGCGAGGCGGATCCCCTCAAGTACTTATTCTGTAGCCAGTAACCAGAGGGTCAACTAGCTATTGACTCCTTTGGAAGTTATTGTTCAGAGTCTACTTGACTATCAATTGTTCTAAAAGCAATAATCGTTCTTGCTTCTGATATTTATATTGTTGAATTCTTTTTTTTTCTATATTCCATTCATCATGATATATCCTTTATTGTCATAGTTTAAACTTGCTGAGCAAACTCGTTGCTCATCCTTGCTATATCATGACTTTCATTGCAGTTAAACCCGAGACTTCAGGGAAGGGCAAGGGTAAAGAAAAGATGAAGTGATAGGCTTCACGTAGCTGGCTTTATTTTATGCTTAGTTTAATTTGCTATTAATGTAATTTGAACCCTGATTACCATTTAGGGTATGTTTTGTGTTATGTATTAAGGTTATTGTATCTTGGGACTAGTAACACCTTTTGAATGAACAACATATGTTCGTTATATTCCGCATTTAGTTATTGTATGTTGTTGGAGGTGAATGTTTGTATTGGATCGTGATGACCGAATCCGGGTATTTTGAGACCCGAATTTAGGGGTGTCACAGGTTGGTATCAAAGCTATAGGTTATAACTCTTAGGAGAAAGAGTCCTTAGGCTATAACCTGAGAGAATATAGAGGAATAGAAGAGGATAGAACTCATATAGAGTTATTTTTGGGTAGAAATTTATTATGATCTTAAAATTGAGGATTTGGATCATACGTTGGTGTTATTAAGCTTGTGGATAATATGAGGAATGTGTATTGATGAGATAATATGGTAAAGTGAAGACCATTAAGTATGGACGATCCATTGTAAGCTGGAGTTATAGATATTCGAGGTAATTATATTAATCATTTGATGTTATTGATCAATTCTGTGGCTATTGATCAATTTTTGTGGCTATTCATTGGATAAGATATTGGAGTGATGTGGTATAGAGTTTCTTTGTGATGAAGAGAGGGTACCTTAGAATCTGTTGGGTTAAGGTTTGCAAGAAGGAAATGATTAATTCGATAAATAAGGAATATATCCATATTTTGAAGTGTTAGTTAAGTTATTAAGCTTTATGGTGGAATGCCAGGTGAAACAAAGGTAATAAACTCATATAGAGTTGTTAAGCAAAAGTTGAGAGTATTAAGATGAATGATTTTATATGCAAAAAAAAAAAAATTTAAGAGATGACTGATGGCAATTTAGATTGTTTTGATGATTAGAAAGGAGAGACAACGGAGAGATTATAAGAAATGAACCGAGGGTAGATTTAGTGTCTAATCTGGAAAAAGTATCTAGAGATGGAACTGAATGATGAGATAATAGAAATCCCTAAGGAGGACCAATTGGAGCCGATATAAGGAATAAGTGGAGGAAATGAAAGAAAGAAAGATTAAGTCTTAGAGTTATAAGACCTTTGTGAGTCGTAATGAATAAAGAATAGTAGTCAATGTATATGTACTAGTATACCTATGCATGTAAGAAATGTGAATCTCAGTTTTTGTACAGCTAGCAGTATATCTGTTGTAAGTCCCAATTTTGTGTAAGTTGTGGAGTAGTTATGTGAATCCCATCTTGTTATTAGTAACAGAGGGATAAGTGGATATCAGGAATGCTATATGATGTAAGTAGTACGAGGTACTAAGATGAGCTTATTAGTATTTACTAAAGGTGCATTGAGTTGATATGATGATGATACATCCCCACTTTTCAGATCTAGGGGAATGGAATTCTTATTAATCCCATCTTTTGTGTCTTAATGGGATAGTTAACATTTATAGGAATATGCCGGAATTATAAGTGTTTGACACACTAAGGGGTGTATGAATATAAATGTGGTATTATTATTACATGATTGATTGTGATCGATTTGTGCCTTGACTCTTAAATGATAACATCAGTAGAATTTTGCACGATGTGTAAAACAAGAAGGATTTATGTAAGGTTTTGTTAGAACAAACAATGCCGTCAAGGAGACAACCCCGATACACGAGGGTGGAAGAGTCAGTGAATAACGAGGAGGGTCAGACTGACCCCAAGAGGACCTTTGCGAACTTGTTAGAGGAAACGATGCAAGGCAGACCAGCCATTGCGGTTGTTTGGCCATGAAATCACATGGCGAACTTTACGGGTTTCAAATTACTAGGACCACCGGAGTTTCGTGGGAATATGGATTCGAGTGAAGCCCAGACATGGGTAGAAGAAATGGAGAAAGTTTTCAAGGTCGCAAGAGTGACCGAGGAACAAAAGACTTCGTTTTCCACTTTCATGAGGAAGGGTGAGTCAAATTACTGGTGGAAGGCGAATAAAAGCCGAGCTGGGGAAGGTGCAACTGCGTGGACTCATTTTAGGGAGCTATTTTTCAAAAAAATTACTTTCTAGAAAGCATGCAGGCAAGTATGGAGATAAAGTTCTTGGATCTGAAGCAAGATGATATGTCGGTAGCAGAGTACGCAACGAAGTTTAACAAACTAGCTAGGTTTGATCCACACCAAGTGGACACCGGAGCTAGGCGAGCGAAGAGATTTGATCAAGGGTTGAAGCCCTGGGCGTATAGTAAGGTTGTGGTTTTGCAGATCAACACATTTCCTACGTTACTTAAGGAAACAATCGTTGCCGAGGAGGAAATGAAGCGTTGACAAAGTACAACCAAGATCAGAAAAGCAATGATGGTCACAAGGAAGGATGTCGTGGGGTCCAAGGACGTGGTGTCAGGTATCATCCCAATCAATGATATAAATGCTTATGTGTTATTCGATTCGGGTGCTACCTGCTCTTTTGTTTCTGAAGAATTGCTAAAATGTTAGACTTACCTCGTGAAAAGTTAGAACACCCTATGAACGTAGAAGTAGAAAATAAGGAAATTATCCCCGTAGAATGCATTCATAGGAATTGTTGTGCCGAATTACGAGGATTTAAGCTCAGCGTGGATTTGATACCGATTCGTTTGGGGGAGTTCGATGTGATCCTTGGAATGGATTGGTTATCGATTCACGGAGCAGTCATCGACTGTAAGAAGAAGTGTGTACACCTGAAGACTTCTAATAAGTCGAAGGTAGTATTCTATGGTAGTAAATCGCCGAGACAATCTTGTTGTCTAACGATGATGCAAGCTAAGAGATTTCTGAAGAAGGGTTGTATAGGTTATTTGGCCCATGTAGTTGATACTCGTCGAGTCGAGGGCGAACCAAGTCAGATACCTATCATAAGGGAATTCACAAATGTCTTTCCAGATGAAATTCCGGGATTACCGCCAGATAGGGAGGTAGAATTTGTAATTGACTTGGTGTCGGGAGCCGCACCAATATCGAAGGCGCCGTATCGCATGACACCGGTAGAAATGAAGGAGCTAATGGTTCAATTGCAAGAACTGTTGGATAAAGGTTATATCAGACCGAGCGTGTCACCATGGGGAGCGCCAGTTCTGTTCGTAAAGAAGAAGGATGGATCGTTAAGGCTCAGTATCGATTACAGGGAATTGAACAAGATTACGATTAAGAACAGGTACCCGCTACCCAGAATAGACGATCTGTTTGATCAACTCAAGGGAGAGAAATACTTTTCAAAGATTAATTTAAGGACAGGCTACCATCAGCTAAGGGTGAGACAGGAGGATATCCCGAAGACGGCATTCAGAACTCGTTATGGACATTTCGAGTTTCTGGTAATGTCATTTGGACTAACAAATGCACCATCGACATTCATGGATATGATGAACAGAGTGTTCAAGCAGTACTTGGACAAGTTCGTGGTAGTATTCATTGATGACTTCTTGGTATATTCAGTGACAGAGGAAGAACATGTTGAACATCTAAGGATTGTTTTGGAGGAATTAAGAAGGGAGACGTTGTATGCGAAGTTTTCAAAGTGTGAATTTTGGTTGCAAAGGGTGCAGTTTCTAGGTCACGTCATTGACCGGGACGGTGTTTCGATAGACCCAGCAAAGGTGGAAGCCATTATCAACTGGGAGCAGCCGAGGACGCCGACGGAGATCAGGAGTTTCCTAGGGTTAGCGGGATACTATCGAAGATTCGTCCAGGATTTTTTTTGAAGATAGCATCGTTGTTGACCAATCTAACCAGAAAGACGGTAAAGTTCGTTTGGACGGAGAAGTGCGAGGAGAGTTTCATGGAGCTGAAGAAAAGACTTAGCCAAGCACCAGTGTTGGCTTTACCGGACGACACTGGGGGTTTTGTAGTATACAGTGATGCGTCACACAAAGGCCTCGGTTGTGTACTAATGCAGCATGGCAAGGTCATTGCGTACGCTTCACGTCAGCTGAAGGACTATGAGAAGGGATACCCGAGTCATGATCTGGAGTTAGCAACAATAGTATTCGCCTTGAAGATTTGGAGGCATTACTTATATGGGGAGAGGTGCGAGATATATACAGATCATAAAAGTCTGAAATATATTTTCACTCAGAAGGAGCTGAATATGAGGCAGCACCGATGGTTAGAATTGATCAAGGATTACGACTGTGAGATTCTGTACCATCCGGGCAAAGCAAATGTAGTGGCAGATGCCCTGAGTAGGAAAGGCAGAGAGAAATTAATGAGGCTCACGACTCAAGCAGAGTTGATAAAGGAGTTCGAACGTCTGGAATTGGAGGTTAAGTATCCGATGGAGGTGGACGGGAAATTATTCACAGTGACAGCGAGCCCGACCCTATTGGATCAGATTAAGGAGGCTCAAGAAAAGGATGAGGATTGTGATTCAATAAAGAAGCGAATTGCCGAAGGCGAGGAGCTTAAGTAAAAGATTGATAGCACTGGATTGCTAAGGTTTGAAGGGAGAGTCTGGGTACCGTTGGATCTAGAATTGAGGGAAGAAATCCTTCAAGAAGCTCATAGCACGAAGTACTCAGTACATCCCGGGAGCACAAAGATGTACCAGGATTTGCGACGAAATATTTGGTGGCCGAATATGAAACGAGAAGTGGCAAAGTGCGTCAGCCGATGACTGACATGCCAGCGGATTAAAGCAGAGCACCAACGACCGAGCGGATTACTTCAACCATTAGAGATTCCGGAGTGGAAGTGGGAGCACATCACAATGGACTTTGTGGTGGGACTGCCACCAACTCATAAGGGTTTAGACGTTATCTGGGTAATTGTGGATCGTCTAACCAAGTCTGCTCATTTTCTGCCAATTAAGATATGGTACAATCTGGAACAATTAGCAAAACTTTACGTCAAGGAGATTGTATCGCGTCATGGAGTGCCGGTATCTATTGTATCGGACAGAGATCCGCGCTTCACGTCAAATTTTTGGAGAGGTCTGCAGGCAAGAATGAGAACACAGTTGAGGTTGAGTACAGCGTATCATCCTCAAACTGACAGCCAGAGCGAGCGAACGATTCAGACCTTAGAAGATATGCTTCGGGCAGTCGTGATGGATTTAAAGGGCAGCTGGGATGACCATTGCCACTGGTGGAGTTCGCTTACAACAACAGCTATCACGCTAGTATCGGTATGCCACCGTACGAAGCGCTATATGGAAGGAAATGCCGAACCCCGATGTGTTGGGACGAGGTTAGAGAGCGAAGACTGTTGAGACCTGAATTGGTGCAGTAAACTACAGATACAGTACAACTGGTCAGGAATCGTCGGGTAGCAGCTCAGGATCGCCAAAAGAAATATGCCGACTTACATCGTCAGAAGAGAGACTTTGAAGTTGGTAGCTTTGTGTTTTTGAAGGTATCTCCCTGGAAAGGGAAGATCCGTTTTGGGAAGAAGGGCAAATTGAGCCCTAGGTTCATAGGACCGTTCGAGGTATTAAGGCAAATTGGCGAAGTGGCGTACGAGGTAGCGTTACCTCCTAAACTTGAGTACATTCATAACGTGTTTCATGTGTCAGTGATGCGGCCGTATAAACCAGACTACAAGCACGTTATCTCGTATGAACCAATCCAAGTTGAGAAAGACTTATCGTACGAGGAAATTCCTGTTCAGATACTCGATAGGAAGGAACAGATACTGAGGAATAAGATCATCTATTCCGTCAAGGTTTTCTGGAGGAATCACGCAGTCGAAGAAGCTACGTGGGAACTCGAAGAGAAGATGAAAGCAAATTATCCTTTTCTATTCGAGTAACCTTATTTTGCAATTCCGAGGACGGAATTTTTATAAGGGGGGAGGGATGTAGTGCCCGTGAATTTTAAACGTCATTATTAATTAAATATATAAATTAAATTTTTAATGAGTTAGTTTGTGTGCTTATTTGAACCTTTTGTGTGTATTGGTAGCCTACATGACTAGGTGATGAATTGTTTTAAGTTGAGTAAAGGGGATCACTAATAGTATAGTTAAATTAGTGAACAAGCCTTAAAGTTTAATATCAATTAAATTGATAAAGTAGTTACTAATTAATCATGCAAGTAAATTGAATATAGTTAGTATATTGAATTGAGTAAATTAATTAATAAAAGTATTAATTAATGAGAATATTGTCACATTGAATAATAAAATTTAATAGTTCAATTAGTAATCAATTTCTAATTGATTAGCTTATTTAATTAAGGAACTAAGACCAATTATTTATTTGATCATGGGTGTAGTAATTAATAGTGTGGCAAATTAATTAATCAATCATTGGATTAAATTAAATGACCCAATATTGCATTAAATAGATTTGGATTTTATTAGCCTAATTAGGTTACAAGTTAAAGAGATATGTGTAAGTAATTAAATTCCATAAGATTGGAAATAGAAACCCTAAATAAACAATTAGGGTAATACATATTAAAATTGTTAAACTATGTTTATTACCTATTAAGCCCTATTAAGCCTTTTAAGGCATGAAATTATGTCAATCAACTTGCTTTATTTGGTAACTCTTACACAAAGGACAAAGTTGTCAAGCTCCCATTGGTGAAAAATCTAATTAGCACACTTAAAGATAAGATTAAGGCTAAATGGAAGGGATAAGGTGAACTCTTATATCCAATGGGTAAGAAAGATGTGGGGGATAATAGCATGAATTCTAATTTAGCATTATACTTGCAAGTATTCTATCCTTTCATTTCATTTCAAGTTCATTTCTTCTTTTCATCTCCTTCTTTTATTTCTCCCAAGCAAGAACACAAAGTGAGAGCTTAGAGAGAAAAAGAGAGTGAGATTAGCATAGTTCATGCATCCCAAGTTCATCACATACTTTGGTAGATCAAGGAGAGTAGCTACAAGATCAAGGTGAAACCCTAAATCATTTTCTTCTTTCTTACTTTATTTTATTTTTATAGTTTTTGAGAGATTTTGTTCTAAGACTCAAGAATCATTAGATATTCATGCTTTATGTATAGATCTAATCCTCTTGAGTGTTAGAATGGAGATTCAAAGGAAGAAAAGGAACTTATGTTCTTAAAGGGTAAAAACCTTAGCTTTGCTTCACTTGGATCACCCATAACTTGAGATCTACAACTTGGATTTGTGATCCGTCGAAGGAGGGTGCTAGATACATGAGTTATCTAGTAAACCCAAGTGGTAGAACACAAATCCAATAATTTTTGAAGCCTTGGGGGCTATTTTCCCAAAACAGTCCAGATATAAAACTTAAAGCTTTAAAACCCTAAAAGCTTGCTGTCCTTGTTTTTCCAAAGGTTGTTTCGGCCAGTTATAAATCTTTTAAAAATCTGGGAAAAATCACAGAGGTACCTTAAGAAGTTATCTACAAGTAGGAAAAAGAACGAAAACGTTTCGATGTATAGTTTTTGTGTAATGGCTTTTACCGTGAAGGACTCCTAAATATTTATACCCGAATTTCTCACTGTGTATACCTTGAAAACATATGACATTTTTACAGTATGTTTACGTATATTATGAGAGTGTACCCTGAAAATTTTAGAATTTTCTGAGCCAAACTCGATTTATGAAAAATCTAACAAGATTCAGAGGTTTTGGGTACTTTAAATATAGTAAATCACTTTCTAAAATTCCAGGAAAATTGGTGGATCATTGTTGGATCATATACTATCCAGATCCAGAGGATAATAATTTTCAGAGCCTATTTGCTATTTTTCATAATAATGTTATAGTTATGGTTAAAAGAAAATAAATGGTTAAATGATGTCATAAATAAGGAAAATGTGATTTTTAAGCTTGGATACTCCTAATATTATATATTCTAACTATTGAGGGGTATTTTGGTAATATTTAATGAGAAATAATATTTATGACCTTTTATGGGTAGTAAAGGAGTTGTTTAATAAAGGGTAAAACAATTAGAATAAATTGTTTATTCGCCTAATAACTTATTAAAATATTACTATGATATTTGTAATATAAGAATTCAATATTTTTTAGTAAACAAAGAAATATTAAGGTTAAAATTTCATGAAAATATTATTGAATGGGTAATAATATTTGTTTTAAGCATTAATAAATGATTAAGATGTTATTAAAATGGCTAATAATATTAGATTAAAATATTATTAATGATATGAGAATTAAAATATTATTAAGAGATTAATAATATTAGATTAAAGTATTATTGGATGATTAAAATATTATTAAGATGTTAATAACATTAGTAAACGAATAAAAGTGTTATTAGTGGACTAATAATACCAAGAGGTGAATTAAATATTATCAGGATTGATAATATTAAGTGTCTTATAGGATTTACGATAGTTTATTAACTTATGTGTGCTATGTGATTTGTTTAATTGTTAAATAAATAGCATAAGTAAGCGTACCGATATACAACTACGCAGTACTAATTGGTAGATCGGCGTTATCAATGTTAGATTCTTCAAGGCCAATTAGTTAAAGCTAGAATTACTTGTAGCTGAGCAGATAGGCAAGTTCTCTGACTTCGTTCTTTCTTTATACTGAATGCAAGTTTCCTTTAACCCTACTCAAATTATCTTCGAGCGGGGTAGTATTGTACTGCAAGTTATTTAATTAAGCTTGAACCTCATTTCCAAGCATGCTTTAGGTGGTTTAATTACTTTTAAATTATTCCACATCTATGATATTATTGACACTCGCACTCGGTGCTTTTGAATTCGTAAAGTTTGGATTCGTACATTTATTAAAGTTCCGTAATTCACAAACTGTTTAAGAATAAGTCTGAACCCTTGTTCGGTCAGGCAAGCATATGAGAATTTATAAAAGTTATCCGAACCAGTCATTGGTATGGATTCTTAGACTGAAATGAACACCCCATTTATTATAGGGGAGTACCCTAGGTACCGTATATAAGGTACAAACAGCAGAGTTAAATGTTATGCATACACATAGCGTACGCGAGGCGGATCCCCTCAAGTACTTATTCTGTAGCCAGTAACCAGAGGGTCAACTAGCTATTGACTCCTTTGGAAGTTATTGTTCAGAGTCTACTTGACTATCAATTGTTCTAAAAGCAATAATCATTCTTGCTTCTGATATTTATATTGTTGAATTCTTTTTTTTTTCTATATTCCATTCATCATGATATATCATTTATTGTCATAGTTTAAACTTGCTGAGCAAACTCGTTGCTCATCCTTGCTATATCATGACTTTCATTGCAGTTAAACCCGAGACTTCATGGAAGGGCAAGGGTAAAGAAAAGATGAAGTGATAGGCTTCACGTAGCTGGCTTTATTTTATGCTTAGTTTAATTTGCTATTAATGTAATTTGAACCCTGGTTACCATTTAGGGTATGTTTTGTGTTATGTATTAAGGTTATCGTATCTTGGGACTAGTAACACCTTTTGAATGAACAACATATGTTCGTTATATTCCGCATTTAGTTATTGTATGTTGTTGGAGGTGAATGTTTGTATTGGATCGTGATGACCGAATCCGGGTATTTTGAGACCCGAATTTAGGGGTGTCACAGATTTCATGGACCAAAAATAAAAGTAACTAAACTACATAAACTTTTACTAAAACTTGAAATATTTTTATTTTATACCTTCCTTTTTGGCTTTCTTTCTTCTTCCCAAAATAAGTTAGGAACTTGGGTACATCAAGCTTGGATCTCTCTCCTCTTCCTTCTTCTTGCCGTGGAGTTCTTCTCTCTCTCTTCTATTTCTTATCTTCTCTCTCTCTATTTCTTATCTTCTTTCTTATCTTTATCCTCTCTCTTTCTTCCTTATCTTTTTGTTACTTAATAAAGAAGAAAAAAAATTAACACATGTTATAGTACTCCCTCTTATCCATCCGAAGACTCCTTCCTTCTTTGGCCCAAATTGATTTCTTATATTGCATTATTTGCTTAATTAAATAATTAACTCCATTATTCTTTTAAATATTTTTGTTAAGTAATTTAATTACCCAACCTTAATAACTTAATTTAATCAAATAAGTTATTACATAAATTTTTATCTTATCCTAATTATTTAATTAGAGTTTTCATTCCACTCATTTAGGAATTTAATTAATTACCCATGTACATTTAATTTTATAACCCAATTAAGCTTTCTTTAATTAGATTTAAAATAAATAATAAATTGAGATAATAAAATTAATCTCTTAGATTAGTATATATTTTAAATACTAAATTCTTTAATACCATAACCCTTAGGTTATTTAATTACCATTTCTAATATATAATATTAGGTTACAAGTTTTTTTTTTAATTCTTTTTATAAAACAAATATATATATATATATATATATATATATATATTTATAATATATGTATTTATTAAATGTCATACTCATTTCACATAAGTTATAACATAGTTATCATCATTGATAAATATTCATAATATCCATGTATTCATACATTTACTCACCTCACATATAGGAAATAAATAATAAATTTATTCTCTCACATTATAAATTATTTATATCAATTTATAAAAAAAATACTCTCTCTTTATTAAAATAATTCAATGCTAGAATTTATTTTAATATCCTTTATTTAAAGCATACAAAAATTCTTGCATGCTTAAACTATTTTTTTTCCCTTCTAGAAATTGTTTTCAATAATTTAACTATAATAAATATAATAATATATTTATTACATTAAAACACATGCATACAATGCACTCAATAATGTAATATATGATTTCTTCAATAAAATGGTGGTTATACATTAAGTATATTTAATGCCACCAATAACTTAATATAATCAGTTATTTTAATTTTACTCATCTCATTTCTTTTTATAAATTACTCCTACCATTCACTTACATCTAATAAATATATAATACTAATATATTCATTATAAACCAAAATCACATATTGCATAGTTAATACCCACTTATGCAATAAAATCTCACATAACATAGTTTGATCTTGATTTTTATATATTAGGCTTGTATATGGTTTGCCATATTCTTAATCCCTTAATAATCTTTCTCTCGTTCATGTTTAATTCTCTTTACATTCTTTTAAATATCAAACCATATAGGTTTTTCTAAAAATTTAATCAGTCCTCTATTTTTCAATATATATTATCTTAGGTTATGAGCTTCTTCGTTGTTTTATTTAAACATACCTCACATATGTCTAAACAAATTTATCACATAATACGCATACACATAAATTTAAATACAATTATAATAATTATATAATTAATATTCAATTCCCTATTGATAATTATCATTAGGGTTTTGATCAACTATTCATTGTTCATCATTTACAATTCTTAGTCAATTTAAAATATTTAAATTGACAAACTAACTTTATTCATACTAAGTATATATATAGTAATAATATTAATGATCATAATAAACAAAAATTATTCCTAAAATTTATATATTTAAATGTTTAAAATTTCTCGGTCCTTACAATATTAGTATCAAGTTAGTAAATTAATTTGAATAAATGATTGAATATATTAAATTATATATTTAATTAATAAATAAATTGTATTGAAAATAATTTATGGAGAGAAGGAGGAAATTAAATGTGATTATACAATATAAATTGTATAATTTAAATAAGTTATTAATTAATGAAGTGAATGTTAATTGTGTAAATAAGGGATTTGTTACATTAAAAGTGTTTACTTTAATTATGCATAATTTCATAATTAGTAGAGTAATTTTTATACATTATAATTAGTATGTTTACTTTAATTAAAAGTGTTTACTTTTATTGTTGTGGGAGTTTATATGTAGGGAATTACAAAGGATTCTGAAGATATAAGGGGAATTATGTACGAAGAATTGGATGATTACATATTTAAATTTCTATGAAACTTGGATTTAAAAACTATGTCCACTATATGTTTGATTAAATGCAACAATGGATAAATTTTGTCAAAGAAATGGAATTTAGTTGTTGTTTATGTAGGAGTATAATACATATATGAGTTTTAAGATGACTCTATATGTATGGAATGTATTAAAGCAAGTTAGAAATGAAGTATGAACAAAATTAAAGAGCTAGAAAATTTGCAGAAAATAGAGTATGTTGGCTGCCGAAGTGGCACGGTCGCGCTGGTCTACAAATGTTCCAAGATATTTTCTTTGTGTAATAAACCTTTAAGTATGCCTAGTTGGGTCTCTTATGTTCTAATATGGGTCCTATGAGATGAACAATTATAGCCATGAAAGAATTGGCTTAGTTTAGCATGGTTTAATATGAGTTTTTAAATGAAAAGCTATATTGTTTTTTGAATAAATAGATTAGATGCATTCAAATGAAGTTTAGCATGTATACTGAGGTTTATTTAACGGCAACATGTGGGTCAAATACTATCATGGTCAATACTTTGAGAAATGAGCTAGTTAAGCTTATTTGGAATAGAAATTTCAAATGAAGATATGTGATGTTGAAAAGAATTTGATAAAGGTAAAGTAGGATCCAAAACTAGTATAAAACCTTCTTGTCATGTGTTGTATAATAAGGATCTTAACATAATAGTGTTTAAACAGAATAGAGGAAATCTCAGTTCTGGGCCTGAATGGGAGTAGCGCGGTCGCGCCACTCCCGGGCTTAAATGCAGCGCGGCTGCCCTGCACTGCAGAGCTTCCAAGTTGTTTTATTTATGAACCAAGGCTAGAGGGCATGTGTAGAATGACCTCTTAAGAGGTAATACAAGAGTCAAGTAAAGTATAAACTGACCAAGCATAAGATGGCTATGTTAAGCAAAGATTGATAAGAAATTAAAAGATTAGCTAGAGGTTAACAAATAAAACCAATGTTATAAAGATCGATAGAGTCAATGTAATCTAAAGAGATTTCATTGTGTATGTATGACTAATGTGTATATATGCATGATCATATGTTATGTAGGATCATTGTAAAAGTAGATAAGATACGATACTAAGCCACGTGCAAGGCAAGTCTTTCAATTCCTATATGTTATATGAACTTGATATTGATTAATTATAATCTGTACTGAAATGAGTATGTTGAATTACCTATGATGTGCTATAAATTGTGAAAGTGAATTTATGACTAAGATGATTGAGTTATCAATCTCTATATGATATGTGAAAAGCAACATGTATGATACGCGTAATAGAATGTTTATGATGTATAAACTGAGCATGAAATTCTATGTTACATGAAGCATGAAAACTGTTGGATGTGCTGAGTTGTCGAGCTCAATCCTACAAAACATAAATTTTGCAGATTAAAGACATAATGTGATATTACTTGTTATCTGGATGATGAAGATTAGAAGATATGCGAAGGAATACATTTTCTTAAATTAGAAGTTGTATAAAATTATGTTGATAATTTTGGTATGTATGTATAGTTTGAAATGTTCAATGAATAAGGAATGGCTATTCTAAAACGAGAATGTGTTGTGGTGATGACTTTATCTTTATAGAAGATGTTCAGTATTAAGACTTGAATACTTATAAATCTACTTTAATAAGAGGAATCATAAAGTTACATGATTCTGATATATATAGATAATCGTAAAGGTTGCGATTCAGGGAAAGAAAGAAAGATATAAAAAGTTTTAATTATTCCGCATTTTTATTAGTTACAACATCGAATAATGATGGAAAGCTAGTACGAGATAATCGTTAACGCGCAAGGTCGGGATTAAGTTAGTCCTAATTTTGGATTAAGTTGGTCTCGATTTTTGGGGTCGTTACAAGTAGGATTATAGAAATGATACCCTAAACTTTCTATAGGATATCCCACAAATCTGGACTTGTCAGATTTTGTCCCAAGCTTATCCTTTTGAAACTTTTTCATATAAACTAGACAACCCCAAATCTTAACATGCTTAAGACTGAGTTTCCTCCCTGTCCATAACTCATATGGAGTCTTGGGGACGGATTTTGAGGTTACCTTATTTTGTAGATATGCATCCATTTTTAAGGCATAACCCTAGATGGATATTGGAATGTCGGTAAAAATTATCATAGACTGCACCATATCCAACAAGGTACGATTTCTCCTTTTAGATACACCAATCAATTATTGCGTATCAGGAGGAGTCCATTATGAGAAAATACCATTTTGAAATGATCTAGAAACTCATTGCACAAGTATTCCTTCCTCGATCTGATAAAAGAATCTTAATATTTTGTCAGTTTGTTTCACTTCTAAATTCTTTGAACCTTTCAAATGATTCAGACTTGTATTTCATCAAATACACATATTCAACTCTTTGAATGATTATCTCCTTTTCTTTACTAGTTTGTTCAATTTGCAAAATTATTTTTCATATAAGTCAAGTATACAAAGTCTATCAAGTATTTTTCTAGTGCTATTCAAAACACTATTATTATAAATAGAACAACCATTGTTCTTAAATATAATACCAACACCTTCCTTGTCCAACAACGGAATGAAAATAATATTTCTAATTAGAACTGGTACTTAATAACAACTTATTAACTCAATAGACTTGCCAGTAGGCAACGCTAAACTATAAGTTCCTACGGCTAATGTAGCAACCTTTGCTTCATTCCCCACCGGAAGATTACTTACTCTTTGTTTAGCCTTCTACTTCTGCTTGTTCTCTGCATTGTATTGCATATGTGAGAACTACAACCGGTATCCAATACCCAAGTAGAAACTTAACTTATAGAAAGATTTATTTCAATCATGAACAAACCTGTATCTATAACCGAAGCTTCATTAAGCTTCTTCTGGTTAGCCTCTGCAAGATACTCCTTGCAGTTTCTTTCTAGTGTCCAGGCTTATTGCAGTGGAAGTAAACTCTTTTGCTATCCGCATCAGTTTTGTTCTTATTGTCCTTTGTTTTTGCCTTTCCTTATACCTTCCTTGAATTGTTCTTCTTTTCAGAAGATCCTTTGGCCCTCTTCTGCTTCCTGGAAGAATCATCTACCAGTAAGACTTGGTGTTTCTTGGTTGGAAAGTGACTCTTTACAGTTTTCAACATGTTTAAGCAACTCAGGCAGGCTAACATATAGCTTGTTCATGTGAAAATTCACAACAAATTGTGAGAAAGATTCCAGAAGTGATTATAAGATCAGATCTTAAATCAACTCTCCGTCCATTACAAAACCCAGTTGTCCCAATTGTTCAATCAGATTGATCATTTTTGAGGACATGTCTATACTGTAGTGCCATCGGTCATTCTAGATCGGAAGAGCTCTTTAGATATCTGATATCTAGCAGTCCTACTTTCCTTACCTTATAACTACTTGAGGTGCAGGATTATAGTAGGAGCATCCATAGTTTCATGCTGACGCTGAAGCTCGTTACTCATGGATGCGAGCATGATGCATTGAGCCAATTGTGCATTATCTTGCCACTTTCTAAAAGTAGCAAGCTCTTCCTCAGAGGCATTGTCTGCAACCATTGCAGGGATAGGCGTACTAAGGACTTAAGATAGTTTTTTCAGCCTTGAGAACTATTCTCAGATTCCTTAACCAATCCATATAATTCGGTTCGGTTAATTTATTAGCATCCAATATGCTCCGCAGTGATAGTGATTTAGACATTATAAAATTCTGAAATTTGTAATTTAATAACATTTTTAGCATACATTCATTTTATTAATTACCAAAATAAATTAGGTCTTTATTTAAATTGGTATCTCCCACTATTTTCATCAAACTATATTACCCTCAATTTATATAGTTCGACAAATCTAATTAAAGACTTGCTAGTGAGAATAAGGATCTAATTTCAAATGTATATAGTCTTGTGTATGCACAAAAACTATATATAAATAAATCGGTAGACAACTATTGTTAATTACATCACCATATAACTCCTTGTATTTTGCCTCTTAGATCATAATGGTCAAGTGTGTGCATATCCGAACTAAAATAATCTAAGTTTAGTCAGACCTAACATTTCTATATAAGTGAAGAGAAAAATACAACCCGTCTGTGTGCACAACAAAGCGGTAATGTTCAATTCCTTATAAACATTCAATGTAATAAAGCAACATCTTAAATATTTAATACTTGTCTTGTGTGTGCACAACAAACTCATATTAAATATTCAATACTCTATCGTTTTGCCATGCTAGAAGGCGACGTGCGATATTCCAAATATCTTTGAACGTTACAAGTTAATATGATTTCTTTGAGGGCTTTGTTATTCTTTATCTCATCTTGTTTAGCGCGCATGCGCACACACACACACACACATATATATAATATGTGTCATATTATTTAACATGTGAAACATGTTGTATAATACATAATATATATATATATAGTTATCATGCACATATAGAATACTATATTCTACCTGGATTGATTATGGACTTTTATTCTAGTTTGGTTCACTAGAGCCACCAAGTGAACGAAAAGGTCAAACCTAGGGTGCAAGAACTGAATTTAAATATAACTATTACATTTAAACCCAGGCTCCATTACAAATGAGTCTTCAAGCCCTCCTTACTCCTTTGTCTCCAATTTTTCAAAATAATTCTAACTAATCCTATTACATATACTATTTATAATAAATAGAAACCTTGATCAGCAGTCAAGGGGAAGTACATAGGAGAAAGATAGAATTTACATCAAGAAAAACTAGAGAAGACGAGGTACGCAGACCCCATTTATAAAAACCCATTCACTCAAGCACCCTCATAAAATAAATTCAATCATCCATTGGTCAATAGTCCATAATCAATCCTATTTATTATCATACATATCACCATATGCATCAATAAATAATATTCATCTCATGAATAATATAACCATTCCATATATGCATTAATATCATTTAATGGGTAATTTATAGTTACATAAAATCTAATTTCATGTTTAAAATAACTCTTTATTTTAATTATAAAACCATGTAAAATAACTTTTTATTTTAATTCTTGCAAAAATTACAAAATTAATCAAAATCGCAAGATCTGCCAGAGTGGCGCTACGGCGCCAGGTCACATCCGGGCAAGAGATACGGCGCTGCGGCGCTATGTCAAACAAAGGGACACGGCACTGCAGCGCCAGGTCGTCAGAAACGTTTTTTCAATTTTCATGTAGTCGCGAATTTGATCATTTTTTCATCCAAAACTCGATTTTCTGCAATTGTTTTCAAAACTCATAATTTTATACAACATATTATGTCCAATAAATTATTCCAAACACATACCCATACATATACAGAATCAAAACAATTAATAATTCGCATAAAGTTTGGCTCTTGATACCACTGTTCGGTTTGTATATAACGCGAACATGCAATCAAATTACACATACGAAGCGGAAGCGCGATAAAAATCAGATTTTAAAATTTTATACAAACCATCACCATGATCTTTCTTTATGCGCAATTATTAATTAAATGAAAGAGATAGAGAATAAGAATTATACTCTTGTAGAAATCTAGTTTCCTCAGGTACAAGTTCAACTCCAATTCTTTCGCGTTCTCCTTGAATTTCACCGATTAAATTCCTTCCTTTGATCAACGTTAGTTACCCAAGTGTTTGGCCTCTAGAGGTGATCTACCAAGGAATAATACTTGTTCAAAGAGATGGGTGTTGGCAAAACCCTAGTTTTAATCTCTATAAAAATTGTAAGTACTCTCTACAATTCTAATGGAAGTGTGTGTAACCCAAATCCATAATAAGACTCCTCTTATTTATAGATATAGGTAACCCTCCTAAACTATTTAGGATTAGGTTATTATTATAATTAAACTTCTTTAATTAATTAAACTCCTAATCCAATTAAGAATTTATTAGAGTACTTTTATTAATTAATTCACAAACCCTTTTAAGAATTAAATAATAATAATAGTAATAATAATAATAATAATAATAATAATAATAATAATAATAAGACTCCTCTTAATAATTTAAATTTAATATTTTCAAAATATTAAATAATAAATATTAAGTTATTTAATTTATTCTATCTCCATAGATTAAATTAGATACACTTAACTTATTATTACGATTATGACATTTACTTCTTAAATAAATATTTTTCTTTTGCGGTATGACCCTTTAGGTTCTCCATATTAAACTGGTTGTGAATAAATCAATTAGAACAATTCTAATCTTATTTAAATAAATAAATTAAACTATTTAATTCTTTTAAATAAATAATATTTATTCTATAGTAAGGGTAAACCCCCTTAGCGATTAACGTCTTTCCAGATAATATAGATTTCAACATTAATCACAAAATAACCTTTTAGTGAATAGTTACCGTACAATTCAATCCTTCTACCATACAATGTCCCAATTAAATATAAGACATGGAATTATTGTCAAGTCTTATTTTATTTAATTACATGTATTTCGATTCCCAAATGCACAACTCTAAATAATGTAAATTAGAAACTCCTTTCTAATTTCATTCTGCCTTGGCCAAGACTACTGAGTTGTCATTTATCGAATCACATAGTACATTCACTCCTTTTACTAGAAGCGGTAGATTCTATGTTGATCATTCACCTATCTCTATGTACAACTTATTATACCCAAGCATACCCTTTAATATACCCTAAAAGTCTTAAGGGATATGTCAAAGTATATCTCATCATACACAAGATATTATGATGATCTCAAGTCCAATGATCACTTGTACTACTATCACTAGAGGAATTCCTATTGACAGGCGAGTAAACCTCCATTAGGTATTCCTTTAGCGAGTCATGTTCAGTAAACTTATTCTCCAATAAGTACCTACATACTTGCTTTAGTGTCTCCACACAAATGATTATGATATTTTTTTTGAAGAACACTTCAACAATGAAACAATAGTTGTAAAGTTAATGAATCAATTTTGAATAACATAACAGTTCGTTTATATTTTGAAACGACATATTGATTATTCATGTTGAGCGGTCGGAAGACCAAGAACTTTCTTTTTATACTTTTTAAAAGGTCTAATAGTAATTCAAGGCATGGAGTTACGGACACGATAGGTGATCAGCCCTTTATGCCCTGCGTTGATCAACACTACATACTGAAATGACATGTTACGTTTATCATCACCGCCTTTCGGCGCTAAAAAAAATTCCTCAATATTTAGAGTGGGTTCATTCTTAGACTTGAATTCCAAACCAAAACAATTCGGTTGGAAAGCTCTACTTAATCTCAATAACATTTCAGAGGATTGTATTCAAGTCAATAAAATGTTTTAACATGTGTCTAGCCGATACAATTGGCATTGACATAACTTTTAAATAGTTTAGGCATATCAAAACTTGAGAGCTTGAACAATTCATGCATTATAACAAAGCTGAACACTTATACAACCGACAGAAAGTTTGTACAAGTCTGGAGTTTGCACAACAGATAAATATTGTGTACACCAAAGCATACATACAGATTATTCATAAGAATATACATATACATTCTTAAAACTGACATTCAAATGAAAGTTGAATGGAGTCAGAATACTTGCCTTAATGGTCTTTAAACTTTTGACGTTAATCACCCTTTATAAAATCCTACACAATTAAATTCATATTCACGTACCAATTAGCCATATTGACGCTAATTCTCGGTTTATATTAACTCTAATTCATCATTTATATCGTTATAATTTAATTTGGTCCAATCTCTAATCAACTTCCAATTTGATTGAGTCATTCAATACATAGGTTAATCTAACCTTCATATGATTAGAGATTTAAGTCAAGAAAGGTTTTCATATACAAGAACCAAAGTTACTCTGCCTGCCTAATCAAAACTTACTTGGCAATTCTGTAACACGACGCGGCCACGCTGTGAAAAGGCTTAGAAGTGGCGCGGCTGCGCCACTTCGGCAGAGACCATACTCTGGTCTGTTCAACCACTTCTATATTTTCTTAACTACTTTGGAAAATCATATCTTGCAATACACACCTCCGATTGATTCCAAATTTGAACACAATCAAGATGGTACTATATAGTATTTTAGAAAAATATAATATGATCAAAATAGAGTTCTTTAGGACATAATTTCAGAGACTTTAATATGCTCTGATAATACAGTTTTTTCATTGAATTCAAGTTTGATTCAAACTTCATAACATTACTTTTAAACTCACTTTGATTCACCCAATCAACTTGGGTTACATCATAATACATATATAGATACTACCTAGCTCCAAGATTTGAGAAATTATCAGTTTTTTAACATTCGAACCTCTTTGAGGTATTTTGACAAACACCTTGTAAGCATAGTTTGAAAACTCAGATTTCATATGTATTTAAGCATGGTTTAGCCACAATTTTCCATCCTTATTACTTCAAGTAACATACAATCCCATTACTATACATAATTTCCCAACCAAACAAAGTAGCATAGCAATAATTATACATACTTTTTACTTAATTCTTGTAATTATAACAAGAATACAAGACTTATCTTTTAATTGATGACTTCTAGATAAATTTTTGCTTCGATTCTTGTTTTAATTCCTCTTTTGCGAATTCCTTCTTCCAAATCTTCTTCAACTCCAGTTTTTTAGTGAACTTGGTGATTCTCAACAGAAGTTGGGAAGATTCTTAGTATTAGTAGTTTGTAGGTGTAAGAGTTTTGATAGTTTAGGAATATGAAACTTGTTTTGGACACGGATGAAGAGTGAGAAGGACATAGGCTTCTCAGCCTTTCTTCATTTATCAGATGTAGGATAGCTTGGCTTAGTGTATTGCCTATTAATCTAATATGATGGCACCTCCTACTTAAGTTTTAATGGCTCCGCTTCACGTTATAACCATAGTTTACTTAAGATATACCTTACATACATTATACTTCCAATACACATATACATTTGTGTATTATAATTACATATATTTATACATTATTCCCATAAAACTTAATCAAATTATACAATCTATATTGTATAATTAATTTAATTTCCTCCTCTCCATAAATTATTTTCAAATAATTTAATTATATATTAAATATATAATTTAATATATTCAATCATTTATTCAAATTATGGATTTAATTTACTAACGTGATACCAATATACATATCATATATAAGGGATCACATATTTTTAATGTACATCCATTTGGCATAATATTAAATATTATACCATTATTCATGTTACATTTAATTATTGTAACATAAATATGACTATCATCATTAACTAAATAAATTTCTTTATTCAATTAATTAAAACAAACATTCTAATCCATAAATTTTCAATTAATGAACTATAAAACATGGACTTAATTTTCCTTTCTTCCCAAAACGTATTTTCCCCTTCCAGGGAGATACTTTTAAAATACGTATGACCCGACTTCAAAATCTCTTTTCTGACGATCCTGATTTGCATATTTCTTCTGTCGATCTTGAGCAGTTATTAGTCGTGTGCGTATTAACTTGATAATATATGCAGTCTGTTGCACCAACTCTGGCCCTAGCAGTCGACGTTCTCCTACCTTGTCCCAGCATAGTAGCGTTCTGCACTTTCTTCCGTACAACGCTTCGTAAGGCAGCATGCCTATACTCGCGTGATAACTATTATTATAAGCAAACTCCAGTAGAGGTAGGTGGTCGTCCCAATTCCCCTTGAAATCCATGACACAGGCTCTTAACATATCTTCCAAGGTCTGTATCGTTCTTTCGCTCTGTCCGTCTGTTTGAGGATGATACGCCATATTCAACCTCAGCTGTGTTCCCATATGCTCGTGCAAGCTCTTCCAAAAGCTCGACGTGAAGCGCGGATCCCGATCCGACACAATTAAAATTGGTACTCCATGTCGAGAAACGATTTACTTGACATAAAGTTTAGCTAACTGATCTAGGTTAAACCTAATTTTGATCGGTAAGAAATGTGCCGACTTCGTCAAATGATCGACTATAACCCATATAGCGTCATATCCTTTTTGAGTACTCAGAAGTCCTACTGTAAAATCTATCATGATATGCTCCCACTTCCACTCGGGAATTTCTAACGGTTGTAACAACCCAGTTGGACTTTGATGTTCAGCCTTGATTCTCTGGCAAGTCAATCACCTACTGATGCATTCCGCGACTTCTCTTTTCATGTTTGGCCACTAAAAATGTTGTCGGAGGTTTTGATACATCTTCGTACTTCCCGGATGCATCGTGTACCTCGAACAATGGGCCTCTTATAAAATCTCTTCCTTCAACTCCGATATTAACGGAACCTAAATTCTTCCTTCAAATCTTAACACTCCCTCTTTATCGAGTTTAAACTTAAAATTCCTCTCCTTCGGCTCCTTCGGAGATTCTCTTCCTTAGCTTCTCGCACTCTTCGTCTTTAAGTTGTGCCTCCTTTACTCTATCCAATAAGGTTGGATGAGTCTCCATTGAATACAATTTGTCTTCTGATTCTTTCGAAAATTTTACCTCCAACTCCATTTTTGCCATCGCTGTTATTAACTCATGTTGAGCCGTTAACATCGATAACTTTTCCTGACCCTTTCTACTTAAGGCGTCGGCTACAACATTTGCCTTTCTCGGGTGATATAGAATTTCACAATCATAATCTTTGATCAATTCTAACCACCTCCTTTTGCCTTATATTCAGCTCTTTCTGTGTGAAGATATATTTTAGACTTTTATGATCCGTGTATATCTCGCATTTTTCTTCGTAAAGATAATGCCTCCAAATCTTTAAGGCAAAAACCACCGCTGCTAATTCGAAATCGTGAGTAGGGTATCCCTTTTCATAATCTTTTAACTGTCGTGATGCATACGCAATAACCTTCCCGTGCTGCATAAACACGCATCCTAGTCCTTTATGCGACGCGTCACTACACACCACAAAATTACCTGTATCATCCGGTAAGGATAATACTGGCGCCTCACTCAATCTTTTCTTGAGCTCTTGAAAGCTCTCCTCACATTTTTTCGACCATACGAACTTCACTGTCTTCCTCGTCAAATTAGTTAATGGGGTAACTATCTTCGAAAAATCTTGGATAAATCTTCGATAGTAGCCTGCTAGCCCTAAGAAACTACGCACTTCAGTTGACGTTTTTGACTGTTTCCAAATCATCACCACCTCTACCTTCGCTGGATCTATAGATATGCCATCCTTGTCGATCAGTGTCCCAAAAACTGGACTCTTTCTAGCCAAAATTCACACTTCGAGAATTTCGCATAAAATTTCTCCCTCATTAGTGTTTCCAACGCTATTCTTAAATGTTTAACATGATCTTCCTGTGTCTTAGAATAGACCAGGGTATCATCTATGAACACTACTATAAATTTGTCCAAGTATTGCTTGAACACTCTATTTATCATATCCATAAATATGGCTGGTGCATTTGTCAACTCGAACGACATTACTAGAAACTAGTAATGATCATAACGAGTCCTGAATGTTGTTTTCAGAACATCCTCTCCCCTTATCTTCAACTAGTGATATCCAGTTCTCAAATCTATCTTTGAAAAATATTTTTTCCCTTTCAACTGATCAAAAAGATCGTCGATCCTTGGCAATGGGTACTTATTCTTAATCGTTACTTTGTTCAACTCCCTGTAGTCGATACAAAGTCTTAACGATCCATCTTTTTTCTTCACAAACAATACCGGTGCTCCCCATGGTGACACGCTAGGTTAAATATACTTATTGTCTAATAACTCTTGCAATTGTATCATTAATTCCTTCATCTCCACTAGGGCCATCCTATATAGAGCCCTCGAAACCGGTACCATACTAGGCACTATGTCAATAACAAACTCTATCTCCCTATCCGGCGGAAGACCTGGTAATTTGTCCAGAAATACATCCGCAAATTCTTTTACTACGGGTATCTGACCCATCTCTGCTCCCACTTGTTGGGTATCTACAACGTAAGCTAAATATCCCACACATCCTTTTCGTAACAATTTATTTGCTTGCATCATCGTGAGAAAATGAGACTGTCTTGGCGATTTACTACCGTAAAATACTACCTTAGACTACTTCGTAGGTTTAAGGTTTACTAGCTTCTTCTGGTAATCTATCATTTCCCTATGGTGAAACAACCAATCCATTCTCAGAATTACGTCAAATTCTCTCAGTTGAATCAGAATTAAGTCTACCATTAATTCATGCTCTCGTATTTTAACACAACAATTCCTATAGATATGCTCTACATGGATTATTTCTTTATTCGCAACTTCTATGTTTATGGGAGTCTCTAGATTTACTAGAGGTAAACTTAAACGTTTAGCAAATTCATGTGATATAAAAGAATAGGTCACACCCGAATCAAACAGCACGTACGCGTTAATATCATTGACCGGGATGATACTTGAAACTCCATCCTTAGATGCAACCACATCTTGAACCGTCATGTTAAAAGTTCTAGCGGTCAGTTTATTTGGTGGAGCTGGACCTGCTATTATCAGCTTCCCACTGCTATTTCCCTTGCTGCCGCTTCCCACGTCGGTTCCCTTTTGAAGGCAATTTCTTGCCATATGGTCCACTGATCCACAGACAAAGCACCCACTGTTCTTTTTTGGGTTGGGGCAGTTAGGAGAGATGTGTCCCTTCTGCCCACACTTATAACATACAATTTTTCCCTTCAAGCATACCCCTGAGTGATTCTTCCCATAGTTCTTACACGCTTCAACCCTTTTCTTTGGGTCTCCTTGCTTATTTCCGGCATTTCTGGAATTGTTCCATTTTCTTTTTCCTCCTCCTCCGCTTCCACTGCCTCCTTCATTCTTGACTGATCCCTCAGTCTTTCCTTTATTTTTCCTCTCTTTGTTGTAGATGCTCATTGCCTTACTTCTTCCCTCGGCTATTATAGCCTTCTATAGGATAGTGCCAAACGATCCTATCTGCAATACTGACAACTTATTGTAGAGCCAGGGTTTCAATCCCTGCTCAAACCTTCTAGCTTTCCTCTCCCCTATGTCCACTTGGTGTGGAACAAATCGAGCCAATTCATTGAACTTGGCTGCATATTGGGGCACAAACATGTCCCCTTGTTTCAATTCTAAAAATCGTATTTCCATACGACTTTACATACTAGTAGGAAAATAGTTCTCGAAAAATATTTCCTTGAACCTTTTCCAGGCAATCACTCCCTCACCAAACCTATTTTGGTTTACCTCCCACCAGAAATTAGCTTCACCTTTTAACATGTAAGTCGCAAAAATGGTCTTCTGTTCATCACTTATCCTGGCGATATTAAATGCCTTTTCTATCTCTTTTATCCACGATTGAGCCTCTATAGGCTCAGTGGTCCCTTTAAATTCTAGAGGTCCCACGCTCTTAAAGTCTTTAAAGCTGGCCAAAGGCACAGCTGGTGGATTTACATTAGCATTGGGATTATGAGGATTCCTATTTTGTAATGCTCCTAATAACAATCTTCAAATTGTTGTATTGGGTTCTCTTGACCCCTACCCTCATTCTCATTATGAGCTTCTTCTTCTTGGTTCCTCTGTCTTCTCGGTCTTCCTCTTAGTGGCATTTTCTGTTTAATAAAATATATTATGATTAAATTATTACTCATTTTAAGGCATTTTTTCTTTTAATGCTAACAATTTCATTCATCACAAAGCACATTTAATAATATCTTATATTAATATGCTTTTGCTTACATACTTTTTCTTCTTACATATTTCTTCATATAGCTACCTGCTATTTACATGCTATAACACTTTCTGCTATGCAGATTCTACATCCCTCTATTTCTTACCAAAAAGATGGGATTTACTTAGTCTAATCCTTAACTTATATTAAAGTTAGGATTTACAAAAGATATCCTGCTAATACTATCAAATGTTGGGATTCATACTACACACATATACAACCATATATTTACATACTTCTACACATTACTACTATACTATGCTTGTCCCCTAGCAATAGCGCTCACACGCTCCTCCTCAGTGATAACAATCACACAAGCCCGAGTAATAGAACGTTGGAATTGTCCTATCTCTTGGGGGTAAGACTACACTTTATCTTGAACACGCTCTATAGATGTAGTATAGGCGTAGTTCATTATGTCTACCATCCTCTTGATTCCCCGCACTTCCTGCTCGAGGTTGTGAGCCTGCTCTTCGGCCATCTGTTGCTTCAGTATCTCCTCATCCCAACGGTTATTCAACTCATGTCGCTCAACCTGTAGCTCCTGTACTAAGGCCTCTAACATCTGGGCTCTATTATTTTCTATATGCAATGCTATGTTTAGCGCTGCATTCCTATCCAACAAGCTGCACATTAATGCTCATAACTGAGTTAGAGCTTCCTAGATCTCGGGGTTTATCCCTAGATTCCTCCTCAGCTGGTGCAACCTCAGTCGAGACAGTCTCAGCTGCTGCACCACCCCCTAACATTCCCGCAGCCGCTAAACCACCTAGCCTATTAGTCACAACAGATGGTAGCCCTGTATTCTCCTCCGGCTCTTCCCAATGCTTCGAAGGATCCTCATCAGAATCGACCTCGGGGTCACTTTCCATAAGCACTACCGGCACTAGCTCGGGTGCTAGTTCAGATGCTAACTGGGGTGGAGCGATCAACTCCTCATACACTGCCGGGATATCTCTGACATTATTCTCTCCTGACATCCACAATCAAATTATTGTCTTACTTAGCACATAACAACAAATTACATTTCATATAGCAAATAACAGTTCATTTAAGTTATTTTTATTTCTTTAATTTTCTTTCGATGAATTTCCTTAATCCATCTCTTACAAACTCTACTTGAGTTTATTTCTTTTCTAACTTCTCTAGCTACTCTAAGGTTATAGCCTAAGATATCCCCACCTAAGGTTTCTAACCTACAACTCTAATACCAACCTGTGACGCCCCCAAATCCGGGTAACTTCAAACTCGTATTTAGTGCTACACGGTACTACTCATTCACCATAATAATACTGACATAAATGTAATTACTAATTATTACAATATGTCTAACTTGTCAATCCCAGGTTCTCAAACCTTTAAAAATTTCATTACATGATAAATAAAATATTATTACAATATTCCTAACTATCGCATATAATATTCCAGTCTTCCTCTACTCGTTCATCTTCCCCTTTCCTTTGTCCTTACCAGAACCTTCTATACGCTCAGGCTTCACTAAAAACATTTAATTCTAAGCAAAGGTGAGCATTTAATTGCCCAGAAAGTAATAACAATTAATAATAACAACATAGACAAGAATCAAATATTTTCTTTGAAGAACACTTCAACAACGGAACAATAGTTGTGAAGTCATTGAATCGATTCTGAATAACAAAACAGTTCGTTTATATTTTGAAATGACATATTGATTATTCACGCTGAGCGGTCGAAAGACCAAGAACTTTCTTTTTATACTTTTAAAAAGGTCTAACAGTAATTCAAGGCATAGAGTTATGGACACGGTGGGTGATCAGCCCTTTATGCCCTGCGTTGATCAACACTACATACTGAAACGACATGTTACGTTTATCATCACCGCCTTTCGGCGCTAAAAACAATTCCTCAATATTTAGAGTGGGTTCATTCTTAGACTTGAATTCCAAACCAAAACAATTCGGTTGGAAAGCTCTACTTAATCTCAATAACATTTTAGAGAATTGTATTCAAATCAATAAAATGTTTTAACATGTGTCTAGCCGATACAATTGGCATTGACATAACTTTTAAACAGTTTAGGCATATCAAAACTTGAAAGCTTGAATAATTCATGCGTTATAGCAAAATTGAACACTTATACAATCGACAAAAAGTTAGTACAATTCTAGAATTTGCATAACAGATAAACATTGTGTACACCAAAGCATACATACGGATTATTCATAAGAATATACATTTACATTCTTAAAACTGACATTCAAATGAAAGTTGAATGGAGTCAGAATACTTGCCTTAGTGGTCTTTAAAATTTTGACGTTAATCGCCCTTTATAAAATCCTACACAATTAAATTCATATTCACGTACTAATTAGCCACATAATTGACGCTAATTCTCGGTTTACATTAACTCTAATTCATCATTTATAT
This sequence comes from Aralia elata, assembly GCA_034770075.1. Taxonomy (NCBI): domain Eukaryota; kingdom Viridiplantae; phylum Streptophyta; class Magnoliopsida; order Apiales; family Araliaceae; genus Aralia; species Aralia elata. The sequence continues at coordinate 36,809,604 of CM068378.1, forward strand.
CGTTGTAATTTAATATAGTCCAATCTCTAATCAACTTCCAATTTGATTGAGTCATTCAATACATAGGTTAATCTAACCTTCATATGATTAGAGCTTTAAGTCAAGAAAGGTTTTCATATACAAGCACCAAAGTTACTCTGCATAATCAAAACTTTCTTGGCAATTCTGTAACACGACGCGACTGCGCTGTGAAAAGTCTTGGAAGTGGTGCGGCTGCGCCACTTCGGCAGAGACCATACTCTGGTTTGTTCAGCCACTTCTCTATTTTCTTAACTACTTTGGAAAATAATATCTTGCAATCCACACCTCCGATTGATTCCAAATTTGGACACAATCAAGATAGTACTATTTAGTATTTTAGAAAAATATAACATGATCAAATAGAGTTCTTTAGGACATAATTTCAGAGACTTTAATATGCTTTGCTAATATAGTTTTTTCATTGAATTCAAGTTTGATTCAAAGTTCATGACATTGCTTTTAAACTCACTTTGATTCACCCAATCAGCTTGGGTTACATCATAATACATATATAGATACTACCTAGCTCCAAGAATTGGGAAATTATCAGTTTTTAAACATTCGAACCTCTTTGAGGTATTTTGACAAACACCTTGTAAGCATAGTTTGAAAACTCAGATTTCATATATATTTAAGCATGGTTTAGCCACAATTTTCCATCCTTATTTCTTCAAGTAACATACAATCCCATTACTAATAACAATTTTCCAACCAAACAGAATAGCATAGCAACAATTATACATACTTTTTACTAAATTCTTGTAATTATAGCAAGAATACATGACTTACCTTTTAATTGATGTCTTCTAGATAAATTTTTGCTTCGATTCTTGTTTTAGTTCCTCTTTTGCTAACTCTTTGTTCCAAATCTTCTTCAACTCCAGCTCTTTAGTGAACTTGGTGCTTTTCAGCAGAAGTTGGGAGGATTCTTAATATTATTAATTTGTAGGTGTAAGAGTTTTGATAGTTTAGGAATATGAAACTTGTTTTTGACACAGATGAAGAGTGAGAAAGACATAGGCTTCTCAGCCTTTCTTCATTTATCAGATGTAGGATAGCTTAGCTTAGTGTATTGCCTATTTATCTAATATGATGACACATCCTACTTAAGTTTTAATGACTCAGCTTCATGTTATAACCATAGTTTACTTAATACATGCCTTACATACATTATACTCCCAATACACATATACATTTGTGTATTATAATTGCATACAATTATACATTATTCCCATAAAACTTAATTAAATTATACAATCTATATTGTATAATTAATTTAATTTCCTCCTCTCCAGAAATTGTTTTCAAACAATTTAATTATATATTAAATATATAATTTAATATATTCAATCATTTATTCAAATTATGAATTTAATTTACTAACGTGATAACAATATACATATCATATATATGAGATCTCATATTTTTAATATACATCCATTTCGCATAATATTAAATATTATACCATTATTCACGTTAAATTTAATTATTGTAACATAAATACGACTATCATCATTAACTAAATAAATTTTTTTATTCAATTAATTAAAATAAACATTTTAATCCACAAATTTCAATTAATGAATTAACTTCCTCATTCCATTTTATAGCTAATTCAAGCTAGCTTATTTAGTAGTTTAATTAACTATTAAATATAACTTTTCAAATAAATATATATTTTTCACATTTATATACACATTTAACCCTTCACACAAAATTACATATTTCACAGCACATATACCTTTATGCCGTCAAAGTTAACATATCTCATAATAAAAATTTTATTTATTAAATTCTTATTTTACTAGTTTCCGAAAAATTTGGATTGTCACAATGATAATCACTAGGTCCTCCATGCACCATGTAAAAGTTATGTGTATTGGTCATGGTTGCTAAATGTTTAACATGAAGTCAATATTATATTATAGTTTGCAATATTATTAGGTATTGTTTTCGTAATATTCAGGTTTTACCTCAATGTCCATTGATTAATTCATCTCAACTGATCCATTCAAAGGATTTTTGACAAACTAATATCGTAATTAAACTATTAAACTAATATCTTATATATAGTATTTAATAATAATAATAATAGCAAATATATATATATATATATATATATATATATATAAAGAGACAAAATGAGGGTAATCTTTGGTTCGGTAGTCCTTTTCGGACCGTAATAAATTTTCTTTGGCCGCAATATATTTCCTCCGAAAAATATTATTACGTGGATTATTGTCGGTTACGAATAGAGTATATATTATGAGTATTAAATGTGCATATATGATGAAATATAAATTGATATACTTATTTATTATACTTAAATAATAAACGGTTACGTATTGAATATGACATATGTTATTAATAATAACGGTTAGAAGAATGTAACGGTTATTATACATATGTTATAACTGTTATTATGTAATTATTATGTATTTATTGTTTAAAATTAAATGAGTTCATGATGAGTATTAAACAACATAAATTTATGAACTAAATAATCTAAAAACCTATGAAACTGGATTGTAATATGAATATAATATTATAATCCATGTATTGATTCCAATTTTTGTTATCTTCTCTTTTTGTCTACTATATATGTGAATTTGTGTGAATAAAGCGTGACAGAGGTTGGCGAACAATTTAAAAGATCTGGCATAGATGTTGATCCTTCTGTTGATAGATTGGACCCAAAGCACTATATAGGGTATAGGCTATCAAGGGCTACAACTAAATATCAAGACCAGAAGCATTATCTAGTATGTTGACTTGCTATGGTCTTACATATCTATTCTTTTATTATAAGTTCCCATTGGTACACTGTTCCCTTTCTTTCTATTGGTTATACCCAACTTCTGTTCCTCACTTCTTTTTACCACGTATATATAACACTACAAAAAAACAGGTCATAGACGACGGGCTTTTTGCCGATGGCATATAAGTCGTCAAGAGTGACCACATAAACGACGACATTGCCGTCGATAATGACCTCAGTCTGTTGGGTTTGTATATAACGTAAGTATGCAATCAAATTACATAAATAGGGCGGAAGCGTGATAAAACGAATTTTAAAATTTTTCATACAAACTATCACCATGATCTTTCCTTGTGTTCAATTATCAATTAACGAAAGAGATAGAGATAAAGAATTATACCCTCGTGAATCAAAGCTTCCTCGGATACAAGTTCACCTCCAATTCCTTCGCGTTCTCCTTAAATTCCACCGACTAAATTCCTTCGCTTGATCAACGTTAGCCACCCAAGTGTTTGGCCTCTAGAGGTGATCCACCGAGGAAGAATAGTTGTTCAAGAAGATGGGTGTTGGTAAAACCCTAGTTTCTATCTCTATAGAAATTGTAAGTACCCTCCACAATCTAATGCAAAAGTGTATAATATTTCTAAAATATTAAATAATAAATATTAAGCTATTTAATTTATTCTATCTCCATAGATTAAATTAAATACATTTAACTTATTATTACAATTATGCCATTTACTTCTTAAACAAATATTTTTCCTTTTGCGGTGTGACCCTTTAGGTTCTCCATATTAAACCGGTTGTGAATAAATCAATTAGAACAATTCTAATTATATTTAAATAACTAAATTAAACTATTTAATTCATTTAAATAAATAATATTTATTGTATAATAAGGGTAAGTGTTGTCCTATTTGTATATGAACAATTAACGCGCTAGTATACGCGGTCAATAAGTAATAAAGAGTAAGTAGAGTATCGATCCCACGATGAATTATCTCTAATGTAACCCAATAACAATTTCAAATCATCTCAATCTTAATTAAATAACTTTATTAAAACATAAATAGATAGGTAAAGAGCTAAGAACAAAATATCCACACTTAAGCATTTTGTCAAACACTTGGTGTGCATTACTTTGTTCAAATCTCTTAACTCTCCTTTTGATCATGGTGGTCACAATGAATTGACAAAACCCAAATTATGTATAACACAATCACATGTCATTATATTCATAGTATGAATCTATAATCTATTTTCCAATTTCATATAGATTATCAAGCTAATCACCAATTCCTTAGCAATTAAACATTAAGTACAAAATATAAAGAACTAATTCATATGGTACCCATCAAACGAAAAGCAAGATAGAAGTATAATTCATAACAAATAAATCAAACTATTCCAAATATTGGGTAATCATCCATGGATAATACAAGTATCAAAGAAAAGCTAGAAGTTTAATTCAATTCCTTGCCTCTATTGGTGTTAAAATTGGTAGCACTAGATCCCCAAGAATGAGTTCTAGCCACTAGAGGAAAAAGAAAAGAAAGGAAGACTTCCCTTAGTTGTTGGTTGAAGCTCCTCCATTGATGTTGTTGAAGCTCCCACCATTATTGCTCCTTGAAGCTCTTGAAGAACCATGGCCAAGAACCATCAAGCCGCCTCTCTCTCTCTCTCTTTCTCACTCTAGGTTGCAAGTAGAAATGAAGAATAATGTGTTTTTGCCACCCCTTGGATGTTATAAGAGTTGAGTCTTCAAAAACCTAGCTATTTCCCGAGTTTTGGACCAAAAATCGCAAAAACTCAGCTGATGTCCCCGACGAGCTCGCCTCGGCGACCAAATTGGCCTAAGTTTCTCGCCCCGGCGCGAACTCGCCGCGATGAGGAATTGTGTAGGAAATTCCCGTCCCAGCGAGCTCAGGAAAAATGTCCATAACTTCTTCGTCCGAACTCGGATTAAGGCGATTAAGGAGGCTATGAAAAGCTACGAAGTAGCTCTACAACTTTCATAACTGGAGCTCGTCGAGATAATGGCCGGAGCAAGGCTCAAATGGAGCCCGAAGCAACTGCTGTGTAAAATGCATGCCAAATCCGATGGTAAAATGACCATAACTCTCTCATACGAGCTTCAAATTGGATGATTCTGGATGCTCTGGAAAGCTAAGACAAAGATCTACAACTTTCATTCTTTGAGTTTTGAGAGATTCGGATTGGATCATGGGTGAAATTGAGAAACAAGCAGCTGGAATGCTAGATTCAGGCCAAAAACGCATCGATCCAAGGGGCCTTTATTTCAATTCCTACAAAACAAAGTAACACATAAAAGCATACAAAAACATATAAAAGTAATACAAAACTACATTACAAAATAATAAGATGAAAACACATAAAACCAAACGAAATAGCTAAAGACTTACAAATTATCAAGGCTAAAAGTACTCAATTTGTGTATATAAAACACACTCATCAAATACCCCCAAACTTAAACCTTTGCTTGTCCTCAAGCAAAACATACAAACTATAAAAATTAAACATTTCTAAATAAAACCTATCTTGAGCAATGAGTTAATAAGTTTAAATAATGGTCTCAAAGCATAAACACGTGAAAACTCAAGGAAACTTTCAAAACGTTGCAAGTCTAGATTTACAATTAGCTAGTTATAGCTTGCTTTAGGTCCCTTCCGTGTGTGAGTATCCAATAGCACTAAACCAATCAAGCTCGGAGAAGCTATGGAACCACATTACCTTATGAAATAATCACAATAAACCCCGAAACAACATGCTTAACACATCACTCAATACAAAGGTATACAAATCACAATCTCCAAAAATTTGAAATCAAACGACTCTAGGTAAGTGCATTTTATGCTCCACCTTATTCTAAGTCTACTCTTGTGGGTGAGTGCGTTTTACGCTCTATCTCAACTCAACACAAGGTTTGATATAAAAAACTTTCTTTCTTTTGTCATCAAATTATAGGAGAGTGCGTTTTACGCTCTATCTCCCCTAAGTATGTGTCCATGAGTGAGTGCGTTTTACGCTCCATCTCAACTCACCACATGACCATCAATTCAAACACAATAAATTTGGACACCTTACTTCGAGTGATGTTTCAACGAGTTCTAGAGTTTATAGATACTGTTCACAAGCATTCGGTTATAACAGCCTTCTCTAAGCATACAACTAGTTCAATACTCATGGGTAAGTGCAAAAGAGTGAAAGGACGCATAAACAAAATAATAACCACAATAACGATTAAGCACAAGGACTAAGCAACATTTATCCATTTTCCATGAGTCAGAAACTATTCAATCAACTTCTTATCATAGCCCATGAATTGTAGTTCAAATCAAATTAAAACAATACTCAAAAGACACATCTTAAAAATATTTTTTTTTATTAATTTTTTTTTTCAAAATAGCAAACAAACATTAAAATTCACAAATAACTAAGACATGCTATGTCGCCATGATGCCAATGCTATATGATCCACCCCCAAACTCAAAGTGAACAATGTCCTTATTTTTTATAAGATAAAGAAATGAAAACTGAGAACTTCCCTGATTGGCCAAGCGTCATGCTCGACCATAACCTTCTAAACATTTGAGTCTGATGGTGGATAAACTGGTAACAGTTATGGCTCAGGAACATACATTGGAGCGGCATTCGGATAATAACGAAGCAATTCCTTACCAAACAATGCTCAATCAGGCCAACTTTCTTTTAGACCATTCGTTGACTACGTGAAATGCACTGATTGAAATTCTTCTCAAATACCTCCCCTAAACTCAGTTTCAACAAAAATTGCTAAGTTATTATAATATTCAATCAAATCATAACAATGAATAACCCAAAATCCTCCAATTGAGCCAACACAAACTCAATTGGGCAACCAATCTAAATTTATCCAAATTTGATAGTGCATGATTACCCAATACAAATCCAAGTACAACAGTTTAACTAACCAAGAATACCCATCACAATTGACAAATTTATTTTACTTATATGCAAAAATTGGAGCGAGTACCTTGCTTTGTGTTGGCAAAAGAAGTTGTTTGTTTAGTACCTTCAATTTGGAGATAAATCCTTTTGAATGCTCACTTGGTTAAGATGAATCCATGTGGGAGAGGGGAAGAATGAGTTTGGAAGTGTGAATGACAATACAATCCGGCTTGGGAAGAAAATTTTTTTTTCTTCAGCTCGTCGGGGCGAGAAAATCATGAAAGTAGTATGCACACAAGTCAATCATATTTGATATGATGTAGCATATACTTTATAATCTTATTCATTTATTAATAAAAGAATTGATTTTCTTAAAAGGCATTTTATATTATCTACATAGTGCTGTTATATTAAATGTGATAAACCCATAGTTTTGAGCAATGCTTTTAGAATCATGATGGTGATCATGTTAATGAGATCTAAATTCAAGATAGCTCACAAACTAAAATCGTTCCTAATCGTTGGATTACTAAAAAAGGGGATTAGTGAATCCGGATAGATTAGTACATACGTTGCTTGCTCTTAGAAAGAGGATGATTGATCTCATAATCATTTGTGTGGAGACACTAAAGCAAGTATGTAGGTGCTTATTGGAGAATAAGTTCACTGAACATGGCTCGCTAAGGAATACCTAATGGAGTTTTACTCGCCTGTCAATAGGAATTCCTCTAGTGATAGTAGTACAAGTGATCCTTAGACTTGAGATCATCATAGTATCTTGTGTATGATGAGTTATACTTTGATATGTCCCTTAAGACCTTTAGGGTATATCAAAGGGTATGATTGGGTATAATAAGTTGTGCATGGAGATAGGTGAATGATCAACAAAGAATCTACCACGTCTAGTAAAAGATGTGAATGTCCTATTTGATTCGATAAATGACAACTCAGTAGTCCTTGGCCAAGGCAGAATGAAATTAGAAAGGAGTTTCTAATTTGCATTATTTAGAGTTGTGCATTTGGGAATCGAAATACATATAATTAAATAAAATAAGACTTGAAAGTAAATCTATGTCTTATATTTAATTGGGACATTGTATGGTAGAAGGATTGAATTGTACGGTAACTATTCACTGAAAGGTTCTTTTGTGATTAATGTTGAAATCTATATTATTTGGAAAGTCGTTGATCGCTAAGGGGGCTTACCCTTATTGTAGAATAAATATTATTTATTTAAATGAATTAAATAATTTAATTTATTTATTTAAATAAGATTAGAATTGTTCTAATTGATTTATTCACAACCGGTTTACTATGGAGAACCTAAAGAGTCACACCGCAAAATGAAAATATTTATTTAAGAAGTAAATGACATAATTGTAATAATAAGTTAAGTGTATTTAATTTAATCTATGGAGATAGAATAAATTAAATAGCTTAATATTTATTATTTAATATTTTAAAAATATTAAATATAAATTAATAAGAGGAGTCTTATTATTATTATTATTATTATTATTATTATTACTATTACTATTATTTAATTCCTAATAGGGATTGGGAATTAATTAATAGAAGTACTCTCTCATGAATTCCTAATTGGATTTTAATTATAATTAAAACCTTAATCCTAAATAGTTTAGGGAAGGGTTTTCCTACATCTATAAATAAGAGGGGTCTTATCATAGATTAGGGTTACACACTCTTGCATTAGATTGTGGAGAGTACTTGCAATTTCTATAGAGATATAAACTAGGGTTTTTCCAATACCCAACTTCTTGAATACCTATTCTTCCTTGGTGGATCACCTCTAGAGGCCAAACACTTGGGTGGCTAACGTTGATCAAAGGAAGGAATCTCATATGTGGAATTCGAGGAGAACACGAAGGACTAGGGGTTGAACTTGTACCCGAGGAAGCTTTGATCTACGAGGGTATAATTCTTATTCTCTTTCTCTTTCTCTTTCGTTTAATTGATAATTAAACAACAAGGATAGATCATGGTGATGGTTTGTATGAAAATTTTAAAATCCGTTTTATCACGCTTTCGCCTTATTTATGTAATTTGATTGCATGTTTGCGTTATATACAAACCTAACAGTGGTATCAGAGCCTAATCCTTGTGTTAATTATTGATTTTGATGATTCCATGTATGAATTGATATGCGATACGATCGAATTTTTGGGTTGGAAATTTTTTTTCTGAATCTGCGTCGCGGCGCGGCCGCGCCGCTTCCAGTTCATTCTAGAGCGCGGCCGCGCCCTAACCCAGAAAACGTTTCTGGGGGTGCAGCGCGGCCGCGCCCTAACCCAGAAAACGTTTCTGGGGGTGCAGCGCGGCCGCGCCGCTCCTAGTTCATTTTGGACCGCGGCCGCGCCGGTGTGCAGACTTTGAAATTTTTTTATTTTTCTCAATTAACATAAATGGTTTATTTAATTGATAAAAGTTTAAAATAAAGATGTTTATTTTATCAGGAATAGGATTTCAGATTGCTAAAATTAAAGGAATTTAATTTGGATTTGGTTTTTGATTAAAATAAAAAAAGTTTATTTTGTTTCAAAACTAAATATTAGCAAAACTTTTGCCCATTAATTGATATCAATGCATATATAGAATGGTTTTATTATTCATGGGATGAATGTTATTTATTGATACATATAGAGATATGTATGATAATAAATAGGGATTGATTATGGACTATTGACCAATGTGTGATTGAATTTATTTTAGTGGATGCTTGAATGTATGGGTTTTATAAATGGGGTCTGCGTACCTCGTCTTCTCTAATTTTTTTTAATGTAAATTCTATCTCCCTCCTATGTAATTCCCCTTGACTGCTGATCAAGGTTTCTATTTATTGTAAATAGTTTTTGTAATAGGACTAGTTAGAATTAATTTTGAAGAATTGGAGACAAAGGAGCAAGGAGCGCTTGAAGACCCGTTTGTATTGAAGCCCAGGTTTAAATATAATAGTTATATTTAAATTTATTCTTGTACCCTAGGTTTGACCTTTTCGTTTACTTGGTGGCTCTAGTGAACCAAACTAGAATAAAAGTCCATAATCAATCTGGGTAGAATATAGTATTCTATATGTGCATGCTTACTATATATATATATTATATATTATACAACATGCTTCGCATGTTAAATAATATGACGCGTATTATATATATATATATATATATATATATATGTGTGTGTGTGTGTGTGTGTGTGTGTGTGTGTGCATGCGCGCTAAACAAGATGAGACTAATAATAATAAACCCCTCAAAGAAATAATATTAAGTCCTAAGCATTCAAAGATATTAAGAATATCGAACGTCGCCTTCTAGCATGGTAAAGCAATAGAGTATTAAATATTTAATATGAGTTTGTTGTGCACACACAAGGCGAGTATTAAATATTTAAGATGTTGTTTTATCACATTTGATACTTATTAAGGAATTGAACATTACTGCTTGTTGTGCACACACAAGGGCGGTCTTTTTCTCTTCACATATATGGAAGTGCTAGGTTGGACTTAACTTAGATTATTTTAGTTCGGATGTGCACACACTTGACCATTATAATCTAAGAGGCAAAATACAAGGAGTTACATAGTGATGTAATCGATAATAGTTGTCTGCCTATTTATTTATATATAGTTTGTTGTGCACACACAAGGCTATATACATTTGAAATGAGATCCTTAATCTCACTAGCAAATCTTTAATTAGATTTGCCGAACTATATAATGAGGATAATATAATTTAATGAAGAAGTGAGAGATACCAATTTAAAATAAAGACCTAATTTATTTTGGTAATTAATTAAATAAATGTATGCTAAAATGTTGTCTATTTCACATGCAGAATTTAAAAATATCAAACTCACTATCACTGCGTAGCATACTTGATGCTAACAAACTGACTGGACCGAATTACACGGACTGGTTAAGGAATCTGAGAATTGTTCTCACTGCTGAAAAGATTTCTTATGTCCTAAATTCGCCAGTCCCTGTAAATGTTGCAGAAACAACCTCTGAGGAAGAGATTACTGCTTTCAGAAAGTGGCAAGATGATGCAATCTTGGCTCAATGCATCATGCTCGCATCCATGAGTAACGAGCTTCAGCATCAGCATGAAACTATGGATGCTCCTACCATATTGCTGCACCTCAAAGAGTTGTATGGTGAGCAAAGTAGGACTGCTAGATATCAGATATCTAAGGAGCTCTTCCGATCTCGTATGACCGAGGGCACTGCTGTTGAGACTCATGTCCTTAAGATGATCAATCTGATTGAACAACTTGGACATCTTGGGTTCGTGATGGATGGGGAGTTAAGCCAAGATTTGATCTTGCAGTCACTCCCGGACACCTTCTCACAATTTGTTGTGAATTTTCACATGAATAAGTTGGACGTTAGCTTGCCTGAGTTACTTAATATGTTGAAAACTGCTAAAGGTCACTTCTCATCCAACAAGAACCAAGTCTTACTAGTGGATGATTCTTCCAAGAAAAGGAAGAGGCCCAAAGTATCTTCTGAAAAGAAGAAAAACAAGAAGGCTAAGGGCAAGGCGAAGAGAAAGGATAAAAAGAAACCTGATCCAGATAGCAAAGGAATTTGCTACTATTGCAATAAGCCGGGACACTGGAAGAGGAACTGCAAGGAGTATCTTGCGGACCAAAAGAAGCTTGGAGAAGCTTCAACTTCCGATCTAGGTTTGTTCATGATTGAAATTAATTTTTCTGAAAGTCAAAATTCTACTTGGGTATTGGATACCGGCTATAGTTCTCACATATGTAATAATATGTAGGGACTAAGCCGAAGTAGAAAGCTGAACAAGGATGAAGTCGTCCTACGAGTGGAAAATGGAGCAAAGGTTACTGCATTAGTTGTAGGCACTTATTGTTTAGCACTGCCTTCGGGCAAGTTCATTAGTTTAAATAATTGTTATTATGTTCTGACACTCATTAAAAACATTATTTCAAATTCTGTATTGGATATGGATGGTTTTGATATTATAATAAAGAACAATAGTTGTTTTATTTATAATAAAAATGTTTTATATGGTGTTGGGAACCTACTGAATGGACTTTACATACTTGACTTGCATGAAAATATACTTCAAATTGAACAAACTAAGAAAAGAAAAAGAGATGATGTTAATTATACCTTTATGTGGCACTGTAGACTCGGTTATATCAATGAAACAAAATTAACCAAGTTGCATAAAGATGGGCTTTTAGAGCTATCTGATTACAAATCATATCCAACTTATGAATCTTGTCTCATGGGTAAGATGACTAAATCTCCTTTTAGTGGAAAAGGAGAAAGAGTTACAGAGTTGTTAGCGTTGGTACACACAGACGTATGTGGACCTATGACAACGAATGCACGAGGAGGGTATTCTTATTTTATTACTTTCACTGATGATCATTTTAGATTTGGATATGTGTATTTAATGAAATACAAATCTGAATCGTTTGAAAAGTTCAAAGAATTCAGAAGTAAAGTAGAGAAGCAAACTGGTAAGAGTATCAAGATTCTTCGATCGGATCGAGGAGGTGAATACTTGACCAATGAGTTTCTAAGTTGTCTCAAAGAAAACGGTATAATCTCACAATGGACTCCACCAGGGATGCCACAGTTGAATGGTGTATCTGAAAGGAGAAATCGAACCTTGTTGGACATGGTTCATTCCATGATGAGTTATACTGACCTTCCAGTATCCTTTTGGGGTTATGCCCTAGAAACGGCTGCATACCTGCTTAACAAGGTACCTACCAAATCCGTCCCAAAGACCCCATATGAGATATGGACAGGGAGGAAACCTAGTCTTAAGCATGTTAAGACTTAGGGTTATCCAGCTTATGTCAAAAGGTTTGAGCATGATAAGCTGAAGACTAGATCCGACAAGTGTAGATTTGTGGGATATCCTAAAGAAAGTTTAGGATATTATTTCTATCATCCTATTGATCAAAAGGTGTTTGTAGCAAAACACGCTGCCTCCTTGGAAAAGGAGTTTATCCTCGAAGGGGTCAGTGAGAGTAAGATATATCTTGAAGAAGTTCAAGAACCACAAAATACTCCGGATCAAAGTCAGGTACCTGACCAAGTAAAAGAACCTATTGTACCACTACCTATTCGTAAATCTGGAAGAGTACCGAAGATACCTGAAAGGTATGGATTCATCATAGAGGATGATGATGAGGTACGCATCATAGATGATGATGATCCATTGACTTACGAAGAGGCTATGAGTAGTGAAGACTCAGAGAAATGGCTAGAAGCCATGAAATTCGAGATGGACTCCATGTATGAAAACCAAGTATGGACTTTGGTTTCACCACCTGAGGGCATTAAGCCTATTGGGTGTAAATGGGTCTTTAAGAGAAAGACTGGAGCAGATGGCAAGGTAGAGACCTATAAGGCCCGACTGGTTGCAAAAGGTTTCAAACAAAGACAAGGAGTTGACTATGATGAAACCTTCTCACCAGTAGCTATGCTCAAGTCCATTCGGATTTTACTTACAATTGCAGCTTATTTTGACTACGAGATCTGGCAAATGGACGTGAAAACGGCCTTCCTCAATGGAGAGCTTGAGAAAAATGTATATATGATACAGCCAGAGGGTTTTGTTTCAACGGTTGGGACAAACCAAGTCTGTAAGCTACAACGATCTATTTATGGATTGAAGCAAGCTTCTCGAAGATGGAACATCTGTTTTGATGAGATAATCAAAAGGTTTGATTTTATCAAAAATGAGGATGAACCTTGTGTGTACAAGAAGGTTAGTGGGAGCGCTGTTTCATTCCTTGTATTATATGATGATGACATATTACTGATAGAGAATGATGTTCCTATGTTACAGTCGATCAAAATTTGGTTATCTAAACACTTCTCCATGAAGGACTTGGGTGAGGCATCCTATATTTTGGGGATAAAGATATATAGAGATAGATCTAAAAGGATGCTGGGCTTGACCCAAGGAAAGTACATTGACTCGATGCTAAAGAAGTTTAGCATGGAAGATTCCAAGAGAGGTCTCATGCCGATAAGTCATGGAATACATCTCTCCAAGAAACAGGCCCCAAAGACACCTGAGGAGAGAGACCGGATGAGTAAGATTCCTTATGCTTCTGCAATAGGATCTATCATGTATGGTATAATATATACTGGACCAGATGTCGCTCATGCACTTAGTGTAACGAGCAGATATCAGTCGAATCCAGGAGAAGAGCACTGGAAGGCAGTGAAAAACATCCTAAAGTATTTGAAAAGAACTAAGGATGTATTTCTTGTCTACGGTGGGTCTGAATTGAAACTAGAGGGCTATATAGACTCAAGTTTTCAAACGGACCAAGATGACAGTAAATCCGTTTCAGGGTATGTGTTTACCTTAAACGGTAGCGCGGTGAGTTGGAAAAGTTCCAAGTAGCCAACAGTTGTTGATTCAGTGACAGAGGCAGAGTACATAGCTGCAAGTGAAGCTGCAAAGGAAGCTGTTTGGATGAAGAAGTTCATAACTGAACTTGGAGTGCTTCCTAGCATTAGAGGAGCTGTACCTTTATTCTGTGACAACAACGGAGCTGTTGCGCAGGCTAAGGAACCCAGGTCTCATCAGAAATCCAAACATGTGTTGCGGCGATTTCATTTGATTAGAGAGATCATTGAAAGAGGAGATGTCACCCTGGAGCGTGTGGACTCTCAAGACAACATTGCAGATCCATTTACTAAAGCTTTAACACAACAACAGTTTGATCGTCACTTAGAGAAGATGGGTATTAAATACCATGGCGATTGGCTTTAGTGCAAATGGGAGATTGAAAGTAGTATGCACACAAGCCAATCATATTTGATATGATGTAGCATATGCTTTGTAATCTTATTCATTTATTAATAAAAGAATTAATTTTCTTAAAAGGCATTTTATATTATCTACATAGTGCTATTATATTAAATGTGATAAACCCATAGTTTTGAGCAATGCTTTTAGAATCATGATGGTGATCATGCTAATAAGATCTAAATTCAAGATAGCTCACAAACTAAAATCGTTCCTAATCGTTGGATTACTAAAAAAGGGGATTAGTAAATCTGGATAGATTAGTACATACGTTACTTGCTCTTAGGAAGAGGATGATTGATCTCATAATTATTTTTGTGGAGACACTAAAGCAAGTATGTAGGTGTTTATTGGAGAATAAGTTCATTGAACGTGGCTCGCTAAGGAATACCTAATAGAGTTTTACTCGCCTGTCAATAGGAATTCCTCTGGTGATAGTAGTACAAGTGATCTTTGGACTTGAGATTATCATAGTATTGTAGACACCCAAATTTTGCACTTCTCATACTAACCCTGACAGGAAGGCAAAATCGGGAAATGAACCGGCCTGCGAGAGCAAAGGATGGACAAGTGCGAACATTCGACGCCACCGCAACGATTTACAACCGAAACCGACGTGACAACAAGGCTGTCCGAATTGGGCATTCCCAGAGGATGTGGCACGCCTTCCAGTAATTCCCGGACTGCAAAATACAAGCCTGTCGGCGAAAACCGACGTCACGACACGAGAATCGAGGCGTAGCACGAAAATCGAGAAAATCAAGCCAGCCAGCCGCGGATTGATCTGCGGCCAATGAGTGCGCCTTTTGAAACCCTTATTGTAGAATAAATATTATTTATTTAAATGAATTAAATAGTTTAATTTATTTATTTAAATAAGATTAGAATTGTTCTAATTGATTTATTCACAACCGGTTTAATATGGAGAACCTAAAGGGTCACACCGCAAAAGGAAAATATTTATTTAAGAAGTAAATGGCTTAATTGTAATAATAAGTTAAGTGTATTTAATTTAATCTGTGGAGATAGAATAAATTAAATAACTTAATATTTATTATTTAATATTTTAGAAATATTAAATATAAATTAATAAGAGGAGTCTTATTATCATTATTATTACTATTACTATTATTTAATTCCTAATAGAGATTGGGAATTAATTAATAGAAGTACTCTCTCATGAATTCCTAATTGGATTAGGAGCATAATTAATTAAAGGAGTTTAATTATAACTAAAACCTTAATCCTAAATAGTTTAGCGAAGGGTTTTCCTACATCTATAAATAAGAGGGGTCTTATCATAGATTAGGGTTACACACTCTTGCATTAGATTGTGGAGAGTACTTGCAATTTTTATAGAGATAGAAACTAGGGTTTTGCCAATACCCAACTTCTTGAATACCTATTCTTCCTTGGTGGATCACCTCTAGAGGCCAAACACTTGGGTGGCTAACGTTGATCAAAGGAAGGAATCTCATCGGTGGAATTCGAGGAGAACACGAAGGACTAGGAGTTGAACTTATACCCGAGGAAGCTTTGATCTACGAGGGTATAATTCTTATTCTCTTTCTCTTTCGTTTAATTGATAATTGAACACAAGGATAGATCATGGTGATGGTTTGTATGAAAATTTTAAAATCCGTTTTATTACGCTTCTGCCTTATTTATGTAATTTGATTGCATGTTTGCGTTATATACAAACCTAACAAATCATGCCTTGTGAGCTCGTTGGGGCGAGCTCGCGCTGCAGCGAGAAGTTGTACTGCGTTTTGCCGTCGGGGCGAGATCGCCGCCGGGGCGGGAATTTTGTTTTTTAGGAGCTCGCCGCAGCGCCAACCCCCTGTATCCCAAAAACTGATTTTTTCACAATTCAATTCCATGGCCATTCTCAACACACCCAACCTGATAAAATGCAACATACCAAGCATACATTAGACAATTTGAGCGAAGAATGGTCCTATAAAGCAAATCGAACTCACAAGATAAACTAATAAAAGCACGTACATTTAAAACTTAGAAACTTAAAATTTTGAAACTTACGAAATTGAGATATAACAACTAAACATAAAGGATACGAATAGAGATAATGAGTTGCCTCCCATCAAGCGCTTGGTTTATAGTCCTCGGCCTGACTAACTCCCTGTTTTATCCAATTCCCCTTCGATAATTGAGGAACCCACCATCCATTGATAGCCATGTAATATTTGAGGGCTTCTCCTCAGTAAGACTAATTGTATCAAGTTCACCTGGCTTGTCACTTTTAGGAACAATCTCATTTAAGAGATTGACATAGCTAGGCGCTTGCTCCATTGTGTTTGTGAAAGGAATGTTGAATTGAAGCTCTTTAAACGCAAAAGAATTTTCAGCTTTCTTCTCTTGGACCCCTAATTCATCACACCATGGGTTCAAATTTATATTAGCTCCATTGTCACATAGAGCCTTGCCTAAGAAATAACTACCAATTGGGCACGGGACTGCAAAACGGACTGGAATCTTGAACTTTAGTGGCGAAGGCACTTGGGGTATTAATACAATCGGCTCATCTTTGTTGGAACTCAAGGCTGGATCCTCGGCCTCCTTTTCCCGCTCCCCACTTGTCTCCCCACTTTCGACATCTTGTGGCTCATCCAGTTGCAGATTTGGCGTGGGTCACCCATCAATCTCAAGAACCATGTCATTGGGCCATTCACCTTGAGGAAGATTGCTAATGATGTTGATAAGTTCCCCAATTTGGTTCTCAAGATTTCGAATAGACATTTCCTGACTTTTCAAGATCTCCTCATTCGAAGTCATCATCTTGGACACAAGTTCCTCAAAGTTTGACATCCTCTCTTCTTGAATAGGAGCTTGATCCTGAGAGTCTAGAGTGTATGATTGGCTTGGAGCAAAGGTTTGAATTTGATTATTATGGCTCCATGAAAAAGTCGAATGATTTTCCCAACTATGATGATAATAATTGGAATAGTCATAACTGTTGGGGTAATCGTTGAAGTTGCCACCATACCATATCGACTCGAAACCGATGGTGCATTGGTGACTCGGATGGTTTCCAGCACAATAATCACAAATCACCACCACACTTTGAATATTTTGTGCTACTAAAGCATCAACCTTCCTCGAAAGTGTCTCAAATTATGCTGATAATGCAGAAAATGCATTGAGTCTATCAATCCCAGTTTCCCTTGGTTAAGTCATACTCATATACGGTCATTGATCAACAAAGTCATCCATGGTGTACCTTGCAAAGAAGATAACATTAAAACAGAAAAATAAATGATAAAATAAACTAAAAGCAAATTTATATTCAAGTTTAAATTAAGACTAATTTGATTATGACTAATATTGGAAAAACACTAGAAAAATAATTCCCCGGCAACGACGCCAAAAACTTGTTGTCCGATTTATATAATGACAAAAACGCGCAAGTATACATGGTCAACAAGTAATAAAGAGTAAGTAGAGTATCGATCCCACGAGGAATTGTTACTAGTCTTTTCCAAGTATTAACCTTTTATCATCTCAATCTTATTTAAATAAACGATAATTATTTTTGTTGTTTTGCAATAACGAAGATAACAAATAATCAAAGAACTATGGAAAGCTTTAATATAATGAAATCTAATATTAACAGTCTAAGATTGTAATTTCCCCCAACACTTCACTTGAATATCCTAACTCTCTCTTTTCAACTAGTTAAATCACAAGGATTGTTACCCGAGAAATCACAAGTATGTCTAAGCCTCTCTCGATGGTCAAATACGTATTCCCCATTACGGTGTATAGATATATCTCTATTCTACACACTAGCAAGATTTTCATATCAAGAACAATTAGTAAGGTGTATGTCACAAAACCTCATTAACTACTCCATCAATTACCAACTTTCGCAATAGAAATCATTAAGCATGGATTCTCCAATGGATACATGTGGTATTTAGGTATATGTCTATCATAAATACAATCAAATTATCCATTCATGAGGGTAATAAATAAAACATACTAATTTTCACATGATATCATAACAAGGTCTCAACCTATACTTCCTCTCTCAATTCCATATAAGTTCCCAAGGTAATTACTAGCTAGGTAATTAATATATAAAGCACAAATTATGATATCCAATCACAAATAATTAACTAACATCAAAGAGAGAGTATTCAATTCAAACTATGTATTGGGTTCCATTGAAATCTTAGAAAATTAGTTCTAGTTCATAGTAACTACATAAAACATCATATTTGATCTATTCATCATGATGGAATTACAAATTAAGAAGGAAATACAAGAGATAGAATGATAAAACCCCATTGTGGATATAATCAATTGTTGCTTAATGGTTTGATGCTTCTTCTCTAGCTTTCCCTCAAGAATTGATATTCCTTGCCTTACTTGCTCCTTGGAAATTGCTAGAAAATCCTTGTATTGCAGCCCATTTCCTTCTTGATGATGTATTTTGTAGCTTCCTCCTCGCTAGATTTGATGTTAGAATGAGTTAGAATGAGTGGGTATGTGTTAGGATCTCAGTTCTAGCCGCCCCCTGAATGTTATAAGAGATGGGTCTATGAAAACCCTAGCTTAGACCCGAGTTTTTGGTCCAAAAATCGCAAAATCTGTTGTATCCCGTGAAGAGCTCGCCCCGGGACCAAAAATGGCCTGGGGAGCTCGCCCCGGCGAGCTCGCATCTGCAGCCAAAATCAGTTTTGACGTCTATTGGTAAAATGGTCATAACTTCTTCGTCCGAACTCGGATTAAGGCGGTTAAGGAGGATATGGAAAGCTGAGAAGTAGCTCTACAACTTTCATAACTAGAGCTCGTTGAGATAATGGTCGGAGTAAGGCTCAAATAGAGCCCAAAGGAATTACTGTGTAAAATGCATGCCAAATTTGATGGTAAAATGACCATAACTCTCTCATACGAACTTCAAATTGGATGATTTTGGATGCTCGGGAAAGCTAAGACAAAGATCTACAAGTTTCATTCTTTGAGTTTTGAGAGATTCGGATTGGATCATGGGTGAAATTGAGAAACAAGCAGCTGTAATGCTAGATTCAGGCCAAAAACGCATTGATCCAAGGGGCTTTTATTTCAATTCCTACAAAACAAAGTAAAAACACATAAAAGCATACAAAAATATATAAAAGTAATACAAAACTACATTACACAATAATAAGATGAAAACACATAAAACCAAACGAAATAGCTAAAGACTTACAAATTATCAAGGCTAAAATTACCCAATTTGTGTATATAAAACGCACTCATTAGTAAGCCCCCTTAGCGATCAACGACTTTCCAGATAATATAGATTTCAACATTAATCACAAAAGAACCTTTTAGTGCATAGTTACCGTATAATTCAATCCTTCTACCATATAATGTCCCAATTAAATATAAGACATGGATTTACTGTCAAGTCTTATTTTATTTAATTATATGTATTTCGATTCCGAAATGCACAACTCCTTTCTAATTTCATTCTGCCTTGGCCAAGGGCTACTGAGTTGTCATTTATCGAATCACGTAGGACATTCACATCTTTTACTAGACTTGGTAGATTCTTTGTTGATCATTCACCTATCTCCATGTACAACTTATTATACCCAATCATACCCTTTGATATACCCTAAAGACCTTAAGGGACATGTCAAAGTATAACTCATCATACACAAGATACTATGATGATCTCAAGTCCAAGGATCACTTATACTACTATCACTAGAGGAATTCCTATTGACAGGCGAGTTAAACTCCATTAGGTATTCCTTAGCGAGCCATGTTCAGTGAACTTATTCTCTAATAAGCACCTACATACTTGCTTTAGTGTCTCCACACAAATGATTATGAGATCAATCATCCTCTTCCTAAGAGCAAGCAAGGTATGTACTAATATATCCGGATTGACTAATCACCTTTTTTAGTAATCCAATGATTAGGAACGATTTTAGTTTGTGAGCTATCTAGAATTTAGATCTCATTAGCATGATCACCATCATGATTCTAAAAGCATTTCTCAAAACTATGGGTTTATCACATTTAATATAACAGCACCATGTAGATAATATAAAATGCCTTTGATACTTTTATTAATAAATGAATAAGATTACAAAGTATATGTTACATCATATCAAATATGATTGGCTTGTGTGCAGACTACTTTCAATCTCCCATTTGCACTAAAGCCAATTGCCATGGTATCTAATACCCATCTTCTCTAAGTGACAATCAAACTGCTGTTGTGTTAAAGCTTTAGTAAATGGATCTGCAATGTTGTCTTGAGAGTCCACACGCTCCAGGGTGACATCTCCTCTTTCAATGATCTCTCTAATTAAATGAAACCGCCGCAACATATGTTTGGATTTCTGATAAGACCTGGGTTCCTTAGCCTGTGCAACAACTCCGGTATTGTCACAGAATAAAGGTACAGCTCCTCTAATTGTAGGACAAACTCCAAGTTCAGTTATGAATTTTTTCATCCAAACAGCTTCCTTTGCAGCTTCACTTGTAACTATGTACTCTGCCTTTGTCACTAAATCAGCAACTGTTTGTTGCTTGGAACTTTTCCAACTCACTGCGCCACCGTTTAAGGTAAACACATACCCTGAAATGGATTTACTGTCATCTTGGTTCATTTGAAAACTTGAGTCTGTATAGCCCTCTAGTTTCAATTTAGACCCACCGTAGACAAGAAATGCATCCTTAGTTCTTCTTAAGTATTTTAGGATGTTTTTCATTGCCTTTCAATGCTTTTCTCCTGGATTCGACTGATATCTATTTATTACACTAAGTGTATGAGCAACATCTGGTCTAGTACATATCATACCATACATGATAGATCCTATTGTTGAAGCATAAGGTATATTACTCATACGGTCTCCTCAGGTGTTTTTGGGACCTGTTTCTTGGAGAGATGTATTCCATGGCTCATCGGCATGAGACCTCTCTTGGAATCTTCTATGCTAAACTTCTTTAGCATCGAGTCAATGTACTTTCCTTGGGTCAAGCCCATCATCCTTTTAGATCTATCTCTATAGATCTTTATCCCCAAAATATAGGATGCCTCACCCAAGTTCTTCATGGAGAAGTGTTTAGATAAACAAATTTTGATCGACTGTAGCGTAGGAACATCATTCCCTATCACTAATATATCATCAACATATAATACAAGGAATGAAACAGCGCTCCCACTAACCTTCTTGTACACACAAGGTGCATCCTCATTTTTGATAAAATCAAATCTTTTGATTATCTCATCAAAACGGATGTTCCATCTTCGAGAAGCTTGCTTCAATCCATAAATAGATCGTTGTAGCTTACAGACTTGATTTGTTCCAACTGTTGAAACAAAACCCTCTGGCTATATCATATATACATTCTTCTCAAGCTCTCCATTGAGGAAGGCCGTTTTCATATCCATTTGCCAGATTTCGTAGTCATAATAAGCTGCAATTGTAAGTAAAATCCGAATGGACTTGAGCATAGCTACTGGTGAGAAGGTCTCATCATAGTTAACTCCTTGTCTTTGTTTGAAACCTTTTACAACCAGTCGGGCCTTATAGGTCTCTACCTTGTCGTCCGCTCCAGTCTTTCTCTTAAAGACTCATTTACACCCAATACGCTTAATGCCCTCAGGTGGTGAAACCAAAGTCCATATTTGGTTTTCATACATGGAGTCCATATCGGATTTCATGGCTTCAAGCCATTTCTCTGAGTCTTTACTACTCATAACCTCTTCGTAATCAATGGATCATCATCTCCTATGATGCGTACCTCATCATCATCCTCTATGATGAATCCATACCTATCAGGTATCTTCGGTACTCTTCCAGATTTACGAATAGGTTGTGGTATAGTAGGTTCTTCCACTTGGTTAGGTACCTGACTTTGATCCATAGTATTTTGTGGTTCTTGAACTTCTTCAAGATATATCTTACTCCCACTGACCCCTTCAAGGATAAACTCCATTTCCAAGAAGGCAGCGTGTTTCGCAACAAACAACTTTTGATCAGTGGGATGATAGAAATAATACCCTACAGTTTCTTTAGGGTATCCCACAAATCTACACTTGTCGGATTTAGTCTTTAGCTTATCATGTTCAAACCTTTTGACATAAGCTGGACAACCCCAAGTCTTAACATACTTAAGATTTGGTTTCCTCCCTGTCCATAATTCATATGGGGTCTTTGGGACGGATTTGGTAGGTACCTTGTTAAGTAGATATGCAGCCGTTTCTAGGGCATAACCCCAGAAGGATATTGGAAGGTCGGTAAAACTCATCATGGAACGAACCATGTCCAATAATGTTTGATTTCTCCTTTCAGATACACCATTCGACTGTGGCATCCTTGGTGGAGTCCATTGTGAGATTATACCATTTTCTTTGAGACAATTGAGAAACTCATTGGTCAAGTATTCTCCTCCTCGATTTGATCGAAGAATTTTAATACTTTTACCAGTTTGCTTCTCTACTTCACTTCTGAATTCTTTGAACTTTTCAAACGATTTAGATTTGTATTTCATTAAATACACATATCCAAATCTAGAATAATCATCAGTGAAAGTAATAAAATAAGAATACCCTCCTCGTGCATTCGTTATCATAGGTCCACATACGTCTGTGTGTATCAACGCTAACAATTCTGTAACTCTTTCTCTTTTTTCACTAAAAGGAGATTTAGTCATTTTACCCATGAGACAAGATTCACAAGTTGGATATGATTCGTAATCAGATAGCTTTAAAAGTCCATCTTTATACAACTTGGTTAATCTTGTTCCATTGATATGACCGGTCTACAGTGCCACATAAAGGTATAATTAACATCTTTTTCTTTTCTTAGTTTGTTCAATTTGAAGTATATTTTCATGCAAGTCAAGTATGTAAAGTCCATTCAGTAGATTGCCAACACCATATAAAATATTTTTATTATAAATAGAACAACTTTTGTTCTTTATTATAATATCAAAATCATCTATATCCAATACAGAAATTGAAACAATGTTTCTAATGAGTGTTGGAACATAATAATAATTATTTAAACTAATGAACTTGCCCGAAGGCAGTGGCTAAACAATAAATTCCTACAGCTAATGCAGTAACCTTTGCTCCATTTCCCACTCGTAGGACGACTTCATCCTTGTTCAGCTTTCTACTTCTGCTTAGTCCCTGCATATTATTACATATGTGAGAACTACAACTGGTATCCAATACCCAAGTAGAATTTTGACTTTCAAAAAAATTAATTTCAATCATGAACAAACCTAGATCAAAAGTCGAAGCTTTTCCAAGCCTCTTTTGGTCCGCAAGATACTCCTTGCAGTTCTTCTTCCAATGTCCTGGCTTGTTACAATGGTAGCAAATTCCTTTGTTATCAGGATCAGGTTTCTTTTTATCCTTTCTCTTCATCTTGCCCTTAGCCTTCTTGTTTTTCTTCTTTTTAGAAGATACCTTGGGCCTCTTCCTTTTCTTGAAAGAATCATCCACTAGTAAGACGTGGTTCTTGTTGGATGAGAAGTGACCTTCAGCAGTTTTCAACATGTTAAGTAACTCAGGCAAGCTGACGTCCAACTTATTCATGTGAAAATTCATAACAAATTGTGAGAAGGTGTCGAGAGTGACTGCAAGATCAAATCTTGACTTAAATCCCCATCCATCACGAACCCAAGATATCCAAGTTGTTCAATCAGATTGATCATCTTGAGGACATGAGTCTCAACGGTAGTGCCCTCGGTCATACGAGATCGGAAGAGCTCCTTAGATATCTGATATCTAGCAGTTCTACTTTTCTCACCATACAACTCTTTGAGGTGCAGCAATATAGTAGGAGCATCCATAGTTTCATGCTGACGCTGAAGCTCGTTACTCATGGATGCGAGCATGATGCATTGAGCCAAGATTGCATCATCTTGCCACTTTTTGAAAGTAGCAATCTCTTCTTCAAAGGTTGTTTCTGTAACATTTGCAGGTACTGGCGAATTTAGGACATAAGAAATCTTTTCAGCAGTGAGAACAATTCTCAGATTCCTTAACCAATCCGTGTAATTCGGTCCGGTCAGTTTGTTAGCATCAAGTATGCTACGCAGTGATAGTGAGTTTGACATTTTTAAATTCTGCATGTGAAATAGACAACATTTTAGCATACATTCATTTTATTAATTATCAAAATAAATTAGGTCTTTATTTAAATTGGTATCTCCCACTATTTTCATCAAACTATATTACCCTCAATATATATAGTTCGGCAAATCTAATTAACGATTTGCTAGTGAGAATACCCTAAAACCCTAATGTTGTAATAATTATTTTTGGGCATCATTTAAAACCCACACATTCAAAGAGCATCCACGCTCATCACTTCTTAAGGAATGTGCAAAATGGGGATTATTCCATACAATTATAGAAATGTGGTTAGCTTGATCCCACAACAGTGTATTATCGATCGGTCTGGGAATGAAATCCATTTTTTCAAACTAAAATAAAAAAAATTATATATCCACAATTTTTTTTGATATTATTATTATTACAACCATACAATATTAAAAACAAAAGAACCTTAAATCAAACCAATATATTCAAATATAATAAATGTAAGCAAACAATAATGAAACCTACCAAAAATCATTCATTGATGTACATAACAAATGTTTATATCCAGTAAGTCTTTGTATACAACTACTTTGAGTGTATTCAACAACAACAAATACATACATATATATATGGGTGTTAGAGTGTGGTTTGATGGGTCCGAGAGATTCGGGAGGACCCGCGCCACGTGACTAGGTAGTTATATTTACAGTAAGGAGTTTGACATTCTTGAAGGTTATAGTCCAAATTGACTTATGATTCCCTTATCTAATATGACTTTCTATTCTTGAGGAGGTCAAATCCTATTCCAATTCGGGTACGGACATGGTAAATTGAGGCAGTGTGGTCAAGCTATAAATACAGCCATAATCCAGGTTCATGGTACACACACACTTTATTACTCTTATTCATTAGAGCAATTACATACTTCTATTGTTGTCGTTTCTGGCCTGTACTTATTCTCACACCGGAACTAGCCCCAGCCGTCAAGCTTTTTGTTGTGTTTTTTTGTTCAATGTATAGGTTTTAAGTTTGTTATTTGGTAATTTAGCAAGCGGACAGATTTTGGCGTTAACATTAGCGCTAAAAGGAGGGCCTTGTTTTGGTGCTATTTTTTAAATCACCAATCTACTTTGAAGATATTATTTTTTCCAATAGTATCAGTTTTCAAAATTTATTTACTTCGTTTTACTAAAATTCTCAAACAAACACACAATTGATCTTTTGTTTAATTAAATTGAGTTAGTATAGAATTAATTTTTATTATTATAAACTGCATACTTTCCTCGTGGGAACGATACTCTACTTACTCTTTATTACTTGTGGACTGCGTATACTTGCGTATTTTTGCTAGTATAGATTTAGGCAAACAAAGGGATTAGCGTAATCCAGAAGAGACAGAGCGCGAGACTAGGGATCAGGTGGACCCTATACAACACTGTGTAAATCTTCTAGTAGGAGCAATAAATAGAAATTCTGGCTAAGAAGAAGTAAATCCTCCAACATTGCGGGTGGCAAGTTTTAAGGATTTTAAAAATATGGGACTGCCTGAATTTAAAGTGACCACTGAGCCTATCGGGGCTCAAGCATGGATTAAGGAGATAGAAAAGACATTCGATATTACCAAGATAAGTGAGGAGCAGAAGACTTCTTTTGCTGCTTATATGCTTAAAGGTGAAGCTAACTTTTGGTGGAAAACAAACAAGAATAGCGCTGGTGAAGGAGTGATTGGGTGGGAAAGGTTTAAAGAAATCTTTTTCGAGAACTATTTCCCTCCTAGTTCGCAAAGCCGTATGGAAATAAAATTTTTAGATTTAAAACAAAGGGATATGTTAGTGTCCGAGTACACAGCTAAGTTCAATGAACTAGCAAGGTTTGCTCCACATCAGGTGGACACGGAAGAAAGAAAGACGCGTAGGTTTGAGTAAGGATTGAACCCCTCGCTCTACGATAAACTATCGGTGTTGCAGATCGACTCTTTTGAGACGATCCTGGAAAAAGCTATAATCGCGGAGGAAGGATATAAGACATTAAGCCAATACAGTCAGGGTGGACATATTAAGGAAGAAGGTAAAGCTGAGGGGAGCCAGAAACGGAAAAGAAATGATCATTCTGAAAAGAAGCAAGGTGACCTAAAGAAAAATATTAGGGGTTGCGAAAACTGCAGAAAGAATCATACAGGGATATGTAGGAAAGCTAAAAGAATGTGTTTTAACTGTGGGCAAGAGGGACATATCTCTCTTGATTGCCTCAATCCAAAGCAAAATGGGTGTTATATTTGTGGATTGATGGATCACCAAGCCAAGAATTGTTCAAAGAAGGGGACTGGTCGGAAAAGCAGTGGCAAATCAACAGTTGCTAAATATGTAAATATGTAATATTATACCTTTGGTGAAGGTAGTATTAAGAAGTTATCAGTATTATGATATAATCTTGTAATAGTGATTCCGGGGACGAAATCCTTATAAGGGAGGAAGAATGTGACAATCCGAATTTTCGGAAAGTGTTAAAATAAGAGTTTAAATATAATAAATTTTTATTTTGTTTATTTCTTATATTATACTGCATATATTATTGAGTGCAGTGTGATATGTGCGTATGTATGTGATGTGGTGAATATTTTAGAATATATTTACTACGTGTAAATAAATTGTTAAAATCAATTTATGAATGGAAATAATGGATTTAAAGTGTACAAAATTTTGTATGCGATAAATAAAGTATATTGAAACAATTTATGTAAATAATTTATTTTTAATATAATAAATTATTGCGTTAAATAAATTATTTTTATTTAATGTATAACTTCCATTTTTATGGAAAAGATTTTTGGTGTAATATTAATGTATATTATGTGTATGTAATATACAAAATTTATTACGCGATAAGTACGGAGGAGTATGTAATATATATTTGTAATATACATTGATTGTAATATAGTTATGTAATGGCTTAATATAATAATATTATGCCAAATGAGAATGAATTAAAAATATGAGAAAATATCCAATATATATAAAATACGTATATTTGTGACGCCCCCAAATTCGGGTTATTCCCACCCCAAATTCGGTGCTCACGATACAACATACACATTCATTCTAACTACCCATTTGATATGAAACACACCATTCATTTCATTAAACTAATAAAAATACCTTAATACAAAAGTACATCGCTATCCCAGGTGATCTAACCTTAACATAAACTGCCTATTTATACAAAAGGCTAAGTACAACATATAATATAATATTCATTCAACAACTAACTACTCGGTCACCTTCGCCTTGCCTTTGTCCTTCTTGGAATCCTCGGCAATCTCAGGTTTGGCTGAAATGTTTTAATGAAGCAAGAGTAAGTAACAAGTTTGCTCAGCAAGTTAAAACGAACAATAAAGGATATATAGGAATAGAATTTCAACAATACTTTAAAGATTATGAAGTAGTTGATCAATAAGTCATTGTCAACAATAAGATGATTTCACAATACTACAACAATATTCAATAATGGGATATACCAGATTTCATGTTGAGTGATCACAAATAGATCAAGAACTACTAGAAGTAATATCAGTTAATAATACTGAATTACCACAAGAATATAAGTTAGTTATTAGAACTAATCATACTTTTCTGCAAATACTTGAGGTGATCAGCCCCATTGTACCCTATATTATGCATAATACTCAAAAATAGCACACAAGTCGGATGTCCGACAATAATGTTTCCCCTTATTATAAGGGTTGTTCATCTCAGTCTTATATCATGAGTCCTTACCATATCAATATGGTTGGATTAGCTATCAAGAAATTCTATGATTTCTAATAAACAATATCAATCTTGATCTAGCCGAAGTAAGTGGCATCGATCTTTTAATAATGATAATCAGTTCGATAATAGAACATGAATACAATTGCACTATCTGCGAATAAAAATAATCAATACAGATGTGAATAATCAACAATAATTATTCACTAACATGCTTTGAAAGTAACAACTCAAATTGAGTTAGGGAACTTGCCTATTCGACGAGCTACAATTATCTAGCTTTAATAATGTTAGTCTATCAATTAGCATAGCGTATAATTGAATATTTATACTCTATTCAATAGAAATCAATTAATCACATAACACTTGTAATTTAATACACTAATATTAAGTCTATTGAACATTTAATAGACATTAGGTTAATGATTTAATTAAGTAATACCATTTTTCTTAAGTGTAAAACACTTATTAAACACTTAAATAATTAATTATAATTGTTTAATTAATGTGGTATTTAAAATCACTTTATTTTGTTAACTTTATCTTCATTTAATTATCATTTAATAATAGTTAAATTGTAATTAATTAATTACCTTTAGTTATTGTAAATAATAACTAATTACATTTACTTATTATTTAATGTTAATTAAATAATAAATAATCAAATTATTAATCTCATTTGTCTTTAATTATTATTTAATATTAGTTAAATAATAATTAATTAATTATCCTTATTTATTATTTAGTATTAATTAAATAATAAATAATTAGTTTAATAATTTTATGTGTCTTTAATTATCATTTAAGGTTAATTAAATAATAATTAATTAATAATTTTTCAATTCATAAATCTTTAATTATTCTTTCTTAAAAATAATTAGTTTGCATTTGTACTTATTTATTATTTAATATTTACTAAATAATAAATAATTATTTTGTTGGTGAAATTAAGTAATTACATTATTATTATTCTCATTAATTCATAACTCAAGCAAATCCATAAAAAATACCAAAACATCTCCAAAAAATTTTCTTTTTTGGAAAATATCAGAATATGGTATCCCCATGAACATATATTTTTCTTAAAATTTTTTAATTCAGTTTGCTATTTTTAAATACTCCAAAACAGTCAGAATTTGCACCATTTTTCATAATTTATTCTTTTGTCCAAATATTATGAAATTTATAGAGTTAGTTCCTGTTATCATACACAAGCTCCTGTAAAAATTTTATATTTTTCTGAGTCGTACACGAAAAGTTATTTTGATACATTTTTAAAAAATCACACTTTCTTGTAAAATTTATAACTTGAGTTCTACACATTCAAAAATCACCATCTTTTTACTGGACTCAATTAACTCATCAAATATCATTTCAAAACTTTTCAGAATTTTTAGAGCAACAAAAGTGGATAAAACTGCCCCTGGACTAAACTAAACAGTAACTATTTTTGGTATTTTCCAGATTTGGACAGTTTTGGGGTCCTTTACGGAAACACTCATAGAACGAAATTTACAACTCGGATTTAGGTTTTTATTTATCAAACACCCAATTTGGATCTGTCTAACTCCCGAAAAATAGCCCCAAAGTGGCTGATCAGTAGCTATTTTTCTTTGTTTTTCCATCCAAGATGTGTTTTGGTACAAATCCCATAACTTTTTTATTTTGCAACATTTTTGAACCAAATTAAAGGGCTTTTACTCATGATTCATATATCTAGCACTCTCAATAAATAAATCACAAATACTGAACATGGATCTCAAAATAAATCATATAGATCTCACTTTCTAATAAACCTTTTTCGGAACAAACTAAAAAAAACTCATTAGCTTTTCATTTTCTCCTTAAAACTTCCAACATAAAATCACATATCACAACATAAATCAAGATTCAACCTTTCATAAGGTTTTCACCAACTAGATCACAAGATTTCATGGACCAAAAATAAAAGTAACTAAACTACATAAACTTTTACTAAAACTTGAAATATTTTTATTTTATACCTTCCTTTTTGGCTTTCTTTCTTCTTCCCAAAATAAGTTAGGAACTTGGGTACATCAAGCTTGGATCTCTCTCCTCTTCCTTCTTCTTGCCGTGGAGTTCTTCTCCCTCTCTTCTATTTCTTATCTTCTCTCTCTCTATTTCTTATCTTCTTTCTTATCTTTATCCTCTCTCTTTCTTCCTTATCTTTTTGTTACTTAATAAAGAAGAAAAAAAATTAACACATGTTATAGTACTCCCTCTTATCCATCCGAAGACTCCCTCCTTCTTTGGCCCAAATTGATTTCTTATATTGCATTATTTGCTTAATTAAATAATTAACTCCATTATTCTTTTAAATATTTTTGTTAAGTAATTTAATTACCCAACCTTAATAACTTAATTTAATCAAATAAGTTATTACATAAATTTTTATCTTACCCTAATTATTTAATTAGAGTTTTCATTCCACTCATTTAGGAATTTAATTAATTACCCATGTACATTTAATTTTATAACCCAATTAAGTTTTCTTTAATTAGATTTAAAATAACTAATAAATTGAGATAATAAAATTAATCTCTTAGATTAGTATATATTTTAAATACTAAATTCTTTAATACCATAACCCTTAGGTTACTTAATTACCATTTCTAATATATAATATTAGGTTACAAGCTTTCTTTTTAATTCTTTTTATAAAAAATATATATATATATAAATATATTTATAATATATATATTTATTAAATGTCATACTCATTTGACATAAGTTATAACGTAGTTATCATCATTGATAAATATTCATAATATCCATGTATTCATACATTTACTCACCTCACATATAGGAAATAAATAATAAATTTATTCTCTTACATTATAAATTGTTTATATCAATTTATAAAAAAAAAATACTCTCTCTTTATTAAAATAATTCAATGCTAGAATTTATTTTAATATCCTTTATTTAAAGCATACAAAAATTCTTGCATGCTTAAAATATTTGTTTTCCCTTCTAGAAATTGTTTTCAATAATTTAACTATAATAAATATAATAATATATTTATTACATTAAAACACATGCATACAATGCACTCAATAATGTAATATATGATTTCTTCAATAAAATGGTGGTTATACATTAAGTATATTTAATGCCACCAATAACTTAATATAATCAGTTATTTTAATTTTACTCATCTCATTTCTTTTTATAAATTACTCCTACCATTCACTTACATCTAATAAATATATAATACTAATATATTCATTATAAACCAAAATCACATATTGCATAGTTAATACCCATTTATGCAATAAAATCTCACATAACATAGTTTGATCTTGATTTTTATATATTAGGCTTGTATATGGTTTGCCATATTCTTAATCCCTTAATAATCTTTCTCTCGTTCATGTTTAATTCTCTTTACATTCTTTTAAATATCAAACCATATAGGTTTTTCTAAAAATTTATTCAGTCCTCTATTTTTTAATATATATTATCTTAGGTTATGAGCTTCTTCGTTGTTTTATTTAAACATACCTCACATATGTCTAAACAAATTTATCACATAATACGCATACACATAAATTTAAATACAATTATAATAATTGTATAATTAATATTCAATTCCCTATTGATAATTATCATTAGGGTTTTAATTAACTATTCACTGTTCATCATTTACAATTCTTAGTCAATTTAAAATATTTAAATTGACAAACTAACTTTATTCATACTAAGTATATATATAGTAATAATATTAATGATCATAATAAAAAAAAATTATTCCTAAAATTTACATATTTAAATGTTTAAAATTTCTCGGTCCTTACAATATTAGTATCAAGTTAGTAAATTAATTTGAATAAATGATTAAATATATTAAATTATATATTTAATCAATAAATAAATTGTATTGAAAATAATTTATAGAGAGAAGGAGGAAATTAAATGTGATTATACAATATAAATTGTATAATTTAAATAAGTTATTAATTAATGAAGTGAATGTTAATTGTGTAAATAAGGGATTTGTTACATTAAAAGTGTTTACTTTAATTATGCATAATTTCATATTTAGTAGAGTAATTTTTATACATTATAATTAGTATGTTTACTTTAATTAAAAGTGTTTACTTTTATTGTTGTGGGAGTTTATATGTAGGGAATCATGAAGGATTCTGAAGATATAAGGGGAATTATGTACGAAGAATTGGATGATTACATATTTAAATTTCTATGAAACTTGGATTTAAAAACTATGTCCACTATATGTTTGATTAAATGCAACAATGGATAACTTTTGTCAAAAAAATGGAATTTAGTTGTTGTTTATGTAGGAGTATAATACATATATGAGTTTAAGATGACTCTATATGTATGGAATGTATTAAAGCAAGTTAGAAATGAAGTATGAACGAAATTTAAGAGCTAGAAAATTTGCAGAAAATAGAGTATGCTGGCTGCCGAAGTGGCACGGTCGCGCTGGTCTACAGATGTTCCAAGATATTTTCTTTGTGTAATAAACCTTTAAGCATGCCTAGTTGGGTCTCTTATGTTCTAATATGGGTCCTATGAGATGAACAATTATAGCCATGAAAGAATTGGCTTAGTTTAGCATGGTTTAATATGAGTTTTTAAATGAAAAGTTTTATTGTTTTTTGAATAAATGGATTAGATGCATTCAAATGAAGTTTAGCATGTATACTGAGGTTTATTTAACGGTAACATGTGAGTCAAATACTATCATGGTCAGTACTTTGAGAAATGAGCTAGTTTAGCTTATTTGGAATAGAAATTTCAAATGAAGATATGTGATGTTGAAAAGAATTTGATAAAGGTAAAGTAGGATCCATAACTAGTATAAAACCTTCTTGTCATGTGTTGTATAATAAGGATCTTAACATAATAGTGTTTAAACAGAGTAGAGGAAACCTCAGTTCTGGGCCTGAATGGGAGTAGCGCGGTCGCGCCACTCCCGAGCTTAAATGCAGCGCAGCTGCGCTGCACTGCAGAGCTTCCAAGTTGTTTTATTTATGAACCAAGGCTAGAGGGCATGTGTAGAATGACCTCTTAAGAGGTAATACAAGAGTCAAGTAAAGTATAAACTGACCAAGCATAAGATGGCTATGTTAAGCAAAGATTGATAAGAAATTAAAAGATTAGCTAGAGGTTAACAAATAAAACCAATGTTATAAAGATCGATAGAGTCAATGTAATCTAAAGAGATTTCATTGTGTATGTATGACTAATGTGTATATATGCATGATCATATGTTATGTAGGATCATTGTAAAGCAGATAAGATACGATACTAAGCCACGTGCAAGGCAAGTCTTTCAATTCCTATATGTTATATGAACTTGATATTGATTAATTATAATCTGTACTGAAATGAGTATGTTGAATTACCTATGATGTGCTATAAATTGTGAAAGTTAATTTATGACTAAGATGATTGAGTTATCAATCTCTATATGATATGTGAAAAGCAACATGTATGATACGCGTAATAGAATGTTTATGATGTATGAACTGAGCATGAAATTCTATGTTACATGAAGCATGAAAAATGTTGGATGTGCTGAGTTGTCGAGCTCAATCCTACAAAACATAAATTTTGCAGATTAAAGACATAATGTGATATTACTTGTTATCTGGATGATGAAGATTAGAAGATATGCGAAGGAATACATTTTCTTAAATTAGAAGTTGTATAAAATTATGTTGATAATTTTGGTATGTATGTACAGTTTGAAATGTTCAATGAATAAGGAATGGTTATTCTAAAACGAGAATGTGTTGTGGTGATGGCTTTATCTTTATAGAAGATGTTCAGTATTAAGACTTGAATACTTATAAATCTACTTTAATAAGAGGAATCATAAAGTAATATGATTCTGATATATATAGATAATCGTAAAGGTTGCGATTCAGGGAAAGAAAGAAAGATATAAAAAGTTTTAATTATTCCGCATTTTTATTAGTTACAACATCAAATAATGATGGAAAGCTAGTACGAGATAATCGTTAACGCGCAAGGTCGGGATTAAGTTAGTCCTAATTTTGGATTAAGTTGGTCTCGATTTTTGGGGTCGTTACAAGTAGGATTATAGAAATGATACCCTAAACTTTCTGTAGGATATCCCACAAATCTGGACTTGTCAGATTTTGTCCCAAGCTTATCCTTTTGAAACTTTTTCATATAAACTAGACAACCACAAATCTTAACATGCTTAAGACTGAGTTTCCTCCCTGTCCATAACTCATATGGAGTCTTGGGGACGGATTTTGAGGTTACCTTATTTTGTAGATATGCATCCGTTTTTAAGGCATAACCCTAGATGGATATTGGAATGTCGGTATAAATTATCATCGACTGCACCATATCCAACAAGGTACGATTTCTCCTTTTAGATACACCAATCAATTATTGCGTATCAGGAGGAGTCCATTATGAGAAAATACCATTTTGAAATGATCTAGAAACTTATTGCACAAGTATTCCTTCCTCGATCTGATAAAAGAATCTTAATATTTTTTCAGTTTGTTTCACTTCTGAATTCTTTGAACCTTTCAAATGATTCAGACTTGTATTTCATCAAATACACATATTCAACTCTTTGAATGATTATCTCCTTTTCTTTACTAGTTTGTTCAATTTGCAAAATTATTTTTCATATAAGTCAAGTATACAAAGTCTATCAAGTATTTTTCTAGTGCTATTCAAAACACTATTATTATAAATAGAACAACCATTGCTCTTAAATATAATACCAACACCTTCCTTGTCCAACAACGGAATGAAAATAATATTTCTAATTAGAACTGGTACTTAATAACAACTTATTAACACAATAGACTTGCCAGTAGGCAGCGCTAAACTATAAGTTCCTACGGCTAATGCAGCAACCTTTGCTTCATTCCCCACCGGAAGATTACTTACTCTTTGTTTAGCCTCTACTTCTGCTTGTTCTCTGCATTGTATTGCATATGTGAGAACTACAACCGGTATCCAATACCCAAGTAGAAACTTAACTTACAGAAAGATTTATTTCAATCATGAACAAATCTGTATCTATAACCAAAGCTTCATTAAGCTTCTTCTGGTTAGCCTCTGCAAGATACTCCTTGCAGTTTCTTTCTAGTGTCCAGGCTTATTGCAGTGGAAGTAAACTCCTTTGCTATCCGCATCAGTTTTGTTTTTATTGTCCTTTGTTTTTGCCTTTCCTTATACCTTCCTTGAATTGTTCTTCTTTTCAGAAGATCCTTTGGCCCTCTTCTGCTTCCTGGAAGAATCATCTACCAGTAAGACTTGGTGTTTCTTGGTTGGAAAGTGACTCTTTACAGTTTTCAACATGTTTAAGCAACTCAGACAGGCTAACATATAGCTTGTTCATGTGAAAATTCACAACAAATTGTGAGAAAGATTCCAGAAGTGATTATAAGATCAGATCTTAAATCAACTCTCCGTCCATTACAAAACCCAGTTGTCCTAATTGTTCAATCAGATTGATCATTTTTGAGGACATGTCTATACTGTAGTGCCATCGGTCATTCTAGATCGGAAGAGCTCTTTAGATATCTGATATCTAGCAGTCCTACTTTCCTTACCTTATAACTACTTGAGGTGCAGGATTATAGTAGGAGCATCCATAGTTTCATGCTGACGCTGAAGCTCGTTACTCATGGATGCGAGCATGATGCATTGAGCCAATTGTGCATTATCTTGCCACTTTCTAAAAGTAGCAAGCTCTTCCTCAGAGGCATTGTCTGCAACCATTGCAGGGATAGGCGTACTAAGGACTTAAGATAGTTTTTTTAGCCTTGAGAACTATTCTCAGATTCCTTAACCAATCCATATAATTCGGTTCGGTTAATTTATTAGCATCCAATATGCTCCGCAGTGATAGTGATTTAGACATTGTAAAATTCTGAAAATTGTAATTTAATAACATTTTTAGCATATATTCATTTTATTAATTACCAAAATAAATTAGGTCTTTATTTAAATTGGTATCTCCCACTATTTTCATCAAACTATATTACCCTCAATTTATATAGTTCGACAAATCTAATTAAAGACTTGCTAGTGAGAATAAAGATCTAATTTCAAATGTATATAGCCTTGTGTGTGCACAAAAACTATATATAAATAAATCGGTAGAGAACTATTGTTAATTATATCACCATATAACTCCTTGTATTTTGCCTCTTAGATCATAATGGTCAAGTGTGTGCATATCTGAACTAAAATAATCTAAGTTTAGTCAGACCTAACATTTCTATATAAGTGAAGAGAAAAATACAACCTGTCTGTGTGCACAACAAAGCGGTAATTCAATTCTTATAAACATTCAATGTAATAAAGCAACATCTTAAATATTTAATACTTGCCTTGTGTGTGCACAACAAACTCATATTAAATATTCAATACTCTATCGTTTTGCTATGCTAGAAGGCGACGTGCGATATTCCAAATATCTTTGAACGTTACAAGTTAATATGATTTCTTTGAGGGCTTTGTTATTCTTTATCTCATCTTGTTTAGCGCTCATGCACACACACACACACACACACACACACACATATATATATATATAAAATATGTGTCATATTATTTAACATGTGAAACATGTTGTATAATACATAATATATATATATAGTTATCATGCACATATAGAATACTATATTCTACCCGGATTGATTATAGACTTTTATTCTAGTTTGGTTCACTAGAGCCACCAAGTGAACGAAAAGGTCAAACCTAGGGTGCAAGAACTGAATTTAAATATAACTATTACATTTAAACCCAAGCTCCATTACAAACGAGTCTTCAAGCCCTCCTTACTCCTTTGTCTCCAATTCTTCAAAATAATTCTAACTAATCCTATTACATAAACTATTTATAATAAATAGAAACCTTGATCAGCAGTCAAGGGGAAGTACATAGGAGAAAGATAGAATTTACATCAAGAAAACTAGAGAAGACGAGGTACGCAGACCCCATTTATAAAAACCCATTCACTCAAGCATCCTCATAAAATAAATTCAATCATTTATTGGTCAATAGTCCATAATCAATCCCATTTATTATCATACATATCACCATATGCATCAATAAATAACATTCATCTCATGAATAATATAACCATTCCATATATGCATTAATATCATTTAATGGGTAATTTATAGTTACATAAAATCTAATTTCATGTTTAAAATAACTCTTTATTTTAATTATAAAACCATGTAAAATAACTTTTTATTTTAATTCTTGCAAAAATTACAAAATTAATCAAAATCGCAAGATCTGCCAGAGTGGCGCTACGGCGCCAGGTCACATCCGGGTACGGCGCTGCGGCGCTATGTCAAACAAAGGGACACGGCACTGCGGCGCCATGTCGTCAGAAACGTTTTTTCAATTTTCATGTAGTCGCGAATTTGATCATTTTTTCATCCAAAACTCGATTTTCTGCAATTGTTTTCAAAACTCATAATTTTATACAACATATTATGCCCAATAAATTGTTCCAAACACATACCCATACATATACAGAATCAAAACAATTAATAATTCGCATAAAGTTTGGCTCTTGATACCACTGTTGGGTTTGTATATAACGCGAACATGCAATCAAATTACACATACGAAGCGGAAGCGCGATAAAAATCAGATTTTAAAATTTTATACAAACCATCACCATGATCTTTCTTTATGCGCAATTATTAATTAAATGAAAGAGATAGAGCATAAGAATTATACCCTTGTAGAAATCTAGTTTCCTCAGGTACAAGTTCAACTCCAATTCTTTCGCGTTCTCCTTGAATTTCACCGATTAAATTCCTTCCTTTGATCAACGTTAGTTACCCAAGTGTTTGGCCTCTAGAGGTGATCCACCAAGGAATAATACTTGTTCAAAAAGATGGGTGTTGGCAAAACCCTAGTTTTAATCTCTATAAAAATTGTAAGTACTCTCCACAATTCTAATGGAAGTGTGTGTAACCCCAATCCATAATAAGACTCCTCTTATTTATAGATATAGGTAACCCTCCTAAACTATTTAGGATTAGGTTATTATTATAATTAAACTTCTTTAATTAATTAAACTCCTAATCCAATTAAGAATTTATTAGAGTACTTTTATTAATTAATTCACAAACCCTTTTAAGAATTAAATAATAATAATAATAGTAATAATAATAATAATAATAATAAGACTCCTCTTAATAATTTAAATTTAATATTTTCAAAATATTAAATAATAAATATTAAGTTATTTAATTTATTCTATCTCCATAGATTAAATTAGATACACTTAACTTATTATTACGATTATGACATTTACTTCTTAAATAAATATTTTTCTTTTGCGGTATGACCCTTTAGGTTCTCCATATTAAACTGGTTGTGAATAAATCAATTAGAACAATTCTAATCTTATTTAAATAAATAAATTAAACTATTTAATTCTTTTAAATAAATAATATTTATTCTATAATAAGGGTAAACCCCCTTAGCGATCAACGTCTTTCTAGATAATATAGATTTTAACATTAATCACAAAATAACCTTTTAGTGAATAGTTACCGTACAATTCAATCCTTCTACCATACAATGTCCCAATTAAATATAAGACATGGAATTATTGTCAAGTCTTATTTTATTTAATTACATGTATTTCGATTCCCAAATGCACAACTCTAAATAATGTAAATTAGAAACTCCTTTCTAATTTCATTCTGCCTTGGCCAAGACTACTGAGTTGTCATTTATCGAATCACATAGTACATTCACTCCTTTTACTAGAAGCGGTAGATTCTATGTTGATCATTCACCTATCTCTATGTACAACTTATTATACCCAAGCATACCCTTTAATATACCCTAAAAGTCTTAAGGGACATGTCAAAGTATAACTCATCATACACAAGATATTATGATGATCTCAAGTCCAATGATCACTTGTACTACTATCACTAGAGGAATTCCTATTGACAGGCGAGTAAACCTCCATTAGGTATTCCTTCAGCGAGTCATGTTCAGTAAACTTATTCTTCAATAAGTACCTACATACTTGCTTTAGTGTCTCCACACAAATGATTACGATATTTTTTTTGAAGAACACTTCAACAACGAAACAATAGTTGTAAAGTCAATGAATCAATTTTGAATAACATAACAGTTCGTTTATATTTTGAAACGACATATTGATTATTCATGTTGAGCGGTCGGAAGACCAAGAACTTTCTTTTTATACTTTTGAAAAGGTCTAATAGTAATTCAAGGCATGGAGTTACGGACACGATAGGTGATCAGCCCTTTATGCCCTGCGTTGATCAACACTACATACTGAAATGACATGTTACGTTTATCATCACCGCCTTTCGGCGCTAAAAAAAATTCCTCAATATTTAGAGTGGGTTCATTCTTAGACTTGAATTCCAAACCAAAACAATTCGGTTGGAAAGCTCTACTTAATCTCAATAACATTTCAGAGGATTGTATTCAAGTCAATAAAATGTTTTAACATGTGTCTAGCCGATACAATTGGCATTGACATAACTTTTAAATAGTTTAGGCATATCAAAACTTGAGAGCTTGAACAATTCATGCATTATAACAAAGCTGAACACTTATACAACCGACAGAAAGTTTGTACAAGTCTGGAGTTTGCACAACAGATAAATATTGTGTACACCAAAGCATACATACAGATTATTCATAAGAATATACATATACATTCTTAAAACTGACATTCAAATGAAAATTGAATGGAGTCAGAATACTTGCCTTAATGGTCTTTAAACTTTTGACGTTAATCACCCTTTATAAAATCCTGCACAATTAAATTCATATTCACGTACCAATTAGCCATATTGACGCTAATTCTCGGTTTATATTAACTCTAATTCATCATTTATATCGTTATAATTTAATTTGGTCCAATCTCTAATTAACTTCCAATTTGATTGAGTCATTCAATACATAGGTTAATCTAACCTTCATATGATTAGAGATTTAAGTCAAGAAAGGTTTTCATATACAAGAACCAAAGTTACTCTGCCTGCCTAATCAAAACTTACTTGGCAATTCTGTAACACGGCGCGGCCACGCTGTGAAAAGGCTTAGAAGTGGCGCGGCTGCGCCACTTCGGCAGAGACCATACTCTGGTCTGATCAACCACTTCTCTATTTTCTTAACTACTTTGGAAAATCATATCTTGCAATACACACCTCCGATTGATTCCAAATTTGGACACAATCAAGATGGTACTATATAGTATTTTAGAAAAATATAATATGATCAAAATAGAGTTCTTTAGGACATAATTTCAGAGACTTTAATATGCTCTGATAATACAGTTTTTTCATTGAATTCAAGTTTGATTCAAACTTCATAACATTACTTTTAAACTCACTTTGATTCACCCAATCAACTTGGGTTACATCATAATACATATATAGATACTACCTAGCTCCAAGATTTGAGAAATTATCAGTTTTTTAACATTCGAACCTCTTTGAGGTATTTTGACAAACACCTTGTAAGCATAGTTTGAAAACTCAGATTTCATATGTATTTAAGCATGGTTTAGCCACAATTTTCCATCCTTATTACTTCAAGTAACATACAATCCCATTACTATACATAATTTCCCAACCAAACAAAGTAGCATAACAATAATTATACATACTTTTTACTCAATTCTTGTAATTATAACAAGAATACAAGACTTATCTTTTAATTGATGACTTCTAGATAAATTTTTGCTTCGATTCTTGTTTTAATTCCTCTTTTGCGAATTCCTTGTTCCAAATCTTCTTCAACTCCAGTTTTTTAGTGAACTTGGTGATTCTCAACAGAAGTTGGGAAGATTCTTAGTATTAGTAGTTTGTAGGTGAAAGAGTTTTGATAGTTGTAGACACCCAAATTTTGCGTTTCCTGTACTAACCTTGACAGGAGGGCAAAATCGTCAATTAGCCCAGACTACGAGACGGAAGGTGGACATAAGTGCGAACACTCAAGGCCACCACGACGACTTGTGATCAAGGCTGACACGACGACGGGCGAAGCAAACACCCATGAATGATGTGGCACTTTTCTCAGCGGTTCCTGGACTGCAAAATGCAGGCCTTCCAGCAGAAATCGTTGATCCGACACGAGAATCGAGGTGCGGTTCAGAAAACGAGAAAATCAGCCCACCCAGCCGCGGATCAATCTGCGGCCAAACGATTAAAATAATGGTAGTGCGCGAGACGGCTGAAGTGCGCGGCGGGAGCGGGGAAACCGAGGCCAGCCGCAGATCAATCTGCGGCTGCCTAGGGCAGCCCCTTATCAGGCCATTTTGCATACAGAAACAAAAGAGGAGAGAAGGCAGCGGCGGCAGCAGCTCGGGAAGAACAGCAAAATCAGCAACAATTAAGAGAGAAAAGAGAGAAAATAGTGAGGAATTGTATCCATTTTGTGAGACTATATATCATATATTTCTACTCTATTCAATACACAAATTCATATATATTGTGTGGATTGTTTGCAAAGTGAAAAATCCTTTGTTTTAGCATTTTGTTTTACCATTTTTGTTGAAGTTTTTTTGTCATCCGAATTATATTAAATGTAGTTGTTCTTGTATATTGTTGTGAATCCGTGGATTGGGGGCTATTAGTGAGGGTTCCAAATGGAACGAGATTCCTCTTAATGGCCCGATGATATCCATTTGGTGAAATTTTAGCTCGTTGTAATGATGTATTGTGCATAGATTGTTCAGATTGCTATTTTTAGGATCTTGTGGGTGTGTAGCGATTTTGGATGTGAGCCTAGGAGCGCGACCCCGTGGTCCAAATCCGATGATGGACATCTTTTGATGTATGTAATAAATTCGACGCACCTTTCATTGTAAATATGTAATCGTCGGGCCTTAAAACGACGCCAAGGCGAGAATCGCGTTTAAGGCCCCGTCATAGTGAAAATATGCGATTGTGGGCGTTCGGGGTTATTTTGATGGCTTACATGCCCATGAATAGCCCCGACGCGTGTTTATGCTTGATTTGATTTATGAGACGAAATTGATTTCAAAGCTAAACGATAAGATTTTTATAAAATCAAATCAAACTAGGTTATTAGAATCACGAGGCTAAAATTGGGAATGCTAATAGATGTCGATTCCTATTTAGCGAGAAGGCAAAAGAAAAATCGTTTTTTCAAACATCACAAAATTGATTTTGTGGAAATAAGTAATGTTTTATTAAACCTTTGTGCATAGGGTTAAAGAGATCCTAGAAGTTGCCCATCATGCTATTTACAAAAGCAACGTATAGATCTCGAATCCTATTTTGACGAAGGTTTAGAAAACTCTTGTTTTGACAAAACGACACCTAATGAAAATCTCATAGTTTTTGACAATTAAAATCAAACCTTTCTCATAAAGCTTTCTCGTGTATGCCGAAAAGACATTCCGAAGTGTTCTCCAATCAAAGCACGACTTTCCCAAAAATCCAAATGATTCTTTCATACAAACTCACCACAATATTCCCATAGGCACACATACATACACGCGCATATACACACACATTCGAGAATTAAAGGATAGGAAAGCATCAAGATTGCGGTAACCGTGTTTCACGGAAGTCGGGGGGTGCCTAACACCTTCCCCTCGCTTAAGCAAGCCCCCGAACTCTATGAATCTCGGTTCGCAGACCAATTAATTCGGAGTCACATATGAGCCAGCGATCACGAAAACGAAACTCGGATGAGTTGGTACATCCATTTCAAATATACCAACTGGCGACTCTGGTTAATTGGCTCATCATAAAAAATGATCTTTCAAAACCCCGTCGACACTCAAGCCGACCCTTTTCCCCAAAATCACCTAATCAAAAGGCCAAAATCGGAAAAGGACAAGCAATCGCATCAGAGGCGAAAAAACCGGCGTCGACAGCTGGCGACTCTGCTGGGGACTTTAGAGGGCTTAAGCCGCGTTCAAATCTTGATGCTATCCTATCCTTCAAAAAATCATGAATATGTGTGTGCATGCGATATTTTGATCATTTTTTCTTTTGTTGTGTGAATGTGTGTTTTGTCCAATAAGTGAATGATTGAATGGGATTGCTTTAATTTAAAGTAAAATCATTTGCATACGGTGAGGACGATGAATGTGAATGTATGTTGAGAGTGTACCTCCTCCTGAGGCGAACCTGTCGGTTGCTTATTACTGGACTCGAAAGGGCTGCTCCCCGGAGATGGCTCAGGAAACGCACCACCCAAATCCGCTCCAATCGAAAGGATTCAGACGAGTAGATTGCGAAAATTTGGGGACCTTCATGCCGAAAAGCCCGCGAGAGTAACCCTAGGGTAGGTCAGCCTCTGATAAACCTAACGAGAGGGAAGCTTCTTCATGCCCTCTTATCATTCAGTCGAATAAATAAATGTCATGTAAATGGCAGATAACTGTCATACCGGCATCATCGTAATAAATATGTCCTGTATCATGTGGTTACTTCACCTGCACATATAAAGAGAATACTGACATGGTTTTGCAGGAAGGCAATCCGTGCCACGTACCAAGGTTTTCTAAAAACTTCTAAATACTATCTTGTCATCAAACACTGACCTTGTTCTGCAGGATAAGATTAAGAGAACCGTGAAAGCGTGGTATAACGATCACAAAGAACCCGGAGTAGGGGCATATTCGACCACAAAAAAAAGGGAAAAAGACAAAGAAAAAGAAGAAAAAGAAAAAGGAATAATAATAATCATGCATCAGTGTTGACATGCATCCGCCAACGTGTAACTGGCACAATACTAAATTACGGCCCTTGTTTGTTTTGCGAGATTGCCCCTACGACCCAACTAAGAGGCCGTAAAGTCCATACTCCATCCATCCAAATGGCAGAGGCCGATAGCCATGAAATTACAGTTCTGCCGAAATACGAGGGATTCATCCTAGGACTGAGATTAGCCCTGGGAATGTGAATCAAAAAGATGATAGTAGTTGGAGACTCGAATTGGTCATCCGGCAGGCCATGGGAATATACCGCACCAAAGGGCATAAACGGGACCTAGCTACGGGACTGCTGAGATATCTGGAGGCCGAAGAAGCCCACAGACAAAGGAACGAAGTACATGGCGATATGTGCGGAGCCCATATGAGCAGAACATTTTTGGCAAAGAGAATCCTGTGAGCGGGTCACTACTGGCTAACCATGAAAACTGACTGCGATGCTCAGGTCAAGAAATGCCATCAATGCCAGATCCATGCCAATGCAATCCATGCACCTCCTAATGAGCTCCATTGCTTGACCTCACCATGGTCGGTTGGACCATGCAGCAGGTGATATCGAGGAA
Organism: Aralia elata; assembly: GCA_034770075.1. Taxonomy (NCBI): domain Eukaryota; kingdom Viridiplantae; phylum Streptophyta; class Magnoliopsida; order Apiales; family Araliaceae; genus Aralia; species Aralia elata. Next base: position 36,854,334 of record CM068378.1, read on the forward strand.
GGGATAAATCCAGGAGTATGGCAGTGAATCCCAGCCAGTAGAAGATCAATGGGTTTTAAAATTCTGAGCTTATTTCAAATCCCTGCACGCTCATGTCATTTTGTCATGTTCTCCAAAAAGAAGATCATGTGCTGAAATGTTTTATATATATGACAAGCATTTTTGTTTTATGTCAGGTACCCCGATTTGAGGCATTCTAGCCTGACAAGCGATATGCCACATTTGAAGGAGGATCACGATTTGGGTATAGAGCTAGATTTCGATCTGATGGGGATTGAGCAGGACGAGACAGATATCGACAATACGCCTGACGAGATCAAAGGATGCGTCGAGGGTAAACCCAACCCTGGTTTAGACCAAACCTTTGCCATCAAACATCAGAGCCCCTAACGATCACAAAAAAACCCGGAGTAGGGGCAAATTCGACAAGTCAAAGGACCGGATCTTCTGTTAGCCCAGCGAGATGCCAATGCAACCAGTACGAGGGAGATCACAAGAAAAGCAACTTGACACTGGGGCATTTGTCAACTACCCAGGAAATGATGACGTGCAAATTGGCACCCATGCAACAATCCCATCAACATGCACCATCATCATCAAATGCTACCTCATGTCAATTCAATCTTCAACGGTACGATCATCTGGCATTTGTCAAGCATAGTTTTCCCGGGATACGATGATCCGCGTGAAAGGGGATTTTATTTGACTTGATAGGAATCGGATTAATTCTGACAAGCAACCGTGGAGCACGATCGTGAGTACGACTAGACGAAGAAGGCTATTCAACCTTTTGATCGGGTACAAAGCCTTAATTCAAAGCAACGTTTGCGACAGAATCGACCTCATGTGACAGCCTTCACTTTGCATTTGCACAAATTTTTAGTTGTGGGGTATAAAACTATGACGATGTTAATGGCAATTAACACGTAGTCAGACAGTCAATAATTATCAAGCAAATATCAAGAAGTCAGACGATAAATGATTATCAAGCTAATGTCTCGAATAGTGGCCTGCGTTATTCGAGTAATTAAGCCCGAGGGGTGTCTCTACACCTGGTGCCCTAAAAGCCATCTGGTTTGGGAGTCGCTGGCCCAACACTCGTTACATGGGTAACTCAGAGCCTAAGAAAACGAGCATTACAGTAGAGGAGGCCCGAGCAGATTCGAATCGTGGCATGGGCTATTCGAGTAATTAAGCCTAAGGGATGTCTCTGCATCTGGTACCCTAAAGCCGTCTGGTTTGGGAGTCACCGGCCTAACACTCGCTACATGGGTAACTCAAGCCTAAGAAAACGAATCTTGCGTAAGGTCAAGCAAAGAATGAATGGTGCAGACCACTAGCTTGTCTCGAACCGTGGCCTTTGTTACTCGAGTAAATAAATCCGAAAGGGGTGTCTGTACACCTAATGCCCCAAAACCGCCTGGTTGGGAGTCATTGGTCCAAAACTCGTTAAATGGGTAACTTTGGATAGCCTAAGAAAACGAGACAAGTGAAGTGGGCTAATAAAGAGAAAAGATAATACGAGAAAAAAACTCTCGGCCTTAAACAAGAAGTCATGAAAGAGAAACCCCTACTGAATGCTGCATCGCACAGTGCATTTGTCATATGACGTCAATCCTGCTAAGGACGTTGTCGAGAATGGAGACAGAGTGCCTTTGACGAGGGAAGGTAGTTCTTTTGAATTCGACCTCACTCACGTACAATGACCATGAATGCTTGAAGGTGTTCTTACGATTTCATAACTCGTCAAATATAAAAATCATCAACTCACGAAAAAAAAAAAAAAAACTTCCAATCTAGTACATTCACGGTTCACAACTTGCTAGATTGTGCGATCAATAGATATTCAATTTCATGTGCTTTAACTGCATTTTTGTCGAGATTATAATATCTTTGTGTTGAACTAACACTAACGGCCCGAGCCTTCAAGTTTTGGCATTTGTTAGTCATCTGATATGCAGGATCTTACAGAGCTGTGGATAACTCAGCACGATCAACATCGCAAGTTCTCGATAGAAATTCTTGGTAGCAACATGTGCCAAGGCTGGGGCAGTTAAGAATCGTGAAATGGAAGGAAGCTGAGGCTGCACAGAACTCCTCGTCATTGGGCCTCTCCCCAATCCTGACTATCATTGTCTCGATATCCAAATGATCCCCGTGCATGAGCATATACGAGGATGATATAATGTGGGGACAACAGCATATCGGCCAACAGAAATGATCAAAAGGCCAAAGAGCCCAACATAGCTGTCGATCATCACAGAGAGCGAAACAGACTGCCTCAACTCGATGAAATGAAGACGACCAAGAACAGGCAGAGTACCAAACCAATGTTGAAGTCTAGGGACTACACTTCACGACAAGGCGTGATCCAATCAAATGTTGACAAACAATGACGACGGTCGAATCGTATCATTTGACTGAACAGGGGTCATTTCTATCTAAACATATGTTGTGCACATGCATCTGTCCATAACATATCTGTCAGATCATACATAACATCTTTTCCATGCATGCAGGTACGATCAAAATGAAAATCTTCGGGAAAGTACAAGCGCGTCGCTTTCAACCTCACAAATGATTAGAGTGATGGCTTTTGCGGCATGATACGTGGACGATGTTAGTGGGAGATCCAGGACATGAAGCCGATCACACATCCCATCCAAAAAAAAAAAAATCACTCAAAACCAATCAACGACCCCTGGGAAGGGCTGGTATCCAACCAATCAGTGACCCCTGAGAAGGGCTGGTATCCAAGTAATCAACGATCCCTGGGAAGGGCTGGTATCAAAGCAATCAATGATCCTTGGGAAGGGCTGGTATCCAAACAAGGAGTGAACCTGGGAAGGCATCCAAGCAAACCACGACAAGATGGCGAGCAACCCTGGGAAGGGCTGATATCCACAAAAAAAAGACAAAAAACAACAAACCCTGGGAAGGGCTGAGATCCAAGCGAACCACGACAAGATGGTGAGCAACCCTGGGAAGGGCTGATATCCACACAAAAAAAAGACAAAAAACAACAAACCCTGGGAAAGGCTGAGATCCACGCAAACCACGACAAGATGGCGAGCAACCCTGGGAAGGGCTGATATCCATAAAAAAAAGACAAAAAACAACAAACCCTGGGAAGGGCTGAGATCCAAACACTACCACCCTGGGAAGGGCTGAGATCCAAACAACTAACACCCTGGGAAGGGCTGAGATCCAAACAACTAACACCCTGGGAAGGGCTGAGATCCAAACAACTAACACCTTGGGAAGGGCTGATATCCAAACAACTAACACCCTGGGAAGGGCTGAGATCCAAACACTAACCACCCTGGGAAGGGCTGAGATCCAAGACAACCAACCGGCAACGATAACCGGGGGTTACGAGATGGGTGACCGGCGACGATACCCGGCCCCGACGAGGCAATCGACCGACGACGATAACCGGCGATTACGAGATGGATGTCCGGCGACGAAAACCGGCTCCGACAAGATAACCAACCGGCGACGATACCCGGGGGTTATGAGATGGGTGACCGGCGACGATACCCGGCCCCGACGAGACAATCGACCGGCGACGATAACCGGCGATTACGAGATGGATGTCCGGCGACGAAAACCGGCTCCGACAGGATAACCAACCGGCGACGATAACCGGGGGTTACGAGATGGGTGACCGGCGATGATACCCGACCCCGACGAGACAATCGACCGGCGACGATAACCGGCGATTACGAGATGGATGTCCGGCGACGAAAATTGGCTCCGACAGGATAACCAACCGGCGACGATAATCGGGGGTTACGAGATGGGTGACCGGCGACGATACCCGGCCCCGACGAGACAATCGACCGGCGATTATGAGATGGATGTCCGGCGACAAAAACCGGCTCCGACAGGACAACCAACCGGCGACGATACCCGGTGGTTACAAAATGGGTGACCGGCGACGATACCCGGCCCCGACAAGACAATCGACCGGCGATGATATCCGGTGATTACGAGACGAGCGACCGGATACGAAACCCGGCGCGGACAAGACAATTGCGTGAGGCATTGACACCCTTACGAATGTTTTGCATGCTTTGCATCTTGTGTTGCATCATAAGCTATATGTGTTGCATCATGTATGTACTGTCATTCTTATGCACTGTCATTCATGCATCGTGTGTCTACTTCTTTATCATGTTCATTTCATTTAACATTTCATAAACATGATAAAGAGGGGCAGCTGTAGACACCCAAATTTTGCGTTTCCTGTACTAACCTTGACAGGAGGGCAAAATCGTCAATTAGCCCAGCCTACGAGACGGAAGGTGGACATAAGTGCGAACAGTCAAGGCCACCACGACGACTTGTGATCAAGGCTGACACGACGACAGGCGAAGCAAACACCCATGAATGATGTGGCACTTTTCCTAGCGGTTCCCGGACTGCAAAATGCAGGCCTTCCAGCAGAAATCGTTGATCCGACACGAGAATCGAGGTGCGGTTCGGAAAACGAGAAAATCAGTCCACCCAGCCGCGGATCAATCTGCGGCCAAACGATTAAAATAATGGTAGTGCGCGAGACGGCTGAAGTGCGCGGCGGGCGCGGGGAAACCGAGGCCAGCCGCAGATCAATCTGCGGCCAGCCGCAGATCAATCTGCGGCCAGCCGCAGATCAATCTGCGGCTGCCTAGGGCAGCCCCTTATCAGGCCATTTTGCATACAGAAACAAAAGAGGAGAGAAGGCAGCGGCGGCAGCAGCTCGGGAAGAACAACAAAATCAGCAACAATTAAGAGAGAAAAGAGAGAAAATAGTGAGGAATTGTATCCATTTTGTGAGACTATATATCATATATTTCTACTCTATTCAATACACAAATTTATATATATTGTGTGGATTGTTTGCAAAGTGAAAAATCCTTTGTTTTAGCATTTTGTTTTACCATTTTTGTTGAAGTTTTTTTGTCATCCGAATTATATTAAATGTAGTTGTTCTTGTATATTGTTGTGAATCCGTGGATTGAGGGCTATTAGTGAGGGTTCCAAATGGAACGAAATTCCTCTTAATGGCCTGATGATATCCATTTGGTGAAATTTTAGCTCGTTGTAATGATGTATTGTGCATAGATTGTTCAGATTGCTATTTTTAGGATCTTGTGGGTGTGTAGCGATTTTGGATGTGAGCCTAGGAGCGCGACCCCGTGGTCCAAATCCGATGATGGACATCTTTTGATGTATGTAATAAATTCGACGCACCTTTCATTGTAAATATGTAATCATCGGGCCTTAAAACGACGCAAAGGCGAGAATCGCGTTTAAGGCCCCGTCATAGTGAAAATATGCGATTGTGGGCGTTCGGGGTTATTTTGATGGCTTACATGCCCATGAATAGCCCCGACGCGTGTTTATGCTTGATTTGATTTATGAGACGAAATTGATTTCAAAGCTAAACGATAAGATTTTTATAAAATCAAATCAAACTAGGTTATTAGAATCACGAGGCTAAAATTGGGAATGCTAATAGATGTCGATTCCTATTTAGCGAGAAGGCAAAAGAAAAATCGTTTTTTCAAACATCACAAAATTGATTTTATGGAAATAAGTAATGTTTTATTAAACCTTTGTGCATAGGGTTAAAGAGATCCTAGAAGTTGCCCATCATGCTATTTACGAAAGCAACGTATAGATCTCGAATCCTATTTTGACGAAGGTTTAGAAAACTCTTATTTTGACAAAACGACACCTAATGAAAATCTCATAGTTTTTGACAATTAAAATCAAACCTTTCTCATAAAGCTTTCTCGTGTATGCCGAAAAGACATTCCGAAGTGTTCTCCAATCAAAGCACGACTTTCCCAAAAATTCAAATGATTCTTTCATACAAACTCACCACAACATTCCCATAGGCACACATACATACACGCGCATATACACACACACATTCGAGAATTAAAGGATAGGAAAGTATCAAGATTGCGGTAACCGTGTTTCACGGAAGTCGGGGGGTGCCTAACACCTTCCCCTCGCTTAAGCAAGCCCCCGAACTCTATGAATCTCGGTTCGCAGACCAATTAATTCGGAGTCACATATGAGCCAGCGATCACGAAAACGAAACTCGGATGAGTTGGTACATCCATTTCAAATATACCAACTGGCGACTCTGGTTAATTGGCTCATCATAAAAAATGATCTTTCAAAACCCCGTCGACACTCAAGCCGACCCTTTTCCCCAAAATCACCTAATCAAAAGGCCAAAATCGAAAAAGGACAAGCAATCGCATCAGAGGCGGAAAAACCGGCGTCGACAATAGTTTAGGAATATGAAACTTATTTTGGACACGGATGAAGAGTGAGAAGGACATAGGCTTCTCAGCCTTTCTTCATTTATCAGATGTAGGATAGCTTGGCTTAGTGTATTGCCTATTAATCTAATATGATGGCGCCTCCTACTTAAGTTTTAATGGCTCAGCTTCACGTTATAACCATAGTTTACTTAAGATATACCTTACATACATTATACTTCCAATACACATATACATTTGTGTATTATAATTACATATATTTATACATTATTCCCATAAAACTTAATCAAATTATACAATCTATATTGTATAATTAATTTAATTTCCTCCTTCTCTCCATAAATTATTTTCAAATAATTTAATTATATATTAAATATATAATTTAATATATTCAATCATTTATTCAAATTATGGATTTAATTTACTAACGTGATACCAATATACATATCATATATATGGGATCACATATTTTTAATGTACATCCATTTGGCATAATATTAAATATTATACCATTATTCATGTTACATTTAATTATTGTAACATAAATATGACTATCATCATTAACTAAATAAATTTCTTTATTCAATTAATTAAAACAAACATTCTAATCCATAAATTTTCAATTAATGAACTATAAAACATGGACTTAATTTTCCTTTCTTCCCAAAACGTATTTTCCCCTTCCAGGGAGATACTTTTAAAATACGTATGACCCGACTTCAAAATCTCTTTTCTGACGATCCTGATTTGCATATTTCTTCTGTCGATCTTGAGCAGTTATTAGTCGTGCGCGTATTAACTTGATAATATATGCAGTCTGTTGCACCAACTCTGGCCCTAGCAGTCGACGTTCTCCTATCTCGTCCCAGCATAGTAGCGTTCTGCACTTTCTTCCATACAACGCTTCGTAAGGCGGCATGCCTATACTCGCGTGATAACTATTATTATAAGCAAACTCCACTAGAGGTAGGTGGTCGTCCCAATTTCCCTTGAAATCCATGACACAGGCTCTTAACATATCTTCCAAGGTCTGTATCGTTCTTTCGCTCTGTCCGTCTGTTTGAGGATGATACGCCGTACTCAACCTCAGCTGTGTTCCCATATGCTCGTGCAAGCTCTTCTAAAAGTTCGACGTGAAGCGCGGATCCCGATCCGATACAATTGAAATTGGTACTCCATGTCGAGAAACGATTTACTTGACATAAAGTTTAGCTAACTGATCTAGGTTAAACCTAATTTTGATCGGTAAGAAATGTGCCGACTTCGTCAAATGATCGACTATAACCCATATAGCGTCATATCCTTTCTGAGTACTCAGAACTCCTACTACAAAATCTATCATGATATGCTCCCACTTCTACTCGGGAATTTCTAACGGTTGTAACAACCCAGTTGGACTTTGATGTTCAGCCTTGATTCTCTGGCAAGTCAAGCACCTACTGACGCATTCCGCGACTTCTCTTTTCATGTTTGGCCACTAAAAATGTTGTCGGAGGTTTTGATACATCTTCGTACTTTCCAGATGCATCGTGTACCTCGAACAATGGGCCTCTTATAAAATCTCTTCCTTCAGCTCCGATATTAACGGAACCTAAATTCTTCCTTCAAATCTTAACACTCCCTCTTTATCGAGTTTAAACTTAAAATTCCTCTCCTTCGGCTCCTTCGGAGATTCTCTTCCTTAGCTTCTCGCACTCTTCGTCTTTAAGTTGTGCCTCCTTTACTCTATCCAATAAGGTTGGATGAGTCTTCATTGAATACAATTTGTCTTCTGATTCTTTCGAAAATTTTACCTCCAACTCCATTTTTGCCATCGCTGTTATTAACTCATGTTGAGCCATTAACATCGATAACTTTTCCCGACCCTTTCTACTTAAGGCGTCGGTTACAACATTTGCCTTTCTCGGGTGATATAGAATTTCACAATCATAATCTTTGATCAATTCTAACCACCTCCTTTAGCCTTATATTCAGCTCTTTCTGTGTGAAGATATATTTTAGGCTTTTATGGTCCGTGTATATCTCGCATTTTTCTTCGTAAAGATAATGCCTCCAAATCTTTAAGGCAAAAACCACCGCTGCTAATTCGAGATCGTGAGTAGGGTATCCCTTTTCATAATCTTTTAACTGTCGTGATGCATACGCAATAACCTTCCCGTGCTGCATAAACACGCATCCTAGTCCTTTATGCGACGCGTCACTATACACCACAAAATTACCTGTATCATCCGGTTAGGATAATACTGGCGCCTCACTCAATCTTTTCTTGAGCTCTTGAAAGCTCTCCTCACATTTTTTCAACCATACAAACTTCACTGTCTTCCTCGTCAAATTAGTTAACGGGGTAACTATCTTCGAAAAATCTTGGATAAATCTTTGATAGTAGCCTGCTAACCCTAAGAAACTACGCACTTCAGTTGACATTTTTGACTGTTTCCAAATCATCACCACCTCTACCTTCGCTGGATCTATAGATATGCCATCCTTGTCTATCAGTGTCCCAAAAACTGGACTCTTTCTAGCCAGAATTCACACTTCGAGAATTTCGCGTAAAATTTCTCCCTCATTAGTGTTTCCAACGCTATTCTTAAATGTTTAACATGATCTTGCTGTGTCTTAGAATAGACCAGGATATCATCTATGAACACTACTATAAATTTGTCCAAGTATTGCTTGAACACTCTATTTATCATATCCATAAATATGGCTGGTGCATTTGTCAACTCGAACGACATTACTAGAAACTAGTAATGATCATAACGAGTCCTGAATGTTGTTTTCGGAACATCCTCTCCCCTTACCTTCAACTAGTGATATCCAGTTCTCAAATATATCTTTGAAAAATATTTTTTCCCTTTCAACTGATCAAAAAGATCGTCGATCCTTGGCAATGGGTACTTATTCTTAATCGTTACTTTGTTCAACTCCTTGTAGTCGATACAAAGTCTTAACGATCCATCTTTTTTCTTCACAAACAATACCGGTGCTCCCCATAGTGACACGCTAGGTTAAATATACTTATTGTCTAATAACTCTTGTAATTGTATCATTAATTCCTTCATCTCCACTAGGGCCATCCTATACAGAGCCCTCGAAACCGGTACCATACTAGGCACTATGTCAATAACAAACTCTATCTCCCTATCCGGCGGAAGACCTGGTAATTTGTCCAGAAATACATCCGCAAATTCTTTTACTACGGGTATCTGACCCATCTCTGCTCCCACTTGTTGGGTATCTACAACGTAAGCTAAATATCCCACACATCCTTTTCGTAACAATTTATTTGCTTGCATCATCGTGAGAAAATGAGACTGTCTTGGCGATTTACTACCGTAAAATACTACCTTAGACTACTTCGTAGGTTTAAGGTTTACTAGCTTCTTCTGGTAATCTATCATTTCCCTATGGTGAAACAACCAATCCATTCTCAGAATTACGTCAAATTCTCCCAGTTGAATCAGAATTAAGTCTACCATTAATTCATGCTCTAGTATTTTAACACAACAATTCCTATAGATATGCTCTACATGTATTATTTCTTTATTCGCAACTTCTATGTTTATGGGAGTCTCTAGATTTACTAGAGGTAAACTTAAACATTTAGCAAATTCATGTGATATAAAAGAATAGGTCGCACCCGAATCAAACAGCACGTACGCGTTAATATCATTGACCGGGATGATACTTGAAACTCCATCCTTAGATGCAAACACATCTTGAACCGTCATGTTGAAAGTTCTAGCGGTCGGTTTATTTGGTGGAGCTGGACCTGCTATTATCAGCTTCCCACTGCTATTTCCCTTACTGCCGCTTCCCACGTCGGTTCCCTTTTTAAGGCAATTTCTTGCCATATGGTCCACCGATCCACAGACAAAGCACCCACTGTTCTTTTTTGGGTTGGGGCAGTTAGGAGAGATGTGTCCCTTCTGCCCACATACCCCTGAGTGATTCTTCCCATAGTTCTTACACGCTTCAACCCTTTTCTTTGGGTCTCCTTGCTTATTTCCGGCATTTCTGGAATTGTTCCATTTTCTTTTTCCTCCTCCTCCGCTTCCACTGCCTCCTTCATTCTTGACTGATCCCTCAGTCTTTCCTTTATTTTTCCTCTCTTTGTTGTAGATGCTCATTGCCTTACTTCTTCCCTCGGCTATTATAGCCTTCTATAGGATAGTGCCAAACGATCCTATCTGCAATACTGACAACTTATTGTAGAGCCAGGGTTTGAATCCCTGCTCAAACCTTCTAGCTTTCCTCTCCCCTATGTCCACTTGGTGTGGAACAAATCGAGCCAATTCATTGAACTTGGCTGCATATTGGGGCACAAACATGTCCTCTTGTTTCAATTCTAAAAATCGTATTTCCATACGACTTTACATGCTAGTAGGAAAATAGTTCTCGAAAAATATTTCCTTGAACCTTTTCCAGGCAATCACTCCCTCACCAAACCTATTTTGGTTTACCTCCCACCAGAAATTAGCTTCACCTTTCAACATGTAAGTCACAAAAATGATCTTCTGTTCATCACTTATTCTGGCGATATTAAATGCCTTTTCTATCTCTTTTATCCACGATTGAGCCTCTATAGGCTCAGTGGTCCCTTTAAATTCTAGAGGTCCCACGCTCTTAAAGTCTTTAAAGCTGGCCAAAGGCACAGCTGGTGGATTTACATTAGCATTGGGATTGTGAGGATTCCTATTTTGTAATGCTCCTAATAACAATCTTCAAATTGTTGTATTGGGTTCTCTTGACCCCTACCCTCATTCTCATTATGAGCTTCTTCTTCTTGGTTCCTCTGTCTTCTCGGTCTTCCTCTTAGTGGCATTTTCTGTTTAATAAAATATATTATGATTAAATTATTACTCATTTTAAGGCATTTTTTCTTTTAATGCTAACAATTTCATTCATCACAAAGCACATTTAATAATATCTTATATTAATATGCTTTTGCTTACATACTTTTTCTTCTTACATATTTCTTCATATAGCTACCTGCTATTTACATGCTATAACACTTTCTGCTATGCAGATTCTACATCCCTCTATTTCTTACCAAAAAGATGGGATTTACTTAGTCTAATCCTTAACTTATATTAAAGTTAGGATTTACAAAAGATATCCCGCTAATACTATCAAAAGTTGGGATTCATACTACACACATATACAACCATATATTTACATACTTCTACACATTACTACTATACTATGCTTGTCCCCTAGCAATAGCACTAACACGCTCCTCCTCAGTGATAACAATCACACGAGCCCGAGTAATAGAACGTTGGAATTGTCCTATCTCTTGGGGGTAAGACCACATTTTATCTTGAACACGCTCTATAGATGTAGTATAGGCGTAGTTCATTATGTTTACCATCCTCTTGATTCCCCGCACTTCCTGCTCGAGTTTGTGAGCCTACTCTTCGGCCATCTGCTGCTTCAGTATCTCCTCATCCCAACGGTTATTCAACTCATGTCGCTCAACCTGCAGCTCCTGTACTAAGGCCTCTAACATCTGGGCTCTATTATTTGCTATATGCAATGCTATGTTTAGCGCTGCATTCCTATCCAACAAGCTGCACATTAATGCTCATAACTGAGTTAGAGCTTCCTAGATCTCGGGGTTTATCCCTAGATTCCTCCTCAGCTGGTGCAACCTCAGTCGACACAGTCTCAGCTGCTGCACCACCCCCTAACATTCCCGCAGCCGCTAAACCACCTAGCCTATTAGTCACAACAAATGGTAGCCCTGTATTCTCCTCCGGCTCTTCCTAATGCTTCGAAGGATCCTCATCAGAATCGACCTCGGGGTCACTTTCCATAAGCACTACCGGCACTAGCTCGGGTGCTAGTTCAGATGCTAACTGGGGTGGAGCGATCAACTCCTCATACACTGTCGGGATATCTCTGACATCATTCTCTCCTGACATCCACAATCAAATTATTGTCTTACTTAGCACATAACAACAAATTACATTTCATATAGCAAATAACAGTTCATTTATGTTATTTTTATTTCTTTAATTTTCTTTCGATGAATTTCCTTAATCCATCTCTTACAAACTCTACTTGAGTTTATTTCTTTTCTAACTTCTCTAGCTACTCTAAGGTTATAGCCTAAGATATCCCCACCTAAGGTTTCTAACCTATAGCTCTAATACCAACCTGTGACGCCCCCAAATCCGGGTAACTTCAAACCCGTATTTAGTGCTACACGGTACTACTCATTCACCATAATAATACTGACATAAATATAATTACTAATTATTACAATATGTCTAACTTGTCAATCCCAGGTTCTCAAACCTTTAAAAGTTTCATTACATGATAAATAAAATATTATTACAATATTCCTAACTATTGCATATAATATTCCAGTCTTCCTCTACTCGTTCATCTTCCCCTTTCCTTTGTCCTTACCAGAACCTTCTATACGCTCAGGCTTCACTAAAAACATTTAATTCTAAGCAAAGGTGAGCATTTAATTGCCCAGAAAGTAATAACAATTAATAATAACAACATAGACAAGAATCAAATATTTTCTTTGAAGAACACTTCAACAACGGAACAATAGTTGTGAAGTCATTGAATCGATTCTGAATAACATAACAGTTCGTTTATATTTTGAAATGACATATTGATTATTCACGCTGAGCGGTCGAAAGACCAAGAACTTTCTTTTTATACTTTTAAAAAGGTCTAACAGTAATTCAAGGCATGGAGTTATAGACACGGTGGGTGATCAACCCTTTATGCCCTGCGTTGATCAACACTACATACTGAAACGACATGTTACGTTTATCATCACCGCCTTTCGGCGCTAAAAACAATTCCTCAATATTTAGAGTGGGTTCATTCTTAGACTTGAATTCCAAACCAAAACAATTCGGTTAGAAAGCTCTACTTAATCTCAATAACATTTTAGAGAATTGTATTCAAATCAATAAAATGTTTTAACATGTGTCTAGCCGATACAATTGGCATTGACATAACTTTTAAACAGTTTAGGCATATCAAAACTTGAAAGCTTGAACAATTCATGCGTTATAGCAAAACTGAACACTTATACAATCGACAAAAAGTTAGTACAATTCTAGAATTTGCATAACAGATAAACATTGTGTACACCAAAGCATACATACAGATTATTCATAAGAATATACATTTACATTCTTAAAACTGACATTCAAATGAAAGTTGAATGGAGTCAGAATACTTGCCTTAGAATTCTTTAAACTTTTGACGTTAATCGCCCTTTATAAAATCCTACACAATTAAATTCATATTCACGTACTAATTAGCCACATAATTGACGCTAATTCTCGGTTTACATTAACTCTAATTCATCATTTATATTGTTGTAATTTAATATAGTCCAATCTCTAATCAACTTCCAATTTGATTGAGTCATTCAATACATAGGTTAATCTAACCTTCATATCATTAGAGCTTTAAGTTAAGAAAGGTTTTCATATACAAGCACCAAACTTACTCTGCCTAATCAAAACTTTCTTGGCAATTCTGTAACACGACATGATTGCGCTGTGAAAAGGCTTGGAAGCGGTGCGGCTGCGCCACTTCGGCAGAGACCATACTCTGGTTATTTCAGCCACTTCTCTATTTTCTTAACTACTTTGGAAAATCATATCTTGCAATCCACACCTCCGATTGATTCCAAATTTGGATACAATCTAAGGAAGCTATAAGTAATGCAACTATGAATCTCATGGAGAGTTCGATCCTGGCTCACTATTTAGTATTTTAGAAAAATATAACATGATCAAATAGAGTTCTTTAGGACATAATTTCAGAGACTTTAATATACTTTGCTAATATAATTTTTTCATTGAATTCAAGTTTGATTCAAAGTTCATAACATTGCTTTTAAACTCACTTTGATTCACTCAATCAGCTTGGGTTACATCATAATACATATATAGATACTACCTAGCTCCAAGCATTGGGAAATTATCAGTTTTTAAACATTCGAACCTCTTTGAGGTATTTTGACAAACACCTTATAAGCATAGTTTGAAAACTCAGATTTCATATATATTTAAGCATGGTTTAGCCACAATTTTCCATCCTTATTTCTTCAAGTAACATACAATCCCATTACTAATAACAATTTTCCAACCAAACAGAGTAGCATAGCAACAATTATACATACTTTTTACTAAATTCTTGTAATTATATCAAGAATACATGACTTACCTTTTAATTGATGTCTTCTAGATAAATGTTTGCTTCGATTCTTGTTTTAGTTCCTCTTTTGCTAACTCCTTGTTCCAAATCTTCTTCAACTCCAGCTCTTTAGTGAACTTGGTGATTTTCAGCAGAAGTTGGGAGGATTCTTAATATTAATAATTTGTAGGTGCAAGAGTTTTGATAGTTTAGGAATATGAAACTTGTTTTTGACACAGATGAAGAATGAGAAAGACATAGGCTTCTCAGCCTTTCTTCATTTATCAGATGTAGGATAGCTTAGCTTAGTGTATTGCCTATTTATCTAACATGATGACACATCCTACTTAAGTTTTAATGACTCAGCTTCATGTTATAACCATAGTTTACTTAATACATGCCTTACATACATTATACTCCCAATACACATATACATTTGTGTATTATAATTGCATACAATTATACATTATTCCCATAAAACTTAATTAAACTATACAATCTATATTGCATAATTAATTAATTTCCTCCTCTCCATAAATTGTTTTCAAACAATTTAATTATATATTGAATATATAATTTAATATATTCAATCATTTATTCAAATTATAAATTTAATTTACTAACGTGATAACGATATACATATCATATATATGAGATCTCATATTTTTAATATACATCCATTTCGCATAATATTAAATATTATACCATTATTCACGTTACATTTAGTTATTGTAACATAAATACGACTATCATCATTAACTAAATAAATTTCTTTATTCAATTAATTAAAATAAATATTTTAATCCACAAATTTCAATTAATGAATTAACTTCCTCATTCCATTTTATAGCTAATTCAAGCTAGCTTATTTAGTAGTTTAATTAACTATTAAATATAACTTTTCAAATAAATGTATATTTTTCACATTTATATACACATTTAACCCTTCACACAAAATTACATATTTCACAGCACATATACCTTTATGCCGTCAAAGTTAACATATCTCATAATAAAAATTTTATTTATTAAATTCTTATTTTACTAGTTTCCGAAAAATCTGGATTGTCACAATGATAATCACTAGGTCCTCCATGCACCATGTAAAAGTTATGTGTATTGGTCATGGTTGCTAAATGTTTAACATGAAGTCAATATTATATTATAGTTTGCAATATTATTAGGTATTGTTTTCGTAATATTCAGGTTTTACCTCAATGTCCATTGATTAATTCATCTCAACTGATCCATTCAAAGGATTTTTGACAAACTAATATTGTAATTAAACTATTAAACTAATATCTTATATATAGTATTTAATAATAATAATAATAGCAAATATATATATATATATATATATATATATATATATATTTATATATATATATATATATATATATATATAAAGAAACAAAATGAGGCTAATCTTTGGTTCGGTAGTCCTTTTCGGACCGTAATAAATTTTCTTTGGCTGCAATATATTTCCTCCGAAAAATATTATTACGTGGATTATTGTCGGTTACGAATAGAGTATATATTATGAGTATTAAATGTGCATATATGATGAAATATAAATTGATATACTTATTTATTATACTTAAATAATAAACGGTTATGTATTGAATATGACATATGTTATTAATAATAACGGTTAGAAGAATGTAACGGTTATTATACATATGTTATAACTGTTATTATGTATTTATTGTTTAAAATTAAATGAGTTCACGATGAGTATTAAACAACATAAATTTATGAACTAAATAATCTAAAAACCTATGAAACTGGATTGTAATATGAATATAATATTATAATCTATGTATTGATTCCGATTTTTGTTATCTTCTCTTTTTGTCTACTCTATATGTGAATTTGTGTGAATAAAGCGTGACAGAGGTTGGCGAACAATTTAAAAGATCTGGCATAGATGTTGATCCTTCTGTTGATAGATTGGACCCAAAGCACTACATACGGTATAGGCTATCAAGGGCTGCAACTAAATATCAAGACCAGAAGCATTATCTAGTATGTTGACTTGCTATGGTCTTACATATCTATTCTTTTATTATAAGTTCCCATTGGTACACTATTCCCTTTCTTTCTATTGGTTATACCCAACTTCTGTTCCTCACTTCTTTTTACCACGTATATATAACACTACAAAAAAACAGGTTATAGACGACGGGCTTTTTGCCGATGGCATATAAGTCGTCAAGAGTGACCACATAAACGACGACATTGCCGTCGATAATGACCTCAGTCTGTTGGGTTTGTATATAACGCAAGTATGCAATCAAATTACATAAATAGGGCGGAAGCGTGATAAAACGAATTTTAAAATTTTTCATACAAACCATCACCATGATCTTTCCTTGTGTTCAATTATCAATTAACGAAAGAGATAGAGATAAAGAATTATACCCTCGTGAATCAAAGCTTCCTCGGATACAAGTTCACCTCCAATTCCTTCGCGTTCTCCTTGAATTCCACCGACTAAATTCCTTCGCTTGATCAACGTTAGCCACCCAAGTGTTTGGCCTCTAGAGGTGATCCACCGAGGAAGAATAGTTGTCCAAGATGATGGGTGTTGGCAAAACCCTAGTTTCTATCTCTATAGAAATTGCAAATACCCTCCACAATCTAATGCAAAAGTGTGTAATATTTCTAAAATATTAAATAATAAATATTAAGCTATTTAATTTATTCTATCTCCATAGATTAAATTAAATACATTTAACTTATTATTACAATTATGCCATTTACTTCTTAAACAAATATTTTTCCTTTTGCGGTGTGACCCTTTAGGTTCTCCATATTAAACCGGTTGTGAATAAATCAATTAGAACAATTCTAATTATATTTAAATAACTAAATTAAACTATTTAATTCATTTAAATAAATAATATTTATTGTATAATAAGGGTAAATGTTGTCCTATTTGTATATGAACAATTAACGCGCAAGTATACGCGGTCAACAAGTAATAAAGAGTAAGTAGAGTATCGATCCCACGAGGAATTATCTCTAATGTAACCCAATAACAATTTCAAATCACCTCGATCTTAATTAAATAACTTTATTAAAACATAAATAGATAGGTAAAGAGCTAAGAACAAAATATCCACACTTAAGCATTTTGTCAAACACTTGGTGTGCATTACTTTGTTCAAATCTCTTAACTCTCCTTTTGATCATGGTGGTCACAATGAATTGACAAAACACAAATTATGTATAACACAATCACATGTCATTATATTTATAGTATGAATCTATAATCTATTTTCCAATTTCATATAGATTATCAAGCTAATCACCAATTCCTTAGCAATTAAACATTAAGTACAAAATATAAAGAACCAATTCATATGGTACCCATCAAACGAAAAGCAAGATAGAAGTTTAATTCATAACAAATAAATCAAACTATTCCAAATATTGGGTAATCATCCATGGATAATACAAGTATCAAAGAAAAGCTAGAAGTTTAATTCAATTCCTTGCCTCTATTGGTGTTACAATTGGTAGCACTAGATCCCCAAGAATGAGTTCTAGCCACTAGAGGAAAAAGAAAAGAAAGAAAGACTTCCCTTAGTTGTTGGTTGAAGCTCCTCCATTGATGTTGTTGAAGCTCCTACCATTATTGCTCCTTGAAGCTCTTGAAGAACCATGGCCAAGAGCCATGGCCTCCCTCTCCAAGCCGCCTCTCTCTCTCTTTCTCACTCTAGGTTACAAGTAGAAATGAAGAATAATGTGTTTTTGCCACCCCTTGGATGTTATAAGAGTTGGGTCTTCAAAAACCTAGCTATTTCCCGAGTTTTGGACCAAAAATCGCAAAAACTCAGCTGCTGTCCCCGACGAGCTCGCCTCGGCGACCAAATTGGCCTAAGTTTCTCGCCCCGGCGCGAACTCGTCGCGACGCGGAATTGTGTAGGAAATTCCCGTCCCAGCGAGCTCAGAAACAATGGCCATAACTTCTTCGTCCGAACTCGGATTAAGGGGATTAAGGAGGCTATGAAAAGCTACGAAGTAGCTCTACAAGTTTCATAACTGGAGCTCGTCGAGATAATGGCCGGAGCAAGGCTCAAATGGAGCCTGAAGCAACTGCTGTGTAAAATGCATGTCAAATACGATGCTAAAATGACCATAACTCTCTCATACGAACTTCAAATTGGATGATTCTGGATGCTATGGAAAGCTAAGACAAAGATCTACAACTTTCATTCTTTAAGTTTTGAGAGATTCGGATTGCATCATGGGTGAAATTGAGAAACAAGCAGCTGGAATGCTACATTCAGGCCAAAAACGCATCGATCCAAGAGGCCTTTATTTCAATTCCTACAAAACAAAGTAAAAACACATAAAAGCATACAAAAACATATAAAAGTAATACAAAACTACATTACACAATAATAAGATGAAAACACATAAAACCAAACGAAATAGCTAAAGACTTACAAATTATCAAGGCTAAAAGTACTCAATTTGTGTATATAAAACACACTCATCAAATACCCCAAACTTAAACCTTTGCTTGTTCTCAAGCAAAACATACAAACTATAAAAATTAAACATTTCTAAATAAAACCTATCTTGAGCAATGAGTTAATAAATTTAAACAATGGTCTCAAAGCATAAACACGTGAAAACTCAAGGAAACTTTCAAAACGTTGCAAGTCTAGATTTACAATTAGCTAGTTATAGCTTGCTTTAGGTCCCTTCCGTGTGTGAGTACCCAATAGCACTAAACCAATCAAGCTCGGATTAAGCTATGCAACCACATTACCTTATGAAATAATCACAATAAACCCCGAAACAACATGCTTAACACATCACTCAATACAAAGGTATACAAATCGCAATCTCCAAAAATTTGAAATCAAACGACTCTAGGTAAGTGCATTTTATGCTCCATCTTATTCTAAGTCTACTCTTGTGGGTGAGTGCGTTTTACGCTCCATCTCAACTCAACACAAGGTTTGATATAAAAAACTTTCTTTCTTTTGTCATCAAATTATAGATGAGTGTGTTTTATGCTCTATCTCCCCTAAGTATGTGTCCATGAGTGAGTGCGTTTTACGCTCCATCTCAACTCACCACATGACCATCAATTCAAACACAACAAATTTGGACACCTTGCTTCGAGTGATGTTTAAACGAGTTCTAGAGTTTATAGATATTGTTCATAAGCATTCGGTTATAACAGCCTTCTCTAAGCATACAACTAGTTCAATACTCATGGGTAAGTGCAAAAGAGTGAAAGGACGCATAAACAAATTAATAACCACAATAACGATTAAGCACAAGGACTAAGCAACATTTATCCATTTTTCATGAGTCAAAAACTATTCAATCAACTTCTTATCATAGCCCATGAATTGTAGTTCAAATCAAATTAAAACAATGCTCAAAAGACATATCTTAAAAATATTTTTTTTATTAATTTTTTTTTTCAAAATAGCAAACAAATATTAAAATGCACAAATAACTAAGATATGCTATGTAGCCATGATGCCAATGCTATATGATCCACCCCCAAACTCAAAGTGAACAATGTCCTCATTGTTTATAAGATAAATAAATGAAAACTGAGAACTTCCCTGATTGGCCAAGCGTCATGCTCGACCATAACCTTCTAAACATTTGAGTCTGATGGTGGATAAACTGGTAACGGTTATGGCTCAGGAACATACATTGGAGCGGCATTCGGATAATAACGAAATAATTCTTTACCAAACAATGCTCAATCAGGCCAACTTTCTTTTAGACCATTCGTTGACTACGTGAAATGCACTAATTGAAATTCTTCTCAAATACCTCCCCTAAACTCAGTTTCAACAAAAATTGGTAAGTTATTATAATATTCAATCAAATCATAACAATGAATAACCCAAAATCCTCCAATTGAGCCAACACAAACTCAATTGGGCAACCAATCTAAATTTATCCAAATTTGATAGTGCATGATTACCTAATACAAATCCAAGTACAACAGTTTAACTAACCAAGAATACCCATCACAATTGATAAATTTATTTTACTTGTATGCAAAAATTGGAGCGAGTACCTTGCTTTGTGTTGGCAAAAGAAGTTGTTTTTTTAGTACCTTCAATTTGGAGATAAATCCTTTTGAATGCTCACTTGGTTAAGATGAATCCATGTGGGAGATAGGAAGAATGAGTTTGGAAGTGTGAATGACAATACAATCCCGCTTGGGAAGAAATTTTTTTTTTCTTTAGCTCGCCGGGGCGAGAAAATCATGAAAGTAGTATGCACACAAGATAATCATATTTGATATGATGTAGCATATACTTTGTAATCTTATTCATTTATTAATAAAAGAATTGATTTTCTTAAAAGGCATTTTATATTATCTACATAGTGTTGTTATATTAAATGTGATAAACCCATAGTTTTGAGCAATGCTTTTAGAATCATGATGGTGATCATGCTAATGAGATCTAAATTCAAGATAGCTCACAAACTAAAATCGTTCCTAATTGATGGATTACTAAAAAAGGGGATTACTGAATCCGGATAGATTAGTACATACGTTGCTTGCTCTTAGAAAGAGGATGATTGATCTCATAATCATTTGTGTGGAGACACTAAAGCAAGTATGTAGGTGCTTATTGGAGAATAAGTTCACTGAACGTGGCTCGCTAAGGAATACCTAATGGAGCTTTACTCGCCTGTCAATAGGAATTCCTCTAGTGATAGTAGTACAAGTGATCCTTGGACTTGAGATCATCATAGTATCTTGTGTATGATGAGTTATACTTTGACATGTCCCTTAAGACCTTTAGGGTATATCAAAGGGTATGATTGAGTATAATAAGTTGTGCATGGAGATAGGTGAATGATCAACAAAGAATCTACCACGTGTAACGACCCCAAAATCCATACACTTCAACTCTCCACACCGGTCGTTAACAATACATCTATATTCTAACTTTACAACATTAATCGATAATAAACTCAATAAAACGCGGAATAAATAAAAACTTTTCAGTTTTCTTTCTTTGCTTTCCCTAAATCATAACCTTTATTCAATTACATATTCTAGAATCACAATTGATTCACTTCATCAAAGTTATAATAAAAATAAAACTTCAAGATTTAACACCCTTTATACAACGGATAATATTAAATACAACTCAATACAAATTTAACAACTCTGCATTTGTTGCAATTAATACATTTTCAAATACATCATACCGAACCTTAATCATGGCTCAAAAATATAATTTAAACTAAAATAATTAATCTGCATGCTTTACATCTGAATCATGCCATTCAAGCGGCAATTAACTTTACTTGGTAACTTTAACCTGCAAAAATGGTTATTTGCAAGAATGAGCTCGACAGCTCAGCAAAATCTAACAGTTTGCATGCGTCACATAACATATAGATAACATGCTCAACATCTAAGTCATAATCATTTGACTAAACATATCATGCATAACGATCAACACATAACAATTAGAGATTGAGCTCCATAACTCAATCAGCATTCTTTACTCAACGAACGTAGTCATATTTTGACTTTGTCGTTTCATACTTGTAACATCTATGAAATACATCATGCTTCTACATCATATGATTAAAACAGTTAATCAATTAATTCACATAACAAATAGAAACTGAAAGACTTGCCTGGTTTGTAGATTATCAATTACCATAACCAGCTTATATATATATGCACTTCACGTATCCTACACGATATATGTAATCATGCACATCATTAATTAGTCACATAGTAATACTCAGTATTCATTTTACTTAACAATTCATAACCCTTCATTTTTATTATAAATGTTATAAACTTTCATTTTATTGTGTCTCACTTTAATCGACACCTAACCATTAGCTAAACCTTAAGCTTCGCTTTACATTAAGTGTATAATGTTTTTAAACATATAGGGTAGCATAACATGACCAATAGAAAAGAATTAAAAACAATAAAAATTTTATTTCTGCAATTCTCGCCGGGGCGAGAAAATCTGTGACACCCCCAAATCCAGGTACTTAATTCCCACTGACTACCCAATAAAATAACAATTAAATAAACTTAAAGAAATATTTTCCCAAAATGGGTTACATCACCAAACTATTAAACATTCAATTCCCAGGTTATCTTAACCTTAATACATCAAATGCGAAATAAAACATAATTTAAATAAGTCTTGATACAATCGATCATCAAATAAATAATAGGTCTTTAGCTATTTATGCATCTTGCCCTTGCCTTTGCTTGTGGACGGCTCGTCCGGCTTCTCAGCCTTAGCTGCAATGATTAGTGCAAGAGTGAGCAAATAATTGCTCACAAGTACAATAACAATAATATCTAAATGAAATGATTTCAACTGAGGAGTAATAGTTTTCTGATTCTCAACCAATAAATGATTAAAGTTTAAAAGCTCGTTAGAATGCTTGATTCCAAAAATGTAGAATTCAAGATTTAGAAATTATATCTGAGGGTCACAAGACCTCGAACTATGTCCTAGGTTGACAAGTATTTCTACTGTAACCTTTAACAGTCATATAGACTATGGACCAACATCTCGTACTCAGGGAGATTAGCCCTTTGTACAATGTATTGTGCACAAATATTTTAACGTTGTCGCGTAAGTAATCCCCTATATTAGGGTTGTTCATCTCAGTTTATCGTCTGAATCCATACCAAAAAGGAAATTGGCTTGGAACAAGTATAGAAAACATTCTAAGTCTTTGAAACGCTTATCAACTAAGGACTAGCTGTATCAATAAGGGTTTGCTTGTCTAATTCAATAGAGTTTGTTCAATAGAAACTATACTCGAAGTTTGAATAATAACAATGATTGGAATAAAGCTTGAGTATATAATCATGATAATAACCTTGCTTGAATATCAATAAGCTAAGGTCAATAAGCTTGCTCAGTATAAATAAACTTGTCTTGAATAAATTAACAAGTTAAAAGAGAACAACAACTTACTATAAATAATTCTCAAGCTTAAGGAAGGAAAACTTGCTCAACGTAAAAGTAATAAGTTGAGATAAGGAACTTGCCTCAAGCGTAGATTACAAATTAAATATCTCTCGATCGTTAAACAACCTATACATTTAATTATAAAATGGTAACATAATTAGTTATAAAATAATATACACTTTAAGCTTGCTTTTATCCTTTATATTATAACATCTCATTTAACATACCATAGTCAACAAGTACTAGTTTAGCAACCATCTTGACAATACTTTAATCACATTAATATAAGTTTAATTAGGCATGCAATGATACATCATAGCTACCAAGAAAAGAAAACATAATAATAAATTTTTTTTTTATCCAGCAGTGATTCTCGTCGGGGCGAGAATTTACTGAACAAAACTCTCGTCGGGGCGGGGATTTACAGAACAAAATTTCTCGCCGGGGCGAAGATTTCTTCACATTTTCTCGCCGGGGCGAGATACTCGACAGTCATCTTCCCAGCTCGCGAACCAGTGAAAACTTAGGCCAAATTTGGCCAAATTTTCTGAATTCTACCATCCAGAATACAAATTAAACATACCCAGACATCATATATGATATAAAACATTTACCTAACATGTTCTGTAAACATTTTAATCATTCTAACACATAAACAACTAGTTTAAAACCAAAAATTCACTGTTAAAACCAAATATTCGAGTTTTAACCATTCTCATGAAATTAAACTCTATAAATTCATTTTTCAACCAATTAAAACCATTCTTCTTGCATTATTCATGTTTTTCATCACATAATCATAAACAATTATTAATTCACCGATTAATAACCAAATTGAATCATCAATTTTCATACAAATATGCCATACATGAAATAAAGCTCTGTAAAACTAAGAACTCAATTCTAAAGCATGTTTTCATGAATTAATTCTTCAAACTAGTTTATAATCACCACATAATCTCTAATACATGCTTACTAACAATTATAACCAAGTAATTCATGTATTTGGCATATAAATTCATATACAGTGAAGTAAAAATCACATACAGAGAAGTAAAATAATAAAAATATAATTAAAACAAAACTAATAAGAATTATACCTTCAAGTTATGTATATAATTCCTTACTAGCACTTCCCTTCCTTCTCTTTCTCAATTCACAAACTCTCAATTCTCTCTTTTCTCTCTAACTCTCTCTTCTTCTCCGTATATCCTCTTTTCTCTTTGAACTCTGTTCTTTCTTTTCTTTCTTTTCTTTTTCTTACAATTGACGCACTTTAAAAATAAAACTGATAAAAATAAAAACTGATAATTAATATAATAACGTATAATCTAAATTTAATCCATCAGTTTAAAATTTCAAAAGCCATAAGGCTATGTTTGGCAATTACAAATAAAATAATCTATTATTCTAACTAAAGGTCTTAAGGCCTTGTTTGGTAAAACATAAATAAAATAACCCATTATTCCCAAACAAAGATCATATGGCCTTGTTTGGTAAAACTGAATTAAACACTTTCTCATTTATTTAAATAAACCAATATAACATATAGTTTAAAATATCACACTTCTAATTTAATTGAACTTATTATTAAATAAATTCAATTAAACCTTACCAACTCAAATAATAAATTCATTTAACAAATTACAATAATACCAAATAAATTCTCTTATTCAAATAAATCATTTATTCAAATAAACCTTTTCATCATCTAATTTAATTATTAAATTAAATTAGAATTACATAACAAATCACATTCAAATAACATTTAACATAATTAAACTTAACATATACCCACTTCACAAAAACTTAATAAATTATTTATTTAACTCAATAAATTAATAAAAATATTTATATAACTCAATAAATATTTTTATTCAATCACAAAAATTGCATTCGTTACATCTTTCCCTCCTTAAAATGATTCTGTCCCCAGAATCACAATGCAATTAAATCATCCGTTACATTCTCCCCTCCTTACAAAGATTCTGTCCCCAGAATCGCAATATAAACATTAAACAAATAATTGAGGAAAATTCTGCATCATTTGCTCTTTGAGTTCCCACGTTGCTTCTTCAGCACTATGGTTCCTCCAGATTACCTTAACAGAAGGTATCACTTTATTTCTAAGAACTTGTTCCTTCCTGTCCACTATTTGTACAGGAACCTCTTCATAAGACAAATCTTGCTCAAACTATATCGGTTCATACTGTATGACATGTTTATAATCAGACTTATACGGTCGTAGCACCGATATGTGGAATACATTGTGAATATGGCCTAACTCAGGAGGTAAAGCTACCTCATAAGCTACTTCACCCATCCGCTTCAGCACTTCGAAAGGTCCAATAAACCGCGGGCTGAGTTTACCCTTTTTACCAAATCTGATCTTTCCCTTCCAAGGGGATACTTTGAGAAACACAAAGCTCCCGACTTCAAATTCGCGATTTTGTCGTTGTTGATCAGCATACTTCTTCTGTCTGTCTTGAGCGGCTACCAGTCTGGCTCTTATCACCTTGACAATTTCAGCAGTTTGTTGTACCAGCTCGGGTCCCAGTAGTCGTCGTTCACCAACCTCATCCCAGCATAATGGAGTTCTGCATTTCCTTCCGTACAATGCTTCGTAGGGCGGCATGCCGATACTAGCGTGATGACTATTGTTGTAAGCAAACTCGACCAGAGGTAAATGATCATCCCAGTTGCCTTTAAAATCCATGACGCATGCCCGAAGCATATCTTCCAACGTTTGAATTGTTCTTTCGCTCTGGCCATCGGTTTGAGGATGATAGGATGTACTCATTCTCAACTGTGTCCCCAAACAAGCTTGCAAACTCCTCCAAAATTTTGAGGTGAAACGTGGATCTCGATCTGATACTATTGATACTGGAACTCCGTGCCTTGAGATAATCTCTTTGACATATAATTTCGCCAGCTGATCCAAAGTGAATCAGATTTTGATGGGCAAGAAATGCGCTGATTTCGTCAATCTGTCAACTATGACCCATATTGCGTCATATCCATTCTGAGTAGTTGAAAGCCCTACTACAAAGTCCATTGTGATATGCTCCCACTTCCATTCTGGTATCTCCAAGGGCTGTAACAAACCACTTGGTCGTTGATGCTCCGCTTTAACTCTCTGACAAGTGAGACATTTCGCAACACATTCAGCAACCTCTCTTTTCATGTTTGGCCACCAAAAATGTTGTCGAAGATCCTGGTACATCTTTGTGCTTCCCGGGTGAACCGAAAATCTTGAACTGTGAGCTTCATTCAAAATCTCCTCTCTGATTGCCAATACCGACGGTACCCAGATTCTGCCTTCAAATCTCAGTAACCCTTTGGTATCGATTTTATATTTAAGCTCTTCACCTTCAAGCACTCTTTTCCGTATCTCAACACATTCCTCATCCTAGAGTTGCGCTTCTTTCACATTTTCCACCAAAGTTGGTTGAGTTTCCATCTGGAATAATTTTTCATTAGGCTCTGCCAGATT
This sequence comes from Aralia elata, assembly GCA_034770075.1. Classification (NCBI taxonomy): domain Eukaryota; kingdom Viridiplantae; phylum Streptophyta; class Magnoliopsida; order Apiales; family Araliaceae; genus Aralia; species Aralia elata. The sequence goes on from CM068378.1 coordinate 36,881,255, forward strand.
TTTCACCTCTAATTCCAACTTAGCCATTTCCGCCACAAGTTTCTCCTGAGCAGTTAACATGAACAGTTTCTCCTGACCTTTTCTACTCAAAGCATCGGCAACCACATTAGCCTTCCCTGGATGGTATAGAATTTCAGTCATAATCTTTGATCAATTCTATCCATCTCCTCTGTCGCATATTCAAATCTTTCTGCGTGAAAATATACTTCAGACTTTTATGGTCTGTATATATTTCACACTTCTCCCCATAGAGATAGTGCCTCCAGATTTTTAAAGCAAACACCACGGCTGCTAACTCCAAATCATGGGTCGGATACCCTTTTTCATAGTCTTTTAGTTGGCGCGATGCATATGCAATAACCTTACCATTTTGCATCAACACACAACCAAGTCCTTTATGTGATGCGTCACTGTACACCACAAAATTTCCTGTAGCATCTGGCAAAGATAACACAGGTGCTGAACTTAGTCTCTCCTTTAGTTTTTGGAAACTTTCTTCGCACTTCTCCGTCCAAACAAACTTCACTGATTTCCTTGTTAAATTTGTCAACGGAGTGGCGATCTTGGAGAAATCTTGAATAAAACGCCTGTAGTATCCTGCCAAACCAAGGAAACTCCTTACTTCCGACAGTGTCTTCGGCTGATCCCAGTTCATGACAGCCTCTACTTTCGCTGGATCCACTGAAATCCCGTCTTTATCAATAACATGCCCAAGGAATTGAACACGCTCCAACCAAAATTCGCATTTTGAAAATTTTGCATATAATTTCTCCTTCCTTAACGCCTCCAACGTCACCCTCAAATGCTCCACGTGTTCTTCTTGAGTTTTGGAGTAAACCAAAATGTCGTCTATGAATACCACCACAAACTTATCCAGAAATGGTTTGAACACCCTATTCATTAAGTCCATGAATGCTGCGGGCGCATTCGTTAAACCAAATGACATAACCAAAAACTCATAGTGACCATATCTGGTTCGAAACGCCGTCTTTGGTATGTCATCTTTTCTCACCTTCAATTGATGGTACCCACTTCGTAAATCTATCTTCAAAAAATATCTTGCTCCCTTCAGTTGGTCAAACAGGTCATCGATCCTTGGCAATGGATACTTGTTTTTAATCGTGACCTTGTTCAACTCTCTATAATCAATGCAAAGACGCATTGACCCATCCTTCTTCTTAACAAACAATACCGATGCTCCCCACGGCGAGACGCTCGGTTGAATATACTTCTTATCCAGCAATTCCTGCAGCTGCACCATTAACTCCTTCATTTCTACCGGAGCCATTCGATACGGGGCTTTCGATATAAGGGCCGTTCCCGGTGCTAAATCAATTACAAACTCGATTTCCCTATCTGGCAATAATCCTGGCAAATCATCAGGAAACACGTCCGCAAAATCCCTAACTACTGGTATCTCCTCCAGTTTTGCACCCACCTTTCGGGTATCAACTATGTAGGCTAGATATCCTACACATCCTTGTTTCAACATCTTTCTGGCTTGCACCATCGTCAGACAACTCGTTTGTCTAGGCGACTTGCTGCCATAAAATACAACCCTCGACGGAGTCATAAGGTTTACACACTTCCTTTGACAATCAATAACTGCCCCATAGTTGAACAACCAATCCATTCCCAGAATGACGTCAAACTCCCCAAGACGAATTGGGATCAAGTTTACTGTCATCAGATGACCCTTAATATCTACCTGACAGTTCTTGTGGACAAACTTAACAGGAATCACCTCCCTATTCGCAATTTCTATATTCATGGGGTAATCTAATTCTTCGTGGGGTAACCCTAACTTCTTAGCAAAATCATCGGATATAAATGAGCAAGTAGCACCCGAGTCAAACAATACATAAGCATTAACATTATTGACTGGAATGATACCTGACACTACATCCTTTGACTGCACAGCATCCTGCACCGTCATGTTGAATGTTCGAGCGGTAGGTCGGTTGGGCTGCGTGGGTCCTGTGATAGTAAGATTGCCTCCACCACCAGTATTTCCCTTTCCTGAACTGGCTCCACCTGTAGTTGCTTTCTTAGGGCACTCCCGAGCAAAGTGATCCTTCGACCCGCAGATGAAACATGCTCCTTTCTTTGGATTAGGGCAATTTGGCGCGATATGCCCCTCCTGCCCGCAGTTGAAGCACACCCGCTTACCCTTCAAACAAGCACCCATATGGCTCTTTCCACAGTTACTGCACACCTCTATCTTCTTCTTCTGATTACCCTGCTGACTTCCCGCAGAGTTACTATCATTCCATTTTCTCTTTTGACTATTGCCTCCATGGCTACCACTTGCCTTGTTTTCACTCTCATTCTTCTTCTTCCTCTGCTCCTGATTATACTTGGTCAGAGCATCACTGCCTCCTTCAGCGATAATCGCCTTTTCCAGCACTGCCGCAAATGAGTTCAGTTAAAACAACGAAACTCTGCTATATAACCAGGGTTTCAGTCCCTGCTCAAATCTCCTAGCCTTCCGCTCATCCGTGTTGACCTGATATGGCGCAAACCGCGCCAGCTCATTAAACTTTGCAGCATATTCAGGTACCGTCATGGTACCTTGCTTCAGTTCCAAAAACTGCACCTCCATTTGATTTTGAGCACTTGTCGGAAAGTAGGTCTCGAAAAACATCTCCTTAAACTGCTCCCACGGAATAATCCCTTGGCCACCTCGAGTCTTATTTGCTTGCCACCAGTAGCTAGCTTCTGATTTCAGCATGAAGGTTGCAAATGCCGTCTTCTGGTCCTCGCTGACTCTAGCGACATCAAACACCTTCTCCATTTCCATAATCCACGTTTGAGCCTCTATCGGATTCATAGACCCGTGATATTCCGGAGGTTCGACAGCCTTGAAGTCTTTAAAGGTTGTAGCCTGAGCTTGTGGTTGATTTGCAAAGGCTCCCGTTAACAAATTTACCAACTGCTGCATGGGATTAGCGTTGGCTGCTTCGTTGCTAGTAGATCCCTCAGGGGTCTGTTGACGTGTTGGTTGTCTTCTTGGCGGCATCTTCTGTTAAAAAATTCGCGTTATTAGACTATTGCTCAATTATTTAAACATTTAAGTCTCAACTTAAATATTTATAAACAACACTTAACACACCGTACAACTGATAAACTTTCATATTTTATTTATTAACTGCTTCAAAACATAATAGAGATAACATCCTAGTTATTTACATCAAATCATCTATCCTGAAATCACAAAGTTCCAGGATTACATCATTATTCTATCCTATTATAGAAACTGGGATTTACAATTTATTCACCTCATAGTTTCATAATAACATAATTAATCATAATCTATGATGACATCCCACGACGCACAGCTTCCTGGCGTTCCTGCTCCATAATACGAGTCACCATCCTTCGATCCACCATATCTGGATGACGATGAACTCGATCCAGAGCTCTATCCACTGTGGAGTGAAAAATATACTCCATATCATCAATCTTGGCCTTCTTTGACCGCACCTCACACTCAACACGATCTGCGCGATCAGCCTCCCTCAGCCAAGCTGTCTCAGCTCTCGCCTGCTCAGCTGACTCCTTTTTCAACTCATCTCGTACAATCTCATTCCTGGCTAACAACTGTCCGCGTCGATACTCAGACTGTGCTAGCCTCTGCTCAGCCTCTGCAAGACGTGATGAAAGGTCTTGAATCTCAGCATCCTTCTGCTCTAGAGTGGTTTGACGTTCTGCAGCATGTTCCTCTAACTCCTCCTTTTCACTCTCTACATGAACCATCTTCCACTCCACATCTCCAAGACGTATGTCTAGCTCCTCGATCTCACTGCTCTTCTGCTCCAAAGCAGTCTATCGCTCCGCCAACTGCCTCTCTAACTCCTCCATTCTATCCTGCAACTCTATGTTGCGATCATACACCTTCTCGTACATCTGAACACCCAAAGTAGATAGTGATATCCCCTCAGGGTCTTCCTCCTCCTCCTCAACCTCTTCAGGGTCCTCCTCAGGATCCTCCTCAGGGTCCTCCTCAGGATCAGTCTCAGGCTCATACTCGTGACCTGTAACTGTAACCAATGGAGATGGCTCCCTCTGCACTAGCTGCTCATGAACCACGTGAATATCTCGGGGCTCCTCCTCCCTAGTCTGGCTGGGCTCTCCTCTATCAGTCATCCTGACAACAAAATTTTAAGTTTTAATTACTAATCGATAATACTCGCGAGCACATAAGTTTGTTATCAAATAAGCACATAATCATTTTGTTGTCTTTTATGAATTTCCGTAATTCATTCCTTAGAACTCGATAAGAGTTTATCACCACTATATTCTCTATCTTCTAAAAGGCTACTACCCTAAGGTTTTCCCCACCTAAAGGTTCATAATCTACAGCTCTGATACCAACCTGTGACACCCCCAAATCCAGGTACTTAATTCCCCACTGATTTGGTGTTCACTATAACATACATTCAAAACTAACTACCCAATAAAATAACAATTAAATAAACTTAAAGAAATATTTTCCCAAAATGGGTTACATCACCAAACTATTAAACATTCAATTCCCAGGTTATCTTAACCTTAATACATCAAATGCGGAATAAAACATAATTTAAATAAGTCTTGATACAATCGATCATCAAATAAATAATAGGTCTTTAGGTATTTATGCATCTTGCCCTTGCCTTTGCTCGTGGACGGCTCGTCCGGCTTCTCAGCCTTAGCTGCAATGATTAGTGCAAGAGTGAGCAAACAATTGCTCACAAGTACAATAACAATAATATCTAAATGAAATGATTTCAACTGAGGAGTAATAGTTTTCTGATTCTCAACCAATAAATGATTAAAGTTTAAAAGCTCGTTAGAATGCTTGATTCCAAAAATGTAGAATTCAAGATTTAGAAATTATATCTGAGGGTCACAAGACCTCGAACTATGTCCTAGGTTAACAAGTATTTCTACTGTAACCTTTAACAGTCATATAGACCTCGAACTATATTAGGGTTGTTCATCTCAGTTTATCGTCTGAATCCATACCAAAAAGGAAATTGGCTTGGAACAAGTATAGAAAACATTCTAAGTCTTTGAAACGCTCATCAACTAAGGACTAGCTGAATCAATAAGGGTTTGCTTGTCTAATTCAATAGAGTTTGTTCAATAGAAACTATACTCGAAGTTTGAATAATAACAATGATTGGAATAAAGCTTGAGTATATAATCATGATAATAACCTTGCTTGAATATCAATAAGCTAAGGTCAATAAGCTTGCTCAGTATAAATAAACTTGTCTTGAATAAATTAACAAGTTAAAAGAGAACAACTTGCTATAAATAATTCTCAAGCTTAAGGAAGGAAAACTTGCTCAACGTAAAAGTAATAAGTTGAGATAAGGAACTTGCCTCAAGCGTAGATTACAAATTAAATATCTCTCGATCCTTAAACAACCTATACATTTAATTATAAAATGGTAACATAATTAGTTATAAAATAATATACACTTTAAGCTTGCTTTTATCCTTTATATTATAACATCTCATTTAACATACTATAGTCAACAAGTACTAGTTTAGCAACCATCTTGACAATACTTTAATCACATTAATATAAGTTTAATTAGGCATGCAATGATACATCATAGCTACCAAGAAAAGAAAACATAATAATAAATTTTTTTTTATCCAGCATGTTTTCATGAATTAATTCTTCAAACTAGTTTATAATCACCACATAATCTCTAATACATGCTTACTAACAATTATAACCAAGTAATTTATGTATTTGGCATATAAATTCATATACAGTGAAGTAAAAATCACATACAGAGAAGTAAAATAATAAAAATATAATTAAAACAAAACTAATAAGAATTATACCTTCAAGTTATGTATATAATTCCTTACTAGCACTTCCCTTCCTTCTCTTTCTCAATTCACAAACTCTCAATTCTCTCTTTTCTCTCTAACTCTCTCTTCTTCTCTGTATATCATCTTTTCTCTTTGAACTCTGTTCTTTCTTTTCTTTCTTTTCTTTTTCTTACAATTGACGCACTTTAAAAATAAAACTGATAAAAATAAAAACTGATAATTAATATAATAACGTATAATCTAAATTTAATCCATCAGTTTAAAATTTCAAAAGCCATAAGGCTATGTTTGGCAATTACAAATAAAATAATCTATTATTCTAACTAAAGGTCTTAAGGCCTTGTTTGGTAAAACATAAATAAAATAACCCATTATTCCCAAACAAAGATCATATGGCCTTGTTTGGTAAAACTGAATTAAACACTTTCTCATTTATTTAAATAAACCAATATAACATATAGTTTAAAATATCACACTTCTAATTTAATTGAACTTATTATTAAATAAATTCAATTAAACCTTACCAACTCAAATAATAAATTCATTTAACAAATTACAATAATACCAAATAAATTCTCTTATTCAAATAAATCATTTATTCAAATAAATCTTTTCATCATCTAATTTAATTATTAAATTAAATTAGAATTACATAACAAATCACATTCAAATAACATTTAACATAATTAAACTTAACATATACCCACTTCACAAAAACTTAATAAATTATTTATTTAACTCAATAAATTAATAAAAATATTTATATAACTCAATAAATATTTTTATTCAATCACAAAAATTGAATTCGTTACAAAATCACTACACAAAACGCTCGCCGGGGCGAGAAATTTGACTTGCTTAGCTCGCCGGGGCGAGCTTCATGAAACCCAGATTCTGCAGTTCGCGAACTGCAGAATTTCCAGACCAAAATTTCTCAATTTCTTCATTTTAACAACAATTTAGATATACCCAAATATTATAATCGTTGTAGAATCAATACCCAGTATGTATACGATGATTCTAACAACCTAAATCAACCAAACTAACAAAACCCAAAGGATTTAAATCAATTTTTCCTTAGGTTTTCCAAAACTCATATATTCCTCAAAAACACAAATTTTCAATTTAAAACTTGTTTAACATCAATCTAATTTCTGGAAATCGATTGTAACTTACATACAATGAATTATAAACACCTTCCAATATGCATATACAACAATCATTCATAATTCATCAATTAAAACCCTTATTTTATAAAACTCAAGAACACAAAAAGTTAAGAATAAAAAGGGTTAAATTATCACGTTAAATCCTTGTTTGTGCTTGTGTAGATGATGAGAAGATGATAAGAATTACTCTAAAATCCTCTCTTGATTCTCAGAACTTCCAATTTCTTTTCAATTTCCTCTCCTCTCTAACTCTCTTCCTCTCCTCTGTATATTATTATTTTTTTTTAGTCTCACAAAATAAACTGACCAACTACGTGATTCTGAGTTGGGAGTTTCAACGGTTAAGGAAACCAAAGGCCACAAGGCCTTGTTTGGCACACTCACAACAAAATAATCCATTTTTACCAACCAAGGGTCACAAGGCCCTGTTTGGTTTAACTAAAATTAATCCTTTTCCATTTATTTTAATAACCTTCTTATTACATGACACCCTTGTCACACTTAAATTAAACTTATTTTTATTAATAATCTAATTAAGCTTATTAATAATTCCCATTAAAACCTTATTGACAAAATTATAATTCAATATAGTCAAATTATAATTTTGTTAATTAAAACATTTTATTCAATAAAACATTAATCCTCTAATTTAATTATTTAAATAAATTAGAATATTACTATTCTATTAGTGTAACAAAATACGCACCGACGATAAAATTGATTAACATCAACTACTCAATATCATCATACATAAATAATTCTCATCAAATATTTACTCCATAAATATTCCAAATAAAATATTTATTCAAATCCATAAATATTCTAAACTATAAGCAAAACTCACAATCTTATTACATTTACATATATATTAAACTCCAATTTATTAAAACAAGTATATTCACATTGATTCACTATTTTAATTAAGTGAATCGCTCACATTATTTGTGAAACTTAATTCACAATAACTATCATTGTCCAGAAGACATAACAAGCAAATTATATTATTTTCTAAAATAATTTTAACTTAATTAAATTAACTAATATTACTCAACTAATTTCCTTCTCGTAGAAATTTCATTTAATCTATTCAATGCTTTAATTAACTATTAAACCTCGTTTCTCAAATACACGAATATATAATTCTCTTCACATCAAATCACATATTTCACAATATATATAACACATATATACATATACTCAAACTCAAAACGTCACATAGTAAGAATTTTATTTATTAGATTCTTATTTAATAATTTCTGAAAATCTGGGTTATCACACCACGTCTAGTAAAAGATGTGAATGTCTTATGTGATTCGATAAATGACAACTCAGTAGTCCTTGGCCAAGGCATAATGAAATTAGAAAGGAGTTTCTAATTTGCATTATTTAGAGTTGTGCATTTAGGAAACGAAATACATATAATTAAATAAAATAAGACTTGACAGTAAATCTATGTCTTATATTTAATTGGGACATTGTATGGTAGAAGGATTGAATTGTACGGTAACTATTCACTGAAAGGTTCTTTTGTGATTAATGTTGAAATCTATATTATCTGGAAAGTTGTTGATCGCTAAGGGGGCTTACCCTTATTGTAGACTAAATATTATTTATTTAAATGAATTAAATAGTTTAATTTATTTATTTAAGTAAGATTAGAATTGTTCGAATTGATTTATTCACAACCGGTTTAATATGGAGAACCTAAAGGGTCACACACCGCAAAAGGAAAATATTTATTTAAGAAGTAAATGGCTTAATTGTAATAATAAGTTAAGTGTATTTAATTTAATCGCTGGAGATAGAATAAATTAAATAGCTTAATATTTATTATTTAATATTTTAGAAATATTAAATATAAATTAATAAGAGGAGTCTTATTATTATTATTATTATTATTATTATTATTATTATTATTACTATTACTATTATTTAATTCCTAATAGGGATTGGGAATTAATTAATAGAAGTACTCTCTCATGAAATCCTAATTGGATTAGGAGCATAATTAATTAAAGGAGTTTAATTATAATTAAAACCTTAATCCTAAATAGTTTAGGGAAGGGTTTTCCTACATCTATAAATAAGAGGGGTCTTATCATAGATTATGGTTACACACTCTTGCATTAGATTGTGGAGAGTACTTGCAATTTCTATAGAGATATAAACTAGGGTTTTGCCAATACCCAACTTCTTGAATACCTATTCTTCCTTAGTGGATCACCTCTAGAGGCCAAATACTTGGGTGGCTAACGTTGATCAAAGGAAGGAATCTCATCTGTGGAATTTGAGGAGAACACGAAGGACTAGGAGTTGAACTTGTACCCGAGGAAGCTTTGATCTACGAGGGTATAATTCTTATTCTCTTTCTCTTTCGTTTAATTGATAATTGAACACAAGGATAGATCATGGTGATGGTTTGTATGAAAATTTTAAAATCCGTTTTATCACGCTTTCGCCTTATTTATGTAATTTGATTGCATGTTTGCGTTATATACAAACCTAACAGTGGTATCAGAGCCTAATCTTTGTGTTAATTATTGATTTTGATGATTCCATGTATGAATTGATATGCAATATGATCGGATTTTTGGGTTGAAAATTTTTTTTCTGAATCTGCGTCGCGTCGCGGCCGCGCCGCTCCCAGTTCATTCTGGAGCGCGGCCGCGCCGTAACCCAGAAAATGTTTCTGGGGGTGCAGCGCGGCCACGCCACTCCTAGTTCATTTTGGACCGCGGCCGCGCCGGTGTGCAGACTTTGAAATTTTTTTATTTTTCTTAATTAACATAAATGGTTTATTTAATTGATAAAAGTTTAAAATAAAGATGTTTATTTTATCAAGAATAGGATTTCAGATTGCTAAAATTAAAGGAGTTTAATTTGGATTTGGTTTTTGATTAAAATAAAAGAGTTTATTTTGTTTCAAAACTAAATATTAGCAAAACTTTTGCCCATTAATTGATATCAATGCATATATAGAATGATTTTATTATTCATGAGATGAGTGTTATTTATTGATACATATAGAGACATGTATGATAATAAATAGGGATTGATTATGGACTATTGACCAATGTGTGATTGGATTTATTTTAGTGGATGCTCGTCTTCTCTAATTTTTCTTAATATAAATTCTATCTCCCTCCTATGTAATTCCCCTTGACTGCTGATCAAGGTTTCTATTTATTGTAAATAGTTTTTGTAATAGGACTAGTTAGAATTAATTTTGAAGAATTAGAGACAAAGGAGCAAGGAGCGCTTGAAGACCCGTTTGTATTGAAGCCCAGGTTTAAATATAATAGTTATATTTAAATTTATTCTTGCACCCTAGGTTTGACCTTTTGGTTCACTTGGTGGCTCTAGTGAACCAAACTAGAACAAAAATCCATTATCAATTCGGGTAGAATATAGTATTCTATATGTGCATGCTTACTATATATATATATATATATTATATTATACAACATGCTGCGCATGTTAAATAATATGACCCGTATTTTATATATATATGTGCATGCGTGCTAAACAAGATGAGACTAATAATAATAAACCCCTCAAAGAAATAATATTAAGTCCTAAGCGTTCAAAGCTATTAAGAATATCGAACGTCGCCTTCTAGCATGGTAAAGCAATAGAGTATTAAATATTTAATATGAGTTTGTTATGCACACACAAGGCGAGTATTAAATATTTAAGATGTTGTTTTATCACATTTGATGCGTATTAAGGAATTGAACATTACTGCTTTGTTGTGCACACACAAGGGCGGTCTTTTTCTCTTCACATATATGGAAGTACTAGGTTGGACTTAACTTAGATTATTTTAGTTCGGATGTGCACACACTTGACCATTATAATCTAAGAGGCAAAATACAAGGAGTTACATAGTGATGTAACTGACAATAGTTGTCTACCTATTTATTTATATATAGTTTGTTGTGCATACACAAGGCTATATACATTTGAAATGGGATCCTTAATCTCACTAGCAAATCTTTAATTAGATTTGCCGAACTATATAATGAGGATAATATAGTTTGATGAAGAAGTGAGAGATACCAATTTAAAATAAAGACCTAATTTATTTTGCTAATTAATTAAATAAATGTATGCTAAAATGTTGTCTATTTCACATGCAGAATTTAAAAATGTCAAACTCACTATCACTGCGTAGCATACTTGATGCTAACAAACTGACTGGACCGAATTACACGGACTGGTTAAGGAATCTGAGAATTGTTCTCACTGCTGAAAAGATTTCTTATGTCCTAAATTCGCCAGTCCCTACAAATGTTGCAGAAACAGCCTCTGAGGAAGAGATTGCTACTTTCAGAAAGTGGTAAGATGATGCAATCTTGGCTCAATGCATCATGCTCGCATCCATGAGTAACGAGCTTCAACGTCAGCATGAAACTATGGATGCTCCTACTATATTGCTGCACCTCAAAGAGTTGTATGGTGAGCAAAGTAGGACTGCTAGATATCAGATATCTAAGGAGCTCTTCCGATCTCGTATGACCGAGGGCACTGCTGTTGAGACTCATGTCCTTAAGATGATCAATCTGATTAAACAACTTGGATAGCTTGGGTTCGTGATGGATGGGGAGTTAAGCTAAGATTTGATCTTGCAGTCACTCCCGAACACCTTCTCACAATTTGTTGTGAATTTTCACATGAATAAGTTGGACGTTAGCTTGCCTGAGTTACTTAACATGTTGAAAACTGCTAAAGGTCACTTCTCATCCAACAAGAACCAAGTCTTACTAGTGGATGATTCTTCCAAGAAAAGGAAGAGGCCCAAGGTATCTTCTGAAAAGAAGAAAAACAAAAAGGCTAAGGGCAAGGCAAAGAGAAAGGATAAAAAGAAACCTGATCCAGATAGTAAAGGAATTTGCTACCATTGCAATAAGGCGGGACACTAGAAGAGGAACTGCAAGGAGTATCTTGCGGACCAAAAGAAGCTTGGAGAAGCTTCAACTTCCGATCTAGGTTTGTTCATGATTGAAATTAATTTTTTTGAAAGTCAAAATTCTACTTGGGTATTGGATACCGGCTGTAGTTCTCACATATGTAATTATATGCAGGGACTAAGCAGAAGTAGAAAGCTGAACAAGGATGAAGTCGTCCTACGAGTGAAAAATGGAGCAAAGGTGACTGCATTAGCTATAGGGACTTATTGTTTAGCACTGCCTTCGGGCAAGTTCATTAGTTTAAATAATTGTTATTATGTTCTGACACTCATTAGAAACATTATTTCAAATTCTGTATTGGATATGGATGGTTTTGATATTATAATAAAGAACAATAGTTGTTTTATTTATAATAAAAATGTTTTATATGGTGTTGGGAACCTACTGAATGGACTTTACATACTTAACTTGCATGAAAATATACTTCAAATTGAACAAACTAAGAAAAGAAAAAGAGATGATGTTAATTATACCTTTATGTGGCACTGTAGACTCGGTTATATCAATGAAACAAAATTAACCAAGTTGCATAAAGATGGGCTTTTAGAGCTATTTGATTACGAATCATATCCAACTTGTGAATCTTGTCTCATGGGTAAGATGACTAAATCTCCTTTTAGTGGAAAAGGAGAAAGAGTTACAGAGTTTTTAGCGTTGGTACACACAGACGTATGTGGACCTATGACAACGAATGCACGAGGAGGGTATTCTTATTTTATTACTTTCACTGATGATCATTCTAGATTTGGATATGTGTATTTAATGAAATACAAATCTGAATCGTTTGAAAAGTTCAAAGAATTCAGAAGTAAAGTAGAGAAGCAAACTGGTAAGAGTATCAAGATTCTTTGATTGGATCGAGGAGGTGAATAATTGACCAATGAGTTTCTAAGTTGTCTCAAAGAAAACGGTATAATCTCACAATGGACTCCACCAGGGATGCCACAGTTGAATGGTGTATCTGAAAGGAGAAATCGAACCTTATTGGACATGGTTCGTTCCATGATGAGTTATACTGACCTTCCAGTATCCTTCTGGGGTTATGCCCTAGAAACGGCTGCATACCTGCTTAACAAGGTACCTACCAAATCCGTCCCAAAGACCCATATGAGATATGGACAGGGAGGAAACCTAGTCTTAAGCATGTTAAAACTTAGGGATGTCCAGCTTATGTCAAAAGGTTTGAGCATGATAAGCTGAAGACTAGATCCGATAAGTGTAGATTTATGGGATATCCTAAAGAAAGTTTAGGATATTATTTCTATCATCCTACTGATCAAAAGGTGTTTGTAGCAAAACACGCTTCCTCCTTGGAAAAGGAGTTTATCCTCGAAGGGGTCAGTGAGAGTAAGATATATCTTGAAGAAGTTCAAGAACCACAAAATACTCCGGATCAAAGTCAGGTACCTGACCAAGTAAAAGAACCTATTGTACCACTACCTATTCGTAAATTTGGAAGAGTACCGAAGATACCTGAAAGGTATGGATTCATCATAGAGGATGATGATGAGGTACGCATCATAGATGATGATGATCCATTAACTTACGAAGAGGCTATGAGTAGTGAAGACTCAGAGAAATGGCTAGAAGCCATGAAATCCGAGATGAACTCCATGTATGAAAACCAAGTATGGACTTTGGTTTCACCACCTGAGGGCATTAAGCCTATTGGGTGTAAATGGGTCTTTAAGAGAAAGACTGGAGCAGATGGCAAGGTAGAGACCTATAAGGCCCGACTGGTTGCAAAAGGTTTCAAACAAAGACAAGGAGTTGACTATGATGAAACCTTCTCACCAGTAGCTATGCTCAAGTCCATTCGGATTTTGCTTGCAATTGCAGCTTATTTTGACTACGAGATCTGGCAAATGGACATGAAAACGGCCTTCCTCAATGGAGAGCTTGAGAAAAATGTATATATGATACAGCTAGAGGGTTTTGTTTCAACGGTTGGGACAAACCAAGTCTGTAAGCTACAACGATCCATTTATGGATTGAAGCAAGCTTCTCGAAGATGGAACATCTGTTTTGATGAGATAATCAAAAGGTTTGATTTTATCAAAAATGAGGATGAACCTTGTGTGTACAAGAAGGTTAGTGGGAGCGCTGTTTCATTCCTTGTATTATATGATGATGACATATTACTGATAGGGAATGATATTCCTATGCTACAGTCGATTAAAATTTGGTTATCTAAACACTTCTCCATGAAGGACTTGGGTGAGGCATCCTATATTTTGGGGATAAAGATCTATAGAGATAGATCTAAAAGGATGTTGGGCTTGACCCAAGGAAAGTACATTGACTCGATGCTAAAGAAGTTTAGCATGGAAGATTCCAAGAGAGGTCTCATGTCGATGAGGCATGGAATACATCTCTCCAAGAAACAGGCCCCAAAGACACCTGAAGAGAGAGACCGGATGAGTAAGATTCCTTATGCTTTCGCAATAGGATCTATCATGTACGGTATGATATGTACTAGACCAGATGTCACTCATGCACTTAGTGTAACGAGCAGATATCAGTCGAATCCAGGAGAAGAGCACTGAAAGGCAGTGAAAAACATCCTAAAGTATTTGAGAAGAACTAAGGATGTATTTCTTTTCTATGGTGGGTCTGAATTGAAACTAGAGGGCTATACAGACTTAAGTTTTCAAACAGACCAAGATGACAGTAAATCCATTTCAGGGTATGTGTTTACCTTAAACGGTGGCGCGGTGAGTTGGAAAAGTTCCAAGTAGCAAACAGTTGCTGATTCAGTGACAGAGGTAGAGTACATAGCTGCAAGTGAAGCTGCAAAGGAAGCTGTTTGGATAAAGAAGTTCATAACTGAACTTGGAGTGGTTCCTAGCATTAGAGGAGCCGTACCTTTATTCTGTGACAACAACGGAGCTGTTGCGCAGGCTAAGGAACCCAAGTCTCATCAGAAATCCAAACATGTGTTACGGCGGTTTCATTTGATTAGAGAGATCATTAAAAGAGGAGATGTCACCCTGGAGCGTGTGGACTCTCAAGACAACATTGCAGATCCATTTACTAAAGTTTTAACACAACAGCAGTTTGATCGTCACTTAGAGAAGATGGGTATTAAATACCATGACGATTGGCTTTAGTGCAAATGGGAGATTGAAAGTAGTATGCACACAAGCCAATCATATTTGATATGTGTAGCATATGCTTTGTAATCTTATTCATTTATTAATAAAAGAATTGATTTTCTTAAAAGGCATTTTATATTATCTACATAGTGCTATTATATTAAATGTGATAAACCCATAGTTTTGAGCAATGCTTTTAGAATCATGATGGTGATCATGCTAATGAGATTTAAATTCAAGATAGCTCACAAACTAAAATCGTTCCTAATCGTTGGATTACTAAAAAAGGGGATTAGTAAATCCGGATAAATTAGTACATACGTTGCTTGCTCTTAGGAAGAGGATGATTGATCTCATAATCATTTGTGTGGAGACACTAAAGCAAGTATGTAGGTGCTTATTGGAGAATAAGTTCACTGAACGTGGCTCGCTAAGGAATACCTAATGGAGTTTTACTCGCCTGTCAATAGGAATTCCTCTAGTGATAGTAGTACAAGTGATCCTTGGACTTGAGATCATCATAGTAACTTGTGTATGATGAGTTATACTTTGATATGTCCCTTAAGACCTTTAGGGTATATCAAAGGGTATGATTGGGTATAATAAGTTGTGTATGGAGATAGGTGAATGATCAACAAAGAATCTACCACGTCTAGTAAAAGATGTGAATGTCCTATGTGATTCGATAAATGACAACTCAGTAGTCCTTGACCAAGGCAGAATGAAATTAGAAAGGAGTTTCTAATTTGCATTATTTAGAGTTGTGCATTTGGGAATCGAAATACATATAATTAAATAAAATAAGACTTGACAGTAAATCCATGTCTTATATTTAATTGGGACATTGTATGGTAGAAGGATTGAATTGTACTGTAACTATTCACTAAAAGGTTCTTTTGTGATTAATTTTGAAATCTATATTATCTGGAAAGTCGTTGATCGCTAAGGGGGCTTACCCTTATTGTAGACTAAATATTATTTATTTAAATGAATTAAATAGTTTAATTTATTTATTTAAGTAAGATTAGAATTGTTCGAATTGATTTATTCACAACCGGTTTAATATGGAGAACCTAAAGGGTCACACCGCAAAAGGAAAATATTTATTTAAGAAGTAAATGGCTTAATTGTAATAATAAGTTAAGTGTATTTAATTTAATCGATGGAGATAGAATAAATTAAATAGCTTAATATTTATTATTTAATATTTTAGAAATATTAAATATAAATTAATAAGAGGAGTCTTATTATTATTATTATTATTATTATTATTATTATTATTATTACTATTACTATTATTTAATTCCTAATAGGGATTGGGAATTAATTAATAGAAGTACTCTCTCATGAATTCCTAATTGGATTAGGAGCATAATTAATTAAAGGAGTTTAATTATAATTAAAACCTTAATCCTAAATAGTTTAGGGAAGGGTTTTCCTACATCTATAAATAAGAGGGGTCTTATCATAGATTATGGTTACACACTCTTGCATTAGATTGTGGAGAGTACTTGCAATTTCTATAGAGATATAAACTAGGGTTTTGCCAATACCCAACTTCTTGAATACCTATTCTTCTTTGGTGGATCACCTCTAGAGGCCAAATACTTGGGTGGCTAACGTTGATCAAAGGAAGGAATCTCATCTGTGGAATTCGAGGAGAACACGAAGGACTAGGAGTTGAACTTGTACCCGAGGAAGCTTTGATCTACGAGGGTATAATTCTTATTCTCTTTCTCTTTCGTTTAATTGATAATTGAACACAAGGATAGATCATGGTGATGGTTTGTATGAAAATTTTAAAATCCGTTTTATCACGCTTTCGCCTTATTTATGTAATTTGATTGCATGTTTACGTTATATACAAACCTAACAGTGGTATCAAAGCCTAATCCTTGTGTTAATTATTGATTTTGATGATTCCATGTATGAATTGATATGCGATATGATCGGATTTTTGGGTTGGAAAAAAGTTTTCTGAATCTGCGTCGCGGCGCGGCCGCGCTGCTTCCAGTTCATTCTGGAGCGCGGTCGCGCCCTAACCCAGAAAACGTTTCTGGGGATGCAGCGCGGCCGCGCCACTCCTAGTTTATTTTGGACCGCGGCCGCGCCGGTGTGCAGACTTTGAAATTTTTTTGTTTTTCTCAATTAACATAAATGGTTTATTTAATTGATAAAAGTTTAAAATAAAGATGTTTATTTTATCAGGAATAGGATTTCAGATTGCTAAAATTAAAGGAGTTTAATTTGGATTTGGTTTTTGATTAAAATAAAAGAGTTTATTTTGTTTCAAAACTAAATATTAGCAAAACTTTTGCCCATTAATTGATATCAATGCATATATAGAATGGTTTTATTATTCATGGGATGAATGTTATTTATTGATACATATAGAGATATGTATGATAATAAATAGGGATTGATTATGGACTATTGACCAATGTGTGATTGGATTTATTTTAGTGGATGCTTGAATATATGAGTTTTTATAAATGGGGTCTGCGTACCTCGTCTTCTCTAATTTTTTCTTAATATAAATTCTATCTCCCTCCTATGTAATTCCCCTTGACTGCTGATCAAGGTATCTATTTATTGTAAAATAGTTTTTTGTAATAGGACTAGTTAGAATTAATTTTGAAGAATTGGAGACAAAGGAGCAAGGAGCGCTTGAAGACCCGTTTGTATTGAAGCCCAGGTTTAAATATAATAGTTATATTTAAATTTATTCTTGCACCCTAGGTTTGACCTTTTGGTTCACTTGGTGGCTCTAGTGAACCAAACTAGAATAAAAGTCCATAATCAATCCGGGTAGAATATAGTATTTTATATGTGCATGCTTACTATATATATATATTATCTATTATACAACATGTTGCGCATGTTAAATAATATGACCCGTATTTTATATATATATGTGCATGCGTGCTAAACAAGATGAGACTAATAATAATAAACCCCTCAAAGAAATAATATTAAGTCCTAAACGTTCAAAGATATTAAGAATATCGAACGTCGCCTTCTAGCATGGTAAAGCAATAGAGTATTAAATATTTAATATGAGTTTGTTATGCACACACAAGGCGAGTATTAAATATTTAAGATGTTGTTTTATCACATTTGATGCGTATTAAGGAATTGAACATTACTGCTTTGTTGTGCACACACAAGGGCGGTCTTTTTCTCTTCACATATATGGAAGTACTAGGTTGGACTTAACTTAGATTATTTTAGTTCGGATGTGCACACACTTGACCATTATAATCTAAGAGGCAAAATACAAGGAGTTACATAGTGATGTAATTGATAATAGTTTGTCTACCTATTTATTTATATATAGTTTGTTGTGCATACACAAGGCTATATACATTTGAAATGGGATCCTTAATCTCACTAGCAAATCTTTAATTAGATTTGCCGAACTATATAATGAGGATAATATAGTTTGATGAAGAAGTGAGAGATACCAATTTAAAATAAAGACCTAATTTATTTTGGTAATTAATTAAATAAATGTATGCTAAAATGTTGTCTATTTCACATGCAGAATTTAAAAATGTCAAACTCACTATCACTGCGTAGCATACTTGATGCTAACAAACTGACTAGACCGAATTACACGGACTGGTTAAGGAATCTGAGAATTGTTCTCACTGCTGAAAAGATTTCTTATGTCCTAATTCGCCAGTCCCTGCAAATGTTGCAGAAACAGCCTCTGAGGAAGAGATTGCTACTTTCAGAAAGTGGTAAGATGATGCAATCTTGGCTCAATGCATCATGCTCGCATTCATGAGTAACGAGCTTCAACGTCAGCATGAAACTATGGATGCTCCTACTATATTGCTGCAACCTCAAAGAGTTGTATGGTGAGCAAAGTAGGACTGCTAGATATCAGATTATCTAAGGAGCTCTTCCGATCTCGTATGACCGAGGGCACTTCTGTTGAGACTCATGTCCTTAAGATGATCAATCCTGATTGAACAACTTGGATAGCTTGGGTTTCGTGATGGATGGGGAGTTAAGCCAAGATTTGATCTTGCAGTCACTCCCGGACACCTTCTCACAATTTGTTTGTGAATTTTCACATGAATAAGTTGGACGTTAGCTTGCCTGAGTTACTTAACATGTTGAAAACTGCTAAAGGTCACTTCTCATCCAACAAGAACCAAATCTTACTAGTGGATTATTCTTCCAAGAAAAGGAAGAGGCCCAAGGTGATGAGGACATCCTTAGTTCACAAGCCCTTGACAAAACACAAGTGGATCCATTGCATATGCCACTTGGACCCATTACGAGGACACGAGCTAAACGCTTCAAAGAAGGACTTAACGGGATGATACATAAATTATGGACCGAGGTTGGATCGAGCATAGAGGTTATAGAGAAGGGTTACAAGTACGCGAAGTTCATAAACACATTGGAAGCAAGCATACCAGAACCGACACAAAAAGAATCAGCATTTCCGCACTTTTGGACTAGTTTGACATCAGTTCGTATTTTGGCCATAACTTGAGGTTTGCAAACTCCAAATGAAGGTGATTCAAAAGCCTAAATTCATTAGAAACTCCAGGGCTACAATTGTCATTCTTGGCCCAAGTCCCAAATTCGAAATTTATCAGGTGTGAAAAATAGCTTGCAATGTGCTGATCAGTTTTATAGTTGTCTGATTTGGACTTTTAACACAATCACATGTTTTGGATTGTTAAATTCTTTGGGTGGCTGATACATGTGATGTGATTAGTTGGTTAGATCTTGACTTATGATGATGGTTTAGCACACCATGAGTTCCTATAAATACCAAGTGATGCTAGGATGTAAAATCATTCATTCATATCAATTTTCAGATTATCAATACTATTGTGAGTTTGTTTCTCTACTTGTGGTTCTTTGAAGAATTCCTAAGTGTTCCTTAGTTCTTCTTTTTAGATTCATAATTGACTTATCATACAACCATTCATAGTTGTGTGTGGCGTCTTCTACCGCATCAATCGTCGATAGTACCGAGATTACCGCTTCAATATAAGCGAGGGGTCGAAGTGTCGTTGGTGTTCATCCTCCGCAAATTTCCTAAGCAAGCAATTGTACCAAGATTACCGTCTACATATAGGCGAGGGGTTAAGGTGTTGCAAGCTATCCATCCTATCAACTTGTTAGAAACGATCCGGGCGACGACCACCTCACGCAAGCGTGCCATGGAGTCTATCATTTGGTATCAAAGCTAAGTTCCTATCAAGTTACTTATCTTTACTTTTATTGTTGGATTTTAGTCCAAAAAAAAAACTGCAGAAAATATATTGCAGAAAATTATTATTGTTGATTGCTATTATTGGGATTTCATTTACAAAGAATCATATTTTGACGATTGTGAAGTCTTGTTGGTATTCCGAGAGTCATACCTTCTACTATTGTATTTCTTGATAAGTTCTTATTGGATTGAAATTGGAAAATTGAGTAACATTTGTGTGAATTCCAAAAAGAACCTATTAGAGAGAACTACGAGCGAAAAAAGGCAAGAGTAGTGAGATTTACTAGAGGGGTAAAAGCCATTTGTGTGATACACGAGCGTTTCATATTTGTGTGATATATTGTTTGAGTGAAACACGCAAGGAAGTGGTGAAGGAATTTGCTTTTCTACTAATCTTTGTTTTGCAGGAAATATGTCTAACACAAGAGATAAGACAATTGAAAATGAACCTTCTACATCGAATTTTGACCCAAAACTCATGATGGAGGCTTTGATGAAAGAATTTTCTAGACAATTGGGGATGGCTATTGAACAAGTGCATGATCGCATTCGATCAATTGAGTGGTCACTCGGAGGGGAACAAACTCAAATCCCTCTGCGTGGGCACCCAAAAGGAAAGACCCAACAAAAGGAAGCAAGGCTAAGCAGAGACAAATTACTATGATGAAAGGTTTAGCGAGGAAGAGGATCGGGAAAGTGACCTTATCCTAGGAGACATTTTGCAAAGGATAGAGGCGGGCCGAAATCGAGAGGACAACAATCTCGATAGCATCAAAATGAAAATTCCCACATTCCAAGGCAGGAGTGACCCCGAGGCATATTTAAAGTGGGAGAAGAAAATGGAGTGGTTCTTTGACTGTCACAACTACTCGGAACTCAAGAAAGTTAGGATTGCAGCTACCGAATTTTCAGAGTATGCAGTTACTTGGTGGGATCAATTGATGACCAGCCAAAGGAGGTGCAGAGAACGTCCAATAGAGTACTTGGGCAGAAATGAAAGCTGTAATGAAAAAGAGGTCTGTCCCAAGCCACTACTATCGAGATCTGTTTCGAAAACTTACTAAATTTGAGACAGGGAAACAAGAGTGTGGAGGACTACTTCAAAGAAATGGAAATGCTAATGTCTAGAGCTATAATGAGGCAACCATGGCCCGATTTTCAGCAGGTTTAAATTGGGATATTGCAGATTTGGTGGAGCGCCAACCATTATGTGGTATTGGAAGACATGGTGCACATGGCTATCAAAATAGAGAAGCAACTTAAGAGAAGAGGTGGCCAGCGAATAAACACTACCACAGGTTCATCATGGAAATCCAATAATGTGAAGCGTGAGGAAAAGCCAACTGTTTTCAAACCAAAGCCAGAAATCAAGCAGGGAGCCGGCTATTCAAGTGGTGCAAGGTAAAACTAATACACCTTCTACTAGTCGTAATCGAGATATTGTATGCTTTAAATGTCAAGGCAGGGGACATATTGCAAATCAATGCCCAAATCAAAGAACTATGTTATTGCTTGATAATGGGGATTTGGATGACCGAGGAAGAAGATAGTGACAATGAATCTATGCCACCGTTGGAGGAAGATAGAGAGGTTGCTATGGCATGGCGAAGTGTTAGTTTACACGGAGAATGCTTAGTACACAGGTAAAGGAAGAAAGCAGCGAGCAAAGAGAGAATCTATTTCATACTAGATGCATGGTAAATGGTAAGATCTGTTGTGTTGTAATTGATGGTGGGAGCTGTACAAATGTGGCATGCATCACAATGGTGGAGAAATTGGGACTTACAACATCCCAAACATCCCCACCCATACCGATTGCAGTGGCTCAATGACAGCGGCGACATCAAAGTTACCAAGCAAGTATCAATACCGTTTACAATTGGGAAGTATGTTGATGAGATCCTTTGTGATGTAGTTCCTATGCAGGCAGGTCATTTACTACTTGGGAGACCTTAGCAGTTCGATCGGCGAGGTAAAACACGACGGTTTTACTAATGAGTACTCCTTTGTTCACAATCAAAGAAAAGTTACTTTGTGTCCTATGTCACCAAAACAGGTGCATGAGGGATCAAATACACTTACAGAGAGATCATGAAAAGAAAACAAAAGAGAGAGAAAAAAGAAAGGAGAAGAGAGAAAAACAAATATTTTTGTAAAAAGGAGTGAATGTAAGGCGAGCTTTGGATTTCCTAAAAAGCTAATGATTGTACTTCGGTATAGGGAGGCACTTTTGAATACTAACGCTAATAAAACTTCATTGCCTAGTGTTATTTCTACTCTTTTGCAGGATTATCAGGATGTATTTTCGCGAGGAGCTTCCCCAAGGATTACCACCAATTCGGGGAATTGAACATCAAATATTGACTTTGTTCTCCCAGGCGCCGACCATTCAAATCGCCCGGCATACCGAAAGCAAATCCCGTGGAAAACGAAGGAATTACAAAGGGCAAGTTGACGAGCTAATGGACAAGGGGTTCGTGAGAGAAAGCATGAGTCCATGTGCTGGTTACCAGTTTATTTTTCAGTACCTAAGAAAGATTGGAAGTGGCACATGTGGCATTGATTGTCGACGCTGGCTAAATAAACACTACTCACGGTTACAAAGTATCGGCATCCCATTCCTAGGTTAGCCATGATAATGTTTATGATGGAATTGCAATAGGATCTTGTTGTGGGTTTTCTAATAATAGATTTTAAAGAGTGGTTATCATCAAATTAGAATGCATGAGGGAGAACGAATGGAAAACTGCTTTTAAAACAAAATATTGGATTATACGAGTGGTTAGTCCTTACCCTTTGGTTTAACTAATGCTCCTAGCACATTCCATGAGAATTAATGAACCTATGTTTTGCGATTCCTTCCACTTGGAAAAATTTTGTAGTTGTCTTACTCTTGATGAATATCTTGATCTACAGTAAAGATTTAGGCGAGCATGCATGTGCATATAAAATCTGTCCTAGAAGTGCTTCGAAAAGAAAAATTGTATGCTAATATTGGACAAATTTGCACATCTTTTGTACGGATCGAGTTGTATTCCTTGGCTTTGTTGTTTAGTTGGCTACAGGAGAGTAACAGGTTGACCCGAAGGAAAAGGTACGTGCCAATCCAAGAATGGCCAACCTCCTTACGATATGTTCATTGTCATAGTTCGTAGCTTCCATTGGGCTCGCAAGTTTCTATATTGAAGGTATTGTAAGGAACTGTCAGCCAGAAGTCACAGCCACACATCTCACCGAAGTAATCAAAAAGGAGAGTAGGATTCAAGTGGGGTGATGCATCAGGAAAAAGCGTTTAATATTGATTTTTAAAAGAAAAATTATACTAACGCTCCTTTACTTGTAATTGCCTAATTTCAACTAAGAACCTTTGAAATTGAATTGTGATAGCTTCAGGAATTAGGCATTTGGGAGCCTGTGGTTAATGCCAAGAAGGTAAAGCCCGATGAGTTAGATGGCATAGTTTATCAGTGAAAAAAAAAAAAACAACAAAATTGAGTGGAATCAGCTCCTTGAACTATCCTACCTATGACCAAGGAGTTATATGCTTTGGTTTCGATCATTGGAAACTTAGGCAACATTACCTGTGGCCTAAGGAATTTGTGATTCACCAACGGATCATTGAATCATTAAAATATTTGAAAGGCCAACACAAGTTGAAACAAGAGATCGGACAATGCCACGATGGATGGAGGTTTCATCGAGGAGAACATTTTCCATACCGTCTTTACCGCTATAAGCAAGGTAAGGAAAATGTCGGTGGCCGATGCTCTTTCGCGAAGGTACTTTGTATGTTAAATACTCTTGACACAAAATTACTTGGTTCTAGATACAAATCAAAGAATTATAGAATAATCGTCCATGATTTTTTGTGACAACCCCCCACCCCCCGCCCCACCCCGCACCAACAGTTTAGCCAAAATTGTGAAAAGACTGTTGAAGTAAAATACATCAAGATGGATGGCTTCTTATTTCGTGAAGAATCGTATTTATCGTATACCTGCATTGTGTTCTTTTGCATTGAGTTTAATGGTTCGAGAGTCACATGGGGGTGGTTAGATGAGGACATTTTTGGCGATGATCAGAACCTTATCTGTGATAAAATAAAAAGAACATTTCTATTGGATCCCATAAGAAACAGAAATGTAGAAAGAATTTGTGATAGATGCATTTACATGCCGTCAAGCTAAATCTGGTGTTCAAAACCCCACATGGGTTATACACACCATTGCCTACTTTCGAGGTGAACCTTGGATTGATTTGGTCTATGGACTTATATATTTGGGTTTACCTAGATCAAAGCATGGTCATTGAATCTATATTTGTTGGTCGTGGATAGCATTTTCTAAAAAATGGCACATTTTGTATCCCATGCCACAAAGCAGATGATGCATTCCCATGTTGCTGATTTACTCTTTAGAGACAGTGGACGTTTGCATGGCATGTGCCCACCCGAAACAATTGTTTCGGATAGAGATTGCGCAGATTCTTAAGCTATTTTTTGGAAAACTTTGTGGTGTAAAACAAGAGAAACAAAACTGATGTATTTTAACTACTTGTCATCCACAAACTAAACGGCCCAAACGAAAGTAGTTAATCAGAATCTCTATTCTGCTTTATTTGAGGGCTATATCCTTAAAAAGATATTAAGCTTTGGGAAAGCAGTGTCTACTACATGTTTAGTTTATGCTTATAATAGGTCAGTTCACTCAGCTACTTAAAATTCTCACCATTGAAAATTGTGTATGGCTTTAAATCCTTTAAACACCCAAGGATTTGTCACCATTACCTGTTTCCGAGTTATACTAACATGGAAGGCAAAAACAAAGCTGATTTTGTATAAGCAGATACATGAGAAAGACAAGACTCAACATTGAAGAAGAGGACGGATCAATATGCCCAAACAGGCCAACAAGGGTCGGCGTCAAGTAATCTTCGAACCCGGGGATTGGGTATGGCTACACATGCGAAATGAAAGATTTCCTGCTCAACCAGGTGCGTTCGAAATTACTTCCAAGAGAAGATGGACCATTTCAAGTGCTTGAACCCGCATTAACAACAATGCTTACAAAGTGGACGTAACCCGTGAGTAAAAAGTTAGTGACAACATTCAATGTTTCTGATCAAAGCCCGGATGACGTAGGTGAAGATTTGAGGACAAATCCCTTATCAAGAGGAGCAGGTATGATGAGGACATCCATAGTTCACAAGCCCTTGACAAAATACAAGTGGATCCATTGCATATCCCACTTGAACCCCATTACTAGGACAAAATAAACGAGCAAAACGCTATCAAAGAAGGACTTAACGGGATGAACATAAATTATGGACCCCGCGGTTGGATCGCCATAGAGGTTAAATAGACGGGTTACAAGCACGCGAAGTTCATAAACACATTGGACACAAGCATAACCCCGAACCGACAACAAAAGAATCAGCATTTCCGCACTTTTGGACGAGTTTGACATCAGATTCGTTATTTTGGCCATAACTTGAGTTTCCAAACTCCAAATGAGGTTATTACAAAAGCCAAATTTCATTAGAAACTCCAGGGGCTACAATTTTCATTCTTGGCCCAAGTCCCAGAACATTCAAAACTATCAGGTGTGGAAAATAGCTTGCAATGTGCTGATCAGTTTATAGTTGTCATGATTTGGACTTTTAACACATCACATGTTTTGGATTGTTTAAATTCTTTGGGTGGCTGATACAAGTGATGTGATTAGTTGATTAGATCTTAACTTATGATCGATGGTTTAGCACACCAAGAGTTCCTATAAATACCAAGTGATGCAAGGATGTAAAATCATTCATTCATAACAATATTTCAGATTAACAATACTATTGTGAGTTTTGTTTCTCTACTTGTGGTTCTTATGAAGAATTCCTAAGTAGTTCCTTAGTTCTTCCTTTTTAGATTCATAATTGACTTAACAATACAACCATTCATAGTTTTGTGTGGCGTCTTCTACCGCATCAATCGTCGATAGTACCGAGATTACCGCTTCAATATAAGCGAGGGTTCGAAGTGTCGTTGGTGTTCATCCTCCGCAAATTTCCTAAGCAAGCAATTGTAACCAAGATTACCGTCGACATATAGGCGAGGGGTTAAGGTAGGTTGCAAGCTATCCATCCTATCAACTTTGTTTAGAAAACGATCCGGGCGACGAACCACCTCACGCATGCGAGTCTGGGAGTCTATCACAAGGTATCTTCTGAAAAGAAGAAAAACAAAAAGGCTAAGGGCAAGGCGAGAGAGAAAGGATAAAAAGAAACCTGATCCAGATAGTAAAGGAATATGCTACCATTGCAATATGGCGGGACACTAGAAGAGGAACTGACAAGGAGTATCTTGCGGTACCAAAAGAAGCTTGGAGAAGCTTCAACTTACGATCTAGGTTTGTTCATGATTGAAATGAAATTTACTGAAAGTCAAAATTCTACTTGGAAAGAGGATAACCGCTGTAGTTCTCACATGTGTAATAATATGCAGGGACGAAGCAGAAGTAGAAAGCTGAACAAGGATGAAGTCGGCCTAAGCCAGTGGAAAATGGAGCAAAGGTTACTGCATTACATATAGGTACATATTGTTTAAAACTGCCTTCGGGCAAGTTCAATTAGTTAAAATAATTGTTATTATGATCCGACACTCATTAGAAACATTATTTCAAATTTCTGTACTTCGGATATCGGATGGTTTTGATATTATAATAAAGAACAATAGTTGTTTTATTTAGTAATAAATATGTTTTATATGGTGTTGGGAACACTACTAAATGGAACTTTACATACTTGACTTGCATGAAACTATACTTCAAATTGAACAAACTAAGAAAAGAAAAAGAGATGATGTTAATTATACCTTTATGTGGCACTGTAGACTCGGTTATATCAAATGAAAACAAAATTAACCAAGTTGCATAAATATGGGCTTTTAGAGCTATCTGATTAACGAATCATATCCAACATTGTGAATCTTGTCTCATGGGTAATATGAATAAATCTCCTTTTAGTGGAAAAAGGAGAAAGAGTTACAGTGTTGTTAGCGTTGGTACACACAGAACGTACTGTGGACCAATGAACAACGAATGCACGAGGAGGGTATTCCTATTTTATTACTTTCACTGATGATCATTCTAGATTTGGATATGAGTATTTAATGAAATACAAATCTGAAATCGTTTGAAAAGTACAAAGAATTCAGAAGTAAAGAAAGAGAAGCAAACTGGTAAGAGTACAAGATACTTTCGATCGGATCAGAGGAGGAGAATA